>OX336401.1:55053775-57661275 GCA_946902985.2 Meconema thalassinum | reverse complement strand
TTGTCGCCTTTCAAAAAAAAAAACCACTTACCACTCCCAGGAGCGAACCTGCAAGCTTGGGGTTGGTAGTCTGACACGATAACCACTCACCCACCGTGGCAACCATGAAAACCTCCTAAACCCTGTACAAATGTAATTTACAATAACACTGTAATATGCGGGAATGTTTCAGTGCGACCAACATTAAGTACAGAATGCGGCGCCGAAAGGCAGCAAGTCATTGACTTAATGCTGATCTCCTCTGATCGCTCTACACTATATGTAACAGTGATTTCTGGCTTAAACAGAAGGCTGAGTTAATTCTTTCCTGTGCCGTTCCAAGGCCCTTGGTTGTTTGTTTCCTCAGTTTAGGGGCTGCAACAACGCGGTCATGTAGCCCCGTGCACTTTGGGTGTGTGTAGAATCTGTCTGATAACTGGTGTTAATTGTGATGACTGTATTAGTGTGTGTATCTGTTTTTTAATTCAAGTAAGGACTGCAACTTTGAATTTTTCAAATAGTTCCTAATTTTGCCGCCGAACGCCACCGTCAACGACTACTAGGCCTAGTTCAGAACTTAGCTACTGGACGCAACCGTAGTCGGCTCTTGGCAACGAACGTAGAAACCTAAGAGCGTTGTTTACATTCCTAACCTATGCAATTTAGCTTCACACAGGTGTAATTAGTGGAAGGTTCTTTAACTTGCCATAAATCTATGACATGGGACTGCCGGCTTTACTTCCCCTCCGAAGGAAGGCATACTGAGGGATTTTTAACGCTCTTAAAAAATCCGACGGCTTCGGCCGGGTTTGAACCCGCTATCTTGGGCATAGAAGCTCAGCATGCTACCGACTACGCCACTGAAGGCCCTTGGGTCAATGGTTCAGAATACTAATTGTTTAAAAATTACCATTTTTGACTTTATGCTTTCCAGCTCCGACCGATTCAACTGTTTGTAGTGTGTAACCAATTTTGTAGGTTATATTTGGCTCTATCAAGTTCCAACATTCGCAGCTAGTTGTCAGTGACAGTGGCATCAGGTAAGCACCACTACTTGAAATCGAACTTGCTGGGAGCCCACGGGTGTTCAATTAAAATACCCTGCGATAGCCATTGGTTGCAATTCATATATAAATTACCAGTACAAGGTCACGGGTTCAAACCCGGCCGAAGTCGTCGGATTTTTTAAGAGAGTTAAAAATCGCTCAGTATGTCTTCCTTCGGAGGGGAAGTAAAGCCGGCCTGATAACGAACCTTCCACTAATTACACTTGTGTGAAGCTAAATTATAGGTTATTTTGACTAACGCTCTTAGGTTCCAACGTTCGTCGCCAGGAGCCGACTGCGGTGGCATCTAGTAACAAAGTTCAGAACAAGTTGGTCGTTGACGGTGGTGGTTGGTAGCAAAAGTTGGAACTACTTGAAAATCGAATGTATGCAGTTCTTACTTGAATTAATAGTACTTTATGCAACGAGCCTATAATGGCAATAATTAAGACACGAGTATGTTTATAAAACGAGCGTATGCGAGATTTATAATTTCCATACGAGTGTCTTAATTACCATTATAGGCGAGTTGCATACGACTGTTTATGTTCGACGATAATTATTATAACTATGTTATGTTCGAACATAAATATTCATAAATATCTGTCGAGATTTCGCCAGTTTTATGTACTGAACAGAGCGCATGGGACGCAGACAATGCCTTGTATTTGACCACGGCCACCCCGATTACGCCACTATGACACTAGGCGAGGCAGTGTAATTTAAATTAGAAGGCCTTGGAACTGAGCGCAGGTGCGATGATGTCCTTATCTAATTGGTCAAACAACTGTTTCTTGAGCTGTGATTGGTGGGAGGAACTGTTTCATAATGAAAAATAGTGTTATAATGATCATCATTATGATACAGTTTTCTGCCATATGATAGTCAGGGTCGAACATAAAATCAGTTAACACACATTAATACAGCCATCACAATTAACACCGGTTATCAGACAGATTCTACACACACCCAAAGTACACGGGGCTACATGACCGCGTTGTCGCAGCCCCTAAACTGAGGAAGCAACCAACCAAATTACGAGTACCTTTCTACCATTGCTCCCATATATTTGGCCCTGCTACCCTCACAACAGTTACCTCTAGCTTAAGTATCAGATATCCTGATTCTCACTTCCATACAGCAAGGACGGCCTGAATGCTGAGCGATGTAGAGCTAGCTTCGTCGCTACACTGACTTCTTTCTTGCAGAAGATCGTAACTGAGAACTCACACATCGACTTTATCCATCATCTGTTATTAACCCACGAGGACTGGCGCTAGGGTATTCTTGACCCGTGGCTTAAATGATGCTCTATATTTTCCTTTTGGTCAGCCCTTATTTCCTGTCGCTTACTGTACCTTCCCTCCTAAACTCGAACTTCACCCTGCAAAAGTAACATGACCATAGATTTTGGAACACTCAAGTTATGTCTATATTATTTACGATCGGGTCAGATTTACCCATGGCGCCAGTCCTTACGTGACAATTTCAGCTTACGTTAGTCGGAACAATCTGAAAAAAAATTCTTCTTTTCTTAGTCGTTTACCCTCCAGGTTGGTGGAACCTACGGACTCAGTGAGGGAACTCACCACTAACGCCTCTACGGGCAGTGTCCTAGAGCTGGGAACATCTAATCGGAGTGGATACAACTGGTGAGGTGTGATTGGCACCTCGCCCAGGCGGCCTCACCTGCAAAGCGAACAGGTGCCTCATGAGGGAAGGTAAGGGATGGTGAGGATGGATAGGCAAGGAAGAGGGAAGGAGGCGGCCGTGGCCTTGAAAGAGGTACCATCCCGGCATTTGCCCGGAGACGAAGTGGGAAACCACGGAAAACCACTTCGAGGATGGCTGGGGTGGGAATCGAACCCCCTCTACTCATTTGGACCACCCGAGGCTGAGTAGACCCCGTTCCAGTCCTCATACCACTTTTCAAATTTCGTGGCATAGCCGTGAATCGAACCCAGGACCTCCGGGGCGGCAGGTAACCATGCTGACCGCTACGCTACGGAGGCGACTCTGAAAAAAATAAGGGGGAAAATCCAAGTATTTTGGTGCAGCACAATCACATAGCTCACGTTCTTGTTGATCCATGTTAAGGTTCTAGGGACACCTTGGTCATTAGCTCTATTGTTCAAAAAAAGCGCCATTATCAAGGCCAATTATACTGTTACGAAAAATGATTGTCATTTATCTGCAAGTTAAATTTGTAAAATATAAATAAATATCATTTTATATTGGGAATAATTCATAGGAAGAAACCAGGTGTAGAATTACTTCATTATAATACTGTTACGTGCCACCCCCTTAGTGGCACTTTTGTTAACTGGATTACGGTGGGTAGAAAGCACAACACCAATTACTGCTTAAAGAAATAATTAACTTTATTGTGGCCAGAAGGATACACTACTCAACAGCAAATACAAGCAATTATTACCTTACTCCAGTTTCCTCACGTCGAGAATACTTCCCCTTTCACTTGTCAACAGACCACAGTTAATCCTCTCGCTAATGAGTCCGGTCCCGTACGCTGGCTGGAAATAGCTGCACTAGGTCTGTCACTCACT
This sequence comes from Meconema thalassinum, assembly GCA_946902985.2. Taxonomy (NCBI): domain Eukaryota; kingdom Metazoa; phylum Arthropoda; class Insecta; order Orthoptera; family Tettigoniidae; genus Meconema; species Meconema thalassinum. The sequence goes on along the minus strand of OX336401.1, from coordinate 57,657,686 downwards.
GTTTTGCAACTCACCACAATGACCTCTCTCGCACTAGGTAAGCACACTCGCTCAAAACACAGGCAGTCCCCTGTAAGCTCCTCACTCCCTTCGCTGTCAAGAGAATCGGCTTCACTAGGGGTTTCGCAAGTCTCCACACTTCTGTCGCTTAGGATAAGCGCTCGCACTCGCTCGTAAAACACAACAACAACCACTGCTTGACAGGTCGCACTTATATAGCAGGCCGATGACTCAATAAATGCTTCTAGATCCATCCAGGGTTCACGGCTTCTCGAGGTTTCCATCGCTGGCTCAGTCACGAATATTCTGGACCATCCCTTTGTCCTAGTAGCCCTGTTCCATAAGGCGCACGCAATACACGAGGCAGGGCACAGCCCAGCTCTGGGGCAGTTGTGACTCATGCGGCGAGCGATGACACAAACTCACAGCCGTAACAATACGTACCACTACGACAAAAAGGGAGTGGCAAAAAGGAGATAGCGCGCAGTTCGCTACTCCTGTGGTGGTCCGGGCGGGGACTCCAAGAGCCCGCTGATGAGCCAGCCTGGTGTCGTAGGCAAAACCCCACACAATCATGGCACAATCCTAGAAAAATTGCTGAGTTTTAATAGCTACAAATAAAATGATCTAAAACAAAATTTAAGTTGAAGTTAAAATTGCCGGATATCTTTACAAACATGAAGAGGAAGAATTTATTGCAGCCAGATGATCATAGGCTATAGTGAGTTACAACACTGTGAAAAGAATAATAGAATAAGCCAACTTACTAACATGAAAATACACAAAAACACAAGTGTGAGTCTTAAACATGGATAGAAAGTATTGGTACATAAATCATTTATAAGTGACCATGGACGAAAGTTCCAACAGCAGAGGAGGCCAACCAACATCTGTGTGGGAACTACAGTGATGTTCCTAATCGAATAATTTGAAATTAATCGAAAACGATTCGACTAACGGAATAAAATAATAATGAAATGAATATCCACAGCCTGCTTCCAGTCGACCGACCGGGTCAGGGAATGGAATGAATGAAGCCCCCATCTAGCGGCGAGGATATGAACTGTACCGGCTGCCGAAGTCTGTCGCACTCCCCTGGGGCAATGATTAAATGAATGACAGATGAAATGCAATGATAGTGGAGAGTGTTGCTGGAATGACATTTTGACAGGGAAACCCGGAGTACCCGGAGAAAAACCTGACTGCCTCCGTTTTGTCCAGCACAGATCTCACATGGAGTGACCAGGATTTGAATCACGGACCCAGCGGTGAGAGGCCGGCGAGCCACGGAGGCTCATTATTATTATAATAATTAAAATAAATTAAAATGTAGGAACACATAAAATTAAAAAAAATAGTTTTGCCCTGTGTCTGTCTGTTAGGCAGTCAGCCCGAAGGCTGGTTGGATCCTCAAAAAGCGCCGCCATTAGGTTATGTGGGTAGATACCCACAAAAACCCAAGGCAGCGCTATACTGAGGCGTACTAGGCAAGATGAGGAGTGAGGTAGTTCGCCATTGCTTTCCTCGCTGAGTCAGTACAGCAGTACCAACCTTATGCCTACATTCTATCTCTACTTACTGTTAGTATAAAACAAAGCCCTCAATTCTTGAATGTAATGGGTAATCTCGAGAACCACTGGATGGATTTTGATGTGGTTTTCATCAGCCTGTAAGGGATTTCTCGAGGAAGGTTTCTGTAGAAAAACATTCATTTATGACCAAAGGAAGCCGAGCAGTAACGATTTCAGTGAATCAAGTCGAAGAAAAACCAGCCGTCCGTGCGCCTTTTAAGCTTACGCTGGGTAAACCGTTAAATATACCGGTCAAAATTTTAAAATTAAAAATTAAAGTTAAAAATAAAAATAACTTTAAAAACCATTCTTGTTTCCTTGTTCAAATCTGTAACTGTATTCGAGGATGATACATGATTGATTTATAAACCATGACTCTGAATTACATGTTATTGGAGTTCACGCTTTCATTCCTATCATCTGGATACTCCCTTAAAGGCGTTCCACAAAATAGCATTGGCTTTCTCCGATTTTAATCATTTGGAGTCCTTTTTCTTTAGGTGTGTTCAATCCAATCTTCTAATCCTCGCAATTTATCGTTATACTGTAACCTGTTTGGATTATCAGCTGGCTGAAATGGGAGTGACGTAATATGTGATGTTCATGTTAATCTCTTCATAAGTAGACGTATGAATATTAATAATAATATAGATAAAATGAGCTGTACCGTCATATAGAAAAGATATCTCAAGTAATTCGGAAGAGAAGAATATCTCTCTATGGCCACTTATCTTGAGGGGCAGATGACCTTGTAGTTCCGCCCCTTAAAACAACAATAACTAACTTATCTTGTATGAAATCCGAGAGAATCGCCAATCGGATATTTACCTATTTTCTTAACAAGAAAACCAAGGGCCCCTGGTTTTGTGAGGTAGACAAGGATTTGCAAGAAGTAGAGATCACTCTCGCAGACATAATGGAACGTGATCTTTTGAAGGAAAAGCATGGAGCACACCACCAATTCCAAGAAAGAGCGAAATTAGAAACTGGGAAGAAGTAAGCTGATGAAAGAAGGGAGTTTCACAGGCAGCGAATGCGTGAACACTGGGCTAAGATCAAGGTCCAAAGACGGTAGCACTTGAAATGACGTGGTCCATAGCTGGCCTAAACGTAGAAAGAAAGAAAGAAAGAAAGAAAGAAAGAAAGAAACAAACAAAGAAATAATAATAATAATAATAATAATATCGTATGGCCTCGGATGCCGGGTGCCAGCTTTGTAATCTGACACCCAAAGGGTAGCTTGGATGTCAAATTTCGTTGTTCCTTGAATCACTATGAAAGTCAAGGAGGTTAGATATCTAAGCTCCTTGAACACTATAGCGCTTTCTAGAAGAGAAATGAGGAACTTAGTGTTGGCGGAAACTCCCAAGATTAATGTTGCCATTATGAATACGGCTTAGTGAATTCAAATGGGTTCTTTGACATGCCAACATCGTATGACATGGTGTCGTATTTTTGCCGCCTTTCAAAAAAATCACTTACCACGGCTAGGAGCGAACCTGCAATCTTGGGGTTGGTAGACCGACACGTTAACCACTCACCCACCATGGCAATCTAAAGAAAGAAAGAAAGAAAGAAAGAAAGAAAGAAAGAAAGAAAGAAAGAATGAAAGAAGAATATGGATAAAGATACCGACAATAGAACAATACAAACAGACAGAGACGATTACGAACATCAGAAAAAGAAGGGCAAAACGTTATGGACACATTCATAGGATGAACGAAGAAGATTTTTAATATACACTGGTCAAAAAATGTTCTGCATATTACTTGATGTCGCATTTTCATTGCTATGTGACAACATTTCGTTCTTGCACATTGGCTCAAGTGTTAACTCTAAGATAACATTTTTGTTTGTTTGCACCGTATACTGTTATCGGACATGGGATGTGTGCATACAACCTGCCCAAATGGAGGAAGTGGCCAAACCCCTGCAGTGATTGCGGTACATCGAACCAGACCATCAGGCGCATTGTGGAAGATTGCAAACTAAGGGCGTACTTAGGTGACCCTAACGACTCTTTCAGTGCTACACCGTCGAGCCTGGACTGGAGAAAATAGACTGGACATAAGGTCGTAATAAGGCGATATCTGTGCTAGTACAGGGTCATCGAAAAGTTGCAGCAATTTTAAAAATACATATCTCCCGTTGAAAGTGAGATGAATTAATAATTCAACCTGAAAACTAACAGGAACTCATCGAGTTTTAGTTTTAGATGTGACTGTACTCCGCCCGTGACCTTCAACCGATGCGCAGAATGAGTGCGCGACAGGAAGCTGCCACGACACTGTGTGAGTGTGATTGCAATGGCGACAGTTCAGCAGAAATCACAGTACGTGTTGTGTGTTATAACTGTTCAGTGCACTTACCCCCTCATGTTAACAACATTAGACGGTGGTATGGACAGTTTCTGGACGCCCTAGAACGAGTGACGAACCAAGGAAGCGCACATAGAAACATTATAACATATGAAAAAACTTTTTGAGTTGTTAAATTTAACAAAAAAATACTCGTTTTAATATCTCAAATAATTCCTGATCTATGACTATTTGAAATTGCTGCAACTTTTTTCGATGGCCCTGTATGTACTTATTATTATTATTAATATTGTGTTTTGTGCAATGCCATGAGCTAAATAAATACATAAAAAATGACGAACCTACAGTAGTCGCATAAGATTGTGTAACATCTGACATAGAAGAAATCTCACGTGAAATTGTTGATACACCGGTATTTTATACTATTATTGGCACAAATATTAATCTATTGTAAAAGGGAGTGCTTTACAGATATTGTAGTTTATAATACGGAACTCATTTTATTAGATGATTTGTAGCTTCCACCAGTACTAGCCTAAATAACGAATACGATATGGATCAACTAGATTAATACACGCGACACCGCTCATAACCATAAATTCCTTATAGCCTAAACAGCTACTCTTCATTCACAGACCAACACGTAATTTCATATAGATTCTGTTAAAATGAGTCATATTGATATGAGAAATATCGTTTAAAATGATAATCTGGTAGCAAAAATACCTACCCCGTCCGGGATTCGAACCCAAGATCCCTAGATTCACAGTCATAAGCACTAACCCCACGGCTATTTCGACTACGCAAATTTGGGCACAAGTGGTGATTTATTTCCACGTTCCAATAATAGGCCTTCTGCATTACGGAATTAAGTTTCATTTATATTTTTTCGATAATGTTCCTGCGTGAAATTGAGTTTAAAATGCCTTATGGATAGGCCCTCTAGTGAGTAAAGAGAATGTATTCAGTAATAGTTCATGAAAGCTTGCTCAATTCTCGTAAAACCACAACGATTATATTATATTGATGACTGCATTACCGTTGTTTTTTTAGTCGTTTACCCTCCAGGTTGGTGGAACCAACGGACTCAGCGAGGGAACTCACCACTACCGCCTCTACGGGCAGTGTCCTAGAGCGGAGAGATGTTACACATCAATAACAGTTATCGGATAAAGAACGTGTATTATATTTGATCCACAAATACATAAGCTTACAATATGCAAAACTTCTTTTGACCAGTGTAGTTAAGACTAGAACACTGAAAACCTATTGGGTAAAAGAAACCGTGGAAGACCTCAAGAAACTAAACATCTCTACAGAAGACATCGCAGACAGGAAAATGCACAGAGAAAAACAACAGGAAGAAAGCGGGCAGAAGCGAGAAAGTGGAAACACAGTGAATATATGAGACGTTTTTGGGAAGAAAGAAGAAAGGGTCAGAAAAGAAACACGAAAATTGATTGTGTTTTAGCGCTCTCATTAAGGGAAAATTAACGAAAATAATAATAAAAAAGTCCTCTCGGCACGCCGGAAGGCGGAGGTAGATTTCACCGGACAAACTTGTGGATAGGCGAAAATAGGCAGAATATGCAGGTTTTCGTAGAAGGATCAGACCTCATTTATTGCGAGAAGGTATTTTATAATTGGAGCTTAATTAACATTGTTTTTCGTCATTTTATGCTTATTTTAAACATTTTATTGTCTTATGGGAACGGTAACCTTCTTGTCATTTGGGGTCCATTTTTATACTTGTGGTCACACTGTCCTTATGCAAGGTTTCGACACTGATGTGTAACTATGTAACGGTCTGTTACTTCATCACGCAAAATTATATCTCCCGCAGAGATTTTGGTTGGTTCCTCAGTTTAGGGGCTGCGACAACGCGGTCATGTAACCCCGTGTACTTAGGGATGGCTGTATTAGTCTGTAATTAAGGTAAGGACTGCAGACGGTCAATTTCAAGCAGTAGTTCCTAATGTTGCTACCAGGTACTACCGTCAACGACACCTAGCTCTGAACTTGGCTACTAGATGCCACCGCAACCAGCAACTAGCAACGAACGTTGGAACTTCCCCTCCAAAGGAAAGCATACTGAGGGATTTTTAGCGCTCTTAGAAAATCCGACGACTTCGGCCGGCTTTGAACTCGCGACCTTGGGCATAGACATTCAGCATGCTACCAGTTACGTCACCGAAGCCGCTTCACACTTGGTCAGATGGAAATCTGAATCTGATCTCGTGCAAGTGCGTTATCTTGGCAACGTCTGATGGATCATCCCTCATCAATTTAGTAGTGTTGCCATGGCAACCACTGATAGCTCTTGGCATTTTCTTATAATTCCGAAATCATTTTTCTCATCCCTTGGCATAATGGTGGGTCATATCAAAAATTCTTTCAGACAAAAGTTTTAGGTAATTATTAGGGGAATATTGTCCATTTTGTACGGTTTTGATATTGTGCCTATTAAGAGAGATATGATTAATGTTTCCCGAAAAACCCACTTTTTCCCACCCCTTTGGTCAGTGGTCGGTGCTATAAAAAAGCTCTTCAAACATAAATTTTTTGGCTTTATCCGACACATAGTATGAACGTTGAACGGATTCGATATTTCACATATTAAGAGAGTTATAGCAATATTTCACTTTTCCGAAAAAAGCCCCCCATTTTCACCCCCTTCGACCGATTTAGCCCAGTAACGAACTCGACCGAGATTTTATAGGTATACATATTCGGTAAAAAATTCAAAGAGATTGGTACAAAATTACGGCAGTTATCGTGTCCACAAGAAACTGATATACATATATATATATATACAGGATGTATTTGATATGATGGAAGTCCGTTACACTGGTGATAGAAGAGACTATTCTAAGCTTCCTAGGTAAAAAATTTGTCACCTATCTTGAAATTGATAATTAATCATTAAAAAGTCAATGTTTTTAGTTATTTCAGAAACTAATCAGGCAGAAAGTGGTGCGGCAGGCTGGGGAAACGAGGCGGAGCCCGATGTGACGACGCGCGAAGGGGAAGTTGTTACGTAATCGGAGCATTGACCTTACCGGTTGACTTGAGGGGTGGTAGGCTATCAGCTGTTTGAGCTCTACCGTCTCGTAAGAAAATGTGCATTGCCGTTGTTCTTGTTGTTGTTGTTGACAACGCACGCAATGGCTTGGGACGTCAGGACCGGTAGTATTGTGTAGCCTACTTTGTAAGTGTGGAATTCATTGATTGATGTTCATGTATAAAATAATTTCGATACTCAGCCCTGATGTATCATTGGCGTCCGTGTCGGACCTTCTGTTGACTAGTTTCTGAAAATACTAAAAACATTCTCTTAATGAAATGCAGTGTGACAAAATTCCGACATCCCGCAGTCTGTTCAGAACTAGGCATTTAGGACGGAAGTAAAAAACTTGATGTTTTGTTTGAGAGGCTTGGCGATTTTGGTCATTTAGCCCCATGTAGCTGGGTGTGGGTAGAATTTGTGTGATAACCTGTGTTTTGTGGTTTCTGTAGTAATGTGGGTATTTGTAATTCAGGTGAGGATTCGGAAGAAGGCGCCGGCCCTGTGGTGTTGGGGCAGTGCAACTGCCTCTCACCTGGAGGCCCTGGGTTCGATTCCTGGCTCCATCAGGGATATTAGAAACTGACGTGAGGGCTGTAACGCAGTGCACTAAGCCTCGTGAGGGCAATTAAGTAGCTGTCTGACCGTGAGGCAGTGCCCGAGTCAGGAAAATCAAGATTAATGGCCGAGGGGACCCGATGCACTGACCACGCGTCACCCTAATATCTGCAGGCCAAATGGCTGGACAGCGGTCGCTTGGTAGGCCTAGGCCCTTCATGGGCTGCACTGCCAGCGGTTATGATTATTGAGAAGAAGGCGGCCGTGGCCTTAAGTTAGGAACAATCCCGACATTTGCCTGGGGTAGAAGTGGGAACCCATGGAAACCTACTTCCAAGATTTAATACTAGTATGGTACCACATGTTCATATTGTGAATTGTCCCATCCCATCTCCAGCCCTCGGGTGGCCATTAACTGGAGAGGGGGGGATTGATTTATTGGTCCATCAACAATGTAAATACATATGAAAATACACGAAAATGAAAATAAAATACAAATACATTGTTATAATACAGTGTTATAATAATAATAATAATAATAATAATAATAATAATAATAATAATAGTCTAATAATAATAATAATAATAAGAGTCAGCATGTGTAGTTCTGGTGGTAGAGTGCTAACCTTCCCGAGGGTGCGATCTACGTTCAGTCATGTAGTAAATGAATGGGATCTAATAAGATCATCTCCATGGATTTCATGGCACATACAAGAAATCCTACGTACATTAAAGTCTGGCAACTCGACATACCAAAAAGAAACATAAAAGAAGTTAGTGTGTCTAAAAGCCTACTATTACTATTATTAGTATTATTAATAAGTTTATTACAGTTGTTGCACTATCTTCACACAAAGATAGACCAACAGTTCCTTAAATTAATTTACTAAATCTTTAGGATTTCTATTTTCTATGCATAGTTCAAGAAGCTGGAAAAATCCTAGACAGATCCACCATCACTAGTCATGTAGCCACTCCCCATGAAGGTGTGAATCAGCTGTTCATAGGCTCGGTTTGTGTATTTCAATGGCATTGGCAGACAAGGCGAGGAGGTCACTCAACTGCAGACTCTGGTCAACATTCCTCAGCGTAGGAGGGGAGGGAGACGGGGAGAAGTCAGCTCTGCTGCTGAGGGGAACGAAGTGAAAGCCCGTTTCCAAGATATTGACCGACGATTTTTGTGATTTAATTCCACCTACACTAATTAAGATCCGACTTAATTTCATGAAGATATTTGCTTAGAATACCATCTTCTATCACCAGTGTAAAGGACTTCCATCATATCAAATACACCCTGTATATATATACATACATAAATTATATCTAAACTTTTGAACTGACGGTGGTTTTGGGGTCTGGGGGATGTGAAATGCGAAGATGTGTCGAAATTTTCCGGAAGTCGAAACATGGGACCCATTGCAATAGTTAGCTTTCTAATGAAATCTACCTAACACTAATGGTAATGTTGACCGTACCAATAAAATGGTTGCGTTTGTGACGACGAGATTTGGGGAGCTCCCATACATCCTTAGTCCCCCAGAATCCCAGGAACCAGTACATTTACTAGGGTAGGGGTAGTACTGTATATATATACAGGGTGTATTTGATATGATGGAAGTCCGTTACACTAGTGATAGAAGAGACTATTGTAAGCTTCCTAGGTAAAAAATTTGTCACCTATCTTTAAATTGACAATTTATCATTAAAAAGTCAATGTTTTTAGGAATTTCCGAAATTCTTCAAACAGAAGGTGAGGCAGCAGACTGGGGTAAACGGGGCGGGGCTAGGTGGGGCGATGCGCGGAGGAGAAGTTATTACGTATTCCGAGCGTTGACCTTACTGGTTGTGGGGAGGTATCAGCTGTTACGAGGAGCGAGCGATACCCGTCTCGTAAGAAAGTTTGTATTGCAGTTGTTGTTGTTGTTGTTGTTGCTGTTGTTGTTGTTGAAATTGCACGCAATGTCTTGGGACGTTATGACCGGTAGTATTGTGTAGCCTACTTTGTAAGTGTCATTGCCGTCCGACACTTTAATGAAATACAGTGTGACGAAATTCTGACATCCCGTATTCTGTTCAGAACTAGGCAATTAAGACGGAAGTAAAATACTGGATGTTTTGTTTGAGAGGCTTGGCGATTTTGGTCATGTAGCCCCATGTATCTGGGTGTGGGTAGAATTTGTGTGATAACCTGTGTTTTCGTGGTTTCTGTAGTTATGTGGGTATTTGTAATTCAGGTGAGGATTCGGAAGAAGGCGCCGGCCCTGTGGTGTTGGGGCAGTGCAACTGCCTCTCACCCGGAGGCCCTGGGTTCGATTCCCGGCTCCATCAGGGATATTAGAAACTGACGTGAGGGCTGGAACGCGGTGCACTATGCCTCGTGAGGGCAATTGAGTCGCTGTCTGACAGTGAGGCAGTGCCCCAGTCAGGAAAATCAAGATTAATGGCCGACGGGACCCGATGCACTGACCACACGTCACCCTAATATCTGCAGGCCAAATGGCTGGGCAGCGGTCGCTTGGTAGGCCTAGGCCCTTCATTGGCTGCACTGCCAGCGTTTATGGTTATTGAGAAGAAGGCGGCCGTGGCCTTAAGTTAGGAACAATCCCGGCATTTGCCTGGGGTAGAAGTGGGAACCCATGGAAAACTACTTCCAAGATTTAATACTAGTACGGTACCACATGTACATATTGTGAATTGTCCCATCCCATCTCCAGCCCTTGGGTGGCCATAAACTGGAGAAGGGGGGGGGGGGGGGGTGTTGATTTATTGGTCAATCAACAATGAACATACATATGAAAATACACGAAAATGAAAATAAAATACAAATACATTGTTATAATACAGTGTTATAACAATAATAATAATAATAGGATAATAATAATAATAATAATAATAATAATAATAATAGGATAATAATAATAATAATAATAGGAGTCAGCATGTGTAGTTCTGGTGGTAGAGTGCTAACCTTCCCGAGGGTGCGATCTACGTTCAGTCATGTAGTAAATGAATGGGATCTAATACGATCATGTCGATGGATTTCATGGCACATACAAGAAATCCTACGTACATTAAAGTCTGGCAACTCGACATACCAAAAAGAAACATAAAAGAAGTTAGTGTGTCTAAAAGCCTATTATTACTATTATTAGTATTATTAATATTTTTATTACAGTTGTTGCACTATCTTCACACAAAGATAGACCAACTGTTCCTTAAATTAATTTACCAAATCTTTAGGATTTCTATTTTCTATGCATAGTCCATGAAGCTGGCAAAATCCTAGACAGATCCACCAGCACTAGTCATGTAGCCACTCCCCATGAAGGTGTGGAACAGCTGTTCATAGGCTCGGTTTGTGTATTTCAATGTCATTGGCAGACAAGACGAGGAGGTCACTCAACTTCAGACTCTTATCAACATTCCTCAGAGTGGGAGGGGAGGGGACGGGGAGAAGTCAGCTGTGCTGCTGAGGAGAACGGAGTGAAAGCCCGTTTCCAAGACATTGACCGACGATTTTTGTGATTTAATTCCACCTACACTAATTAAAATCCGACTTAAGTTCACGAAGATATTTGCTTAGAATACCATCTTCTATCACCAGTGTAAAGGACTTCCATCATATCAAATACACCCTGTATATATATGTTTGCTAGTAGGTTGAAAGTAATGAAGAGATCACTGTTGGTCGATCTATGTTACAACCACTGAGGTTGTGAACCTTAAAGATTCCCTCATGATGATTTCTGACAGTTCTTTCTAAACCCTCCCCGTTTACGCGGGCTTGGGACCAGCAATAGCAACTAGTGAGCTTCTCAATCCACTCACTAGTTGCTGCTGGCAGATGATCTGCCAATTTTGTCCAACAATAGGCAGGACGCGATTGATTCCATTCAAAAACTCCATGAAATTGCAGCCAAAACCGGACTGCAAATTTCATATCAAAAAACCCAATTCATGGATGGATCTCGTCGGTACATGGATGAAAAACCTGTGGTAACTCGATTCGGTAAAGTAACTCAAGTGTCTAAATTCAAATACCTAGGACAAATTATGCAACCTTCAGGCCTGAAAGGGAGAATCTCTGAATTGCAACGAGCCTATGGAACAGGTACAATAAGAAATCCATCTCCGGTAAAGCAAATTTACGACATTACAACACGGTAATCAAAACCGAGACACTGAAACACTGATCATTGGGGCAGATCACAAAAACAAGAAAGAAAAAGTTGGTATATTGGCTTTCACGACCCGTGAATTAAAACTCAGCAATTTTTCTAGGTTTATGCCGTGTCTTGTGTGAGGTTTCGCCCAGAGAGGTAGTGCACAGTTCACTACTCCTGTGGGGGTCCGGGCGTGGATACTAAGAGCCCGCTGATGAGCCAGCTTCGTGTTCCTAGGCATAAACCAGACACGGCATAAACCATGAAGAATTGCTGAGTATTAATCACTGGCTGTGAAAGCCAACACCATCCTTTTGAAAGCCTTCATAGAGAGGTAATGGCTGCTTGAGCTTTTAGTTTTCGCAGTTAAGAGGTGCAGGTGCGCTTTATAAAAAGGGATAAAGGGCGCAGATCTCTACTCCTGTGGGGGTCCTGGCGGGGCTAGCAAGAGCCCGCTGATGAGCCAGCTTGGTGTCCTAGGCGAAACCCCACACAAGACACGGCACAAACCTAGTCAAATTTGTGATTTTAATTAATTAAATAAATGAATAAATTAATAAATTATTAATTGATTAATTACATAAATAAATAAATAAAAATCAATAAATAAATACAAATAAATTATAAATAAATTAACAATTAATAAATAATTAGTCGCCTCCGTAGCGTAGCGGTCAGCATGGTTAGCTGCCGTCCCGGAGGTTCTGGGTTCGATTCCCGGCTCTGCCACGAAATTTGAAAAGTGGTATGAGGACTGGAACGGGGTCTACTCAGCCTCGGGTGGTCCAAATGAGTAGAGGGGGTTCGATTCCCACCTCAGCCATCCTCGAAGTGGTTTTCCGTGGTTTCCCACTTCGTCTTCGGGCAAATGCCGGGATGGTACCTACTGTAAGGCCACGGCCGCCTCCTCCCCTCTTCCTCGCCTATCCATCCCAATCTTCCATCCCTTCCCTTCCCTCATGAGGCCCCTGTTCGCTTTGCAGGTGAGGCCGCCTGGGCGAAGTGCTGATCACACCTCCCCAGTTGTATCCCTCCGTCCAGATGTTCCAGGCTCCAGGACACTGCCCATAGAGGTGGTAGTGGTGAGTTCCCTCGCTGAGTCCGTGGGAACCACCAACCTAGAGGGTAAATTGACTAAATTAAAGAAAACTGAATATATAAATGAAGGTAAATAATAATATAAAGGGGGAAGAGGGGAAATACAAGGAAAGGGCACTGTGAAAATTGGAAGTCAGAGTTTGGAAATTGTGGACACGTTCAAATACCTAGGAAGTGAATTGATGCAAACTGGTAGGTTGGACATGGAGATTGGCAGGAGGGTACAGCAGAGCAATGCATTCTATCAAAGTGTAAGAAAACTTGTTTGGGATAAGGAAGTACCAAGGAAAAGCAAGGAGGTAATGTATAAAGTGTACTATGTTCCCATATTAACTTCTGCAGCTGAGACTTGGACCCTGACAAGCAGGCAAGAGATTAGAATCCAAGCCAGTGAAATGAAATTCCTAAGAAGTATGATAGGAAAGACAAGGAAAGAGAGAGTGAATTATGAAGATGTTAGGAAGGAAGTTGGGATGGGAAAACTAAATGAGAGAATTGAGAAGAATAATCTAAGGTGGTTTGGACATGTAAAGAGAATGGAGGAAAATAGAATACCAAGACAGATGCTGGAGGCAAAGTGCAAGGGTAAGAGAGCAAGAGGAAGACCTAGAACAAGGTGGATCGATTCAGTGAAGAACAGCGCAAGAAAAAGAAATCTGGACTGGGACAAGATCGTGGAAGAAGAATTGTGGAAGGAAAGAGGAAAGTGGAGAATTGTCATAAATACCCCTACCCGGCAGGAGCTGGATAAGGGGAAATGATAATGATGATGATGAATAATATAAATAAATAGGCCTATATAAGTAAGTATTTAAGTATTTATTTGACTGTGTTGTTGGAGGGCACTTGAGTCTTACCTAACCTGTAGACTGCTTGACTTAAGGACGTGCGGTAATGCGAGTCTGAAACAGCCTTGTTTATGGTCGGGACAAGGACGAGGAACACTTTCACTCATCCGGTCGGGGCCGGTCCGGCAAGATGCCCCACTGAGAAAGTCGCTATCGGCCAATTGATCATTCTGCGTGCGGTGCGGATGTCATCTGTATCTTTGCTTTCTTTTCTAGTGCGTCTGGAATTACTAAATATAAATACTGGCGAACTGTGTTGTAATGCCACCCAGGACGTATCAAAACACGTGGGGTTTCTGGAGCCTGTACCGATTATTAAGTACCGCATTGAGCAAACGCTGGCGATGCTTGAGTATAAAGTAGATACAGGTTCGGGAAGAGCCAAAAAATGTATACGAATCCACATGTAGTGCTTCAGACAATCAACTCAAAACTCAATGTTGATAACATTCCTTAATGCCATCGACTAGACCTGCCATGAACACTGTTCCTTTAGGACAGTTTTTTATTTTATTTTTACGCGTGGCCTCTTGAGAGGCCGAGTGCAGGTCTTTCTAGTCGACGCCCGTGGGCGACCTGCGCATCGGGATGAATGGATCAAGATGAATGAAACTGGGCAAAGATGTGGAAGAAAGCGGCCGAGGGTAGTCAGAAGGTACCGTCCCAGCATTTGGCTGGTGTTGAAAATGAGAAACCATGGAAAACCATTTCAAGGACGGCTGACGGTGGGGCTCGAACCCACGCGTCTACCAAGTCAGCAGAAAGGTTGGCCCCATGACCTAACACTGCGCTTTGGCCAGCGTAGCCACTACTGCTCGGGTCTAAGCTGCGTGGACCTGAGAGGAATGTGCATCGCAGACTATGAGTAGTGGTGGTGACGAGTGATGAGGTTTCTCGGTCCTTGCGTAGTAACAGAAACAAATACATTAGTCGGTGACTCACTCACTCATTCCCAACACCACACTGGTATCAGAAAAGACCAATGTTAGCAGTATTGGAATAGACGAGAATGTCAGATAACACGGCGGGCTGTCGACAGGCTTCTCAACTCTCGCCTGCTCCTACCCTGCCAGTTCACAGAGCTTGGAACCGAGGTATACTGCTGTCGGTTCTCTAAGGCAGTCATGGGCAAAATACCGTCCGCGGGCCAAGTGAGGCCCTTGAGCTAGTCTAATCTAATCCGGCCCGCGACATGGTGTCAAATTACACATAGGTCATATTTCCTGTTCTGTGAACCTAGAAGTGAAAACTATATCAATCACATTGTGTTTATGCGTTTCGTGTGATATCGTTTTGTGCGAAAAATCTCCACAACGAATTTAAATGAAGATTTCAGGACTTCAAAGTTATTGAACAGGAGTTGAACGTTTTCAGCATGGCATTTAATGTTGACGGAGAGTTGCAGTTAGAACTGGTTGAGTTAATGCAAGTATTCCTCAACGTTTCGAAAATTGAGTTCTACAATGCCCTACCAAAATAAAGCTTCCCAAACTTGAAATCTCATGCACAGATGATAACTGCCATGTTCGCTTCTTACTATATCTGTGAATAGGTGTTTTACACAATGAAGCTTCGCCAAAAAAAAAGAAGCGTCAAAAATAGATTGGCAGATTAGCTGCGCTACTAAGAATCAGCTCATCCCAGTTTCAACCAGATTATGAAAAACGATTAGAAGCACAGTCATAGTTTCACTTGTCACATACTTCTTCCTCTTCTAACAAATAATCAAAGTGTGTTCTTTTTTCCTCTGTTTTCTACCATCTGTAGCCTATAAGGTTTGTTTGATTTAAAATTCAGAAAGAAAAAGTTTATAATCTATCTAAAAACCTGTGTTGTTCTTTTCTTCGGACCGCCCTGCATCTGGCCTTGCCCCTAAAAAGTTTGCCCATGTCTGCTCTAGGGGATATGCACTTGGTAACATCAACCACTAGTCTAGGGATATGAGCTAGGAATTGTAGGTAAACAAGGAGGGTTAAAAAATCTGCCAGAAATCATCTTGAGGCAACCTTTAAGGTTCAATACCTTAGTGGTTATAGCACAGATCGACCAACACAGATCTCTTCAATACTTTCAACCAACTAGCAAACATATATGTACGACCCCAAGCCCTAGTAAATGTATTGGTTCCTGGGATTCTGGGGGACCGAGAATGTAAGGGAACTTCCCAAATCTCTTCGTCACAAACGCAAGCATTTTATTGGTACCGGTACAGTAGTATAGATCCCCCTCCTGCGGCGCTCGCAAGCGACTGATCGTGACAAATGGCTATTCAAATGAAGGAGAACAGACATTAGCAGTGACGAATTGCACTACAATTTCATAAATATATATTGTTACGGCTGTGAGTTTGTTTCGTCGCCTCGCCGCGTGAGTCACCGTCGCCCCCGGGCTATGCTCTGCCTCTGTGTATTACCTGCGCCTTACGCAACAGGGCTACTAGGACAAAAGAGATGGTCCAGAATATTCGTGACCCAGCCAGTGATAGAAATCTCGAGAAGCCGTGAATCCTGGGCGGGTCTAGATGCATTCATGGAGTCACCAGCCTTCTATATAATAGCGACCTGGCCAGCGAGGTGGACAGTGTTTTTGAGCTAGTGCGTGCTTTTACCTGAGCGACAGTTGTTGGTGACGTGACTTGCGAAACCCTAGTGAAGCTGATTCTCTTGACAGCGAAGGAGTGTGAAGCCTACGGAGGGACTGTATTTGAAGAGTGTGTGTTTACCTAGTGCGACAGAGATATTGTGGTGAATTGCGAAAACACCGGGGGCTGTTTCCCTAGCCAGCGGACAGCGAAGCAGTGTGTAGTGGTGAGTGACTGTCTATCGTAAATAACTGTAGCTTGTGTATTCAAGGAAGTGTTGCAGGTAGTTCTACCGAGGCCACCGGTCCTATTAGGAGGGATTAACTTCTGTGGCTTATTGAAAAGTGAAAGTCAAGTGTTCCCAACAAGAGGAAACTAGAGTGAGATACTAATCGCTTTTATTTGCTATTTGTGTGGTGTATCTTTTTGGCCCGCAATAAAGCTAATACGTTTCTTTAAAGGAACAATTTGTGTTGTGCTTCTACCCACCGTAATCCAGTTAACGGAAGTGCCACTAGGGGGTGGCACGTAACAATATAATTCCTTTAAAAAATTACTTTTAAAAATTATACGAAGTGTGCGATTTGCAAATACTGTTGCTGTTGGAAAATACGTGACATCAATGCTGTTCAGTTCGCAGTTTGGCCGTAGGAACGCCTGTTTCATGTCCACACTCTTAAACGTTAATTCAGCTACAGGTTCGCTCTCAATCAATGAACTCAGCACACAAATGACAGTAGCAGTGACGAATTGCATTCTAATTTCATAAATATTGATTTTTGTAAGAAGTGTGCGATTTGCAAATACTGTTGCTGTAACATGCTGAAATTATGAGTTGTCTTCTAAAACGTTAACACTATCAACCTTTCTCCTTAAGTGTCTCATTATAAACCTAATGAGGAAAGTGAGATTTATGAACATGCGAGATTTCTCGCACGGGTCCGCTAGTTATCATTATTTTCGTTAATTCCTTTAGTGTTTCCTCCTCCTCTGCCGGCAAACTTCTACAGTGAGTCTCTGTCACGACTCGGCCGGCCAGCGCACCAAGCTTATCTGCCTCCCGTTGACTGATCACTTTCTGTTACACAGCGTGCACTTCGCAGTTCTGGTGTATTTAGTGTTCATCTGTCGCTCCAACTATTCTCGAGTTGTGAAGTGTTACTTTTGGGAATAATTCTCATAATGCCTCCACGTGTGTACACTGTAGTAAATGAAATCGCAGAACATATCCGGAGAGAAATAGCCTCAATTGCGTGTGAATCGGAGTTTCCTAAGACGATGCCAGAAATATGTGGATGTTGGTGGAGAAAATTTCCAACATCTCCTGTCATAAGGTACGACCTTAGTTTATTAATTCTTAATATCTAAATTTTAATTGGTTTCTCATGTCGTGATAAAGTGAGTCAAGTGCTGTTCTGTTCTTACTGCTCTGCGATGCTGAGCGGGGAGTGATGAGTCAACGCGAGACAGATAAGCTGGGCGCGCGGCCGGCCGAGTCGTGAGAGAGACTCACTGTAGAACTGCGAGCTCGCATCAATAGTGCCTTTGAACACATTGACAGGGACGTGCTGCGCCGAGTGCGGGAAGAGCCTGATTATGGGCTTGATGTCTGCAGAATCACTAAGGGGACACATATCAAACATTTGTAAATGTGCTATGTGTGTGCAAAGTCTTGTGACAATGTCAAGAAAAGTTATTGTAGAGCTGTAAAATCACTTTCTTCATTTGCAATAACCCTGTGTAAATCATTTTCAGGACTAGGGGCATCTTCGTTATCAGCCCCATGCATGTGATGTGTGTGTAATTGGGTCATGACCGTAGTTCAGTAACAAACGCAGCGCTAAGCACTTTCTAATGAGTACTGGTCGCAACCAAGATACGAACTTGTGACCTAAGACTGGTCTCTTGTGAAGTACTTCCTGGTGTTATGGATGACCCCTTGCACTTCTCCGTTTCCATGTAGAAACTTGGCACATGGCAGTCTTCAGTGCATCTGGGATTGTGTGTGTAATCTGTCTAATCGAATCATAAATAATAAGAGAAAATATTAGGTTTACTTATTATTATTATTATGTTCGACCCTAACTATTATGTGTCAGAAAACTGTATCATAATGAGGCTCATTATAACACTATTTTTCATTATGAAACAGTTTCTCCCACCAATCAGAGCTCAAGAAACAGTCATGTGACCAATTAGATAAGGATACCTTCGCGCATGCGCTCAAAATCCAACATGTCTATATAAATTACCGAAATTGCACCGTTCATATGTTCGCGTAAACAAACTGGTGAATATGAGACAAGAAATGGCACTGTACCTTAATATCCCCAAAATCAATTTCTACACAGCGCGTGGTTTTGAAACGACTTCGGTGACAGTTTTACTGAATACTGGAGCACAATCTGAACATATGGCATTGGAGCACACAGAGCGCATGCGTCGGTTGTCCAGAGAGCTTGGAAACCCGAGATATACTACCCACCGCAGCACCCGATCACTACATTCTAGTGACTGAACAGATATTTATGAATATTTATGTTAAAACATATAATAAAGTTATAATTATCGTCGAACATAAACAGTCGTATGCAACTCGCCTATAATGGTAATTAAGACACTCGTATGGAAATTATAAAACTCGCATACGCTCGTTTTATAAAATACTCGTGTCTTAATTATAGCCATTATAGGCACGTTGCAAAATGTACTATTGCAATCACATTCATTTCACCACATAAGTGGGACGAATCAAAATATCGTCGGCTTGTTTGCAAGACGGTATGGCAACTTCTTTTAGGTTGGCACATTGAGAAACGAGCGAACAATGGAACAGGTCTCCAAGATGGCGGCCTTCTGCATGGTGATAGTTATGTAGACCAGGATGTATTGTACCCAGTCCCATTGGGCACAGTATTCCCAATATTTCAAGATTGCGAGCCAATGATTTAGGGATGATGCCGGTAGAAGAAATGTCTATGGGCAGAACCACTACACATTCTTCTATCCACATTTGCCATATTTCCTCAGACAAGGGCAGATATTTGGTGATCTTATTTTTAGAATACTTTTCACAATTTGCAAAAATGAGGAAAACGTAGACTTATGAGATCAATCCGGGAAAATGTGTGTCTGTCTGTCTGTCTGTTCTTCTGTCTGTCTGTCTGTCTGTGTGTGTGTGTGTGTGTGTGTGTGTCCCCTATCAACTCCTAAACGGCTGCAGCAATCGAAACAAAATTTAGTATGAGTAACGATGTATACCGGAATATCTCAAACCCATATTTGAAAATGATGTCAGTGCTACCAACTGCAGAAAAAATTCACTAAAATTTGAACTCCATGTTGGATATCTTGGAAGGTATGCATGGGAGCTATTCCAAAATTAGCACACATGCAGATAATACTATTTCAGTTAATTTCCAGGAGGCCATACATGACAGTGTTGCCAAAATAATGATAAGCCTTCTGATAGGTCCAATTTCTAAATGCATATAACTTGTACATTATCAATTGGATTTCTACCAAATTTTGTATGTAATATGTGCACATAAACAGATATGACAGAGCGTATTCTTAAGAGCTACCATGGCTGCCATCTGTTAATAATTGCTCTCTCAATTTTTTTAAATCCATATACTGAACCCATGTGCCATAGGGTCCAATGAGGGCGAATTCATGCATTTGGGGAAGAAATAAAAGAAACGTATAGTTTCTAATGTAACTTAAAGAAAGATCCAGCTAAGATGCTAGCCTAATATGGTGCAAGAGGCGAGGACCAGGTGTTCGTGAGATGAGATCATCCCTCTTGACATTCAGAAGGGAGCGAGTCATGAGTATTAATAACCGAGTGGAAATTTCCCAGGATTAAACAAGGAAGCCTGACTCAGAAATCGACCTTACGTTGCTGGAAATTGACAACACCGCTTATGCGCCAGAAGAGGAATAATTAAATTTAACCCGTTTACAAGTATAATAATGAGTAAACAAGTACAGTACAGTGAATCATTTTGAATGAGAGATTTTTTAGTAAAGAGAAACCATTTAATAATTGCGCAGGAGAAAACTGCAAACGCAAGACGACGTCATCGGGGAATTACCAAGGCCTGTGTGGAGGGGAGAAAGCAAAAGAAATGCCACACCCACACAATTGAGGACGAGAAATTAATTAATATCTCCGAATTGCACGATCGATTCGTGGGGGCAATGAGATTATTTGACATTGAGAAGACGAGCTTTCGGAAGGTATAACTTTTATATTTGTGCCACCATTATTTTAGAAATTGGTCACAGAAAGGACTAGAGTCTTATTTTTTTGTAGTGAAATAGTATAAAGCTTCGGGCTTCACCAAGCCAATCATGCAGTTCATGCAGTTCCGACAGCCTGTGAGGGGCGTAATCACGCATCACGCAGTACAAGTCCGTCCAGGGGGACGTGACGCTGGAGCATCAACAGTAAATGCAGTTTCAAACGGCCCGAGGGCACGTCACTAGGCTACATCAAACACCGAATGCAGTTATTCTGACAACCCGTGAGGGTGTTACTACGCATGCAGTCATTCCGACAGTCCGTGAGGGGCGTAAGACTACATCACAGCACATCAGTATCCAGACAGCCGTGTGGGGCGTAACTCTGCGTCACATCGAAGACAGTTACTAGTACTCCTTGAGGGGAGAAACGCTGTGTTACACCGCAGAAGTAATATCCGATAGCCATAGGCGTCGCAGTATTAACAACTTGCTTGCCTCCATAAGGAGTGGTAAAGAAGAAATTTAAAGTATCGCCGTATTGAAATATTAGGAAAATCCTAGTTACAGGATTTAGGCCCGACTGTATACAAGTTACAGTGAATGTTCGTAAGATATAGTCAGAGCAGGCTGCGAACGTCGGACTTAAGGCGATAGGTCGTTAAATAGACGAACGAATATATCATAACGTACGGAAGTACCGTACCAGAAAGATAAACTGTTACCCAAATTAAAGAACCCAAAAAGGGAAGCACAGAATAAGGTTCGGAACGTATTTCAGAAACGTAGGAGTGCTAGAACCGATCAAATAAAAGAAACACGGAGACTATAATCATTATCTCCAGAAAGCAGGCGAACTATTCTAAAAGTACTAGACTCGAGAAGTACTAACTGCTATAAACTAAATCTATAGGTCATTGAGGAGACCTCGATCCGAATAGACTTTCGCTAGGATCGATAAACAGATCTACAAAGAAGCCGTTCAAGCTAGATAAATAGCCGGTCATCCAGGATAGGAGTAGAAGAATTTGGATTCCAGGGAACAGTAGATGTTTCGAGACTTTCGTATTCTGCAGGATAGGAAGCCGACATTGAATAAATTTCACCCTTGGAAACGGGAAATTAAGAGGTCACGTGTGATAGGCTCAGAAATACGGGCTAGTGATCAAGAATTGTGAAGTGTAAATTTATCAAGATTGTGTGTTAGATTAATATTTTTAGTGTTTATTATGTGTTCTAAAGGGACACATCAGTGTATAAAAATGTCGTCAATGTTAAGTGTCTTAAATATGTGTCAAGAAATGTTTGTACATAAAATGAATTCCTTTAATATGGAGTAAAAGTTCAAAGTGGGCCCAAAATGAAACACCGCACAAGAATAAAGATCATGGGACGATCTTAAAAACATGTGAGTACTGAATTTCATTCTATTTCGGTGTCAGGAAACGGTTGTGTACAAATCCACCGGAGTTTTTGAGTAAAAGGGATGTGTTTTAAGAAATAAATACTGAATAAACAAGAACGCGGTCTGAACAATAATAGAAATTTGAGAAATTATAAATAATTATGTAAAGAATAAATCCCGTAGAGGAAACATGTGAATAAAATGTTAATGTATTTAACGAATGTCATAAGAGCAAGCGAAATATCAGTAATTATCATGAATGATATTTAAATAAAGTAAAGTTGAGATATGAAAGAAATAGCTTTTGAGCTTGTGTAAAGAATAAAGATAATACTAATAACTAAGTATGGAAATATTAAGTAAAGATCAAATAAATTGATGTGAACATAAGAGCGTTAAAGCCTTAATGTATGTGTAAGATATGATGTTCAAGGGAATGTATTAAAAGGGAGCGATTTATCGGCAACGGAAAAGATTAATATAAGAATTAAAAATAATATGAATTATTACTAATGAGATTTATCAGTTCTTGGGAAGACATTTCGGCTTAAAATTATGCATAGCGCAAAGGAGCGCAAATAATATTAAAATGTCACGCTAGGAAAGCGTAGAAGTTAAAATACTTGGTAAATTACTTATGGAGGGTAGTTGATTGTAGTGAATTGATAATTGTATAAGTCCTCTATTTGTGACGTAGTATCACGAGGCATTGTGTATGTATTAAAAGGGAGCTAATGTATGGTATTATTGAGCGTATGTCATGTAGGCCACGGCCGACTTTAAATCGCGTCTTGTATAAGTCCTTTATAAGGGAATGGTTCCCGAGGCATGTGAAGAGATTCGAACTCAGAATCCTCTTATGATAAAAGCCCCTTAATTCTTCGTTGTCGAATGTGTATTAATCTTCCCCAATCAATGAGGACCCTCTCATAATTAATAAATGCCAAGGTTACGAAAGTGGTCTATGAACCAAAGAATATTTGTTTGAATGGATACAGTACAGTAAAAGCCCGGTCTCTCCCCAGGACTGAGTATAATGTGAAGGTTTGTTTTGAAAGCCTTGGAAAGGAGCTGCTAACGTGGGTTAGACAGAGAGTCGCCCGTCACCCTCTGTGTCATAAATCGCGCCCGAGTTAATGGCCTGGCTCTCTTAGAGTAAGGGTGGGCCGGAACCGTCTCGTAAGATGTAGTAAAGATACCGTGAGTGTTTAAAGTTGTTAACGACCCGGGCGTTGAACCGAGGTCCTTGTAGATTGATATTTTCGTTTGCCTGTTCAGATCGTAGTTTCTTATGTGATAATGGTCTTATAAGACATAAGAGATAAATAACAATCCCTATTGTAATGATGTACGGAAGTAGGATTCCACGAGTTAATTGAAGGCAACTAAGTTTCGGGAGTAACTATAGTTTTTTGACTGTGTCAAGTATCTTCACGCTCTGGAGTACACAGGTGATTTCCTGATTACCTTAATATATTTGTGAAAATAAAGAGAGATGATAACAGCTGAATGTGTGAACATGCCCAAAAATATTGAGTTAGATGATTAACATAAGATTTTAAATGTAGTTATACATTTGTTTTGAGGATTAAGAAAATATAAAAGATAGTATTTGAGGTGTACAAGAATGACACCATTATTATGTAAAGCATGGAGCCAAAAGAGCTCGGAGTTAGATAAAGCTTACAGTTGATGCTTTATGGAAGTAAGACTAAGTAGGAATTGTTGGTTTATGTGGAAACCATATGTTTTAAATACAATATTTGTTTTATTATATTTGTGATTCCTTGTTCATTTGGAACAAGTAGATTATTATGGGTCAGTAATTAAATTGTTAAAGTGTTTGTAGCGCCATTAATTTTATTAATTAAATGTGTTAAAATAGGAGTTGATTTTGTTGTTATTTTTGCAAGTGTATCCTGTAATTAATCCAAAATATGTGAGTCACCGAGTGGGGGAACTTACCGCTGCCCCGAAAATTCCGAATTGAGCTACGCTGGTATACTGTGTTTGGCATATTTCTTGCTAAAAGGGCACATGGGGACATATAAGTAATGTGCTGGATTAATAACTAGAGGAACACTTAAGACGGTCATATCATGTAAAGTAAAGTAATGATAGGAGTAGCTACAACATAAAATATTAACTGACCGCATGGGTCCCTGGAAACTCATACCGAGCAGCCCTGAATTATATTACCCCCCCCCTTGCAAAACCTATCTTTTTGGCGCCCAGTACGCAGGGCTGAGTTTTCCTAGGGAAAAACCGAGTTTTCTCGAAAAATCAAAATTTTCATTTTTTGAAAAAAATGGTTTTTCGAAATTTTGAATTTTAAATACTTCCATAAAGGTTTATGAAATTGAATAAAAGTATCAAAAGGGTACGTTGTAGTAAATACCCGTACCAAAGTAAATTTTTGAAGAAATTGGGACACACTGATTCAGAGTATCATCTCTCAAGCATGTACTAGTGTGGTGGCATTAGTGGCCCACTGTATTCTCATAAGATGGCATTGAGTGAAGAAGTGCAACGGCTCTTGGAGGCCATAAACAATAAGTTGGATAGCCAACAGACTGAAAATAAAGAAGGGTTAGGATCTATAAATCAAAGTTTAGAGTCACTAAAAACTGATAGTGCTAATGTGGGAACTAAATTAGTAGATATCGAAGTTAAAACTGATACCATGGGAACTAAATTAGTAGATATCGAAGCTAAAACTGATACCATGGGGATTAAATTAGAAGCTATCGAAGCCGACGGTATAAAAACGAATAAGGAACTGAAGGCCGAGATAGAAAAGATGAAAACAGAAAGTGGGGAAACCATTAAAAAACAGTTGGAAGTGATAAAAATGGAGACGTTAGAGTCTCTGAAAGCCAACAGTAAAGAAAACCATGGAGTACTGAAGGCTGAAATAGAAAAGACAATGGATACTAAATTTAAAATTCTTGATGAAGGTTTTGACACTAAGTTTGTGGACAAGTTAAATGAGTTAAAAGGGGAAATCACAATTAAAATTGAAAATGAAAACAAAGCACTTCAGTCAGGATTGCAAGACCAAATAAATATCTTGAAGGGTAGCACGGAAAAATCCCAAACAGCATGTCAAGGAAATTTTGAAATTTTGAATAAAAGTTTGAGTTCCATGGAAACTAAATTGAGTAATATGGAGGGAAATGTAAAAGCATGTGAGGAGAAACTTGTAACCCAGATCCAAGGTGTGCAGAAAGAATTGAAAGCTCAGATAGAAGCTAACAAGAATATTTGTGAACGTTCCCGGGATGAAATAAAACAAAGCGTGAATGAGCTAGGAGATAGATTTAAAGGGGTTGAGAAAAAAATGGGAGAACTTGAGGGAAAAGTCAATGAAGTTCAAACCGAAGTAACTGAGTTGAAAAATCAAAATCAAAAGGATGTTCAGGATATGAAAGAGCAGATTGATCTTTTTACCGGGCAGGTAGATGAGAACCTGAAGAAGTACGAGGGGGAAATAGATAAAAATTCGGTAGATACGAGAAGCATATCCAGAAAGAAAGAGAACAACGAAATAAAGAAAATAAGGAAAATACCCAGAAGATAGACGAAATAAGTAAGGGTATAAATGAGGTTAAGGAAAACGTGGAAACTTTAGAGGGGCAAGTAGGAAAAACAAATAATGAAGTGAAACTAATCAAAGATGAATTAACGGAAGTGTCTCAGAAGACGGAAGGAAAGTTGAAAGGAATTGAATTAGATATGGTCAAAGGACGAAAAGAGATGGAGAAAAAGATAAAGGAAATACAAGAAGACCTAGATACCAGAGGTGACGTTAAACCAGAAATTATAACAGAACAGGTCATGGTCATCAAGAAAGAGGTAGAAGACCAACTAAATGTCTTCAGGGAAAGCTTCAGGAACGACAAAAACCAAATCAAACAAGAACTGGAAACCAGTAAGAAAAATCAGGAAAGAATTCAAAATGAATTAGGATCCAGATTGGAGAGGACTGAACATAAGAATAGTCAAATGGAAATCCAACTCATGGCTAATGAAGAAAGTGCCCGAAGGGAAAGGAAGTTAGAATTTGAGAATCAGGAGGAGTTTCCAAAGACAGGATGGGTAGATTCCCGTGAACAAGGCACAGATACGGAGAGGGACTTAGGAGGGGAGAGCCCTTATAAGAACCCAGGATATCCGATGGCGATGTCAACCCCGTACATGAATCAGACAAATGGCCAGATAATAAACATTATTAAATCCAATGAGGACAGACCAGTAAAGTTTACGGGTAATAACATGTCTATTACTCCAAAATACTGGCTAAAGGAAGTTGCAGAGTATTTAAACGAAATGAAGGTTCCTCAGGATCGGAGACTGAGAGCTATTGAAAAGATGTTGGCAGGTGATTGTCTCACCTGGTTCAGAAGCTTCAGATACACCTTTGATACGGTGGAAGGCTTTAGGGAAGCATTTTTAAAACGATATTGGGCAGCAGACGTCCAAGAGAATTTAAGGCTGGATCTGTACTCTAGGAAGTACAGCACCAATGCACCTACTAAATACTCGGAGTTTTTCACCGCTCAGCTGTGTAAATTCCGCGAACTGGATATTGCTCCGGCAGAAAACGACCTGTGTGCCGCCATTGCAAGACAACTTCCGTATGAGATTCAGAGGCTGTTAATCTCATCCAAAGCCAGAAGTGCTGTGGAAGTGGAGAGTGTATTACGTCAGTTAGATATGACGACTTCGCACGTAACTCCTCGGCATCAAAGACAAACTGAGCAAGTACACATGGCCAGCAGTCAGGAAACTGGAGAAAAACCAGCGACCAGGAATCAGTCCACCAGCACGGATACCCAAGGACTAGGTCGAGAGTATGGGCACCAGGAGCCTAGAAGGATACAGCCATACTACAGAGGAGGATATCGAGGAAGAAATTCTAGGAGTTCAGGTTATAGGCAACAATTTAGCCGACCCTATAACAATAACCATCAAAGGCAAGAAAACAGAAAGAAATGGGAGAATTATCCCAGAAGGAATGTAAGGCCAGAGGATAGGGATGATGAATATCGGGCCGAAATAGAATAAAGATATCAGGAAAGTCTTCGTTATATGAACGAACGACCAGATGAACCTGATAGGCAGAAAGTCCGTTGGAGTGAGGCAATTAAGAACCGGAAATCACCCGATCGACTAGACGGAGCTCAAAGCTTGGAACTACAAGCTCAGTTAAAGAATGAGGGAAAAGGGAGCCCTCAGGATAAAAAAAACTCCAAATTTAAATTGTCAAAAGTGGAAACATACCAGGAGCTGGGAGGAGGTAGAAATTGTGAATTGGATAGCCAGACCAGATGAGCTAATTAACGAGGATGTGGAAGGAATCCCACCTGTTAAAAGAGAATTACCTATAATTATGCTTAGGATAGAAGGATTACTGGTCAGAGCATTGATTGATACCGGATCCACAATAAGTCTAATTACACAAACCCTTCTAAATGAATTGGAAACAAGGGGCCGAGTATTAAGGATTCCCACATCAAGTGTAAAGATTAAGGGGATTATCCCTGAAAAATCTCTAACATGTAAATTTCAGGTATACATTGATCTGATCATGGGTAACGCTGAAATTTCGCAGTGCTTTTTGCTGGTAAATCAATTACCGTATAATGCCATATTAGGTATTGATTTTATCCGTGAGAACAAGGTCATCATAGACCTAGCGCAAAACTGCATTAGAGTTCAAAGAGAGGATGTGGATGTGCAAAACATTAACTTACAGGAACAGGATGCGAAAATAGGAGAACAGGTATGGCATATGGAAGAAGTGATTGAAGAAGATTATAAGGACATAGAAAAGATATTTGAAGTCCTCAACATAGAACTCGAAGATAATTTGGAAAATGAGTTCGAGACCAACCTGTCAGGAAAAGTGGAGGAAGCTAAAGTCAGTCTCGAAAATAAGGAACAGTTAAAGAAATTATTATTGAATTATAGGGACGTATTTGATTCCAAGCCAGGGAAGATTGAAAATTTTAAATACGCATTCCAAGTCAATGATTGGGCACCGTTCAAACAAAAACCATACCCGGTTGCGGAAAAACATTACCCACAAACTAAGAAAACACTGCAGGAGATGATGAATGCAGGTGTTATAGAAAAGATGGCGACACCATATGTTAGTCCATTAGTGATTGTGAGTAAACCGGATGGCTCAGTAAGGGTGTGTTTAGATGCCAGAAATTTAAATGCAAAAATCATACCAGAAAATGATTCGGCACCACCCATAAAAGAAATACTGAGGAAGTTCAAAGGCAAGAAGATTTTTACAAATATTGACATGACTTCTTCGTATCATCAACTCGAACTGGAAGAGAAAACCAGCTTGTTGACTGGATTTCAGTTCGACCAACAAACATATTGTTTTAGAAGATGTCCGTTTGGATTGAAGACCGCGGGATCTGCATTAATAAGAGCGCTTGATCGAAACCTGTCAGAGGAAGTGAAAGATTGCACTATCCGATACGTGGATGACATTTTGCTTACCTCGGAGAACATTGAGGAACATTTAGAAAATTTGAAGAAATTATTGGAAGACTTAAGAAGGGCAAATTTTAAAATAAATTTAAAGAAGTCGAATTTTTGTCAAAGGCAAGTGACATTTTTAGGGCATGTGATTGACAAGGATGGTGTTAAACCAAATCCATGCAAATTGGAATCGATAAGGGATTTTCCAAGGCCTTTGAAGGTAAAGAACGTTCGCCAGTTTTTGGGATTGATTGGGTTCTTCTCAGGACATTGTCCATCATACACCAAAACTGTTGCACCACTACAGGACCTTCTGAAGAAGGGGGGCAAGTGGAAATGGACGGAGGAAGCAGAAAAAGCATTTGTGGAGGCCAAGGAAATGCTTTTAAATTACGTGAAGCTAGGATATCCTGATTTTAATCAGAGATTTATCATTCAAACAGACGCATCCCAGATTGGAATAGGGGCAATGCTATATCAGGAAAACCCGGAAAACCCTGATAAGAAAAACTATCTAGCTTTCACAAGTAGGAGACTGAAACCACACGAGAAAAATTATACGATCAGCGAAATCGAGCTGCTAGCGATATTGCACGCGTTACAATATTGGCGGAAGATCGTATATGGGTTTCAGGTCATTCTAAGAACGGATCATAAAGCCTTAACCTTTTTGATGAAGACTGATTTATCCAGTCAAAGGTTGATGCGTTGGGCTTTATACATTCAACAATTTGATGTCAAGATAGAGTACTGCCCAGGAAAAGAAAATATAGTTCCAGACTACTTAAGTAGACAGCCAGAGTCCATAGAAGAGGAAGTAATGGCTATAGATTTGGAAGACAGGGATCAGCGTACTCTTAATGAGTTAAGAAGCATTAGTCAAAGACAACGGGAGGATCCATGGATGAACATGCTCATATATTTCCTTGAGGGAAGCTTGATAAGAGGAACACCAGCGTACACGGAAGCGAATAAGATAGCTCAAGACTACACGTTTTATAATGGATTGTTATATAAGTTTGTAGACTCTGACCATACAAAATTAAGGATTGTTGTACCTGCAATTTTGCAGAGGAAAATAGTATGGTTAGCCCATAGATCGTTCGGACATATGGGAGTCGACAAAACAGTCTCAATGTTGAAAGAAGCATTTGTATGGCCGAGACTGAGAGAAACTGTAAGGGACACGCTAAAGACATGTGATCTATGTCAAAGGATCAAACCTAATGTATTCCTGATGAGGCAGAAGCCTATACCATTGTTGCCCGAAAGGCCCGGCCAAATCATATCTATTGATAATTTTGGACCTTTGCCAAAGGCAAGAAGAGGAAATCGACACATAATGGTGGCTATGGATGTCTTCACTAAAATGGTTGTCCTTGCTCCCATACAGAAGACTAGTACCAAACAGGTGTTAAAACGACTTAAAGAAAAAGTGATACCGATTCTGGGGAAACCTGAGAATTTGTTGTCGGATCACGGCAGTTGTTTCACCAGTGTAGAGTTCAGACGAGAATTAGAAAGACTTGGAATACGTCAGATTTTGTCAAGTATTCGCCATCCTGAGGCAAATCCTGTAGAAAGAGTGATGAGAGAGACGGCCAAGTACTGTAGAATATACTGTGCCGAAGAAAATTGGAAGTGGATAGATATTTTGGATATTATCGAATTTTGTATAAATAATACAATCTATGAATCCACAGGAGAGATACCCATAACGTTACATCGGAATGAGCAACCAGAAAGACCTTGGAGTCTGGTAATTCCTAGGCCAGCAGACGCTCAGCCTGGAAGAGATGTACGCATTAGAAGAGCCTTTGAGCATCTAAAAGCTCAAGCCGACAGGAGGCAGAGAAGAAATAGGCATAAGAGGTATCATCGACCATTATTAGCAGGAGAAATGGTGTTAGTAAAAAGACCAGCCATTTCGGATCCAGGGAACCGTGTGTACAAGAAATTTCAGAAAATGTACCACGGACCATATCAAATAATCAGAGATTTGAGGAATAACGCATATAGAATTCGGCACTGTGAAACGGATCACGAAGTGACCATGAATTCAGCAAATTTGAAATTATATTACCCTCCCGAAGATTTCGATGAAGTAAATGAACAAGCCCTGGTTATGGACACATGTAGAGATGAATCCGCTTTTGACATAAACAAGAATAAGGAAGAAATAGAAAATAGAGCTCAAGCATTCGAGTGCGAATGCGAATTGGAGAAATTGTATTGGGAAATTAAAGAAATAATTGAATTTATTGAAGAAGAAAATTCCAATTTAAGAAAGGAAAATGATGAAATAAGGAAACGGGTAGGGATAGACCAAACCCGTAAGGAAGAATGAGGTTCTGGGGACTTAAAGTCCAGACAAGTAAAGAAAGAGAGAAAGGGTAGGGACAGAGCATACCCGACCTACACAATTACCGGATACGACTTTAAAGAAGTAAAAACAACGGAAGGTACGGACATTGTTATGATGGCTTCGACGAATAAAGACAGATATGATTAATTGAAATAAATTTCCTCAAAATTTTTCGAAAATTTATTTACCTAAGGAGGGGAGAGATGAACCCATGTGCCATAGGGTCCAATGAGGGCGAATCCATGCATTTGGGGAAGAAATAAAAGAAACGTATAGTTTCTAATGTAACTTAAAGAAAGATCCAGCTAAGATGCTAGCCTAATATGGTGCAAGAGGCGAGGACCAGGTGTTCGTGAGATGAGATCATCCCTCTTGACATTCAGAAGGGAGCGAGTCATGAGTATTAATAACCGAGTGGAAATTTCCCAGGATTAAACAAGGAAGCCTGACTCGGAAATCGACCTTACGTTGCTGGAAATTGACAACACCGCTTATGCGCCAGAAGAGGAATAATTAAATTTAACCCTTTTACAAGTATAATAATGAGTAAACAAGTACAGTACAGTGAATCATTTTGAATGAGAGATTTTTTAGTAAAGAGAAACCATTTAATAATTGCGCAGGAGAAAACTGCAAACGCAAGACGACGTCATCGGGGAATTACCAAGGCCTGTGTGGAGGGGAGAAAGCAAAATAAATGCCACACCCACACAATTGAGGACGAGAAATTAATTAATATCTCCGAATTGCACGATCGATTCTTAGGGGCAATGAGATTATTTGACATTGAGAAGACGAGCTTTCGGAAGGTATAATTTTTATATTTGTGCCACCATTATTTTAGAAATTGGTCACTGAAAGGACTAGAGTCTTATTTTTAGCCTACTTTCGATTTTTGCAAAAGATGAAAGTAGACTTATGAGATCAACACAGGGCGAAAAAAGTGTGTCTGTCTGTGTGTGTGTATGTGTGTGTGTGAGTCTGTGTGTGTGTGTGTCTGTGTGTGTGTGTGAGTGTGTGTGTGAGTGTGTGTACTCTGAATGTCTGTCCCCCCCTATCAATTCGAACACGGTGAATGCGAATTGAACGAAATTTGGTACAAAGGTAGCACTAGCAAAGGACACCTCAGTGTCATGTTTTATATCGCCGCCATCTTGACGGCAACGTAATGGCGGCCACACAAATGTTCAAAGCTTAAATCAAATTACGACTAACCTAATCATCCGATCTCTACCAAATTTTGCAACGACATACCTTTATGGGGGGAGCATCCTTTGACCAAACCAATAGGTCATCAGCGTAATAGTTTGCGGATGGCGGCCATCTTTGTGTGAAAATAGATTCCCCCTATTAATTCGAACACGGTGCAACCGAATGGAACGAAATTTAGTACAGAGGTATTACTAACAAAAGGCACCTCAGTGTCATGTTTTATATCGCCGCCATCTTGACGGAAACGTAATGGCGGCCACACAAATGTTCAAAGCTTAAATCGAATTACGATTAACCTAATCATCCGATCTCTACCAAATTTTGCAACAACATACCTTTATGGGGGGAGCATCCTTTGACCAAACCAATAGGTCATCAGCGTAATAGTTTGCGGATGGCGGCCATCTTTGTGTGAAAATCGATTCCCCCTATTAATTCGAACACGGTGCAACCGAATGGAACGAAATTTGGTACAGAGG
This sequence comes from Meconema thalassinum, assembly GCA_946902985.2. NCBI lineage: Eukaryota > Metazoa > Arthropoda > Insecta > Orthoptera > Tettigoniidae > Meconema > Meconema thalassinum. The sequence goes on along the minus strand of OX336401.1, from coordinate 57,625,275 downwards.
TAGTACTAACAAAAGGCACCTCAGTGTCATGTTTTATATCGCCGCCATCTTGACGGAAACGTAATGGCGGCCACACAAATGTTCAAAGCTTAAATCAAATTACGATTAACCTAATCATCCGATCTCTACCAAATTTTGCAACTACATACCTTTATGGAGGGAGCATCCTTTGACCAATCTAATAGGTCATTCACCTGATAGTTTGCGGATGGCGGCCATCTTTATGTCAAAATTGATTCCCCCTATTAATTCGAACACGGTGGAACCGAATGGAACGAAATTTGGTACAGAGGTAGCACTAGCAAAGGGCACCTCAGTGTCATGTTTTATATCGCCGCCATCTTGACTGAAACGTAATGGCGGCCACACGAATGTTCAAAGCTTAAATCAAATTACGATTAACCTAATCATCCGATCTCTACCAAATTTTGCCACTAAATACCTTTATGGAGGGAGCATCCTTTGACCAATCTAATAGGTCATTCACCTGATAGTTTGCGGATGGCGGCCATCTTTATGTCAAAATTGATTCCCCCTATTAATTCGAACACGGTGGAACCGAATGGAACGAAATTTGGTACAGAGGTAGCACTAGCAAAGGGCACCTCAGTGTCATGTTTTATATCGCCGCCATCTTGACTGAAACGTAATGGCGGCCACACGAATGTTCAAAGCTTAAATCAAATTACGATTAACCTAATCATCCGATCTCTACCAAATTTTGCAACTAAATACCTTTATGGAGGGAGCATCCTTTGACCAATCTAATAGGTCATTCACCTGATAGTTCGCGGATGGCGGCCATCTTTATGTCAAAATTGATTCCCCCTATTAATTCGAACACGGTGGAACCGAATGGAACGAAATTTGGTACAGAGGTAGTACTAGCAAAGGGCACCTCAGTGTCATGTTTTATATCGCCGCCATCTTGACTGAAACGTAATGGCGGCCACACGAATGTTCAAAGCTTAAATCAAATTACGATTAACCTAATCATCCGATCTCTACCAAATTTTGCAACTACATACCTTTATGGAGGGAGCATCCTTTGACCAATCTAATAGGTCATTCGCCTAATAGTTTCCGGATGGCGGCCATCTTTGTGTCAGAATCGATTCCCCCTATTAATTCAAACACGCTGAATCCAAATGGAACGAAATTTGGTATAGAGGTAGCACTAGCAAAGGGCACCTCAGTGTCATGTTTTATATCACCGCTATCTTGATGGAAACGTAATCGCGGCCACCCAAATGTTAAAAGCTAAAATGTAATTACGACCAACCTAATAATCTAGTCTCTACCTAATTTTGCAACACCATATCTTTATGTGGGAAACATATTCTGACCAAACTGCAAGAACATCAGCCCAATAGTTTGCAGATGGTGGCCAAGTATGTGTGCAAATCGATTCCCCCTATCAATTCAAACACGGTGAAACCGAATTGAACGAAATTTGGTACAGAGGTAGCACTAGCAAAGGGCACCTCATATTCATGTTTAATATCCCTATAGCACGTTGTATTTCAACAAGCTCCTACAACCAACATTCAATCATACTCCTTGAAAAGGACAAAGAGTTATAACAATACCCATGCATTTAGGAGAAAGTAGGCTATATGTTCTTTACTGAACATCTTGTTTTGTAGTGAAATAGTATAAAGCTTCGGGCTTCACCAAGCCAATCATGCAGTTCATGCAGTTCCGACAGCCCGTGAGGGGCGTAATCACGCATCACGCAGTACAAGTCCGTCCAGGGGGACGTGACGCTGGAGCATCAACAGTAAATGCAGTTTCAAACGGCCCGAGGGCACGTCACTAGGCTACATCAAACACCGAATGCAGTTATTCTGACAACCCGTGAGGGTGTTACTACGCATGCAGTCATTCCGACAGTCCGTGAGGGGCGTAAGACTACATCACAGCACATCAGTATCCAGACAGCCGTGTGGGGCGTAACTCTGCGTCACATCGAAGACAGTTACTAGTACTCCTTGAGGGGAAAAACGCTGTGTTACACCGCAGAAGTAATATCCGATAGCCATAGGCGTCGCAGTATTAACAACTTGCTTGCCTCCATAAGGAGTGGTAAAGAAGAAATTTAAAGTATCGCCGTATTGAAATATTAGGAAAATCCTAGTTACAGGATTTAGGCCCGACTGTATACAAGTTATAGTGAAAGTTCGTAAGATATAGTCAGAGCAGGCTGCGAACGTCGGACTTAAGGCGATAGGTCGTTAAATAGACGAACGAATATATCATAACGTACGGAAGTACCGTACCAGAAAGATAAACTGTTATCCAAATTAAAGAACCCAAAAAGGGAAGCACCGAATAAGGTTCGGAACGTATTTCAGAAACGTATTAGTGCTAGAACCGATCAAATAAAAGAAGCACGGAGACTATAAACATTATCTCCAGAAAGCAGGCGAACTATTCTAAAAGTACTAGACTCGAGAAGTACTAACTGCTATAAACTAAATCTATAGGTCATTGAGGAGACCTCGATCCGAATAGACTTTCGCTAGGATCGATAAACAGATCTACAAAGAAGCCGTTCAAGCTAGATAAATAGCCGGTCATCCAGGATAGGAGTAGAAGAATTTGGATTCCAGGGAACAGTAGATGTTTCGAGACTTTCGTATTCTGCAGGATAGGAAGCCGACATTGAATAAATTTCACCCTTGGAAACGGGAAATTAAGAGGTCACGTGTGATAGGCTCAGAAATACGGGCTAGTGATCAAGAATTGTGAAGTGTAAATTTATCAAGATTGTGTGTTAGATTAATATTTTAGTGTTTATTATGTGTTCTAAAGGGACACATCAGTGTATAAAAATGTCGTCAATGTTAAGTGTCTTAAATATGTGTCAAGAAGTGTTTGTACATAAAATGAATTCCTTTAATATGGAGTAAAAGTTCAAAGTGGGCCCAAAATGAAACACCGCACAAGAATAAAGATCATGGGACGACCTTAAAAACATGTGAGTACTGAATTACATTCTATTTTGGTGTCAGGAAACGGTTGTGTACAAATCCACCGGAGTTTTTGAGTAAAAGGGATGTGTTTTAAGAAATAAATACTGAATAAACAAGAACGCGGTCTGAACAATAATAGAAATTTGAGAAATTATAAATAATTATGTAAAGAATAAATCCCGTAGAGGAAACATGTGAATAAAATGTTAATGTATTTAACGAATGTCATAAGAGCAAGCGAAATATCAGTAATTATCATGAATGATATTTAAATAAAGTAAAGTTGAGATATGAAAGAAATAGCTTTTGAGCTTGTGTAAAGAATAAAGATAATACTAATAACTAAGTATGGAAATATTAAGTAAAGATCAAATAAATTGATGTGAACATAAGAGCGTTAAAGCCTTAATGTATGTGTAAGATATGATGTTCAAGGGAATGTATTAAAAGGGAGCGATTTATCGGCAACGGAAAAGATTAATATAAGAATTAAAAATAATATGAATTGTTACTAATGAGATTTATCAGTTCTTGGGAAGACATTTCGGCTTAAAATTATGCATAGCGCAAAGGAGCGCAAATAATATTAAAATGTCACGCTAGGAAAGCGTAGAAGTTAAAATACTTGGTAAATTACTTATGGAGGGTAGTTGATTGTAGTGAATTGATAATTGTATAAGTCCTCTATTTGTGACGTAGTATCACGAGGCATTGTGTATGTATTAAAAGGGAGCTAATGTATGGTATTATTGAGCGTATGTCATGTAGGCCACGGCCGACTTTAAATCGCGTCTTGTATAAGTCCTTTATAAGGGAATGGTTCCCGAGGCATGTGAAGAGATTCGAACTCAGAATCCTCTTATGATAAAAGCCCCTTAATTCTTCGTTGTCGAATGTGTATTAATCTTCCCCAATCAATGAGGACCCTCTCATAATTAATAAATGCCAAGGTTACGAAAGTGGTCTATGAACCAAAGAATATTTGTTTGAATGGATACAGTACAGTAAAAGCCCGGTCTCTCCCCAGGACTGAGTATAATGTGAAGGTTTGTTTTGAAAGCCTTGGAAAGGAGCTGCTAACGTGGGTTAGACAGAGAGTCGCCCGTCACCCTCTGTGTCATAAATCGCGCCCGAGTTAATGGCCTGGCTCTCTTAGAGTAAGGGTGGGCCGGAACCGTCTCGTAAGATGTAGTAAAGATACCGTGAGTGTTTAAAGTTGTTAACGACCCGGGCGTTGAACCGAGGTCCTTGTAGATTGATATTTTCGTTTGCCTGTTCAGATCGTAGTTTCTTATGTGATAATGGTCTTATAAGACATAAGAGATAAATAACAATCCCTATTGTAATGATGTACGGAAGTAGGATTCCACGAGTTAATTGAAGGCAACTAAGTTTCGGGAGTAACTATAGTTTTTTGACTGTGTCAAGTATCTTCACGCTCTGGAGTACACAGGTGATTTCCTGATTACCTTAATATATTTGTGAAAATAAAGAGAGATGATAACAGCTGAATGTGTGAACATGCCCAAAAATATTGAGTTAGATAATTAACATAAGATTTTAAATGTAGTTATACATTTGTTTTGAGGATTAAGAAAATATAAAAGATAGTATTTGAGGTGTACAAGAATGACACCATTATTATGTAAAGCATGGAGCCAAAAGAGCTCGGAGTTAGATAAAGCTTACAGTTGATGCTTTATGGAAGTAAGACTAAGTAGGAATTGTTGGTTTATGTGGAAACCATATGTTTTAAATACAATATTTGTTTTATTATATTTGTGATTCCTTGTTCATTTGGAACAAGTAGATGATTATGGGTCAGTAATTAAATTGTTAAAGTGTTTGTAGCGCCATTAATTTTATTAATTAAATGTGTTAAAATAGGAGTTGATTTTGTTGTTATTTTTGCAAGTGTATCCTGTAATTAATCAAAAATATGTGAGTCACAGAGTGGGGGAACTTACCGCTGCCCCGAAAATTCCGAATTGAGCTACGCTGGTATACTGTGATTGGCATATTTCTTGCTAAAAGGGCACAATACCAATATACCAGAAAGTATGCAAGCCGACAGCTTTAAACTATGCACACGTATAGTACCTGAAATTTTAGATTAATTTGGAGTAACTTATATATGTCAGTTCTACCAACATGATTCTAAGCCTACTGATAGGACCAATTTTTAAAAACTTGTAACTTCTATACTATCAGTTGGATTTCAACCAAATTTCGTATGTGCTATGTGTAACATAACAGATATGACTCTAAGTATTCTTAAGAGCAATCAGGGCTGCCAACTGTTAATAAATGCTGTCTATATTTATTAACCTAATATCAATATATCAGAAAGTATGCAAGCCAACAGCTCTATACTTTGCACACGTATAGCACCTGGCATTCTAGATTAATTTGGAGTAATTAATATAAGTGCGACAACAATCAAGAAGGCAGTGCGAGAGTAGAAATATCAAGTAGGCAGTGAAGAAAAAAAGAGTCTTGGAATTGCTATGTATTATTAGTGTATGAATAAAAAAGATTTGTGTGTGTTGATGAATGTCCAGGAGGGATACGATCCAGCTGGCAGTGCGTCTTACAATTCCGTCCCATTTTTCAAAATCACTCCCACAAAAATATCCAGCAACCGAATGGAAAGATGGTGAAGATCAGGTGCCATCAAGTCGGCGTCGACTCCTAGCGACTGCATGGATGGACTGTCTCCATATGATTCGGTCTTCAGCCATATACTTCAGATCCTTCACTGACATATTCATGTTGGATTTGATGGAGTCGATCCATCTCAATGCTGGCCGTCCTCGTCTCCGAGACCCTTCCACCTTTCCAAGCATAATTTTATTGTCTTTTCCAACGAATCATGTTGGATATCTTTCAAGGTATACATGGGACCTATTCCAAAATTGGCACACATGTAGATAATACTATTTTAGTTTAATTTCCAGGAGGCCAAACATGACAGTGTTGCCAAAATAATTTTAAGCCTTCTGATAAATTCAATGTTTAAATGCATATAACTTCTACACTATCAATTGGATTTCAACCAAATTTTGTATGTATTATCTGTACATAAACAGATATGACTAGGCGTATTCTTAAGAGCCACCAGGGCTGCCAACTGTTAATAATTGCTCTCTCTATTTTTTAAATCCAAATACCAATATATCAGAAAGTATGCAAGCCAACAGCTTTAAACTATGCACACGTATATTCTGACATTTTAGATTAATTTGGAGTAACTTATGTACGTCAGTCCTACCAACATGGTTATAAGCGTGCTGATAGTACCAATTTTAAAATACATGTAACTTCTATACTGTGCCCAATCAGTCACGGCAGTCTGGCATCGAACTCAGGTCTCATCAGAGAAGACCAAGCACATGAATATGCCTAGAGTCGAACCATTGGTCTCTGAGGGGAAACATTTTTAGGGAACCTGAAGAGCAATGTGTTAAATAATGAGATATAATAATGTAGCATGATTTCACGACCTATATGTGAATATCATAGCTATCTAAGGTAAAGAATTGCAACCAAATGCAAGAAAATATACGTTTTCTAGGCATATAAGAACGAAGGAGGCCAGTTTGGCATTTTACAAATTACACTTGGCAAGTGGGTGGTAACCCTAGGCGCCGAGCGGACTATTTACGTCTGGACCGAGAAGACAGGCCAAAATTAATGACTCGGGTATTCACCACTTGACAATGATGGAAGCTATGGTGGGAACGACTGCACACGGAAATTAATTAATTACCGCTAAGTGGAGCAATGAGATGGTGTGAAATGTACACCCAGGTGAATATATTCATGGAGAGGTAATTTAGGAGTGATTTTTCACCTAAATTAATGCCTGTATCTCCAAATGAACGAATTACAACCTAGCCTACGCTCGAGAGGAGTGTTTTGCTGACCAGGCAAGGGGGAATTACCACGATGGCGTCCCCACGCGCTGAACTAAGGCAATTAATTATAATTAATTGGCCGAAGCGATCGCCGGCACGCGAACGGTTATGAAACCTCCACACCTAATTAAACAAGGTGTATATGTCATTTTGGCTGAAGAGGTATTATTTCAAGATAGGAGTCGCTCTGACGTGTCCAGTGGACTATTTTGTACGAGAAACCTTTATATAGGAGGAGTAAGGCAAGCCAAGCCAGTTGTTCTCCAGTCTTCACCAGTTCATCTCCAGTCTTCAGCAGTATACACGTAACTTATACGCCGCCAGTGAGCGCGCCAAATGTTAAAGTATCGACGCTCAGCCGTTAAAGAACAATGGAAGCAAGTCATACAGCTTCATAAGTATGATCATGAAGTGCGTCGAAGTTAATTTAATATAGATATTTATATATTATCTGACGCAAATATAAATTCGCCACAGCGAAAGTATAACTTATAATGTTTGTGAACATTACACATACCAGGAGGTACTGTCAGTGTTGAATATGACATTATCAGCAGGATCACTACAATGATGGGAGCTTGGGGAGGCATCGCCACTTCATCTTGACAGTGAGCTGAACGATGTTGCAGGTGACGAGGACCGAACGTCCGTAAACGCTGTTAGATTTCACGAAGACCAGCGGTTGGCGTAATTGCATCGCATCTCTGAGATCAGGCGTAGGAGAAGTCCGATTTAAGGATCAACCTGTGAAATAGTGCATAAGTGTACATAAATTGTGTAATAGTGATCCTGCTGCAGGTTTATCTGTCAAATGCTGCAGCAAATTCCCATAAAGTACACACTAAAGGAATTTGGTATCTGTAAGCATACTGTGCTCATGAATATGACTTATCATACACCAATATAAAGCTGAAAGACCGTTCTATATTATATTGATATAGGTGAATCATTCAGACTCGGTCACTTTGAATTAATCATAAAAAGTATTTTATAAAAAACAAAAAAATAAAAAATTATTGACTTGTCTGCTCTAGAATACAATATTGCCGAGTTAAATGTTCATCAGAGACATCATAAATGAAAAGTTCATAGTTTTTTGTTACTAATTCAAGAACCAGTTTCAATTAATTCCTGTTATTTACTAAAAAGAAAATTATTTTTACAAAAATATGACATTTCTCGATTTTGAAGTACATAATCGGCGAATGATTACGGGGAGGCAAGTTCACAGGCCCAGGATGATGAACGATAAACGATACATTTTTACCTTGAAAGTCACTTTCTTCGGGTTGAATATCAGTCTAGTTCGCACTTACCACTTCACGGCTAACATTAGGCATGTGTACAGGGTCTGTCGGAACATGATAAACATTGCTTGCATTGATGGGGATTTCCATAACTTGCGTGACATCCTGTTCGCCGGTATCACTGCCACTACTTTCACCATCTTCATTTTCATACGAATCCACACAATAATCACTGTCATCGTCCATACTATCACACGAATCGTCAAAAATCAAGTGCTAAATTTCTGAATCGTCTACATATTTGGCGGCCATTTTGCTCAATGCAACTTCAATATCAACATGGAAGTACTTCCACTTCTGCAGCCAAATAATAGCTTGCATACTGTCATTTGTTTGCCAAAGACTTACACTACGAAAGATAAAAGCATCGGGAACCAGCATAACTTAAAATTAGTGCCATCTGAAGGCTAACAGTAGTACTATATTTGAATTCCAAGACCGTCTTTCAGAGAGACGGTCGCACTTGATTAAACAACACACCGTCTTCCTGGAAGACGGTCCGCAGTTCTAGGGTTAAAAGTGTTCATGTGTATAGTGATTAATATGCATTGTGTGAAAGTGAATGAGGCCACTGATAAGAGTATGTTTATCAGGTGGAAAATATGTGAAATTAAGTGTTGTGAAAAGTATAACATGATGGCTTAAGTCAAGCATCATGGTGGGTCGCAGGTTGAGCTGCTGGCACTATCCAGCGAGAAGAAAAAGTGAGTACCAATTAATTATGTTATAATAAATATATAGTTCACCATGTAACGATTTTATCACTTTGAGACTAAGATGTCTCAGTCACTTATTGAACGAGTTTTCACCACTCGTCTTGAATAAAATATGGCTTGGAAGGTGATTTGTTTAAGGCCATTCAGGCCAAAAATAGTGATGGATGTAACGGTAACGTTAAATGAATGATAATAATAATAATAATAATATGGGTCGGCAACAGTAAAGTAATAGGCATTTTTGGCCTAAATAATGTTCAAATTGTGTCATGTCTAATATAAAGATACTGTATTTTGGTAAACAGTAAGAACGTAATGTGGAATATAGCGAAATACGAGAATTTTTCAGTGTCAGTGAAATGTTGAATGAATATTTGATATGGTCAATCCTTAGGATTATATTTGAAGACCATTAAAGTAAAGTAAGCCTGTAAATTCATACCTTGTTTTTAGGAGCTATTTAGAGCTTTGGCTTAAGTATTATTACAGAAAGAGCGCGGGTGCCTTAATAATTGAGTCATCTATGTGAAGTATTGTTTGAAGCCGCATATCGCGTGCAGAATTAACGCAGAATCCAATGATTTACGTAATAAATAATTGCGGGGACCAACTAGTATAGCTTGCACGTTAGGTGAGAAGTTGGCTAAATCTACGAGTGAGTATCGCCCTTGAGCATACTGTATTATTCGCAGCGAATTGGACAGAGCCTGTCTGTTGCCATCGCTTGCATGAATTATGGCCACGATTGAGATCCGTTGAGACTCCGTGAGCATGTATATGAATGATCTACCCTGAGAGGTAAGGATCATATTCTTCGTTTAGGAAACGCAGATTTCCTTATATATTATTGTGACAGCTGCTGGCGAAAATCTTGGATTTTCGTTATGATGCGCGTCTAAAGCTACAGTATTCACCATAGAACGGCAAGGCTATCACCAGAGTCATCCCCAGCCATGAATGTTAATAAGGAGCCAAGTTGAGCCCAATGCACTAATTATAGGTGTTAAATAATTAAATGACTCAATTACTTAGGAGCCACACCTAGCGTAACTTTACTGTACTGCAGTGGTAAACAAATCTGACCTTGACAGCAGATGAGGGAAGTGGGGGATATAGACCACTTCTGCGGCAGCCATCTTGACTAGCCGGCTGGAACGAATTTTATTGCCTGCTGGGGGAAGGGGAAGGTCGGTCGACCAGTCCTTTAATTGAGGGTCACAGTAGGACACTGAAGAATCTCGATATTTCAAATATGCAATTATGATAGGAGTGTTTTGATGATGCCAATTGAATTGAATGATGTGTTGCAACACACATACGTTATTGGATCAAAGAAATCGGATAATATTTGGCCCAGTTATTCTCTGAAGAGGAACACTGAACCAAATAAATTGTTAGGCATTTTTTTAGAATGCATTTTGCCAGTTCACACTAAGTTATGCAGACGGGTATGTGATTTCTAAGAACATGACACGTTTGTAACGATATAAGCCCGACAAGACCCAGAAAATCGTTGTATGGTGAAACTATAAAATATTCTATCCATGTTTATTTTGGAAGGGATAAGGACCACTTTTCTTAAAGCGTTCATAATTGACGGAAAGAAGGAAGATGATCCACAGGACACAACAAATATTTGTTAATTAATGCAGAAAGTAATGAATTTATGCTAATTAAAGTAAATGCCGTAAGGAACGGAGAAATGTTTTATTAACGTCATTTTGATGTGATATGTGACTTTTGTGTTATGATAGTCCAGTTAAATAATTATGTCACATGATGAACACTATGGAAACCCATTGAAGTCTGAAAAGTATCGATGATAGGATGCTAGAATTAGATTGGAGTGCAGTGTAGCACTATTTTATGAAGAAAACTCACAAAATCACCCTATTTTTATTTGTGGGAATTAAATATAATTTGTCCTTGATTTGTATTTGTTGTATAGCCATGATTTTTGACCAGTAAATACTTGATTTTTAGGAATATGTTGTGTATTTCATGTAGAGTAGTGACCTGGTAGACTCAAATCCTGAGCATGTGGTCGTATGGTGGGCAGGAACGTCCCATACCTCGAAAGACCGTGAGTTAGTTGGGATACGAACACATGGTCCACATGATGACAGTTGGGTACAATACTAACAAATGGATTTCATCCAAAATTGGCACAACAAGATATCATAATATTTCAGATTATTTCTGACCAGCACACGCATGGTATTGTTGGCAACATGCTTTTACACGTGCTGATAGATCCAGTGTCTAACTGCATGTAACGTCCATTGGTCTTCAACCAAATTTTGCAATCTGTACCTTAAGAGATTGAACTAAGAATATATTCAGTCGCCAGGGCTGCCAACTGTAGTGCTCTATTAGGCTACATTATACCAGGTATATTTGGAACTAATTAGATATTTCGATATTACCAACTTAATTTCGTCATTATTCTAGATAGGTTCATATACTGTAGAATAATCATTGGCATGACAAGTAGGCTGTATAGTTCTTCACGGAACTTCTTGTTATTAATACAATCGTCTTGCTCACTTGAAAGTATTAACATGGATAGAATTAACATTACTGTTTTGATTTACAGCTCAACAAATTTTTTATAACTTCATCGTCAGTGATTTGTACGTCTCTGTGAATACTAGACCGTTGAGAATTTGTTAAGTATGTTTTCAACCAACTTTAGCTCCGCTCGGCAGTACCAGTAGCCTAGCTACAGAGAGAGGCAAATTGCCAAAAGTTTGATAAGAGTATAAAAGTTAGGGAGAAAAACTTTTGTCACATGCTTCATGGGCACTCGTTGCTGTTCTTGGTAGGTTCATAAGAGCGAAGGCACTGAAGAGTAATAAGAGGTTATGTTGTTACACATAAGATCAGAGCAAACTGATTGTCACACTGTTTACATCGCTCTACCTTCTCCTTGATTTGCAACGTTGCCAAACGTCACTTAGTAACAATAGTACGTATTAGTTTATAATGTTTTAATTCATAAACAAATAATATATGTGACAGAAATTTCGGGGTGGGGGGCGCCCCCTCCCCCCCCTTATATACGCCCCTGAGCCAATGACCATTTACTTTTCTTTTCAGGACGGGTCAGAGAAGGGATATTGGAAGGAAATCAGGTTATTGAAAAGCCCATAGGTGCACTTATGCTAATAGCCTCTATCAACATTGTAAAAATCAGTTTGATTACTTCAATAGATTCTGAGATATTGAGAACCGTCGAAATATTTCGGAAGATCGCCATGTTGGATTTTTCCATACGTAGGACACAGATTTATGTACCATTAGATGAAGAGTATAACATAGGTTTATTATTCAAACTTTCACTTTATTCGCATAATTTTAAAATTTCGCACAGCCGCCATCTTTAGGTTATGTAAACAATTGAACTTAATTAGATGTCAATGCATTACAATTTGTATAAACATTTGCTGTAGCATGTTTTATTACAAGGGAACGAATTGCAGTGTAAAATTGTAATCTGGTTGAAATTTAGTACACAATATTCCTAAAAAGTTTTACAATGATGTAGTGAAAACCACACGGGCCACTTTCAATTTTGAACGCCGATATTGAACCTGCCACTCTTCTACCCGCTCGATTAGAGTATGCAATGTAACAATAATGTGATGTTTTGCGCTTGGCCATACTGTAAATAAATAAAACGACCTTTCATTTTTTCCTTTGTAATCCATGCATAACGGAGTGACGGGTTGAGGGGAAGGTGGAAGTTGGGGAATGTAACACAGCCGGCAGCCATCGCGTGCTGCTACGATTCAAGGTCAGCTTTACCTCTTCCCACCTCCTCGCTCATGTCGTCCCCCGGCAGGTTTTTGAAACTCACATGGATGTGCCCTCTATCCCCATACAAAATTTCAGGGTGATATCACTAGTAGTTTCGGAGATATAGAATACTGGTGAAATATTTCGCACAGCCGCCATGTTGGATTGGTGAGACGTAATAAAATTTAAAGGGTACGGTCGGGGCCGGACAAAATTGAACTGTGACCTTACCGAGTTTCATTCAAATCGGTCCAGCCATTTAGATTGTATTACGGACACACACACACACACACACACACACCCACGGACTTAAGATCCCATAAATGAAAGTAGGCTAAAAAGAGACGTCCAAATAGATGTTTCCTATAATTTTCATGTCGCTTCCGTAGCGTAGCGGTCAGCATGGTTAGCTGCCGACCCGGAGGTCCTGGGTTCGATTCCCGGCTCTGCCACGAAATTTGAAAAGTGGAATGAGGACTGGAACGGAGTCTGCTCAACCTCGGGTGGTCAAAATGAGTAGAGGGGGTTCGATTCCCACCTCAGCCATCCTCGAAGTGCCGTGGTTTCCCACTTCGTCTTCGGGCAAATGCCGAGATGGTACCTACTGTAGGCCTAAGGCCACGGCCGCCTCCTTCCCTCTTCCTCGCCTATCCATCCCAATCTTCCATCCCTTCTCATCCCTCATGAGGCCCCTGTTCGCTTTGCAGGTGAAGCCGCCTGGGAGAAGTGCTGATCACATCTCCCCAGTTGTATCCCTCCCGACCAGATGTTCCAGGCTCCAGGACACTGCCCATAGAGGTGGTAGTGGTGAGTTCCCTCGCTGAGTCCGTGGGAACCACCAACCTAGAGGGTAAATTGACTTAAAAAAACTATAATTTTCTCAGTTCCCTTCCCGTCGGAGTTAGCGCGGTTTCTCAGCGTCACTACTCAAGTCTTAGAATCTGTAGACAAATGACACAATATGTTTGGGAATGATAGCAGAATACCTCCTTAAGTTTCTCTGCTGCTAACAATTGAAATGAAGTCACATGATGCTGTGTTTTAAAATACTAATAAGTCTTTTAGCTTTGGATGCAAACTTCAAGTCCTTTCACTGACAACTTTTTCTTCCCAGTGTCTTCATTACACTGCTTCTTAAACAGGCAATTAGGCTCCCAGTCGTATCCCCTTCATGTCTGAGACTGCTAAACACATTTTAATTGTTCCAAGAGCTGAATAATGTGGGATTGGACATTTTCACTTTGAGAAACAATCGCGTGTCCTAACTGTGTTTCCTGTGCCACGAGACATCTCAACTGCCCAGAGCTGACGACATGATTACTGTATTTTACGAGAGGGAACATTCATGAAACGACGATATGTATGGTTCATTGCCCCTTGAGACAGGCCTCTGTCCACCGCCCAACTAGATGCACCTCTGTTACGTAAAGGGAAAATGTCTGTTCGAGCTAGCTAAGTTGTAAAGAGCATCGGGATGGAAATGCATAGGCCTCAGGATCGTGTCAGACATTTTAACTGTTTAACATCTTAATAGGTGACTTCGGTGGCGTAGTTGGTAGCATGCTGAGCTTCTATGCCCAAGATCATGGGGTCAAACCCGGCCGAAGTCGTCGGAATTTTTAGAAGCGTTAAAATCCCTCAGTATGCCTTTCTTCGGAGGGGGAGTAATGGCCATGTCATAGATAAATTGCATAAAAAAGAACCGTCCACTTGTGTGAAGCCTAAATTTGTAGTTTAGAATTGATAACGCTCAATTAGTTCCAACATTCGCTGCCGGGGCTGACTGTGATGCCAGCTAGTAGCTAAGTCCGCAAGCTAGGTGTCGTGGACGGTAGCATTTGGTAGCAAAAGTAGGAACTACTTGAAATTATTGTCTGCAGTCCTTACTTGAATTAAAACAGATAACACACACTAATACAGCCATCACAATTAACACCGGTTATCAGACAGATTCTACACACACCCAAAGTACACGGGGCTACATGACCACGTTGTCAAAGCCCATAATCTAAGGAACCAACCAACCAACATCTTAATGGCATATAGGCTACTCTATGTACGCAATACGACCTGATAGCTCAAAAATCCCATTATTAGTAATATTATTATTATTATTATTGTTCGTGAGCAGCCACCGTGGCTTAGGCGGCAGCACGCCGGCCTCTCACCCCTGGGTCCGTGGTTCAAATCCCGGTCACTCCATGTGAGATCTGTGCTGGACAAAACGGAGGCAGACAGGTTTTTCTCCGGGTACTCCGGTTTTCCCTGTCAAAATTTCATTCCAGCAACACTCTCCACTATCATTTCATTTCATCTGTCATTCATTTAATCATTGCCCCAGAGGAGTGCGTCAGGCCTCGGCAGCCGGCACAGTTCATATCCTCGCCGCTAGATGGGGGAGACTGGAAGCAGGATGTGGATTTTCATTTTTCATTATTGTTCGTTTGAACGTGCTGACTTGGGTTGATTTTGTTTCCCTCTTCTTATCCTCCCAAAATCTCCTCATGAACTCACTACGCCCCTTCTTACGTTGGGACGATAACCTAGATGTTAGGCCTCTTAAAACAGCAATTACCAAACTTCTTACGTTCTTCCGTCCATTTTTTCCCCAGTGGTTTTAGATTTTTCGGTGAAAGAGAGATTTGTAACTACAGCTCCAAAAGCCTTGCGATTCATGATGATGTCTTTTAAGTCCTGTTTGATTTCTTCTAACCAACTGATTTTGACCTTCTTTGAATTCATTGTATCAAGCAGTATTTTTGCATATCTGGTGTTGTCCATTCTGCAGATGTTGAACCTGCTTAGCTGATGTGTTGGCCTTGTTTTCCTCCCCAAATCACTTCATCCTCTCACTAAGCTTCTTCCTTCGTTCTTCAAGTTATAGCGGCTCTGGTGTTGGGTTTGTCTCCAAATTGGTGATTGTCGATTTTCGTTCTGAAATTACATCTGTCCCGTACAATGCCTTCTGAGATGTTGATGTCCTGGAGATCTGTTTCAATTTCTTGGTTTTTAATGAAAGGGCCAGGTTGAGAATTCTTTTAGTTGGTCTAATAATGTGTGCATACAATTTAAATCGTCTTTTCCGAAAATTGTGAGAGATTTTCTCAGAATGGCAATATATTTCCAGGGGTGATTTTTTTCCTCCATATTCTCTCTTTACAAACTGGGCCAATTATATTTCGTAAAATTTTCGTTTCTGGTTTGTCTATGTCTTTGGTTAAAGATCCGCCACCAATGCTTAAGTTTCGTGATGCATATAACGCTTCAGGTTTGATTACTGTATTATATTTATTGCTTATTATATATGTTCCAAGTGATCCTGTAAGCATTCTGTAATTTGGAAATGTTTTCTTTATTTGATTCGTGGTTTAAACCAGAGGGCTGAAAAATGGCTCCTAAAAATTTAAATTATTATTTATTTTTTCATTTATTTATTCATTTATTTATTTATTTATTTGTTTATGTATTTATTCATTGGTTTATTTAATTATTCATTTATTTATTTATTTATTTGTTTATGTATTTATTCATTGGTTTATTTATTTATTTATTCATTTATTTATTTGTTTATATATTTATTTATTCATTGGTTTATTTATTTATTCATTTATTTATTTATTTGTTTATGTATTTATTTATTCATTCATTTATATATTTATTTGTTTATGTATTTATTTATTTATTCCTTTATTTATTTATTTGTTTATGTATTTATTCATTGGTTTATTTATTTATTTATTCATTTATTTATTTATTTGTTTATGTATTTATTAATTCATTGGTTTATTTATTTATTCATTTATTTATTTATTTATTTGTTTATTTATTTATTCATTGGTTTATTTATTTATTTATTCATTTATTTATTTATTTATTTGTTTATGTATTTATTAATTCATTGGTTTATTTATTTATTTATTCATTTATTTATTTATTCATTCATTTATTTATATTTTTATGTATTTATTTATTCATTGGTTTATTTATTTATTTATTCATTCATTTATTTATTTGTTTATGTATTTATTTATTCATTGGTTTATGTATTTATTTATTCATTGGTTTATGTATTTATTTATTCATTGGTTTATTTATTTATTTATTCATTTGCTTGTTTATGTATTTATTTATTCATTTGTTTATTTATTTGTTTATGAATTTATTTATTCATTGGTTTATTTATTTATTCATTTATTTATTCATTCATTTATTTATTTATTTGTTTATGTATTTATTTATTCATTGGTTTATTTATTTATTTAATCATTTATTCATTTATTTATTTATTTATTTATTTATACATTTATTTATTTATTTGTTTATTTATTTATTTTTATTTATTATTTATTTATTTATTTATTTATTCATTTATTTATTTAATTTTTATTTATTTATTTATTTATTGATACAAAATTAATCATATTTAAGTTATGTCCTTATTGGCAAATACCAATGGCATTAAAAGTAATCCCCATAAAGTCTATAAAATAAATTACTAGAAGATGTTTATTGAACTAGTTTTGACATAAACAATCGGTAATATCATTGAGAGTATAAAGTGGTATCAAAAGCTTTTCCTCTCGCACAGCATTATTCATATTGTTCAGAAAATTATATTTAATGGATTCTGTAACAGATCTTCTTTGGTCGTTTAGGCCACCTATGGACCACGGTGCTTGCTGTCTGTCACTTCTGATGGGTTTGGTGCATTGTTTGGCGACTGCTTTTCTGCTGAAATTTTGAGCTTTATTTATTGGACCAGTAATCTTTCATTTTCTTGGTGAACTCTATCTTACGCTCCTCGGACCATTTCGTGGACGCGTTGTGGTGAACTTCTGTAATGGATGTGAGGAAAGGCCTGGATTCAACTGTCAGACGGTAGCGACTCCTGCCATTCATTGTGTCTTGCTGATTATTAACCCTTTATGGGATAGTGGTCTCTATAGTAACCACCTGTCATAAGGACAATTTATGCTTTCAAAGATGCTGATAGTTGAATCTTTCAGCCAAATTTCGGAGAATTTTTATGCCGAGAATATTTTGGGCATAGAAGCTCAGAAATGTTTCTGTGTAAGTATTCTAGTTAACTTACCTATACGATGCCTCTCACCCTAGTATACTCACATATTCTAAACAATAACAGTTTCAATAGTAAATTTGTTCTGTACAGCATCTTTAATAAATGGCAGTACTCATCAAGTTGTAAAATTGATATAGAAAAAAATTGTCGACTTTATCAAAGAATGACTAAGTGTTTGCCTCTTGTGTTTGAGATTCCCTAACAAGCAAATATCGCACGAACACATTTTCTTCTTCTTCTTTTGCTGTTACGGCCACATTGGACCACTTCAGTCAATCATTTCTTGGTCCTCTTCTTCAGTAAGTTTTCTTTCCGAGTTGCCCAGTAGCTTTTCATTCGCTCTGATCTTCTCAGGCGTTCCTCATCTGTAAATAACCTTTTTACTGTATGACGTTTGTCTATTTTTGGTTGATTTTTTTATGTTTTCCATTTTTTTAAATTTTTTGTTTTGTTTTGCAAGTCATTCAAATTTATTTCTAAATCTTTCATATCTTCTCTAATTTCCTTAACCCATCCTACTTGTTGTATCATATTCCCAAGTTTCTCAACAATTTTTCTAGATAATCTGGTTTCCGGTGTCCTCATAATGTGACCGAAAAAAGAAATCAGTTTCATCCGGATAGTATCAGTTCTCTGTATACCACTTCATTTACTGTAAGACTTCTTCTTGAGAAGATAAGTTTCCACTAGGAAAATTCAATATATTTTTCCATACCTAACCACGTTCACGGGATACGAGACAGGCTATAGTACTTCTCCACAAGTCCTAATTACTTCAAATAAGGTATCTTGACAGGTGTGTATGTAATAAAAGCATCCGGTGCGTCCCGACCCACCCTTGTGTAATCGGTAAATGCTAGTCATTTGACAGTGACTCAACGCTCTCCTCGCCGCCACACGGTCCCAGTGAGTTTCCGTTGGTTGGTTCCGCTGTTTAGGGGCTATGACAACGCAGTCATGTAACCCCGTGTACTTTGGGTGTGTGTAGAATCTGACTGATAACCTGTGTTAATTGTGATGGCTGTATTAGTGTGTGTTATCTGTTATTAATTGAAATGAGGACTACAGACATTCAATTTTCAAGTAGTTCCTACTTTTGCTACCAAACGTCACCGTCAACGACAACTAGTTATGAACTTGGTTACTAGATGCCACCGCAGTCTGCTCCTGGCGACGAACGTTGGAACCTAAGAGCGTTAGTCAAATCTAACCTATTTATTTGTTTATTTATTTATCGTATGACTTTTAGTGCCGGGAGTGACCAAGGACATGGTCGGCACGCTAGAGGCTTTAGCTGCTTCTAGCGGACACCCATATGGTGAGCTACAAGTTCCGTTCAATTTCAAGTAGTTCCAACTCTCGCTACCAGATGTCAATGATACCTAGTGGTAAACGTTGGAACTTTGATAGAGCGTTCCAACGAAATCTAACCTAGAAATTTAGCTTCACACAAGTTTATTTAGTGGAAGGATCTTTTACATGCCATAAATCTATGACATGGTACCGCCGGCTTTACTTCCCCTCCGAAGGAAGGCATACTGAGGGATTTTAAATCTCTTAAAAAATCCGACGACTTCGGCCGGGTTGGAACCCGGTGAGGTTTCGTTTTATAGAGAAGGCCTTATAGAAACGAAGATGTCCGGAACACCCCAGGAATTGCCGCAATCCCAGCCAAAATGAGGAGGTAGTTTGCGTTAGTTAGTTATTGTTGTTTTAAGGGGACTTATGAGTGAGTTTCCAAAATCCGAAACTACTGGACAGATCAATTTGAAATTTTAACCACATGTAGATATGCCTCTAATTAGAGCATATTCTGAATTTCAAATTGATTACTCTAACCGTTTCTGAAATAATAATAAAAATATTTTCAAAACATAGGGTCATAAAAAAAGTTCCTTGCGATGGAGTTTTCACTTATTTTCATCCATACTTGGAAAACAGTAGCACAATACATGTGCAAATGGAAATTGCTCTGGAATTTTATGTACCTTTTATATGAGAGTCAGAAATGATAGTCAAAGTGATAATATTCATGTTTTGCGCTAAAAATAAAAAATATTTATTTTTGAAAGCAAAAAAATACAGTTAATTTTCACTGACATAAAAATCCAGAGCAAATTGTAATGTTCATACATATTTTAATATGCAAACCAACTTTGAACCAAATATCTTCAAAACTGCAATACAAGGAGCATTTTTTATGATATTACATGTAACAAAATCACTTCATGAGAAAACAGCAATTGAAGTTGGAGGTTAGTTACTTACATCAGAACTGCCCTGCACCATATGTACAGCCCTCAGACTTCGTCATCCTGTCTTCTAGGGACAAGTTCAGCAGTTTTCTCTTTTTTCTTGCAGTTTTCTTTCTTGGGGTGGTCCTTTTTCTGCTCTGTCGAAGACGTATGTGGTCACGTTGCTCACTGATCTTCACTGAAGGTATTGTCTTAATAATGATGCGCATCCATCTTTAAATCACCGCCTGGGCTTTAAAAATGGCGCCATGGGAAAAAATCCAACACTCCTTGATTCTGAAAAGGTGTGGGCACCAATTTTCGGTAAAATCCAAATTTCCGTATTTTGGTCCATATTTCATGAAAACTCACTCATAAGTCCCCTTAAGGGGTGGAACAGCGAGGTTATGTACTCCTTATACGGGCATGGGACTCCTCAAGCCTTTTGCACTAAGACCTCAATGACATACTAAAAGGAGACGCCTGGATAGGCGCATCGTAGGTCTTTGCCATATTGATGCAGCAAATCGCAATTACTGGAGAGCGAGGAGAGGTGCAAGGTTACAGCTATATTAACGCCTTAAGTTAGAACCCGGAAACAATTCACTTGCCTTGCGAATTTAATTTTTCTAGTCCTTTACTTTTCACAGTTCTTACATTCCGATGGTTATATACTGAATTCTTAGTTTTTTTGGCTTAACGCTGGCAAAATGCTTTGTTTGGAGTGTGGCACTATACGGAGTCGAGACCTGGACTCTGAGGAAGGATGATGGAAGAAGACTAGAAGCGTTTGAAATGTGGTTATGGAGAAGGGTGGAAGGGATATCCTGGGTGGGGGAGGAGGTATTGGAGCGAGTTGGAGAATATAGGAGGCTGTCACATACCATCCATACCAGGAAGAGGAACTGGCTCGGGCACTGGCTGCGAAGAGAGTGTTTGCTGAGGGACGCTCTCGAAGGAAAGAGAGGAAGAGGAACTGGCTCGGGCACTGGCTGCGAAGAGAGTGTTTACTGAGGGACGCTCTCGAAGGAAAGAGAGGAAGAGGAACTGGCTCGGGCACTGGCTGCGAAGAGAGTGTTGCTGAGGGACGCTCTCGAAGGACCAGTAAACGGAAAGAGAGGAAGAGGAACTGGCTTGGGCACTGGCTGCGAAGAGAGTGTTTGCTGAGGGACGCTCTCGAAGGAAAGAGAGGAAGAGGACGGAGAAGATACCAACTGGTGGACAGTGTCAAGATAGCATTAAATTACCACCAAACAAAGAGAACGGCTGAAGACAGGACGCATGGAGAGCTGCTGTGTGTAGACCTGCCTAAGGACAGAACACGTTATACCTAATCCTACAATCATGGCTTCACCAACGGACTCTGCAAGGGATCATTCCTCTACCGTCACAAGAACGGTGTCTCGGAGCTGAATAAACTTTGGAAAGCAGATACAACTGGGGATAGTGACAGGTGACCGCTAACTTGGAAAAGGTCAGGAAAGAGATTTTGAGAGAAAGTCAGCCGTGGACCTGTTGAAAAAAACCTTCACGGCATTTGCCTGATGGTGAAAATGGGAAAATCACGAAAACCATTTTCAGGACGGCCGAGGTGGAATTCGAACCCACGCTCTCCCGATACCAGTGACGTACAAGTAGGCGCTACAACGATCTCGGCTACCGTGGTATTCCTAGTTTGGTTGGTTGGTTGTATAGGTTAAGAATGTAAACAACGCTCCTTACAAGGTTCCTTACGTTCGTTGCCAAGAGCCGACTGCGGTGGCGTCTAGTAGCTAAGTTCTGAACTAGGCCTAGTAGTCGTTGACGGTGGCGTTTGGCGACAAAAGTAGTAACTATATGAAAAATTCAAAGTGGCAGTCCTTACTTGAATTAAAAAACAGGTACACACAAATATAGCCATCACAATTAACAACGGTTATCAGACAGATTCTACACACACCCAAAGTACACGGGGCTACATTATCGCGTTGTCGCAGCCCCTAATCTGAGGAACCACCCATTCCTAGTTTATAAAATTGAAATTAAATTTCGTCGTTTTTCTCGCAGTCAGTTTACCCTCCAGGTAGGCTTTTCCCAACTCAACTGCCTATACGGGCAGTGTCCTGGAGCTTGACATCAGTCCGGGGGATACAACTGGGAGGCGGGACTAGCGCAAAGGAGGTGGTCGTGGCCTTACAGGAGGAAACATCCCGTCATTTGTCCGAAGACGAAGTGGGAAACCTTGGAAAACCACTTCGAGGATGGTTGAGGTGGGAATCGAACCCCTCTACTGACTTGGACCACCCGAGGCTGAGTAGACCCAGTTCCAGTCCTCATACCACTTTTATAATTTCGTTGCAGTGCCGGGAATCGAACCTCAGACCTCCGGGGTGGTAGCTAAGCAAGCTGACCACTACACCACGGAGGTGACCGATATTATTATTATTATTATTTCCGGATTAACTTGTAATCAATTGAATCCTTGTATCCATGGTGGCAGACTCCTTTACTCCCTTACGGAATTAACTGGGAGTTTAGCTTCGAAACTCTTTCATTGGAGAGCATTCCCTGAATACTAAATCTCCTTCCACTCCCATTTCCTTGTGTAGTAGGGACTGTACTGCACGATTACGATCCTGCTACATAAGCTTGCGGAACCTCTGATCGGCCTATGACTTACGTCCGAGCCATCTGGGAGAGGACACAACAATTGGTGGAAGCGCAACAATAGGTTAAACAGGTTTATGTCATGTAAAAGAACCTTCCAATAACTACAATTGTGTGAAGCTAAATTTGTAGGTTAGATTCGAATAACACTCTATTAGTTCCAACGTTCGCCGCCGGGTGTCAGTTGTGGTGGCATCTAGTAGCCAAGTTAACGGCTAGGTGTCGTTGACTTTAGCATTTGGTAGCAAAAGTAGGAACTAATTGAAATTGATAGTCTGCAGTTCTTACCTGAATTACAGATAACACACACTAATACAGTCATCATAATTAACACCGGTTATCAGACAGATTCTACACACACCCGAAGTACACGAGGCTACATGATCGCGATGTCGCAGCCCCTAAACTGAGGAACCAACCAAAGTGTGGTAGCTATGTGAAGATGAAACGATTAGGTCAAGACAGGGAGGCATGGAGAACTGCATGAAACCCCTCCAAAGACTGAAGACTCAAACAGCAACAGCCCTGGAACAACCACTAGAATATAGACGAGATATCTGGGAAACAAGGACTACTGGTGCAGCAGAAAAGAGGAGAATTGAAGCGTGTGAAATGTGGTGTTACAGGAGAATGATGAAGATCAGATAGGTAGATAGGGTAACAAACAAAGAGGTATTTAGTCGAGTGGGAGAGGAGAGATATTTCTGGCGATTGCTAATGAACTCAAGAGATAGGTTCGTAGGACACTTACTAAGACGCCCAGAAATAGCAAGCTTAGTTATGAAAGGAAGGGTCGAGAACAAGAACTGTAGGGGTAGACCAACATTAGAATATGTTAAACAGGTTGCCTCGGATGTAGGGTGTGGTAGCTATGCAGAGATGAAACGATTAGCTGAGGACAGGGAGGCATGCAGAGCGGCTTAAAACCAGTCAAAAGACTGAAGACTCAAACAACAACATCTGGGAATAGTGCGTGCTCTCGATAAGTAATGACCGTGGACAACGCGAAATAGGTGAAAGTCCAGAAATATCTCTACTAACATTGGAGAAAGTTACCTAAGCGCACAACCCATCTCCTCGGTGACGCAAGATATTACTGGGTTATAGCCCGACCTGACCTCAGACACTACCTGGTATTAAAGATCACGGGTTCACTTCCTGGACTAGAAGTCAGCTATGTGGGTCACATTTGCAGACATGAAGACGAAATTGCCAGTCATAGAGCTTCTGTAGTTTCCACTTAAAAACTTGTAATGATGATGATATAATTGTTGTTTTAAGGGGCCTAACATCTAGGTTATCGGCCCCTAATGGTTAGGGTGATCGTGAAGATGACAATGAAATGTAGACTAACTAAAACTAACTACTAACTTATATACTAGGAGAAGAAATGGAAAACGATAGGAGAATAAGGCAAATAAAGGACAGGAGGAAAAGAAATGCCCTCGACCATCGAGGGACTTGGAAGGAAGGAGGGCCATGAAAGGCAGATAGGAAAGTGAAAGAGAAGAGGGTCCGCCCCAGAGGCAATGGAAAAGGAGGGGGGGGGGGGGGGGGGGGAATACTAAACCCAGCCAAGGAATCCCCCGGGGTCGCCAACTCCTGAACTCACCAGCCGTGAGCCCTTGAGGATGTAGCACTATCCTGAGTGCACCAGAAGTGGTGGGGCTACACACACCCTGCAGGACATATCATGAAAAGAAAAAGAAGGCTGACCCCTCATAGAATGAGGGTATCAGGAAAGATGAGACAAGGGCCAATTAAGGCTGGAAAGTGAAAGACTCCCTAGGCCTCGGATACCCTAATACCGTCGAGGTCGGAAAAGAACAAGAGTTGACCAAGGGAGGTCGATAGGAAGGATGACAGAGAGGAGCCCGGCACAAGTAAGTGGAAGCAATGCCGAACTCAGCTGGGGAACAAACTTGTAACATCGTGGTCATCATCTCATGTAACTTACTTATGTGAGTATTCTGTCTGATAACCAGTGTTACTATTGTGCTAATAATGTGGGATGGGATTGGGAGGTCTCGTGTTATCAGGAGTAGAAGTGTCAAGTCCATTTCAGCCATTAACCCTTTATGGGATAGTGGTCTCTAGTAGGGGGATGGTGGGTGTTCTAACGAGTGTCATGGCCGCCGCGTGAATCTAAGCCGATAACTCCCGAACCAGTGGTCGGATATTCACGAATAAAGTGTTATTGGACTCGGGCTGACGGGGGCTTTGCTATGGACCACTCGTTATATTTTTCAAAAATTCTTTGAATTTTTTGTTTTCGAAAGTTGGTGATAGTTTGAAAACCAAAAAATGATAGAACGTTGTGACATAGCTCAAACGAATGGTCTTTATGCCCTTTATTTTCTATAATGAAACTTTTTTACTTTTATGTTTTTTTTTCAAAACACTCGAATTTTGAAAATCCTATATTTTGGAAACTAGGAACTCTACAAAAACGTTTATTTGACATAAATGAAAGGTCCCTATGCCCTCTACCCCCAAAATAAATTTCAAGTCGCTAGAGTAAAAATTTGTGTTTTGGTAGTAGTGTAGTAAGGACAGAGCTGCTTCCAAAAGCAAGTGGTGAGCCCCTGCGACCTTGGAATGGAAGGAGCCATGCTAGGAGGGCGTGCTTGGATTCGTTTTTTTCGTCTCGTTGTGCTCTTTACGGGAATGTCGGTGTCGAAAATGTGAAAATCTGGAAACTACAGTCTTTTTGGGGTAAAAACGTGATTTTAGACTTTTTGCTATATCTCACGAACCAATAACGCTAGAGGCGTGTTCGACAGGTCCAAGGACTCGGGGTAACGTCCTCTCTGCTATGGACTATTCGTTATAATTTTTAATAAAATTGGAAACTAGGTTTTGGGGTAAACACGTGTTTTTTGTGATTTTGTCGATATTTCACGAAGCAATAACGCTAGAGGCATGTACGATGGGTCCAAGGATTCGGACAGACGTCCTCTTTGCTATGAACTACTCGTTGTAATTTTAAAAAATTTTGGAAACGCGATTTTGGGGTAAACACGTGTTTTTTGTGATTTTTGCCGATATCTCACGAACCAATAACGCTAGAGATGTGTACGAGGTGTCCTAGGACTCGGGCTAACGCCCCCTTTCAAATGTGGTAGATATTGTTTCCACAAAATAATTCACAAAGGGCCTAACGCCATACATGTTGAGAAAAAAATTCTTTACCGTTACCTGTTTATAATGTCCATGAAGCGTGGTGGTTGAGAGAGACGATACGGCTGGGTGTGTGTGTGTGTTTCAACGAACCTGTCGCTAACCACAAGGACCATGCTTAATAGATCAATCGCTATTTCGGCGGGTCGGTGTATGAAAGAGCGAGCGTGCGTTTTTCTGATATTTTACCTTTAACGTGTAAACGGTGATGAGAACTTGGTTCTATGTTGGTCGAAGCGAGTATCGAAAACAAACGAGCAGGAGGTGAAGGTCATTTGAGCTTATTGGATGGCGTTGATCTGACTTGACAACAGGTGACGCTTGAAGGTGAAATAATCTGACCATCGTGGTGGTAGGGGAGTGTGAAAGGCATGCACACACATGTGTGAAACCACCGGCACGCTAAACCAGTGACATCCTGTTTTGCTTCGTACGTGACAAAATGCAAGTTCATGTGAAATTTGATCTACCGCAGGTGTTCGCCTGGGACGTTAGCTGTCCACGTGCGCGATAACTGTTAACAAGTTACATCCTGTTTTGCTTCGTACGTGACAAAATGCAAGTTCATGTGAAATTTGATTCGCCACAGGTGTTCGCCTGGGACGTTAGCTGTCCACGTGCCTGATAACAGAATGGTCAAAGCGTGGGAAAAAAAAAAGATTATACATGCAACGTAGCATATATAAAGACATGTCGTTATCATTTCCACGCTCACTTAGGTGACTACCTTTGAACACACTGCGTTTATCAGTTTTGGTGTTGGTGGAAAATATTTAACCTTGTTGTGAGGTAGGTATATATTTATTCATTTATACATTTATTGATTTATATATAAATACATGCAATTATTTATTGATTAGGTAATTAATGATTTTATTTATTTATTTGTTTGCAGATAACCGGTATAGCCTACTTGTCGTGTGTGTGTGTGAACGATATTAAAGAAAGAGAAAGGCAGACAGATTGAAAAGAAAACCATTTCCACACTAGTCCGTGAGACGGGAATATAGCAAAGCATTATACGTCAAGGTGAGATTTGTTTATATATATATATATAACCTGTTTGATTTTGTTTTGTTTATGAAAGGCATAAACTATATGGAATGGATATACTTATGGTGGTTTATTTTATTTCTTTTTAGATATTTGGAAAAAAAAGGGTTCACTGCTATATCAAATACAGTTGAAAACCAAGTGGCTTTAGAGTGGAACCATTGTCAAGCAGTCTACAGCTGAAAACTCAGGTGAGAGTGTTCTTTCAAAATAATGTCTTTTACTGCTGCGGATACGTTAACTTGGGAGCCCCTTGAGTCTTGTTTCAAATCGCGTGTGTGCTCTGGCCGCATAGTGAATGTTAGAAAAAGTTCGATTCCCAAAAAATTTTTAGAATCTTGTTTTGAAATTTTTAAAATTGAAATTTGTACAGCGCAAAGGTTGCATACGGCTTTAAAGGTGAATACAGAACTCGTGTGCGATTTCATATATAAAAAGAAGGACGTAGAGCATAAAGAAACATTTTATATTTGCAGTAAAATGCAAGAGCTATTCATAGCCCATAATTTGGAACAGTGGTATGAAACCCACGTGGTGAATGCCTTGCTATCAAAATTTGATAAACTGCAACAAGGACCGAGTGGCCTTGCCTTAGACAAAATTCATTATTTACAAATCAACATTTGTCAATTCAACCCGCTGAATGCTGGGTCAAGCTACATTAAAACACCACCAGCAATAGCTTCGAAAAAGGCTGTGGTGAATATTAAGAATCGTGACAATGATTGCTTTCTGTGGTCTGTGGCTGCGTATTTGCAGCCGGTACAACATGATGGTTGTTGGCCGGGAAAGTACAAGGCCAAGTTTGATGAATTGAAACAAACTTTAAATTTAACTCGAGTGTCGTTCCCTATGGACTTAACCGAGATCCATAGGTTTGAACAAGATAACCAGGACTTTTCGTTCATGGTGTATGGCCTTAATGGTGATGAGATTGTGGGTCCTCTTTATGCCACAAAAGAACCGAAACGACACCACATTCATCTTTTATATTTATCTTATGGAGAGGTGAATCACTATTGCCTCATTAAAAGCCTGAGTAGATTGCTAAGCAGCCAAATGTCTAAACATAAACCTAAGAAACATATTTGTGACCGTTGTCTGCAATATTTTACCACTCCTACGCTTTTGGAACGTCATAGGGTAGATTGTGTTTCTCAGGAAGCAGTGAGACTGATATTGCCACAAGGGGACAAGGCTTTGTTAAAGTTTAAGGACATTCATAAGCGTGACACTGTTCCCTATGTGGTATATGCAGATTTCGAAGCTCTCACTACACCCATGGCGGGATGTGAACCAGATCCCTCCATCAGCTCAACCACACCCATTCAAAAACATGAACCCTTTGCCATAGGATTTAATGTGGTGTGTGCCTATGACCCCACACAATCCGTGTACAAATACCGTGAGGGGCCAGATTGTGCCAAATGGTTCTTGGATGAACTTATCAAGTTGGCCGACCATGTACAGGAAATACTGGACCACCCAGTACCCATGAGCCTATCTCAAGAACAGCAGCAGTGGTATGAGCATGCCACAACATGTCATATTTGCGAAAAGCCACTGATCAATGCTGAAGACACCGTTCGTGATCACTCGCACTTTACAGGGGAGTTTCGTGGAGCTGCGCATAGTAAATGCAACTTGAACTTTCCAGCTCCTCGTTTCATCAGTGTCTTTTTCCATAATCTGGCAAATTATGACATTCAGTTTTTGATTCGTGAATTGGGCCATGTCAACAAGGGCTCGTTTACCATTATCCCCCAAAACCATGAGCGTTTTACAGCCCTGACATGGAGGTTGAGCAACTTTAGCATTCGATTTTTGGATTCCTTTAAGTTTATGGCATCCTCGCTAGACAGCCTTGTGAATGGCTTGAATGAGGAGGAATTAAAAAATACTAGAATGCATTTTAATGATCCTGAGCAATTTCAATTGTGCATTCGGAAAGGTATATTCCCGTATGATTTCTGCAACAGCTGGGACGTGTTAAAGCAAAGAAAACTCCCACCACAAGAGAAATTTTACTCGAAACTAACACGCAGTACCGTTTCCGATGAAGACTATGCACATGCATGTCAAGTTTGGCGAGTGTTTGGCATGAAGACGCTAAGTGAATATGCTTTGCATTACCTAAAACTGGATGTATTGCTGCTCACTGATGTGTTTGAAAAATTCCGTAACTTGTGTCAACACATTTACGGTCTTGACCCGGCTCACTATTACACGAGTCCTGGACTCTCGTTTGATGCCGCTTTGAAATACACTCAAGTGGAATTGGATTTACTCACTGACGTAGACATGGTTCTATTTTTTGAAAAGGGCATTCGTGGCGGATTTGTGTCACTTAACCAACGCCATGCCGAAGCGAACAATGTCTACATGCCTGATTATTCACTAGACAAACCAGAATCGTACTTAATGTACTATGACGTGAATAATTTGTACGGTTACGCCATGAGTCAGCCTTTGCCCTATGGGAAGTTTGCTTGGCTGACAGACAAACAAGTGTCAGAATTTGATGTGAACATGGCTAGCCAAGAAACAGGCCGTGGATATGTGCTAGAAGTGGATATTGAATATCCCTCATCCTTGTATGATGAACATGCCGATTTCCCATTCTGTCTTGAGCAAATGGTTCCCCCTGACAGTAAAGTGAAAATTGAAAAACTCATGGGCACACTTTACAACAAAAATCGGTATGTGCTACATATCCAAATGTTGGTGCAATGCCTTGCCCAAGGCTTGGTGTTGAAGAAAATCCACAGGGGTATTTCTTTTGCTCAAAAAGCATGGCTTGAGCCATACATGCGACTCAACACAGAGCACCGACAAATGGCAACACAGCAGTTTGAAATTATTTTTTTTAAATTAATGAACAACTGCATCTATGGCAAGTCTATGGAGAATGTCCGCAAATACCGTGACATTAAATTGGTGAATGTCTGGGAGGGGCAGTGGGGTGCCCGGCGGTACATTGCCAAGCCAAATTTCAAATCGATCAAAATTATCGATGAGGATTTGGCTACTATTGAAATGAGTAAGACCAGCGTGACCATGGATAAGCCCATTTACTTGGGTCAAGTCATTTTAGACTTTTCTAAATCGGTTATGTATCGATTCCACTATGAGTTTGCCAAACGCCATTTTGAGGACGTCTCTCTTTTGTATATGGACACGGACTCATTCATTTACCACATTCGCCACTGCAACCCCTATGACGTCATGAGGCAACATAGTGACTGGTTCGACACCTCTTGCTATAGCGCTGACAACGTGTTTCAGCTGCCCATAAAAAACAAGAAGGAAATGGGCGTTTTAAAAGATGAATGCGGTGATTCCATTATGACGGAATTCGTAGGTTTGGCTTCGAAAATGTATGCTTACCGCACACTCGACTGTAAGGAAGCCAAAAGAGCAAAAGGTGTAGGTAGAGCAGTGGTAAAATCGCTACGTGTAGACGATTACCTAGCGGTTTTACGCACTGGCAAAGCTATGTCTCATACACAGTGCAGGATACAATCCAGCAACCATCATTTGTATCTTGTGGAACAGAGAAAACGCACCCTCGCCTCCATGGATAACAAGCGTGTGTGGGCTGATGACCTGCTCACTAGCCTGCCCTGGGGTTATGATCGCAACGAGGAGGAGGTGTGATTTCACTGTTTAATCGTTTATGGGACATGGCTTTTTGTAACTTGTAGATTTAGAATTTTGTAAATATTGGTTTCTGTCATTGTAAATAGTAGATTTTGTAAATAGTGACAATCCACATGGACCTTTTGCTCTTTAAAAAGTTCTATGCAACCTTATTTTTTAAATTTTTTGATTGGTAAATAGTTTGATTCTTTTAACGCTGTACAAAATTGAGTTTTTTTTGTAAATATGAAATAAGTAAGATTTTTAGTAACTTTAATAACTAGTATTTAATTATTTTTCGTAATGTAAATGATAAACTGAAAAGTTCTTTTGGGATGAGGGTGCATGTCGAGAATGTGCTTTTGGGAATAAATAAGGTGGTTGTGTTTGTTCCCAAAGACAGGTGTGAATGTATGACTGGAGAGAGAAAACTGGTGTGTATGATTGACCAGAGCAAACACGGTGAGGTAGGGTGGGTGGGTGGGTGGGGAGGGGGGTAAATGGTCACTTTTATACTCATTTTGTTTTAAATAGTTTCGTTTTTTCATTGAAATGTGGCAGACAATAGACATTATTTTTGTAAAAACAGTCTTACCTGCAGTAGTCGTAGACCTCGACGTTTCTCCAAACACGCATCAGCACATTGCAGTATTATCAAGGTCAAGCACTTGCATCAACATGATTGTCAAATCTCAACTTTCGACATACACCAAATGGAAAAATGTGAAAACAGCAAAATGGAAATTCCATGTTTCCATATCACCAAAAACGCAAAACTCAAAACGGACATTTTTAAAAACTGGAAATGGCCATGTGTGAAATTTGAAAATTCAAAAACTTCAAACGGTCATTGTTTAAAATGTGTCATCAGCAAAATGGAAAAATCCATATCATCAAAAACGTTAGACTTGAAACGAACGTTTTCAAAAACTGTAAATTGCAAAATGATAAATGACAGTGTGTGGAATTCATCATGTGTGAAATGTGTAAAATGAAAAAATCAGCCATCAACATCACGATTTCTTAAAATTAAAAATAACAAAACATCGTGTTCTGGTAAACCTTTGTTTTTATTTCATAGTCATAGTGAATTGACAAAAGAAAAATAGAATACAAACAAATCCCAATTCCTCACTCCTCAATGTTTATGTCCATGCATCATCAACTTTCCTTTCATAGCACTCATGACAATTAGGGCTGCCATCCTTTCACCCACTGAGGCATCACTGGATGTGAAACGTTGTTTAGCTTTCTTCAATAACAATTTATCTGCCACATGTCTTAAACCAGGATGACTATGGCGATAAGAAAGGTCATGTTCCTTGCATGCTTGATCCAAAAGATTAATGGGTACATCACCACGTTGTAAACGTTTTTCGAGACGAGTTCCAGGGCCGCAAAAACGATAACCTGGAAGATGGATTTCGAAAGGTAAGTATTGAATCACTTTGTCAATGACGCCATTGCCAGTACAGGTCTGGCATATCCTTTTCCATCGATGGTAAAAAGGTTTGGTCTTCCTCCTCCTCTGTGGACGATGTTTGTGTTTGTTGTTGTTGTTGTTGTTGCTTTTTCTCGCCATGACACCCGTGGAATGATTCAACAAAGTCTTTACATGGACTTTTATGACCGTGATACAGTTTCACTAGCTGGCAAGTCGCACACTGACGCATAGACGGTATTTTTGCCATGGCCACTTGCTTATGGTGATCGTAATCCGTACAGGGTTGCAATTCACTCAACACAGGGTCTTGAGTCCATGATTTTGGTACATGTTGCCAGATTTCTTTGACCGCGTTGGCAGCCACATAATAAATGAACGACTTGGGCAGCGCCAAGAGTTCCTCTTTGGTAAAACTGTCTAGTTTCTTTTTGCACACAAAGAACTTGCCGATGGCTTTGTCCGTAGCATTGCCTTTCTCCATGGTATCACGTGCTGTAGATGTTTACACGTCGCTTGTAGAAATCTCACTGGCGTCATTCACAGGTAAATCTTGAGTTATAATTTTGTTCAATAACTCCCAGCAGGCATGGGTGGTTAACCAATGAAAGAGATGCCACGCATGCGATAGGGCTGTATGGGTAATGTTGCCACAGGAACAAGTATCCATGAGCGTTTGCAGGGAGGGGCAGCCCAACTCCATGAGGTCGATACATTGACAGTAAGACGCCAAAAATGGTTGCAAACATTGACGTTTTTCATTACCTTTCACAAATACCACATTGGCCGAGGACAAGTGTGCTTTCATAACCACATTCAAATATTTATAGGAAATGGTTCCCTGATTCCAGTCTAGTTGCCTATGATTTTCAATCCACTGGGTTTGTTTACGGTCTTTTTCACACAACAAATCAAAAGCATGGGGTGGTTTAAATAGCAAATGCGTAGCTTGCGATATCCAAAACGTGGTACAATCGATCATGGCCACTTGTTTAAATATAAATTTGTTGTCACCAATTTTAAGCCCTTGGCAATCCACAATGAGTGTGCGCAACATGTTGACGCTTGCCTGGACCAAGTTCAACTGACGACTGACGGACGATCAGGTGTGATCATGACATAGACTTACCTGCCATGCTAGTTTCAAAATTGAGGTTAGGGTAGGACAGGGGGACATGCAAAAATAAGAATTTAAGAATTACATCATCATTTTATTATCATAACACGTCTTACAGGCTTTTCTCATTTTAGGATAAGGACGATAGCAACTGATACAACAATATAGTCTCTTGTGTTTGTAACGTCCATAACACCGATGATGTCCCAATGTCTCTAAACTAGGCGTTTTTGATGGTGATCTGCTCACCGAAGCACCATGGATACCATACGGCCCACATGTATCGTAACTTGTTTTTTTTTTCATCACCCAGAGACACAAGCGAGGGATAGCTTGAATGACAGGGTATATTTCCTACTTTCATTCTGCACAGGTAGGGGCAGGTGGGTGACCAGCGCTGATGTTCCTGCATGGGTTCATCGCCCTCCTGCCATTGGTCTATGATGATGGGACAAAAGGCACATTTCACTCCATCTCTCGTTTTTAAATAGTAGAATCCAGCAGCCGCCAAGGCTTGAGGGTTTATGAAAGGCACTGGCCACGTGGCAAAAGTCTTGAAACGTTGTTCCTCAGAGTTTACATTCATGGATGTGACGTCTCTTGAGGCTTTAAAGCAAGACATGACTGAGTGGCTTGACGTGGGATGACCTGTTATTTATACACTCGTCACTTGGTTGGACAGTGGATAATAGTTGACTTGTTTGTGATGAATAATCAGACAGTAGGCCGTCGTATTGGCTGGTACATTGTCATGCGTTTCAAAATCTAGTCGAATGTCGATATTGGATGGCTTGACAGACTCTTCCAGGTAAGAACAGTCAAAAACAATCAGTGGTGCTCTTGCCTTAAACGCTTGGGGTAGTAGCATGGGGCCGTTCTCTTTTTGATAATACGACCATCGAAATTTAGAAAACAAGTCGTACAGGGGGCCAAACTTATTTTTTGAAAAATCCAAATCCAGTCCTTCATAGGGAAACACAGCTCCATTGAGGAAAAGACGTGCATTTCTCAATTGCAAGTGATCAAATTGCGTGGCATCTTTGGTTTGTTGATACTTGCGATTCGTTTGAAAACCCACAATCAGGTAGAGAGGTCTCTCTGTATAGCGAGCTGTTTTTACAGACCAACTGTGTGTGTTGGTGGTGGGCAATAGCGGATACTCATGGAGTGCCCAGCTTCTAAATTCCATGGGTAGAGGCATATCTCTCTTTACCATTTTGAGTATGTCCAGTTTTTTGCTATCGTTAAGGGTCACATGAGGCACTTTCCATAGCAAGCGTTGTAGTTGAACTTTTGAATCGATGGGGGCATTGTCGGCTCCCTTGAGTGCATTATTATCACTCCTGTCTCTCACCAGATAAAGCACTTGCCTTGCGTTGACCACAATGCGTTGGTGATCTTCAGCAAAGCCTAGAATCAGTTTAAGAGGTAAATATCCAGTAAAGGTTCCATCGGTGTGTACCATCCAGTCATTGGTCGAGTCAGGACACCAACCTGCCATGCAAAGTGTTTTACCTTCTTCCTCACTATAAGAGGGGAATAGTTTCATGACACTGGAAATGCCCACATTTCGAGTGCTATCCACCACGATATCGTTAATGACATAACGTACTTCAGAAAACAGAAAGGCTAAACCATGGTTGGCCAACTTGGATGTGGTAGGTGTAGAGCCATCGGCTTTGGTGAGCCGACCTTCAATCTGAATGACACTTTCATGCGGTAGGGTGTAAATATCTTGGTTGTTGATAACAAATTGAATTTCATCATTGTTATTGAGTCCAGGTGTTTGAGCTTGATAGGAATGGAGATCAATTCTTACCACTCCTGGTTGCTCCTCGATGCGGTTCGCTATCTCTAGGATAGAATTCATCATGAGGGTTGACATGGTAACCCAAATGCTGTAAAATCTGCTTGTTCCGAGATGTTAACGTGTATTCACGTGGCAAACAACTAACACCATTCCTAGACGGTGTTGTTGCTTTATACACAAACTTCATAGTGGCTTTAGCACCAACTTGTAAGTCACTGGTGTGGTAGAATCTAGATCAATGAGTTGTTGATCTCTATTGATCAGTCTTAATGTTATATTACTAATACTATCAACAGCCACAGAATGAAAAAGCATCACTGGAGGGTTTTCACGAATAATATAGCCATTGGGCGATGTCACAATAAAGTCATAAAGTGAATGCGATGGTTCTTGATTGGTGTACACTTGGCTAATAATATTACACGTCACCGACACATGATGGTCCTCAATGAATTTCACTTCATGGTCTGATTCATGTTTTTTGTTGGGCTCCAACACACGTGGTTTAAATCCTAGTAATGGACCAATGGAATCGGGGTGTGTTTTAAAGTCAATGTTGAATGAGGAGAAAATACTGCAGCGATGAGTGTTGGTATTTCCTACAAGTTCAAACTTGTGCGTTCCGTCGAGAAATGACTTTAAACCATATTGATTGATCAACACCACATAAATGTGTTCATAAATATCATCGATCGTGTATCCACCAGAGTTCAAGGTGAGCACAGAATCATCATAGTAAAACTTGTTGTTCACATTTTCACGTATGTTGTATATTCGATTGTACGTTTCAAGAGAAACAAGTCCTAAACCATAGGGTTTTTCACTCAATTCGATAGGCGGGTAGAAGTCTAGGCTGACTTCAGGTCCACGTCCATGCACTGTAAACGTTTTACTTTCTGCCGACATACTGGTGGCGTTTTAGCTTATACTGCGTCTTATATAAAAAAATTAAACACAAACGTCCACACTGTTGGCTGTTAAACGTTTGCTCTCGTTTCACATTATAATATATCTTGATCCTGTTTCCAAAATAGGTCACTAGTTCCATGGGCGGGGGCAAATTCCCAAAACTGTCAAAGTACCATACCGTGGATCCCTCTTTGACATAAGCTACATAATGCGTTCCTGGTCCTCGGTGATCATCCAAATTGACAACAGCACATTCATGTTTCCAGGGTCGTGGGGGTAATTGGTTTCGCATAAACACACCTCGAAAATGAGAAAGCTTTAGTTGTTTAGCATAGCTCTCCACTTGTTGATGCGTCAGGGCATGTCTCGCTATGGCTGAGGTTATTTTTTTTTTTAATATTTCGAAATGGTGAAATCCCAAATCCTTGTTGATAAAAGGCTGGCTTTAAATTGGCATTTCTAGCCCCCATGGCAATCGCTTCCATCGTTTCATTGTGTCGCTGACTTTCTTTGAGTTGTTGCTTGCCCTGCTGCGCGGCTTTAATGGTTTTCGCCACTGCACTGGCACCGCCCAAAAGTGAGCCCAGAGCAGCCAACCCGGCAAATAATGCAGGTAAAAATCCCGCTCGTTTGGGGACGGGAATCACTCGCCCTTGGTTTGAAACCTGTCGCCGACGTTTTGGAATAACCTGCCTCTGTGCTGCTCGAAGGGCTTTCCTTATGGTCAATACATTATTTTTTCTTTTTTTCTTTCGCAAGGGCTTGTCCTCGAATGTTGTAAGCCCAGGCTTTGCCAAGGACAATGTCCTTTTTTTAGTCTTTCTCACCACATACCTTTGTTTCACCATGATGATAATGACCCACAACCTTTCACAAGAAAGTTTAAATCACAACTAACGTCAGATGGTTATTTCATGGCTGTATATTCCAATTCCACATAAAGTGGGAAGTCGTTTATGGTTTTTCCCGCTTGCTTTTCATCCCATGTCAACATGAGGTGAAAGGATAATTCGTCACCAGCATTGACCATTTCATGGTTATGGATCAACATCCTATGACCATTTATCTTTATTTGTAAATGGTTCTCATCAGGTATGGCATATTTGATGTGAATGGTTCCATCATAGTGTAATCGATAGTGGCTTAAACCCGAAGCAAGCGCATAGGTCAAGTGCTGATCATGGACTAGCGGTAAATGGTTTCTGTCATTCACAGGTTTTTCATTTGTCAGATACACTAAAAATACACATGGGATAAATTTATAAAGCCTTTTCATTTCAAGGGTCACGTAACGCTTGGTACAAACATCGTCTTCGTCTTGTGGGTCTTCCACGTGAATAATCCGATGGTGATTAGCGCTATAGCCATTCACCATAAGCTGGGGCACTTTGTCATAAAACTCATACACTTTGTTATCCACATACTTTTTCGTAGTAACGTCTGTAGACACTTGAGGATGTTTTACATGGGTTAACCGCTTTCCCTTAAAGTCATAATCTCCCTGTTTTGTGCGTGGCACTACTGACCTATCCACATAGTGTTTATTAGCAGGATCTGTTTCCTGTTTAGGATCATGTATGAGGACAGGTCTATCTTTGGCCATCAACGCACGTCCAAAGACATCCATCGTCAACCTGTAGTAGCAGTCTACTGTTTCTATGACAAGGCTCGGTGTCCTGTATATAGACAGCCGGCTAGCCTGTCTAAGCCTTAGTTGACATGAAGATTATTAAGCAGCAAGAGTCATTCCCCGTGGGGGACATGGTTTCCCATCTCTGTCCCACATCACGTGAACAACGCCATGGTTCACTGTTTCCATCTTCCATTCGCTGCATCATTGTGGGGCCTTCCGGCTGTGGAAAGACAAATCTTTTGCTAACGCTCATTACAGCGCCCAATGGTCTGCGTTTTCAAAATATTTATATTTTTGCAAAATCTCTCTACCAACCCCTCTACGTGTTTCTGGATCAAGTCATGTCTGGATTACAAAAAGAGAATATGGGTTATTTTACATTTTCCATGCAAGAAAATGTGATTTCACCGGATGAGGTAAAGCCTGATTCACTCATGATTTTCGATGATTTATCCACTGAACGTCAAGGCATCATTCAAAGCTATTTCAGCATGGGTCGTCACAAACATATCGATTGCTTCTATCTTGGACAAACGTATTCTAAAATGTCCAAACAGTTGATTCGTGACAATGCCAATGTCATTGTTTTATTTCGTCAGGACGAGAGGAACAGTCGTCACATTTATAATGAACATGTGAATCCGGATATGACCTTTCAAATGTTTACAGAATTGTGTGCCAAGTGCTGGAACACTCAACGTCATGCCTGTTTAGTGATTGACAAACAAAGTGAACTCAACCAAGGACGGTATCGCTTAGGGTTTGATCATTTTATTGCTATTTAAGGCCCTGTCTCATTCCCCATCAAGTCATTTGTCAAGACACCATGGCGTTAGCAGAGAGTCAATTAAAAAAGCATATTATTAGAGCAAAAAATACTATTCGCCAAAAGTTTCGTCAATTGAAACAATCACGTGCCAATCATGCTTTGTTTATTCAACAACATTTAGCACCTCCGCTAAAAGCCATGTTGAAACCCTCTTTCAAGCCATCTGAAACTCTACCCACCGTTTCACAAGCCACGCAGACGCTGCACGAGGACCCTGAGGAAGAGGAAGAGGAACAGGAAGATTTGACTAGTGTTAGTGAAGTTGAGGATGAGGAGGAACAAGTGTTTACGCCTCAAAAAAAGGCCGCACCCCTTGCAGAGTTTTTGAGAAAAAAGAAATCCTTGGCCATGGTCGAAACACCTTGCCCTTCCAGAGCGTCTCCGTTTTCACAACTCTTGGCCACCCCTCAACATAAAGCTCAACTGAAAACCATTTTAATAAAATATTATGGATCAACATTGGAACCCTATTTCACCGATCTATTTATTGGAAACACAGATACCACGTATGGTGTTCGCTATGAGGATGATAGTTTTAAAATTGGCGATTCATCCATTAAATTTGCTCGTACTAAAGCTGTCATTAAAAACATCAACTATAAATTAACGCCAGGACTGTTAAAGCTGCTCTTTTCTCGGACCCCCTCTTCCCATGATTATACGTCAGAGGACCTTGACAAATATAAATCCATTTTATTGGATACCCATGCTCACAAAAGACAGTATGATCCCACGCAACAAGTGAATGCCAATATATCTCAAAAATATAAAACCATCATTGCAAAAATGTTTCCCACTAGTCAAAGTACTCGTCGTAAAGCGTCCGCTTCGGGAGTGACATTTAAACCATTAAAACCCCTTGTGGATGTTACCTACTGGCACAATCCCAATAAGCTCGTCCAGCGGCTACAGTTGTTGCATGCCTCACGTCAAGCTGGCCATACCGGTCACGATTGGGAAATTCAAGAAATTGAACAAGAACTTCGAAATGCCAAAATTATTGTTTAAGCCCTCACCCATTAAAATGGGTATTGCTCACGAGTTGCATCGCCCAGCTAGGCGTCACTATCCGCGACTCAAGGTGATTTCACGAGGTGTGGATGAACTTTGGCAGGCTGACTTGGTTGAAATGATACCCTATGCTGGCGTTAACGACGGTGTACGCTATATGTTGACCGTCATTGATGTCTATTCCAAAATGGCCTTTGTTGAACCTGTGCGTCGCAAGTCTGGCCCACTAGTTACCAAGGCCTTTCAACATATTATTCAACACTCCCAACGTCAACCTCAGCTGCTACAAACCGACCAGGGGAAAGAATTTTTCAACAAGGACTTCTCCAGTTTTCTCAAATCTAAGGATATTCACCATTACACCACGTACAGCAATCTCAAAGCCAGTGTGGTCGAGCGGTTCAACCGAACATTGAAAACCCATATGTGGAAAGCGTTTACCGCTCAGGGCAGTTATCGCTGGTTGGACATGTTACCTGAGCTAGTATCACGTTACAATGACACCAAACATAGAACGATTGGGACCAAGCCACGTCTCGTAACTAAAAATATTCAGCGATTGGATAAACTGTTTAACCCCATAAAAACAGCTGATCCTAAACGTCACCGACTGAACATTGGGGATTTTGTTCGTGTGAGCAAATTTAAGTCTGCCTTCAATAAGGGCTACACGCCTCAGTGGGGGACTGAACTATTTCAAATTCGTCGAGTCAACTTGGACACTCCAGTCACCTATTTACTCGAGGACCTCAACCATCAACCCATAAAAGGTAGATTTTATCTACATGAACTTCAGAAAACAGCATTTCCTCAGCACTATCTTGTGGAAAAAGTGTTGAAACAAAAAGGAAATAAACTCTACGTCAAATGGTTAGGGTTTAACTCTGCGTTTAATTCCTGGATAAATAAATTACATGTTGTGTGAACCTGTGTACTTTTTGTTTATTCACACATGTTGTACACCACCTATAGCTCTATGTATACAGCGCTCCGCGCTTCATGCATGTTCATACATGTTTGTCTTTCCCTTTCCTCCTGTGTTCTCTCATACATCACCCCCTCCCCTCTCCCTCCCTTCACCTCCCACCACTGCTGTTTGCAGCTCTTGCCTCTCTATTGGTTGTGACATCATTCCAACAAGTT
Source organism: Meconema thalassinum (assembly GCA_946902985.2). Taxonomy (NCBI): domain Eukaryota; kingdom Metazoa; phylum Arthropoda; class Insecta; order Orthoptera; family Tettigoniidae; genus Meconema; species Meconema thalassinum. The sequence continues at coordinate 57,584,837 of OX336401.1, read as the reverse complement.
GCATCATACTTTTTACTGATTCAGCGATTCCCACGCTTTGAACATTCTCTTATCGTGCACGTGGACAGATAACACCCAAGCGAACACCTGTGCCGGATCAAATTTCACCTGAACTTGCATTTTGTCACGTACGAAGCAAAACAGGATGTGACTTGTTAACATTTATCATGCACGTGGACAGATGACGTCTAAGATGAACACCTGCGGTAGATCAAATTTCACCTGAACTTGCATTTTGTCACGTACGAAGCAAGACAGGATGTCACTGGTTTAGCGTACATGCCATCTCACACGTGTGTGCATGCCTTTCGCACTCCCCTGCCACCACGATGGTCAGATTATTTCACCTTCAAGCGTCACCTGTTGTCAAGTCAGATCAACGCCATCCAATAAGCTCAAATGACCTTCACCTCCTGCTCGTTTGTTTTCGGTACTCGCTTCGACCAACATAGAATCAAGTTCTCATCACCGTTTACACGTTAAAGGTAAAATATCAGAAAAACGCACGCTCGCTCTTTCATACACCGACCCGCCGAAATAGCGATTGATCTATTAAGCATGGTCCTTGTGGTTAGCGACAGGTTCGTTGAAACACACACACACACCCAGCCGTATCGTCTCTCTCAACCACCACGCTTCATGGACATTATAAACAGGTAACGGTAAAGAATTTTTTTCTCAACATGTATGGCGTTAGGCCCTTTGTGAATTATTTTGTGGAAACAATATCTACCACATTTGAAAGGGGGCGTTAGCCCGAGTCCTAGGACACCTCGTACACATCTCTAGCGTTATTGGTTCGTGAGATATCGGCAAAAATCACAAAAAACACGTGTTTACCCCAAAATCGCGTTTCCAAAATTTTTTAAAATTACAACGAGTAGTTCATAGCAAAGAGGACGTCTGTCCGAATCCTTGGACCCATCGTACATGCCTCTAGCGTTATTGCTTCGTGAAATATCGACAAAATCACAAAAAACACGTGTTTACCCCAAAACCTAGTTTCCAATTTTATTAAAAATTATAACGAGTAGTCCATAGCAGAGAGGACGTTACCCCGAGTCCTTGGACCTGTCGAACACGCCTCTAGCGTTATTGGTTCGTGAGATATAGCAAAAAGTCTAAAATCACGTTTTTACCCCAAAAAGACTGTAGTTTCCAGATTTTCGACACCGACATTCCCGTAAAGAGCACAACGAGACGAAAAAAAACGAATCCAAGCACGCCCTCCTAGCATGGCTCCTTCCATTCCAAGGTCGCAGGGGCTCACCACTTGCTTTTGGAAGCAGCTCTGTCCTTACCACACTACTACCAAAACACAAATTTTTGCTCTAGCGTCTTGAAATTTATTTTGGGGGTAGAGGGCATAGGGACCTTTCATTTATGTCAAATAAACGTTTTTGTAGAGTTCCTAGTTTCCAAAATTCGAGTGTTTTGAAAAAAAAACATAAAAGTAAAAAAAGTAAAAAAGTTTCATTATAGAAAATAAAGGGCATAAAGACCATTCGTTTGAGCTATGTCACAACGTTCTATCATTTTTTGGTTTTCAAACTATCACCAACTTTCGAAAACAAAAAATTCAAAGAATTTTTGAATAATATAACGAGTGGTCCATAGCAAAGCCCCCGTCAGCCCGAGTCCAATAACACTTTATTCGTGAATATCCGACCACTGGTTCGGGAGTTATCGGCTTAGACTCACGCGGCGGCCATGACACTCGTTAGAACACCCACCATCCCCCTACTGTCTCTATATTATTTATGCTTTCAAAGACGCTGATAGTTGAATCTTTCAGCCAAATTTCGGAGAATGTTCATGCCGAAGTGCCAGTATTTCTAAAAATCTAATATACCTACGCATCTACTTGACGTAATGTTTCGGATAAAATAAAATAAAAACATTAACAATGAAGGTGTAAAAATAAAATATAAATATAGAAATAAAAATCATAAAAATAAATTACAATAATAAAAGAATTATACAAATTAAAATAATGAACATAACTATACAAAAATTATCAAAATAATTGTAAAAATCAATTCGAAATTAGTAAATTAATTAATTCAATAAATATTAAATCTATAAGAACATAAATTGGAAATTAAAAATAAATATATAAACATTACAATTACAAAATGAAAGAAGCCTTCGTGTCACGCATTAATAAAATGGAAATGGCAGACAACCTGACTAAAGACATGTACAATAAGAGATCGATATCCTTAAACGCCAAAATTAGACATTACTGCACTGTTATTCGACCAGAGGCTCTGTATGCGGCAGAGACTCTGATAATGAACAAGAAAGGTCTAATGGAAAAACTAGAGGCGAAAGAAAGGAAGATTTTGAGGAAAATCCTGGGTCCTATCAAAGAAAACAGCGAGTACAGAAGGCGTCACAACCACGAATTATACTAGCACGTGGAGAAGATCAGTGACACGATTCGAAAAAGAAGGATTGCCTTTTATAGCCACTTGACACGAATGAGCCCAGGCATGATATCAAAACGGATATTGACGTACTTTCAGGATAAGAAAAGCAAAGGGGCATGGTTCACAGAAGTTGAGAAAGATCTACGTGAAATGGAAATTTCCCCTAAAGATATCCAGGAGCGTGTTCCACTTCAGGAAAAACTACGTACGCACAAAGGTTTCCAGGAAAAGTCGAAGCTGAAGACAGGGAAGGTGTGGTCCCAAGAGAGAAAAGAACAACACCGGAGACGAATGCAGGAACACTGGGCGGTAGTTAAAGCTCGGAAAAAGAGACAGTTGAACTGACGTGGTCCGTAGTTGACCGAATCGAAGAAAGAAGAAGATTACAATTAGAGAAACAAAAAATAATTATAATAATTAAAATGAATCAAAATGTGAAAAACTCATAAAAATAAAAACAGTTTGCCCTATAAAGGGTCAAACGTTTTAGCATACCACTAATTGAAACTAATGTACAGGTATCGGGCTTTATAACCCGGGTCAACAGGAGATCAACATTAGTGTGAAATAATCAGACCCTGATCCAACAGCCAGAACAAAATTGCATCTCTTGACACAGCGAGGAAATGAACACCGGAATCCGCGGTGACAGCCAAGAATGCTAGCCACTATGCTACGAGGTCACAATTATTAATAGATACAATTTTAAGAGTCAGCAACCACTATGAGCATGAAATAAACGCCAAGAAGACAAAATTCAAGGAAAATATCATAGGAATAAATGTAGTCAATACTCATAGAACGATAGAACGGGTAAAAAAGAATATGTATACCTTGAAATTATAATAAACCAATGAAATCAGGATCCGCATTGGGAAAGCAAGTAGTGTGTTTCAGAAAATGAGTGCTGTCTTCAAAAGCCATACCTTAACTTTGAGAACAATAATTAGTTCCGTGAAGAACTAAAGCCTGTTTTCATATTTCCAACTTATGTTAATTGCCTCTATCACCATACAAAATTTCAGTTTGATTGCTCTAATAGATTCGTAGAAATTGAGAATTGTCTAAATATTTCGGATGGTCGTCATGTTGGATTTTTCTATATGTAGGTGTTAGAGTTATGTACTAGTACATGGAGATCATTGTGTAGGTTTAGTATTCAAACTTCAATCGCATGATTAGGACACAAGAAATAAAAACGAGATTTTAAAATTTCCCACAGCTGCCATCTTGTGGTTATAAAAACAATTGAAATTAATTGGAAGCCAGTGGATTAAAATTTGTATAAGCATTTACCGTACCAAGTTTCACTGCACTCGGATGGTTAAATCGCGAGAAACGTCCATTCAAATATTTATATTTTGCGTCACCGCCATGTTGGAATTGTGCTCACTAGATTATTGAAAGACCAATAGGTGAACTTATGTTTATAGCTTCTATGAACATAAAGAATGTCAGTTTGATTGCTGTTAAATATTCGGAGATTTTGAGAACCGTCTAAATATATCGCCTGGTCGCCATGTTGGCCGGAGGGTTATTTTCCCTTAAATGAAAATTATTGCGTATTTTCATTATTCAAACTTTCACTTCGATCGCATGATTACGACACAAGAAATAAAAATAATAACTTTAAAATTTCGCACAGCCGCCATCTTGAGGTTATGTAAACAATTGAAGTACATTAGATGCCAGTGCATTACAGTGTGTATAAACATTTACTGTACCATACTTCACTGCGCTCAGTTGGTTAAATCGCAAAAAAAGTCTATTCAAATGTTTCAAATTCGTTTGTCCGCCCTGTTCGTTTCGTAGTTAACAGATTTTTGAAAGTCTCTTAGCTGAACTTGTATCAGTACCCTTTATCACCATACCAAATTTCAGGGTGATATATGTAATAGTTTCGGAGATATAGAATGCCGGTGAAATATTTCGCACAGCCGCCAAGTTGGTGTGGTGAGACGTAATAAAATTTGAAGGGCACGGTCGGGGTCGGCCAAAATGGTACTATGACCTTACCGAGTTAGATTGAAATCGCTCCTGAAGTTTAGAAGTTATTAGGGGACACACACATACACACATACGGACAAATGGTGTCTCATAAGCCTTTTTTTTTTTTCATAAATTAAAATCAGACTGTTATGCATATTCTGTTCTCTTATATGGTGTAGAGCAACACAGAGAAGTGGCTGACGGCCTTGGATTCGTGGCTTTATTGGAGGATCCTAAGAATACCTTGGACACAAAGAGTGACAAATGTAGAAGTAATGAGAAGAATGAACACAATACCAAAATTGATCAAGATAGTGAAATGTCGAAAATTGCAATATCTAGGTCATAGGCCTATCAAGCGTAATACAAATAGATACGATCTGTTACCACAAAAAACTCCAGGGGATGATCAACAACAAAGGAGGTCCTGGACGAAGCAGAATATATTGGTTGGACAATCTTAGATGCTGGTTCAATACGTCTTCGACTGAATTATTCCGCGTTGGCTTCGGTGGCGTAGTTGGTAGCGTGCTGAGCTTCTATACCCAAGGTCGACGATTCAAACCCGGACGAAGTCGTCGGATTTTTTAAGAGCGTTAAAAATCTCTCAGTCTGTCTTCCTTTGGACGGGAAATAAAGCCACCGGTCCCATGTCATAGATTTATGGCATGCAAAATTACCTTCCTTTAATTACAATTGTGTGAAGCTAAATTATTGGTTATATTTGAATAATGCTCTTAGGTTCCAACGTTCGTAGTCAGGAGCCGACTGCGGTGGCATTTAGTAACAAAGTTTAGAACTAGTTGTTCGTTGACGATGGCGTTTGATATCAAAAGTTGGAACTACTCAAAAATCGAGTGTCTGAAGTCCTTACCACGGTGGGTGAGTGGTTAACGTGTCGGACTACCAACCCCAAGCTTGCAGGTTAGTAGGGGGGAGCTAGGAGTTCTAACTCACTCATTTTATTTGCACCAGACTGTACAAGTTAAAATAATTAATATCTCGCGAACCAATGGTCGGATTATGACAAATGAGGTGTCGTTGACTCGAGCTGACATCCTCTTTCCTATGGACCAATCGTTATATTTTTGTTTCTTTTTTGAAAATTTTTGTTTTCGAAAGTAGGTGATAGTTTGAAAACCAAACATGATAGAACGTTATGCCATGGCTCAAACGAATGGTCTTTATGACCTTTATTTTCTATAATGAAACTTTTTTACTTTTTATGTGTTTTTGAAAACACTCGAATTTTGAAAATCCTATATTTTGGAAACTAGGAATTCTACAAAAAAATTGTTTGACATAAATGAAAGGTCCCTATGCCCCCTACCCTCAAAATAAATTTCAAGTCTCTAGAGCAAGAATTTGTGTTTTGTAAGTAGTGTGGCAAGGGGGAGCTGCTCCACTTAGCAAGTTGTGAGCCCCTGCGACCTTCGAATAGAAGGAGTAATGCTAGGAGGGCGTGCGTGTATTAGTTTTTTTTGGTCTCGTTGCGATCTTTACGGGAATGTAGGTGTCGAAAAGGTGAAATGCTGGAAACTTGTTTTTTTTTGGGGGGGGGGGGGGGGACGTGATTTTAGACTTTTTGCTATATTTCGCGAACCAATCATGCTAGAGACGTGTACGAGGGGTTCAAGGACTCGGGATGACGTCCTATTTGCTATGGACCACTCGTTATAGTTTATAAAAAATTGGAAACTCGATTTTGGGGTAAACAATTTTTTTTTGTGAATTTTGCTGATAACTCACGAACCAATAAGCCTAGAGACGAGTGCGAGGTGTCATTTTTTTCATGGCGTTGCCCTCTTGCCTAGGATGTTCATGTTGAGCAGGAATGAAAAACCATGTTGAGGGAAAACCATGATTTTAGACTTTTTGCTTTATCTCGCAAACCCTTAACGCTAGAGACGTCTACCAAGTGTCCTAGGACTCGGGCTAACGCCCCCTTTTTGAAACTATGTTTGACATTTTGACAAAGGGCCTAACGCCATACATGATTAAAAAATCTTTACCTGTTTATAATGTTCATAATGCGTGGTGGTTGAGAGAGACGATACGGCTGGGTGTGTGTTTCCACGAACCTGTTGCTGACCACAAGGACCATGCTCAATAGAACAATCGCTATTTCGACGGGTCGGTTTATGACAGAGCGAGGGTGCGTATTTTCTTATACTTTACCTCTGAAGATGATCTTTAACGTGTAAACGGTGATGAGAACTTGGTTCTATGTTGGTCGAAGCGAGTAGAGAAAACAAACTTGCAGAGGAGCAGACGAGCAGGAGGTGAATATCATTTGAGCTTATTGTAGTGCGCTGATCAGACTTGACAACAGGTGCAATGGAAAATGACCAAGACGCTTGAAGGTGAAATAAACTGACCATCGTGGTGGCAGGGGAGTGCGAAATGCATGCACACACGTGTGAGATGACATGCACGCTAAACAAGTTACATCCTGTTTGCTTCGTACGTGACAAAATGCAAGTTCAAGTGAAATTTGATCTGCCACAGGTGTTCCACGTGCACGATAACTTGTAACAAGTCACATCCTGTTTGCTTTGTACGTGACAAAATGCAAGTCCATGTGAAATTTGATCTGCCACAGGTGTTCAACTTGGACGTTATCTGTCCACGTGCATGATAACAGAATGTTCAAAGCGTGGAAAAAAATGATTATACATGCAACGTAGCATATATAAAGACATGTCGTTATCATTTCCACTCTCACTTGGGTGGACTACCTTTGAACATACTGCGTTGCGTGAAACACTTGGTCTTGTTTAACAGTCTTGGTGTTGGTGGAAAATACTTAACCTTGTTGTGGGGTAGGTATTTATATATATTCATTTATATATTTATTGATTTATATATATATTTACATGCAATTATTTATTGCTTAGGTAATTAATGATTTTTTAATTTATTTGTTTGCAGATAACCGGTATACCTTACATGTCTGAGAGAGGAGAAACCATTGCACTTTTGAGCCCACTAGAAGGAAACAGCAAGAAGCCACTGCAAGTAAAGGTGGGATTATTTTTTTAATCTAACTTGTTTTTTTTTTGTTTCATATTTTATTTTTTGAAATATATGTATTAACCTGAATTTAGGTATTTATAACGGTTTATATTATTTATTTTTAGAAACTTGGAAAGAAAAGCCTTACCGCCGTAGCAGTCGCTGAAAACCCGAGACGCAGTAAAGTGCAACCATTGTTTCCAGGCAGTGAACTATTTAAAACTCAGATAAGCCTAACATTAAATGCTATTCCATTTTACCACTACTGAAAACTCGTAGAAAAAAAATTCATTACCTGTACATGACTAGAACGATGATTGCTTTCTTGATTAATGACTTTGTATTGGCAACCGGTACAAGACCATATTGGTTGTTTACCGGGAAAGTACAAGGCCATATTGGATTTTGTAAAAAACAAAAATTTAAATTTAACTGACATGTCGTTCCCTATAATAATAATAATAATAATAATAATAATAATAATAATAATGATAATAATAATAATAATAATAATAATAATAATAATAAAAATAATAAAAAAATAATAATAATATCGTATGGCCTCGGTGCCGGGTGCAAGCTTTGTTATTTGACATACAGAGGGTAGCTTGCATGTCGAATTTAGTTGTTCCTTGACTATGAAAGTCATGGAGGTTAGATGTTAGATATCTAATATCTTTAAACTCTATAGCGCTTTCTAGTAGAAAAATGAGGAACTTTGTACCATATGAACTCAACGAATATTCACAGGTTTGAGCATGATAATCTGAACAAAATGACATGACATTATTATTTTTTGTTTATGTATTGGTTAAAGGGGAATGTAAATGACTGCAGCTATATAAAAAGAAAATAAGTACATGGGTTACTGTTAGTGCCGACATACAGTTTATTATAATTTTATGGTGTTTTGATATATTAATGCCAATTAACGTTAAAGTTTTATTTTCAAGTATTGATTGATTGATTGAGTGATTGGTTATTTTGTTTGCTTTTAGGTGTCGTCATGCGCCATTAACGTAATGAACAGACAGTGAACAAGCATACATTGTGCTTTAAAGTAAGTAGTGGTTTTTGAGGGGTTCCGCACCCTCCACCTCCACACCCTCCACACAAGATGGCGGCGGCGCGATATCTCTCGAACGCATGGTCAGATTTTGACGAATGAGGTGTCATTGAACTCGGGCTGATACCCCCTTTCCAATGGACAACATATTTCCACCCCAAAATAAAACCTACCCTACTAGGGGGTGAAATTGTATTTTGTTTTAGAGAATCTCTCTTTCCAATTGCAACATGTGAGAGTTTGAATGTCGATATAGAATGAAACGTTGTTCTACATAAAGTGCATATGTGCGGTGGATAGCCACTATGAATTAACGTGCTTGTTTTCTGTTTTTACGCATGCCCACTCATGGCTTTTCTAAGAGGGTGGGTGAGCGGATCCCTATGGATGGGTTATTGTTGATGGGTCATTGTTGGCGGGGTCATTGTTGTCGGGTCATTGTGGACGAGTCCTTGTGGACAAGTCCTTGTTGACAGGTCCTTGTGGACAAGTCCTTGTGGACGAGTCCTTGTTGACAGGTCCTTGTGGATGAGTCCTTGTGGACAAGTCCTTGTGGACGAGTCCTTGTCCCTTTGGACTGATCCCTTTGGACGGGTCCCTTTGGCCTGGTTCCTACGGACTAGCCCATGAATTTATTTAAATTATGTCAAAGGGCCTAACTACATTTGTGTGTGTGTTGAATTGACGTTGTTCACTAATCCCCCACTACTATAATGGGATAACGATATGAAAGGAAAGTGGCGAAATACATGTGAACATACAAGGGATCTAACTTGGTGGATGGATGTGTTCTAACGAGTCATTTGTAGTTGAAAGAGAATAATACATGTTCTTAAGATGTTAAAACTGAGGAGATGGCACGTGCAGTAAGACGTCTTGTTACTTCCTGTGTCATATTACAGACATGACAGAGAGCGCGCAGATCTGTTGCTATGACTAACACTGCAGTAATTTTAAAACGCAAGTGTTCATTAAGACAATGGATGATGATCATGCAAAGTTAGCAGTTATCGGATATTACACAGGTGTTCCTTCCGGTATCATGTTGCTGACATACCAGAGAGCGCACACTGCTGTTGCTATGACTGACGCTGCAGTAATTTGAAACCCCATATGTTGATTAAGACAATGGGTGATGATCATGCAAAGTCAGCAGTCATTGAATACCACACATGTGTTCCTAGTTTACTTTGGACTCTCAACTGTATTGGGAAAGGAATTGCAATGATCTGCAAAAAACTGCTGACACGAGCGATGAGAGTTTATATAAGAGGGGTGTCATATATCTCCCTACTGTCAGTCTTTATTACTCGCTTTGAGTGAACAGTGCTCTATTACTGCTCAAGAGTTGTAAAAAAAGCCATTTTGGTAGAAAATCATTAAATTATTTTGCAAGGTAAGTACTTATTATTAATGGATTGTAGTCTTTTATTGCTAATTGATGTTGAAGTTATTGATTGGAATGTATTTATTGATTGATTGATTGATTGATTGATTTGTTTGCAGATAATTGGGTACCTGTAGGTTACCAGATTCCTACAATCTGTACATTCAGTGACAGCAGTTGATAAATTATAAAAAGGTAAGTGCCCCCTCTAATAACTTTTAAACAGTTAGATTGATATTTTCCAATGTTCACCACTACATGTCAGTGAAAATGGTATATTTGTCAGTCAAAAGTTGGAACTACTTGACCATGGTGTGTAAAGCTAATTTTTTAGGTTAGATTTTGATTACCGCTCTATTAAGTCTGAATGTTCATTGCTAGGTGTCAGTGTCAGAGGGAATATTTAAAGACTTAACCTCAGTTCACCTAACATAACCTAACTTTACCTAACTTAACCTTATCATGTGACATGTTTTACAAGTTTAAACTTGTTTTAAGACTGGCTATGACGTCACACTTAGCTCACTTAACTGGCGATTGCTGGTTTCTATCACGTGACATGTTCTACAAGTTTAGACTTGTTTTAAGACTGGCTATGACGTCACACTTAGCTCACTTAACTAGCGATCGCTGGTTTCTATCACGTGGCATGTTCTACAAGTTTAGACTTGTTTTAAGACTGGCTATGACGCCACACAGCTCACTCAACTGGCGACCGCTGGTTTCTACCACTATATCAAGTTCTAATGTTCACTGCTAGGTGTCAGTGACAGTGGTATATAGTAACCCCCAGTTAGAACTACATAAAGTTAGACTTGCTAGGAGTTCACAGATGATTGATTTAAATACCCTGCTATAACCATTGACTGGAATATAATTAAACTATTTATATTGTACTTTTTGTTTTATCTTTTATTAACATTGATGATTTCTTTCTTTTATAGGTAATTTCGAAAGTGATCATAATGTTCAAGTGTGGTGACTGTAAGAAACAGTTCTCAAGACCTGACAACCTTCAATGTCATGCAAGTACAAAACATAATCAGAAAATGTTTGTGTGCAGTCATTGTGCTACAACATTTCACAGACAAGATAATCTTACACGACATGTAAATTTAATGCATGTCAGTTCAGCACCATTTTCTTGTTCAGTTTGCGAACTTGGTTTTTCTGCTGTAAAGCGATATCAATTCCACATGGTTGAAGTGCATGGAGAACAACAGGAATTGAAATCTGTAAAACCATCAACTAGCACGGAACCTTTAAATGAATGTGATGCTCAAAAGCGTAAACGTTCTCAAGATTGTGAAAATAGTTGTGCAACAAAAAGAAAAAAGAATGGTGAACCTTCAATAACACATTGTGATGTATGTAATATTGATATACCTTCTTCAATCATTCATTGACATTTACGCAGTATTCAACATAAAAATAACGCTTGCCATGAAATAAATTCTGGAAATATTCAACAAATTGGTAGTGCATTTAAAAGTCGAATAGCTAGTTATAGACTTTATAGTAAAGAAAAAACTCAAAGTATTGAATCATTTAAAAAAATGTTCAACCTACTGTGTTTGGCTTAGTAGAAAATGTTTTATTAGAGCATAAAACAATTAAAATGAATTTTGAACTTTTTGGCCTCTATGTAAAAACTGGGAGCGAAGGTGAAATTACGGATATCAAATCCTTTAATACAAAAAACATAATTGTTAGCGAATCAACTAATATTAGTGATATATATCAAAATATTTCAAGTGCTATCATTGTGAAAAGTGAAGAGTTCCAGGAAAGGGAGTCAGGCTGGGCGTTGGTTGAAGTACTTTATTTAGAAACCAACCTGAATAAATACAACCCCCTTCGAGCATCATCATACATTGATTTGCCAGGATGGATCAAACGTAAGAATGCTTGTGTAAACGTTATGAATAATGATGAGGCATGCTTTGCATGGGCTGTAACCTCAGCTCTCCATTCAGCAGTGATGCATGAGAATAGAACATCATCATATCCTCACTATTCTTCAGTGTTAGATTTAAAAGAAATATAATTTCCTATGGCGATAAAAGACATTCAACGTTTTGAAGAGCTGAACCATGTAAGTATTAATGTTTATGGAATTGAAAATAAGAGTATAGTTGGTCCTCTATATTATACTCTGGAAAAAAGGGATGCTCATGTAAATTTACTATACATAACCGAAGGTGAAAATGCTCACTATAGTTGGATAAAACATTTATGTAGACTTGTTGGTAGTCAACTATCAAAATACAAAGGTAAGAAGTGGTTGTGCGATGGCTGTTTGCTATATTTCAGAAAAGAGGACCAACTAACTCAACATCAAAAATGGGGGTGTAATCATGTGTGTACGGTATTACCGACTCCTAAAAATAACATTCTAAAATTTAAGGATTATGAGAAACAGCTTCGAGTACCATTTGTTATATATGCTGACTTCGAGGCTTTGCTAAAACCATTTAATAAATGTTCATCGAATCCAGCCCAACCTTTCACCAACACTACTCACATTCATGAACCTTTTAGCTTTGCATATTATATTAAATGTAGTTATGATGACTCTTTAAATAAGTTTGAGCTCTATAGAGGACCTGATGCACCTAAAGTTTTTATGGAAAGGCTTGAGAAAGATGCCGTCCGTATATCCTCTATTTTAAATACGATCATTCCAATGGAGCCACTAACTTCATTAGAGCAAATGAATTTTGAAACTGAAACTAATTGTTTTATATGTGGTGAATGTTTATATACAGACAGGGTTCGCGATCATGACCATTTAACAGGAAAATATCGAGGTGCGGCTCACCAAGAATGTAATTTAAATTATAGAGTAAGTATATTCATTCCGGTCATTCTACACAATGGTAGCAAATACGATAACCACTTTATCGTTAAAGAATTTGGAGCTTCAGATGTGAAAATTGATGATATTGCAAATAATAAGGAACAATACATATCGATCACAAAATACATCAAAACTAGCAATAAAAAAACATTAAACTGCGATTTTTAGATTCATTCCGCTTTATGTCGAGTAGTCTTGATAAGCTGGCTAGTAATTTAAAATCAGATCAGTTTCATGAAATTCAACGTGTCTTTCCTAAAGAAGATGATTTTAATTTGATTCGTCAAAAGGGTATATTCCCTTATGAATATATTAACTGTGTGGAACGTCTTGAGGAGTGTTGTTTACCACCGAAAAATGCATTTTACAGTTCCTTAAACACAAGTCATATCAGTGATCAGGAATATTTACATGCACAACGTGTATGGGCACAGTTCCACATTCAAACTTTAGGAGAATTTTCAGACATATATTTGAAGACAGATGTGTTGTTATTAGCAGATGTTTTTGAAAATTTTCGGAATGTTTGTATGAAAACTTATGACCTTCATCCTTGTCAGTATTTCACAGCTCCTGGGTTAAGTTTCAGTTCAATGTTGAAAAAAACGAAAGTAAATTTAGAATTAATGACTGATATAGACATGATCAATTTTATAAAATCATCAATTCGAGGTGGATTAAGTCAATGTAGTGGACGGTACTCTAATGCGAATAATAAATACATGCCTAGCTACAACCCTTGTGAAGAGTCAAAGTATATTGTCTACCTCGATGCAAATAACCAATATGGTTGGGCTATGAGTCAATATCTACCACTGAAAGATTTTCGCTGGCTGACACAACCTGAAATTGATGTCTTACATGTTGACACTCTTAATGATAACGATGATAAAGGATATATTTTAGAGGTAAATCTTGAGTACCCTAAAGAGTTACATGATGATCATAATGATTTACCATTTTGTCCTGAGAATATGAAATCTCCATACATCACATCACGAACAAAAATGTTAATTGCTAATGTCAATGATAAATGTAAATATGTAATACATTATCAAAACTTGAAACAGTGTCTACAGCATGGATTGAAATTAACTAAAATTCATCGCGTATTGCAATTTCATCAGTCAGCATGGCTCAAACCGTATATTGATCTAAACAATAATTTAAGAACGCAGTCAACAAACGCGTTTGAAAAAGATTTTTATAAACTCATGAATAATAGTGTTTTTGGAAAGACTATGGAGAATGTTGATAAGCGAGTTGATGTAAAGCTGATAACAAAGTGGGAGAATGATGGTAAAAGGTATGGTGCGAGCAACTTAATAAGCAAGCCTAACTTTCATAGCTGTTCAATTATTCATGAGGATTTAGTTGTAATACAAATGAATCGTCTTAAAGTAACTTACAACAAACCCATATATGTGGGTTACACCATTCTGGAATTATCAAAAACACTTATGTATGAATTTCACTATGATTATGCAAAGAAAAACTATCTTGATAATGCTAAATTACTCTACACAGACACAGATTCTTTTATTTATGAGTTTAAAACTGATGATTTTTACGAGGATATCAAAACTGAGCTAAATAGGTTTGATACAAGTGACTACCCCAAGGATAATATTTACCATTTACCTCTAGTAAACAAAAAGGTTCTTGGGAAATTTAAGGATGAATGTGCTGGTGTTATTATAGACACCTTTGTAGGCACAAAATCTAAATCATACAACTATATGACAATTGATGATGTAGTAGTAAAAAAATTAAAAGGAGTGAAAAAGAATGTTGTTAGTAAAGAGTTAGATATAAGTGATTATAAAAACTGTATAGTTAGTAACCCATCTGTATTATATAAGAAAATGTGTGTATTTAGAAGTAAAAATCATTAGCTACATACCAATTTGTTGAACAAAGTTGCTTTAAGTAATGAAGACAACAAACGATTCATTATACCCAACACATTTAATACTCTTGCTTGGGGAAACAGTCGTATTGACGACTATTACTTTACTTAAGTCTAATGATCACTATATTGTAATATTTGTAGTGTGTTTTATATTGTAATATTTTTTGTAAAAACTGTAAGTAGAATGTACAATGTTACGCTACAGTAGTTTAGTAAAAATAAGATAAGTAATACATTTTAGTGTAAAATGTTTGCTTTTGTTTATTACGAAAAAGATTTTAAAAAATTTACTGAATGTGTGAACTAAACAAGGGGAATGTAAAAAATGTAAAGTGGAAATTGTAAAATATCCATGTGTGAAAAAGTGAAATGGCTATCACCATTTTAAAATTAAAAAGACATTGTAATCTGGTAAACCTTGTTTTTTATTTCACAACAACAAAAATGTACAGAATGTGTAAACTAAACAAGGGAATGTAAAAATGAAAAGTGGAAATTGTAAATATTCATGTGTGAAAAAATGAAATGGCTATCACCATTTTTAGCCTATTTTCAATTTTGAAAAATATAGGCTTATGAGATCACCTTTTGTCCGTGTGTGTGTGCGTGCGTGTGTGTGTGTGTGATTCGTGTGTGTATCCCCCCCTAATAAAATCTAAACGGCAGGAGCGATTTCAATGAAACTCGGAAAGTTCATAGCACTATTCCCGGCGACCTCGACCGTGCCCTTCAAATTTTGTTACGACTCACCAATCCAACATGGCGGCTGTGCGAAATATTTCACCAGCATTCAATATCTCCGAAACTATTACCGATATTACCCTGACATTTTCTATGGTGATAGAGGGAATTACTATAAGTTCACTTATGTGACCTTTGAAAACCTGGTAACTACAAAACCAACATGGAGGCCAAGCGAATTTGCGACTTTCAAATAGACGTTTCTCGTGATTTGACCAACCAAACACAATGAAACTTGGTACAGTATATGTTTATATACATTGTAATGCACCGACATCTAACTTCGTTCAATTGTTTACATAATCACAAGATGGCGGATGTGCGAAGTATTTCACCGGCATTCTATATCTCTGAAACTATTAGCGGTATCTCCCTAAAATTTTGTACGGAGATAAAGGGCACTACTGGAAGTCCATCTATAAGACTTTCAAAAACCGGTTGACAACAAAACGAACATGGCGGCCAAGCGAATTTGAAAATTTTAAATAGACCTTTCTCGCGATTTAATGTTCCAAGCGCACTGAAACCAGGTACAGGAAATATTTATACACATTGTAATCCTCTGGTATCTAATTTAGTTCAATTGTTTACATAACCTCAAGATGGCGGCAGTGCGAATTTTAAAATTAAGCTTTTATTTCTTGTGATGTAGTCATGCGATCGAAGTGAAAGTTTGAATAATGAACCTACGCAATAATTTTCCTTTAATGGTACATGACTCTATGGCCTATACATTTAACAATCCAACATGGCGACCATCCGAAATATTTAGACGATACAGAATATCTACGAATCTATTTTAGCAATCAAACTGCATTTTTTAATGTTCATAGGGACTACGAACTTAAGTTCACCTATAGAACTTTAAATAACCTGGTGATCACAAATCCAACATGGCGGTGACGCGATTTATAAATATTCACATGGACGTTTCTCGCAATTTAACCATCCGAGTGCAGTGAAACTTGGTACAGTAAATCCTTATACGAATGTTAATCCACTGGCATCTAATTTATTTGAATTGTTTCCATAACCTCAAGATGGCAGCAGTGAAAAAATTTAAAATCTCCTTGTTTTTTCTTGTGTCCTAATTATGCGATTGAAATTTGAATACTACACGTTCACAATAATCTGCATATAACAGTACATAACTCTAGGACCTACATATATAAAATCCAACATGGCGACCATCCGAAATATTTAGTCGGTTCTTAATATCTACGAATCTATTACAGCAATCAAACAGAAATTGTGTATGTTGATAGTGTCAATTAACATAAGTAGGATATATGAAAATAGGCTGTATAGTTCTTCACGGAACTACTTGTTAAAAAATAAAAGATATAGTGATTTAGTGAACCTTATATATATTTCACAAAAAAATGTACAGAATGTGTGAACTAAACAAGGGGAATGTAAAAAATGTAAAGTGGAAATTGTAAATATTCATGTGTGAAAAATATGAAAATGAAGAAATGACTATCACCATTTTTAGAATTAAAAGACATTGTGATCTGGTAAACCTAGTTTTTATTTCACAACAACAAAAATGTACAGAATGTTTAAACTAAACAAGGGGAATGTAAAAAAAATGTAAAGTGGAAATTGTAAATATTCATGTGTGAAAAAAATGAAATGGCTATCACCATTTTTTAAAATAAAAGACATTGTGATCTTGTAAACCTTGTTTTTATTTCACAACAAATAGAGCTTTACAAAAATAGAATACAAAGAAATACCAATTCCTCAATCCTTTTCAATGTCCATGTCCATTCATTATTAACTTTCCTTTTATAACACTAATCACAATGACGACTGCCAACCTCTCTCCCACTGAGACATCACAGAATGTCAAAAGTTGTTTAGCTTTTCAACGATACTTTATCCGCTACACGTCTTAATGCAGAATGACTGTGGTGATAAGAAAGGTGCATGCTTGATCCAAAGGATTAATAGGTATATCACTATGCTGCAAAGGTTCTTCAAGACAAGTTCCAGGACTACACAAATAATAACCAGGTAGGTAGATTTCGAAAGTCAAGTATTGAATTACTTTGTTAATGACGTCATTGCCAGTACAGGTCTGGCATATCCTTTTGCATCGATGGTAAAAAGGTTTGATCTTCCTCCTCCTCCTCTGTGGATGATGTTTGTTGTTGTTGCTTTTTTTCTTCATTACTCCCGTGGTATGAGGAAACAAAGTCTTTACACTGACTTTTATGACCATGATACAGTTTGACTAGCTGACAAGTAGCACACTGTCGCATAGAGGGAATTTTTGCCATAGCCACTTGCTTATGGTGATCATAATCCGTACATGGTTGCAATTCACTTAACACAGGGTCTTGAGTCCATGATTTTGGTACATGTTGCCAGATTTCTTTCACTGCATTTGCTGCGACATAATAAATGAATGATTTCGGAAGAGCCAATAATTCTTCTTTAGTAAAACTGTCTAGTTTCTTTTTACACACAAAGAACTTTCCAATCGCTTTATCGGTAGCATCCCCTTTCTCCATGGTATCACGTTGATGTTTACACGTCGCTTGTAGAAATCTCACTGGTGTCATCCACAGGTAAACCTTTAGATTTAATTTTATTTAACAACTCCCAGCAGGCATTGGTGGATAGCCAATGAAACAATTGCTACACCTGTGCCAAGGCTTTATGGGTAATATTGTCACAGGGGCAGCGATCCATGAGTGTTTGCAGCGATGGACAGCCCATGTCCATTAAATCGATACATTGACAGTAAGACGCTAATAATGGTTGTAGCCATTGACGATTTTCACTACCTTTCACAAATATTACATAGGCAGAAGACAAGTGGGCTTTCATGACCATGTCTAGGTGCTTATATGAAATGGTTCCTTGCTTCCAGTCTAGTTGCATATGAGTTTCAATCCACTGGGTTTGTTTACGGTCTTTATCATACAACAAATCAAACGCCTAAGGTGGTTTAAACACCAAATGAGTAGCTTGTGATATCCAAAAAGTGGAACAATCGATGATGGCCACTTCTTTAAATATAAATTTGTTATCTCCAATTTTAAACCCTTGACAGTCGACAATCAGTGTACGCAACATGTTCACTCTTGTCTGGATCAAGTCCAACTGACCACAGACTGACAATTGTTCAGTAAGGTGTACCCATGTCATTTACTTACATTCCATTCTAGTAAAAGAAAAGAAAAACCTCGAGTAGTCATTATAGAGGTTAGGATATGACAGGGGGGCATAAGAAATAATAATATAACAACAACAACCAATTTTTTTATTTCATTATTTTATTAGCATAACAAGTTTTACATTCTTTTTTCATTCTAGGATAGAGGCGGTACCATCTCATACAACAAAAAAGTCTTTTGTGTTTATAGTGTCCATAGCACTGATGATATCCCAATGTCTCTAAACTGGATGTTTTTAACTGTGAGCTGCTCACTGAGGCACTACCGGCACTATAAAGTCCACACGTATCATAACTTTTTTCATCACTCAGAGGCATGAGTGAGGGGTAACTTGAATGACAGGGTATATTACCCACCTCCATTCTGCACAGGTAGGGGCAGGCAGGTGACCAGCGCTGATGTTCCTGCATGGGTTCATCGCTCTCTTGCCATTGGTCTAAGATGATGGGACAAAAAACACATTTCACTTCATCTCTTCTTTTTAAATAGTAGAATCCAGCGGCTGCTAAGGCTTGAGGGTTTATAAAAGGCACCGGCCACGTCGCAAAGGTCTTGAAACGTTGTTCCTCAGATTTTAAATTCATGGATGTAACTTCTCTTGAGGCTTGAAAGCAAGACATGACTGAGTGGTTTAATGTGTGTTGACCTGCTATTTATACACTTGTCACTTGGTTGGACAGTGGATAATAGTTGACTTGTTTGTGATGAATAATCAAACAGTAGGCCGTGGTATTGGCTGGAACATTGTCATGCGTTTCAAAATCTAGTCGAATGTCAATATTCGATGGTTTGACAGACTTCCAAGTAGGAACAGTCAAAGACAACCAGTGGCGCCCTTGTCTTAAAAGCTTGGGGTGACAACATTGGACAATTCTCTTTTTGATAATACGACCATCTAAATTTAGAAAACACGTCGTACAGGGGGCCAAACTTATTTTTTGAAAAATCTAAATCCAACCCTTCATAGGGAAACACTGCACCGTTGAGGAAAAGACGTGCATTTCTCAATTGCAGGTGATCAAATTGCGTAACATCTTTAGTTTGTTGATACTTGCGATTCGTTTGAAAACCCACAATCATGTAGAGAGGTCTCTCTGTATAGCGGGCTGTTTTTATAGACCAACTGTGTGTGTTGGTGGTAGGCAATAACGGGTACTCATGGAGTGCCCAGCTTCTAAATTCCATGGGTAGAGGTATATCTCTCTTTACCATTTTGAGTATGTCCAGTTTTTGCTATCGTTAAGGGTCACATGAGGCACTTTCCATAGCAAGCGTTGTAGTTGAATTTTTGAATCAATGGGGGCATTGTCGACTCCCTTGAGTGCATTATTATCACTCCTGTCTCTCACCAGATAAAGCACTTGCCTTGCGTTGACCACAATGCGCTGGTGATCTTCAGCAAAGCCTAAAATCAGTTTAAGAGGTAAATATCCAGTGAAGGTGCCATCGGTGTGTACCATCCAGTCATTGGTCGAGTCAGGGCACCAACCCGCCATGCAAAGTGTTTTAGCTTCTTCCTCACTATAAGAGGGATATAGTTTCATGACACTGGAAATACCCACATTTCGAGTGCTATCCATCACGATATCGTTAATGACATAACGTACTTCAGAAAACAGGAAGGCGAAAGCATGGTTGGCTAACTTGGATGTAGTGGGTGTAGAACCATCGGCTTTGGTGAGCCGACCTTCAATCTGAATAACACTTTCATGCGGTAGAGTGTAAATATCTTGGTTGTTGATAACAAATTGAATTTCATCATTCTTATTGAGTCCAGGTGTTTGAGCTTGATAAGAATGCTCAATTCTTACCACTCCTGGTTGCTCCTCGATGTGGTTCGCTACCTCTAGAATAGAATTCATCGCGGGGGTTAATGTGGTAACCCAAATGCTGTAAAATCTGCTTGTTCTGAGATGTTAACGTGTATTCACGTGGTAAACAACTAACACCATTCCTAGACGGTGCTGTTGCTTTATATACAAACTTCATAGTGGTTTTAGCACCAACTTGTAAGTCACTGGTGTGGTAGAATCTAGATCAATGAGTTGTTGATCTCTATTGATCAGTCTTAATGTTATATTACTAATACCATCGACAGCCACAGAATGAAAAAGCACCACTGGAGGGTTTTCACGAATAATATAGCCATTGGGCGATGTTACAATAAAGTCATAAAGCGAATGCGACGGTTCTTGATTGGTGTACACTTGACTAATAACATTACACGTCACCGACACATGATGGTCCTCAATGAATTTCACTTCATGGTCTGATTCATGTTTTTTGTTGGGCTCTAACACACGTGGTTTAAATCCTAGTAATGGACCAATGGAATCGGGGTGAGTTTTAAAGTCAATTTTGAATGTAGAAAAAATACTGCAGCGATGAGTGTTGGTGTTTCCTACAAGTTCAAACTTGCGCGTTCCATCGAGAAATGACTTTAAACCATATTCATTGATCAATACCACATAAATGTGTTCATAAATGTCATCTATCGTGTATCCACCAGAGTTCAGGGTGAGCACAGAATCATCATAGTAAAACTTGTTGTTCACATTTTCACGTATGTTGTATATTCGATTGTACGTTTCAAGAGAAACAAGTTCTAAACCATAAGGTTTTTCACTCAATTCGATAGGTGGGTAAAAGTCTAGACTCACTTCAGGTCCACGTCCATGCAGTGTAAACGTCTTACTTTCCACCGACATACTGTTGACGTTTTTTCTTATGTTGCGTCTTATATAAAAAAAAATAAACACAAACGTCCACACTGTTGGCTGTTAAAAGTTTGCTCACGTTTCACATTATAATATATGTTGATCCTGTTTCCAAAATAGGCCACTAGTTCCATGGGCGGGGGCAAATTCCCAAAACTGTCAAAGTACCATACAGTAGATCCCTCTTTGACATAAGCTACATAATGTGTTCCAGGTCCTCGGTGATCATCCAAATTGGCAACAGCACATTCTTGATTCCCGGGTTGTGAGGGTAATTGGTTTCGCATAAACAAACCTCGAAAATGAGAAAGCTTCAGTTGTTTAGCATAGCTTTCCACTTGCTGATGCGTCAGGGCATGTCTTGCTATGGCTGAGGTTAAAGATGTTTTATTTTATTTCGAAAAGGTGAAATTCCAAATCCTTGTTGATAAAAGGCTGGCTTCAAATTGACATTTCTAGCCCCCATAGCAATGGCCTCCATTGTTTCATTGTGTCGCTGACTTTCATTGAGTTGTTGCTTGCCCTGTTGCACGGCTTTAATGGTTTTTGCCACTGCACTGGCGCTGCCTAAAAGTGAACCTAGAGCAGCCAGACCAGCGAATAATGCAGGTAAAAATCCCGCTCGTTTGGGGACGGGGATCACTCGCCCTTGTTTTGAACCCTGTCGCTGACGTTTTGGAATAGCATGTCTCTGTGCTACTCGAAGAGCTTTCCTTATGGTCAACACATTATTTTTTCTTTTTTTTCTTTCGAAATGGCTTGTCCACGAATGTCATAAGCCCAGGCTTTGCCGAGGACAGGCTCATATTTTTTGTCTTTCTCGCCACATATCTTTGTTTCACCATGATGATGATGACCAACAACCTTTCACAAGAAAGTTTAAGTCACAACTAACATTAGATTGTTATTTCATGGCTGTATATTCCAATTCTACATAAAGTGGGAAATCATTTATGGTTTTTTCAGCTTGCTTTTCATTCCATGTCAACAGGAGATGAAAGGATAATTCGTCTCCTGCATTGACCATTTCATGGTTATGGACCAACATCCTATGACCATTTATCTCTATTTGTAAATGGTTCTCATCAGGTATGGCATATTTGATGTGAATGGTTCCATTATAGTGTAGTCGATAGTGGCTTAAACCTGAAGCAAGCACATAGGTCAAGTGCTGGTCATGAACTAGCGGTATATGGTTTCTGTCATTCACAGGTTTTACATTTGTCAGATGCACTAAAAATACAGATGGGATAAATTTATAAAGCCTTTTCATTTCATAGGTCACGTATCGCTTGGTACAGACATCATCATCTTCTTGTGGGTCTTCCACGTGAATAATGCGGTGATGATTAGCGCTATAGCCATCCACCGTAAGCTGAGGCACTTTATCATAAAACTCATACACCTTGTTATCCACATACTTTTTTGTAGTAACGTCTGTAGACACTTGAGGATGTTTCACATGCGTTAACCGCTTTCCTTTAAAGTCATAATCTCCTTGTTTCGTGCGTGGCACTACTGACCTATCCACACAGTGTTTATTAGCAGGATCTGTTTCTTGTTTAGGATCATGTATGGGAACAGACCTAGCTTTGACCATCAACGCAGCACGTCCAAAGACATCCATCGTCAACCTGTAGTACGAGTCTACTGTTTCTATGACAAGGCTCGGTGCGATGTATATAGACAGCCTGCTAGCCTCTCTAAGCCTTAGTTGAAATGAAGCTAATTAAGCAGCAAGAGTCATTCCCCGTGAGGGACATGGTTTCCCATCTCTGCCCCACATCACGTGAACAACGTCATGGTTCACTGTTTCCATCTTCCATTCGCTGCATCATTGTGGGACCTTCCGGCTGTGGAAAGACCAATCTTTTGCTGACACTTATTACAGCGCCCAAAGGTCTGTGTTTTCAAAATATTTATATTTTCACAAAATCTCTCTACCAACCCCTCTACATCTTTCTGGATCAAGTCATGTCTGGATTAAAAAATGAGAATATGGGGTATTTTACATTTTCCACGCAAGAAAATGTTATTTCACCGGATGAGGTAAAGCCTGATTCACTCATGATTTTCGATGATGTATCCACTGAACGACAAGGTATCATTCAAAGCTATTTCAGCATGGGTCGACACAAACATATCGATTGCTTCTATCTTGGACAAACGTATTCTAAAATGTCCAAACATTTGATTCGTGACAATGCCAATGTCATTGTTTTATTTCGCCAGGACGAGAGGAACAGTCGTTACATTTATAATGAACATGTGAATCCAGATATGACCTTTCAAATGTTTACAGAATTGTGTGGCAAGTGCTGGAACACACAACGTCATGCCTGTTTAGTGATTGACAAACAAAGTGAACTCAACCAAGGGCGGCATCGCTTAGGGTTTGATCATTTTATTGCTATTTAAGGCACTGTATCATTCCCTCTCAAGTCATTTGTCGTGACATCATGGCGTTAGCAGAGAGTCAATTGAAAAAGCATATTATTAGAGCAAAAAATACTATTCGCCAAAAGTTTCGTCAATTGAAACGATCGCGTGCGGATCATGCTTTGTTTATTCAACAACATTTAGCACCTCCGCTAAAAGCTATGTTGAAACCCTCTTTCAAGCCATCTGAAACGCTACCTACCGTTTCACAAGCCAGTCAGACGCACCACGAGGACTCTGAGGAAGAGAAAGAGGAAGATGAAGAGGAACAGGAAGATTTAACTAGTGTTAGCGAAGTTGAGGATAATGAGGAACAAGTGTTTACGCCTCAAAAAAAGGCATCACCCCTTGCAGAGTTTTTAAGAAAAAGGAAATCCTTGGCCATGGTCGAAACCCCTTGCCCTTCCAGATCGTCTCCATTTTCACAACTCTTGGCCACTCCTCAACATAAAGCTCAACTGAAAAACATTTTAATAAAATATTATGGATCAACACTGGAACCCTATTTCACCAATCTATTTGTTGGAAACACAGATGCCACATATGGCGTTCGCTTTGAGAATGATAGTTTTAAAATTGGTGATTCATCGATTAAATTTAGTCGTACTAAAGCTGTCATTAAAAAGATCAACTATAAATTAACACCAGGACTGTTAAAGCTACTATTCTCTAGGACTCCCTCATCTCAAGATTATACGTCAGAGGACCTTAGTAAATATAAATTCATTTTATTGGATACCCATGCTCACAAAAAACAGTATGATCCCACTCAACAAGTGAATGCTAATATATCCCAAAAATATAAAACCATCATTGCAAAAATGTTCCCCACTAGTCAAGTGGTCGTCGTAAAGTGTCCGCTTCAGGGGTGACATTTAAACCATTAAAACCCCTTGTGGATGTTACCTACTGGCACAATCCAAATAAACTCGTCCAGCGACTACAGCTGTTGAATGCTTCACGTCAAGCCGGCCATACTGGTCACGATTGGGAAATTCAAGAAATTGAGGAAGAACTTTGAAATGCCAATATTATTGTTTAAGCCCTCACCCATTAAAATGGGTATTGCTCACGAGATGCATCGTCCAGCTAGACGTCATTATCAGCGACTCAAGGTGATTTCACAGGGTGTGGATGAACTTTGGAAAGCAGACTTAGTTGAAATGATTCCCTATGCTAACGTTAACGATGGTGTACGCTATATGTTGACGGTCATTGATGTTTATTCCAAAATGGCGTTTGTTGAACCTGTGCGTCGCAAGTCTAGTCCACTAGTCACCAAACCCTTTCAACATATTATTCAACAATCTAAACGTCAACCTCAGCTGCTACAAACCGACCAGGGAAAAGAATT
This sequence comes from Meconema thalassinum, assembly GCA_946902985.2. Lineage (NCBI taxonomy): Eukaryota > Metazoa > Arthropoda > Insecta > Orthoptera > Tettigoniidae > Meconema > Meconema thalassinum. Next base: position 57,559,737 of record OX336401.1, on the reverse strand, counting down.
TTTCAACAAGGATTTCTCCAGTTTTCTCAAATCTAAGGATATTCACCATTACACCACGTACAGCAATCTCAAAGCTAGCGTGGTCGAGCGGTTCAACCGAACATTGAAAACCTATATGTGGAAAGCGTTTACCGCTCAGGGCACTTATCGCTGGTTGGACTTGTTACCTGAGTTAGTGTAACGTTACAACGACACCAAACACAGAACCATTGGGACCAAGCCACGACTTGTAACTAAAATTATTCCACAACTGGATAAACTGTTTAACCCCATAAAAACAGCAGACCCTAAACGTCATCGCCTTAACATTGGGGACCATGTTCGTGTGAGCAAATTCAAGTCCGTCTTCGACAAGGGCTACACACCAAATTGGGTGACTGAACTATTTCGAATTCGTCAAGTCAACCTGAACAGTCCAGTCACCTATTTACTCGAGGACCTCAACCATCAACCCATAAAAGGCAGGTTTTATCTTCAAGAACTTCAAAAGACAGCGTTTCCTAAACATTACCTTGTGGAAAAAGTGTTGAAACAAAAAGGAAATAAACTATATGTAAAATGGTTGGGATTTAGCTCAGCCTTTAATTCTTGGATTAATAAATTACATGTTGTGTGAACCTGTGTGTCTTGTATTTATTTATTTATTTATTCATGATGTACTTAACCTACAGTCCTATGTACAGTCCTCAGCTATACATGTATTATGAGCAATACATATTTCTTTCTCTCTTCACCTGTGTTCTCTCTTACACTACCCCCCCCTTCACCTCCCACCACTGTCAAAACAGGTTGTGACTTGTTAGCTCTTATCGTGCGCGTGTACAGGTGAACACCTGTGAGTTAGATCATATTACACATGAACTCACATTTTCTCACGTATGAAGCAAAACACGATGTGACTTGTTTCACAAGGAGGACGGTAATAAGGTCATTTCACACGTGTTCACATGTATTTCGTCACTTTCCTTTCATATCGTTATCCCATTATAGTAGTGGGGGATTAGTGAACAACGTCAATTCAACACACACACAAATGTAGTTAGGCCCTTTGACATAATTTAAATAAATTCATGGGCTAGTCCGTAGGAACCAGGCCAAAGGGACCCGTCCAAAGGGATCAGTCCAAAAGGACAAGGACTCGTCCACAAGGACTCATCCACAAGGACCTGTCAAAAAGGACTCGTCCACAAGGACCTGTCAACAAGGACCTGTCCACAAGGACTCGTCCACAATGACCCGACAACAATGACCCCGCAAACAATGACCCATCAACAATAACACATCCATAGGGATCCGCTCACCCACCCTCTTACAAAAGCCATGAGTGGGCATGCGTAAAAACAGAAAACAAGCATGTTAATTCATTGTGGCTATCCACCGCACATATGCACTTCATGTAGAACAACGTTTTATTCCATATCGACATTCAAACTCTCACATGTTGCAATTGGAAAGGGGGATTCTTTAAAACAATACAATTTCACCCCCTAGTAGGGGTAGGTCTTATTCTGGGGTGGAAATATGTTGTCCATTGGAAAGGGGGTATCAGCCCGAGTTCAATGACACCTCATTCGTCAAAATCTGACCATGCGTTCGAGAGATATCGCGCCGCCGCCATCTTGTGTGGAGGGTGTGGAGGTGGAGGGTGCGGAACCCCTCAAAAACCACTACTAAAGTACTCTGTGCAACGTTAATAACTTACAATAAGAAAATGTTTTATTATAACACATGGCGTTAGTACCAAATACTACAAGTGAGCAAGTTGGTTTACCACGTGGGTTAAATTTAAAATCAGAACATGACCGTTGGTTAACATTTGAATCCTGGCCTGTAGGCTTTTTGTCGACACATGAACTTGCAAAAGCAGGTGTTTTTTACTTGAACCGAGAAGATGTGGTTTTGTCGTATTGAACTTTCACACTGGGAAGAAGGGGATGATCCCTTTAGAGACCATTTGCGATGGTCTCCTCATTGTCCTTACATGCTTGGAAAGCAAGTGGGTAACGTACCTGTGTATTCATTTTACCGAACCACTTACGTTACTGAATCACAAATAAATAATAATAATGATGTATTACCAGCCAACGGTAGTGTCGATATATGTGGTCCATATGCCATAGACAGTGTTGAATTGGCGTGTGCTTTTGAAAAATTGGGAGTTTGCAAGACTAAAGCACTAGCACACCCAGAGTACAGCTCTGTTGAAAAACGTTTAGAATCTTATAAAAATGTTTGGCCATTAATATTAAAACACCTTACCAAACAGCTAAGTGAAGCTGGATTTTTTTATACTGGTGAAGGGGATAAAACAATATGTTTTTATTGTGGATTTGCTTTAAAGGATTGGCAAATGACTGATGACCCTTTAGTGCAACACGCTCGTTGGTTACCAAACTGTAAATACATGGTGTTGCTTAAAGGTCAGGAATTTGTGAACACTATTCGTAAAGAAAACGTGATTGCAGCACAAGACATAAAAGTGCCTTTAGAGTTAGAACAAGCAGAGCAAATACATAAGGCTGAAAGAAAAGACTTGTCTCACGAACAGATACAAAAGTGTGACCAACAATTATGTAAAATTCGTTATCAAGATGAACTAGGTGTTGTATTTTTGCCTTGTGGACACATGAAAGCCTGTGTCAAGTGTGCATTAGAACTCAACACTTGTGCTATATGCAGAAAAGCAGTATCTGCTACAGTTAGGGCATTTCTTGCATAACTAGTATAATTTATTCGTCATGCATAGTGCAAAATCTCTAATTGCACAATATTATTAAAGCTGTTTTAGAGTGTAATAGATATGCTTTCCTTTTGTTTATAGACTACTACAATGAATGTTTTGAATGCTGTGGGACAATCATGGGGCTTAGAGACAAAGAAGCTCAGCGAATTGCCAACGCATATTCCATTCCGCATTATCAAGATTCGGAAATTGTAAACAGCATATGGTGATCGTGTACTTTGTGTATGTGAAAACTTTGAGACATTTCTGCCTATACGGTTTAATGATATGTTGGAGAGTGTTTTTGATGAAGTCAATAATGCTGTGCAACCTGTACACTTAATATATAAAGGTTTTAAAAACAATAGGTGCATGGTTCATTTTAATTAAATAAATTTAAAAAAATTGAAATAATAATGGAAAATATAAGTAATGAAAATATTCTGAAAAAGAAAGAAAATATGTGTGTAGAATAGTAATGTTTTAGTGTTTAGTGTTGTCTTTAAAAATATTATGATGAAACCAAAAAAACAAGAAATGTATATAAAGTTTGTAAATAAATGCAAAATGATGTTACAATGTTGTTTTATTTTATACAAAGTTAGTATATTTAACATTGCAGAGTATACATGATTATGACAATAAATGCACACTGAATACAAGCCTTTCTCACTTTACAATAGTCTGTTATAATTTTAAACACAAGGCTTGTTGTAGATTATTTTATAGCAATGTCCAATCAATGTTGTTTTGGAAAAGTGGGGAAGCCGCAATGGTTGTATAGGCATAAAACCCTTATTGTTATTACTATTTAGTCACTTTGATCCCCTTGCATATCAAGAGCAGATGGCCTAGTTGTTCCACTCTTTAAAACGACAACAACAACACTACCTCTTGCATAGTTTGTGATGTTGACGGCTCTTGCGACGTGGAAGATGGATTAAAAATAACTTTTAGAACAGGGGTTAAACGTTGCTCATTAAACAATGCACTATTTTGAGTAGCAATATGGTTTTCTTGATTTTTTTTTGTCGACGGCAACTGTGTTTCATGCAGTACTCTACATTGATGATCACTGACACTGCAAACCTCACTATTTTTACTTTTTAGGTCACCACGACAATGTTTGGAACGTTGCTTTGGACAACGCCAAATAACAGTTCCATTTTTATTGGTTCGTTTCACAATATATGAATATCCTTTATAGTATGCGTAAGGCTTATCATACCTAGTCACTGATACTTCCATATCAACTGTCAAGCATAGACTAAGCTCTAGTAAAGTCAACTTGGTAATAAGAATAATAGTTTAATGTGAGAGCAAATATGGATCCAAAGAGTTCAGGTAAAAGTGGAAGCAAATAAGCAAATATTAGAAACAAGAGAGGGGGTAAAAGTGGTCGCAAAGTGGTAGACCCATTACACAATAATTTCAGCACGACGAAGCTCTTGTTAAATTTCTTTGATTTCCCAATCGTGACCGGTATGCCCAGCTTGTTGTAAAGCATGCAATTGTCGAAGCCGTTAAATTAGCTTACTGGGTTTGTTCCAGTATACAAATTTAACAAATGGATTTTTAGGTCTAAACAAAGCATTACCATTATCATGATCATTATTATCATCATCAATATCATCATCATGATCACCATTATCATCATGACCATCATCACTGTTACTATATAGTCATTTTTGATCCTCTTGCAATACCACTTCGTTTATAGTCTGAGTTGATTTTGATAGTGTTGACGGTTTCTAGGACGTTGACAACTGTCCTAACATGACGTGAGGACATGATAAGTCCTTTTGAACAAACACTGCACTATATTTAGCCGCAATATCGTTTTCTTGAGCTTGCTTTTTAGCATTTTGATAATTGTTTGTAAACAATTGCAAGAGGATCAAAAATGGCTATATAGTAACAGTGATGATGGTCATGATGATAATGGTGATCATGATGATGATATTGATGATGATAATAATGATCATGATAATGGTAATGCTTTGTTTAGACCTAAAAATCCATTTGTTAAATTTGTATAGAGCATTACATTGATGAACACTCACACATAAAACCTTTCCATTTTTACTTTTCAGATTGCCTCGACATTTTGTTGACCTCTCTTTTGAGCATCGCCAGAATATTATTCCATTCACATTCTGGCGATTATAGTTATACGAGTAGCCTTGATAGAGTGCACGTAGCCTACCTTTGTTGGTTGTAATAAGTTCCATAGTAGTAACTGACCTGTCAGTACGATGTTCACACTACAAAGGTTACAACTGTTTTGATGATGGAGTGACCTACCATAAGCTTATATATTGGCTTATGTGTTGGCTTTTTGTGTTGGCTTTTTGTGTTCACTTTTGTGTTGGTATTTTTTGTGTTGGCTTTTCGTGTTGGCTTTTGTGTTGGCTTTTCGTGTTGGCTTTTTGCGTTGGCTTTTGTGTTGGCTTTTTGTGTTGGCTTTTTGTGTTGGCTTTTGTGATGGCTTTTTGTGTTGGCTTTTTGTGTTGGCTTTAGTATTGGCTTTTGTATTGGCTTATTTGACAAGTTATTTGTGTCAATGTATTTAGTGGATTTTTTTTCTTGGTGTTGGAAAGTAGTTGAAAGAGAGGGAATATTTAAAGACTTAACCTCAGCTCACTAACCTAACCTAACCTAACCTAACTTTACCTAGCCTAACCTAACCTAACCTTTCAACTCTCAGATGTTAATTAAATTCTGTGCATAGTCGAGTTGGAACCCAAGACCTTAGGGGTAAAAACCAATTATTTTTGATGGCTTATTTTGGTAACTTATTTTGATGGCTAACCTAACCTAACCTCAGCTCACTTTGGATATTACTAGTAAGTGTTCATATCATCCGCTAGGTAGCATGCTAGTAGTACAGGTAGTGCTCATATTTACCGCTAGGCAGCGGAAACATACTTTGCGTGTTGCATGTGACACTTGTGAAGTTTAACCACATGCAAGACGTGCTTGTATAAGTTCTCTATTTAAACCCAATATACAATTAACCACTAAATGTTCAGAACTAACATGTATAGCCATGTTTAGGGTATATAGGAGACCCTTAGCAAGAAAGGCTGTCTAACCCACGAGTGTACAGCCTTGTCATACGCAGTAAGCAACTGTTGGCAGAAGACAACAACAACAACAATTTGAGAAAGGCAACAACATATCCATTAATGTATTTAATGGAAACAGTTTTTTGTTGGCTTTCTCAAATTGTTGTTGTTGTTGTTGTTTTCTGCCAACAGGTGCGTACTGCGTATGACAAAGCTGTACACTCGTGGGTTAGACAGCCTTTCTTGTTAAGGGTCTCCTATATACCCTAAACATGGCTATACATGTTAGTTCTGAACATTTAGTGGTTAATTGTATATTGGGTTTAAATAGAGAACTTATACAAGCACGTCTTGCATGCGGTTAAACTTCCCAAGTGTCACATGCAACACGCAAAGTATGTTTCCGCTACCTAGCGGTAAATATGAGCACTACCTGTACTACTAGCATCCTACCTAGCGGAGGATATGAACACTTACTAGTAATATCCAAAGTGAGCTGAGGTTAGGTAAGGTTAGCAATCAAAATAAGTTACCAAAATAAGCCATCAAAAAATAATTGGTATTTTACCCCTAAGGTCTTGGGTTCCAACTCGACTATGCACAGAATTTAATTAACATCTGAGAGTTGAAAGGTTAGGTTAGGCTAGGTAAAGTTAGGTTAGGTTAGGTTAGGTTAGTGAGCTGAGGTTAAGTCTTTAAATATTCCCTCTCTTTCAACTACTTTCCAACACCAAGAAAAAGTCCACTAAATACATTGACACAAATAACTTGTGAAATAAGCCAATGCTAAAGCCAACACAAAAAGCCAACACAAAAAGCCATCACAAAAGCCAACACAAAAAGCCAACACAAAAAGCCAACACAAAAGCCAACGCAAAAAGCCAACACGAAAAGCCAACACAAAATGCTAACACAAAAGCCAACACAAAAAGCCAACACGAAAAGCCAACACAAAAAAGCCAACACAAAAGCCAACACAAAAAGCCAACACAAATAGCCAACACATAAGCCAATATATAAGCTTATGGTAGGTCACTCCATCATCAAAACAGTTGTAACCTTTGTAGTGTGAACATCGTACTGACAGGTCAGTTACTACTATGGAACTTATTACAACCAACAAAGGTAGGCTACGTGCACTCTATCAAGGCTACTCGTATAACTATAATCGCCAGAATGTGAATGGAATAATATTCTGGCGATGCTCAAAAGAGAGGTCAACAAAATGTCGAGGCAATCTGAAAAGTAAAAATGGAAAGGTTTTAAGTGTGAGTGTTCATCAATGTAGTGCTCTAAACGAACCACGGTTGCTGTTTACAAACAATTATCAAAATGCTAAAAAGCAAGTTCAAGAAAACGATATTGCGGCCAAAGATAGTGCAGTATTTGTTCAAAGGGACGTATCATGTCCTGAAAACGTCATGTTAGGACAGTTGTCAACGTCCAAGAAACCTTCAACACCATCAAAATCAACTCAGACTATAAATGAAGTGGTATTGCAAGAGGATCAAAAAGGACTATATAGTAACAGTGATGATGGTCATGATGATAATGGTGATCATGATGATGATAATGATGATGATGATAATGATCATGATAATGGCAATGCTTTGTTTAGACCTAATAATCCATTTGTTAAATTTGTATACTGGAACAAACCCAGTAAGCTAATTCAACGGCTTCGACAATTGCATGCTTTACAACAAGCTGGGCATACCGGTCACGATTGGGAAATCAAAGAAGTTGAACAAGAGCTTCGTCGTGCTGAAATTATTGTGTAATGGGTCTACCACTTTGCGACTACTTTTAACCCCACTCTTGTTTCTAATATTTGCTTATTTGCTTCTACTTTTACCTGAACTCTTTGGATCCATATTAGCTCTCACATTAAACTATTATTCTTATTACCAAGTTGACTTTACTAGAGCTTAGTCTATGCTTGACAGTTGACAAGGAAGTATCAGTGACTAGGTATGGTAAGCCTTACGCATACTATAAAGGATATTCATATATTGTGAAACGAACCAATAAAAATGGAACTGTTATTTGGCGTTGTTCAAAGCAACGTTCCAAACATTGTCGAGGTGACCTAAAAAGTAAAAATAGTGAGGTTTTAAGTGTCAGTGATCATAAATGTAGTGTACTGCATGAAACACAGTTGCCGTCGACAAAAAATCAAGAAAACCATATTGCTACTCAAAATAGTGCATTGTTTAATGAGCAACGTTTAACCCCTGTTCTAAAAGTTATTTTTAATCCATCTTCCACGTCGCAAGAGCCATCAACATCACAAACTATGCAAGAGGTAATGTTGTTGTTGTCGTTTTAAAGAGTGGAACAACTAGGTCATCTGCTCTTGATATGCAAGGGGATCAAAGTGACTAAATACTAATAACAATAAGGTTTTATGCCTATACAACCACTGCGGCTTCCCCACTTTTCGAAAACAACAGCGAATGGACATTGCTATAAAATGATCTACAACAAGCCTTGTGTTTAAAACTATAACAGACTATTGTAAAGTGAGAAAGGCTTGTATTCAGTGTTCATTTATTGTCATAATCATGTATACTCTGCAATGTTAAATATACTAACTTTGTATAAAATAAAACAACATTGTAACATCATTTTGCATTTATTTACAAACTTTATATACATTTCTTGTTTTTTTGGTTTCATCATAATATTTTTAAAGACAACACTAAACACTAAAACATTACTATTCTATACACATATTTTCTTTCTTTTTCAGTATATTGTCATTACTTATATTTTCCATTAATATTTCACATTTTTTAAATTTATTTAATTAAAACGAACCATGCACCTATTGTTTTTAAAACCTTCATATATTAAGTGTACAGGTTGCACAGCATTATTGACTTCATCAAAAACACTCTCCAACATATCATTAAACCGTATAGGCAGAAATGTCTCAAAGTTTTCACATACACAAAGTACACGATCACCATATGCTGTTTTCAATTTCCGAATCTTGATAATGCGGAATGGAATATGCGTTGGCAATTCGCTGAGCTTCTTTGTCTCTAAGCCACATGATTGTCCCACAGCATTCAAAACATTCATTGTAGTAGTCTATAAACAAAAGAAAAGCATATCTATTACACTCTGAAACAGCTTTAATAATATTGTGCAATTAGTGATTTTGCACTATGCATGACGAATAAATTATACTAGTTATGCAAGAAATGCCCTAACTGTAGCAGATACTGCTTTTCTGCATATAGCACAAGTGTTGAGTTCTAATGCACACTTGACACAGGCTTTCATGTGTCCACAAGGCAAAAATACAACACCTAGTTCATCTTGATAACAAATTTTACATAATTGTTGGTCACACTTTTGTATCTGATCGTGAGACAAGTCTTTCCTTTCAGCCTTATGTATTTGCTCTGCTTGTTCTAACTCTAAAGGCACTTTTATGTCTTGTGCTGCAATCACGTTTTCTTTACGAATAGTGTTCACAAATTCCTGACCTTTAAGCAACACCATGTATTTACAGTTTGGTAACCAACGAACGTGTTGCACTAAAGGGTCATCAGTCATTTGCCAATCCTTTAAAGCAAATCCACAATAAAACATATTGTTTTATCCCATTCACCAGTATAAAAATCCAGCTTCACTTAGCTGTTTGGTATGATGTTTTAATATTAATGGCCAAACATTTTTATAAGATTCTAAACGTTTTTCAACAGAGCTGTACTCTGGGTGTGCTAGTGCTTTAGTCTTGCAAACTCCCAATTTTTCAAAAGCACACGCCAATTCAACACTGTCTATGGCATATGGACCACATATATCGACACTACCGTTGGCTGGTAATACATCATTATTATTATTTATTTGTGATTCAGTAACGTAAGTGGTTCGGTAAAATGAATACACAGGTACGTTACCCACTTGCTTTCCAAGCATGTAAGGACAATGAGGAGACCATCGCAAATGGTCTCTAAAGGGATCATCCCCTTCTTCCCAGTGTGAAAGTTCAATACGACAAAACCACATCTTCTCGGTTCAGGTAAAAAACACCTGCTTTTGCAAGTTCATGTGTCGACAAAAAGCCTACAGGCCAGGATTCAAATGTTAACCAACGGTCATGTTCTGATTTTAAATTTAACCCACGTGGTAAACCAACTTGCTCACTTGTTGTATTTGGTACTAACGCCATGTGTTATAATAAAACATTTTCTTATTGTAAGTTATTAACGTTGCACAGAGTACTTTAAAGCACAATGTATGCTTGTTCACTGTCTGTTCATTACGTTAATGGCTCATGACGACACCTAAAAGCAAACAAAATAACCAATCACTCAATCAATCAATCAATACTTGTAAATAAAACCTTAACGTTAATTGGCATTAATATATCAAAACACCATAAAATTATAATAAACTGTATGTCGGCACTAACAGTAACCCATGTACTTATTTTCTTTTTATATAGCTGCAGTCATTTACATTCCCCTTTAACCAATACATAAACAAAAAATAATGTCATGTCATTTTGTTCAGATTATCATGTTCAAACCTGTGAATATTCGTTGAGTTCATAGGGTACAATGTTCCTCATTTTTCTACTAGAAAGCGCTATAGAGTTTAAAGATATTAGATATCTAACATCTAACCTCCTTGACTTTCATAGTCAAGGAACAACTAAGTTCGACATGCAAGCTACCCTCTGTATGTCAAATAACTAAACTTGCACCCGGCACCCGAGGTCATACGATATTATTATTATTATTATTTTTATTATTATTATAGGGAACGACATGTCAGATAAATTAAAATTTTTGTTTTTTACAAAATCCAATATGGCGTTGTACTTTCCCGGTAAAGAACCAATATGGTCTTGTACCGGTTGCCAATACATAGTCATTAATCAAGAAAGCAATCATCGTCCTAGTCATGTACAGGTATTTTTTTTCTACGAGTTTTCAGTAGTTGTAAAATGGAATAGCATTTTATGTTAGGCTTATCTGAGTTTTAAATAGTTCACTGCCTGGAAACAATGGTTGCACTTTACTGCGTCTCGGGTTTTCAGCGACTGCTACGGCGGTAAGGCTTTTCTTTCCAAGTTTCTAAAAATAAATAAAATAAACCGTTATAAATACCTAAATTCAGGTTAATACATATATTTCATAAAATAAAATATGAAACAAAAAAAACAAGTTGGATTAAAAAAATAATCCCACCTTTACTTGCAGTGGCTTCTTGCTGTTTCCTTCTAGTGGGCTCAAGAGTGCAATGGTTTCTTCTCTCTCAGACATGTAAGGTATACCGGTTATCTGCAAACAAATAAATTAAAAAATCATTAATTACCTAAGCAATAAATAATTGCATGTAAATATACATATAAATCAATAAATATATAAATGAATAAATAAATATATATATATATATATATATATATATATATATATATATATATATATATAAATACCTACCCCACAACAAGGTTAAGTATTTTCCACCAACACCAAGACTGTTAAACAAGACCAAGTGTTTCACGCAACGCAGTATGTTCAAAGGTAGTCCACCCAAGTGAGAGTGGAAATGATAACGACACGTCTTTATATAAGCTACGTTGCATGTATAATCATTTTTCCCACGCTTTGAACATTCTGTTATCATGCACGTGGACAGATAACGTCCAAGTTGAACACCTGTGGCAGATCAAATTTCACATGGACTTGCATTTTGTCACGTACAAAGCAAACAGGATGTGACTTGTTACAAGTTATCGTGCACGTGGAACACCTGTGGCAGTTCAAATTTCACCTGAACTTGCATTTTGTCACGTACGAAGCAAACAGGATGTAACTTGTTTAGCGTGCATGTCATCTCACACGTGTGTGCATGCATTTCGCACTCCCCTGTCACCACGATGGTCAGATTATTTCACCTTCAATCGTCTTGGTCATTTTCCATTGCACCTGTTGTCAAGTCTGATCAGCGCACTACAATAAGCTCAAATGACATTCACCTCCTGCTCGTCTGCTCCTCTGCAAGTTTGTTTTCTCTACTCGCTTCGACCAACATAGAACCAAGTTCTCATCACCGTTTACACGTTAAAGATCATTTTCAGAGGTAAAGTATAAGAAAAAACGCACCCTCGCTCTGTCATAAACCGACCCGTCGAAATAGCGATTGTTCCATTAAGCATGGTCCTTGTGGTCAGCAACAGGTTCGTTGAAACACACACCCAGCCGTATCGTCTCTCTCAACCACCACGCATCATGAACATTATAAACAGGTAAAGAAATTTTTTTCATCATGTATGGCGTTAGGCCCTTTGTCAAAATGTCAAACATAGTTTAAAAAATGGGGCGTTAGCCCGAGTCCTAGGACACTTGGTAGACGTCTCTAGCGTTAAGGGTTTGCGAGATAAAGCAAAAAGTCTAAAATCATGGTTTTACCTCAACATGGTTTTTCATCCTGCTCAACACGAACATCCTCGGCAAGAGGGCAATGCCATGAAAAAAATGACACCTCGCACTCGTCTCTAGGCTTATTGGTTCGTGAGTTATCAGCAAAAATCACAAAAAACACTTGTTTACCCCAAAATAGAGTTTCCAATTTTATTATAAACTATAACGAGTGGTCCATAGCAAAGAGGACGTCAGCCCGAGTCCTTGTACCCCTCGTACACGCATCTAGCATGATTGGTTCGCGAAATATAGCAAAAAGTCTAAAATCACGTTTTCCCTCCAAAAAAAACATGTTTCCAGCATTTCACCTTTTCGACACCTACATTCCCGTAAAGAGCGCAACGAGACCAAAAAACGAATCCAAGCACGCCCTCCTAGCATGACTCCTTCCATTCCAAGGTCGCAGGGGCTCACAACTTGCTAAGTGGAGCAGCTCCCCCTTACCACACTACTTACAAAATACAAATTTTTGCTCTAGAGACTTGAAATTTATTTTGGGGATAGGGGGCATAGGGACCTTTCATTTATGTCAAACATTTATTTTTGTAGAGTTCCTAGTTTCCAAAATATAGGATTTTCAAAATTCGAGTGTTTTCAAAAAAACATAAAAAGTAAAAAGTTTCATTATAAAAAATAAAGATCTTAAAGACCATTCGTTTGAGCCATGGCATAACGTTCTATCATGTTTGGTTTTCAAACTATCACCTACTTTCGAAAACTAAAATTTTCAATTTTTTTTTAAATATAACGAGTGGTCCATAGGAAAGAGGACGTCAGCTCGAGTCCAACGACACCTTATTTGTCAAAATCCGACCATGGGTTCGCGAGATATTAATTATTTTAACTTGTACAGTCTGGTACAAATAAAATGAGTGAGTTAGAACTCCTAGCTCCCCCGTACTCAGGTTAGCCCCTGGCCGTGGTAAGTGATTTTTGAAAGACGACAAAAATCACGACTTGAATGTCATAAGTTGTTGGCATTTTAAAGAACCTATTTGAGTTCAATGGCATAATTAATCTCGGGATTTTCCGTCAACACAAAGTTCTTCCATTCTCTACTAGAAAGCGCTGTAGTGTCAAGGAGCTTAGATATCTAACCTCCTTGTCTTGCATAGCTTTCAAAGGAATGACGAAATTCGACATGCAAGCTGCCCTCTGGGTGTCAAATAACAAAGCTTGCACTCGGCACCTGAAGCCATACGATATTATTATTAATACCTGAATTAAAAACATATAACACACACTAATACAGCCATCACAATTAACACCGGTTATCAGACAGATTCTACACACACCCAAAGTACACGGGGCTACATGACCGGTTGTCGCAGCCCCTAAACTAAGGATCCAACCAAAATTGATTGAAGTTCGTTTCGATTTTTGACCTGAAACACCAATAACCTCTCGCTCATATCTTTTAGACTACGTACGTAAATGCAACTATCAAGAGATATTAAGAAACAAAATTTATTGATTATGAAAACCAACTGAGATTATCTCACCATAAATTGTGGAACTTGCGCTCGGGATGGGCCAGTATTTCATAGCCGTCATCATACAGATTCAGATTTTTACTATTACTATTTTACTCATTTACGGGTTTTGTGACATCCTGGTCATATAATCCAGTTTACTTGAGTGTGTGTGTATAGAATCTGTGTGCGGGGAACATTCCTCTACCAGCACGAGGGCAGAATATGGGATCTGAACACACTTTCAAAACAGATACAACTGGGGATGGTGACAGGTGACCGCTAACTTGGGTCTAATTAAGGGGGGATCATTCCTCTACCGTCGTAAGGGCAGTGTCTCGGAGCTGATCACTCTTTGTCAGCAGATACAACTGGGGATGGTGACAGGTGACCGCTAACTTGGGTCTAATTAAGGGGGGATCATTCCTCTACCGTCGTAAGGGCGGTGTCTGGGAGCTGAACACTCTTTGTCAGCAGATACAACTGTGGATGGTGACAGGTAGCCGCTAACTTGGGTCTAATTAAGGAGGGATCATTCCTCTACCGTCGTAAGGGTGGTGTCTGGGAGCTGAACACTCTTTGTCAGCAGATACAACTGGGGATGGTGACAGGTGACCGCTAACTTGGGTCTAATTAAGGGGGGATCATTCCTCTACCGTCGTAAGGGCGGTGTCTGGGAGCTGAACACTCTTTGTCAGCAGATACAACTGGGGATGGTGACAGGTGACCGCTAACTTGGGTCTAATTAAGGGGGGATCATTCCTCTACCGTCGTAAGGGCGGTGTCTGGAAGCTGAACACTCTTTGTCAGCAGATACAACTGTGGATGGTGACAGGTAGCCGCTAACTTGGGTCTAATTAAGGAGGGATCATTCCTCTACCGTCGTAAGGGTGGTGTCTGGGAGCTGAACACTCTTTGTCAGCAGATACAACTGGGGATGGTGACAGGTGACCGCTAACTTGGGTCTAATTAAGGGGGGTTCATTCCTCTACCGTCGTAAGGGCGGTGTCTGGGAGCTGAACACTCTTCGTCAGCAGATACAACTGTGGATGGTGACAGGTGACCGCTAACTTGGGTCTAATTAAGGAGGGATCATTCCTCTACCGTCGTAAGGGCAGTGTCTGGGAGCTGAACACACTTTGTCAGCAGATACAACTGGGGATGGTGACAGGTGACCGCTAACTTGGGTCTAATTAAGGAGGTATCATTCCTCTACCATCGTAAGGGAGCTGAACACACTTTGTCAGCAGATACATCTGGGGATGGTGACAGGTGGCCGCTAACTTGGGTCTAATTAAGGAGGGATCATTCCTCTACCGTCGTAAGGGTGGTGTCCGGGAGCTGAACACACTTTGACAGCAGATACAACTGGGGATGGTGACAGGTAGCCGCTAACTTGGGTCTAATTAAGGAGGGATCATTCCTCTACCGTCGTAAGGGTGGTGTCTGGGAGCTGAACACACTTTGTCAGCAGATACAACTGGGGATGGTGACAGGCGACCACTAACTCGGGTCTAATTAAGGAGGGATCATTCCTCTACCATCGAGAGGATGTGGTCTGGGAGCTGAACACACTTTCTCAGCAGATACAACTGGGGATGGTGACAGGTGACCGCTAACTTGGGTCTAAATAAGGAGGGATCATTCCTCTACCGTCGTAAGGGTGGTGTCTGGGAGCTGAACACACTTTGTCAGCAGATACAACTGGGGATGGCGACAGGTAGCCGCTAACTTGGGTCTAATTAAGGAGGGATCATTCCTCTACCATCGAGAGGATGTGGTCTGGGAGCTGAACACTCTTTCTCAGCAAATACAACTGGGGATGGCGACCGCTAACTTGGGGATAATTAAGGAGGGGCAGATGGCATTGGGTCTGTTGTAAAGAACTGTCCCAGCATTTTCCTGTTGGTGAAAATAGGACGGCCGAGGCGGGATTCGAACCCAAACTCTCCCGATGCCAGCAAGGCACGAGGTAGCGCGTAGGTGCTTTCGACCACCGGGTATAATTCTTTATAAAGGTTAAAATTCAAAATTACCTTACACGTTAAAACTACACACCGGAAGTATCCGCTGGTCTGTGTTATTTGGCAATTAATCACCAGGTTATTG
The DNA here is from genome assembly GCA_946902985.2 of Meconema thalassinum. Lineage (NCBI taxonomy): Eukaryota > Metazoa > Arthropoda > Insecta > Orthoptera > Tettigoniidae > Meconema > Meconema thalassinum. Next base: position 57,543,920 of record OX336401.1, on the reverse strand, counting down.
TTTACTTAAATAGTACACTTTTTCTTCCTTTTCTTCGTAGCGTAATTGATGGTGGGCTCTGATTTAACTACGGATTGTGAGTTGATTTATGTTGGCTAAAATAGCGCTAATTACGTTAAGGTATATTTAAATAACTGGTTCGTTGGTTCCTCAGTTTAGGGGCTACGACAGCGCAGTCATGTAGCCCCGTGTACTTTGGGTGTGTGTAGAATCTGTCTGATAACCGGTGTTAATTGTGATGGCTGTATTAGTGTGTGTTACCTGTTTTTAATTCAAGTAAAGACTGCATACATTCGATTTTTCAAGTAGTTCCAACTTTTGCTACCAAACGCCACCGTCGACTACCAACTAGTTCTGAACTTTGTTACTAGATGCCACCGCAGTCAGCTCCTGGTAACCAACGTCAGAACCTAAGAGCGACCTATAATTTAGCTTCACTCAAGTGTAATTAGTGGAAGGTGTTTCAACATGCCATAAATCTATGACATGGGGCCGCCGGCTTTACTTCCTCTCCGAAGAAATAATACTGAGAAATTTTAACGCTCTTAAAATATCCGACCCGTGACCTTGGGCATAGAAGCTCAGCATGCTACCAACTACGCCACCGAAGCCGCCATATTTAAACAACTTAACCCTTCAGAGGTTGAGGGCAGGAAAGGTTGACAAAAAAGGACGAACAGTAACACATAAATCACACTTTCACACGCTTCGTTTCTTTATTTAAGAACAGTATTTACAAACGTTGTATCCTGAGAAGCCACTCTTCAGACTAGAAGAACAACACATGGGTCAAGAAGGTGCGGAGGACCTGGAACATGTACATTGTATTATAACACTAAGTTTTATAGATATACATAATTACATATTTATTTACTGTCAAAAAATCACTGCACGAACAGAGATTAACCATTCACATACTGAGCTACATTCACAAAGCACTGGTGCCAATGATAACAAAAATAATATCTAAATGGATTTATACAGAAATAAAATACAAACATCAAATTTAAAGAAATGTTCATTTTCCAAGAACAAAAATAACAAGTAGTTCCGTAAAGAACATATGGCCTACGTTCTCCTAAATGCATGGGTATTGTTATAACTCTTTGTACTTTTCAAGGAGTATAATTGAATGTTGGTTGTAGTAGCTTGTTGAAATACCACGTGCTATACGGATATTAAACATGCATATGAGGTGCCCTTTGCTAGTGCTACCTCTGTACCAAATTTCGTTCAATTCGGTTTCATCGTGTTTGAATTGATATGGGAAATCGATTTGCACACATACATGGCCGCTATCTGCTAACTATTGGCCTGATGACCTTGTAGTTCAGTCAAAAGATGCTTCCTACAAAAAGGTATGTTGTTGCAAGATTTGGTAGAGATCAAATGATTAGGTTGGTCGTAATTTGATTTAGGCATTTAAGAGTTGGGTGGCCGCCATTCCGTTTTCGTCAAGATGGTGGCGATATAGATTGTTTGAATTGATAGGGGGAATCGATTTGCATGCATACATGGCCGTCATATGCAAACTATTGGACTGATGATCTTGTAGCTTGGTCAAAGAACGCTTCTTACATAAAGCTATGTTGTTGAAAAATTTGGTAGAAATCAGATTATTAGGTTGGTCGTAATTTGATTTAAGCTTTGAACATTTGGGTGGCCACCTTTACGTTTCCGTCAAGAAGGCGGCAATATAAAACATGACACTGAGGTGCCCTTTGCTAGTGATACCTCTGTACCAAATTTCGTTCAATTCGGTTTCACCGTCTTTGAAAAGATAGGGGGAATTGATTTGCACAAATACATGGCCGCCATTCGCAAATTATTGGGCTGATGACCTTGTAGTTTGGTCAAAAGATTCTTAATACACAAAGGTGTAATATTACAAAATTTGGTAGAGATCAGATGATTAGGTTGGTCGTAATTTGATTCAAGCTTTGAACATTTGGGTGGCCACCATTACGTTTTCGTCAAGATGGCGGCGATATAAACCATGACAATGGAGTGCCCTTTGCTAGTGCTACCTTTGTACCAAATTTCGTTCAATTCGGTTTCACCGCGTTTGAATTGATAGGGGAATCAATTTGCGCACATACATGTCCGCCATCTACAAAATATTGGACTGATGACTTTGTAGTTTACTCAAAAGACGCTCGCCATACGTATATATGTGGTTGAAAAATTTGGTAGAAATCGGATGATTAAGTTAGTCGTAATTAGATTTAAGCTTTGAACATTTGGGTGGCCACCATTACGTTTCCGCCAAGATGGCGGCGATATAAAACATGACACTGAGGTGCTATTTGCTAGTGCTACCTCTGTACCAAATTTCGTTCAATTCGGTTTCACCGTGTTTGAATTGATAGGGGGAATCGTTTTGCCCACATACATGGCCGCCATCCGCAAAGTATTAAGCTGATGACCTTGTAGTTCGGTCATAATATTCTCCATACATAAAGGTATATTACTGCAAAATTTGGTAGAGATCTTTTAGTTTGGTCGTAATTTGATTTAATCTTTTAACATTTGGGTGGCCGCCATTACGTTTCCGTTAAGATGGCAGCGATATAAATCAAGACACTGAGGTGCCCTTTGCTAGTTATACCTCTGTACCCAATTTCGTTCAATTTGGTTTCACCGTGTTCGAATTGATAAGGGGGGACAGACATTCAGAGTACACACACACACACACTCTCTCTCTCTCACACACACACACACACACACACACACACACACACACACACTCACAGACATACACACTGACAGACACACAATTTTTGGGCCTGTTTAGATCTCATGAGTCTACTTATGTTTTTTACAAAAATCGAAAGTAGTCTAAAAATGCACAGCTGCCATTTGTAAGTTCTCATAAAATTCCATTAAATTTGACGTCGGTATATTAAGAATTGAATGAGCCACTTTATTCTAGTATTTAAGTTTCCCTAGTATTTAAGATTGGTAGGTTAAGATTAACTTATAAGAGTGTTCATGTAAGTTGCATTGTGTGGGGTTAAGTGGAAGAGAGGGCCTACAGCCCTAACTTCGCCACAATAAAGGCAGTTATGGGCAAAGTACGGTCCGCGGGCCTAGTGCGGCTCTTGAGCTAGTCTAATCTGGCCCGCGACATGGTTTCGAATTATACTATCTACAATTACACATAGATCATATTTCCTGTTCTCCGTGCCTAGAAGTGAAAAACTATTTCAATCACATTTTGTTTATGCGTTTTGTGTAATATCTTTTCGTGCGAAAAATCTCCACGACGAATTTGAATGAAGATTTCAGGACTTCAAAGTTATTGAAGAGTACTTGAACGTTTTCAGAATGCCATTTAATGTTGACTGTGAAACAGTAAAATCAGAGTTGCAGCTAGAACTGATGAGTTACAATGTAACAACGATTTAAAGCAACTATTCCTCAACGTTTCGAAAATTGAGTTCTACAAGGCCCTACCAAACTCAAGCTTCCCAAACTTGAAATCTCATACACAGAAGATAACTGCCATGTTCGCATCATACTATATCTGTGAACAGGTGTTTTTTACAACGAAGCTTCGAAAAATAGCGTCAGAAATAGATTGACAGACCACCATTTAGCTGCGCTACTAAGAATCAGCTCATCCCAGTTTCTACCAGATTATGAAAAGCTTTTAGAAGCACAGTCACAGTTTCACTTGTCACATGTTACTTCGTCTTCTAACAAATAATGAAGGTGTGTTCTTATTTCGTAAGTTTTCTACCATTGTAGCCTGTAAGGTTTCTACCATTGTAGCCTGTAAGTTTTCTACCATTGTAGCCTGTAAGGTTTCTACCATTGTAGCCTGTAAGTTTTCTACCATTGTAGCCTGTAAGTTTTCTACCATTGTAGCCTGTAAGGTTTCTACCATTGTAGCCTGTAAATTTTCTACCATTGTAGCCTGTAAGGTTTCTACCATTGTAGCCTGTAAGTTTTCTACCATTGTAGCCTGTAAGGTTTCTACCATTGTAGCCTGTAAGTTTTCTACCATTGTAGCCTGTAAGGTTTCTACCATTGTAGCCTGTAAGGTTTCTACCATTGTAGCCTGTAAGTTTTCTACCATTGTAGCCTGTAAGGTTTCTACCATTGTAGCCTGTAAGGTTTCTACCATTGTAGCCTGTAAGGTTTCTACCATTGTAGCCTGTAAGGTTCCTACCATTGTAGCCTGTAAGTTTTCTACCATTGTAAGGTTTCTACCATTGTAGCCTGTAAGGTTTCTACCATTGTAGCCTGTAAGGTTTCTACCATTGTAGCCTGTAAGGTTTCTACCATTGTAGCCTGTAAGTTTTCTACCATTGTAAGGTTTCTACCATTGTAGCCTGTAAGGTTTCTACCATTGTAGCCTGTAAGTTTTCTTTGATTTAAAATGCAGTAATATAAAGTTTGTAATCTATCTATAAACCAGAGGTGACATATGGAAGTGAAACTCTTTTTAAAGTTACTCATAAAAACAGAATCGATAAAATTTTAAAAGTAGAAAGAAGAATAGCTAGAACAAGCATAAATAAAAAATATCAGAAAGATGGACAGTGGCGGATAGTACCAAATGAAGTGGTATACAGAGAACTGGAGCCCAATCACTGATACTATTCGGAAGAAACGGATTTCTTTTTTTGGTCACATCATGAGGACACCAGAAACCAGGTTATCTAGAAAAATTGTAGTGAAACTTTGGAATATGAAACAACAAGTAGGATGGATTAAGGAAATTAGAGAAGATATGAAAGAATTAGAAATAAACTTGGATGACTTGCAAAACAAAACAACAAAATTAAAAAAACTGAGAGATATAAAAATAAGATTTCAGGCTAAAATAGACAAACGTAATACAGTAAAAAGGGTATTTACAGATGAGGAACGCCTGAGAAGATCAGAGCGAATGAAAAGCTACTGGGCGACTCGGAAAGGAAACTTGCTGAAGAAGAGGACCAAGAAATGATTGACTGAAGTGGTCCAATGAGGCCGTAAAAGCAGAAGAAGAAGAAGAAGAAACATGTGTTGTTCTTTTTTTCGGCCCACCTAGAATATTTTGTATTACATCTGGCCCTGCCCCTAAAAAGTTTGCCCTTGTCTGCCACACAGCAACAGGTTGGCTTCTGGTATTTGATGTTTCGATTCTTTCATCTGGATACATTTACGTGAATTTAAGAACCAATAGCTTACGAAAAGGACTCACATTTTATACGTAAATGACAACAACAATCAACCAAAACTATAATTTTTCTCATTCATATTTATGTAGAACACATCTCCATTGTTTTAGCAAATGTCTCAAGATTTCTGAAAGGATTTCCATTTAATTTCAATCTACCTTAAATATAACTTTTTAGAACATTCCTTATTTTAAGATGTTACTTATTTTATAATTAGTTTATATAAGTTCATATTTTGTGGTGACGAGAACACCAAACAGAGGCTTGTTTGTCAATAATAAACAGGTTTAGATACACAAGTATTGACAAACACTTGCATATCAGGTTCAAATGTTAATTGATAAACATACCATGTAATATTTCTTTCACGTTGACTGACTGAAGAGCAATTTACTAGGCAACACTGAATGTTACCATGACAAAATGACTCACTGTGCTTCTGCACTGAAGACATTCAAACTGTAGATCACATTCTGTTCAACTGTCCTGCTTTAGAGAGAGCACGTTTTGAACATAAGAGGCATTTGTTAACTTGCAGCTGCTATTTCGAAAAACCACTAAATTTCATATTTTATAAAAAGAATGCTGCTCTCTTCAATTTTCAGAATGTATTGATTATGTATTTAAACACATTTAACTTGATATTATCTGCTTAATAGCTGTTTAACACGTGTATTGTATATATTATGATCTGGTACTTTAAATATTAGTACTCTAGTATTAAGGATGGTACATATCATACTTTTATCTTTTCATTTCTGTTCAAGTCTATTTTTCTGTTTATGTATTGGATTTTATCAGAGAAATTGTATATTTTGTAGGAACTACAGAGAGTTTGTTTTATATGCGGCGGGGACTCTCGCTTGCCCGCTCGCCCGCGTTGCCGGCCTGTCTCCCGCCAGGCACTTTGCTCGCGCCGCACTGAGTCATTGAATATAGGAATTTGTACTTATCTAGTTCACAGCTGGTGCCGAAAATGTTCGTCATTCACTGCTACACATCGCTGGCACTTCTTTATGCAATTGTCATTTACTTTCTGAAGTTCCTCAGCACCGTATTTCAGCTGTAATATAGCCTGTAAGCTCATTTATAGTGTGAGGGTTTCTCGCATACACACTATTTTTAAGCGTCCCCCACAGATAAAAGTCACATGGTGATAAGTCTGGGCTTCGCGAAGGCCACACGTTTCGACTTATAATCCTAGTAACGAAAATGCGACGCAATTCTGCTCGGCAGTGTGAGCAGTGGCAGAATCTTGTTGAAAATAATTTGACAATCGCTCTCCGTAGGTCAGTTCGTCAAAAAATTGATCAAGGATCAAAAAGAAGCTTGTAGTTTAACGTGACCGTTAATCTCGCGATCATAAGCCACGGGACCTCCGTTTTACGAGGAATCCGAACCACAGGACGTGGCATTTCACATGGAAAATCTCACGTGCTTTGACCGGGAATCAAACCCGCTCCGCCTTGGTGAGAGGCATACAGCTTGACCGCTGCGCCACAACATTGAAGTACAAATTTAAGTACAAATACCTATACTCAATGACTTAGTGCCGTGTGAGCGCCGTATTACGGCAAAGTGCCTGGCGGGAGACAGGCCGGCAACGCGGGCGAGCTGGCGAGGCAGGGTCCCCGTCGCATATAAAACAAACTCTCTGTACCTTATGGGAAAATAGGGTTCACTGCACTTTCAAGATTAAACAATAACATTGAATGTTAGTATACCTGTCAGTAGTAGCTGTGGTAGTGGTCCTCGTGATGGTAATGGTGGTGATGTACGGGAAGACGTTTGATCTTGTGGTGGTGGACCGTGTGGAGCCTCACCGGGACATGCACGATGTGGTAGTCGCTGCGAACAAGAGAACAATAGTGACAGTCTCATTGGATTTAGCTGAGCAGGTTACTTAAAATGGGAATTCTGTTATTTTTCTTTTAATTGTTGGTAATATTATAATTGTTATTGTTAACAATTGGTCCCCGCCTTCAAAAGTGTCTAATTGTAGGAAACCTCTCTGGCAGGTGCAGGTGGCGTAGTTGGTAGCATGCTGAGCTTCTATGCCCAAGATCGCGGGTTCAAACCCGACCGAAGTCGTGCGATTTTTAAGAGCGTTAAAAATCCCTCAGTATGCCTTCCTTCGGAGCGGAAGTAAAGCCGGCGGTCCCATGTCATAGATTTATGGAATGTAAAAGAACCTTCCTCCAATTACACTTGTGTGAAGCTAAATTATAGGTTAGTTTTGACTAACGCTCTTAGGTTCCAACGTTCGTCGCCAGGAGCTGACTGCGGTGGCATCTAGTAACCAAGTTCAGAACTAGTTGTCGTTGATGGTGGCGTTTGGTAGTAAAAGTAGGAACTACTTGAAAATTGAATGTCTGCAGTCCTTACTTGAATTAAAAACAGATAACACACACTAATACAGCCATCACAATTAACACCGGTTATCAGACAGATTCTACACACAGCCAAAGTATACGGGGCTACATGACCGCGTTGTCGCAGCCCCTAAACTGAGGAACCAGCCAACCAACGATCTCTGGCAGGTGAGAAAGGAAACACTAGCTGTCGGGCTCGAAGAAGAACTATACATAAGCTCTCCTTAGTGGGTTTAAATCAATAATAATAATAATAATAATAATAATAATAATAATAATAATAAAATAATAAGTTGCATAGTAAAATTTGAATGGGTTAAGGCACATACAGGTGTTGCAGGCAATGAACTGGCTGATAAAATTGTAAAGGAGGCTACAGAATTAAGTGAGGTTTGTTTCGATAGAATCTCAACTTAAAAGAAAAAACCTCAAAGAGGAATCAATTCATGAATGGCAGCTAAAATGGGAACACACTTCAAAAGGCACACTTACAAAAGAATTCTTTCCAACAGTTGCAGGTAGATTAAAATCCAAAATCACCTTAACACCTAATATGACTACAATACTGACTGGACATGGAAATATTGCTTCGTACTTACACAGACTTAAAATTATACGTAATCCCGAGTGTTCCTGTAAAAGCAGACCTCAGACTATAGATCATATAATTTTCGTGTGCAGTGAAGTGAAAAATATTAGGCAATTCTTGATTAATATTGTTAATAGAGACGAGAAACTGGCCGATTCAGAAATCTGTGCTATTAAAAAAGTATTTGAAGGAATTTCCTAAATTCGTTAATGCTCTGGATTTTCAAGCTCTTAGGAAAAACGAAGAATAATATTGTTTGATATTGTTAAGATTAAGTTATCTTGAAATTGAATTATTATAATGTAATTTATATTGTTCATTTATAAAATATATGGTAAGTGCATGTAGTACTACTTATGTAGTGGTGCATGCAGAGAGTATAAACAGTTCATTTAAAAAATAATAAAAATAAAAATAAAATTATAATTAGTTGTATTCTTTCTTCTCCTTTCTTCGTTATGCCCGTTCATAGAGCGTGTTTGGACTTGTTAGTTGGCTTGATGACTTTTGCCTTCCTCTTCTCCCACCATCTCTTCACGAACTCACTGTGTCGCATCTTGCACCAGTCCTGCTGATAGATTTCACCCTAAATGTGTGCTTATTTGCTTAGGTTCTGAAGATTTCTCGGTTTTTGATCATGTTCTCCCCGATGTTCATCGCATTGAGGTCGTTCCTTGTTTCCTTGTATCTTCGAATTGTTTGTATTATATTCGTTCAGCCCGCTAAGGAGCTCGTGCAACCATTAAATAACACTGGAATTCTTCAATCTTTTTGAACTTTTTATTCGCCCAAAATGTCTTCATTCTTTCACTCTGGGCCTGCCGTCTTTCTTGTGTCCATGAGTTTTGGAGTTTCAAGCTTTTCTCGGATGGATTCTTGAGTGCAAATTTGTGGGTGTTGATTTTTTGTCTGTATGTAGTCATTGGATCAATGTCGTCTTCAGTAAAGTCCATTTGTGTATCTACTAGCCAGCGAATTTCGGTTTGTCGGTTCCCATTGATAATAAGAAATATTTTCTTATTTTCTTGTATTAATGTTCTTGAATAATCTTTTTGTTGATCTATTGTTGTCCATCCTGAATATGTGTCCAAAACATTTCAGCCGTTTCCTGGGTACAGACTATAGAGGTCTGCAGTTCGTCTCTTCATCAAATTCCATATTCTTGTGTAGGGTTGTATATTTTCCTAAGAATTTTGCGTTTTTCCTTTCAAATGTCTGTAATTTTTGAATGGCCTCCTAATGTTATGGTTTGTGATGCATATAGAGCTTCTGGGAGGACAGTGGTTTCATAATGTTTCAATTCTGCATTACGTGACATCACTCTTTTATTGCAGTGAATCTAGTCATTCCGAGGCCAACTCACAGAACCCACAGGTCCACACAAGTTTCACTCCCCTGGAGTGGCGATAAGCGCGATAGTCGATTAGTAGGCCAACCGTTCGCGTAGCGCGAGTCATAGCTTGCAGTCAAGAGATACAGGCTCCTTCCGACAAGGTTACGTTAGATTATAATCTCGCGGAATGTGCTAGTGACTCTGCTGGTCGCTCTCGTTTTGATTCCACGTTAGTCTGAATGCTCTTTGGAGTCTTAAGGTTCTTTCTGTGTTGGCCAAACTGTCCAATCCTGATGGTGGAATTATTTCTCCAAGGTATTTAAACGAGGATATCTGTGAGATCATCCCTTATGCTGTTTCAATTTTATCTTCCTTGCACTTTTGCCGAAAGTTCCCCATGTAGTTGATTTTCTCAAATGATATCTGAAGGTCTGCCAGTGACGCTGTACTATGTAACCTCTCGACAGGATACTTATCTTCCTCCTTGTCCTTAGTAATGATCGCTTGGTCGGTTGCAAAAGCTGTTCACTGACGTTGATTTTGTTCCCAGCAGTCCCAATGTTTATGCCTTTGATGTATGTTTCCCATCCTCTGATGACTTTATCTAAAAGCAAGTTAAACAGAAGAGGAGAGAGTCCATCTTCTTGCCTAACACCTGCATGAACTTCAAAGGGGTCAGACATTTCCTCTAAAAATTTCACTTTACATATTGTGATTTTCGAAAGTTTGACGGATCAGTTCCCTAGTCTTCCCATCCACTCAAACTTCTGGTTGGTGGGTTCCTCAGTTTAGGAGCTGCGACAACGCGGTCATGTAGCCCCGTGTACTTTGGATGTGTGTAGAATCTGTCTGATAACCGGTGTTAATTGTGATGGCTGTATTAGTGTGTGTTACCTGTTTTTAATTCAAGTAAGGACTGCAGACATTCGATTTTCAAGTAGTTCCAACTGATGCTACCAAACGCCATCGTCATCGACCAACTAGTTCTGAACTTTGTTACTAGATGCCACCGCAGACGGCTCCTGGTGACGAACGTTGCAACCTAAGAGCGTTAGTCAAATATAATCCATAATTTAGTATCACACAGGTGTAAATCTATGACAGAGGACCGCCGGCTTTACTTCCCCTCCAAAGGAAGGCATACTGAGGGATTTTTAACGCTCTTAAGAAATCCGACGATTTCGGCCGGGTTTCAACCCGCGACCTAGGCCATAGAAGTTCAGCATGCTACCTACTACGCCACCAAAGCCACCACTCAAAGTTCTTCCAGCGTGTCAAACAAAGTCCGTCTATCCACAGAGTCATGTGCTTTCTTTAAGTCCACAAAGGTAATTATCGTGTTGTTGTACTTGCAGATCTTCAGAATCCGATTGTGTTCGGCACACGAACTTCATTATTATTATTATTATACATAATGCGTTTGGCCCTCTAATGAGGACATAGAACAATTACTGTCGACCAAAGTATTATGTGTACTCGAGTTTGAAGGTTGTTTGTTAAGTAACCAATAGACCTACTTAAAATCCAATACCATCAACATTTTCGTCGTTCTATTTTACGTTAGTTCATGTAGGTTTGGATGGTTCAACAGCTAGCCACTCCAGCAAAAGCTGTACAGCGTTGCAGAGATGGAGCCCATCACCGCCGAGCGAGACGCGCCATGGTGCGTGTGGGCACCTTTTCGGCAACGCTGTACAGCTGTTCCCGGCGCGCTTGCTGGTGAACCATGTGTTATTTCCTCGTACAATTACAAACCGATATAAAATAAGTGAATTAATTAACGCATTTCACAGTCATACAGCATAACGTTTTGTTGTAAAACGATTACATCGCAACCAAGAACTACATTTTCCAACCACCCCGAGCCGAGAAAAGGTTACCTTACAAAAATGACAACAACTTTGTTTCTTGAGCACACACAATTTTGAAATTAATAAACCAGTTATACAACATTCCAATGTATATTGTGTTAAAATTTGGATTCGATCTGATGACGGGTTATTGAGATAATAATTCTTAAATATGATGCATGGTTGAAACACGCTTCAAAACGTGCACTTTTTGTGTTCCAACTGCGATAAAATATATTAAAATATAAATTAAAAAATCCAAACCTACATGAACTAACGCAAAATAGAACGACGAAAATGATGATGTTATTGGATTTTATGTAGGTCTATTGGTTGCTTCACAAACAACCTTCAAACTCGAGTGCACATAATACTTTGGTCGACAGTAGTTAACATTGACCTTCTTGTACTTCTTATCTTCCCAAAAGTTCCTCATCCTTTTGCGAAGCGCCTGTCTGTTTGGCAACGGAATGTAAACCTAATGTGTTTCAGAACAGGTTTTTTTAGCGTATAGCTTTTAGTGCCGGGAGAGTCCGAGGACATGTTCGGCTCGCCAGTTTTGTAGCTGCTTCGAGACGGACACCCAATGGGTGAGCTACAAGTACCGTTGGGGAGGGAAGTTGGAATGTAAGGACGAGGAATTGGAAGGTAGCGGCTGTGGCCTATAGTTAGGGACCAACCCCGGCATTTGCCTGGAAGGAAGATAGTAAACCGCAGAAGACCATCTTCAAGGTTGCCGGCGGGGGATTCGAACCTCCTCGCCTCCCGGATGTGAGCGACTGCCAGCAGTCATGTCGTAACGACCACGGCTAACTCACCCGGTAGAACAGGTCATATTTCAAGCACACGTGTCCCAAAGCTCCATAGTGCATAGCACATAGTGAGTAGTTGCTAGCAACCTGAGCTTTGGGACACAGCCTTAAAGTACACAAGGTGCGATTTGGGAACTAGAGTAAATACATCGTATTATTTACACATAATTTTGGTCTTCTCTCAAGCACATCAGTATGTTTGGGGAAAGGCTCTAAGCCTAAGGGCCCTAACCTACTGGTGCGACTAGTCACTAGCGGCTTGACGCGCGCGATTTATATACACGCGATTACTACGAACGACAAGGCGCGACAAGGGTCTTAATTAATTTATCAAAATGGATGTTGATGATGATGGAGGGGCCTAACATCTGGACACAATTGTTTGAAACAACTTACCAAGTGTCTTTTTTCTTCGAAATTCAATATTCCTCTCCTCGAAATGTCTGTACTACCCAATTAGCCTTTCTCATATTTCTATCTCTGTTCTCCTTAAACTTGCCGTTCCACAGTGCAGGTCTTGCTTCTATTTCCAAAATGAACAACTCTGTATCAAACTGCTCGGACATGTCGAAATCTGCTAATAACTACTAATAATAATGTAACTTCTGTTTCCCCGCGCGCGGCAGGTCAGTCGCCTGTGAAACGCTCGTAATGAATTAGCGACGCGTTGTTGGGTTTTCCTTCTATATAAAATAATGCTAATAAATGAACATAGCGACTAGCTGCGAGCGAAAGTAGTCATGCCAGTGGGTTATGTAATAGGCTAAGGCAGGTAATGAGTTCTTATTATCAATTCCAGAATATTTCCTATAATTTGTAAGCTGTGGTCGGCCTTCATCTGCGCGGCTCAGGTAGGTGGGATTTCCCAGACGTTTCCTTAGTTCTCCCCAAACTGTGTGTTAAACTTAAGAGTATTGTCTCGATTTTGTCCTTCTATCTTCCAGAGATTCCCATCCTAGTTTTTCTATCATTCTAGGTTTAAAATCGTTAAACACAAACCTAGCAGCCTTCCTTTTCACCATCTCCAGCTCATTGATGAGCCCGCCCTACTTGATATGGCTCCTTGGCCTCACCAGGGTCAAATATCCTAATTATTTTACCTTTTATTACCCTCTTTACAAAATGAAGTGAAGTATACGCTTTCAAGACGACACAACCCAAATGGGTACTCCATTTCATATCATTCCTTACATGGATGCAAGAGTCTTCTTCTACAAGTATTTCCGAGCCTATATTATATAGAAATTCACGCATTCTCCCTCTCCCTATTCTCATGAGATTACATTTACTCGTATTTATATAATAAAATAATAATAATAATAATAACTGACCCGATTGTATTTTATAAACGGGTCGACAAGTATGTATGACTACCCCTTATTATTCCCGTTTTCCAACGGGGTCGGGGATGAGATGCGATGGAAGTCTTTGTGGCGATGGTTTTTACGGCCGGATGCCCTTCCTGACGCCAACCTCATGAGAGGAGTTAATGAGAGATTAAATGAATGATGGTGAATGAAACTGGGCAAGGATGAGGAAGGAAGCGGCCGTGGCCTGTCAGAAGGTACCGTCCCAGCATTTGTCTGGTGTTGAAAATGGGAAACCACGGAAAACCATTTCAAGGACGGCCGACGGTGGGGCTCGAACCCACGCGTCTACCGAGTCAGCAGAGAGCTTGGCCCCATGACCTAATGCTGCGCGTTAGCCAGCGTAGCCACTACTGTCGGTATAAACGGGTCGACAAGTAACGAGATATTATAAAGACTGCCATCAGCTGGTTAAAATTTAAACCGACTTGAGATCTTGTGGAAAAGGAAAACGCGCCCGCTATGGAGAGTGTGGTCTCAATCAAAGAGACTAAAAAATCAACAATACCGTCGTCAGATTTTGTTATATATGAGAATGGAGCCGAGAGCCATGATGATAAGAAGCCAAAAGTTACCTATCCAATATGTGTTTAAATCCCTATCTTATATTCTTCTTACGTTTCGTCCTTTCGATGTATCTGTACACATTACTATCCTGGAAGGAATACAGGTTTAAAAGGGATATGTCTTTGCAGCTGTCGCCGAGACCGTCTCAGGAGAAAGCTAAGTTCCTTGTTATTAAAAGTGTCAATATGTATGGAAAAGGTGTAACGGGAATACCTTGTCCCACAACTTTCAGTGTTAACTTGTACCTCTCTAGATTGGAGATCGCGTTCTTATATTACGTTATCTTGGTTATGTTTATGTTATTTCCTTGTGTAGATGTACGTTTTAGGGACTCGTGGTGGTTTTGGGGTTAATCGTTGTTGGGCCTCTTGTTGTTATTTACATTGTATTTTCATTTATGCCTTTTCCCCTACGCGTGTGTTACGTTGATTTTTGCTGGATAATTAAATGATTAGGAGCATGAGAAGCTACTTCGGGTGTTACCTGGAGGTGATGATGTAATATGTATTATGATTTGCTGATGATGATAATGAAGCCACGATGGATGATTGCCGTGAGCTAATTTATTGTTTGTTGTGTTGTGTTATTTATTTGTGTAATTGGTAAATGATTTAGAGCCTCGACATCCTTCTGGTCATTTATTTATAAGCAGTGTTCTTATGTTAAGGGTGGGTTAAAGTGATTCGCTTAAGTGGGCTCGACTGTACGCCCAGGGTCATGTCAGATTGTTCTTTTTTTTTTCTTTTTTTTTTTTGCGTGGCTTCAGTCGAGAAACAACACGTGAACTCATTACGCTTATTAAATGAGACGTATGGGTTATCCTTTCGAGATGATAGAATGTGTGTGCATTGTGCGTACCCGGGACTGCAGTGGACCCTCATCTTGTCTTCCGTAAGATAACCGAGTCTCGTACTTTCTTCCGGAAAGGAGATTTATTCAGGGAGTAAACAAAGTCATTTGATATTTACGTTTCCTTGTTGTGTTGCTGTTCGGTCGATCTAGTCTCTGGTAAAGCGTTTTGTTTTAAGTAGTGTATGTCATGTGTACCCGTAATCTTTCGTTGGAGTAATGTTAGGTTTGGTTTTGTTTTGCATTTGTGTATGCGTTGGGCTTGCGTTTGTTCTATGGTTGAGTTGTTGTAAGTGACATACTTGTTTTAAGGGTAGGGTTTCCTGTTTTTTTGACTTCGTAACTTCCTAGAATATCTCTCCTAACTACAATTTGTAGTTACCCCGTGGTGGGAAGAAAGATACTATTTGCACTATTGTTAACTTGTTTTATTGCTACCCCGTTTTAATTTGAGCTTAGCTTTGAACGATCTCCAATCTAGAACACGTTAGGCATCTCGGAATTCTTCTCCTTTCATTACCTGCTTTATTTTTATACTTGTATTTACCTTGTTTTGATAATATGTTTACCTTATTTCAGTCCCATCACCCCTCATTATATAATTTCATGCGCTACTCACGTCCCATTTGTTATCTTTGTTGATGTTTTTAAATTTTGTTCTACCTCCACTCGAAAAGTGTAGTCATTGGATGTTAGGTGCTCCATCTAGTTCGGAATGTCTTAAAGAACTCGATAAGGTCTCTAGGTCCGCGTCCTGATAACATCTGCACGCCTCTCAATAATAATAATAATAATAACAATAATAATAATAATAATAATAATAATAATAATAATAATAATAATAATAATAAACCCTGGCATTACAACACATGAAGGGCCTAAGCCTACCAAGCAACCGTGGCCCAGCCATTTGACCTGCAGATATTGGGGTGACGCGTGGTCAGCGCATCAGGTCCCATCGGCCGTTAATCTTGGTTTTCGTGACCGGGGCGCTGCCTCACTGTCAGACAGCTACTCAATTGTCCTCACGAGGCTGAGTGCACCCCGTTCCAGCCTTCACGCCTGTTTCTAAAATCCCTGACGGAGCCGGGAATCGAACCCGTGGCCTCCGGGTGAGTGGCAGGTGCCCTACCCCAACACCACGGTACCGGCTTACTCATATTTGAAAATGAAAATCCACAGCCTGCTTCCAGTCGACCGACCGGGTCAGGGAATGGAATGAATAAAGCCCCAATCTAGCGGCGAGTATATGAACTGTGCCGGCTGCCGAAGCCTGTTGCACTCCCCTGGGCAATGATTCAATGAATGACAGATGAAATGAAATAATAGTGGAGAGTGTTGCTGGAATGAAATTTGTGACAGGGAAAACCGGTGTACCTTGAGAAAAACCTGTCTGCCGCCGCTTTGTCCAGCACAAATCGAACATGGAGTGACCGAGATTTGAACCACGGACCCAGCGGTGAGAGGCGAGCGTGTTGCCGCCTAAGCCGGCTTACTCGTATTTACTGTATATAAATATATAAATGTAAAACAAAAATACTGGAATGCAGCAGAAATAAATCAGAAACCTCTATGGACATCAAATTGGCAGGTGGAAAGCTAAAGGAAGTAGGAGACTTCTGTTACTTAGGAAGCAAAATAACCAGTGATGGACGAAGCAAAGAGGATATAAACAGTAGGTTAGCTCAGGCAAGGAAAGCATTTCTACAGAAAAGGAATCTGTTGACATCGAATATAGATTTAGGTATTAGGAAGTCGTTTTTGAAAGCCTTTGTCTGGAGCGTGGAGCTCTATGGAAGTGAAACTTAGACTGCCGGAGCAGCAGGAAAGAGGAGAATTGAAGCGTTTGAAATGTGGTGTTACAGGAGAAGGATGAAGGTCAGATGGGTAGATAGGGTTACAAACGAAGAGGTATTAAGACTAGTGGGAGAGGAGAGATGTTTCTGGCGACTGGTACTGAAGAGAAGAGATAGGTTGGTAGGACACTTATTAAGACACCCAGGAATAGCAAGCTTAGTTATGGAAGGAAGGGTTGAGGACAAGAACTGTAGGGGTAGACCAAGGTTAGAATATGTTAAATAGATTGCCTCGGATGTAGGGTGTGGTAGTCTAGCTATGTAGAGATGAAACGATTAGCTCACGACAGGGGGCGTGGATGCTGCATCAAACCAGTTAAAAGACTGAAGACTCAAACAACAACAACAACAACAATATATTCACACACCCAAGCACACGGGGCCGAATGACCACGATGTCCAAACGACTGACGCATGAGATGAGTAGACAATACACTGCTTTACCTTCAGCAGTGGGATTTCCCTGCAAGCTAAGGACAAGTTGTGGTCAGTGTATTTGGCAAGAGGTATTCCCAAGGTCTCCACCACAAACTCTTTGGAACACTTTCCCCTTAAACTAAGCAGCTTTGGTGGCGTAGTTGGTAGCATGCTCAGCTTCTCTGTCCAAGATCGCGGGTTCAAACCCGGCCGAAGTCGTCGGATTTTTAAGAGCGTTAAAAATCCCTCAGTATGCGTTCCTTCGGAGGGGAAGTAAAGCCGGCGGTCCCATGTCATAGATTTATGGCATGTAAAAGACCCTTCCACTAACTACACTTGTGGAAGCTAAAATTTGTAGGTTAGTTTGATAACGCTACATTAGTCCCAACGTTCACCGCCCCAGGTGCTGACTGCGATGCCATTTAGTAGCCACATCCGCAGGTAGGTGTCGTGGACGGTAGCATTTGGTGGCAAAAGTAGGAACAACTTGAAAAAAATTAATCGTCTGCAGTCCTTCTAACTGAATCAAAGATAACACACACTAATACAGCCATCGCAATAAACACAGATACTACACACACCCAAAGTAGAAGAGGCTACATGACCGCGTTGTCGCCGCCCCTTAAGTGAGGAACCAACCAATACATTTGAAAGTGAAAAACTGGTTAAAGGTTCCGTCTGATCAATGAAAATGAAAATCCACAGCCTGCTTCCAGTCTCCGACCGGGTCAGGAATGGAATGAATGAAGCCCCCATCTAGCGGCGAGGATATGAACTGTGCCGGCTGTCGAGGCCTGACGCACAGAATGACAGACGAAATGAAATGATAGAGGATGAGTGTTGCTGGAATGAAATTGTGACAGGGAAAACCGGAGTACCCGGAGAAAAACCTGTCTGCCTCCGTTTTGTCCAACACAGATCTCACATGGAGTGACCGGGATTTGAACCACGGATCCAGCGGTGAGAGGCCGGCGTGCTGCCGCCTAAGCCACGGAGGCTTCGCCTGATCAATAGTTGTTATTAATTATGATCACTGTGTAGTCATGTTTCGAGGCCTAATTAATAGTTTTGGCCCCGTCATCAGCCGATATGACAGAAAACGATACAAGATTATTTTTTGCGTAACCCGGGAGAGGTGGCGCTGGGGACTTTGTGACCCACGCAGTTTCGTGAACCTGGGGTTTGTACATTTTACTACACACAGACCAAATCTGCCACATACCTTTCCCCTTATGCCTTATCTATTGTCTGAGGGCAGTAGCCTATTAGTGGTAGGGATGAGGCCCGAATCAAATGTATTCTTATACAGCCCTGTTCCAATGTGTTCTGTAAGACCCCGCGTCACCAGTACCGCTACAGAGTGAACCGCTTATGTGTACTCCATGAGAATGTAGCTGTCTGATCGCGAAATAGAATTGATTGTAGTTAAGTGTTAAAATAAAATCTTATGAATCGTCCGAGCTACGAAGAGCAAGGATCCATGGAGTTATCTCTTCTGCAAGACGTCGAAGAGGAAGACATATTAGGAGGTGAAATCAGTGATAGTGAAGATGAAGTAGAAATAGCAGAATCTTAAAGTGATACTGATCAGAGAGCAGACGAAGAAGAAAATGAAGAAAGTGACGATGATATGCCTCTTTCTCAGCGGATGTGTACCCTTACTGGCAAAGACAGTTACAAAATGGAGCACAATACAAGCACAATAAAACAAGAGACTTCTCTAAAATGTATTATTGGTTAAAAATTAGAATCCTTCATTATCTAAAACTTGTCTAATCATTGATTTCGATATTGTTAATAGACAAACTGAAGTCAGAATTATCAGATATTTTATAAAAATAGATGATTACCTGTCAGATCCACAACATTTCTATTATAGTGTAATTAGCCATTTATAATAGAGTGAAACCTCCCTAAAAGACCACCCCCTCTTTAAGACCGATTTTTTTTGGAACCGATTTAAAACCTCTATTTATGGACCATGTCTCTCCCCTACCAAAGACCAGGCATTTTCTCAGTCTGACTTCTTTCAAAATACCACTTCTCGTCTGCCTTCCTATTGGAGTGGTGATGAGGGTGATGATGTAAACAATGGTTCTGTTGGCACAGAACTGCATCAGCATACAATGTCATAAAAAAGTAATAGGTAACGTATACAAAATACAAAATATGGCTCACCTAGAAGATTGTTCGAACCCAGAACAAATTAATGGACTTTCGAACTCACTCAGAGATATTCTAGAAAGTGAAATGGTTAAAAAAAGATGTGCTAATCTGAAACAGAGATCAATTCGTGACTTATTTAAATGACAGAGCTCAGAAAATAACTAATTGTAATTAATTTGTACTAAATGTGAACCAATGCAGATAAATTGTAATCAAGTGTGTTCCAACTGTACTTTATTAACAATGCAGTATAAAATTAGTTTTAATGCCTCCCCTATTAAGAGACCACCCCTCTAACAGAGCAGTTTTCCATGGAACCGTCCCTGGTCTCTTAATAGAGGTTTCACTGTATTTGCATGACTTTCATTTTAGACAAATACACTTGCTCATTAGTTCAGTGAATGTTTTCATGCCATATCAGTAGCATAAACGAAATAATTGTCGTTATTACTGAGAAATACTTGGGAGGGGTCAAAATGACCGTGCGCCACCTCTAACGTTGTCCAAGTAAGCGCCACCTCTAACGTTGTCCAAGTAAGCGCCACCTCTAACGTTGTCCAAGTAAGCGCCACCTCTAACGTTGTCCAAGTAAGCGCCACCTCTAACGTTGTCCAAGTAAGCGCCACCTCTAACGTTGTCCAAGTAGCGCCACCTCTAACGTTGTCCAAGTAAGCGCCACCTCTAACGTTGTCCAAGTAAGCGCCACCTCTAACGTTGTCCAAGTAAGCGCCACCTCTAACGTTGTCCAAGTAAGCGCCACCTCTAACGTTGTCCAAGTAAGCGCCACCTCTAACGTTGTCCAAGTAAGCGCCACCTCTAACGTTGTCCAAGGAAGCGCCACCTCTAACGTTGTCCAAGTAAGCGCCACCTCTAACGTTGTCCAAGTAAGCGCCACCTCTAACGTTGTCCAAGTAAGCGCCACCATAGTGTCGGTATGGTACCGGTACCCATTGATATAGGTAGCTTTTTCATTAAAATCTACCTAACTTGTACTTCGATTAAAGATTAATAACTCGGACATACAACAAGTTAAATCCTTCACTTACCTGTTGTTGTTTGAGTCATCAGTCTTTTGACTGGTTTGATGCAGTCTCCATGCCTCCCTGTCCTGAGCTAATCGTTTCATCTCTACATAGCTACCACTCCCTACATCTGAGGCAATCTGTTTAACATATTCTAACCTTGGTCTACCCCTACAGTTCTTGCCCTCGACCCTTCCTTCCATAACTAAGCTTGCTATTCCTGGGTGTATTAGTATGTGTCTTACCAACTTATCTCTTCTCTTCATTAGCAGTCACCAGACACATCTCTCCTCTCCCACTAGTCTTAATACCTCTTCGTTTGTAACCCTATCTACCCATCTGATCTTCATCATTCTTCTGTAACACCACATTTCAAACGCTTCAATTCTCCTCTTTTCTGCTGCACCAATAGTCCAAGTTTCACTTAAATAGAGTGCCACGCTCCAGACAAAGGCCTTCAAAAATGACTTCATTTTACCTAAATCTATATTCGATGTCAATAGATTCCTTTTCTGTAGAAATGCTTTCCTCCCCTGAGCTAACCTACTTTTTATATCCTCTTTGCTTCGTCCATCACTGGTTATTTTGCTTTCTAAGTAACACAAGTCTCCTACTTCCTTTAGCTTTTCACCTGCCAACTTGACGTCCATAGAGGTTTCTGATTTATTTCGGCTGCATTCCAATATTTTTGTTTTACATTTATTAATTTTCATCATGAATTCTTTCCTCAAGACGGAGTCCATACCATTCAAAAACTCATTTAAATCCTCAGGCGTGTCGGCCAAGATGACTATGTCATCGGCAAATCTCAGAGTAGAAATTATTTCTCCTTGAATTTTCACCCCCACATTAAACTTTTCTCCAATTTCCTCCTTTGCTTGCTCAATGTAAAGATTGAAAAGTATGGGTGATAAGTTGCAGCCTTGCCTTACGCCTTTCTGAATACCACCTTCTCTCACATGTCCTTCAGCTCGAATGACTGCTGTCTGGTTTCTGTATAGATTATAGATCACCCTCCTATCCCTGTACTTTATTCTAATTGTTTTCAAAATGCCAAACAATTTAGTCCAATCAACGTTATCAAAAGCCTTTTCTAAGTCTACTAATGTCATGAACGTTCTCTTATCTTTCCTTATTCTACATTCCAAAATCAGCCTGAGATTTAGTACTTCACTTGTTCCTACATTTCTCTTAAAACAAAACTGGTCTTCACCCAACTCCGTTTCTATCTGGCTTTCCATCCTCTTACCTAGGTCAAGAGATTCCAGAGGACGGAAGTTGCACCACTGAAGTTAAATGCCGCATTGCTCAGGCAAAACTAGCTTTTATGCAAAAGAGGAAATTACTGTGTACCAGTCGGCTTAAGCTTTCCCTCCGAATGAGAATGCTACATGCTTTTGTATGGACAGTTGCGTTGTATGCCTGTGAAACGTGGACACTAAATAAAAATGAAAAGAACCGTCGTGAAGCCTTTGAGATGTGGTGCTATCGTAAGATGATAAATGTGACGTGGAGAGGCAGGATATCGAATAAAAGGGTTTTCGACACCGTGAACCAACGGAGATCAATCCTACGCACAATCCGTAAACGTCGTCTCGCATGGTGGGGTCACACAATGCTCCACTCCAATTTAATGAGAACTGTGGCAGAAGGGTTAATTGAGCGGAAAAATCCACGAGGAAGACCTAGAAATACCTTCCTTAAACAAATTCTAAACGACACCCAAGCACAGAATTATAATTCAGTGAAGGAAGCGGCAAATGACAGGACGATCTGGACATGTTTTATGGCAACTGACCAGTCTTAGGACTGCAAACCAATGATGATGAACTTGTACACCAAGATTTGCACTTTCACGAAGGCAATAATAGAAATGAAGGCATTGAGCTGTTAGATGATGTAAGGTACAAACGGTGAATGGAAGTTACAGGATTCAACTCTGTCTCCAACTTTGTACGTGGCCCGAAGTACAAAACCTCCATTTGGGAAACAAAACTATCATCGAAATGACCGGAACATAAGGCGATCAAACGTGTTAAGGTGAGATTACGCCCCAAATTAACACTAAAGGAAATTTATTCTTTTGTTCATCAACAAAAATGTAGAAAATATGATACGAGAATCAGATCACCTCGCTGTTACGCCCGCTAAAACAATACTAACCAAGTAACCCCGTCTTGAGGAAGGAATTCATGATGAAAATATGCAAGTAAAATATTGGAATGCAGCCGAAAGAAATCAGAAACCTCTATGGACGTCGAATTGGCAGGTGAAAAGCTAAATGAAGTAGGAGAGTTCTGTTACTTAGGAAGCAAAATAACCAGTGATGGACGAAGCAAAGAGGATATACAAATTAGGCTGGCTCAGGCAAGGAAAGCTTTTCATCAGAGAAGAAATCTGTTCACTTCAAATATAGATTTAGGTATTAGGAAGTCATTTTTGAAAGCCTTTGTCTGGAGCTTGGCGCTGTATGGAAGTGAAACTTGGACTATTGGTGCAGCGGAAAAGAGGAGAATAGAAGCGTTTGAACAGTGGTGTTACAGGAGAATGATGAGAATCAGATGGGTAGATAGGGTGACAAACGAAGAGGTGTTAAGACTAGTGGGAGAGGGGAGATGTTTCTGGTGGCTGCTAATTAAGAGAAGAGATAGGTTGTTAGGACACATATAAGACACCCAGGAATAGCAAACTTAGTTATGGAAGGAAGGGTTGAGGATAAGAACTGTAGGGGTAGACTAAAGTTCGAGTATGTTAAACAAATTGCCTTGGATGTAGGGTGTGATAGCTATGTAGAGATGAAACGATTAGCTCAGGGGAGGGAAGTATGGAAAGCTGCATCAAACCAGTCGGAAGTCTGAAGACTCAAACACAAAGATAGTTGAAGTGGGAATCGAACTCGGGACATTTGGTACTCACGTCACAATACGCACCCGGACACCACAAAACGTGGAAAATAATATAAAAGTACTGTAATTGAGGGCTGTAACGGGGTAAGGTGGGTTTGAGAGCCCCGTGGTCGCCATAGAATGGGAGACAGGGACCACAAAGTACCTATTCAATGAGGCAGCACTAATCGCCTATTAGACTCTATTGTACCGTGACCAAGTCGAGCGTCACTCTGTTGCAGCAATTCACTTACTACTGTCAGTCCATGTACGACCTTGGGCTCCATTCGTCTCCGTCCGCAGCTTCCTTCCTTTACCATTTCACACCCAGCTTTCTCGAGCTGCCAATTCCACTCTATACTTATCCATTTCATACCTTCAACTTACCAGGTCCTCACATTCCAAGTCGCTAATGTTGTTGTCGAGTCTTCAGTCTTTCGACTGCTTTGATGCAGCGCTCCATGCTTCCCTGTCCTGAGCTAACCGTTTCATCTCTACATAGCTACCACAGCCTACATCTGAGGCAATCTGCTTAACATATTCTAACCTTGATCTACTTCTACAGTTCTTATCCTCGACCCTTCCTTCTATAACTAAGTTTGTTATTCCTGGGTGTCTTTGTATATGTCCTACCAACCTATCTCTTCTCTTCATTAGCAGTCGCCAGAAACATCTCTCCTCTCGCACTCGTCTTAATACCACTTCGTTTGTAACCCTATCGACCCATCTGATCTTCATCATTCTCCTGTAACACCACATTTCAAACGATTCAATTCTCCTGTTTTCTGCTGCACCAACAGTCCATGTTTCATTTCCAGACAGCGCCACGCTCCGGAGAGAGGCCTTCAAAAATGACTTCCTAATAAACAAAAGTTTGGTGCTTTTCAGTCGGTCAACACGAATGTACCCAAAAGAGTTGGGTTATACCCTGATCCTGAAATAAATTACATAAGAATAATAAATACACCTCACAATGACTTCCTAATACCTAAATCTATATTCGATGTCAACAGATTCCTTTTCTGTAGAAATGCTTTCCTCCCCTGAGCTAACCTACTTTTTATATCCTCATTGCTTCGTCCATCACTGATTATTTTGCTTCCCAAGTAACACAAGTCTCCTACTTCCTTTAGCTTTTCACCTGCCAATTTGATGTCCATAGAGGTTTCTGATTTATTTCGGCTGCATTCCAATAATTGTCTTTTACATTTATTAATTTTCATCATGAATTCTGTCCTCAAGACAGAGTCCATACCATTTAAAAACTCATTCAAATCCTCTGGTGTGTCGGCTAAGATTAGAATGTCATCAGCAAATCTCAGAGTTGAAATATTTCTCCTTGAATCTTTACTCCTACTTTGAATTTTTCTCCAATGTCCTTCAATGATTGTTCAATGTATGGATTGAAAATAATGGGTGATACGTTGCAGTCTTGCCTTACATCTTTCTGAATACCAGCTTCTCTCTCATGTCCTTCAGCTCGAATGATTGCTGTCTGGTTTCTGTATAGATTGTAGATCACCCTCCTATCCCTGTTCATTATTCCAATCGTTTTCAACATGTCAAACTACTTACTCCAATCAACGTTATCAAAAGCCTTTTCTAAGTCTACAAATACCATGAACGTTCTCTTATCTTTCCTTATTCTCCCTTCAAAAATCAGCCTAAGACTTAGTGTAGCTTCCCTTGTTCCTACAATTCTCCTGAAACCAAACTGGTCTTCACCCAACTGTTTCTATCTGTCTTTTCTTCCTTTTGTAAATTATTCTAGTCAGGATCTTTGAAGCATGAGTAATCAAGCTGATTGTACGGTAATCTTTACATCTGTCAGCTCCCACTTTCTTTGGTATAGGGATAATAACATTCTTCTTGAAATCTGAGGGTACCTCACCTGTCTCATAGATCCCACACACCTAGTGAAATAACCTGATCAGACCGTCATCACCTATGTAGCATAGTAACTCAATCGGTATATCATCTATGCCTGGTGCTTTGTTCCTGCTTAGGTCTTCCGATGCTCTATCAAATTCTGGTTTCAGCCCTTTCACATCCTCATCAATTTTCTCCTCCCTTTCCATAACATGATTATGAATCTCCTTTCCCTTATATAAGCACTCTATGTAAGCTTTCCATCTCTCAACCTTCTCTTCCCTATCTGTTAAAGGGCATTTGTGTCCTTAATATTACAGCACTTAATCTTCCTTTCCCCAAAACTACTCTTAATCCTTCGATAAGCTATATCTACCTTTATGCTTTAATATTTCTGCTCTTTTCACTCTGGTATCAATGTGCTGATTACAAACTGATATGGCAAGTTTTCATAATAATGGTTGTATCTAAAGCAGGCAAGAAAAGCATTTCTACAGAAAAGGAATCTGTTGACATTGAATATAGATTTAGGTATTAGGAAGACATTTTTGAAAACCTTTGTCTGGAGCGTCGCACTCGATGGAAGTGAAACTTGGGCTATTGGTGCAGCAGAAAGGAGGAGAATTGAAGCGTTTGAAATGTGGTGTTACAGGAGAATGATGAAGATCAGATGGGTAGATAGGGTTACAAACGAAGAGGTATTAAGACGAGTGGGAGAGGAGAGATGTTTCTGGCGACTGCTAATGAAGAAAAGAGATAGGTTGGTAGGATACATACTAAGGCACCCGGGAATAGCAAGCTTAATTATGGAAGGAAGGGTCGAGGACAAAAACTATAGGGGTAGACCAAGGTTAGAGTATGTTAAACAGATTTCCTCGGACGTAGGGTGTGGTAGCTATGTAGAGATGAAACAATTAGCTCAGGACAGGGAGGCATGGAGAGCTGCATCAAATCAGTCAAAAGACTGAAGTCTCGAACAAAACATCTAGAGCAGATGATTCTAGTAATCAGAGACACTGTTATTTCCAATTAACTTTTTAGTTAGTTGAAAGATTGGCATTAGTACAATAACCCGACTATTCAGTCATTATTCGAATGAATCGACGAACAAATCGAATCATACAAAAATCGAATAAATATAAATGATAGAAACATGGAGAAAATAAAGCATAGAGGGAAAAAGTAGGAAAGAAAGAAAGATAGCATGTGATTCGCCCCTGCGTCCAACAACTCGTTCACTGGGCATATCGCTTTACACAAATTGCTGTAATTTGTGAGTACCTTTCTTCTTGGAATAATTCAAATATTTGAACTGTTTGATTTATTATTACTAGCATTACCCGTCGCGGCTTCGCCCGCGAATATTCTAGTTGTAAAGAGTACACTTAGCAAAATCTCAATCATGAATGCTATGACTGATTTATCCATGATATGAATAATCAGACTTTATCAATTCAGCTACTGGTGCAGTGGTTAGGGGTTTGTAATTCCTTCATAGGTACAGTATATCAGAGCGAAGTTAGTTTTCTGGGAATATCACAGACACTGTTAATTTAAGGGCCTTTAAATGTGGGTTTCGGAGACCCTTTTTAGTCGGGTGAAAAAGACCTTTCGTACCACACTCACACGTGAAAATTGCGTGAAAAAATTCTAGAGTGCCCCTTGACCCCCTTAAGCGCAATATACTGTATGTATTGATGAATTTTACAGCTTAATTTAGTTCAGTGATAATCTTATAACCGTCTGGAAACTTTCACAGTGATGTAATAATTGGAATTGCATTGCGTCTTACAGAAATAGATGGACCTGTGAGATTCGGTTACCATGGTTACCGTATTGCATTCTTTCTTCTTCTTCTTCTTCTTTCGAATAACCCATTTGGAGGGTACGATGAATCAACGTTGGCTATTGTCCATTGTATTCAATTTCCGTTGTTTCCAAATTTCTTTCATCCTTCTAGAGTGACGATCTTTCTCCTCCTGAGTCCACTTTCTGCCAGTTGTTTGTTTCTTCCTTTCTTGAAATTTTGCGTTTTGAATAGCTTCTCTGAAGAGTGATCTGTTTGCTATTGTGTCTGTCTGAATTTTGGCGTTTGTCAAATCTTTGTCAATTTCAATGAACCATGTGGGTTTGGATTTGTAACTAGTCAGTAAGTTGAAGATCTGTTTAGTTAGTCTACTATTTTCCATTCTATAGATATGCCCAAAAAACTGTAATCTTCTCTTTCTCATTACATCAGTTAATTTTTCACATTTCAAATATAACTCTCTATTTGGTCGTAACCTATATTCTGCGATATTATTTCGTTTAGCTCCCAGTATTTTTCTCAGAATTCGTCTTTCAGTCTTCTCTAATTTGTCTAAATCACCAAATCTTGTTAATTTAAGTGTTTCTGCTGCATACAGAGTTTCAGGTCTGACTACTGTTTGATAATGCCTTAATTTAGTGTTCCAGGATAAGCTTTTTTTATTATATATATCTTTTGTCATATGAAAACACCTTTGTAATTTATGCATACGTGTTTCTATTGCTGTCTTTTCCTGTGAGTCATTCATTATCCACTCTCCTAGGTATTGAAAGGAATTTGTTTTACATACTGAACTGTCATGAATTGTGATACTTTTGGGGGCATCGGTGATGTTTGTCATGAACTTAGTTTTTTCAAATGATATTTGTAGTCCGACTTTGGCTGCCTGTTTTTGCAACTCTCTAATTTGTTCTTGGGCAGTATCCAGTGAGTCAGTAAGTAATGCAATGTCATCCGCAAAAGCTAAACAATCTACAGTGATTTTATTTGGATGTCTTCCTAGTTGAACGCCTTTAGTATTGATGGCTTTCCTCCACTCTCGAATTACCTTTTCCAATGCACAATTGAAAAGCAGAGGTGACAGACCATCTCCTTGTCTCACACCTGACTTTATTTTGAAAGATTTTGAAAGTTCCCCTCTAAATTTAACTTTGGAAGTTGTGTTCGTTAGTGTTGCTTGAATTATTTCAGTTGTCTTGTTATCAAGTCCAAATTCCTTCAGAATGTTAATAAGTGCCTTTCTGTCAATGGAGTCATAGGCTTTTTTAAAATCCACAAAAGTAACTACATATTTCAAGTTCCTGATTTTCCTCATGTCTAATATGCTCTTTAAATTTAGTATTTGCTCCATACATGATCGTCCCTTCCTAAACCCTGCCTGATACTCTCCCAATTGTGGGTCAAGTATTTTTTCCGCTCTTTTTAAAAGTGCTTTGGATAAGATCTTATAGGTCACTAGCAGGAGGGAGATTCCTCTGTAATTGTTAGGATCAGTTTTCTTCCCTTTCTTATGTAGTGGATGTATCAAAGCAGATGTCCATTCTGATGGTAAACTGTGTGTTTTCCATATGTCATTTATGATTTCCGTTAAACATAGGATCATGTTGTCACTCGAGTATTTCCATAATTCAGCAACTATACTATCTTCTCCAGATGCTTTGTTATTTTTAAGTTCGTTTATAATCTCTTTAATTTCATTTGTTGTTGGTGGTTTCGAGTCTGGAGGAACGGGGAGTATATTATCAAAATTAAATGTCTCCTTTGGTGGATCGCAGTTGAGGAGTTCTTCAAAATATTCCGCAAGTATTCTGCAATTTTCAGCGTTATTATATGCAGTTTTCTGAGTCTTTGGATCTGTGAAAAGTAAGCTTGGTGGAGTATACTTCCTTAAACTACTTCTGAAAGTTTTGTAGAAGTCCTTTATATTGTGCTGTCTGAAGTCCGATTCTATTAATGTTAATTGGTCTTTCATATGTTGCACTTTTACCCTTTTGAGTCCCTTAGATGCATGTTTTCGGGATTCTATAAAGCTGTTCCTGGTATTCTCATTTTTATTTGCATTCCAGATGTTCCAAGCTCGTTGTCTTTTAAAGATTAGTTCATCACACTCAGCAGTCCACCAGGCATGTTTTCGTTTTCTTTTAAGGAGAATGGTTTCTTCTGCTGTCTGTACTAAGTCTCTTTGAAGTTGTTCCCATGTTTTAGGTGCTCTGCTTTCCAAAAGTGTTTTGAAATTATTTTCTGTAGCTAATTTTTGAGTATCAAACTTTTTGGATTGATAATGATTTTTCTTTTTATATATTGGTCTAATTTTGAATTTAATGAGTGACAGATAGTGGTCTGAATCTAAACCTGCACTCTTAGCAACTTTCACATTGAGTATCTCCATTGTAGACTGTCTGCTAATAGCAACATGGTCAAGTTGTTTCTCACCACAAACTGGATTTGGGGAAACCCAAGTAGTTTGTTTCCTAGGAAGTTTTTTGAAGAATGTAGATTTCAGGACTATGTTATGCTCTCTGCATAAACTAATAAGTCTTTCTCCATTTGTGTTAGTTCTTTTATGTGCCGGGAAATTGCCTACTATGGACCGATGTTGACGTTCTTTGCCGATTTGAGCGTTAAAGTCTCCAAGTAGAAGTATTGTATTTTTTGATGGAATTTGATCCAGGGTGTTTGATAGTTCTTGCCAAAAATTTTCCGTTTGTTCTTTCTGAGTCCTATTTTTCTCATTAGTTGGTGCATGTGTATTGACAACGGTATAAACTTTGTTTACTGATTTAAAGGATAGCAGGGATAATCTTTCATTAATGGATTGAAACTCTATTATTGAATTTAATATGTTCTGATTTACAATGAACCCAGTTCCAAACTGAGGTACATTTTTCATAACTCTCTTTCCAGGTTTTCCCTTGAATATTCTATAACCTTCTGAATCAAATGGATGTTCATCAGTATATCTAGTTTCTTGAAGAGCTGTTATCATAATCCTTTTCTCTTTGATGAAATTTATTAGAGTTTTAAGTTTTCCTGTTTTTAAGAGTGAATTGACATTAAAGGTAGCCAAAAAGTTTATGTTCTTGTGCTTAATTTTACTAGTGATTTGCTTAATGCTATTTTCAAGATGCTCCGACTCATCCTTTTCATCCTTTGCACAATGATGTAGGCCCCCAGAATCCGAGTGCCTACTTTTCATTTCCTTGGAAAATGGAGATTGGTTACTCCCTGGGGTAAAATCTCTTACAATGTGCATATCCATTGTTGATTGTTTGCTAGGTTAAGGGAACAAGTCCCCTAAAAATTCTACTCGAGGTTGTTAGCTCCGAGGATGGGTTTTCAGCCGCACCTTTGGTGAACAGACGCTGACCATCTAGCCGCTTGCTGCAAGACAGACGCTAAATGGATTTATGTAAAGCTGACATCTAACTAAATCATAGGGTAGATGCCTTTTATCCTATTAATCCCGGATACAGGGCCGCCCCGTCCGCCATTCATATTGTTCTATAGATCATCTATTCCACTATCAATGCCGTTGAGGACTTCACCGTAACCCTGGCAAGGGACCCTGACAAGGTGCTACCAGCCGGGCCAGCTGGACCTTGGTTTTTTTTAGAGGTGTTACTCCTCTATCACTCACCGCTTTGTCCTGGCTTGTGACAGGCAGAGCCTGGCTTCCCAAACATTGGGCCCAGGTTGCATTCTTTCATTATTTCATTGTAAATGTACATGTTTTAAGGTATTTATTTAACTGTGAGGCATTTAAAGAGTAAGTGAGTGCGTTTCGCTTACCCATTGGGTTATGCTGAACCTGTAGGTACCCCATATGTGCAGGTTGGTGTTAATGGGACCTTATTTTTGGTACAAAACTGGAATGGGACCTTAGCAGAATAATATAGCGAGGGATAATCGACTATTTGAAATACTTGAGTACGTCGAACGTTCGAATGATTCGAACAACCGAAATACTCGGATATCTGGATTGTTCGAACATTGGAATTGGCGATAAATCGAATATTGTAAAGTTATGTACGGCGGTATGTCAATTCATTTGCCGCAAAGACTGCCCCCGTGTGTGGAGAATACAACTCTGTAGGCTTGCAGAAAGGGATTGACATTTGGCCGGAAATTCCACGTCACTCATCACCTCTCTGCAGTGTTGCCAAATCTTGAAACGGGAAAGAACTAAACCCTGCGCTTTAAAACACCAGAAAAGCACCAGCTCTACTCTATGATTCAAAACACTAGAAAAACACACAAAAATATATAAGTATATACACGGATTTTCTTTTAACTTACATTTCTTTCATGAAAAATCTTCCTTTTCACTTTCGGAGCCTGCTACCGCTATTACATCTTTAGAGCAGAAAGATGTAGTAACTTACTGCTGTAGCTCTGCATACTTCCAATTTTGGCCACTATATCCTACAGCCTACTAGGCAACGAACAAACAGCGACCGTGAGTTTGAGATAGATTTACAATGCTGACTGTGGTTGCGTAAGAGCCTTCGCAAGAAACTGGGAAATCCCCTGGCAGCTGGGATGAAAATAGAGAATAGGCGGATTCTTTATACAAGTGCACTCCAGCTCTGAGCCCTGCATGTTACAGGCCGGACGTTTGTTTTAGACGAGTGAAAAATCTTAATGGAAGCCTGGAGGCGAGTTACTACAGTACATGTGTTATCAGCTGCCCCAAGCGGTCCGATGATTGACATATCTGTTTCACACTACTACTGAAGTACAGTAATAGGCAAATATAATGACGTTCTGTTCGTAACTACGTAACGTGTACTTCCGCGGCACATAATACTTCGACGTGGACTGTACTGTCTGCTCAAGTCTGGAATTCCATTATATCAGATCGGTGGTGACAAGTGTGAAGCGATAGGGTGAGAGAGTGAGTGTGTGTAGGCTCGCCCGCAGGCTTCAAGGCCAAGGGCAATCGTCTAAAACAAACGTCCGGCCTGTACGCTTACTTGGCATTTATGCACGAGAATGAGAATTTCAGGGACTTCCCTTGCTAGAGTGTTGACATTAACCCGTGTAAGGCTGAACTTTGCCTATCTTTATTGATTAACTTTATTAAAATTATTACATGGCTTTCAGGATTTACTTATTAGTCACATGAGACAATTTCATGGAAAAATTCGTTAACCACCAGATTTGGCACTGGTTTTATTGAAAGAACACCAGTATTTCGCTATGGCGCTATATGAAAATTTCTGGCACCAGATGAACTTCAGAAACACCAGATCTGGTGCTAAAACACCAAATTGGCAACACTGCCCCTCTGCCTCTTTACCAATCCTTGTTCCCATAGTTGACGTCACGATACTCTGCGTTGCAATATTACAGCCTATATGCTTCAGTACCTGATCAGCTGTATCTCTGGCATGTGCAGTTTGGCAAACTCGTTCTCAGACCACATGGCGAGACGAGAACTGTCAATCCATTCTGGCAGCTCACAGAGTACAGTGAGTCCGGGAATGTTCTCCGCAGCGCCTACATGCGTCTTCGTGAGCTAACTACAGCAGTTACGTTGGTAGCACGGCTGCCGCTTGCATCATAACAAATAAATAGTAAATTTTGTACTCACCACAGCCATTCATAACAGATGCTGGAACCATTCACAGTACATCACTCTTCTTCCGTAGTCAGTTTGTTTTAATTCATGAACCACGGTAACTTAATAAGGGAACAACTGAAACCTGTCTCTTACAGCCTTATGTGCTGTCGACTTAAAGATTCTTGTTTATTGAACTAATTTTCGTGTTGATTTACTTGGACTACGCAGCATTATATCGGAGATTTCATCAAGTTTTTCGTCTGTTAAAAGCGTAGACCTGCCTGTTCCCGGTACATCGTGAACTGAGCCAGTCACACGAAATTTACTTACCAAATCCCGAACGGTATCACGGTTTTTACACTTTGAATTAGGAAACCACGCCTGAAATCTTAATTTTACATTTTCTGTAAACCGATTGAAAAAAATCCACAGCCTGCTTCCAGTCTCCGACCGGGTCAGGAATGGAATGAATGAAGCCCCCATCTAGCGGCGAGGATATGGATTGTGCCAGCTGCCGAGGCCTGACGCACTCCTCTGGGGCTATGATTAAATGAATGACAGATGAAATGAAATGATAGTGGAGAGTGTTGCTGGAATGAAAGTTTGACAGGGAAAACCGGAGTACCCGGAGAAAAACCTGTCTGCCTCCGTTTTGTCCAGCACAGATCTCACATGGAGTGACCGGGATTTGAACCACGGACTCAGCGGTGAGAGGCCTGCGTGCAGCCGCCTAGGCCACGGAGGCTTTTCTGTAAACCGATTGCCTCCGCGAAAAACGTATCTCACAAAACAAAACAAAAACTCTCTCTCTTCAGTAGTAAACATTACCGCCTGTATACTGTTGCACTCTTCTAATAATCTATCTGAACGCTCGCTTACTGCGATACACACTGAGGACATACGGTCTCTCTCGCTTATCGCAATACACACTGACAGCCCACACGCGGGAGCCCCCCTTTCAAGGACACAGTGCAGCCAACTAAACTTATGACTCAACTACTCGCAGCTACACGTACCCACTGCGGAGAACATTCCCGGGCGCCCTGTATTACAGTCTATACTTACTGGCCAGGCTCAGCCTCAGGTTCTGCTACGACCAGCACTGCTGCCAGGAGCACAACACACCACACCTGGAACAGAATGAACACACTCAACAGATCTGTAACATGACAAGTTTCGTCATACATGAAGCGCATACCGTCTCTGCTGCAGCGTTACGGCTGCGATGTTCAGGCGCAGATCTAGAGTTTTGGCTTAGGGTGAGGGGCAGAGAATCGAAATTGTTAAGAAAAATGGTATCACTAAAAACGCTATCACAAAATTACCAAACGTACAAAACAAGACCATTTTTTTTGCAAGCTACATGGATAGAAATTTGATGCGTTTAGCGCGCCAAATATATTCGTACAAATTGCAACGGTGTGTTTTGCGACTTTTACATCAAGCTTCGAGAAAATTATCAAGGTACGTTACAGTTTCGGCAAGTCGAGTTGGTACCGACAAAGGGAGAAAGTCACAGCTTAAATTGCCAACCAAGCTTGCAGTTTGGACTTCGGCAAAATTTTTTGGTGCGAAAAAAGCCCCAAATTCCTATCCGTGCATTGCTGCACATTCATCGTGACATCACTATAGACATCGATTCGGTAATCACAAGGTTTGCTAAACAAAATAGACGAGTTGATTTTGTTATATAAATAATCTATTTTATATAACAGGTATGAAGTTGTAAATATGTACAGTTGTAACAGAACATAATAATTGCAATAACGATATTTTCAGTATTGAATAAAATGAAAAAAAAAAACTGTTTTTCAATTAAAATTCATTAAGTTTTATTTGTCTGGTTATTGTGTTTTCGTTTTTTGAATTTGAAAAAAAAAATGGTCTCCGTTTGGGTGGGGGGAGGGGGTCACAACCCCCTGACCCCCTTGAATCGGCGCCTGGTGATGTACGCAGGCGCAAGGCCGTATTTAGAGGGGGGCAAACCGGGCAACTGCCCAGGGTGGCACATTACGGGGACGGCAAAATTTCTGGAAAGCTATACAAACAAGATGTTCAGGAAGGAATAGGCTACATAGTCTACTTTCTCCTAAATGCGTGGGTACAGTCGTAACTCATCGTCCTTTTCAAGG
This sequence comes from Meconema thalassinum, assembly GCA_946902985.2. NCBI lineage: Eukaryota > Metazoa > Arthropoda > Insecta > Orthoptera > Tettigoniidae > Meconema > Meconema thalassinum. The sequence goes on along the minus strand of OX336401.1, from coordinate 57,509,293 downwards.
AGCTTAATTAAATGTTGGTTGTTGAATAACAACATGCTACAGTATCTTATATATTGAATCCTCACCTGAAATATGGACTAGGGAGCAAACAGTAGCCTCCATTTTGACCCAACGGGATGGCACGGCCCAGCACGATACGGCACGGTCTGCCTGAACTGTTAGTCACAGCTATATTCTATTATAAGATGTTATTATCCTACGGGTCACCTCCTTGAGGACAGCTTAAACTACCCTTAGTACGATAAACAGATTTGGTGAGCCTGGCCTTGTTGAATCGTAAGGGGGCTATATTAATAGCATGATTCATACGTCCGCCATCTTGAAACTATTTGTCTGATGACCTTGTAGTTTAGGCAAAAAACACTTCCCACTATAAGGTACATTTTCGTAAAGTTTGTTAGAGATCGGATGATTAAGCTAGTCGTAATTTGATTTAAGCTTTGAACATTTGAGTGGCCGCCTTTACGTTAAGATGGTGGCGATATTAAACATGACACTGAGGTATCTTTTGCTAGTGCTACCTCTATACCAAATTTCGTTAAATTCGGTTTCGTCGTGTTTGAATTGATAGGGGGGAGATACACACAGAGACAGACTGACAACTTTTGGCCCGTGTACATCTCATAAGTCTACTTTTTTTTTTTTGAAAAAATCGTAAGTAGGCTAAAAAGCGTTGACATTAATTGTCGAATTCCTGGAATTTAAGTCTGCCTCCCTAATGTCACGAGATGTAGGCCTATATTTGTCACGATTGGTTACTTTAATTGTGAAGGACGTCTTGCAGTTGTAACCGGCAACTGATTCTTAGCCCAAGTGAATCATCGTCATACGTGACATTAATGCGCTTTTGAGTTCCTTCTGTTGAAAGAGATTCAGTAGGTTCTTATTTGTCATGATCGGTTACTCTGCTTGTGAAATGTACAACTCGGCCACTTAACACAAATTATTTAATCACAATTTTTAAAGATATTACCGATATTCATGAAATCAGTGCGCAGTACGGTAGTGAACTGTTAGCTTGCCCTCTAATCTACTATGTACGCTATGCTAGAAGTACTGATGTGATGTCAATGACATACTTTTTATAAGTTAGTGTAAATTTATGTATGTTTATATTTGCAGTTTGGTAAACACACATTTATAGTGTTTGTTACTCATATTCAAGTACGCAAGCCCAAGACGGGGGGAGAGAAAAATTGCAGGGGCATATTCTTAGGGCTACCGGGACTATCGGCGCGGCGGTAGCCCAAGAAAATTACATTAGAAATAAATAACAGTTTATTACAGTTTCAATAAAGCATTCAAACAATCGTGGCTTTCATGCACATTCTTCTTTATCGAAATAAATAATGGTTAGTGGGTAGTCAACGCGGCAACGCAGTAGAAACCGACCAAGAAAGCGGCAGCCTTACGCCGCTCTCCCCATCTCTCCGCACCCACCCTTGTTCCGTGCAGGCACAGCGCTCATAGCGAGCGAGTTGCCGCTACAGCCAGCGGTTTCTTTGAAGTTAAAAGCGTTTTAAGCAACAAATAGCCTACAATAAATATACATTATCGCGCGCATACATGTGAGTATGTTTTAGAAGTTTTTTTTTTTTTTCGATGTGTGATTTCTTTATGTGTGTGTATGCTGAAGAATCTTTATGTAGTGTAGTGTTTAGTTTTAACTGTGCCAATTGTGATTTTCTAAGAAGATTATGGAATAAACATCTGTGGGGATATTAAATGCCAATGACTGTATAATAGAGAGTTTGTTAGAAGTTCCTTTCAGCCGTCGCGTCGTCCATACAGTGAGAATGTTCATATTATACATATGACAAAGCCTACACCTGAACTGAAATTGTGTGCCAATGTAGGCATATACACGTCATTTCACATCATCTACATATGCTAGGTGGAATAGGTTATCTGGCAGTTCTAAACTGTCTAAATTGTATTGCTGGCCGTGTTTGTTATTTAGACGTTAAGTTAATGTATGGTGAAATGAAGGGTTTTCAACTCTTTTCGCACGGCAGTTCAAAAGCATGTTTTGTGTAATATTAAGCTCAGCCGTAGCCCAGATCTTCAGACCAGTATATGCCACTGAAAAATTGTGTTGCCCAGGGGCGCAGAAGTCCTAAATATGGGCCTGCGCATGCACAATGGCTTCCTTCAACCAATGCCACGTTGGAGACATTCACATAGTAACTTATGTGTTTAAAATCAGGGTTGGGTGTTACTTTTCAAAAGGAACGTACTTGCAGTTATGCAGTGTAACTTTTATTAGAAGGATAAGCTCTCCAATGAGTGTGAAATGTGCAAACAAGAACAGTTCAAAAACTGACCAAGTTATTATTATGATTGTTACAACGTATACAACATATCAGTATAGTTAGTTTCGAAGAGAACTAGGGAGTGTCACAAGAGGGGGAATAGAACAACCCTCAACATGCAATTATCAATAAATATCCCCGTATCTTTTAGGGGCTAAGGAATGCTGAGAATCTTCAAGATTTCAAATTTCATTTTTACGTCATATCAGTCAGACCAGCCCTCCAGACACATAATACAAGAAAACCCTTCAGAAAATTTAGTAAATATGTTAGAAATGCCTCTAACACCTAGCGGTGAACGTTGGAACTTGATACAGCGTTTCTAACCAAATAACGTACAAATTTATCTACACACAACCAATTGTATTAGCAGGTTCTTTTACCATGCCATAAATCTATGACATGGCCCCGCCACCTTTACTTCCCCTCCGAAGGAAGGCATACTGAGGGATTTTAACGCTCTTAAAAAAATCCAACGACTTTGGCCTGGGTACAACCGACGATCTTAGGCACAGCAGTTCTGCATGCTAACAACTACGCCACCGCAGCCGTAATTATTTCTGATAAAATATTAAGCCCCTGAAAAAAGAACTATTTATTTGAATGTTACAAAACTTAGAAATGGTGATCCCTTTAACAAAACAGTCTTCCTCCCTCAAACGCTAGTGTTGCTGTGATGAGCCCTAAACTACTGTGGGATTGTTAACTAATATGTGTGGACAAGTGCTCTGTTGTGATGACGAAAAGCTAGGACTACTACCCTACCAGTGAATTGTTACCGTTAGAAGGGGAGCGCAGCTGTTGTGTATACATTACGTCATCTCGCCTCGCTATGGCTGCAGCGAGCGTCTTGCGAGGCAAGAGGGAGGGGGAAGACTCATGTACAGTCATATGCTACAATGAGAACACACCGCACAGCGCACGGCCCAGCATGAATCAGGCACACAAATAACGTCCATAGCAGGCGTGTGGCTGAGCGGAGCGAATTAGTTCGGATTTCCGCCACCGGTAACAACTCGCTGGACGGGTAGTACTTTGTCTACTGCTAATGTATTGTAACCGTACATACCCGGGGTCATGGTTGATTATACTCAATGAGGGATACTAAAAAAATTCATCTTTCTCCATTTATTCTTTTTATTTAACACTGAGCATCCACTTCACTTCTCGGGATCTTATCACACAAAACCAAATCATTCTTGCTAATAAGAATCAGACCAAGTCAATAGATACTTCTCTTTTCCACAAAAACCTTTATCTAAGTCCAAGACCGAACACAATAATCATCTAACCTCTTCCCTCATACATATCTACAATCTCCATAGATACTCTCAAAGATACTCACTAATAACTAAATCTTTCAGCATGAACTCCTAACAAGAATTTTACAGCATGGAATCTAAAATAATAATCAAAGATATATAAAAAACAGCATCAAAAAAGAATATATAAAAGATCTAACTTATATGAGCATGGCCTCCCCTACCTCACTACTGAACTATCACAAGGAAGCCATGTTATAACCTTAACCTATAATCTAAAAGATTGTACTGTGACAGTATGGATACTGTGGGATGTCTAGAGGCTGCTCCGACAAACACTCTTGGAGTAGGTTTTAGTAAATTGTATAAATAATCTGAGTTCTTTGAATTTAAGAAGCTTTTATAAAAGCTTGTATCTCTTGAAGAGTTTTCAGATTATACTAGCCGACAAGAAACAATTTCTTATTTGCTTCTTTTACAGAAATACAAGATTTTTACTAAATTTGGGTCAGGAAAACCGAATATGTTTGTTTATTTGTTTATTAGCTGTAGTATTTTAGATACACTGCTTGTGTTACATGTACTTACAGTATGTAGTAAAAACTGCTCCACAATTCGGAGGAAAGGAGTCCAGATGAGAATCGAGAAGATGAATTTGTAGTGACATATTGCAGCCTAATGTATTATTCTTCTCTAGGAGGTTATTTAAATTTCAACATAGTTTTCATCTCGTCTTTTTCCCAAAAAAAAAACCTAGTACAACACCTATAAAGGTTCCCGAAGCAGCTTTTTCATTACCCTGGAGGGCTCAATCAAAATTTTAATCCTTAAGAAGGTCACGGAATTAGGGACCAACAAAGATCCCTTCTTTCACTTTAGCTTCAATGAGAAGTGGGTATTTTGCTCTCAGGTACTTGAAAGCCTCTTCATTCCTATCCACCCCCCTTCACGAAGTTCTTCATAAGCCCAAGATTGATGTGTAAAGGGGGCAAAATAATTTTGTTTCTGTCAACCAGAGGACTGTGATGTACGATTTTCCCCAGGGCACAAAGTTTCCCTAGAAGGCCAGACCTTTCTGCTGTAATGTCCCATAAGAAGAAGAAAACAAGTGTTATTCACACACAATAAACAAAATATGGCAGAAAATGACTCAGGATACCTGTAATAAGAATTGCCAACCCACAATTTATTTAAATAAAGAAATCCCTACTCTAGCTTTTAATGAAATACCGTATATTTTTATCTCAGAACATCAGCTCAAAGATTCTCAAAGTGCTGGAAGCTATCCCCTGTTTGGAAATTGCAAATCTTATCTCTAACATGCTTTGTGAAAGAGAGTTCGTAGTATTCCTAGATGATGCTAAAAGTCGCAAAAGGAAACCAAATAATGGTCTACCCCAAGGATCAGTTTTGGCCACAGTTCTATTCAATCTGTACATTCATGACTTGCCACCAACAACAGCTACTAAGTTTATTTACTCAGATGACATTGCACTGGTAGCTCAAAGCAGAACTTTTGAAGATGCAGAAGGCACTCTTACAAGCGATCTGGAGAAAATGTCAACGTTCTTCAAGTCCTGGTGACTGATCCCAAGTATGTCTAAGACAGAGGTTTCATGCTTCCATCTTGCCAACCGACTAGCAAACTACAAGCCAAATGTTGTATTTCGTGGTGAAAAACTGAAATACAACCCATTCCCGAAATACCTAGGTGTCACGCTGGACCGAACTCTGAGCTACAAAGAACACCTCACCAAGCTCTCTCACAAAATTTCCACCAGAAATAACATCCTGCACAAGCTTTGCGGTAGTTCATGGGGAGCCACGGCGGACTGCTTAAGATTAACGGGTATCAGTCTAGTCTATTCTGCAGCGGAATACTGTGCTCCAGTATGGTTGGAAAGTGCACATGTGCATCAAGTGGATACCAAGCTGAATGACGCTATGCGTTGCATAACCGGCACCATAAAATCAACCCCTCGCCACTGGCTACCAGTACTAAGCCACATTCCACCACCTCATCTGAGGAGGAAGGAAGCTCTGATCAGAGAAGCAAAGAAGATCTATGCTTCTCCCTCATTACCAATACACCAGGAATTCTGCCACCCACCACCGAAGCGACTTCATTCGAGGAGACCAACCAGTTTATTGGCCGACCAACTTCTGGCAAATCGATTCAACCTAAACCAATGCTGGCAGGACGAATGGTCAAACTCAACGTCTGGAACTAGTGCCCAGGAGATCAACCCAACGGTGAAAATACAAGGATTTGACCTTCCTAGAAAATTATGGTGTCGCCTCAATAGACTGAGAACCAAGCACGGCCGTTGCAATTACCTATGCCATAAGTGGGGTTGGATAGATTCCCCATTGTGTCAATGCAATGAGGAGGAACAGACCATGGACCATATCATCCAGCGCTGCCCTCTACACGCCTACTCCGGGAGCCCTAGTGATCTGTTTCATCTTCGAGAATGTACTGTGGAATGGCTCCAAAACTTGAACTTGGATTTGTGATTTGTCTTTATGTAATTCACCATACGATTAAATAAAATAAAGCATTTTAAATGCCATATTCGTATTTCCCATAATCGAATAAATTAGAAATGAGTGTTGGTTAGTGGTATGTTAGAATGAAATACCGTAACCAAGGTTACTACAGTGTCTTATTTATAAGAATGATCACGCCAACTAATAAGCGTTAGTGGAGTACTTACGATCCCTGCCATGGTAGCTGCAGTAGATGATGGATTGAGTGCACTGTGCGGGGTTTAAATAGGTCCCCACGGGCGGTGCGGTGCTCTGGGCCGCCTCCAAACACGTACTCCCCCTGACTTTCACCGTGATGTGTCGCGAACACTAATCCGCGAAGGTCACTTCCAGGGGCCATCCTTCCTTCCTTCCTTCCTTCCGGAAGTATTTCCTACATCCAGTTGTTTCTCGAGTAACTGTCTTAAAACTATTCCATCACTGAATTAATGGTAATGATGATGCTAATTGTTGTTTTAAGGGGCCTAACATCTGGGTTTTCGGCCCCTAATGGTTTGGGTGATTGTATAAGATGAGATGAGAATAAAAACTATAACTAATACTAACTACAGACTTACATACTAGAAGAAGAAATGGTAAACAAATAAAGGATTAGGAGAATAAAAGACAGGAAGAAAATAAATGCCCTCAACCCTCGAAGAATGAGGATTGAGGGACTTGGAAGGAAGGAGAGCCATGAAAGGCAGATAGGAAAGTGGGAGGGGGAAAGGAGACGGCCCGCCCCAAGGTCAGGGAAAAAAGGGACAAAACGGACCCAGCTAAGGAATCCCTCGGGGTCGCCAACTCCCAAACTCACCAGCCGTGAGCCCTTGAGGGTGTAGCACTATCCAGGGTGCACCAGAAGTGGTGGGGCGACATACGCCCTGCCTCCTTGAGGGCCTTGTGCAGAAGCCAGGAGATAACATGAAAAGAAAAAGAAGGCTGACACCTCGAAGAAGGAGGGTATCAGGAAAGATAAGACAAGGGCCAAATAAGGCGGGAAATTGAAAGACTACCTAGGCCTTGGATACACTAATACCGTCGGGGTCGGAAGAGAACAAGAGTTGACCAAGAGAGGTCGACAGGTAAGAAGACGGAGAGGAGTCCGGCACAAGTAAGTGGAAGTAATGCCGGACTCGGCCGGGGTCCCGTGGTCGCGAACCCACGTCCCACTAGTTGTGAGTCCCTGGGGAGCACTGAATTAAAATGCGACAATTAGGAGTCCATTCACTTTTCCCAATGTTGGATTTTTTAGAAAATTAGTAACAGATGGGCTCACCTTATTATTCACAAAATTGAGACAACATTCACCGTGATTGGACATTACTTCACTTTATCTGTCGGAGACTGTACCTATGAATATTCAGTTGACAAAAAAAAATTATTTTCTTGACTGCGGAATAAATTCATGCCGTTGAGAAATTCCAAAACAATCCACCCAAAGGAAAACTAATTTCAGCTGACGAATAAACATTTCAAGAACCTTTCACCACTCTCATTATAAAATTCGCTAAGGTGTATGTTTCACAAAACTCAAGCTCCTAAACCAGAGGGAGGTAGAAGGTGTGGGTTGTACAAAATCTTCCAACTATTTAGCTGATGACCTTTTAATTTGGTCAAAAGACGTCTCCTATGTGAAGGTATGTTGTTGCAAATTTTGGTACAGAACAGATGAATAAGTTAGTCGTAATTTAATTTATGCTTTGTACATTTGGATGGCCAACATTACTTTTTCGTCAAGATGGCGGCGTTATAAAACATGACACAGAGGTGTCCTTTGCTAGTGCTACCTGTGTACCAAATTTCGTTAAATTTGGTTTCGTCGTGTTTGAATTGATAGGGGGGGGGGGAGTGGGGAGCGTGTACCTCTCATAAGTCTACTTTCTATTTTTTGCGAAAATCGTTAGGAGGCTAAAAAGCGCCGACAGTAAATGTCAACTTCCTGGAATTTAAATCTGCCTCCGGTAGGGGAATATTTACTAATGTCACGATATGTATATTTGTCACGATTGGTTACTTAACTTGTGAAATGTACAAATCGGGCACTTCGTAGAAATTATGTAATCACAGTTTTTAAAGATCTTACCGATATTTTATGAAATCAGTGAGCAGTACGGTAGTGAACTGTCAGCTTGCCCTCTAATATAGAATGTACGATATGCTGGAAATACTGATGTGATGTCAATGATGTACTTTTTAAAAGTTAGCGTAAATTTATGTACGGTATTGTGACCGATCCAGTCAGGGTCAATTACCGGCCCCGGATGACAGAAGATCGAGAGGAGACCGGAGGGTCAGTATGACGTCATGGCATGACGCGGCGAGGCAACCGCGAGAGTAGGGGAATGCTCCAGAAGGTTCCAACCCCTTCCACTTTTTTTCTCGAAGGAGGACGCAGTTCCGGAATGTTCAGTGAGTCAATAGTGCGTGGACACGAGTATGTTATCCAGCGGAGCACGGACGAGTAGCCCATATCACGTAGACAGTAATTTGCATCGGGAACTTGAATGGTTTTCGTGAGTGATCAGCAGGCCATGAAGCATGAAGCTAGCGTGCATGTAGTGCCAATGAGTTGTTTACAGTGAAGTATGTCAGTTTGTTTGTCGAACAGAGTGAATTTCAAGACGATATCGGACTCGCTATTACGTTCATGCCGACAATTTATGTTAATTAAAGATGAATACCAGGAGGTGTTTAACATTACGAGTATCAGGGAAAGAACAATAATAACGATAGTCGAGGCGAAGCATTATCGCGAGGCCCTATATTGTAACAGACATCCATTCGAAAATAGCATAGCAGTGCGGCATTTTAAGAGACGCAGTGAGAATGCAACAGGGAAGGCTACATCTATTTTAAGCTTGTGTTGGAAGACTGCAGGCCGCAGGCAACTTGATATGTCGGTCAAGGCCAGGTCGAAATAGCTGCTCGTGGAAGGAAGTGTGTCACTGGTTGAGGAAAGTGAATACATATAATTCAAGTGAACCAGGAACTAGACGCAATAGTGCGTGGGCGTGAAAGTGCTCTGATATAGTGAAATGTAATATTGCCACACGGCGGCATGAACTTAATAACCATGGACTCAAATATTCTGGGAATCAACATGCATATTAATACGCAAATTATGCTGCACTGAACCTCTAAAGGGGCCATAATGGGGTGAACGGTCGCAACGAGATGGACGAGTGGACCATGGTTGGGACGTCAGGAGACGCCGCTGCTGAAGGTGACCGGGGGCAACCAGTGGGCGGACATGGGCGTCGCCAGGAGATCGAGAGGTGTCGGGGGCGTATACCTCTACCAGTACGCTGGGAGACCACATCGCGGAGACGCTGGAGGAACAACGTCGCCCTAATGCCGCAGACGACACCGACGCCGACGCCGACGCCAGGGATTTCCGAGGACACCGGATATAAAGTAAGACGTTTCATTTCCATCCTTGTTCATCAGGAAGAAGAGAACTTCTACCTCGGATAGCCGTGCCATGAGATAACCTGAGATCGTGTAACTTAACGCCATTTATAATCATTTATTCCAGATTGAAAAAGAGCATCATTTTCTCATAGGGTTGTACAGATTTTTTGTCCTTTCTTTTCGGGTCGTTTTGACTTACATAAATTAACAGTATCAATGGTAGGAGTAAGACATACATTTATTCTCTGAGACATAATAATAATAATAATAATAATAATAATAATAATAATAATAATAATAATAATAATAATAATAATAATAATAAGTTGAAATTGGGTAAGTATAATATGAGCTGCCCATTTTGCTGGGAGATTCTAGCATTTCGATTTCCGAGGTCATTATACGAATTTATTCTGAAAGATTTGTCACGGATTGCATAGATTTTAATAGCAAAATGAATATGGTTAGAGATTGTCGAATAAGGTTCCTTGGATAGGATGCCATATTATCATACGACCTCGTGGTCCCGATAAAGTTGATACGCTCTGTTAGTGTGGGTTCTTGAGACATGCTAATAATGCATGATTTTTTGTAATGATGTTGTGTAAATTTAATGTGATAATTAGATATGGTATTATTCCGTCATATATGACGAGGTTATTCACGGGGCGACGTATGACCGTTGAATTGAATTTGTGAGGACAGGGTCCTCTTGACGAACGTGTTACGTTTATCGATGAGTTGTATATTGAATAGCGCAGGGGTGTAATTGATAGTGCGCTCGACAGTCAGATTGTTCGGATCCTCACACAGAGTGTTCGATGGAAGGGTTGCGATTAAATGTTCGTTGTGAGAATGAAATACGCTAGGGTGCCTTATTACGAGGTTCTTAACCTTTCATAAACATTAGACAATGCTATAATTTAATTACTTTAACAAATATGACAGTGTGGATCAAGGTTGTGGGAAAGGCGAATATAAATCAGTAATAATAATAAGAATTAGTAGTGTAAATATGTAAGCACAATCTGGGTGTGTAAATAATTTATGATAAGTTATAATTAATTGTTGAAATGCCATATTATGTGAAGCTGAGTTGATGTTTGAGTGCTATTTGATGTAATATGATGCTCTTTAGTTATTAATTTGCAGTTCGATAGAGGAGATCCGTCCATTGCTGTATAAGGGTAGACAGTTGCAATATACGTAGATATTCGATATTTTCTTAGAGTTTTTGCCGCAGGTGAACTTTGTGATAAGTGGCTAGTGATGTTTACATGCGACTGCACCGATAAATTAAGGGTTAATTTAGCTTTTTGAAAGGCGATCTCCTTGTCGGAACTTTAAGAGAGGACACCCACGAGTTTGAATAAGTATATTTTGTTTGTTTGTTTGTTTAGGGACTATGAACTTTTTTTTTTTTTTTGACTTTGTCCCACCCTAACTCTATACTCGTGCGTGGTAGGCAGGTAGCATATTTATTTATCATTTGGCCAATAAAGGAACAGATGTGATTTTACGAGGGCTTTTCCTTTCTTCTCTGTTTGTTAATTCAAGTTAGGGAGTTTGCTTTTGATTCCTGGTTCAGTCAATTTGCCATCCCAACCCGTAAACGACCCGAGACCCTTTGTCTCTGGCTCGCTGGAGCATTTCTTTAGTCTTGTCTATATGAACCAAGATTCACGCCCTGATTTTTTTTACCCACTCCCTTGGCTGTTTCTTCTGATGGGGCCGGGATGTTGGCCGGGTGATCGCCTGTCCCATTGGAGAAACGGGCACAGGGGGGGGGGGGAAGTGGCGCCGATAACGTGATGGCTCGACGACGATGGTGCGTTTCGTCTTCGTAATGGGCATGTTTTTTACTCAATCATTTGTTGTTGTGATGGGAGTATACTGAGTGGTCAGATTCGTGCCTTTGATGGGGGCGCGATGCTTGCCATGTGTAATTCTTTTGTGTAAAATTAACCTCGTATCACACTGAGCCTTTAGTGAACCATTTGACAGGGTTGGTACACGATCTCAGGTCATGGCTATACTCGACGACCTACATTCCCCTGTAGGCCCCTATATTTAAGTTGTATTGTAAGATGTCACAAGTAGTAACCGCAGAAAATATAGCTGATATATTAAAACAAATCCAAGATGGATTAAATGGTCTAACCACTGAAATGAATAATGTTAAGGATAGTATTGGGTCAATTAAGACAAACATGAAGAGCGATATGGATCGCTTACAGATGACACAAGAGGGTGTCGGTACTCAAATAGCAGGAATAAAAAAAGATGTTAGTGATAAAGTTGATGATCTCAGAACCGACTTATTAGAAGTCATGGGATCTAATCTTAAGAGTTTAGAATCGCATTTGCAGAAAAACATTGATGCTGTAGAACGTAATCTTAATCTATCAGGAAAGGCTGTAGATAATAAGATTAATCTACTCGATAAAAGGTAGAAACTACATTCCAAGTGCTCACCGCGGAGCTCAAAGATTCTATGGCACGGCAAATCAGGGATACTCAGAGTTCGCTTCGGGGGAATATTGAAGGACTTGAGGAGAAGTTGAACAGTAATATTAAAGGCATGGGACAAGATTTGACGGCAAAAATTGAGCAAATTGGTCAGTCTAACGAGGAAACCCTGGATAAGTTGAAACAGGACGTGTCAGGTTGGAAAGAAGAGGTTGCGAAGGACGTGAAAAACATGCAGATACAGGTTGAATCATTCCAGGACAGGTATGACAGGAAAATCACTCATTCACAAACGACATTATTCGAACATGTGAGAGAATCTATCCACACTTCCATTGTTGAGTTGGAGGAGAAGATCATTATTCAACAGGGAAGGCAACTCACTCGATTAGGCAACTTAGAGGCGGAAATGACGCAGATAAAAGACAAATCGGAGTCAGAAATGGTTAGATGGTCCGAAATTGAAAACACGCCACCTCTTAACGGGACGGAAAGTGAAAACGCCCCATCTTCTAGAAAGGCGGGAGAGGTAGTTGCAACGCCGAGAATACAGAGTACAAACCCCGCGGGACACCTGACTATCATTAGAAGTATAGACCACCAGCCGAGGAAATTCTCGGGGAACAATGGGACTAATAAAGTCACACCCATTGAATTTATGAGGGAGGTCTGTGAATACATGGCGGAAAATAAGATACCACGTGAGAGGGAACTAAGAGTTATTGAGAGGTCCCTGGAATCGACAGCATTAACTTGGTTTCGCGCATTTCAATACACGTTCACGAGCACGGACGAGTTCGAACGATTATTAATCAAACGCTTTTGGAGCCCCGAAGAACAATTGAACATACGGGCGGAACTATACGCTAAACGGTATGCGACGTCCAATCCGACTATGTATGCGGGGTACTTCGCATCGCAACTCGCCAGGCTGCAGTATTTGACTCCACCAGAGCCGGAGGACGAATTGGTCCAAGCCATTATACGACAGTTACCTGTGGAGGTCCAGAAGAGTGTAATAGCGTCAGGAGCCGAGACTTTAGAGGGATGTGAAGAGATTCTTCGAAAACTTGACCACACTAGTGCACAGTTACAGGCGAGGTCCGGACGACAGGAAAATAGAGATGTAAACACGGTCGTGATTGACAAAATTGCGCAGACGGAAGAGCGAACGCCGCGGGAGACGGACAGGCCAAGAGACACAGGGTACTATCGGAGCCGAGATAGGAGCTACGGTGAAACAGACGAGCGACCCAGATGGAGGAATAAACCGTACGAAGAGCGTAGGCGATCCCGATTCAACAATACGAAGGGACGATATGGTGAATATCAGCGAAGGCAGTCAAATCAATATTATCAGAGACAGAATGCCTATAGGGATTCTCGTTCGCAGGGGTCGCGGCCGAGCTATACGGAAAGACATCGAGAGAGCCAGAAACATTTACCTGGGAGTATATGGGAAAAACCATACGAGCGGTAATCAGGACATGCGACATCTGTCAGAGGTGCAAGTTCCCATCGGACGTATCTAAGGAGAAGCCTAGGGCTATTATACCGACCCGTCCGAATGAATTAATGGCTACGGACCTGTATGGACCCCTTCCGAGGTCTACCAGGGGTAACCAATACATCTTGGTGACGATGGATGTGTTTACCAAATTAGTCATGTTGCATCCTATACAGAAGGCAACATCCCGGTACGTAATTCGCAGGATTGAAACCGGCGTGATTCCAACTGCAGGGAAGCCAGAGTTCCTTCTGAGCGTTCACGGAACGCAGTTCACGAGCGCCGAATTTCAAGAAGCTATGGCACGACTCGGCATAAGGCATATCTTGAGCTCCATAAAATACCCAGATGGAAATCCAGTTGAAAGGGTAAATGCAGAGATTGGAAAATACTGCCGGATTTGCTGTCATGAACAGCATCAAAGATGGATGGAAGTGGTACCCATAATTGAACGTTGCTTGAACTCTACAACACATGAGAGTACCAGACAAATTCCTTGTCTTCTGCACCATGGACGAAAACCAAGTAGACCTTGGCATGCTGTTATCCAGGCACCTCCAGAGATTGAGCCGTCGGTGCAAAGGAGAAACGAACTGGCTCGGGAGAGGATGCAGCTACAGGCGCAGAAACGGGAGAGAAGGAAGGCTGGCCACCGTTTTCGCGAACCACTTCGAGTCAATGACCTGGTGCTGATTCGGAAACCTACGTCATCAAACTTACCACTCAGAGTGTATGGGAATTTTGCGCGCCCATTTTCGGGACCCCATAGGATTGCCAGAGTGATGGACAACAATTGCTATAGGGTGGTTGACAACGTCACGAATGCACTTGTTGGGAATTTCAATGCCGCGAATCTGCGGAAGTATCACAGGCAAGCCCGTTAGTCAGCATTGAGGAGCTGACTGAAAGGATCGTTCACATGCATCACTTGAGGAAAAATATAAGCTATGTTCCCACCGCTTATATTTTGAAGGCCGCGGGAGAGATGTGACCGATCCAGTCAGGGTCAATTACCGGCCCCGGATGACAGAAGATCGAGAGGAGACCGGAGGGTCAGTATGACGTCATGGCATGACGCGGCGAGGCAACCGCGAGAGTAGGGGAATGCTCCAGAAGGTTCCAACCCCTTCCACTTTTTTTCTCGAAGGAGGACGCAGTTCCGGAATGTTCAGTGAGTCAATAGTGCGTGGACGAGTATGTTATCCAGCGGAGCACGGACGAGTAGCCCATGTCACGTAGACAGTAATTTGCATCGGGAACTTGAATGGTTTTCGTGAGTGATCAGCAGGCCATGAAGCATGAAGCTAGCGTGCATGTAGTGCCAATGAGTTGTTTACAGTGAAGTATGTCAGTTTGTTTGTCGAACAGTGTGAATTTCAAGACGATATCGGACTCGCTATTACGTTCATGCCGACAATTTATGTTAATTAAAGACGAATACCAGGAGGTGTTTAACATTACGAGTATCAGGGAAAGAACAATAATAACGATAGTCGAGGCGAAGCATTATCGCGAGGCCCTATATTGTAACAGACATCCATTCGAAAATAGCATAGCAGTGCGGCATTTTAAGAGACGCAGTGAGAATGCAACAGGGAAGGCTACATCTATTTTAAGCTTGTGTTGGAAGACTGCAGGCCGCAGGCAACTTGATATGTCGGTCAAGGCCAGGTCGAAATAGCTGCTCGTGGAAGGAAGTGTGTCACTGGTTGAGGAAAGTGAATACATATAATTCAAGTGAACCAGGAACTACACGCTATAGTGCGTGGGCGTGAAAGTGCTCTGATATAGTGAAATGTAATATTGCCACACGGCGGCATGAACTTAATAACCATGGACTCAAATATTCTGGGAATCAACATGCATATTAATACGCAAATTATGCTGCACTGAACCTCTAAAGGGGCCATAATGGGGTGAACGGTCGCAACGAGATGGACGAGTGGACCATGGTTGGGACGTCAGGAGACGCCACTGCTGAAGGTGACCGGGGGCAACCAGTGGGCGGACATGGGCGTCGCCAGGAGATCGAGAGGTTCCGGGGGCGTATAACTCTACCAGTACGCTGGGAGACCACATCGCGGAGACGCTGGAGGAACAACGCCGCCCTAATGCCGCAGACGACACCGACGCCGACGCCGACGCCAGGGATTTCCGAGGACACCGGATATAAAGTAAGACGTTTCATTTCCATCCTTGTTCATCAGGAAGAAGAGAACTTCTACCTCGGATAGCCGTGCCATGAGATAACCTGAGATCGTGTAACTTAACGCCATTTATAATCATTTATTCCAGATTGAAAAAGAGCATCATTTTCTCATAGGGTTGTACAGATTTTTTGTCCTTTCTTTTCGGGTCGTTTTGACTTACATAAATTAACAGTATCAATGGTAGGAGTAAGACATACATTTATTCTCTGAGACATAATAATAATAATAATAATAATAATAATAATAATAATAATAATAATAAGTTGAAATTGGGTAAGTATAATATGAGATGCCCATTTTGCTGGGAGATTCTAGCATTTCGATTTCCGAGGTCATTATACGAATTTATTCTGAAAGATTTGTCACGGATTGCATAGATTTTAATAGCAAAATGAATATGGTTGGAGATTGTCGAATAAGGTTCCTTGGATAGGATGCCATATTATCATACGACCTCGTGGTCCCGATAAAGTTGATACGCTCTGTTAGTGTGGGTTCTTGAGACATGCTAATAATGCATGATTTTTTGTAATGATGTTGTGTAAAGTTAATGTGATAATTAGATATGGTATTATTCCGTCATATATGACGAGGTTATTCACGGGGCGACGTATGACCGTTGAATTGAATTTGTGAGGACAGGGTCCTCTTGACGAACGTGTTACGTTTATCGATGAGTTGTATATTGAATAGCGCAGGGGTGTAATTGATAGTGCGCTCGACAGTCAGATTGTTCGGATCCTCACACAGAGTGTTCGATGGAAGGGTTGCGATTAAATGTTCGTTGTGAGAATGAAATACGCTAGGGTGCCTTATTACGAGGTTCTTAACCTTTTATAAACATTAGACAATGCTATAATTTAATTGCAATAACAAATATGACAGTGTGGATCAAGGTTGTGGGAAAGGCGAATATAAATCAGTAATAATAATAAGAATTAGTAGTGTAAATATGTAAGCACAATCTGGGTGTGTAAATAATTTATGATAAGTTATAATTAATTGTTGAAATGCCATATTATGTGAAGCTGAGTTGATGTTTGAGTGCTATTTGATGTAATATGATGCTCTTAAGTTATTAATTTGCAGTTCGATAGAGGAGATCCGTCCATTGCTGTATAAGGGTAGACAGTTGTAATATACGTAGATATTCGATATTTTCTTAGAGTTTTTGCCGCAGGTGAACTTTGTGATAAGTGGCTAGTGATGTTTACATGCGTGTGCACCGATAAATTAAGGGTTAATTTAGCTTTTTGAAAGGCAATCTCCTTGTCGGAACTTTAAGAGAGGACACCCACGAGTTTGAATAAGTATATTTTTGTTTGTTTGTTTGTTTGTTTGTTTGTTTGTTTGTTTAGGGACTATGAACTTTATTTTTTTTGGACTTTGTCCCACCCTAACTCTATACTCGTGCGTGGTAGGCAGGTTGCATATTTATTTATCCTTTGGCCAATAAAGGAGCAGATGTGATTTTACGAGGGCTTTTCCTTTCTTCTCTGTTTGTTCATTCAAGTTAGGGAGTTTGCTTTTGAATCCTGGTTCAGTCAATTTGCCATCCCAACCCGTAAACGACCCGAGACCCTTTGTCTCTGGCTCGCTGGAGCATTTCTTTAGTCTTGTCTATATGAACCAAGATTCACGCCCTAATTTTTTTTACCCACTCCCTTGACTGTTTCTTCTGATGGGGCCGGGATGTTGGCCGGGTGATCGCCTGTCCCATTGGAGAAACGGGCACAGTATGTTTATATTTGCATTTTAGTCTTCTTCTTTTTAGTCGTTTACCTCCAGGTTGGTGGAACCCACGGACTCAGCGAGGGAACTCACCACTACCGCCTCTACGGGCAGTGTCCTAGAGCTGGGAACATCTAATCGGAGGGGATACAACTGGTGAGGTGGGATTGGCACCTCGCCCAGGCGGCCTCACCTGCAAAGCGAACAGGGGCCTCATGAGGGAAGGTAATGGAAGGTCAGGATGTATAGGCAAGGAAGAGGGAAGGAGGCGGCCGTGGGCTTGAAGAAGGTACTGCCCCCGGAAATTGAATTATATTGAGACCACGATGGCTGTATTGGAAAATATCAGTAAAGTTATGGATGTCATAGTTATGAAGTGGATATTCATGACGTAGGCACGGATGACGTAGAATTCAGGCCAGTAGGCTGATTGAGCTGAGATTCTTGGTGACGTCATGATTTTATTCGAGAAAGATCCGTGATTTACGACGCAGTCGCTGGAAACAAGGTATTGTGCTAAGGAAGAAGCTACGCTATTGGAGGAGAGACGCTAACCAATGAACGATAGTTTGGAAGGAAGACGGAGATTGCTGAAACTACGATATTCGATTATTTTTGGCATGCAGATTTATGGAAATCTATTTTCAGTTATGGCATTGATTTGGAATTCTGAAAATCCGTCAAGTATAGCCAAAGTTAAAACTTCCATCAATGACGCAGCAACAGGCTATGGAAGGGATGAATACGCCCCTTAAGAAGTTGATAAAAGGTCGTGCACAGGAGAGAGGAGCTCTCATACTCATACTCAGATCTCATACGCTCAGATCTCATACTTGTGATCGCATATATATTTCTGGTGATATAGTTATTTCCAAGTGATTCAGTGAAGTAAGGTGTCTTTAGCGTGAGGTGAAAGCCTTGCCGCATCGAACGAACTCGGAGCAGTTCCATTTCACGCTGCTCAAAACTAGGTGAAGTTGAAACGCGCACATTAACGTTTCCACCAGTCAAGATATCAGGCGCTAACTTCAGCCTTTACGATAATTCTGTTAGGCAGTATAACATTAAGGTGTATACAAGATTTGAACGATTTCACAGTGAGACTTCGAAAGATATTGGAACTTTTAGGCTGCCAACAAAAGTGATTTTCTCGCCACAGGAGAAACACTTTTATATTCCACATTATACACTACGGCTGACACGTGGAGTGCAACAGTTTGGTATTACAACGATACATTCGACTATGGAACACTATAATATTGCAGTGCTTTTGATGATTAGAATCGTAGTCGAGATGGAGGGCTAAGGCTTTGATGCAATTGGGACATATGTTATTGGAGTAAAGTAACAGCATGGAACTTCGTTAATCGTCTTTCTACAAAAGCGAGCATGTAGTGAACATCCAACTACACTCATGCATCGTTAATCCATCGCTGAATTATACCAGATAACAGTGGAAATAATTTCATACTCCACAACTATGAATATTTCTACGGAAATAACTACATTAAACTTCATGACGAATTCCTGCAAGAACTTCAGAGAACTTTCAAGAGAGGCCAGGGTTATCCCGGCGCACAATGAAGAATTTTGCCGGAAGGATGTTTCTCGTATCCACGGAGCAGTGCCATTTCGGAGTAGGAAGCAGTTCGATTCTCCGAGGACGCTGATTCCAAATTCGAGGATGGAGCTCATCTTTAAGGTGGTGAATTGGATCCATCAGCAGTCTTCTTTGGGGAATTTTTCTCTGGAACTTCAATCGGCAGATAAGGTAGTTGTGAACGTTTCTTGTATTATTTGAGTATTGTAGCGATATTTGAGCAAACATTTTTCCCATATTTTCTGTCCTACCTTTTGCCCCATTTTATTGATTGATATTTTTGTACTCAGTACACTTCGATGATTTATGCCTTTTTCTTCGACTTTTGAGACATTGCTATGTCATTGGCATACTTAAATAATTTTGGATCAGTTGAGACTGATGATTTAGATTCTTTCAGTAATTTGCATATTTTTTGTAGTCACGATTTGACTGTAAAGTTAACGATTTGCTATGGCAGATTTGAATTCAGACAGCGTGTCATTTTATTAAAGTAATTCTATTCAGTTAATTACTTTGACCAATTTTCTGTCATCCTCAAGAAAGAAGAATGATTTAAAAGATTTTAGAGCGTTAAAATCTTTTTCGATATCGACGATCTTTGAAATACTCGTCGTCTTATGAACATGATTGCAACATAGACATTTATCATTGCATTATAGACAATTTTATGAAATATGAACGTTAATTACAATTTATTGAATACATTATAGTAATGAACATTTGAGAGGAGTTTTTCTCAATTCTAGATTGGAACAATAATGTTTGCATTCCACAATCTAATTGTATTCTATTCGACTATTTTGCAGTTTAGTTGATCTTTGTTTGAAGATAGTATTTTTATACTGCGTTACTTTGAAGATGTTAATCTCAATTTTGATAGACCAGGCAGGAGTGTCTAATCGTATTTGCTATTAAATTTATTTGTGATTGGCAAATTTTTTACTTCATATCGATTCATGAATGAAACCCACGAAGGTTAAATGATAACAGTCATTATTACAATTGATGAATATAAGAATTTTTAAAGAGGAACAATGGATGTATAATCGATAGTTCAGTGGACGTGTAAAAGTCGCTGTTGAGTAATGCCCTTGAATAATGAAGGAGGTTCCCACATAATTAATGAAGTTGAAGAATTAATAGTGGAGGTTTTTGTGTGTAGTTTGAAAGATTTTTATGCCATATATATGTAGATATATGATGAATTTTGGGCCAATTGATGTGCCATGTTTGTACATTATGAACGAAGTATTTTCCCGCTGAATGTTGTTCTTGTTCTTTGAAAGATTGTTCATATGAAGATACTGTTAAAATTAACAAGAGTGTTAAATAATTTGAGATAAAGATTTTGAATGGAGGTTACAGTCACAAATATTAATAATTATTATTAAACATTATTAAACCTGAATTTGACAGTTTAATATAACTAACCTTCATTGGTCGATTATATCAACACGATTTGAGTAATTATCAACCGGATGGACGTGTGGTTCAATGTATTCCTTGTATAAATAATATAAACAATTTAATATTGTAAAATAATTTTGTAAATATCTTTGTTAAATAATTTGAAATGATAGTGATTAATAGAAGCGTGTATTAAATTTTCAATGGTCATTTGACATTGTTATAAACAATTTATTATTGTTATAAATAATTAATGAACTTTTGGTTATTAACATTTAGAGTTTTTTTATATACTCTAAACAATGCAAGTTAAGCAAGTGGTTTAAACAAATAATCATGATTTGGGATTGTTGGAGGAATCCACTGGTGTTTGAAGGAAGCATGTAAGACATTTGCGTGATAATATTTCAGTTGAGATGTGAACATTTACGTGTTTAAAGGAGAGAGCCGAGCTCTGAGGTAGCACGCTTATGGTAGGTTTGAACGAACGGGTGTCCGCTTTGACGACACAGGTGTTTTGCAGCTGGTCCGGACAACTGTGTTACTGAGACCAAGGGCGTTTCATAATAGCCTTGTGGCTATAAATAAAATGTGCAGGATATAAACACGCAAAGCAATTGATATTTGTGTCTCATCCCAAATCCCATTTCCATTCCCATTGCATTGTTATATTTTCGTTGCTAGGAGCTTGAGAAAGCTAAAACATTATATGTAGAGAATACAGGTCCTACAGGAGGACATGGTTATGTGGTCAATGGCTTCTAATTGCCACGTTAATTTTGTTGTTTCATTTTTGTTAAATATCATACTTTATGTGAAATAAATTATTGTGCAGTTTAAAGTTTCTCGTCTGCGTTCTGGTTCATTTTAAATATCATGGTGGAGGTTATTGTGAGGACATACTTTTAAGTGATCCAGTTGACAACCCAGTCCCCGAGATATATTTAAGAGGTAAGTCAAGGTAAGTATGAACCCCCGTATATTTTGGTGTGTTCCACAATAATTTTCTTGTTAACTATTCTGCTCTAATCTCGATAGTATCTGTCAGTGCCATTTTCATTGATGTAGCTATGCCGGCGCGTTTGATTATTGGCAATCCGATTGAGGGGGCGGATATCTGACAGCCTACTATCCGGAGATCGGGTACAGTACCATCCCGGCATTTGCCCGAAGACGAAGTGGGAAACCACGGAAAACCACTTCGAGGATGGCTGAGGTGGGAATCGAACCCCCTCTACTCATTTGGAACACCCGAGGCTGAGTAGACCCCGTTCCAGTCCTCATACCACTTTTTCAAATTTCGTGGCAGAGCCGGGAATCGAACCCAGGACCTCCGGGGCGGCAGCTAAGCGTGCTGGCCGCTACGCTACGGAGGCGACACTGCATTTTAGTAAACACACATTTATAGTGTTTGTTACTCATATTCAAGTACCCAAACAAGTATACATATCCCAAATCGTTTCAATAGTACAGGAAAAATCTTGCATTTCTTGAAAAATCAATGGAAATATATTTATTCGTTTATAAAATGCCTTAAAAAAATAAACAAGACGATAGCCCCTGGCATCGCGTACAGCTTGCATAGCACTACGGCCAGGCGGGTAGTCTGTACACATGGGGCGCACACAACCCATTATGCGAGAGTTCTCGCACGGGTCCGCTAGTTAAATTTATTTAATGTAATTTTCTGGATTTCATTTATATTATTAATGTTATTGCATTTTATTTTATTTGAATGTATATGATTTTCAATGTTTTATTGATTTTAGAATGATTTCCAACAGGATGGAGTACAGCTCCTAATGAATGTACAGAGCACAGATTGAGATGGTCTGTCTGTTAGGTAGCCCGCCCGAAGTTTGGTTGGATCCTCAAAAAGTACCACCGTTAGGTTATGTGGGTAGATACCAACAAAAACCCAAGGCAGTGAGCGCTATATTGAAGCGTACTAGGCAAGAAGGGGAGTGAGGTAGTTTGCAATTGCTTTTCTCATTGAGTCAGAACAGTATTACTAACTCTATGAGTAGAACATTTCACAGCATCCACAGGCACTGACTGCGCCCTGAATGTCATTACTAAGCAGCACCCATACCTCAGTAGCTTCCATATAATCACAGCCATGAGTGAGACTGAGACATCGGTGAAAAGACACATTTTACTCTAGCCCAGGGGTTCCCAACCTGCGGGGGAGGGGGGGGGGGTGAGGAGGGAGGGAAGGGGGGCGGAGGGAGCCCCTCAAGGGGGGCGTGAAGTGATTTCCGTATTACATTTCTTAACTCGAATATTACAATTTTGCATAATAAACATTTTTCGAATCTCTCCAAGTGATTGTCGCGCCAAGTCAATCGTTCAAAAGCACTGGTAATTGCCAACTGTCGGCACAAACCTCTGCGGAGCCGTGAGGTTGGAGGTGAAATAAGGAATTTGCTGTGTTGTAAGGAGCAAAATCAATGCCAATGTTATCGTGTCATTGGCATATCTTTCTGATTTCCTTGAAGCTTTGACCAGTTTGAACTTAAAGCTCAAAGGCAAAAACTCCAATATTATCTAATACATATAAAGCGCGTACTTCATATTATTTTTTTCAGAAATAATTATTCCAATATGTAGTGTTCGGTCTATATCCTCCATGTCTGTTTATCGAAGAGGTTACAGAAGCGACGAGTGGAGGGGAGGGGGAGGCGTGATAACCACCCGTATCTGAAGGGGGGGGGGGGGGCGGGGGCGTCAGCTGGCAGAGGTTGGGAACCACTGCTCTAGCCTGTGCCAACAGGCAAATGCAAATGTACTGCAATCATCAAGAGATGGCAAACGGGGTATGGATGTGAAAAGGATGAACGATGAAAGAATGCTGAAACAAGTGATGGAGAGACGGATGACTGCAAAGAGAGGACGTTGAAGACCTAGAAAGACAGTGTGAAAGTGGAGTGGAGTTCAGTGGTTGAGGAAGGATGGTGGACAGGGGTGTCATATTTGCTCCAACCCGGCCCAAGCTGGAAAACGGAAATCGATGATCATTACAAGAGGATGGAAACCGAGTTTGGTATTTATTTACATTTTACGTGTCCAGGAAAAATTACAAAATAAAGGGAACAATACAAACAACTTACAGACTATAACAAATGAAATTAAATCAAATGGAATGCAAAGACCGGAATTTGGCAGTCTTGACGGCCCTGTAATTTGCTCTCCAAAGATCGTCGGTGGTGCAAGTCTCAGGTAGGTTTCTGCATACCAGAAAATGTTGTGGGTCCTGCAGTTCCCCACATTCACAAAGCCCGTCTTCAGTGTAGCCCCATGTCTTGAGAGTAGCTCTGTATCGAGGCACTCCGGTTCTCAGTCTGTTGATTGCCTTCCAGATGACATACGGCTGAAAACACCCCGCAGCTGGTTCTTCCTTGACATTGTTCCAATGAGCTTCGGGTAGTGAATCCCGCCGTAACTGTAATCGGTGAGTTCCAGGTGATGATGGGATCGCTACGGTTGACTGTAGGAAGCTCTTTCTTGACCTAAGCCTTGTGGGGTGAAGTAGGTCTATATGTCCAGATAATGGGCAGCTGTTCTTCCGCAAATATTTGGTGGTGCTATACCCATGATTTGGTACATTTTGTTAACAGGCGTTAACCGAGTTTGGTGAAGACCAGTTTGGTTTCAGGAGAAATTTAGGAACAAGGGAAGTTGTACTAAGTCTTAGGCTGATTTTAAAAGGTAGAATAAGAAAAGATAAGAGAACGTTCGTGGTATCGGTAGTCTTAGAAAAGGCTAGTGATAAGGTTAGTTGGAATAAGTTATTTGACAATTTGAAAACGATTGGAATCAAGTACAGGGATAGGAGGGTGATTTACAATCTATACAGAAACCAGACAGCAGTCGTTCGAGCTGAAGGACATGAGAGAGAAGCTGGTATTCAGAAAGGTGTAAGGCAAGGCTGCAACTTATCATCCTTACTTTTCAATCTTTACATTGAACAAGCAATGCAGAAAATTGGAGAAAAATTCAAAGGGGGAGAGAAGATTCAAAGAGAAATAATCTCAACTCTGAAATGAGATCGTCATCTTGGCCGACACACCAGAGGTTTGAATAAGTTTTTAAATGGCATGGACTCTGTCTAGAGGAAAGAATTCATGATGAAAATTAATAAATGAAAAACAAAATTATTTGAATGCAGCCGAAAGAAATCAGAAACCTATATGGACATCAAATTGGCAGGTGAAAAGCTGAAGGAAGTAGGAGACTTCTGTTACTTATGAAGCAAAATAACCAGTGATGGACGAAGCAAAGATCATACAAAAAGTAGTTTGGCCCAGGCAAGGAAAGCATTTATACAGATAATAAATCTGTCTTCATCAAATATACTGTAGATTTAGGTATTAGGAAGACAATTTTGAAAGCCTTCATCTGGAGCGAGGTGCTCTATGGAAGTGAAACTTGGACTGTTGGCCCATCAGAAAAGGGGAGAATTGAAGCGTTTGAAATGTTGTGTTACAGGAGAATGATGAAGATCATATGGGTAGATAGGGTCACAAACGAAGAGGTATTAAGACGAGTGCGAGAGGAGAGATGTTTCTGGCGACTGCTAATAAAGAGAAGAGATAGGTTGGTAGGATACATACTAAGACACTCAGGAATGGCAAATATAGTTATGGAAGGAAGCGTCGAGGACAAGAACTGTAGGGGTAAACCAAGGTTAGAATATGTTACACAGATTACCTCGAATGTAGAGTGTGGTAGCTATATAGAGATGAAACGATTTGCTCAGGACAGGGAGGCGTGGAGGGCTGCATCAAACTAGTCAAAAGCCTGAAGACTGAAACACACACAACCATTAACATTCTCTGAAACTCATTCCGTCAGTATAGCAACAGAGTTAACAATACTGTGCGTGAAATATTGAAATTCCATCATGTTCACGGTAGAAAATAGCCATGACCAGTCAGTGCAGCGCTACTATAGAGCATCCAGCGTTGAGAAATTACTATGTGTCTTATGGGCTTTTACTTTTAACGGAACCTCCCCTCTACGCTGGTTTTGTTACCTCGCATTTTGTCATGAAGGAACGCGAACATTATAAAATATATTTCATCATAATAGCTTCCTACAATTATCTGCCAATTGATTACCTTTGTTATTGTATACAAGTATCGTTTATATTACGTCTTAGTAATTAAAAAAAATGTCGAGGTTAGCACGCTGGAAAGAAGAGTCTCGTACTGTGCTGCATGCTCGCCCGGAGTGGAGCACGTGCTCAGTTCCGCCGGCAACATAAGTTCTGAAGCACTATCCGTCATTGGTGTTATTGTAATGTGTCTGTTTTATTTTCTGTTCGATCGAATCAGGGCTGCTTACCTACTATCTCCCGAATGCAAGCTCACAGCTGCGCGCCCCTAACCGCACGGATGTCTCACTGCAATATTACAATATTAATCTAGGCAAAACAACAACAATACTAAAATTGAAAGAAACTAATTTATAACATGATCAACAGTTTTGTTGACGTAAAGATTGTTAACTTAACATCGTCAGCATACATCCGAGCAGGAAGGAAGGATGGAAGGAAGGGTTGTGCTCTTGACATCAACTGTCAATCAGTAATGCGTCATATCACAACGAAATGAATGTTATTGGCAGTGTTGCCAAATCTTGAAATGGGAAAGAACTAAATCCTATGCTTTAAAACACCAGAAAAGCACCAGATGGACTCCATGATTCAAAACACTAGAAAAACACCAAAAATTATAAATATATAAACGGCTTTTTAATTACATTTCTTTCATTGAAAATCGTCTTCTTCACTTGCGGAGCCTGCTACCGCTATTATATCTTTAGAGCAGCTGCAGCTCTGCATTCTTCCAATTTTGGCCAATATCCTTCGGAAGTTCGTAGTCGTGATAGCATTTTCCCTCTGTTTTTAGTCGAAATCGCATACACAGAATGGAATGCAATTTTTGAACTTTCATTCGATTTCTTTGCTTTGTTTCAACCAATTAAACTTGGCTAAACACTCTCCCTACATCTGCATTAGAGTGAGGGAGCGAAAGTACATTAACTGCCTTCGCTTGAAACTGGGAAATCCCCTGGGAGCTGGGAAGAAAATAGATGATACGTCGATTCTTTGTACAAGTGCACTTGCACTGAGCCCTGCATTTTTCGCTTATTTAGCACTTGTGCACGCGAATGAGAATTTCAGGACTTCCCATGTTGGAGTGTTGATCTTGACACGTATGAGGCTGAAGGTGCTAAAAACACCAAATTGGCAACACTAGTTATTGGTTCTTTTCGCGTATCCTTAATACTGGTCCAATTCGTTAACACCGCTAAACTGCACCTTCCTGAGCATGTTCTATTTCAGGTAGCTGCTGGGGTTGTGTTGTGTCGCTAACGTATGAAAGCAAAGTACTCGAAGCTCTACCTCTGCCTAGAGTTATTAGCAACATAATGTTCCACAATCCTTTCTCAACGCTGGATGCTCTATAGCTACTGCGGAAACCACAATGAAACAGGTTATCATGTCAGCAACAACAACAACAACAGTGAAGGCTGGAGGCGTATTACAAAACACTCCATGCCTTGTCTCTTTTATGTTGGAGATCATAAATTAATGATGTTCATTACCTTGAAGTCGTATTCCGCGCTATTTATCTTCGGCCGTGAACTTGTTCTCCTGACGCCTACACGTGTGTATCGCGAGTGTTGCCATCAACTCACTTCTGGTGGCTTTGGAGGCTTAGTTGGTAGAATGCTGAGCTTCCATGCCGAAGGTCGCGCGTTCAAACCCGGCCCAAGTCGTCAGATTTTTTAAGAGCGTTTAAAATCTCTCAGTATGCCTTCCTTCGGAGGGGAAGTAAAGCCGGCGGTCTCATATCATGAATCTTCCACTAATTACACTTGTGTGAAGCTAAATTATAGGTTAGATTTGACTAACGCTCTTAGGTTCCAACGTTCGTCGCCAAGAGCCGACTGCGGTGGCATCTAGTAACCAACTTCAGAACTAGTTGGTCGTTGACGGTGGCGTTTGATTGTAAAAGTTGGAACTACTTGAAAATCGAATGTCTGCAGTCCTTACTTGAATTAAAAACAGATAACACACACTAATACAGTCATCACAATTAACTCCGGTTATCAGACAGATTCTACACACACCCAAAGTACACGGGGCTACATGACTGCGTTGTCGCAGCCCCTAAACTGAGGAACCAACCTACTAACTCACTTCGTATTAGAAACTCTGTCAAACGTCTGTCTGTTAGGTAGTCAGCCCGAAGGCTGGTTGGATCCTCAAAAAGTACCGCCGTTACGTTATGTGAGTAGATACCCACAAAAACCCAAGGCAGCCCTATTTTGAGGCGTTCTAGGCAAGAAGAGGAGTGAGGTAGTTTGCCATTGCTTTCCTCACTGAGTCAGAACAGTAGTCCTAACCCTACGAGTTGAACCTTGCACAGCATTCACAGGCACTGACTGTGCCCCGAATGCCATTACTAAGCACCACCCATACCTCAGTAGCTTCCATATAATCACAGCCATGAGTGCGTAAGTATTACAATAAGTCATATCGTTTTCAACCTATTCTCATTTTATGCAAAAATATGCTTATGAGATCACCTTTTGTCCGTGTTTGTGTATGTGTGTGAAGGGTGACACCCTTCCCCTAAAAACATCTAAATGGCTGAAGCGATTTCAATGAAACTCGGTAAGGTCAGAGGACCAGTTTGGCCGACCCTGACCGTGCCATTCAAATTTTACTACGTCCCTCCAATCCAACATGGTGGCTAAGCGAAATATTTAACCAGCATTCAATATCTCCGAAACTATTACCGATATCACCCTGCAATTTTGTACGGTGATAAAGAGCACCACTGGAAGTTCATCTATGAATTTTTCAAAAAATTGGTAACTACTAAACCAAGATGTCGGCCAAGCGAAGTTTCGACTTTTAAATAGACTTTTTCGCGATTTAACCATTCAAAAGCAATGAAACTTGGTACAGAAATGGTTTTACACATTGTAATGCGTTGGCATTTAATTTAGTTCAATTGTTCCATAACTTCAAGATGGCGGCTGTGCGAAATATATCACTGGCATTCTATATCTCTGAAACTATTACTGATAATACCCTGAAATTTTGAGCGATGTTAAAGGGCACTACTGCACGTTTATCAGTGTAACTTTCAGAAACCTTCTTGTGGGCAATGGACACATTAAAATACGCAAATCTGAAGGTTCTCGAGTCATCGTAATTCGAAATGAGGATGACCTGAACACTCTCTAATGGTATCAAAATCTAGATTATCCATTTATTATCAAAATGTAGGAGGAATGAATACAAAATTAGATTTATTCAATGAAAACCTGATCACCAAAAAGCATGACTTAATTCTAATTACAGAAACTTGGTTATCTAGTAAAATCGCTGACAGTGAGGTCTGTTGTGATATGTACAGAGTATACAGGGCTGAGAGGCCTGCCAGAACAGGGGGTGAGGTGGCTGTCTTGGTCCGGAGCGGATTAACAGTACTCAAGGTCGAAAGAATGACTGGCAGCTTGGAATGTCTATTAGTGAAACTGGTTTTTGG
Source organism: Meconema thalassinum (assembly GCA_946902985.2). Classification (NCBI taxonomy): domain Eukaryota; kingdom Metazoa; phylum Arthropoda; class Insecta; order Orthoptera; family Tettigoniidae; genus Meconema; species Meconema thalassinum. Next base: position 57,480,279 of record OX336401.1, on the reverse strand, counting down.
AGGAAATATTTGGTACGTCTGTAATGTTTACATTCCACCAGCTTCAAAAGTAGAATCGTACAGGCAACTATATCGGTGGCTGGAATCCCGCAAAGAAATATATGATAAAAATTTATTAATATTTGGTGACTTCAATATCCCAAGAATACAAAGTACAATAATTAAAGATGACAATATTCACACAAGAGAACTCGTAAATTTTATTAATTATCTTCAGCTAAAATCTTATAATTCAGTACTAAACCGTAACGGGAGGACGCTGGACTTAGTTCTATCCAATAAACCAAACATAAATGTAACGGAAAACACAGACCCACTCTTACCGCAGGATCGCCATCACCCAGCTCTGGATGTGGAAATATCTCTAACTATATGTCGAAACCAAGTAATTATCCAGCCTAATGATACCTATAACTTCCGGGAAGCCGATTTTGAGCAAATGTACACTCGGTTGAGGGATAGTGCCTGGGGTCAAATATACGAGTGCACTGATGTAAATACTGCAGTAGACATGTTTTATCAGATTTTGAACACAGTACTTGGCGAAACCGTTCCTATACGTAAACGACAAACGGGCAGAAAATATCCTGTCTGGTTCTCTAAGGAAATAAAGAGTAAATTGAAGGAGAAAGAACACCATAGGAAGAGAAAACATTACTCAGATCATCATAGACTACGTTTTGAAGAATTAAGGTCAGAAATTAAAAAGGACATTAAATTATCTTATAAGAAATATATCCATAATATTGAACAAAACATTAGCAGGGACTCAAAGAAATTTTGGACGTTTATTAAAAACAAGAAAAAAAAAAGGAACTCATGCGACACTTTTAAATATAATAATGAAGAATTGGACAGGGGTGATTCCATTGTTGAAGGTTTCGCGTCATATTTCAAATCAGTGTATGACTCTCAGTCAGCCCAATACAAAGTCCCGGCCTGCAATTCGAATACTCCCAACACCCTTCACATAAAACTTGTCTCAAAGGAAGAGATAGAAATGGCATTTAAAAAATTCAAACCTAAGTCGTCGGCTGGTCCTGATAATATTCCACCGTATGTAGTTAAGGGATGTGCTGAAAGCCTCAGGGACCCGTTACACTTTATATTTAACTTAGCAATACAAACTTGTACGTTCCCTGACGCCTGGAAAATCACTCGCGTCTGCCCTATACTAAAATCGGGAGACCCATCACTAATTAATAACTACCGTCCTACAGTATATCTATTTTATCCGCAGTAGCCAAGGTATTTGAATTCATATTGCACGGAAGAATATCAGTATTCCTCAGACCACTCGTAACAGATAACCAACATGGTTTCCTATCCAGGAAATCTACAGTGACGAATGCAATTAATTTTACTCAAATTATATCTAAAGAGTTAGATAAAGGAGGGCAGATGGATGTCATATTTACAGATTTCGAGAAAGCTTTCGACACAATAAATCACGATATCCTTCTTAAAAAATTATGTATTTTGGGATTTTCCCACCCATTACTAAAATTATTCATCTCCTATCTCAGAGACAGGAAACAATTTGTTTTGTTCCAGAAAATTGTCTCAAAGGAATACATAGTTCATTCCGGAATACCCCAAGGTTCGAACCTTGGACCTTTGATTTTTCTAGCAATGATAAATGATTTGCCACGATGTATACTGCACTCAAATAGTCTTTTATATGCAGATGACTTCAAAATTTTTAAATCAATTTCTTCCACTAATGACTGCACTCTACTACAAAATGACCTAAATAATATACACAAATGGAGTATAGAAAACAAATTATACTTAAACGTACTGAAGTGTGTTGTTATGACCTTTACACGTAAGAAGAACCCAATCACATTTGTTTATGGAATTGGACCTAAGTCATTGAAAACAGTAAGCGAGAAGAAAGATCTAGGGATTCTGTTTGACCGAGAGCTTGCTTTCACTTATCATGTGCAAAAGACGGTCGGGGATGCTTACCGCATGTTAGGGTTTATAATAAGAAACACTAAGCCATTCATTAGGACCAGTACCTGCATAAAACTTTATTCTGCCATGGTGAGATCCAAGCTCGAATACGCCAGCCAAGTATGGAGTCCCTGACAGAAAACATGCATTAAGTCCATTGAGCAAGTTCAAAAGAAATTCCTCAGATATTTACACCTCAAAATAACGGGCAATTACCCACACATGGTACCCTACGGTGAACTTTTGTTGAATTTCGGCATGACTAGTTTGGAGTCTCGAAGGCAAGTGAATGATATGAAATTCCTTTATAAAGTCATTAACGGTCAAATTGATAACTCATTTTTCCTATCACTCCTAAATTTCAACATCCCTCGCTTAACTACAAGATCAACCATAACATTCAAAACTGATATAACCAATACCACTTCACATAACAATTCACCTGTATGGAGGCTTTGCAGTATTTACAACGATGCGGTTCGTGTAAACTGGAAACTAGATTTCTGTCTCTCAATCAGACCGTTCTTGGAAATTATAACCCTGTCACTCTAATTCATACTTGAAATAAAATTATCACACATAACAGAATCAACAATGTATATATGTGGATAGGCCTGTTCCCTAGTTATTGATGTTACCTTTTAGTTTATTATGTAATAATTTCAAAACCTGTTTTTATATTTGGCATTAGATCATATTTAGATTTAGTTTTTATATTATCTTTTTACTACTATACATTTTGATCTGTGTGAACTTCTTAGTTTTAAGAATTACATTAAGATATTAATACTTAATGCAGACATATCAGGAAATGTATCTTACTGTGTAGGTGCACTATTATTGGGACGCACACTGAGCCCTGTTGTGTACCATCAACAAATAAATAAATAAATAAATAAATAAATAAATAAATAAACCTGTAAAATACAAAACGAACATGGCGGCCAAGCGAAATTGAAACGTTTTAATAGATGTTTCTCGCAATTTAGAACCATCTGAGCGCAGTGAAATATGGTCCAGTATATGATTATACACATTGCAATGCACTGGCATCTAATTTAGTTCAATTGTTTATATAACTCAAGATGGCGGTTGTGCGAAATTTTAAAATGAAGTTTTTATTTCTTGTGTCGTAATCATGCGATCGAAGTGAAAGTTTGCATAATGAAGCTAAGCAATAATGTTCTTTTAATGGTACATAACTGTACGGTATGTCCTAAACATATAACAATCCAAAATGGCGACCAACCGAAATATTTAGACGTTTCTCAATAACTACAAATTTTTACAGCAATCAAACTGAATTTTTTATGTTCATAGAGGCTATGAACATACGTTCAACTATAGGACTGTCAATAACCTGGTGGGCACAAATTCAACATGGTGGTGACGCGAAGTATATACTTGTATATTTAAATGGACGTTTCCCGCGATTAACCTTCCGAGTACACTGAAACTTGGTACGGTAAATGTTCATACAAATGTTAATCCACTGGAATCTAATTTATTTCAATTGTTTTCAAAACCACAAGATGGTAGGTGTGCGAAAATTTAAAATCTCGTTTTTACGTCTCGTGTCCTAATCATGCGATTGAAGTTTCAATATTACACGTACACAATAATCTTCATGTAATAACACATAACTCTAAGGCCTACATATATAAAACTCCAACATGGCGACCATCCGTAATATTAGTCGGTTCTCAATATCTACGAATCTATTACAGCAATCAAACTGGAATTTTGTATGTTGATAGTGACAATTAACATAGGTAGGATATATGAATATAGGATGTACTGACCGGCAAAAAAAAGTGGAACAGTAATTTAAAAAGTATAAAATTAGCCATGAAAAAGATGTAATCACATTTTAAAAGCTTTTCACGCATTAGGACACACATCTGAAACATCCGTGAATAGAAATTGACATTTCTTAGGGTGGTTTATTACCACCAATTACCCCCAATCTTCGATGAGCCTAACAAGCTGTCATGGACGTTAGGGTGGAAACACTCGTTTTAGTGACCAGTCTTCCCGTGCAGTGCAGTGCAAACATTAACACTGTTTTGTTTGGCCAAAAAAAAAAGCCCAAAAGAACATTACTAAAAAATAGAAAATTGTTAGATTTGTGAAATGTAACGAAATTTGTGAGTTTAAGCGTGTTGTAAAACATGTTTCAGTATTTTCTGTAGCCAACCATCTAACATTTACTTGAATAATGCAAATATTGGAAAACCGATACATTTTAGTGGAATAAATTAAGAAATTACATAAAAAATTGAAGTGTTCCACTTTTTTTGCCGGTCAGTATAGTTCTTCACGGAGCTACTTGTTTACGTTTGATGGTTTATAAGATAGAACTTGCTCGCCAATGCTGTTTACAAGAGGCCACGACTAGAATTGCGAGTATGTATCAGTCGTCGGTCACAAATGGAACTTACAAGGTTGGAGGTTTGGGTCCTTCTAAAGCACTACTGGAAACGAGATTACAAATCTGCTGCTACGGCTCGAAGAGTAGGTTATTGATGTGTAACATATTTCCCCTCAGTTGCTGGATATCTTTGTGGGAGTGATTTTGAAAAAATGGGACGGAAGTGATCGGAACGATCGACGTGACCAGCTGGCACACTTCCGTTCGATCGAATGGAAGTGTGCTCGAACGGAAGTGTAAGACGCACTGCCAGCTCGATCGATCGATCCAGCTGGCAGTGGTAAGAGAAACAATGAGCGCGTGGTGTCGGAAATTTATACCATGACGTACTCTCGGCCATGTGGAATGTACATGACATACTGAACGGTAAACGCTCATGCGAACTCTGGTGTCAAGTGATTGAAACAAAGCACATGGTACATGTTCGAAGTCTTCGTATCAGTATTTAAATGGTAAAATGCCTTAATATCAAACATTGTAAGTATTGGGCATTGCCGGTATTATGTTTCTGCACAATGGCTATTCAAATATTAACCCACATAACGGTAATGCAGTCATCAATATAATATAATCGTTGTGGTTATACGAGAAATGAGCAAGCCTTCATGAACTATTGCTGAATACATTCTCTTTACTCACAAGATGGCCTATTCATAAGGCATTTTAAACTCAATTTCACGCAGTAACATTATCGAAACAAGCAAAATTTAAATGAAACTTAATTCCGTAATGCAGTATTATTGGAACGTGTAAATAAGTCACCATCTTGTGCACGATATTTGCGCAGTCGAAATAGCCGTGGTGTTAGCGCCTATGACTGTGAATCTAGAGATCTCGGGTTCGAATCCCGGAAGGGGTATATATTTTTGCTACCAGATTATCATTTTAAATGATATTTATCATATCAATATGACTCATTTTAACAGAATCCACATGAAATTACGTGTTGGTCTGTGAAACAAGAGGTTTTGTTTATAAGGAATTTAAGGTTATGAGCGGTGTCGCGTCTATTAATCTAGTTGATCCATATCGCATTCCTTATTTAGGCTAGTACTGGTGGTAGCTACAAAACCTCTAATAAAATGAGTTCCGTATTATAAACTACAATATCTGTAAAACACTCCCTTTTACAATAGATTAATATTTGTGCCAATAATAGTATAAAATACCGGTGTATCAACAATTTCACGTGAGGTTTCTTCTATGTCAGATGTTACACATCATATGCGACTACTGTAAGGCTCGTAATTTCTTTCTTTATTTATTTATTTAATCGTATGGTGAGTACAACAATGAATTCATAACTCCAGGTCCAAGTTCTTCAACCACACACCAGCACTTTCTGAAAGATGAAACAGGTCCCTGAGGCTTCCGGACTAGGCATGAAGAGGGCAGTGCAGGATGACATGGTCCATGGTCTGCTCCTCTTCACTGCATTCACACATTGGAGAATCCATCCAGCCCCACTTATGGCGCAAGAAATTACAGCGTCCATGCCCATTTCTCAGTCTGTTGAGGCGACACCATAGTTTCCTTGGGAGGTCAAATCCATTCATTTTCCGAGTTGGATTTATCTCATGAGCATTATTAGAGGGGGTAGGAATATGAGATAGGGTAGAAATATGATATAGCAAGGTTTTCGCCTCTGTTTAGTGCCGACATCTTTCGAAGGAATTTCCAACTACGTGTCCAAGGGTCGCTATTGTTTCTCCCAAGAGGTTGCCACATCTGTGTTAGCTCTACTCGACTGTGGTTGTTTATTTGTACTACTGATGTGGAAAGTTTTTGTACCTCTGCGCGGAAGTGTGGTTTACATCGATATACATGCTAATTTTCCAAAAAAAACAATTAAGGTAAATTGCTCTTCATTAATTGCACTCTTAGAATATCAGTGACGATTTATAATATAGTGACGCGTTATGCGTGAGATAATGACAAACTCTAAAGTGGCGGCTTGGTTGTAATATGAGACACTTGGTTGGTAGTAATATGAGACTGCCTCATATTGCTACCACCTATAATCAGCATGGTGTTTAATGCTTTAATCAATGCTAACCTCTGTGTCATATTCCAAGAAAGAAGTTAAAGAATGAAAGTAAAAGGTCTAAGAAAGAACTACAACGAAGAGGATATGTTGAAAGCTATTGAAAATCCACAGCCTGCTTCCAGTCTCCGACCGTGTCAGGAATGGAAATGAATGAAGCCCCCATCTAGCGGCGAGGATATGGACTGTGCCGACTGCCGAAGTCTGACGCACTCCTCTGGGGCAATGATTAAATGAATGACTGATGAAATGAAATGATAGTGGAGAGTGTTGCTGGAATGAAATTTTGACAGGGAAAACCGGAGTACCCGGAGAAAAACCTGTCTGCCTCCGTTTTGTCCAGCACAGATCTCACATGGAGTGACCGGGATTTGAACCACGGACCCAGCGGTGAGAGGCCGGCGTGCTGCCGCCTAAGCCACGGAGGCTTTTTTTTTAAAGCTATTGAAGCGGTAAAATTAAAGTAATGTGGCTACCTGAAAGCATCGAAAAATATAACGTGCCACGGTCTACTCTTCCGCGTATGCGATCAAAGGTGATACATTTCTTCTGTTTGTTTTTTGTTTTATTCGTATGTTTTCTCTCCTCAAAACGTTCCCGGTACACTGTTTAGGGTAGATATGTATTTGAGTGTTAAATTTTTCAAGGGTTACATTTTAAAATTATAGTTTCCTTATTTCTTGGTGAGTGATGATTAGACCTGGGATTTTAAGGCAAATGCCTATTTCGTTCCTTACGAAATAACATGATTTTTTAAAAATATCTTGACGTTTCATGATAAATCCCTTACATTAATAGAGTTTTATAGTGCCCTAAAATAATTATTTGGACTTTTAGAGCCTATTTTATTATTTTAGTGCCTAAAAATGCCTATTTTCTACATTTAAAATAAAATTCAACTTCTGTAATTTTTACAATCACACAATGGACATCCCTGGAACGAGCAGAACAGCAGAGGGTGGGTTTTTCACAGAAATGTGCTCTTCCCAGACAACTGTCACCAAAGGAATGCTGAGTGAAGGGTGGATGTGGAGGATTAGCTCAGAAGAACAACGAGCAGGTAGTCAAGGACGTACTGTGTCGAGTGACGGGGTGAGGGGGAGGATTATCTAGGAAGAACAAGGAGCAGGTAGTAAGAAGCGACATACCGTGTCAAGTCGCCAGTGAAAGAACATCTGTTTAAGTGAATATAGTTCATCATGCCTAAAACGAAATCATCTAAGAGTGCGCTTATACAACAATGGCTTGTAAAATTTCCAGGGATGACTTTTGATGGCAAGTTTATTTTCTGCCAGTACTGCAATAAACAGGTATGTGCCTATATCTTAAATTTCATATTAATCTAAAATTAAGGTTTTGATATTGGCTTCTCTAATTAATTGCAGAGACCTACTGTCGTCGCAGAAAGTATGTGCAGTCGAGTTTAAACGCTAATACAATTTGAACCAGTCCACCAATCTAAAATATAAATACACCATCGTAAAGCGTGTTTTATTCTGCGTTATCTCCTGTTACATGCATATTTCTATTGTGTTTCTGGTGAAAGATACATTAGGCTGAATGCAAAAAAAAATCCTATTTTCTTGTCCGTTTTTTGTAAACAACAACTTTGTAGTTTAATTACATGAAAACGGAGAGCCTGTCGCTCGATTTCAAATAAAAATCGGTATAAAATACAGAAATCATTGTAAGTTTTCGGTATACAACGATTTGAAACAAAATCCTTCAAACCTTTGATGAACTCAGTGTCGATTTCGGAAGACCACCCAGTATCAAACGGACAGTCTTTTACAAAAACAATAACTTTTTTTCCAACGTGTGTAGAGTAATTAAACTTCATAAATATATTTATAATAGTGCATTCCATAATCCACCTAAATTTCATGAAAGTCGAACAGTACGTTTTCATGTAACGGTACTACAAAGTTGTTGTTTACAAAAAACGGGCAAGAGAATAGGTACTTTTTGCATTCCACCTAACATACCTTTCACAGGAAACATAATAAAAATATGCATGTACCAGCAAAGAATGCAGAATAAAACAAGCTTTACGATGGAGTGATTGCATTTTAGATTGGTGGACTGGTTCAAATTTTATTAGCGTTTAAACTCGACTGCAGATACTTTCTGCGCCGACAGTAGTCCAGGCGACCTGGGTTCGATTTCCAGTACCGGCAGTAATTTAGAAATCTATGAGGTCTGGAAGGGTGTTGACCCAGCATCGTGAGGACAATTGAGAAACTACGGTGGGCAGGGGTCACGGAGGCAAGGCAATACGGCTGAGGGATGTATCGTGCTGACCACACGCCACCCAATATCTGCAGGCCATGAGCTGGGCAGCAACCGTTATTGAAAGCCAAGGCCCTTCGGGGACTGTAGTGTTCTTGTTCTTAATTAACTTTAGAGTAATAATGGCTTAATTTAAATAGTTCAAAATTACAAAATGTCTTTTTTATTCTGTCTTAATTTTGCAGTTATTTCGGTTAAGAATAGGGATACCACGTTTGTTAAAGAAATAAAGTATCACGTTACAGTTTAAGTGTATATTGTAATATTTTAAAGTCTATTTCCTGCCTATCCACACATTTTGAAAACATATTTTAAGTGCCTAATTTATCTTTTAAAAGCCTATTTACTTGTTTTAAAAGCCTATTTACTTGTTTTAAAAGCCTATTTTAGGCGCCTAAAACTATTTTTTTAGAGCCTAAAATCCCAGGTCTAGTGATGATACTATGCTATTACTGAAACCACAATCAGAAGATGCGTCCTACTTATTGTGTGACTCAATTTTTTCAAATGATTCTGAAAGTGAATTGTGGATTTAGTGATTCCTATGCAAAATGTGGACCCTAAGTGATTGTCCAGGTCTGGAGGGTAATGTTTGTAATTATTGTAAAACTAAGTGAATCCTAGGTATGCTGCGAAATTTTATGTCAATAAATTCTTCCCAAAGACTTTGGTATGAATTTCATGGTTTTATTTAATACAAAATAGAAGTGTCTCATATTACTACCCAATTTAAAAATTCTTTCAAACTGAGTTTTCTTAGAAAAAAAAATATTGTAAATAATATTAGCTTGAGAAAATTCATGTTCATGCTGCACATTCCACATCATCATCATCATCATCTTGTACAGTTTACAGCCCCCGGCTGGGTCTGTTTGGAACATAAGCCTCGCCACTTAGTCCTTTCTTCCCACCACCTATCCGCTGTCACTCTGGTCCAGTCCTCGCCTCTCTTCTTGACACATTCCTCCACTCCTTTCAGCCATCTATCTCTTGGTCTTCCCCTTGGTCGTTTCTTCTGCATCTGCATCTCATGTATCCTCTTGGGAATCTTCTTCTCATCCATTCTCTTTAAGTGTCCATACCACCTAAGTCTTGATGTCTCAATCCTACCTTGCAAGGGCTCCTCTTTTACCATTTCCCTGACCTTTTCATTCCTCACCCTGTCTCTTCTTGTTACTCCGATCCTACTTCGCAGGAACTTCATTTCAGCTGCCTGTATTCTGCTTATGTCTCTTTTCTTCATTGTCCACGTTTCTGAAGCATAGGTCAGTATCGGGATATAGTAGCTTCTGTATAACACTTCCTTGCTTTTTTGTGGGACATCTTTATTCCACACTAAGCTCCTAATGCTTCTCAGAAATGCTCCTGCCTGTCTGCCACGTTCCGTAATCTCTTTGTCATTTCTCCCATTTTCCTCCACTATACTTCCCAAGTACTTGAGACTTTCCACCTTCTTCAGCTGTCCACCTCCAAGTGTTATCCCACTCATTGGTCTGTCCTTTTTCCTGGTCGTTAACAGGATCTCACATTTACTGATGTTGAACATTCTACTTAAAATATACTAACGAATTTCCTTTCACTTTCTTATTCATGACTATTGTGACACTTTCTAGGTCCCAAAACAAAAAGGGTATCTCATATTCCTACCCCTTCCTCTACCAGATATTGGATTTGACCACTCTTCCTGCCAGCTCCGGTTTAGGTTAAAATTGTCCCTCAAGAGTCGGCCGGCCAATACACTTGCTGGCTTCCTAGATGGAAGTCGTTGTGGCGATGAGTAACAAAATTCCTGGTGAACTGGTAATGAGGGAGATGACCAGATATTGTCTCAGCAGAGCTTCCTTTCTTCTCAGGTTGGGTGGTGGGATATGGCTAAGAACGGGTAACCAGTGGCGAGGTGAATTGGAAGGAGAAGGTGTCGTTAGCTAGGGCGTATTCTTAGGGCTACCTTTGGTAGCCCAAGAAAATTACATTAAAAATAAATAACACTTTATTACAGTTTCAACAAAGCATTTAAACAATCGTGAGTTCCGTGCACATTCCTCTTTATCGAAAGAAATAATGGTTAGTGAGTAGTCAACGCGGCAACTCAGTAGAAACCGAGCAAGAAAGCGGCAGCCTTACGCCGCTCTCCCCATCTCTCCGCACCCACCCTTGTTCCGTGCAGGCACAGCCAGCTAGTTGCCGCTACAGCGAGCGGTTTCTTTCAAGTTAGAAGCGTGCAAGGCAACAAATAGCCTACAATAAATCTACATTATCGCGTGCATAGATGTGAATATGTTTTAGAAGTTGTAGTATTTTCGATGTATGATATATTTTAAGTGTGTATATGCTGAAGAATCTTTATGTAGTGTTTTGTTTTTACTGTGCCAGTTGTGATTCTGTAAAAAGATTATGGAATAAACACCTGCGGTGGCTTTAAATGCCAATGACTGTGTAATAGAGAGTTTGTTAGAAGTTCATTTCAGCCGTCGTTCATACAGTGAGAAAGTTCATATTACACATATGACAAGGTCTGCACCTGAACTGCAATTGTGTGCCAATGTATACACGTCATTTCACTTCATCTACATATGCTAGGTGGAATAGTTCTAAACTGTCCAAATTGTATTACTGGCCGTGTTTATTATTTAGTAGTGAAGTTAATGTATGGTCAAATGAAGGGTTTTTAAATATGAACCCTTTTCGCATGGAAGTTCAGAAGTATGTTTTGTGTAATATTAAGCTCAGTGGTAGCCCAGATCTTCAGACCAGTATATGCCACTGGTCGTTAGTGAGCATGTGGCACAATGATGGTTCCAACATTTCAACAAGACATTTCACAAATAGTATACCAACGTGTGTAGTCAAGGAAACCACAGCAATTAACCTTGAAGGATCCTCCATTAATATAAATAACTCTTGGAAAATCCAGTGGGAGCATTCTTCAGTAACCAACAAACACCTAGTTGGGAACCCTTTTGAACGGGTATATGGATTTGATCTTCTAAGACGCAAATTGAGGATCTTAAATCGTATACGAACAGGACAAGGTAGATGTGCGTATCACTGCATAAATGGGGCTGGACTAACTCTGCGGTTTGTGACTGTGGTGCCTCCTTACAGTCCATCCATCACATTGTCGCTGACTGCCCTCTCCGAGCTTTCCATGGAACGTTAACGGATGTCCATCAAGCATTGAATGTGTCAGAGGTCTTCATCTTGAAATATGAGATTTTATGAACTTGTGTGTGCACATTTTTACCCTGTTTTTATTGATGAAGATCACATTTTGCCCGTGTGTCTGTCTGCGTGTGTGTATGTGTGTGTCCCCCCACCCCATCTAATACAATCTAAACGGCTAGAGCTATTTCAATGAAACTCGGTAAGTTCATAGCACTCACCAATCTAACATGGCGGCTGTGCGAAATATTTCACAAACATTAAATATATCCGAAACTATTACCGATATCACTCTGGAATTTTGTACGGTGATAAAGAAAACTACTAGAAGTTCACGTATGTGACTTTTGAAAACCTGGTAACTACAAAACCAACCAAACATAATGAAACTTGGTACATTATATGCCTATACCCATTGTAATCCACTGAGATTTAATTCAGTCCAATTGTTTACATAACCTCGAGATGGCGGCTGTGTGAAATATTCCGCCGGCATTCTATATCTCCGAAACTATTACTGATATCACCCTGAAACTTTGTACGGAGATAAAGGGCACTACTAGAAGGTCATCTATGAGACTTTCAAAAACCGGTTAACTACAAAACGAACATGGCGGCCAAGCGAATATGAAAGATTTAAATAGACTTTTCTCACGATTTAATCATCCAAATGCAATGAAACTTGGTACAGCAAATGCTTACACACATTGTAATGCACTGGTATCTAATTTAGTTCAATTGTTTACATAACCTCAAAATGGCGGCTGTGCGAATTTTAAAATTGAGTTTTTATTTCTTGTGTCGTAAGCATGCGATCGAAGTGAACGTTTGAATAATGATCCTACGCAGTAATTTTCTTTTTATTGTACATGACTCTATGACCTATACATATAAAATCCAACATGGCAACCATCCGCAATATTTAGTCGGTTTTCAATATCTACGAATCTATTACAGCAATCAAACTGAAATTTTGTATATTGATAGAGGCAATTAACATAAGTAGGATATATGAAAATAGGCTTTAGTTCTTCACGGAACTACTTGTTTTGTATATATTGAACATATATTCATCATACGATAAATAATGTTACGTGCCACCCCTAGTGACACTTTTGTTAACTGGATTACGGTGGGTAGGAAGCACAACACCAATTACTGCTTAAAGAAATAATTAACTTTATTGCGGCCAGAAAATTACACTACTCATCAGCAAATACAGCAATAGGAACCTTACTCCAGTTTCCTCAAGTCTCTTGCTTGTGGAGAGCTCTTGCCCTTTCACTTGTCAACAAACCACAGAAGTTAATCCTCCCGCTAATGAGCCTAGTGGCCTTGACAGTACTTCCCCCGGGATTGTTGTGTTCCCGATGGACCTGGTTCATTGGGCCTCTGCTCCACAAATTGCAAGTTATCTTGGTGTCTTGCTTCCAAATTTTTCCTCGTCTCCTTGTTGAACTCTTCATTGGACTGACGAGTATCTACATTCCCTCTGTTATTGTAGTTGTTTCTACCATAATATCTTCTTTCCTGGTACCTTCCTTGACTATCTCGTGGTCTTCTCCATCGAGTATTGTATCGATTACCACCATCCGGTCTCGCATATGGCTTGTAACTGTATCTGTTACTGTACTGGTTCCATCCTCCTTTATTTGGATCTTCCCTCGGCGTTTTCTCTTCTCGCCCTTCTCGAATCTCTCGAGGTGTCTGAGAATAACTATCAGCCATAACAGCATACACAGCGTTGTTATTCTTTACTCCCTTCTGATGGAAGAATTGAGCGTTTGTATGATCCAGCTTCTGTAATACTTCATCAAATTGTTCCATATTATAGATATCAGCAGCGATCAAAGTCCTCTGGACGTCTGCTGGAAATTGACGTATCAATGCAGTAATCAATTCGTTATCTGGCATCGGCGGATCTAAATGTTGGAGTTTAGACAGTTGTCCAGAAAAGTACGTAGAGTATCGAGTAGGTTGTGACGTCGAGAATCTCTTCGAATATAACTCTGCTCTGACTTGCTGTTGGGTTTCCGGGGACCAAAACTTTTTCAATAACCCACGAGAAAGCTCCTCAAAAGTGGTTAGAGTGGATCTAAATGCTCTAAACCAAAGAAGTGCAGGACCTTCCAAAAACTTCCCTATCACTCGGGCGAGATTCTGTGACACCCGTGGAATTTTTGAGAGAAGCCCTGAAAATTTAGAAGGCTTATCTTCTATATTCTTAAATACAGTTATGGGGTTGGATTGAAATACTGTCCTGACCTCATCCTGTCTTTGACTATCCGTGTCTCTAGCTCCTCCTAGATTTATCTGTATCTGTTCCTTTCCCCTTACATTTGGCATTTTCAACAGATGATCAGACTGTTTCTCATCCTTGATTTGAGTTTTCATAGCCTCAAGTTCCTTCTGGTTTTCTTCTGCCATTTTCTTAATTGCTTCAGTTTCTTTACAATTGTCCTTAACATCAGTGGATATCTGGTTCATAACAGCCTCATGATTTTTCAATGACCCTGTCATATCTGATATGTCCTTCTGAGTTGCTTGGATATCTTTGGCAATTACTTCAATATGGGATGACAAAGATTCCCTAATCTCCTTGATTCCCTCTTGGTTCTCCAGCTTGAGTGTGTCTTTAATTTCATTGACAACTGTGGTTTTAATTTCAGTTTGCAACTCATTAATCACACCTTCTCTTATTTCTCCCATGACAAGTTCTTTGAATTGTTCCGTTAAACGTTGAACAACTAGAATTCCCATCTCGTTACTCTCCTTCTTCACTCTGACTTCCAGGTTGACCATGTCTTCACCAACTTTCCTAAGACCATGTTCTATCCTATCAGCTAAGCTTTGGGATCGAAGATCGGCATCGCGAAATTTTTCGTCCATTAAACTTGCGTTAGTAGCTAATGAAGTTTCGAGCTCATGTGTTTTATCGCATAATTTATTCATTTTACTCTCAAGTGTCATTTTCAAAATTTCAGAATTCTCTTTAAATTTACTTTCCATTGAATTAAATTTACTATTTAAATTTTCCTTTAAGTTATCTTTTAACCTGCTCTCTAACAAATCGGAATTTTCTTTGAGTTTATCCTCTAAACTTTCTTTTAAGTTACCTTTTAAAGAATCAGAACTTTCTTTAAGTTTATTTTCTAAAGAATCAGAATTTTCTTTAAGTTTATCATTCAAACTTTCTTTAAGTTTATTTTCTAAAGAATCAGAATTTTCTTTAAGTTTATTTTCTAAAGAATCAGAATTTTCTCTAAGTTTATCATTCAAAATTTCTTTAAGTTTATTTTCTAAAGAATCAGAATTTTCTTTAAGTTTATCGTTTAAACTTTCTTTAAGTTTATCAGAATTTTCTTTAAGTCTCTTTTCCAAAGCCTCAGTATTTTCTTTCATAATGGATGCTACACGCAGTCCAGCCTCTTTTGAACTCTCCTCCAAGCTCCTCATCATCCTCATCATTTCTTCCATAATTTCAATTATTATTCAAAACTTAGGGGTATACAACAGTGGCAAACACAAGCTTATAACTAGAACAAGAAATATGAATAGCTAATTGGAACACTCTAATAAAATGAGATTTGTTTTAATGTCGACGTGATGGAAAAACAAAATTCTCTACTTTTACGAATTACATTTACCACAATATCACAAGAAAAATATGCAAGTTCTCAAATATCCTCCACCTGGATTCTAATAATGTGTATGTCCAGTCATCGAACGTTTACTACTGAATTTACTTGACGCCCTAATGGTTAAGCCATTATCAAAAATAATCAAACCCATTCTAATTATGAATCAAGTTAAATTTTTAATTTTCCCCACTAATTGGGTTTCCTACTAATTTATTCATCCAAACCAGACATTTCTCAACTCCCAAAATATTTCTATAAAAATTATCACAATTTAAATCGGCATGCGATTGACCATGTCTAAATCGATCCCCACGTTGGGCGCCATTTCTCTCTCTATCTTATTTTATGTGCCCGTTTAGACCGGAGTCCGCACGACCACATATGCATTTTACCAATAATCAGTCAGCACGAGAGTCAAAATATCCCGGAGCGCCAGATGGGTTAAAGCAAATCGCAAAAACGACATCAAATTAAAAAAATGCTTTGCTGATTTTTGGCTCAATGTAACAATAAGGATAGAAGGAGATTTAATTGGGAGTAACACATCCTGTAAAATTATCTCAGTTTATTTTGAAGTTAAAATTGACTGCAAAAATGCTCAAAGTAGCATCACTCACGTGTGGCGATCCACACTCTTATTTACACACAATATACAGAAATTTTCCAAACACATTTGACAATCTTTTTGGAAACACAAGTCCGATTAATAGTCCTGTAGACTGTGTTCCAAAATTATTAATAATTAATTCCAGTTCAAAGTTAATTGTCTATACTGGAAATATCGTAGATCACTGTTTGAATATTTACATGATATTAACACTCGTAGAATAAATGTTCATAGAATTTTTAACTTTCACTTATTTTTCCAGTTTCAAAAATACATTGTCGAAAAATATTATCATCATAGAAGCAATACAAATTATTTACACATATTAATAACATCTGAAAAGTATTTGACCTTGAGCATAGCATCGAAGAACTGTGCGAAGCACAACAACAATTAATTGTTCTTCTGACATTTAACATTCGAGAAGTGACTCGATTATGAACTTCAAGTTCCTAACAAAATATATGATTTCTGAATCATCAACTTGATCAATAAATGGTTGAACCATTCAGCTATTCAATTATCCACTTGGAATCATTATTATAAAAAATATTTATATTCATGGCCATTTTAGCAACTTTCACAACTTGCAATTCTTCGACAGAATGCGGAAATAAGAATTGTAGTTTTATAATGAATTCATTTAGTTCATGGCACTAGGATTGAAAATATCCTTCAAATTATTCGTGGTTAAAGAATTATTTTTAATTGGCAGTGGCCCATTCTACTATTTGGGTAAGAACACAATATTACAACAACAACGGCAAAGGTCTTCCTCTGAAGAAGAATCAACTACTATCATGACAAATCCGGGTTCTAGCAAAATCAAAATCTAAATGGAATCCGTAAACAAGGTTGAAATAAGAACTGATGGTTTCAAGAAATAACCTTCGGGTCATTCATCCGACGAAATGTGTAGTTCCAATACTCCTACTATAAACCTGAGCCATCGAACCTGCTATTTGATTGATGCTCGAAAAAACCTCTTCATTCCTGCGACTTAAACATGCGCACCTGGGAATGGCATTTCAACTACTCCACACATAAATTTTCTTCCCAAAATTTATACAATAAATCAAGCCTCTGCTTGTTATCAACACTGGAAGATTAATAAACTTACAAGTTTATTTTATTTTACCATTCAGTTCAACCCGTGAATTTACCATACTTATGAAAATCTTTATTTCTCTTTCGAGTGTATTTACGTCATGATTTTATATAAATACAAAAATATCCTATTTGATACAAATATCAATTGCTTCCCGTTTCATGCCTCTCCGTGTTATCTGAAAAATGTACTTTACTCATTGCAAATATCAACTGTTCAACCAGAACTGACATGTTGGTTGAATGCGGGCTTGCGCTAACCACTCTCCTTCGGAAAATCTCCTGTTCCAAACTAGAAATGATTAAACTACTTCATAGGTTCTCTCTCAATACATATGATTATTAGAAAATATAATATCCAAGAATTATTTAGAAAAATTATAAAAATTATAATTATTATTATTAGTGGATTATTATTATTATTATTATTATTTGTTATATATTTAATTATCACCTTATTATGTGAGAATCCACATGTTCGAACCTTCGAATATGGAAAAAATATCCATTCCTCAACAAAAATAAATTTAACTTTTACAGTTACATCGGCTGATTACCGTGATTTCCCAAAAATATGAAATATTCAAATAAATGCTCGAAATGCTCGGTCATCGATCCTAAACTGTTCTGAGTGCTGAAAATACTCAGAATAACTCTAACAAGTCTTGCGTAAATCATTGCAAGCTTTAAATACGAAGAAAAAAATGTGTTGGTCATCTGCAGAAAAAAAAAAGTTTGTTCCAATTAGCTAGGCATAATATAATTCAAATGTGGCTTACATTTCTTGATGGTCTTGAAGCGTAGTAAACCTGGTCTGTACCAGATTTATCCATAGACATGCCCTATCGGACAAGCACGTATAATCCTTGTATCCGCCGCCATCATATACCCACAATTCGTCTAGTAAGACATAGTGGTAGTATCTTTTGACGTTTGAATAAACTGTGGTTCCGTTTTAATATGGGCTTCTATCAAAGCCATAACAGTTTGTTTAAATAGGGTCAGATCTAAGTGATCTCTTCTTAAATATGTCAGTTGTAACATAACTCACTGTAATCTTATCAGTACAAGAAAAACACTGACAGTCTAAGCAGTTAACGGCTGTTCTGAAGATCGTTCCCTGGGCATGGTTTGTTATATCACCATCTGCCATGCGCTAAGCAACCTGTAGTTTCCCTTGCGTAGACTAATGAACGCCACCGTTATAGACTAGTCTTCAGTGTACTGACAGATCGAAGTGGTTAACTAGTTACAAATATGAACACTGACTGAAATGGATTTAAACATCCAAGTATTATGTTATTACTGGACTGTGACAAAATACTATTTTCTAGACAAAGTCTAGCATATGTCCTTGTAGAAATATAAATATTTCCACCAATGTCTGTAGTAAAATCAATCACCTCAGTGATTCTCCTCACCAGAAACTTACTAAGTTTCAACTCGTAGCGCAGCACTTTTCGTGACTATCACGACTTTGAAAAGAACTTCTGCGTAGATCCGGCAACCATGTGCTCAGCGTAGAGGCAACTTGCTCTGCAAGTGCTTGTGTTAGAATGAGCTGAAGTTGCTTCGGCCAGCTGGCTTTTATTCAAAACTGCCAGGGTCACGCGTCATCGCCTGATATCTGGAAATCCTCATATCTCTTGAATCCCTGGTCCGATTTACTTTATACTAATTGCATTCTCTTTCATTTGGCCGTGCCAGTAATCTGATCCCAGTCTCAAGTCTCTACTCCATAGTTAACTATTTAATCAATAAATAGCCTCGACCTCTGCTATTACTCGCTACGTCACTTGACATCCAACTATCGGTAAATTATTTCCAAATGCTTCGAGAAGCAATGTAGCGCGATATTCAAATATCTCAACTTTCAAAAGCGGCTACAGCCTTTCCCTTGATATCTAGGTGTCTGAATCTTGGAATACCCATTCCTAGTGTTGGGCACAGTACTACATGCAACTTCTTCCTAAAGTACGCCGACTACAGTTACTTACGAGCACTTGCTGCACGCTGTTCACAAGCTGGGAGAAACAATGTCACTGGATTTCGTAACCACAATATCTCCGACACTCAGTGAAAGCACACTCACTCAAAACACAGGCAGTCCCCTGTATGTTTCTCACTTCCCCGCTCCACTAGGGGTTTCGCAAGTCACCACACTTCTGTCGCTCAGGATAATCACTCACACTATCTCGTAAACACAACAACAACCACTGCTTGACAGGTCGCACTTATATAGCAGGCCGGTTACTCAATAAATGCTTCTAGATCCATCCAGGGTCCACGGCTTCTCGAGGTTTCCATCGCTGGTCCAGTCACGAATATTCTGGACTACCCCTTTGTCCTAGTAGCCCTGTTGCATAAGGCGCACGCAATACAGGAGGCAGGGCACAGCCCAGCCCTGGGGCAGTTGTGACTCATGCGGTGAGTGATGACACAAACTCACAGCCGTAACAATAAATAAACACTGGAGACGAGAACACTAAAGATTTACCGAATTCTGGAAGATTAATCACAACAAATGGAACGAGTTCATGAAATTTTGAGACGGAGATACCCAGCATTAGTTAACCGAAATAGAGTTCTCTTGCAGCAGGACAATGCGAGGCCTCATACTGCACGAGGATTCGGACTGCTACCACATCCAGCGTACAGACCTGGTCTTGCGCCTTCAGAATTTTTCTTGTATGTTTACTTTTTATTATTTCCGGGGCCAGTTTCCTTGAATCGATTAGCGAGCCTCCTAATTGTATTGGCATTAGGTATAGTTCTTCTGGAAACATGATTCGAAATTTTCGTCTTGTTTCAGACAACTCACTAAACGATATGAGTCAGCGGAGTGGGGTATTGCGTGGTCTGCACCTGGCCAGCCAAATGACGCAATAGTTTGCCACGGCCCACTCAGCTGGTTGGCCAGGTGCGGAGCGAGTGGACCTCGCAATACCCTGCTCCGCTGACTCATATCGTTAGTTCACACGTGTTTCGTCATTCACATTGACGTGTATCTGCAAAGCATAGACGTCTTGCACGTTCAGTGAGTATTGTGATTACTGTGATTGTTCGTCATGCCTAGACACCAATTCACATTGTGCGAAAGTGTGTATATCCATAATTCGAATAATACAAAAGTTAACAGCCAATGTTGTGTTCTTACAGAGCAACAAGAAGTTCCGTGACGAACTAAAGAGCCTACTTTTCTTAAAATTTAAGATTCATGCCAATGATTAATCTATATGGATCTATCTAGTGTACCCATGCGTATAATCTCGATGGAAAATATGCTTCTGCCTCCAGCTAGCTTCAGGTCTCAGGCGTGTACCGTCTCCCCAATTGAGCAGTGCATATTTTGGATTTGAGGCTACAAGGTATCAACTCTACAATAATAAGGCACAACTTTATTCTAAAACATTAATCCAGTAAATAAAATCATGGCTTTAACAAATAAAACAATCCCCGTAACCATAAAACAAAAGCAAACAAAAATTACTTTCCACAATCCACCAACATGAACATAACATAATCATAATAAATCATATCATACCACAAAGCTTTACCCTTATGTGAATATCACAAAGATAGTCTAGTGCGCTGATGCACATACAACTTCACAAACAACTTTTACATTGACATACTACTGTCATCCATTGTGACTTCTTTAATGTCGCAAATTAATTATTCCTTAAACCTCTTTAGTTTTGACAAATATGTGTACCGTGTGTGTTTTGATCTTTCTCTTCCCACCAAATGCGTCATGCATTAGCCTATTCTGGTGTTGCACCGCAAACTACGTGCAACTCCATATTTATGTAAGCTACCCCTACTCCACTATTTATATAGTCCCACTGCATGCTGTTGTGATTTCATATTAAAGACGTTAAATTATAGCTGTGTCGGGTGGTACAATAAGACTACCTTGCGTGCGTAGCCTGTGGCATCTGGTAACCAACTTCATTAACTTGGCGTCAGTGACAGTGCAAATACATCGTCTAACCATTCGTCAGATAGCTAAAATAATGAACCATCAGGATGATCTATAATTATCCATGTGTTCTTAAACCACATGGCTACGTTACTCAACATAACAATATTTCAATACATGTCATTACAGGGTCTCAATCTGTTCCTTTCAACTTGCCTTGACGGTTCGGGTGACCGTCCGCAGACCCTCTGCTCGAGGAGTCGGCACACAATAGAATGTGGGATGGGGGTTCCACCAATTATCTCGACCCTCCCTAAAGGTTTGAATGCTTTCCTTCACTAAGCAGTAGAAGATGTACAATACAAATACAGTTGTCTGAACGACACACATATCCCAAAGGATCTTAATTGACTATTATGCAAACAGGTATTGAATGAGCTTTTTTAAATTACTCCTACACTGAGGATATAATAATTACTGGCCTCACACAGGTCCATTCAACATGAAGGTTCGGGGTTCGTAATACATTAGTCTGACGGGTGACCGGTGTCTCAAATAAAATAGGCGCTCAGTCCAAGCTGTCGCCATGAGTTTCGCTCCCACGAGCTGAATAACTCATCAATAAGTTCTCGGGGATCCATAGAGTTTCGAGGTGTCCTCGTTTTCCTCGTCTCTACCACAGGATTCCAACCCGGAACACTTTCATATCCTTCCTCAGAGCTAGGGTACCACACTAAAACTCTGGCATAAATTATATCCCCACTTATGCCCATGACATAGGAGATTTCATACGTAGAATAGACCACCTGGCCCCTTTACTCAATGCTACGACCTCCGACCTATAATATTAAGAGAAATCTATCAATTACTCTATAAGCTTCTCATATAAGCTGCAAATTCAATTCACTAAAACCTCTTTCATTCCTGGCCTAATTATTGAATATTAATACAATATTCTGATATAAAACTTCTTTCCTTAATTACCGTAATGTAATCTTACTGTATCATCTTACTGCTTAGATCGATAAGTCTTGCAATTAGCGTAACTATCTCGCTTACAACATTTATTTGTTTCCTGATGTGTTCATTCATACTTTTAATATTCATTATTATTATTATCATTAATCTCACTGACATACATGACCAAAATCATTCCTTATTATTATTTTTACATAAATTACCAAGAATCCTTCCTTATTATTACCTTCACATAAACTACCACGAATCCGACACAACTAAACGTCTTAAAAACTCGAACAATCGTGTTCGTTGCATTTACATAACTGATTGCCATTCTTAATTGATAATGGTAACGATTACTCCACTTAATGATGCAAATTAACATCTCAACTCTATAAAAATCAACACAATAATGATTGAACATGGAGGATCTACCTCCTAAACTGATTTTTACTGGCATCTTTACGGAAATCACCAACATGCAGTGTCCTATGTTCATTAATTAAACATAATTTGTGGGGTACTCACATATCTCTACAGGCTCCTTATGGTGGCTCCAACCAATCATATTCTTCCAGTTGGCCTGCCATTTGCAGGTTTAACATGACATATTTATCTTGAATACACACATTTTATGACACATATTTTCTGTTAACAACACGGCACGTTGCATTTCTCTAAGGAAGCTATCGCTCCCACACATGTGATACTTTATAACACTTATTCAAACACTACTTTAAAAGATATTTTACATATGCTTTACACATAACACACGACACTTTATACACTTTTCATTGTTGAAATTCCCTAGCAAAGATCAAAATTGCAGGTGTCGACAGCATCTCCCGTGCTCCTATCAACTCCTGATTGAAAGTCTGGTTTACCTGCTCTCGGAATTCACCAACAGTTCTTATCCATACTCCTCCGGTAAGCTCCCTGCGTTGCCTAAATATGCTAACTACCGTCCTGATCGTGGTTATTTGGTATACTTATGGCATTACCAACTGCTCCGTAACGTTTCTTTTAGTGCATTCCATCGTAATTACACATATACGATCAGTCAATATTTTACACATTGCGCTAACACTGTGCATAACTTTACATAGATTATTATTTACAATAGTTCTGCAACTTATCTCACACGTTGCTTCCTAAATGAACACACATTGTTCATACTGTTTACAAAACTGTGTAGCGATGACTGTTTTCCACTCTCGGTGACAAACTATGTCCAACTTTGTAAGCTGCGTTAAGACTGGCTGCAATACTGGCGTGCGCCTGGCATGATGACTGCGTAAGACTGACTTCAAACTGAGCAAGACTGAGCAAGACTGGGCTTCAACTGCCTCCGTCAAGGGTCGACTCCCTTATATTGGATTCCCACGAAAAGTAGGGCGAAATTTTCCCGCGTCAACTCGGCTCCTCTCACAGCGTGATTCTGGTCTCGAAACCATGATCATCGGGTTCCTTTGTCATCGCAGATCCCAGAACTACCTGCGTGCAGAAGAATCGCTCGTCCAATTAATTAATATTAATTCCTTTCTCCATGGCTTGGGGACGCTACCTTCTTGGGAATCCCAGGCGACCTTCTCAAAACTTGCCGCTAACAACGGGCGTTTTCCATCCTTCCGCGCTCCATTAAATATGCACCAATTTCGCAGATTAAAGGCTCTAAAATTAGCCTTTTGGCAAAAGATTCACCTGTGGACAACTCTCAAGTCAATCCGTTACTCCAATCACGAGTAATCAATGATTTTCCTGGCTATCTCTCCCCACCAAACTCAATGCTATTCTCCGTCGGGGAAGAACTGGGTCATTATTCAGGCCCTCACCCTCTCCCAGACGACATAACGAGGTCAGAGAGATGGACGTGGCTCCACTGAACACCTCCCACAATTCTGGGCCAATTTGTAAAAATGTCAACTCTGCACTTGCAGTGTTCCAAGCCTCGTATAGCCTACACCAAGTAGTCTAATAATGCAGTATTCTGCTCCTTTTCCCTTCATTATTTTAATAAATAATGTCACTGCAACTGAAATCACACCAGTGATTTAATATACACATCTCTCGAGGGGTTTTTACAATAAAAATCCCTCCACAGACTTCGGGTTCGTTCCCTGGTGGAACCTTTATACTGAGATCACAGTCTCTGAGAACCACATTCGATTCCAGTCAGCATAACCTCCTCGGGTTCATATTCCCCTTGCGAAACTTATAAAAGTCAATTGCAAGTGGCTTTCTATAAGTAACCAGCTGACTGTCTATCACTGTCTGTGTTTACATCTGGGGTCCTTCACCTCGTCTGGCTGCGAGTAGGTTAGTACAGCTCGCCATTCCACTCTGCGCTCTTTCTAAGCTGTTCATTCTCCAGGCGGAGGGTCGTATTTATTGCCTCAACCTCTCTCGCCGCTGCAACCATTTCTTCATAGAATTCTCGCAGACACTGGCATCTTTGTTGTTCGTCCCTTCCACTGGGCAAACTGTCTGCTTCTCGTTCCGTCTCGCCGCTCGAACTTTCAGTTCTGACTGCCTGGCTGACTTCGCTCTCCACGTTGAGTTGGGTGTGCGTTATTAATACATCTTCTTGTTCGTCGAATTCTTCTGGCGGATAATAAACCTTTAAATTGGCTACGTTCATAACGACCTCGTTTCCAGTTTCTAAATGCTTTAACCTGTATGCATTGTTCTGTAGGTCTCTGATCCAGATGTAGAGTTACGGGAACCTGACCTGTCGCCTCATGTACCGTATTATTTATACAGTATTCAATGACTTCTAGAAATTCAATCCAACGCCAATTCGCTTCAGAGCAGTAGATCTTCATGTATTTCTGGATCTCTCTCATTACTCTTTCAACTGGACTTGCCTCAGGATGGCGAATGGTAGATAAAATCTGCCTAATTCCTAGAGTTTCCAGTTCTCGACGAAATTCTGCACTTGTAAAGCAACTTCCGTGGTCCGAGAGAATGTTATCCGGCTTCCCAAGAATCGGAATAACTCTCTCTTTCAGCCGTTTCAAGACCTGCTTCGAACTTGTCTTCTGTATGGGGCATAATACCACCATTTTCGAAAATACATCCATGGCTACAAAAATGTGTCTATTGCCTCTACGTGCTCTAGGCAATGGTCCAAAGTTGTCTATGATCAATAACTGCCTTGGCTTCTCCGGTAACAACGGGATAGGTCGTTGCCTCATTAAAAAGGGATTTGGCTTTACCCTCTGGCATAGATCACATGTCCTAATAGCATTTCTCACCGTTTCTCTCAACTTAGGCCAAGTAAATGCTTCCTTCAACAGAGCACATATTTTATCTATCCCTGGATGACCAAATGCTCTGTGTGCTAGCCACACCAATCTCCTCTGCAAAGATGCAGGAATCACAATCCTTTGACGTGTATGATCTACATCATCCCACTTGTGTAATATCTGATTATACCAAATATAATCTGTTGCCAATGCCTCTGCCTCTCCGTATCTTGCAGTCCCCCTTGCTAAGCGTCCCTCAAAGTAATCGATCATCATCTTCAACCACGGGTCTTCGCGTTGTAGGTTGGTAAGATTCCTTAAGTCATCCAACGTCTTCTGATCTCGATTCTCAATCTGGACCGCTAGCGCTTCCTCTTCTCTAGGGTAACGGCTTAATATGTCCGGTATTACATTCTCTTTCCCTGGACAGTATTCTATTTCCACATTAAATTGCTGAATATACAGGGACCATCTTGTCAATCTCTGGCTAGACAAGTCTGTTTTTAACAAAAACGTTAAAGCTTTATGGTCTGTTCTGAGGACTATTTGGAAGCCATACACGAGTTTATGCCAAGATTGCAACGCGTACAAAATTGCGAGCAACTCTATCTCTGTGATCGTGTAATTCTTCTCATGGGCTTTCAGTCTCCTGCTTATAAAGGCAATAAAAACTTTATTTTCAGGCTGGTCAACATTTTCCTGGAATAGCATCGCTCCGATCCCAATAAGTGATGCATCCGTCTGTATGATGAACTTCTGGGTATAATCCGGGTATCCCAGCTTCACATATTCCAAAAGCATTTGTTTTGACCTCACGAATGCTTCCTGACATTGCTCCGTCCAATTCCATCTGCCGCCTTTCTTCAATAGGTCCTGCAGTGGTGCTACTGTCGCAGTATAGTTTGGGCAATGGTTCGAAAAGAATCCAATTACTCCCAAATACTGTCGGACGTGTTTTACTTTCGTGGGTCGAGGGAAATTTTGAATTACCTCCAATTTATCTGGGTTAGGCTTCACTCCATTTGCATCAATAACATGCCCTAGGAATTTGACTTCCCTCTGACAGAAGTGCGATTTCTTGATATTAACCTTAAAGTTAGCTTCTCGAAGGTCATCTAGCAACTTCTTCAGGTCTCTCATGTGCTCCTCCAGAGATTCTGATGTGAGTAGAATGTCGTCTACATACCTGATGGTACTCTCTTTCACTTCATCTGATAGATTGCGATCTAACGCTCTTATCAGTGCAAAACCAGCTGTTTTCAACCCAAAAGGTAGCCTTAAAAATGTGAATGTATGTTGATCAAACATAAATCCTGTCAACAGACTAGTTTTCTTTTCTAATTCAAGATGATGGAAACTGGATGTGATGTCTAAGTTTGTGAATACGGTTTTCCCTTTGAACTTCCTGAGGATCTCTTTAATAGGTGGCACTTGGTCAAATTCTGGAATAACCTTCAAATTTAATTGTCTCAGATCCAGGCAGACTCTGACAGTTCCGTCTGTCTTTGGTACAATTACCAATGGACTTACATAAGGCGTAGGTGTCTTCTCAATAACACCGGCCTCCAACATCTCCTGAATTGCCTCTTTCACTTTAGCATAATGCTTTTCAGCTATAGGGTAGGGTTTCTGCCTAAATGGTGTCCAATCACTGACTTGAAAAGCATAAGTGAAGTTCTTTATACGACCAGGTCTCGAATCAAAGACTTACTTCTGTTCCAATAATAACTGCTTTAAATTTTCCTTCTCTTTTAGCCCAATTTTCGCTTCTTCTAGTTTTTCCGAAATATAATCTTCCAGTTTGGGTTCCAAATCTTTCTCCAGGTCTGTGGCTAGCGTTTTCAGCTCTTCTTCTAACTGCTCAATAACTAACACTTCTTCTTCAGCCACGTCTCTGTATGTATGCCATACTTGTTCACTTGACCCTGGTTCAATCTCATTGAGTGCGACCTCCAAGCCTTCAGCTTCTTCATTCACATGGAACATAACCCTGTCCTGTGCTAGGTCGATTATCACTCTGTATTCCCTTATAAACTCTGCCCCAATAAGTAGGTTATAAGGCAATTTGTTTACTAACAGAAAACTCTGTGAGAAAATAGAGTCTCCTATCTGTAAATCTAGGAATACCTGATATTTACATATCATCGTTCTGTCTGGAATTACCCCTTTTATCTTGACACTAGAGATCGGTATTTTCAAAATATTCTCTCTCCGGGCTATTTCATCATATAAAGCTTGTGTCATAAGGCTCACTGTTGACCCTGTGTCTAGCAGACTTCTTACTTTTAATCCTGCCACCCTTACTATTATAATAGGCAATTCTCTCTTGACCATGACCTGTGGTCCTCCTGTATCCTCGATTAGCTCTTCCGGTTTGGCTATCCAATTGATGATGTTAACAGACTTCCATCCCTCAGTCTGGAACTCTTCTAATTTTGGCGTTTTTTTTTCTTCAGCGCCCGTCCCCTTGGAGTTTCTTCTCTCCTGTTCGCTGCGCTGTAGCTCCAAACTCTTAGCTCCATCTCCATATCTGTCTGGCGATGTCCTGTTCTGCATAACTTCTTGCCAGCGGACTTGTTGTTTCTGAGGTTCATCTCCCCTCTCCTCGAGGTATCGCAAAGAAGCGTGATATCGTTCTTCTACCTCGTCATCGAAGTTACTTCTTCTTTCTTGGGGTCTCCAATTTCTATTGTTGCCTTCTTGGCCATTATTACCTCCATTGTTTTGGTACGGTTTACCCCTGGTATTCGGCTTATTCCACGAGTTTCGACCTCTTCCTCCTCTATTAGCATTCCCTTTGTACTTTGACTGCCATCTCCTGGGTTCCTGTTCCCATTGCCGTCCATAGGAATCTAATGTTTCAGTGCTCGTAGCTTTGTTGTTCCTTGGAGCTTGCTGTTGGTCAGTCTGCGTGTTGGTCACGTGTACCTGTTCCACGGTTCGACTCTGACGCATCGTATTTGCTGTTGTGAGGTCCAGTTGTCTTAGAACTGTCTCCATTTCTATAGCAGTTTTCGCATTAGCCGAGATTAGTAGTCTTTGGATCTCGTATGGAAGCTGCTTGGCGATAGCAATACATAGCTCCAGTTCGCTCGGTTTTTGATCTAGTTCTTTAAAGCGACACATCTGCGATATGAAGAATTCTGCGTACTTCGTTGGGTTGTTGGTACTGTATTTCTTTGCATATAAATCCAACCGTAAATTCTGTTGGGTCGCTGCGTCCCAGTATCTCTTTAAAAATGCCTCCCGAAACTCCTCAACAGTATCGAAAGTGTAGCGGAAGCTGCGAAACCATAATCCGCACTCCCCCTCTGTTAATTTCTCTATAGCACGTAGCCTGCGCTCCTGTGGTATTCGTGCATCATTCAGATATTCAGTCACTTCCTTCAACCAATATTTTGGTGTCATGTTACAATGGCTACCTGAGAATTTCCTTGGTTTTTCTTCGCTTGCCCTTATGACGTTTATCACCTGGGTGTGCATAGCATTTTCATGTGGCGTTGATGCCGCAACTGGTACACCTGGCGTCATATAAGGACTTTCCCCTGGGCCTGTAGCATTCCTGCTTATAGGTTGGGTTTCTAAGTCTGCCCACCTTGTTTTCCTCATATCTTCTATGCTGCCTTCACTTGACTTAGGATCTTTCAGAAGTGTTTCCTCCTGTGCTATTATCCTAGTCTCCATTTGACTGTGGCGCATTTCTGCTCTTTCCAGACGAGTAATGACTTCTTTCTCTATTCTTGTAAGCCTATCTCGATTTTCCTCGGCTACTTGAAAGATTTTCTTCTTGTCTTCTTTCAGACTTTGTTTGATATGGGAGATTTCATCCTCTACATCATCCTTAATTTGAGCAAGGGTCTTGTCGCTTGCCTCTGTCTTCTGGCCTTCTCTCACTTCGAGTTCTTCCCTCAATCCTTTGATTTCTTCTCGAATGTGTCCATTGACCTTTGACATTTCCTTCTGGACCTTAATAATTTCACCTCTATTCTCCTCTTGCCTTTTATTGACTACAACAATGTCATTCTGAACTTGGTCCAGTTCTTGGTGAACTTTACTTATCTGACCCTTCATGTTTCCTACCAGTTCTTTACTTTCGTTAACAACGGCCTTGATTTCACCTATTTCGTGACATTGACCTAATATATTCTGGTCCTGTTTCTTGAGATTACCGTTAATTGCTCTAGCATAGCTTTTCAATTTCTGGTCCCATTTAGAGTCGTTCTCCTCTAATCTCTGGTCTACCGTTCTCGTAAACTCTGAAAATTGTTTCGCTTGGCGTTCGAGATTCGCCTCATTTTGGATTTGAATATCCTTAATGTCGTTAGATAACGCGTCTAACCTACTGTTGGTTTCATCCTGAGCATGCTTACACGCTTGTAAGTTACTTTCAAGTTTGGCTTCTATGGCCTCGAAACGTTTATCTGTTTTAACCTGCATTTCCGATACAATGCTTACAACAGTTTCTGTTACTTCGGTCTTAATAACCTCTTGCATTTGACCTAACTTGTTGTTTATTTCAACCTTATTTGCATTTATTGCCTCCTGATTGGCATCTAAACGAGTGTTTATGCTATCCTGGAAAGCCTTGGCTTCCAGTTTATTCTGCTCGTTAACAACATCAAAATGCTGTTTCAACCCTGCAATCACCTGCAAGATTTCCTCCGTGCCTGACATTTTCACAATAATTCACTTAAATATGCAGGCAGGCTTCCTGGAAAAATGTGTGGATATGTTTCGAAGAGAAACATCAAACACTGTACACATATTGTGAAGTCGTACAAAACCTGATAATATTATGATAAATTGTGGATCTGGTATGTAGCGCTCATACTCTTCTCAATAGAGAGATTCTGCGTTACATCAAAAGCCTACTGAACTTAAAAATCACTCAAACACAGTTTGAGGCAAAAAACAAACAATTACTATGGTTTTCCCCATGAAATACCATAAAAATCTATGGGTTTTCCCTAAATCCCATAAGCTCCACGCAATCTGGGCGCCATGATAAATGAAAATGATATAATGATGTCAAGTATGCCATGCATGTGCAATGCCAAGATCGCTCATATTGCACTGACGCAGGCGGTTCCATAATGAATTAATACCGCTCCACGTTGCTTGGGACATGATAATAATAATGACATGCCTTGCCCCACACACCTGGGCGACATGATAATTATAAGCATACCAGACGTATCGCATTATCAAAATTTATATTGTGCGTATCAGAGCTTAGCTAGGTTAGGTGCGGTCCTCCCTTACTTCATGTTAATTATTACTTTAATAGAGTCATGTGCATTAGATATAGACCGACTTTAGTTGTACCTATAGCTCAAATCACTGTACAGGACATCATTTTCCATGTACCCATGCGTATAATCTCGATGGAAAATATGCTTCTGCCTCCAGCTAGCTTCAGGTCTCAGGCGTGTACCGTCTCCCCAATTGAGCAGTGCATATTTTGGATTTGAGGCTACAAGGTATCAACTCTACAATAATAAGGCACAACTCTATTCTAAAACTTTAATCCAGTAAATAAAATCATGGCTTTAACAAATAAAACAATCCCCGTAACCATAAAACAAAAGCAAACAAAAATTACTTTCGACAATCCACCAACATGAACATAACATAATCATAATAAATCATATCATACCACAAAGCTTTACCCTTATGTGAATATCACAAAGATATTCTAGTGTGCTGATGCACATACAACTTCACAAACAACTTTTACATTGACATACTACTGTCATCCATTGTGACTTCTTTAATGTCGCAAATTAATTATTCCTTAAACCTCTTTAGTTTTGACAAATATGTGTACCGTGTGTGTTTTGATCTTTCTCTTCCCACCAAATGCGTCATGCATTAGCCTATTCTGGTGTTGCACCGCAAACTACGTGCAACTCCATATTTATGTAAGCTACCCCTACTCCACTATTTATATAGTCCCACTGCATGCTGTTGTGATTTCATATTAAAGACGTTAAATTATAGCTGTGTCGGGTGGTACAATAAGACTACCTTGCGTGCGTAGCCTGTGGCATCTGGTAACCAACTTCATTAACTTGGCGTCAGTGACAGTGCAAATACATCGTCTAACCATTCGTCAGATAGCTAAAATAATGAACCATCAGGATGATCTATAATTATCCATGTGTTCTTAAACCACATGGCTACGTTACTCAACATAACAATATTTCAATACATGTCATTACAGGGTCTCAATCTGTTCCTTTCAACTTGCCTTGACGGTTCGGGTGACCGTCCGCAGACCCTCTGCTCGAGGAGTCGGCACACAATAGAATGTGGGATGGGGGTTCCACCAATTATCTCGACCCTCCCTAAAGGTTTGAATGCTTTCCTTCACTAAGCAGTAGAAGATGTACAATACAAATACAGTTGTCTGAACGACACACATATCCCAAAGGATCTTAATTGACTATTATGCAAACAGGTATTGAATGAGCTTTTTTAAATTACTCCTACACTGAGGATATAATAATTACTGGCCTCACACAGGTCCATTCAACATGAAGGTTCGGGGTTCGTAATACATTAGTCTGACGGGTGACCGGTGTCTCAAATAAAATAGGCGCTCAGTCCAAGCTGTCGCCATGAGTTTCGCTCCCACGAGCTGAATAACTCATCAATAAGTTCTCGGGGATCCATAGAGTTTCGAGGTGTCCTCGTTTTCCTCGTCTCTACCACAGGATTCCAACCCGGAACACTTTCATATCCTTCCTCAGAGCTAGGGTATCACACTAAAACTCTGGCATAAATTATATCCCCACTTATGCCCATGACATAGGAGATTTCATACGTAGAATAGACCACCTGGCCCCTTTACTCAATGCTACGACCTCCGACCTATAATATTAAGAGAAATCTATCAATTACTCTATAAGCTTCTCATATAAGCTGCAAATTCAATTCACTAAAACCTCTTTCATTCCTGGCCTAATTATTGAATATTAATACAATATTCTGATATAAAACTTCTTTCCTTAATTACCGTAATGTAATCTTACTGTATCATCTTACTGCTTAGATCGATAAGTCTTGCAATTAGCGTAACTATCTCGCTTACAACATTTATTTGTTTCCTGATGTGTTCATTCATACTTTTAATATTCATTATTATTATTATCATTAATCTCACTGACATACATGACCAAAATCATTCCTTATTATTATTTTTACATAAATTACCAAGAATCCTTCCTTATTATTACCTTCACATAAACTACCACGAATCCGACACAACTAAACGTCTTAAAAACTCGAACAATCGTGTTCGTTGCATTTACATAACTGATTGCCATTCTTAATTGATAATGGTAACGATTACTCCACTTAATGATGCAAATTAACATCTCAACTCTATAAAAATCAACACAATAATGATTGAACATGGAGGATCTACCTCCTAAACTGATTTTTACTGGCATCTTTACGGAAATCACCAACATGCAGTGTCCTATGTTCATTAATTAAACATAATTTGTGGGGTACTCACATATCTCTACAGGCTCCTTATGGTGGCTCCAACCAATCATATTCTTCCAGTTGGCCTGCCATTTGCAGGTTTAACGTGACATATTTATCTTGAATACACACATTTTATGACACATATTTTCTGTTAACAACACGGCACGTTGCATTTCTCTAAGGAAGCTATCGCTCCCACACATGTGATACTTTATAACACTTATTCAAACACTACTTTAAAAGATATTTTACATATGCTTTACACATAACACACGACACTTTATACACTTTTCATTGTTGAAATTCCCTAGCAAAGATCAAAATTGCAGGTGTCGACAGCATCTCCCGTGCTCCTATCAACTCCTGATTGAAAGTCTGGTTTACCTGCTCTCGGAATTCACCAACAGTTCTTATCCATACTCCTCCGGTAAGCTCCCTGCGTTGCCTAAATATGCTAACTACCGTCCTGATCGTGGTTATTTGGTATACTTATGGCATTACCAACTGCTCCGTAACGTTTCTTTTAGTGCATTCCATCGTAATTACACATATACGATCAGTCAATATTTTACACATTGCGCTAACACTGTGCATAACTTTACATAGATTATTATTTACAATAGTTCTGCAACTTATCTCACACGTTGCTTCCTAAATGAACACACATTGTTCATACTGTTTACAAAACTGTGTAGCGATGACTGTTTTCCACTCTCGGTGACAAACTATGTCCAACTTTGTAAGCTGCGTTAAGACTGGCTGCAATACTGGCGTGCGCCTGGCATGATGACTGCGTAAGACTGACTTCAAACTGAGCAAGACTGAGCAAGACTGGGCTTCAACTGCCTCCGTCAAGGGTCGACTCCCTTATATTGGATTCCCACGAAAAGTAGGGCGAAATTTTCCCGCGTCAACTCGGCTCCTCTCACAGCGTGATTCTGGTCTCGAAACCATGATCATCGGGTTCCTTTGTCATCGCAGATCCCAGAACTACCTGCGTGCAGAAGAATCGCTCGTCCAATTAATTAATATTAATTCCTTTCTCCATGGCTTGGGGACGCTACCTTCTTGGGAATCCCAGGCGACCTTCTCAAAACTTGCCGCGAACAACGGGCGTTTTCCATCCTTCCGCGCTCCATTAAATATGCACAAATTTCGCAGATTAAAGGCTCTAAAATTAGCCTTTTGGCAAAAGATTCACCTGTGGACAACTCTCAAGTCAATCCGTTACTCCAATCACGAGTAATCAATGATTTTCCTGGCTATCTCTCCCCACCACACTCAATGCTATTCTCCGTCGGGGAAGAACTGGGTCATTATTCAGGCCCTCACCCTCTCCCAGACGACATAACGAGGTCAGAGAGATGGACGTGGCTCCACTGAACACCTCCCACAATTCTGGGCCAATTTGTAAAAATGTCAACTCTGCACTTGCAGTGTTCCAAGCCTCGTATAGCCTACACCAAGTAGTCTAATAATGCAGTATTCTGCTCCTTTTCCCTTCATTATTTTAATAAATAATGTCACTGCAACTGAAATCACACCAGTGATTTAATATACACTTCTCTCGAGGGGTTTTTACAATAAAACTCCCTCCACAGACTTCGGGTTCGTTCCCTGGTGGAACCTTTATACTGAGATCACAGTCTCTGAGAACCACATTCGATTCCAGTCAGCATAACCTCCTCGGGTTCACTAGAATAATGACGAAATTAAGTTGGTAATATCGAAATTTCTAATTAGTTCGAAATACTGTATACCTGGCATGTCATGTTGATATCAGTAATAATTTCGGAGATATAGAATGCCGTGAAATATTTCGCACAGCCGCCATGTTGGATTGGTGAGACGTAATACAATTTGAAGGGCACGGTCGGGGTCGAACAAGATAATACTTTGTTCTTACCAAGTTTCATTGAAATCACTCCAGCCGTTTAGATTTCTTTAGGAGCGGACCCACACATGGACAAAGGGTGATCTCACAAACCTACTTTTTCATAAATGATATGTAGAGGTATTGCTTGTTGTTGTTGATTGATTTAGGGACATTGCAACATCGTGGTCATGTAGTCCCGTGCGTAATTTGTCTGATAACTCGTGACAATGTGATGGCTGTATTAGTGTGGGTAGTTGTAATTCAGATGAGGATTGGGAAGGAGGCGGCCGTGGCCTTAATTTAGGAACCATCCAGTCATTCGCCTGGGGTAGAATTGGGATACAACGGAAAACTACTTCCAAGATGGCTGATGTAGGAATCAAACCCGCTTCTTCTCAGTTTTACCCCCACGAGGCTGAGTGTACCCCGTTCTAGCCCTCACACCAGAACTACATTCCTTGGGTGTGCCGGGAATCGAACCCAGGCTTCCGCAGTGACAGCCAAGAATGCTAACCACTATGCAACGAGATGACTTCAATTAAAATCATGTAATTTCCTTCATTACCTTTCAGGGACAAACCAGAATGTGGCCTATGTAACTCGCAACAATACCTCCTAGTGGTGTAGTGGCTAGCATGCTTGGCTGTCGCCGCAAAAGTCAGTGGTCGATTCCGGGCTCTGAGAAGAGGATGTGGTGGTTTCCCACTTCAACTCCAGGTGAATGCTGGGATGGTTCCCTACTGGTGGTCACTGACTCGCAGGCTCTTGCCCTCATTACCATACAAAGGCTCCGCGTACGAGTTAAGGTTACTGAAGACTGCACGAAAAAAAGTGAAAATATATTGGCAGAGACTCAGTACAGTTCACTTTCTATGTGCAGTGGCAAGGTGCCTACTTATGACGGAGAAATATGGAATGTGCACAGCTATGTTGTTAATGGTGGGACACAAGAATAGTGCCCAACAACCTGGGATTGACACGTAACTCAACTCTGTTCCGCCATTTGGAATTGTATGGGAGGGGACAACCACATGGACTTTTCACCCGAATAGAACTCTAAGACTGCGTAATAAGACCTATCTAATATATTATAATCAATGGAGACTACATGGCCTCCTACCTAATATGTTATCGATGGAGCTGACATGGCCTCCTACCAAATATCATATTATCTATGGACCTGACATGGCCTCCTACCTAATATCATGTTATCTATGGAGCTGGCATGGCCTCCTACCTAATATCATGTTATCTATGGAGCTGAGATGGCCTCCTACCTAATTTCATGTTATCTATGGAGCTGACATGGCCTCCTACCTAATATGTTATCTATGGAGTTGACATGGCCTCCTAACTAATATCATGCTATCTATGGAGCAGACATGGCCTCCTACCTAATATCATGCTATCTATGGAGCAGACATGGCCTCCTACCTAATATCATTTTATCTATGGAGCTGACATGGCCTTCTATCTAATATCAGGCTATCTATGGAGCTGACATGGCCTTCTATCTAATATCATGCTATCTATGGAGCTGACATGGCCTTCTATCTAATATCATGCTATCTATGGAGCTGACATGGCCTTCTATCTAACATCAAGTTATCTATGGAGCTGACATGGCCTCCTATCTAATATCATGTAATATATGGAGCTGACATGGCCTCCTACCTAATATCATGTTATCTATGGTACTGAAATGGCCTCCTACCTAATATCATGTTATCTATGGAGCTGGCATGGCCTCCTACCTAATATCATGTTATTTACGGAGCTGACATGGCCTTCTACCTAATATCATTTTATCTATGGAGCTGACATGGCCTTCTATCTAATATCATGCTATCTATGGAGCTGACATGGCCTTCTATCTAATACCATGCTATCAATGGAGCTGACATGGCCTTCTATCTAATATCAAGTTATCTATGGAGCTGACATGGCCCCCTATCTAATATCAAATTATCTATGGAACTGACATGGCCTTCTAATATCATGCTATCTATGGAGCTAACATGGCCTTCTATCTAATATCATGCTATCTATGGTGCTGACATGGCCTTCTATTTAATAACAAGTTATCTATGGAGCTGACATGGCCTCCTATCTAATATCATGTAATATATGGAGTTGACATGGCCTCCTACCTAATATCATGTTATCTATGGTACTGAAATGGCCTCCTACCTAATATCATGTTATCTATGGAGCTGGCATGGCCTCCTACCTAATATCATGTTATTTACGGAGCTGACATGGCCTTCTACCTAATATCATTTTATCTATGGAGCTGATATGGACTTCTATCTAATATCATGCTATCTATGGAGCTGACATGACCTTCTATCTAATATCATGCTATCTATGGAGCTGACATGGCCTTCTATCTAACATCAAGTTATCTATGGAGCTGACATGGCCCCCTATCTAATATCAAATTATCTATGGAGCTGACATGGCCTCCTATCTAATATCATGTTATCTGTGGAGCTGACATGCCCTTCTATCTAATATCATGTTTTCTATGGAGCTGACATGGCCGCCTATCTAATATCGTGTTATCTGTGGAGCTGACATGGCCTCCTATCTAATATCATATTATCTGTAAGCTGACATGGCCTTCTATCTAATATCATGTTATCTCTGGAGCTGACATGGCCTTCTATCTAATATCAAGTTATATCTATGGAGCTGACATGGCCTCCTATCTAATATCATGTTATCTGTGGAGCTGACATGGAATCCTACCTAATATCATGTTATCTGTGGAGCTGACATGGCCTCCTATCTAATATCATGTTATCGATGGAGCTGACATGGCATCC
This sequence comes from Meconema thalassinum, assembly GCA_946902985.2. Lineage (NCBI taxonomy): Eukaryota > Metazoa > Arthropoda > Insecta > Orthoptera > Tettigoniidae > Meconema > Meconema thalassinum. The sequence goes on along the minus strand of OX336401.1, from coordinate 57,442,714 downwards.
TATCTAATATCATGTTATCTGTGGAGCTGACATGGCCTCCTATCTAGTATAGTGTTATCTATGGAGGCGACATGGCCTCCTATCTAATATCATGTTATCTATAGAGGCGACATGGCCTCCTATCAAATATCATGTTATCTATGGAGCTGACATGGCCTCCTAACTAATATCATGCTATCTATGGAGATGACATGGCCTCCTATCTAATATCATAATATCTATGGAAGCGACATTGCCTCTTATCTAGTATCATGTTATCTATGGAGCTGACATGGCCTCCTATCTAATATCATGCTATCTATGGAGCTGACATGGCCTTCTATCTAATATCATGTTATCTAAGGAGAGGACATGGCCTCCTATCTAATATCATGTTATCTATGGAGCTGACATGGCCTCCTAACTAATATCATATTATCTATGGAAGCGACATTGCCTCCTATCTAATATCGTGTTATCTATGGAGTTGACCTGGCCTTCTATCTAATATCATGTTATCTATGGAGCTGACATGGCCTTCTATCTAATATCATGTTATCTGTGGAGCTGACATGGCCTCCTATCTAATATCATGTTATCATTGGAGCTGACATGGCCTCCTATCTAATATCATGTTATCTATGGAGGCGGCATGTTCTCCTATCTAATATCATGTTATCTATGGAGCTGACATGGCCTTCTATCTAATAGCATGTTATCTGTGGAGCTGACATGGCCTCCTATCTAATATAATGTTATCTGTGGAGCTGACATGGCGTTCTATCTAATATCATGCTGTCTATGGAGCTGACATGGCCTTCTATCTAATATCATGCTATCTATGGAGCTGACATGGCCTTCTATCTAATATCAAGTTATCAATGGAGCTGACATGGCTCCCTATCTAATATCAATTTAGCTATGGAGCTGGCAAGGCCTCCTATCTAATATCATGTTATCTGTGGAGCTGACATGGTATCCTATCTAATATCATGTTATCTGTGGAGCTGACATGGCCTCCTATCTAATATCATATTATCTATGGAAGCGACATTGCCTCCTATCTAATATCATGTTATCTATGGAGCTGACCTGGCCTTCTATCTAATATCATGTTATCTATGGAGCTGACATGGCCTTCTATCTAGTATCATGTTATCTGTGGAGCTGACATTGCCTCCTATCCAATATCATGTTATCTGTGGAGCTGACATGGCTTCCTATCTAATATCATGTTATCTATTGAACCGGCATGTTCTCCTATCTAATATCATGTTATCTATGCAGGCGATATGGCCTCCTATCTAATATCATGTTTTCTTTAGAGGCGACATGTCCTCCTATCTAATATCATGTTTTCTTTAGAGGCGACATGTCCTCCTATCTAATATCATGTTGTCTATGGAGCTGACATGGCCTCCTATCAAATATCATATTATCTTTGGAAGCGACATTGCCTCCTATCTAATATCATGTTACCTATGGAGCTGACATGGCCTCCTATCTAATATTATGTTATCTGTGGAGCTGGCATGGCCTTCTATCGAATATCATGTTATCTATGGAGCTGACATGGCCTCCGATCTAATATCATGTTATCTCTGGAGGTGACATGACCTCCTATCTAATTTCATGTTTTATATGGATGTGACATGGCTTATCTAATATCATGTTATCTATGGAGGCGACATGGCCTCCTATCTAATATCATGTTATCTATTGAACCGGCATGTTCTCCTATCTAATATCATGTTATCTATGCAGGCGATATGGCCTCCTATCTAATATCATGTTTTCTTTAGAGGCGACATGTCCTCCTATCTAATATCATGTTTTCTTTAGAGGCGACATGTCCTCCTATCTAATATCATGTTGTCTATGGAGCTGACATGGTCTCCTATCAAATATCATATTATCTATGGAAGCGACATTGCCTCCTATCTAATATCATGTTACCTATGGAGCTGACATGGCCTCCTATCTAATATTATGTTATCTGTGGAGCTGGCATGGCCTTCTATCGAATATCATGTTATCTATGGAGCTGACATGGCCTCCGATCTAATATCATGTTATCTCTGGAGGTGACATGACCTCCTATCTAATTTCATGTTTTATATGGATGTGACATGGCTTATCTAATATCATGTTATCTATGGAGGCGACATGGCCTCCTATCTAATATCATGTTATCTGTGGAGCTGACATGGCCTCCTATCTAATATCATGTCATCTGTGGAGGTAACATGGCCTCCTATCTAATATCATGTTATCTATGGAGCAGACATGGCCTCCTATCTAATATCATGTTATCTATGGAGCTGACATGGCCTTCTATCTAATATCATGCTATGTATGGAGCTGACATGGCCTTCTATCTAAAATCATGTTATCTATGGAGGCGACATGGCCTCCTATCAAATATCATGTTATCTATGGAGCTGACATGGCCTTCTATCTAATATCATGTTATATATGGAGCTGACATGACCCCCTATCTGATATCATGTTATATATGGAGCTGACATGACCCCCTATCTAATTTCATGTTATCCATGCAGCTGACATGGCCTTCTATCTAATATCATGTTATCTGTGGAGCTGACATGATCCCCCTATCTAATATCATGTTATCTATGGAGGTGACATGGCCTCCTATCTAGTATCATGTTATCTATGGAGCTGACATGGCCTCCTATCTAATACCATGTTATCAATGGAGCTGACATGGCCTCCTATCTAATATCATATTACCTATGGAAGCGACATTGCCTCCTATCTAATATCATGTTATCTATGGAGCTGACATGGCCTTCTATGTAATATCATGTTATCTATGGAGCTGACATGTCCTCCTATCTAATATCATATTATCTATGGAAGCGACATTGCCTCCTATCTATTATCATATTATCTATGGAAGCGACATTGTCTCCTATCAAATATCATGTTATCTATGGAGCTGACATGGCCTCCTCTCTAATATCATATTACCTATGGAAGAGACATTGCCTCCTATCTAATATCATGTTTTCTATGGAGCTGACATTGCCTCCTATCATATATCGTGTTATCTATGGAGGCGACATGACCTCCTATCTAATACCAAGTTATCTATGGAGGCGACATGGCCTCCTATCTTACATCATGTTATCTATGGAGGCGGCATGACCTCCTATCTAATACCATGTTATCTATGGAGCTGACATGGCCTCCTATCTAATATCATATTATCTATGGGAGCGACATTGACTTCTATCTAATATCATACTATCTATGGAGCTGACATGGCCTCCTATCTAATATCATGTTATCGATGGAGCTGACATGGCCCCCTATCTAATATCATGTTATCTATGGAGATTGCATGGCCTCCTATCTAATATCATCTTATCTATGGAGGTGACATGGCCTCCTATCTAATATCATATTATCTATGGAGGTGACATGGCCTCCTATCTAATACCATGTTATCTATTGATCTGACATGGCCTCCTATCTAATATCATGTTATCTATGGAGGGAACATGGCCTCCTATCTAGTATCATGTTATCTATGGAGGTGACATGGCCTTCTCTCTAATATCATGTTATCTATGGATCTGGCATGGCCTCCTATCTAATACCATGTTATCTATGGAGCTGGCATGGCCTCCTATCTAATATCATATTATCTATGGAAGTGGCATTGCCTTCTATCTAATATCATACTATCTATGGAGCTGACATGGCCTCCTATCTAATACCATGTTATCTATGGATCTGACATGGCCTCCTATCTAATATCATGTTATCTGTGGAGCTGGCCTGGCCTCCTATCTAATATCATGTTATCTGTGGAGGCGACATGGCCTCCAATTTACCATCATGTTATCTATTGAGCTGGCATGGCCTCCTATCTAATATCATGTTAACTATGGAGCTGGCATGGCCTCCTATCTAATATCATGTTATCTATGGAGCTGACATGGCCTCCTATCTAATACCATGTTATCTATGGATCTGACATGGCCTCCTATCTAATATCATGTTATCTGTGGAGCTGGCCTGGCCTCCTATCTAATATCATATTATCTATGGAAGCGGCATTGCCTTCTATCTAATATCATACTATCTATGGAGCTGACATGGCCTCCTATCTAATACCATGTTATCTATGGATCTGACATGGCCTCCTATCTAATATCATGTTATCTGTGGAGCTGGCCTGGCCTCCTATCTAATATCATGTTATCTGTGGAGGCGACATGGCCTCCAATCTACCATCATGTTATCTATTGAGCTGGCATGGCGTCCTATCTAATATCATGTTAACTATGGAGCTGGCATGGCCTCCTATCTAATATCATGTTATATTATGGAGGCGTCATTGCCTTTGGCCTACCTAGCGGTACCTACCCAGTCATTTGTCTTGCAGATTATGAGGTGACACTTGGTGAGTGCGTCGGGTTCCCTCGGCCGTTAATTTTGGTTTTCATGACCGGGGCACTGCCTCACTGTCAGACAGCTACTCAATTGTCTTCACGAGGCTGAGTGCACCCCGTTCCAGCTCTCACGTCAGTTTCTAAGATCCCTGACGGAGTCGGGAATCGAACCCGGGGCCTCTGGATGCGAGGCAATTGCGCTACCCCAAAATACGTGGCCGACCATGTGCGATAAATTGACCCCTTTAAGTAAATTTTGCCAGGTCGACCCTGCAAAGTCACCTAGTTGGTAGTGCATAGGGGAATGTAGGGTGCTGGATATTTTAAGACATTCTAAATCCTTCTTTGTAAAATGCAAACCGCATACGATCATATACTTCGAAATAGGTTTTGTGATGCAAAGTAATCGACTCTAGTCTTTCTGTCAAGTTCTCTTTTTGGGGACGTTATGCGTTGATATGCCATTTCTTGCCTTTGAAGATCACTGCGGAACTCATCAATGTTCATCACTCGTCTTTTAACCTCAATTATTATGAAAATAACAGAAAGAACGATAGAAGAGCAGACACATCAACACTAACTACATGTTAGAGCATATGTTTGTTTATGTTTCCATCACCCTTGCGTTAGTTCCAGATAAATCGGCAGCACCTTCGCTTGAGAGCGCGAATAGTGGAAACAAATTAAACTATTCTTGTGAAATAAATGAAGAGGTATATCCGCGTTTAAATGGTCATTATCACTGCTGCTTTACAATCTGTGGATCTTTGCTTCAAGGGGATGGGCTGTTGCACTGCCATCGTAATGTACAGGCCATCATGCTGCGACTCTTAACGATTGATCAGCTGATTGGTAGGGGGTAGAGATGGCGACCATTTTGCTTCGTGCTGTGTTGTTCATCTTTTATGAATGAGTATCCGCGTGAAAAATGATACTTGAGAACGCCTCTGCTTACGTCATCTAGAATGAGGATTATTTATTTTCTGAAACAAATGTTCATTTTGTAGGTAGGTTATTGTATCTACGCAAATTTTGTGTTGCATGTTTGTCATCATACAGAAGGTTATGTTTTAGTTAGGACCTCTATATCACGTATTATTTCGACTCATACAAGGTTTTTTATGGTAATAAAATGTTGTTAGTTCAGGAAACCTCCTTCCCAGGTAGCAGGTAAGTCAAAAGTTTGTTTATAGCAACTACCGGTAGTGTGACTTGCTTCTCCTTCCCCACCACGACAATTTCAGAAAGCAATGCATAGACAACATTCCTTGAAATTATTGGTAGGTACATTACGGGGAATACAAGAGTGTGTGTTAACACTTCCCAGGAAGTAAGATACCATTCTTCGGGAGAGAAGAGCTAATCGCCTTGATGGTAGGTTGTTAGTTAATATGGTTTCAATTATTGTAAGAAGTTCCCAAACTTCAGCCTATGCTAGGACTGGAAACATTTCTAATATGATAATGCTGATGTTAAGTTACTTACCGTATGTAAATCAGAGAAGCGATATCCAGTATCCAGTATCTACGGAAGTCAGTCCAAGTTACATTATTTGTGAGAATGGTCTCTCGATCAAGCTCAAGTGAATATGGTAATGTTTTCGTGGCAGCATTTGTGTAGGCTACTGTATTTACATTAATGGGATTGTTAGCACCTGGTGTATGCACTGTAGGTTATTGATACCTGATTTCAAAATTACAACCCATTGTAAATTCCTGATGCAAGAAACAAGTTAAAATTGAGTCATAGAAAATATGTGCTGTTAGGATAGGCCCTGTTTGTCACCTTGAGGGTGGCCTGTGCATTGATTACAGTTAGAGATAGGTTACATTGTGCTTTGTCATCCACGAGCAGTTTAGGACGTGATCTGTTGAATAGCCAAGAGTAATGTGGGGTTTTCTCAGGCATCTACCATAAACCTTTTCAAAGCGGTGAACAACGAGAAAATGGCCGGATTCGAACAAGCGGAGCGATAAATAGGCGTATGTAGTGGTAACGGATGGAAGTACCAATCAGCCCTAAATAGCATTGCTATTTTTCTACGTCTTGAAGCGGGAGCGTAATTTATATTAGGTTTGAAGAGACTGCGTGTGAAGGGAGCTATCTGACTGCTGCTGCGACTATAACGACCCTAGGCGTGACGTCACAGTTGGAGCCTTACGGCTTGTACATTACGATGGCAGTGGCTACTGTGAGGGGAATTAATAATATTCTTTCATTGCTTTATAACATAGAATGTTTTATGAGCACTTTCGTACAAAATTTATATACAATAGCAGTCTGCTTCTTCTGGTTAGTTACACTATCTGTCGTGTGATAGAAAATGAGAAATCTTAAATGTAAATGTTTTATGGGATAAGACAGTGAAGGATGCTTTCTGCCTACTCAAATAGGCCTACAAATCTGCGTCCCGAAACCATGGAGACAATGCTCTTTGAGGCCAACTTAAGCTTTATGAATTAGTGAGAAAAGGAGTCGTGGAGAGTATTTGTTGAAGTAAATGATAGGTTAGGTTTTAAACACAGAAAATTGTTTGTTACTCCTCCAAATGTTTGTATAGTGTTCATTATTTAACCAAATACGTGCACAGTACACATGGTTATTAAGCACACTTACACCTCACTTCTTTATTTCACCATTTTCAACATTTTATTTCACCGCTTTGGAGCCTTTTATATCACCATAAATCAGGGTCCCTATAGTACGTCTGTTTATGTTCGACGATACATATTAAAAGTATTTTATGTTTGAACATAAATATTCATAAATATCTGTCGAGATTTCGCCAGTTTTATGTACTGAACAGAGAGCATGGGACGCAGAGAATACCTTGTATTTGACCATGGCCTCCTCGATTACCCCCACAATGACACTAGGCCACGCAGTGACATTTAAATCGACAATCGACAATCAGTCTAATCACCCCAGTACGCACAAACTAGCGGGTTTCAATTCAATGGTGCACAGGGCTTTAAACATACCCATGTCAAAAGACAACTATAATAAGGAAATAAGAACTATTATGCAAATAGCAAAGGAAAACAACTTCTCGCCAAGCAAAATAAATCAAATTATAGCCAAACATAAAAATAAAGATAAAACGATTCCCAAACCGGACAGTAATGAGAAAAAATTTGCGCGTTTCAACTATGTGAATGCGAATACATATAAAATCACTAACCTATTCAAAAAGCAAGGCATAAAGATAGCTTTCACGACGAAAAACACAACCGCTAGGCACCTCCTAAATAGTAATCTAAATAAACGTGACCCGTATTCAAGGTCAGGGGTATATTCTATAACGTGCCAAGACACCGATTGTCAAGCTAATTACATCGGGCAGAGTGGAAGGCGAGTAGACACACGTTATAATGAACATAGAAATGCGATAAGATACGGAACACATTCAGCCGTGTGCAAACATATGTGTGACGCAGGGCATAGCTTTACCAACATAGAGTCGGACCTTAAAATAATCCATCACGAATCGAAAGGCAGAGCTCTTGACATAAAGGAAGCAATCGAGATACACCTAGCCAAACGAAACAATCCCAACAATCTAAATGAACACACGTTCATGGAGAGCTCACCCCTCTTCACGCTACTAAAAAACACACCCTGTCGGAAACAAATCACAATTTAGCGACACAGCCAAGCTAGATAAAAAAAGGGGGGGGGGAAATTAGGGGGTTTTTAATAGGTAAATGTTAGCTGGATCAGGTGTACGATGTACTTTTCTTCTGCAATAAACCAAGGCCCTTATTAGAGGCAGTATTAAAGGTGCCGGGACGTCCTCATAAGACCGTCAACGCTTAGTTCGAATGGGTTATGCTCCACGCGTGGCGAGGACTAATCCACGGTCTTTAATAGTTGTAGATCCACCTCATTCAATAACATACATCTTATCTAGGTTGGCAACACCTCACATAAACACATCGCGATCACTCCCCACAGCACGTAGGGACAGGGGGGGGGGGGGAAGGCAGGGAAAAACCTGTCGTTAAGATAACCACCGCAGTCGACCGCACAGCGAGTTCAAGTGAGCACGGAAACTGCGAATAGCTGTAGTACGGAAGACAATCAGATAAGTAGTTAGCCTAAAATTTTATAGTTTAACCATAGTTTACAACCATATAATCTCTCTAAAGTACAATCTCCGGATAGCCATCACCATTTAGCATTTCACCTAACATATATACTGCATTTAGCATACACTGACAGTTGCAGTACCAATACTGCAACTAAATAATTGTACATATTGTAAATATTTTCACCTGTATTTCAAACATAGATTTTATAGCCTAAGTGTATTGGATCTGATGATGATCGCTTGACGATCGAAACTGGTCATCCTAGTGTTTATAGAAAAAATATGAAAATTTATAGTGTAGTAGTATTGTGAAAGAATTATGAAATACTGTATTTGAAAAATTATTTTTTAGGAAGTAGATTTATATTGTACCTTGTGTATCAGGGTTTATTAAAATTTTTGTAAGAAATTTATATTTCTCGAGTTAAAAAGAGCTAATATAATATGTTATTTAATGTAATATATTTATTAAAAATATTATATTAGTAATGAAATGTTAATCGTTTTTTAAGATATCTAGTTTCCTAAGAAATGAATTTAATTCAGTTTAGTTTAAGTAATTATTTAAATTGATAAGTGATTATGTGGGATAGAAAATAGTTTGAGGGATAAGCTTTAAATTGTAAATTATAATTTTTAAAAATGTGATTAAAATTGTAGACTTTAAATTAGTCATCAAGTTAATAATGTTATAAATTATTTTGATTGTTTATGATTTTATAAAAAGTTTAATTAGTGAATTAGGATAATTTAATAATTAACGTGTTATTTGAAATAATGATGAAATTAGTATAATTGAATGTATTAGTAAAAATTTATTATTAGAATTTATATTAAGGAATTAGGCAAAATTAATATTCGCCTGTTTAACAAAAACATGTCTTTTAGTGTATAATTTAAAGTCGGGCCTGCCCACTGAATATTTAAAGGGCCGCAGTATTTTGACTGTGCAAAGGTAGCATAATCATTAGTTTTTTAATTGAGGGCTAGAATGAATGGTTTGACGAAATATTAACTGTCTCAATGTAAAATATAGAATTTAACTTTTGAGTCAAAAGGCTTAAATAGAAATGGAGGACGAGAAGACCCTATAGAGCTTTATATATTATAAGAATATTTAATTTAGAATTGTTGAAATATTTTTCAAAATATATTGTGTTGGGGTGACATAGAGATTTAAATAACTCTTTATTAAAAGTACATTGATTTATGAATATTTGATCCATTATTATTGATTGTAAGATAAAGTTACCTTAGGGATAACAGCGTAATTTTTTTTAAGAGTTCATATCAACAAGAAAGATTGCGACCTCGATGTTGGATTAAGGAATATAATTAGGTGTAGAAGTTTAATTTATAGGTCTGTTCGACCTTTAAATCCTTACATGATCTGAGTTCAAACCGGTGTAAGCCAGGTTGGTTTCTATCCTCATTAGGTGAAAGTATTTTAGTACGAAAGGACCAAATACTTAAAATAATTTTGTAGAGAATGATTATTATTAACTATTTTGGCAGAAAGAGTGCCTTGAATTTAGAATTCAAATATGTAAATAATTACAAATAGTATTGATAAAGGAAGTTATAACTGGGTTAGTAAGTGCATTGATTTTAATTGTAGGAGTTTTGCTTGGAGTGGCATTTTTAACTTTATTGGAGCGTAAGGTATTAGGGTATATTCAAATTCGAAAAGGGCCTAATAAAGTTGGGTTTGTTGGATTACCACAACCGTTTGCTGATGTAATTAAACTTTTAACTAAGGAATCAACTTATCCTTTGTTATCAAATTACTTTTTGTATTATTTTTCTCCTGTTTTTAGATTATTCCTAGTTTTATTAGTTTGAATAGTTTATCCTTTTTTGTCAGTGATGTTTTCATTTAATTTAGGATTATTATTTTTTGTGTTGTACAAGTATAGGAGTTTATACAGTTATAATTGCTGGATGATCTTCTAATTCTAATTATGCCTTATTGGGAGGTCTTCGGGCTGTGGCTCAGACAATTTCTTATGAGGTAAGTTTAGCTTTAATTTTGTTATCATTTGTGTTTCTTATTGATGGATATTGTTTATTGAATTTTATAACATATCAAAATTATACTTGGTTTATGTTTTTGTCCTTTCCTTTAATGTTAGCCTGATTTGCCTCTTGTTTAGCTGAAACTAATCGAACTCCTTTTGATTTTTCTGAAGGAGAATCTGAATTAGTATCAGGATTTAATGTAGAATATAGAAGTGGAGGTTTTGCATTAATTTTTATAGCAGAATATGCAAGAATTTTATTTATGAGAATGTTATTTTGTGTAATATTTATAGGAAGAGATACTTTTTCTTTCTTATTTTTTTTTAAGTTAACATTTTTGTCCTTTGTTTTTATTTGAGTTCGAGGAACACTTCCTCGGTTTCGTTATGATAAATTAATATATTTAGCTTGGAAAAGATTTTTACCTTTGTCCTTAAATTTTTTATTTTTTTATTTGGGGTTAAAATTATTATATTTTCTATTCTAATTTAGTGTATTTATTTTAGTAAAGTTAATAGAAGAATTTAACTTCTGTCTTATGTTTTCAAAACATACGCTTTCATAAAGCTTTATAACTAATTTACTAATTTATCTCAAGTTATGAGAACAAGAGGATTAATTAAGTAGTAAGCGAAATAAAGAACAGTCAAGATTTGTCCAGTTAGGATATAAGGGTCTTCAACAGGACGTGCACCAATTCACGTTAATAAAATAACAATTGTTGTTATTGATCAGAATAGAATTTGATTAATTGGATAAAATTGAGTACCTCGGAATCTATTACTGTTGTAAAATGGTAAAATTAATAGAATAGCAATGGATATTACTAGAGCAATTACACCTCCTAATTTATTAGGGATAGATCGGAGAATTGCATAAGCAAATAAGAAGTATCATTCAGGTTGAATATGGACAGGGGTAACAAGAGGATTGGCCGGAATAAAATTATCTGGATCTCCTAGTATATAAGGTTCAAGGAGGCTTAAGAAAATAAGAGTTGCTACTATAATAATAAATCCAAAGAGATCCTTAAAAGAAAAATAGGGATGAAAAGGGATTTTGTCAATATCTCTATTTAGTCCTAAAGGATTATTAGAACCTGTTTGGTGAAGGAATAATAAATGAATTATAACAGCAGCTGAGACAATAAATGGAAGAACAAAATGGAAGGTGAAAAATCGAGTTAAGGTTGCGTTATCTACACTAAAGCCCCCTCAAACTCATTGGACAAGTTCTGTTCCTAAATATGGGATAGCTGACAGAAGGTTGGTAATTACAGTAGCACCTCAAAAAGATATTTGTCCTCAAGGGAGGACATAGCCTATAAAGGCTGTTCCTATCACAAGAAATAGAATGATGACTCCTGTTATTCATGTGTGTATATAATTATAAGAGCCATAGTACATTCCTCGCCCTACATGTAAGTAGAGACAAATGAAAAAGAATGAGGCACCATTGGCATGAAGGGTACGTAGGAATCAACCATAATTTACGTCACGACAAATATGAGCTACACTATTAAAGGCTAAATCAATATTTGCAGTATAATGTATTGCTAAAAATAGTCCTGTTGCAATTTGAATTATTAAACAAAGTCCTAAAAGTGAACCGAAATTTCATCAAGCTGAGATATTGGAAGGTGCTGGGAGATCCACTAATGCTCTATTGGCAATTTTAAATAAAGGGTGGGAGGTGCGGATTGGTTTATTCATTAGTTTTTAGGGCGAAGAGGACCTTGAAAAATGTTAGTAATTTTTACAATAGCAATAAGAGTTAAAAATAAGTAATTTACTAATATAAGTGTAATTAAATCTGTTGGTTTATTATATAATTTAGTAAGGAGATAATTGGATTCATCATGCAAGGTAATTAAATCATTATTAATATTATTCATTTCTTCATTAAAATTTAATAGATTCCATAAAGTTGAATCTGTTATTAGAGATAGAGAAATTACTAGGGAGGATAAGAATAACATAATAATTAAAGATTTAGTTGGAATTGAGAAAAGTTCATTGGATGCAAGTGTAGTAATATAAATAAATAATACTAATATTCCACCGAGAAATACAAGAAATAGAATATAAGAAAATCAAAAAGTTGAAGTTATTATTCCAGTTGTTAGGGCTACAATTAAGGTTTGTAAAATAATAATTAATATTATTGCTATTGGATGATTTACTTGGGTAAAAATTATTGCATTTAATAAATTGGAAATTATAATTCTAAGATTTAATATACAAAGGGTAGTTTAAATAAAATATTAATTTTGGGGATTAATGATAAGAAATTTTCTTTCCTTTGAGTTTTAGAAGTATGTTACTTATTATTGATTTACAAGACCAGTGTTTTTATTTAAACTACTAAAACAATGGTAATACTTATTAATTGAATTGTAGTAATCTTGGTCTTTTTAAGAGGTGTATGGGTGTTTTGTTCTAATCGAAAGCATTTATTAGCTACGTTATTAAGATTAGAATTTGTTGTTTTAAGATTATTTTTAATATTATTTATATTTTAAAACATATTTACTTTTCAGTTATTTTTTAGAATAGTATTTTTGACATTTTCAGTATGTGAGGGGGCTCTGGGTCTTTCTATTTTAGTTTCGATGATTCGAACCCACGGAAATGATTTTTTTCAGACATTTAGAATTTTACAATGTTAAAATTTATTTTTATGTTTGTGTTTTTAATCCCTCTTAGATTTTTTTAATAAGTTTTGGTGGTTGGTTCAAAGTTTGTTATATTTGATAACTTTCTTTTTTATAATGAGATATATTACATTAACAGATTTTTGTAATTTGAGTTATATTTTTGGGATTGATATTTTGTCGTATGGTTTAATTTTATTAAGATTTTGAATTTGTTCATTAATAATTACAGCTAGAGAAAGTGTTTATCATTATAGGTATTTTAATTCTTTTTTCCTTTTTTTGTAATTTTTTTATTATTAATGTTATGTTGTACTTTTAGAAGAATGAGATTATTTTCTTTTTACTTGTTTTTTGAGGCCAGATTGATTCCAACTTTGTTTTTAATTTTGGGATTAGGGTATCAACCGGAACGATTACAGGCGGGAGTGTATCTATTATTTTATACTTTATTGGCTTCTTTACCTTTATTAGTAAGTTTGTTTAATATTTATGGATTTTATGGTAGATTATATATCGGACTATTACATAATATTAGATTATCAAGAGTGTTATTTTATACAAGATTGATTTTAGCATTTTTGGTTAAAATACCCATGTTTATGGTACATTTATGATTATCTAAGGCACATGTTGAAGCCCCAGTTTCAGGTTCAATAATTTTAGCAGGGGTGTTATTGAAATTAGGGGGATATGGATTATTACGAGTTTATTTAATGTTAATCAAGCTTGGATTAACCTATAATGTAATTTGGATTAGAATTAGTTTAGTAGGTGGATTTTTAATGAGTTTGGTTTGTTTGCGTCAAGTTGATTTGAAGGCTTTAATTGCGTATTCTTCTGTTGTTCATATAGGAATAGCTTTAGGAGGGATAATAACATTAACAGATTGAGGATTTATAAGAATGTATACATTAATAATTGCTCATGGGTTATGTTCGTCCGGGTTATTTGCTTTAGCTAATATTTCTTATGAACGATTAGGAAGACGAAGTTTATTAATTAATAAGGGTTTAATGAATTTTATACCTTCTATAACATTATGATGATTTTTATTGAGATCATCTAATATAGCAGCCCCTCCATCATTAACTTTAATGGGAGAGATTGGGCTATTAAATGGATTAGTAATATGATCTTGACTTTCAATAGTTATATATATACACCGCGGACAGGCCAACAAGGACCACGCAAATATCACTTCTTTATAGGTCTAGTTTCCTTCTTTCTCTTCCAGAAGTCTTTCATCCTGGTCGACTGTGCAGCTCTTCTTTCAGCAGTCCATTCTCCTCTGTTGAGATTTTTCTTCTCCCCGACAAGAATTTTGAGACCAAAAATTTTTTTTCTGTACTCTATTCGATTTAGACAATCTTCTTCAGTAATTTTGAATTTTTGAAGTTCTTCTTTCATTTGTTTTACATAGCCTCCTTGTCCTTTATAGTTCCAGATTTTATCAAAAATTTGTTTGTTTAACCTTGAGCAATCCATGCGGACCATATGTCCGTAGAACTGAAGTCGCCGTTTTCTGATCATCACTTCAAGGTTGTCAATTTTACTATAAATTTCTGCATTCGATCTCAGTCTATAACCTTCCTGTGTTTTCCTAGGACCATAAATCCTTCTTAAAATTCTTCTTTCTATCTTGAGCAAATTCTCCATTCCGGTTATATTTGTAGTTTCCATGCCGTACAAGATGACTGGTCTAACAACAGTATTAAAATGTCGTAATTTTGCATTGATAGACAGGTTCTTTTTATTGTATATATTTTTTGTACAAAAATTTAATCTTTCCAATTTCCCTTTTTTGTTCTCGATTGCCAATTTATCCGTCCCATTGCTACTAATTATTTCTCCAAGATATTTAAATCGGTCAGTGACCCTGGTGCTCCCATAATTTGTTTTTATCATTTTCTTAGTGTATTTCTGATCACTTGTCATCATCTCTGTTTTTACCAACGAAATCTGTAAGCCCGCTTTTTCCGCCGTTTCTTTTAACTGATCAATTTGGTTAATAGCTTCTTGTTCTGATTCAGCAAACAACGCTACGTCGTCAGCAAATGCTAAACCTTTGACTCTGAGGTTCTTATTCTTTGTACCAATTTTAGCACTTGAATCGTTCTTCTCCCAAAACGTCCTCATGACTTTATCCAAGACCAAATTGAAAAGCAGTGGTGATAGACTGTCCCCTTGTCTTAGCCCAGTTTTTACCTCGAAGGGCTCGCTAACTTCATTTAAAAATTTGACTCTGGAAATCGTATTAGTTAATGTAAGTTTTATTAAATTTATGGTTTTTTGATCAATTTGGTATTCCTTCAATGTGTCAAAAACAGTATCCCTATCCACTGAATCATACGCTTTCTGAAAATCAACGAATGAGATAAAGATATTCTTTGGCCTGTTGTTGTAATATTTTAATATCAATTTTAAACTAAGAATTTGTTCTGCACACGATCTATTCCTTCTGAAACCTCCTTGGAACTCGCCAAGCTGTGGTTCGATCTGTGGTTCAAGTCTGTTTAAAAGTAATTTGGCAAATATTTTATATGTGACAGACAACAATGAGATCCCCCTATAACTATTGACATCAATTTTTGAGCCTTTTTTATGTAGTGGATGAATTAAGGCGATTAACCAGTCTTCTGGAATTGCTTCCTCAATCCAAATTTTCTGGAATAGATTTGTCGTCGCTATTAAAAATTCATCATCTACAAGCTTCCACATTTCTGCAATTATTCCATCCTTGCCTGAGGCTTTATTGTTTTTAAGTGAGTTGATAATACATTTAACTTCATTTACATCTGGGGGCGTAGAGTCAAAATTTTGTGTTGTAAATTTGAAACTCAACTTGTCTGTCGGTTTTGGACAATTTAACAACTTCTCAAAATACGCAGCCAAGATATCACAATTTTCCTTGTTGTTTAATGCTAGCGTACCATCTTCCCTTTTGAAATTTAAACTCGGCGCTGAATATCCAGTGATTTCATTCTTAAATGCTCTATAAAACAATCGGGTGTCATTTTTCTTAAAATTGTCGTCCATTTCCATTATTTGGTCCTTCATATATTTTCTTCGAATCGTTCTTAAAGTCTGGTGGGCCATTTTCCTTAATCTTTGTACTTCCTCTAAATTTTCTGGAGTCTTGTTCCCGTTCCACTTGTGCCAAGCACAATGTCTTTCTTTGATCACTCTTTCACATTGTTCATTCCACCAAGCATGTTTCCTATAAAAGTTTTTTAGAGCAGCTTATTCTTTATATTTATATTCTTATAGTTAACATGGTATAATTTATTCTGGTGTTTATTCTTGCTCTATAGGGTACACTCGAGAATACTTATTATTAATATTACATTGATTACCTTTAAATATTTTAGTTTTAAAGGGTGATTTATGTATTTTATGGTTGTATTTAAGTAGTTTAAATAAAAATATTGATTTGTGGTGTCAATGAAGTAAAGAGTTTACCTTAAATCATTTTATGATAAGTATCAATTTGTTTTATTTCTTTCTTTTTCTTATTATTTATAGCATTTTTTTTTTGGTAATAATAGGATTTTATTTTATTATAAATGATATAGTTATTTTTATTGAATGGGAGATTTTTAATTTAAATAGATCTTCTTTAATTATAACTTTTTTATTTGATTGAATATCTTTATTATTTATAGGATTTGTTTTATTTATTTCTTCACTAGTAATTTTTTACAGTGAAGAATATATACACGGGGATTTAGCGATTAATCGGTTTATTATTTTGGTATTGATATTTGTTTTATCTATGATATTTTTAATTATTAGCCCTAATTTGATTAGAATTCTTTTAGGATGGGATGGATTAGGTTTAGTTTCGTATTGTTTGGTAATTTATTATCAAAATGTGAAATCTTATAGAGCTGGGATATTAACAGCTTTATCTAATCGTATTGGTGATGTGGCTTTATTAATGGCTATTGCTTGGATATTAAATTTTGGAAGATGAAATTATATTTATTATTTGGATGTAATGAAGAATTCTAGAATTATATATATTATTACTGCATTAGTAGTTTTGGCGGCTATAACAAAGAGAGCTCAGATTCCTTTTTCTTCTTGGTTACCAGCAGCGATAGCAGCTCCGACTCCTGTTTCAGCCTTAGTTCATTCTTCAACTTTGGTAACTGCAGGAATTTATCTATTAATTCGATTTAATACTGTTATTGTTGACAATAGATTAGGTAAGGGACTATTATTAATTGCTGGTTTAACAATGTTTATAGCAGGATTAGGGGCTAATTTTGAATATGATTTGAAAAAAATTATTGCTCTTTCTACATTAAGACAATTGGGATTAATAATAAGAATCTTGGCTATAGGATTTCCTAAATTAGCGTTTTTTCATTTGCTTACACATGCCTTATTTAAGGCATTGTTATTTATATGCGCAGGTTCTGTAATTAATAATATGAAAAATTCTCAAGATATTCGATTTATAGGTAGCTTATGCAGACAAATACCTTTAACAGTTATTTGTTTTAATGTTTCAAATTTAGCGTTGTGTGGTATACCTTTTTTGGCAGGGTTTTACTCAAAGGATTTAATTTTAGAAATTGTTTCTTTAACTTATTTAAATATTTTTAGATTTTTTTTATATTTTTT
The DNA here is from genome assembly GCA_946902985.2 of Meconema thalassinum. NCBI lineage: Eukaryota > Metazoa > Arthropoda > Insecta > Orthoptera > Tettigoniidae > Meconema > Meconema thalassinum. Next base: position 57,424,917 of record OX336401.1, on the reverse strand, counting down.
TTCTACTGGACTAACTGTATGTTATTCCTTACGATTAGTTTATTATTCAATAAGAGGGGATTTTAATTCTTCGTCGTATCATTCATTAAGTGATGAAAGATGAATTATATTAAAAGGTATGTTAAGTTTAATAATTATAGCAGTTGTAGGAGGTTGTATATTGAGATGAGTAATTTTTCCTTCTCCTTCTATAATTTGTTTACCATTTTGATTAAAGACTTTAGATTTAACCGTTAGTTTGCTGGGTGGATGAATAGGTTATGAATTGTCAAAATTTTCCTTATCGTATAATTTACAGTCTTTAAAGTTTTATTTGATATCTCATTTTATTGGATCCATATGATTTATGCCTTTTGTATCTACATATGGGGTTAATTTTTTACCTTTGAAGTTAGGAAGTTATATGTATAAGTCCTTTGATCAAGGTTGAAGAGAGGATTGAGGAGGTCAAATAATTTATAATACTTCTGTTAAATATGCTGGGGCTATTCAGTGGTGACAAAATAATAGAATTAAGATATATTTAATTAGTTTTGTTTTGTGATTTATTATTTTATTAATGTTATTATTATATTTAAATAGCTTATATGTAGAGCATGACATTGAAGATGTCAGGGAAATTATTTAATTTTTAAATATTTATAAATAATAATTTATTATTTATACAATGAAAATGTATTGTTTTTTTTAAACTATATAAATAGAAATGTTAATGGAGTTAAACCATTTAAATAAAAAGTTAGCAGCTTTAATTTGATCCCCTCATTTCGGCTTAATTGGAAATAAATTTCACTAATATTATTAACAGTAATATACCGCTTCTTTGGTTTCAATTAATACTAAAATAAGTACACAAATAAGGATGGAATCATCTAAGATCAAGTCGAAATTGATTGCAATATATCGCTTCTTATTTAAGGAAGATTGAATTTCAATACTTTTTGAATGCAAATCAAATGTTATACTTAACTACAACCCTATGAAATTAATAAGCTCATTCTAAAGCACCTTGATTTCATTCATGGAATAACCCAATTAGGAGAATAAATAAAAAAAAATATTCTGACTAAAGTTCATGATGTAATATCTGATGTTTGTATAATGATACACAGGTAAAAGAAGGGCAATTTCTACGTCAAAAATTAAGAAAATAACAGCAATTTAAAAAAATCGGAGAGAAAAGGGTAGACGTGCTGAGCTTTTAGGATCGAATCCGCATTCAAATGGTGAACTTTAATCACGGTCATTAATAGATTTTTTGAAAGTATTGAAGCTAGAATTATAACAATTATTGCTAAGGTAATGGAAATGATAGATATAATATATATAATTCAAATTATTTATTTTGAATGTTCAATCTTTTTGATTGGAAGTCAAATGTGCACATATATACTAAATAAATATCTACCTCATCAGTAAATAGAAATATAAAGGAATAATCATACAACATCAACAAAATGTCAGTATCACGCAGCAGCTTCAAATCCAAAGTGGTGATTAGGAGAAAAATGACATATTAAATGTCGTAGTAAACATGTTGATAAAAATGTTGTCCCGATTAAAACATGTAGTCCATGAAATCCTGTTGCTATAAAAAAAAACTAGACCCATAAGAAGCATCCGCAATAGTAAAAGGAGCTTCAATATATTCATAAGCTTGTAAGATGGAAAAATAAATTCCTAAAATAATAGTGAAAAATAAACCTTGTGTTGTTTGACTATAATTTCCTTCCATTAATCTATGATGGGCTCATGTCACTGTAACCCCTGAGGCAAGGAGGATTGCTGTATTTAATAAAGGAATTTGTAATGGATTAAAGGGATTAATTCCTGTGGGAGGTCATATTGCACCTAAATCAATATTAGGGGATAGTCTTCTGTGAAAAAATGCTCAAAAAAAAAAAAAAGAGATGAAGAAGAAGATTTCTGATACAATAAATAAGATTATTCCTCAACGAAGTCCGTAATTTACTGAAAGGGTGTGTAATCCTTGATAAGTACCCTCACGAGTGATATCTCGTCATCATTGGATTATTGTTAAAATTGTGATTAAAGTTCCTAATAATAAAAGAGAATTATTAAAATGATGAAATCATTTTACTAATCCTGCAGCTGTTACAAGTGCTCCAATGGCTCCAGTTAAAGGTCAGGGGCTAGGGTTAACTAAATGGAAAGGGTGATTAGAGTTTTTTTTTTTTAAGCGTATGGCTTTTAGTGCCGGGAGTGTCCGAGGACATGTTCGGCTCGCCAGTTTTGTAGCTTCTTCGAGACGGACACCCAATGGGTGAGCTACAAGTACCGTGGGGGAGGAATGTTGGATGGGAGGGTCGAGGAGTTGGAAGGTAGCGGCTGTGGCCTATAGTTAGGGACCAACCCCGGCATTTGCCTGGAAGGAAGATGGGAAACCACAGAAGACCATCTTCAAGGTTGCCGGCGGGGGGATTCGAACCTCCTCGCCTCCCGGATGTGAGCGACTGCCAACAGTCATGCCGCAACGACCTCGGCTAACTCACCCGGTCGTGATTAGAGTGTGTTGTCATAATTTACTTCTCTAGAATATAATGTGGTAAGGACTGCAAAGACATAAGATTGGATTATTGCAACAGCTGATTCTAATGTTAATAGTGCAATTTGTGCAAATACAAGTCCTGACAGGAGTATTATGGTTAATGAAGGACCAGTATTACCTAGTAGAGTCAGAAGTAGGTGTCCAGCAATTATATTAGCTGCTAAACGTACAGCTAGAGTTCCTGGTCGAATTACATTTCTGATAGTTTCAATACAGACCATAAAAGGTATAAGAGCTGCAGGTGTGCCTTGGGGAACTAGGTGAGCAAATATATGTTGGGTATGGTTGATTCACCCATAGATTATAAAACTAAATCATAGGGGTAGGGCTAATGCTAGAGTTATTACTAGGTGTCTTGATCTTGTAAAGATATACGGGAATAGACCTAAAAAATTGTTAAATAAGATTAATGAGAATAATGCAATAAATATAAATCTACTTCCGTTATGTCCCGTAGGTCCAATTAAAGTTTTAAATTCATTATGTAATGTTTTAATAATCGAGTATCAGATTATACTATGGCGTGAAGGTATTAATCAATAAATGAGAGGTAGAATTATTATTCCTAGGAATGTACTTAATCAATTTAAGGATAAATTTATAATATTAGTTGAGGGATCGAAAACGGAAAATAAATTTGTTATCATTTTCAATTCAAGGAAGTCTGAGGAATATTAGACTCTTCAGTTGCTGGGGAAATTGGTTGATAAATTAAGAATAAGTAATTAATAATGGAAAAAATGATTAAAACTAAAGAAAATATTGAAAATAAAAATAATCATCTTAAAGGGGCTATTTGAGGAATAAAGAAATATTAAATCTATTAATGATTTTAGTATGACATACTAATGTTATTTTTTAACTAATTTCTTCATCAAAAGTAAACGTTAATTACTATAAAATGGTTTAAGAGACCATTACTTACTTTCAGTCATTTGATGAATTATTATTAATAATTCAGTTCATAAATGTTTTAGTATTAACTCTTTCTAAGACAATAGGTATAAAACTGTGATTAGTCCCGCAGATTTCTGAGCATTGTCCATAATATAAACCTGGCCGGTTAATAAAGAAGCTTGTTTGGTTTAGTCGACCAGGTGTAGCGTCTACTTTTACACCTATCGCAGGGACAGTTCATGAGTGTAGTACATCTTCTGCTGTTACTAGTATTCGAATTTGTGTATTTAAAGGTAAAACTGTTCGATTATCAACGTCTAGTAATCGGAATCCGTTATTAGCTATTTCATTATAAGGGATTATATAGGAATCAAATTCATGGGGATTAACGAAGTTAGTATATTCATAACTTCAGTATCATTGATGTCCTACAGTTTTTACAGTAATAATAGGATCTAAGGATTCATCTAATAAATAAAGAAGACGTAGGGATGGAAGGGCAATAAAAATAAGTGTAATAGCGGGTAAGATTGTTCAAATTACTTCAATTGTTTGTCCTTCTAACAAGTATCGATTAGTATATTTATTAAAGAATAACGTTAATATAATGTAAGATACAAGAATGGTGATTATTAATAGAATTAATAATGTGTGATCGTGAAAAAAGATGAGTTGTTCTATTAAAGGAGATGCACTATTTTGTAAATTTAAATCTGATCATGTTGCCATTATTCTAATAAAAGGTTATTCTTTATATGTAGAGCTTAAATCTACCGCACTTATCTGCCATATTAGAAATTAGTTAATATAGGTAATTCTGAATAGCTATGTTCAGCAGGAGGTAAATTTTGGTATCATTCTAAGGAACTTACTATGTTTAAGGAGAATAAAATAGGACGGTTGGAAATTATACTTTCTCAAATAATAAAAATAAGTAGGATGATACCAACAAATGAGATAGTTGATCCTAAGGTAGAGATTACATTTCATGAAGTATATACATCTGGATAATCAGAGTATCGTCGTGGTATTCCTGCTAATCCTAGAAAATGTTGAGGGAAAAATGTTAAATTTACCCCTACAAATATAATTGTGAATTGAATTTTTAATCATTTAGGGTTTAAGGATAGCCCTGTAAATAATGGATATCATTGAACAAATCCTGCTATAATAGCGAATACTGCACCTATAGATAAGACATAATGGAAATGGGCAACGACATAATAAGTATCATGTAAAATAATATCGATTGATGAATTAGCTAAAACCACTCCTGTTAATCCACCAATAGTAAATAAGAAAACAAATCCTAATGCCCATAGTAACGATGGACTATAATTGAATTGTGTCCCATGAAGAGTGGCTAATCATCTGAAAATTTTAATTCCAGTTGGCACGGCAATAATTATTGTTGCTGAAGTGAAATAAGCTCGAGTATCTACATCTATTCCTACTGTAAATATGTGATGAGCTCAAACGACAAACCCTAATAAACCAATGGCTAACATAGCATAAATTATTCCTAATGTTCCGAATGCTTCCTTTTTTCCACTTTCTTGTCTAATAATATGAGAAATTATACCAATTATCCCATAAGTCCAACCCCTCGTCCACGTCGTGGGAGACGGGCAACGGCACAAAGTAGGGGATTGCCTGTAGGGGCGAAGTACAGTGGGGACTTCGTGTGCCCCGGGACCGTTACGGTAGCTGTGAAGGTCCTACAGGAACCCTGAAAAGTGACGGCTAACGGGGCTCTGGTGAAGCTACGATAGGCCCAGCAAGCCAGTAGTGGATTAAACCAAATGCTTTCAAAAATGGAACGAGCCTCGGACAGGATGGATTTAATAGACGACGACACGGCTGTACACACGGACTAAGATTTGGAACTTTAAACCTAAGAACGCTGACGGGGAAGGTGGAGGAGATAGTGGATATGATGGAAAGAAGGAAGTTGGATTTATTGGGATTGGCAGAAACAAAGTTGAAAGGGGAAGGAAGGAGAGTACTGAGAAAAGGCTATAGACTGTACTGGAGTGGGAACGAAGAGGGAAAGAGGAATGGAGTGGGAGTAGTAGTACGAGATGGTTTGAAAGAAGAAGTGAGGAGAATAAGTGATAGGATGATGAAAGTGAAAGTAGCACTGAGGGGAGAGACCGTAGAAATAGTGCAAGTATATGCTCCACAAGTAGGCTGCGCTTCTGAAGAGAAGGAGGAGTTTGAAGAGGAATTGCAGAAGCAGCTGGTAGGAAGAAATATGATTGTTATGGGGGACCTCAATGCCCATGTAGGAAGAGAAAGACAAGGTTATGAGAGTGTTCTAGGACCAGAGGGTTGGGGTGGAAGAAATGAGGAAGGAAAGAGACTGTTGGACTTCTGCCAGAGGAACAGCCTGCTAGTTGGGAACTCCTGGTTTAAGAAAAGAGAGAGCCACACAATCACATGGTACAGTGATGACTTGACCAGGAAGTCGGTGGTCGACTATATACTGTATGAGAAAGAACTAAATAAGAACATCACGGACATCAAAGTTATACCATCGGAGAACCTGGATAGCGACCATCGATTACTGGTAATGAACCTGAGAGGGAGTAAGGAGAAGAAAGGGACTGAGAACCAGGAAAGACGTATAAGGATATGGAAACTGAAAGAAGGGGATAGAAGGGTCGAGTACCGCAAAATGGTAAAGGAAGGAATTCCAACAGATGAAGAAAGAGGGGTGGAAGAGGAATGGGCTAGATTTAAGAAGACACTAGTGGGTGCAGCAGAAGCAGTATGTGGGAGGACAAGTAGTAAGAAGAGGTGGAAGGAAACACCATGGTGGAATGAGAAGACAAAAGATATAGTAAGGGAAAAGAATAGAGCCTTTAGGAGGTGGTATCAAAATAGGACGGTAGAGACAAGGGAAGAGTACCAGGAAAGAAAGAAGGAGGCGAAGAGAGTGGTGGCTGAGGAGAGAAGGAAGTGGATGGAAGAGTGGACAAAGATGATGGAGGAGGATAGTGAAGGTACAAAAAAGGTCCTGTATGGGATGGTGAAAGATAAGAGGCGGAAGGATCCTACGGATTATGTTAGAATGGTGAACAAAAGGGGACAAGAGATAGAAAATAGGGAAGAACTGAAGAAAATGTGGAAAGAATATTTTGAAGAACTTCTGAACCCAAATGGAAAAGATGGTGAGGAGGAAGAAATCGGGGAAGAGGAAGATGAACTGCAAACAGAAAAGGACTTAACATGGAAAGAAGTGGAAGATGCAGTGAACAAGATGAAAGGAGGGAAGGCACCGGGTGTGGATGAGTTGAGTGTGGAGATGGTGAGAGCAGCAGGAGAGGTGGGGATACAGTGGCTGTACCGAGTGATGAGGACAGCATGGAAGGAAAGGAAGACCCCAGAGGACTGGAAAAAAGGAATCATTGTCCCGATCTTCAAGAAAGGTAGTAGAACAGATTGCAGAAACTATCGGGGAATAACACTGATGAGTCATTGTGCAAAGATCTTCGAGAAAGTTTTGGAAAAGAGAATTAGGACAAGGATAGAAGGAGGGATGAGGGAAGAACAACATGGCTTCAGAGCAGGAAGGTCCACAGTGGATTTGATTTTTGCTGTAAGGCAGTTACAAGAACAGCACTATGAATATGGAACAGATCTACTGATGGCCTTCCTGGACATTGAGAAAGCATATGACAGTGTATGCAGAAACAAAGTATGGAAGTCCCTGGAGGATAGAGGAGTAGAGAAATGGACTATAAAGAGGATAAAGGAGATGTACAAGGGAAGCGTGAGCTGTGTGAAAGTGGGAGGAGAGAGATTTGACTGGTTGGAACAAAGAAACGGCCTGAAACAAGGAAGTGCACTGTCACCGTTACTTTTCATTGTGGTGATGGATGACATAATGACCCGAGTGGCACAAGTAATTGGGGACGGAAAGATGAAAGCAATGGTGTTTGCAGATGATTTGATGATTTGGGGAAACAAGGAGGAGGAGGTACAGGAACAGTTGGACGTGTGGGAAGGAGTAATACAAGGATATGGGATGAAATTTAGCATAAATAAGAGTGAGATGGTGATCACAACAAGGAAGAAGGAAAGAACCACAACGGGAATAACAATTGGTGGGGAACAGCTGAAGAAAGTGGAGAGTTTTAAGTATCTGGGAAGCCTGATACAAGATAATGGAAGAAACGATAGAGAAATAAATGAGCGGGGGAGGCAGGCAGAAGCATTTCGGAGGAGTGTGAGAAGCATGTTATGGAGCAAGGATGTCCCTCAGAACAGCAAAAAGATCATATATCGGACGTACTATGTCCCTATCCTGACGTATGCCTCGGAGACCTGGGTTATGAAAGGAAGGGAGAGGAGCAAAATACAGGCCAGTGAGATGAGGTTCTTGAGAAGCAGTATTGGAGCTACAAAGATGGACAGAATAAGAAATGAGAGGACCAGAGAATTAATGAAGGAGGAACCATTACAGGATGGTATAGAGAAATCTAGACTTAGATGGTATGGACATGTAAAACGAATGGAGGAGAAGAGGATACCCAGGAGAGTACATGAGACGAAGTGGGAAGGAAAGAGACCGAGGGGAAGACCGAGAGACAGGTGGCTGAAGGGGGTGGAAGAAAGCGTGAAGAAGAGAGGAGAAGACTGGACAAGGGTGGAGGCTGAGAGATGGTGGGAAGACAGAAGACGTTGGAGAGGCTTGTGTTCCAAACAGACCCGGCCAGTGGCTGGAAACTGTGCAAGATGATGATGATGATACCAAATCCAGGTAAAATTAGAATATAAACTTCTGGATGCCCAAAAAATCAAAATAAGTGTTGGTATAGGATAGGATCACCTCCTCCTGCAGGATCAAAGAATGAAGTATTTAAGTTTCGATCTGTCAATAATATAGTAATGGCTCCAGCTAAAACGGGTAAAGAAAGGAGTAAAAGAAGTGCTGTGATACCTACAGCTCATACAAATAGAGGGGTTTGATCTAAAGATATTCCTGGGGCTCGTATGTTAATAGTAGTTGTAATAAAATTTACTGCCCCTAAAATTGAAGAAATTCCTGCTAAGTGGAGTGAGAAAATTGCTAAATCTACAGAGGCACCAGCGTGAGCGATATTTGCAGAGAGTGGTGGGTAGACAGTTCAACCAGTCCCAGCTCCATTTTCTACTAGACTTCTTGCTAATAATAGAGAAAGAGAAGGAGGTAGTAATCAAAATCTTATATTATTTATTCGGGGAAAAGCTATATCAGGGGCTCCTAATATTAAAGGGACTAATCAGTTTCCGAACCCTCCAATTATAATTGGTATTACTATAAAAAAAAAATATTACAAATGCATGGGCTGTAACAATTACATTATAAATTTGATCATCCCCAATTAGATAACCAGGTTGACTAAGTTCTGCACGAATAAGTATTCTTAATGAAGTTCCCACTATCCCTGCTCAAGCTCCAAAGATAAAATAAAGTGTTCCGATATCCTTATGATTTGTTGAGAAGAGTCATTGTTGCGGTAAAATGGCTGAGTTATAGGCGATAAATTGTAAATTTATTTAGGAGATTTGTCTCTTTTATCAGACCTTTATAGTCATGAATGATATTAGACTGCAATTCTAAAGGAGTAGAACACTACTAAGGTTTAAAAAATTGGTATTTTATTTATAGCTTTGAAGGCTATTAGTTTAATTAACTTAAAACCTTATAATATATTAAAGATTAATGATCTAAATAATAATCCAAAAGTTGAAAATATAGTAAAGGTTGATATTATAATATAAAATTGATTACTATAAAATTGCTTGTAATTTCATTTAGTTTCTCTGTAAGAGAAGAGAAATGCAGTGAAGGTAACAGGAAGATAATAAAACAAAGTGATTAATGTTGTGATTACTATTAAGGTAATAATTATTAGTCTGTTAAGTTCAGCCATAGCTTGGATAATTAGTCATTTTGGTATAAATCCGAGGAAGGGGGGTAGGCCCCCTAACGAGAGAAGTAACGAGAATAAACAAAATTTAATTTTTGGGTTGTTATTTATTATAAGAAAATTTTGATTAATATGAAAGATTTGGAAGGTATTAAATAAGAAAATAATTGATGATCTCAGGAAAGAGTAAATAAGGAAATATAATTCTCACAAGTTTTCGCCAGAAACTATAGCAGCGATCATTCATCCTAGGTGATTAATGGATGAGTAGGCTATTAATTTTCGTAAGGATGTTTGGTTTAATCCTCCTAAGGAACCAATGGAAATTGAAGAAATAATAATGATTGAAAAGAAAATATTTATTTTAATGGTATAAGACAACAGTATTAAGGGTGCAATTTTTTGTCATGTTATTAAAATTAAATTATTTCTTCAATTTAGTCCTTCTATAGTTCCAGGAAACCAAAAATGGAAAGGTGCTGCTCCTATTTTTAAAAGAAGAGCTGAACTGATTATTAATAGAAATACTTCATAATTTATTATTATAATAATATTTGATATTAGGAATATAATAATTAAAGAGAATAATAATAGAGAAGAAGCAATAGCCTGAATTAAGAAGTATTTTAAGGATGCTTCAGTTGATAGAATATTTTTTGTTTTAGATATTAATGGAATAAAAGATAATAAATTGATTTCTAATCCTATTCAAACACCTAATCAAGAAGTTGATGAGATGGAAATTAAAGTACCTATAATTAATGTACTTAAAAATAAAACCTTTGAAGGATTTTTAAAAATTAAAAAGGAGGCAATCCTATTTACGGGGTATGAACCCATTAGCTTATATTTAGCTTACCTTTTTTTTATGAATCTAAATATATTTAGGTGTATGATGCTCAAGAGTTTTTGATACTTTAAGGAGTAGTTTAAATCTACTAAATGTAATGAAGGTAAAAAATTTTTACATAATTTACTCTATCACTGTAATCCTTTAATCAGGCACTTCATTTAAAGGTAGTAGATTATATATATATAGACATAATTAATAGGATTTATAAATATTATAATTTATGTGTATAAATATATATATATATATATATATATTTATTTATAAAATTTCTTAAAAGTGTAGGTACTAAAAATAAACTTATAATTAAAAAAAAAGTATAATAGAATGAATAATATTATAAAAAAGTTTTTTTTTGCCACCCCATCTTCCGGGACGTGGAGGTAATTTCAAGGGGGGTTGAAATTATTTTTCTATTTCAAAAAGGGTCTTCTCCTGTGAACATGATTCACTTTATAAAATTTCTTAAAAGTGTAGGTACTAAAAATAAACTTATAATTAAAAAAAGTGTTAATAGGATGAATAATATTATAAAAAAGGTTTTTTTTTGCCACCCCATCTTCCGGGACGTGGAGGTAATTTCAAGGGGGGTTGAAATTATTTTTTATTTCAAAAAGGGTCTTCTCCTGTGAACATGATTCACTTTATAAAATTTCTTAAAAGTGTAGGTACTAAAAATAAACTTATAATTAAAAAAAAGTATTAATAGGATGAATAATATTATAAAAAAAGTTTTTTTTTGCCACCCCATCTTCCGGGACGTGGAGGTAATTTCAAGGGGGGTTGAAATTATTTTTCTATTTCAAAAAGGGTCTTCTCCTGTGAACATGATTCACTTTATAAAATTTCTTAAAAGTGTAGGTACTAAAAATAAACTTATAATTAATTTATTTTGATTATCATACTTTATAAAAAGGAAAATGTTTTTATAAAACAAGTGTTAAATTTTAAAGTAATTTGATTAGATTTATGTACACTCCTTTAGTAAAGATTGATTAAAATTAATGTAAAAATTTATTTTGTAAAATGAAATGATAAGTTCTGGTCTTTTAATTAATTTTGTGATTAATTTAATGGAAAGAATTAACTAAATTTATAAGGTAATTTTAAAAGAGTTTTTATCCTGTCACAATTGATCAGTTTAAATTTATATAGATATAATTTTATGTTAATATATTTCTGTGAGATAAAGGAGTTATAAGAGGAAAAGATCAGAAACACGCTATTATGTTAATTAGAATTTTTATACAATGGGTCAAAAAACAGCTTAGATAAAAAAATTCACGTGGCAGTAACAGAAAAACTGATAGATGGACCCTCCAAGTTCAATCTGTTATATATATATATATATATATATATATATATATATATATATATATATACGTATATATAGTAAATGTAATATCTTATAGAGAAGTTTATTAATCAATAAGAACTTATAAATATGCAGATCCTTTCGACCTATTAAAGACCTATAGGATAGAGGCCTAAAGAAAGGATCTTAAAAATATTTATGACATTGTAGAGGATCGCAATCTTTATTCATATTATATATTTATTTATATATATATAAATGTATATTGTAATATAATTAAATATACTATATATATAACAACTTATATAGTTTATTTATTTATTTTTATTAATAGATTGAAGTATTTTATTAAAATACGCATTTATTATAAATTGACCAAAAATTTGAAGTATATAGGATAAAATACAATAATGAAAAAAAAAAATATATATTTACCCATTAATTAAATATTTGTTACGGTTCTTATATTATATAATTGGATAAATATATGGTACCTTATTGATTAACCGCGGGCGCGAGCTTTTATTATTTTTTATCTTTTTAATCTATTTTTGTACCATGACTTTATATGTTTCTATAAAAGTTAAGAAAACCTTTTATAGGGAAAAGATACAATAATATTTGAGTTTTAGATAAAAAAATATAAATTTGGGGGGGAATTTATATTTTTTAAAAAGAATTATTTGATTATTACTATCATTTATGAATTGTTTTCTGGATTTTAGGCAATTTATATGAATTTGAGAAAATATCTGATTATGAGAAACGAATTGTAACGAAAATGGTCAAATGGCTTGATTGCTTGAGTTATGACACGGTTGTTGAATGAGATTTTGACGGTGTGAGAAACGAATTTTATTGGATGTCAAATATTGATGTGGGTTTTGAGGACTGGGATGAAGAATCGATTAAAATGTTTGGTTGGTGAGAAACGAATTGTAACGAAAATGGTCAAATGGCTTGATTGCTTGAGTTATGACACGGTTGTTGAATGAGATTTTGACGGTGTGAGAAACGAATTTTATTGGATGTCAAATTTTGATTTGGGTTTTGAGGACTGGAATGAAGAATCGATTAAAATGTTTGGTTGGTGAGAAACGAATTGTAACGAAAATGGTCAAATGGCTTGATTGCTTGAGTTATGACACGGTTGTTGAATGAGATTTTGACGGTGTGAGAAACGGATTTTATTGGATGTCAAATTTTGATTTGGGTTTTGAGGACTGGAATGAAGAATCGATTAAAATGTTTGGTTGGTGAGAAACGAATTGTAACGAAAATGGTCAAATGGCTTGATTGCTTGAGTTATGACACGGTTGTTGAATGAGATTTTGACGGTGTGAGAAACGAATTTTATTGGATGTCAAATTTTTATTTGGGTTTTGAGGACTGGAATGAAGAATCGATTAAAATGTTTGGTTGGTGAGAAACGAATTGTAACGAAAATGGTCAAATGGCTTGATTGCTTGAGTTATGACATAGTTATTGGTATTTGTATAAAAGAAATGATATAATGAGTATTAATATAGTTATAGTAGTTGACTTTAATAAAATAATCTTGTGTATAAATTTATATATATATATATATATATATATATATATATATATATATATATTCTCTTTCTCTCTTTCTCTCTTTTTCTCTTTTTCTTTAATAATTAAAGTATTATATAAATTGTTATAAATTATTATAGTTGAACCAATATTTTATAGGTATTTGTGAAAGTTTTATTCTTACTTAATAATTTGTGGTGTTTGAAGCCATATTTTCAGTGTTGCCTTAGTAAACAAGAGTTTAGTGCTTTTCAGTCGGTCAACACGAATGTACCCAAAAGAGATGGGTTATGCCCTAATCCTGAAATAAATTACATGAGATTAATAAAACACTAGGATGACCAGTTTCGATCGTCAAGCGATCATCATCAGATCCAATACACTTAGGCTATAAAATCTATGTTTGAAATACAGGTGAAAATATTTACAATATGTACAATTATTTAGTTGCAGTATTGGTACTGCAACTGTCAGTGTATGCTAAATGCAGTATATATGTTAGGTGAAATGCTAAATGGTGATGGCTATCCGGAGATTGTACTTTAGAGAGGTTATATGGTTGTAAACTATGGTTAAACTATAAAATTTTAGGCTAACTACTTATCTGATTGTCTTCCGTACTACAGCTATTCGCAGTTTCCGTGCTCACTTGAACTCGCTGTGCGGTCGACTGCGGTGGTTATCTTAACGACAGGTTTTTCCCTGCCTTCCCCCCCCCCCCCCTGTCCCTACGTGCTGTGGGGAGTGATCGCGATGTGTTTATGTGAGGTGTTGCCAACCTAGATAAGATGTATGTTATTGAATGAGGTGGATCTACAACTATTAAAGACCGTGGATTAGTCCTCGCCACGCGTGGAGCATAACCCATTCGAACTAAGCGTTGACGGTCTTATGAGGACGTCCCGGCACCTTTAATACTGCCTCTAATATGGGCCTTGGTTTATTGCAGAAGAAAAGTACATCGTACACCTGATCCAGCTAACATTTACCTATTAAAAACCCCCTAATTCCCGCCCCCCCCCCCCTTTTTTTTATCTAGCTTGGCTGTGTCGCTAAATTGTGTTTTGTTTCCGACAGGGTGTGTTTTTTAGTAGCGTGAAGAGGGGTGAGCTCTCCATGAACGTGTGTTCATTTAGATTGTTGGGATTGTTTCGTTTGGCTAGGTGTATCTCGATTGCTTCCTTTATGTCAAGAGCTCTGCCTTTCGATTCGTGATGGATTATTTTAAGGTCCGACTCTATGTTGGTAAAGCTATGCCCTGCGTCACACATATGTTCGCACACGGCTGAATGTGTTCCGTATCTTATCGCATTTCTATGTTCATTATAACGTGTGTCTACTCGCCTTCCACTCTGCCCGATGTAATTAGCTTGACAATCGGTGTCTTGGCACGTTATAGAATATACCCCTGACCTTGAATACGGGTCACGTTTATTTAGATTACTATTTAGGAGGTGCCTAGCGGTTGTGTTTTTCGTCGTGAAAGCTATCTTTATGCCTTGCTTTTTGAATAGGTTAGTGATTTTATATGTATTCGCATTCACATAGTTGAAACGCGCAAATTTTTTCTCATTACTGTCCGGTTTGGGAATCGTTTTATCTTTATTTTTATGTTTGGCTATAATTTGATTTATTTTGCTTGGCGAGAAGTTGTTTTCCTTTGCTATTTGCATAATAGTTCTTATTTCCTTATTATAGTTGTCTTTTGACATGGGTATGTTTAAAGCCCTGTGCACCATTGAATTGAAACCCGCTAGTTTGTGCGTACTGGGGTGATTAGACTGATTGTCGATTGCAAATGATCAGCGCAGATGCGATGCTATCCTTGGTGTATTCTTTGGAATACACGGTAAGATAGAGTAAGCTTTTGCTTCTCTCTGCTATAGTTCATTCCTTCCTTTTTCTCAAACACCAACAGTGATATTCTGATTTCTCCTTGCTGTTTATGTCTCTCATGTTACCTGTGAGTCTGTTCTAGAGATATATCTTCCATGACCCACCTAGCGTCATCGAGCAGCGAATCTCTGAAGTTCCTCAATTCTTCCCTGTACAAGAGGACTTCTTTATCAACCTGGCCACCATACCTCGTCGCCATCGCCAGCTATCATCTCCGTGATCAAGAGAACTTCGTCTACTTTTTCACCCTCCAGGCTGCGCTAGTGTTGCCTGCTATCAACTCTTTGAAGATTATTTCATCAAGGGAAATTAACGTTTCAATGTTGGTTATTCTTATATGTATTCCTTTTGTCTCCTAACCCCACTCTTTTCCCTTCCCTGGACCCTCTGTGCTTCGCTGAGCGTGTCTCACTTGTAAGTCGGAAGTCGACCTCGTCAGTTAGAGCTCCACTCAAGCTCGCCTCCTATACTCGAGAGGCAACCTTTTAAATTCTACGCCATGTTAGAATTTTAGTATCAACCGTCAAAGGGATCATCGCCCTAATCATGAAGCAAAGCTAAGTACTACTTCTACGTTCTTCAACTAATTTTAATGGATTTTAAATAGCTACATGCTTTTTAATGATCATTTATAGGCAGTGTGAGATTACTATATTTGGGGCAATAATCATCCTTCGTGGGATTTTCTATGTTGGGCTTTTGTCTATCTAAGCCAATCTTAACAGGAAGCAGCATTTCTTATGCTTATTAAATGAGAGATTTTCTCACAACGTGGGATACCATTAAATTACCCACTGTCTATAAAATACTTAGCTCGTTCCACCGCTGGACTAACTTTTGCCCTATTCTTCAGTCATGATTTCTCTGGAACTTTCCAGAATCTGCACTCGATCTACCAGTTATACTGTCATGTATTTTACACTCACATGTGGGAATACTTTTTCAAACTAAGGAATCTTCCTTATGAACTACTAATCAATAGCTAATTTTTCTTCCTCCGTTGGGATTTTCTCTGGCGCATTCAACTATAATCTACAACTTTCTCAAGCAATAGACTCTCGCATATCTAGTGTAACTAGTTATTTTCCATCATTGCAATATCTTTCTTTGCCATAAACTTTTTGTGCTACTACCGTGAACTTTTCATCTATTTCAACATACTATAGTGAAAACAGTGCTTGTTCAACCTTTCATCCGCGTCGCGTACGTCCGAATACAATAAATACGGCCATGAACACTTTTCCACCATCCTATTTGATCTTTCCCAAACCCCTTACTAACACACCAAAATAATAAAATTGTTACTTTAGGTCTTTTTTCAATGAGGTGTCACTCTCAATTAGTGCCCTCCCTTTTTTTTTCTCTATGTACCACGAATTAATGTCTGTAAAACTTCGTGTCTAGTACACGCCTTAAATTATATTGTTTCTCCCTTCTAAGTAGTGAATACAATTCTTTCAACTCATAAGTGAGTTATCTCTATGTTTCACGAAAGGGAAACTTGCCCCATTTGTCTCGTGATCCCTACTTAAACATAGGAGTTCTAGAAACTTCCTTTGGATTGTTCTATTCAGGTTTCACAATAAGTGACCTGCCCTATTTGTATAATAATTAATAGTAATTCAGCATTAATACAAGAAATTATAGAAACTTCTATTTTATTCTTCCTGCTTTTCGTTGTTGTTACTTCCGAAGTTGTTACTCTTTCTAAGATATTTACCTAGAAATTCTTAAAGTACACACCTTGTACTTAATTTATTGCCTAACTTTAATTACGTCAGTTATCTTTAAATTTTCCTTTTATTATTTATCTTTGTCATTTCAAAATCTTACGAAGATTTTAAAACATATAAAAGGTTTGATACCAAAAGAATTGTTAATTGCCTGGCGCAAGCTTTAGATGTTTTCGGAGGTCTGTGACCCCATTTGTTACAAAATCAAAATTATATATTTGTTACAAAAACTACTACCCAACATTGTTAAATAAATTCAAGAGTTCTTTTTGGGTTTATCATTTCTCTAACATAACGGTTAGGCAAGATCCTGTCTTCCTTGACTCTTCCCACTTAATGCAAATAAATCTATTGATAGGGTTTTCACCACTTGTTGCATTTGAGCAAAAACTCTTAGTTGGTAACTTAGTAAAGTCTCTCTTAGCTTTAATAGCTAATTCTAACTGGCCAGTAAGGCAAGCATAGCTCGCTACGCCAGCTTCCTGCTTGTGGAGATTCTCTCCAACACTTATGGTTGGTTTTTCAAAATATAAGTGTTTCTCATTGTCTAAACTTTTAGTCGGCGCCTTGCTGGGTAAAAGCTTAGCCATTTCTGAATGCAACTATTGGTATACTTACCAAAATTATTCCCAAAGGTATAATTGCTTTATCCCCATCCTTCTTGGAAGCATTTGGTCGCTCTTTAGAAATTCTACAATTTCAAAAACTAAAAATATCGAAACCGATTCAAATTATTGGCATTCTTCAAATTACTTGTTTAAAAACAAACTCCTTTGAACAGATACACAATAAATCTGTTACTCTTTTGTCTTGCCAGACCATCACCCTTCCCCATAGTAGGCATATGTATGCTTGAGAGGGAATACACTAAAGCCACTCTCTTGCAAACCGCCCAAGTTCCAGCTGCGTTCCCCGTTAGCTTTGCCCTGGTCCCTACCCACTTTAGGTATCGGAGAGCGGATTTGCAGTGGCAGCTGCCTTTGAGTACACTTAAAGTTAAAATTATAACTTCTTTTGGACTCTCGTCCTATTTCTCCATCCTTTTTCTCCAGTCCGAAACCCACTTCCTTTTCTTTATCATCTTCCCTTGGGGGTTAGGATATTCCCAAGCTAATAATCTACCCAAAATTTGGTGCCGAAACACGGGAGAGTCCATTTATCACATTTTCTATTTTGTCAAGGGTTATTTGACAATATTTTGCAAATCATTAATATCTTCTTTGAATTTTTCAGCTATAACTACATCGTGCAAAGCTTGTGAAGTGGAAAGAGGCCGCTCCTGTCTCCTTTGGTGTGTCCCTTTCTTTCAACTTATTTGCTGCTGCCAGCCTGACAGCATTTCCAAGGTTCCACAGTTTCGTAAGTTACACTTTAATTTACCTACTTTGTCATGGCTCCAACAGAAAAAGATAAGGATGAAAAACTTACTTCTAAACGAGCATCCTATAAAGGGCAAATTACCCGATTCAGAAAATACATCAAAGAGCTAGATCCCTCAGAAGCTCAATTAGATTTGTTAAAACATCGTGTAAAGCAATTTGAACGTTCATATGAAAATTATTGTAACATCCAAACTGAAAGAGAAACTTGTATGCTCAATCAAACCGAAGATCGAGTCGAAGTAGGAAACCAGTATTACGAAGGTATAGGTTCTGCTTTTAAAATAATACGCCAACTCGAAGAAGAACAGAAAAAGGACGGTTCTGTTCTTGGTTCCCTTCACGAACAACAAACCTCTTCTCGCGATGGTACTCACAAGCCCAAACCAATTCTACCTAAGATTGATTTACCCCACATCTCTGGAGACAAATCTACTTGGGATTCTTTCTATGAATTATTTTGTTCTCTTGCTCATGACAATGAAGACATTCAAGTCATCTACAAGTTTCATTATTTGAGATCTATCCTCCGAGGTCAAGCTCTGCAGTTAGTTGAAGCACTCCCTTTAAGTGCCGAAAATTACCCCATTGCCTTTAACTTGTTGAAAGAAAGATACGGAAATTTACGGTTACGTATTCAACGCCATATGAAGGCTCTATTTAACTTACCTGCGTCACAGCACAATGACGTCACTAGTTTGCGTACTCTCATTGATACTACACAACTTCACGTTAAAGCTCTGTCCCAATTGGATCAACCCACTGAATACCGGGACACTTTCTTAATACATTTAGTGGTTTCTAAATTTGATTTAAACACAAATGGCTCAACGGAAAATACATATATTTTCTTTTGAAAATTATATATTCTAAAGTTGTTGTTGCTATCCTCAAAGCTTGGGAGATTGAACTTTCCAGAGAAGACGATTACTCTTACGAGCATTTAGTCACATTCATAAATGCTAGATGCCAACTTTTAACTGCCTTAGCTAATCAAAGTGAACCCTCATCCCCGAGTTCTAAATTTGAATCAATGTCTCTTAAACCTAAAAGCGAACGCATAGCGTCTAATACTCAAAAATCTGGGTCCAGCTCATCTGAACTCAAGTCAAACACCACTGGTTACCCAACTACGTCTAGTGAACGCCGTATTGCTAGTTCTCTCGTTTTAAACACTCAAAGCGAACCCCGCAAGAGTTTAAATGAACCATTAAAGTGCATACTTTGTAAAGATTCCCACGCCTTATATCTATGTAAATCTTTTAAAGAACTGTCAGTCGACGACAGAAGAAAATTAGTTTCCCAGAATAAACATTGCTTCAATTGCCTAGCACCCACTCATTCTGCTTCAAATTGCAAGTCCACCAGACTTTGCTTCCATTGTGAAAAAGCTCATCACACTTTACTACATCGTCATGATCAAGCAAGGTCATCGACCGCATCTACTTCTCAGAAAAGTGGCAATGCTAACAGTTCCAATGCTTCGTCTTACATTCAAAATGCCAAGTCCATACGTAGTGCCCAAGTACTATTGTCTACTGTCCAAATCGAAGTTCAGGATAACTTTGGCACCTGGGTCCGTGCACGCGGTCTTCTTGATTCAGCGGCAACTCATGATTTTGTGTCTAATTCTTTGATTAGAAAACTAGGCCTACCTCTAAACCCCACTTCTATTAACGTATCGGGCATTAACAGCTCAAAATCGCAAGCTTTACAGTTCTCAAAGCTAACCATAAGAGACATTTGTCACAGAAACAACTTTCTCAAACTGAATTGTCGCATTCTCAATAGCATAGGAGAAGATACTCCAAGTCACTCTGTGGATATTTCAGGGTTAAACATTCCCTCGCATTTAAGGCTAGCCGATCCTCTGTTCAATGTACAAAACCCCATTGACATAGTCCTTAGTGCCAATGTTTTCTGGAATTGCCTTCGTAAACAGGTTCGCAAGTTATCCTCAAACGTGGTTGCCAGAGACACTAATTTTGGATGGATCGTCACCGGTCAACTTCCCCATTATTCTCCCCAACCCGCATCGCAATGTTATTTCGCTAATACTGAATTGGAACAGTTCTGGAGGCTCGAAAGCGTTGACTCTCCTAACGTGACCTCTTCAGAAAACGAATTCTGTGAGCAACTTTTTCTGAACACCACCACTCGCTCTTCTGATGGTCGGTTCATTGTTCAGATGCCAAGATTACATAATCCCCCTAAACTTATTAACTCTCAACCCAAAGCTCGAAAAGCTCTGTTTGCTATCGAGAGCAAATTCAAGAAAGAACCTCTCGTTAAACAGCAGTACACTGATTTCATGGATGAGTATGAAAGCTTAGATCATATGGAAGTTGTTAACAAATCTGATGACGAATTGCACCCCCCAATTGAAACGGTTTTCTTAAATCATCATCCCGTGTGGAAAAACCCTCTTGTAAAGGATAAAATCCCAGTTGTTTTCAATGGTTCATCACCTGACGTTAATGGCAACAGTCTTAACGATACTCTTTACTCTGGTCCTGCCATTCAGTCAGATCTATCTGCTATACTCTTAAACTTTCGATTATTTCCCATAGCTGTTATAGCGGATATAAAACAGATGTACCGTCAAGTTTTAATTCAGCCTGAACAACGAGATCTCCAAAGAATCTTGTGGCGCGACAAAATCAGCAAGCCCATTAAGGTATTTCGCTTAAAAACGGTTACTTATGGCTTAAAACCTTCCGCTTTCCTTGCTATCCGATCCCTACACTTGTTAGCCTCTCAAGATGGTCATTTATTTGATTCTAAAGCTTCCGAAGCACTAACTACATCATTCTAGGTTGACGATTATTTGCAGTCCTTCCCCATTCTGGAGGAAGCTTCTTTCGTGTCATTAGGACTTCAGGCATTGCTAAAGAATGGAGGTTTCCCACTTCACAAGTGGAATTCCAACTCCCATGAGTTTCTCGCCCGGTTTCCTATTGAAGACGTAGATCCCTCCTCCGTCGAAATTTGTGGAAACTCCGAATCCATAAAAACTCTTGGGAGTTCATTGGTGCACTAGCACTGACACTCGCATCCATAAAGTTTCGCTCGCAGAAGAGCTCCCTAACACAAAAACACAAATTCTCTCTGAAATTGCAAAAATTTTGATCCGCTTCAATTCCTTGCCCCAGTTATCGTTACAGCCAAACTTTTCATGCAAGAGCTATGGTCGCTCAAATGTGAATGGGACGACACTGTTCCCCTTTCTTTTCTTAACAGATGGCTTTCTTTTCGCAGAAATTTGCTTGATCTTTCCCTTATTGAAATTCCCAGGAATTTAATTAACGCTCATCCTAATGCATCTTTTTTCCTTCATGTGTTCGCGGACAGTTCCGAAAAAGCTTACGGTTGCTGTGCATATTTGGTTTATCGCAGTTCATTAAATGGATCTTTAGTTTCCAACCTTGTTTGTGCCAAATCGAAGGTGGCTCCTCTTAAAACTATCACTTTGCCTAGGCTTGAATTGTGTGCTGCACTCATGGCCGCAGAACTTGTTAAGAAATTACGGGAAGTCTTAAAAGTCGAATTCTCGCAAATCTGTCTTTGGAGCGAATCCATGATCACCCTTTCTTGGATCGCCAAAAACCCCTCTCATTGGCAAACTTTTGTTGCAAACAGGGTTTCCTAAATTCAAACTCTTTCTTCGGGATGTCAATGGAGGCATGTGCCCAGCGCTGACAACCCTGCCGACATCATTTCTCGTGGATGTTTACCCTCTCAATTGGCAGCTTCCCAGTTGTACTGGCATGGGCCCTCGTGGTTAATCGAAGACTCTTCTTGTTGGCCTTCTAAACCTCCAGCTACAAACTCCAACTTGCCTGACGCTAAAGTATCTATATCTACTGCTTCGCGTCTTGTTTCCAACGTTTCTCATCCCTTGTTGTCCCGCTATTCTTCCTTTCACAAATTAATTCGAATTGTTGCCTATCTTCTCAGACGGAAATATCTTGTGGTTGACCAACCTCTTCTCCCCAAACCACACCTTACCAATCATGAATTGAATCTCGCTACCATTAAGATTTTGCAACTAACACAGCAAGGAGCCTTTTCTTCTGAATTGTCTTTACTTTCCTCTAAAAAGGATCTTCCCAAATCCAGTCGTCTTCGTGCCTTAGCCACGTTCCTTGATGACAATGGGTTACTCAGGGTAGGTGGTAGGCTCTCGCAATCTTTGCTTTCTGAGGACAAAAAGCATCCTGTTATTTTGCCTTCTAAACATCACGTAACTTCCTTAATCATACGTGACTTTCATTATCGCAATCTGCATGTTGGTACACGCAAACTGCTTTGCCTCTTAAGGGAAAAGTACTGGATTATAAATGGAATTCACGAAGTTTCCTCTGTAATTCACAAGTGCATTCCTTGCTTCAAAGCGAAACCTAAAGTCAATACTCAATTAATGAGTGATCTGCCCTCCTTTCGCTCTTCTCCTATACGTCCTTTTGCTTTAACTGGTGTGGACTATATGGGTCCGTTCCAATATCAACGCGATTCCCTGAAGCTAAACGCAAATTGTTTGGTAAGCTCTTTGTTTCTCTCTTTGTTTGCATGGTTACTGGCGCGATCCATTTGGAACTAGTAACGAATGTCTCTACTTCTTACTTTTTATCAGCTGTCTCTCGCTTCGCTGCTAGGCGTGGTGTTCCTTCGGAGAAGTTTTCTGATAACGCTTCCACTTTTCAAGGCACAGTTTCCTTGTGGAAGAAAGCTCTCACATCTTCTCCTGCCATGGAGCAAATTTCTAATTTTTCCTACTCAAAGGGTTTCAAATGGCGTTTTATACCTCCCTACGCTCCTGATCACGGTGGTAGGTGGGAATCCTGCGTAAAGCTCTCTAAACGTCACTTAAGAAAGGTTTTAGGTAATCGCATTTTGACTTATGAAGAATTTAATTCGCTGTCCGTTCTGCTTGAAGGTGTTGTTAATTCTCGCCCTTTAACTCACTTTCCAATGACCCTGATGACCTGCTTCCACTCACACCTGGTCACTTCCTTATAGGCACTTCTCTTTCTGCCCCTCCTCCCCCTCCCAACTCTTACCGGGATTCTAATTTACCTATTGTTTGGCGTAAACCTGAAGCCCTCCGCAATTCTTTCTGGAAGAGGTGGAACTTGGAATACTTAACTTCCTTGCAACGGAGACAGAAGTGGTTTCTTTCCAATCCCGACATCAGAGTGGGGGACTTGGTCCTGGTTAAGGATGTTTCTCCTCCACTGGTCTGGATTTCTGGTAGAGTGACCGAGTGTTATCCTGGAAGGGATGGGAGAGTTAGGGTAGCCAGGATCTTGACCACTAACGGTCACATCATAAGACCACTGTCTTTAATTGCTCCATTACCTTTAAACTTTTAATTGTTTGTCTTGTTCTCTGTTGGTGTTTGCTCCTCCCAGCTTGGTGTATTCTTTGGAATACACGGTAAGATAGAGTAAGCTTTTGCTTCTCTCTGCTATAGATCATTCCTTCCTTTTTCTCAAATACCAACAGTGATCTTCTGATTTCTCCTTGCTGTTTATGTCTCTCATGTTACCTGTGAGTTTGTTCTAGAGATATATCTTCCATGACCCACCTAGCATCATCTAGCAGCGAATCTCTGAAGTTCCTCAATTCTTCCCTGTGCAAGAGGATTTCTTTATCAATCTGGCCACCAGACCTCGTCGCCATCGCCAGCTATCATCTCCGTGATCAAGAGAACTTCGTCTACTTTTTCACCCTCCAGGCTGCGCTAGTGTTGCCTGCTATCAACTCTTTGAAGATTATTTCATCAAGAGAAATTAACGTTTCAATGTTGGTATTTCTTATATGCATTACTTTTGTCTCCTACCCCCACTATTTTCCCTTCCCTGGTCCCTCCGTGCTTCGCTGAGCGTGTCTCACTTGTAAGTCGGAAGTCGACCTCGTCAGTTAGAGCTCCACTCAAGCTCGCCTCCTCAACTCGAGAGGCAAACTTTTAAATTCTACGCCATGTTAGAATTTTAGTATCAACCGTCAAAGGGATCATCGCCCTCATCATGAAGCAAAGCTAAGTACTACTTCTACGTTCTTCAACTAATTTTAATGGATTTTAAATAGCTACATGCTTTTTAATGATCATTTATAGGCAGTGTGAGATTACTATATTTGGGGCAATAATCATCCTTCGCGGGATTTTCTATGTTGGGCTTTTGTCTATCTAAGCCAATCTTAACAGGAAGCAGCATTTTTTATGCTTATTAAATGAGAGATTTTCTCACAACGTGGGATACCATTAAATTACCCACTGTCTATAAAATGCTTAGCTCGTTCCACCGCTGGACTAACTTTTGCCCAATTCTTCAGTCATGATTGCTCTGGAACCTTCCAGAATCTGCACTCTATCTACCAGTTTTACTGTCATGTATTTTACAATCACATGTGGGAATACTTTTTCAAAGTAAGGAATCTTCCTTATGAACTACTAATCAATAGCTAATTTTTCTTCCTCCGTTGGGATTTTCTCTGGCGCATTCAACTATAATCTACAACTTTCTCAAGCAATAGACTCTCGCATATCTAGTGTAACTAGTTATTTTCTATCATTGCAATAACTTCCTTTGACATAAACTTTTTGTGCTACTACAGTTAACTTTTCATCTATTTCAACAGACTATAGTGAAAACAGTGTTTGTTCAATCTTTCATCCGCGTCGCGTTCGTCCGAATACAATAAATACGGCAATGAACACTTTTCCACCATCCTATTTGATCTTTCCCAAACCCCTTACTAACAAACCAAAATAATAAAATTGTTACTTTAGGTCTTTTTTCAATGAGGTGTCACTCTCAATTAGTGCCCTCCTTTTTTTTTCTCTATGTACCACGAATTAATGTCTGTAAAAATTTCGTGTCTAGTACACGCCTTAAATTATATTGTTTCTCCCTTCTAATTAGGAAATACAATTCTTTCAACTCATAAGTGAGTTATCTCTATGTTTCACGAAAGGGAAACTTGCCCCATTTGTCTCGTGATCCCTACTTAAACATAGGAGTTCTAGAAACTTCCTTTGGATTGTTCTATTCAGGTTTCACAATAAGTGACCTGCCCTATTTGTATAATAATTAATAGTAATTCAGCATTAATACAAGAAATTATAGAAACTTCTATTTTATTCTTCCTGCTTTTCGTTGTTGTTACTTCCGAAGTTGTTACTCTTTCTAAGATATTTACCTAGAAATTCTTAAAGTACACACCTTGTACTTAATTTATTGCCTAACTTTAATTACGTCAGTTATCTTTAAATTTTCCTTTTATTATTTATCTTTGTCATTTCAAAATCTTACGAAGATTTTAAAACATATAAAAGGTTTGATACCAAAAGAATTGTTAATTGCCTGGCGCAAGCTTTAGATGTTTTCGGAGGCCTGTGACCCCATTTGTTACAAAATCAAAATTATATATTTGTTACAAAAACTACTACCCAACATTGTTAAATAAATTCAAGAGTTCTTTTTGGGTTTATCATTTCTCTAACATAACGGTTAGGCAAGATCCTGTCTTCCTTGACTCTTCCCACTTAATGCAAATAAATCTATTGATAGGGTTTTCACCACTTGTTGCATTTGAGCAAAAACTCTTAGTTGGTAACTTAGTAAAGTCTCTCTTAGCTTTAATAGCTAATTCTAACTGGCCAGTAAGGCAAGCATAGCTCGCTACGCCAGCTTCCTGCTTGTGGAGATTCTCTCCAACACTTACGGTTGGTTTTTCAAAATATAAGTGTTTCTCATTGTCTAAACATTTAGTCGGCGCCTTGCTGGGTAAAAGCTTAGCCATTTCTGAATGCAACTATTGGTATACTTACCAAAATTATTCCCAAAGGTATAATTGCTTTATCCCCATCCTTCTTGAGAGCATTTGGTCGCTCTTTAGAAATTCTACAATTTCAAAAACTAAAAATATCGAAACCGATTCAAATTATTGGCATTCTTCAAATTACTTGTTTAAAAACAAACTCCTTTGAAGAGATACACAATAAATCTGTTACTCTTTGTCTTGCCAGACCATCACCCTTCCCCATAGTAGGCATATGTATGCTTGAGAGGGAATACACTAAAGCCACTCTCTTGCAAATCGCCCAAGTTCCAGCTGCGTTCCCCGTTAGCTTTGCCCAGGTCCCTACCCACTTTAGGTATCGGAGAGCGGATTTGCAGTGGCAGCTGCCTTTGAGTACACTTAAAGTTAAAATTATAACTTCTTTTGGACTCTCGTCCTATTTTTCCATCCTTTTCTCCAGTCCGAAACCCACTTCATTTTCTTTACAACTTCCCTTGGGGGTTAGGTTATTCCCAAGCTAATAATCTACCCAATCCTCACCTAATTGGTCACACAACTATTTCTTGAGCTCTGATTGGTGGGAGAAACTGTATCATAATGAAAACTTGTACTATAATGAGCCTCATTATTGTTCAGTTTTCTGGCATATAATATTTACATTTCGACATCGTCGAACATTAAGTATATTACATATAATAATACCGAAATAATGTCCGAAGTGTAGCCGTGTGTTTCATTCGAATCAGCTGATGTACAACAACAATAAAAACTTGGCAACACTGCTCAGCTCCCGCCATATTCCCCACACTCTTCCTTTTGAAATACAGGGTATCGAATATTCTAATATCACAAAACCTATTATGGTTTTATCATTTAAAATAACCTAAGCAGGTTACAGAAAGTAGTTCACATTGCATCTGAAGTAAGACACAATTCATATCACGCGGACATGTCTCGACATTATTGCTTTTCACGATTGTTCGCAATTGTGTTGGGTGTTTCCTTAAACCGGAAATCAAACAGGGATTAATAAACTAAAAAAAAAAAAAAAATAGAAAATATTTCTCCAGGTTTAGGGAAACTCCCAACACACTGGAAAGCTTTACTTTCGATTGCTAAGGCAACACTGAATAACGATGGCTTCCATCACGGTGTCTGTTTAACCTGGTTGGTTGGTTCTTAAGTTTAGGGGATGCGACAACGCGGTCATGTAGCCCCGTGTACTTTGCGTGTGTGTAGAATCTGTCTGATAACCGGTGTTAATTGTGATGACTGTATTAGTGTGTGTCATCTGTTTTTTTAATTTAAGTACTGCAACTTAGAATGTTTCAAATAGTTCCTACTTTTGCCGCCAAGCTCCACCGTCAACGACTACTAGGCCAAGTTCAGAACTTAGCTACTAGACGCCACCGCAGTCGGCTCTTGGCAACGAACGTAGAAACCTAAGAGCGTTGTTTACATTCTTAACCTATGCAATTTAGCTTCACACAGGTGCAATTAGTGGAAGGTTCTTTAACATGCCATAAATCTATGACATGGGACCGCCGGCTTTACTTCCCCTCCGAAGGAAGGCATACTGAGGGCTTTTTAACCGACAGTAGTGGCTACGCGGGCTAAAGCTCCGCGTTAGGTCAAGGGGCCAAGCTCTCTGCTGACTCGGTAGACGCGTGGGTTCGAGCCCCACCGTCGGCTGTCCTTGAAATGGTTTTCCGTGGTTTCCCATTTTCAACACCAGGCAAATGCTGGGACAGTACCTTCTGACAGGCCACGGCCGCTTCCTTCCACATCCTTGCACAGTTTCATTCATCTTCATCCTTTCCATCTCATCCCGACGCGCAGGTCGCCCACGGGCGTCGACTAGAAAGACCTGCACTCGGCCTCTCAGGAGGCTACACGAAAGAAAGAAAGAAAGAAAGAAAGAAAGAAAGAAAGAAAGAAAGAAAGACCTGGAGGAAATAGTTTAACCATCGCCGTCCTCAAGCCGTGCTGTTGGTAGAATTGGCAACACTGTGGTGAGTCTGTAAGGTGGTATACAAGCTAAACGTATACCGGCTCCGGTGGCGTAGTTGGTAGCGTGCTGAGCTTCTATGCCCAAGGTCGTGGGTTCAAACCCGGACAAAGTCGCCGGATGTTTTAATGGGAGGTGGTACACCAGTATAGGACGAAAAAAAAGTAGTTACGGTATTTGAAGTATGATAAATAAGATTTCAGTACTTATATTGATGGAAGTCATTTCTAACGGCTCATATCGCACTAAATGTCAGTTAGTTAGTTATTGTTGTTTTAAGGGGCGGAATTACTAGGCCATATCCGCCCCTACTTACATGTCAAGTTGACACTCGAGGTTGATTGGCTGGTTGATTCCTCAGTTTGGAGGCTGCAACAACGCAGTCATGTAGCCCCGTGTACTTTGTGTGTGTGTAGAATCAGTCTGATAACCGGTATTAATTGTGATGGCTGTATTAGTGTGTGTTATCTATTTTTAATTCAAATATGGACTGCAGACATTGAATTTTCAAGTAGTTCCTACTTTTGCCGGCAAACGCCCCCGTCAACGACTACTAATTCAGACCTTGGTTACTAGACGCCACCTCAGTCGGCTCCTGGTGACAAACGTTGGAACCTAAGAGCGTTATTCAATTTTTTTGTTAACCTATAATTTAGCTTCACACAGGTGTAATTAGGGGAAGGTTCTTTAACATGCCATAATTCTATGACATGGGACCGCCGGTTTTACTTCCACTCCGAAGGAAGGCATACTGAGATATTTTTAACGCTCTTAAAAAATCCGACGACTTCGGCCGGGTGTGAACCCGCGATCTTGGGCATAGAAGCTCAGCATGCTACCTACTACGCCACCGAAGCCGTTACACTTGAGGTTACGCCAACCAATTCCATATGGCACGCACAATTTTGAAATGAACTCCGTAATTGCAAACTTGGCGGTATAGCAGTGTGATCTAGTGGAATATCTTTGTTACTAAAGTACAGAGCAACTGTTTCCGCCCGTCAATTGTTTGAAGTTGTTTACTGAAAGCACAATCATGTGTTAGTTTGTTTTGATACTGAATCAAACATACTTTTAGAATGCCTCGTTCTAATATACTATTGAAGAAACGTACTGGAATAGGTGGAAGGAAAGGACATGGGCCAACATGTCAAATAGTTGGTAATCAGGAGGCTGGAAGTGAAACTAATGTCGACTATAATGTACCGGTTGTTGCTAGGTTAGATAATGCTGTTACATCTCCAAGCAACAGTGTGACACACATTCCAGCTGTTAGGCCTAGTATTTCAAGAAAAAAGCTCTCTGTGACTAAAATAGAAATTATTATTTTCGTATGGTACAAATGATCTACATATATATACAAATATGTACATAACAATCAAAAATGGGCATCAAGGCTCTTCAACCAGGAAAGCGCTGGAGCTGATGCTTTCATGAACTCTTCCCATTCGCCTGCGAAGCTACGCTGTGGTTCATGGTCTGTTCTTGAGCTCCGCAGTCACAAGCTGGTGATTCTAGTCAACTCCATTTGTGTAGCATTGCTTTGCACGTTCCTTGACTACGTTTAGTAGGCACCACGTAGCTCTTGGTTGATCAATTCCTGGGATATGCTGGGAAGGATCATCTAAGTGGATTTGGTGAGGTGAAGAAAAATCTCTCCACCTTTCCTTCCAGATTTTGTTGATGTTGTAAGGCTCTGGTTGTTTAATAATGTCATCACTCAAAATAGGATTCCTGGATTTCAGGCGCATGGCTGGAGGATTACTCAGTACTGAGTGAAACGGAATGTTCTTGAAGTCAGAACAGATGTAAGTTTTCCAAGCGTGGGCAGCTGCTTGTTGTCGTCTCACTTGTGGAGGAGGAATGCCTGCCAGGACGTGCAACCATGGCACAGGGGTTGATCTTAATGTGCCCGTTATAATCATTGAGCTGAGTATCCACTCTGTGGACATGAGCACTTCTATACCATACCGGTGCACAATATTCCGCAACAGAGTAGATTAGCGCAAGGCTTGCCATACGAAGAGTACTTGCATGGGCACCCCATGTTTTGCCAGCCAGTTTGCGGATGATATTGTTCCTGGTCTTAAGTTTTCCTGCAGTATTCTCAAGGTGTTTATTGTAGGTCAGAGAACGGTCCAGAGTTACCCCTAGGTATTTGGGGTTGGGATTGTTTCTCAGCCTCCTTCCGCAGAATGTTATGTCCAGCTCTAGTTTGGAGATTCTACTATTAAGGGGAAAAGCTGTGACCTCAGTTTTTGATGGTTTCAATAATTAGCTTACAACTGCTTTCAGCTATTCTGTGTAAATTTGTGCAGTGTAAATATTGCTACAAATGCAATGGCATTCAGTGTTTGGAAGATGAAAACCAGAGGAAAAGGTTAGTTAGTAGACTTATTTTGACGTTCTTCAATAGTGTAGTGTGGAATCGTGTGTCTAAACCAGTACTTGTGGGGTATAAAACGTTGTGCATAGGGGTGTATGATGCAGTTTTAACATACAATGAGGGGTGTGCAGGCCCATCGAGGGTTCTGAAGGCTTTAGGCATTGAACCAGGTCAAAATATGCAAAATATTTGCAATGAAATTGATATCCTAAGAATGAAAATCAGACATGCAGGCTTAAGTGGTAACCACAAAGCAACAGAGAAAGGTTGGTTGGATCCTTAGTTTAGGGGCTGCGACAACGCGGTCATGTAGCCCGTGTACTTTGGGTGTGTGTAGAATTTGTCTGATAATCGGTGATGGCTGTATTAGTGTGTGTTATCTGTGATTCAGATAGAAGGGCTGCAGACGTTTAATTTTTTTCAAGTAGTTCCTACTTTTGCCACCGAATTCTAGCATCCACGACACCTAGCTGCGGACACGGCTACTAAATGCCATCGCAGTCAGCACCCGGTGGCGAACGTTGGAACTAATAGAGCGTTATCAAACTAACCTACACATTTTTGCTTCCACAAGTGTAATTAGTGGAAGGTTCGTTTTCATGGCATAAATCTATGACCTGGGACCTCAGGGTTTACTTCCCCTCCGAAGGAAGGCATATTGAGGGATTTTTAACACTCTTAAAAATCCGACGACTTCGGCCGGGTTTGAACCCGCGATTTAGGGCATAGAAGCTCAGCATGCTACCAACTACGCCACCGAAGCCATGAAAGTACAGAGAACGGTGAAGAGATCATTTTAAGATGCTGAAATTGACCCAGATGATCCAGGTTATGGGACAGGAATGCACCGAGATATCGTCCATCTTTGTTTCAATTTAACCCAAAACACATTTTTATAATTTTAAATGATTATGTCGACTTTATCTGGGGTCTGTCTGGCGTTACGTTACGGTGACGGGACGAAATGTACCGAGAATGCACTGAGGTGTGTGACGTCATAGTACGATGTAGCAGCCGAGTACCAAGAAGGCAGTGGGAGAACAGAGTTTCAAGAAGGCAGTGCGAGAACAATCAAGTAGGCAGTGGAGAAACAAAATAGAATCTTGAAACTCTGTTCTCTCACTGCCTTCTTGGTACTCGGCTGCTAGCATTTAAAATGATATAAAGTCTAGTTTTTCACACTGACTATTCGTGTCTTTTTTACCTTGATGTTCCTTTCTCTTTAGAACTACCGAAGTTACGAACATGAAACTTACACCACATCATCCTATTGGAGTTGAAGGTATACTGAGTTCATATGATAATTCTGCCTTTCATATCTTCAAAAAATTATGTTTATTCAAATTATATGTTTTAAAGAAAAAATTGACTTCCAAGTAAATAACATTCAACAATTTATTTGTGGGTTAATAAAACCAAACTTAAAGTTTGCACAAAGCTTCAGATTTAAGTGTGGTATATCCTATTAACGTCTATACAGTACAATGTCCTTGAGAAAAAGGAACATCAATTTTGGTAATTTTAATATTGTGAATATAGGGTGTACCAACTCTCTTTAAGAGAGTTAAAAATTCCTAATTATGCCTTCCTTCGGAGGGGAAGTAAAGCCGGCGGGCCCATGACATAGATTTATGGCATGTAAAAGAACCTTCCACTAATTACACTCATGTGAAGCTAAATTATAGGTTAGATTTGACTAACGCTCTTAGGTTCCAACGTTCGTCACCAGGAGCCCACTGCGGTGGCATCTAGTAACCAAGTTCAGAACTAGTTGTCGTTGACGGTGGCGTTTGGTAGCAAAAGTAAGAACTACATACAATTATCGTTCGCAGTCCGTACTTGAATTAAAAACAGATTACACACACTAATACAGCCATCACAATTAACACAGGTTATCAGACAGATTCTACACACACCCAAAGTACACGGGGCTACATGACCGCGTTGTCGCAGCTCCTAAACTGAGGAACCAACCAACCAAGCTAAGCTCGCGTGCTAACTTTAGTTAATAAATATCGTTTATTTTGATATGACAGCTTTTAAAATCAGTTCGTATTGACTATTTCAACACCCGTGAAATTCCTCGTGGTAAGTCAGACCTGCTGAAAGTTGTAGAAGTGAGTATTTCCCGTATTAAGTTGCATGTGTAACCAATGCCATGTAATGAATTTAACCAAGAAATTCTTCACTAATATTTCAAATAACTATTTCAGTGCCTCGTAATTTTCTTCATGTGACCTCTATGAACTGTACTCAGTTGGCAAGTGCTTATAGGTAGATTTCAATAGAAAGCTACGTATTTTTAGCCTATTTTCAAATTTTGAAAAAATAGGCTTATGAGATCACCTTTTGTCCGTGTGTGAGTGAGGTGTGTGTGTGTGTGTCCCTAATAAATTCTAAACGGCTGGAGCTATTTCAATGAAACTCGGTAAGTTTATAGCAATATTCCGGGTAACCCCGACCGTGCCCTTCAAATTTTGTTACGTCTCACCAATCCAACATGCCGGCTGGGCGAAATATTTAACCAGCATTCAATATCTCCGAAACTATTCACGATATCACCCTGGATTTTTTTACGGTGATAAAGGGAACTACTAGAAGTTCACCTATGTGACTTTTATAAAGCTGGTAACTACAAAACCAACATGGCGGCCACGCGAATTTGCGACTTTTAAATAGACGTTTATCGCGATTTATCCAACCAAACGCAATAAAAAGTGGAACAGTATATGTTAATACACATTGTAATGCACCGACATCTAACTTCGTTCAATTGTTTACATAACCACAAGATGGCGGATGTGCGAAATATTTCACCGGCATTCTATATCTCTGAAACTATTAGCGGTATAACCCTGAACTTTTGTACGGAGATAAAGGGCACTTCTGGAAGTTCATCTATAAGACTTTCAAAAACCGGTTAACTACAAAACAAACATGGCGGCCAAGCGAATGTGAAATTTTTAAATATACCTTTCTCGCGATTTAATGTTCCAAACGCAATGAAATCTGGTACAGGAAATGTTTATACACATTGTAATATACTGGTATCTAATTTAGTTCAATTGTTTACATAACCTCAAGATGGCGGCTGTGCGAATTTTAAAATTAAGTTTTTATTTCTTGTGTCATAATCATGCGATTGAAGTGGAAGTTTGAAAAATGAACCTACGCAATAATTTTCCTTTAATGGTACATGACTATGACCTATACATTTAACAATCCAACATGGCGACCATTCGAAATATTTAGACGGCTCTGAATATCTACAAATCTATTATAGCAATCAAACTGATTTTTTTATGTTAGGGGCTATGAACTTAAGTTCACCTATAGGACTTTAAATAACCTGGTGATCACCAATCCAACATGGCGGCGACGCGTAGTATACATATTCACATGGACGTTTTTCGCAATTTATCCATCCGAATGCAGTGAAACTTGGTACAGTAAATCCTTATAAGAATGTTAATCCACTGGCATCTAATTTATTTCACTTGTTTCCATAACCACAAGATGGCAGCTGTGCGAAATTTTAAAATCTCCTTGTTATTTCTTGGGTCCTAATCATGCGACTGAAGTTTGAATGCTACAGGTCCACACTAATGTTCATGTGACAGTACATAACTCTAGGACCTACATATTGTGCCCTTTTAGCAAGAAATATGCCAATCACAGTATACCAGCGTAGCTCAATTCGGAATTTTCGGGGCAGCGGTAAGTTCCCCCACTCTGTGACTCACATATTTTGGATTAATTAGAGGATACACTTGCAAAAATAACAACAAAATCAACTCCTATTTTAACACATTTAATTAATAAAATTAATGGCGCTACAAACCCTTTAACAATTTAATTACTGACCCATAATCATCTACTTGTTCCAAATGAACAAGGAATCACAAATATAATAAAACAAATATTGTATTTAAACATATGGTTTCCACATAAACCAACAATTCCTACTTAGTCTTACTTCCATAAAGCATCAACTGTAAGTTTTATATAACTCCGAGCTCTTTTGGCTCCATGCTTTACATAATAATGGTGTCACTCTTGTACACCTCAAATACTATCTTTTATATTTTCTTAATCCTCAAAACAATGTATAATTACATTTAAAATCTTATGTTAATTATCTAACTCAATATTTTTGGGCATGTTCACACATTCAGCTGTTATCATCTCTCTTTATTTTCACAAATATATTAAGGTAATCAGGAAATCACTTGTGTACTCCAGAGCGTGAAGATACTTGACACAGTCCAAAAACTATAGTTACTCCCGAAACTTAGTTGCCTTCAATTAACTCGTGGAATCCTACTTCCGTACATCATTACAATAGGGATTGTTATTTATCTCTTATGTCTTATAAGACCATTATCACATAAGAAACTACGATCTGAACAGGCAAACGAAAATATCAATCTACAAGGACCTCGGTTCAACGCCCGGGTCGTTAACAACTTTAAACACTCACGGTGTCTTTACTACATCTTACGAGACGGTTCCGGCCCACCCTTACTCTAAGAGAGCCAGGCCATTAACTCGGGCGCGATTTATGACACAGAGGGTGACGGGCGACTCTCTGTCTAACCCACGTTAGCAGCTCCTTTCCAAGGCTTTCAAAACGAACCTTCACATTATACTCAGTCCTGGGGAGAGACCGGGCTTTTACTGTACTGTATCCATTCAAACAAATATTCTTTGGTTCATAGACCACTTTCGTAACCTTGGCATTTATTAATTATGAGAGGGTCCTCATTGATTGGGGAAGATTAATACACATTCGACGACGGAGAATTAAGGGGCTTTTATCATAAGAGGATTCTGAGTTCGAATCTCTTCACATGCCTCGGGAACCATTCCCTTATAAAGGACTTATACAAGACGCGATTTAAAGTCGGCCGTGGCCTACATGACATACGCTCAATAATACCATACATTAGCTCCCTTTTAATACATACACAATGCCTCGTGATACTACGTCACAAATAGAGGACTTATACAACTATCAATTCACTACAATCAACTACCCTCCATAAGTAATTTACCAAGTATTTTAACTTCTACGCTTTCCTAGCGTGACATTTTAATATTATTTGCGCTCCTTTGCGCTATGCATTATTTTAAGCCGAAATGTCTTCCCAAGAACTGATAAATCTCATTAGTAACAATTCATATTATTTTTAATTCTTATATTAATCTTTTCCGTTGTTGATAAATCGCTCCCATTTAAAACATTCCCTTGAACATCATATCTTACACATATATTAAGGCTTTAACGCTCTTATGTTCACACCAATTTATTTGATCTTTATTTAATATTTCCATACTTAGTTATTAGTATTATCTTTATTCTTTACACAAGCTCAAAAGCTATTTCTTTCATATCTCAACTTTACTTTATTTAAATATCATTCATGATAATTACTGATATTTCGCTTGCTCTTATGACATTTGTTAAATACATTAACATTTTTATTCACATATTTCCTCTACGGGATTTATTCTTTACATAATTATTTATAATTTCTCAAATTTCTATTATTGTTCAGACCGCGTTCTTGTTTATTCAGTATTTATTTCTTAAAACACATCCCTTTTACTCAAAAACTCCGGTGGATTTGTACACAACCAATTCCTGACACCAAAATAGAATGAAATTCAGTACTCACATGTTTTTAAGATCGTCC
This sequence comes from Meconema thalassinum, assembly GCA_946902985.2. NCBI lineage: Eukaryota > Metazoa > Arthropoda > Insecta > Orthoptera > Tettigoniidae > Meconema > Meconema thalassinum. Next base: position 57,388,910 of record OX336401.1, on the reverse strand, counting down.
CATGATCTTTATTCTTGTGCGGTGTTTCATTTTGGGCCCACTTTGAACTTTTACTCCATATTAAAGGAATTCATCTTATGTACAAACACTTCTTGACACATATTTAAGACACTTAACATTGACGACATTTTTATACACTGATGTGTCCCTTTAGAACACATAATAAACACTAAAATATTAATTTAACACACAATCTTGATAAATTTACACTTCACAATTCTTGATCACTAGGCCGTATTTCTGAGCCTATCACACGTGACCTTTTAATTTCCCGTTTCCAAGGGTGAAATTTATTCAATGTCGGCTTCCTATCCTGCAGAATACGAAAGTCTCGAAACATCTACTGTTCCCTGGAATCCAAATTCTTCTACTCCTATCCTGGATGACCGGCTATTTATCTAGCTTGAACGGCTTCTTTGTAGATCTGGTTTTTCGATCCTAGCGAAAGTCTATTCGGATCGAGGTCTCCTCAATAACCTCTCGATGACCTATGGATTTAGTTTATAGCAGCTAGTACTTCTCGAGTCTAGTACTTTTAGAATAGTTCGCCTGCTTTCTGGAGATAATGTTTATATTCTCCGTGCTTCTTTATTTGATCGGTTCTAGCACTCCTACGTTTCTGAAATACGTTCCGAACCTTATTCTGTTCTTCCCTTTTTGGGTTCTTTAATTTAGATAACAGTTTATCTTCTGTTACGGTACATCCGTACGTTATGATATATTCGTTCGTCTATTTAACGACCTATCGCCTTTAAGTCCGACGTTCGCAGCCTGCTCTAACGATATCTTACGAACTTTCACTATAACTTGTATACAGTCGGGCCTAAATCCTGTAACTAGGATTTTCCTACTTTTTCAATACGGCGATACTTTAAATTTCTTCTTTACCACTCCTTATGGAGGCAAGCAAGTTGTTAATACTGCGACGCCTATGGCTATCGGATATTACTTCTGCGGTGTACCACAGCGTTTCTCCCCTCAAGGAGTACTAGTAACTGTCTTCGATGTGACGCAGAGTTACGCCCCACACGGCTGTCTGGATACTGATGTGCTGTGATGTAGTCTTACGCCCCTCACGGACTGTCGGAATGACTGCATGCGTAGTAACACCCTCACGGGTTGTCAGAATAACTGCATGATTGGCTTGGTGAAGCCCGAAGCTTTATACTATTTCACTACAAAAAAAATAAGACTCTAGGCCTTTCTCTGACCAATTTCTAAAATAATGGTGGCACAAATATAAAAATTATACCTTCCGAAAGCTCGTCTTCTCAATGTCAAATAATCTCATTGCCCCTAAGAATCGATCGTGCAATTCGGAGATATTAATTAATTTCTCGTCCTCAATTGTGTGGGTGTTGCATTTCTTTTGCTTTCTCCCCTCCACACAGGCCTTGGTAATTCCCCGATGACGTCGTCTTGCGTTTGCAGTTTTCTCCTGCGCAATTATTAAATGGTTTCTCTTTACTAAAAAATCTCTCATTCAAAATGATTCACTGTACTGTACTTGTTTACTCATTATTATACTTGTAAACGGGTTAAATTTAATTATTCCTCTTCTGGCGCATAAGCGGTGTTGTCAATTTCCAGCAACGTAAGGTCGATTTCCGAGTCAGGCTTCCTTGTTTAATCCTGGGAAATTTCCACTCGGTTATTAATACTCATGACTCGCTCCCTTCTGAATGTCAAGAGGGATGATCTCATCTCACGAACACCTGGTCCTCGCCTCTTGCACCATATTAGGCTAGCATCTTAGCTGGATCTTTCTTTAAGTTACATTAGAAACTATACGTTTCTTTCATTTCTTCCCAAAATGCATGGATTCGCCCTCATTGGACCCTATGGCACATGAGTTCATCTCTCCCCTCCTTAGGTAAATAAATTTTCGAAAAATTTTGAGGAAAATTATTTCAATTAATCATATCTGTCTTTATTCGTCGAAGCCATCATAACGATGTCCGTACCTTCCGTTGTTTTTACTTCTTTAAAGTCGTATCCGGTAATTGTGTAGGTCGGGTATGCTCTGTCCCTACCCTTTCTTTCTTTCTTTCCTTGTCTGGACTTTAAGTCCCCAGAACCTCATTCTTCCTTACGGGTTTGGTCTATCCCTACCCGTTTCCTTATTTCATCATTTTCCTTTCTTAAATTGGAATTTTCTTCTTCAATAAATTCAATTATTTCTTTAATTTCCCAATACAATTTCTCCAATTCGCATTCGCACTCGAATGCTTGAGCTCTATTTTCTATTTCTTCCTTATTCTTGTTTATGTCAAAAGCGGATTCATCTCTACCTGTTTCCATAACCAGGGCTTGTTCATTTACTTCATCGAAATCTTCGGGAGGGTAATATAATTTCAAATTTGCTGAATTCATGGTCACTTCGTGATCCGTTTCACAGTGCCGAATTCTATATGCGTTATTCCTCAAATCTCTGATTATTTGATATGGTCCGTGGTACATTTTCTGAAATTTCTTGTACACACGGTTCCCTGGATCCGAAATGGCTGGTCTTTTTACTAACACCATTTCTCCTTCTAATAATGGTCGATGATACCTCTTATGCCTATTTCTTCTCTGCCTCCTGTCGGCTTGAGCTTTTAGATGCTCAAAGGCTCTTCTAATACGTACATCTCTTCCAGGCTGAGCGTCTGCTGGCCTAGGAATTACCAGACTCCAAGGTCTTTCTGGTTGCTCATTCCGATGTAACGTTATGGGTATCTCTCCTGTGGATTCATGGATTGTATTATTTATACAAAATTCGATAATATCCAAGATATCTATCCACTTCCAATTTTCTTCGGCACAGTATATTCTACAGTACTTGGCCGTCTCTCTCATCACTCTTTCTACAGGATTTGCCTCAGGATGGCGAATACTTGACAAAATCTGACGTATTCCCAGTCTTTCTAATTCTCGTCTGAATTCTACACTGGTGAAATAACTGCCGTGATCCGACAACAAATTCTCAGGTTTCCCCAGAATCGGTATCACTTTTTCTTTGAGTCGTTTTAACACCTGTTTGGTACTAGTCTTCTGTATGGGAGCAAGGACAACCATTTTAGTGAAGACATCCATAGCCACCATTATGTGTCGATTTCCTCTTCTTGCCTTTGGCAAAGGTCCAAAATTATCAATAGATATGATTTGGCCGGGCCTTTCAGGCAACAATGGTATAGGCTTCTGCCTCATCAGGAATGCATTAGGTTTGATCCTTTGACATAGATCACATGTCTTTAGCGTGTCCCTTACAGTTTCTCTCAGTCTCGGTCATACAAATGCTTCTTTCAGCATTGAGACTGTTTTGTCGACTCCCATATGTCCGAACGATCTATGGGCTAACCATACTATTTTCCTCTGCAAAATTGCAGGTACAACAATCCTTAATTTTGTATGGTCAGAGTCTACAAACTTATATAACAATCCATTATAAAACGTGTAGTCCTGAGCTATTTTATTCGCTTCCGTGTACGCTGGTGTTCCTCTTATCAAGCTTCCCTCAAGGAAAGATATGAGCATGTTCATCCATGGATCCTCCCGTTGTCTTTGACTAATGCTTCTTAACTCATTAAGAGTACGCTGATCCCTGTCTTCCAAATTTATAGCCATTACTTCCTCTTCTATGGACTCTGGCTGTCTACTTAAGTAGTCTGGAACTATATTTTCTTTTCCTGGGCAGTACTCTATCTTGACATCAAATTGTTGAATGTATAAAGCCCAACGCATCAACCTTTGACTGGATAAATCAGTCTTCATCAAAAAGGTTAAGGCTTTATGATCCGTTCTTAGAATGACCTGAAACCCATATACGATCTTCCGCCAATATTGCAACGCGTGCAATATCGCTAACAGCTCGATTTCGCTGATCGTATAATTTTTCTCGTGTGGTTTCAGTCTCCTACTTGTGAAAGCTAGATAGTTTTTCTTCTCAGGGTTTTCCGGGTTTTCCTGATATAGCATTGCCCCTATTCCAATCTGGGATGCGTCTGTTTGAATGATAAATCTCTGATTAAAATCAGGATATCCTAGCTTCACGTAATTTAAGAGCATTTCCTTGGCCTCCACGAATGCTTTTTCTGCTTCCTCCGTCCATTTCCACTTGCCCCCCTTCTTCAGAAGGTCCTGTAGTGGTGCAACAGTTTTTGTGTATGATGGGCAATGTCCTGAGAAGAACCCAATCAATCCCAAAAACTGGCGAACGTTCTTTACCTTCAAAGGCCTTGGAAAATCCCTTATCGATTCCAATTTGCATGGATTTGGTTTAACACCATCCTTGTCAATCACATGCCCTAAAAATGTCACTTGCCTTTGACAAAAATTCGACTTCTTTAAATTTATTTTAAAATTTGCCCTTCTTAAGTCTTCCAATAATTTCTTCAAATTCTCTAAATGTTCCTCAATATTCTCCGAGGTAAGCAAAATGTCATCCACGTATCGGATAGTGCAATCTTTCACTTCCTCTGACAGGTTTCGATCAAGCGCTCTTATTAATGCAGATCCTGCGGTCTTCAATCCAAACGGACATCTTCTAAAACAATATGTTTGTTGGTCGAACTGAAATCCAGTCAACAAGCTGGTTTTCTCTTCCAGTTCGAGATGATGATACGAAGAAGTCATGTCAATATTTGTAAAAATCTTCTTGCCTTTGAACTTCCTCAGTATTTCTTTTATGGGTGGTGCCGAATCATTTTCTGGTATGATTTTTGCATTTAAATTTCTGACATCTAAACACACCCTTACTGAGCCATCCGGTTTACTCACAATCACTAATGGACTAACATATGGTGTCGCCATCTTTTCTATAACACCTGCATTCATCATCTCCTGCAGTGTTTTCTTAGTTTGTGGGTAATGTTTTTCCGCAACCGGGTATGGTTTTTGTTTGAACGGTGCCCAATCATTGACTTGGAACGCGTATTTAAAATTTTCAATCTTCCCTGGCTTGGAATCAAATACGTCCCTATAATTCAATAATAATTTCTTTAACTGTTCCTTATTTTCGAGGCTGACTTTAGCTTCCTCCACTTTTCCTGACAGGTTGGTCTCGAACTCATTTTCCAAATTATCTTCGAGTTCTATGTTGAGGACTTCAAATATCTTTTCTATGTCCTTATAATCTTCTTCAATCACTTCTTCCATATGCCATACCTGTTCTCCTATTTTCGCATCCTGTTCCTGTAAGTTAATGTTTTGCTCATCCACATCCTCTCTTTGAACTCTAATGCAGTTTTGCGCTAGGTCTATGATGACCTTGTTCTCACGGATAAAATCAATACCTAATATGACATTATACGGTAATTGATTTACCAGCAAAAAGCACTGCGAAATTTCAGCGTTACCCATGATCAGATCAATGTATACCTGAAATTTGCATGTTAGAGATTTTTCAGGGATAATCCCCTTAATCTTTACACTTGATGTGGGAATCTTTAATACTCGGCCCCTTGTTTCCAATTCATTTAGAAGGGTTTGTGTAATTAGACTTATTGTGGATCCGGTATCAATCAATGCTCTGACCAGTAATCCTTCTATCCTAAGCATAATTATAGGTAGTTCTCTTTTAACAGGTGGGATTCCTTCCACCTCCTCGTTAATTAGCTCATCTGGTCTGGCTATCCAATTCACAATTTCTACCTCCTCCCAGCTCCTGGTATGTTTCCACTTTTGACAATTTAAATTTGGAGTTTTTTTTTATCCTGAGGGTTCCCTTTTCCCTCATTCTTTAACTGAGCTTGTAGTTCCAAGCTTTGAGCTCCGTCTAGTCGATCGGGTGATTTCCGGTTCTTAATTGCCTCACTCCAACGGACTTTCTGCCTATCAGGTTCATCTGGTCGTTCGTTCATATAACGAAGACTTTCCTGATATCTTTCTTCTATTTCGGCCCGATATTAATCATCCCTATCCTCTGGCCTTACATTCCTTCTGGGATAATTCTCCCATTTCTTTCTGTTTTCTTGCCTTTGATGGTTATTGTTATAGGGTCGGCTCTCTTGTTGCCTATAACCTGAACTCCTAGGATTTCTTCCTCGATATCCTCCTCTGTAATATGGCTGTATCCTTCCAGGCTCCTGGTGCCCATACTCTCGTCCTAGTCCTTGGGTATCCGTGCTGGTGGACTGATTCCTGGTCGCTGGTTTTTCTCCAGTTTCCTGACTGCTGGCCATGTGTACTTGCTCAGTTTGTCTTTGATGCCGAGGAGTTACGTGCGAAGTCGTCATATCTAACTGACGTAATACACTCTCCACTTCCACAGCACTTCTGGCTTTGGATGAGATTAACAGCCTCTGAATCTCATACGGAAGTTGTCATGCAATGGCGGCACACAGTCGTTCTCTGCTGGAGCAATATCAAGTTCGCGGAATTTACACAGCTGAGCGGTGAAAAACTCCGAGTATTTAGTAGGTGCATTGGTGCTGTACTTCCTAGAGTACAGATCCAGCCTTAAATTCTCTTGGACGTCTGCTGCCCAATATCGTTTTAAAAATGCTTCCCTAAAGCCTTCCACCGTATCAAAGGTGTATCTGAAGCTTCTGAACCAGGTGAGACAATCACCTGCCAACAGCTTTTAAATAGCTCTCAGTCTCCGATCCTGAGGAACCTTCATTCGTTTAAATACTCTGCCACTTCTTTTAGCCAGTATTTTGGAGTAATAGACATGTTATTACCCGTAAACTTTACTGGTCTGTCCTCATTGGATTTAATAATGTTTATTATCTGGCCATTTGTCTGATTCATGTACGGGGTTGACATCGCCATCGGATATCCTGGGTTCTTATAAGGGCTCTCCCCTCCTAAGTCCCTCTCCGTATCTGTGCCTTGTTCACGGGAATCTACCCATCCTGTCTTTGGAAACTCCTCCTGATTCTCGAATTCTAACTTCCTTTCCCTTCGGGCACTTTCTTCATTAGCCATGAGTTGGATTTCCATTTGACTATTCTTATGTTCAGTCCTCTCCAATCGGGATCTTAATTCATTCTGAATTCTTTCTTGATTCCTTCTACTATCTTCCTCTACCTTTTTGGATTGGAATTTCTCATCCCTGTAACTATCCCTGAATTCATTTAGTTGGTCTTCTACCTCTTTCTTAAAGATCATGACCCTTTGGTCTATAATTTCTGGTTTAACGTCACCTATGGTCTCCAGGCCCTCTCGTATCTCCTTTATTTGCTTCTCCACTTCTTTTCGTCCTTTGACCATATCTAATTCAATTCCTTTCAACTTTCCTTCCGTCTTCTGAGACACTTCCGTTAATTCATCTTTGATTAGTTTCACTTCATTATTTGTTTTTCCTACTTGCCCCTCTAAAGTTTCCACGTTTTCCTTAACCTCATTTATACCCTTACTTATTTCGTCTATCTTCTGGGTATTTTCCTTATTTTCTTTATTTCGTTGTTCTCTTTCTTTCTGGATATGCTTCTCGTATCTACCGAATCTTTTATCTATTTCCCCCTCATACTTCTTCAGGTTCTCATCTACCTGCCCGGTAAAAAGATCAATCTGCTCTTTCATATCCTGAACATCCTTTTGATTTTGATTTTTCAACTCAGTTACTTCGGTTTGAACTTCATTGACTTTTCCCTCAAGTTCTCCCATTTTTTTCTCAACCCCTTTAAATCTATCTCCTAGCTCATTCACGCTTTGTTTTATTTCATCCCGGGAACGTTCACAAATATTCTTGTTAGATTCTATCTGAGCTTTCAATTCTTTCTGCACACCTTGGATCTGGGTTACAAGTTTCTCCTCACATGCTTTTACATTTCCCTCCATATTACTCAATTTAGTTTCCATGGAACTCAAACTTTTATTCAAAATTTCAAAATTTCCTTGACATGCTGTTTGGGATTTTTCCGTGTTACCCTTCAAGATATTTATTTGGTCTTGCAATCCTGACTGAAGTGCTTTGTTTTCATTTTCAATTTTAATTGTGATTTCCCCTTTTAACTCAGTTAACTTGTCCACAAACTTAGTGTCAAAACCTTCATCAAGAATTTTAAATTTAGTATCCATTGTCTTTTCTATTTCAGCCTTCAGTACTCCATGGTTTTCTTTACTGTTGGCTTTCAGAGACTCTAACGTCTCCATTTTTATCACTTCCAACTGTTTTTAATGGTTTCCCCACTTTCTGTTTTCATCTTTTCTATCTCGGCCTTCAGTTCCTTATTCGTTTTTATACCGTCGGCTTCGATAGCTTCTAATTTAATCCCCATGGTATCAGTTTTAGCTTCGATATCTACTAATTTAGTTCCCATGGTATCAGTTTTAACTTCGATATCTACTAATTTAGTTCCCACATTAGCACTATCAGTTTTTAGTGACTCTAAACTTTGATTTATAGATCCTAACCCTTCTTTATTTTCAGTCTGTTGGCTATCCAACTTATTGTTTATGGCCTCCAAGAGCCGTTGCACTTCTTCACTCAATGCCATCTTATGAGAATACAGTGGGCCACTAATGCCACCACACTAGTACATGCTTGAGAGATGATACTCTGAATCAGTGTGTCCCAATTTCTTCAAAAATTTACTTTGGTACGGGTATTTACTACAACGTACCCTTTTGATACTTTTATTCAATTTCATAAACCTTTATGGAAGTATTTAAAATTCAAAATTTCGAAAAACCATTTTTTTCAAAAAATGAAAATTTTGATTTTTCGAGAAAACTCGGTTTTTCCCTAGGAAAACTCAGCCCTGCGTACTGGGCGCCAAAAAGATAGGTTTTGCAAGGGGGGGGGGTAATATAATTCAGGGCTGCTCGGTATGAGTTTCCAGGGACCCATGCGGTCAGTTAATATTTTATGTTGTAGCTACTCCTATCATTACTTTACTTTACATGATATGACCGTCTTAAGTGTTCCTCTAGTTATTAATCCAGCACATTACTTATATGTCCCCATGTGCCCTTTTAGCAAGAAATATGCCAAACACAGTATACCAGCGTAGCTCAATTCGGAATTTTCGGGGCAGCGGTAAGTTCCCCACTCGGTGACTCACATATTTTGGATTAATTACAGGATACACTTGCAAAAATAACAACAAAATCAACTCCTATTTTAACACATTTAATTAATAAAATTAATGGCGCTACAAACCCTTTAACAATTTAATTACTGACCCATAATCATCTACTTGTTCCAAATGAACAAGGAATCACAAATATAATAGAACAAATATTGTATTTAAACATATGGTTTCCACATAAACCAACAATTCCTACTTAGTCTTACTTCCATAAAGCATCAACTGTAAGTTTTATATAACTCCGAGCTCTTTTGGCTCCATGCTTTACATAATAATGGTGTCACTCTTGTACACCTCAAATACTATCTTTTATATTTTCTTAATCCTCAAAACAATGTATAATTACATTTAAAATCTTATGTTAATTATCTAACTCAATATTTTTGGGCATGTTCACACATTCAGCTGTTATCATCTCTCTTTATTTTCACAAATATATTAAGGTAATCAGGAAATCACTTGTGTACTCCAGAGCGTGAAGATACTTGACACAGTCAAAAAACTATAGTTACTCCCGAAACTTAGTTGCCTTCAATTAACTCGTGGAATCCTACTTCCGTACATCATTACAATAGGGATTGTTATTTATCTCTTATGTCTTATAAGACCATTATCACATAAGAAACTACGATCTGAACAGGCAAACGAAAATATCAATCTACAAGGACCTCGGTTCAACGCCCGGGTCGTTAACAACTTTAAACACTCACGGTGTCTTTACTACATCTTACGAGACGGTTCCGGCCCACCCTTACTCTAAGAGAGCCAGGCCATTAACTCGGGCGCGATTTATGACACAGAGGGTGACGGGCGACTCTCTGTCTAACCCACGTTAGCAGCTCCTTTCCAAGGCTTTCAAAACGAACCTTCACCTTATACTCAGTCCTGGGGAGAGACCGGGCTTTTACTGTACTGTATCCATTCAAACAAATATTCTTTGGTTCATAGACCACTTTCGTAACCTTGGCATTTATTAATTATGAGAGGGTCCTCATTGATTGGGGAAGATTAATACACATTCGACGACGGAGAATTAAGGGGCTTTTATCATAAGAGGATTCTGAGTTCGAATCTCTTCACATGCCTCGGGAACCATTCCCTTATAAAGGACTTATACAAGACGCGATTTAAAGTCGGCCGTGGCCTACATGACATACGCTCAATAATACCATACATTAGCTCCCTTTTAATACATACACAATGCCTCGTGATACTACGTCACAAATAGAGGACTTATACAATTATCAATTCACTACAATCAACTACCCTCCATAAGTAATTTACCAAGTATTTTAACTTCTACGCTTTCCTAGCGTGATATTTTAATATTATTTGCGCTCCTTTGCGCTATGCATTATTTTAAGCCGAAATGTCTTCCCAAGAACTGATAAATCTCATTAGTAACAATTCATATTATTTTTAATTCTTATATTAATCTTTTCCGTTGCCGATAAATCGCTCCCATTTAAAACATTCCCTTGAACATCATATCTTACACATATATTAAGGCTTTAACGCTCTTATGTTCACACCAATTTATTTGATCTTTATTTAATATTTCCATACTTAGTTATTAGTATTATCTTTATTCTTTACACAAGCTCAAAAGCTATTTCTTTCATATCTCAACTTTACTTTATTTAAATATCATTCATGATAATTACTGATATTTCGCTTGCTCTTATGACATTTGTTAAATACATTAACATTTTTATTCACATATTTCCTCTACGGGATTTATTCTTTACATAATTATTTATAATTTCTCAAATTTCTATTATTGTTCAGACCGCGTTCTTGTTTATTCAGTATTTATTTCTTAAAACACATCCCTTTTACTCAAAAACTCCGGTGGATTTGTACACAACCAATTCCTGACACCAAAATAGAATGAAATTCAGTACTCACATGTTTTTAAGATCGTCCCATGATCTTTATTCTTGTGCGGTGTTTCATTTTGGGCCCACTTTGAACTTTTACTCCATATTAAAGGAATTCATCTTATGTACAAACACTTCTTGACACATATTTAAGACACTTAACATTGACGACATTTTTATACACTGATGTGTCCCTTTAGAACACATAATAAACACTAAAATATTAATTTAACACACAATCTTGATAAATTTACACTTCACAATTCTTGATCACTAGGCCGTATTTCTGAGCCTATCACACGTGACCTTTTAATTTCCCGTTTCCAAGGGTGAAATTTATTCAATGTCGGCTTCCTATCCTGCAGAATACGAAAGTCTCGAAACATCTACTGTTCCCTGGAATCCAAATTCTTCTACTCCTATCCTGGATGACCGGCTATTTATCTAGCTTGAACGGCTTCTTTGTAGATCTGGTTTTTCGATCCTAGCGAAAGTCTATTCGGATCGAGGTCTCCTCAATAACCTCTCGATGACCTATGGATTTAGTTTATAGCAGCTAGTACTTCTCGAGTCTAGTACTTTTAGAATAGTTCGCCTGCTTTCTGGAGATAATGTTTATATTCTCCGTGCTTCTTTATTTGATCGGTTCTAGCACTCCTACGTTTCTGAAATACGTTCCGAACCTTATTCTGTTCTTCCCTTTTTGGGTTCTTTAATTTAGATAACAGTTTATCTTCTGTTACGGTACATCCGTACGTTATGATATATTCGTTCGTCTATTTAACGACCTATCGCCTTTAAGTCCGACGTTCGCAGCCTGCTCTAACGATATCTTACGAACTTTCACTATAACTTGTATACAGTCGGGCCTAAATCCTGTAACTAGGATTTTCCTACTTTTTCAATACGGCGATACTTTAAATTTCTTCTTTACCACTCCTTATGGAGGCAAGCAAGTTGTTAATACTGCGACGCCTATGGCTATCGGATATTACTTCTGCGGTGTACCACAGCGTTTCTCCCCTCAAGGAGTACTAGTAACTGTCTTCGATGTGACGCAGAGTTACGCCCCACACGGCTGTCTGGATACTGATGTGCTGTGATGTAGTCTTACGCCCCTCACGGACTGTCGGAATGACTGCATGCGTAGTAACACCCTCACGGGTTGTCAGAATAACTGCATGATTGGCTTGGTGAAGCCCGAAGCTTTATACTATTTCACTACAAAAAAAATAAGACTCTAGGCCTTTCTGTGACCAATTTCTAAAATAATGGTGGCACAAATATAAAAATTATACCTTCCGAAAGCTCGTCTTCTCAATGTCAAATAATCTCATTGCCCCTAAGAATCGATCGTGCAATTCGGAGATATTAATTAATTTCTCGTCCTCAATTGTGTGGGTGTTGCATTTCTTTTGCTTTCTCCCCTCCACACAGGCCTTGGTAATTCCCCGATGACGTCGTCTTGCGTTTGCAGTTTTCTCCTGCGCAATTATTAAATGGTTTCTCTTTACTAAAAAATCTCTCATTCAAAATGATTCACTGTACTGTACTTGTTTACTCATTATTATGCTTGTAAACGGGTTAAATTTAATTATTCCTCTTCTGGCGCATAAGCGGTGTTGTCAATTTCCAGCAACGTAAGGTCGATTTCCGAGTCAGGCTTCCTTGTTTAATCCTGGGAAATTTCCACTCGGTTATTAATACTCATGACTCGCTCCCTTCTGAATGTCAAGAGGGATGATCTCATCTCACGAACACCTGGTCCTCGCCTCTTGCACCATATTAGGCTAGCATCTTAGCTGGATCTTTCTTTAAGTTACATTAGAAACTATACGTTTCTTTCATTTCTTCCCCAAATGCATGGATTCGCCCTCATTGGACCCTATGGCACATGGGTTCAATATAAAATCCAACATGGCGACCATCCAAAATATTTAGTCGGTTGTCAATATCTACGAATCTATTACAGCAATCAAACTGAAATTTTGTATGTTGATCGTGGCAGTTAACATAAGTAGGATATATGAAAATAGGCTGTATAGTTCTTTACGGAACTACTTGTTAAATTAAATGACCAGTGGAGCATTATTGTTAGACTGTCAACATTAAGCTTGGAGGCCTATTGTGACTATGACAAGAAGTGGACAAAAAGTGAAGGATATATTATCTAAGACAGTCTTAAGTTCGTAAGAATAGTTTTAAATATTTTTGCTGAGCGCGTCAATGACGGCAGTGATACCAAGAAAACATAACTTCAGACATTGGGACATTGAGGTACAGTACAGCATTATCGGGAATTGACTGTACATAGCATTATAATATTTATCCTTTGTGATATTTGTGTGTGGATTTAGCGGACGTTATATTCTGTTGTATTTTCGGTAACATTTCGCGTAAAAATCTGTGAGTTTACGCAGTGTTAGTGCTTGTCGTAGGCCTATCTGATGATAGATTGGCGGCGTTGCCAAGCGTAATGATACGGTTTGAGAATTACAGACGGCGATGGTTTAACGGTGGGAGCGCGTGGAACTATTGCGGGACTGCCCACGAAGTTTCGATGATCTTTCTCCGTAGACTCTGCAATTCTAAAGAGGATCGCACTGATGGTCCCTGAAAGTAGCAGATACTGCAATATTTACAAATGTTAACAACACCAGTTGTAAAATGTGTATTTACATTTCATACAGTACATACCCCAATAAAGCTCTTACAATTACATTCCGTCACACCTGTTTCCAAAGTTCTCTCTACAACATCTCTCTACCTGGCAAATACATATCAACCATCATTTATAACATAACTTATTCAGCATATCTATTTTCACATTCACATCTCTTCAATTCAACGTTGTTTTATCAAGACTTTTATATGCTTTATTAACAAAAAATTTATGTCATTCTATAATAAACAATTAACTAAACTAACACATTATCACAGTTCAGAGTAGCTAAATGTCGTCCCTTCACTTTTAACAAGAACTGTATTGCATACAATTTTTCGAATTCTTTCTCACAAATTCAGTTTAGTGCTACACTGAAATTCTAGGTGAAAAATCCACAGTTGTAGTTCTTCAAGCAAGAAGCTCAATGTTCTAAACATCCTTCAATGTCATAGACTTGGCCGTGAAAGCTAATATACCATCCTTTCATAGACTAGACCTTCCGATTGCCTACTCGATCCCGGTTCATCACTGAAACTCACTGTTGCTCCATTTGTGATTAATTTTCGTTGTTTTCTTAGCTTTTCCAAACGTAAAGGACACACTAAACGTTTCTTACGAGGTGCTGTTATGATGACACGCGGTAGACTGTTGATTGTCTATTTGAGCTCACTCAAGCCAGTGGTCAAGCTGCAGCCTCTCACCAGGATGAACCTGTTTCAGCTGTCAATGACGAGATCATTAGATCATTGTCTTAATCACGAAGTAATTCTGCTGGCCCATGCTAGTAGTTACTGGCGTACACATCTATGAGGCTATGCCATCAGACCAGTGCTGGAAGACTCTAGGAAGCTGTGCCATCAGACCAAGTGCTGGAAGACTCTATGAAGCAGTGCCATCAGACCAAGTGCTGGAAGACTCAATGCAGAGGGCCACGCTTGTAGTTACTGGCGCGCACATCTAGGAGGCAGTGCCATCAGACCAATGTGCTGGAAGACTCCCATGCAGAGGGCCACGCTTGTAGTTACTGGCGCGCACATCTAGGAGGCTGTGCCACCAGACCAATGTGCTGGAAGACTCCCATGCAGAGGGCCACGCTTGTAGTTACTGGCGCGCACATCTAGGAGGCAGTGCCATCAGACCAATGTGCTGGAAGACTCCCATGCAGAGGGCCACGCTTGTAGTTACTGGCGCGCACATCTAGGAGGCAGTGCCATCAAACCAATGTGCTGGAAGACTCCCATGCAGAGGGCCACGCTTGTATTATCTGTCACGTACATCAGGAGGCTGTACATTCAGAGGAAGGACGACAAGACGGGAGACTTGCTGGATCCGGCTGAGCCCTGAGGTCATAGCTCCAGGCTACACGTGCCATGATCCCACATGGACCTTGACTCGTTCCCTGCAACATGAAACAAGCCTCAGTACTAACTGCCCGGCGTGACGCGGTATTCTTTAAATAAAATTAAACGTGGATTATGATGATAGATTTTAACTGTATGACTGATAGGCTTGGCAGTTTATTTTATTTTTGTCGTGTGCACTGTATAGCTATGAATATCCAGGATCATAGAGAAAAGGAAGGCAGCTTTCTGTCAATATTCCTGTCAGGAGATAAGGAAAGTCGTATGACAGAATATTCGAGGACAACCTTGAATTAAAATTCTTGATAATGGAGTAATTTAGACTCACCTGATGTTCCACATAGTACAAGAAATTACGGAGATAACAAAGTTAGCACATCTTTTGTCGGAAACAAACCAGTGGAGTTTGGAACAGACTGCAGTAGAAATTAAACTGTCCTGAGAAGAATGGAACATCCATAGTCCTGAAGAGAATGGATCATCCCTAGTCTTGAGGATAATTGATCATCTCTATTCCTGAGAAGAATGCATCATCTCTGGTTCTGAGGATAATTTATCATCCCTAGTCCTGAGGAGAATGGATCACCCCTAGTCCTGAGGAGAATGGATCACCCCTAGTCCTGAGGAGAATGGATCATTCCTAGTCCTGAGGAGAATGGATCATTCCTAGTCCTGAAGAAAATGGATAATCCCTAGTCCTGAGGAGAATGGGTTACCCCTATTCTTGAGGAGAATGGATCATCCCTAGTCCTGAAGAGACTGGATAATCCCTAGTCCTGAGGAGAATGGATAATCCCTAGTCCTGAGGAGAATGGGTTACCCCTATTCTTGAGGAGAATGGATCATCCATAGTCCTGAAGAGACTGGATAATCCCTAGTCCTGAGGAGAATGGATCATCCCTAGTCCTGAGGAGAATGGATCACCCCTATTCTTGAGGAGAATGGATCATCCCTAGTCCTGAAGAGACTGGATAATCCCTAGTCCTGAAGAAAATGGATAATCCCTAGTCCTGAGGAGAATGGATAATCCCTAGTCCTGAGGAGAATGGGTTACCCCTATTCTTGAGGAGAATGGATCATCCCTAGTCCTGAAGAGACTGGATAATCCCTAGTCCTGAAGAAAATGGATAATCCCTAGTCCTGAAGAAAATGGATCATCCCTAGTCCTGAGGAGAATGGATCATCCCTAGTCCTGAGGAGAATGGATCACCCCTAGTCCTGAGGAGAATGGATCATCCCTAGTCCTGAAGCCAATGGATAAACCCTAGTCCTGAAGAAAATTGATAATCCCTAGTCCTGAAGAAAATGGATAATCCCTAGTCCTGAGGATAATGGGTTACCCCTAGTCCTGAAGACAATGGATAATCCCTAGTCCTGAAGAAAATGGATAATCCCTAGTCCTGAAGAAAATGGATAATCCCTAGTCCTGAAGAAAATGGATAATCCCTAGTCCTGAGGAGAATGGGTTACCCCTATTCTTGAGGAGAATGGATCATCCCTAGTCCTGAAGAGACTGGATCATCCCTAGTCCAGAAGAGAATGGATCACCACTAGTCCTGGGAGAATGGTTCATCCCTAGTCCTCAAGAGAATTGATCATATCTATTCCTGAGGAGAATGGATCATCTCTAGGCCTGAGCAGAATGGATTACCCCAAGTCCTGGTCGGAGAAGTAGCAGGTACGGACCCAATTCATATCCGTACAAAATGAATAATAGATGTCTTGCGACTTCCTATCCGCCTGATTGAGACATATCCACGTAGTAAAGGTTTCCTCCCCCTCCCCTTCTCGATATTGTCGATTAAAGGTACAGTAGTAGATAAGCGACCAAGCCCCTTTACACACGTAACCTTGACACGCCAAGAGATGAAGATTGCCATACGGTCGACGGAATGCAATTTGTAGTTTAGATGTGCCTTTTACTTCCGTATGAATGTTCACTTCCGTAGTTTTTGTAGCCACCCATAACTGAGGGTACATTTGGTCTCATCCGGCATAAATACAACGCTTTCTTTAGCGTATTTATAATGAAATTGTTCAACTGATAACTTGTGACGTCACGATATGTGTACAGATAAAAATAAAAATAAGTCAACCCCTGGCACTATACAGCCCATGACGGGCTAAGGCCGACCAAGCGACCACTACCCAGCAATTTGGCCTGCAGATATTGGGGTAACGCGTGATCAGCGCGTCGGGTCTCCTCGGCCGTTAATCTAGGTATTCGTGATCGGGGCGCTGTCTCACTGTCAGACAGCTACTCAATTGTCCTCACGAGGCTGAGTACACTCCGTTCCAACCCTCACGTAAGTTTTAAAATACTTGACGGAGCCGGGGATCGATCCCGGGGCCTCCGGGTGAGAGGCAGTCGCGCTACCCCAACACCACGGGGCCGGCTGTGTACAAATACCCAGAGCAAAACTTAACAACTAACAAAACAATCCCAAACCAGTGGCGTTACAGCCCATGAAGGGTCTACACCTACCAAGCGACCGCTGCCCAGCCATTTGGCCTGCAGATATTCGGGTGACGCGTGATCAGCGCATCGGGTCTCCTCGGCCGTTAATCTTGGTTTTCGTGACCGGGGCGCTGCCTCACTGTCAGACAACTACTCAATTGTCCTCCCTAGGCTGGGTGCGCCCCGTTCCAGCCCTCACGTCAGTTTCTAAAATCCCTGACGAAGACGGAAATCGAACCCGGGGTCCCGAATGAGAGGCAGGTGTGCTACCCCAACACCACGGGGCCGCCTTAAAACTTAACAACATTTTCAGCATTTCATTCTCATGTCCTTGAAGCAATAGCACTGTAGGTTTGGTAGTGTTTTGCAGATTTATAAGGTGCGTTCAAAAAGTAACTAACCAGAGGCTGTAATGCGCAAACCGGTGACGACATCGGCTAATCGTGGCGTGTGTAACGAGGTGTGGTTCCGACCAGAGCGTGGAAGGTCACAGCCCGTCGCTGGAGGTCACGCGTACACGTCACGTGACGATACAAAGCGAGCAGCAGCATGCATCAATCGTTCAACCAAGACCAAGACAGTAGGCCATTCGACATGCTTCGTGGTGTGGTTGAAGACTGTGGGGCACACACTTCCCGCAAGTGCAGTCGTTCCTTCATGATGGTGTGCACACTTCCGACGCTCAATCCGACCACGGCGGCTATGGCGTTCACTGCAACTCGGCGGTCCTGGGTAATGAGTGAATCAACCAGCTGGACGTTGTCATCGGTAATGCAGGGGGGGGGGGTGCCCCAAACCGGGCATCATCGGCTAACGACATCCATCCTTCCCTGAAGCGCTTGTGCCACGCCTTGACGCTTGCAAGGGACATGCAGTGTTCGCCGTACACTTGTGACATTCGGCGATGAATGTAATGAGTGCATCAACCAGCTGGACGTTGTCATCGGTAATGCAGGGGGGTGCCCCAAACCGGGCATCATCGGCTAACGACATCCATCCTTCCCTGAAGCGCTTGTGCCACGCCTTGACCCTTGCAAGGGACATGCAGTGTTCGCCGTACACTTGTGACATTCGGCGATGAATGTCCGTTCCTCCTACTCCTTTCGCTGTCAGAAACCGAACAACACCTTTTTGCTCTTCGTTTGACGCCTCCATGTCACTGTTTGCAATGCGACTGGCAGCGTTGGACGATTGATGCATGATGCTGCTCGCTTTGTATCGTCACGTGACGTGCACGCGTGCCCTCTAGCGAAGGGCTGTGACTGTCCACGCTCTGGTCGGAACCACACCTCGTTACACACGCCACGATTAGCCGATGTCGTCACCGGTTTGCGCATTACAGCCTCCGGCTCGTTACTTTTTGAACGCACCTAATAGATCTGATAATGCTCGTTCGACGAGCGATACATGTCATCCCTTAGTTTTCATCTTCTTGAATACTCCGTAACAATATAAATCTTAGCGGCTTCGGTGGCATGCTGAGCTTCTATGCCTAAGATCGTGGGTTCAAACCCGGCCGAAGTCATCGGATTTTTATAGGCGTTAAAAATTCATCTGTATGCCTTCCTTCGAAGGGGAAGTAAAGCCGGCGGGCCCATGTCCTAGATTTACGGCATGTGAAAGAACATTCCACTAACTATAATTGTGTGAAGCCAAATTTGAAGGTTAGATTTGATTAACGCTCTCTAAGTTCCAACGATCGGTGCTGGTTGCGGTGGAATCTAGTAGCCAAGTTCACAGCTAGGTGTCGTTGACGGTAGCATTAGGTAGCAAAAGAAGGAACTACTTGAAATTGATGAACCGGCCCCGTGGTGTTGAGGTAGGGCGTCTGTCTTTCACACGGATGCCTCGGGTTCGATTCCCGGCTCCGTCAGGGATTTTAGAAACTGACGTGAGGGCTGGGACGGGGTGCACTCAGCCTCGTGAGGAAAAGTTGAGCAGCTGTTTTACAGTGAGGCAGCGGCCCGATCACGAAAACCAAGATTAATGGCTGAGGAGACTCGATGCGCTGATCACGCGTCACCCCAATATCTGCAGGCCAAATGGCTGGGCAGCGGTCGCTTGGTAGGTGTAGGCCTCTTCAAGGGCTGTAGGGCCAGGGTTTATCTTTTTGTTTTAACATTTCAAATGATCTTGTCGACTTCGGTCTAACGTTATGCGTTACGGAGACGGCGTGTATGACGTCAGACAGGAATACAGGGTGACTCCTAAAGAGGTGTACCAGATGTCAGACAGGAATACAGGGTGACTCCTAAAGAGGTGTACAAGATGTCAGACAGGAATACAGGGTGACTCCTAAAGAGGTGTACAAGATGTCAGACGGGAATACAGGGTGACTCCTAAAGAGGTGTACAAGATGTCAGAGATGAATACAGGGTGACTCCTAAAGAGGTGCACAAGATGTCAGACAGGAATACAGGGCGACTCCTAAAGAGGTGTACAAGATGTCAGAGATGAATATAGGGTGACTCCTAAAGAGGTGCACAAGATGTCAGACAGGAACACAGGGCGACTCCTAAAGAGGTGCACAAGATGTCAGACAGGAACACAGGGCGACTCCTAAAGAGGTGCACAAGATGTCAGACAGGAATACAGGGTGACTCATAAAGAGGTGCACAAGATGTCAGACAAGAATACAGGGCGACTCCTGAAGAGGTGTACAAGATGTCAGAGAGGAATACAGGGCGACTCCTGAAGAGGTGCACAAGATGTCAGACAGGAATACAGGGCGACTCCTAAAGAGGTGCACAAGATGTCAGACAAGAATACAGGGCGACTCCTAAAGAGGTGTACAAGATGGCAGAGAAGAATACAGGGTGACTCCTAAAGAGGTGCACAAGATGTCACACAAGAATACAGGGTGACTTCTAATCAGATATACAAGATGCCAGATAAGAATACAAGGTGCCTCCTAAAGAGGTGTGCAGGATGTCAGAGCAAAATACAGGGTGACACTTAACGAGGTGTACAGTATGTTAGATTCAATTCAAATACAGGGTGACCCTTAAGGAGGTTTGCAAGATATCAGATTCAAATGATGGGTGACCCTTAAAGAGTTGTAAAAGATGTCAGACTCAAATAAAGGGTGACCCCTTAAAGAGGTGCCCGCACGGGAAGCCTAAGTTAATGGGTAATGAAATCTGTTGAAAGAGTCCTGGGGCTTCGAGCGAAGCCTTTTCTAACATGTGTAGCATTTGTAGCAGGCGTCATTTGAAATGATATAAAGTCTAGTCTCTCAGACTGACTATACCTTTTTATCACACAGATTCTACACACACCCAATGTACACGGGGCTACACAGCCAATATAAATGTAATTTCTTTCGGGTTATTTTTTCATATTCTCCACTAATTGTAATTATTCCGTGTCCACCGACTGAAAGCTAACCACGAGGGAGCGATGACGACCTCTGGTGTCCAGAGAATGAACTCACCTTATCCTGGCGAGACTCAGCTCGGAGCGGACGTCATGGGACAGGACCAGAATGGCGAGCAGAAATACGCAGCACATCACCTGGGGATAACAGAACACATATTACACAAGATAACAGCGGCTTCGGTGGCGTAGTCGGTAGCATGCTGAGCTTCTATGCCCAAGGTTGCGGGTTCAAACCCGGTCGAAGTCGTCGGATTTTTAAGAGTCTTAAAAATCACTCAGTATGCCTTCCTTCGGAGGGGAAGTAAAGCCGGCGCGGCGGTCCCATGTCATACATTTATGGCATGAAAAAGAACCTTCCACTAACTACAGTTGTGGAAGCTAAAATTTGTAGGTTAGTTTGATAACGCCACGTTGGGTGAGTGGATAGCGAGTCGGTCTAATAACCCAAAGATTGCAGGTTCGCTCCTGGCCGTGGTAAGTGATTTTTGAAAGGCAGAAAAAATACGACACGCATGTCATACGATGTTGGCATGTCAAAGAACCCATTTGAATTCAGTAGGCCGTGTTCATAATGGCAAAATTAATCTCGGGAATTTCCGCCAACACAAAGTTCCTCATTTCTCTACTAGAAAGCGCTATAGTGTTCAAGGTGCTTAGATATCTAGCCTCCTTGACTTTCATAGCGATACAAGGAACAACAAATTCCTATATGCAAGCTGACCTCTGGTTGTCAAATTACAAAGCTTGCACCCGCCACCCGAGACCACACGATATATTATTATTATTATTATTATTATTATTATTATTATTATTATTATTATTATTATTATTAGTTCCAACGTTCGCCACCAAGTGTTGACTGCGATGGCATTTAGTAGCAAAAGTAGGAACTACTTGAAAAAATTAATCGTCTGCAGTCCTTCTACCCGAATCACTGATAACACACACTAATACAGCCATCACAATTAACACCGGTTAACAGAGAGATTCTACACACACCAAAGAACACGGGGCTACATGACCGCGTTGTCGCAGGCCCTAAATTAAGGAACCAACCAACCATCAGCCTCGTGAGGCAAAACGGAGAAGAGGCAACCTAGGAGTGGTTGTCCGTGGTGCACCCACTTCTTCTCCAGGCAAATGTTGGATGGTTCCTAACTTAAGGCCACGGCCATCTCCTTCCCAATCCGATCCCCAATTTACAAATACACACACTAGTAGAGCGACCACAATAACACAGGTTATCACACCTCATAGGACAGTAGGCAGGATATACAGTTCAATGGTCAAGTTTCTCATAGCCGGTGTCTCTGTTGTAATAATATCGTATGGCGTTGGATGCCGGGTGCAAGCTTTGTTATTTGCGCCCAGAGGGCAGCTTGCATATAGAAATGTGTTGTTCCTTGAATCGCTATGAAAGTCAAGGAGGCTAGATATCTACGCTCCTTGACACTAGAGCGCTTTCTAGTAGGGAAAGGAAAACGTTTTCTTTGTGTTGGCGAAAAATCCCGAGATTAATTTTGCCATCATGAATATGACCTACTGAATTCAAATGGGTTCTTTAACATGCCAACATCGTATGACATGCATGTGTGTCGTGATTTTGTCGCCTTTCAAAAAAAAAAAACACTTACCACGGCCAGGAGCGAACCTGCAAGTTTGGGGTTGGAAGTCCGACACGATAACTACTCACCCACCTTGGTTGGTTGGTTGGTTGGTTCCTCAGTTTCGGGGCTGCGACAACGCGGTCATGTAGCCCCGTGTGCTTTGTGTGTGTGTAGAATCTGTCTGATAACCGGTGTTAATTATTGTGATGGCTGTATTAGTGTGTGCTATCTGTTTTTAATTCAAGTGAGGACTGCATACATTGGGTTTTGAAGTAGTTCCAACTGATGCTACCAATAGCCAAGGTCAACGGCCAACTAGTTCTGAACTTTGTTACTAGATGCCATAGCAGTCGGTTCCTGGCAACAAATGTTGGAACCCAATAGCGTTTCTCAAAGATAACCTGTAATTTAGCTTCACACAGGTGTAATTAGTGGAAGGGACATGGGACCACCGGCTTTACTTCCCCTCCGAGGGAAGGCATACTGAGGGAATTTTAACGCTCTTAAAAGGCCCGACGACTTTGGCCGGGTTTGAACCCGCGACCATGGGCATAGATGCTCAGCATCACCCACATTGGCAAGCTTCTATGTTGTGACGTGTTTTTTTTTTTTTTGAGCGTATGGAAGGTAGCGGCTGTGGCCTATAGTTAGGGACCAACCCCGGCATTTGCCTGGAAGTAAGATGGGAAACCACATAAGACCATCTTCAAGGTTGCCGGCGGAGGGATTCGAACCACCTCGCCTCCCGGATGTGAGCGACTGCCAGCAGTCATGCCGTAACGACCACGGCTAACTCACCCGGTGGTTGTGACGGTATTAGTGGGTGTGTCAGGAATGCTGTTGGCGTCGTGCTATCCCGGCAATGTGATATGGAAAAAGACATTATCTAGGTTAGCCGCTGCCAGTGCCAGGACTGGAACCCCTGATCTTCGCTGTGACAGTGGCGATTCCTCCATGTAGGACGTGAGGATCATCCTACAGTCAGCTCTCAGCTCTAACTGTTTAAACAATTAAATTGATTACAACTCAGCAATTCTTCTAGGTTTGTGCCGTGTCTTGTGTCTTGTGTGATGAGCCAGCTTGGTGTCCTAGGCGAAACCCCACACAAGACACGGCAGAAACCTAGAAGAATTGCTGAGTTGTAATTCACTGGCCGTGAAAGCCATTATACCATCTTTTTGGAAGCCTTCATAGGGAGGTTGGGACTGCTTGGGCTTTAGTTCTCGCAGTCAAGAGGTGCAGTTGCACCTTATATAACGGGAGGTGGCGCGCAGTTCGCTACTCCAGTGGGGGTCCGGGCGGGGACACCAAGAGCCCGCCGATGAGCCAGCTTGGTGTCCTTTGTGAAACCCCACACAAGACACGGCAGAAACCTAGAAGAATTGCTGAGTTGTAATTCACTGGCCGTGAAAGCCATTATACCATCTTTTTGGAAGCCTTCATTGGGAGGTTGGGGCTGCTTGGGCTTTTAGTTCTCGCAGTCAAGAGGTGCAGTTGCACCTTATATAACGGGAGGTGGCGCGCAGTTCGCTACTCCAGTGGGGGTCCGGGCGGGGACACCAAGAGCCCGCCGATGAGCCAGCTTGGTGTCCTTTGTGAAACCCCACACAAGACACGGCACAAACCTAGAAGAATTGCTGAGTTGTAATTCACTGGCCGTGAAAGCCAATATACCAATTAAATTCATTGTTTTGTAAAATAGTCTTTGGGGCTACAATGCGCGCCCACTTGATAAGCTCTGTCTCGCTGTCACTATCAGTACTTGTAACTAGTTCTACATTTCACCCCTAGATGGATGAAGTGTGACCTTCACCTCCCGGAGTAGAAAGCTGAGGAAGGAAGCCTTCCATCCTCACAGAAAGTATTATTAGCTTTAGAAATGTATGGGAGCCCTTGAGGGGGAAGGGGCAGGTTTGGTCCGTTTAATGGCGCTCTGAGGACGTCGACTGAGATCCTTAAGTCTCGCTATTGGTTGAATTTAAACCAACACTACGGGCTTATTGGTTACGATTTCGCGTGGTCAGAATGGATAGTCTGTTTTCAGCGTGTGCACATCGTTGGAGTGGTATTAGATTGCATTGTGTAAGGTGTTCGTAACAGTGCTGTGCGACTGAGTCTGATATCTCAATTTATTTCAGCTATAATAATTACCTTAAGTTAAGCCCATCATATTACGTCCTACACATTACAAGATCAGCAGTCGCCACTGCCCTGTGATGTTCCATGTATCCAAGTGGAACTGTCGCTGGGGCATGGCTTCATGTTTAATTCAGAATATTGCGCCGAGTTCTGAATACAAATAGACTACACCTCACTGTGACTTGCTAATCTCAAGACACTCTCCTCATAGGTAAACACGCTGTGTGCAAAGGAAACTTGTTATTCTGAGGCGCTAATTTCTCAAATGACTTGCAGATTTCAGACAATTTCCGTTAACAGAACTCACTTGTGACATTTTCGTTCAGCATATTAACTTGAGCACAAAACGTATTGGACAATTTCTGCTTTCTATGAGCCTTTTGTCTAAAGCTTTATATTTCTCCCGGTTCAGTAGCCTACTTGTTGCCATGGTAACCACGCTATGATGTTCTAATAACAACTGTAGACGTCTCTACTGAACTAGATGACGAACACATTTTAGTGACTCATGTAGTTCTTGAAATCATCGATTCAATTGTAAAAACAAGTAGTTCCGTGAAGAACTATACAGCCTATTTTCATAAATCCTACTTATGCTAATTGCCTCTATCAACAACAAAATTTCAGTTTGATTACTGCAATAGATTCGTAGATATTGAGGACCGTCTAAATATTTCGGTTGATCACCATGTTGGATTTTTATTTATGTAGGCCATAGAGTTATGTACTATTAGATGACGATTTTTGCGTAGGTTCATTATTCAAACGTTAACTTCGATCGCATGGTTAATACACAAGAAATAAAAACATAATTTTAATATTTCGCACTGCCGCCATCTTGAGGTTTTGTGAACAATTGAACTAAATTAGATGCCAGTGCATTATAATGCGTATAAACATTTGCTGTACCATGTTTCACCTTCGCTTGGCCGCGATATTAGTTTTGTACTATACAGGTTTTTGAATGTCTCATAGGTGAAACTATTTCAGGGTGATATAAGTAATAGTTTCAGAGATATAGAATGCCGGTGAACAATTTCGCACAGCCGCCATGTTGGATTGGTGAGACGTAATAAACTTTCAAGGACACGGTCGGGATCGGCCAAAATAGCACTATGACCTTACCGAGTTTCATTGAAATCGCTCCAGCCGTTTAGAAGTTATTAGGGGGGACACACATACACACACACGCGGTCAAAAGGTGATCTCATAAGCCTTTTTTTTTCATAAAATGAAAATAGGCTAATATTAATTATAATAATAATAATATTGATAATTTAATTCTGCCAGTTCTGTATGCTACATCCTCCCCCCAGAAAGGCTCGGCTCACCGTGTGAGGTGCTATTTGTCTCGACAAGTACCGGCAGTTGCCAAGTCCTCACGTTTCGTGCGGACAGGTGACCAAGTTGAAGGTTACGTTGAAAACCTTGAGAATATTTCGCAAAGGCTGATAACATCTAACGCTAAGCCCTTGAGGCGATGACCTTATCTAGCGCACAATTCATATCGGCCAACTGCACGAAACTAAGACAGGTTCCAGCTAAATCTTCTAGGTATTAACCCTTTATGGGACAGTCGTCTCTACGGAGTGTTCGCAGCAAACCCTATTTTGTGCTGTAACTCGTTTGTTTTTCAAGATATTTTAATTTTGACACTTGCTTTGGAAAGTACTTTTCAAGCTCTAAAACTTTTGTTTCGTTGGTTTTTGTGTGAAGTTCGGGCATAACACGCAAATCAACTTTTTGTGGCTCGGTTTTGGCACTTTGTTTGCCCAAATCGGTTATTTGACATCACCTATCAAATGAGAGACATCGAATTAGTCGAATTAGCCAACAAAATATCAGTTTTTGATCAAATGAAACTCGCAAAATGCGAGTTTGCGTTTAGATTTTCGTCCGCTTATAGCATGCGACTGCCTCTGCCCGGCCTGGTCGAACCAATCTAAACACAAAGTCGCATTTTGCGAGTTTCATTTGGGAAAAAACTGATATTTTCGGTGGCTTATTCGACTAATTCGATGTCGCTCTTTCGATAGGTGATGTCAAAAAACCGATTTGGGCAAACAAAGTGCCAAAACCGTGCCACAATAAGTTGATTTGCGTGTTATGCGCGAACTTCACACAAAAAACAACGAAACAAAACTTTTAGAGATTGAAAAGTACTTTCCAAAGCAAGCGCCAAAATTAAAATATCTTGAAAAACAAACGAGTTACAGCACAGAGTAGGGCTTGCTGCGAACACCCCCTATATTAACCACCTGTCATAAGGACAGTTTATGCTTTCAAAGATGCTGATAGTTAAATCTTTCAGTCAAATTTCGGAGAATTGTCATGCCAAAGTACTAGTATTTCTAAAATGGAAATATTATATAAGTATCTACTTGACGCAATGTGCTGGATACAAATTAAAGAAATAAAACTAAGAACATTGATAATAAAATTGTAAAAATATAATAATAGAAAAAATTAAAATAATAAATACTAGCATTACCCGTCGCGGCTTCGCCCGCGAATATTCTAGTTGTAAAGAGTACACTTAGCAAAATGCTATGACTGATTTATCCTTATTGGAAATATCTGTTCCCAAAGGAAACAGGGTGTAAAATTGTCCGATTGAGCTATGTACATTAACAAATTCACAAAGAAATTTGATAAAATGGTCCGGCTAGCTCAAAACAAATTTCTTTGTGAATTTGTTAATGTACATAGCTCAATCGGACAATTTTACACCCTGTTTCCTTCGGGAACAGATATTTCCAATATGGATTAGCAAGGTAAGCTAACATTATTTTTTTGAAAGGAAGTTTTGGCTTCCGTAGTATATTGGCGCTGCTCGTGGCGACATTTAGTGCCTTGCAGCGGCCTTCTCAGTATGTACTAGCCACGCGTCTTGGTGAGGTGTACCATAACCAACTGAAGAGCCCATTGGTACACTGGGGCGAAACGCTGGCAACTGTTTTGAGCTAGCCGGACCATTTTATCAAATTTCTTTGTGAATTTGTTAATGATTTATCCTTGGTATGAATAATCAGACTTTATCAATTCAGCTACTGGTGCAGTGGTTAGGGGTTTGTCATTCCTTCATAGGTCTATCAGAAGGAAGTTAGTTTTCTGGGAATATCACAGACACTGTTAATTTAAGGGCCTTTAAATTTGGTTTTCGGAGACCCTTTATAGTCGGGTGAAAAAGACCTTTCGTACCACACTCACACGTGAAAATTGCCTGAAAACATTCTAGGGTGCCCCTGGACCCCCTTAAGCGCATTATACTGTATGTATTGATGAATTTTACAGCGTAATTTGGTTCAGTGATAACCTTATAACCGTCTGGAAACTTTCACAGTAATGTAATAATTGGAATTGCATTGAGTCTTACAGAAATAGATGGACCTGTGAGATTCTGTTACCATGGTTACCGTGTTGCATTCTTTCATTATTTCATTGTAAATATACATGTTTTAAGGTATTTATTTAATTGTGAGGCATTTAAAGAGTAAGTGAGTGCGTTTCGCTTACGCATTGGGTTATGCTAAACCTGTAGGTACACCTTATGTGTAGGTTGGTGTTAATGGGACCTTATTTTCGGTACAAAACTGGAATGGGACCTTAGCAGAATAATATAGGGAGGGATTGAGTAGGTCTACTCATTCCTTTGATTTACCGTTTCTGAAATCTATGCAAAATGATAAAGAATAGACCTCAGAATGTTAAAATGACATGTAACAGGAGTCACAGCGGTCAAATTGTGAAGTGGACAGTAATTATGGTGTGTATTTTCCTACAGCAACAGTATCTGCAAATCGCACACTTCGTACATTTTCTTAGAAGTCATTTTTTAAAGAAATTATAGATATTTATTATATTAGAGTGTAATTCGTCACTGCTAATCTCTATTCTCTTTCATTTGAATATTCATTTGTCACGATCGGTCGCTTGTGAGCGCCGCAGGAGGGATCTATACTACTGAAATAATATATATTATTATTAGTTTTTTTTCGTGTGACCTCCAGAGAGGCCGAGTGCAGGTCTTTCTAGTCGACGCCCGTGGGCGATCTGCGTGTCGGGATGAGAGATGAAATGGATGAAGGCGAATGAAACTGGGCAAGGATGTGGAAAGAAGCGGCCGTGGCCTGTCAGAAGGTACCGTCCTAGCATTTGCCTGGTGTTGAAAATGGGGAAACCACGGAATACCATTTCAAGGACGGCCGACAGTGGGGCTCGAACCCACGCGTCTACCGAGTCAGCAGAGGGCTTGGCCCCATGACCTAACACTGAGCTTGAGCCAGCGTAGCCTCTGCTGTCGGTATTATAGTTCTTTACGACCACATTAAGTCTCGTCACATTAGGCTTTCTTTTGCGCCCAGAAATCCCTCATTCTTTGGAAATGAGCCTGTCTTATTTTTGGAGGCAAGATTCGTTGCGGAAGAGATTGTAGCTGCTGACAAAGTGTGTTCAGCTCCCAGTCACCGTCCTTGTGACGGTAGAGGAATGATCCCTTGCAGAGTCCGTAGGCGAAGCCGAGCTGGGACGATACGCGATGAACGAGAAGAATATTAATTTATGATATAAAATTGGAAGAACACGCTCTAATTTAACACAATCATAAAGATGGGAATGTTGCGGCTTCGGTGGCGTAGTTGGTCTCTTTCTGAGCTTCTATGCCCAAGTCGTCGGACTTTTGAACAGCGTTAAAATTCTCCCAGTATGCCTTCCTTCGGAGGGGAAGTAAAGTCGGCGGTTCCATGCCATATACAGTATTTATGGCATGAAAAATAGCCTTCCACTAATTAGACTTGTGTGAATCTAAATTATAGGTTAGATTTGACTGATGATCTTAGGTTCCAACGTTCGTCGCCGGGAACCGACTGTGGTGACATCTAGTAACCAAGTTGAGAACTAAGTTAGTTGATCGTTGACGGTTGAAAATCTAATGTCTGCAGTCCTTACTTGAATTAAAAACAGATCACACACTAATACAGTCATCACAATTAACCGCGGTTATCTGACAGATTCTACACACACCCAAAGTACAGGGGCTACATGACCGCGTTTTCGCAGCTCCTAAACTGAGGAACCAACCAAAGTCAGGTGAGAATCATCCTTAAACAATTAACATAGACAGCATGCGACATATCGGCTGCCCTTAACTTAATAAATAACCTCGGTTCGGTTAGTTATCTTCTTCAATAGTTCGTAACAATTATATAAATCTTAATCACATGTAATTTATTTCAGGTTATTTATCACATTCCAATAATTGTGTCGACCGACTGAAAGCTATAAGTCTTGAAGATTCATTAATTCTCAACGTAACCTATCGTGGCTTTTCACTTGCACTTGACTTCAATACCTTATTTCATCTTCTGGGAGACATTGGTCACTTCTGCTCGGTGTGTGCTAAATCACGTAAATATGTGTTTTTATTTATTGCTCATTCAACAACAATTAAATAAATAAACAAATAAATGATTAATTGAACAAATAAATTATTAATTAAACAAATAAACAAATATATGAACAACAACAGTTAATTAAATAAACAAATGAATAAATAAACAAATAATTAAATAAATAAACAAATAATTAATCAAATGAATAAATAAACAAATAATTAATTAAATAAATAAACAAATAATTAATTAAATAAACAAATAAATAAATAATTAAATAAATAAACACATATATAAATAAACAAATGAATAAATAAATAAATAATTAAATAAATAAACAAATAAACAAATGAATAAATAAACAAATAATTAAATAAATAAATACATAATTAAATAAACAAATAATTAAACAAATTAATAAATAAACAATTAATTAAATAAATAAACAAATAATTAAATAAATAAACAAATAAATAAGTAAACAAATAAATAAACAAATGAATAAATAAATAAACAAATAATTAAATAAATAAATAAATAAATAATCAAATAATTAAACAAATAAACAAATAAATAAACAAGTAAATTAACAAATACATTTTAAAATAAATAAATAAATAAATAAATAAATGAATAAATAAATAGACAATGAAATAATTTAAAAAACCTAAATTATTAAATAAATGCAGCCGAGACCCTCTTGATGAACAAGAAAAGCAGCTTGGATAATTTGGAGAAAGTCGAGAGACATATCCTTCGAAAAGTTCATGGACCAAGATTGCTCCCAGATGGCTCTTATCGACTTGAAGCAAACACCGAACTATACCGTCTGTTGGAACAAGCCACCACTATCTGGCGACGTACTGTAGACGACTGAAATTCTACGGGCACCTCTTCCGGATGGGGAACGATAGAATCACCAAGATTAAGATTAACTTGATTAATGGCATCAAGAGTGGCAGCTTGTGGCTTAATGAAGTGAAACATGACTTGAATAACGCTGGCATTTTAGACTGTGGTGCTCTTGACCGTCCCAAATTTTGCTCCCCACCACCCAAAGTGATTAAGACCCGACCACCCCTTACACAGGAGAGGAAGGACAAGTTATTGAGGAGATATTGGAGAACAAAGAAATCATCGCAGAAGCACTAGTCATAAGCGCAACTTAGTGGGCTATAATCACTAATAATAACGGCAGCCATGTTCGACCGCGCATGTGGTTTGTTAAACTGTCGACAAAGCGCACACACCGAGGCGCACACATAGACGTCAGTAGTTGCCAACATGTAGGATAAACATTACACCACAATAATTAAAGACTATTGATGAGTGACTTCCCGACTATGCGTGACAAAAGCATATATATGGCTAACGCACCCCCTAACAACTATTGGTCTCAACCTTAAAAGACAGTATGGAATTAAATGTAGTAGTTGCCTCTCACTCGCACTCCTATGTCCTGCAATTAGCTTCGTCCTCTTCCACCCCGGCGATGTTGCCATTTCACAATAATTGAAAGTGACAAATCTAAGAAACTGTTTGCGTGGTCTTATAGAGCATTTTCCGCTCTTTGTGATGATGTAAAAATAAAAGCCATAAATAATTAACACATGGCCCAATTTTCACAATTACGATATTTTAGCGCGAATCTATATTTTTGCAGATATAAAACTTATCACGCCATAGATAATGAACTAATGATCGCAACAGATCAAGAATTTATTTTTAGATTGCCTGATGTTGGTAAAAGATACTCTATTTCTCAGGGCAGTAATTATTTTCATAGTAAGAAAGTTATGATTTGTTTCTTAAATGTTACTCGAACAATCTGAGATAGTATCACAGGAAAGTTACGTAGCGACAAACTTTTTTGCTATTGACTTTACGTTGGTGACTAAGCGAGAAGAAATGTTCATTAATATGTGAAAAAGTTTTTAAAACAAACCCGAGCTTGATATCAGATATCATTCATAAGTTATCGCACTTATTCCTCCCGCCCAGCGCTGACGCTGCGTAAGTTTGTTTACTCAGGCGCCAGTATCTCCCCGACTGATGGTGTGAAGTTAAACTGTGAAATGAAGTGGTCCTTGAGTTCTTTATAAATTGTCCGCCTCGTTGCGTACCGTAGTGGCTAGCATTCCTGGCTGTCACTGTGCTGTCACCGTGGAGGCCCAGGTTTGAATCCCGGCTCCGCCAAGAAATTTAATTCTGGTCTGAGGGCTGGAACGGGGTGTACTCAACTTCATGAGACAAAACTGAGAAGAGGCGGGCTCGATTCCTACCTCAGCCATCCTCTAAGCGGTTTCCGTGGTTTGCCTTTGTTCATCCCGGGTAGGCTATAACATATTATAATATTATCATATTCATGAATAATTGAAAAATATAAATTGTTATAATGTGTGCATCAAACTCGCGCTCTGAGGTTCGGCGTATCATATCGAAATATTGTAGCGTTGTTCGCTGCAAGGTATGAGCTACAGTTATATACAACAAACAAATATTTTGGAAATTTCCCGAGTTATGCGTAAAAACACGCCTGTATACGAGTTATATTACATCATGTGCCCGCCCTTGCAGAACTTTGTATATGCAATAGATCTGGCATCAGCGCCCCCCATTTAATGCGTACTGTCTTTTAAGGTAGAGACGCACTATAGACCAGTGGTTTCCAACTGGCGACCAGCGAGGCAAGTGAAGGCTTTTAGAAAGAAAATACATTTTTTTAAAGTCATGAAATAATATTTTGATTGCTCGTTTTTAAAGTTTGTGGTTGGTTCCTTAGTTTAGGGACTGCGACAACGCGGCCATGTAGCCCCGTGTACCTTGGGTGTGTGTAGAATTTTTCCGATAACCTATGTTAATTGCGATGGCTGTATTAGTGGGTGTTATCTGTGATTCAGGTAGAAGGACTGCAGACGATTAATTTTTTCAAGTAGTTCCTACTTTTTCTAACGAATGCTACCGTGGCTACTAAATGCCATCACAGTCAGCACCTGGCAGCAAACGTTGAAACTAATATAGCGTTATCAAACTAACTTACAAATTTTAGCTTCCACAAGTGTAGTTAGTGGAAGGTTCTTTTTCATGCCATAACATGCCATGACATGGGATCGCCGGCTTTACTTCCCCTCCGAAGGAAGGCATACTGAGAGATTTAATGCTCTTAAAAATCCGACGACATCGGCCGGGTTTGAACCCGCGATCTTGGGCATAGAAGCTCAGCATGCTACCCACTACGCCACCGAAGCTACTGTTTTTAAAGTAGTATGTATTTCTGAAGTAGGCTGAATGTTGCTGTAAAACCATATAAGATGGCTTACTGCCCTTAACGGTGTTTTGCTATTGTAAATAAATTCCCGAATTCCTTAATACGTTCGTTTCACCGATACCACAGAACTAGAAGAAGAAATTCGAACCCTAGAATTTTTAAAGGAGCAAGCGTTTCCTAACAAACTTAACAAACCTCCTTAACACATTAAACCTGAGTCTTCAAGGAAGAAAACAGGTGGTATCAGACTTGGTGGGAATTTTATTGTAAATGGATTTCGAAACAAGTTAAAAATATTCAAACGTTCTTTAGAAAACATGAATTGACACATTGCCCAAGCTGTCAACAATTAGCAGTGGAGAAATACCAGGAAACTAGAGATTTGTTATATTTCCGTCGGCACATTCAAGATACAGGGTCATAATCAACATGCGCCCCGATAAACACGGCAAGCTAAGCCGGCTTTGACTGATGCAGATCGCGGCAGCGCGTACACGGTTCAACCGGTGGTAGGCGCGCACTTTTACACTTTAACCAAACAAGTTCAATAATGTGTACTTACAGTACTCATAGCCGATGCTGAAAATGTCCTCCCTCTCTTGTAACACACACCTGACATCTTCTGATGAAAGAATGTCTGTCAACTCTTTTATTATTTATGGAGCCTGTTTCCTTGAATCGTTTAGCGAGCTTTCTAATTTATTGTACTGGCTATATGCACAGGTCTTCCTGGAAACTTGATTCGAAATTTTCGTCTTGTTTCAGAACAAGATTTTCTGCTTTTCATATACGAATTATGGATATACACACGTTCATGCAATGTGAATTGGTGTCTAGGCATGACCAACAATCACAGGTATCACAATACTCACTAAACGTGCAAGACTAACGTCTAAACTTTGCAGATACACGTCCATATGGATGACATAACACGTGTGAACTAATGATATGAGTCAGCGGAGCGCGCCACCGCCGGCTGGACTGGGTGTTCGCGGCCGCGATCTGCGCTAGTCACAGCCGGCTTAACTTGCCGTGTCTACTGGCGCGCACATACATAATGCCCTATACTTTTACTATATTATAATTTCAGTTTGTATTTAGGTTAATTTTTATTCTGTTTACCAATTTTATATTAATTCAAATAAACTTACATTGTTCAGTGTTCTTCATCAAAACTATACTTTTTTGCAATCTTGGTGTATTTAATTTCACTCCTTTGAGGAATTTTAGAATATTTTTAAAGCAATAAAATCGAATCCCGGTGATTGCCTTATTTTTTTATAATTTCAAATGATCTTGCCGACTTCATTGTTATGCTTAGGTCTAGCGTTATGCGATACGAAGACGGAGAGTGCGTGACGTCATGCAGAAGAGTGCACCTCCCGCTCTCCGTTCCCCGCGCGGGAAGCCTAAGTTAAAGGGTAATGGAGTCTGTTGAGTCTGAGTTTACTCCTGGGGTCTGGCGTTATGCCATACGGAGACGGAGAGTGCGTGACGTCATGCAGCAGAGTGCACCTCCTGGTCTCCGTTCCCCGCGCGGGAAGCCTAAGTTAAAGGGTAATGGAGTCTGTTGAGTCTGAGTTTACTCCTGGGGTCTGGCGTTATGCGATACGAAGACGGCGAGTGCGTGACGTCATGCAGCAGAGTGCACCTCCCGCTCTCCGTTCCCCACGCGGGAAGCCTAAGTTAAAGGGTAATGGAGTCTGTTGAGTCTGAGTTTACTCCTGGGGTCTGGTGTTATGCCATACGGAGACAGAGAGTGCGTGACGTCATGCAGCAGAGTGCACCTCCCGCTCTCCGTTCCCCACGCGGGAAGCCTAAGTTAAAGGGTAATGGAGTCTGTTGAGTCTGAGTTTACTCCTGGGGTCTGGTGTTATGCGATACGGAGACGGCGAGTGCGTGACGTCATGCAGCAGAGTGCACCTCCCGCTCTCCGTTCCCCGCGCGGGAAGCCTAAGTTAAAGGGTAATGGAGTCTGTTGAGTCTGAGTTTACTCCTGGGGTCTGGCGTTATGCGGTACGGAGACGGAGAGTGCGTGACGTCATGCAGCAGAGAGCACCTCCCGCTCTCCGTTCCCCACGCGGGAAGCCTAAGTTAAAGGGTAATGGAGTCCGTTGAGTCTGAGTTTACTCCTGGAGTCTGGCGTTAAGTGATATGGAGAAGGCATGTGCGTGACGTCATGCAGCAGAGTGCACCTCCCGCTCTCCGTACCCCGGGCGGGAAGCCTAAGTTAAAGGGTAATGGAATCCG
Source organism: Meconema thalassinum (assembly GCA_946902985.2). NCBI lineage: Eukaryota > Metazoa > Arthropoda > Insecta > Orthoptera > Tettigoniidae > Meconema > Meconema thalassinum. The sequence continues at coordinate 57,353,497 of OX336401.1, read as the reverse complement.
TTGAGTCTGAGTTTACTCCTGGGGTCTGGCGTTATGCCATACGGAGACGGCGGGTGCGTGACGTCATGCAGCAGAGTGCACCTCCCGCTCTCCGTTCCCCACGCGGGAAGCCTAAGTTAAAGGGTAATGGAGTCTGTTGAGTCTGAGTTTACTCCTGGGGTCTGGTGTTATGCGATACGGAGACGGCGAGTGCCTGACGTCATGCAGCAGAGTGCACCTCCCGCTCTCCGTTCCCCGCGCGGGAAGCCTAAGTTAAAGGGTAATGGAGTCTGTTGAGTCTGAGTTTACTCCTGGGGTCTGGCGTTATGCGGTACGGAGACGGAGAGTGCGTGACGTCATGCAGCAGAGAGCACCTCCCGCTCTCCGTTCCCCACGCGGGAAGCCTAAGTTAAAGGGTAATGGAGTCCGTTGAGTCTGAGTTTACTCCTGGGGTCTGGCGTTATGCGATACGAAGACAGCGAGTGCGTGACGTCACGCAGCAGAGTGCACCTCCCGCTCTCCGTTCCCCGGGCGGGAAGCCTAAGTTAAAGGGTAATGGAGTCTGTTGAGTCTGAGTTTACTCCTGGGGTCTGGTGTTATGCGATACGGAGACTGCGAGTGCGTGACGTCATGCAGCAGAGTGCACCTCCCGCTCTCCGTTCCCCGGGCGGGAAGCCTAAGTTAAAGGGTAATGGAGTCTGTTGTGTCTGAGTTTACTCCTGGGGTCTGGCGTTATGCCATACGGAGACGGAGAGTGCGTGACGTCATGCAGCAGAGTGCACCTCCCGCTCTCCGTTCCCCACGCGGGAAGCCTAAGTTAAAGGGTAATGGAGTCTGTTGAGTCTGAGTTTACTCCTGGGGTCTGGCGTTATGCGATACGAAGACGGCGAGTGCGTGACGTCATGCAGCAGAGTGCACCTCCCGCTCTCCGTTCCCCGGTCGGGAAGCCTAAGTTAAAGGGTAATGGAGTCCGTTGAGTCTGAGTTTACTCCTGTGGTCTGGCGTTATGTCATACGGAGACTGCGAGTGCGTGACGTCATGCAGCAGACTGCACCTCCCGCTCTCCGTTCCCCGGGCGGGAAGCCTAAGTTAAAGGGTAATGGAGTCCGTTGAGCCTGAGTTTACTCCTGGGGTCTGGCGTTATGCCATACGGAGACGGAGAGTGCCTGACGTCATGCAGCAGAGTGCACCTCCCGCTCTCCGTTCCCCGGGCGGGAAGCCTAAGTTAAAGGGTAAATGAGTCCGTTGAGTCTGAGTTTACTCCTGGGGTCTGGCGTTATGCGATACGGAAACGGAGAGTGCCTGACCTCATGCAGCAGAGTGCACCTCCCGCTCTCCGTTCCCCACGCGGGAAGCCTAAGTTAAAGGGTAATGGAGTCCGTTGAGTCTGAGTTTACTCCTGGGGTCTGGCGTTATGCCATACGGAGACGGCGAGTGCGTGACGTCATGCAGCAGAGTGCACCCCTCGCTCTCCGTTCCCCACGCGGGAAGCCTAAGTTAAAAGGTAATGGAGTCCGTTGAGTCTGAGTTTACTCCTGGGGTCTGGCGTTATGCCATACGGAGACGGAGAGTGCGTGACGTCATGCAGCAGAGTGCACCTCCCGCTCTCCGTTCCCCGAGCGGGAAGCCTAAGTTAAAGGGTAATGGAGTCCGTTGAGTCTGAGTTTACTCTTGGGGTCTGGCGTTATGCCATACGGAGACGGAGAGTGCGTGACGTCATGCAGCAGTGCACCTCCCGCTCTCCGTTCCCCTCGCGGGAAGCCTAAGTGAAAGGGTAATGGAGTCCGTTGAGTCTGAGTTTACTCCTGGGGTCTGGTGTTATGCGATACGGAGACTGCGAGTGCTTGACGTCATGCAGCAGAGTGCACCTCCCGCTCTCCGTTCCCCACGCGGGAAGCCTAAGTTGAAGGGTAATGGAGTCTGTTGAGTCTGAGTTTACTCCTGGGGTCTGGCGTTATGCGATACGAAGACGGCGAGTGCGTGACGTCATGCAGCAGAGTGCACCTCCCTCTCTCCATTCCCCGGGCGGGAAGCCTAAGTTAAAGGGTAATGGAGTCTGTTGAGTCTGAGTTTACTCCTGGGGTCTGGTGTTATGTGATACGGAGACTGCGAGTGCGTGACGTCATGCAGCAGAGTGCACCTCCCGCTCTCCGTTCCCCGGGCGGGAAGCCTAAGTTAAAGGGTAATGGAGTCTGTTGAGTCTGAGTTTACTCCTGGGGTCTGGGGTTATGCCATACGGAGACTGAGAGTGCGTGACGTCATGCAGCAGAGTGCACCTCCCGCTCTCCGTTCCCCACGCGGGAAGCCTAAGTTAAAGGGTAATGGAGTCCGTTGAGTCTGAGTTTACTCCTGGGGTCTGGCGTTACGCCATACGGAGACGGAGAGTGCGTGACGTCATGCAGCAGAGTGCACCTCCCGCTCTCCGTTCCCCGAGCGGGAAGCCTAAGTTAAAGGGTAATGGAGTCCGTTGAGTCTGAGTTTACTCCTGGGGTCTGGCGTTATGCCATACGGAGACGGCAAGTGCGTGATGTCATGCAGCAGAGTGCACCTCCCGCTCTCAGTTCCCCGCGCGGGAAGCCTAAGTTAAAGGGTAATGGAGTCCGTTGAGTCTGAGTTTACTCCTGGGGTCTGGCGTTATTCGATACGGAGACGGCGAGTGCGTGACGTCATGCAGCAGAGTGCACCTCCCGCTCTCCGTTCCCCGCGCGGGAAGCCTAAGTTAAAGGGTAATGGAGTCTGTTGATTCTGAGTTTACTCCTGGGGTCTGGTGTTATGCCATACGGAGACGGAGAGTGCGTTACGTCATGTAGCAGAGTGCACCTCCCGCTCTCCGTTCCCCGCGGGGGAAGCCTAAGTTAAAGGGTAATGGAGTCCGTTGAGTCTGAGATTACTCCAGGGGTCTGGCGTTATGCCATACGGAGACGGAGAGTGCGTGACGTCATGCAGCGGAGTGCACCTCCTGGTTTCCGTTCCCCTCGCGGGAAGCCTAAGTTAAAGGGTAATGGAGTCTGTTGAGTCTGAGTTTACTCCTGGGGTCTGGCGTTATACGATACGAAGACGGCGAGTGCGTGACGTCATGCAGCAGAGTGCACCTCCCGCTCTCCGTTCTCCAAGCGGGAAGCCTAAGTTAAAAGGTAATGGAGTCCGTTGAGTCTGAGTTTACTCCTGGGGTCTGGCTTTATGCCATACGGAGACGGAGAGTGCGTGACGTCATGCAGCAGAGTGCACCTCCCGCTCTCCGTTCCCTGGGCGGGAAGCCTAAGTTAAAGGGTAATGGAGTCTGTTGAGTCTGAGTTTACTCCTGGGGTCTGGCGTTATGTGATATGGAGACGGCGAGTGCGTGACGTCATGCAGCAGAGTGCACCTCCCGCTCTCCGTTCCCCGGGCAGGAAGCCTAAGTTAAAGGGTAATGGAGTCTGTTGAGTCTGAGTTTACTCCCGGGGTCTGGTGTTATGCGATACGGAGACTGCGAGTGCGTGACGTCATGCAGCAGAGTGCACCTCCCGCTCTCCGTTCCCCGGGCGGGACGCCTAAGTTAAAGGGTAATGGAGTCTGTTGAGTCTGAGTTTACTCCTGGGGTGTGGCGTTATGCGATACGAAGACGGCGAGTGCGTGACGTCATGCATCAGAGTGCACCTCCCGCTCTCAGTTCCCCTGGCGGGAAGCCTAAGTTAAAGGGTAATGGAGTCTGTTGAGTCTGAGTTTACTCCTCGGGTCTGGTGTTATGCGATACGGAGACTGCGAGTGCGTGACGTCATGCAGCAGAGTGCACCTCCCGCTCTCCGTTCCCCGGGCGGGAAGCCTAAGTTAAAGGGTAATGGAGTCTGTTGAGTCTGAGTTTACTCCTGGGGTCTGGCGTTATGCCATACGGAGACGGAAAGTGCGTGACGTCATGCAGCAGAGTGCACCTCCCGCTCTCCGTTCCCCGAGCGGGAAGCCTAAGTTAAAGGGTAATGGAGTCCGTTGAGTCTGAGTTTACTCCTGGGGTCTGGCGTTATGCCATACGGAGACGGCAAGTGCGTGATGTCATGCAGCAGAGTGCAACTCCCGCTCTCAGTTCCCCGCGCGGGAAGCCTAAGTTAAAGGGTAATGGAGTCCGTTGAGTCGAGTTTACTCCTGGGGTCTTGCGTTATTCGATACGGAGACGGCGAGTGCGTGACGTCATGCAGCAGAGTGCACCTCCCGCTCTCCGTTCCCCGCTCGGGAAGCCTATGTTAAAGGGTAATGGAGTCTGTTGAGTCTGAGTTTACTCCTGGGGTCTGGCGTTATGCCATACGGAGACGGCAAGTGCGTGATGTCATGCAGCAGAGTGCACCTCCCGCTCTCCGTTCCCACGCGGGAAGCCTAAGTTAAAGGGTAATGGAGTCCGTTGAGTCTGAGTTTACTCCTGGGGTCTGGCGTTATGCCATACGGAGACGGAGAGTGCGTGACGTCATGCAGCAGAGTGCGCCTCCCGCTCTCCGTTCCCCACGCGGGAAGCCTAAGTTAAAGGGAAATGGAGTCCGTTGAGTCTGAGTTTACTCCTGGGGTCTGGCGTTATGCGATACGAAGACGGCGAGTGCGTGACGTCATGCAGCAGAGTGCACCTCCCGCTCTCCGTTCCCTGGGCGGGAAGCCTAAGTTAAAGGGTAATGGAGTCTGTTGAGTCTGAGTTTACTCCTGGGGTCTGGCGTTATGTGATATGGAGACGGCGAGTGCGTGACGTCATGCAGCAGAGTGCACCTCCCGCTCTCCGTTCCTGAGCCTTTCTAACATTTGTAGCATGCGTCATTTGAAATGATATAAAGTCTAGTCTCTCAGACTGACTGTATCTTTGTTTTTTTAGCCTATTAATAAAGTGTGGCCCCCAAACATACCCGAAGTTCCCAATTTGCCCTTCAAGCCCTTACAAGTTGGGAACCACAGGACTAGACAAAAACTGATGGTATGGATTCAACACTTTTCACTACTGCAAAAATCGCTCATTGCAGCGGGGTGCCTACACAGTAGTGCCATAAGCGTGAGGTTGGCAATACTGTATTTGACGATTATTTATTTATTTATATATTTTGCGTATGACTTTTAGTGCCGGGAGTGTCCGAGGACATGCTCGGCTCGCCAGAGGCTGTAGCTGCTTAAAGCGGACACCCATAGGGTGAGCTACAAGTTCCGTTCAATTTCAAGTAGTTCCAACTTTCGCTACCAGATGTCACTGATACCTAGTGGGGAACGTCGGAACTTTGATAGAGCGTTTCAACGAAATCTAACCTAGAAATTTAGCTTCTCACAAGTTTAGTTAGTGGAAGGATCTTTTACATGTCATAAATGTATGACATGGGACTACCGGCTTTACTTCCCCTCCGAAGGAAGGCATACTGAAGGATTTTAAAGCTCTTAAAAAATCCGACAACCTCGGCTGAGTTTGAACCCGCGATCCTGGGCACATCAGTTCAGCATACTACCGACTGCGCCACCGCTATTTGACGATAATTCACAGTTGAAATTTTACTATATTACTATATTACGTCGTGATCTGACTAAGGGATGACGGGTGGGTTATGGACAGCGGAGGAGTGAACATCTATTACTACATCATATCCATATTTATTTTTCATCATTATGAAAGAATGCAAATGAAGCCTCCGTGGCTTAGGCGGCTGCACGCCGGCCTCTCACCGCTGGGTCCGTGGTTCAAATCCCGGTCACTCCATGTGAGATCTGTGCTGGACAAAACGGAGGCAGACAGGTTTGTCTCCGGGTACTCCGGTTTTCCCTGTCACAATTTCATTCCAGCAACACTCTCCACTATCATTTCATTTCATCTGTCATTCATTTAATCATTGCCCCAGAGGAGTGCGTCAGGCCTCGGCAGCCGGCACAGTTCATATCCTCGCCGCTAGATGGGGGCTTCATTCATTCTATTCCTGACCCGGTCGGAGACTGGAAGCAGGCTGTGGATTTTTATTTATTTTATTTTACACTTACTATTAGTTTTGTTTTTCTAACTGTATTTTTAGCCTACTTTTCACGTTATGCAAAAATGATAAGAAAGTAGACTTATGAGATCGATCCAGGAAAATGTGTGTGTCTGTCTGTCCGTCTATCTGTATGTCCGTGTGTCCCCCTATCAACTCCTAAACGGCTGCAGCAATCGAAACCAAATTTAGTATGAGTAAAGATTTATACCGGAATATATCAAGCCCGTATTTGAAAATGAAGTCCGTACTACCAACTGCTGAAAAACCACACTGGAAATTTGAGCTCCATGTTGGATATCTCGGAAGGTATGCATGGGAGCTATTCCAAAATTAGCACACATGAAGATAATACTATTTCAGTTTAATTTCCAGGAGACCATTCATGACAGTCTTGCCAAAATAGTTTTAAGCCTTCTGATAGGTCCAATATTTAAATGCATATAACTTTTACACTATCAATTGGATTTCAACCAAATTTTGTATGTAATATGTGTACATAAACAGAAATGACTGAGCGTACTCTTAAGAGCCACCAGGGCTGCCAACTGTTAATAATCTTCTCTCTATTTTTTATCCACATACCAATATATCAGAAAGTATGCAAGCCGACAGCTTTAAACTATGCACACGTATAGTACCTGCCATTTTAGATTAATTTGGAGTAACTTATATACGTCAGTTCTACCAACATGATTCTAAGCCTGCTGATAGGACCAATTTTTAAATATATGTAAATTCTATACTATCTTTTGGATTTCTACCAAATTTCGTATGTGCAATGTGTAACATAACAGATTTGACTATAAGTATTCTTAAGAGCAATCAGGGCTGCCAACTGTTAATAAATGCTGTCTATATTTTTTTACCCTAATATCAATATATCAGAAAGTATCCAAGCCAACAGCTCTATATTTTGCACACGTATAGCACCTGACTTTATAGATTAATTTGGAGTAATTAATATAAGTCAGTGCTGCCAACATGATTCTATGCCTGCTGATAGCTCCAATTTTAAGATGTATGTAACTTCTATAATAATAAAAAAAGATTTCATCCGAAATTGGCACAACAAGATATCATAATATTTAAGATTATTCTTGACCAGCACACGTATGACATTGTTGCCAACATGCTTTTACACGTGCTGGTAGATCCAACGTCTAACTGCATTTAACATCCATTGGACTTCAACCAAAGTTTGTATATTCTGTACATTAAGAGATGGGACTAAGAATATATTCAGTCACCAGGGCTGCCAACTGTAGTGCTCTATTAGACTACATTATACCAGGTATATTTCGAACTAATTAGACATTTCGATATTACCAACTTAATTTCGTCACTATTCTAGATAGGTTCATATACTGTAGATTAATCATTGGCATGAATCTTAATTTTAAGAAAAGTAGGCTACGCTCTTTAGTTCGTCACGGAACTTCTTGTTTAAAATTTAATGTGGAGCCCAAGAGTATATTTTAGTCTATTTACAATTAATATTAGATTGCAGGGATATCCATTTTTATTATTTTACTAGCAACCCTCACCGGCTTCACCCGGGATCAGTTATGAATGCATTAAGTTACGTGATAAGCGCTCTTCTTTCCTTGTCAATGAACTACGACCTATATCCGTTTTACGTCTCGGCACGATGGGTTAAAATCTCTGACTGGACTATTAATTATATTATCATGGAGCTGTATGTACAACGAATTCTTGTCAGACGTAATTTAAGAATGGCAAGGTGCATGAAACACAAATCCCCCTTCCGTCCAATCTAAAGACACTTATATTGAGCGATGTATTGAGATAGAGATATGCTCTCAGGGACTTTTTTGTAGAACTTTTCTTGCTGAACAATTCTTACACTCATAGTATAAGGTGCGTTCAAAAAGTAACGAGCCGGAGGCTGTAATGTGCAAACCGGTGACGACATCTGCTAATCTTGAAGTGTGTAACGAGGTGTGGGTCCGACCAGAACGTGGAAGGTCACAGCCCGTCGCTAGAGGGCACGCGTGCACGTCACGTGAAGATACAAAGCGTGCAGCAGCATGCATCAATCGTCCAACGCTGCCAGTCGCATTGCAAACAGTGGCATGGAGGCGTCAAACAAAGAGCAAAGCTGTGTTGTTCGGTTTCTGACAGCGAAAGGAGTAGGGGGAACGGACATTCTTCGCCGAATTTCAAACGTGTACGGCGAACACTGCATGTCCCTTGCAAAGGTCAAGGCGTGGCACAAGCGCTTCAGGGAAGGACGGGTGTCGTTAGCCGATGATGCCCGGTCTGGGCAACACCTTCTAAACTTAAAGCCTGCTCGCTCTGCGCGTGACGTCACGAGTGTGGTCCGGAAAGTTTGAGCAGGGAGTGCGCTTCGTAATATGCGTTATTCTCAGTGCGTTAAATTTTATGTTCGACTGGACTCAGCATACCAACGCAAAATATGATATTCTTTCACTTGACTGAGAACCTGACGAAACAATATGTCTTTCATGCTGTGTGTGTGATGGTTTGACTGAAAACAGCAGTACAGAGACTACAAACATCCGTAAAAAGAAAGTCACTGCACAAAATATGTACTGCTGATTTCGCTAGGAATCATCATTAGATCCCATTTTAGAAATATACCTGTGAATACAGTTAACTTACAACTAACGCACGGGCAGTCGGTGAAAATCTACTCCGCGCTGTTTACCTGCACTCTATTTAAAACATCACTAGGAAGGAAAGCTTGTTAAAAAGGATGCAATTTATGTACGATATTACTATTATAATAGTATTTATTATTACTACAACTATGATCATTAGTCATAAAACTCTGTGAATTGATCCTCCTTACTAAGATTGTCTTCTGGTTGAATGAAGGATACAGAGGAAAGTAAACAAGGGTAAATAAAATATTATAGTGTAGAAAATTTTACGAGAGTATGGTCCAGAGTCATTTAAAAAGCACAGATATAGACAACACATTACATCACAATTTGATTGGTATCGCCTTGATATTTTCATTCATGTTCTGCTTAAAATTGATGGCATTCTCCAAATTCTTGTCAATATTACACATTCAAACTTAAAGTAGGTTTATAAGTTATTGATATTCTTATCTACAAACCGGGAGAATCAGGCATCTAACATTCTCCAACACAGAGGAACCTCCCCAAACTCTGTATAGTTTTTATTGAGGGAAGATGATTGTTGAAAATAATAGGTATCAATCAGTGAAATATCTTCCCTTCCTCAAACGTTGACTTGCAGACTACAGTTAAAGAAAAAATAATATTCCAATTTAAGTTACCTTACATTTATATGAACCTTGTTTACGACGTTAAAAAATTTTCTCTTTCTTCTGAATCCACAGGATTCAATTACATTTCAAAAACTATTTTGTGTAATGTCTGGTTTGATTAAAAATAAAATAATAATAATAATAATAATAATAATAATAATAATAATAATAATAATAGAGGCTAATTATACCATGCCTGCCAAGATGTTCAGTTGGGAGCCCTATAGTAATCTGTTCCCCTATTTACTCATGAATACACTTTTTAAGAAACCAATGCAATTCATGAAATATTAATACACTAAATGATGCTCAGTGATATAAATAGAAAGAGTATGTTTCATATTAAATACGCTTGGATATTTATGTACCACAGAAGAAAGTGAATTATATGCTTTCTTAAATACTTTAAATGCCTAGCAGCAAAATTCTCAAAAACATCAGGATACTATCATTTTCCAGAGTTAAAGCAGAAGAAAAAGAAGTAGGATGTTGCTATGTAAAAAGGCAACACTGAAGGAATGGCTTGTCCACTCATTGAGCTAATGTTCTCAATACCACTTGAAATGTGGATATAAATTGATGTCGCATAAATGACCAACACATTTTGTCCTCTTATCATACACATCATACTGTATGTGGCTTGCTACCAGTGCTAATACTGTACTTCATATTTGGAAGTTACACCACATCTGAGAAGTAATCATTCCGTTTGTGAAAGAATGATTACAAAGTAGTGCAAATACACTACACTTGACCATCAACATGGAAATGTCCATGGGTCATTCTTGCTGTTGGTACAAAATTCTATTCCAGAAAGGAAGGAGTGTAAATAAGCAAAAAAAAATTCAGAAGCAGTATACATTTGACATTTTTAGCTGTATTCAGAAGATATATTCAGGGTAGTTTAATTGGCAAACCTTAGTTTTGTGTTTGTGTTGACCGACTGAAAAGCTTTCTTTCATAAAACTTTGTTCAACTTTAGATCTGTGATGTTTCCATTAATTTTACTTTTGTTTTTGCTGTTAAGTAAATGGTACATTCCACAACCATATTTTAGAAACTTGAAACAGTTCCAGAGCCTTGCTTTAAAAACTGGGCTATTTTATAAAATAAATTATTTACAAGAAATTAAAGATTAACAAGAGAAATGGATAATTTTAATTATTGCAAATGAGAGTAGCTGTTTTGAGAGCTACACCTGCATAACAAAATGAAATTTCAGTGTAATAGGGGATCTATCCACCATGACATACTAGCACTGTTTTATTTCTTAAATACATTCCTGTAAAATCTCAGTAGAGGTAGAAAGAATAATTTGTCCAATAATATTTGTGGGAAGAGATATTTTTCCATGAGATGACCAACACGCGTTCCACTTTTTAAATTTTGGCATAAGATGTTGCACAAATGACAAACATGTTTTGTCATAAAAAATGAAATAAAAAAAGACATTTGCTTTACATGAGTATTACCATTGCAGTGTCAACAAGCAAATCAAGTGAATGTCACTGAAATCTAAGACAACACTACTGCTAACGTTAACTCCATCCTATAAAAGTCACATTTTGTAGTCATCGGGCACCAGAGTGATATTTAAACTGCTGTAAATGTCAAATGTGCAGCATGAAGAGTTATGTCCAGGACCACACAGTAGAAGAAAAACCATGATAAAATCTATATTTCTCAGAAATACTGTGCAAAAAACTATGCAGAAAAAGGCATAAAAGTATATTTTTCCTTGAGTATTAAGTCATAAGTTAGGATATGCCACTAACTGTGATAAGACAGTTACAATTCTCTTATTATACAGATACAGAATCTGTTGTTCCAATTGTGGACTTCTGTCATATTAGGAATATAAATGAGATTTCCTCTACCGTTTGTCGAATAAATGTGTTGTGCAATTGTATTGACTAGGAGGTTTAAATGTGTAATAGTATTGACTAGGAGGTTTAAATGTAAGCATGTGTTGAAATAAATTTTGTAATAAAGAGGCAAAAGGGATATCAGAGCTGTATCTCAATATTTCCTTACAGTAAAGTGTAAAAGTTCCAGCTAATATGAGATGAATTGAATCATACTGCACAAATGAGAAATACTGCATGGCGTGGACTGCTCTAAATTATGTTGTCTAAAACTGTATGAATAGGCTACCTGTCACATTATTCAATACCAGAGGCAATTGAAAAGAACTCCCTAATTTTACAATTTCTGTGTGTTTGTAATCAATTCTAAGTTCCAGTTGCTCGTGTACAAGAACAGAGTAACCAAGCTCCAAATCCCTGCTGTAATTTAAATTTAAATAAAAAACTGAATTTTCTCTTTTAGCCACTGAATCAAAATATGATGGACAGCCAGGAAAGATTGTTTCCCACAATATATCAGTTTCTTTAAAGTGTAGGCTGTATGGCACAAGCAAATACAGTATGTGATAACCTTTAGGCCTAAACATGCACTTGTAGGCTTAATTTCTGCTTAAACTAGCTTGCGTCTATTGCATATTCAAAATATTTACATGTAGACCTAGTCTATACTTTAGTCAATATTAATGGTAGGCCTATTTTTTAAATTTATATACTGTGCAAAATAATACCGGTACATATTTACAATTACCTGAGGAGTAAGACAAAATGTAGCCTAACCTAAAAGTATAGCTTAATGTGTCATATACCATCCAAAATAAGAGTGTAATGTATTATAAAAGTAAGCCTACGGAATTTTATTAATATCTCCAAATGCTTTATTATATAGGCAGAAAATATAGTTTAATTTATTTATTTATTTACCGGTAGGCTATCTATTTATCTATTTTTATACTAGACTATTTATTTATTTATTTTACAACGATGCAATTGTAAATAAAGTAAAATAAATTAAAATTACGGTACCGGTACATTAAAACCCCAATTATTTATATCGAAATCCTAAACTGCCAATAACATAAAATGTATTACTTACTCTCGTGAACTGAGTTGGCGGGAAGTCCTTTCGTGGAATAGCATTGAGCTATTAATTTCACTTTAAATTCTTCGTCCATGGGGAATCTGAAGACATGGACCCTTGGTCCAATATAATAATTGCCACGACAACCTGTTACACAGCAGCGATGAGGCATCTTTCACCATTTAAACACTAAAAATTCACTGCACTGAACTTCAACGAAAACACTCCAGAAGACAAATTCAACATGTCCGCTAGGACCACACTTTTCTTAGCGGGGACCGGTGACGTCAGAGCGCGCTGGCCTGTATATAGATGGTGTTGGTCTGGGGCACCCCCCTGCATTACCGATGACAACGTCCAGCTGGTTGATGCACTCATAACCCAGGACCGCCGAGTGACAGTGAACGCCATAGCCGCCGTGGTCGGATTGAGCGTCGGAAGTGTGCACATCATCATGAGGGAACGACTGCACTTGCGCAAAGTGTGTGCCCAATGAGTGCCCCACAGTCTTCAACCACACCAGGAAGCATGTCGAATGGCCTACTGTCTAGGTCTTGGTTGGACGATTGATGCATGCTGCTGCTCGCTTTGTATCGTCACGTGATGTGCACGCGTGCCCTCTAGTGATGGGCTGTGACCTTCCACACATCGTTACACACGCCACGATTAGCCGATGTCATCACCGGTTTGCGCATTACAGCTTTCGGCTCGTTCTTTTTGAACGCACCTTATATATAGCTATTTTTAACGGTTTGACCAGCGTAAGCTTAAAAAGGACACGGACGACAGATTTCTTTTCGACTTCTTCACTGAAATCGTTACTGCTTGGTTTCATTTGATCATAAATAAACAATTTTCTACAGAAACCTTCCTCGATATATCCTTTACGGAATGGTGCAATCCCGCATCAAAATCTATCCAGTGGTTCTCGAGATTACCTGTAACATCCAAGAATCTGGGATTTGTTTTATCCTAAGTAGAGATTGTTCATGTTTCGACCAGCCATTGAGGTTTTCTTCAGCGCAATTAAGAATAAAAATAAAATACTAGAGATTTGCGGTACGTAAGTCAAATGCTTGTTTGATATGAAAAAATATTTATGAGATAAATTGCAATTAAAATAATAAAATAGACATCCTTACAACGTAATATTAATTGTAAATAAAATAAAACATAATTTGGAATTTAAAGCTAAAAGAACATAACATTTCCCCAGTAACTTTGGGGAGGAGAAACAAAGGCATTGAAATAAGTTGCCTAGCATTTGCAGACGATTTTGCTATATTGTCAGAAAACCTAACAAGTGCAACAACACAAATCAATCTCTTGGAAGAAATAGCCAACAAAACAGGTTTGAGAATATCCGTAGAAAAAACTAAATTTATTACAAACATCAGGAACGCTTCAAAATATTTGGCAACAGATATTGGCCCAGTGGAAAAAGTAAAGAAATTCAAATATCTGGGAGAAATAATTCAAGAAAATGGTTTAGAAAAATCTTCGGTAGAAGAAAGGTACACAAGATGGAGAGAGCATAATTTTATAACAAAAAGTGCTTATCTAAAAATCTTAAAATAAGGCACTACACTACAGTGGTGAAACCGGAATGCCTATACGCAAGTGAATGTCTGGTACTAAACTATAGATTAGATAAACTTGAAGTACTAGAAAGGAGAATCATGAGGAAAATTTTAGGCCCAGTGAAAACAGCAGAAGTATGGAAATTAAGATCTAATGATGAAATATACATGAACATAGAAAATATAACAGAAACGATAAGAAAAAGGAGATTGCAATTTTTTGGACATATTTACAGAATGGATGATTCCAGATTAACAAAAAGGATATTCAAGTACCTTTGGGAGAAAAGGGCAACAACTAGCTGGATTCAAGAAGTAAAGAAAGATTTAGAAAGAAATAATATAAGTGAAGAAGAAACGGTGAACAGAGAGATCTTTAGAAAAAGGGTGTTAAGTATGAAAGGATTCCAAGGAAGATTGCCAAAGAAACCTGGAGCGAAGTGGTCCGAGGACAGAAAGAAGCAGCATAGTGAACGGATGAAGGAGTACTGGAGGGAACGGAAGAGAAAACAACAAAGTGTGAAGAATTGAAATTGGCACGTGGTCCCTAGCAGGCCTCATCGGAAGAAGAACAAGAAGAAGAAAACATAATATTGGGCTTCACAATAATTTTCTTCAATATACAGTAGAAAAACAAAACATTTTGTAATAGTAAGTGTAAATAAAATATTGTTTTTTTATTAAAAAATATAGAAAAAATCAAATAATTTAGACAAACAAGTGCCGAATATCAACAAATATTTTAATTCAGTGGCTGAATTTCTAAGTTATTTAATTTTCTATATTTTGAATTTTTAATATAAAGCCCAATATTTTATTTACACTTACAATTTTAGTGTTTGCATAGTTCATTCTGGTATTAATATTTTGCAAAAGTTCCGCCTAATCAATACCTTTATTTTGTATTATATATAAATGATCACTTAGTGGTCATTGGTACATGTTTCGAAGTCTACAATTGGTTTGTTTTTCTAACTATATTCTTTAAAATTGAATGTGAAGCCCTACGTTATATTTTATTATATTTATAATTAATATTACATTGTAAGTGTATTAATTTTTAGCCTATTTTTATTTTATGAAAAAAAAAAAAGGCTTATGAGATCACCTTTTGTCCGTGTGTCTGTGTGTGTGTGTGATGGTGTGTGTGTGTGTCCGTAATAACTTCTAAACGGCTGGAGCGATTACAATGAAACTCGGTAAGATCATAGCACTATTCTGGCCGACTTCGACCGTGCCCTTCAAATTTTATTGTGTATCACCAATCCAACAGGGCGGCTGTGCGAAATATTTCACCAGCATTCAGTATCACCGAAACTATTACCGATATCGCCCTGAAATTGTGTACGTTTTAAAGGGCACTACTAGAAATTCACCTATGAGACTTTCAAAAACCTGATAACTACAAAACCGTCATGGCAGCCAAGCGAGTTTGAGACTTTTAAATATACTTTTCTCGCGATGAATGAAACTTGGTACAGCAAATGTTTATACACATTGTATTGCACTGGCGTCTAATTTAGTTCAATTGTTTACATAACCTCAAAATGGCGGTGTGCGAAATATTTCACAGGCATTCCATATCTTTGAAACTATTACAGATATCACCGTGAAATTTTGTACGGTGATAAAGGGCACTTCTAAAAGTTTATCTATGTAACTATCAAACACATGAAAAGTACAAAACGAGCATGGCGGCCAAGCGAATTTGAAATATTTTAATAGACTTTTCTCGTGATTTAATCGTCTGATCGCAGTGAAATGTGATACAGTAAATGATTATACATATTGTAATTCACTGGCATATAATTTAGTTCCATTGTTTGCATAACCTCAAACCTTAATTTTAAAATTAAGTTTTTATTTCTTGTGCGGTAATCATGCGATCGAAATGAAAGTTTGAATAATAAAGCGACGCAATAATATTCCTTTAATGGTACATTACTCTATGGCCTATACATATAACAATCCAAAATGGCGAGCATCCGAAATATTTAGACGGTTATCAATATCTACGAATCTTTTACAGCAATCAAACTGATTTTTTTTATGTTCATAGAGGCTATGAACATATGTTCACCTATAGGACTTTCAGTAACCTGGTGAGCACAAATCCAACATGGCGGCGACGCGAAGTATAAATATTTATATGGATGTTTCTCGCGATTTAACTATCCGAGTGCAGAGAAACGTTGCACGTTAAATGCTTATACAAATGTTAATTCAATGGCATCTAATTTATTTCAATTGTTTGCATAACCACATGATGGCAGGTGTGCGAAATTTTAAAATCTCGTTTTTACTTCTTGTGTTCTAATCATGCGATTGAAGTTTGAATACCACACGTACACAATAATCTTCATGTAATAGTACATAAATAAAAATCGAACCAGGTGACCATCTGAAATATTTAGTCGAATCTCAATATATACGAATCTATCACAACCTTCAAACTCAAATTTTGTATGTTGATAGAGGCAATTAACATGAGTAGGATATATGAAAATAGGCTGTATAGTTCTTCATGGAACTACTTGTTACAATTTTATTTCATTATTTTAATTGCAATTTATGTCATAAATATTTTTCACATCAAACAAACATTAGACTTAAGTACCGCAAATCTCTAGTATTTTATTTTTATTCTTAATTGATTTTATTTTTAATTAAGCTGAAGAAGACCTCAATGTCATGTCGAAATAATGTACCATATAATATAATATTTGTGTAAGTATTGATTGACGGATAATTTAAACTTTGGATTCATTAAGGAAAGGTATTTTAGCTAATTTCAGTGCTTAATATTTTGGCGTACGTTCAGCTATGATTGAGCGTTACTGAACATCCTATTACCATCACCGTTTAATAATAAGCATAGCGGAAGGGGTATCGCTCATTTTTCATGAATCACTCAGTGAAAGTCGAGTTAACCTTGAGTCAGTCGTCTTCTGATGTAACATTACTCCACAGTGAAAGTGGGTTAGGTCACCAATTCTACAATAATACTCGTAATCTACTTTGCCCTATGGACCCTGTAAGCCACAGGTGATCATCTTGTGGGCATTCTTCACTACCGTCCCGCAGCTCGGCGTGTTTGATGATGATGATGATGATGATGATAATTGTTGTTTTAAGGGGCCTAACATCTAGGTTATCGGCCCCTAATTGTTTGGGTGATCGTGAAGATGAAAATGAAATGTAAACTATAACTAAAACTAACTACTAACTTATATACTAGAAGAAGAAATGGAAAACAAAAGGTGAATAAGGTAAATAAAGGATAGGAGGAAAAGAAATGCCCTCAAACCCTCGAAGAACGGGGATTGAGGGACTTGGAAGGAAGGAGAGCCATGAAAGGCAGATAGGAAAGTGAAAGAGGAGAGGGTCAGCCTCAGAGGTAATGGACAAAAGGGGGAAAATCGGACGAAGCTCAGGAATCCCTCGGGGTCGCCAACTCCCGAACTCACCAGCTGTGAGCCCCTGAGGGTGTAGCACTATCCAGGGTGCACCAGAAGTGGTGGGGCTACACACACCCTGCCTCCTTGAGGGCCTTGAGCAGAAGGCAGGAGATAACATGAAAAGAAAAAGAAGGCTGACACCTCGCAGAAGGAGGGTATCAGAAAAGATGAGACAAGGGCAAATTAAGGCGGGAAAGGAAGAGACTCCTTAGGCCTCGGATACCCTAAATCATCGGGGTCGGAAGAGTACAAGAGTTGACCAAGTAAGGTCGACAGGAGAGAAAACAGAGAGGAGCCTGGCACAAGTAAGTGGAAGCAATGCCGGACTCAGCTGGGGTCCTGTGGTCGCCAACTCACGTCTCACTGGACGTGAGCCCCTGGGGGGTCGGCGAGTTTGATTCCCGGCTCTGCCAAGGAATTCAATTGAATCGCTCGTTGCTGAAAGACATTAAATTCAATTATTAAAGTTTTGAGATTATCACAAAACACTGTTTTTCCGCTCTTGTACTGAAATATGAGACGTAGTTTGTAGTAGGCAATGTGGAAAGAGCACACAAACGCCGATAAAAAGAAACCACAATAGCATTGTTCCGTAAGTTACTAACAATTCTATTGACAAAATACGTTACTGGACTTAGTCCATTTCATCATGGAACGAGCAGAACCTTTGAGCGAGGAATATCATTCACATTCTTAGTTTATCCCTCCCTATATTATTCTGCTAAGGTCCCATTCCAGTTTTGTACCGAAAATAAGGTCCCATTAACACCAACCTACACATATGGGGTACCTACAGGTTCAGCATAACCCAATGCGTAAGCGAAACGCACTTACTTACTCTTTAAATGCCTCACAGTTAAATAAATACCTTAAAACATGTAGCCTATATTTACAATGAAATAATGAAAGAATGCAACACGGTAACCATGGTAACAGAATGTCACAGGTCCATCTATTTCTGTAAGACGCAATGCAATTCCAATTATTACATTACTGTGGATGTTTCCAGACGGTTATAAGGTTATCACTGAACCAAATTAAGCTGTAAAATTCATCAATACATACAGTATAATGAGCTTAAGGGGGTCAAGGTGCACTCTGGATTTTTTTCACGCAATTTTCACGTGTGAGTATGGTACGAAAGGTATTTTTCACCCGACTATAAAGGGTCTCCGAAAACCACATTTAAAGGCCCTTAAATTAACAGTGTCTGTGATATTCCCAGAAAACTAACTTCGCTCTGATATACCTATGAAGCAATGACAAACCCCTAACCACTCCACCAGTAGCTGAATTGATCAAGTCTGATTATTCATACCAAGGATAAATCAGTCATACCATTCATGATTGAGATTTTGCTAAGTGCACTCTTTACAACTAGAATATTCGCGGGCGAAGCCGCGACGGATAATGCTAGTTTTAATAATTATTAATGGTTTTTTTCTCTTTATGTTAATGTTTATATATTGATTTTTAATTTTCAATTTATGTTCATATAGATTTAATTTTGGTATTTTTATTGAATTAATTAATTGACTAATTTTCAATTGAGTTATTTTTATTTTCATAATTGTTTTATAGTTATGTTCATTATTTTAATTTTATTTTTAGCCTACTTTTCACATTTTGCAAAAATGAGGAAAAAGTAGACTTATGAGATCGGGCAAATGTGTGTCTGTCTGTCTGTGTGTGTGTGTGTGTGTGTGTGTGTGTGTGTGTGTCCTATCAACTCCTAAACGGCTACAGCAATCGAAACCAAATTTGGTAGGATTAAAGATCTATACCTGAATATCTCACGGCCATATTTGAAAATGATATCATTGCTACCAACTGCTGAAAAATCGTAATTGAAATTTGTGCTCCATGTTGGATATCTTGGAAGGTATGAATGGGAGCTATTTCAAAATTTGCACACGTATAGATAACTAGCAGTAGTACCCGGCTTCGCCCGGAGGATTTATTTGTTTTATGGATGATAATGAATACTAACTTACTACAGAAAAGATATTAAATCTAACAGAAAATGAATAATATAACTTTTTGTGATGGTGGTGGTAGTGGGGGTGATAAGTAGTAGTCTACAGTCTAATTGGCGTAACATTCAGGTCATTTTCCCGTAATATAATGAGAATAATGAATAGGGAAACGGCTATTTGCTAACTACTGTACTGACATATGTAATTTACAATCGAATTGAAGATATGATTAGAAAGAGGAGGCAGTGAACTAAAAGACACTGCCTAGGGCCTATATCTCATTAGCTGTTAGAAAAATAGACACCAATAGTGTCGTTTCTTGTCGCATAGTGCCGTAGGAAAATATGCAGAGCAGTTTGGAAAAACGTCGGCTGGTTCGGAATAAATGAAGGTAAATTTGAAAGCACCAACGCTTATTGTCACTGATAACCTCAATGTACTGCACCAACACCATGGCACTTATACAGAGGCATAATATTTTCAAGATGATAACTGTTTTAAGGGCCTAAGAAATATTTTTGAACTTATTAGTCCCTGTGACTGCCATTTATAAGCAGCTTAAGGTGTAATTATTTTCACAATTCTGCACCCGAACACTGGTAGGGGTGACGTGATGCAGCCCGCATTGCCAGCCAATAATAGACTTATTAAAATATACTTACAGTTACACTACTACGGACATGAATAGTTCTAGCGCCTTAAAACTTGGTTTTTAAGATCCATTTGTCTGTTGTTCTAAATATAAGGATTGGAGAAGGTTATCCAAACTATCAAGTGGACAGTGTTACCAGTAGGGTTTCAAAGAGTAAGTACGTAAAATTTGGTGTAATTAGGTGGAACGGTGTACATTTGTGCTAAAGGGCCTAAATGCAGGGAATAGAGTGGTCTGTCCAAAATTTCATGTTGACGGTGTTACTCGTCGGATTCCAAAGGGTAAGTATGTAAAATTAGGTTCAGATCGGTGAAACGGTGTAGATTTGTGCCGAAGGGCTTAAATGCAGGGAATGGAGTGGTCTGTCCGAAATTTCAAGTGAACACAGTTGCTCGTCGGGTTCCAAAGGGTAAGTATACAAATTTTTGTTCAGATCGGTGAAACGATGCTGGTATGTGCCAAAGGGCCTAATTGCAGGGAATGGAGTGGTCTGTCCGAAATTTCAAGTGGACAGTGTTACTCATCGGGTTCTAAAGTGTAAGTATAAAAATTTTGGTTCAGATCGGTGCAACGGTGTAGATTTGTGACAAAGGGCCTAAATGCAGGGAATGGAGTGGTCTGTCCGAATTTTAAAGTGGACAGTGTTACTTGTCGGGTCCAAAAGGTAAGTATGAACTATTTGGTTCAGATCGGTGAAACGGTGTAGATTTGTGCCAAACGGTCTAAATGCAGGAAATGGGGTGGTCAGTCCGAAATTTTAAGTGACAGTGTTACTCGCAGGGTTCCAAAGGGTAAATATACAAATTTCGGTTGAGATTGGTGAAACGGGGTGGATTTGAGCCAAAGGGCCTAAATGCAGGGAATGGAGTGGCCTGTCCGCAATTTCAAGCAGACAGTGTTACTCGCAGGGTACCAAAGGTTAAGTATACAAATTTTGGTTCTGATCGGTGAAGCGGTGTAGATTTGTGCCAAGGGGCCTAAATGCAGGGAATGGGGTGATCTGTCAGCAATTTCAGTGGACAGGGTTACCCGCAGGGTTTCAAAGGGTAAGTATACAAATTTTGATTCGGATCGGTGAAACGGTGTAGATTTTTGGGAAAGGGCCTAAATGCAGGAAATGGGGTGGTCTGTCCGAAAATTTAAGTGTCAGTGTTATTCACAGGGCTATAAAGGGTTAGTATACGGATTTTGGTTCAGATCGGTGGAACGGTGTAGATTTGAGCCAAAGGGCCTAAATGCAGGGAATGGGGTGGTCTATCCGCAATGTCAAGCTGTGTTACTCGCAGGGTACCAAAGGATAAGTATACAAATGTTGGTTCTGATCGGTGATGCGGTGTAGATTTGTGCCAAAGGGCCTAAATGCAGGGATTGGGGTGGTCTGTCCGCCATTTCAAGCAGACAGTGTTACTCGCAGAGTTCCAGAGGGTAATTATACAAATTTTGGTTGAAATCGGTGAAACGTTGTAGATTTGGGCCAAAGGGCCTAAATGCAGGGAATGGAGTGGTCTGTCTGCAATTTCAAACAGACAGTGTTACTCGCAGGGTACCAAAGGGTAAGTATACAAATTTTGGTTCTGATCGGTGAAACGGTGTGGATTTGTGCCAAAGGGCGTAAATGCAGGGAATGGGGTGGTCTGTCCGCCATTTCAAGCAGACAGTGTTACTTCCAGGGTTCCAGAAGGTAAATATACAAATTTTCGTTGAGATCGGTGAAACGTTGTAGATTTGGTCTAAAGGGCCTAAATGCAGGGAATGGAGTGTTCTGTCTGCAATTTGAAACAGACAGTGTTACTCGCAGGGTACCAAAGGGTAAGTATACAAATTTTGGTTCTGATCGATGAAATGGTGCAGATTTGTTCCAAAGGGCCTAAATGAAGGAAATGGGGTGGTCTGTCCGAAATTTCAAGTAGACAGGGTTACCCGCAGAGTTCTAAAGGGTAAGTATACACATTTTGGTTCGGATCGATGAAACGGTGTAGATGTTTGCCAAAGGGCCTAAATGCAGGAAATGGGGTGGTCTGTCGGAAATTTTACGTGGACCGTGTTATTCACAGTGTTACAACGGGTAAGAATACACATTTTGGTCGAGATCGGTGAAACGGTGTAGATTTGGGACAAAGGGCCTAAATGCAGGGAATGAGGTGGTTTTTCGGAAATTTCAAGTGGACAGGGTTACCCGCAGGGTTCCAAAGGGTAAGTATACAAATTTTGGTTCAGATCGGTGAAACGGTGTGGATTTGTATACATAACAGACAGACAGACAGACAGACAAACATTGAGCTTTATATATATAGATAATATTGCAGTTTAATTTCCAGGAGGCCATACATTTCGGTGTTGCCAAAATGATTATAAGCCTGCTGATAGGTCCAAATTTTAAACGCATATAACTTCCACACTATCAATTGGATTTCAACCAAATTTCGTATGTGCTATGTGTACATAAACCGATATGATTGGGCGTATTCTTAAGAGCCACCAGGGCTGCCAACTGTTAATAAATGCTCTCAATTTATTTTATCCAAATACCCATATATCAGAAAGTATGCAAGCCGACAGCTTTAAACTATGCACACGTATAGTACCTGACATTCTATATTAATTTGGAGTATCTTATATACGACAGTGCTACCAACATGATTCTAAGCCTGCTGAGAGGTCCAACTTTAAATACATGTAACTTCTATACTATCATTTGGATTTCAACCAAATTTCGTGTGTGCTATGTGTACCATAACATATATGACTATGCCGATTCTTAAGAGTAACCAGGGCTGCCAACTGTTAATAAATACTGTCTCTATTTTTGATACCCCAATATCAATATATCAGAAAGTATGCAAGCCAAAAGCTCTAAACGTTGCACACGTATAGTACCTGTCATTCTAGATTATTTTGGAGTAACTAATATAGGCCTACGCCAGTGCTACCAACATGATTCTAAGCCTGCAGATAGGTCAATTTTAAAATACATGTTACTTCTATACTAACAAATGGATTTCATCCAAAATCGGCACAGCACGAGATCATAATATTTCTGATTATTTCTGAACAACACATGCATGACATTGTTGCCAACATGATTTTACGTGCGCTGATATATCCAAGGTTTAACTGCATGTAACGTGCATGCTTTCAATTGGATTTCAACCAAATTTTGTAATATGTACCTTAAGAGATGGAACTAACAATAGCCTATATTCTGTCACCAGGGCTGCCAACTGTACTGCTCAATTAGGCTACATTATACCAGGTATATTTCGAACTAATTAGGAATTTCGATATCACCAACTTAATTTCGTCATTATTCTAGATAGGTCTATATAGATTGGCAAGAATCTTAAATTTCAAGAAAAGTAGGAACTTCATGTTTATTTTATTATTGTAATTTGTATTTCTATATTTATATTTTATTTAATTTCCAAATGAAGATGTATCCGGAAGCCTGAAAAAGAAGGTGACATGAATGTCATAACTGTGTGTTGAAACGCACTATCTGTTGGACTAAATTCCTTTCAACACAAAATAACTAACTTGACGACTGTGGTAATAGCACAAGCGCTGCCTGGACATGGTTCCATTCAACTCCGAAACATGCATCCTGCTTCCTAGGACGCAACATCACGGTAAAAAGGATTTGTCAAAAGAATGTGGAGTTAGTGCCTTTCAACAACGAGCGATTCAATTGTGGTGTGAGGCCTCATGAGGTAATCTTACCACGGCCATCCTGGAAGAGGTATTCAGTGGTTTCCCACTTCTACTCCAGGAATATGCCGGGATGGTTCCTTACTTGAGGACACGATCGCCTCCAGTCCAATTCTCTTCTGAATTACAAATAGTCACACATAAACACAGCTATCGCAATGTAATAATAATAATAATAATAATAATAATAATAATAATAAAAATATCGTATGGCCTCGGGTGCGGGGTCCAAGCTTTGTTATTTGACGCCCTGAAGGCAGCTTGCATGTCGAATTTAGTCGTTCCTTAGAGTGCTATGAAAGTCAAGGAAGTTGGATATCTAAACTCCTTGACACTATAGCGCTTTCTAGTAGAAAAAGGTGGAACTTTCGTGTTGGCGGAAAATCCCGAGTTTAATTTTGCCACTATGAACACGGCCTACTAAATTCAAATGGGTTCTTTAACATGCCAACATCGTATGACATGCCTGCCGTGATTTTTGTCGCCTTTCAAAAATCACTTACCACGGTTAGGAGTGAATCTGTGAGCTTGGGGTTGGTAGTCCGACACGATAACCACTCATGCATCGTGTCAAGCTATCCAACGCAATAAAGCAGGTTATCCGAAAAAATTTCACGCACTCATACACACCCAAGCACGTCCACCCTTTTTGGGTGGTGGCTAGCACTCTTGGCTGTCACCGTGAAGGCCCGGGTTCGATTCCCACCTCAGCCATCCTGAAAGTGGGTTTCCGTTGTTTCCCACTTCTACTCCAGGCGAATACCGGGCCACGGTTGCCTCCTTCCCAATTCTCACCTGAATTACAAATACACACACACATGAACACAGCCATCACAATAACATAGTTTATCAGACAAAATTCCTCACACATATTAACACCCAAATAAATGGGGCACGATATCCAAGCATCTCAAATGATACTAT
Source organism: Meconema thalassinum (assembly GCA_946902985.2). NCBI lineage: Eukaryota > Metazoa > Arthropoda > Insecta > Orthoptera > Tettigoniidae > Meconema > Meconema thalassinum. The sequence continues at coordinate 57,329,043 of OX336401.1, read as the reverse complement.
AACAACAACTGGATTCTCCCTGGGTTCTCCCACACTCTCTTCACGTAAATGCCGAGATAGCAGCTTATTTAATGTCATGTGGCACCTACCCTATCCCTGATTGTACTACAATCACCTCAATTACAAAGTTTAGAAGACAAATTGAGCTCACGCCCAAGTACACGGGCATGATGCTCACGACAATCAAAGTCCATAAAACATAAAGTTACGCGATGAACTCACCAAGGTGTTGGTAGCGCCCATGTCTCTTCACCAGCAAAGCAGCGGACTCACTGAGTGTCGGACGGTTTTTCCCGCAGTTATGGCAGTGCCCAAGCTGGAGGTCACAGTATTTCAAGGGCTTCCAGTAGAAGCTCACGTGTGTATTCTTACTGCCGGTCACAGGCCTCTGAGTGTCAATCACTCACCACGACAGCAACACTCTCTCCAGCTTACTAACAATCTAACCTAACCATTTGTCCACCATCACTACAAACATGGTGTTAAATAGTCCACGTCACATTAAATAAGTTACTAACAATGTAACCTTACCATTGGTCCTCCATCACTACAAACATGGTGTTATATAGTCCACGACTCCTTAAATAAGTTACTCACAATGTGACCTTAACATTTGTCCACCACCACTACATACATGGTGTTATATAGTCCACGTCACATTAAATAAGTTACTAACAATGTAACCTTACCATTTGTCCCCCACTACAAACATGGTGTTATATAGTCCACGTCACCATAAATAAGTTACTAACAATGTAATCTTACAATTTGTCCCCCATCACTACAAACATGGTGTTATATAGTCCACGTCACCATAAATAAGTTACTAACAATGTAACCTTACCATTTGTCCCCCACTACAAACATGGTGTTATATAGTCCACGTCACATTAAATAAGTTACTAACAATGTAATCTTACAATTTGTCCCCCATCACTACAAACATGGTGTTATATAGTCCACGTCACCATAAATAAGTTACTAACAATGTAACCTTACCATTTGTCCCCCACTACAAACATGGTGTTATATATTTCATGTCATCTTAAATACGTTAATAACAATGTAACCTTGCCATTTGTCCCCCATCACTACAAACATACTGTTATATAGTCCACGTCACCTTTTATTATGTATTTATTTATGTTGTGAACATTACAGGAAGCCCCAATTACATTGCTCACTACTAGAATCATATAATATACAACAATATATAAATAACAAAAGATACATAAAGAGAAGATATAGATAGAGAAACACGTTATAAATAATAATAATAATAATAATAATAATAATAATAATAATAATAATAATAATAATAATAATAATAATAAGAAGAAGAAGAAGAAGAAGAAGGTTAGGTATGAGAAGGAAATGGGCAGAATACAGTACAATATATTACAAGACATCTTGCAGTTTATCACAGGACGCTGCAAACTGGTTTTCTGACATACTGAAAATATCTAAGTCAAGATGATGAACTTTATTATATTGGGATAAAATTCAGTTAATCGGCGAGTTTTTATGGTTGTCTGTGTGAACTCTCAGAATAAAAAAATGTTTCGGAATCTACTAGGTTTCACAGCTGGTACATATAACGAAATTCTCTCTCGAATTTTAGCGTCGTCAATTTTATTGTTTACTATTTTATAGAGAAAAAGCAGGCCCTGACAATTTCGCCTGTGAGATAGTTTTCTAACATTGAAGGACTGTAATATAAATGTATACGATTCGTAAGAGGGATAATAGCCAAATCTTTTGTAATATACATATTTTAAGAATTTCTTTTGGATGTTCTCTATAAGCTTATTATGTTTCAATGTGTATGGATTCCATAAAACTGTAGCATATTCTAGTTGTGATCTGATGAAGGCATTAAAGAGCAATATTAAAATTCCATAGGAGAAATTAAATGAATTTTTTATTACAAATCCCATACATTTATGTGCCTTAGAGACGATTTTCTCTATGTCTTTGAAAATTCAGATCATTGGTAAATACAATTCCCAGATCCTGAACTTCATGAATTTTTAGTAAGCATTCCCCGTCAATGTCATAGTGAAACTTTATGTAATTTTTTCGCCTAGTAAAATTAATTTGCTTGCGTTTACTTATGTTAAATGGCAGTTTATTTTCTTTCGTCCATATGTTTAGTTCATTTAAATCATTTTGAAGTTTGATACAATCGTAAGGGTCACGTATTGATTTATATAATTTTATATCGTCTGCGAATAATAAAATTTCTGAGTGTTGAACTTTATCAGAGACGTCGTTTAAAAATAATAAGAATACTAATGGTCCTAAGTTAGATCCCTGAGGAACTCCTGAGTTGGTGGGAAATGTTTCGGATAGTTGTGTTTTATATTTCACAACTTGTGTCTTGTTCTTCAGGTATGAAATCAGCAGACAAAACAGTGGTTCAGAAAAATTATACGTTGATAGTTTAGTGATGAGTACGTGATGATCCACTTTGGCAAATGCCTTTTGAAGGTCGGTATATATTACATCTACTTGGCCTTTGTGATCTAGCTCCGTGGATACAAATTGCGTAAAATTAATAAGGTTAGTCACGGTTGACCTGTTTGGTATAAATCCATGCTGATTTGGGGAAATGATCACTTTAACATGTTGAAAAATATGACTATACAAAATACTCTCAAATATCTTAGCCGGAGATGACGATACGGCTACAGGTCTGTAATTCTTAATCTGAACTGAGTTTCCGGATTTTAGAATTGGTGTTACTTTTGTATGTTTCCATTTATCTGGAAATGTGCTGGTCTTCAGTATGAGATTGTATATTATAGTCAGTGGGTTGGTAATATATTCCTTACAGCCTTTAAAGAGGTATGGTGGTAACCCATCAGGCCCCGCTGACTTTTTTGGTTTTAGTTTCTTAGTGGCGAATTCAACCATATCCTCGGTGACTTCAGATATATCCAAATAATTTTTAAAATAATGTTGCATTACGTTATTGCTGTTTGTGTTCAAATTATAGTTGGGAATAGTTTGCGAATATACTGATTTGAAATAGTCAGCGAAACAATTGGCAATTTCCAGTGATTTACAATATTCTTTACCTTCATATTCCATCGCCAATCCTGATCCTTTACGCTCCTTTCTATATTTTATATAGTTCCAGAAGCTATTGCTATCTTTTTCCATGTTCCGCCCAGTAAGAGCTACATAGTCATCATGTGCTTTTTTTATGTCTATTTTAGTTTTAGATCTAAGTTGAGTATAATTATTTAAGTAATATTCGGATAAATTTTTCTTTCTTTCTATATTTTTCCTTTAGCTTTAAATTTGATATTATAGACTGAGTGAACAAAACAGGATATGTGCGCTTGTAATGTTTAGTCTTTGGAACGCACTGGTCAATTATAGAGTATATTTTGTCATAAAAGATATCAACAGCTTCGTTTACATTTCTACAATTATTCTTCTTATCCCAATTGCATTTTTTCACTAATTCATACAATTTTAAGAAGTCTGCCCTGAGGAAGTTATATTCATAGGTTGAACTTTCATGTGATCTGGTTATTTTCCCCTGTTTGTATATAATTTGCAATGCTGGATGATTTTCATCTAATCGGACTAAGGGGTCGGTTTCTTCCTGGATATGCGACTGGTCAATGTTACTGATTATTAAATCAAGAGTTCTCCCATTAACATTCTTAATATCGTTAAACAGCCTGGCATTCAGCAGGTGCAAACAATTCTCTAACTCTCTGGATTTGTTTGAACCCTTCAATAGATTGTAAGATTTATCAGTTACTTCCGGTAAATTAAAGTCACCAATGATACAAATACCGTAATCTTTAAATAACTGCATATTTTCTTCTATTTTCTCATAAAATGATTTGTATGCTTCTATATTGGAATTCGACGGAAAGTATGGAACACATATATAACATTCCCAATTGTTGAATGAAACTTTAATCCATAATGATTCGGTATCCGATTCTAACATTGGCATTCTCTTCGAGTGTATTGTACTTTTAACACTTATTAAAATTCCGCCACCATCTTTCTTGGAACTTAAAGAAAAATCTCGGTCTTTCCTATACACAATATATCTGTCATCAAAGAGCTCAGAACTGTTTACACCCTCAAGAAGCCATGTTTCTGAAAGACAAATAATATCATAGTTATTTGACAGTGTATTTAAAAATAAAGTATTGGATTTGGTGCGTAGTCCTCTTACGTTCTGGTAGTAAATGTTGGTTTCTTTTTTCTTATGAGTCATCTTCAATGTTCAGGTTAAAGTTTGTCAAGGTCCTCTTCAGTGTTGATGGAGATTACCTGAGAGTGGTCGTGTTTCCTCATGAGTATTCTGCCATTCTTTGTCCATAAGTGGTTTAGGTCCTTCACTCGTTTCACTTCCCTTGCCTTTGCTAGAAGTTTTTTCCGCTCCCCGCAAAGGCTTTCATTTATATACACCGGGTTGTTGTAGCTGTATCCAAGGTCAAGGGTACTCAGATTACGTTTAATTCTCCGTTGTCCGAGGATTCCTTCTTTGTAGTGACGTGTTGTAAATTTCACGATTATAGGCGCAATCTGGGAATTGTTACGAGGGGGAAGTCTGTGGCAAGCGTCAATATGTTCCTCTTTCAGTTCCACGTGGAGTGTTCGCGCGACTCCTTGAACCAACCTGCTTGTGTCCTCTGCAGGGTTTGACGGTATACCTTGTATTTCTATCATATTGATCCTTGAGTATTGCTCAGAATCAGTAAGTCTTGATTTTAGTTCCAAGTTTTCTTTCTTTAACGTTAGGTTCTCCCGATGCATCTCTTCAATTGCTTGCCTGCAATCTTTAATAGTTTCTGCTTGTTTCCGCAGGTTTTCCTTATTTTCGTCCAATTTCTCGTGCACCAGTTCTAACGACCTCCCCAAATCAGTTTCCCTCTGTTTACACAAATCCTTTAACTCAGAGATTTCTTTGTTTAAATTAGTCAATAAGTTAAAAACTTCGTCGTTGTTAGGTAGGGCTAACTGATTCTTTCCCTCTTCATGTAGGCTAAGCTTTTTCTTGGGACACTTATTACATTTCCATTGTTTGTGCGAAGAAATTATGGACTTGAGATCATCTTCTTTTAAATTTACACAATAATTATGATACCAGTTTTTACATAGAGCACATTGAATTTTTGCATTGATGTCTTGCCTGGACACCGCCTTGTTGCACTCAAAACAGACCCATTATTGCACAGGCTCCTAATAATGGTACTAGTATTGTAAAGGCACAGCTTTAGATGTGAAAGGCGTATTACTAATTCTTTGGCAGTACATAACTCGTCACTTCACTGTTTAATATTTGTGCGAGAGCTCACTAGCGCTGATGCGGACAAGCATGTAGGGTAGCGTTCAAGTCGGAAATTTGTTTGGGAGTGGTAGGCAGAAACAGTTGACTGTCGGGGTGCACTTGAGTCACAGATTATTGTTTCGCTGGGTGGTAGTACAGGCGTTCAAACGAACAGTTGAAAGACGCTTTAGTTGGTTATGCATCCACACGCTTAGAAAATATCCTAGATGTTGCTAGTCCATTGATGTTGTATTAAGATGTATACATCCAAATGACCTTTATTACTCACCGATTCAGTGTGAAAATATCCTTGTCCCGAGCAGTGCACATTACTAAACTATTTAACTTATAAACACGGAGCACAGAAACTTGCGTTATGTTAGTCACTCATACCAACCTAAGTTACTTAAATAAGTTACTAAACACGTACTTACCATTTGTCCCCCCATCACAACAAACATGGTGTTATATAGTCCACGTCACCTTAAATAAGTTACTAACAACGTAACCTTACCATTTGTCCCCCATCACAACAAACATGGTAGTATATAGTCCACGTCACCATAAATAAGTTACTAACAACGTAACCTTACCATTTGTCCCCTATTACAACAAACATGGTGTTATATAGTCCACGTCACCTTAAATAAGTTACTCACAATGTAACCTTACCATTTGTCCCCCATCACAACAAAAATGGTGTTATATAGTCCACGTCACATTAAATAAGTTACTAACAATGACCTCGTAGTTCCGACGCTTAAAATAATAATAACTAACTAACTAACTAACTTAATAACAATATAACCTTACCATTTGTCCCCCATCATTACAAACTTGGTGTTATATAATCATCTTAAACATGTTACTAACAATGTAACCGTGCCATTTGTTTCCCTTCACTACAAGCATGGTGTTATATAGTCCACGTCACCTTAAATATGTTACTAACAATGTAACCTTACCATTTGTCCCCCATCACAACAAACATGGTGTTATAGAGTCTACGTCACCTTAAATATGTTACTAACAATGTAACCTTACCATTTGTTTCCCTTCACTACAAGCATGGTGTTATATAGTCTACGTCACCTTAAATATGTTACTAACAATGTAACCTTACCATTTGTTTCCCTTCACTACAAGCATGGTGTTATATAGACCACGTCACCTTAAATATGTTACTAACAATGTAACCTTACCATTTGTTTCCCTTCACTACAAGCATGGTGTTATATAGTCTACGTCACCTTAAATATGTTACCAACTATGTAACCTTACCATTTGTTTCCTTTCACTACAAGCATGGTGTTATATAGTCCTCATCGCCTTAAATAAGTTACTAACAATGTAACCTTACCATTTGTATCCCTTCACTACAAACATGGTGTTATATAGTCCACGTCATCTTAAATAAGTTACTAACAATTGCACCCGTTTAGGAAAACGGAAGTACCGGTCATCATCCGACTAATGCTCACCTCAGGGCGTGTACAGTTATTCCCACTGTCTGACCATGTACTCAGAATGTGAACTGTAGGGAGGACAAGCATAAAAGGACTATAACACCAACTATTTTAAATATATATCTTTAATTCACTCAAATATTTCCAAATATAAATTGACAACACTAATATATTGGTTGAAATTACGTTCAAACATAATACAAAACAATATAATGACCCTTAGTCTATCTTGCTTCATTTCCAATGGATTCGTCATGATGCATCTGCTTACACTGATACTTTAGTCTTGGATATTCTAAATCTTATATTCCCAAAAATAAGGGTTTTCAGTCACTTCGACTGAGTTTCGCCTGGTCAGGCTCGAACTCAGGATATTTACTTTTACTCTTACAATGCCTTCATTTGGCTATAATCTGAACTCATTATTCTTCACATTTATTTTATCCTTTTAAATCTCTTTTTCCACACATTTCAAACACAAATTATCCCCCAAAAACACAATTAACCTTTTTTACACATGAGTACCATTTAATTCTCCACTTTCATGCCAATTATATTTTATTGCAGCCATTGTGTCCCTGAGAATTGGGTGTTCAATGGAGCCCGCTCTCCACGAAGTCCAATTCTATGATTTTTCCTTACCCGTGTTTATTCTCTTTAAGAGTATGGTACCAAAATTTGACATTTTTCAAAAATGCATTTATTATTATTATTATTATTATTCTTTATATTCATCATTATCATTTTTATTATTATTATTATCATTCAGGATGGGTAACCCACGAATAATAATATTTGGCAGGTATTACCCCTGCGACATTTTAATCCTTCAAATAAATCCACGAGGTCTTCATTACTTTATTCTTTTAACACAGTGACAGTTTTATGGCTCGGCCTGCGTGCGGTGCGACCATCATTAAGTCTCCCCTCGCCTTGAGCGGGACAACGAACCTTTTATAAACAAACATAGCCTTCCCCTTTCGTATCTTGACCTAGCTCAATCTTTAACCATATGTTTTAACATTCAAAGAAAGACCACCTCTCCATTGAGACTCCAAGCGTTTTTATTCTATTCTTTATATGGACTGTGCTCAGTCTAATTCTTCACAGTTATTGGTGCTTATTTTTGGGATAATTATTCTCTGCTATTAGGATGACAAAACAAACGTATTATTAAGCCCGTTGTGGCCAACATATTATTCTGCTGTGATAGGTATTTCAAATACAAATGCTAACCAATCTAGAAACGCCATGTTCTACCTGGCTGCAGAGGTCGGCCTAGCTCGGAGGAGGGAATCAATCTCACCCTACTTCCGGCTACCCGCCTAGACAAATATCATCCATCCAGTCTTACGATACGTTTTCATTCATGTGCTCCCTAGTGAACAAGAGTTTAGTGCTTTTCAGTCGGTCAACACGAATGTACCCAAAAGAGATGGGTTATGCCCTAATCCTGAAATAAATTACATGAGATTAATAAAACACTAAATAAAACTCGTTACTGGCTTCAAACACCAGAATGCTCCCTAGTGACATGAGAATTACACAATACCTGAGTGAGCATTTATTCTTTCACTCGAACAAATTATATGACCTTACCTTGGTCAACCGACGAATTTCCCACAGACTATAACAATTATCCGATACTTGCACGTTAATTCAATATTTCAAAGCCCTAGCTTACATTTGGTCTAGCCTATTTTTGGCGACAATAATATTTCTTGGATAATCAATTCATTATTACTGTGGTCCAGATATCCTGGCGAGGATAAATTAATTTACTTTTTCATTATTACATTTTTCTATTATTTCCCTTTCGTTATTTCGTGGTCTTTTATTATTAGAATTATTTTCATTAGGCCTTTCATTGCCTTTACTCGTGATGCTAAGGTCATTTGCAATTACTTTTAATTTATATCATTTAACCGTATATGGTTTGTTTATTTCTTTTATCACTGACTTCGATTTTCTTTGCATTACTTTAAACTTCATTACATTATCTTTCAATTTCCTGATTATTTACTTTCGCATTAACTTAAGTTCCATTCAACTTCTATTGCGTTTACTTTGCATAACAAACGTCACTGATTTCAATTATTTAATTTATTTCTTTCGACAATAATTTGGTTCCACCCCTTTATTAATTACTTTATATGCTTACACGCACTTGGGTATTATCCGTACAATATTTAACTCGTTACTGGGCCTCATTTTTATGGCCTTCCTTATAAAAAAGTGATATTTTAAAGCACCATTCACCGTTATCCCTTTATCAATAATAATTTCACAATAGTACATTTCAAATTATGGGTCCACAATGGCTCAATATGTTTAATTCATTTTGGTACTCACCAACCCAGGATCCGCCGTTGTGAAGAATTTCACCCACATGGTTGTAACTAATACATTTTCACAACAATATGGTATCACATAACACACGTGATTTTTACCTGATATGACATATTGATATTTCTACACATAATGATTCTTGATTATAAAACACTTTCACAAAATTTATATTATTTTTAAACAATTACCCTATACCTTTTCACACGTTTCCACTGGCTCACTTATTCACTCTGTGACAATTCACACGTGTTGACCCTTGGGTTATGTCCTATTTTATTATCTATTTACAATTTCTTTACAAACTGTGTAATAGTTCTTGTCGCATCTCAGAACGCAAGCGATGACTTCCGATTGGTTCCCTGATGACGACTCCTCCCCTAGATCTAGTTGCACGATTTGTCCTATGATGACTTCTAGATCGGACCCCTAGGTCTCGAATCAAAGTTCTGTCGTTTATCCACGGTTTAAACCCACCGGTTTATTAACTTAACCTGGTGGTGTTTGAAGCCATATTTTCAGTGTTGCCTTAGTAAACAAGAGTTTAGTGCTTTTCAGTCGGTCAACACGAATGTACCCAAAAGAGATGGGTTATGCCCTAATCCTGAAATAAATTACATGAGATTAATAAAACACTAGGATGACCAGTTTCGATCGTCAAGCGATCATCATCAGATCCAATACACTTAGGCTATAAAATCTATGTTTGAAATACAGGTGAAAATATTTACAATATGTACAATTATTTAGTTGCAGTATTGGTACTGCAACTGTCAGTGTATGCTAAATGCAGTATATATGTTAGGTGAAATGCTAAATGGTGATGGCTATCCGGAGATTGTACTTTAGAGAGATTATATGGTTGTAAACTATGGTTAAACTGCGAATAGCTGTAGTACGGAAGACAATCACATAAGTAGTTAGCCTAAAATTTTATAGTTTAACCATAGTTTACAACCATATAATCTCTCTAAAGTACAATCTCCGGATAGCCATCACCATTTAGCATTTCACCTAACATATATACTGCATTTAGCATACACTGACAGTTGCAGTACCAATACTGCAACTAAATAATTGTACATATTGTAAATATTTTCACCTGTATTTCAAACATAGATTTTATAGCCTAAGTGTATTGGATCTGATGATGATCGCTTGACGATCGAAACTGGTCATCCTAGTGTTTTATTAATCTAATGTAATTTATTTCAGGATTAGGGCATAACCCATCTCGTTTGGGTACATTCGTGTTGACCGACTGAAAAGCACTAAACTCTTGTAACTTAACCTGGCTTCTCTTTTAGCAACGTTATGTTGTGAAACGATTAAATTATCGACCTGTTCATTGATTTCAACAAGGCTCGAAATGTTCTTTTTGTTTGACAATGTTCGGTACTTTCCACTTTTCACTGCGCATTCATTTTAACGCGACTCTACTTCTACTTTCAATACGCGGCCCTATTATCTTCCTGGCTTTCATTTAAAGACCAATAGATGATTCTAACGCTAGCGATACTTGTTTCTAGCTATTGTGTTCGGACCTAATTTTCACTTCAGTGGCATATTGTTCGTCTATCCTCACAATTTTATATAGGCGGAGTTCTTTCTACTTTCGGTCACTTCTGCCTGGTCTCGAACCAGATTACTTGTAATCTCGAAAATTTATAGTTCTTTCCGGAGCTACGTGACCTTCCCCTGATGTCTTCGTGTTCGATATACTGAACTATCCTGCTACGGCGGACACCAAACTGAATACTGTGAACCAGTACTGTGCTCCTTGGCGCCTACGGTAGACTGAATATTCTGAAATTGTTCTTTCCGCTGATATGGCCCAACATGGCTCACTGACGATTCGTACTGGCGGTCTAGATACTGTGATCCAGCGTCATGTCCGACTGGACTGACCCAACTGCATACTCTCTGGCTGAAACCTCGGCTATATATTGGGAACTTGCAAAAATAAATTAATTTGGTCTTCTTCTCGGAGCTATCTTTTGAACTAGACGTCGCACGTTTTTGAAAAAATAACCATTATGTTCCCTACAACCTAAACGTTACATTCTCATCTCGTTTTCCGAAAATCGATCGTCTACTATTTTTGAATTAAATCTACAAGGCTCCTCAGCTGTGTGGGCGAGTTGGTTTTATTTTCTCCTTCCCAGGACCTCTTCATAGCCCCGCCTAATGACGTAGCTGCTTCGTAAGCACTTTTTCCCTGTGCCTAAATTACTCGATTTTAGTCTTGATTAATTTGTAATTCCCTGGATTATTCTGATTGACATAAAATATTTATGTGATTTTGCGTTATTTCAAAGAAAACGGGTTATTTCATAATTCTGCGGTGTTGGGATGCAATCCAGGGTTGCCATGAAAGCGCTGACATCGAGCCTTTTCAGTGGTTCCCCGGCCTACCTGCTCTGATCGTTTCCTCACAGCATGACTGTCCTCGTGATTCATACACGGGTTGCATCTTGTGACTTCAGATAAGGCTGTCAATGCTCTGCATTGCCTGAATCACTTCGTATTTCCTCATGGCTAGCTTATTTGTAACTGAAAGTCTTATAAATATTTTACATTTCTCGATTTATAATAACGTAGGTTCGAACTCTGCACCCATCAAATGGGTACACAATGTAATCTTAATATTTGTCCCCCATCACTACAAGCATGGTGTTTTGTAGTCCACGTCATCTTAAATAAGTTACTAACAATGTACTCTTAATATTTGTTCCCCATCACTACAAACATGGTGTTATATAGTCCACGTCATCTTAAATAAGTTACTAACAATGTAATCTTAATATTTGTCCCCCATCACTACAAACATGGTGTTATATAGTCCACGTCACATTAAATAAGTTAATAACAATGTAACCTTACCATTTGTCTCCCATCACTACAAACATGGTGTGTTATAGTCCACGTCACATTAAATAAGTTATTAGCAATGCAACCTTACCATTTGTCTCCCATCACTACAAACATACTGTTATATAGTCCACGTCACATTAAATAAGTTACTAACAATGTAATCTTAATATTTGTCCCTCATCACTACAAACATGGTGTTATATAGTCCACGTCACATTAAATAAGTTACTAGCAATGTAACCTTACCATTTGTCCCCTATTACAACAAACATGGTGTTATAGTCCACGTCACATTAAATAAGTTAATAACAACATAACCTTACCATTTGTCCCCCATCACTGCAAACATGGTGTTATATTGAGTCTAATTGCTCATCTCGATCTGAAGATCGATGGCAGCGTAACGACAGCATTGAAGAATTTATCTTGGAACTATGACGAACGTTCCCGTGGAGAATGTGAACTCTTTGAGCACCTTGATTTGATTTTGGTGTCAGGATAATATATTTATTTACATCCTGTATTATTTATAACCCTGGAAATATTTGGAATTCATCACCACCTTTATTTTGGAATTTTTGGAATTATATTTGGTTATTTAAAATGGTGCAACATCGCAGAAACGCGATCTGAATTGAATGGATCAACACTTGATTACAGCTGTAACAGCTTACTTCCGTCTCCTTCGACGTGACAAACTCGTGTTTTTTACATTATTTAAATGACTCATGGTGGTTCCGTATTGATATGCTAGAATAGTTATAAACAAGAAAAGTACATCCGCCTGAATCAATACTATAAAGAAAAAAATAATTATTTAACTTGTTTTCAGTACATGTTTCGAGGATTAATTACATTTTATCTCCTTCATCAGCTATTGAAAGAAAAAAAAAAAGAAAAAAAAACAACAACAAAGCGTAGCACAGTAATAAGATACATATTTAAACCTAATATGGTGCACCAAAAAATTAGGTTATAAGAACAGAATAAAATGAAATGAAATAGAAGGTTTGGTCAACCCATGTGGGGAAGATGTGTTTCTTATCTGTGAAAAGTTAATAATAATAATCTACATGGTATTAGTGTGAGAAGTTGCAAATAACCACTCATCATTGTGAGTATTGTGAACAATTATGATATTTAAAGCAGTGCTTCGCTTTATTCGGATGTGTTTTTCCAAAGTTACGATAATTTTATACAGCGTGCACGAGGTCATGAAGGTAGGAGACATGTGGTCTAGATGTTTGTGAGGACATGTTATTTAAATTTAATGGAAATAATCCACACAGCAAATTATAGTAAAATAACATTTTTAAAAGCATTCGCAGAAGGAACTGTGAATTTTTTATTTAATTTGATGGCTGATGGCAGTGATGTTCAACTATCACGTGGTGTGAACTTAAGTGTCATTAAAACAGTTTGGAATGTTTCTGAATATTATCTTAATGATATTTCTAAAGCCAGTGGCGGTTATTAGGGCCATTTTTGCTTTTACCGCACATTATTAGAGTCAGTGAAAAGTATTCTTAACCTGTGAGAACCACGCTACATGAATCAACATTTCTTCAACATGGAAATACCTACTTATGGAGATACAGCCCAATTAAATAAGTATCCTTTTACTATGGAAGAGATGAGTATGAAATAACTCAAATATGCCTTGCGAGAGCGACGGATGTTACGATATGCTCGGGTGAGCAGCACGGCAATGGAGGAAGGCCATGGATTTGCCGTGATGACCGGGGCGAAACTCGAATGAACGACGACATGTAATTCAACGCCAAACTTTGTCATGTAACCGGGTTGGATATTTTATTTGTGGAGTAGTTATAGACGGTGTTGCTATTTTGTTGCACATTCTGATAGGTAGGGATTGTTATGTTTAGTTCAAATATTATTTCTGGTCATACGCGTATTTGAATAAGCGCCTGGAGCAAGGTTACTTGTAACCAACTTTTGCTATGTATAATACGAGTCGAAGGAGCCGTGCATAAGAATACAAGAGAGTGTTATGCTTATGAACAGTTGAAAGCTGGCAGATGTTTTTCAAGGCCATGTGCTGGCCGTGACATTGGTTAATTTTGAAGGGATATTATTGGTGCGAACCTGCACGTGTTTACAAGGCAGTGCATTCTTATAAGCTCGGTAAGTTCATAGCACTATTCCGGGCGACCCCGACCGTTCCCTTCAAATTTTGTTACGTATCACCAATCCAACATGGTGGCTGTGCGAAATATTTCACCAGCATTCAATATCTCCGAAACTATTCCCGATATCACCCTGGAATTTTTTACGGTGATAAAGGGAACTACTAGAAGTTCACCTATGTGACTTTTGAAAAACTGATAACTACAAAACCAACATGGTGGCCACGCGGATTTGCGACATTTAAATAGACGTTTCTCGCGATTTAACCAACCAAACGCAATACAACTTGGTACAGTATATGTTTATACACATTGTAATGCACCGACATCTAACTTCGTTGAATTGTTTACATAACCACAAGATGGTGCATGTGCGAAATATTTCACCGGCATTCTATATCTCGGAAACTATTAGCGGTATCACCCTGAAATTTTGTACGGAGATAAAGGGCACTACTGGAAGTTCATCTGTAAGACTTTCAAAAACCGGTTAACTACAAAAGGAACATGGCGGCCAAGCGAATTTGAAAATTTTAATTAGACCTTTCTCGCGATTTAATGTTCCTACCGCAATGAAATCTGGTACAGGAAATGTTTATACACATTGTAATGCACTGGTATCTAATTTAGTTCAATTGTTTAGATAACCTCAAGATGGCGGCTGTGCGAATTTTAAAATTAAGTTTTTATTTCTTGTGTCATAATCATGTGATCGAAGTGAAAGTTTGAATAATGAACCTACGCAATAATTTTCCTTTAATGGTGCATGACTCTATGGCCTATACATTTAAAAATCCAACATGGCGTCCATCCGAAATATTTAGACGGCTCTGAATATCTACGAATCTATTATAGCAATCAAACTGATTTTTTTATGTTCATAGGGGCTATGAACTTAAGTTCACCTATAGGATTTTAAATAACCTGGTGATCACAAATCGAACATGGCGGCGACGCGAAGAATAAATATTCACATGGACGTTTCTCGCAATTTAACCATGCGAGTGCAGTGAAATTTGAAACAGTAAATCCTTATACGAATGTTAATCCACTGGCATCCAATTTATTTTAATTGTTTCCATAACCACAAGATGGCAGCTGTGCGAAATTTTAAAATCTCGTTTTTACTTCTTGTGTCCTAATCATGCGATTGTAGTTTCAATGCTACACGTACACAGTAATCTTCATGTAACAGTACATAACTTTAGGACCTACATATATATAATCCAACATGGCGAGCATCCGAAATATTTAGTCGGTTCTCAAATCTACGAATGCATTACAGCAATCAAACTGATATTTTGTATGTTGATAGTGGCAGTTATAAGTGCGGGACAAACCATTGGAAGCCTGAAGGTCAACCGGCTCTCCGCTTGACTCTCCACCCCGCGCCCGGCGGTGTTGCCATGCTATTGCATCGTACCTTCAGTCGCGTGCTGCATGCGAGAACGTACAGGACAACAGCGCACCGACTACGCGTGACCTTCAAGCTTCCAATGGTTTGTCCCGCACTATAACATAAGTAGGATATATGAAAATAGGCTGTATAGTTCTTCAAGGAACTACTTGTTTTAATTATAGGTAGTCGATACGGAGACGCCCACTAGTGCTTTGAAGAATAAACCTGGAGACTTATTTATTCATAAACAACAACATGTAAATTGTTTAGGTTATGTTTAATTGTATTTGAGTCCCGTGGCGTAGTGATGCTCGTTAAATCATGCACCACGACCGCGTGAGCACCTGCAGCACATCCGAATATCGTAGGTTCGAATCCCGATGCTGACAATAGTTATCTTGAGTGAGGCATTTCCCCGGTTTTTTCACACTCCTTCCAGGCAAATGCCGAGATAGTACCTTATTTGAAGTCCCAGGGCACCCTGTCGCTAATACAGCTACACACATAACTACAGTCATCCCATAAATACAGGTCATCAGACAAATTCAACTCACACCCAACTACATGGGGGCTGATGACCAAGATGTCCCAAGCCCCTTAATAAAATGAACAACAATTTGATTTGAGAGTCTTAGGACGAGATTCACAAGTTGTTGTGTCAAGTAATGTGTGGTAGGCAAATTAGCATCTCTGAAGACATATCTGCAAGGACTGGAGTTGCTGACAATGGGTAATGCAGTGGAGATTGCAACTTTGCCAGTCATTTTGGACTTTTCGAAAATGCAAGAATGATTTATTTGATAGTAATATTAGACTATTTTACGGAATGAGGTGCATAAAGAAAGGATTGACTGTTCCTGGAAGCTGGCATGCCTCCATATGTGAGTTGACACCATGTCAAACTTAGAACTTGATTTCCCAAAAATGACTTCTTTTTACATTCGACCCTTTATCTCCGAAACTATTACAGATATGTTTACCATATTTTACATAGTGTTATCTCTTAGTATACTACAGTTACTGAACTACCAAAACATTTCTGCCTTTAACGGTTTTTTGTTTACAGAAGAAAAAGTGGACTTTTAAAAGAAAAAATGAAGAATCTTTTTTTTTTTAAATCATAACTAATTATTTGTTGGTATATTCTGATTCTAGTTCAGTAATCAGAAAAGGAGTGATATTATACTTCCCAAAAATTTCAGATCTCTATCAGTCAAAGGTTCTAAGATAATGGGTCATCAATATTGCAAATTTAACACTGTGGGTATGGGACGTACGCACTCCCCGATTAACTGGATGTTTTCTATCAATTAATGACTCTAATGAAGGTATCTGTAACAGCTGTACGAAATTACTGACTTACAAGTATTTCAAAGTCCTTATTAAGGAATACGGTATGTGTTTAATTTTAATTTTTATTGGTTTTACGTCCCTGTTAAGTACCGTACTGCGGGTATTAGAGACGCCGGGGTACTGGAATTTTGCCCTGGAGGGGATCTTTAACGTGCCAGTAAATCTACTGACACGACACCCTCGCATTTGCGCACCCTCAAATGCCAAATGGCTGCACCAGGATTCGATCCTGCAATCTTGGGAACAGCTGGCGAGAATGTTACCGCTGAGCCACGCAGCCAGCTTAAGTCATGTGTTAATAGAACGAATGATTCATCCGTGAAAAATCTTTCCACTATAAATATCAAGCTCAAGAAGAAATTACATGCGTTGGTTAGTCAAACTCCTGTTCTAAAATGACGATTAAATGATTTAAAGACAATATATATGTATTACATTCTTATTGCTGTCTCTTTCGGATCAACATATTTAGATATTTGCCATTCATACTCCGTAGGCCATAATAGAAAATTCATTAAGTAGCCTATGAAATGAAAAACCATAGCCTGCTTCCAGTCTCCGACCGGGTCAGGAATGGAATGAATGAAGCCCCCATCTAGCGGCGAGGATATAAACTGTGCCGGTTGCCGAGCCCGATGCACTCCTCTGGGTCAATGATTAAATGAATGACAGATGAAATGAATTGGTAGTGGAGAGTGTTGCTGGAATTAAATTTTTGACAGGGAAAACCGGAGTACCCGGAGAAAAACCTGTCTGCCTCCGTTTTGTCCAGCACAGATCTCACATGGAGTGATCGGGATTTGAACCAAGGACCCAGTGGTGAGAGGCCGGCGTGCTGCCGCCTAAGCCACGGTTTATTTGTGTGTTGTGTTGCATTTTACAACTTCTCTTGTATTGCATTATTTAAATGACTCATGGTGGTTCCGTATTGATATGCTAGAAAAGTTCTTAACAAGAAATGTACATCCGCCTGAATCAATACTATAAAGAAAAATGAATTATTTTTTAACTTGTTATCAGTACATGTTTCGAGGATTAATTACATTTTATCCCCTTCATCACCTTTTGAAAAAAAATAAAACAAAGCGTAGCACAGTAATAAGATACGTATTTAAACCTAATATGGTGCACCATAAAATGTAGGTTATAAGAACAGAATAAAATGAAATGAAATGAAATAGATGGTGACGGTCCTCAGCTGCTCATGAAAAATAGTAGTTCCGTATTGAAGCTTGAAATGGTAGATATGTAACACCAATACTTCACCAAGCCGTGTAGGTCTATAACTAATGAAGAGCCTGTATGCTTATAGATCCAAATTTAGCCTTTTCAAAACAAAGCGGCATTAAGAAACTCGACGTAATGGAAAGTAATCTCTTGGTAAAGAGAGGTTAGATCAAAGCATATGGTGTATGAGGTTAGGACAATGTTACATTTAGAAAATGATTTGTCTATTGTTTTTCTTTATAGTATTGATTCAGGTGGATGTACATTTCTTGTTAATAACTCTTCTCTTGTATTGCAACTAATTGTATGTTATATAAACTTAGAATTTTACAATTAACTCTTATCTAAAATAATTACACAAAGTTATATGCTCTAAGATATTGGTTGATATTCCTGGGTATTTTGCGGTGACAATCCCCTGAGAATACTCACAATTTTCCAGGATAGGCAGCGACCCCCCCCCCCTTCCCCCCGAAAAATTCTCTATACGCCCCCTGGACTGGACAGTGTGTGCTCTTTGGATAGGGGCCTGAACACTGTCATTAGACGTTATTCGTACACCCCTGCTCGTTCGTGCTCTCTGGAAACCCCTGAGGTAAATAATTCTCACCACAACAAGCATGGACATTCCTTAAACCAACCAATTCTCAATGTGAGGATTACGTCATAGTCACAGCCTTTATTCTTTTGTGACGTAAATTATCTCATTAGATGACGTCATGATGTTTAGCCTTAGGTCATTACACTCCATCTTAATATTAAAGCGTATCTGTTTAGTAAATAAACTATTGCGAAAACTGGAGGACACCTCCAAGAAACCAGAAGGATCGCAGGAAGAAACGAAAGGGGTAGGAATCAAAGTATAAAACACGAGAAGTGAGTTAGAAAAAAAACTAGAAAAAGAATGATAATGTGCAGGAAAAGTACGAAACATTAATGTATCTCTTCGAAGATGATAATAACCTGTGAACATCACGACAGTCTAAAAGAAAATGGACAGCTGAGCGGAAGAAGGAGCATTCCGAGAGGATGAAGAGATTTTGGGGAAAATCATGTATTCAAGTTCAATCGCCCTCCTAAAGGGGAACAATCGATTAAATAAATTTAATTTAATGTAATTTAATTTATTTATTAAATACTATTTATGTTACATTATTGTGATAAGTCTCACGAATCTGATGACAGTACAGATTATCTGTGAGACATATTAATTATTATTTACAACATATATATCGATTATATTTCAATACAAGAAGGCATGCATTTTTAGCCTATTTTCAATTTTGAAAAAAAAAATAGGCTTATGAGATCACCTTTTGTCCGTGTGTGTGTGTGTCCCCCTAATAACTTCTAAACGGCTGGAGCGATTTCAATGAAACTCGGTGAGTTTATACCACTTTTCCGGACGACCCCGACCATGTCCTTCAAATTTTGTTACGTCTCACCAATCCAACATGGCGGATGTGCGAAATATTTCACCAGCATTCAATATCTCCGAAACTATTCCCGATATCACCCTGGATTTTTTTTGCGGTGATAAAGGGAACTACTAGAAGTTTACCTATGTGACTTTTGAAAAACTGGTAACTACAAAACTAACATGGCGGCCACGCGAATTTGTGACCTTTAAATAGACTTTTCTCGCGATTTAACCAACCAAACGCAATAAAACATGGTTCAGTATATGTTTATACACATTGTAATGCACCGACATCTAAATTCGCTCAATTGTTTACATAACCACAAGATGGCGGATGTGCGAATTATTTCACCGACATTTTCAATATCTCTGAAACTATTAGTGGTATCACCCTGAAATTTAGTAGGGAGATAAAATGCACTGCTGGAAGTTCATCTATAAGACTTCCAAAAACCGGTTAACTACAAAATGATCATGGTGCCCAAGCGAATTTGAAAATGTTAAATATACCTTTCTCGCGATTTGATGTTCCAACCGCAATGAAATCTGGTACAGGATATGTTTATACACATTGTAATACACTGGTAACTAATTTAGTTCAATTGTTTACATAACCTCAAGATGGCGGCTATGCGAATTTTAAAATTAAGTTTTTATTTCTTGTGTCGTAATGCGATCGAAGTGAAAGTTTGAATAATGAACCTACGCAATAATTTTCCTTTAATGGTACATGACTCTTTGGCCTATACATTTAACAATCCAACATGGCGACCATCCGAAATATTTAGACGGCTCTGAATATCTACGAATCTATTATAGCAAACAATGATTTTTTTAATGTTCTTAGGGCTATGAACTTAAGTTCACCTATAGCACCTTAAATCACCTGGTGATCACAAATCCAACATGGCGTTGACGCGAAGTATAAATATTCACATGGACATTTCTCGCTATTTAACCATCCGAGTGCAGTGAAACTTGGTACAGTAAATCCTTATACGAATGTTAATCCACTGGCATCTAATTTATTTCAATTGTTTTCATAACCACAAGATGGCAGCTGTGCGAAATTTTAAAATCTCGTTTTTACTTCTTGTGTCCTAATCATGCGATTGAAGTTTGAATGCTACACGTACACAATAATCTTCATGTAATAGTACATAACTCTAGGACCTACATATATAAAATCCAACATGGCGACCATCCGAAATATTTAGTCTGTTTTCAATATCTATGAATCTATTACCGCAATCAAACTGAAATTTTGTATGTAGATAGTGGCAATTAACATAAGTAGGATATGTGAAAATAGGATGTATAGTTCTTCACGGAACTACTTGTTTTGTAATGATAATGATAATGGTGATATGATGAAAATATTAATGTAAATAATTAAAGACACAAAAAGTTACACTATAGTAGTTATATTAATAAATTTAACAATATTTTTAATGCGACTTATAGCTAGTTGTTTGCTGTTAATGTTCGTCAATCCAGGTGGTAGTTCATTAAGTAGTGATGGTATAATATAATTTAGTCTCTTGAAACCATAGCTATTTATACATAAAGATTTTACATATTTAGTACTTGTTATGGCTCTTGTTTGTATGTTGTGAGAGACCTTATGCCTGAATCTTGGATCATGGTAGTAGAGATTCAGTACAATAATTTGAAACAACTCTTTAATATTAAAATAAGGGATGTCAGTGGAATATTTAAAGAACCTCTTTTGGCTATCTTGAAGATTATTAATTGAAGTTGTGTTTTGATTTCCCCAAGCTGCTATAGCATATCTTATTTTTCTGTCAATCAGGGCACTATAAATGGTTTTCTAAGTTTTCTTACCTACATAAAATCGGAGTGCTGGCGCGCGGGCCGTTATCGGATAAGTCTTATCGTGTGTCGTGTGGCTAATTGTCAGGCGGCGCGTGTAGCTTGTTATCGCCCTTGTCAACACGTTCCTAGTGGCGGTAATGGTGGAGCTATGGGATCCTGTGTTCCCTAGGTTAATATGGCCCACAGTATCTGTGCATTACTAAATGCCAGGCCTATCGTAATAACACTGAATCCTGTGTCAATATCCGTGTATCTGTATGCTGTTATTGTTGTTGGTTTATGACAGTGTCATCATATTTGCGTGTTACTGGCACGTCTGGGTGCGCTGGGAATGTCTACCGGCAACAATGTTGAAATGCGCTGGAATTCGCAACTCAGTGTTTGTTTTTGCGCCTTGTATACGGAAAGTCTCTGATGTTATGTGCGGCGGCTGGCGGAACGTGACTTTTCCCGTTGTCTGTATGTTGACATTGTTTGACATTCTGGGAGGGCCAATGTGTTAACCTGTCGTGTTTCCGTTATCAATGTTGTGTGGACATTTCTTCCGCAAGACCTTTGCCTTGTGTAATTATCTGTAATTCATGTCTAGGAAGTCTATTGCCCATGTTCGGGGTAATCCAAATTTGGCATGATTTCTGGCCGTAGAAATGTGGTGTTACCTGTTTTGTGTCTGTGAGAGTGGCGTCCCCCGTATTTAGGTTTCGGGCGCTATGGTTCAAAGAAAAGTATCTTGTGGTCCCCGTGGAGGCCTAGGATTTTCGGTACGCCCCCTATTGGGAATCCCGGGGTCGCTAATGCCTAGGTAGGCTGTTGTAGCGAGTACCTTGGAATGAATCTATGCTCCTGTAGGTATGTTAAAGAACCTCCCTGTGTTCATAATTGTGTGGCTTAACCGCTTATGTACTTGTATACGGCCCTATTGCAATGCATTTGCCACCTCTAGTGTATGTTTAAAGAGTGTACTCTGTGATAACATGCCATTTATATATGCACAATTTAAACAGTCTAATGCCTATTTTCACTCTTGGCTGTACTCTATGGGGCACGGTGTCTGTATGGGACCCTATGGTCTTTTCTGTAGGGGATGGTGTATGGATGCTATTTGTGCAATGCTACTCGTGTAATTGTCTGTAAGTGATCTTTCGTCGGTCGACAATTCTTGTTTTCCACGGTGTCCGCTTTTATTGGGCATTCGGACCCGCGATCCCGTATAATGCTCTGTGTTTTGTGTCTGCGTTGTCTGTTGGGATTTGTGCGTCCCTAGTGTGGCCTCCGATTGTGTTTTCGCGCCAAAAATGCCATTGGTTAGCTTCTTTTTTGGCACGTTTGTATCGTGTTTTTGTGTGTTCGCCCATGCCTTGGTCTAAGGCCTCGGTATTACAATTTCTGTACTGTATGTACCATGGCGCGCGTATTGTGTGTTTGAGACACGCGTATGGAAATATACGTTAGCGTGAGTATTTTATGCCATTCGGGACGACCCCCGTACCCTAATTTCGGGAGTTATCGTGCTTTGAAATTGGCGTGAATGGTCGTGTCTACTACGCCGGGGCAGAGCGCTGTTAGTCTGCCTGGCGCGCGCGAAGGTCGGCTGCTCATGTATGTGTTATCGCTGACTTGGCGATAGTATTAAGTTTCAATTGTGTGGGCAGTACTTGCCTGCCTGTTTGGCGGCTCGCTGAACACATGTGTCAAGGCAATGCGCGTAGTTTTGCTGATGCGCCTTTCTAATGTCTGCATATACAGCGTGCCTTGGGTCCCTCGTTATGTAAATGACCCTACCTCTGTGTATGTTTGTGTCCCCAAATTTTGTGCTATTGTGGGCCTGGGGTGAATATATTCCTGTTAGTGGTAGTTAGATGTCTTTATGTACGTGTGTCTCCGGGCCGCTAGTCGCGTGTTTGGTGACTAGGTGTCGGAGGTGATTTTATTATTTTGTGCGTATGAATTCCTGTTAGCGTGACTGTCCCTTATTGCTCTATCCTTCAATTGGATAGTTACCCGACCTTGCATTCCTGGTATTCAGAAGGTCGCAGGTTCGAGACCGTCTTTGTCCAGGGTAATTATTCCTGGTGCCTTTTGGGCGCGTGTCTCCGGGACAGTTTTGTTAGTGTTAGTGACTGTTGGTATGGTATTTACGTTTAGTGTGTGACCTCAAGAATAAATAATGGTATTTTCCCCTGAACTGTGAGTGTTACCCCATGGTGTTTATGCTTAGTTTGAGCGCTGTTATGGGGGACAAGGAAAATTCATGCTATGGGCAGTGTAATAAATAGCGTACACCTATGGATCAAATATGTACAGTTCAACTTGGATAATTCGAACTTCACGGGATTAGCAAAAATAAAATAAAAATTGAGTTATCCAAAAATTCGAATTAAGAAAGAAAGAGTAGAGAAAATATATTTTATCACGTTTACATAATGATTTACGTTTACCAAAGCAAATTAACAGACGACGGTACTTTATAAAGATTGTAACGTAAATAATCTCAAAAGTTTCAAATGAAAAATAAAACCTAAATATACTATTCGCCCATTTAACGACGTTAGTAATACAGTAATCTAGTTACGTCTCAGAGAAATCTACTATTTTTTCAAAAATAGTTTGAGATTCTTAACTGTTTCTAACGATTAAGTCTCTCAGCCATCACAAAAGAATCTAGCAAATTGTAGGAACGGAAAATAGAACAACTTAGTCATTTCTACTTAGAAAGACCCGCTTAAGCTCTGTGCTGTGGTTTGTTGCTTAGGCTGCATTCGGAACAGTTCTTTCAGGACCTGAGCCGCGTGACCCAACTGATTGGCCTCCGATTGGCTTTGTACATTAAAAACTTTACATGATCCAAAATATAATTTGAATTAACCACGATTATAAACCATTGATGGCCTATAAAATGCTAGGGGCCAAGAAATAATTCGAATTAAGAAAAAATTCGAATTATATAATTTTGAATTAGCCACGTTCCACTGTATATACATGTGAAATGTACAGTTTTGTGCATAAGTCTCTGCGTGTCTACCGTTTACAGGGGTGGAACCTGTCCTTTGTGTATCACTTGTAGTGTTTCCTGCATGTAAAAGAACCTGCCCGTATGTATATTTGTGATGCAGGTGACATTAGTGTATGTTATATACAAACCCTGGTGTCAATTTAGGACATGTATGTCATGATCTGTAAGTACCTGTACATATAATATAAATCCTTCTGTGCGTGCATGATCCTAATA
This sequence comes from Meconema thalassinum, assembly GCA_946902985.2. Taxonomy (NCBI): domain Eukaryota; kingdom Metazoa; phylum Arthropoda; class Insecta; order Orthoptera; family Tettigoniidae; genus Meconema; species Meconema thalassinum. Next base: position 57,304,441 of record OX336401.1, on the reverse strand, counting down.
CATATGGGAAAAATTGCGTCTATGGGAGCCTATGGTTGTTATGTGGGCGTGTGATTTATGTTGTTTATGAGGTGTCGCCCGTGGAATTGTCTTTCACTGTGTCTACATCCATGGCTTCAACTTTATTATGCCATGTGAGTTGCCTTTTTCCCGGGCCGCTTTCCATTATTGGAAGAGTGGATTTTGTCATAGTGGAAGTTGTTATCCACGTCCTAGCGTCATTACCCGAGAAGGTGAATACTTTCGCCCTGTCACTAAGGCATAGGCCCCTGATACCCATTGGGGTGCTTCTTTACTATTTTCTGGAGGGGTTTGTAGTAAAGTAAGTCTGGGCCTACGTTCACCGTGGTGCCTCGATATTGGCCCGAGTGTGCTTGTGCCTGAGCGGCTGATTGCGTGCCGCGCTACCCCGGCAGTGTCGATAGGGGTGTGTGTCCTCCTGTCTGCCTGGCCTCGTGGGGTAGGTAATAAAACCTTTCTTATGCCCCGTGTATTGTGTGTCTGCGCCTGGGCAGTGTGCACAGGCGTGCGTTTTGCACCCTGAGGGGCTGAAGGCAACACCCTCTTATGCATTTGTACTGGGGATGCACATGTCTGTGTCCGCCTCCATTCCGACAAAATTGCCCTCTGAACTAGCGGTAAGGGTCGTGTATTCGTCTGTGATTGCCCTGGCAATGTGTTGGAGGGTAGTCAGACCGATTTCTGGCCTATGGCCAGGGTAGATTCCTACCCTTGTGTTTGCCTATGTGTGTAGGTTTGTGCGGGCTTAATGTGCTGTGGCACGGGCTCTACGTCCTCAGCCCATGACATAGTTACCTCCCAGTTTCTCCCTGTGTTACGGTGTGTGCCTGATAGCCCTGGCGTCAACTCCCTCTCGTTCGTCCGTTCTGAGGGGGTTGGCGTAGGTTCTGCCCCTCAGTCTGGCAAAATTGCCTCCCGAACCGGAGCTGAGGGACGTGTGTTCATGTGATCTTGGCCCTGTAGTGTGTTGGAGCCTAACCTGGCCGTTTCCTGAACTGTGGCCACGGCGAACTCCTTCCCTTGTGTGGCGGAGCGTGTCGAGAGGGACATTCTCGCAAATTGCTGCGTTAATGTGTCTATGCCTATGTCCTCTCTAGGCTGGGCTGGTGGCCCTGCCATGAACTCAAATATGGCCTTGTTGGCTTGGAGCTCCCTATATTCTTCCCAGATTTGGGCGTAATGCCTATTGAGGCATATGGCCTGTTCGGCAACTTTAGTGCCATTAGTCCCTATCCGTTGGTGTTCTCAGATGATTGTTTCCCATTGTTGGAACATGAATTCGTGTCGGCAGTGTAGTTGCCTGTGTGCCTTAATGATTTGTGTACGGAGGGTGGGGATTTTCGCTCGAATCTTTCGATTCCTGGCGCTGCGGAGTGGCCGGACAAGTGCCCTTATAATTCGCATGTACTGGGCGTGCAGTAGCTGCTGATACCTTCTGAGGTAGTCCTGTCTTGTCTCAAAGACCTTGTGCCAGGCAATTAACTCCTGGTATTCCCCAATGCTCCTCAGCACAGCTAGGCAGTATAGAGGGGCCATGCTGAATCAAGTGTATGTATAAAAAGAACTGTGTGTGTTTTGCAATGTATTATATATCAGATTCTTTCCAGGGGGTGGGGGTGGGTTGGTTGATTAAAATTTCCCTTGTGTTTCAAGAGTGAAGGGGGAAAAAATGCTTTTTCTCAAAAGAAAAAAAATTACTATCGCTTGGCTGTGTACGGTATGGATCGTTTCTACCACGAGGGCTCGTTGTATGAGTCCTCCCCTTATTGTGCGTGGTAGTAGCGCCTCCACCAAATATGTTTTATCCCTTGGTTGGGGGGTAGTTGGGATAAAACACGGTTGTGTTACTGAGTTAATTTAGAAGACTGTGCCTGGGTGAGAGTAGCTTCCCGTAGCTGGGAGAGCTTACTAGTGTAGTGTGTTGTTGTTTGGTGTCTAATCTATTGGGGGTGTCCCTGCAAGATGTAAGTATTTGCTAGGGGATGGATCTCTAAATACAGGCTACTATACTGGCCTGCCAGCTGAGCGGAATGAGTAATACAATAAACGTGCTAAGTCAGCGGCTCGACGCTAGGCAGTCGAGTCGCGTGCTGGGAGTACAATGGGGCATGACGAAGCAATTACCGGCTTCGACGGTCACGGGCAATTGTGACGAAGGTCAGGTAGGGTATGAGGACGTGGAGTGTAATTAGTAATGCAAGTGTAGCTTACTGACCATGTATTTATTGGTCAGTAGATGTAGATTAGTATGTCCCTCTTGGGGAGTTTAGACAGGTGTGAAATACAATTTGTGTACAAGTTAGGGGTAGGTGTATACAAGATATAAAGGAATCTGAGCACGACTGAATCTCACCTGATGATGAAACTGGAACAGACGTCGGGCCGGGCCGCTGGCGAAGCACAGGGTAGAACAGAACAGATAGATAATGGCTCCAGTTTGGACTCCATTCTTATACCTCCCGGCGCTGCGTGGTCAGCATTGCGTAAATGTAGCTGCCCTAGATAGCTGTTAGTGTAGATGTTTGTGTATGTTTTGCAAGTAGTTGGCTAACCTCCCAGGCTGGGTGGCCGCCGCTTGCTGTGTATAGATAATGTCCTGGTCTTATGGTGTTGCCAGTTGGGGTGGTTTTGGTAAAAGATGGGGGGTGGCTCTCAGGGGGTACTGCCCCCCCCCCCCCGGGCTGTACAAAGTGTAAAGGTTTGTTCTTATTGATAGTTTTTTATTATGTTTACTGTGTGTGTGTTCATTTTAAAGTGTTCATCAAGGGTAATAATAATAATAATGATAATAATAATAATAATAATAATAATAATAATAAAAGGGAAGGAAATTCCTCAGAAAAATATTTGTCCCAGTGCGCACAGAGCGAGTGTGGAGGTTATACCAACATTCCGAGAAAATATCAGACACTTTTAGAAAAAGACGATCAAAATGTTATGGACATATTGAAAGAATGGACAATGAAAGACTTACTAAAACGATATTTAATCGTGCCTCCTCATCAAGGGGGGATGTTACCGATGAGGTGTCCATAATATTGTAGGGGTTCTTTGTGGGGCCCTGTACAATGTAGTGAAATTTTGAAATATGTGTTTTTGTATGCATGGCCTCTTTTATTTCAAGCTCATTAATCAACTGGAAGTTACTTAAGTGTTAGTAAAAGAACATAATTAACCAACTTTTGAATGTCGTTTTCTCAATATCAATTTTTCCACCACATAGGTACACTTTTCTCTGAAATCCTAAATGTGACATAACTGAAAATTTCAGGGATTGTTTATTGAGTGTTCATACTGAACCATACGGTATTAGGCTGACTGGTGTCGAACCTGGATCTCTGGGAAGATGAGAACAGACTAGAGATGCCAGCAAGAAACGAAACCAAGGTCTTTGAGGGAGTTTAAGCCATAAAAACCCCTAGAGAAAGGATCCAGTAAATCACTGTTGGGATATAAACAAATTCTGATATTATTTGATAACATAATGTAGAAAATATTAGCAGAATACGGCAGTATTGGGTTGTAAAATGCATACAATTCTGGACTTAGCGCAGAAAGTTGGAACTCTTGACAGGTTGCAAATGAGGCTGGAATATAGGCGTGGTTTCGTGGCGCCACGCCAGTCACGCGGATCTATTTACACTGTCTGAGAGAAGGGAGGAGAGTAATATATGGTTAAGTGAATCCCCTTCACATAAGAGGAAGCCCAGTGGAGTGGGAATATGCCAGAATAATTTAATGATTACTCGTGATTGGAATAACTCAGAGACATGAGGATTGCACCTACGTGAATGAATTGCAAGGAGGCTAATTATCAAGCCGTCAAACATCGAAGTCGAGCAGATTTAACGTAACGCGCAAGAACACTGGAGGATTGAGCCCAGCGCAATACTATGACCATGTCATGGGGGAAGAACCACTGACGTGGCTTGGGGACGCGCTGGAAAAGGCAATTATTATTAATTAATTGACCGATCGATCCTCGTGCACACAGGCAGATATGTAATCAGCGAGGCAAGATGGACTTGGAAATCGTCATTTCAAGATCAGAGAAGCACGGAGAGAGGAGATGAAGCTCCAAGGAAATTTTAGACCTACTTTTCGGCTCCAAACAGATATAAGGTCAGTGGAGCAGGCAGTCAAGGTCAGTCGAACCATATTCTAGTGCGGAGCGCACGTCGCCCGAGTCCAGGAGGGGCGCGCGCACTTTAACATATTTAGTGTTCAGCATGATAGTAACCATGCAGTGTAACGCACAAGTGAGAACAATTAATAAGGACAGTCGTGCCATACTTTTATAGTCGGCATTACAAGTGATTAATATTGAGTACGCAGTAAATGTACAGTGTGGTGTCCAAAGTAAGACAATGTCATATTAGGTCAATCGTACCTCATGACGAGGAGATATTATGTGGTATTATAAAGATGTACGTGGAACTGTCCAAGGCTTTGTTATAAGCAGATCATCCAAGAAGACTGTAAGTTCAGTCGAAGGACAATTGAAAGTGGTAATTGTACAAGTACAATGTACAATGTACAATGGACGAGCGCAATATATAAGCTATTTGTTAGACATAATAATAGGATGTCGAACTGCGCAGGTATAAACTTTTGTTATACGGGTGATGCATTTTCGCAGGGATACCTCTCTAATTAATGTTCAGGACGATATGGAAGCATATCTATGCTATATCGGGAAATGATCAAAGGATAGGAATTGACAGACATTGGGGACCGCTAGGAATCGTCAGGCAGTGTATCGAGACTTTCGAACGAGATACGGGGGTATTCGTGGAGGAAAGATCTTCAACGCCTGCATTTCTGAAATTCTGCAAAGAAGGGTCAACCAGTAAGAAATGTATATAGTGATCGTGTGATTTTTAGTGATGGTTATTTAAATATGTGTAAATTGCCAGTGTAATAATTAATATAACGTATTTTGTGGGAAAGGAAGCGATAGCTTCGACATGAAGAAGCAAAGTGCAGTGTGTTTTGTAATGGAAAAATTATGTAACATGTGTGTGGAAAGTGTAATAATGCCTTGCTAATTTGCAAATGATGGCAGGCGTTAACGGAACGAATGTGTGGTCGGAGCCGCCGGATTAGCCAATGTAAGTACCCAAAACCATGATTTTGTAGTGAATGTGTAGTCCACTGTATGTTGAGTAATTTCAAAAATTGTAGAATATGCCAATGAGAGTCAAATTTGGGAGGTAGAACCTTCAGATACTAATGTTGTGTTGATTTTAGTCAAGTTGAGATGTCTTTGTGCATCACTGTGTGGATAAATCGTTACCACTAATGTAGAAATGGCAATTGAGTTAAATAGAAAGTTAACGTAACGAACACGGATGTTCGGTTATTGATTATATAAATACGGTTACGTTGAGTCGGAGTAGAGGAAATTTATGTCAGTAATAATAATATGAAGAATAAATACATCAGGGAGAATGTTTGTAAGCAAAATATATGCTAATTTGAATAACTGTGTATCCAAGCAGTAGTATTACAAGTGATGGGCCAAGCAAAGGAATTTAATATCAGAGTATCTTATGATAATGGAAAGAAATATGCAAGGAGATAGGAAATGGAAGTGTTTAATAGTGAATTGAATCGCAACTTGATGAATAAGCTTATAAGAGTAATTGGTAGAGATTATCTTATTAATTAAAGGACGGGATCTTCTCACAACGATTCATGGAAGCCAGGCAGTCTAATCGACGTGTGAAATCTCGTATAGCCAAGGGCATACGGAGAGGTATTATTGCAATCGAGCGTAATTAGTGAGGAAACCCTAGCTCTGAGTATTGCTATGAAACGTTCCGGGTTCGAATCCAGTGGTGTATGGGAGGATAACATGGACACCTCAGCATGACACCTGATATCGACCGAGAACTAGCTATTGTGTGAATAAATTCAGCTCCTGGGAGTGAATTTGGATGGCAGGAAGTTGTGTCCTGACCATGTTCTTCGTCAAAAAGATGCCGGCTATTCCAAATCGACGTGTGTTTGATGAATCTCGTTTCCTTCATATAAATGTAAATGGACCTGTTGAGGCCAGCTATTAATATCCTAATGATAGGAATAAATGCTTAAACAATTCCATATTCCGTCTTGCATTCAGTATGAGTTAGGTCATATGTGTTGTGTGGGTCACTAAGACAGCACTATTGTGTTTGAAGCCACGGGCTAATGCTTGGAAAGGAAAGGGACGTGTGGGGAGTAACGAGCATCTTGTTGCCGCCCGCCGCGGAGGCCCATTGTATTCAGGAAGGGTCGGGGGAAGAGACCATACCCTACCCAGGCTTGGAGGACAATGTCTAAAGTGGTAAAACTATGAAACCCTGTTGTTATAAAATAATCACTGTAGCAGTGTATAATGAATTTGTGTGGTTTGAGACATATTGATAATTAAGGATCATTCTGATAACTTAATATTTGGAAAAGTTATGAGATGTTAAAGGTTGCATTTTTATACTGACATTGTCACCTATTTCCGAAGGTGGATACCAGATGTCACACGCTGCGCCCACGCAAGGGTAGCATAAAACCCCACCCGACACAGTGGTAACGAAATCATTATGAAAGTCAACTCATTACGGCATACAATGGAGCTACAAAAAGGGTAGAATTACAAGTAACAGTGGAGTTGCAAGTAAATATGATGTGCAACTCATAAATTGGTTAATGCATGGTAGAGCATTTTGGTGGGAAGAGAAATACAGAACATAATTGTACGCATAGTGTAAAGTAAAAATGTGTTGAATAAGTAACTAGATTGTGAAGTTAAAGTGGTCACAGTAAGTGACATAAGATTGTAAGAACAGTTGTGTGTGTATTTTACCAGTGCCTCAGCGCACTTGAGAGTGAATTTCATGTTTATCTCAGGGTAAATAATTCAGTAATCATTTGGATTTGCGAGGATAAAATGCGAATAATAATGGATTGAAGGAATAAGTTTTGCATTGTTTTTGTATATTGTTGTTGGGATTGTGTTTTTATTTGTGTGAAGCCATGATTTAAAGCTCAATTAAAGTCTTTAGATTAGAGTTGTGTCTTATTATTGTAGAGTTGATACCTTTTAGTCTCAGATCAAAAATATGCAACTGCTCAGTGGGTGAACGGTACACGCCTGAGGACTGATGCTAGCTGGTGGCAGAAGCATGTTTTCCATGGAAATTATTCACTTGGGTACAATACACATATTTATGTAGAATTATGCTTCTATTTAACCATTTGTAGAATTTTCATGCATTTACATTCATATTTTTACTGAAGTTTATAGAATCCAAAATTCAAATGACCATGGCATTTGGATAATTGTACATAAAGTCAGAGACAGTGACATATATTTAAACTAGTTAAAATCTCAGGCCAGGATCTTTTATAGTTATGTTGTAAAGTGTACGGGCTCTTTGCACTCTGCTGCATGACGTCACGCACTCGCCGTCTCCGTATCGCATGACGCCAGACCCCAGGAGTAAACTCAGACTCAACAGACTCCATTACCCTTTAACTTAGACTTCCCGCGCGGGGACTGCATGACGTCACGCACTCGCCGTCTCCGTTCGCATAACGCCACACCCCAGGAGTAAACTCAGGCTCAACAGACTCCATTACCCTTTAACTTAGACTTCCCGCGCGGGGACTGCATGACGTCACGCACTCGCCGTCTCCGTTCGCATAACGCCAGTCCCCAGGAGTAAACTCAGACTCGGTGCATATGCACTGAACAACATGATGACGTCATACACGCCATAACCGTGACGCATGACGGTAGACCAGAGCATAACGATGAAGTCGACAAGATCATTTCAAATGATAAAATAATCTAGGCGGGCCGAAAGGAAGAACAACACACGTTTATAGTTAGTATATAAACTTTATATTTCTGATTTTTAAATCAAACAAATGGTAGAAAACTTAGGAAAAAAGAACACACCTTCATTATTTGTTAGAAGAGGAAGGACAAGAGAAACTGTGACTGTGCTTCTAAACGTTTTTCATAATCTGGTTGAAACTGGGATGAACAGCGCTCCTACGCCTCTTTCCTGAGAGAACTAAAAGCTCAAGCAGGCTTTACCTTCCTACGTAGGCTTCCAAAAAGATGGTATATTGGCTTTCACGGCCAGCGAATTAAAACTCAACATATTTTTTAGGTTCGTGCCGTGTCTTGTGTGGGGTTTCGCAGGTGTCCTTCTTAAAAAGGGAGGTAGCGCGCAGTTCGCTACTCCTGTGGGGGTCCGGGCATGGACATCAAGAGGCCGCTGATGAGCCAGCTTGGTGTCCTAGGCGAAACCCCACACAAGACACGGCACAAACCTAGAAAATTTGCTGAGTTTTAATTCATTGGCCGTGAAAGCCAATATACCATCTTTTTCTTCTTTATTTGTTTAAACGCAGCTTTCAATCAAATACATTTGTTTCCATTGCTTCTAACCAAATACTAAGTACTATTGAGACGATTTGTAAGATTTTGGTACAAACCGTACCTTCTAACTCCCTCTGGTTTAGGAGCTTGAGATTTGTGAAACATACACCTCAGCGTTTATTTACCAGGTGAATCAGCATCCCCTAACAATACTGTTTTATGCAGCCCAACTAACGCGCGTAGGAAGGAAGGTCGATATTTCTCTGTTTGCATCCTGTATAGTGCTGATGTACTGCAAGCTATACTGAACACTACGTGATGGTGATGATGATGATACTTGTTGTTTAAAGAGGCCTAACATCTAGGTTATCGGCCCCTAATGGTTTGGGTGATCGTGAAGGATGAGATGAGAATGAAAACTATAACTAATACTAACTACAGACTTACAGACTAGAAGAAGAAATGATAAACAAATAAAGGATAAGGCAAATCATAATAGTAATAATATCGTATGGCCTCGGGTGCCGGGTGAAAACTTTGTTATTTGACACCCGGAGGGTAGCTTGATGTCGAATTTCGTTGTTCCTTGAAGCACTATGAAAGCCAAGTAGGATAGATATCGAAGCTCCTTGAACACTATTGCGCTTTCAAGTAGAAAAATGAGGAACTTTGTGTTGGCGGAAAATCCCGAGATTAATTTTGCCATTATGAACACGGCCTACTGAATTCAAATGTGTTCTTTGACATGCCAACATCGTATGACATGCGTGTCGTAAATTTTTGCCGCCTTTCAAAAAAAAAATCACTTACCACGGCCAGGAGCGAACCTGCAATCTTGGGGTTAGTAGACCGACACGTTAACCACTGACCCACCGTGGCAAGCAAATGAAGGACAGGAAGAGAAGAAATGCCCTCTACCCTCGTAGAATGAGGAGTGAGGGACTTGGAAGGAAGGAGAGCCATTAGGAAAGGGAAAGAGGAGAGGGCCCGCCCAAAGGACAGAGGAAAAAGGGGACAAAACGGATCCAGCTCAGGAATCCCTCGGGGTCGCCAACTCCCTAACTCACCATCCATGAGTCCTTGAGGGTGTAGCAATATCCAGGGTGCACCAGAAGTGGTGGGGCTATATACACCCTGCCTCCTTGAGGGCCTTGAGCAGACGGCAGGAGACAACATGAAAGAAAAGGAAGGCTGACCACTCGAAGAATGAATATACAGGAAACATGAGACAAGGGCTAATTAAGGCGGGGAAGTGAAAGACTCCCTGGGACTCGGATACCCTAAAACCGTCAGGGTCGGAAGTGAAGAATAGTTCGCCAAGAGAGGTCGACAGGAAAGAAGACGGAGAGAAGCTTGGCACAAGGATGTGGAAGCAATGCCGGACTCAGCTGGGGCCCCGTGGACGCCAACCCACGTCCCACTAGACGTGAGTCCCTGGGACTGAATACTATGTTACTACTGACTATTACGAGGGAAACTTAATAGTGTGCAGTGAATTAGAACCATACGCGATGCAAGCAGTCAAATATCAACCTTCCTGATAACAAGCGCTAGTTGGGCTGCATAACACAATACTATTAGGGGCAACGGATTCACCTGGTAAATGATAGGTCTCGGATTATTGGGTGAAAAAAATCGGGAAAATGTTTATTTTTTATGTATTAATAATACCTGAAATATGTGACAAAAAAGTAAAAATATTTAATTATAATTTAGTCTATTAATGTGAATATAAACAATATGCAGTACTCACGAACGCAATTTATGCTATGTCTCACAGACTGCTGAAGCATTACAATACACAACGAGATAGATCTTCAGGTTGTCCATCACAAATAATGACCAACGATTATTGCGAAACACTTCTTCCTAAGGCGCGAAACTGCGGTATTGTGTAACTCGAGATCGCTGTTCAGCCTTGATTGCCTTCCCATATGGTCGGCAGAACAGAATGCTCCCATCAGAATTAAAATTATCCTTAAATTCTGCAACTTACTGCTGCAGACGATAACTTGTAGTTGCATTTACGTTAGGCATCCCCGGCTTCCACAGTGAGTGGAACGGGGCGAAAAGTTAAGAATAACACAGTTGCAAGCTGACATATGCTCTGCATGAAGATTAGATAGCTCACAGGTTCTTCCCCGTTGGAGTAACACAGAACAAACAAGACGTTCCCTTACGAACTAAATAGCCTACTTTTCTTCAAATTTAGGATTCATGCCAATGATTAATCTATATGGATCTATGTATAATAATGACGAAATTAACTTGGTAATATCGAAATTTCTAATTAGTTCGAAATACTGTACACCTGGCATAATGTACCCTAATAGACCACTACAGCTGGCAGCCCTGGTGAATGAATATATTCTTAGTTCCATCTCTTAAGGTACAGAATACAAATTTGGTTGGAGTCCAATGAATACCATGGTCGTTACATGCAGTTAAACATTGGATCTAACAGCGCGCGTAAAATCATGTTGGCAACAATGTCATGCATGTATTGGTCAGAAATAATCTGAAATAATATGATTTATTGGTGTGCCAATTTTGAATCAAATCCATTAGTTAGTATAGAAGTTACATGCATTTTAAAATTGGAACTATCAGCAGGCTTAGAATCATGTTGGCAGCACTGACGTATATTAGTTACTCACAAATTAATCTAGAATGCCAGGTACTATACGTGTGCAAAGTTTAGAGCTATTGGCTTGCATGCTTTCTGATATATTGATATTAGGGTATCAAAAATAGAGACAGCACATATTAACAGTTGGCAGCCCTGGTTGCTCTTAAGAATACGCATAGTCATAACTGTTATGGTACTCATAGCACATACGAAATTTGGTTGAAATCCAAATGATAGTATGGAAGTTACATGTATTTAAATTTGGACCTCTCAGCAGGCTTAGAATCATGTTGGTAGCACTGACGTTCGTAAGTTACTCCAAATTAATATAGAATGTCAGGTACTATATGTGTGCATAGTTTAAAGCTGTCGGCTTGCATACTTTCGGATATATTGGTATTTGGATTTTAAAAAATAAGAGCATTTATTAGCGGTTGGCAGCCCTGGTGGTTCTTAAGAATACGCTCAGTCATATCTGGTTATGTACACATACAACATACGAAATTTGGTTGAATTCCAATAGATAGTGTACTGTAGAAGTTATATGCATTTAAAAATTGGACCTATCAACAGGCTTATAATCATTTTGGCAACACTGCCATGTATGGTCTCCTGGAAATTAAACTGCAATATTATTATCTATACGTGTACCAATTTTGAAATAGCTCCCATTCATACCTTCCATGATATCCAACATGGAGCTCAAATTTCAATTGCGATTTTTCAGCAGTTGGTAGCACTGACATCATTTTCAAATATGGCCGTGAGATATTCAGGTATAGATCTTTACTTCTACCAAATTTTGTTTCGATTGCTCCAGCCGTTTAGGGGTTGATAGGGGGGAAACACACACAGCCAGACAGACAGACAGACAGAAGGACAGACAGACAGAAGGACAGACAGACAGACAGACAGACACACATTTGCCCGATCTCATAAGTCTACTTTTTCCTCTTTTGATTTTACGTTTTGAACGTTTGAGTGGCCGTCATTCAGTTTTAGTAAAGATGGCGGCGATATAAAACATGACACTGAGGTGTCCTTTGCTAGTGCTACCTTTGTACCAAATTTCGTTCAATTCGCATTCACCGTGTTCGAATTGATAGGGGGGGACAGACATTCAGAGTACACACACTCACACACACACACACAGACTCACACACACACATACACACACACAGACTCACACACACACATACACACACACAGACAGACACACTTTTTTCGCCCTGTGTTGATCTCATAAGTCTACTTTCATTTTTTGCAAAAATCGAAAGTAGGCTAAAAATGTAAATAATATGTATTTTTATGTGCTAATAAGTGAAAAGAAGGAATTTATGTATTTATAGAAAAAAATGCTTAAAATATTTATTTTCCTAAAAATCCGAGCCTTAATGATAATAATGAAACGTACAGTTCCGGTCAAAAGTTTAGGACCACATAAGGAAATCATGATACGTAACCTAAAACCTAAACTTGTGACACTAGAGTTCTGCGATTGTTTTACTGAGCTCTTACATCTGATAGAATATATGCGTCCTGATTTCGTTCAATTGGGCCAAGTAGTGTAGAAGTTATGAATTTTTAACTGTTGGAAGGTCACAAAAAAAAAATCACAATTTTCAGAGGTATAATGTATTGTATATTTCAGCAGGTTGCAGGTATTGCCACCAATTTTCTTCTTTAGACTTAGAAAAAGTTGGGGATCATTTTGGTATCAATATACGAATTCCGAAAAAATGCAGGACCATCTTCTTTTGCGGGTTTATACGTTTTCAAGCCAGGGCTAAAATGGCCGATGCACTGCTGAAAACAAAATAATCTCACGGCGAAATCCCACAAGCCAGAAATCTGTTCTTGGATGCATCTGTTGAGTGAAAGTGGAACTACTAGACACGACAAGTTAGAATCGGGTAGGTAGCAAGGGAGCCGTACGACAAGCGTGATAAGAACAAGGAAAATTGACCGTTTCAGCGCTGGCTTAAATTATAAACCCGCAAAAAAATGGTCCTGCATTTTTTCGGAATTCGTATATTTATGCCAAAACTATTCCCAACTATTGCTAAGTCTAAAGAAGAAAATTGGTGGCAATACCTGCAACCAGTTGGAATATACAATACTTTATACCTCTGAAAATGGTGATTTTTTGGTGTGACCTTCCAACAGTTAAAAAATCATAACTTCCACAATACTTGGCCCAATTGAACGAAATCAGGACGTACGTATATATTCTACCAGATGTAAGAGCTCAATAAAAATATCGCAGACCTCCACTGTCACAAGTTTAGGTTTAAGGTTACATATCATGATTTCCTTATGAGGTCCTGAATTTTTGACCGGTACTGTATTTGAGAGTTATCCGACTCGGTCTCACCGAACGAGCTTAAGCAACACCGTCCTTCTCCGCCCACTCAGACGGCATCGCGCAACAACATTTGTACCCATTCTGTTGGCCATACTGTGCTGCTATTCGCCACTCTCTCGTAGCAATGTTTATTATAAAATAGCCAACCCAACTTTAATTGGAATGTAGAGAAAGTGTTCACATCACCGAGCCGCCGCCTTTCTCCACATTACTATGGTAATCAGCATATTAGAGCAGGTTGTGGAACAAGATGTCACTGGCAGGAGAAAAATCCACAGTTGGTAGCCCTTCAGACAAGCAACTCAATGTAATGCCATAGACTAGACCAGGGGTGCACAACCCACAACCCACGGGCCGCGTGTGGCCCTCAAAGTCAGTTAATGCGGCCCACGAATAAATATTTTATACTATTGAAAACGTGAATATATAGGGTGTTTCAGGCGGAATAGTAAATACTTTAGGAGGTGGTAGCATTGATGAATTGCAATAAAAATTCCATATAACATGTGCCCCATTTGTTTTGCATACCGAGATACAGATGTTGGTATGTAACCAGGGCAGTTGTCGTTTCGTGTGTTGGCACACTGGTTGCTATGGGCACGTTCCTTGGCCACCAAGGTCCCCGGACCATACGCCTTTGGATTTTTGCCTGTGGGGATGATTGAAAGACGAAGTCTACAAGGAAAAAGTTAACAAAAGAGCTGAGTTGGTCGTTCGGATTATGCATAGTGCAGCCCTCGTTAATGAAAGCCAAGACGCCCTCCGAAGAGCTATACGAGTTGTTATCAAGAGAAGTGCAAAATGCATTGAAGTTGGTGGTGGAAATTTTGAAAATCAACTTTGAACGTTCTCATTTGCCTTGGTTTTACATTTATTTGGGTTAAATGTTGTTGTTTGAGTCTTCAGTCTTTTGACTGGTTTGATGCAGCGCTCCATGCCTCCCTGCCCTGAGCTAAACGTTTCGTCTCTACATAGCTCCGACACCCTACATCCGAGGCAATCTGTTTAACATATTCTAACCTTGGTCTACCCCTACAGTTTATGTCCTCGACCCTTCCTTCCATAACTAAGCTTGCTATTCCTGGGTGTCTTAGTATGTGTCCTACCAACCTATGTCTTCTCTTCATTAACAGTCGCCAGAAACATCTCTCCTCTCCCACTCGTCTTAATACCTCTTTGTTTGTAACCCTATCTACCCATCTGATCATCATCATTCTCCTGTAACACCACATTTCAAATGCTCCAGTTCTCCTCTTTTCTGCTGCACCAATAGTCCAAGTTTCACTTCCATAGAGCGCCACGCACCAGACAAAGGCTTTCAAAAATGACTTCCTGATACCTAAATCTATATTCGATGTCAGCAGATTCCTTTTTTGTAGAAATGCTTTCTTTGCCTGAGCCAACCTACTTTTTATATCCTCTTTGCTTCGTCCATCACTGGTTATTCTGCTTCCTAAGTAACAGAAGTCTCCTACTTCCTTCAGCTTTTCATCTGCCAATTTGATCTCCATAGAGGTTTCTGATTTATTTATGCTTCATTCCAGTATTTTTGTTTTACATTTATTAATTTTCATCATGAATTCTTTCCGTAAGACGGAGTCCATACCATTCAAAAACTCATTCAAATCCTCAGGCTTGTCGGCCAAGATGACGATGTCATCAGCAAATCTCAGAGTTGAAATTATTTCTCCTTGAATCTTCACTCCCACTTTAAATTTTTCTCTAATTTCCTGCATTGCTTGTTCAATGTAAAGATTGAAAAGTATGGGTGATAAGTTGCAGCCTTGCCTTACACCTTTCTGAACACCAGCTTCTCTCTCATGTCCTTCAGCTCGAATGACTGCTGTCTGGTTTCTGTATAGATTGTAGATCACCCTCCTATCCCTGGTTTAAATACTATCAGTTGTATCTCGGTACGCAATACAAATAGGACACATGTTATATGGTTTCTCTTTATTGCAATTCATCGATACTACCACCCCCTAAAGTATTTACTATTCCTCCTGAAACACCCTGTATATGATATTGTTCCCATTATTGTTGAAATAACAAAATTATAAAAATGTTTCGTTAAAAATAAATTAAAAAGTAAACAATTATTGGACAGATTTTAAGTTTTGCAGAAACAGACCGCTGCAATTATTTTATTTTATCTACCCCTAAGCCTTTTCGAATTAGGATTAAGTTGATTGTAAATCAGTAATTTGATAACTTAGCTGGTTGGTTGGTTCCTCAGTTTAGGGGCTGCGATAACGCGGTCATGCAGCCCCGTGTACTTTGAGTGTGTGTAGAATCTGTCTGATAACGGGTGTTAATTGTGATGGCTGTATTAGTGTGTGTTATCTGTTTTAATTCAAGTAAGGACTGCAGACATTGAATTTTTCAAGTAGTTCCTGCTTTTGCCGCCAAACGCCACCGTCAACGACCAACGACCAGATGCCACCGCAGTCGGCTCTTGACGTCGAACGTAGGAACCTAAGAACGTTAGTCAAATGTTTAACCTACATTATATATAATTTAGCTTCACACACGTGTAATTAGTGGAAGGTTCTTTAACATGCCATAAATCTATGGCATGGGATCGCCGGCTATACTTCCCCTCCGAAGGAAGGCATACTGAGGGATTTTTAACGTTCTTAAAACATCCGACGACTTCGGCTGGGTTTGAACCAGCGATCTTGGGCGTAGAAGCTCAGCATGCTACCAACTACGCCACCGAAGCCGCTACTTTTCTTTTGTCTGCTGGTAAAATAGGTTATTCAGATAATAGTAACATTAGGGTTTGGCAAGTGCCTATGTGGAAAGGTAACTTGTGGCCCGCCTCTTATTGTGTAAAAATAAACTTGGCCTCCACTTATAACAAGTAGTTCCGTCAAGAACTATACAGCCTATTTTCATATATCCTACTTATGTTAATTGCTACTATCAACATACACAATTTCAGTTTGATTGCTGTAATAGATTCGTAGATATTGAGAACCGACTAAATATTTCGGATGGTCGCCATGTTGGATTTTATATATGTAGGTCCTAGAGTTATGTACTGTTACATGCAGATTATTGTGAACGTGTAGTATTCAAACTTCAATCGCATAATTAGGACACAAGAAAAAACAAGGAGATTAAAAAAATTTTCACAGCTGCCATCTTGAGGTTATGGATACAATTGAAATAAATTAGATGCCAGTGGATTAACATTCGGATAAAGATTTACTGTACCAAGTTTCACTGCACGCGGATGGTTAAATTGCGAGAAACGTCCATGTGAATATTTATAATTCGCGTCACCGCCATGTTGGATTTGTGATCACCAGGTTATTTAAAGTCCTATAGGTGAACTTAAGTTCATAGCCCCTATGAACATTAAAAATGCAGTTTGATTGCTAAAATAGATTCGTAGATATTCAGTATCGTCTAAATATTTCGGATGGTCGCCATGTTGGATTGTTAAATGTATAGGCCATAGAGTCATGTACCATTAAAGGAAAATTATTGCGTAGGTTCATTATTCAAACTTTCACTTCGATCGCATGACTACATCACAAGAAATACAAACTTAATATTAAAATTCGCACTGCCGCCATCTTGAAGTTATGTAAACAATTGAACTAAATTAGATACCAGTGGATTACAATGTGTATAAATATTTCCTGTACCAGGTTTCAGTGCACTTGGAACATTAAATCGCGAGAAAAGTCTATTTAAAATGTTCAAATTCGCTTGGCCGCCATGTTCGTTTTGTAGTTAACCGGTTTTTGAAAATCTTATAGATGGACTTCCAGTAGTGCCCTTTATCGCCGTACAAAATTTTAGGGAGATACCGCTAATAGTTTCAGAGATATAGAATGCCGGTGAAATATTTCGCACATCCGCCATCTTGTGATTATGTAAACAATTGAACGAAGTTAGATGTCGGTGCATTACAATGTATATAAACATATACTGTACCAAGTTTCATTGCGTTTGGTTGGTCAAATCGCGAGAAACGTCTATTTAAAAGTCGCAAATTCGCTTGGCCACCATGTTGGTTTTGTAGTTACCAGGTTTTCAAAAGTCACATAAGTGAACTTATAGTAGTTCTCTCTATCACCATAGAAAATGTCAGGGTAATATCGGTAATAGTTTCGGAGATATTGAATGCTGGTGAAATATTTCGCACAGCCGCCATGTTGGATTGGTGAGTCGTAACAAAATTTGAAGGGTACGGTCGAGGTCGCCGGGAATAGTGCTATGAACTTTCTGAGTTTCATTGAAATCGCTCCTGCCGTTTAGATTTTATTAGGGGGGGACACACACACGAATCACACACACACACACACGCACACACACACGGACAAAAGGTGATCTCATAAGCCTATTTTTTTCAAAATTGAAAATAGGCTAAAAAAGGTTGTTCACCCCTGGACTAGACCTTCATGATCACTATTCCTTTAGGGGATATAGACTTGGGAATTTACATTGTCGTTTCTTGGGAGGTTCCTCTACGTTAATGACACTTTCTTCTCGGTGACAATCAATCACTATTACATTTTCATCCGATTGCTGACTCACTGAAAATCTTATTGAATTGGCCGGAGCTGAAAAGTATTAAGTGAGTTTCCACTACTTTTCAGGAGACAGATAAAACGTCAATGATACAACAGAACTTAAGAAACACACTATATTTGCCATCGGCAAAAAAAAAAAAAAAAAACATCACTTGAAAAATTTAACATTACTTTCATTTAAATCATTAATTTGAACGCTTATTATCACTCTTCACGGCATTGTTCCAGTTAACAATAGCGATTCATTGACATGATGCTGTTTCCCGCGGAAAGATGTGCGCGCCACCATTTTCGATCAGAGCCATTGTCCAGGCAACATCTTCAGGCCTCAAGCGCATATTCGTTTCTGGATTGCACAAGAACAACTAAGGCTATGGCTGTATTGATCGTTTCCTCTGCCATCAAGTGGCAAAAGAAAAAAGAATAAAACATTGCATTGTTGACGATAGCGATGGCACGCACATCTTTCCGCGGGAAACAGCCTCATGTCAAAGAATCACTATTATTAAGTGAAACAGTGACTTGAATGGTAATGCATCCAGGAAACCAATTAACCTTACATACATGCTATAACTACTCAATGTACTGTACTAGGCCTATACCATTCATATTTATGATTGGAATGAGAGTAATGATGATTTTTTCAAGTGATCGTGTTTGTTTTACAGGTCAGTGTACAGTATGTTGTGAAGCAACTGCTCAGGTTATATTAAATTTTGTATTAGCGGAATATCAATTATAATATCACAAACAATTATGTTCGACCCTCACTATTATGTGTTAGAAAACTGTATCATAATGATGGTCATTATAACACCGTTTTTCATTATGATACAGTTTCTCCAGCCAATCAGAGCTCGTTCATTGACCAAGTAGGTAACGATACCTTCGCGCATGCACTCAAAATCCAGCATGTCGGACATAAACTCAACATCGAACTATAATAAATTACCGACATGGAATACGCACCGTCCATATGTTCGCGTAAATAAACTGGCGAATATCAGACAAGAAATAGCACTGTACCGGCACCTTAATATCCCCAAAACCAATTTCCTCACAGCACGTGGTTTTGACACGACTTCAGTGACAGTTTTACTGAATACTGGTGCGCAATCTGAACATATGGTATTGAAGCACACAGAGCGCATGCGTCGGTTGTCCAGAGAGCTTGGACAAGAGAGATATACTACCCACCGCAGCACCCGATCACAACATTCTACTGTAGTGACTGAACAGATATTTATGAATATTTATGTTAAAACAAATAATAAAGTTATAATTATCGTCGAACATAAACAGTCGTATGCAACTCGCCTATAATGGTAATTAAGACACTCGTATGGAAATTATAAAACTGGCATACGCTCGTTTTATAAAAAAAAACTCGTGTCTTAATTATAGGCATTATAGGCTCGTTGCATAATGTACTATTTTTTAATCAATTTTGCAAACGGGACTTGATATCAGTTAAGTGCGGCACAAAGCCATCCAGAATGAATATTTCACATGATATTTTATTTTAAAATGTATTTGTAACATATAAACCTCCTAAACCCTGTACAAATGTAATTTACAATAGCACTGTAACACGCGGGAATCTTGCAGTGTGGCCAACATTAAGTATGGAATACGGGGCTGAAGGGCAGCAAGTCATTGACTTAATGCTGATCTTCTCTGATCGCACTACATGTAACAGTGGTTTCTGGCCTAAACCCACAAACCAAATTGCTTTGTGATGGATTTTGCCTTGCCAGTGAGCTTCCGTGCATTTTCTCCTGATGAAAATGTTTTGTGTGTAGTTTAAACAGAAGCCTTACTTAGTTCTTTCCAATACCGTTCCAAGGCCCTTCAGAATACTACTGCAATTGTTTAAAAAATTACCATTTTTTGACTTAATCCTTTTCAGCTCCGACCGATTCTATTGTTGATGCATCTGTAATTAACTGTCGTTGTTTTCTCTACGTAAAGGACACAATAAACCAGGTTCATCCAGCCATTGGGCAGTCAGGCTAGCGCTCATGATCACCAGATTAACGGTCACGTTAAACTACAAGCTTCCTTCCTTAGATTAGCAGTTTGCCATTTCCATCATCACGAGCGGTAGTATCAGTCAATGAATTTCAACCATATGCGGTCGATTAGATTAGCAGTTTGCCTTTTCTACCACTAAGAGCGGTAGTATAATTAAATGAATTTCAAACAAATGCGGTCGTTTAGATTAGCAGTTTGCCATTTCTATCACTACGAGCGGAAGTATAAATCAATGAGTTTCAACTCTATGTGGTCGATTAGATTAGCAGTTTGCCTTTTCTACCACTACGAGCGGTAGAATATATGTCAATAAATTTCAACTATAAGCGGTCGATTAGATTAGCAGTTTGGATTTTCTATCACTACGAGCGGTAATATAAGACTATGAATTTCAACCATATACGGCGATTAGATTAGCAGTTTGCCATTTCTAACACTACAAGCAGTAGTATAAGTAAATGAATTTCAACCAAATGCGGTTGATTAGATTAGAAGATGCCATTTCTATTCCTACGAGCGGTAGTATAAGTCAATGAATCCCAATCATATGCGGTCGATTAGATTAGCAGTTTGCCCCTTCTACCACTACGAGCGGTAGTATAAGTCAATGAACCTCAATCATATGCGGTCGATTAGATTAGCAGTTTGCCCCTTCTACCACTACGAGCGGTAGTATAAGTCAATGAATCTCAACCATATGCGCTCGATTAGATTAGCAGTTTGCCTCTTCTACCACTACGAGCGATAGTATAAGTCAATGACTCACAACCATATGCGGTCGATTAGATTATCAGTTTGCCTCTTCTACCATTACGAGCGGTAGTATAAGTCAATGAATTCCAACCATATGCGGTCGATTAGGTTAGCAGTTTGCCTTTTCTATCACTACGAGCGGTATTATAAGTCATAGAATTTCAACCATATACGGTCGATTAGCTTAGCAGTTTTCCATTTCTACCACTACGAGCGGTAGTGTAAGTCAATGAATTTCAACCATATGTGGTCGATTAGATTAGCAGTTTGCCTTTTCTACCACTACGAGCGGTAGTATAAGTCAATAAATTTCAACCATATGCGGTCGATTAGATTACCAGTTTGCCTTTTCTATCACTACGAGCGGTAGTATAAGTCAATGAATTCCAACCATATTCGGTCGATTAGATTAGCAGTTTGCCTTTTCTACCACTACGAGCGGTAGTATAAGTCAATGAATTTCAACCATATGCGGTCGATTAGATTCGCAGTTTTCCATTTCTATCGCTACGAGTGGTAGTATAAGTCAATGAATTTCAACCGCATGCAGTCGATTAGATTAGCAGTTTGCCTTTTTCATCACTACGAGCGGTAGTATAAGTCAATAAATTTCAACCATATGTGGTCGATTAGATTAGCAGTTTTCCTTTTTCATCACTACGAGCGGTAGTATAAGTCAATGAATTTCAACCATATGCGGTCGGGTAGATTAGCAGTTTGCCTTTTCTACCACTACGAGCGGTAGTATAAGTCAATGAATTCCAACCATATGCGGTCGATTAGATTAGCAGTTTTCCTTTTCTATCACTACGAGCGGTGGTATAAGTCAATGAATTTCAACCATATGCGGTCGATTAGATTAGCAGTTTGCCGTTTCTATCACTACGAGCGGTAGTATTAGTCAATGAATTTCAACCATATGCGGTCGATTAGATTAGCAGTTTGCCTTTTCTACAACTACGAGCGGTAGTATAAGTCTATGAATTTCAACCATATGCGGACGATTACATTAGCAGTTGGCCATTTCTATCAGTACGAGCGGTAGTATAAGTCATTGAATTTCAACCATATGCGGTCGATTAGATTAGCAGTTGGCCATTTCTATCAGTACGAGCGGTAGTATAAGTCAATGAATTTCAACCATATGCGGTCGATTAGATTAGCAGTTTGCCTTTTCTACCACAAAGAGCGGTAGTATAATTAAATGAATTTCAAACAAATGCGGTCGTTTAGATTAGCAGTTTGCCATTTCTATCACTACGAGCGGAAGTATAAATCAATGAGTTTCAACTCTATGTGGTCGATTAGATTAGCAGTTTGCCTTTTCTACCACTACGAGCGGTAGAATATATGTCAATAAATTTCAACTATAAGCGGTCGATTAGATTAGCAGTTTGGATTTTCTACCACTACGAGCGGTAATATAAGACTATGAATTTCAACCATATACGGCGATTAGATTAGCAGTTTGCCATTTCTAACACTACAAGCGGTAGTATAAGTAAATGAATTTCAACCAAATGCGGTTGATTAGATTAGAAGATGCCATTTCTATTCCTACGAGCGGTAGTATAAGTCAATGAATCCCAATCATATGCGGTCGATTAGATTAGCAGTTTGCCCCTTCTACCACTACGAGCGGTAGTATAAGTCAATGAACCTCAATCATATGCGGTCGATTAGATTAGCAGTTTGCCCCTTCTACCACTACGAGCGGTAGTATAAGTCAAAGAATCTCAACCATATGCGCTCGATTAGATTAGCAGTTTGCCTTTTCTACCACTACGAGCGATAGTATAAGTCAATGAATCACAACCCTATGCGGTCGATTAGATTATCAGTTTGCCTCTTCTACCATTACGAGCGGTAGTATAAGTCAATGAATTCCAACCATATGCGGTCGATTAGATTAGCAGTTTGCCTTTTCTATCACTACGAGCGGTATTATAAGTCATAGAATTTCAACCATATACGGTCGATTAGCTTAGCAGTTTTCCATTTCTACCACTACGAGCGGTAGTGTAAGTCAATGAATTTCAACCATATGTGGTCGATTAGATTAGCAGTTTGCCTTTTCTACCACTACGAGCGGTAGTATAAGTCAATAAATTTCAACCATATGCGGTCGATTAGATTAGCAGTTTGCCTTTTCTATCACTACGAGCGGTAGTATAAGTCAATGAATTCCAACCATATGCGGTCGATTAGATTAGCAGTTTGCCATTTCTACCACTACGAGCGGTAGTATTAGTCAATGAATTCCAACCATATGCGGACGATTAGATTAGCAGTTGGCCATTTCTATCAGTACGAGCGGTAGTATAAGTCATTGAATTTCAACCATATGCGGTCGATTAGATTAGCAGTTGGCCATTTCTATCAGTACGAGCGGTAGTATAAGTCAATGAATTTCAACCATATGCGGTCGATTAGATTAGCAGTTTGCCATTTCTATCAGTACGAGCGGTAGTATATGTCAATGAATTTCAACCATATGCGGTCGATTAGATTAGCAGTTGGCCTTTTCTATCACTACGAGCGGTAGTATAAGTCAATGAATTCCAACCATATGCGGTCGATTAGATTAGCAGTTTGCCTTTTCTACCACTACGAGCGGTAGTATAAGTCAATGAATTTCAACCATATGCGGTCGATTAGATTCGCAGTTTTCCATTTCTATCGCTACGAGTGGTAGTATAAGTCAATGAATTTCAACCGCATGCAGTCGATTAGATTAGCAGTTTGCCTTTTTCATCACTACGAGCGGTAGTATAAGTCAATAAATTTCAACCATATGTGGTCGATTAGATTAGCAGTTTTCTTTTTTCATCACTACGAGCGGTAGTATAAGTCAATGAATTTCAACCATATGCGGTCGGTTAGATTAGCAGTTTGCCTTTTCTACCACTACGAGCGGTAGCATAAGTCAATGAATTCCAACCATATGCGGTCGATTAGATTAGCAGTTTGCCTTTTCTATCACTACGAGTGGTAGTATAAGTCAATAATTTCAACCATATGCGGTCGATAAGATTAGCAGTTTGCCTTTTCTATCACTACGAGCGGTGGTATAAGTCAATGAATTTCAACCATATGCGGTCGATTAGATTAGCAGTTTGCCGTTTCTATCACTACGAGCGGTAGTATTAGTCAATGAATTTCAACCATATGCGGTCGATTAGATTAGCAGTTTGCCTTTTCTACCACTACGAGCGGTAGTATAAGTCAATGAATTTCAACCATATGCGGACGATTAGATTAGCAGTTGGCCATTTCTATCAGTACGAGCGGTAGTATAAGTCATTGAATTTCAACCATATGCGGTCGATTAGATTAGCAGTTGGCCATTTCTATCAGTACGAGCGGTAGTATAAGTCAATGACTTTCAACCATATGCGGTCGATTAGATTAGCAGTTTGCCTTTTCTACCACTTCGAGCGGTAGTATAAGTCAATGAATTTCAACCATATGCGGTCGATTAGATTAGAAGTTTGCTTTTCTATCACTACGAGCGGTAGTATAAGTCACTGAATTTCAGCAATATTCGGTCGATTTGATGAGCCGTTTGCCTTTTCTATCACTACGAGCGGTAGTATAAGTCAATGAATTTCAACCATATGCGGTCGATTAGATTAGCAGTTTGCCGTCTCTATCACTACGAGCGGTAGTATTAGTCAATGAATTTCAACCATATGCGGTCGATTAGATTAGCAGTTTGCCTTTTCTATCACTACGAGCGGTAGTATAAGTCAATGAATTTCAACCATATGCGGACGATTAGATTAGCAGTTGGCCATTTCTATCAGTACGAGCGGTAGTATAAGTCATTGAATTTCAACCATATGCGGTCGACTAGATTAGCAGTTGGCCATTTCTATCAGTACGAGCGGTAGTAAAAGTCAATGAATTTCAACCATATGCGGTCGATTAGATTAGCAGTTTGCCTTTTCTCCCACTTCGAGCGGTAGTATAAGTCAATGAATTTCAACCATATGCGGTCGATTAGATTAGCAGTTTGCTTTTCTATCACTACGAGCGGTAGTATAAGTCACTGAATTTCAGCAATATTCGGTCAATTTGATGAGCAGTTTGCCTTTTCTATCACTACGAGCGGTAGTATAAGTCAATGAATTTCAACCATATGCGGTCGATTAGATTAGCAGTTTGCCATCCTATCACTACGAGCGGTAGTAAAAGTCAATGAATTTCAACCATAAACGGTCGATTAGATTAGCAGTTTGCCTTTTCTACCACTACGAGCGGTAGTATAAGTCAATGAAATTTAACCATATGCGGTCGATTAGATTAGCAGTTTGCCTTTTCTATCACTACGAGCGGTAGTATAAGTCAATGAATTTCAACCATATGCGGTCGATTAGTTTAGCAGTTTGCCTATTCTACCACTACGAGCGGTAGTATAACTCAATGAATTTCACCCATATGCGGTCGATTAGATTGGCAGTTTGCCATTCTATCACTACGAGCCAGACTATAAGTCAATGAATTTCAACCATACGCGGTCGATTAAATTAGCAGTTAGCCATTTCTATCGCTAAGAGTGGTAGTATATGTCAATGAAAACTAACCACATGCGGTCGATTAGATAAGCAGTTAGCCATTTCTATCGCTACGAGTGGTAGTATAAGTCAATGAATTCCAACCATATGCGGTCGATTAGATTAGCAGTTTGCCTTTTCTATCACTACGAGCGGTATTATAAGTCATAGAATTTCAACCATATACGGTCGATTAGATTAGCAGTTGGCCATTTCTATCAGTACGAGCGGTAGTATAAGTCAATGAATTTCAACCATATGCGGTCGATTGGATTAGCAGTTTGCCTTTTCTACCACTTCGAGCGGTAGTATAAGTCAATGAATTTCAACCATATGCGGTCGATTAGATTAGCAGTTTGCTTTTCTATCACTACGAGCGGTAGTATAAGTCACTGAATTTCAGCAATATTCGGTCGATTTGATGAGCAGTTTGCCTTTTCTATCACTACGAGCGGTAGTATAAGTCAATGAATTTCAACCATATGCGGTCGATTAGATTAGCAGTTTGCCATCCTATCACTACGAGCGGTAGTAAAAGTCAATGAATTTCAACCATAAGCGGTCGATTAGATTAGCAGTTTGCCTTTTCTACCACTACGAGCGGTAGTATAAGTCAATGAAATTTAACCATAAGCGGTCAATTAGATTAGCAGTTTTCCTTTTCTATCACTACGAGCGGTAGTATAAGTCAATGAATTTCAACCATATGCGGTCGATTAGTTTAGCAGTTTGCCTATTCTACCACTACGAGCGGTAGTATAACTCAATGAATTTCACCCATATGCGGTCGATTAGATTAGCAGTTTGCCATTCTATCACTACGAGCCAGACTATAAGTCAATGAATTTCAACCATACGCGGTCGATTAAATTAGCATTTAGCCATTTCTATCGCTACGAGTGGTAGTATATGTCAATGAAAACTAACCACATGCGGTCGATTAGATAAGCAGTTAGCCATTTCTATCGCTACGAGTGGTAGTATAAGTCAATGAATTCCAACCATATGCGGTCGATTAGATTAGCAGTTTTCCTTTTCTATCACTACGAGCGGTATTATAAGTCATAGAATTTCAACCATATACGGTCGATTAGATTAGCAGTTGGCCATTTCTATCAGTACGAGCGGTAGTATAAGTCAATGAATTTCAACCATATGCGGTCGATTAGATTAGCAGTTTGCTTTTCTATCACTACGAGCGGTAGTATAAGTCACTGAATTTCAGCAATATTCGGTCGATTTGATGAGCAGTTTGCCTTTTCTATCACTACGAGCGGTAGTATAAGTCAATGAATTTCAACCATATGCGGTCGATTAGATTAGCAGTTTGCCATCCTATCACTACGAGCGGTAGTAAAAGTCAATGAATTTCAACCATAAGCGGTCGATTAGATTAGCAGTTTGCCTTTTCTACCACTACGAGCGGTAGTATAAGTCAATGAAATTTAACCATATGCGGTCGTTTAGATTAGCAGTTTGCCTTTTCTATCACTACGAGCGGTAGTATAAGTCAATGAATTTCAACCATATGCGGTCGATTAGTTTAGCAGTTTGCCTATTCTACCACTACGAGCGGTAGTATAACTCAATGAATTTCACCCATATGCGGTCGATTAGATTAGCAGTTTGCCATTCTATCACTACGAGCCAGACTATAAGTCAATGAATTTCAACCATACGCGGTCGATTAAATTAGCAGTTAGCCATTTCTATCGCTACGAGTGGTAGTATATGTCAATGAAAACTAACCACATGCGGTCGATTAGATAAGCAGTTAGCCATTTCTATCGCTACGAGTGGTAGTATAAGTCAATGAATTCCAACCATATGCGGTCGATTAGATTAGCAGTTTGCCTTTTCTATCACTACGAGCGGTATTATAAGTCATAGAATTTCAACCATATACGGTCGATTAGATTAGCAGTTGGCCATTTCTATCAGTACGAGCGGTAGTATAAGTCAATGAATTCCAACCATATGCGGTCGATTAGATTAGCAGTTTGCCATTTCTATCAGTACGAGCGGTAGTATATGTCAATGAATTTCAACCATATGCGGTCGATTAGATTAGCAGTTTGCCTTTTCTATCACTACGAGCGGTAGTATAAGTCAATGAATTCCAACCATATGCGGTCGATTAGGTTAGCAGTTTGCCTTTTCTACCACTACGAGCGGTAGTATAAGTCAATGAATTTCAACCATATGCGGTCGATTAGATTCGCAGTTTTCCAGTTCTATCGCTACGAGTGGTAGTATAAGTCAATGAATTTCGTCCGCATGCAGTCGATTAGATTAGCAGTTTGCCTTTTTCATCACTACGAGCGGTAGTATAAGTCAATAAATTTCAACCATATGTGGTCGATTAGATTAGCACTTTTCCTTTTTCATCACTACGAGCGGTAGTATAAGTCAATGAATTTCAACCATATGCGGTCGGTTAGATTAGCAGTTTGCCTTTTCTACCACTACGAGCGGTAGTATAAGTCAATGAATTCCAACCATATGCGGTCGATTAGATTAGCAGTTTGCCTTTTCTATCACTACGAGTGGTAGTATAAGTCAATAATTTCAACCATATGCGGTCGATAAGATAGGCAGTTTGCCTTTTCTATCACTACGAGCGGTGGTATAAGTCAATGAATTTCAACCATATGCGGTCGATTAGATTAGCAGTTTGCTGTTTCTATTACTACGAGCGGTAGTATTAGTCAATGAATTTCAACCATATGCGGTCGATTAGATTAGCAGTTTGCCTTTTCTACCACTACGAGCGGTAGTATAAGTCAATGAATTTCAACCATATGCGGACGATTAGATTAGCAGTTGGCCATTTCTATCAGTACGAGCGGTAGTATAAGTCATTGAATTTCAACCATATGCGGTCGATTAGATTAGCAGTTGGCCATTTCTATCAGTACGAGCGGTAGTATAAGTCAATGAATTTCAACCATATGCGGTCGATTAGATTAGCAGTTTGCCTTTTCTACCACTTCGAGCGGTAGTATAAGTCAATGAATTTCAACCATATGCGGTCGATTAGATTAGCAGTTTGCTTTTCTATCACTACGAGCGGTAGTATAAGTCACTGAATTTCAGCAATATTCGGTCGATTTGATGAGAAGTTTGCCTTTTCTATCACTACGAGCGGTAGTATAAGTCAATGAATTTCAACCATATGCGGTCGATTAGATTAGCAGTTTGCCATCCTATCACTACGAGCGGTAGTATAAGTCAATGAATTTCAACAATATGCGGTCGATTAGATGAGCAGCTGGCATTTTCTATCACTACGAGCGGTAGTATAAGTCAATGAATTTCAACCATATGCGGTCGATGAAAATAGCAGTTTGCCATTCTATCAGTACGAGCGGTAGTATAAGTCTATGGATTTCAACCATATGCTGTCGATTAGAATAGCAGTTTGCCTTTTCTATCACTACGAGTGGTAGTATAAGTCAATAATTTCAACCATATGCGTTCGATAAGATTAGCAGTTTGCCTTTTCTATCACTACGAGCGGTGGTATAAGTCAATGAATTTCAACCATATGCGGTCGATTAGATTAGCAGTTTGCCGTTTCTATCACTACGAGCGGTAGTGTTAGTCAATGAATTTCAACCCTATGCGGTCGATTAGATTAGCAGTTTGCCTTTTCTACCACTACGAGCGGTAGTATAAGTCAATGAATTTCAACCATATGCGGTCGATTAGATTAGCAGTTGGCCATTTCTATCAGTACGAGCGGTAGTATAAGTCAATGAATTTCAACCATTTGCGGTCGATTAGATTAGCAGTTTGCCATTTCTACCACTTCGAGCGGTAGTATAAGTCAATGAATTTCAACCATATGCGGTCGATTAGATTAGCAGTTTGCTTTTCTATCACTACGAGCGGTAGTATATGTCACTGAATTTCAGCAATATTCGGTCGATTTGATGAGCAGTTTGCCTTTTCTATCACTACGAGCGGTAGTATAAGTCAATGAATTTCAACCATATGCGGTCGATTAGATTAGCAGTTTGCCATCCTATCACTACGAGCGGTAGTATAAGTCAATGAATTTCAACCATAAGCGGTCGATTAGATTAGCAGTTTGCCTTTTCTACCACTACGAGCGGTAGTATAAGTCAATGAAATTTAACCATATGCGGTCGATTAGATTAGCAGTTTGCCTTTTCTATCACTACGAGCGGTAGTATAAGTCAATGAATTTCAACCATATGCGGTCGATTAGTTTAGCAGTTTGCCTATTCTACCACTACGAGCGGTAGTATAACTCAATGAATTTCAACCATATGCGGTCGATTAGATTAGCAGTTTGCCATTCTATCACTACGAGCCAGACTATAAGTCAATGAATTTCAACCATACGCGGTCGATTAAATTAGCAGTTAGCCATTTCT
Organism: Meconema thalassinum; assembly: GCA_946902985.2. NCBI lineage: Eukaryota > Metazoa > Arthropoda > Insecta > Orthoptera > Tettigoniidae > Meconema > Meconema thalassinum. Next base: position 57,274,762 of record OX336401.1, on the reverse strand, counting down.
ATCGCTACGAGTGGTAGTATAAGTCAATGAAAACTAACCATATGCGGTCGTTTAGATTAGCAGTTTGCCTTTTCTATCACTACGAGCGGTAGTATAAGTCAATGAATTTCAACCATATGCGGTCGATTAGTTTAGCAGTTTGCCTATTCTACCACTACGAGCGGTAGTATAACTCAATGAATTTCACCCATATGCGGTCGATTAGATTAGCAGTTTGCCATTCTATCACTACGAGCCAGACTATAAGTCAGTGAATTTCAACCATACGCGGTCGATTAAATTAGCAGTTAGCCATTTCTATCGCTACGAGTGGTAGTATATGTCAATGAAAACTAACCACATGCGGTCGATTAGATAAGCAGTTAGCCATTTCTATCGCTACGAGTGGTAGTATAAGTCAATGAATTCCAACCATATGCGGTCGATTAGATTAGCAGTTTGCCTTTTCTATCACTACGAGCGGTATTATAAGTCATAGAATTTCAACCATATACGGTCGATTAGATTAGCAGTTGGCCATTTCTATCAGTACGAGCGGTAGTATAAGTCAATGAATTCGAACCATATGCGGTCGATTAGATTAGTAGTTTGCCATTTCTATCAGTACGAGCGGTAGTATATGTCAATGAATTTCAACCATATGCGGTCGATTAGATTAGCAGTTTGCCTTTTCTATCACTACGAGCGGTAGTATAAGTCAATGAATTCCAACCATATGCGGTCGATTAGGTTAGCAGTTTGCCTTTTCTACCACTACGAGCGGTAGTATAAGTCAATGAATTTCAACCATATGCGGTCGATTAGATTCGCAGTTTTCCATTTCAATCGCTACGAGTGGTAGTATAAGTCAATGAATTTCAACCGCATGCAGTCGATTAGATTAGCAGTTGGCCTTTTTCATCACTACGAGCGGTAGTATAAGTCAATAAATTTCAACCATATGTAGTCGATTAGATTAGCAGTTTTCCTTTTTCATCACTACGAGCGGTAGTATAAGTCAATGAATTTCAACCATATGCGGTCGGTTAGATTAGCAGTTTGCCTTTTCTACCACTACGAGCGGTAGTATAAGTCAATGAATTCCAACCATATGCGGTCGATTAGATTAGCAGTTTGCCTTTTCTATCACTACGAGTGGTAGTATAAGTCAATAATTTCAACCATATGCGGTCGATAAGATTAGCAGTTTGCCTTTTCTATCACTACGAGCGGTGGTATAAGTCAATGAATTTCAACCATATGCGGTCGATTAGATTAGCAGTTTGCTGTTTCTATCACTACGAGCGGTAGTATTAGTCAATGAATTTCAACCATATGCGGTCGATTAGATTAGCAGTTTGCCTTTTCTACCACTACGAGCGGTAGTATAAGTCAATGAATTTCAACCATATGCGGACGATTAGATTAGCAGTTGGCCATTTCTATCAGTACGAGCGGTAGTATAAGTCATTGAATTTCAACCATATGCGGTCGATTAGATTAGCAGTTTGCCTTTTCTATCACTACGAGCGGTAGTATAAGTCAATGAATTTCAACCATATGCGGTCGATTAGTTTAGCAGTTTGCCTATTCTACCACTACGAGCGGTAGTATAACTCAATGAATTTCACCCATATGCGGTCGATTAGATTAGCAGTTTGCCATTCTATCACTACGAGCCAGACTATAAGTCAATGAATTTCAACCATACGCGGTCGATTAAATTAGCAGTTAGCCATTTCTATCGCTACGAGTGGTAGTATATGTCAATGAAAACTAACCACATGCGGTCGATTAGATAAGCAGTTAGCCATTTCTATCGCTACGAGTGGTAGTATAAGTCAATGAATTCCAACCATATGCGGTCGATTAGATTAGCAGTTTGCCTTTTCTATCACTACGAGCGGTATTATAAGTCATAGAATTTCAACCATATACGGTCGATTAGATTAGCAGTTGGCCATTTCTATCAGTACGAGCGGTAGTATAAGTCAATGAATTCCAACCATATGCGGTCGATTAGATTAGCAGTTTGCCATTTCTATCAGTACGGGCGGTAGTATATGTCAATGAATTTCAACCATATGCGGTCGATTAGATTAGCAGTTTGCCTTTTCTATCACTACGAGCGGTAGTATAAGTCAATAAATTCCAACCATATGCGGTCGATTAGGTTAGCAGTTTGCCTTTTCTACCACTACGAGCGGTAGTATAAGTCAATGAATTTCAACCATATGCGGTCGATTAGATTCGCAGTTTTTCATTTCTATCGCTACGAGTGGTAGTATAAGTCAATGAATTTCAACCGCATGCAGTCGATTAGATTAGCAGTTTGCCTTTTTCATCACTACGAGCGGTAGTATAAGTCAATAAATTTCAACCATATGTGGTCGATTAGATTAGCACTTTTCCTTTTTCATCACTACGAGCGGTAGTATAAGTCAATGAATTTCAACCATATGCGGTCAGTTAGATTAGCAGTTTGCCTTTTCTACCACTACGAGCGGTAGTATAAGTCAATGAATTCCAACCATATGCGGTCGATTAGATTAGCAGTTTGCCTTTTCTATCACTACGAGTGGTAGTATAAGTCAATAATTTCAACCATATGCGGTCGATAAGATTAGCAGTTTGCCTTTTCTATTACTACGAGCGGTGGTATAAGTCAATGAATTTCAACCATATGCGGTCGATTAGATTAGCAGTTTGCTGTTTCTATCACTACGAGCGGTAGTATTAGTCAATGAATTTCAACCATATGCGGTCGATTAGATTAGCAGTTTGCCTTTTCTACCACTACGAGCGGTAGTATAAGTCAATGAATTTCAACCATATGCGGACGATTAGATTAGCAGTTGGCCATTTCTATCAGTACGAGCGGTAGTATAAGTCATTGAATTTCAACCATATGCGGTCGATTAGATTAGCAGTTGGCCATTTCTATCAGTACGAGCGGTAATATAAGTCAATGAATTTCAACCATATGCGGTCGATTAGATTAGCAGTTTGCCTTTTCTACCACTTCGAGCGGTAGTATAAGTCAATGAATTTCAACCATATGCGGTCGATTAGATTAGCAGTTTGCTTTTCTATCACTACGAGCGGTAGTATAAGTCACTGAATTTCAGCAATATTCGGTCGATTTGATGAGAAGTTTGCCTTTTCTATCACTACGAGCGGTAGTATAAGTCAATGAATTTCAACCATATGCGGTCGATTAGATTAGCAGTTTGCCATCCTATCACTACGAGCGGTAGTATAAGTCAATGAATTTCAACAATATGCGGTCGATTAGATGAGCAGCTGGCATTTTCTATCACTACGAGCGGTAGTATAAGTCAATGAATTTCAACCATATGCGGTCGATGAAAATAGCAGTTTGCCATTCTATCAGTACGAGCGGTAGTACAAGTCTATGGATTTCAACCATATGCTGTCGATTAGAATAGCAGTTTGCCTTTTCTATCACTACGAGTGGTAGTATAAGTCAATAATTTCAACCATATGCGGTCGATAAGATTAGCAGTTTGCCTTTTCTATCACTACGAGCGGTGGTATAAGTCAATGAATTTCAACCATATGCGGTCGATTAGATTAGCAGTTTGCCGTTTCTATCACTACGAGCGGTAGTGTTAGTCAATGAATTTCAACCATATGCGGTCGATTAGATTAGCAGTTTGCCTTTTCTACCACTACGAGCGGTAGTATAAGTCAATGAATTTCAACCATATGCGGTCGATTAGATTAGCAGTTGGCCATTTCTATCAGTACGAGCGGTAGTATAAGTCAATGAATTTCAACCATATGCGGTCGATTAGATTAGCAGTTTGCCATTTCTACCACTTCGAGCGGTAGTATAAGTCAATGAATTTCAACCATATGCGGTCGATTAGATTAGCAGTTTGCTTTTCTATCACTACGAGCGGTAGTATATGTCACTGAATTTCAGCAATATTCGGTCGATTTGATGAGCAGTTTGCCTTTTCTATCACTACGAGCGGTAGTATAAGTCAATGAATTTCAACCATATGCGGTCGATTAGATTAGCAGTTTGCCATCCTATCACTACGAGCGGTAGTATAAGTCAATGAATTTCAACCATAAGCGGTCGATTAGATTAGCAGTTTGCCTTTTCTACCACTACGAGCGGTAGTATAAGTCAATGAAATTTAACCATATGCGGTCGATTAGATTAGCAGTTTGCCTTTTCTATCACTACGAGCGGTAGTATAAGTCAATGAATTTCAACCATATGCAGTCGATTAGTTTAGCAGTTTGCCTATTCTACCACTACGAGCGGTAGTATAACTCAATGAATTTCAACCATATGCGGTCGATTAGATTAGCAGTTTGCCATTCTATCACTACGAGCCAGACTATAAGTCAATGAATTTCAGCCATACGCCGGTCGATAAATTAGCAGTTAGCCATTTCTATCGCTACGAGTGGTAGTATAAGTCAATGAAAACTAACCATATGCGGTCGTTTAGATTAGCAGTTTGCCTTTTCTATCACTACGAGCGGTAGTATAAGTCAATGAATTTCAACCATATGCGGTCGATTAGTTTAGCAGTTTGCCTATTCTACCACTACGAGCGGTAGTATAACTCAATGAATTTCACCCATATGCGGTCGATTAGATTAGCAGTTTGCCATTCTATCACTACGAGCCAGACTATAAGTCAGTGAATTTCAACCATACGCGGTCGATTAAATTAGCAGTTAGCCATTTCTATCGCTACGAGTGGTAGTATATGTCAATGAAAACTAACCACATGCGGTCGATTAGATAAGCAGTTAGCCATTTCTATCGCTACGAGTGGTAGTATAAGTCAATGATTTCCAACCATATGCGGTCGATTAGATTAGCAGTTTGCCTTTTCTATCACTACGAGCGGTATTATAAGTCATAGAATTTCAACCATATACGGTCGATTAGATTAGCAGTTGGCCATTTCTATCAGTACGAGCGGTAGTATAAGTCAATGAATTCCAACCATATGCGGTCGATTAGATTAGTAGTTTGCCATTTCTATCAGTACGAGCGGTAGTATATGTCAATGAATTTCAACCATATGCGGTCGATTAGATTAGCAGTTTGCCTTTTCTATCACTACGAGCGGTAGTATAAGTCAATGAATTCCAACCATATGCGGTCGATTAGGTTAGCAATTTGCCTTTTCTACCACTACGAGCGGTAGTATAAGTCAATGAATTTCAACCATATGCGGTCCATTAGATTCGCAGTTTTCCATTTCAATCGCTACGAGTGGTAGTATAAGTCAATGAATTTCAACCGCATGCAGTCGATTAGATTAGCAGTTGGCCTTTTTCATCACTACGAGCGGTAGTATAAGTCAATAAATTTCAACCATATGTGGTCGATTAGATTAGCAGTTTTCCTTTTTCATCACTACGAGCGGTAGTATAAGTCAATGAATTTCAACCATATGCGGTCGGTTAGATTAGCAGTTTGCCTTTTCTACCACTACGAGCGGTAGTATAAGTCAATGAATTCCAACCATATGCGGTCGATTAGATTAGCAGTTTGCCTTTTCTATCACTACGAGTGGTAGTATAAGTCAATAATTTCAACCATATGCGGTCGATAAGATTAGCAGTTTGCCTTTTCTATCACTACGAGCGGTGGTATAAGTCAATGAATTTCAACCATATGCGGTCGATTAGATTAGCAGTTTGCTGTTTCTATCACTACGAGCGGTAGTATTAGTCAATGAATTTCAACCATATGCGGTCGATTAGATTAGCAGTTTGCCTTTTCTACCACTACGAGCGGTAGTATAAGTCAATGAATTTCAACCATATGCGGACGATTAGATTAGCAGTTGGCCATTTCTATCAGTACGAGCGGTAGTATAAGTCATTGAATTTCAACCATATGCGGTCGATTAGATTAGCAGTTGGCCATTTCTATCAGTACGAGCGGTAGTATAAGTCAATGAATTTCAACCATATGCGGTCGATTAGATTAGCAGTTTGCCTTTTCTACCACTTCGAGCGGTAGTATAAGTCAATGAATTTCAACCATATGCGGTCGATTAGATTAGCAGTTTGCTATTCTATCACTACGAGCGGTAGTATAAGTCACTGAATTTCAGCAATATTCGGTCGATTTGATGAGCAGTTTGCCTTTTCTATCACTACGAGCGGTAGTATAAGTCAATGAATTTCAACCATATGCGGTCGATTAGATTAGCAGTTTGCCATCCTATCACTACGAGCGGTAGTATAAGACAATGAATTTCAACAATATGCGGTCGATTAGATGAGCAGCTGGCATTTTCTATCACTACGAGCGGTAGTATAAGTCAATGAATTTCAACCATATGCGGTCGATGAAAATAGCAGTTTGCCATTCTATCAGTACGAGCGGTAGTATAAGTCTATGGATTTCAACCATATGCGGTCGATTAGATTAGCAGTTTGCCTTTTCTATCACTACGAGTGGTAGTATAAGTCAATAATTTCAACCATATGCGGTCGATAAGATTAGCAGTTTGCCTTTTCTATCACTACGAGCGGTGGTATAAGTCAATGAATTTCAACCATATGCGGTCGATTAGATTAGCAGTTTGCCGTTTCTATCACTACGAGCGGTAGTGTTAGTCAATGAATTTCAACCATATGCGGTCGATTAGATTAGCAGTTTGCCTTTTCTACCACTACGAGCGGTAGTATAAGTCAATGAATTTCAACCATATGCGGTCGATTAGATTAGCAGTTGGCCATTTCTATCAGTACGAGCGTTAGTATAAGTCAATGAATTTCAACCATATGCGGTCGATTAGATTAGCAGTTTGCCATTTCTACCACTTCGAGCGGTAGTATAAGTCAATGAATTTCAACCATATGCGGTCGATTAGATTAGCAGTTTGCTTTTCTATCACTACGAGCGGTAGTATATGTCACTGAATTTCAGCAATATTCGGTCGATTTGATGAGCAGTTTGCCTTTTCTATCACTACGAGCGGTAGTATAAGTCAATGATTTTCAACCATATGCGGTCGATTAGATTAGCAGTTTGCCATCCTATCACCAGGAGCGGTAGTATAAGTCAATGAATTTCAACCATAAGCGGTCGATTAGATTAGCAGTTTGCCTTTTCTACCACTACGAGCGGTAGTATAAGTCAATGAAATTTAACCATATGCGGTCGATTAGATTAGCAGTTTGCCTTTTCTATCACTACGAGCGGTAGTATAAGTCAATGAATTTCAACCATATGCGGTCGATTAGTTTAGCAGTTTGCCTATTCTACCACTACGAGCGGTAGTATAACTCAATGAATTTCAACCATATGCGGTCGATTAGATTAGCAGTTTGCCATTCTATCACTACGAGCCAGACTATAAGTCAATGAATTTCAACCATACGCGGTCGATTAAATTAGCAGTTAGCCATTTCTATCGCTACGAGTGGTAGTATATGTCAATGAAAACTAACCACATGCGGTCGATTAGATAAGCAGTTAGCCATTTCTATCGCTACGAGTGGTAGTATAAGTCAATGAATTTCAACCATATGCGGTCGATTAGATTAGCAGTTTCCCATTTCTATCGCTATGAGTGGTAGTATAAGTCAATGAATTTCAACCACATGCGGTCGATTAGATTAGCAGTTTGCCTCTTCTACCACTACGAGCGATAGTATAAGTCATTGAATTTCAACCATATGCGGTCGATTAGATTAGCAGTTTGCCTTTTTCATCACTACGAGCGGTAGTATAAGTCAATGAATTTCAACCATATGCGGTCGATTAGATTAGCAGTTTGCTTTTTCTATCACTACGAGCGGTAGTATAACTCAATGAATTTCAACCATATGCGGTCGATTAGATTAGCAGTTGGCCATTTCTATCACTACGGGAGGTAGTATAAGTCAATGAATTTCAACCATATGCGGTCGATTAGATTAGCAGTTTGCCCTTTTCTACCACTACGAGTGGTAGTATAAGTCAATGAATTTCAACCATATGCGGTCGATAAAATTAGCAGTTTGTCTTTTCTACCACTACGAGCGGTAGTATAAGCCAATGAATTTCAACCATGTGCGGTCGATTAGATTAGCAGTTTGCTTTTTCTACCATTACGGGTGGTAGTATACATCAATGAATTTCAACCAAATGCGGTCGATTAATTAGCAGTTTGCCTTTTCTATCACTACGAGCGGTAGTATAAGTCAATGAATTTCAACAATATGCGGTCGATTAGATGAGCAGCTGGCATTTTCTATCACTACGAGCGGTAGTATAAGTCAATGAATTTCAACCATATGCGGTCGATGAAAATAGCAGTTTGCCATTCTATCAGTACGAGCGGTAGTATAAGTCTATGGATTTCAACCATATGCGGTCGATTTGAATAGCAGTTTGCCTTTTCTATCACTACGAGCGGTAGTATAAGTCAATGGATTTCAACCATATGCGGTCGTTTAGATTAGCATTTTGTTTTTTCTACCACTACGAGCGGTAGTATAAGTCAATGAATTTCAACCATATGCGGTCGATTTGTTTTGCAGTTTGCCTTTTCTACCACTAAGAGCGGTAGTATAACTCAATGATTTTCAACCATATAAGGTCGATTAGATTAGCAGTTTCCCATTTCTATCACTACGAGCGAGAGTATAAGTAAATGAATTTCAACCATGTGCGGTGGATTAGATTAGCAGTTGCCATTTCTATCACTACGAGCGAGAGTATAAGTAAATGAATTTCAACCATATGCGGTCGATTAAATTAGCAGTTTTCCATTTCTACCACTAAGAGCGGTAGTATAAGTCATTGAATTTCAACCATATGCGGTCGATCAGATTAGCAGTTGGCCATTTCTATCAGTACGAGCGGTAGTATAAGTCATTGAAATTCAACCATATGCGGTCGATTAGATTAGCAGTTGGCCATTTCTATCAGTACGAGCGGTAGTATAAGTCGTTGAATTTCAACCATATGCGGTCGATTAGATTAGCAGTTGGCCATTTCTATCAGTACGAGCGGTAGTATAAGTCATTGAATTTCAACCATATGCGGTCGATTAAATTAGCAGTTGGCCTTTTCTATCAGTACGAGCGGTAGTATAAGTCAATGAATTTCAACCATATGCGGTCGATTAGATTAGCAGTTTGCCTTTTTCATCACTACGAGCGGTAGTATAAGCCAATGAATTTCAACCATATGCGGTCGTTTAGATTTGCAGTTTGCTTTTTCTACCACTACGAACAGTAGTATAAGTCAATGAATTTCAACCATATGCGGTCGATTATTTTAGCAGTTTGCCTTTTCTACCACTAAGAGCGGTAGTATAACTCAATGATTTTCAACCATATAAGGTCGATTAGATTAGCAGTTTCCCATTTCTATCACTACGAGCGGTAGTATAAGTCATTGAATTTCAACCATATGCGGTCGATTAGATTAGTAGTTGGCCATTTCTATCAGTACGAGCGTTAGTATAAGTCATTGAATTTCAACCATATGCGGTCGATTAGATTAGCAGTTGGCCATTTCTATCAGTACGAGCGGTAGTGTAAGTCAATGAATTTCAACCATATGCGGTCGATTAGATTATCAGTTTGCTTTTTCTACCACTACGACCGGTAGTAGAAGTCAATGAATTTCAACCATATGCGGTCGTTTAGATTAGCAGTTTGCTTTTTCTACCACTACGAACGGTAGTATAAGTCAATGAATTTCAACCATATGCGGTCGATTAGATTAGCAGTTGGCCATTTCTATCAGTACGAGCGGTAGTATAAGAGTAGTGGGAGAAGGTGGATCCGAACACAGTCCTTATATGGTCATGTCAAGGTCATCCACTTTTTGCACCTGTGGCCACAGGTGCGTGGGCGGGGGGAGTGGCGAGGGGGGAGGGGGCGGGGCGGGGGAGTGGGGTGGTGGAGGGGGAGCGGGGATGGGCATGGCGGAGAGCTCCGCACAGGCTGACGACTGTCAGCCAACTATGCTCTTGATGGGAGCAGTCTCTGTGTATATGCAAGAGGCTGGTAGCCTGCGGGCTTGAGCCGAGCAGTAGCGAGAGCAGTCGAGGTCAGCCGAAGCTGGTATAGCTCGAGGCAGTATGACGTACTGAGTGGTGGGAAGCTGGGATGTGTTTTCTCTCTTGGTCTACATGCTGGACTGGCGCGCTCAACTTGCCCGGTGAGAGGAAGGGGAACCTTGTTTTTGTGTTTTGAGCCGAGCAGTAGTGAAGAGAGTCGAGTGAAGCCGAGTGGGTGTTTGTTTCATTATTCCCTCGAGCCAAGTCGAGCTTACTTGAAGAGAAACAAATTGATGTCAAAAAGGTATTGATTTGTTTAGTGTTTTACAAGGCAGTGTTGCCAACCAATGTTGAGATAAAAAGTTGTGTCGGGTGAGGGATTTGAACCCTCGTTTTCTATGTAGAAAATTCGAACTTAAGTCGAACGCCTTAGACCACTCGGCCAACCCGACAAGGAGAGGATTAGAGAGGTTAAAATAAAATAAACAAGAATAATTATACAAGATCGGATTTATTAATCCAAGAATTAAAAGAGGAATTAAAACCTAACCATTTGACATAAAGTTTATTGCCATTTCTTTTAATCACTTTTTCAACAAGATAATGCTTAGGATATAGTGTCTTTTGAAGTTCCTGTACGTAGAATCCTCCTTTGATGGGCTGATTGTTACTGTCCTGAAGTAGATAAGTGACTGGATGGGTACGTTTCACTTGGCGAATGGTGAATATTTCTGTGCTCCAGTTTGGTGTGTACCCTTTTGAGAAGAGTGATTTATGTTTACTGACGCGTACATAGTCACCTACGTGAAAACGATGACGTTGTGGGTCTGCTGTTTTGATGCTATGATGAATGCGATTCAGCCGTGGAGTGTTTTTTATTACCAAACACGGCTTTACTCCAATAGTTCTATGTTTAGTATTGTTGTAACGTGATACTAGATTCTGCACTAGGTTTACCCAGCGGTAAGATCCTCTTGCTGTAAATTCCCGCCACATGTATGTTTTTAACGTTCGGTTGAAACGTTCAACAACACTTGCCTTTAAATTACTATAGGTGGAATAATGATGAACGCCAAGTTCTTGCATATACGTAGAAAACTCCTTGTTGAAAAACTCCTTTCCTTGATCGGTCTGGAGGAGGCGAGGTTGTCGTTTAGCTCTTTGAATAATTTGTTTAAAGGCTGCAGTAACTAGGTTACCTGTTTTATTTTGCACAGGTTCAACAAACGCCATTTTGGAATAGACGTCAATGACTGTGAGCAGATATTTGATACCATTGTTAGTATTGGCATAGGGAATCATTTCAACGAGATCGGCTTGCCAAAGCTCATCAATTCCTTTTGAAACAACATGACGCCGTGGATAGATACGGCGAGCTGGTTTATGCAACTCGCGAGCAATTGCTGTTTTTATAGGTGAAGGGGTGTTGCCACGTGGATCCATCACACAATAATGCCAGCATGACGAAGCTCCTCTTCTATTTCTACAATTTCACCTTCATGACCGGTATGTCCAGCCTGTTGGGAAGCGTGCAGGAGGTGTAGACGTTTGACCAACTTATTAGGATCGTTCCAATAGGCGAAATCGACAAAAGGTTTCAAAGTTTTAAACGTGACGCCGGACGCTGAGCTTGTATGACGGACACTTGCATAGGTGGGAAACAATTTGGATATGATGGTCTTATATTTGAAACTCTTATTTGCATTGATTGGTTCAGAACGTTTATAATTACGTCTAAAACCATTTGTAGCCATCAATATATCCTTATACTTTTGAAGATCGTCTTCGTCATACCCATCCTTAGAAGGAACACGTGCAAATAAAAGTTCTAAAAGACCTGACGTCAGTTGATATCGAACCGTTTTAACAATCATAACATTATCTTTTATTTTGATCTCCGAGTCACCAATTCGAAAACGTTTATTTTCATAGCGAACGCCGTAGGTCGTATCAGTTTTTCTAGTAAAAAGGTCTTCTAGGTAGGGTGTTATCAATGGGCCAAAATGCTCTACCAGAATACTTTTCAGCTGCACATACTTTTCAGGTGTTGTCAAGATTTCTGACAGTGTAGGTTTTTTTTCTCTAGAGCTAGACGGTGTTTGAGCAATGACTGTAGTTTTTAGAAACTCTGGAAGCGGTGATTCTGTTTCAGAAGTAAAAACATCTTCAGCTTCTTCATTGTCTTCTTCTTGTTCTTCCTCCACAATGGTTTGCGTTCCTTTTGATACTGTATTTGGCTTATTGGACTTTGATGTTCCTTTTAACACAGCTTCCAGAGGTGATTTCAAATGTTTTGCGATCAACAGCTCACTATCGGCATGTGTGCGTTTCAGTTCGCGGAACTTGCGTCGAATATTATTTCGTGCACGGATAATGTGTTTTTTTAATTGACTTCCTGCTGTTGCCATGATAGCTAAAGAAATGACGAATGAAAAAGCCACGCAGCACCTTAAATACGTATGAAATGATCAAATCCCTTACGGTAGCGGCCGTTGGTAATGTCACTCTGCTTATCGATAACAAGACAGCCGTGGTGATGAGCGTTCCAGCATGTGGCGCACAACTGTGTAAAGGTTTGAAAGGTCATGTCTGGGTTCACGTGATCATCATAGACGTGACGCATGTTACGTTCATCCTGCCGGAAGAGAACAATCACGTTTGCATTGTCACGAATTAATTGTTTCGGTATTCGTGAATAGGTTTGACACAGATAGAAGCAGTCAATATGTTTGTGTCGTCCCATGCTGAAATAGGCTTGAATGATAGCCTGCCGTTCTGTGGACACATCATCAAAGCTTTAAAGCCTCCCTTTCTCGATGACGTCTTCTTCATCTTCTTCCCCACATATCTTTGTTTCACCATCGCGAGCGAGAAACGAGACAACCTCACGCTGTAAAGTATGGAACACAACTAACGCTTCTTGGGAGGAGAACGAGCAATTATTTAATTAATGGTGGCGGTATATTCAAGTTCTACATACAGCGGAAAATCGTTCATTGTTTTCCCCGCCTCTTTTTCTTCAGACGACAATTTCAGTTGAAAGGATAATTTGTCCTGGGCTTTCACCGCCAGATCGATGAGTGATGATGATATAACACTACCGTTTAATAGTAAGTCTAAATGTTTAAAATCTGGTGTATACTCGATAACACGAATGGCACCATCATACAGTAAACGGTAATTGCTATAACCCGAACGTAGTATATAGGTGAGTTCATTGGGGTCTTTTACCGGTTGTTGGTTTACAATGTGCAGCAAAATTATGGAGGGTATTGATTTAATGAAAACGATAACCGTTGTTCCAAAAAACGTTTGGTCGCTACATCGTGAGGTTGTACAGGATCAGCAACTTCAGCTATTCGTCTTCGTTTCATCTGTAGTGCATTCTCCTTAATTTCCCACACCTTTCTCATTTCAGAGGTCAAAAACCGTTTTGTACAAACATCTTGATCATCCTCAGGATCGGCCACATGCACAAGACGTGCATTATTCGCTGTATAACCATTTCAGTTAGGGAAGGCACAATGCTGAGAAGTTGTTTCCCCTTGTTATCCACATAGTCCTTTCTAGCAGCGTCCGTGTTATTTGTTGGAAGAGCCAGCTGAGTGATTCGACGATGGTGTACATCATAGTCCTTTGCTTCTGTTAACACCACAGCATTGGTTAACATGTAGATTTTGGTGCACACATCTTGATTGTTCACAGGGTCTGCAACACTCATGATACGTTTATTCTGTGCGTCATAATCTCCCTTGATACGGCGTAAGCGATAGTAATCTACATACTTTTTCGAACATGCGTCTGAAGGTAATAGAGGTTCTGTTATATTGGTTAATCGCTTTCCATTAAAGTTGTAATGACCATCCGTTGTGCGTGGCAGTGCATTGGCATCAACATATCGTTTATTAGCCGGATCTGTATCATGTTTTGGATCGTTTATTGAGACAGATGATGCATTTGTTTTCTTTGTCTTATGTGTTCTTCCATAGGCATCCATGGTTACACTAGATCTGAAACAGACACTTGCTTCATGTATATAGAGACCACCTCTATCCTTTTCACGTTTAGTTAATATGCAGATTATTAAGCAGCAACATTCACTTCCGGTGGGAGATTTGGTTTCTAACCTCTTCTCGACAACGTCTGAACAACGTCACGGCTCGCTCTTCCCGTCATCCATTCGCTGTCTCATCACCGGACCATCAGGATGTGGAAAAACAAATCTTCTGCTTACCCTAATCACGTCGTTAAACGGGGTGCGCTTTCAAAATATTTACATTTTTGCCAAGTCCCTCTATCAACCTCTTTATGTGTTCTTGGAACAGGTCATGTCAGGTCTTCGCAACAATAACATGAGGTACTTTACATTCCCTGCACACGAAGATGTCATCTCTCCAGATCATGTTCGCCCCAATTCACTTATGATTTTTGATGATGTGTCCACAGAACGGCAGGCTATCATTCAAGCCTATTTCAGCATGGGACGACACAAACATATTGACTGCTTCTATCTGTGTCAAACCTATTCACGAATACCGAAACAATTAATTCGTGACAATGCAAACGTGATTGTTCTCTTCCGGCAGGATGAACGTAACATGCGTCACGTCTATGATGATCACGTGAACCCAGACATGACCTTTCAAACCTTTACACAGTTGTGCGCCACATGCTGGAACGCTCATCACCACGGCTGTCTTGTTATCGATAAGCAGAGTGACATTACCAACGGCCGCTACCGTAAGGGATTTGATCAATTCATACGTATTTAAGGTGCTGCGTGGCTTTTTCATTCGTCATTTCTTTAGCTATCATGGCAACAGCAGGAAGTCAATTAAAGAAACACATTATCCGTGCACGAAATAATATTCGACGCAAGTTCCGCGAACTGAAACGCACACATGCCGATAGTGAGCTGTTGATCGCAAAACATTTGAAATCACCTCTGGAAGCTGTGTTAAAAGGAACATCAAAGTCCAATAAGCCAAATACAGTATCAAAAGGAACGCAAACCATTGTGGAGGAAGAACAAGAAGAAGACAATGAAGAAGCTGAAGATGTTTTTACTTCTGAAACAGAATCACCGCTTCCAGAGTTTCTAAAAACTACAGTCATTGCTCAAACACCGTCTAGCTCTAGAGAAAAAAAACCTACACTGTCAGAAATCTTGACTACACCTGAAAAGTATGTGCAGCTGAAAAGTATTCTGGTAGAGCATTTTGGCCCATTGGTAACACCCTACCTAGAAGACCTTTTTACTAGAAAAACTGATACGACCTACGGCGTTCGCTATGAAAATAAACGTTTTCGAATTGGTGACTCGGAGATCAAAATAAAAGATAATGTTATGATTGTTAAAACGGTTCGATATCAACTGACGTCAGGTCTTTTAGAACTTTTATTTGCACGTGTTCCTTCTAAGGATGGGTATGACGAAGACGATCTTCAAAAGTATAAGGATATATTGATGGCTACAAATGGTTTTAGACGTAATTATAAACGTTCTGAACCAATCAATGCAAATAAGAGTTTCAAATATAAGACCATCATATCCAAATTGTTTCCCACCTATGCAAGTGTCCGTCATACAAGCTCAGCGTCCGGCGTCACGTTTAAAACTTTGAAACCTTTTGTCGATTTCGCCTATTGGAACGATCCTAATAAGTTGGTCAAACGTCTACACCTCCTGCACGCTTCCCAACAGGCTGGACATACCGGTCATGAAGGTGAAATTGTAGAAATAGAAGAGGAGCTTCGTCATGCTGGCATTATTGTGTGATGGATCCACGTGGCAACACCCCTTCACCTATAAAAACAGCAATTGCTCGCGAGTTGCATAAACCAGCTCGCCGTATCTATCCACGGCGTCATGTTGTTTCAAAAGGAATTGATGAGCTTTGGCAAGCCGATCTCGTTGAAATGATTCCCTATGCCAATACTAACAATGGTATCAAATATCTGCTCACAGTCATTGACGTCTATTCCAAAATGGCGTTTGTTGAACCTGTGCAAAATAAAACAGGTAACCTAGTTACTGCAGCCTTTAAACAAATTATTCAAAGAGCTAAACGACAACCTCGCCTCCTCCAGACCGATCAAGGAAAGGAGTTTTTCAACAAGGAGTTTTCTACGTATATGCAAGAACTTGGCGTTCATCATTATTCCACCTATAGTAATTTAAAGGCAAGTGTTGTTGAACGTTTCAACCGAACGTTAAAAACATACATGTGGCGGGAATTTACAGCAAGAGGATCTTACCGCTGGGTAAACCTAGTGCAGAATCTAGTATCACGTTACAACAATACTAAACATAGAACTATTGGAGTAAAGCCGTGTTTGGTAATAAAAAACACTCCACGGCTGAATCGCATTCATCATAGCATCAAAACAGCAGACCCACAACGTCATCGTTTTCACGTAGGTGACTATGTACGCGTCAGTAAACATAAATCACTCTTCTCAAAAGGGTACACACCAAACTGGAGCACAGAAATATTCACCATTCGCCAAGTGAAACGTACCCATCCAGTCACTTATCTACTTCAGGACAGTAACAATCAGCCCATCAAAGGAGGATTCTACGTACAGGAACTTCAAAAGACACTATATCCTAAGCATTATCTTGTTGAAAAAGTGATTAAAAGAAATGGCAATAAACTTTATGTCAAATGGTTAGGTTTTAATTCCTCTTTTAATTCTTGGATTAATAAATCCGATCTTGTATAATTATTCTTGTTTATTTTATTTTAACCTCTCTAATCCTCTCCTTGTCGGGTTGGCCGAGTGGTCTAAGGCGTTCGACTTAAGTTCGAATTTTCTACATAGAAAACGAGGGTTCAAATCCCTCACCCGACACAACTTTTTATCTCAACATTGGTTGGCAACACTGCCTTGTAAAACACTAAACAAATCAATACCTTTTTGACATCAATTTGTTTCTCCTCAAGTAAGCTCGACTTGGCTCGAGGGAATAATGAAACAAACACCCACTCGGCTTCACTCGACTCTCTTCACTACTGCTCGGCTCAAAACACAAAAACAAGGTTCCCCTTCCTCTCACCGGGCAAGTTGAGCGCGCCAGTCCAGCATGTAGACCAAGAGAGAAAACACATCCCAGCTTCCCACCACTCAGTACGTCATACTGCCTCGAGCTATACCAGCTTCGGCTGACCTCGACTGCTCTCGCTACTGCTCGGCTCAAGCCCGCAGGCTACCAGCCTCTTGCATATACACAGAGACTGCTCCCATCAAGAGCATAGTTGGCTGACAGTCGTTAGCCTGTGCGGAGCTCTCCGCCATGCCCATCCCCGCTCCCCCTCCACCTCCCCACTCCCCCGCCCCCGCCCCCTCCCCCCTCCCCACTCCCCCGCCCACGCACCTGTGGCCACAGGTGCAAAAAGTGGATGACCTTGACATGACCATATAAGGACTGTGTTCGGATCCACCTTCTCCCACGACTGCATAACGACTGCAACATCAATTACCGTGCAGCTAAGTTTATTCCATGTCTGTTTCATAACTTGAGTGGCTTTGATTCTCATTTTATTATTCGAGAATTTGCAAATGTTGATAAAGCTAAATTTTCCATTATTCCTCAAAATCATGAAAGATTTATATCTTTTTCCATACGACACGGAGATATTTCAATTCGTTTCCTTGATTCTTTTCGGTTTATGTCCTCATCTCTTGATGCATTAGTAAAAGGAATTTCTCACAAAGACATGCACTATACACAAAAACACTTTCCAAATTCTGATCATTTTCAGTTATGCATTCAAAAAGGTATTTTTCCCTATAATTATGTTAATAGCTGGGCATCGTTAAGCGAATCACGTTTACCTGATGAATCTGCCTTTTTCAACACGTTAAACAATGAACCAATTTAAGATGAAGATTATCGTCACGCCTGTAATGTTTGGTCCACATTTGGTATTACAACGTTAGGTCAATATGCAGATCTATACCTTACTGTAGACACACTTTTACTCACTGATGTGTTTGAAAAATTTCGTCACATGTGTCTCAAAATATATGGACTTGATCCCTGTCACTATTATACAGGTCCGGGTTATTCCTGGGATGCAATGCTCCGGTATACAAATATTGAATTGGATCTGCTCACTGATGTTGATATGCTTTTGTTTTTTGAAAAGGGGATAAGAGGTGGATTTGTTTCTCTCAACAAGAAGCATGTTCAGGCAAATAATCTATACATGTCTTTGTATAAACCTGAACAGCCTACCTCCTACCTCATGCATTTCGACGTCAATAACCTTTATGGTTATGCAATGTCTCAACCACTTCCATACGGAGATTTTGTATGGTTGACAAATCAGGAAATTGAGCAATTTGACATTGAAATGGCTGGACGTGATCCAAACCGTGGGTACGTTCTCGAAATCGACATAGATTACCCTGCACATCTACACAATGACCATTCTGATTTTCCATTTTGTCTTGAGCGCATGATCCCTCCTGGTTCAAAATCTAAACAAACAAAATTGATGGGAACCTTGTATTCTAAAAAGAAATATGTCATACACATTCAGATGCTCTTACAATGCATAGTTTATGGTATGAGACTTGTAAAAGTTCATCGTATTATTTCATTTGCACAAAGTGCATGGCTGAAGTCATATATGGACTTGAACACACAGCATCGGCAACGTGCAACACAACCATTTGAGATGAACTTTTTTAAGCTGATGAATAACGCATGTTATGGAAAAAGTATGGAGGATATTCGCAATCATCGAGTAATTCATTTAGTAAATTCTTGGGAGGGTGGATGGGGTGCACGTAAGTTAATTGCAAAACCCAATTTTAGGTCTATCAAGATTATTGAAAATGATTTGGCTACCATTGAATTAAACAAAGTGGAAATATTTTATAATAAACCTATATTCTTGGGCATGTGTATTTTGGAGTATTCAAAATTACACATGTATGCATTTCACTATGGATTTGCTCGAAATCATTTTGGTAATGTCTCACTAATTTACAGTGACACTGATAGTTTTGTCTATCATATCAAAAATGAAGATCCCTATCTTGTAATGAGTAAGCATTTTATGCAGTTTGACACATCTTCGTTTCCTAGCGAAAACGTGTTTGGAATATTACCTAGAAATTCATAAGTGTTAGGACTTTTAAAGGATGAATGTGGTATTAATCTTATGACGGAATTTATAGGTTTAGCTCCAAAAATGTATTGTTACAATACAGAAACGTCCCGTCAGGTTTGTAAGGCAAAAGGGGTACGTTCCAATGTTGTCCGTTCATTAAGTATCGAACGCTACCGAGATGAATTGTTTAATGGTACATCTCTGTTACAAAAACAATTGCGACTACACTCCCAAAGTCATCGTGTGTTTCTTGTCGAACAAATGAAACGAACTTTATTTTCGTTCGACAATAAACGCTCATGGCTAAGTGATGGCATTTCAAGTTTACCTTGGGGACATTCAACACTGTAAATATGGATTTGTATGTCTAAATCTTTGTATCGCTGTTTGCAATGGGATTGGTAGAAGATAATTGAAGTTTATTTTACATTGTATGTATATTACCTTATTGAATAAATGTATATATTTGATGTTATATTTTTTATTTTGTATGCTGTTCTATTACCCTATATCCTATTGGGAAAGGTTTGGATATGGAGGTATGTAGCATAGATCATATTACTCAGGAATCAAATTGAGCCAAAATGTTCATTCTTTGTACTTAATATGAGAGAAAAGTGAGTTGAAGACAGAGGAATGAAGTGCTGTAAAAATTGTGTGTTGATATCGAACCCACAGTCTGCTAAGGATCAGGCGTGCCCTGCAACTGGAGTAGATAGCCTGCAGCACCACGGGGTGTGTCTTGACTGCGGTTAGAGTGAGTAATGGGTACTTGGAAAGCGTGTTTTGTAACAGGATTTGAATTTATAATGAGGTGTAGGTGTGTTTTTTGTGAGGGCGGCTATGATTAGTTGTTGAGCTGTGCGTTTGCTGCATATGTAATGAGCTGGGAGTATTTTAGTCTAAGTGGATTGTGATTGGTCGTATGATACAATACAAATGGCTGCCAGGCGTGGCATAATCAACTGTTGGTTTTTACTCTGCATATGACGTTTTTATTGTAATTGGTAGTTTTGTAAAGGGTAAATTTGATGTTGAAATGAATCCCCGCTTGGGCTTGGTTGAAATTAAATGCTGCCTAGTTTAGAAGTTTCATAGTTACTCATGAAAGTTCAAATTAAGAGGAGTGATGGCCTATGCACTCTTACGGTACTTTATTTTGTAACTTTATTCGACCTCACTCATAGTTATTTAGTGTAGGTTCTAAGTAGTTGGGTGTGTTTGTGATTCCCTAGTCCATGATACATCATCCCGAGTGGGCAGACATGGCCTTGAACCCTCAGGCAGATTATACCACGGGTTAGAGACTGGGTTTGTTAGTTGAAATTTATGTTGTTTAATTGCAAGTGTTTAAAGTTTTTTGTGATGTGAGTAGTTGGAAGGAATTTTATGTTTATATTGTAGCTGTGGCCAAGTGCTGAATTTGTAATATGTGCGTTAGAGCCACGATCTTGTTGAGAGTAGTCTATGAAACTTGAAGGGATATGAGGGCTGGAATGTTTACCAATAAATGTTATTTTACTTTCAACTGCCTACGTTTAATGATCATTTTTAATATAGCTGTGATCATGGTAAGACATCACATATGTTCCTCCACAATTGTAGCACTTAGAGCTGTTCTGGATACCTTACTTTGATTGTAGCAGGTATCGTGAGAACATTTTGTAGTGTTATGGAGTTGCCTTTAGCAGTTGTTAATGCTGCTAGTGGTTTGTTCAATATTTTATCAAAACAAGGGAATTAAAAAAGCGTTGTCTCACCTTTTACAGAGCAGAGTAATAATGTTGACATGACTAGAGATGTGATGCAAGCATGATTGTAGGTACCACTTACATCGAATATATACTATCCGTCAAGGTGATTTCCTTGAAACTATATCCTGTTTTTACTATTAGAATTAAATAACCTTTAACCTTTCAACAAAACAGCTTTCAGTTATCCTTGGTTTAGGGTATAAAAGAGAGTGAACACCCCAATAGGTACTGTCATCCAGTGGTGTGCACTTGGAGGAAACAAACGTGTACGAATCAGCAAATCTACTGTACGGTAATTATATCTCGTTTTATCCATCTTACTATTCATCTTTCTAACTCTGCAACAATGACTTCCACAAACCAACAGATGAAACAATATTTGTTGTCGGCTGACACCTGGGCTTATCCAACTAGTCATGGACATCGAACTATATATTATAATAGAGACTACGCCACATTTCGACGTACTAGTACTTATACAAATTACTTAAACAGTGTTATTAGGGAATGGCCGCTACAATATTTTATAACGCCTGACACAACTCGATATGACTATAGACTGCACTACACAATGGGAGACAACAAAGGCGATATCATTGTCTTTCCTCGTCAATTTCAAAAATTCCCGTGTGTGACATATATTCATGACTATCATATACCAGGTAGGCCTACATCAGACATATTTGAAGACGGAAACGTTGATCGCTGTTATATTATGTGTCTGAAATGTTTTATTTTACAAAGAGGTTTATCATTGTCATTGGATGAAGATACTAGTAGCAGTGATGCTTCAGATGACCCCCCTCCTACATCTAACGGAACAAATAATATAACATTTTATGTTAGACATGATAATTATAGATCCTTATTGCATGACCTTGACAAAGAAGCGATGTACTGGTGTTCTCAGTGTGCCAGAGCAAAGTTTTTAACGAGATGTCTAGCTGATGATGGGAATAGAACGGATATAATTATTCCAAACAGCACTGATTTCCTATATCATACACATATATCCTCTCATGCAAGATATTCTCTCTTCCCGACAAACCAAGGATCGTCGAGAAGGAATGTCTTTACCCATCATTAATATTTCTATAAACCTGTGTGTAAATAAGAAGGCCTATGGCATGAGGTAACATCTCTGTAAGCCTTCATGTGAATGAAAAAAAAAAGCTTTTGATGTGAAATTAATTTCTCTATAAGCTTATGTATATGTGTGTGTATGTATGTGCGTGTGCGTGTTAACTTTGCCTCTAGGCTTAAGTCCTAGAGCTGGTCTCCAGCCCAGAAAAAAAAGGAGAGGCACAAAAGCTTTTACTTCCACTTAACTATTTATTTTTAAAGTTCGCTGAGATGAAATTCAAATCCATTTTTTCAGCACCAGTTCTCATATGGATTGGAAAAGAGACTAGCATGGGTGTGTAAGAAATAATAATCCAACATTTGTCTGAAAAATCATAGGAACGTTTTCATTTGTATGATTCTTTTTCTTCTATACTCATAATTGCAAGGTGCTATTAAATAAAAAGAAGTCACATTTGTGCAGACTGTACATTAACCATGATCTACCTCAATACAGGTTACATAAGCTTACTGACACCAATGCATTGCTATTGATCTTGACTGAGTGCATGGTTGGTACGTGACCTAGAATTAATCACTCTTCCTTAAAGAGTTGGCTCAAGGGGAACAAACAGCCACTTGGCTTCACTCACCTCCCTTCACTCCCACTCAGCTCCAAACAAGAAAATAAGGTTCCGCTTTCTCCTGTCTGCCAAGGCTGGCACGCGCCAGTTAACCCCCTCAGGCTGACAACAAATCTCATTTACACACACAAGTTGAGCGCGCCTACGTCCTACTGCCTCGAGCTATACCAGCTTCGGCTGACCTCGACTGCTCTCGCTACTGCTCGGCTCAAGCCCGCAGGCTACCAGCCTCTTGCATATACACAGAGACTGCTCCCATCAAGAGCATAGTTGGCTGACAGTCGTCAGCCTGTGCGGAGCTCTCCGCCATGCCCATCCCCGCTCCCCCTCCACCTCCCCACTCCCCCGTCCCCGCCCCCTCCCCCCTCCCCACTCCCCCGCCCACGCACCTGTGGCCACAGGTGCAAAAAGTGGATGACCATATAAGGACTGTGATCGGATCCACCTTCTCCCACTACTTATAAGTCATTGAATTTCAACCATATGCGGTCGGTTAGATTAGCAGTTGGCCATTTCTATCAGTACGAGCGGTAGTGTAAGTCAATGAATTTCAACCATATGCGGTCGATTAGATTAGCAGTTTGCCTTTTTCATCACTACGAGCGGTAGTATAAGCCAATGAATTTCAACCATATGCGGTCGTTTAGATTAGCAGTTTGCTTTTTCTACCACTACGAACGGTAGTATAAGTCAATGAATTTCAACCATATGCGGTCGATTAGATTAGCAGTTGGCCATTTCTATCAGTACGAGCGGTAGTATAAGTCATTGAATTTCAACCATATGCGGTCGGTTAGATTAGCAGTTGGCCATTTCTATCAGTACGAGCGGTAGTATAAGTCATTGAATTTCAACCATACGCGGTCGATTAGATTAGCAGTTGGCCATTTCTATCAGTACGAGCGGTAGTATAAGTCATTGAATTTCAACCATATGCGGTCGATTAGATTAGCAGTTGGCCATTTCTATCAGTACGAGCGGTAGTATAAGTCAATGAATTTCAACCATATCCGGTCGATTAGATTAGCAGTTAGTCATTTCTATCAGTACGAGCGGTAGTATAAGTCATTGAATTTCAACCATATGCGGTCGATTAGATTAGCATTTGGCCATTTCTATCAGTACGAGCGGTAGTAGAAGTCATTGAATTTCAACCATATGCGGTCGATTAGATTAGCAGTTGGCCATTTCTATCAGTACGAGTGGTAGTATAAGCCAATGAATTTCAACCTATGCGGTCGATTAGATTAGCAGTTTGCCTTTTCCATCACTACGAGCGGTAGTATAAGTCAATGAATTTCAACCATATGCGGTCGATTTGATTAGCAGTTGGCCTTTTCTATCAGTACGAGCGGTAGTGTAAGTCAATGAATTTCAACCATATGCGGTCGATTAGATTATCAGTTTGCTTTTTCTACCACTACGAGCGGTAGTATAACTCAATGATTTTCAACCATATAAGGTCGATTAGATTAGCAGTTTCCCATTTCTATCACTACGAGCGAGAGTATAAGTAAATGAATTTCAACCATGTGCGGTGGATTAGATTAGGAGTTGCCATTTCTATCACTACGAGCGAGAGTATAAGTAAATGAATTTCAACCATATGCGGTCGATTAAATTAGCAGTTTTCCATTTCTACCACTAAGAGCGGTAGTATAAGTCATTGAATTTCAACCATATGCGGTCGATTAGTTAGCAGTTGGCCATTTCTATCAGTACGAGCGGTAGTATAAGTCATTGAATTTCAACCATATGCGGTCGATTAGATTAGCAGTTGGCCATTTCTATCAGTACGAGCGGTAGTATGTCAATGAATTTCAACCATATGCGGTCGATTAGATTAGCAGTTGGCCATTTGTCTCAGTACGAGCGGTAGTATAAGTCAATGAATTTGAACCATATGCGGTCGATTAGATTAGCAGTTGGCCATTTCTATCAGTACGAGCGGTAGTATAAGTCATTGAATTTCAACCATATGCGGTCGATTAGATTAGCAGTTGGCCATTTCTATCAGTACGAGCGGTAGTATAAGTCATTGAATTTCAACCATATGCGGTCGATTAGATTAGCAGTTTTCCATTTCTACCACTAAGAGCGGTAGTATAAGCCAATGAATTTCAACCATATGCGGTCGATTAGATTAGCAGTTTGCCATTTCTATCACTACGAACGGTAGTATAAGTCGATGCATTTCATAAATATGCGGTCGATTAGATTATCAGTTTGCCTTTTCTATCACTACGAGCGGTAGTAGAAGTCAATGAATTTCACTATATGCAGTCGATTTGATTAGCAGTTTGCCATTTCTATCACTACGAGCGGTATTATAAGTCATTGAGTTTCAACCACACGTGGTCAATTAGATTATGAGTTTGCCTTTTCTACCACTAAGAGCGGTAGTATACGTCAATTTCATTGAGTTTGGAACATTAATTCGCGAGAAATGTCTATTAAAAATTTTCAAATTCGCTTGGCCGCCATGTTCGTTTTGTAGTTAACCGGTTTTTGATAGTCTAATAGACGAACTTCCAGTAGTGCCCTTTATCTCCGTACAAAATTTCAGGGTGATACCCCTAATAGTTTCAGAGATATAAAATACCGGTGAAATATTTCGCACATTTGCCATCTTGTGGTTATGTAAACAATTGAACCAAGTTAGATGTCGGTGAATTACAATGTGTATAAACATATACTGTACCAAGTTTTATTGCGTTTGGTTGGTTAAATCGCGAGTAACGTCTATTTAAAAGTCGCAAATTCGCGTCGCCGCGATGTTGGCTTTGTAGTTACCAGTCTTTCAAAATGTACATACGTGAACTTATAGTAGTTCCCTTTATCACCGTAAAAAATTCCAGGGTGATATCGGTAATAGTTTCGGAGAAATTGAATGCTGGTGAAATATTTCGATTGGTGAGACGTAACAAAATTTGAAGGACACGGTCGGGGTCATCCAGAATTGTGTTATGAACTTACCGAGTTTAATTGAAATCGCTCCAGCCATTTAGAAGTCATTAGGGGACACACACACACACACACACACACACGCACACACACACGGACAAAAGGTGATCTCATAAGTCTATTTTTTCAAAATTGAAAATAGGCTAAAAATAAAATAATACTATTACAAGGTTGTAAGATCTTTATTTTTACAAAAAACGGAATTCTTAACATGAAATGAAAATCAATATATCGTCAAACTGACCATCAAATCAAGTAGTAGCCTAATGCTCCTAATGTGATGCTTGGCATTGTTTATTTTTCAATAGTCTGTCAATATCAGGGTCAAATTATTAATATATTCTTAACGAAACAATTTTATAATTTTCTTATTTCAATAATGGTAAAAATCTCATCATTCACAATATATATATATATTCACGTTTTCTCTAGTATAAATTATTTTTCCGCGGTCCGTATAAACTGACTTTGAGGGTCGCGGGTTGTGCACCCCTGCTTTAAGAGCTTTGTTCACTTTCTTCACATGGTCAGAGACTGGACTAGAGAAATCCACTGCTCAATAACACAAAGCTAGTGCCTATGTACAAGTAAGTAAGGTGTAGGGAATTTTGTTTTGTAGGGTTAAAAAAATATATAATTAACTATTTATTACCGGTACCTTAAGTCAATATATTGTATATTGAAACCGTACCGGGTTCGGTCATATTGTGACATCCCACAGCGTAGTATAGGATAAGTAACTGTGCAATAACATACACTTAATACAATTTTGCCATAACAGAGGATACTAAAAATATTTTTGTTCCAAACGCTCACAAAGTAAAATTTCAAAAACCAGATCTGTTACAAAATTTGTTAAGAAAAACATGAAAAAGTCTTGATAAAACAGCGTTGAATTGACGAGATCTAAAAAGAATAAATTAAACTGAGAAACATAAACACGAAAACAGAACGGAAAAAGATAGGCTATAAAAATTATAACACGTACGTGGATGTGAAATATTGACTTCAGGTAATAAATAGTTTATTATAAATAATAATATGTAAATAAGGAATCGAGCTATCGTGGCCATTTTTATGTCATTTTATAATAAAAATCAACAAACAAACAGTAACATGGTAAGTATTATTTATAACATTATAACAATTGTTTGATATCATCAAGTATTAAATCAGTTCTTTGTCCATTTGCAACAAATAACATAGAATACATTGAGTGCTCACTCAACAAGGGGTTGCGCTTCCTGAAAGCTACCCTGAGAATGTCGAAATACGCAACATCTAGACTAGCGTATGAACTTGCCAAGGAGACCTTCTTCATCTCCAGATGAAGAGAGGGCGACCATCCACTGACATCTGGGAGGAACTAATGCAGGTCAGAGTGAAAAAGAGGGAAGAAATCTGGCTCGACGGAGACCATGATGAACAGGACATGGACAGACGCTAACCAGGACCTGCGACACTTTGTTAATTCAATGGTACCACCATAAACTGTGTATCACCGAGTACTTCCTTGACCCAGTGTGTGGTATACAATGCTCCCGATACCACGTGATCGGGGATCCTCCATTGTGATCTTCTGTGCAAGCGAGAGGTGATTATTCCAGTTCGTAATCAATTTGTGCACTGTATCTATAATAATAAATTATTATCAAATACTTCCAATAAAATATGCTTCCATTCGATTGAAATTCATCAATACATAGACTAGATATTTTACTGTGCGTATTTGGTATTTTCAATTTCATTTTATAATACTTTGTATTTTGTATGGAAATACATCATGTTGCCCTACGGTGACGTCAATAGACCAATAATAATTGTGCTCGGATAGACAAAGAAACGAGATAGCCTATAGGATACGAATTGGCGCCCGAACTATGAACTAACGCTTCCATCATCTAACATGCTGAAACAAGAACTAATATGATCGAACTCTAGCGTGTGTGTGTGTGTGTGTGTGTGTGTGTGTGTGTGTGTGTGTGTGTGTGTGTGTGTGTGAATTATCTACGAAAAGACTGAGATCGATAAGTGAATACGCAAACATAACATGGTAGTAATGTAACTTGACGAGGCTATTTGGCTGTGAATACTAAAAATATCTTAATGTCAATCACCATATGAATCCGTTAACGACAGCTAATGATTGACGGCTGGCTGAGTGTCGCAGCTAGTTGGAATTTGAGGCTGCACAAATGCGAGGGAGCCGTGTCATTAGATTTACTGGCACGTCAATGATCCCCTTCGGGGCAAAATTCCGGCACCTCGAAGTCTCTAAAAGCCGCAGTAGTTAATTAATAGGGGCGTAAAACCAAAAACATTAGCCTATTATTTTCTCACGACTGTAATTTATTTTCTCTGATCAAGCAGAAAATTTACGCTGATCAATCGGGTGGTGGTAGACATGTTTATAAGAATCGGCTGCTATCTTAGCGTCTCGGCGGACCCACTTGAAACACTCTTTAGAAGACGCATTGGAGAATGTGTTCTTATTTCCTGGCTAATAAAGGACGTCTCGTTACATTCCATTGAAGTCCGCGTTTTTTTCTTTTACTTGAAACACCAATAACCTCCGCTCGGATCATAGCCAATGAACGATAGCTAGTCTTGTACCTTGTCTTTGCTATGGAACTGTGGACGGACGCTGATTGGCTAAGGATCACAGTGGTTTATTTTTAAAATTAAAATAGCCAATATTTTATTTTAAAAATAAAAAATAACCCCTGGCACTACATCTCATGAAGGGCCTAGGCCTACCAAGCGACCGCTGCCCAGCCATTTGACCTGCAGATATTGGGGTGACGCGTGGTCAGCGCATCGGGTCCCCTCGGCCGTTAATCTTGGTTTTCGCTGCCTCACTGTCAGACAGCTACTCAATTGTCCTCATGAGGCTGAGTGCACCCCGTTACAGCCCTCACGTCAGTTTCTAAAATCCCTGACGGAGCCGGGAATCAAACCCGGGGCCTCCGGGTGAGAGGCAGTTGCACCACCCGAACACCACGGGGCCGGCTAATATTTTATTCCTCTATCTATAAGCACTATAATATTTCGTCACTTAAGGTGTAATGGGCGTATTGTTAACGTGAATATAAAATAGAATGCTAAATATTAACTCGGTACTGTAGAATCTCGGTAATTCGAGGTGGAGGGAACCGCGACTCCCTCGAACTGAAGAAAAATTTGGCATTTTGAAATTACACCTTTGTCAGCACTCATAGTGAATACTGCCAGTGGCACAAACAATATGGTCCAAGACCGGACTGGTTTAACGTGGCGGCAATATACACTGACCGGAAAAACAAAACAAAGACGATCACTTGAAAATTTCAACATTACTTTCATTCAAATCATAAGCTTGCCACGGTGGGTGAGTGGATAGCGTGTCGGTCTACTAACCCTAAGATTGCAGGTTCGCTCCTGGCCATGGTAAGTGATTTTTTTGAAAGGCAGCAAAAATACGACACGCATGTCATACGATGTTGGCATGTCAAAGAACTCATATGAATTCAGTAGGAGTTTTCCGCCAACACTAAGTTCCTCATTTCTCTACTAGAAAGCGCTATAGTGTCAAGGAGCTTAGATGTCTAACCTCCTTGACTTTCATAGCATTCCAAGGAACAACAAAATTTTACATGCAAGCAGCCCTTTTGGCGTAAAATAACAAAGCTTGCATCCAGCACCCGAGGCATACGATATTATTATTATTATTATGATAATAGTAATAATTACTATTAGTGAAATAATGATATGAAGATAATACATCCAGGAAACCTTACTTCCATGCTATAAACAGTAACTAGGCCTAGAGCATTCATATTTATGATTTCAATGACAGTAATGTTGAATTTTTGAAGTGATCCTTTTTTTTTTTTTTTTTTCGCCGGCCAGTGTAGTTCTGTCTCTAGGAGGCCATGTTTACATTCCATGTCTCCATGGAGCCAGGACTTTCCCAGCTCGAGGCACAGCGTTGTCAACTCTCCACATTAGCTGTTGAGAGCAAGCAGCGACACTGAACAGAATTGCGTGAAACTGTGCAACAGTGGAGAACTGACAATCGAGTCGGACTCTGGTCTCTACGTTGACTGACCGAGGAACCATCAGCTATTAGTCAACAGCGAACAGTCATTATATCAATGAGAGACTACGCTCCGGGAACCGAAGCTACTTCAGTCTCTCCCATCTGCTGCGATCAAGAACGTTATCACGCAGTTGTAAGAAAACTATCTATAAGACAGTCATCCGACCTGTTGTCACCTATGGGTGTGAGACATGGGTGTTGACTAGGAGGAAAGAGGATTTGTTGAACAGGTGGGAGAGGAAGGTACTCCATAAGATCTATGGGCCTGTGTGTGATCGTGGAGTGTGGCGCCTCTACACCAACAAGGAGATCTATGATCTGTATGGGGACCCTACTATAGTCGCAGAGGTGAAGAGTTCCCGGATACGGTGGCTCGGACATGTCGAGCGAATGCCTGAGTCAAGGATGGTGTATCAGGTCTTCCATAGGCGACCCACTGGAAAGCGAGGACAGGGGCGACCGAAAAAGCGCTGGCTGAACGATGTCGAGGAGGATCTCAGGATGCTACGTGTCAGAGCTTGGAGGAGGTGCGCACGGGATAGGAAAAGCTGGAAGACTATGGTGGAGCAGGCCAAGGTCCTTCATGGACTATAGCGCCACGGGGTAAGGTAAGGTAAAGAACAGTCATTATATGGTTGTTGTCGGAGCGTGGTACGACGTAACTTTTGAGTCACCGGTCATAACGAGGAGTTTCAGAGAAGTATGTAGTGCCGAAGAGGGTGTTCAAGGTCAGTGTTCAGTTTTCGCGCATTGAAACTGACGATTTGTTATTTTTGTTCATTTTTCAACTGTGATTTATGGGAAAATCGAACTATTGAGACTCCAAATATCGAAACTACTGTAATCGCAATTCAGTGAGCACCCTCTGAACACAGGGTTAGCGATGGTGGTTCTCATATCCTCCATACACATAATGCTTATGGTAGTCGCAGTAGTAGTGGTAGTGGTGATGGACCTCACACTTCTCCTCCTTGTCTTTATCCTTGTCTCCTTTCTTCTTGCCCAGGAAGTGGTTCACCAGCGAACTGTCAACAAATCACAAGAGGGTCGTTAAAAAAAAGCAAATTATCATAAATAAAATAAAACAAATAAAACAGGTCTCTTGATCAACATAAGAATGACCGAGTTTGTTACCAACATCAAAGATGACCCTAGAACGATGAGAGTCAGTGGTAATATCTACATCAAGAGAGTCTGAAGTGTCAAGTACCTTGGAGAATGTTTTTCAGAGGACCTCGGTGAAAGAGAGGCTCTCGAACACAGGAGACTCAAACTAAACAAAGCATACCATGCCTGTAGAAAACTGTACTCTTCCAAACATTTATCTATGAATGCCAAACTAAGAAACTACAATGCAGTAAACCCTTCAGTCCTCTATGAAGCAGAGTGCCTATATCTAACTAAGAAGACCCCATTAAGAGCCCTTGAAGTGCAAGAAAGTAAGTTCCTGAGAAGTATAGTAGGACCAAGGATTCTACCAGATGAAGACGATGGTATAAACCAAATCGTGAGCTCTACCAGCGTCAAGAAATTCTCATAGATGCTATCAGAAGAAGGCGACACCTGTCCAGAATGGACTCTAACAGGTTATCCCATAGGATCGTCAAGGTTGCTAACAAGGGCAAAGCCACTGGATTCTTGTGGATGAAGCAAGTGGAGAAGGATCTTGCGGAACTCCATATTAATCAAAATGGCAAAAATGACCGGAGTAACTATCATATAACTGTCAGAACTACACCCTTCGTAACGTCCCTCACGGAAGCTACCTACAGACCAAAGGACGAGACCAGGAAATGGTCTGAGGAGCGCAAGATTGAATTTAGCAGGAAAATGCAGGAC
Organism: Meconema thalassinum; assembly: GCA_946902985.2. NCBI lineage: Eukaryota > Metazoa > Arthropoda > Insecta > Orthoptera > Tettigoniidae > Meconema > Meconema thalassinum. The sequence continues at coordinate 57,243,307 of OX336401.1, read as the reverse complement.
TATTGGGCCATCAGAAAAGCTCAAGGCACCTACAAGAAAGCAGCTGCCAAACACACCTCTCAGAACACCAATCCACAGTGGGTCAAAATCGAAATCTAGGAGGACAAAATTATTTATTAAAAATTTATTATAATAAAAAAATCAAAATGTATTTACTTATACAGCATTCTCATATAATTGCCGCTCACTATTCTGGGATATAAACGCATCTTAGTGTAAATCTGTCACCACTGTTCGAGCAGTCTGAATTGGAGGGTGAATGTAAGTGGCTGTGGTTTGGTTGTCTTTGTGGTTAGTGTGATGCTTTAAGATGGAACATGCAACTGAAGGTATGATCTTTGTAACGTGTTTCAGTTATTAAAGGGCGTAATTGTTACGTAATTTTAGCTATATTTGCATTATATAATATTTAACTATTATTTTTAAAATTGTATTTTCACTTAGATTTTTAGTATGTCGCGTCAGTCTGCGTCACTTTCTACTTAATCTTAAAATGTAGATAAAGTCTTGTAGTTTACGCCTGTTGTAATTTTTTTTGCATCTTTTTGCAACTTACTTAGTTATTTTACGTTTTAGAAGATGCCGCGCAACCAGTTCTCACACGTTTACAACTGTTTGAAGCACTGGGTTCGACGATTATGTCAAAAGTGGAACTTTGTACTTTGTTAAAAGTAAATCAGGGGTAGAAAATTGTTCTGAAGAGATAACTGAATGCTCTATCTAACTCCTATTCATAGACAATTTCTTGCATGTATAGACGTAGCTTAAAAAAGGTCTTTATGATTTTTATTATGAAGTAAACAAATAATATACGTTGCTTTCCTCTAAATTCATGATTAAAACGTAAAAATAATTTTGTCCCCCTAGATTTCGATTTTGACCCACTGTGCAATCGTGGCAAACAACGATAATGACAGCGCGAAACATACAGCTAAAACACAAGCATCGTGGTCCATAGATGGCCCTAACGAACTGAAAAAAAAAAACGAAAAAAAGAGAAAAAAAAACAACAACAACAATATAAAACTTTCAAACCATAAATATCAGTTATTGTTGATTGTTTTGCACCCCCCCCCCCCCCCCCGTGTATTTGGGTGGGAATGTCAGTGTGTATTCATAGGGAAGAACAACCCTAGCATTTGCTTGAGTAGTGAGAAACCACTTCAAAGATGGCTGGGATGCGCACTTCTGCCTCCAGTGATTGAGTGTATACCTTTGTGCCAAGGAATTTAATTTTGGTATAAATATTTTACCGGCCATCGGGAGAGCGTGGGTTCCAACCCCACCTCGGCCGTCCTGAAAATGGTTTTCCGTGGTTTCCCATTTTCGCCACCAGGCAAATATCAGTAGTGTTCCTTTCAATATGTCCACGCCCGACTTCCTTATAAAATCCTTATTTAGCGGTCACCTGTGAGCATCCCCAGTTGTATCTGCTGACCTAGAGGCGGTAGAGGAATGTTCCCTTGCTGAGTCCGTGGGTGAAGCCAAACTAGGTTCGTTGGTTGGTTCTTCAGTTTAGGGGCTGCGACAATGCGGTCATGTAGCCCCGTGTACTTTGGTTGTGTGTAGAATCTGTCTGATAACCGATGTTACTTGTGATGGCTATATTAGTGTGTGTATCTGTTTTTAATAGGGATGTAGCCGGAGAAAGTTCGCGCCAGATAGCGCTCGTGTAGTACTGGGTAAGCGCAAGGCGATCGTCTTATGTTTCTCCCAGTCAGCTGCGAGGAATGTAAAGATTGTGACCGAGATTTCAAGTAAATTATATCTGCTCTAATTTTACTCCAAGACTATATTAATTAATTCTATAGGTATATAACCTAATACGAAGTACGTCCAGATAGTAAGTTCCGTTTGGTAATAACATTAAATTGTGTACAGATACAGAAAAATTATTTATTGCACAATATTCTACAATCCTTAAACTACTTTTCCACATAACTGCCGAAATGTTGCAGGCATTTGTTGTAGCGTGGCACGAGTTTTTGTATACCTTCTTCTTAGACGTGTGCCGCCTGTGTCTTCAACTACTGCCGACCAAAGTATTATGTGCACTTGAGTTTGAAGGTTGTTTGTGAAGTAACCAATAGACATATATAAAATCCAATAACACCATCATTTTCGTCGTTCTATTTTACGTTAGGTCATGTAGGTTTGGAATTTTAAATATATATTTTAATATTATTTATCGCAGTTGGAACACAAAAAGTGCACGTTTCTAAGAGTGATTCAAACATGCGTCACATTTAAGAATTATTATCTCAAAAACCCGTCATCAGATCGAATCCAAATTTTAACACAATATAAATTGGAATGTTGTATAACTGGTTTATTAATTTCAAAATTGTGTGTGTCCAAGAAACAAAGTTGTTATCATTTTTGTAAGGTAACTTTTTCTCGGCTCGGGGTGGTTGGAAAATGTAGTTCTTGGTTGCATTGTAATCCTTATACATCGAAACGTTATGCTGTATGACTGTCAAATACGTAAATTAATTCACTTATTTTATATCGGTTTGTATTTCTACAGGGAAATAACACATGTTTCACCAGCTAGCCGCTCCGGGAAAAGCTGTACAGCGTTGCCGAAATGGTGCCCACACGCATCATGGCGCGTCTCGCCCCAAATCTCACGATCACCAATTCATGAAATTGTTACCGAAAAACTGAACTTTCGTAAACTTTACCGACGTTGGGTACCAAAGATTCTTACGGAGAAACACAAAACAAAACGGATGGGTAGTGCACTTCAGTTTTTGACGCGTTACAATGAAGGCGGCGAAGAATTTCTGACACAGATAGTCACAGGAGATGAAACTTGGGTTTCTTACGACACCCCTGAAAGTAAGCAGCAATCAATGGAATGGAGGCACACTTCATCCCCAGCAAAGGTTAAGCCGAAACAAATCTTGACACCTCGGAAAATGATGTGCTCAATGTTCTGGGACTGGAAAGGCATCTTACTCATTGATTTCTTACCGCGTGGTCAAACAATCAACGCAGATGCTTACTGCGAGACACTTAGGAAATTGCGCCGCGCAATACAGAATAAGCGCCGAGGGTTGCTGTAAAAAGGTGTTGTTTTTCTTCGCGACAACGCACGACCACACACTGCAAATGTGACCAAAAAAAAACTCCTACAGGGATTTGGCTGGGACGTGTTTGACGACCCTCCGTACAGCCCTGACCTCGCTCCTAGCGACTTTCATCTGTTCACACATCTCAAGTCTTTCCTTGGCGGTCAACACTTCAACAATGACGACGAGCTGAAAGAAGATGTTTCCAACTGGTTGAAGACACAGGCGGCAAACTTCAATGAAGAAGGTATCCAAAAACTTGTGTCACGCTATGACAAATGCCTGCAAAAGTTTGGCAGTTATGTGGAAAAGTAGTTTAAGAGGTGTAGAATGTTGTGCAATAAATAAATTTTTCACGGAACTTACTTTCTGGACGTGCCTCGTATATTATGGACGATTTTCAGCGTTTAAGCGTTAAACATCTGCAAAATGAGCTACGGACCAGAGGCACGAAAACTATTCGGAGGAAGGAAGAATTAATACAGCGGTAATAACAAAATTCTAACACTCTTTATTATTCAGCATGCTTTCTCCTAAAGATTACTATTACTTGAGTATTGTAGGTCTATATTGATAAATATCTCCATAAGACTTAAATCATAAATATAGATTTAAATATTCACTTGCTCCGCTTGCTTATATACTTCGATTCATGTCTCTTCTTAGGTTGATAGCTTACATGAAACTGTCGTGTTTTAAGGTACCGTAAACATAATCAAAGAAAGTTGATACCGGTAATGTAGGCCTATACCTCGAAAGTTCATTGCAACGTTTGGTTTTTATGTCATTTTGTCAATTTCTCAATAAAAATCGTTCCCGTACCCCTTGGAAACGACTTAGGGGTACAATTGTTTTAAAGTTTGAGAATCCCTGATTTAAGGCCACGAACTGTTTCCATTCATCTGACTATGTCTCAAGAATGAAGAAGTCAGTCGCTACCACATTTTTTTTATTTGTTTTTTGTTTTGTTGGGTTCGTGGTCCACGGAAAAAGCGACGGAACAGCGCCCGGTTTTAACCTTGCTCTCTCACCTTCAAATACAAACGCATAAATTCAGCGGTTGTTCTCGAAATGTCTAATCAGTTTATAGGTACAAAATAGAAATTATTTCCCTTTGTACATCACACTTATCCAACACAGTTTTCGTGAAGTCATCGGGTTGAAAATTATGGGCTCGCACTTAAATATTTTCGGTCAGATTTTTCTCACCGAAATATTTCCTCCTAATAGCATGTAAACATTTCTTTATTTTGTGGAAATTGGTGAAACGAAAACGAGCTTCCCTGATTTTTGCAAAGAGGAACACTGCAATAGCTCGGCATTGTCACGAAAATAACAATATAAACAACTTAAATTCGTGGATATAGTGGCATGAGAATACAGGAGACAACTGAAGAGCGCCTTGCGCTTACCCAGTACAACAGCAGTGCGCTCTATCGGTGCTAGTTCTATACATCCCTATTCAAGTAAGGACTACAGACATTCGATTTTCAAGTAGTTCCAACTTTTGCTACCAAACGCCATCGTCAACGACCAACTAGTTCTGAACTTTGTTACTAGATGCCACCACAGTCGGCTTCTGGCGACGAACGTTGGAAGCTAAGAGCGTTAGTCAAATATAACCTATAATTTAGCTTCTCACAGGTGTAATTAGTGGAATGTTATTTCTCTTGCCATAAATCTATGACATGGGACCGCCGGCTTTACTTCCCCTCCGAAGGAAGGCATACTGAAGGATTTTCAACCGTCTTAAAAAACGAAGATTTCGGCCGGGTTTGAACCCGCGACCTTGGGCAGAGAAGCTCAGCATGCTACCGACTACGCCACCGAAGCCGAGCTAGAGAAGTTATTATTATTGCTTGGAAGGTGCAGTGCCCTGATTAAAATCAGAGTATTGTTTTATACATTCCGCAAGGTATCTCTTAGAGTTGTTGTTAATAACTTAAGGGGCTTCGCGACATCGTGGTCATGCAGCCCCATGTACTTGGGTGTGTGTAGAATTTATTTGATAACCTGTGTCTCTGTGATGTCTGTACTATTGTGTGTAGGCCTATTTGTAATTGAGGTAGGTTTTGGGTAGGAAGCGGCCGTGGCCTTAAGTTAGGACCATCCCAGCATTTGCCTGGAGTAGAAATGGTAAACCACCAAAAACCACTTCCAGGATGGCTGAGGTAGGAATCGAACCCAACTCTTCTCAGTTAATTTTTCCTCACGAGGCTGAGTGTACTCAGACCAGAATTACATTTCTTGCCAGAACCGGGAATCGAACCCGGGCATTCACGGTGACAGCCAAGAATGAGGCGAACATGGGGTTAGATCATATGGACTACTAAAGACACTAACGACGTTAAATTGTAATGGAATGATTTTATGAAAACAGAGAATGATATTGCGGGCGATGAAGTGATTCCTGCGCTGGCCGATAGATAGCACTGTGGTCTGTCCAAGTAATGAATGGTGACGCTAGATAGCAGCAACAGCTCTCACGATAGCTTACAAACTCTAATGAGCACGTGGCGATCACTATTTTGTGTTTGGGTACGAACTTAAGATTAATATTTACAAAGCTAAAGCACGTGGAGGCTCATAATTGCCAACACTATCAAGTGACTTTAGTGTCTATTGTGTTGGCCCTGCACATAAACAACTGACTAACGGCTTTTTCCACAATCATTATAAAGTGGTCAAAGTCCTATTCCCGATTAACATTGTTGTTGTTATTCAAACAAGTGATTTACGTTTGTGTGTAGCTAGTTGAGGGATTATTGTTTATTTGATTGTATAGTACATATTAAATCCCATATTTCCATGCTATAGATGTAATTGATGCTATGATGACTAGGGCTAGGGTTTTTAGGTGCTAAACACAGGAAAATGTTTATTTTTTATGTATTAAAAATATCTGAAATATGTGACAAAAAAGGAAACATTTTTAATTATAATTTAGTTCATTAATGTGAATATGCAGTACTCACGAATGCAATGTTGCTATGCCTCACTGACTGCGAAGCATTACAATACACAACGAGATACATCTTCAGGTTGTCCATCACAAATAACCGACGATTATTCCGAAACACTTCTTTTGAAGGCGCGAAACTGCGGCAATATGTTTCTTGCCCTCGAGGTGTGGTGTAACTTGAGATCTCTGTTCATCCTTGATTGCTTTCTCACATGGTGGGAAGAACAGAACCCCCCATCAGAAGTAAAATTATCTTTAAATTCTGCAACATACCGTACTGCTGCAGACGATAGCTTGCAGTTGTTTTTACTTCAGGCATCGTAGAACTGCCTTACACTTCACAGTGCCAGAAATGAACTGCATGTGAGTGACATTGGTTCCACGTAGCTGGGGGAGGGGGAGGTCTAGGACGTGGTGCAATGTGGCTATGGACAAGGAAATCGCCGGCTTCCACAGTGAGTGGCACGGGGCGACAAGTTAAGAATCACACAGTTGCAAGCTGACATACGCTTTGCATGAAGATTAGACAGCTCACAGGTTCTTCCCCGTTGAAGAAACACAGAAAAAAATGCAATAAACCGATAGATCTAGCATACTGTTTTAAAAGAAAATTAAATATTATGTCCTTTTATGTGCTAATAAGTGAAAAACAGGAATTAATGTATTTATACAAAATTGGTTAAAATATGTATTTACATAAAAGTCCGAGCCCTAATGATGGCATATTCACGGTTCATTGCACATCAGAAAGCAAATTAACTGCCTTGTGAATTGATAGTGTTCCCAAATATACATATAAGCAATGATGATGATGAAGATAATTGTTGTTTTAAGGGGCCTAACATCTAGGTTATCAGCCCTTAATGGTTTGAGTATAATAATAATAATATCGTATGGCCTCGGGTGCCGGGTGCAAGCTTTGTTATTTGACACCCAGAGGGTAGTTTGCCTGTCGAATTTCGTTCTTCCTTGAAGCGCTATGAAAGTCAAGGAGGATAGATATCCAAGCTCCTTGAACACTATAGCGCTTTCTAGTCGAGAAATGAGGAACTTCCTGTTGGTGGAAACCCCCGAAATTAATTTTACCATTATGAACACGGCCTACTTAATTCAAATGGGTTCTTTGACATGCCAACATCGTATGACATGCGTGTCGTAATTTTTGCCGCCTTTCAAAAATCACTTGCCTCGGCCAGGAGCGAACCTGCAAGCTTGCGGTTAGTAGACCGACACGTTAATCACTCACCCACCGTGGTTTGGGTGATAGTGAAAGATGAGATCAGAATGAAAACTATAACTAATACTAACTACAGACTTACTTACTAGAAGAGGAAATGGTAAACAAATAAAGGATAAGGCAAATAAAGGACAAGAAGAAAGGAAATGCCCTCAACCCTCGAAGAATGAGGATTGAGGGACTTGGGAGGAAGGAGAGCCAGGAAAGGAAAAGAGGAGAAGGTCCGCCCCAGAGGCAAAGGGAAAAGGGGGAAAAACCGGACCCAGCTCAGAAATCATTCGGGGTCGCCAACTCCCGAACGCACCAGCAATGAGTCAATGAGGGTGTAGCACTATCTAGCAGGGGCGTATATAAGCCCCCCCCCCGAAATTTTTGTCACATATAATATTTGTTTTTGAATTAAGACATTAAAAACTAATAAACCATGCATACCATATATGGATCCATACAAAGAGTTGAAAAATTTAAGTACTTAGGAGAATATATACAAATAGGAGGATCAAACAAGGTGTCTAACATAGAACGAACGGAAAAACTCCAGAAAGCATACAAACTTAGGCTACATGGTCACAGTATAATAAGAAAAGCATATCAAGACAGGCCAAACTTAGACACTACAAAACAGTTGTATTACCAGAAGCATTGTATGCGTCAGAAAGACCACAATTAGAGCATCTGGCATCATAGAAACAGAAAAAATTGAACGTAAAATTCTGAGAAAAATATTTGGAGCAGTACACAGAGATGGGATATTGATGAAAAGACCTACCAAAGAGCTATATGAACACACAGACAGACTCACTGATATCATTAGGAAACGCAGACTAACTTTCGGCGGGCACATACAGAGAATGAACAATAAACGACTTACAAAGAAAATCTTTGATCTAGTAAACAGTTCAAGAAGGAAAACAAATTGGTATCATGAAATAGAAGACGACTTAAAGCAATTAGGGAGCAACAAGCAAATGATAGAAGACAGAGAAAAATTCAGAAACAAAACTAAGAACGCCAAATTTTTAGTAAGTGAAACGAAGAAGATAGGAACATTGTGGACGGAACAAAGGAACAGGAGCACAGTCAAAGGATGAAGAGATTTTGGGAAGATAAGAAGAAGAAGAAGAAGAAGAAGAAGAAGAAGAAGAAGAAGAAGAAGGGAAAGAAGTAAAAATTGTGACATCATGAGATATTTAAGTTCAAACACTGTCCATAAGGGCAAAAATGATGTAATAATAATAATAATAATAGCCTATACATATCGAGTACTATTGTTACTAGGCGACGTATGGCAACGTTGCAAAGCAAGGCGACGGTAGTGCGATGTGAACTGTGTGACAATCAGTTTGCTCTGATCATATGTGTAACAACATAACCTCTTATTACTCTCCAGTGCCTTCGCTCTTATGAACGAACCAAGAACAGCAACAAGTGCCCTTGAAACGTGTGACAAAAGTATTTTCCTTCATCTTTATACCCTTATCAAACTTTTAGCAAATGTGCCTCTCTCTGTAGCTACTGGTACTGCCGAACGGAGTTTGAATTGGTTGGAAACATACTTATGAAATTCTACATCTGGAAACAGACTCAACGGTCTAGTATTGTTACAGAGACATACATCACTGATTATGAAGTTCTAAACTGATTTGGTAATGCTTCAAGAAACCTTGACTTTATATTATAGTGTAAGTTGTAAATCAAACCAGTAATGTTAATTCTTTCCATGTAAACACTATCAAGTAAGCAAGATGATTGTATTAATAAATAGTAACATGAAATTGTCTTAGTTGTGTTTGACATTAACCAAACATAAAACATCACAACAGGCGCGGATCTAGAGTTTGGCTTTGGGGGAGGGGTCAGAGAATCGAAATTGTTAACAAAAATGGTATCAGTAAAAACGCAATCACAAAATAAACAAACGTACAAAACCAGACCAATTTTTTTGCAAGCTACATGGATAGAAATTTGATGCGTTTAGCGCACCAAAAATATTCGTACAAATTGCAAAGGCGTGTTTTGCGACTCTTACATCGAGTTTCGGGAAAAGTATCAAGGTACTTTACAGTTTCGGCAAGTCGAGTTGGTACCGACAAAGGGAGAAAGTCACAGCTTAAATTGCCAACCAAGCTTGCAGTTTGGATGTCGGTAAAATTTTTGGTGCGAAAAAAGCCCCAAATTCCTATCCGTGCGTTGCTGCACATTCATCGTGACATCACTATAAACATCGATTCGGTAATCACAAGGTTTGCTAAACAAAATAGACGAGTTGATTTTGTTATATAAATAATCGTTTTTATATAACAGGTATGAAGTTGTAAATATGTACAGTTGTAACAGAACATAATAATTGCAATAAAGATATTTCAGTATTGAATAAAATGAAAAAAAAACTGTTTTTCAGTTAAAATTTGTTAAGTTTTATTTGTCTGGTTATTGTGTTTTCGTTTTTTGAGTTTGCAAAAAAAGTTGGTCTCCGTTTGGGGAGGGGGGGGGTCATGACCCCCGTTACCCCCCCCCCCCTTGCATCCGGGCCTGCATCACAACAAATTGGTTGTAAGAGTGATGCCAGATAGCCTTAAAACTCGTCATTTTTCACCAGATTATAGAAAAGTTTCACGGGGAGAAACCCCGGACCCTCTATTCTCTGGGGCCTATACAATGCCCCCCTAACTCCTGGTTGCCCCCCCCCCCCCCCACCAAAAAAAACTCAATATACGACCCTGCTATCCAGGGTGCACCAGAATTGGTGGGGCTACTCACACCCTGCCTCCTTAAGGGCCTTGAGATAAAGGCAGGAGATATGAAAAGAACACAAGAGGTCTGACCCCTCGAAGAATGAGGGATCAGAAAGAATGGGTTAAGGGCCAATTAAGGCGGTAAAGTAAAAGACTCCCTAGACCGCGGATAACCAAATACCGTCGGGTTCGGAAAAGAACAAGCGTTGACCAAAAGAGGTCGATAGAGAAGATCACAGAGAGGAGCCCGGCACGAGTAAGTGGTAGCAATGCCGAACTCAGCTGGGGTCCCGTGGTCGCCAACCCACGTCCCACTAGTTGTGAGCCCCTGGTGGATATAAGCAATACAAAACAAGGAAAAGCGGCCGATAACCTAGATGTTAGGCCCCTTAAAACAACAACAACAACAAACAAGGAAAAGCCCTACTGATTATCTTAGCAAGAAGGTTGGTGGGGAAGGTGTGTGAAATTTGGAGGTTATGGTACCACAATGTTACGAATAGCAGTATAGTTTGTTTATTACAAAGAACGATTCTCCTGTACTCCCACACTTTCTATTACTTAAAAAGCGGCTTCGGTGGCGTAGTTGGTAGCATGCTAAATTGCTGTGCCCAAGACAGCGGGTTCAAATCCGGCCGAAGTGTCGGATTTTTTAAGAGCGTTAAAAATCCTTCAGTATGCCTTCCTTCGGAGGGGAAGTAAAGCCGGCGGTCCCATGTCATAGATTTATTGCATGTAAAAGATTCTTCCACAGACTAAACTTGTGTGGAGCTAAATTTCTAGGTTATATTTCGTCGGAACGCTCTATCAAAGTTCCAACGTTCACCACTAGGTGTCAGCGACATGTGGTAGCGAAAGTTGGAACTACTTGAAATTGAACGGAACTTGTAGCTCACCCTATGGGTGACCGCATTGAAGCAGCTCCAACCTCTGGGGAGCCGATCATGTCCTCAGACACTCCTGGCACTAAAAGTCATACGCGAATATTACTTTTTAAAAAGATACAAATTAAAGACGACTGATCAATCAAAAGTAGCAATATTACCAACTTTGTGGAACAAAACTAGGGGACAGATCTTAAGTTCTGAAAGCGCATTGGCTCCTAACGTTACAGATTCTGTATTTCTTCGTTGTAATACACAAATCGGTTGTTTAATACAATCAATAATGATCTACTGTATGTTCGTGATAACTCTCGTTCACTGTCATTGCATAAATTGGCACTTACAGTCAGCAAAACCCTCCTAGATCCTTCGGTCAGTTGTATTCTTTGTTTCCATGATAATTCTTGCATCAAGGAGGCGTTGGAATTGGCGATGTGCGTGGCGTTCGTACCCAAACATTACGTCATCACCTTGTATCTAAGAATCTCAGATCTACTCTGTTATTAGTCCTATATGCATCTTGTTCAGTTCCCACAATGATACTGGAACTATCGATATAGAAACAGGTGACCTATGACAAGAATAGGAATGAATGTAATAAACCTCAATCAAGTGCTCTCGTTTCCCGACCTTCAGTTGTTGAGTTATTGTTTTAAGGGCCGGAACAGCGAGGTCATCAGTTTCCAACTTTGGGTACTAGCCTACCAATAAAATGGTACATATTACTATTACTATTAATATTACTATATTCCCATTTATCTCTCATACAAGTGGTGGAAGGAGGCAGATGACCTCGCTATTCCACCCCTTAAAACGACAAAATATATACCTCTGTCCGAAAAGTTCGGTAAATGGGTCTATATTACGAACGGATTGTTGGCTTACCTGAAACAGCCGTTACTGTCCTTCGAAGTAATCCTCGTGCATGGTTAGCCTATGCTCTTCTTAGAACGACTGAACAAGACCTGGAAACTACTGGCATACCGTAGTCTTCAAACCTCTAAATTGAAAGCAAGAGAGAAGCGTGAATTTATGCAACCTAACATGCCCACCTGTTTGACGGGTGGCAGTGAGAAGGGTGAATGTCCCGTGGAATGGAATGGTCCTGAAAACCATCGTCACGGGTGACGAGACCTGTTGCATGAAGTACGACCTCAAAGGCAAGCGTCAAAGCATGGAGTAGCGGGATCCAGGGTCGCCGAAAAGCCCTGAAGGGCCAGAGGTTTTCGGACATCCAACGTAATGTGACGACCCAACTGAAGGCTATGCCAGGAATTGTACAGCCGTTCTCAGAAGTGCATAACCATCCACGGGGATTACTTCGAAGGATAGTAACGGCTGTTTCAGGCAAGCCAACAATCCGTTCGTAACATTGACCCATTCACCGAACTTTTCAGACAGAGGGTGAATATGTCTTATTGCTCACACCTGCTAATACGCTTCTTTATTGCAACATGTTTTCGGCCCTTCATAGGGATCTTTTTCAGCTTCTTTTCTTAGCGTAACAACTCCATATGTATTCTTTATGATTCATATTATGTATTAATGGCAATATAAATAAACATTACGAAATGGACGTGCTTACTTTATCAATTACTCGTATTTAAATCACAAAACAAACGTCTAAATATTTAATTCAATAATTCAATATATACATAATGAGTAGTTCCGTGAAGAACTAAATAGCCTATTTTCATTTATCCTACTTATGTTAATTGCCCTTTCAACATAAAAATTTTCAGTTTGATTGCTGTAAGAGATTCAGAGATATTGAGAACCGTCTAAATATTTCGGATGGTCACCATGTTGGATTTTAATATATGTAGGCCATAGAGTTATGTACTATTAGATGACGATTTTTGTGTAGGTTCATTATTCAAACGTTGACTTCGAACGCATGATTAGAGGACAAGAGATAAAAACCTCATTTTAAAATTTCTCACAGCCACCATCTAGAGGTTTTGTAAGCAACTGAACTAAATCAGATGTCAGTGCATTGAAATTTGTATAGTCATATTCTGTACCAAGTTTCACTGCGTTCGGTTGATTAAATCGCGAGAAAGGTCTATTTAAATGTTTAAACTTCGCATGGCCGCCATGCTCGTTTTGTAGTTAACAGGTATTTGAAAGTCACATAGGTGAACTTTTAGTTGTGCCCTTTATCACAGTACAGAGTTTCTGGGTGATATCAGTAATAGTTTCGGGGATATAGAATGCCGGTGAAATATTTCGCACAGCCACCATGTTGGATTGGTGAGACGTAATAAAATTGGAAGGACACGGTCGTGGTCGGCCAAAATATTACTGCGACCTTACCGAGTTTCATTGAAATCACTCTTGCCATTTAGAAGTTATTAGGGACACACACACGGACGCACGCACGCACACATACACATCCACACACACGCGGACAAAATGTGATCTCATAAGTCTAATTTTTCATAAATGAAAATAGGCTAGAAAATGTATTGTTTTGATACAAAGAACTCTCAAAATTAAATGTGTTTGGTGGAGGTCTTACTCGATTTGAAGTTGCCCATCTAATATCAATATAGTCTCTACAATTCTGGATTATATGGATAAACTTGGTCCCGCTGCGAAACTCCCGGCACGATTGTACGTGTTCTGTTCATTTTATTACTGGAATGATCTGTATGTTTTTAGCCTATTTTCATGTATAAAAAAATAGGCTTACGAGATCACATTTTGTCCGTCTGTGTCTGTGTGGGCGTGTGATGGTGTGTGTCCCGCCCCCTAATAACTTCTAAACGGCTGGAGCAATTTCAATGAAACTCGGTAAGTTCATAGCACTATTCCGGACGACCCCGACCGTGCCCTTCAAATTTTTTTACGTCTCACCAATCCAACATGGCGGCTGTGCGAAATATTTCACCAGCACTCAATATCTCCGAAATTATTACCGATGTCACCCTGGAATACTTTACGGTGATAAAGGGAACTACTAGAAGTTCACCTATGTGACTTTTGAAAACCTGGTAACTACAAAACCAACATGGAGGCCAAGCAAATTTGCGACTTTTAAATAGACGTTGCTCGCGATTTAACCAACCAAACGCAATGAAACTTGGTACAGTATATGTATATACACATTGTAATGACCGACATCTAACTTCGTTCAATTGTATACATAACTTCAATATGGCGCCTGTGTGAAATATCTCAACGACATTCTATAACTCTGAAACTATTAGCGGTATTGCCCTGAAATTTTGTACGGAGATAAAGGGCACTACTGAAAGTTCATCTATGAGACTTTCAAAAACCGTTTAACTACAAAACGAATATGGCGGCCAAGCGAAGTTGAAAAATTTTAAATTGACCTTTCTCGAGATTTAACGATCCATACGCAATGAAACTTGGTACAGGAAATGTTTATATACATTTTAATGAACTGGTATCTAATTTAGTTCAATCGTTTACGTAACCTCAAGATGGCGGCTGTGCAAATTTTAAAATTAAGTTTTAATTTCTTGCGTCGTAATCATGCGATCGAAGTGAAAGTTTGAATAATGAACCTACGCAATAATTTTCCTTTAATGGTACGTGACTCTATGGCCTATAAATATAACAATCCAACATGGCGACCATTCGAAATATTTAGATCGATCTCAATACCTACGAATCTATTACAGCAATCACACTGAATTTTCTAATGTTCATAGGGGCTATAAACATAAGTTCACCTATAGGACTTTCAATAACCTGGTGATCACAAATCCAACATGGCGGCGACGCGAAGTATAAATATTCACATGGACGTTTCTCAAAATTTAACCATGCGAGTGCAGTGTCACTTGGTACAATACATCCTTATATACATGTTAATCCACTGGTTTCTAATTTTTTCAATTGTTTCCATAACTACAAGATGGCAGCTGTGCGAAATTTTAAAATCTCGTTTTTACTTCTTGTGTCCTAATCATGCGATTGAAGTTTGATTACTACACGTACACAGTAATCTTCATGTAACAGTACATAACTCTAAGACCTACATATAAGCCTATAAAAGTCCAACATGGCGACCATCCGCAATGTTTAGCCGGTTCTCAATATCTACGAATCTATTACAGCAATCAAACTGAAATTTTGTATGTTGATAGAGGCAATAAGTAGGATATATGAAAATAGACTGTATAGTTCTTCACGGAACTACTTGTTAATTATCTTGTCAATGTCGTTTGGTCTGAAAATTCGTTGTTTAAGTCATATACTTCAGTGTAGATCGCCATTTCATTCAAAAAGAAGAAGTGGATAGACATTTAATTGCACTCACTGTACTGCCAAGTTGTCCACTAGGTGACCACACAGCACCACCAGCACAAGGATCGCAGTCTGAAACAATTAGAAAGATTTTGTTCAAACCTTGGATCATAAAAAACAACAGTAGGTACAATCCTAGAAATGTCATGCGTGTTAAGTCCCACAACACGACTGCAAAGATATGTTGGAAGGTTGAAGGTTCGAACCCCACTGTTGATAACTGCCATTCTGACTGTATTGGCATTAATGTATTCTCGCACTCGGAGCCCTAGTTTCCATTCCCGGCTCCGTGGTAATAATAATACACTAATGTTAATAACATTATAGCATGGTCATTCAACCTGAAGTATTATACACATCAGAAACCCTAATCACCAGTTATACCAACATTCCGAGACAGAATTTAGTTCAAATAAGAGTACAATAAATTAACTAATAACTTTCAATCGGTCAACTAGTGTTTATTTGGCGATAAATAGCCCATAAGACTTTGGCTCAAAGAAGTTGAAGTGATGGAAGCCATTTTCCAGTGCTGCCTAGAACGCTTTTCAGTCGGTCAACACAAATTGTGCCCAATTATATTCGGCAGGAAACAAGTACAGGGTCATCGAACATGGTTGCAGCAATTTCAAAAAATCATATCTCCCGTTGAAAGCGAGAAAAATTATTAATTCGACCTGAAAACTAATCAGGAAATTATCAAGTTTTAGCTTTTGATGTGACTGTACTCCGCCCATGACCTTCAGCCGATGCGCAGTATGAGTACGCGATAGGAAGCTGCCATGCCACTGTTTCCGTAGTGAGTGTGATTGCAATGGCGACAGTTCAGCAGAAAGCACAGTGTGTGTTGTGGTTAGCGGAGTTTAAATCCGTTATAATTTTTCAGTGCACCTTCCGACGTGTTTATGGTAGGGACCCCCCTCATGCTAATAGCATTACTGCTCGGGTCTAAGCTCTGTGAACTAGCGGGATGAAGAGCAGAGGCAGGGTAGGAGCAGGCGAGAATTCAGAAGCCTGTCGACAGCCCGCCGTGTTACCTGACATTCTCGTCTATTCCAATTCTGCTAACATGTGTCTTTTCTGAAACCAGTGTGGTGTTACGAATAAGTCAGTGAGTCACCGACCAATGTATTTGGTTCGCTACTATGCACGGACCGAGAAACCTCATCACTCGTCAACACCATTTCTCATAGTCCACGATCCACATTCCTATCAGGTTCACGCAGCTTAGACTCGAGCAGTAGACGGTACATGAAACTGGCAGCGTTGTTGTGAAGAAGTCCCCCGGACGCCCTAGATCGAGTGACGAAACAATCGTGCGCACATAGAATCGTTATTACTAAGGCCCGGAAATTCATGCACTATGAAATGAATAAATATGCTTGCAAAAATGCACTAATTATTATTGGCCATATATGCATCACTTTTCAAAAAATATGCGCTATGAAACTACTACGGCAATTACGATCACTCCGTATTCAAAGGAAGATTGTAGTTTAACGTGGCCGTGAATCTTGTTATTATGAGCCACGGGACCTGCTTTTTACGTGGAATCCGAACCACAGGACATGGCATTTCACTTCGAAAATCTCACATGCATTGACCGGGAATCGAAACCAGTCGCCTTGGTGAGAGGCCGACAGCTTGACCGCTGTGCCACCACGCCCCAAACACGCCGTATTCATTAGCGGTACTATTTTGATTATGAAGAAAATATGAACAGAAGGACACCTTAAAATATCTCAACTATGAAACAGTTCTAAATAGTAGGAAATGTTATTTTATGAAGCTTCAAGCAGTGTTGACCATGAATAATTATTTTATAATGTTAATTTTTATGTATAACTGATATATACAGGGTGCTTCAAAAAATGTATACACACTTTGAACTTCCATAGAAAATTTATTTACTGTTCTACAAAGTTAAATTTCAGGAAATTAGAAAGCTTAAAGTCCAATGTAAATGAAACATAAATAACAAATGTTAATACTGTTCAAATTGGCGACCTGCAGCATCAATACAATTCTGAGTACGAGTCACCACTGATTCTGTACATCGTATCAAAACGTCCAATGAGATTTCTCTACACACGGCTTGAATCTCATTCCAAAGAATGTCTAGGTTACGTGGTTTACTTTTGTACACCTCATCTTTTACTGTGCCCCATAAGAAGAAATCCAGTGGTGTAAGGTCTGGAGAGCGTGCTGGAAACTCGATTGGCCCCCTGCGTCCTATCCACTGGCCCGGCAAATTTTGATCCAGGTAAGCTCGTACGTCCCTGTGATAGTGCGGCGGGGCACAATCTTGTTGAAAATAAAAATTATCATTACCGTATAATGCACGAATGGCAGGAAATATGGAATCAGCAAGCATTGTTAGGTAAGTTATACCAGTTACAGTGTCTTCAAATCGAAAAGGTCCAATGAGTCCCCTTGAAGACAAACCGCACCACACATTTACACCAGGCAAATTTACAGCTTTTTCAATTGTAATGTGAGGATTTTCTTCACCCCAGTAAACACAATTGTGCCTATTGACAGTTCCATTAAGTTTGAATAGGGCTTCATCCGACCAAATGATGCTACCCATAAATCCCGGTTCACGTATCACCATCTCCTGAAACCATTCACAAAATTGCAACCTTCGATCTGGATCGTCGTTACTTAGCTGTTGCACCAGCCTTGGAATGTAAACACGATACTTGCCTCTCTTCAGAATGCGTAGCACGCTGCTAGCACTTACATCACTTTCACGTGCCCCTTGCCTTGAAGATTTGTTAGGAGAGCGTTGAAACAGTTCCAAGACTGCCGTTGATGACTCATCACGTGTAGCTGTTCGAGGTCGACCTGAATGACCTTTATGCACATCACACACTGTTCCATGAACTTCGAATTTGTCTCGTATGCGTGTAATTGTTAATCTTGAAGGTGGTTCTGTATCATACTCCCTTCTCCACTGTCTTTGAACTTCATTTACATTCTCAAACTTCCAGTACCACATAATAACCTGCTTACGTTCTTCAAAACTCAAACGTACGTCCGCCATGTTGATATTACAAATTCCAACTGACAATATAACATAGAGGATTATGCTGCCACCTGGCGAAGAAATATAACATTAGCCTTGTAGAGCGGGAAAACTACGATAGTTTAAAGTGTGTATACATTTTTTTGAAATGTAATAGTACATTATGCAACGAGCCTATAATGGCAATAATTAAGACACGAGTATCGAGTATGTTTATAAAACGAGCGTAGGCGAGTTTTATAATTTCCATACGAGTGTCTTAATTACCATTATAGGCGAGTTGCATACGACTGTTTATGCTCGACGGTAACTATTACAGTATAACTATTTTATGTTCGAACATAAATGTTCATAAATATCTGTTGAGATTTCACGAGTTTTATGTACTGAACAGAGCGGATGGGACGCAGAAAATACCTTGTATTTGACCATGGCTTCCTCGATTACCCCATTATGACACTAGGACACGCAGTGCAATTTAAATTAGAAGGCCTTGGAACTCAGCGCAGGTGCGATGCTATTCTCACCTAATTGGTCACACAACTGTTTCTTGAGCTCTGATTGGTGGGAGATACTGTTTCATAATGAAGAATAGTGTTGTAATGACCCTCATTATGATACAGTTTTCTGAGATATGATATTTACATTTCGACATCGTCGAACATAATAGTACATTATGCAACGAGCCTATAAAGGCTATAATTAAGACACGAGTATATTTATAAAACGAGCGTATGCGAGTTTTATAATTTCCATACGAGTGTCTTAATTACCATTATAGGCGAGTTACATACGACTGTTTATGTTCGACTATAATTATTATAACTATTTTATGTTCGAAGATAAATATTCATAAAAATCTGTCGAGATTTCGCCAGTTTTATGAACTGAACAGACGCATGAGACGCAGAGAATGCCTTGTATTTGACCATGGCCTTCTCGATTACCCCAGTATGACACTAGGCAACGCAGTTTAGAAGGCCTTGGAACTCCACGCAGGTGCGATGATAACCTTATCTAATTGGTCAAACAACTGTTTCTTGAGCTGTGATTGGTGGGAGAAACTGTTTCATAATGAACAAGAAGTTCCGTAACGAACTAAAGAGCCTACTTTTCTTAAAATTTAATATCCATGCCAATGATTAATCTATATGGATCTATCTAGAATAATGACGAAATTATGTTGGTAATATCGAAATTTCTAATTAGTTCGAAATACTGTATACCTGGCATACTGTAGCCTAATAGAGAACTACAGTTGGCAGCCCTGGTGACTGAATATATTCTTAGTTCCATCTCTTAAGGTACAGAATACAAAATTTGGTTGAAGTCCAATGGATAGCATGGACGTTACATGCATTTAAACATTGGATGTAACAGCGCGCGTAAAATCATGTTGGCAACAATGGCATACATGTATTGGTCAGAAATAATCTGAAATAATATGATCTATTGTTGTGTCAATTTTGAATAAAATCCATTAGTTAGTATAGAAGTTACATGCATTTTAAAATTGGATCTATCAGCAGGCTTAGAATCATGTTGGCAGCACTGACGTATATTAGTTACTCCAAATTAATCTAGAATGCCAGGTACTATACGTGTGCAAAGTTTAGAGCTATTGGCTTGCATACTTTCTGATATATTGATATTAGGGTAACAAAAATAGAGACAGTATTTACTAACAGTTGGCAGCCCTGGTTACTCTTAAGAATCGGCATATACATATCTGCTATGGTACACATAGCACATACGAAATTTGGTTGAAATCCAAATGATAGTATAGAAGTTACATGTATTTAAAGTTGGACCTCTCTGCAGGCTTAGAATCATGTTGGTAGCACTGACGTATATAAGTTTCTCCAAATTAATATAGAATGTCAGGTACTATACGTGTGCATAGTTTAAAGCTGTCGGCTGGCATACTTTCTGATATATTGGTATTTGGATAAAATAAATTGAGAGCATTTATTAACAGTTGGCAGCCCTGGTGGATCTTAATAATACGTTCAGTCATGTCTGTTTATGTACACATAGCACATACGAAATTTGGTTGAAATCCAATTGATAGTGTAGAAGTTATATGTATTTAAAATTTGGACCTATCAGAAGGCGTATATTCATTTTGGCAACACTGCGATGTATGGCCTTCTGGAAATTTAACTGCAATATTATTATCTATACGTGTGCCAATTTTGAAATAGCTCCTATTCATACCTTCCAAGATATCCAACATGGAGCTCAAATTTCAATTGCGATTTTTCAGCAGTTGGTAGCACTGACATCATTTTCAAATATGGGCGTGAGATATTCAGGTATAGATCTTTACTCCTACCAAATTTTGTTTCGATTGCTGCAGCCGTTTAGGAGTTGATAGGGGGGGGGGGACACACACACAGCCAGACAGACAGAAGGACAGACAGACAGACAGACAGACAGAAGGACAGACAGACAGACAGAAGGACAGACAGACACACATTTGCCCGATCTCATAAGTCTACTTTTTCCTCATTTTTGCAAAATGTGAAAAGTAGGCTAAAAATAGTGTTATAAGGACCATGATTTTGATACAGTTTTCTAACACATAATAGTCAGGGTCGAACATAAATTATTTTACAATATTTACAACTTGATGAATGCAGTACATTTGCCTTTGTCTGTTGGCACAGGCTAGAGTAAAATGTGGCTTTTCACCGATGTCTCAGTCTCACTCATGGCTGTGATATATGGAAGCTACTGAGGTATGGGTGGTGCTTAGTAATGACATTCAGGGCACAGTCAGTGCCTGTGAGTGCTGTGAAAGGTTCAACTCATAGGGTTAGGACTACTGTTCTGCCTCAGTGAGGAAAGCAATGGCAAACTACCTGACTCCTCTTCTTGCCTAGAACGCCTCAATATAGCGCTGTCTTGGGTTTTTGTGGGTATCTACCTACATAACCTAATGGCGGTACTTTTTGATGATCCAACCAGCCTTTGGGCTGTCTACCTAACAGACAGACATAGTCATTGCTGAATAAAAATAATTGATTTTAATATGCAAAAAGGACTGAAACTAACTAGGTATAAAAATAATTTCAGTATTATTCTGTGATAGACTCTCGGAGTCCGAATCGAAATACAGTATATGACTTGAAGAACATGAAGTATCAAATAGCGCTTCAAAACATTAGGAAATTAGAATATACGCCCTTCTCAAGTAGAGATATGCACTTAAACAGGCAAAGGAGAAAAATATGATGGATTGTGCCAAAATAACCAAAAATATGATTTTGCATGAACTCCCGGGCCTCAGTTACAATGTATGAAAAACAATTTTTGACTTGCTGAATTAAAAAAAATCGTTTTAATATCTCAAATAGTTCCTGAGATATGATTTTTTGAAATTGCTGCAACTTGAAAGAAATAAGATATTATCTTCATCCTCACTGATATTTCGTATCGGTGCTGTTATTTCGTTCTCGAGAGCCTCCAGAGTACGCGGATTGGTTCTGTAGACCTTTTGTTTAAGATTCTCACTCAAGTATCTGCACGGAGCTGAAACTTACGAAAACATTTACTGTAAGACTTCTTCTTGAGAAGATAAGTTTCCACTAGGAAAATTCGATGTTTTGTTCAATACCTAACCATGTTCACGTGATAGGAGATAGGCTATAGTACTTCACCACATGTCTTAGCCCTTTATACATAGGATAGTGATCTATATATTAACCATCTACTATGAAAAGAGATTGTAGGTTATTATCAAAGGTGCTAATAGTTGAAACCTTCAACCTAATTACAACAAAATTGCTTGTAGATGTATTATTTCTGATCAGAAAATATTATATCTGTCTATTTTTATGGTGCTGGATAAAATTCCAACTAGTAAATATAATCAAAAATATTAACAAGAAGTTCCGTGAAGAACTATACAGCCTACTTTTCATGCCAATGATTATTCTACAGTATATGAACCTATCTAGAATAATGACGAAATTAAGTTGGTAATATCGAAATATCTAATTAGTTCAAAATATACCTGGTATAATGTAGCCTAATAGAGCACTACAGTTGGCAGCCCTGGTGTCTGAATATATTCTTAGTTCCACCTCTTAAGGTACAGAATACAAAATTTGGTTGAAGTCCAATGGACGTTACATGCAGTTAGACACTGGATCTATCAGCACGCGTAAAAGCATGTTGCCAACAATACCATGCGTGTGCTGGTCAGAAATAATCTGAAATATTATGATATCGTGTTGTGCCAATTTTGGATAGTTAGTATAGAAGTTACATGTATTTTAAAATTGGACATATCAGCAGGCATAGAATCATGTTGGCAGCACCGCCTTGTATTAATTACTCCAAAATAATCTAGAATGTCAGGTGCTATACGTGTGCAAAGTATAGAGCTGTTGGCTTGCATACTTTCTGATATATTGATATTAGGGTAAAAAGAATATAGACAGCATTTATTAACAGTTGGCAGCCCTGATTGCTCTTAACAATACTTATAGTCATATCTGTTATGGTACACATTGCACATACGAAATTTGGTTGAAATCCAACTGATAGTATAGAAGTTACATGTATTTAAAAATTGGTACCATCAGCAGGCTTATAATCATGTTGGTAGAACTGACGTATGTAAGTTACTCCAAATTAATCTAAAATGTCAGAATATACGTGTGCATAGTTTAAAGCTGTTGGCTTGCATACTTTCTGATATATTGGTATTTGGATTTTAAAAAAATAGAGAGAGCAATTATTAACAGTTGGCAGCCCTGGTGGCTCTTAAGAATACGCTCAGTCATATCTGTTTATGTACAGATATTACATACAAATTTTGGTTGAAATCCAGTTGATAGTGTGGAAGTTATATGCATTTAAACATAGGACCTATCAGAAGGCTTAAAATTATTTTGGCAACACTGTCATGGTTGGCCTCCTGGAAATTAAACTGAAATAGTATTATCTACATGTGTGCCAATTTTGGAATAGCTCCCATTCATACCTTGCAAGTTATCCAACATGGAGCTCAAATTTCTAGTGCGTTTTTTCAGCAGTTGGTAGCACTGACATCATTTTCAAATATGGACGTGAGCTATTCCGATGCACATCTTTACGCATACTAAATTTGGTTTTGATTGCTGGAGCCGTTTAGGAGTTGATAGGGGGGGGGGGGACACACACACAGCCAGACAGACAGACAGACAGACAGACACACATTTTCCCGGATCGATCTCATAAGTCTACTTTTTCCTCATTTTTGCAAAATGTGAAAAGTAGGCTAAAAATAAATCATAAAATATATCTCTATATATAAGAATGAAAGTTTGTCTGTTTTTTCTGAATTTCTACGAAAATTTGCGTTATTTACGCGTTTCAGACTGTTTTATGACGGGTGCGCGCGAAAATAAAAATTTTGTCTGTCTGTATGTCTGTCTGTTTGTCTGTCTGTCTGTGGACAAAGAACGGCTGGGTGGATCAACGTAAAATTTGGTACTGATATCCTTCAGAGGCACGACACTAATCATTGATGTAACTCTTCTCTGTACCTCTCATAAAAGGGGGCCTACCCCCTTAAAATACTTGCTGAAATAGGCGTAGACGGGCGAGACAAAGCTCATTTTCAGCCCCTGAATGTGAGAAACGAGGCCCCCGAAAACCACATTTTAAGGCCCTAAAACCAACAGTTTTTGAGATATTTCCAGAAAACTAATTTCATTTAATACAATAACGAAAGAATGCAAGCCGGTTACCATGGCAACGGAATCTCACAGGTCCATCTACTGCTGTAAGACGTAATACAATTCCATTTATTACATTACTGAGATAGTTTGCAAACGGCTATAAGGTTATAACGGAACCAAATTAAGCTGTAGAATTCATCAATGTCTTATAATGCGCTTAAGGGGGTCAAGGTGTACTCTAGATTTTTTCACGCGATTTACACGTGCAGGTGTGGTACGGAAGGTCTATTATATCTCTATCCCTATATTTTCATATTATTTTTATAGTTATTATTATTATACTACGGCCTACAACGACGAGACAGAGCTTATTTTCAGCCCCTTGGTGTCAGAAACAAAACTCGGTGCCCCTAAATAGCAGTAAAGGGTCCCAAAAAAGTACATTTTAAGGCTCTAAAACCAAAAGTTTTTTGAGATATTCCCAGAAAACTAATTTCATTTAATAAACTAATGAAGGAATGCAAGCCAGTAACCATGACAACAATATCTGAAAAGGTGACATCCAACTTTCCATCTATTTCTGCAAGAAGTAAAGCCACTCCATTTATTAAATTTCAGTGAATGTTTGCAAATGGCTATAAGATTATTACGGAATCAACTAAAACTGTAAAATTCATCACTGTGCTTAAGGGGGTCAAGGGGTACCCTAGATTCTTTTCACTCGACTTAAATGTGCGTTATGTCGTACAGAAGCTCTATTATATCTCCAAACAGAAACATTATTTTCAAAAATTCCTGAATTGAAATACGGTAGTTTTTTTTCTTTTAGGAATTTGGACCATTGGAGTCTAAAAAACCTGAATTTTCATGCACCACAAGCCTTTATAAATTATTAAAGGGGTCTTCCTCTGGATGGGGACTTGACACAACAGTGAAGGTCAGTTTTATTTGATGTGTATTGCGTTTCGTCTACGAGGTTTTCATTTTTTTTTCACGTCAGGAAGTACACGTTAGGTAAATTTAGTTTCAGAGCATATTTTAACTAATCATTTTTCGTTGTCGAGAAACAGGTTCCAAGTCTCTAACCATTGCAACAGTAGCTCAATTGATTACGTCTGGTTATTAATACCGAAGACCGTTCGAAGAATGGGTACTTCTGCTAGTAAAGCATAAATGTACAAATTAAAACTAAAGACACTAAAAATTAAAATAAAATTAAGATTGTAAAATTCAAAAGTTAAAATTTCAAATTAAAAATAATAAATAAATAGATAATTTTTAAAATTTATTTAATAAAATAAGATTGAATATTAACAATAAAAATAAGAATTAGAGCTGAAAAGAAAATTAAAATTTTAAAAAATTAAAGTAAAAATTAGGAAACAATAGTCTGCTCTATAAGGAGTTAATTATCTCATATGAGGTATCTTGCCAGCTCCATATGTAATCAATGCTATGACAGCATCCAGGGCTTCCCGACCCGCTAGTTATGTGGCTGTAACTCATCGCGATCTACCCGCCAAGCAACCTCTGTGAAGCTCTATAGAAAAGGAGCTCACTGTGCCAAATTTCACTGCACCTGGGCGAATAAATCGCGTAAAATATCCATTTAAATATTTTCATTTCGCTTGGTCGTTATATTGTTTTTACGCTTATCAGATATTTGACAGTCACATAAGATACTGAGTAAGTAAATACTAACTCACCCATCTCTGGAGCTTCATGTTTCCCGCAGCTTCTCTGTGGAAACAAGCAAATATTGTGTTAGACTACTTTGGAAAGCGAATGTGCAACAATGAAGAATTATAACGTCAATAAATAAATAATTAAATAAATAAATGAACAATTAAATAAATAAATAAATAAACAATTAAATAAATAAATAAACAATTTATTAAATAAATCAACAATTAAATAAATGGATAAATAAATAAACAATTAAATAAATAAATAAATAAATGGATAAATAAACAATTAAATAAATAAATAAACAATTATATAAATGGATAAACAAACAATTACATAAATAAATAAACAATTAAATAAATAAATAAATAAATCATCATCATCATCATCATCATCATTTATTGCATGTGACAGGCCATTAAGACCCATAGCAGAAAAACAAGGGTATACAATTCTTGATTACAATATAAATAGCAAGCATAACATAATATAGGCTATAACGTTGTACTTCATAACAGGAAGAATGATTTCAGCTTCTCAAATAATGGTTGCATATATTACACCAACAATTTCTATTCCTGGCATCTTCTATACTTGCATCTGGATCTACCTGGTTCAGTGCCAACATAACTCGATCTTTCCATCTCGTTCTTGGTCGACCTCTTGGACGTTTTCCCGTTGGCTGAAAATTGAACACACGGTTCGGAAGAGTACCTTCTGCTCTGATAATGTGTCCTAACCATTGTAATCGTCTTCTCTCTATCTCTCTACTGATGTCTGCCCTTTTATAACGTCGATATAACTCTTCTTTACTCCGTCTTTCCCAACTGTCAGTTTCTGGGCAGTATTTTGGGCCATAGATGTTCCGCAGCATTTTTCTTTCAAATGCACATATACGTTCTTCAAAAGTTCTTGGAGTCGCCCACGTTTCACAACCATACATTAAAACAGGTCGTACTAGGGTCATGTATAGGTGGATCTTGTTTTCCTGAGATATTAGACGTGACGTGAAAATTCGATTCATGCTATAGGAAACATGAGTAGCGTTGGTGATTCTTTGTCTTATTTCCTTTTCTATTTCACTTTTGTTTGACAATATTGATCCTAAATATTTGAATGATTCAACTGTCTCAAATTTGTGCATTTCAACGTCGATAGCGATCGGAATATTCTGTCGACGTGATATAATCAAGTATTTTGTTTTCGATTCATTAACCACCAACCCCATTTTCTTTGCTTCCCGTAGGAATCTTGATGTATCAGTCGTTACCTGATCCAAAGTGTTCCCCATGATCACCACATCATCAGCAAATGCAAGAATTATGTCGGATCTGACCATCTCCATTTCCCTATTCCAACCAGTTCCACGTTTAATCTTTTCCAATGCTATGTTGAAAAGGACTGGGGCTAGAGGATCTCCTTGTCTTAGTCCACTTTGAACGCTAAAGGATTCTGATTCTTGATTTGCAAACCGCACCTGGCATCTAGAGTCAGAGTAACACGTCTTGATCAACCTTATGTACTTCATTGGAATGCCCATCTCGTGCATAGCCGTCCATAATACTATACGGTTTATACTGTCATAGGCCTGACGAAAATCAATAAAGATTAAATGCAATTCCTTGTCAAATTCGTAGAATTTCTCCATGAGTTGCCTCAATGTAAAGATGTGGTCGATAGTAGACCGACCAGATACAAAACCACATTGGTATGAGCCTATAATGTCTCCCAAAAATGGCCTAAGTCGATTCATAAGCAGTGAGGTAAAAATGTTATATCCTATCTCGAGTAAGGCAATCTCTCGGTAGTTAGAAGGTTGTGTGGCATCACCTTTCTTAAAAATGGGGCATATCATGGCTCTTTTCCACTCACTTGGAATAACTTCTTTCCTCCAAATATTAACAATTAATTGTTGCAGATTTTTCATTAACACTGCTCCACCATACCTAATCAACTCGGCAGTAAATCCACTTCCTCCCGGAGCTTTGTTGTGCTTTAGAGATTCCACAATATGTCTTATCTCATCAATAGTTGGCTCAGGTACTTGCATTTCCGCCGTCATCATTGGCACCTGTGCATTTATAGAATCCATCTCAACATGAACATTTAGTAACTGATCAAAATGTTTTCCAAATAGATCTGCCTGTTCTTCAGGAGGTACAATTTCTCCATCTTCGTCCTTTAGTATTAGTGTATGTTGATAGTAGATTCCCCTCGCAGGGTTAACCATTGTAAAGAAGGATCTCGATGCTTTCTTGGATTCCTCTATTGCTGTCAGTAGTGCCTTACCATGATCCCGTTTTTTCTGTCGGATGAGTCGATATGTCATACGTCTCACTTCCATATACGTTGCATTATTATCTTCCGATGGATATTTCACCCATTGCAATCTTTTTATTGTTCTGTTTTTCACTGCGACTTGACACTCATTATCAAACCAGGGTTTGTTTTTGGTTTTTGGTCACTGTCCCAAAACTTCATTTGCACTTTGTAGAACTGCCCTCCGCAAAACAGACCACTGCCCTTCCACATCTTCTAATGTATTTGATGTAGATAGGCACTCCTTGATTCTATCTTGATATTCTTCCCTCACAGACGTAAGGGCCAATTTATCTTTATCCGGGATGACCATTTCTTGCTTTAGCTTTCGCCATTTGGTAGACAGCTTGAGGCGCAATTTCATTACTACTAGAAGATGATCTGAATTCATATCCGCTCCACGGAATGTTCGTACTTGTTCAACACACCCACGGTGTGTACCATCTACTATTATGTGATCAATCTGATTCCTCGTATCTCCACCTGGTGATATCCATGTTGCTTTATGTATGTATGTATGTATGTATGTATGTGCTGCTGATGACCATTCATCTGCCATATGCAAATGTGATCATTTTGATACCATTTTCATTGCTATTGACATAGAGACTATCTGGTCCTATGGTTGGACGATATTCGTCTTCACGTCCAACTTGTGCATTCAAGTCACCCAGTATGAGATGAATAGCATGTTTTGGTAAATGATCTACAGTAGATTCCAATTCTGCATATATGTTGTTTTTCACCTCCTCCTCCGCATCTTCTGATGGTGCATGACAATTTACAGCACATATCTTATATGGGGATGCTTTCAAGATCAGTGCACAAATTCGATCATTTATGGGTAACCACTTACTTACAGCAGAAGATATCTTATTATGTACAACAATTTCAACTCCCGAAGTCCATTCAGGTCGATCTTCGTTACTATTAAACATCATATATTGATTTCCAACATTCATGATCCCTTTCGGTAGTCTTGTCTCTTGGACTGCTGTTAGTATACACCCGTAATTACCCAGCACTGATTCCAGCTGCTTCATACCTCCTGTCATGATTGACCTAACATTCCATGTACCAATTCGAAAACCAATCAGTCCTTTAATAAAGCCTTTGTCGTCAACCTTGAGATCATTCCTGTATTTTCCTTTATTTCTTTCTTTGATAAGTGTAATTTAAAACTATCAGGATATCAGCCTGATGAGCTCGAGTCCAGTGGTGGGGTTGCCACCTACGGTTTCTGGACCACCGGGTTTGTTATCAAAGTGCCTTCTTCTAGACAGGTTGCTTTCACTGCAGCTTAAAGTGCCCCATCTACACTTACCCCAACCTGGGGTCCAGGTTCTATGCCATTGTCCTTCTGTAGGATCTTCTGCCTTTAGGAACGGTTTCCCCTTCCAAGGACATAGAAAGTGCCCTAACCCCTAACAGCACAACCATCAACTATAAGTGACCGTTGGCCAAATATAGGGGAGACTCCTTATCCCGTTGACATAATACAAAAAGGATATCTATTAAAAAAGCTTCATATAAAATTTGCTATCAATACAAAAGATAATACAAAAGTAGGAATCACCAGCTACTTCAAGGAGAAATAAATAAATAAACAATTAAATAAATAATTAAACAATTAAATACATGGATAAACAAACAATTGAATAAATTGATAAACAAACAATCAAATAAATAAATAAACAATTAAATAAATGGATAAATAAACAATTAAATAAATAAATTATTAAACAATTAAATAACTGGATAAACAAACAATTAAATAAATAAAAAACAATTAAATAAATTGATAAATAAATAAACAATTAAATAAATTAATAAACAATTAAATAAATGGATAAATAAACAATTAAATAAATGGATAAATAAACAATTAAGTAAATGGATAAACAAACAATTAAATAAATAAATAAATAAATAAATAAACAATTAAATAAATGGATAAATAAACAATTAAATAAATAAATTATTAAACAATTAAATAAATGGATAAACAAACAATTAAATAAATAAAAACAATTAAATAAATGGATAAATAAATAAACAAATAAACAATGAAATTGTCACGCACCAATCCCTCCACCAACGCGGCCACGGAATCGAAACCGCGTCCACCGGAGATAGGACCGTCAGATCCGACTGACCAATCCACTTACACGATCGAAAACCCCGGAAGGAATTCGAAAGAGAGACAAGGGGATCGGATGACGATCGTCCCAGGAGGACACAGGACATCCCTGCACCGCGCGGAGAACGGAAAGACGACCCCGAGGTTCGAGGAATGAATGGTTAAGATGATGGATTAAATAAAACTAGCCGTAGCAAATGAGGACACAATTCATTACGAGGGCCATAAAACCAAAAGGGGGCAAGTTTAATGAACAAGAATAAAAAATACAGGTAAACATTAACATACAATATACGTCAAGGAGGGAAACGAGGGGCAAATGAAATGAAGGATGAGGATGATGTCATAGAGGGATGGTATAGTACTTAAGCAGGAAAACGTTTCAAAATAATAACATAATTCAATCACATTAAACATTTAGTATCAAAATCAACATGCGGAGAGATGGAGAGATGCCCAAAAGATATTTCCTTAGGTAGGAGATCGCCCGACGAAAAATATTGAAAGGGGGTTGCTGCCCACACAAGGTAAATACCGATAATTCAATAGTCCGTTCGTCCCAGGGGCGTAAAACACAGGGCGGGGAGAGATCATTGCGCCCCCCCCCCCCAAATTTTAGGTGCAAGGCAAAATTTTTAAGTAGCCTACCCTTAAAAAAAATAACCAGAAAGTATTCTATAAACGATTTAATACTACGTTAGGCGTTAAAGTAATGGGAATAGCCATCTTGCCTTCTTAGTCGTAATTTCTTTAATCTACAGAACAAACAGTCTATTTATCCCTCCTCTGCCGTTTCCCACCGAGGAGCCAACTCTTTGAGCTCTGTCCACTTAAGCCTCGTCCACACCGGCAGATTTGTTTGCACACTGTATGTAGATTATATAAATAATGCATGTTCTTTGGGCTAATGCCATGTGTATTTAGATTAGGACCATACGTTTCGGAGAAACCTTGCCTCCTTTTTCAATGGAAATCAAACAATGTGGCCAAAGAAAGTATATCAATGAGATTACAAAAATTACAAAAAATATAGATAAATTCCTCGGTTCGTCACCAGAGAGCAGCTGCCAGAAATTACTCTATGGGCCATGGTAGAACGGCGGACAGAGTAGTGTGTAAGGAGAAGGTAAAGGGGGCGGGGTGAAAATATAGAGACTCCTCGAAAAATGAGGATGTCCAAAATAAAAGGGGGGGGGGAGAGATTGACGGGTTAGATGGAGATAAGGAAACATAAACTAAAGGGAAGTGTATCTGAACGATACCTAACGTCATACAGGCAACGGCGAAAAAATAGATGGAAACTCCTCCAGTGACGAACAAAGGAGCTCAAATCTCATTGATATACTTTCTTTGGCCACATTGTTTGATTTCCATTGAAAAAGGAGGCAAGGTTTCTCCGAAACGTATGGTTCTAATCTAAATACTCACGGCATTAGCCCAAAAAACATGAATTATTTATATAATCCGGGCCGTAAAAGCCTTAATATACACATGTATGTAGATTGTTTGCGGACTGTATGCAAACCGTTTGAAAACTGTATGAATACTGTATGCATACTACTTTGGAGTCTGGAAACAGTCTGCATACAGTCTGCTTCGAAACATTGTATCCGATACAAGTATGTTACTTGGTTTGCGTCCACATCAGAATTAGACCTCTACTCCACACAGTCAGTGCTTCCAGCGATGCCGAGCGAAGAAGACGTACTTTTGGCTTGTGCGAGTTTTGTATTGCTTAATTATGTGTCTACTCTACCAAGGAAGAGGAGGTGTTGGACACGAAGAGTGCTTGAGGAAGGTACTTACTACGGCCGGAACACACTTTCAGACCTCAGATTTGAGAACGGGGCAGGTTTTCGGAACTTCACTCGAATGACCCCTACAGATTTTGAAATATTGCTCAACAGTGTGGGTCCACGAATTAGCAGAAGAGACACTAATAACAGAGCTTCAATTTCAACTACGATTCGACTTGCAGCCACGCACAATTCACGAACAATCAACTTGCCAGTATGACTCCATCCGCACTGTGATCCGCTCGAGAGGCAACTGGCTACTGGATGCGTCTGTGGTTTGTATCCGGTCTCCAGTTTCAAAACACGTCCACACAGGAAGACTTCAGACAAAATACTTGTTTCTTGTATGCGTGTTTTCCATTTCATTGGAAAACAGAAAACATAGTATCTTGTCTCTAGAAACACGAGATTTGTTTGTCATTCGTATGTCAATTGTATGCAGACTGTTTGCAAACTGTATGCAGACTGTTTCCAAACATCACTAGAGTATGAAATGTGTCTCCCAACTATGTAAATGTTTTCAAAAAGTCTGCAAACATCCCGCATACAAATGAGAAACATTCGGGAAACAATCTGCATGCAATGTTTCTGGAAACAAATCTGCCGGTGTGGACAAGGCTTTACTACGACGATCCGAAAAGGTACATTTTCGAATTATTATTTCTGAGCCATGGTTTTAAACTAAGGATTCTTTTTAGCCTTTGGCTTTTAGTGCCGGGAGTGTCCGAGGACATGTTCGGCTCGCCAGTTTTTGTAGCTGCTTCGAGACGGACACCCAATGGGTGAGCTCCAAGTACCGTTGGAGAGGAAAGTTGGAATGTAAGGACAAGGAGTTGGAAGGTAGCGGCTGTGGCCTCTAGTTAGGAACCAACCCCGGCATTTGCCTGGAAGGAAGATGGGAAACCACAGAAGACTATCTCCAAGGTTGCCGGCGGGGGGATTCGAACCCCCTCGCCTCCCGGATGTGAGTGACTGCCAGCAGTCATGCCGTAACGACCACGGCTAACTCACCCGGTTAAAACTAAGTTAAGGTATTGGCACACCCAAAATCATTACTCCTGCTCTGAAACAACAGCGCGCGCGACGTTTTTGTTGTTGTTGTTGTTGTTGTTGAAATAAACAAGGTAAAATCACACGACTCTTCCCTCGCGCATCTCGGTTTTTAAGCACACCCTGCGCCGACAAGGTCTGAGAAGCCATGATGCACGTGACGTTGGAAGTTCGACATTTGGTGCTACGCCTGTGCCGTATTTATCCAAATCGGTGGGGCTCCAGCATTTTATTAGTGTCTGTCTAGACCTTGTTGATTACTTTGTTTAAATTTGTGAAGTTTGTTCTTGCCACTGTACCTGCTTCAAGCTGATCTGCAGAGAGATTTTTTTTTTCTGTGATGAGACCACCTCCGATCTACCGGGTGAGTTAGCCGTGGTCGTTACGGCATGACTGCTGGCAGTCGCTCACATCCGGGAGGCGAGGAGGTTCGAATCCCCCCGCCGGCAACCTTGAAGATGGTCTTCTGTGGTTTCCCATCTTCCTTCCAGGCAAATGCCGGGGTTGGTCCCTAGCTATAGCCCACAGCCGCTACCTTCCAACTCCTCGTCCTTACATTCAAACTTTCCTCCACAGACAACACTCCACACGCGACGGTACGTGTAGCTCACCCATAGGGTGTCCGTCTCGAAGCAGCTACAAAACTGGCGAGCCGAACATGTCCTCGGACACTCCCGGCACTAGAAGCCATACGCTAAAAAAGAAAACTCCGATATACGATATGACAAATTGGACGGAACACGGAATCATTGCTGTCTATTAGTCACCTACTCGGAAATGGTTGACAAGGTCAATGACACGCCTCTTGCTCAAGAGTTTGTAAACAAAGATCAACGGCAGTCCAGGGGCTTTCCTCCATTCACACCCCCCCCCCTCCCCCCCCCCATTCCCCTACACGGAAATGTTATCATTTGTTTATTAATTAAAGCATTATAAACTATGCACCCTTCAATAAAGCATGGTTTTCTCAAGATTCATCTACGGGGTCGTGTTCAGTCCTGACTGCGTTACACAGCAAAGTTCGCATCAAACAACATGCTCTAATGAATAGAAAGGTTCATGACAGAGGCTATACTAGAAATAAAATGAATAACAAGTAGAATAACAGAAATTTAATGACTGAAAAGGTATGTGCATAATAATAATAATAATAAATAAAAACAAATCCTCCCTGACTTTCACCCCCTTAATAAATAATAATAATAATAACACTGAGCGGTAGGAACTCGCTCGTCACAACAAGACAATGTGAATGAAGCTTCACATAAATGATAAAATCATAACATAAGCATTTGAGCGGTAAGAACTCACTCGTCACAACATGTGGATACAAGTCCATTTTTTTTCTGGTCAAGAAGTTATATAATGTGTGGTGTACTGCTCGTTAATAAGAAATTGAGTACTGATGCGAGTCCGTTTACAACTGAAACAGTCATGTTGCTCACGGAGTGCATCTTTTAAATCACACTACGGCTATGGGACCCACCCTTAATTAATACACTATAACTACTACTGACACATGCAAGATCTAATAATATAAACAGAATGAAGAATCTCCCTGAGATCCTAACTGGTGCAGGATCACATAATGAACACAAAAGAGCATGCCAGAACTAGGCCAAAGAAAACCGCTCTCATCATAACTTGGGAACATAGCTTCGCGCACCCTAACTTGACACGGGTCAAGGACGCGTAAAAATAAACACGCCAAAATTGAACCAACAACAACAAAATACAAGCCTAACGGCTGAAAAACTATGTTTACATTTATATGAAACGCCAGACAAACACGAATTTCGGTGGTTACCTTACAATTATGGACAGCTCCCATTTAATCAATCAGTACTCATTATAACCGATCAGGTTTTTGTGAATTTAAACAACATCTTATATTTCAGTACAGGAAGCAAGCCTGTTCTTAATGATAAGACAAGTTATCTGATTGAGCGCTCCCCTACTTGTATGAGTCACGCTGCCCTTCAAATACCTCTCTCAGTCTGGCAAGCTAGGTGCAGGTTTCCCACTGGAAAACGTCAACAGATCTCGCCCATCCCCTTGGATGACGAGAAACACAAATATATACCACAAGTCCAGCCTCGCGAGGACATGAACTGGGTTGACGTGGAGCAAGTCAGAATAATCACATGATATATTCTCGCTAGCACATCATAAAAAATCACATTACGCACCCATAGCTTGGACTGACTCTCAAACACACACACTGGGTCGGCTCAAAACAGATCAACGATACTGCGTCCATTGACACATTAACAAAAATACACAACAAAAACTCGGGTGCAAAGTGCCATCCCGTCCAAATCTGCTGGAAATCAACTATCAAAATAATCCTGATCCGTCATAAAATTCTACTCACAAATAATCTTTTACCCTCCAAATTCTATTTATAATCTCAAAATTAATTCAGTTCCATTTTTGTTGTAAGGCAAACCTCCGAATAATAATGCTTGACCGCGATTTATGCAAGCGAAAGCGAGCATCGCCTGCGCGTCCCCGCGTAAAGTTAAACCAAATACAAACACACAATATATAAATTACGCAACGCTCGGCTAGTCCCATATTTAATGTGTCAGTAAAACAAAAACTAATAATCTACATTACCAAACAAGCAAACAAATATCTACAAAATACGTCCCATAATTACCATAGCTGACTTAATAAATAAATAAATTTATTTGGTACTCAATCCTTTAAAACAGCGCCAGGAATACGTCTGCAGCCATCTCCTTTAAGATGTTTATCTGGTCATTGACATCTTCAGGCAAATGTCCTGCTGGTTCCCAGATCCATTCTCGTTCTTAGACGTCATCACGTGCTGAATTAAATAAAGTATTGTCAGATACACACACGATATAATTCCTACTATATTCACCTATCAAGTACTATATTCCTTGACAGTCTATTTGGTGAATTACTTCGATGAACTGGTCCTACTGATAGTGCTGGGACTATAAATAAATCACTGAAGTTACACTTATAATTTGACGACGCTGTTCCATGTTCACTAACATGAAATATGCAGAGTATGAACCTTACGTCCACAGACGTACAAAAATGAGTGGTCTGTGTTACGTCCTCAGACGCACAGAAATAAGTAATGAGTAATCATCCTCAAAGCATCTTGGATCCTTATAAATGAAACTGACTAGGGTAGGTGTGGAAGGGGATATATTAAAAAATATTCCATAATAACTATCAGACTAGCATGCGATCGGTATCATTGAGTTCGTAGCAGTGTGGAGGTTACGATTATGCTGTAGCAGGCTTGAATCGATCGTGGAATTAATCTGTAGATAACTACCGCGTTAATTTACCAGTGCGCGTTCCCAAGCC
The DNA here is from genome assembly GCA_946902985.2 of Meconema thalassinum. Classification (NCBI taxonomy): domain Eukaryota; kingdom Metazoa; phylum Arthropoda; class Insecta; order Orthoptera; family Tettigoniidae; genus Meconema; species Meconema thalassinum. The sequence goes on along the minus strand of OX336401.1, from coordinate 57,207,092 downwards.
GAGTTCCCGCTAAGACAAGGCGTCTTGATATTATTGACCCAGACTGTTGTATGTCTTTGCGCGCTTTTACATATTTTCCAGCAGTAGGGAGTGGTTAACATGATGATAGACCAATTGCTTCGTAGCATTCGATTTCCTTCTTGGCGCCAATCTTCCTAGCAACAGGCCATATTGTGCGTGCCCACGCCAACATTCGCGCTAAAAGTTGCACCTGTCCTGTGTCCCAAGAATATAAACGCATCCTCCTAAAATACCACAGGAGCTTAAACTATTGTGTCCTCTCGGCCACTGATTTCTCAATATTTTCCCAACACCGTCTGGCTCTCATATCTGTTGTCTGTATAAATGTATCAAAAGATGATGAATAATTATTAGAATCCTTTATATAGCCTGTGGATAAAGGGTTCAACTAATATACTTATCATGTACTAGCTTGCCACGGTGGGTGAGTGGATTGCGTGTCGGTCTACTAACCCCATGATTGCAGGTTCGTTCCTGGCCGTGGTAAGGGATTTTTTGAAAGGCGGCAAAAATACGGTACGCATGTCATACGATGTTGGCATGTCAAAGAACCCATTTGAATTCAGTAGGCCGAGTTCATAATGGCAAAATTAATCTCGGGAGGTTCCGCCAACACAAAGTTCCTCATTTCTCTACTAGAAAGCGCTATAGTGTTCAAGGAGCTTAGATATCTAACATCTAACCTCCTTGACTTTCATAGTCAAGGAACAACGAAATTCGACATGCAAGCTACCCTCTGGGTGCAAATAGCAAAGCTTGCACCAGGCACCCGAGGCCATACGATATTATTATCATCATGTACTATTGTTACTAAGCGACATATGGCAACGTAGCAAAGTGAGGCGACGGTAGCGTGATGTACGAAACAGTGTGACAATCAGTTTGCTCTGATCTCAAAACATAACCTCTTATTACTCTCCAGTACATTCGCTCTTATGAACCTACCAAGAACAGCAATAAGTGCCCTTGAAGCGTGTGACTAAAGTTTTTTTTTCCTAACTTGTATACCCTTATCAAACTTTTGGCAGCTTTGTCTGTCTCTGTAGCTACCGCCGAACAGAGTTGGAGTTTGATTTGGTTGAAAACATACTTCAAGAAATTCTACTTCCGAAAACAGACTTATCAGTCTAGCATTGTTATCTATTCTCAGAGACGTACAAATCACTGACGATGAGGTTATAAACCAATTTGCTAATGCTTCAAGAAACCTTGACTTTATATTACAGTGTAAGTTGTAAATCAAAACAGTTATTGAGGTTTTAAGCGGCCAATGAAGGTGAGATTTTCGAGGTGAAATGCCATGTCCTGTGGTTTGGATTCCACGTAGAAAGGAGGTCCCTTGGCTCATGATCACAAGATTAACGGTCACGTAAAACTACAAGCTTCCTTCCTCTTTAAGAGGAGGTACTATGTAATTTACGCCATCACACCCAGAGTACGATAATGGAGAGCCAATGGAAAGTTCTTTAAACGAGGTGCACTGGCAGATAGGCCTACCGTAGAGCAGAAGAGGTTCGATCCTGGACCTCACGTTACGAGTACGAGTTAATGAGGAGAAAGAGGCTATGCATACCTCAACAGAGTGACAGATGTAATCCGCCTGAGAATGCTGGGAAGTGAAAGGCCTCCATTACCGAGCTCAGGGAACAGCTTTCAAGTTCGTCGAGAACATGCTCTAAGGTCCTTGGCATTATATAAATGTTCTTGAAACAATCTCCTTAAGATGGCGCTAACAGTTCCCACCACACAAACTACTGAATCACTTCTTCTTCTTCTTCTTCTTCTTCCTCCTCCTCTTCTTGCTAGCGTTTTCTTGCTGGTACAGGGTCCGCTATTTTGATCTTGCCTCGCCATTTTGCGCGATCTTGGGCTTCTTGTGGTCTTAGGTTGAGGGTCTTCATGTCAGCATTTACTGTGTCTTGCCAGCGTTGCTTTGGACGTCCATGTGGACGTTGCCCATTAATTTCGAACAAGTGGGTGAAATTAGCAACTGTGCCAGGTGCAGTACGCAGGACATGACCATACCATTGGATACGCTTTTCCCGCGCTTTCTCAGTAATGGGTGCGATGCTCATTTGCTGGCGAACCAGGCGCGGATCTAGAGTTTGGCTGGGGGGGGTGTCACAGAATCGAAATTGTTAAGAAAAATGGTATCACTAACAACGCAATCACAAAATAACCAAACAAACAAAACCAGACCAATTTTTTTGCAAGCTACATGGATAGAAATTTGAAGCGATTAGCGCACCAAAAATATTGGTACAAATTGCAACGGTGTGTTTTGCGACTTTTACATCGAGCTTCGAGAAAAGTATCCAGGTACGTTACAGTTTCGGCAAGTCGAGTTGGTACCGACAAATCGAGAAAATCACAGCTTAAATTGCCAACCAAGCTTGCAGTTTGGACGTCGGCAAAAGTTTTTGGTGCGAAAAAAGCCACACATTCCTATCCGTTCATTGCTGCACATTCATCGTGACATCACTATAAACATCGATTCGGTAATCACAAGGTTTGCTAAACAAAATAGACGAGTTGATTTTGTTATATAAATAATCGTTTTATGTAACCGGTATGAAGTTGTAAATATGTACAGTTGTAATAGAACATAATAATTGCAATAAAGATATTTTCAGTATTGAATAAAATGAAAAAAAAACTGTTTTTCAGTTAAAATTCGTTAAGTTTTATTTGTCTGGTAATTGTGTTTTCGTTTTCTGAGTTTGCACAAAAATTTGGTATATTTGGGGGGGGGTCATTTCATGACCCCCGTGATTCCCCCCCCCCCCTCCCCTTGAATACGCACCTGTGGCGAACAGTGTCATTCTGACGTGATGCAGGAGTGTGATGCCCATGGACCAACGGAGCATTCGCATTTCCACCTTGTATAATTGGCGCTCCGTAGCTTTATCGGCCGGTCGGCATTCAACACCGTATAAAGCAACAGGACGTACTACTGTGCGGTATATTTTGGACTTCAGATATAGAGATCCTTTTGTCGCAGAGTCCGCCTGTGACTTCCCTCCATCTCATCCACGCTGCCTTTATGCTACTTCGCACTTCATCAGCTGTCCCACCAGCAGGGCCGGTCTTAGGGGTGTGCGACATGTGCGGTCGCACAGGGCGCCGAAGGCGTCCCCCAAGTATAGGCAAATTTCGATTTATTTCCTATTGCACAAATGGCAAGATAGGTAAATGCGAGTTCGTCAAACAGATATGGGAATCAGTTTTTTTTTTTTTTTTTTTAAGTTCAACCGGTGTTATCTCTCACGACTGAAAACCCTACGCGCACCTTAGACCGTGACGGACTGAAGTTAAACTCAGTGAAATAGTGATTAGCATACACTATATCTTTCTCTCCCATGCCTTGCCTTTTCACTATCGTGGAAACGCAACCCGGCTCGACACCCGGGCCCGGGACCAACCTAATCGCCCTTCGGCAGCACTCGGGCATTTCCGTGATATTTCGGTTCTGTTCGCTGTTGTAGCAGAGCTGTAGCAAGGCGAATGAGAGAGATAGGAAGCGAGGATGCAGGGTGAGAGGGGAGTGAGGTTGGAGAAAGGGGTGCGGGTGTGACACGAGCTGGAGACAGAGTCAAAGAGAAAGAAATCTTAACAAACGGCACGTGTGGCTGGGCGAAGTCGGCGTCGACCCGCTCGCAGATGGTAGGACGTTTTAGCACAATACACGGGAGTGTTATGGCCCTTGCTAATTGTCGTTCATTCGAGTGCTTGGTGCGGATGGTGTAAAGTCAGGACGAAGAACGAGAAACCCTACAACAATGGCCTCCTCCGGTAAAGCTATTGGAGCTGCAAACAAAGAACGAAGGTTGCAGCATGCAGGAGAAGAAAAGAAGGCAGCAGAAGTTTTAAAAAATTCGTCCGATCTGCACATCAATAGACGGGAGATCTTCTCAAACAAATCCTACTGATCAGTCCAATAATGTGCCGATCTGATCATTAATACTTTGACAGAAATGGGGCTAAAGCTAGAAGACCTTAGAGGTCAAGGCTTTGACAACGGCGCGAATATGAAAGGTAAACTTAAAGGAGTTCGAGCTCGCGTTGTAAAACAGTTCCCGCGCGCAAATTATGTTCCATATGGTAGCCATTCCTTAAACCTAGTTTTATCTGACTCAGCCGAATGCTGTCCTTTCTGCGTTACTCTATTTGGCATTATTCAACGCATATATGTTTTATTTTCGTCGTCTCCTGGCCGGTGGTCTATTTTGTTGGCTCACATTTGTAATTTGACTCTAAAAGATTTGAGCGACACTCGCTGGGAGTGTCGCATAGATGCAGTGAGACCTTTTAGATACGATACGAATGGGGTAGTGGCAGCCTTAATGGCCATTAAGGAGAATCCTGCTTTTGATGCGGGACTACGCCATGAAGCTGAATACTTGGAGAAAAAAATTGTGACATTCGAATTTGTCGTTGCTGTTGTAGTATGGCACGACATTTTGTTTCAAGTAAACATAGTTAGCAAAGCCGTGCAAGCAGAAGCAATTGATATAGGCCTACAAAAGGCGTCTTCTTTCGCGGAAGGTTGTATCGCATACCTTGAAAAATATTCCCAAGAAGGCTATGAAAGCGCTATAATATTGGCTAAAGAAGTCATTGCGTCTGTGTCTCTTGAGGTCGAAGAAGGTAGACGGAAAAGGAAGACTAGACGCCCTAAACGGTTGATTGAGGAAGATGACTCGGACTCGGACCAAGTCATCGAGTCAGGCACTGAGAGTGACAGTTCTGAGTCAGAGTTGGAGTCGGAGCTGACGGAGGCTGAAGCTCAGGCTAAGGTTAAGTGCAAACAAGTGAAGCCACAACGACTCTTCAAAAAAGTTTCTTTGACAATCTCCTAACAGTAGCTTTTAAGTCTGTAAGGAAGAGATTATTTTTCTTTAAAGAGCATTCCGATATATTATACAAATATCCACTTTACAATACATTTTTTGTATTTTTTTTATAATATATCATAATCAATACGGGAAAATTTAGAATTATGACTGAAGTTATAGATATTCAGCATTCCGATACATGGGGATTTTTGTACGATCTAAAGGTACTGCCTGGGTCTATTAAAGATAGTAGTCCACTCATGGATCGTTGCTTGAACATGCAAAAGCAGCTTTCCAGTGGAAATAATGAGTCTGACATAAGTAGGATGGATCTATGTTCTGAGCTGCAACATTTGAGCCCATGCCTACCACCAAACGCAAAAAACCCTCGCGCTGCGTTGCAGTTTATTTACAGCACGAATATGATTGACGTTTTTCCAAACGTCGATGTAGCTTTGCGAATTCTCTTAATCTTGCCGGTAACTGTCGCTTCGCGTGAACGTAGTAGCCTTTCAAAATTGAAGTTGATTAAAACCTACCTGCGTGCTTCAATTGGCCAAGAGAAACTGTCAAAACTTGCTTTAATTTCAATAGAGAACGATGTTGCACGTTCACTCGATTTAGCCCAGTTAGTAAAACAGTTTGCTTCAGTCGAAGCACGGAAAGCTCCCTTCTCATAAGGTTTTGGGTTTTAGTGTGATTTTTTTTCCTGTGTGTCGAAGTCGTTTGAATTAGTAAAGCTTGATTCCTGTAAGAGTGTTTTTCCAGAGTTTTTGTTATGTTGACATTTTGCATCACAACTGAAAAATAGTTATTGTAATATGTTACACATCACCTATTGGATAATAAAGTCCAGTATTTTTGCATCATGCGAGCGTACAGCCGATATTTTGTGTGTTACCTTGACTATCCCCTTACTACAACGCAAGTAAAGCATGTTCAAGTAATATAGTAAATGGGTAAATGTACTTTAGGTTCATTTTATTTAATTTTATCCGATAATTCGGGGCATGCATTTTCGACTTTATAATTTCATGATTCTTCTTTATGATACCTCATAATTTTTGCCAGAGTTAGGCAACCCGCCTAGCACAGAGGGGCGCAAAATCGAATTTCGCATAGGGCGCTGAAACCCCTAAGACCGGCCCTGCCCACCATCAATCAATTGTTATAAAAATGTATCAACATTTACCTTTATAAGATAACATAGTTAAGTTTCTGAAAAGGCAATGTTACCAACATTACAATTAATCAATTCTTAAAAACAAACTATTAAGCGAAAGGTACATTTTATGACCTTACTATTGAAGTTAAAGATTTGAAACTAAATACACTCTTGAAGATTTCACGGCTGCAATCCAACTTAGAAGCATGGTTGTAGTTGTTGAAACTTTTTGTTTGTAAATCTTTCTTCGATACGTTCAAAAAGAGCTTGCAAGTAGTGCATCCTTTCTATAAAAAATAAGTACTGAAATTATCTGAATTAATAGTCGGGAGAATATCTGGAGAAGATTTAGTATTAGATGTTCACTCCTCCGCTATCATAGACCCACCCAACCGTACCAAATAGGAGCACGACTGATATAGTTGAAATTGCAGCTCTGATGGTCATCTTTCTCACTGAGTCAATAATGCCAACCTCACGCATTTGGTACTATTTCGCCCAGGCCAATGGTTTTGACAATGGTTACAACCTAACTCGTCCAGACCAATCGTTTTGTGTGTACCGTACCCCGCTAGCTGCCGGGAATTTTGTATCGGACAGGTTGGCAACGTGTCACATGACGTGTCACATGGGGTATGACGTACTGTCTGACGTCAATGTAAAATTGCGTCCCTAGTAAAATGTACACGATCAGAAATGCTTTATTTACGTAAAGAGACCTTTATTTCCGGTGCATCAATGGCAATTGAAATAGAAATCAACTTGTAACCACTCCCAGAAAGGTATGTAAATCATAGATACTATATTTTCAATAATCTACCATGTGAAAAGTTACGAAAGGGGAGGATGCACAACTTGCAAGGTTAAATAATTATTCTAGGTCAGATTACAACAAGTAGTTCCGTGAAGAACTAAAGCCTATTTTCATATATCCTACTTATGTTAATTGCCACTATCAACACACAAAATTTCAGTTTGATTGCTGTAAAAGATTCATAGACTAAATATTGAAAACCGACTAAATATCACGGATGGTCGCCATGTTGGATTTTAATATAATGATGTAGGTCTTAGAGTTATGTACTGTTACAGAAAGATTATTGTGTACGTGTAGCATTCGAATTTCAATCGCATGATTAGGACACAAGAAGTAAAAACGAGAATTTAAAATTTCGCACAGCATCCATCTTGTGGTTATGAAAACAATTGAAAAAATTAGATGCCAGTGTATTAACATTCGTATAAGGATTTACTGTACTACGTGTCACTGAGTCAATAATGCCATCCTCACGCATTTGGTACTATTTCGCCCAGGCCAATGGTTTTGACAATGGTTACAACCTAACAGATGGTTAAATTGCGAGAAACGACCATGTGAATATTTATACTTCGCGTCGCCGCCATGTTGGATTTGTGATCACCAGGTTATTGAAAGTCCTATAGGTGAACTTATGTTCATAGCCCCTATGAACATTAAAAAATTCAGTTTGATTGCTGTAATAGATTCGTAGATATTGAAATCCATCTAAATATTTCGGATGGTCAACATGTTGGATTGTCATACGTATAGGCCATAGAGTCATGTACCACTAAAGGAAAATTATTGCGTAGGTTCATTATTGAAACTTTCACTTCGATCGCATGATTACGACACTAGAAATAAAAATTTAATTTTAAAATTCGCACAGCCGCCATCTTGAGGTTATGTAAACAATTGAACTCAAATATATATAGCAGTGGATTACAGTGTGTATAAACATTTCCTGTACCAAATTTCATTGCGTTTGGATCAATAAATCGTGAGAAAGGTCTATTTAAAATTGTCAAATTTGCTTGGCCGCCATATTCGTTTTGTAGTAAACCAGGTTTTGAAAGTCTTATAGATGAAATTCTAGTAGTGCCCGTTATCTCCGTACAAAATTTCAGGGTGATATCGCTAATAGTTTCAGAGATATAGAATGCCGGTGAAATATTTCGCACAGCCGCAATCTTGAGTTTATGCAAACAAACGAACGAAGTTAGATGTCAGTGCATTACAATGTGTATAAACATATACTGTACCTAGTTTTATTGTGTTTGGTTTGTTAAATCGCGAGAAACGTCTATTTAAAAGTCGCAACTTCGCTTGGCCGCCATGTTGGTTTTGTAGTTACCAGGTTTTCAAACGTCACATAGGTGAACTTCTAGTAGTTCCCTTTATCACCGTAAAATATTCCAGGGTGATATCGTTAATAGTTTCAGAGATATTGAATGCTGGTGAAATATTTCGTACAGCCACCATGTTGGATTGGTGAGACGTAACAAAATTTGAAGGGCACGGCCGGGGTCATCAAAAATAGTGCTATGAACTTACCGAGTTTCATTGAAATCGCTCCATCCATTTAGAAGTTATTAGGGGGGCACCCACCATCTCTCACACACACACACTCGCACACACAGACAGACACACGGACAAAAGGTGATCTCATAAGCCTTTTGTTTTTCATAAATGAAAATAGGTTAAAAATATGAAATGTCCCCCAATAGATCATAATTTTTTCACCAAAGGAACTTCGTATGATATTTCAATATGCCGACAACCCAAACCATCAAAATAGATGAAATTGATATTTTCCACCAAACCCTAATTTTTGCGCCCCCTTAATCCTCAATGCTCATAATGTATGTGTCTCTACCTTCATTCTGGCTCTTTAAGGTCTCCCGGAATAACAGCCACAAATGCTGTATCTGAATGCCTTATCTTGTCCGAGAAATGTTTGCTCGCGAATTTAGAGAGAAAAGAAAGAAAGATCCTACACATCATACTTGGCCCGGACTACAAAAATGATATCTACATCAGAAAATCCAGGCAAGAAATATACTGTAAGATAGAGAAGATCACAGACACAATGCGAATACGCAGAGTTTGCTTCTACGGTCATATACGACGGATGATCGACTCCCGATGGACGAAACGTTTCTTCAGTATCTTTGACTCAAAACAAGAAACGACGATGCCATGGTATGTTAACGTCCAGAAAGATCTTAAAGAAATGGGGATGCGAGCAGAAGATGCACACGACCAAAATCTTTATAGAGCAGCCATCAAGACGAGTGGGATTTTCCGGGACGAAAGCGGACAACTGGTGGGAATGGACAAGAACGTTGTGCTAAACACAGTGAGCTCAAGCGATAAATGATCAAATGCCAGAATGTAAATGAGGCGTATCGTGGTTCCTACTGCAGTTGGCCGATTAGCGAAACTGAATGAATTATAATAATTAATATTTTATATGAATTGCAGCCAATGGCCATAGCAGGGCATTTAATTGAACGCCCGTAGGCTCCCATCAAATTCAATTTCAAGTAGTTCCAACTTTGGCTGCCAGAGATGCCACTGTGATCAAGTGGCAAACTTTGGAACTTGATAGAGCGTTTCTAACCAAATAATCTACAATTTTTGCTACACACCACCAATTGTAGTGGTAGGTTCTTTTACATGCCATAAATCTACGACATGGGCCCGCCGGCTTGACTTGACCTCCGAAGGAAGGCATACTGAAGGATTTTAAGGCTCTAAAAATCCGATGACTTCGGCCGGGTTTGAACCCACGACCTTGGGAATATCAGTTCGGCATGCTACCGACTACGCCCCCGGAGCGGCCATAATGATGATTCTATTGATAAAGATCGTGTGACGATGTATTTATGATGATGATGATGATGAAGCTAATGATTATAAGATTGTTGTTGAATAAGGGGCGGAACAGAGAAGTAATCTGAAACTTAATAATAAGTTTAGCACATGTTGGGACAAATAGATTAGTAAACCGTTAAAAATATCTACAGTATAAACTATTAGTGTAAGAATTGTTTACCATGAAAAGTTCTACAAACGAAGTCCGGGACAGCATACCTCTATCTTTAATGCATCGCCCATTGTAAGTGTTTTTACGTTTTCATTTCTTCCAACAATCTCCATTCAGTGGAAATTTAAATTACTAGCTTTGAAGGGAGTTAACGAGCTAGCGAGCCTATCACCCCAGCTTCGAACTGTCAAGTCGCGTGGAGTTAAAATTCAGAGAAGAGTATATGTGTTTGGAGTTTTTCTGTTCTCCTCGACTTTTTTGAATTGCGTCTGGGATCTGCCGTCCGTGCGCCTTTTTGATTATGCTGGGTAAACCGTTAAAGATACCGAGCGAATCCTGGGCGGGTTGTTAGTAGTACAGTATATAAAACAATGTATACATACAGTCATTGCGCTCCGGGAGCACGCCCGCGCTCGGGGAGCACTGGGCCGTCAGCGTAGCGCTCCTTCCCCTACCACCACTGGGGAGTGAGGAGACGGACAATGTTGGGCCACGCTGACTAGATACGTACGTACAGTCGTGCGACCAACGTCTCTTGTGGGATTGTTGACATATTAATGGGGCTGTTTTGCCATAACAAATATGCCGCATATACAAATCGAATGCACTCCGATGTATGGAATGTGCAGGAAACGAACACAAGTGTTAAGTAAAGAATATTGTGATTGATTCCAAACTGAAATGTGAATGTATTAGACAGGAAAATTCAACAACAAATTGTTTTCTTTTTAAGACATTAAATCTCTGTGGTACACTAAACATTTGGAATGCCTTTATAAGCTATACAGAAAAATGAAATTTCCCATTCTGCTTTAAAGACTGCTGCTTCACCACTCCTCTTTTTGTATGCTGTTCAGTGATGACCACAGCGAAACTGATTTACTTACACGCTGTCAACAAAGCGCATTGGACTAGACTAGCGACTGTGGATCGGCTGCACACTTGGGCGCAGCGGGCAGACCGCGCACTTATAGCCAGCCAAGCTCCTCCAACCATTACCGAAAATACCTTCCACCAAAGCGCTCCCGCTCGAGGAGCGCTGTGTGGATGGCCTTGGTATAGAATATGGTAGGATAACGAAAATTGTTTATAGATAATGCTCCAAAATTAATAATAAAAGTTTATTAGCCATAAGTCAATATAATATGTTTTACATTATAACCGTACAGGTTTGAGTCACATTGTGACCCTCCTCAGCGTAGATATGTAAATGTGCAAGAACATACACTTAATATAGCCTATATCTTTCCATAACAAGGATTCTAAAATATTCTTGTACCAAATGAATGTTCATAACATTACCTCGTAACACGTATTGCCAACGTTTTCATTCCATTATTTCTCTACCTCGCAAATACAAACCAAACTACCAGTTATAACCTAACCATTTCAAGTTATCTATTGTCACATCCACGTAAGTGTTATAGTCCTATTATATCTTTTTCTGATCCAATTTTTAGTATTTGTTTCTCATTTCAAATATTTCTTCTTTTTAGATCTCTTCTATTCCACGCTGTTTTTATGCAGACTTTTTCATGTTTTTCTTAACACATTTTGTAACAGACCTGTTTTTAGCCTATTTTCAATTTTGAAAAAAAAAATAGGCTTATGAGATCACCTTTTGTCCGTGTGTGTGTGAGAGGTGAGTGTGTGTGTGTCCCCCTAATAAATTCTAACCCGCTGGAGTGATTTCAATAAAACTCGGTAAGTTCATAGCACTATTCCGGGCGACCCCGACCGTGCCCTTCAAATTTTGTTACGTCTCACCAATCCAACATGGCGGCTGTGCGAAATATTTCACATGCATTCAATATCTCCGAAACTATTCCCGATATCACCCTGAAATTTTTTACGGTGATAAAGGGAACTACTACAAGTTTACCTATGTGACTTTTGAAAAACTGTTAACTACAAAACCAACATGGCGGCCACGCGAATTTGCGACTTTTAAATAGACGTTTCTCGCGATTTAACCAACCAAACGCAATAAAACTTGGTACAGTATATGTTGATACACATTGTAATGCACCGACATCTAACTTCGTTCAATTGTTTACATAACCACAAGATGGCGGATGTGCGAAATATTTCACCGACATTCTATATCTCTGAAACTATTAGCGGTATCACCCTGAAATTTTGTACGGAGATAAAGAACACTACTGGAAGTTCATCTATAAGACTTTCAAAAACCGGTTAATTACAAAACGAACATGGCAGCCAAGTGAATTTGAAAATTTTAAATAGACCTTTCTCGCGATTTAAGTTAATGTTCCAAACGCAATGAAATCTGGTACAGGAAATTTTTATACACATTGTAATGCAGTGGTATCTAATTTAGTTCAATTGTTTACATAACCTCAAGATGGCGGCTGTGCGAATTTTAAAATTAAGTTTTTATTTCTTGTGTCGTAATCATGCGATCGAAGTGAAAGTTTGAATAATGAACCTACGCAATAATTTTCCTTTAATGGTAAGTTACATGACTCTATGGCCTATACTTTTAACAATCCAACATGGCGATCATCCAAAATATTTAGACGGATCTGAATATCTACGAATCTATTATAGCAATCAAACTGATTTTTTACGTTCATAGGGGCTATGAACTTAAGCTCACCTATACGACGTTAAATAACCTGGTGATCACAAATCCAACATATTATAAATATTCACATGGACGTTTCTCGCAATTTAACCATCCGAGTGCAGTGAAACTTGGTACAGTAAATCCTTATACGTATGTTAATCCTCTGGCATCTAATTTATTTCAATTGTTTCCATAACCACCAGATGGCAGCTGTGCGAAATTTTAAAATCTCCTTGTTATTTCTTGTGTCCTAATCATGCGATTGAAGTTTGAATGCTACACGTACACAATAATCTTTATGTAACAGTCCATAACTCTAGGACCTACATTTATAAAATCCAACATGGCGACCATCCGAAATATTTAGTCGGTTCTCAATATCTACGAATCTATTACAGCAATCAAACTGAAATTTTGTATGCTGATAGAGGAAATTAACATAAGTAGGATATATGAAAATAGGCTCTATAGTTCTTCACGGAACTACTTTTTTTTTAAATTTAAATTGTGAGCTTTTGGAACAAAAATATTTTTAGAATCCTCTGTTATGGCAAAATTTATATTACCTGTATGTTCTTGCACATTTACATAATTAATTACGCTGAGGACGTTGGGGAAGATCACAATGTGACTGATACCGGTACGGATTTAATAATAATAATAATAATAATAATAATAATAATAATAATAATAATAATAATAGGCGTAGGGATGTGGCGACCCCATCGCCCAGTGGGAAACCACTGCAATCAGCCACCCGAGTATTGGCGGGAAAACCATAACTATTCGGGTTAGGAGGAAATGCCTGCCCACCGCCGGATAACATCTTGAGGCCCTCCAAGGCTAACAACCTTGGTTGCATTCATTATGAGCAATTTGCTCCAAGCTAAACTAAAGCTTCTTAAGCATGATGGTAAAACAAATACAGGAGATTAATACCCCAGGTGGCAACTTTTCGAAGAAATCCACCGTCGCCCACGAGCGACGCATGCATCCCATTCGGACTCTGGGGGGGATGCAACGTCATGCTAAAGACGAGTCGGAGCGTCTTGGAAATCCTGAACAGTCACAAAAGCTGAAACCCAAATCTAAGAGTTTTTTGGCAACGTTCAACATCAACTCTCTAATACAAACTGGTAAGATGAAACAGCTGACCCTTGCCCTTCACGAAAACAAAATCGCAATAATGGCCTTGCAAGAAACTCGCTTCACTGACCAAGATACGTTTGAGTCTGATGGGTATCGGTTCTTCAAGAGCAAATCCCGTAAGAGGATAATGAAGAACACCCCTATCTTCGGTACAGCCTTTGCTGTCAACACCAGAATCCTTAGGTCAGTCTCGAATTTTGAAGCTGTTAACGATAGGTTATGCCTTCTATCTCTGCGCTGTGCAAACAAAACATACACGCTAGTCAATGTACATGCTCCAACTAATGAACAAAACAAAAAAGAGTTGGAAGACACTGATAGATTTTGGAACCTCTTGGATGCTAGATTGGCAAAAATCCCGAAACACCACGTCAAGATCCTAATGGGTGATTTAAACGCACAGGTAGGACGTGAACGGAAATACAGGAATGTCGTTGGGCTCTATCCAGCACACAATAGAACTAACAAGAATGGAGAACGCCTCATTGAACTATGTAATAACCATAACCTCCAGCTGATGTCAACACACTTTCGTTACCTACCTAGAAAACAGACTACATGGAGATGCCCGAACAAAACATTAGGAGAGTTCCAAATAGACCATGTTGCGATATCTCGAAGATCTAGTCCGGAAATCATGAACGTTACCGTAAAAAAGGGAATGAACATAGACTCAGATCACTATGTATCGGTAATAAAGTTCCGGCCCCTTCCACTAAACAAAAAGAAAAACAAACCTATAATCCGATTCGACACAAACATGCTCAGAGATAGGGAGAATGAATTCAAAGAACTTGCCCAACCAGTGGAAAAAGACTTCAACAGCACGAGATAGCAGATGATAAACGCTGCAAAAGAAGTAGCAGAAACCAAGAAGAGGAAGAAACACACATGGTGGAACAATAACTGCGAGAAGACCTTAAAGGATCGTCTAAATGCTTGGAAAAAGTACTACACCACCAAAGAGGAAGAAGATTGGAACATCTATAGAGACCAACGAGCACAAACAGCAAAAATAATACGCAGCGAGAAACGCAAGTATGAAAAAGAACAAATGGACAAAATTGAACAAAACTTTCACAGAAATGAGACCCGTGAATACTACAGGGATTTTAAAAAGAAGATACAAGGATACAAGGCACCTTCCCTTTGTTTTCTAAGAAAAGATGGAACTCTAGCAACATCCAACGAGGAAAACTGCGAAATTTTAGCCGGGTATTTTAACGACCTCCTAAATTGTGAAAAGCCATCCAACCCCATCAGAACAAACAAACAAATGAACCACAATTTGCCATCTTCTCCACCAAATCGCGATGAAATCAAACGCCACATAAAGATGTTGAGAAATAACAAGGCTCCTGGTGAAGACTCCATGATTGCAGAACTGTGGAAACATGCCCCAGAAGAAGCAATTGACGTCCTACACCAAACCAATGTAGATATATGGGAGACAGAACAACTCCCAGAGGACTGGAAGATAGCTTTGATCCATCCTTTACACAAGAAAGGAAATATATAAGAGATGTGAACAACTACCGTGGTATTTCTCTTCTGTCAGTAGCTTACAAGATCCTGTCACTTTCCATCCTTGAAAGACTGGAACAGCAAGTTGACCACAAACTCGGAGAATACCAAGGGGGTTTTAGGAAAGACCGATCGACTGCAGAACAAATCTTTAACCTAAAAACCATAATTAGGTACTATGTGTTGAGAGGTCGAACGTATGTATCGACATTTGTAGACTTAAAGAAAGCGTACGACAGCATCGACCGTGATTAACATACTTGCAGAAATGGGAGTCGATATGAAACTGCTGGCGATAATAAGGGCAACCCTAATTAATACCACATCCAAAGTCAAATTCCAAGGATGTATCTCTGAACCCTTTGAAATCAAGACAGGTGTTCGACAGGGAGATAGCCTGTCACCTCTGTTGTTCAACTGCGTGCTTGAAAAGGTAATACAGAATTGGCGACAGAAGTTAAAAGAAGGAGGCCTTTACAAACCTTTAAGGATCGGGACGAAGAAAAACGGAGTGGAAATAGATTGCTTAACATTCGCTGATGATATAGCCCTGATGACAGAAGATTTCGAAAGTGCAACAGAACAGGTCAATATATTGAAGGAAGTAGCAGAACAAACAGGATTACAAATTTCCTTTCAAAAGACAGAAGTAATGTCGAACATCAAGGATGATACAGCACAACTAAACACCAAATATGGAACGATAAACCGTGTTGATAAATTTAAATATCTTGGGGAATGGATCCAGCAAAATGGCCTTGACAAGGAAGCCATAGAAGCAAGAATCAAGAAAATGGAAGTCGCTTTTCAAACCACCCGCAACATATATAACAAAAAGTGCTTTTCTATGAACACAAAAATTCGTCACTACAACACTGTCATCAAACCAGTACCGCTATATGCATCTGAATGCCTTATCCTATCCGAGAAATGTTTGCTCGCGAAGTTAGAGAGAAAAGAAAGAAAGATCCTACACATCATACTTGGCCCAGACTACAAAAATGGCATCTACATCAGAAAATCCAGGCAAGAAATTTACTCGAGGATAGAGAAGATCACAGACACAATGCGAAAACGCAGAGTTTGCTTCTACGGTCATATGCGACGGATGATCGATTCCCGATGGACGAAACGTATCTTCAGTATATTCGACTCAAAACCAAAAACGACAATGCCATGGTATGTTAACGTCCAGAAAGATCTGAAAGAAATGGGGATACGAGCAGAAGATGCACAAGACCGAAATCTTTATAGAGCAGCCATCAAGACGTTTGGGACTTTCCGGGACGAAAAACGGACAACTGGTGCGAAATGGACAGAGGAACGTCGTGCTAAACACAGTGAGGCAATGTGGATCAAGCAAAAAATGAGCAAATGCCAGAATGTAAAATGAGGCTTATCGTGGTCCCTAGTTGGCCGATTAGCGAAATTGAATGAATGAATAATAATAATAATAACAATATCGTATGGCCTCGGGTGCCAGGTGCATGCTTTGTTATTTGACACCCAGAGGGTAGCTTGCATGTCGAATTTCGTCGTTCTTTGAGGCACTATGAACGTCAAGGAGGTTAGATATCTGAGCTCCTTGAACACTATAGCGCTTACTAGTAGAGAAATGAGGAACTTTGTGTCGGCGGAAACTCCCGAGATTAATTTTGGCATCATGAACACAGCCTACTGAATTCAAATGGGTTCTTTGACATGCCAACATCGTATGACATGCGTGTCGTATTTTTGTCGCCTTTCAAAAATCACTTACCACGGCGAGGAACGAACCTGCAAGCTTGGGGTTTAATGTACAACGTATATTGACTTATGAATAAACTTTTATTATAATTACATCGTCAATAAGGAATCGGGTTCTCATGGTCATTTTTATGTCATTATGCTGCAATATATAATTTCCACGAACGTCAGCTCTTGCCATAGTCGAACCAGTTGTCCTGAATGATACAATTAAGACACTATCAGGCACCATCAAACCCACACCTTTGGAGTGACTGCCAAACAGAAGAATGTCGCCATACAACAGGACTGTAATCATCCATGTAGTACAGTACAGCGCAGCAAATGCAACGCTGCGTAGTCAAGGCTACTATTGTTACTGCGGAGTGAGTGGTGGGCATAGTTTAGACCGGGACCGGTGTCGGACAATTTTCACACTTCGGCAGACTAGAACTTTGGAACGGTAAGTCGGAGGGGAAAAAAATGTTTCAATAAATGTTGTAGACAATTTTGAGAGGAACAAATTTCTGATTCGTTCTTTCGTAAACAAAAGCCTTTTTCTAGGACAAAGAGTGAGAAAATACTTTTTTGGGAACTTTAGCACCACCTAGCTTCTGCATTTCAAAACGTATGACATGACCTCAATGACACAATTTATAGGCGACAATGTCCTCTACATTTTTTTGTTTAAAAAACTTTTCTTTAAAATGCGTCGATTCAGAGAAAAACGCTTTTCAATTTATTTTTGAGTTTTCCGACAAAATGATCGTGCAAATTATTTTGAAATTTAGAGTTAAGCATATCTTGTGCTTTTCTAACGATTTACTAAAAGCCAACCATAGCACGGTCTTTGGAACAAAAGGGGTTTCTTCTGTGCAGCTGGGTACTGTACTAATGGAAGCTCATTCCATCACATTTCGCTGCTGTCAAGACCTGGCCTGAGGAATGGGCCGCATCAAAACCAAAACTATCTGGGTTTAATAACAAAGGCACCTAGAATCAAAACCCGCCAAGTCCACAAAACAAAATTTGTGGGAAAATTAGGAAAACTGTTAACAAATGGAAAAACATCCTAGGAATATGAACATTTCGTTCATTAATTACTTTGTCATCAAACGATGCATTCCAACAAATTACAGGATTGTCCCTTAATGGAAAGTAACACGATTCATAGGATTAATTAGGAGTTAACTGGTTTTGAAAATGAAAGTAAGAAAAGCAGTTCTAAGAATTAAAAAAAAACAAGGGAAGAAGGAAAGCATGTGAACGTGAATCATCCAAATTATGCATGAAATGAAAACCAAACCTGAATTATGATTATGCATATATTTAAAATTTAACTAACACTTAACCACACATTACAAAACACAACACTGCTGATGGCAGTGTGAACCCTCTTATTGCCAAGCCATTTCCCGAAATACTTGCCTAGAATGCCAAGCTATTTTCAATGGTCATGCAGGCTATTCGAAAAAAATCATAAATACCACATTTCCAACGATAGAATCATTATTTTTGCTTTGTATTATAACCAATACTTCATTTTTTCATACATTATGTTCATAAAAGCAAATACGGCATCTAAACCTTTTTAATTGAAACTCAGCAATTCTTCTGGGTTTGTGCCGTGTCTTGTGTTGGGTTTCGCCTAGGACACCAAATGGCTCATCGGCGGGCTCTTGGTGTCCCCGCCCGGACCCCCACAGGAGTAACGAACTGCGCGCTACCTCCCTTTATATTAGGTGCAACTGCACCAACTGCGAGAACTGTGGGGGTCCGGGCGGGGACACCAAGAGCCCGCCGATGAGCCATTTGGTGTCCTAGGCGAAACCCCACACAAGACACGGCACAAACCTAGAAGAATTGCTGAGTTTTAATTCACCGGCCGTGAAAGTCAATATACCATCTTTTTGGAAGCCTTCATAGGGATAAGGCTGCTTGAGCTGTTAGTTCTCGCAGTCAAGTGGTGCAGTTGCACCTAATATAAAGGGAGGTAGCGCGCAGTTCGCTACTCCTGTGGGGGTCCAGGCGGGGACACCAAGAGCCCGCCGATGAGCCATTTGGTGACCTAGGCGAAACCCAACACAAGACACGGCACAAACCCAGAAGAATTGCTGAGTTTTAATTCACCGGCCGTGAAAGTCAATATACCATCTTTTTAATTGAGGTTATTCTGATAATTGTATAATTTTTCATTTTTTTGTTGTAAAAAATCAGTTTTGTGCCTAAATTAAGGACACCTAAGAGTCATATTCGAAGAAACATTACGTTTCCAGCTGTAGAAAGTTCTTAGATATATCTGTAGGCAGAAAACTTCAACAAGAAGAAAACAACTGCACCGCAATTTTGGCGGGAACGTGCGTGATTGGGGAAGCACAAAGGGAGGGCGTGAATACAAACTCAAACCTATCGGGTAACGGACTTCGAAGGAAGAAAGTAAACACCGCACAGGCAAGCTTGAAACCTCACCTTTCCAACAGTATGAAATAATGACGGACATATGCCCAAAGAAATCTACTGTACAAATAGAAGATAAACGGCGCGCCGATTGAATCGGCTTTGGCACTTTTGGCGCGAGCAGCGAGTGGCGCTGAGAGGGTGTAGGAATCCTTGGTAATGCAATTCTATGTGCTGATTGGCTGAAAACGACTTAGTGGGTTTTGAAACTAACTATGGCGGAAGTTCAATTGAATCTAGTGGATTTTGAAATTAATCCTAAGTTTTGTCCACCTTTTTCATAGGGAAATAGCGTCTTTTTAAGGAAAATAATGTCACCATTGAGTTGCCCACGTGCAAGTTCATATAAAGGCAACTTCATCTCATTTTTCATGTTCGATGGACTTGGGGAGTTTTGATTGTAGGCGCCTCTAAAACTTACTCATCCCTGCAGAGCATCGCCTGGTTTCTGTATTTATTATGGACATCCTTGAACAGGGACCGCACAAATCACGGCTGCACAACAAGACCGATCTGCGACTGTGCCAAGTACCTCAGACCATTCAGCGTGTTTCCCTTGAGTGCCCAAGGAGGAGATTTGAAAGAACCAAACCCCCAAATCACCGTGGCCCTACAGTCCATGAAGACCCTAGGCCTACCAAGCGACCGCTGCCCAGCCATTTGGCATGTAGATTATTGGGTGACGTGTGGTCAATGCGTCGGGTCCCTTCGGCCGTTAATCTTGGTCTCCGTGACCTAGACGCTGCCTCACTGTCAGACAGCTACTCAATTGTTCTCACGAGGTTGATTGCACCCCGTTACAGCCCTCACGACAGTTTCAAAAATCGCTGACGAGCAATCGAATCAGGTGCGCTAAACAATTCCACGAGGTCGGCTTACTGAAGAAACCATCCAAAACCTCTACAGTGCTAACAATGACGCTGTCAAGTGGCTAAAAATGCACTAGATATTTCGTTTAAATGCCAAAAATCTTCCCCACAATCCACTTTGAATACATTTTCACCTTATTTATTTTCAAATATTTGCAGCAATGTATCCTCATTTTGCCAAACGAAATATATAATATACCTAGTAATTACCGGTCTTTCTGAAGCAGCTTACCCCCAGCAAAATTTAACACATTTTTAGAAGTGGATATTGAATGTGATGCTTACCGTCGCAAGTAGGCTTACTGGCATAAAAATAAAATATAAAAAGAAGTAATTTTCTAAAATAAAAATTACGACTTACAGAATGTTCCTTCCACTATCTGGAAAATGAGTTCATATGAATAAGTGCACAATGACACTGGTTATCACACACCCAAGTGCACGGAACTAACACTCTACCTTCTGCTCGTCCACTCTGATGAATGTCGTGTGACCGAGGTAAACCACTACTGTACCAGCCCCTCCCCGCTTCAGTTACTCTGCGCCTTCGGCAGCACTCCTTTCCTTCTTGGTACAACTCTTACTTTCTTCTTATTATACGATGTTTGGACACCTCTTTTAGTTTCTAGAACACTAGGATATACCATCACTCTCATGGTGGAACTACAATGGTGAGGCGGATCGCTCCCTCTCTCTTGTGCGGATGACGTCACAACGGGGGCATTGCGTTCTGTGACACAGCACGAAGTACATGCATTTGACACGGCTCTGGTCTTAAATTGAAGGCATAATTAATAAATAAAATGTATTATAGCACTCAACATACTTTGTATTGTAAACTCTGATAATAAGGTTGGTAATTATGAATGCGCCGTACCTCTAAATAATATTAATAGTCCAATAACGAAATCAACTATTTTCTTACATTGATGAATTTACACATTTTGCGATTCAATTTTCTCTGTGAATTGCCGAAACTTATTTTTCTGTTCAAGGCAAGCAACCTAATATATATTCGGGTTCGAGCTAAACAGTGAATAACCTCATATGCAATATTAATATGAGGCAATTTTTACAAGGTCCTGCTGGTTAATTCATTGAATATAAACATTGCGAAATGTCAGGAAATTTATGAAACGCAGCGTCCATTGTTGTTTCAACTTCCATATGTTCATTAGAGGGATACAAACGATTTCCCCTTGAAATAAACTGGAGCCAATCTGGGCCTTCATTACTGGGTTAATGTTCTTGAGATACCGTACAAAGAACACGGAACTACATGACCGCGTTGTCGCAGCCCCTAAATTGAGGAACCAACCAATGTTCTTGAGATAATGTTCGCAAATTTTTGTACTTATCCCTGAATCTATGTGCTACATATCCTGTACTGTATTTTAAACCTTCATGGTTCATTTCATCTTTAAAATCTGAGACATCAAATTCATCCAACATTCTGATGATCGGTCATTTTAAACATACTCATATTCATTTCCACAGTTTCGTAATTTGATTCAATAAATAAACTGGAAACTAGTTTTTCTTAGTCAGGAGCATCCACGATATCAGGAATAGGTTTGGCAACATTCACTAACGCAGCCTGCGAGAAACAGGTATCTGTTTCTGTTTCCATTGGTTTAATCATACACTATTCGTCAATATCCTCCTCTGTGTTTAAATTTAAAGTAAAAACTGAAGCAGAGGGCTTGCCCAAAATGTACCATCTCAATCTACAGTTTATTTAATATCCAGAGGATATTCGTGATCATTGGAGCCTCCCATTCCTCTAATACACACATCAAAAAAAGTTTTGCATCACCTCGGTTCCAAGAGTTCCGGAACCTTTAAATACAAAGGGAATAGAGATCAACACAAACAACATTTCAGCTCGTTTTATTGCTCATGAGACCCACACATTGCATGTTGTACCATCATACAGCTAGACTTTCAGCATTTGTGGTCCAGATTGCAGTACACACCACTACCTCTAATACCCAGTAGCACGTCCTCTTGCATTGATGCATGCCTGTATTCGTCGTGGCATACTATCCACAAGTTCATCAAGACACTGTTGGTCCAAATTGTCCCACTCCTCAACGACAATTCGGCGTAAATCTCTCAGAGTGGTTGGTGGGTCAAGACGTCCATAAACAGCCCTTTTCAACATATCCCAGGCATGTTCGATAGGGTTCATGTCTGGCGAACATGCTGGCCACTGTAGTCGAGCGATGTCGTTATCTTGAAGGAACGCATTCACAAGATGTGCACGATGAGGTCGAGAATTGTCGTCCATGAAGACAAATGCCTCTCCAATATTCTGCCGATATGGTTGCACTATGGGTCGGAGGATGTCATTCAGGTATCGTAAAGCCGTTTCGGAGCCTTCCATGACCACCAGTGGCGTACGTCGGCCCCACATAATGCCACCCCAAAACATCAGGGAACCACCACCTTGCTGCACTCGCTGGACAGTGTGTCTAAGACGTTCAGCCTGACCAGGGTGCCTCCAAACACGTCTCCGACGATTGTCTGGTTGAAGGCATATGCGACACTCATCGGTGAAGAGAACGTGATGCCAATTCCGTGGGGTCCATTCAGCATGTTGTTGGGCCCATCTGTACCGCGCTGCATGGTGTCGGGGTTGCAAAGCTGGACCTCGCCATGGACGTCGGGAGTGAAGTTGCGCATCATGCAGCCTATTGCGCACAGTTTGAGTTGAAACACGACGTCCTGTGGCTGAACGAAACGCATTATTCAACATGGTGGCATTGCTGTCAGGGTTCCTCCGAGCGGCAATCCGTAAGTAGCGGTCATCCACTACAGTAGTAGCCCTTGGGCGGCCTGAGCGAGGCCTGTCATCGACAGTTCCTGTATCTCTGTACCTCCTCCATGTCCGAACAACATCGCTTTGGTTCACTCTGAGACGCCTGGAAACTTCCCTTGTTGAGAGCCCTTCTTGACACAAAGTAACAATGCGGACGCGATCGAACTGCGGTATTGACCTTCTAGGCATGGTAGAACTACAGACAACATGAGCAGCGTACCTTCGTCCTGGTGGAATGACTGGAACTGATCGGCTGTCGTACCCCCTCCGTCTAATAGGCCCTGCTCATGCATGGTTGTTTACATCTTTGAGCAGTTTTAGTGACATCTATGAACAGTCAAAGGGACTGTATCTTGGATACAATATACACAGTCAACGTCTATATGCCGGAGATCTGGGAACCGAGGTGATGCAAAACTTTTTTGATGTGTGTATATGTGAGAAGGTTCTCCAAAATATCTTGATTTAGACGATAAGTTATTATGTACTCGATTTGGTACATGGGCTTCAAGCATCTAAAAAGGTTAACTAAATACGTGTTGCTGAGTAGAATTCATTTTCGAAATGGGAGTAAGGCTTTATGTCGGTCAACTCTCATGGACGTTATCAACTCATTGACATTATTTAGCACACTGATTTGCTTGTCTAAATCAGTACCAAATGCATTTCATTCAGAATAATTATGATGATGATAATATTTTGTTTTTAGGGGTCTTAACATCTAGGTTATCGGCCCCTAATATTTTTGGTGATAGTGAAAGATGAGATGAGAATGAAAACTATAAGTAATACAAACTAGACTTACATACTGAACGAAGAAATGGTAAACAAACAAAGGATAAGGCAAATAAAGGACAGAAAGGAAATAAATGCCCTCAACCCTCGAATAGTGAGGATTGACGGACTTGGAAGGGAGGAGAGCCATGAAAGGCGGATAGGAAAGAGGAGAGGGCCCATCCCAAGTCAGTGGTAAAAGGGGACAAAATGGACCCAGCTCAGGAATCCCTCGGGATCGCCAACTCCCGAACTCACCAGCCGTAAGCCCCTGAGGGTGTAGCACAATCCAGGGTGCACCAGAAGTGGTGGGGCTACATACACCCTGCCTCCTTGAGGGCCTTGAGCAGGAGGCAGGAGATAACATGAAAAGAAAAATAAGGCTGATCCCTCGCAGAAGGAGGGTATCAGGAAAGATGAGACAAGGGCCAATTAAGGCGGAAAAGGAAGATACTCCCTAGGCCTCGGAAAACCGTCGGGGTTGGAAGAGAACAAGAGTTGACCAAGAGAGGTCGACAGGAAAGAAGATGGAGAGGAGCCCGGCACAAGTAAGTGGAAGCAATGCCGGACAG
This sequence comes from Meconema thalassinum, assembly GCA_946902985.2. Taxonomy (NCBI): domain Eukaryota; kingdom Metazoa; phylum Arthropoda; class Insecta; order Orthoptera; family Tettigoniidae; genus Meconema; species Meconema thalassinum. Next base: position 57,182,742 of record OX336401.1, on the reverse strand, counting down.
ATGGGGTCCCGTGGTCACCAACCCACGTCCCACAAGTTCTGATCCCCTGGGGGCTTTCAGAATGACTCCCAAATTTGTTTTTAGCATTAAGTAAGCCAAACCAGTCATTTATTAATTTTATACATCTAGCAGCTTCTTCTCAGTCAATGTTTTTAATCAAACCTTTCCCTCCACACCATTCAAGAGCCTTTGATACCTGGTTTGAAAGTAGTCTACTTGAGCTGCAGGCCGAAATTTTTGTCTCTCTGATCCCTTTAAGTTTACATGATATCGGCTAATTTTGTGCGCAATAGTGAGTTCAGAAGAAGACATAGAAATTAGTAGTTCCAAAACATTCCTTGCTCACCTTTTTCCCATTGAGCAGTACACATCCCTGGTCTAATTACGGACAAATCTAACAAATGATTTCTCACAAGTTTCAATAAATGAGGAATGTTTGCAAACACAAACACCTTTAAGGAACCGTCGCTTGGATGCTTGAAGACACATTCCTTATTATGCCGTTGACAGAGATTGAAATTCAATACTTTCACTAGCAACGTACACACCTGTCAACATTAACATAATTATTTCAATCGACTGTGGATTCACGCGCTTGACTCCCGCCTTTAGCCACAAGTCACGGCAGCTCCCGTTGTGACGTCATCCGCACGAGAGAGAGGGAGCGATCCGCCTCACCATTGTAGTTACACCATGATCACTCTACAATTTATATATCCTGTTTCTATTTCCTGTCGTTATACCGTCCGAACCTCATCAAATAAGTTACTAACCTTACCATTTATCTCCCATCACTAGAGCCCTGCGCGGATAAACAAAACGTTATCCGCATCCGCCCCGCATCCGCCCTGCATCCGCATTACTTTTATTCGCATCCGTCCCGCATCCGCATGATTTTATCCAAATCCGCTGATAATTAAATATTGTGTTTAATTTATTAGATAAAGCATAAGGTGTTAAACCAACACATTTAGACATTTGAGGGGAAAGTCGTTCCTGACAATTTGCTTCATTGCAAGGGACTTCAAGTTGGCATTCCAAGGGACTTCAAGTTGGATGACACTTCTGGTTCCTTGACCTCCTCTTTAGACAACAAATTGGCTATACTTTTTTGGCTTCTTTCGCACTTGTGCCCGATTTGTGTCCTGAGTAGGAATACACCTTTTTACAGGTAAAATATCACTATATCGTTCACCTTTTCGTTTCCATTGAAAACGAAACCAAATGTCTGCCATATCGACTTGAGCTTTGTTTCACGCGCTATTGAATATTCACCTTGTTTTATTTTAATAGATAGTTTATCCATGTTGGTGAAATGATGTTCATACTCACGGTCGCGGTAACATTCACTACATGAACTTTTCCTTAAGCTTGGAGAAAGGGATTGATATTTGGCCGGAAATTCCAAGTCAGTCATCATCCTTCTGCTTCTTGAACCATCCATGTTCGCATAGTTGATGTCATAGTTGATGTTGCAATATCACAGCCAACATGCTTCAGTAACAAGTTGGAAATAAATCTACAGATATACATGGAACCAGATCTTCCAGAATAGCTTAGACTGTGAAGTAGCTGACATGAGGAATGTTAATGATGTCACCACGATGAACTAACAAGCTTATTGACAGCATTATATCTCGTACGTATAGTAATAATGGCAGTGAGAATTGATGATGATGATGAGATGTCAAGACCATCCACTACAAACTTACGGTACTTAATATAGTTGAAAGCATATGAGTAAAATAATATTTTCTTGTAGGCCTATAAGTGCAATACGTGACTGAATATTTCGTACGCAATAGGCTATAGGAGTATTCCTCTTTTTAAAATTAAGCTGTAGATTGGCATATCAAAAAGGTAATTATACCGTAAGTTTGTATTCTAAAAACTATCCGCAAATTTACTCGAAACATTATCCGCAGCGTATCCGCTATCCGCACAGACATGCAAACTATATTCGCATGGCGAAAATATTTGCAGATATCCGCGGGTTTATCCGCGGATATCCACATCCACGCAGGGCTTTACCCATCACAATAAACATGGTGTTAAATAGTCCACATCACCTTAAATAAGTCACTAGCATTGTAACCTTACCATTTGTCCCCCATCACTACAAACATACCGTTATTTACAGTCCACGTCACCTTAAATAAGTTACTAGCATTGTAACCTTACCATTTGTCTCCCATCACTACAAACATGGTGTTATATAGTCCACGTCACCTTAAATAAGTTACTAGCATTGTAACCTTACCATTTGTCTCCCATCACTACAAACATGGTGTTATATAGTCCACGTCACCTTAAATAAGTTACTAACAATGTAATCTTACCATTTGTCCCACATCACTAAAACATGGTGTTATATAGTCCACGTCACCTTAAATAATTTACTAACAATGTAACCTTACCATTTGTCCCCCATCACTACAAACATGGTGTTATATAGTCCACGTCACCTTGAATAAGTTACTAACATTGTAACCTTACCATTTGTCCCCTATCACTACACACATGGTGTTATATAGTCCACGTCACCTTGAATAAGTTACTAACATTGTAACCTTACCATTTGTCCCCCATCACTACAAACATGGTGTTATATAGTCCACGTCACCTTGAATAAGTTACTAGCATTGTAACCTTACCATTTGTCCCCTATCACTACACACATGGTGTTATATAGTCCACGTCACCTTAAATAAGTTACTAACATTGTAACCTTACCATTTGTCCCCTATCACTACACACATGGTGTTATATAGTCCACGTCACCTTGAATAAGTTACTAACATTGTAACCTTACCATTTGTCCCCCATCACTACACACATGGTGTTATATAGTCCACGTCACCTTAAATAAGTTACTAGCATTGTAACCTTACCATTTGTCCCCTATCACTACACACATGGTGTTATATAGTCCACGTCACCTTAAATAAGTTACTAACAATGCCACGTGGACTATATAACACCATATTGGTCGTTGTTGTTGTTGTTGTTGTTTGAGTTTTTCAGTATTTTGGCTGGTTTGATGCAACTACTCTTCCTCCCTGTCCTGAGCTATCGTTTCATCTCTACATAACTACCACACCTTACATCCGAGGCAATCTGTTTAACATATTCTAACATTGGTCTACCCCTACAGTTCTTGTCCTCAACCCTTCCTTCCATAACTAAGTTCGCTATTCCTGGGTGTCTTAGTATGTATCCTACCAACCTATCTCTTCTCTTCATTATCGGTCGGCACGAACATCTCTCCTCGCCGACTCGTCTTAATACCTCATTACTACAATCCTTGCGGTCTTATAGCATGTAGGGGAAGTTCTGCTAAATCCGTAGTTCGGCTAACTCCGCAGTACTTCATATAAACCTGTACTGCGGAGTTAGCCCAGCGTGAAATCGCACCACTTGTGTTGAGTGAAGTATTAGTTTTCCCTTGGGTATGAATTTCGGAACGGAAGGTGCCGCCATCTGGTGGTAAAGTTGTGAAAACCTGTAGCTGAGTGTTGTACTTAGTTGTGATAAAAGGCAATTATTTATAAATAATTTTACCAAAATTAGACATTACTGCATTGTTATTCGACCATAGGCTCTGTATGCGGCAGGGACTCTAATAATGAACAAGGAAGATCTAATGGAAAAACTCGAGGCGAAAGACAGGAAGATTTTGAGGAAAATCCTGGGTCCCATGAAAGAAAACAGCGAGTACAGAAGGCGTCACAACCACGAATTATACAAGCACGTGGAGAAGATCAGTGACACGATTCGGAAAAGAAGGATTGTCTTTTATAGTCACGTGACACGAATGATCCCAGGCAGGATATCAAAACGGATATTGACGTACTTTCAAGATAAGAAAACCAAAAGGGCGTGGTTCACGGAAGTTGAGAAAGATGTATGTGAAATGGAAATTTCCCCATAGATATCCAGGAGCGTGTTCCACTTCAGGAAAAAGCACGTACGCACAAAGGTTTCGAGGAAAAGCGGAAGCTGAAGACAGGGAAGGCGTGGTCCCAAGAGATAAAAGAACAACACCGGAGACGAACGCGCGAACACTGGGCGGTAGTTGGAGCTCAGAAGAAGAGACATTTGAACTGACTTGGTCCCTAGTTGGCCGAATCGAAGAAAGAATAATAATTTTACCGGTATTTCGGTAATGCATTTACGCAGTAGGGTTAGTAATGAATCATTTTATTGAAAAAATGAAGTTTTACCTCAGGATATTCATGCAATGGATGCTGATGAGCATGACTCTTAGCATCCGCCTCATAACTTGAGATTGAAGAGGCGCGCTGTGTTGTGCCATTGACAAGTATCTCGATCTGTTGCCGTAGCCTAATTAGGAGCTGATTGGTCCAGTAAAAGTGCATCTCAGAAAACAAGTGTTCGATGGCCTTCCGGGTAGTGGAGCTCAAGAAATTCATCCTGAGGCTCCAACCACGTCTGGGCAAGGAGTAGAACAAATTTCCAGCACAAAATAATAATCTTATTGGTTTCACGTCCCTGTTAACAACTGAGGGTTTCAGAGACGCCGGAGCGACGGAATTTTGCCCCGGCTCCCACGCATTTCCGCATCCTCAAATGCCAACTGACAGTGCCGGGATTCGATCCTGCTATATTGGGATCAACAGGAATAGTCACTACTCCATCAAGAATTCATTAGCGGCTTCGGTGGCGTAGTTGGTAGCATGATGAGCTTCTATGCCCAAGATCGCGGGTTCAAACCCGGCCGAAGCCGTCGGATTTTTTAAGAGCGTTAAAAATCCCTCAGTATGCCTTCCTTCGGAGGGGAAGTAAAGCCGGCGGGCCCATGTCATAGATTTATGTCATGTTAAAGAACCTTCCACTAATTACACCTGTGTGAAGCTAAATTGTATAGGTTAAGAATGTAAACAACGCTCTTAAGTTGCTACGTTCGTTGCCAAGAGCTAAGTTCTGGACTAGGCCTAGTAGTCGTTGACGGTGGTGTTTGGCGGCAAAAGTAGGAACTACTTGAAATTTAAAGTCTGCAGTCCTCACTTGAATTGAAAACAGATAACACACACTATTACAGGCATCACAATTAACACCGGTTATCAGACAGATTCTACACACACCCAAAGTACACGAGGCTACATGACCGCGTTGTCGCAGCCCCTAAACTGAGGAACCAACCACCAACCAAGAATTCATTGATTAATCTATTAATATTCAGAGGATTCATAATAAGATTCAAGGACTATATCCCGCTAACTTCCATTGGTATGCTCAGGTCTGATCTGTTAATAAGGAAAGGGAGGGGAAAATGAAGGAAAAAGGGGGTGGGGAGGGGTGAGGGGGTGGAGGGATTCATCCATTAGTGTTGTATTGAGTTGCTGACTTAGTTATTTCTTATTTTTATATTAAATAATATTTTCTTTTTCTTGAATGAATATGAACTTAAAAAATAGTGCGGAATTAGACTGATCATATTGCGGATTTAGACCAGTTGTTGCGGATTTACACTGAATGCCACTTTTGGTATAATAATAATAATAATAATATCGTATGGCCTCGGGTGCCGGTTGCAAGCTTTGTTATTTGACACCCAAAGGGTAGCTTGCATGTCGAATTTCGTTGTTCCTTGAAGCACTATGAAAGTCAAGGAGGTTAAATATATATGTTCCTTGAACACTATAGCGCTTTCTAGTAGAGAAATGAGGAACTTTGTGTAGGCGGAAACTCCCGAGATTAATTTTGCCATTATGAACACGGCCTACTGAATTCAAATAGGTTCTTTGGCATGCCAACTAAAGCCATGTGCGGATGCGGTTATACTTTGCATGTCTGTGCGGATAGCGGATAATATTTGGAGTAAATTTGCGGATAGTTTTTAGAATATAATCCGAACTTGTTGAATATCATGGGGAAAGTTGAGTAATTGTGCGCAGCGGGCAATCGTGCGCACCTATGTTTTTCGAGTTGGTAGTACAACTAGCAACTCAGTTCACTGGTACTCTAAAGCTATCATTGTACCTATCAGATAGGGACAGTCAGCATGATGCCAGTTCCTATGTGATAACCGGAGACTTGGATGAAGAAACTTAACACGTTGCATATTATTTTCTGTAGCCAGCAAGTAAGAAGGCAAGCCTACAGTTGTGATTCAATTATTTAAAATTAAATGTAGTTTTAAATGCCAGTGTGTGCAGTGGTTTTGCATGTATTTATTTTTCAATGTAATAGATTAGTTTACCGGGTTTCAGTGAGTTACGTTTTAAAAGCAGAGTGGGGTAATGGTGCGCCGAACATATATGATACAAGTAAATACAACGCGACATTAATGGCAAAATGTTTAGTGTTTGTTCTCCAGATGCCAAGAAATTATACGCGGAAAACGGAGAAAAACTCCTACCCAGCAGAAAAATGTGCAGAAATCTCGACGTGCAATTAGGGATGATGGGAGGAAAATAAGGGAAGTGGGGATAAGTTACAACATTCCCCAGTCAATCCTACCTAAGCAGTTGCTGCAAAATTGTCTTGCTCCACCTCGTCTAGTCCGTAAAGCTGTTTTACCAACGAAATGGAGTCATAATTATCCGAATACCTTTTGACATTGGCAAAATTATTTTATGGCTTAACGCCCACAAAGCTTGTCAGACGGTTCGAGTTCAAGTTTGCAGAGGAGAATACGATTCCCCATAATTTCCATAAAGTTAAAATTCTGGCAGGCAAATATTAGTTGTATGAGTTCTTGAAGAGATGTCCTGCATTAACGTTGAGACAACCTGAAAGAACAAGCCTAAATTGGATTGCCTCCTTTAATGCTGATGAAACGAAGATATTTTATTCTATATCCAAAACTGCAGAATTTTAGTTCTTTGCATTGTTATGCTTTTGTAAAAAGCATTGGAATATTCTAATGTCAATGCGCAGTGCAAGTTTCAGCCAATTCACATTGTATTACTATGGCTTTCCAACATTCATCCCATGCGCACAATTTCCCAACCCATGCGCATGATTACCCTGCAGGGTGGTTAATCGTGCGCAAATGCATATTTGCGAGATTTCGAATTAAAGTCCACCAAATTTATTTTTGAATTAAATTTGTTTCAGCACATCGAATATAGAGTTACTAAGGCTCCCTTATTCATAGCTGCAGTTGTGTTATCTACACACATCAAAAAAAGTTTTGCATCACCTCGGTTCCCAGATCTCCGGCATATAGACGTTGACTGTGTATATTGTATCCAAGATACAGTCCCTTTGACTGTTCATAGATGTCACTAAAACTGCTCAAAGATGTAAACAACCATGCATGAGCAGGGCCTATTAGACGGAGGGGGTACGACAGCCGATCAGTTCCAGTCATTCCACCAGGACGAAGGTACGCTGCTCATGTTGTCTGTAGTTCTACCATGCCTAGAAGGTCAATACCGCAGTTCGATCGCGTCCGCATTGTTACTTTGTGTCAAGAAGGGCTCTCAACAAGGGAAGTTTCCAGGCGTCTCAGAGTGAACCAAAGCGATGTTGTTCGGACATGGAGGAGGTACAGAGATACAGGAACTGTCGATGACAGGCCTCGCTCAGGCCGCCCAAGGGCTACTACTGTAGTGGATGACCGCTACTTACGGATTGCCGCTCGGAGGTACCCTGACAGCAATGCCACCATGTTGAATAATGCGTTTCGTTCAGCCACAGGACGTCGTGTTTCAACTCAAACTGTGCGCAATAGGCTGCATGATGCGCAACTTCACTCCCGACGTCCATGGCGAGGTCCAGCTTTGCAACCCCGACACCATGCAGCGCGGTACAGATGGGCCCAACAACATGCTGAATGGACCCCACGGAATTGGCATCACGTTCTCTTCACCGATGAGTGTCGCATATGCCTTCAATCAGACAATCGTCGGAGACGTGTTTGGAGGCACCCTGGTCAGGCTGAACGTCTTAGACACACTGTCCAGCGAGTGCAGCAAGGTGGTGGTTCCCTGATGTTTTGGGGTGGCATTATGTGGGGCCGACGTACGCCACTGGTGGTCATGGAAGGCTCCGAAACGGCTTTACGATACCTGAATGACATCCTCCGACCCATAGTGCAACCATATCGGCAGAATATTGGAGAGGCATTTGTCTTCATGGACGACAATTCTCGACCTCATCGTGCACATCTTGTGAATGCGTTCCTTCAAGATAACGACATCGCTCGACTACAGTGGCCAGCATGTTCGCCAGACATGAACCCTATCGAACATGCCTGGGATATGTTGAAAAGGGCTGTTTATGGACGTCTTGACCCACCAACCACTCTGAGAGATTTACGCCGAATTGTCGTTGAGGAGTGGGACAATTTGGACCAACAGTGTCTTGATGAACTTGTGGATAGTATGCCACGACGAATACAGGCATGCATCAATGCAAGAGGACGTGCTACTGGGTATTAGAGGTAGTGGTGTGTACTGCAATCTGGACCACAAATGCTGAAAGTCTAGCTGTATGATGGTACAACATGCAATGTGTGGGTCTCATGAGCAATAAAACGAGCTGAAATGTTGTTTGTGTTGATCTCTATTCCCTTTGTATTTAAAGGTTCCGGAACTCTTGGAACCGAGGTGATGCAAAACTTTTTTTGATGTGTGTATTATTTCATCATCACAAGACCGATTCTTGCTTAAGTGCGCACAATTCCCCCACTCTCCCTTATTAGGGCCAGGATGTTTATGACATCATATTTTTCCGTTATGGTTTTTCATGACAAACGTAAGATGAAGATTATGCCATTAAGCACAATCAACACTCCGAACTGAAAATGGTGTGTAACATTCATTTTAAACATAGCACATGACATACAGTAGCCTGCATAGCCTAAGGGTTACACTTGCTGCTCAAATGTCTAAAAGATAAAGTATAAAGCAACACATTGAAAATATTATTGTAATGACAGTAGATTCGGATAACAAACGTGTGTGTAAAAGTCGTGCGGATGCGGGGCGGATGCGGATAACAGCCGTGCGGATGCGGGGCGGATGCGGATAAGAGTCGTGCGGATGCGGGGCGGATGCGGATAACAGTCGTGCGGATGCGGGGCGGATGCGGATAAGAGTCGTGCGGATGCGGGGCGGATGCGGATAAGAGTCGTGCGGATGCGGGGCGGATGCGGGGCGGATGCGGGGCGGATGCGGATAACAGCCGTGCGGATGCGGGGCGGATGCGGATAACGTTTTGTCTATCCGCGCAGGACTCTAATGCCAACATCGTATGACATGGTGTCGTAATTTTTGCTGCCTTTCAAAAAAATCACTTACCACGGCCAGGAGCGAACCTGCAAGCTTGGGGTTAGTAGACCGACACGTTGACCACTCACCCACCGTGGCAAACACTTTTTGTATTAAATGGTATATACAACCCATGTATGATAAAAATGTTAAATTTAGGAACGTAAGTTATTTCACATATATAAACTACTTTAATTTCTACATTAATTTTTTTAAACCCTTTCCCTTAACTTATCATACCAACCATAATCCCCTTAATATTGCGCATTTAGCCGAGTAGCCCCTATAGATGGCGCTACTGAACTTATGCACAGAGATGAACAAAAAACACGTAACTAACAGTTTGCGTTCGTATAGCACAGTATGGATGGCGCTATTGACTTAGTGTACATAAATGACGAACACTGGTTTCTATGGTTACTTTCCTAACCTAAATCAGCACAAGCATAACCACCTAAAATGAGCATTGCACTCCGGTATAATATTGATATTGACCTTGAATTGACACTGTTGATGGCCTGTAAATACCATACATAAACTTACTCGTGGTCAGTGAAGATGTTGCGCGCTGCTGTCCTGGGATTGACACTCGTTCAACTGGCGAGTATCGTCCCCAGTATCCCGGTTATATCAGCTCCACTGATGATAGTAATAACAGGACACTTTCCCTGTGCACTCACCATAGGATCAAGCTTTCACTTGACTTTGAACATCAAACAGGGTCGCGTGAGCTTATCGCCTGTCCATGCGTGGCCCCATGCTCCTCATCTGATTTGAATAAGAATGACATTACTTCGTAAGGTAATATATAGAACAGTGGGACATGATCGCTTCTCTACTTAAAACTAACACACTTTCCTCTTTGAGTCTACCTCAGTCACCATTATTGGACGGAATATCGTAACCGTCGGTCATTTCATAGCCTCCTAGACACTCCAGTCAGAGCCGGCACAATACTACTACATACACCGCAATACGCCAAATGTCATACAAATTTGACACGTCCAAGTACACGGGGCTGTAATGACCTCAATGTTCAAGGCCTTTAATCAAACAACAAAAGAAAATTACTTTTGAAATAATAACAATAATAATAGTGTATGTCATGTGTTATTGCCAACATTGGATCTCTAAAATCAATTTATACAACGACAATTTAGCTTTGCTATGCTTCCAATATTTCTTTATCCTCACATATATCAACATCCTCTCTTCAGTGGAGAGCAGCATTCCTTTTATTTAGTCTGGCTGCGTGGCTCAGGGGTAACGTTCTCGCTTGCTGAGCCCAAGGTTGCAGGTTCGAAACCTGGCGCAGTCAGCTGGCACTTGATGGTGCGCAAATGCGAGGGAGCCGTGTCAGTAGATTTACTGGCACGTTAAAGATCCCCTTCGGGGCAAAATTCCGGCACCCCGGCGACTCTAAAAGCCAGTGTAGTTAAAAGGGACGTAAAACCAATAACATTATTATTATTATTATCCTTTTATTTATTTATTTTGGTTTGGAGCCCCGTGTGAGTTGTTTAGAACCTGTTCTATTCTTGAGATCGTCTAATGTTATTTGTAGTTCTTTGATATTATTCTTTATTTCTGCAATCCATTTCATCCTGGTATTGATTGCTATTCCATTATTATGTGTCTGTTATTCTTTTAGTAAGTCTAGTTTCCGGTGTTCGAAGATGTGGTTCACTTTCCCTATAATACCTGGGGCGTATTATATTGATTTACACACTATTTTTTCTACCCAAATGAAGTACATTTAACATCAGTTGTTATGTCTACTTTCTCAACATAATCTCCTTGTAACTTTATGCACTTTTGCCATCGATGTGTCAGCCTCTCCAGACATTCCTAAAACCATTCTTTCGGAGTGCTGCGTACCCCTGCCCTGACGGCTGTGTCCAGAGGTTTCTTCATGTTCCCGAACAGGTGATTATCACTTAGTGCCAAGTCGGGAGAGTATGGCGGGTGTGGCAGCACCGTGAATCCCATTCGATCAATGTCAGTGGTGGTCTCTCGGCTAGTGTGGGGGCGGGCATTGTCATGTTGCAGAAGCACACCTTTAGCCCATTTTCCTGGCCACTTCTTTAGAATGGCACGACGTAAGCGCTTAAGGGTTGCCACACTTGCTGCATTGTTAATCGTAGCCCCCAATTCCAGCCACTTAATGAGGATGATGCTCTTTGTGTCCCAGAACACTGTCGCCATTCGTTTGCCAACTGATGGCACTGTTCGACATTTCTTTGCTGGCGGACTGCCCCCATGCTTCCATTGCATGGTCGCCGTTTCGCGGATTTTGCAGAAAAGTAGGCTCTTTAGTTCGTCACGGAACTACTTGTTAATCATTTTATATACACACATCAAAAAAAAGTTTTCCATCACCTCGGTTCCCAGATCTCCGGCATATAGACGTTGACTGTGTATATTGTATCAAAGATACAGTCCCTTTGACTGTTCATAGATGTCACTAAAACTGCTCAAAGATGTAAACAACCATGCATGAGCAGGGCCTATTAGACGGAGGGGGTACGACAGCCGATCAGTTCCAGTCATTCCACCAGGACGAAGGTACGCTGCTCATGTTGTCTGTAGTTCTACCATGCCTAGAAGGTCAATACCGCAGTTCGATCGCGTCCGCATTGTTACTTTGTGTCAAGAAGGGCTCTCAACAAGGGAAGTTTCCAGGCGTCTCAGAGTGAACCAAAGCGATGTTGTTCGGACATGGAGGAGGTACAGAGATACAGGAACTGTCGATGACAGGCCTCGCTCAGGCCGCCCAAGGGCTACTACTGTAGTGGATGACCGCTACTTACGGATTGCCGCTCGGAGGAACCCTGACAGCAATGCCACCATGTTGAATAATGCGTTTCGTTCAGCCACAGGACGTCGTTGTTATTTTAGTTGTAACTACACATTATCTGGAACACTTTATTGAGATTCTAACATTTTCATAACCAACTTTTATTCACAAACGAATATGTTAACACCAATTCACAGAATAGTAAAAACCAAAGAGTTTTGTACATAGGAACGAAACGTTACCAACCTTAACATTTACAATTTTCTCAACATACTCCCACCTAATTTACAATTTTCTCAAAATTGGAAATTATCAAAGTGTCAAACAGGTGTACAATGTATGTCAACTGAATTCCTTCTCCTCTGTAACATGAAATCAAAGATCTAGTCTTTTAGGAGGGGCCACTTTTCTTCCTGCTCTTGTCCTCAATTCTTCAGGGGATTTGGACACATCCTTGTCATCATCGTCCATGAAGTGGGTTTTTTCTTGGTAACTCTCGGTGCAGGACTGGACCTCCAAGGGGTAGACTCTCTGTATAGGACGTACAACAGTACCACTGCTAGTCTTTAGTTGAACCACCCGGACTCTTCCATCTCGCCCTGGAATGAGCTGCTCAATTCTTGCCAAAGGCCAATCTATTCTCTTCCGATTGTCCGATCCTATTATAACCACCTCTACAATTATAGGCTTTCTACTTTCGCGCCGCTTGGTCCAGGTTAACTGCCCCAGATATTCTGATCGGAAGCGTCTTCTTAGCTCTTCTCTCAGTCTTTGCAGATACCGAAGATGTGCCTCTCCCTGATAACTGCTCCTGATAAAGACAACAGCTGCATATGCGTTTTGACTTCCATCACAAAATACGTGTAGTGAGATGTCCTCCTCATTGCCAAGGTGACGTATCGCCTCAATTTCTCTTAAGTGAGGCAAGTCCTTTAGCCACTTCTCCAACCGCCGTCGAGTATCTTTGTCGATAGGCTCGTCCCATCCCAACTTTCTGGTCCATAACTCTTGAATTAACAGTTTCAGCCTAATTGTTACTGGAATGGTTAGTCCAATCGGATCGAAAATGCGGTGGATTATTGAAAGAATAGTCCTCTTCGTCAAATCTCCTATTTCACACGATCTCTCCCACCAATCCATATTGATCTTCAGAGTATCGTCTTGGCGATTCCACCTAATGCCAAGCAGTGAAGACTCCTGAGAAGATCCGTCTCCGGTTGACTCCCATCCCCGAAGGTCGAACCCGGCCCTCGCCATGATAGTCCTTGAAAGGTAAACGAATTCCTCAACTTCTTCTGCTCGATCGAGGCTTGTCACCAGATTGTCAACATAAAAATTGTTCTTCAATGATGATGCAATTTTAGCCTCCTTTGGATCAGTTGATTCCATATATTTTTCCAGGTGGTAGCCAATTACTGCTCCAAGAAGAAACGGGCTACTGGTAACACCGAACACCACTCTGGCATGACGAAGGACTTGTAGGTCTTTCTCACTATTATTACCATACCACAGGAACTTCAGGTAGTCTCTCTCCTCTGGGTGTACACTTATCTGTAAAAATGCCTTCTTGATATCAGCTGTGATGCCTATCTTTCGTTGCCGAAACCTCAAGAGTAGTTCGGGTATGATTTCAATAAGGTTAGGTCCTTCTTCAAGGCAGTCGTTCAGTGATGGCAAACCTCTCTCCTTCGCCGATGCGTCGAACACGGGACGCACTTTCGTAGTTGTACTATTTTCCTTCAGCACTGGACGGTGAGGAAGATAGTGTCCAGTAGATAGATCCCTCGCCATTTCCACAATGCCTTCTTTCACCCAATCTCGTAAAATAGTGTCATATTCTTCATAGAGACCAGGCTTTGCCTTTAATTTTCGGGTCATTCGAATCAATCTGCCTTCTGCAATCCCTCGATTGGTTGGAAGGTCTGGAGCATCTCTCCCCCATGGAAGACGTACCTCGTATCTGCCATCTACAAAAGCAACCGTATTTTTGAAATACCTCAGTGCTGACATCCTCTTCTCCTCCTTTGTGGTGTTCTCTACAGGATCGGTTATCCCAATGGTCTCCATTTTCCACAGATCAGATACGGGTAGCTGAGTAATACTGAGTGCAGTGACTGCATTCGCAATACTTGCAGGCTTCGCTAGCTCCTTTTTTCCCACGGTGTCTACTACCTTCTTCTTCCCCGTTACCGTCCATCCTAAACAGGTTTCAATGGCTACCAGTCCAGAAGGTAGAGTCTTAATTTTACCTGTCCACAACTTTCCCGCAATGTCAGAACCTATCAAGATGTCAATAGGAGCTACAGAATCTCTGCACATCGGAATGTGTTCTCTTAGTAATTCTTCCCTCACTTCTTTCCTGACTTCTACTGATGGAATCGTAGCTGTAATTGTCCTTTGGTCGAACGCTACGAAATTGCATGCAAAGTCGTTATTTAAGCTGAGTAAGTGCACCTTGTAACATCGGTGCTTAACTACCCCTGTTGGCTTACCACCAAAAAGAGAGTGGATAATGCTCTCTTCCCCAATCGGAGAGTAGTTCATTTCTTCAGCCAAACTACTAGAAATATACGAACGTTGGGATCCACTGTCTATCAGTAACCTGGCCTTCCTGATTTTGTCACCATTCTTAACGTAAACTAACAGAGTCTGGAGATAGACCTCCGTTTGCGAGCTAACTGACAAATTGCTGTCAATAGATGAAGTATTAAACAAGGAAACCTCTTCTCTTTTGATCTCAGAATTCTTCCCCTCAACACAACCTTTCTCTTCTGCTTGATACTTCTGAACAGCTGGACATAATAATGGTACATGTCGTCCACGACAAATAACACATCGTGCTCGACACTGCTGTGCAGAATGACCTGCTTTGGTACAAGAAAAACAGCGCTTATCTTTATACAGAACATCCTTTCGGTTTTCAAGGGACATTTTTTGTGCATGGAGACATTCTGTGGAACAATGATTCACCCCTTTACAAAATACACACTTCTGAGTGTCAGATTCAATGCTCAGACTGGCAAGATCGATCGCAGAAGCAAAATTAACTTTGTCCATATCATGCGATTTTCCTGGACTCTTAGCCTGGTTGTAGGAAAGGGACTGATTATTTGCCATTGCAACTCTCTCCTCCCCTTCTACTTCTCTCTTCAAAAACAACATTAAATTATCCATCTGTTCCTTCAGTGTCCTATTGGGTTCATTGGAACGTTGCCACACCTTCAGTATGTCTGCGGGCAGACACGATTCTATTAGCGGAAACAATAATGCGGCATAATTATTCGAGAACACATTTAATGACTCTAGTGCCCGTAATTGAGTTTCTAGTTTGTCATACAAAATACTGATCTTGACCGTCTTCCTTTCCATAACTAAACTCAGTAGTTCCCGTACATAATACTCGATAAGGAGATCATTACGTCCAAATCTGTCCTTAAGTGTTTGAATGGCCTTTTCGTAATTTTCGCCTGAGGGAGGGAATCTCACAACAACCGCGCGTGCTCGAGAGTTCTCTTTCGTGGCTTGAATCAAGTACTGAAATTTTTCCTCCTTACTTAACGACTGACACTCGTCAATTTGTGAGAACTGTGACCAGAATGATATCCAACCGGCTATTTCCCCGTCATACTTATTCAATTCTAATTTCGGTAGGCGAAGAGATATTTCGTTTCCCGAACGATCGCCAACACAACTAGATGAAGTATGAGCAGCGCTATTCCTTGTTATCAGATCAGAGGCCTTACCTTTAATGCTGTGGTAACGTAAGGTATACTCCTCTGCTTTCTCCATTTCCGCCATCAGTACTTCTTCGATCTCCTCTTCCTTTGTTTCAGCACAGATGTTTTCACAAATCTGACTGTCCAGCTCCGATAACTCGTGTCTTCTTTCTTCGAGCACTAATAAACGCGCACTTATTAATTGTAAATCTGCACTCTCTGCGTCAGTAGTTCGTCTAAAGCACTGCAAGCTTTCGTGAACAATGTGCGGATAACCGCTCTCCTCTTAGTTATTTGTGTACCCGCCATAATTACGGACTACGGATGTAAACAACAGGATACGGTATACTGGATTATACAGGCACAGTTATACTCGCTACTATCAAATTGTAATTCAACAAAGTTTATACACGCTTGTTAAAGTCGTGTCATGGTCGCCATATGTTATTTTAGTTGTAACTACACATTATCTGGAACACTTTATTGAGATTCTAACATTTTCATAACCAACTTTTATTCACAAACGAATATGTTAACACCAATTCACAGAATAGTAAAAACCAAAGAGTTTTGTACATAGGAACGAAACGTTACCAACCTTAACATTTACAATTTTCTCAACAGTCGTGTTTCAACTCAAACTGTGCGCAATAGGCTGCATGATGCGCAACTTCACTCCCGACGTCCATGGCGAGGTCCAGCTTTGCAACCCCGACACCATGCAGCGCGGTACAGATGGGCCCAACAACATGCTGAATGGACCCCACAGAATTGGCATCACGTTCTCTTCACCGATGAGTGTCGCATATGCCTTCAACCAGACAATCGTCGGAGACGTGTTTGGAGGCACCCTGGTCAGGCTGAACGTCTTAGACACACTGTCCAGCGAGTGCAGCAAGGTGGTGGTTCCCTGATGTTTTGGGGTGGCATTATGTGGGGCCGACGTACGCCACTGGTGGTCATGGAAGGCTCCGAAACGGCTTTACGATACCTGAATGACATCCTCCGACCCATAGTGCACCCATATCGGCAGAATATTGGAGAGGCATTTGTCTTCATGGACGACAATTCTCGACCTCATCGTGCACATCTTGTGAATGCGTTCCTTCAAGATAACGACATCGCTCGACTACAGTGGCCAGCATGTTCGCCAGACATGAACCCTATCGAACATGCCTGGGATATGTTGAAAAGGGCTGTTTATGGACGTCTTGACCCACCAACCACTCTGAGAGATTTACGCCGAATTGTCGTTGAGGAGTGGGACAATTTGGACCAACAGTGTCTTGATGAACTTGTGGATAGTATGCCACGACGAATACAGGCATGCATCAATGCAAGAGGACGTGCTACTGGGTATTAGAGGTAGTGGTGTGTACTGCAATCTGGACCACAAATGCTGAAAGTCTAGCTGTATGATGGTACAACATGCAATGTGTGGGTCTCATGAGCAATAAAACGAGCTGAAATGTTGTTTGTGTTGATCTCTATTCCCTTTGTATTTAAAGGTTCCGGAACTCTTGGAACCGAGGTGATGCAAAACTTGTTTTGATGTGTGTAGTTAGTGCTTTATAAATCATCATTTTTATAAAATCTTGTGTCAATCTTGCAACTTCATTTGTATCAACTACTGTTTGCTGATAAGGTTATAATGTAACACTGTACTCAAGAATTTCAATTTTTTGTCTTACGGTATTATTTTCTAATCACAATGATAATTTCACCTACTGTACATATTTTAATTTTTAATTTTATCCACAATTTTAATTTCCCGTTCATCAATAGTAATTAAGTTACACTTTCGTGTGAAAGATCAGTCAGCATGATAATAATAATATATACGAGCAGGGACAGTGCGTCATTAAGGGCCGAAAGGGCCCTGCCCACCCTTGGCCGTTAGGCCGTACTGCACGAAATTTGTTTTATTAATGTCTTATAAAATTAGTTTAAATTACAGATATTCTACATAAAATAAGTGGTTTTCCCTTCTAGAATACCTAGAAAGAATTCAGTATACATAACTCATCCCTAGCTTAAGTTCCTGACAGTCTCGTACGGGGTATTGTAATAGCGAGGGCCACTGCACCGAACCTTCCATGTTAAGTATATGGGGTAATTGGCCGGGTGACCAAACAGTGGACTTAGCACTGTCTTGCACGCAAATTATTGTGGGCTACGAAAGGCTTTTCGTGTCTTCTGAAGGGCCTGGAGAATTGGTCCATAACATTGCTCTAGAATGAAAGAGAAGATATCTCAATTTCCGTCTTCTTCTGTCTCTGTTTGAGACCGGCTTAGGGGGATCGGTTTTCCCCATGCTATGCGCAGGTATGTAGTAGTAGTCATTGTTCACGGCCTGTTGAAACACAACCATAACTGTAATTATATACATTTTCAGTCTGGTGTCCAAGTACAGTCCAAGTGTTATAGTGCGGGACAAACCATTGGAAGCCTGAAGGTCACGGGTAGTCGGTGCGGTGTTGTCATGTACGTTCTCGCATCCAGCACTCCACAGAAGGCATCGTGCAATAGCATGGCAAGACCGCCTGGCGAGGGGAGAAGAGCGGAGCGGAGGGCCGCTTGACCTTCAGGCTTCCAATTGTTTGTCGCGCACTATAGTGAGTTCTGTGAATAAGTTTTTTAACTTCTGTGGTAGTAATTTAATTTGCTGAGTGTATGCGACATACGAAAATGAATGAAGTGGAATATTTATTAAATAATCCATTTTCGTCTTTACCTCTGAACACAAAATTATAAATTAAAAGATTAGGACCTCGTCAACCAAAATATGTTATAATAACGTTCCATGATGGATCAAAACTAAGGACATTTTGCCTGTATTTACAAATAAGGAGCCAGGTGAGTACAGTTATTAATATTTGTTTCAAATATTGTGTTGTGTGGAATCATGATCATGGGAATATTGGCAACAATAAATGTCATAAATAAAACAATGTTTAAAATAAAATGAACAACAATAATATCATCTTGCCCACCATAAAATTTTAGTCAGGAGCCGCCCCTGTATACGAGTATATTTGAGGAACTTGGTATCAAAGTTGGGCAATTCCCCTTTTGCTTTCTATACAGGAGAGGTGAAAACTTAATCTGAAATGTGGTTGTCAGTATCAAGGTGATTTGTTTTAATTTCAATCTTATAGGTCACATAAATATTTTTTTCATACTCATTATTAAAATTAAGTTAAATGAATATTTAAGCCGTAATTATAATTAAATAGTGGAGTTAGCGATGTATGAAACCAAGTCATTGAGTTGTCTGTTTTTTTAAGTCAAAGGGAGTCATTTTGAAATTGATTCTGTCCTCTTTTGAAACCAAGTAATTATGAAATCGATATCAATGAGTTAATTTTATTTTCTTCATCTACACTTCTATTGCCTGAGGATGTTTTAAAATAATGTAATTATGTCTAATGTATTAAAACAAAATCATATAAAATGGGTCTTATAGTTTAAAAAAAATGATATTAATAAATTGTACTGAAACTGCTTTTGACAAAACTGAAATTCTTCATTTATTCTTACACCTTAGAAAGAACTAGTTCATCAAAATATGCACTCTCCAATTCATCACACTCGCAATGTCCTCTGTTTAGAATATTACCAGTGTCGTTACAGGTTAAACATTCAGCCATTATGGATTTGCAGTGCATGTTGGTAACAGATTGCATGAATACAAGCTTCTCATTGGCTACTGTAGGTGTTGTCATTTTTTGAAACGAACTATGGTGGAATTGTCCACATTTTGATTCTGAACTGAGCACATACTGTACATGCTACTCTCCTTAAGTTCTGTCTTTTTTTTAAAAGCAGAACAGTTGTAGGTTCGCATCCAGATCCACATTTATTCGTTACGGCCAACTATGGACCACGTTTGACAGTTTTTACATTACGGTATGTTTAGTCTTCACTCTCTGCCAATATCTCTTCATCCTATCTCCCACTTCCTTCTTCGGTTCCTCCGTGTAATATCGTCCTTTCCTCACTGACAACTCCCCTGTCTCCTGGAAACCTGTAAACTCCTTAACCAGTCGTCTAAATCGCTCTCTGTCCATTATGTCTTCATCTTTCACCCCCATCCGATCCAAGTCCAATCTCACTTCCTGAAACCATTTCGGCTCCGTCTTCCTGTTCCTGAAGAATTCAAAAATCCTCTTCGTCAATCTGGCATTGTTCATCCTCACCAAGTGTCCATAAAACTGTATTCTCCTTTTTCTCATTAGGGCTACGACTCCTTCTGTCTTCGGGTACAGTTAGGTACAGTTAGGTTTGAGTCTCCTCTCTCCATCCTTGATATTTGGGCCTAGGATTTTTCGGAGCATTTTCCTTTCTCCCTTCCGAATGTCTTCGAGATCACCCTTCCCAATCATGTCTAGTATTTCTGCTGCAGACAGACATTCAGGTCTGACAACAGTATCTAAGTGTCGGAAGTTAGCCTCAAAGGATAGACTATTTTTGTTGTGCAGTATGTATCCTTCGTAAGTTGAAAACGCATTTCCATTCTTCTCGCCCGCTCTTTGATGGCATGCTTTTCCATTCCATTGTCCTGCAATTTTTCTCCAGAGTACGTAAAACACTCAACTTGCTTTATCTTGTCTTCTCTCAACTCCAATAATAATAATAATGATAGTAATAATATGAAGAATAATATGGAGAAAATAGCGGACACCATACGCAAAAGAAGACTCTCCTTTTATGACATTTAACACGAATGAGCTCCGGAAGATTGTCCAATCGAATCTGTGCCTGCTTTGTGGGAAAGAAAACCAAAGGGATCTGGTTTACAGAGGTGGAAAATTACTTACAAGAACTGGGGATATTACATGAGGACATCTTGGAACGTGACTCTTTGAAGAGGAAACTTGGGGAAATTCAGGGTTTTCAGCCAAAGCCCATATTGAAAACCGGCAAGAAGTGGACCGAAGAACGAAAAGAAGCTCACCAAAGAAGAATGCGCGAACACTGGGCCAATGTGAAAGAACGAGGGAAAAGGCAGTTGAAATAACGTGGTCTATATAGAAGACCGAAATGATTATAAGAAAAAATGATATGAAGAAGAAGAGAAGTCTCCATTAGATGACAAGTGGAATGCGGCGGGTGCATTCACCGTCTAATGAGCCGGAGCACATGGCTCACGGCTACGCTCGAAAACTTGAGTTCGATGCCCGCCTTGACAGCACTAATTAATGTATTTCACTTTCTACATCCAGATTGACAACTTAATGACCTGGGGCTTCATTCAAATAGTCTGTCGAAAATTATATACAATAAATCAATGTTGTTGTTTTTCGTACATGGATAAGTTAATATTTATTAGCATCTGCCCTAGCTCTCTGCTATTCTGCTGCTGAATATGCTAGTCCCGTCTGGTATAAATCAGCTCACGCAAAGAAGTCGACATTGCTTTGAATTAGCTTCAACGAAGATTGATAGAAGAGTAATTTTATGGATCCAAGAATTTTTGACGGGTCGTTCCCAGAAAGTGAAAGTCGAAGGCAGATTCTCGGATGAAATTACCGCAACGTCGGGTATCCCTCAGGGCAGCGTAATCGGAACTTCGTTATTTTTGGCGTTTATAAATAACTTACCAAATGGGATTCGCAGTCACTGTCGATTGTTTGCAGATGATTGTGTAACAGCCTATATCGAAATATACATGACTCACAAGACAACGCAGTACTTCAAGACGACCTGAATCTGCTCTATAAGTGGGCGATTGAAAATAAAATGAAAATAAACACAAGAAAATGTAGTCTCATAAAAATAGGGAAAGGGCGAAGGCTCGATTTTAGTTAGTTATTGTTGTTTTAAGGGGCGGAACTACGAGGTCATCTGCCCATAAAAGGCTAGATTTTCAATATAACATTGGCTCGGAAATACTTGTAGAAGAAGATTCTTGCAAATATTTGGGCGATAACGTGAGGAATTATATGAAATGGAGTACTCATGTAGGAAGTGTAGTTTCTAAAGCTTACAAATTCCTACACTTTGTAAGACCTATTCTGGAATACGCCTCGGCGGTTTGGGATCCATATCAAGTAGGGCTCATCAATGAGTTGGAAATGGTACAAAGAAAGGCCGCTAGATTTGTGCTCAGTGACTTTAATCCCAGGAGCAGTGTGTGCCGTATGTTAAAGAAACTTGGGTGGGAATCACTTGAGGCTAGGAGGATGAAATCTAGACTCTGCGCTATGTACAACACGTATACAAATCAACCAGCATGGGGTGAGTTTAGCAAACGTATGGGAAAGTCCACTTACATGAGCAGGAGTGATCATTATTTAAAAGTTAAGGCCCGACCACAGCGTACAAATTATGGTAAATATTATTTCGTAAACCGTGCTATTGAAAACTGGAACTCTCTATACCTGCCGCAGTCTTAGAGCCTTTTTGCAAACATACAGGTGTGGTTAAGAAAAGACTGACAATTTGTATAAATACTCCAGTTTAATTGTTATTGAATTGTTATGTATAATTATGTATTTGTTATGTATACACAATTTGCCACCGGGGGACACACCTCCAATTGCAAATAAATGAATGAATGAAAGAGACTTGCAGGCTAATCACAGGCTGTTTAAAACCAACACCTACACAGAAGTTGTATTCACTTGCAGGCATAGTCCCTCCTGATATTAGACGTGAGGTGGCCGCTAATATCGAGAGACATAAGGTTTGCAAAATCTTAGCCCATCCCCTTCATGGTCATCAGCCACCTTCAGCTCGACTGAAGTCCAGGAAAAGTTTTCTACAGTCTTCTATTCCACTTGATTCTAACCCAAAAAAAAGGCCAGGGTTAAGCTATGGAATCAAAGGTATCCTGATCATTCGGAACTTGTTGGAATTGAAGAAAAATTACCACCTGGTCACGAAGATGGATGGTGTACCTGGACGTCCTTAAACAGACTGCGCACCAGTGTAGCAAGAGCTAAGGACAGTCTCATGAAATGGGCAGTCTTGCATGATGGGGACACACTGAGTGAGTGCGGAGAATAATAAACATCCAGGCATTTCCTGAACTGTTGTCTATGCCCAGATCATGCACAGGGTTGGATCTGGCATTGGCTGGTAACTATGCTGTCAATGTAGCCAAATTCTGGTCACAACTCGTGTAAATATTGTATTTATTATTGTTACGACTGTGAGTTTGTGTCATCGCTCGCCGCATGAGTCACAACTGCCCCAGGGTTGGGCTGTGTGTGCTCTGTCTCAGTGTATTACGTGCGCGTTACGCAACGGGCTGCGAAGTGAAAGGGATGGTCCAGAATATTCGTGACCCAGCCAGTGTGGGAATCCTCGAGAATCCGTGGACCCTGGATGGGTCTAGAAGCATTTATTGAGTCACCGGCCTGCTATATAAGAGCGACCTGTCAAGAATTTGTTGTTGTTGTGTTTTACGAGCTACAGTAGTGCGAGCGTTTATCGTGAGCGACAGAAGTGTGGTGACTTGCGAAACCCCTAGTGAAGCCGTTTCTCTTGCCAGTGAAAGAGTGTGAAGCATACGGAGAGGAACTGTGTCTTGAACGAGTTTGTGCGACAGAAGTGATTGTGGTGCATTGTGAAACAGTGTGTAGTACGGTGACAGGCTGAGTGCAGATATTTCCAGCCAACGCACGGGGTCACCTCATTACGAGGGATTAACTACTGCGGCTTACTGACAAGTGAAAGGAGAAGTGTTCTCGCCGTGAGGAAACTGGAGTAAGGTTCCAATTGCTTGTATTTGCTGATGAATAGTGTATCTTCCTGCAAGCAATAAAGCTAACTTCTCTTTAAAGTAGTAATTGGTGTTGTGTTTTCTACCCTCCGTAAACCAGTTAACGAAACTGCCGCTAGGGGGGTGGCACGTAACAACTGGTGTCAGAAGCCGGATTACGAACTCAAGCACAAGCACAACACCTGACGGTCCTGGTTTCAAAACCCGAGCAGGTATTTTTTTTTTAATTTTCCTGTGAGCGCATTCCCCTTACAAGACAAACATCTAAAATGGAAGAGCAATTCGCAGCATTGCTAGAAACGTTAAGTGGCATGGAAACCAAGATGGAAGACGGCCAGAAGAATTTAACCAAGGACCTAACTACCAAATTAGAAGACGGCCAGAAGAAGATGGAAGACGGTCAAAATAAGTTAGCGGAGAACCTGAAGAAGATGGAGGACGGCCAGAAGAAGATGGAGGACGGCCAGAAGAAGTTGGCCGAGGACCTAACTGCTAAATTAGAAGATGGCCAGAAGAATTTAACCAAGAAGATAGAGGACGGCCAGAAGAAGATGGAAGACGGGCAGAATAAGTTAGCACAGGACCTGAAGAAATTAGAACTGGGTCTGCGTGAGGAAGTCACGGCAGTGGAAAAGAAGTTCGACGCCTTAAAATAAGAAGTTGCCGAGCTACGCCGACGCCCGCAGACGGGGGTGGAAGAGAGATTCAACGCTCTACAAAAGGAATTTGCTGAGCTGCGCCGGCACCCTCAGACAGGGATGGAAGATAGATTCAAAGCCCTTCAAGAGGAAGTCACCGAGCTGCGCCGACGCCCGCCGACCGGGGTGGATGAGAGAGTCAAAGCCCTACAAGAGGACGTTGCCGAACTGCGCCAACGCCCACTCACGGGGGTGGAAGAGAAATTCAACGCTCTTCAAGAGGAAGTTGCCGAGCTGCGCCGACGCCCGCCCTCAGGTACACCGGGGACATCAGGAACGGGACATAGCAGAGTGACGCCCCCAACCTTCGACGGAAAGGTCCCGTGGAGCACCTACTTACGTCAGTTCGAGGTGGCCTGTTCCATAAATAACTGGAACAACACAGAAAATGCTACAGCTCTCATTGTAGCGCTGAGAGGTGACGCCCTTAACGTCCTTCAGGCCATCCCGACTGGATCTCAGGACTACGCTGGAGTTCGTCATTGGTCGACGGGCGATCGCCCATATGGAGTCCCGATATGGAGATAGCCATCTTCAGCAGGCCTACCAGATGCAGCTCCGGACCCGGGTACAGAAGAACGCGGAAACCCTGCAGGAGTTCGAGATGGACATCGCACGCCTCGTAAGGCTCGCCTATTCAACAGCGCAGGCCGAATTTCTGGAACAGATAGCGACGCAGACCTACACCGACGGCTACCGGACCCGGACACCCAACAGGCGCTGCGACTCGCGCGCAATAAGACCCTGGCAGATGCGCTGAGCCACGCACTTGAGTTCGAGACGGCAAAGCAGGCATCTAGAATGCGCGCGCGGGTGCGTCAGGTGGACGTCGACGAACCAGCCAAAGCCGGCAAGACCAAGCCCCTGGCCGATGAACTGATGGAGGCGCTAGGCCGGTTCTTCAAGAGTCGCAGTACCACGAACAAAAACGTAGCCGAAGGACATCCGGAGAGGCGGCCCGGAAGAGGACTACCGACCTGCTGGACCTGCCGTAAGAGAGGCCACCTGAGCAAGGACTGCGGTGATCGCCGCCGCCAAGGGTTTCCGTCGGGACAGTCAGTCGTAGGGATACCGCGCGGCCCAGGAAAGCAAGTATCAGCCAGCCTTGGGGAGCAAAGGTTGGCTTGTGTCAGTCGTCAAGCCCCGGCAGTCCAAGTTTGTGGGACGCAGTTACGGAGGGATAATAGCAGCCTGATGGTCGACGGAGTCGTCAACGGAGAGAGCTGGCCCATGCTAACCGACACGGGAGCATCGAGGACCATCGTCAGTCCCACCGTGATCCCGAAGTGGAGATTACAACCCACACAAACGAACCTCCAGCTAATAACCGCGACCGGAGAGACCGCACCGGT
The DNA here is from genome assembly GCA_946902985.2 of Meconema thalassinum. NCBI lineage: Eukaryota > Metazoa > Arthropoda > Insecta > Orthoptera > Tettigoniidae > Meconema > Meconema thalassinum. The sequence goes on along the minus strand of OX336401.1, from coordinate 57,157,208 downwards.
ACATGGCGAAGCATCACTGGAGTTCGTCATTGGTCGACGGGCGATAACGCATCCAGTGCTTGTGGCTGACGTATCAAATGAAGTGATCATCGGACTGGACTTCCTGGACCAGAACATCATCTTGGATATGAGTACCAACACTCTGCACTTCGGAGGTGAGGAACTTGCTTTGCAACCAGCACACGAGGCCGTCACCGCACGACGAGTAAGGCTGAGAGAAGACGTCATCGTTCCCGCCAGGACGGAAGTCAGCGCTGCCGTAATTGTCGACGGAACAGCTGAGGGATTGGCGGTTGTCATCGAGCCGAAATATGAGGACATCCAGACAAAAGGATTGCTAGTTGCCAAGACTCTCATCAACACGACGTCTCGGCCGTACGTCCGCCTGTCCAACCTGAACGACTACGACATTACGGTACACCGGAACACCAACCTAGGAGTCTGCGAGCCCGTTACCTGAATTGCCCGCATCACAGACACGACGGACGGACACCTGCAGACGGACAACCGAAGAAGACGCGCCCTGCCAGAAGAACTACAGAAGCTGTGCCAAGGATCCCAGGACCATTTAGACGAGGAACAATCACGCCAACTTCGGGACCTGCTACACGAATTCCAGGATGTCTTCTCCGTGGGGAGCAAAGACTTCGGCAGGACAAGCTTGCTCCAGCACAGAATCGACGTTGGGGACAGCGCACCGATTAGGGCCCCATTCCGACGTGTCCCGCTCGCCAAGCAAGCCGAAGTCGACCGGATGGTAGAAGAGATGAAGGAGCAAGGGGTGATCGAGCCATCACATAGTCCTTGGAGTTCTCCGGTCGTGCTAGTGAAGAAGAAGGACGGTTCCACCAGGTTCTGCGTGGACTACAGGCGGGTGAACGACGTCACGAAGAAGGACAGCTACCCTCTACCCCGGATCGACGACATGCTGGGCATCATATCAGGATCAAGATGGTTCTCCACCTTGGATTTGAAGAGTGGCTACTGGCAGGTGGAGGTCCACCCTAAGGACCGCGAGGAAACGGCATTCTCTGTGGGCAGCGGGCTCTGGCAGTTCACCGTCATGCCATTCGGTATGTGCAACGCCCCTGCGACCTTCGAAAGGCTAATGGAGTTCATTCTGAGGGGACTACACTGGAAGACCTGCCTGGTCTACCTAGACGACGTCATCATTCTGGGAAAAAGTTTCGAGGAGCACTACAGCAACCTGAAGGAGATCTTGATGAAGCTACGGGCTGCCCAGCTGAAGTTGAGCCCCAAGAAGTGTCAGCTCTTCCAGAAGCAGGTCCAGTACCTTGGGCATATTGTCTCCGAGGAAGGGGTGCGCACCGACCCAGAGAAGACCGCAGCTGTGAGGGAGTGGCCAGTTCCGAAGGACAAGTCCCAACTACGAAGCTTCCTGGGACTCTGCACTTATAACCGTCGCTTCGTGAGAGGATTCGCCGACATCGCCAAACCACTGCATCGACTGACTGAGAAGGACCAACTCTTCACATGGACAGCAGAATGCCACAGTGCCTTCGAACAACTCAAGCAGGCTCTGTGCACCGCGCCTATTCTGGCCTACCCCAGACCTGGAACAAGGTTCATCGTCGATACCGATGCCAGCGACTTTGGCATAGGGGGGATCCTGTCACAAGTAGTGGACGGCGAGGAGAGAGTAGTGGCCTACTTCAGCAAGGCCTTGTCAAAGCCAGAAAGGAACTACTGCGTCACCAGGAAGGAGCTGCTCGCCATCGTGAAGACCATTGAACACTTCCACAAGTACCTGTACGGGCAAGAATTTCTCATCAGGACCGAGCATGCATCCCTGCGGTGGCTCCTGAACTTCAAGCAGCCCGAGGGTCAACTCGCGCGGTGGTTAGAGAGGCTTCAACAGTACAACTTTGAGATTCAGCACAGGAAAGGCCAACTGCATTCTAACGCCGACGCCCTGTCACAAAGACCGTGCCCCGAAGACTGCACCTTCTGTGCCCGAAGGGAGGAGAACACCGGGATACAGTGCCGAAGGACTACCGTGGAACTTCAAGGGAACTGGAGCCGTGAATCTTTCACGCGCGCACAAGCAGAAGATGATGACCTGGGACTGATAGCCGAATGGAAGAGGGCCTGTGTCCCCAGACCCGAGTGGAACATTGTGAGTGACTGCAGCCCAAAGTTTAAGTCCTACTGGGCGCAGTGGGACTCGCTGATTGTAAGGGATGGCCTCATCTGCCGCGCCTGGGAGAGCACCGACGGGAAGACATCTCGGGAACAAGTCGTCGTTCCAAAGGCTATGACGGAGGAAGTCCTGAGGGAAGTCCTTGGAGGATCATCTGGTGGACACCTAGGAATAAAGAAGACCCTGGAGAAGCTGAGAGAGCGGTTCTACTGGATCGGATGCCGAACTGACGTGGAGAACCACTGCGCGAGATGCCACGATTGCGCAGCCAGCAAGGGCCCAGGACGAAGACGAAGGGGTCCACTGAAGACCTACAACGTGGGCGGCCCCATGGAGAGAGTGGCCATCGATGTTGCTGGGCCGTTCCCGTTAAGCGAGGCAGATGACCGCTACATATTGGTCGTCAGCGACTACATTACCAAATGGCCGGAGGCGTATGCGCTCCCTAACCAAGAAGCCGCGACGATTGCAGAGACCCTGGTGAAGGAATTCGTCAGCCGGTACGGAGTACCCCTGGAGCTGCACTCCGACCAAGGGAGGAACTTCGAGTCGCAGGTGTTCCAGAACCTATGCCAGCTGCTGGGAATCCGGAAGACAAGGACAACGCCGCTACACCCTCAGTCCGACGGGATGGTAGAGCGATTCAATCGCACCATCGAGAACCATCTCCGAATAGTCGTCAGCGAGCACCAGAGGGATTGGGACAAACATCTTCCACTATTTCTCCTGGCCTACCGCGCCGCCGTGCATGAAGCCACCGGGTGCACACCAGCCCGGGCCATGTTTGGAAGGGAGCTCCGTCTACCTGTCGATCTTGCCTTCGGCCGACCTGGGAATGATCCGGTCCCGGTAAGCCAGTATTGTCAAGAACTGGTCGACCAACTGGAGGACGTGCACGCGTTCGCGAGGAGGAAACTGCGGATCGAGACCGACCGAATGAAGACCCGATACGACCAACAGACGGATGACGACGGATTTCACGAGGACGACCTGGTCTGGCTCTTCAACCCATTACGGAAGAAAGGCCTGTCACCCAAACTGCAGAAGTCCTGGGAGGGCCCGTACCGAGTCGTGAAACGGATCAACGATGTCGTCTACAGGATCAAGCGGAGCCCGAGGGCGAAGATGAAGATCGTGCATCGAGATCGCCCGGCAGCCTACGGAGGGACACTGACGGACCAATGATTGATCGGGACGATCAGCCTTTTAGGAAGGGGGTGGTGTTACGACTGTGAGTTTGTGTCATCGCTCGCCACATGAGTCACAACTGCCCCAGGGTTGGGCTGTGTGTGCTCTGCCTCAGTGTATTACGTGCGCGTTACGCAACGGGCTGCGAAGTGAAAGGGATGGTCCAGAATATTCGTGACCCAGCCAGTGTTGGAATCCTCGAGAATCCGTGGACCCTGGATGGGTCTAGAAGCATTTATTGAGTCACCGGCCTGCTATATAAGAGCGACCTGTCAAGCATTTGTTGTTGTTGTGTTTTACGAGCTAATGTAGTGCGAGCGTTTATCGTGAGCGACAGAAGTGTGGTGACTTGCGAATCCCCTAGTGAAGCCGTTTCTCTTGCCAGTGAAAGAGTGTGAATCATACGGAGAGGAACTGTGTCTTGAACGAGTTTGTGCGACAGAAGTGATTGTGGTGCATTGTGAAACAGTGTGTAGTACGGTGACAGGCTGAGTGCAGATATTTCCAGCCAACGCAAGGGGCCACCTCATTACGAGGGATTAACTTCTGCGGCTTACTGACAAGTGAAAGGGGAAGTGTTCTCGCCGTGAGGAAACTGGAGTAAGGTTCCAATTGCTTGTATTTGCTGATGAATAGTGTATCTTCCTGCAAGCAATAAAGCTAACTTCTCTTTAAAGCAGTAATAGGTGTTGTGTTTTCTACCCTCCGTAAACCAGTTAACGAAAGTGCCGCTAGGGGGGTGGCACGTAACATTATCATGTAATAGCTGATTTCTCCTGTTTCATTTCTCTTGCCCTTGTGTTATACGTTATGTAAGGGGTCCAGATGCAAAACTCACATTATCCACTCTTGTTCGAAATTAAGTTAGCAAGGCATTCTTATTTTTCGTTCTAAACTACACACGACTATCTTAGTGTTGAAAAGCCAAACTAACAATATCCCGTGGTTTTCAAATGCCATAAACTAAATTTAGATGCAAAACTATCAATCTCCACACTGTTAAGTTGCAAAGAGCTCATTCTCCCTGTTGGCCAATCACAACACAGCTTCTGGTCATGTGACTTTCTACAGCTGCAAGTCAATATTATTATTGTCTGTTCAACTCGTAACCTCTGCATAATAAATAAATAATATAAGTGCATTCCAACAATGTAATTGGTTTCATTTGTCTCAATTTTTCACAAACTTAGCCAACTGTCTATTGTTTAGTCTGAAGTAATTAATTTTGTTTAGTGTCAAAAGTAACATTCTCCAACTTGTTCTGACACAAAACTCACAGTCTCCAATGTTTGGATGCAAAAGTCACATTCTCCAAAATTAAAACCTATTTTTCAGAAAAATTAATATAGCCTATATAATGAAACATAGTTTATACAAGAAGGTGTAATTAACAAAATCAAAGTCTTCTAGAGATTCCATTAGTTACATACATTTAAGAAGTTATTTTTAGTTCCTGTAAAATTAGAAAAAGTGCTTCATTATGTGATTTTTTTTCATATTCAATTTCTTGTTTGTATATTTTGGTACCTCTGACACGAATAAAAAACACCTCGGGGCGTAGTGGTTAGCCTATCACTTCTCAGACGGGTGTGTTCGATGTTTCAAAGCCTCTAAATACTCCTGAGACAAATTGCAAGAAATTATGTAATGCTGATGATCTTGCACTAGTCACACAACACCAAGATCTCAAGAAAACCGAGGAAATCCTAACAAGGGACCTTTCCACTCTAGAGGTCTATTTCAAGAAATGGAGACTGAGTCCTAGTGCAAGTAATACTGAAGTGTCATACTTCCACTTAAATAACTGACTGGCTAACACAAAATTGAACATAGGCTAAGCTTCTTCGACATAACTGGTTCCCTAAATATTTAGGTGTAACCTAAAATCGCACTCTATCATTCAAGCAACGTCTATTGAACTTATCTAAGAAACTACTGACAGCAGTGGCAACGCTGGTTAAAGCGCAGCGTTAGGTCATGGGGCCAAGCTCTCTGCTGACTCGGTAGACGCGTGGATTCAAGCCCCACCGTCGGCCGTCCTTGAAATGGTTTTCCATGGTTTCCCCATTTTCAATACCAGGCAAATGCTGGGACGGTACCTTCCTTGCCCAGTTTCATTCATCTTCATCCATTCCATCTCTCATCCTGACGCGCAGGTCGCCCACGGGCGTCATATATAAAAAGACCTGCACTCGGCCTCTTTCGAGGCCACACGGAAGAAAAAAAATCTAAGAAACTGAAAACTCGGAACAACATTCTTCAGAAACTGTGTGGGACCACTTGGGGAAACATCGTCCCTGGTTTGATACCGGGCAAGTGTGCCCTTCCAGCAAGAAATATGCAAATCACAGTATGCCAGCAAAGCTCAAATCGGGATTTTCGGGGTTTTGGTATGTTCTCCCACTCTGTGACTTACACATTTTGGATTAAATAGAGGATACACTTTCAAAATACAAACAAATTCAACTCCTATTTTAACACATTTAATTAACCAAAATTATGGCGCTACAAACAAATAAAATAAATAAACTATTGACCACTCCTTCTACTTGTCCAAAGTGAACAAGGAATATATCCAAAAAAAAACTATTATTTTATTAAAAATGATGGTTGCATTCAAACCAACAACTCAAAATTATTTTCACTTCCATAATGTATCTATCTTAAAGTCCAATAAAATAACGAGCTCTAATGGCTCGATACTATTCAATAATGACGGTGTCCTTCTTTTACACCCCTCATTAACTATTTTATGAGTTTCTTTTCATCAAACAAATATATAATCATATTTAAAGTACATATTACTTCTCTACTTAAATGTTTGGGCATTCCACAATCTTCTCAACATTACCATCTCTCTCAAGTTTCACAAATTCAATACAGTGATCGGGAAACTACTTGTGTACTCCAGAGTTATAAAAGATTACTTGACAAAGTCAAGAACTATGATTACTCCCGGAATCTAGTTATCTTCATTAAACTCATGGAATCCTACCTCCATACAACATTACATTAGGGATTTTATTTATTTATTTGTCTTATAAGACCGGAAGCCTCCGTGGCTTAGGCGGCAGCACGCTGGCCTCTCACCGCTGGGTCCGTGGTTCAAATCCCGGTCACTCCATGTGAGATCTGTGCTGGACAAAACGGAGGCAGACAGGTTTTTCTCCGGGTACTCCGGTTTTCCCTGTCACAATTTCATTCCAGCAACACTCTCCCTTATCATTTCATTTCATCTGTCATTCATTTAATCATTGCCCCAGAGGAGTGCGTCAGGCCTCGGCAGCCGGCACAGTTCATATCCTCGCCGCTAGATAGGGGCTTCATTCATTCCATTCCTGACCCGGTCGGAGACTGGAAGCAGGCAGTGGATTTTTCATTTGTCTTATAAGACCATTATCACATAAGAAAGCTAACGATCTGAACAGGCAAGCGGTACTTTCAACTACAAGGACCTCGGTTCAAATCCCGGGTCATTTACAACTTTTAAAACACTCACGGTGTATATTTACTTCTCTCAGACAGTCTTTTTCCCGACCTAGGACACTTACAATAACAAGGGTAGACCGTAATCACTTGGGCGAGATTTATGACTAAGAGGGGACCCTCTTGCCGTGCAAGCGTGGCAGCTCTATTCAATGCTTTTAAAACAGATCTTTCTTTCTTCAGTTCTCTGGAGAGACCTAGCGTTTCTTTCATACACTTTCAACAAACATTATTAGGTTCATAATCCACTTTCGTAACCTTGGCATTGATTAATTACGAAGGGTCCTCATTGATTGGTAAGATTAATTCACATACAACGCCGAATATTTAGGGGCTTCACAATTTGACGAGTCTAGGTTCGACTCTCTTTAACATGCCTCGGGAACCATTCCCATACTTGAGGACTTATATAAATGTGACTAGGGTCGGCCGTGGCCTCCATTACCTGCGCTCATAATACCATACATTTGTTCCCAATTACAATAACATAACACATATAGCCTCGTGATCTACGTCACTACTTGAGGACTTACAACATAGTTCAGTTACCACAATCAACTACCCCTCGTAAGTAATTTACCAAGTACATTTCGATTCTACGCGTTCCTAGCGTGACAATTTACTTTAATGCGCTACATTGCGCTCTACATTATTTTAAGCCTAGCGTCTTCCAAAGAACTGATAAATTCCACATTAACAATTGATCCATATCTCAATTTTTACATTAATCCTTCCCCTTGACAATACTCGCTATATTTTAAGAACATGCATTAACACCATGTCTTATACTTTTATTAAGGCTCAAACGCCCTTACTTTCATATCATTCAATTTTATCTTTATTTATATATCTTTCATGATGATTATTATTATTACGCTTGCTTTTACAGTATTTGTCAAATACACTGACATTTTATTTCATACATTTCTCTACAGGATTTCACATAATTATTTATAATTTCTCAAATTTTATTCGTTCAGACCGCGCTCTTATTCTATTATTTGTTAATTAGAAATATCCCTCTATCTCAAACTCCGGTGGATTGTACACAAACACTTTCCCAACACCAACATAATGAAAATCTTTACTCACATGTTATAGGTCTTCCTGACCTTCTTTTTTTCTGCGACGTTTCATTTTTGCCCACTATTTTGAAATTACTCCATTTTGTAAAAATTCATTTCATGTACTGACATATCTTGACACACACTTAACTCGTATTTATTTAACACTGATAACATTTTAAATACACTGGTGTATTCCTTCAGAATACACGACAAAAACACTGAAATTATTATTTTTAACACAAATTTATATATATTTACACTTCACAGATTCTAATCACTAAGGCCGCTATTCAGCCTTCACACGTGATTTCTTGACCTCCCGTTTCCAAGGGTGAAATTTAGTAAATGTCGGCTTCCTATCCTGTCAGAATGTGAAAGTCTGGAACCACCTACTTCTTCCCTGGAATAATTCTCCTTCAAATCCCGTTCCTGACGATCTGCTATTTTCTCTGACTCGAACGGCTCCCTTTTAGACCCTATTGGTTGGTCTAGCGAAAGTCTATTCCGTCCACGGTCCCCCAGATAATTTATTGGTGATCTCGTGATTTCTAGCAACTAATACTCCTCGTATCGTAGTGCTTTTTGAATAGTTCGTCTGCTTTCTTGAAGCAATGTCTAGAGTTTCCTTCTCCTTTCCGCTTATTTGGTTCTCGAATTCCTATCTCTCAGGAATACCTTGCGAACCTCGTTCTGTCCGTCCCTACACGGGCTCTTTACAGTTGATAGAATGTTTATCTCGCTGTTACGTTACTTCAATACGTTATGATACTTTTGGTCGTCTAATTTAAGACCTATCGCCCTAGACTCTAAGTTCGCAGCCTGCTTTGACTGTAATTTCTGAACTTTTCGCTGTAAACTTTATACTTTCGGAACTATATCCTGTAACTAGGATTTTTCTAATTCTCCACACGGCGATACTGTATTAATACTTCTTGGCTACTCCTTATGGATGCTCGTTGGTTATATATACCGCGACGCTCTTGGCTATCGGATAATGTCTATGCGGTGATACAGCATTTCCCCTCGAGGAATACTTGTAGAGTCTTCGGCGTGATGTAGCACTATAACGCCCCCTGGGCTATCGTAAACTGCTTGACGTGTTGTAGCATCTCCCCTCAAGGAGTCTGTCGTGAACTGCATTCGATGTGTTACAGCGTGACGCCCCCCTCTCGAGCTGTCGGAATAACTGCATGATTGGTCTGGCTTGGCCTGGACTTTTATACTATTTAGTCAAAAATAAATAAAATCCTAGTCCTTTTCGTAACCAACTTTTGAAATAATTGTCGCACAATTATAAAAATTATATCTCCAGAAAGCTCGTTTTCCAAACGTAAAATGACCTCACTGCGCATGGAAATCGATCGTGCATTTCCGAGATATTAAATAATTTTTAGTCTTCATCTGTGTGGGTGTTGCTGTTGATTTTTATATCCCCTCTTCTCGGGCTTCGGTAATTCCCCTATGACGTATGGCTACGTTTGCATTTCTTTCCTGGACTATTCTTAAAAGCTTTTTCTCCACACAAAAATCTCTAATCCGAAATTATTCACAATGCTGTATTTATTTACTTACTTTTATTCCTGCAAATGGGTTAAATTTAATTATTCTTCTTCTAGCACAGTTGCGGTGTTGCCGTTTTAATGCAAGGTAAGGTTGATTTCCGAGGCGTGCTTCTCTGTCATACAGTCGAAACTTTCCACTCAGTCTATTTATACTCGTGACTGGCTCCTTATCAATGAGTCAAGCATGATGTCATTTCCTGGCCACCTGGTTTAACTTCTTGCACAACGTTAGGCTAGCATCCTTGCTTGAAATATTTCTATATGTTCCATTGGACTGTATATTTCTTTCCTTCCTTTTACAAAAAATACATGGATTCGACCTCCTTTGAGCCAATGGTACATGGGTTCATCAAATGCTGGGACGGTACTTTCCTTGCCCAGTTTCATTCATCTTCATCCATTCCATCTCTCATCCTGACGCGCAGGTCGCCCACGGGCGTCATATAGGAAAAGACCTGCACTCGGCCTCTTTCGAGGCCACACGGAAGAAAAAAATCTAAGAAACTGAAAACTCAGAACGACATTCTTCAGAAACTGTGTGGGACCACTTGGGGAAACATCGTCCCTGGTTTGATACCGGGTAAGGTACCGTAACATACCCCGTTCCATCTCTCAAACCAGAATTAAATTTCTTAGCAGAGCCGGGAATTGATCCAGGATCTCAAGGATGACAGTTAACAATGCTATCCACTACGTCACGTGATATGTACATCATATTGCAGTGTCTTCTCACACAGTGAGTCCATAGATGAGTAGGGTAGAATCAAGTTACTCCCTGATAAAGCCTATTTTCTCTATCACGACGTAAGTTCCATTCGGAAAATTCTAAGAATTTACCGTCAGATGGAAGAAAAAAAACAGGAATCCAGGAAGCCCTTGGGCTCTATTTTTGGCCAACTCAAAGAAGTTTAAAAAAATATTCACAGAGAGTTGGCATTTTAACAAGTGATGCACATCCAGTAAAATCTGTGGTGAAGATTCCAATTTCTTATAAACAGTTCTTTCATTGTATAAGTTTCATTTTAACACCAGTCATAGGTATGGTACAGACCATTCGCATATAAAACTTACATGCATGCAGTCTTACGCATGCAAGGTGTGTGAGTTTAGCAATAAGTTCGTTTTTCTTAGGTTGGACTCTGAGATGGCGCCAAAACAGAATAAGGAGGCTCTCTCCTACACAGCTGAAACACTTAACTAAGCATTGCGGTTGGTGAAGGAAGAAGGATGGACAGTATACAATGCCAGTAGACGTTTTAGTAACCGGTGGAGTACAGTAAAGGATTTTTGCACAAAATATTTAGCGGATCCAGGAAGTGCAACCCTTGCAAAAATTGGAAAGTCATTCGTTATTACACCTGAACTTCAAGTGAAGATAGTATGTCAAAATAGACACAATCGATCGGTCTAAGCCTGATACAAGACCGCTGACGATGATGGTTGTGGTGCGTGCAATGGCTCCCCTTGCGGATGACGCCAAGAGGAAGAATGGAGCCGAATGGACTGAGTGCCAAGTTTGTAATGTCTGATACCTAGAATGTCTATTTTATGTGTAATAGGTGCGAGGAATCAGATAGTGACTAAGAAGAGCCAAGTAGACTTAAAATATGTTTAATGGAATGTTTTTATTTAAAAAAATATTTTGTGCAGTAAAATGTTTCAATATGGGCAATATGGGGTAATAGAAACGTATACATACGATTTGAACCCTTTCATTGCATTAAGCAATAGTTTTCACGCATAAAAAGTACACTGAATAGTATCAAACAAAGCTTAGTATCACGGAGTTACTTAACTTTACCCTACGTTGTGCTTCATCGGAAGGCGTTCAATAATTCTATATCGTGCGGAGTTTGTCTGATAACCTGTGTTGTTGTTGTTGTGGCTGTAATTTGCAAATATTACTGATGATTGGGATAGGTGTCGTGGGACCTGAAGGGAGTGAGAAAATAGCACACTCTTGAAGGCCACTGTGAGTGCTGGTATTCGAACCACAGATCTCCTGACTTGCAGCTCACCATGTAGACGTGGAAATTAAAAACACTCTTGTCTTGGAACGTTGTAAGGGCGTCGCGGAACAAAATTGATCTAGGGAAACATGATAATAATAATAATAATAATAATAAATTACGAACTTTATAGTAGTCGCATATGATGTGTAACATGTGACATGTTATCCTACTATGTGGCTGCCGGGAGCGCAAATCCCTTGTTAACAGTGAACTCTGTTGGTCATTAAAATAACTACTTGTAAAACTTCAGTGTCAAATCCTGACCGGTGCGCATGCGCGGAGGTACGTCGTGATACCTATGATTTATTGTAGTAATATCTTTAATGGGTCCTCCAAACCTTGAAGTAAACCGTATGCGATATACATTCCACAGCAAAAGTTTGAAGATTTCATAAATCATAATTGTTTTCAGCAAATATGATATAATGAATATATTCACACCAAAGAACGATAACTTGAAGATGATTTATTGTAGGAATATCTTTGATGGGGCCTACAAAGCTTGAAGTAAACCGTATGCGATATACATTCCACAGCAAAAGTATGAAGATTTCATAAATCATAATTGTTTTCATCAAATATGATATAATGAATATATTCACACCAAAGAACGATAACTTGAAGATGATTTATTGTAGGAATATCTTTAATAGAGCCTCCAAACCTTGAGGTAAACCGTATGCGATATACATTCCACATAGGGCTGTATGTTGGCCGACAGTACCTCGAATGCTTACATTAAATAAGAATACAGCAAAAGTATGGAGATATAATAAATCATAATTGTTTTCAGCAAATATGATATAATGAATATTTTCACACCAAAGAATGACAACTTGAAGATGATTTATTGTAGGAATATCTTTGATGGGGCCTACAAACCTTGAAGTAAACCGTATGCGATATACATTCCACAGCAAAAGTATGAAGATTTCATAAATCATAATTGTTTTCAGCAAATATGATATAATAAATATTTTCACACCAAAGAATGACAACTTGAAGATGATTTATTGTAGGAATATCTTTGATGGGGCCTTCAAACCTTGAAGTAAACCGTATGCGATATACATTCCACAGCAAAAGTTTGAAGATTTCATAAATCATAATTGTTTTCAGCAAATATGATATAATGAATATATTCACACCAAAGAACGATAACTTGAAGATGATTTATTGTAGGAATATCTTTAATAGAGCCTCCAAACCTTGAGGTAAACCGTATGCGATATACATTCCACATAGGGCTGTATGTTGGCCGACAGTACCTCGAATGCTTACATTAAATAAGAATACAGCAAAAGTATGGAGATATAATAAATCATAATTGTTTTCAGCAAATATGATATAATGAATATTTTCACACCAAAGAATGACAACTTGAAGATGATTTATTGTAGGAATATCTTTGATGGGGCCTACAAACCTTGAAGTAAACCGTATGCGATATACATTCCACAGCAAAAGTATGAAGATTTCATAAATCATAATTGTTTTCAGCAAATATGATATAATAAATATTTTCACACCAAAGAATGACAACTTGAAGATGATTTATTGTAGGAATATCTTTGATGGGGCCTTCAAACCTTGAAGTAAACCGTATGCGATATACATTCCACAGCAAAAGTTTGAAGATTTCATAAATCATAATTGTTTTCAGCAAATATGATATAATGAATATATTCACACCAAAGAACGATAACTTGAAGATGATTTATTGTAGGAATATCTTTAATAGAGCCTCCAAACCTTGAGGTAAACCGTATGCGATATACATTCCACATAGGGCTGTATGTTGGCCGACAGTACCTCGAATGCTTACATTAAATAAGAATACAGCAAAAGTATGGAGATATAATAAATCATAATTGTTTTCAGCAAATATGATATAATGAATATTTTCACACCAAAGAATGATAACTTGAAGATGATTTATTGTAGGAATATCTTTAATAGACCCTACAAACCTTGAGGTAAACCGTATGCGATATATATTCCACATAGCCACATGGCTGACAGTACGTCGTGGTACCAATCTCCGCCACCGCACGCGCTCATTGCTTCCTCTTATATATTTCTGTCCCATTTCCGTCCCTTTTCCAAAATCACTCCCACAAAAATATTCAGCAGCCGAGTGGAAAGATGTTACACATCAAAAATCGCTTATCCTCCAAGCTCGGCATTACCCACGGATTCTGCGAGGGATCATTTCTCTACCGTCGCAAGGATGGTGTCTGGAGGCTGAACACACTTTGTAAGCAGATACAGCTGTGGATGGTGACAGACGACAGCTAACTTGGGTTTAATTAAGGTAGAGAGTCGACCGTGGACCTGTTTCGATTTTGTCTGCACCGATTTCCTCAACAACACATATGTCCCTTGTTTTGTTTTCATGAATCTGGCAATCCGGCTGTAATAACCCATTAAAATGTTAATGTAAAACACTAAGATGCAGTGCCAAATCGTTGAAACCAAAACTATTTTCCTCCAAATACACTCGAAACCGGTAAAATGTTCATCGATATCATGTTCCTGAAAAAGAAATATTAACAAAATAATGCAATGCAGCCGAAAGAAATCAGGTGAAGTAGGAGACTTCTGTTGCTTAGGAAGCAAAATAACCAGTGATGGACGAAGCAAAGAGGATATAAAAAGTCGGTTGGGTCAGCCAAGGAGAGCATTTCTACAGAAAAGGAATCTGTTGGCATCGAATATAGATATAGGCATTAGGAATGTCTTTTTTGAATGCCTTTGTCTGGAAGCGTAACTTGGACTATTGGTGCAGCAAAAAAGATGAGAAATGAAGCGTTTGAAATGTGGTGTTACAGGAGAATGATGAAGATCAGACGGGTAGATAGGGTTACAAACGAAGAAGTATTTAGACGCGTGAGAGAGGAGAGATGTTTCTGGCGACTGCTACTGAAGAGAAGAGATAGGTTGGCAGGACACACACAAAGATACCCAGGAATAGCAAGCTTCGTTATGGAAGGAAAGGTTGACGACAAGAAAGGAAGGAAGATTGTGGTTTTACGTGATCGTTAATCTCAAGATCATAAGCCACGGGACCTCCTTTTAACGTGGAGTCCGATCCACAGGACGTGGCATTTCACTTTGAAAATCTCACATGCATTGACCGGGAATCGAACCCGGTCTACCGTGGTGAGAGGCCAACAGCTTGACCGCTGTGCCACCACGCCCCACTTGAGGACAAGAACTGTAGGGGTAGACCAAAGTTAGAATATGTTAAACAGATTGCCTCGGATGTAAGGCGTGGTAGCTATGTAGAGATGAAACGATTAGCTCAGGACAGGGAGACATGGAGAGCTGCATCAAACCAGTCAAAAGACTGAAGACTCAAACAACTACAACAACGACTAAAATCTTGCTATTTAGTTTGTACCGAAGGAGTTACACTTGATAAAACTATAATTACAGTTCACTGTATAAAAAGTAGAAAGTCGGAAGAATATGTGCTTTACATAAAATATTACATAAATATGGGTTGGTTTTCAACATGCTCATTAAAGAAGAACAAGAATGTCTTGATGCTTAACTGTGACACGCACAGGACATGGTTGGATAAGATTTAGCGGTGCTGTTACATTAAGTTACTCACCTAATAAACATCACGGTATTACAAAACAATAAGGGATAATTGCTTTTATAGAAGCTTACCAAATTCAAATTACAGGTTGCTTGAGGCCAACTCTCATCAGTAAATTGCACTATCTTGCAGGGATTGCTCCGCCTGATATCATATGAGAAGTGGCTGCGAACAACGGAAGAAGTAAATCTTCTGCTATGACCTCACACCCACTCTTCGGATATCGACCTGCTGAGAGGAGATTAAAATCGAGGAAGAGCTTCCTAATAATTACTCAACCATTACAAGGAACAGCAGCAACAGCTCGAGTTGCCGTGTGAAATGAGGAGGAACCAAAGGAATCTCTACCTCCTGGTCACACAGAGAACTGGCTAATCTGGAAGTCCCTGAAGAGACTACGGGCGGAAGTTGCAAGATCCAGGGACAATTTATATAGGCTAAGTGGCATTTTCCGATCAAGAGAGTCCTATGTGATTGTGGCGCAACCCAGACAACACAGCACTTCTTCTCCTGTCCATTGTGCTCGTACAGCAGCACAATGAATGACTTGACTGAAGCTAATTCAAGTCCTATCGAAGTGGATAAGTTCTGGGCAGAAACTGTTTGAAGTCGTCTGATGAACACATACAGTGAGTCCGGGAATGTTCTCCGTAGCGCCTACATGCGTCTGCGAGAGCTAGCTACAGCAGTAACGTTGCATCATAACAGATAAACAGTAAACTTTGTACTCACCACAGCCATTCATAACAGATGCTGGAACCATTCACAGTACATCACTCTTTTTCCGTAATCAGTTTGTTCTGATGCTTGTCTCTTACAGCTTTATGTGCTGTCGACTTAGATATTCCTGTTTGTTGAGCTAACTTTCGTGTTGATTTGATTGGACTACGCAGCATTATATCGGAGATTTCATCGAGTTTTTCGTCTGTTAAAAGCATAGGCGTGCCTGTTCCCGGTACATCGTGAACTGAGCTAGTCACACGAAATTTACTTACCAAATCCCGAACGGTATCACGGTTAATTATTTACAAGAGGGGATCCTCGATGTATGAGTATTACGGAACACGACAGCCACTTTTAACACCAAATATGTTACATTCCTAACCTTTGCTACCGTCCGGTACGTAAAAAAAACATGCGATGCTTTTCCCAATGTCGTATAAATTACGAAAATGTGTGTTTAAACCCTCATTAAAAATAATTTCCCCACCTTCTATCACCTTCCATTACGAGTTCCTCTGTTTTCCCTTTAGTCAGCTGATCGAGATGTTGGTTTCACGTCACAGTACAGGCGCAGTGTGGCAATGAGCACTCTATTGTATTTATGCTCGAAGCTCTATGGTCTACATAATATAAAAATCCAACATGGCGACCATGGACACTTTGAATTAGGAAACCGCGCCTGAAATCTTAATTTTACATTTTCTGTAAACCAATCGCCTTCGCTAAAAACGTATTCCACCAAAAAAACTTTCAATAATCTATCTGAACGCTCGCTTACTGTAATACACACTGAAGACATGCAGGCTCGCTCACTTATCGCAATACACACTGACAGCTCACACGGGGGAGTCCCACTTTGAAGGACACAGTGCAGTGCAGCCAACTAAACTCATGACTCAACCACTCACAGCTGCACGTACCACTGCGGAGAACATTCTCGGGCGGCCTGTACTTGTGTGCATTTTATGTTTTGTACTTCTAACACGAATAAATAAATAAATTCAAATCATTCACAGTTACATATATATGGTGTGCTACATCAAGAGTGGTTGTGTGAACAGCTTGCTTGCATTACACAAATCAGATAAGTATCAGATCTTTGAACACATTAAATGATCTTTGTTTATTTAATGTAAGACAAACACTGTTTCGTATGTTACAGTTATAGTATTTCTACAATCATCACAACAGAGTAATTGTAGGTTGGTTGGTTCCTCAGTTTAGGGGCTGCGACAACGCGGTCATGTTGCCCCGTGTACTTTGGCTGTGTGTAGAATCTGTCTGATAACCTGTGTTAATTGCGATGGCTGTATTAGTGCGTGTATCTGTTTTATCATTTCAAATGATCTTGTCGACTTCGTCGTTATTTTTGGGTCTAACGTTATGCGTTACGGAGACGGCGTGCATGACGTCATCATGTTGTTCAGTGCATATGCACTGAGTCGGAGTTTACTCCTGGGGTCTGGCGTTATGCGATACGGAGACGGCGAGTGCGTGACGTCAGACTGGAATACAGGGTGACTCCTGAAGAAGTGTGCAAGATGTCAGACAGGAATACAACATGACTCCTAAAGAGATGTACAAGATGTCAGATAAGAATACAGGGTGGCTCCTAACGATGTGTACAAGATGTCAGACAAGAATACAGGGTGAATCCTAAAGAGATGTACAAGACTCAGATCAGAATACAGGGTGACTCCTAAAGAGGTGTACAAGATGTCAGATAAGAATACAGGGTGACCCTTAACGATGTGTACAAGATGTCAGATCAGAATACAGGGTGACTCCTAAAGAGGTGTACACGATGTCAGATAAGAATACAGGGTGACCCTTAACGATGTGTACAAGATGTCAGACAAGAATACAGGGTGACCCTTAACGATGTGTACAAGATGTCAGATCAGAATACAGGGTGACTCCTAAAGAGGTGTACACGATGTCAGATAAGAATACAGGGTGACCCTTAACGATGTGTACAAGATGTCAGATCAGAATACAGGGTGACTCCTAAAGAGGTGTACACGATGTCAGATAAGAATACAGGGTGACCCTTAACGATGTGTACAAGATGTCAGATCAGAATACAGGGTGACTCCTAAAGAGGTGTACAAGATGCCAGATAAGAATACAGGGTGACCCTTAACGATATGTACAAGATGTCACACAAGAATACAGGGTAACTCCTAAGGAGATGTACAAGATGCCAGATAAGAATACAGGGTGACTCCTAAAGAGGTGTACAAGATGTCACACAAGAATACAGGGTAACTCCTAAGGAGATGTACAAGATGCCAGATAAGAATACAGGGTGACCCTTAACGATGTGTACAAGATGTCAGATCAGAATACAGGGTGTCTCCTAAGGAGATGTACAAGATGTCACATAAGAATACAGGGTGACCCTTAACGATGTGTACAAGATGTCAGATCAGAATACAGGGTGACCCTTAACGATGTGTACAAGATGCCAGATAAGAATACAGGGTGACCCTTAACGATGTGTACAAGATGCCAGATAAGAATACAGGGTGACCCTTAACGATGTGTACAAGATGCCAGATAAGAATACAGGGTGACCCTTAACGATGTGTACAAGATGTCAGATCAGAATACAGGGTGACCCTTAACGATGTGTACAAGATGCCAGATAAGAATACAGGGTGACCCTTAACGATGTGTACAAGATGTCAGATCAGAATACAGGGTGACCCTTAACGATGTGTACAAGATGCCAGATAAGAATACAGGGTGACCCTTAACGATGAGTACAAGATGTCAGATCAGAATACAGGGTAACTCCTAAGGAGATGTACAAGATGCCAGATAAGAATACAGGGTGACCCTTAACGATGTGTACAAGATGTCAGATCAGAATACAGGGTGACCCTTAACGATGTGTACAAGATGCCAGATAAGAATACAGGGTGACCCTTAACGATGTGTACAAGATGCCAGATAAGAATACAGGGTGACCCTTAACGATGTGTACAAGATGTCACACAAGAATACAGGGTAACTCCTAAGGAGATGTACAAGATGCCAGATAAGAATACAGGGTGACCCTTAACGATGTGTACAAGATGTCAGATCAGAATACAGGGTAACTCCTAAGGAGATGTACAAGATGTCACATAAGAATACAGGGTGACTCCTAAAGAGATGTACACGATGTCAGACAGGAATACAGGGCGACTCCTAAGGAGATGTACAAGATGCCAGATAAGAATACAAGGGTGACCCTTAACGATGTGTACAAGATGTCACACAAGAATACAGGGTAACTCCTAAGGAGATGTACAAGATGTCACATAAGAATACAGGGTGACTCCTAAAGAGATGTACACGATGTCAGACAGGAATACAGGGTGACTCCTAAAGAGGTGTACAAGATGTCAGACAGGAATACAGGGTGACTCCTAAAGAGGTGTACAAGATGTCACACAAGAATACAGGGTAACTCCTAAGGAGATTTACAAGATGCCAGATAAGAATACAGGGTGACTCCTAAAGAGATGTACACGATGTCAGATAAGAATACAGGGTGACTCCTAAAGAGATGTACACGATGTCAGATAAGAATACAGGGTGACCCTTAACGATGTGTACAAGATGTCAGACAAGAATACAGGGTGACTCCTAAAGAGATATGCAAGACTCAGATCAGAATACAGGGTGACTCCTAAAGAGGTGTACACGATGTCAGACAGGAATAAAGGGTGACTCCTAAAGAGGTGTACAAGATGTCACACAAGAATACAGGGTAACTCCTAAGGAGATGTACAAGATGCCAGATAAGAATACAAGGTGACTCTTAAAGAGGTGTACAAGATGTCACATAAGAATACAGGGTGCCTCCTAAAGAGGTGTGCAGAATGTCAGAGCAAAATACAGGGTGACACTCAACGAGGTGTACAGTATGTTAGATTCAATTCAAATACAGGATGACTCTTAAAGAGGTTTGAAGATATCAGATTCAAATAATGGGTGACCCTTAAAGAGTTGTAAAAGGTGTCAGACTCAAATACAGGGTGACCCTTAAAGAGGTGCCCGCGCGGGAAGCCTAAGTTAATGGGTAATGGAGTCTGTTGAAAGAGTCCTGGGGCTTCGAGCGAAGCGAGAAGCCCTCTTGAGCCTTTCTAACATGTGTAGCATTTGTAGCATGCGTCATTTGAAATGATATAAAGTCTAGTCTCTCAGACTGACTGTATACTTTTAAGTAGTACCTACTTTCGCTACCAACCGCCACGGTCAACGACCAACTAGTTCTGAACTTGGTTACTAGACGCCACCAGAGTTGACTTCTGGCGACGAACGTTAGAACCTAAGAGCGTTAGTCAATTCTAACCTATAGTTTAGCTTCACACAAGTGAAATTAGTGGAAGGTTCTTTATCATGCCATAAATCTATGACATAAAGATAAACGAAGAGAATACAGAGTTGGTAGTTGGTAGTGGAATGGAGGAAGACTCACTGAAGCAGAGAACGTCAAATGCAATGGAAAACTACTCAAGAGGGCTAGCAATTTCAAATATCTAGGTATCATAATACAAACAAAGGGAAAAAGTTTTAGACTACACATAAGAGGCGGCCACTAGAGTTATGAATGAAATCAGAAAAATCACACAACTGTCGATCAGCACAGCTATGACCTGTTTAGGCTAAAGATACTAACTGTTTTGACGTATGGACTAAAATTAGTAGGAGAATATCTCACATACAAACAGCTGGAAAAACTGGAGCGAGTAAAGGCTAGATACCTGAAGAGAATTTTAGGAGTCCTGCAGAACGCAAGATCGAGGCTAGTATACACGAGCTTACCAGGGAGACCTTCCTGATAGAGGATCTAAGTTGTGAGCTGACTTCAAACAACTCGTACAAGATATGCATGAGAAGAAAAACAACATACCGGAGGAATTCTATGCAACATCTGCTATGCAAGACAGGACCAGGATGGAAGCTAACCATCAAATGCGACACGTGATGACGAGACTGGCTATCCATGGTTTTCATCACAAGGTGTGCAGCAAAAAATTATTTCACGAACCAAATGACGAATGTGTGTGTGAGCTGTGTTTGGAATTTTGTGACAGGTACCATATTATAAAATGCAAGGATAGACATAAATCTATCGTAGCTTATAGCAAAGACAAGTAATGTGAATGTAATGTAATGTGAATGTAAACATTTTCACGGCATGTGTGCGTTTCCAATCCCACCCTATATTATTCTGCTAAGGTCCCATTCCAATTTTGTACCGAAAATAAGGTCCCATTAACACCAACCTACACATATGGGGTACCTAAATGTTCAGCATAACCCAATGTGTAAACGAAACGCACTCACTTACTCTTTAAATGCCCCACAATTAAATAAATACCTTAAAACATGTATATTTACAATGAAATAATGAAAGAATGCAACACGGTAACCATGGTAACAGAATATCATAGGTCCATCTATTTCTGTAAGACGCAATGCAATTCCAATTATTACATTACTGTGAAAGTTTCCAGATGGTTATAAGGTTATCACTGAACCAAATTAAGCTGTAAAATTCATCAATACATACAGTATAATGCGCTTAAGGGGTTCAAGGGGCACTATAGAATTTTTTCACGTGTGAGTGTAGTACGAAAGGTCTCTTTCACCCGACTATAAAGGGTCTCCGAAAACCACATTTAAAGGCCCTTAAATTAACAGTGTCTGTGATATTCGCTCTGATATACCTATGAAGGAATGACAAACCCCTAACCACTGCACCAGTAGCTGAATTGATAAAGTCTGATTATTCATACCAAGGATAAATCAGTCATAGCATTCATGATTGAGATATTGCTAAGTGTACTCTTTACAACTAGAATATTCGCGGGCGAAGCCGATACGGGTAATGATAGTAAATAAATAAATCTATGACATGGGACCGCCGCCTTTACTTCCCCTCTGAAGGAAGGCATACTGAGGGATTTTTAACGCTCTTAAAATAACCAACGACTTCGGCCGGGTTTGAACTCACGACCTTGGGCATAGAAGCTCAGCATGCTACCAACTACGCCACCGAAGCGTACTAGTAGTGGAGTAGTGGTGCTTCTAACGCACTCGAGAACCCTCCTTGCCCCTCTACTAATCCTCAGCCATGTTAAATAATTAATATCTTTTGAACGCATGGTCGGATGTTGACAAATGGGGTGTCATTGGACTCGAGCTGACGTCTTCTTTCCTATGGACCACTCGTTATATTTTTGAAAAAAAAAAAATGAAAATTTGTGTTTTCGAAAGTAGGTGATAGTATGAAAACCAAACATGATAGAACGTTGTGCTATGGCTCAAACGAATGGTCTTTATGACCTTTATTTTTGTAATAAAACTTTTTTATTTTTTATGTTTTTTTTTTGAAAACCTTCGAATGTTGAAAATCCTATATTTTGGAAACTAGCAATTCTACAAAAAAAATGTTTGACGTAAATCAATGGTCCCTACGCCCTCTACCCCCAAAATAAATGTCAAGTCTCTAGGATAAAAACCTGACAGTAGTGTCAATTGGGGGAGCTGGGCCACTTAGGAAGTTGTGAGCCCCTGCGACCTTGGAATGGAAGGAGTCATGCTAGGAGGGCGTGCTTGGATTCGTTTTTTTTCGTCTCGTTGCGCTCTTTACGGGAATGTCGGTGTCGAAAAGGTGAAATGTTGAGAACATGGTTTTTTGGGGTAAAAACGTGATTTTAGACTTTTTGCTCTATCTCGCGAACCAATCATACCAGAGGCGTGTACGACGGATCCAAGGACTCAAGATGACGTTCTCTTTGCTAGGGACCACTCGTTATATTTTTTAAAAGATTTGGAAACTCGATTTTGGGGTAAACACGTGTTTTTTGTGATTTTTGCCGATATTTCACGAACCAATAACGCTAGAGACGTGTACGAGGTGTCATTTTTTTCATCGCGTTGTCCTCTTGCCGAGGATGTTCGTGTTGAGCAGGAATGAAAAACCATGTTGAGGTAAAACCGTGATTTTAGACTTTTTGCTCTATCTCGCAAACCCATAACGCTAGAGACGTATACGAGGGGTCGTAGGACTCCGGCTAACGCCCCCTTTTTGAAACTATGTTTGACATTTTGACAAAGGGCCTAACGCCATACATGTTGAAAAAAAAATTCTTTACCTGTTTAAAATGTTCATGATGCGTGGTGGTTGAGAGAGACGATACGGCTGGGAACGTGTTTCAACGAGGCTATTACTGGCCACGGTGGTGATATACCAATACAGTATTCGCTATTTCGATGAGACGGCGGGTCGAGGGTTCGTTTTCCGATTTTTCCTATGATGGAATTCCTAATTCCTAAACCCCCTGAAGGGGATCTTTAACATGTAAACGATTATGAGTGACATGACAAATGATAATTCTTGATCAGATGAAGCTGGCTTTAGATAGAACAAACAGAACTTGGTTATATGTTGCTTGAAGTGAGTATAGAAAACAAACTTGCTGGGGCAGACTGACAGGATGTGGATGTTATTTGAGCTTATTGGAATGCATTGACTTGACTTGACAACAGGGCAATGAAAAAAGCACAGAGATGCTGAGGACACTTGAAGGTCAAACGATATGGCAACCATGGAGGGAGGGGGAAGCGAGGATGATGTCGCCGATCATGTTCAATGTTCAATGGATGAATTTATATTTTGCGAAGCATTGTTCGTAGAGGGTCATGTGACGACTTGTTTTAAGGGTATTTATTTTTCCGATCTTTCCTATGGTGAACTCATTGATTGAAATAATCCAAAACTGCTAGGGCATGGTCTTGAGATTTTATAAACCGATAATGGGATTTTGACATACAAGGTCCACTCAGAACTTGACATGATGTCATTCTTTTTATGACTTATGAATTTCCCCAAAAAAAGGCCCAAAACAACAAGATCATGGACTTTTGCTTTTCTTAATATATAGCAAACCCATAATGTTAGATGTTTACTGTGAGTAACGAAACCTAGCTAGGTAAAGAAAGAATTATTGTAGGCTACATGTATGGTGACTGACACGTCTTTGACCATTGGAACTTGTTTTCAGATCTATACACACACACACACACTCGCTTGTTCTAAACTAAACTGTCTTGCTGGCAGTGCTCACACAGTAGGCAAATGACAGAAATGCTTGGCTAACAGAAATACAATCATTTTCGGTTGTCTAATGTTACCAGCTAACCATTCCGTGCTATAGTGGTGAGCACATGTGCCTCTTGCACTGGAGATCGTAACTCGATTTCTAGCTCTAAGGCCTAGAACGAATCAAACTAAGAAAGAAAGATATGGTGACGCAGTGGTTAAACTGTTAGCCTTTCACTAAGGTAGACTAGGGTTTGATTTTAGGTTAATATACATGTCATAAACAAACAAACAAACAAACAAACAAACAAACAAACAAAAAAGCAGAGATAATGTTTAAAACTGATTACACTTGTCTCTTTTCAAATTATTACTTAGATTACATATACAAAGGTGGACTGGGTTTGATTTACAGTTAATGCTGCCTATCGCATACTAGCCTGTAAGAAAGCCAAACAAGCAAAAGGCGTAGGTAGAACAGTGGTAAAATCGCTATGTGTAGAGAATTACCTAACGGTTTTATGAACTGGCAAAGGTATGTCGCATAAACAGTCTGTCTGTCTGTTAGGTAGTCAGCCCGAAGGCTGGTTGGATCCTCAAAAAGTGCAGGATACAATCCAGCAACCATAATTTTTATCTTGTGGAACAGAGAAAACATATATATATATATATATATATAAAGCTTATGTATGTATGGGTAGCATTGATTGTTTGACCAGAGAAAATACGGTGAGGTAGAGTGGGGAGAGGGAGAATTAACACTTATATATGAATGGTAAATAGTATTTTTTTCAATAGTTTTGTTTTTCAAATACAGTGGTAGATAGCCGTTATTTTGTAAAACATTCTTACTTGCAGTAGTAATAAGCCTCTACGGTTCCGCTGACACACATAGCAGACTGTACTATTGCCTTGGTCAAGCACTCACATTAAGATCATTTACAAAAACATAAAATGAAAAATAAATAATCTTGTTTTGGAAATATCGTTTTTCAACAGACACAAAATAAATAAAAAATGTATAAACAGCAAAATGGAAAATCCATGTTTCCATATAGACAAAATTTAAAAACCTTAAACGAACATTTAAACAAATATATGTACAAATGGGAAATTGACAAATGCGTAAATATGAAAATGGGAAATCCATGTTTCCATATCATGAAATTGAAAAAACATCAAACTGTCATTTTAAAAAATGCAAATGGAAAATTGACAAATTGCAATGTGTGAAATGTGAAATTGAACAAATGGCTATCATTATTTTAAAAACTTAAAAAAACACAGTGCTGTATGATTGAGGTGTGAATCAAACCCTCTCTACTTATTTTGGACAACCCGAGACTGAGTATACTTGTTTTAGTCCTCATACCACTTTTAAAATTTTGTATTAAAGCTAGGAATTGAACCCAAGAGCTTGTAGGGGGAGACCAAGGTTAGAATATGTTAAACAGATAGTCTTAATTGTAGGGTGTGGTAGCTATATAGAGATGAAACGATTAGCTCGGGACAGGGGCATTAAGATCTGCAGCAAACCAGTCAAACGACTAAAGACTCAAACAACAACATGTAAGCTCACCAAAATAATGTTGTGTAACGGTAAATGTTAGTCAACGAACAGTAATGCATTACTAAAACCCATGGCACGATACCTAAGAGCTTTTCTAAAGTTATTTTAAAATGCCTTTAACCCTATATTAAACACCCAGTTCACAATATTCATAACTGCAATGTTATGGTAAAACAAAACAAAATCTATATTTCAAAACAAGCAAGTGGTTTAATCAATGTATACTGGGAAAAGTTTTGTAAACACTCAAGTCCACAAGACTAATTAAATTAGTAACTGTCAGGTTGGCCGAGTGGTTAAGGTGTTTGACTTAAGATCAAATTTCCTTTACTAGGAAGCAAGGGTTCGAATCCCTTACCTGACATAACTATTGCCTTAACATGGCTTGTCAACACTGAATTATTATGATACTTGCTACACAAACCATAGACAGAGTGTATTGTTTAAGGCACTCTCTTTATGAACATAGTCAGAGACTGTTGATGGTTAACAATTGCATTAATAGTGGGACATGGGGATAGCAATTAAGAAAAACAGCCAATACCCATACAATATTTTTATTCATTTAGTTTTTTTTTACAATAGTTACACACTGAATACAACTTTTTATCTTTTTATCATTGTTTGATATAGATTTTAAGCACAAGGCTTGTTGTAGATCCTTTTATAACATTCTCCAGGTACTCTTGTTCTTAAAAACTGGGGAAGCCGCAATGGTTCTATAGACATTAAACCCTCATCCTCTTCTTTTTCATCATCATCATCATCATCATCATTATAAATATTATCATCATAATTATTATAGTCATTGTCACCAACATCATCATCATCATCATCATCCTCAACATCACTAGAACTATCCAATTCCTTTTTTTCCTTTTCAAAAGGAACCTCTTGAAGAGTCTGTGTTGCTTTTGATAGTGTTAAGGGTTTTTTGAACGTTGACAACTGTCCTAACATGACTTTTTGAGGAAATGAAAATTGCTTTTCAACAAACAATGCACTATCTTGAGCAGCAATATCATTTTCTTGAACTTGCTTTTTAGCATTTCCATGATATTTTGTTGACAGCAACAGTGTTTTATCTGGTACACTACATTGATGATTACCCACACTTAAGGCCTTACCATTCTTACTTTTTAGATGATCTAAACATTTTGTTGTCCTTTGTTTTGAGCACTGCCAAAATATGATTCCATTCACATTTTGCTGCTTATAGTTATAGGAGTAGCCATGATACAGTGCACGTGGTTTGCCTTTATTGGTTTATTATTTAATTGTTCACCTCGGCTTTTCTAAATTGCGTCTGGAACCTGCCGTCCGTGCGCCTTTCAAGCTTACGCTGGGTAAACCGTTAGGATACCGGACTAGTATAATATGAATCACATGGAACCTAACTTTTTCAGATTATATTTTCGCATATCCCAGTAGGCAACAATGACAACTACAGTAGATCCAAAGCTCTTCTATAAACACTGCAGATGAATTTTGTTTTTGAGTAGACGACCAATAGTTCTTACTTTTTTGTTTCATGTTCCCATGTCCTGATGGCATTTCTTATTTCAAGATTGAAGAATATTTGGTCATTGTTGTTTTATGGGGCGGGACAGCGAGGTCATCTGTCCCTAAGACTGGGCAATAATGGAGATAGTCCGTCTCCTTGTCGAAGTCCTGTGTTAACATGAAAAGGATCAGAAAGTGCACCGTTAAATTTAACTTGTGAAGTTGTGGTGGCTGCCAGTGTCTGTCGAATTAAGTCTCGTCATTTACGTTATTATTAGGTCTATTATTATTATTATTATTATTATTATTATTATTATTAATATTATTATTTTTATTACTTTTATTATTATTATTATTATTTTATAATCGTTTCGGTCGTCTATGGACCATGTTATTTCAACTGCCTTTTCCCTCGATCTTTCACATTGGCCCAGTATTCGCGCATTCTTCTTCGGTGAGCTTCCTTCCGTTCTTCGGTCCTCTTCTTGCCGGTTTTCAATATAGGTTTTGGCTGAAAACTCTGATCTCCCCAAGTTTCTTCTTCAAAGAGTCACGTTCTAAGAAGTCCTCATGTGATATCCCCAGTTCTTGTAGGTCTTTTTCCACCTCTGAAAACCAGATCCCTTTGGTTTTCTTTCCCACAAAGTAGACACAGATTCGATTGGACAATCTTCCAGAGTTAATTCGTATTAAATGGCCATAAAAGGAGAGTCTTCTTTTGTGGATGGTGTCCGTTATTTTCTCCACATGTAGATACAGTTCATCGTTGTGTCGTCTTCTATACTGTCCTCGTTCCTTGACCGGGCCCAAGATCTTTCTCCGAATCTTCCTCTCTTTGGTTTCGAGTTGTTCTGCCAGGCCTTTCTTATTCATCGCCAGGCATTCTGATGCATATAACGCTTCCGGGCGAATAACGGTGACGTAGTGCCTCAGTTTGACCTTGAAGGACATTGATCGTGTTTTGTAAATGTCTTTGGTTAAATGGTAAGCCATTTAGCCAGCTTGGTGTCCAAGGCCAAACCCCACACAAGATACGGCACAATCCTAGAAGATTTGCTAAGTTTTAATTCACTAGCCGTGAATTATAATTATTATTATTATTATTATTATTATTATTATTATTATTATTATTATTATTATTATTACTGAGGGGAAGACATATTCAGAAGTTCTTCAATCATTGCGTCAGCAAGCAACAACTGATTGCAGTGGCGTAAACCTTAAATCGATTCGCAGAACGTCGACTGGTGCGGTGCTCCTTGAAATGAGAGGGAAAAATGGAGATAAATCTAAGTTCAGGGAGATGATTTACAAAGCCGCTGAGGGTTTGGGTGAAGTCAAAATGTTGGCTCCTACCATAACCTTGGAAATTAGGGATTTGGAGTGTCTTACAACAACAGAGGAAGTCCAGGCAATATTAGAGGACCGGCTTAAGGATAACATGGGTGAAATAAAAGTTACTATTACCAAGCCCAATTCCAGAGAACAGCGTATGGCCATAGTTGTGATAAACTCCAATGCGGCAAATGAGTTGCTCCTTGATCAGCACATTAAGATAGGCATGGTTAGCTGCCGTATTCGGAAAAGGACCAATGTGCTGAAATGCTTTCGATGTATGGGCTATGGTCACATGGCAAGACAATGTACAGGTCCTGACAGGTCTAAGTTGTGCTACAGATGCGGGGGAAAGGAGCATAAAGCTGCTCACTGCACGACTGCCCCAAAATGCTCGATCTGCGCGTGTGAAGGCAAAAATGACGACCATGTGATCGGGTCAGGTATGTGTGCTGTCTTTCGACGTGCATTGGAGAGTGCTCAACAGTCAAAATGCTAAGATTTCTATAAGGCAACATTCATCGTAGCAGGGTGGCTAACGATCTCCTAGTTCAGTTTGCCGCGGAAAAGAATATTGATGTTGTGCTTATTAGCGAACAATATAAGAACAGGGATATTCCATCTTGGTACTCTGATGAAAGTGGGACGGCTGCTATATGGGTAGCGGATCCAAGCAGAGTTTTTATTGAAAAGTTTGGTGCTGGAAATGGCTTTGTCTGGGTCAAGAGCAGAAATATTTCTTATGTAAGCTGTTACTTAACACCCAATGAATCAATTCGGCAGTTTGAGACCCGACTATCTGCCCTTGAGGATTTCCTAGGTACAGTAACTGGGGGTATTCTGGTGGCCGGTGATTTTAATGGTCGAGCAGTTGAGTGGGGCTTGGCTCATACAAACGGGAGAGGCCATAGAAATTTGGAGATGACTGCTAGGTTGGACTTGGTGCTGCTAAATAGCGGTGATGTTCCAACATTTTGTCGGCCTGGGCAAAACGGAACCACACCAGACCTAACGTTTGTCTCTGCAGATCTTGCTGCTTGCATTGCAGACTGGCATGTAATGCTAGATTATAACAACAGTGATCATAGATACATCCTTTTTAATACTAGGCCTCGAGGAGGCCTAGTCCATGAAATTCCAATACCGTTTAGATGGAATGTTGATCACATGGATGGTGAAATTCTTCTTGCAGTAATAGCACAAGGGAAACAAGTTCTGGAGGATTTGTATCGACATAGCCCCGCGAATTCTGCAGAAACCCTGGTTAGGTCGACCATTGATCTCATTGTTAAGGCTTGCGGAGCATCCATGCCCAAAAATAAGATTTTTCCGAACAAACGGCCAGCCTATTGGTGGAATGTTGAAATAGCAGAGGCTCGACGATTGTGTTTTCGATTAAGGAGAAGGGCACAAAGGCTCTGCAGAGATTCTCTAGAGTTTGCAAATGCGATAGAAGAGTGTAGAGTAGCGAGGAGGGCTCTAAAACGGGCCATAGCTCAAAGTAAGGCACATAAATGGAACGAGCTTATTAACGATCTGGATCAGGTCCCATGGGGTCTGGGCTACAAAGTTGTCAATAAGAAGCTCGGCGGCATTATGGTGTCTACTGCTGCTATGACGGCATCCCAGAAGGAAGCTATTATAGATGAGCTATTTCCTAATCATCCAGAGAGATTTCCCGATCACATTCCGGTGATGCTTGATGATATTCCGCTATTCACTAGAGAGGAATTACAAACTACAGCACGATCTTTTCAGAATAAGAAGGCACCAGGGCCGGATGGAATTCCTGCTGAAGTGATAAAGATGATATCCGAAGAGGAACCAGATGTTTTGCTGAACATGTATAATTGTTGTTTACTGCAGGGAGTCTTTGCGACCCCGTGGAAAGTGTCCAGGCTTGTGCTCATGCCTAAAGGCAAAGGAGATCCCACTACTGCTTCAGGTCAGAGACCTCTATGCATGTTGGACATGGCTGGCAAACTGTTTGAGAAGATGATTAAAGGAAGGCTTCAGGCAGCGATTGTTGCTGCAGGACGTCTGTCCCCCAAACAATACGGTTTTGTGAAGGGTAAGTCCACCATCAGCGCCATTGAAGAAGTGGTGATGGCTGTCAGATCCATTGAGCAGGGCAACCATTTCTCTAGGAAAATGTGCTTACTGGTTACTCTGGACGTGAAAAATGCCTTCAATTCTGCCCGGTGGATTGACATAATAGCTGCACTTGAAACAACATTCAACATTCCTCGCTACTTGGCGTCTGTTCTGAGAAATTATCTTTGTGATCGTTGGATACAGTATGACACAGATGAAGGAGTCAAGTGTCGCAAGGTAACGGCGGGGGCGGCTCAAGGCTCCGTGTTAGGTCCTGATTTATGGAACGTAAATTATGACAGCATTTTACGGATGGAGATGCCAGAAGACACATCTTTGGTGGGATATGCTGATGATCTTGTTGTGCTCATTATGGAGCGCTCCATGGAGGGTCTGCAACTTAAACTTAATCAGGTAATGCGGAGAGTTTCCACCTGGATGAATGAACATGGTCTCCAACTAGCAGTTCATAAAACAGAACTAGTCCTTGCTACTAAGAAGAGAGTTCCACGAGTTGTACCAATGCTAGTAGATAATCAAGTGATAGAAACAGCTCCTGCTGTTCGTTACTTAGGTGTTATGATTGACAGCAAGTTAACATTCTGGAATCATATCAGCAAGATTGCTGATAGGGCTGCAAGGATTGTTAACAACTTGTCGCGGCTCATGGCTAATATTGGCGGCCCTTCACCATTGAAGAGGAAACTGCTGATGAGAGTGGCGGAATCAGTTATTATTTATGGTGCAGAGATTTGGTCAGTAGCTCTTGGCTCTGAGATGTATAGGAAGCGGATAACCTCTGTTCACAGAAGAGCTGCCCTCAGAATAACTTCTGCCTATCGTACAGTGTCTGGACCGGCAGTGCTAGTAATAGCTGGGGCGATACCCATTTACATCCTGGCCAAGGAAAGGCGCCGTATATACTTGCGCAAAGACGAGCATTCTAAGATACGCGTGAAGATGGAGGAAAGAAACAGATCTCTTCTGGAATGGCAGGAAGAATGGGAACGTGAACATCGTGGCAGGTGGACCGCTAGGCTCATCAAGCAACTGAAGCCATGGTTGTCGAGGGAACATGGTGAGGTTAACTATTACATTACCATGTTTCTCTCTGGCCATGGTTATTATGATGCATACCTCCATCGAATGGGAATTTCACCGAGTTCACGGTGTCGTTATTGTGATGATCAATGGGACGATGTTCAGCACACATTCTTTGCATGCTTGAGGTGGAGAAATCTTCGAAGGCTTCTGGAGACAAAAGTTGGAGTCATTACACCAGACAATGTGGTGGATAAAATGCTCAGCAGCAGAGAAAGTTGGGCACAGATTGCAGTCTACATCTCTGAGCTGCTGAAAACAAAAAAAGAGGAGGAACCGAGAAGATTGGTTGCTGAAGACAGTGAAGATGATGGTGAGTAATTTCATTATCATCATGTTAAATGAAATTGACTGAGACCTCTGGTCGTAACAGTGGCTCCACCCTGAAGTAAGGCTGAACAGGCAGTTCCGGGGTGGCCTTAAGCCAAGTATAGGGTTTGTGGGGTTTTAGTAGGTAAGAATCCTGCACAGTTGTAGGTCCGGAAGCTTGCAATCTGTCTTTTGAAGATTTCCCCACGGTTTCCCTCGAAAAAAAAAAAAAATTATTATTATTATTATTATTATTGAGCCTCCGTGGCTTAGGCGGCAGCACGCCGGCCTCTCACCGCTGGGTCAGTGGTTCAAATCCCGGTCACTCCATGTGAGAATTGTGCTGGACAAAGCGGAGGCAGACAGGTTTTTCCCCGGGTACTCCGGTTTTCCCTGTCACAATTTCATTCCAGCAACACTCTCCGCTATCATTTCATTTCATCTGTCATTCATTTAATCATTGCCCCAGGGGAGTGCGACAGGCTTTGGCAGCCGGCACAGTTCATATCCTCGCCGCTAGATGGGGGCTCCATTCATTCCATTCCCTGCCCCGGTCGGTCGACTGGAAGCAGGCTGTGGATTTTCATTTCCGTTATTTTTATTATTATTATTATTTTATTCCAACATGTACACGGAGTTAAGTGGGGAAAACCGGAATACATTCATACCCCAAATGTGTGTTATCCTCCTCGGGATTGAACGTCGGGTCGCCGTAGCGCTGTTACACAGATTCGCGTTGGATCATGCTCGGCTACTCTGCTGCTCTCTATCGATACTTTCTTTAAGTATGTTGCTTTGCTATCACGCAGGCATCAGTTCTGCTACATGTTATGATCTAGAAGGTTGTGCATGTTCTAGAATAAAATCAACAAAGAATAAAACCTATTCTTTACGCACGACATGTTTCTCACATGTCATCAGGTGACCTTGAATGAGTGTAGTGATGCTCAGATGGCAGCACAATCACTGTATCGTATGCTTTCACTGACTAACAATGTTGCCAAATTCGAATTGCATTCAATTTTTAGCTTATTTTCATTTTATGAAAAAAAAAAGCTTATGAGATCACGTTTTGTCCGTGTGTCTGTCTGTGTGATGGCATGTGTGTGTGTCCCCCCCCCTAATAAATTCTAAATGGCTAGAGCAATTTCAATGAAACTCGGTAAGATCATAGCTCCATTCTGGCCGACCCCAACCGTGCCCTTCAAATTTTATTGTGTCTCACCAATCCAACATAGCGGCTATGCGAAGTATTTCACCAGCATTCAGTATCTCCGAAACTATCACCGATATCACCCTGAAATTTTGTACGGTGATAAAGGGAATTACTAGAAGTTCACCTATGAGACTTTCAAAAACTACAAAACTACAAAACCAACATGGCGCCAAGCGAAGTTGAGACTTTTAAATAGACTTTTCTCGCGATTTAACCTTCCAAACGTAATGAAACTTGGTACAGCAAATGTTTATACACATTGTAATGCAATGGCGTCTAATTTAATTCAATTGTTTACATAACCTCAAAATGTCGGCTGTGCGAATTATTTCACTGGCATTCAATATCTCTGTAACTATTTAGGCTATGATATCACCCTGAAATTTTGTACGGTGATAAAGGGCACTGCTACAAAATTATCTATGTAACTCTCAAAAACCTGTAAAGTAACATAAGTTCACCTATATGACTTTCAGTAACCTGGTGAGCACAAATTCAATATGGCGGCGACGCGAAGTATAAATATTTAAATGGACGTTTCTCGTGATTTAACAATCCGAGTGCAGTGAAACTTTGCACGTTAAATGCTTATTCAAATGTTAATCCACTGGGATCTAATTTATTTCAATTGTTTTCATAACCTCAAGATGGCAGCTGTGTTAGATTTTAAAATCTCGTTTTTACTTCTTGTGTCCTAATCGTGCGATTGAAGTTTGAATACCACACGTACACAATAATCTTCATGTAATAGTACATAAATAAAATATTTAGTCGGTTCTCAATATCTACGATTATATCACAAGAATCAAACTGAAATTTTGTATGTTGATAGAGGCAATTAACGTGAGTAGGATAGGCCTATATAAAATTAGGCTGTATAGTTCTTGACGGAACTACTTGTTTAATGTATATTTCTCGCTCATAATTTTGCTTGTATTATTTTAGCCTATTTTCAGTGTATGTGTGTGTATGTGTGTGCGTGTGTGTATCCCTAATAACTTATAAACGGCTGGAGCGATTTCAATGAAACTTGGTAAAGTCATAGTACTATTTTAGCCGATCCCGACCGTGCTCTTCAACTTTCATTAGGTCTCACCACTCCAACATGGTGGCTATGCAAAATATTTCACCGGCATTCCTTACCTCAGAAACTATTACTTATATCACCCTGCAATTTTGTACGGTGATAAAGGGCACTACTAAAAGTTCACGTATGGGACTTTCAAATACCTGTTAACTACAAAACGAACATGGCGGCAAAGCGAATTTGAAACTTTTAAATAGACTTTTCTCGCGATTTAACCATCCAATCGCAATGAAACTTGGTACAGCAAATGTTTAAACACATTGTATTGCACTGGCATCTAATAGGTCTATAGTTGAATTGTATACATAACCTCAAGATGGCGGCTGTGCGAAATATTTCACCGGCATTCTATATCTCCGAAACTATTACGGATATCACCCTGAAATTTTGTACGGTGATAAAGGGTACTACTAGAAATTCAGATATGAGATTTTCAGAAACCTGTAAAAGACAAAACGAACATGGTGGCCAAGCAAACTTGAAACATTTTAATAGACTCTTCTCGCGATTTAACCATCTGAGTGCAGTGAAATATGGTACCGGTACAGTAAATGTTTATACTCATTGTAATGCTCTGTCATTTAATTTAGTTCATTTGTTCAGATAACCTCAAGATGGCGGCTGTGCACAATTTTACAATTAAGTTTTTATTTATTGTGTATTAATCATGTGATCCAAGTGAACGTTTGAATAATGAACATACGCAAAAATCGTCATCTAATAGTGCATAACTCTATGGCCTACATATAAAAAACTCCAAAATGGCGACCGACCGAAATATTTAGACAGTTCTCAATATCTACGAATCTATCACCGCAATCACACTGAAATTTTGTATGTTGATAGATGCAATTGACATAAGCACTGTATAGTTCTTCACGGAACTACTTGTTCTTTCTATAAATGACTAGCATTCTTGGCATACACTGCTGAGGCTCGGATTCGAATCCCGGCCCTGCCAAGAAATTGAATTCTGGTCTTTTCGGCGGAAACGGGGTATTTTCAACCCCATGAGTCAAAACTGAGAAGACACGGGTTCGATTCCTGCCCCAATCATCCTGGAAGTGGTTTTCCGTGGTTTACCTCTTCTAATCCAGGCAATTGCCGGGATGGTACCTAACTTCAGGACACGGCCGCTTTCAACCCAATTCCTACCTCAATTAAGAATACACACACTATATAGTACTGACATCACAGTGATACAGGTTATCAGACAAGTTCTCCACACACCCAAGTACACGGGGTCACAAAGCTCCTCAATAATCAGCAACAATTTGTTGTTGATATAGCCACGTGTTGTTTGCTTCCTTAGTTAAGGGGATGCGGCAACGCGGTCATGTAGCCCCGTGTACTTTGGGTGTGTGTAGAATCTGTCTGATAACCGGTGTTAATTGTGAAGGCTGTATTAGTGTGTGTTATCTGTTTTTAATTCAAGTGAGGACTGCAGACTTTCAATTTTCAAATAGTTCCTACTTTTGCCACCAAACGCCACCATCGACAATGATTAGTTCTGAACTTGGTTACTAGATGCCATCGCAGTCGGCTCCGGGTGACGAGCGTTGGAACCGAAGAGCGTTAGTCAAATCTAACCTATAATTTAGCTTCACACAAGTGTAATTAGTGGAAGGTTCTTTATCATGCCATAAATCTATGACATGTGACCGCCGGCTTTACTTCCCCTCCGAAGAAAGGCATACTGAGGGATTTTTAACGCTCTTAAAAGTTACGACGACTTAAGCCGCGGCCTTGGATACCCACGTGCAATTGCGAGTGTGTGAAATTTGTCTGATAACCCGTGTAACTGTGATGGCTGTATTAGTGTGTGTACTTGTAATTTGGAGGAGGATTGGAAGGGAGGCGGCCGTGGCCTTAAGTTAGGAACTATTCCAGCATTTGCCTGGAATAGAAGTGTCGGGGGGGGGGGGGGGTAGAGGGGGGCTGGGGGAAGAGGGTTGGGGACCACGGAAAGCCACTTTTCAATATGGCTGAGGTGGGAATCGAACCCTCCTCTTCTCAGTTATCTCTCACGAGGTTGAGTGTACCCCGTTCCAGCCCTCACACCTGAATTAAAAATTTTCTTGGCTGAGCCGGGAATCGAACCCGGATATCCTGGGCGACAGCCTGAAATGCTAATCACTACTCCACGAAGGTTGTCATTGAGAATAGAATATTAAAATTAAAATTCACTTTCAGTTTTTAATTGAAGTACATTATATTAATATATTAAGTTTATCACCAATCTAGAGGCGAAATGGCAGCATTACATCCCATGTGCATTTCAGAAGTTGTTTTTGTGAAGAACATATTGGCAAACTATGAGGGTTAGAGGCAGATGACCTCATTGTTTCGCCATTTAAAACAACAACAACAACAACAACAACATTAATCATTACGGAGTTAAATTTACAACGGATCGTAATATTTTATCGAGATTAGAAAAGAATTCACTAATTTAGCAGTGAAAGATACAGGGGTGAAATGTGTACCACTGTAGCCTCTGTTCAACCAATGACTTGTATAATACAGTAATGTTTTACCGTCCAATGTTGATAGCAATAATGTTTAGTGCCCAACACCAATGATCATGTAACTATAAGAGATTGGTGACTTTTGGTTATAGAATTTCCGAGAGAGAACAACGCCTGAGGCTATGTACTGCTCCGGCAAGTCTGGCAACATAAAAAGTAAAAAGCCATATGAATGTAGCCTTTGTTACACGTAATTGAACAGTATGTTCTGCGATGAGTTATTGATTATTGATGAAAATAACACAAACATAATTGCGCCTTTCGCTAGGCGCTGAAATATACGTTAAAAAAATACATTTTGATATATATCCATGTTGGCAATAGATTTGTCACGAAGGACACAGTTATGCCGTTCTAGAGTTTAATTCACCTTTAGGCTAATTAAACATTGCTCTCCTACTCTACAGAATTGTTGTGATATTCGATGAAAATAATGAAAACTGTCCAAATGCACACACTATATTGCCATAACCTCACTTTTTGCCTCGCATGCCGGCTGCCACCCACCCCTCCCCGTAGCCCTAAACCACAAATTTTATTGCAATGCAAAGGGGAATGGGTAAGAAAACAAACAGGAGATGAAATGCACACATTTATTCTCTATATATTTTTATTAGAGAGTAGTCCATATTGCCCACTAGTTTTACACATGGTCAACACCAGGAAGATGAAAATTCCCGTATTGTTCTTACTATCATTATAATTCTTACATCCCGGTGCTTGGCAATGTCTCCTCCCTTGCAGTGGCATGATTCACTCTCAATTCAATTCAAATAAATAATCAAAATACGGTACCGAACCAATCAAAACAAGCAACAACACCACGAGAAAAATCAATCAAAACAGACTGTTCCTGCTTCCGCCAGTCGGTTTGATGTGAGCGTACATGAGTGCCAACTACGGAACCTTAGTGCTAAAATTAATTCTACATTGGTTGGCAGAACATCCAGAGCAGAGCTTTACCGCGACCCACGCGCTCCTTATGATCTGTCACCCCCCTGTCCAACACGCTAACGGTAATAACCATGAGTGCACCTGTGCGCCATCTAGCAGACTCACTGTGAGATCGCCGCTAGAGGTCAGCAGCGATCAGCTGGACGTGTGCCGTTGGACCACAGATTACCTACTACGCGTTGGACATTCACTAAATTAGTTCCTACCATGGGCGCCCGCAGCGGGAGGGTAAGGAGGGGCCGTGCCCTCTCCCAGGAATCCCGAGAATATTTCGATTGTCCATTGTCACACAAATTAAAATTACTGATAGTTAACTGATTCAGATGTAGGGATAATTTCACAGTTATATTTAACTTAGTAATTTGGGATTATTGAAAATATCTCCAGTTATTTAAAAAATCGGCGAACTGGACTAACATTACTATTTTAATGAACTGCTTGATTTTTATTTTTGTCGATACATTGTGATACAACTACTTTTTTTTACCTGTTTCTAAGAAATGAACGTTATGACTCTCAACTAAAAAAAAGACCTATTCCTCCCATTCCTAAGCTAATAGTTTCATCTCTACATAGCTACCACACCCTACAATCTGTTTAACATATTCTAACCTTGGTCTACCCCTACAGTTCTTGTCCTCAACCCTTCCTTCCATATCTAAGTTTGCTATTCCTGGGTGTCTTAGCATGTGTCCTACCAACCTATCTCTTCTCTTCATTAGCATTCACCAGAAACATCTCTCCTCTCCCACTTGTCTTCGTACCTCTTCATTTGTAACCCTATCAGTTCATCTGATCTTGATCATTATCCTGTAACACCACATTGTCCTCTTTCCTACTGCGCCGACAGTCCAAGTTTCACTTCCATAGAGCGCCACGCTCCAGATAAAGACTTTGATAAATTACTTCCTAATACCTAAATCTATATTCGATGTCAACAGATTCCTCTACTATAGAAATGCTTTCCTTGCCCGAGGGAACCTACTTTTTATATCCTCTTTGCTTCGTCCATCACAGTTTATTTTACTTCCTAAGTAAGTCTCCTACTTGCTATTGCTTTTCACCTGCCAATTTGACGTCCTTAGGGCTTTCTAATTCCTTTCAGCATCATTCCAATATTTTTGTTTTACATTTATTAATTTTCATCTTGAATTCTTTCCTCAAGAGAGAAACCATTCCATTTAAAAACTCATTCAAATCCTCTGCTGTGTCGGCCGAGATGACGATGTCATCAGCAAACCTCAGTGTTGAAATTATTTCTCCTTGAATCTTTACTCCTCCTTTGAATTTTTCTCAAATTTCCTTCATTGCTTGTTCAATGTACAGATTGGTAACTATAGGTGATAAGTTGCAGCCTTGCCTTACACCTTTCACAATACCAGCTTCTCTCTCGTGTCCTTCAGCTCGAATAACTGACCATCTGGTTTTTGTACAGGTTGTAGACCATCCTCATATGCCTATTCTTTATTCCTATGCTTTTAAAAATGTCAAACTACTTGCTCCAATCAACGCTATCAAAAGCATTTTCTAGGTCTACACATTATTTATTTACACAGTTAATAAATCGCTTCTCTCACAAATGGGGAAGAGAAGTGGAGTAGACACAAGCACAGGAAGTTCCTCAAGTCAGCTAAGTCCACAAAATCACAGTTACATTCAAGTGTTTAACCAAATTAGCCAACTACAAAATATCATTATGTAAATAAAGAATTGCAAAGTTACGCTTAATTACAAAACAGTGTAGAACGCAATTACTTGAAAAGATCGCAAAGGTAGAAGTTAATTCGAAAAAGTTTTACACTTGTACACAAATCGCAACACTTACGCAGGTGTAACAGACTAAACATATAATTGGTCAAAAGATCTGACTCATTACAAAATGTATTTCAAAACGTCTGTAGCTTAATAATGTGAAAATCCACAGCCTGCTTCCAGTCAACCGACCGGGCCAGAGAATTGAATGAATGAAGCCTCCATCTAGCGGCGAGGATATGAACTGTGCCGGCTGCCGAAGCCTGTCGCACTCCCCTGGGGCAATGATGAAATGAATGACAGAGGAAATGAAATGAATGCGGAGATTGTTGCTGGAATAAAATTTGTGACAGGGAAAACCGGAGTACCCGGAGAAAAACCTATCTGCCTCCGCTTTGTCCAGCACAAATCTCATATGGAGAGACCGGAATTCGAACTACAGACCCAGCGGTGCGCGGCCGGGGTGATTCCGCCTAAGCCACGGAGGCTCCAGCTTAATAATGTAACTTTTATTATTGTTTTTCTTTGAGGGACTTGGGCATCGTGGTCAATTAGCCCCGTGTACTCGGGTGTATTAATATATGACCTGAGTTATTGTGGTGTCTAGACTAATATCTCTATTTGTAATTCAGGAGATGATTGGGAAGGGGGCGGCCGTGGCCCTAAGTTAGGAACCATCTCAGTACTTGCTTGGAGGTGATGTGGGGAAACCATGGAAAACTACTTCCAGGATGGCTGAGGTGAAAATCGAAATATCTCTTGTCAATATTTCCTCGCCAGTCTGTGTAGCCCGTTCCAGCCCATAATGTAAATACTGCTGTAAATAATATTGTTGTATACCTAGTCTAACCACTTTATTTGTCGTGTGGCCTCCTGAGAGGCCAAGAGCATGTCTTTCTAGTCGACGCCCGTGGGCGACCTGCACGTCGGGATGAGAGATGGAATGGATGAAGATGAATGAAACTGGGTAAGGATGTGGTAGGAAGCCTGTCAGAAGGTACTGTCCCAGCATTTGCCTGGTGTTGAAAATGGGAAACCACGGAAAACCATTCTAAGAACGGCCGACGAGGAGGCTAGAACCCACGCGTCTACCGAGTCAGCAGTGAGCTTGGCCCCATTACCTAACGCTGGGATTTAGCCAGCGTAGCCAGTGCTGTCGGTGTCTAACCACTGACCCTAAGTGAGCATAATCTGACGATGTCCACTTTAGGAACGAAACTAGCCTGCCAATTTATCCCCCCATTTATGTGAGAAGTGTTTTATTAAGTGTATGTACGGTAATTCATTTCAGGCACTAGGTGATACTCCCCGCCCAAGCTAATTGGGTACAGTCGTGCTGTAAGTTTACTAGAGTAGAGGGTGCAATGGATGTGGCTGAAATTAAAATGTTAAGAAGAATTTGTGGCGTCACCAGAGCCGATAGGATTTGAAATGAGAGGCTAAGAGGCAGTGTTAAAGTGACGGAGATATCAAAGAAGGTTCAGGAGAGAAAACTAGAGTGGTATGGCCATGTCATGAGAAGGGACGAAACTTATGTTGGCAAGAGAATTACAGTTACCGGTATTATTTTTTATTTATCGTAGGGCTTTTAGTGCCGGGAGTGTCCGAGGACATGTTCGGCTCATCAGAGGCTGTAGCTGCTTCAAGCGGACACCCATAGGGTGAGTTACAAGTTCCGTTCAATTTCAAGTAGTTTCAACTTTCGCAATCAGATGTCAATGAAAATTAGGGATGAACGTTGGAACTTTGATAGAGCGTTCCAACGAAATCTAACCTAGAAATAAACAAGCCCCGTATTCAATGTCAGGGGTATATTCTATTACATGCCAAGACACTGGTTGTCAAGCTAATTACATTGGACAGAGCGGAAGACGAGAAGATACACGTTATAATGAACATAGGAATGCGATAAGATACGGAACAAATTCAGCCGTATGCGAACATATGTGTGACACGGGGCACAGCTTTGCTAAAATCGAAACTGACCTAAAAATAATTCATCACGAATCGAAAGGCAGAGCTCTCGACATAAAGGAAGCAATCGAGATTCCCCTAGCCAAACAAAACAATCCCAACAATCTAAATAAACACAATTTTATGGAGAGTTCACCTCTTTTCACTCTACTAAAAAAACACCCTGTCGAAAACAAGACACAACTTAGCGATACAGCCAAGCTAGAAAAAAAAGGGGGGGGGGGCAAATAGCGGTGGTTATAGGTAAATATTATTTGGATCAGGTGTAGGCTACTATGTAATTTTTCCGCAATATACCTAGGCCGTTATGCGCGGCAGGATTAAAGGTGCCGGGACGTCTTCAATAGATCGTGTACCGCTTAGTTTAAATGGCTTTTTTTAGTCCACGCGTGGCGAAGATAGTTCCACGGTCTTTAATAGTTGTAGATCTTCCTGTATTCAAAAACATACATTCTTATCTAGACTTGGCAACGTCACACAAATAAACATGGCACTGACCTCAGAACGAACATAGCAACAAAAGGGGGAGAAAAGGGAAAAACCAGTCTCGTCCA
This sequence comes from Meconema thalassinum, assembly GCA_946902985.2. Taxonomy (NCBI): domain Eukaryota; kingdom Metazoa; phylum Arthropoda; class Insecta; order Orthoptera; family Tettigoniidae; genus Meconema; species Meconema thalassinum. The sequence continues at coordinate 57,115,321 of OX336401.1, read as the reverse complement.
GTTAACACCCGGGTTAGTCGTCTATAACTGGTATCAGAGTGAACACGAAACTGCTTGAAGTCCCAGTTAGGGAGACAACCGGATAAGTATTCAGCCTGTATTATTACAGTATAACCATAGTTGATTTTGTATAACCATATAATCACCCCGAACAGACAAATTCCGGATTTTTATCACCATTTTAGAATTTCACCTAACATTAGATATACCACATTTAGCATACACTGACAGTTGCATTACCAACACTGCAACTAAATAATTGTACATATTGTATATATTTTTCACCTGTATTCTCAAACATAGATGCTATAGCCTAAGTGTAATGGATCTTATGATGATCGCTTGACGATCGAAACTGGTCATCCTAGTGTATTTATTAATCTAATGTAATTTATTTCAGGATTAGGGCATAATCCAGCCCAGCTCTATTTGGGTACATTCGTGTTGACCGACTGAAAAGCACCAAATTTATGTTATGCTAGAAATTTAGCTTCACACAAGTTTAGTCTGTGGAAGGATCTTTTACATGCCATAATTCTATGACATGGGACCTCCGGCTTTACATCCCATCCGAAGAAAGGCATACTGAAGGATTTTAACGCTCTTAAAAATCCGACGACTTCGGCCGGGTTTGAACCCGCTATCCTGGGCACAGCAATTCAGCATGCTACTAACTACGCCACCGAAGTCACTACTACAGTGGTACGGACATGTCATGAGAAGGGACAACACTTATGTTGGCAAGAGAATGACAGTAATAGTAGTGGTAGATGACAAGAGGAAGGGGAAGACCAAGAAGAAGATGGAGGGACTGTATACGAGATGACTTGAGGGAGGAACATCTAAGGGAAGAGGACGTATAGGACCGAGGGAAATGGAGAAGATTTGCCAGGAACTTCGACCCCACTTGAGTGGGAAAAGACGAAGGAACAGAAGAAGAAAAGAGTACAGGGTTCATAAATAAGAAAAACTCTCAGTTTATTACAAAAAATAACATTTAATAAAAAAAAGAACACAATACAAACATAACAACAAAATAATATACACTAGATCATGTCGAAGTGAAAATGGTAATACTTGTTTTCATGGAACACTGAGCTCAATAGATGAACATCCTGTACGAGGGACTGTCCTTATCAGTTCGGTATGTTGAGTATCTTGAAGGGCATTAAGTTAACCCATGGCAGAAGCGCGCAGGTCGTCAGAAAATACTTCGAATGGCGGCCATTTGCCATCAAGTAGGAGGATGATGGCGGGAAATGTCAGTGTTGCAACATTGCTACATTAGCCTTACCTTGTAGCATTTCAAATAATAATTTAGAAATTTAGACCACGAATGTTCGCCTTGTCGAAGTTATCAGATTGTTAACGAATATCATTTTGGAGGTACTTTTCTTTTGTCCGTTGATAGAGAGGACCTTACAACGCCAGTCCGCTTATCGCTGTTCCACTATCCTAGTGAACAAGAGATTAAGTCCGGCGGAGAACATTTGGGCATTCAGGTTACATAATAGCGTCCCGTATCCAGGCCCTGAAGCCACAGTATGGACACTTACCTAAATCCGGAAGAGCGGATTTTAGAAGAACAAAATACGATAAATCCCCTCCTACACGAGCATTACTTCACATCTACGCCGCTTGATAGCACCACTTGCGGATAAACACATGATAATGAGCTGGATGCCCGCGTTCCGATTGTTTCAAACTGTGACGTGTAAAATCAATGGTAAAGGCCAGAAATGTCCATACTGATTGATTACTGTCCTGTACTGAAGCTAGCAAGCGTGTTTGATACACCAATATGGCTACGCTCCATGGAGGTGGTGATGATATAATTGCTGCTTTAACATCTGACTTATTGATCCCAAAGGAAGTGAAGGTCGTTTTGGAGAATCCAAATTACTTGCATTTACATTTTATTTTCAATTAGTATCAACTCTGCGACGTAATGTTACTCTCTTTCATTTATTACTAACTCTATGGATTTGAAGGAGGCCATGATTTTTGGCTATACAATTGAAGTTTCTTCTGTGGAACGCTTAATCCCTCTGGTGAATATTATAAACTATTGGGCTATTGAAGGAGGAAGTGCAAGCTAAGCGATGAATGATGACTACTTCGTACGATATGGCAGGAAGTCACGAACTGTGACCTTTATGCGAGGAACCTAAGTTATTTGAAGGGAATGTAAATTATAGTCTGAATGCAGGGCATAAGGAAATAGGAAGATCCTATTTCGGAGGCAATCTTGTTTTCCTATCAGTTCTATTGCCTCAGTTGAAGGTGACTTAACAATAATGATTCGAGTGATGTGATGAGAAGAGTATAAATAAGTTGAGCAAAGACGCTTCCTACGACTCAAAAGAAAATTTAGCTCAAAGTTGCGAAAAATGGATGTGAATTACAAGGGAAGCCATTAAATTCTAAATGTTCGGTATTTGAGATGAAACTCGGCACCGTCATATGCGCGAACATGCCTATTTCTTCTTCCTTAACCAACTTAACTAATTTGTAAAAAAAAAACTTTTGACAAAATTAAACAATACCGAGGAATTCGTTGTTCATAATCTCGACGTTGACATTCCTCTGGCTCATCAGAATATTAGTATTGTTAATTCCACGGATTTCTACGGGTGTCCTTGAGAGCTCGCGCTTTGAAACGAGTCTGGTAGTGTAGTAACATCCCAGTAGAGGCGCTGAGAGCACGTAGTGCTCTGATTCAGCAACAACTCACAGCACGATTGTGATACGGCCAAGCTCCCGCGCGACTGACAATTTACGTATGAATGCGCATGCCCCAGAATTTAAGGCTCGCAGTGAGTCTGGTATCCCACTGCGCATCCAGAACTCTTCGTTAGTGAACTTTAATGCAATCAAAGACGCTCAATAATAGTGAAACAATGGAACGCGACTTACAAACACGAATGTTTTATAAAGAAGACTCAAACGCTTTTTTTAATTGAGCAATCTTAAATGACTTACGACTTTTTAATTATAAAATATCATTAATCAGAACCAGCTTAATGTAAGTAGTTCCCAAGTTTATTTGATACCGTACATTTCAAATTAGGCCAATCTAAATGTTTGCTCAACTTATAAAACTCGGATGAGTATAGCTTCATGATAATGATTAGCAACGTATTCAAATACGCAAGGAGTACGGATATGACTAACACTTTATTTCTTGTCATAACCTCCATGGTGACCGCCGCCACCACCCCCTCCATACCCTCCTCCACTACCGCTGGAACTGAAACTGTGGCCTCCTCCTCCACTATACCCACCGCCTCCGAAACCTCCTCCATGTCCACCTCCGCTGTATCCCCCTCCATGTCCACCGCCTCCGCTATATCCACCGCCTCCAAATCCTCCTCCGTGTCCCCCGCCTCCAAATCCTCCTCCATGTCCACCGCCTCCGCTATATCCACCGCCTCCAAATCCCCCTCCGTGTCCACCGCTGCTATATCCACCGCCTCCAAATCCCCCTCCGTGTCCACCGCTGCTATATCCACCGCCTCCAGATCCCCCTCCGTGACCACCGCTACTATATCCACCGCCTCCAAATCCTCCTCCATGTCCACCTCCTCCGTAACCACCTCCTCCATGCCCATCATCGTGACCTCCCCCACCACTATAACCACCGCCTCCATGTCCACCACCTCCAAATCCACCGCCTCCAAATCCACCTCCTCCGTATCCACCTCCTCCATGCCCATCATCATGACCTCCTCCACCATAACCACCTCCTCCTAGACTTCCTCCAAAACCACCTCCTCCATGTCCATCATCGTGGCCTCCTCCGCCATATCCACCGCCTCCTAGACTTCCTCCAAAACCGCCTCCATGGCCGCCACCTCCTCCTCCATATCCACCGATATCTCCTCCGGAGCTTGAGAAATCTAGTCCACCCCCGCCGTGACCACCTCCACCGCCATAACCGGAGAAGTCACCGCCCCCTCCTCCATGGCCTCCTCCTCCGCCACCTCCACCGTGACCTCCGCCAGACTCGTGGTAGATGATCTTCTTCTGGTGGTGAACCTCGTTGATCAGGTGTGGAATGTGAACTTTGATGTGGACACTACAACACAAAAACGGAAACATTATTGTGTAAATTGCGAGAATATTGCCCTTCTAGCGTTGAAAATATGTTCAAGCATATGTATAATATTGATAATAATAATAATAATTTAATAATAATAATAATAATAATAATTGATTTGCTTCTTGTTGATAAATACATGAAGCACACCACCTTCATAGATGTGGCGATCCCAAACAGTGGCAACATGCTAACAAAGCATGTTGAAAAGCTGTCAAAATACACAGAGCTTTCAGAACTGATAAGGAAGCAATGGCACATTGCACAAGTCAGGACAGTTCCTATTATCATCTCCAGCACTGGCGTGATTCCCAACAACTTAAAGGAATCGCTCACGGCGTTGAAATTAGATCCAGGCCTTTTCAAACTGATGCAGAAAACTGTCATACTTTCTACGTGTCGCGTAGTAAGGCTGTTCTTGGGCAATCAGGCCTGAAGCAGTGAGGGAAATATGAAGCTACTACTCAATGCAGTCACCAAGAATTTGCTCCTTGTGATATGTACGGTGTCTGGGTTTGTAAATGTTTTCTTTCCAGCAATTGCTGAGAATGTGTAAGCGCATGCGCAAAATAAATAATAATAATATCGTATGGCCTCTGGTGCCGGTGCAAGTTGTTAATTGACTCCCAGAGGGCAGCTTACATGTGGAATTTTGTTGTTCCTTGGAGCGCTATGAAAGTCAAGGAGGTTAGATATCTAGGCTAAGCTCCTCAACACGATAGTGCTTTCAAATAGAGAAAGGAGGAACTTTGCGTTGGTGGAAAATCCGGAGATTAATTTTGCAATTGTGAACACGGTCTACTGAATTCAAAAGGGTTCCTTGACATGCCAATATCGAATGGCATGCGTGCCGTGATTTTTGTCGCCTTTCAAAAATCACTTATCACGGCCAGGAGCGAACCTGCAAGCTTGGGGTTGGTAGTCCGACACGATAACCACTCACCCATTGTGGCAAGCTATGTTCAAGTAAGCGCATATCATAACAGAGCATAAGTCCAAGTTCCACAGGACATGGAACGTGCACCGTCTTGCAGCCAACTAGACAACGCATAATTTCACAAACATTAGAACTGTTTTGTTATTCATTTGTATTCTATTGGTATTATAGATTCTACAGCGATATGCTCTTCCCCTTGTCAAAAGAGGTAGAATGGCACCACACACTGCATTGCTTCTCATGTTTGAAGCCATAGAACTCCTCAGAAAATTCCCTACAGAGGTTGTAATTATAGATTAACATGACTATGAAAAAATGACTGGCCTTTGTAACATTGTGGTCATATCCGCAAAATTTTTCGTCATGCGGATATAATTTCCATGCCTGTGAGGATGGCGGATAAGCTGCGGATAATGTAAATTTGCGGATAGCTTTTAGAATACAACTAGCAACCCGCCCCGGCTTTGCCCGGGAACAGTTATGTTACGTGATGAGCGCTTTTTTCCGATTTCAATGAACTACGACCTTTTTTTCCGTCTCGGCATGATGGGTTAAAAATCATTGACTGGACTATTAGTTATATTATCATCGAGATGCAAGTACAACGAATTCTTATCTGACGTAATTTAAGAATGGTGAGGTGTATGAAACACAAAATCCCCTTCCGTCCAATCTTAACTTGACTGTGTATTTTGCGGAACGAAAAGTTCACAGGCGAAGTAAAGAAGAGTCGAGTTGCACTTCCGGAGAAACTCCAAACACATCCACTCTTCTCTGAAGCCTGAACTCGACACGACTCGACAATTTGCTGCTGGCTGTATCTGGGGAAATATGCTCGCCCGCTAGCTAGCTCGTAAACTGTCGCCTCAGTAATTGAATGGAGATTGTTGGAAGAAATGAAAACGTAAAAACACTTATAGTGGGCGATGTATTAAAGATAGAGATATGCTCCCCCGGACTTTTTTTGTAGAACTTTTCATGCTGAACAATTCTTACACTCATAGTGTGTAGATATGTTTAACGGTTTGCCCAGCGTAAGCTGAAAAATCGCACGAAAGCCAGGTTTCTTTTCGACTTTTCCACTGAAATCGTTACTGCTTGGCTTCCTTTGTTCAAAATAAATTATTTTCTACATAAACCTTCCACGTGATATCCTTTACAGAATGGTGAAAACCGCATCAAAATCCATTCAGTGGTTCTCGAGATTACCCGTGGCATCCAAGAATCGGGGACTTCGTTTTATACTAACAATAAGTAGAGATGTTGAACTGTTTTTTTAAATAATTTTTGTTTTTCCTCAGATCTGCGTCCTTCAAATTTCTAGTTATTTCCCCATTTGCTTTCACTTGGATTGTATGAGAATTATAGAGAGGTGAGAGAAGCCAATACCCTCAATTAGTGTTGACTTATGCCCCCCCCCCCCCCAAAAAAAGGCCTTTATACCAGCGTTGGGTATGTTGTTGTTTGAGTCTTCAGTATTTTGACTGGTTTGATGCAGCCCTCCATGGCTCCCTGTCCTGAGCTAATCGTTTCGTCTCTACATAGCTACCACACCCTACATCCGATGCTATCTGTTTAACATATTCTAACCATAGTCTACCCCTACAGTTCTTGTCCTCGACCCTTCCTTCCATAACTAAGCTTGCTATTCCTGGGTGTCTAAGTAGTCTATGTGTCCTACCAACCTATCTCTTCTCTTCATTAGCAGTTGCCAGAAACATCTCTCCCCTCCCACTAGTCTTAATACTTCTTCGTTTGTGACCCCATCTACCCATCTGATCTTCATCATTCTCCTGTAACACCACATTTCAAACGCTTCAATTCTCCTCTTTTCTGCTTCACCAACAGTCCAAGTTTCACTTCCATATAGCGCCACGCTCCAGACAAAGGCCTTCAAAAATGACTTCCTAATACCTAAATCTAATTTCGATGTCAACCGATTCGTTTTCTGTAGAAATGCTTTCCTTGCCTGAGCTAAGCTACTTTTTATATCCTCTTTGCTTAGTCCATCACTGGTTATTTTGCTTCCTAAGTAACAGAAGTCTCCTACTTCCTTAAGTTTTTCACCTGCCAATTTGATGTCCATACTGATTTATTTCGGCTGCATTCCAATATTTTTGTGTGGGTGCTATAATTAGCCACCCGCTGTTTTACATGCCGTTACTCAGAGGGAAAAAACTCAGTCAACATTGTCACATAGCCTAGGGATTGAATTTCTCCTCAAATCTCTAAATGTGTTGCTTTAATAGGCTACTTTGTGCTTTATCTAATACATTTTCACCGGCTTCGGTGGCGTAGTTGTTAGCATGCTTAACTGCTGTGGCCAAGATCGCGGGTTCAAACCCGGCCGAAGTCGTCGGATTTTTAAGAGCGTTAAAAATCCCTCAGTAGGCCTTCCTTTGGAGAGGAAGTAAAGCCGGCGGTCCCATGTCATAGATTTATGGCATGTTAAAGAACCTTCCACTAATTACACCTGTGTGAAGCAAAATTATATATAGGTTAAACATTCGACAAACGCTCTTAGGTTCCTACGTTCGTCGCCAGAAGCTGACTGTGGTGGCATCTGGTAATCAAGTTCTGAACTAGTAGTCGTTGACGGTGGCATTTGGTGGCAAGAGTAGGAACTACTTGAAAAAAAATGCAATGCCTGCAGTCCTCACTTTAATTGAAAACAGATAACACACACTAATACAGTCATCACTAACACCGGTTATCAGACAGATTCTACACACACCCAAAGTACACGGGGCTACATGACCGCGTTGTCGCAGCCCCTAAACTAAAGAACCAACCAACCAAGTAATAAATTAAAAAAAGACTGATAGTCAGTCTGAAAGACTAGACTTTATATAATTTTAAATGCTACAAATGCTACGTGAACTCTAAGTCCGTTAGCAAGTGCAAACCAAGGTCAAAGGAGGTTGCTGGCTGGATGACGTCACGCTCACCGGAGCGCGCGGGGAAAGGAGAAGGCTCAACCAGTACTATGACGTCACACACCTCAGTGCATTCACGGTACATTTCGTCCCGTCACCGTAACGTAACGCCAGACCCTAGCGTAACGATAAAGTCGACAATATCATTTAAAATGATTTTTTTTAGCGTATGGCTTTTAGTGCCGGGAGAGTCCGAGGACATGTTCGGCTCGCCAGTTTTGTAGCTGCTTCGAGACGGACACCCAATGGGTGAGCTACAAGTACCGTTGGGGAGGGAAGTTGGAATGTAAGGACGAGGAGTTGGAAGGTAGCGGCTGTGGCCTATAGTTAGGGACCAACCCCGGCATTTGCCTGGAAGGAAGATGGGAAAGCACAGAAGAACATATTCAAGGTTGGCGACGGGGGGATTCGAACCTCCTCGCCTCCCGGATGTGAGCGACTGCCAGCAGTCATGCCGTAACGACCACGGCTAACTCACCCGGTATTTAAAATGATTTAAAAAAATGTAATGTCAGTGGATTTGGAAAACAAACGAGCGAATGTGGATATCAGTCGTGCGGATGCGGACCGGAAGTGGATACGAGTATGGTTTTGATTATCCCCACAGGGCTCTAAATATGAGGGAGCCTACTCTGCCCTTGGCTTGAGGAAGCAATCATCTCACTTTCACAGCATTCTAATGTCAATGTGCAGGGTCCATAAGAGAACTTGTAGCAATAAACACACATATCCAACCTCCTTATGTCAATCGGACTTTCACCGGTTCGAGCCGCTTTCTTGAGGTGATAATATGAGGGTCACTTTAATTCATTACTAGCCTAGTCACAACTCTCTTACAGTGAGCTTAGACATTCATGAATTTCTTACGAACCGGTTAATTTCTAAATAGACAATCCATGGCGTGACGTTAAAAGGCTCAATACAAATTATATCCAGGGTCTTTTTTTTTTTAGGTCGCTCCGCAGCACCACTCAGACCACGGCACGGCTGGCTCAATGACACTCCGCCCCTAGCCGTATAATGCAATGCTTATCGCTACCGCACTGTATTAGATCATCTTAGCCGTCATGACGGGAATATATCTCTCGGCATATGAGTCAGCCGGCCAGGCTTTCGCCTTCCGTGCATGTTTCCCTGATACTCGGATCAACCTAAAGAAAAGACCCTGTAGAACCAGTCTCTGTTAGGTTAGTTGGTTCCTCAGTTTAGGGGCTGCGACAACGCGGTCATTTTGCCCCGTCAACTTTGTGTGTGTGTAGAATCTGTCTGATAACCGCTGTTTATTTTGATGGCTGTATTAGTGTGTGTTATCTGTTTTCAATTCAAGTGAGGACTGCAGACATTCGATTTTCAAGTAGTTCCAACTTTTGCTACCGAACACCACCGTCAACGACCCAGGGGCGTATATAAGGGGAGTGCTGAGGGGGCTCCAGCCCCCCCCCCCCCCCCCCCCGAAATTGCCAATAAAAATTAAGAAAGTGTTCGTTTGGTAAGAGCATACAATAATTGTAAATTTGGTTGTACCCTAATCTTAACTTATTGGCTAAGTTATAATAGTACATTATGCAACGAGCCTATAATGGCTATAATTAAGACACGAGTATTTTTATAAAACGAGCGTATGCGAGTTTGATAATTTCCATACGAGTGTCTTAATTACCATTATAGGCGAGTTGCATACGACTGTTTATGATCGACGATAATTATAATTTTATTATATGTTTTAACATAAATATTCATAAATATCTGTTGAGAGTCAGCCACAAGAATTTTGTTATCGGAGAGCGAGCGCGAGACATCTCTCTGTCTTTCAAGATCTTTGAACGACCGACGCATGCGCTCTGTGTGCTTGCAATGCCATATGCAAACCATATGTTTACATCTGCCGTCCCTCAGTAATATTGTCACCGGAGTCGTTTGAATGCGCTGTGTAGAAATTAGTGTTGGTGATTTTAAGGTACAGTGCTATTTCTTGTTTCATATTCGCCAGTTTATTTACGCGAACATATGGACGGTGCGTATTCCATGTCGGTAATTTATTATAGTTCGATGTTGTGTTTATGTCCGACATGTTGGATTTTGAGCGCATGCGCGAAGGTATCCTTACCTAATTGGTCAATGAACGAGCTCTGATTGGCTGGAGAAACTGTATCATAATGAAAATAAGTGTTATAATGACCATCATTATGACACCGTTTTCTGACACATAATAGTGAGGGTCGAACATAAAAAATATTATGATTGAAATTAGACTAACTCGTGGTGTAGTTGCTAGCATTCTTGGCTGCTGCCCAGGAGGTCCAAATTCGATTCTCGGTTCTGCCAGGAATTTTTAATTCTAGTCTGAGGGCTGGAATGGAGTACACTCAGCCTTGAGAGGCAAAACTGTGAATTCCACAGTACGGTACTTTCGAGAAATAAATTATCAACTTGTAAAAAAAATAAACTGTTTACCTTTCTGCTTAGTAAACTGACAAATATTTAGATATTTGCCATTCATACTCCGTAGATCATAATAGAAAATTCGTTAAGTATATAACTTTATTTGTGTGTTGAGTTGTATTTTACAACTTTTTTTGCATTGCCAGTAATTGTAGGCTATATAAACGTTGAATCTTAGGCTATCTAAAATAATTACACAAACTTTTATGCTCTAAGACATTGGTTGACATTTCTGGGTATTTTGCGGTGACAATTCCCTGAGAATATTCACAATTTTCCAGAATAGCCAGCCCACCCCCCCCCCCAAAAAAAAAATTGTATATACGCCCCTGCAACGACCAACTAGTCCTGAACTTTGTTACTAGATGTGACCGCAGTCGGCTCCTGGCGAGGAACGTTGGAACCTAAGAGTGTTAGTAAAAGATAACCTATCATATAGCTTCACACAAGTGTAATTAGTGGAAGGTTCTTTATCATGCCATAAATCTATGACATGGGCGGCTTTACTCCCCCCCCCCCCCCCCAAAGGAAGGCATACTGAGGGATTTTTAACGCTCTTAAAAAATCCGACGACTTCGGCCGGTTTTGAACCCGCGACTTGGGTATAGAAGCTCAGCATGCTACCGACTAGGCCACCGAAGCCGCCAAACCACTCTCTGTTAGTAATAATAATTAATTCAATATTTCTTTATACCGAAAGCGGAGGCTACGCTCGCTAAAGCACAGCGCTAGGTCATGGAGCCAAGCTCTCTGCGGATTTGGTAGACGTGGGTTCGAGTCCCACCGTCGGCCATCCTTGAAATAGCTTTCCGTATTTTCCCCATGTTCAACTCCTGGCAAATGCCGGGACGGTTCCATCTGACAGTCCACGGCCGCTTCCTTCCACATCCTTGCCCAGTGTCATTCATTTCACGCAGAAGCGGGGATATAAAGGGGTAGACATAAGCCTAAATAATTCAATATTTCTTAATATTGCTGTGAACTAGACAGTTGCCATTCGAGTGTGCGTGTCAGCATATTTATTAGCACGTTAAAAATCCCTTTCGGGGCAAAATTCCGGTACCTCGGCGTCTCTAAAAACCGCAGTAGTTAAAAGGGACGTAAAACCAATAACATTATTATTATTAATAACTCGGCAGTGACCACACAGCCTATTCTCTGGTGTGGTGTTGTTGATGATTCCCGGAGGTCCGGTTTCGATTCTCGTCCCCACCAACAAATGTAATTCTGGTCTGAGAGTCGAAACGGGGCACGCTAAGCTTCGTGTGGCGAAATTGAGCAGAGGAGGTTTCAATTCCAACCTCAGCCACCCTGAAAGTGGTTTCCCGTGGTTTCCCCACTTCTATTTCAGGCAAATGCCAAGATGTTTCCTAACTGAAGACCACGGCCGCCTCCTTCCCAATCCTCATCTGAATCAGGCTACAAATACACACACTAGGATAGACACCAGAATAACAGAGGTTATAGTACAAATTCTACAGATCTCCGAGTTGTTTGAGTCTTCAGTATTTTGACTGGTTTAATGCACCTTACTTCCGAGGTGATCTGTTTAACATATTCTAACCTTGGTCTACCCCAACAGTTCTTGTCCTCGACCCTTCCTTCCAGAACTAAGCTTGCTCTACCAGGGTGTCTTAGTGTGTGTCCAACCAACCTATGTGTTCTCTTCATTGCTACTCGCCACAAACTTCACTCTTTCAATTCTCGACTTAATACCTCTTCTGATCTACATCATTTCAAACGCTTCTATTCTCTATTCTGCAGCGTCAACAGTCCAAGCTTCACTTCCATGCAGCACCAAGGGATGAAATAGTAGAATACTTACTGTTCCTTTCCTCCGAGTGATGCGTAGCAGATACCCAGTAGCGCCGCTAGGAGCGCGCAATTCGCCTGGAAAGAAAGAGAATACAAATCATTAATTTGTTGTTGTTGTCGTCTAATCCTTGCCAGTCGTCGTACGAATATACAGACCACATTAAGGTTAGAGCATGTTCTAAAGTGTGTAGTACTGCAGTGCTTGTAGGTACCAATAATAATAATAATAATAATAATAATAATAATAATAATAATAGCATGCATACATTTGAGACTGGTTGGTTCCTCAGTTTAGAGGCTGCGACAACGCGGTCATGTAGCCCCGTGCACTTTGGGTGTGTGTAGAATCTGTCTGATAACCGGTGTTAATTTATTGTGATGACTGTATTAGTGTGTGTTATCTGTTTTTTTATTCAAATAAGGACTGCAGACATTCAATTTTCAAGTAGTTCCTACTTTTGCTACCAAACGCTACCGTCAACGACAACTAGTTCTGAACTTGGTTACTAGATGCCACCGCAGTTGGCTCCTGGCAACGAACGTTGGAACCTAAGAGCGTTAGTCAAATCTAACCTATAATTTAGCTTCACACAAGTGTAATTAGTTGAAGGTTCTTTTGCATGCCATAAATCTATGAGATGGGACCGCCAGCTTTACTTCCCCTCCAAAGGAAGGCATGCTGAGGGATTTTTAACGCTCTAAAAAAATCCGACGACTTCGGTCGGGTTTGAACCCGCTACCTTGGGCATAGAAGCTCAGCGTGCTACCAACTACGGCACCGAAGCCGCCAATATGAATAACTGTTACAGTAGTTTAGTCTGTCTGTCTGTCTGTTAGGTAGTCAGCCCGAAGGCTGGTTGGATCCTCAAAAGGCACTGCCGTTAGGTTATGTGGGTAGATACCCACACAAACCCAAGGCAGCGCTATATTGAGGTGTACTAGGCAAGAAGAGGAGTGAGGTAGTTTGCCATTGCTTTCGTCACTGAGTCAGAACAGCAGGACTAACCCTATGAGTAGAACCTTTCACAGTATCCTGAATGTCATTACTAAGCACCACGCATACCTCAGTAGCTTCCATATAATCACAGCCATGAGTGAGACTGAGACATCGGTGGTACTCTAGCCTGTGCCAACAGGCACTTACTGTGCCCTGAATGTCATTACTAAGCCCCACCCATACCTCAGTAGCTTCCATATAATCACAGCCATGAGTGAGACTGAGACATCGGTGATACTCTAGCCTGTGCCAACAGGCACTTACTGTGCCCTGAATGTCATTACTAAGCACCACCCATACCTCAGTAGCTTCCATATAATCACAGCCATGAGTGAGACTGAGACATCGGTGATACTCTAGCCAGTGCCAACAGGCACTTACTGTGCCCTGAATGTCATTACTCAGCACCACCCATACCTCAGTAGCTTCCATATAATCACAGCCATGAGTGAGACTGAGACATCGGTGATACTCTAGCCTGTGCCAACAGGCACTTACTGTGCCCTGAATGTCATTACTCAGCACCACCCATACCTCAGTAGCTTCCATATAATTACAGCCATGAGTGAGACTGAGACATCGGTGATACTCTAGCCAGTGCCAACAGGCACTTACTGTGCCCTGAATGTCATTACTCAGCACCACCCATACCTCAGTAGCTTCCATATAATCACAGCCATGAGTGAGACTGAGACATCGGTGATACTCTAGCCAGTGCCAACAGGCACTTACTGTGCCCTGAATGTCATTACTCAGCACCACCCATACCTCAGTAGCTTCCATATAATTACAGCCATGAGTGAGACTGAGACATCGGTGATACTCTAGCCAGTGCCAACAGGCACTTACTGTGCCCTGAATGTCATTACTCAGCACCACCCATACCTCAGTAGCTTCCATATAATCACAGCCATGAGTGAGACTGAGACATCGGTGATACTCTAGCCAGTGCCAACAGGCACTTACTGTGCCCTGAATGTCATTACTCAGCACCACCCATACCTCAGTAGCTTCCATATAATTACAGCCATGAGTGAGACTGAGACATCGGTGATACTCTAGCCAGTGCCAACAGGCACTTACTGTGCCCTGAATGTCATTACTCAGCACCACCCATACCTCAGTAGCTTCCATATAATCACAGCCATGAGTGAGACTGAGACATCGGTGAAAAGCCACATTTTACTCTAACCTGTGCCAACGGACAACGCTAGTTTTAAGAATTAGATATAAGCAATTTGCCTGATTGAAACCTCAATGAGCGGTTGGAACATGTACCAATGATAAAACAGATATTCATAATTTTGTTTATGTTCGACCATGTCGAAATGTAAATATTATATGTCAGAAAACTGTATCATAATGAGGGTCATTATAACTAGGCTTGCCAGACGTCCCGGTTTGACCGGGACAGTCCCGGTATTTTGCTCTTGTCCCGGTGTCCCGCCCGGTTTTATCAATGTCCCGGAAAACGGCTGTAAGATGTAAAAAAGTAATGAATTTATATGTTTAAGAATCTTTTATGAATCGGTTACAATCAACGTCGTTGACTATCGCACACAGCGTCAAAGATGTCAGAAGTATTCAAACGAATGACACAAAACAATAGCCCAAACTGCTAATTCAGCGCGTTGCGAGGGTAGTGTAATCTGTGAGCAAACAAGTCAAAAAAATGAGTGGTTTGAAAGCAATTATTAACATTGTTAACTCATCTTTTAATATTTTTTTTTTTAGTTTGACAAAAAGAGTTTTTTTTTGTGATATTGTTTTTGTAGTTAGACAAAAAGTTCTAGTTTTGCAAAAAATAATAAGGCTTAGTATTGTTCAATCAAACAACTTTATGAAGTACAGTATTTTAAATTGTATTTTATTAACACTTCTTTCTAGATGGTAGACCAAAAAAAATCATTAAAAAGGGAAAAAAAAAAATTTTTATGTAGCAAAAATTCCTTTTTTATTTTTAAAGGGTGTGTAGAACAAACAATTTAGGGTGCCAGATTCCCCCCTCCCGTCACTTGCGAGGCTTAAAATAAGGCTCAAAACTCACCATTTTCCTTCTAATTTTTAAAAAATTGCCCGGGGGAGGAGCCCCCCGGTAAGGCCATCCCATATTAATGTGTCCCGGTTTCACTCACCAAAAATATGGCAAGCCTAATTATAACACTATTTTTTAATTATGAAACAGTTTCTCCAACCAATCAGAGCTCAAAAAACAGTTGTGTGACCAATTAGGTGCGGATAGCATCGCATCTGCGCTCACTTCCACGGCCTCCTATTTTAAATTTCACTGCGTGTCTAGTGTCATAGTGGTGTATTTGAGGAGGCCATGGTCAAATACAAGGTATTCTCTGCCTCCCATGCGCTCTGTTCAGTACATAAAACTGGTTAAATCTCGACATATATTTATGAATAATTACGTTCGAACATAAAATAGTTATAATTATCGTCGAACATAAACGGCCGTATGCAACTCACCTATAATGGTAATTAATGCCATTATAGGCTCGTTGCATAATGTACTAATTGTTGGGCGTTATATTTTAAAAGTTATCTATTATTATTATTATTATTATTATTATTATTATTATTATTATTATTATTATTATTATTATTATTATTATTATTATTATTATTATTATTATCAATTATCTATTATTACTCGATACGGCAAATATCAAACCTTTACTAACATTGGTAAATGCCATTGCTGTTTACATTTTAAATCAGGAATGGAATATATTTATACCTAGCCCAGAGCCATCACATTCTCCTGGGCATTGAGTGCTCATCTCGGAGTGGCTGGACCCACCCATGGCCTAGATTATTAACTGGAGATCCCTCCAGTACGTGACTGGTCGTGAAAGTGATAGACCAGATGTTGTTGTTGTTGATATGAAGATGGTCTTCTGCGTATCTCACTCACTTTCCCTTACTTAGAGGTCAAGGGTTCTTGTCCAGTGTAATTGAACGCCTTTCATTTCTCCTTTCACTCTAAAACAATGCCGGAGATGGGCTTGTAAATTAGACCGACATGCACCAGAGCTGGCTTTTAATTGCTCGTGGCGTAGTGGTTAGCATGCTTGGCTAGGTGCACTAAGTTAGGTTCATCAGTAGGGTTTTGGGACGCCCTAACTGGACCTCCCTGGGTTAGTGAACGAAGTGGATTTGGAAAACAAGGGACAGTATCAACATAACCCAACATCTAAGGACACATATAATGATGGCATTCTTCAAATAGGCTACTATGAGCACGGCCACCGAGAAGGGGGGTAAGGGGGGGGGGGCGAATGCATTGGGGATTATTGTAGCTACTTGTATATTATATGTTGGCTATAACTTACACCCCCAGGGGCTCACATCTTGTGGGACGTGGGTAGGCGACCACGGGACCCCAGCTGAGCCCGACATTACTTCCACTTACTTGTGCCAGGCTCCTCTCCGTCTTCTTTCCTGTCGACCTCCCTTGGTCAACTCTTGTTCTTTGCCGACCTCGACGGTATTAGGGTATCCGAGGCCTAGGGAGTCTTTCACTTTCCCGCCTTAATTGGCCCCTGTCTCATCTTTCCTGATCCCTCCTTCTTCGAGGGGTCAGACCTCTTGTTTTCTTTTCATTATATTTCCTTTTCTCTTGAAGATTCCGGCACTGTTTTTGTTAATTGGCCCCCCGTGTATCTAATAACCTTTAGCCATTGTTTTCTCCATTTTGTAGGTACTTTCAATCTACGTTGCATTTTGTAAGTCGTTTCGATCTAAATTGCATTTTGTGAGTGCTTTCAGCCTCCATTGCATTTTGTGAGGATTGACAATCTGAATTGTTTTTTAGTAAGTCTTTCAACATCGGGCCGGGACTTTTGTGAGTATTTTGAATTTCAATTGCATTTTGTAAGTATTTTCAACCAAAACTGCTTTTTGCAAGTATTTTCAATCTAAATTGCATTTTGTATGGTCGGCATTTTGCAAGTATTTTGATTCTCAATTGCATTTTGTGGGTATTTTGAATCTATATTACATTTTGTAAGTATTTTCAATCTAAATTGCATTTTGTAAGTATTGTCCATCCAATTGAGTAATTTGAATCTACCGTACATTTTGTAAGCATATTGAATTTAATTTGCACTTAGTGAATATTTTGGATTTGAAATGGGAGCTTCAATCTGAATTGTATTGTGTATTTTCAATTTCAATTGCATTTTGTAAGTATTTCGACTCTACCTTGCATTTTGTGCGCATTTTGAACCTAAACTACATATTGTTCGTATTTTTGAATCTCTTCCTTTTGTGAGTATTTTTGTTCTAAATTCCCTTTTGCACTCCCCATTTTGTGAGTAGTTTCAATGAGTTCCTTTTTGTAATTATTTTACGTCTCACTTAATTTTCATTCTGGTTTCCACTTCATTGTCATTTACGCTGTCACCCAGACCATTAGGGGCCGATAACCTAGATGTTAGGCCCAATCATCATCACAAAATATTGAAATGTCTTTTTTCCGTCTGTTGTGCACATGAATAAATCAGAAGGTGTGAGCAGGCCACAGATCATGTGAGAAGCATGGATTTTACAAATTTAGTCCACACACTCGTAGGGATTGCCCCTGTGCTTTGTTGATGGTCATCGCAAATGCGCGTCTCACCGGAAACTTCAAACGTTTGGAAACACACAATAACAGCCTGTATGTATGAAATACTCTCATTTTTGTAACGTCTTACGAACCACCTACCGTAAAATGGATTTACAAATTCTGAAACCATTGCGAGCTTGCACAACAACTGACCAAATCGGGCGTGCGCACAACTCCACACCAATGTTCATTTGCTGAAACGATTAGCGCACCAAAACTCATTTGTTGATACGACTCGGGCGCTACCTATTGTGAAATGGATTTACTTGTTAAGGAACTTTCGCGGGCGTGTACATGACAACCAACCAAAGTTCATTTGTTGAAACGATTCGCGCACCGTCACTTATTTGTTGAAACTACTCGTGTGATACCTATTGTAAATTCGATTTACTAATTCAGAAACCTTCGCGGGAGTGTGCACAACAACTCACCAAACTATCATGGCAATCGGATGAATGGTGTATGAACTAATACAGACATACCGACAGACTATCACGAAGCATTCATTTTTTGAGATATATGTTTTATATCTACAGATTGGAATATTTATCTCAAAGATTGGCTGTCATTCCACAGCTTCCCCACAATTTTACATGATCATACCCAATCTGACAACTTCAATATTAACCTAAAAGGTTTGTCCACACATCATCCGCATCACTGTTCCTTCTTCAAGCTGGTTTTATATCAAGATTTATTTCTTTCACATTTAACATATTTTTGTAACAGATCTGTCTTTTTAAATTTTAGTGTATGTGTTTTTTAGCTTTAAGACGATTAATTTTTTAGAAATAGTTTTGAGAACAACCTTATTTTTGTGCTAAAATTGTTCATGTTCTGTAAGTCTTGATTGTCTATTCATATTATTATTTGTACTGAGGATGACCACTATGTGCCCGAAACCAGTACAATAAAAAGTACTAACTAATTTTGACTTAGGTTTTTAATCATCAGGTCTTATAATTAATGTATATTAATGTCTTATTACTGACTAAGGTGTAATAAGGAAATCTAGTGGATAGGATTTGGTTCATATCACTACGTAAATATTTTGAAGCCTCCGTGGCTTAGGCGACAGCACGCCGGCCTCTCACCGCTGGGTCAGTGGTTCAAATCCCGGTCACTCCATGTGAGATCTGTGCTGGACAAAACGGAGGCAGACAGGTTTTTCTCCGGCTGCTCCGGTTTTCCCTGTCAAAATTTCATTCCAGCAACACTCTCCACTATCATTTCATTTCATCTGTCATTCATTTAATCATTGCCCCAGAGGAGTGCGTCAAGCCTCGGCAGCTGGCACAGTTCATATCCTCGCCGCTAGATGGGGGCTTCATTCATTCCATTCCTGACCCGGTCGGAGACTGGAATCAGGCTGTGGATTTTCTTCACTACGTAAATATTTTGCAGGAGAGATCATTTTCACTTTCAAAATTAAAATCAAAATTTTCAAAATCTCCTTTCAGGCGCGGATCTAGAGTTTGGCATTTGGGGGGGGATCAGAGAATCGAAATTGTTAAGAAAAATGGTATAACTAAAAACGCAATCACAAAATAACCAAACGTGCAAAACCAGACCATTTTTTTTTTGGCAAGCTACATGTATTCAGTATTGAATAAAATGAAAATAAATCTTTTGTTCAGTTAAAATTCTTTAAGTTCAATTAGTCTGGTTATTGTGTTTTCGTTTCATGAGTTTGCAAAAAAAAATCTCCGTTTGGGGGGGGGGGTCATGACCCCCCCCCCCCCTGAATCCGCGCCTGATTCCTTTGAGCTGTCCTTCACCGCCTTCCTCATATCTTCCATGTTTATAGGATTTTTTTAACTTTCCTTTTTTCAAACGTCCAGTTACAAATTGCTCCTCACTTATTTACATAATTAAACATTATTATTGCCGACCGCGGAGGCCGAGAGTGCAAACACGCTATTTCTTGCCTCTCTAGCATCGGGAGAGCGCGCTTGGGTTCGAATCTCACTTCGGCCGTCCTGAACCACCAGGCAAATGCTAAGACTGTTCCTTTCAACAGATCCACGGCCAGTTTCCTTCCAAAATCCCTTCCTTGACTCTTCCTTAATTAGCCCCAAGTTGGCGGTTGCCTGTCACCATCCCCAGTTGTTTCTGCTGACAAAGTGTGTTCAGCTCCCAGACAACGTCCTTGCGACGGTAGAGGAATGATCCCACACAGAGTCCATGGGTGAAACCGAGCTGGGAGGTTAAGCGATTAAAATATATATATTTAATTTCCATTCGGTGAATCTTTAAAAATCCCTTTTGATTCAAATATAAAGTCTAATAAAAAGCAAACAAATTTACCATGAGGAAAATGTAAGAACATTTCTATATTGATTAATCTATACTAATACATTAAAAAATGAGATGGTGAGTTTGTGTGTCTGTGTATTACTCAATCGCGCAAGAACCACTGGTCCGATTTACATGAAATTTGACATGGAAGTAGCTGATTTACCTGGTTACTTTTGATTTCGATACTTTGCACTATTTAAAGATGGCGCCATTTTAGTGACGTCACTACACCCTTTGGTTTCAAACTTTCATATTTCCATTTCAAATAAAAAGAGAACGCTTAGAAATAGCAAACGTTTGATGGCATAAACGAGCTTTAAAATTTAATTTTCTATCCGAAAGGTCCTTATCACTTTTCATGTATCTCCAACGGTTAACGAGTAAAACCTAAATTTGTGCTATAAAACACGGTCAACGCCGAGCGGTGTAGTTGGACAAAATGTTCCATCCTTACTCTCCCTCCGCGCAGCACCTCGCCTACCCCCTGTTTTAACTGGCACCTTCACATTTCAATTTATTTATGACCAGTAGCAAACCACGGGTACTTCCGCTAGTAGATACATAAACTGCGGCGCCAATCAACACAAGTTATATTCAAATTAGTACATGGTTCGATGTACTGTACGATGATTTCTGCTGCATTTATCTAATCTTTATTAAACAGTATAACAAAGAAATGTACGCGTTGTCTATCCCGTTCATATACCATTCATCCGATTGCTATGAAACTTTCGTAGGTTGTTGGGCACACTCCCGCGAAGGTTTCCGAATTAGTAAATCCATTCTACAATAGGTGGCACACGAGTAGTTATGTCGTGCGAATCGTTTCAACAAATGAACTTGGGTGAATTTTCGTACACACGCCCGTAAAGGTTTCTGGATTAGAAAATCCATTTTACAAACCTCTGTATCTTGGTGACATTCCGTTTTATTTGAAACTAATTTCAACGGATCTATAGTAACGATGGCTGGCCACCGGAATGTGCCATAAAAGGCGGCTTCGGTGGCGTAGTTGGTAGCATGCTGAGCTTCTATGCCCAAGATCGCGGGTTCAAACCCAGCCGAAATCATAGGATTTTATAAGAGCGTTAATACCTCAGTATGCCTTTCTTTAGAGGGGAAGTAAAGCCGGCGGTCCCATGTCACAGATTTATGGCATGAAAAAGAACTTTCCACTAACTACACTTGTGTGAAGCGAAAATTTGTAGGTGAATGAATGAATGATCGTGTGGCCTCCGGAGAGGCCGAGTGCAGGTCTTTCTAGTTGACGCCCGTGGGCGACCTGGGCGTCGTATTGAGGTTGAAGTGAGGATGAAGAGGGCACAAACATCCAGTCCCCGAGCCACGGGAATTAAATCCAGGAGATTAAAATCCACGATGACTCAGCCGGGAATCGAACCCGGGGCACTTTGGGCCAAAGCCTAGCGCGCTAACCATTTAGCCACGGAGCCGGACAATTTTGTAGGTTAGAATTGATAACACTCTATTAGTTACAACGTTCGCCGCCAGGTGCTGACTGCGATGCCATCTAGTAGCCAAGCCCGCAAGCTAGGTGTCGTGGACGGCAGCATGTGGTAGAAAAACTAGGAACTAATTGAAAGTACTGTCTCCAGTCCTTATTTGAATTAAAAACAGATAACACACACTAATATAGCCATCACAATTAACACCGGTTATCAGACAGATTCTACACACACCCAAAGTACACGGGGCTACATGACCGCGTTGTTGCAGCCCCTAAACTAAGGAACCAACCAACCAACCAGTGCGTCATAAACTCATTTTCGGGTCTTCAATAGTACTAAGTGGTATTCCATTTTTTGCTGGAATTTTAACACGCAATTAAAAATAAGGGACACTAAGAAATTCATTAAAAAATCATGAGAAGTACTAGAAAAACGGTGAATCTAGGGCAAATTTTGCAAAGTGTATGTAGAGAGGAAAGAACCGCTACTCACCGTGAAAGCCAGCACCATACTGCTGCAGTGGAGGATGTGTGGCGTGCACTGGCTAGTCATGGCCCCCTGCACCAGTATTTATAGCGAGAGTGATTCCCACACTAACCCTGACACTAAAACTAGTCTCTCCCCTCCCCTCCACTGCCAGACAAACCTTTCTTCTCTCACACACTTTCAACTATTCCATTCATTGGTGCATTCCTTCTAACTTCCGCTAATTTCCGCCCGAGATCGCCCACGTGAAAGCTCTAGGGTCAGCGGTTCAACTCCCTCGTGTAATGTTATTGATTTTTAGCATTTGAAATTTCAAAAGTTGGCTATGACTCATTTGTATTAATATAAATGTATTTAAACTGAATTATTATTATTATTATTTTAATTATTATTGTTGTTAATGTTAATTTTATTTCTTTCATTTCTATTATTTTTAGCCTATTTTCATTATAAAGAAAAGGTTTATGAGATCCCCTTTCGTCGGTGTGTGTGTATGAGTGTGTGTCCCCGTAATAACCTCTAAACGGCTGGAGCGATTCCAATGAAACTCGGTAAGGTCATGGAACTATTTTGGCCGACCCCGAGCGTGACCTTCAAATTTTATTACGTCTCACAAATCCAACATGGCGGCTGTGCGAAATATTTCACCGGCATTCTATATCCCCGAAACTATTATTCATATCACCCTGAAATTTTGTACGGTGATAAAGGGCACTACTAGAAGTTAAACAATGAAACTTTCAAAAAACCTGTTAACTACAAAACGAACATGGCGGCTAAGCGAATTTGAAACTTTTAAATAGACATTTCTCGCGATTTAACTATCCAAACGCAATGGAACTTGTTTCAGCAAATGTTTATGCACTGACATCTAGTTAGTTCAATTGTTTACATAACCTCAAGATGGCAGCTGTGCGAAATATTTCACCGGCATTCTATATCTCCGAAACTATTAATGATATCACCCTGAAATTTCTTTCGGTGATAAAGGGTACTACTAGAAGTTCAGCTATGAGACTTCCAAAAACCTCTAAAATACAAAACCAACATGGCGGCCAAATGAAGGTGATACATTTTAATAGACTTTTCTCGCGATTTAACCATCTGAGCACAGTGAACATGCAACAGTAAATGTATATACGCATTGTAATGCACTGGCGTAGAATTTAGTTCAATTGTTCACATAATCTCTAGATGACGGAGGTGCGCAATTTTTTTTCTTGTGTGTTAATCATGTGATCGAAGTGAACGTTTGGATAATAAAACTGCGCAAAAATCGTCATCTAATAGTACATAACTCTATGGCCTTCATAGGCCTATATAAAAATCCAACATGGCGACCATCCGAAATATTTAGACGGTTCTCAATATCTATTAATATATGACAGCAATCAAAATGTAATTTTGTATGTTGATAGAAGCTATGAACATAAGTTCACCAATGGGACTTTCAATAACCTGGTGTGCACAAATCCAACATGGCGGGGACGCGAAATATAAATATTTAAATGGATGTTTCTCGCGATTTAACCATCCGAGCGCAGTGAAACTTGGTACGGTGAATGCTTATACAAATTTTTGTCCATTGGTATCTAATCTAATTATTTCAATTTCAGCTGTGCGAAATTTTAATATCTCGTTTTTATTTCTTGTGTCCAAATCATGTGATTGTAGTTTGAATACTACACTACACAATAATCTTCATGTAGTAGCACATATCTCGACCTACATATATAAAAATCCCTATGGCGACCATCCGAAATATTTAGACGGTTCTCAATATCTACGAATCTATTACAGCAATCAAACTGAAATTTTGTATGTTGATAGAGGCAATTAACATAAGTAGGATATATGAAAATAGGCTGTATAATTCATCAGGAACTACTTGTTTCTATTTTTATAATTGTTATTTTTATTTTATTTTTTAAAATATAATTTTTAGGTCTGTTTTCATATTTAGACATCCACCTCTAAATTTTAAAGCACTCAAAATTTGTATAATTAAGAGGGGCAGATGACCTCATGGTTCCTCCCCTTAAAACAACAATAACTAATTCAAGTCAACAAACGAGAAATTGGCAATATTTCTGGCAGTACCAACATTATAAATTAATTTTACTTATAGCGTGGGGTATGAGGCAGCCTATGATGACTTTAACCCTTGAAAACAGGCATGAAAAAATATAACACGAGGATTGGCGACGGGTCATTTTGGCCCATAGTGTGTCACTCCCTTTTATCGTAGTCGTACGGATTTTAGTTACTTAGTTATTGTTGTTTTAAGGGGAGGAACTACGAGGTCATCTGCCCCCGTACGGATTTTAATGAAGTAATTTTACACCTGGTGTCTTCCTATGAACTATTCCCAATATAAAATGTGGTTTATTAATATTGTTACGGCTGTGAGTTCGTTTCATCGCTCGCCGCATGAGTCAAAACTGCCCCAGGGCTGGACTGCTCTCCCTCAGTGTATTGCATGCGCGTTACGCAACGGACTGCGAAGTGAAAGGGATGGTCCAGAATCTTCGTGACACCACCAGCGAAGGAAATGTCGAGAAGCCGTGTGTCCTGGACGATTCTAGAATTTATTGAGTCACCAGCCTGCTATATAAGCGGCTTCAACAGTGAGGGGACCGAGTTTTCTGTTGTTGTGTTTTACGAGCTAGTGCGAGCGATTATCTTGTGCGACAGAAGTGTGGTGACGAAGTGCTGTGCGAGTTACGAAATCCTGTGACATTGTTTCTCCCAGCTTGTGAACAGCGTACATCAAGTGCTCGTAAGTAACTGTATTTGTTGTACCCGAGGAAGAGGGGCAGGTAGCTTCTGCCAAGGCCACCGGACTCATTAGGACGGATTAACTTCTGTGGTCTGTTGCAAGTGAAAGGGGCCAAGAGCGCATAAGGAAGAGACTTGAGGAAACTGGAGAAGGCTCCTAATTGCTTGTATTTGCTGATTAGTGTAATTTTCTGGCCACAATAAAGTTAATTATTTCTTTAAGCAGTAAATGGTGTTGTGCTTCCTACCCACCGTAATCCAGTTAACAAAAGTGCCACTAGGGGGTGGCACGTAACAATATTTTTCAAATTTAATATGTAGAAAAAATACACACAAAAAAGATACGAGCCTTACAGTAGTCGCATATGATGTGTAACATCTGGCATGTTATCCTACCTTGAAGTTGTTACCGTTTTTATTATCCTTGACATTCATCAACACAAAAAATCTTTTTACATTTTACACTCTCATAATACATAACAATTCCAAGACTCTTTTTTGTTTCTTCACTGCCTACTTGATATTTCTACTCTCGCACTGCCTTCTTGATACTCTGCTGTTACAAAGTATGTGATAAACATTCCACATGGTACCACTGCCAGCTGGATCACATCCCTGGATCACCTGCGATCCAACTGGCAGTGCGTTTTACACACTTCCGTCCGATCCACTTCCGTCCCAGTTTTCAAAATCACTCCCACAAAAATATGCAGCAACCGAGTGGAAAGATGTAACACATCAATAATTTTCGTCACAGTATAATTGGCCTTGATTGTAGCGGTAAAGCAGTCATCTCGATTTTTTGAACAAAGGAGCTGATGACCAAGGTGTCTCTAGACCCTAAACATGGATCAACAAGAACGTGAGCTATGTTATTGTTCTGCACCAAAATAGTTAGTTTTTACAGATTGTCCCGACTAACGTAAGCCGAAAATTGTCACTTGAGGACTGGCGCCATGGGTAAATCTGACCCGACCGTAAATAATGTTAGAAATAACTTGAGTGTTCCAAAAGCTATGGACATGTTTCTTCTGCAGGGTGATGTTCAAGGCTAGGAAATAAGGTACAGTAAGCGACAGGAAATGAGGTCTGGCCAAAATGAAAATATTGAGCATTTTAAGCCGGGTAAAAAATACTCATGGGCCAGTCTTCACGGGTTAATGATGTTGAAGGCATTTAATTTGATTATAATAAAGCCTGTTTAATCTGGTATTGGAAAAGACACTAAAGAAGCTGTCTTCGATGGGAAGAGGTGTGAACATAGGTGGTGAGGTCAAACTGCTTGCATTTGCCGACGATATTGTTGTCATAACAGAGAATGAAGAGGAACTAAAAAGGACAGCTTAAGTGTTAATAGAGGAGGCACAAAAAGTGGGTCTGAGGATCATCAAGAGAAAACGGAGTGTATGGTAGTTGCAAGGGAGAATAAAGAAGAAGCGACGGCGGCACTAGAGAAAGGAGGCATGCTGTTTAAGAGGACTGGGTCCTTCAATTATCTAGGAAGCATCGTAAATTGGAATAACAACATGGAGGAAGAGATAATGAACCGTATAAAATCTGCAGAGAGGTGCATGTTTGCGATGAATAAACTATTGAACACTAAACTGTTATCAAGGGCATCATAAATTCGTGTTTATAAGACAATTGTACGACCAGTATTAATATGGGGCAGAGACATGGACACTGAGCAAGAAGATGGAGAGGAGAATATTGACAAATCTTCGGGTTGGTATTAGAGCAGGTAAACATCAGAAGAAGAAACAACACAGAAATGCACGCACTCTGTAACGAACCGGATGTGATATCAGTAATAAGGAGCAGAAGAATAGAATGGCTGGGACATGTACTGAGAAGGGAAGAAGGGATGGTAAAAAGAGTGCTGCAAGGAAAACCACAAGGGAAAAGACCCCTCGGTAGACCAAATTTGAGATGGCAGAATGGAGTCAGGAAAGACCTGGAGGCCCTGGGAGCCAACGAGAATATGGCCGGAGACAGAAAGCAATGGAAGAGGCTAAAGAGTGAGCAATGACCCGACTTCGGTACGTGTGGCCAAGTAAGTAAGTATAATAAAGGAACTGCGCACAGATGTGCATTACATTTTGGAGTAATCCAATAAGGAAAGTGAGCATTCACTAAAATGGTATCGACCACACCGTTTAGCACATAAAACGGACTCACGCACAGCTTATGATGGAAGCCGTGTACTACAAGTCTATTTAGAAGGAAGGTTTTATTGTTAGGCTCCGTCCAATTTCTATTAGACATGGCATCAGTCACATAGAATTCCAGGTCAATTTCCGCATGCTTCCTTTTTCTCATCCTTTGGAATTCCTGTTCTTGCCTTGTACTGCAGAAGACAATTTGTAATCGAATTCTTAAATCTTCAATAAGAAATGTTTCTCCAGCTAGTTCATATTATGTTAGCCTCGAGGGTGACATTTTTGAGATTCCCGAAGATCTTTTCAAGAATCTCGTCTTGACATTTTCTACAACTCTGAGGTGGGATAGAGTTAGGCAATTCCATATCAGTTCCAACCCATACGTTAGGGCTGGAAGAACCTTTACATAGAATAGCGTCATTGCTGTTCTTAAGAGACAATTTAGTGGGTTCGGTGACATCATACAGTGAAACCTCTCTAAAAGACCACTCCTATTAAAAGACCACCCCTCTTAAAGACCGATTTTTCTTGGAACCGATTTAAAACCTCATAAGGTTTGTTACCTCTATTTAAGGACCACCCCTCTCCCCGACCAAAGACCAGGCATTTTCTCAGTCTGACCTCTTTCAAAAGACCACTTCGCGTCTGACTTCCCATTGGAGGTGGTCATGGGGGTGATGATGTAAACAATGGTTATGTTGGCACAGAACTGCATCAGCATACAATGTCATTAGAAAAAGTGTTATGTAACATATAAAAATACAAAAAACGGCTCTCCTAGAAGATTGTTCGAACCCAGAACAAATTAATGGAATTTTGAACTCACTCAGAGAAAAAAAGAGATGTGCTAATCTGAAACAGAGATTAATTCGTGACTTTTTTAAATGACAGAGCTCAGAAAATAACTAATTGTAATTAATTTATACTAAATGTGAACCAACGCATATAAATTGTAATCAAGTGTGTTCCAACTGTAGTTTATTAATAATGCAGTATAAAATTAGTTTTAATGCCTACCTCTATTAAGAGACCACCCCTCTAACAGAGCAGTTTTCCACGGAACCGTCCCTGGTCTCTTAATAGAGGTTTCACTGTATATGTTTCTGATAGCTGCCAAGTACCTTTCCCTCTCATGGCTTCTGAAGGAATTAGCAGATGGTTGAAAAGTGATCCCTAAATATTTCAAAGATTTCACAAGTTCCAAGACTGTATCATTGCTTTGTATCTCCTGTCATTTGCCGCTATTCTTCCTCCTGTCCGTAAAACCATTTTAACTGCCTCCTTTCTTTTGATTATGAGACTGTTGCTGTCAGCATATTTTGATTATGTTGTTGTGTTTACCACCCGAATTAAGGAACAATTAACACCGATTCCATCCTCAGGTAGTTGTATACTCCGTATCGGATCAGAAATGAATGCTTAACGTAGCTTGCCGAATCCATTATAACAGCAGCAATGCTTCGAAAAGCAGTAAATTTCACACATTTGTATTCGTTCGTTATGCTAGGCCATTTGAGACATTTTTACTTTGAATTGTTCACATGTGCGTGAGTTTGTTTATATTTTTGTTTTTTAGCTTATTTTCATTTATGAAAAAGTAGGCTTATGAGATCACCGTTTGTCCGTGTGTGTCTGTGTGTCCCCTAGTAAAATCTAAACGACTGGAGCGATTTTAATGAAACTTGTTAGTGACATAGTGCTATTTTTTCCGACTCCGACCGTGCCCTTCAAATTTTAATACGTCTCACCAACCTCCATCTTGGCGGCTGTGCGAAATATTTCACCGGTATTCTATATCTCCAAAACTATTACTGATATCACACTGAAATTTTGTACGGCGGTAGAGAATAATATGTTAAGTTCAGCTATGTGATTAACAAAGTTGAAATATTTAAATAGAATTTTCTCAAGATTCAATCAGCCGAGCGCAGTGAAACTTAGCACCGGTACTATAAATGATTTATAAATGATTTAATCGACTGGCCTGTGATTCAATTCAATCATTTTCATAACAACAATATGGCGGCTGTGCGATTTTTTATTTTTTGTTTCCTAATTGTGCGATTATGCGATTGAAGTGAACGTTTTAATAATAAACCTATGTAATATTCTTCATCTAATGGTATATAACTCTATGGCCTACATATAGAAAAATCCAACATGGCGGTCATCAGAAATATTTAGATGGTTCTTAATATCTACGAATATATTACATCAATCAAACTGAAATTTTGTGTGTTGATAGAGGCTACTAACATAAGTTCACCTATGGCCTTATCTATAACCGGATGAACATAAATCCAACATGGCGGCGATGCGAAATTCAAATATTTATAGAGATGTTTCCTGTGACCTGTTTATCCGAGAGCAGTCACACTTCGCATGGTAAATCTTCACACAACGCTTAATTTATTGGCGTCTAATTTAATTCAGTTTATAACGTAACTTCAAAATGGCGAATGTGCAAAATTTTTAAAATCACATTCATATTTCTCGTGTCCTAAACAAGCGATACAAATTGAGGTTTGTACAATGAGCCATGATTACAATATTCATCTGCTGGCTTATAATTCTATAGCATGTATATCAAGCAATCCAACATGGCGTCGAAACGATGCATTTCACCAGTTTTAATATTTCCAAAACTATTTAAGCAATCAAACTGAAATTTTGTACGCTGTTAGAGGACTGGAAGTAAAGACTTTTCTTAATCCTGAAAAAAAAAAAAAAAAAAAAAAAATCAAGTATTGCCTACTCTACTCTATTATTTTTATCTGGGTAATTGTAATGGCCAGAGCAAAGAAAATAAGTGACCGAAGAATCTACATGCGTCAACTTATACCATACAATGAAAGTGAACTCATAGACGAGAGTTATCACGAACATAGATCATTGTTTATTGTATTAAACAATTGATCTGTGTATTTAATAACGAAAAATTACAGAATCTTTAATATTAGGAAGCAATGCACCTGCGGAAATTAAGTTTTGTTCACTAGTTTTGTTCCACAATGTTGGTGACATTGCTAATTTTTGACGGACCAGTCGCGGTTTTATTTGCCCATTCTTAAGTTATAGAGAGTGTGGGAATAAGGAAGAACTGTTCTTCGTAATGTCTGAACTTTCGTTAGTAATAAAATGTAAACTATTGCTGTCATTCGTAAGATTGTGGTACCATAACCTCCAAAGTTCATACCCCTTCCCCTGTCCAGACATCATCAGTAGGGCTTGATTATTGTAGAGCATTGCTTAAAAGTATGAAATAAAAAAACCACAGCCTGCTTCCAGTCTCCGACCGGGTCAGGAATGGAATGAATGAATCCCCACCTAGCGGCGAGGATATGAACTGTGCCGGCTGCCGAAGCCTGTCGCACTCCTCTGAGGCAATGATTAAATGAATGACAGATGAAATGGAATGATAGTGGAGAGTGTTGCTGGAATGAAATATTGACAGGGAAAACCGGAGTACCCGGAGAAAAACCTGTCTGCCTCCGTTTTGTCCAGCACAGATCTCACATGGAGTGACCGGGATTTGAACCACGGACCCAGCGGTGAGAGGCCGGCGTGCTGCCGCCTAAGCCACGGAAGCTCTTGCTTAAAAGTATATTTGGTTACAATATCAGTTGCTTTCTGAGGAGAGCATTAGTTTATCCATAGCATGGAAATAAGGGATGCTGGTTACATTCATCAGAATTACATTCTGATTTCATATGAACAAAATTAAACAAAAAATAATCCCTCAACCAGTTACACAAATCCAATCATACTCTTTTGAATAATAATAATAATAATAATAATAATAATAATAATAATAATAATAATAATAATAATTTTTTAAAAATAATCTTTTCGGTCTTCTATGGACCACGCTATTTCAACTGCCTTCTCCTTCGTTTTTTCACATTGGCCCACTGTTCGCGAATTCTTCTTCGGTGAGCTTCTTTTTGTTCTTCGGTCCACTTCTTGCTGGTTTTCAATATGGGTTTTGACTGAAAACTCTGTATTTCCCCAAGTTTCTTCTTCAAAGAGTCAAGTTCCAAGATGTCCTCATGTGGTATCTCCAGTTCTTGTAGGTCTTTTTCTACCTCTGTAAACCAGATCCCTTTGGTTTTCTTTCCCACAAAGTAGGCACAGATTCGATTGGACAATCTTCGGGAGTTCATTCGTGTTAAATGGCCATAAAAGGAGAGTCTTCTTTTGCGAATGGTGTCCGTTATTTTCTCCACATGTAGATAGAGTTCATCGTTGTGTAGTCTTCTATACTCTCGTCGTTCCTTGGGCGGGCCGAAGATCTTTCTCAAAATCTTCCTCTCTTTGGCGTCCAGTTGTTCTGCCAGGCCTTTCTTATCCATCGCCAGGCATTCTGATACATATAACGCTTCCGGGCGAATAACGGTAACGTAGTGCCACAGTTTGGCCTTGAAGGATATTGATCGTGTTAAAAATAATTTTACGAGCGGAGTGGAAAATCTTACATAAGACACCCACTAACCTCTTGACAAGGATCCATCCCGGGACCACTTTCGTATTACTTCAGGATAACTTGTCGTTTTCTATGCATCTCGAACACCTTCTTACTTCTCTATTCGTACTAACTGATTTTTTTTTTACGAGGGACTGTGGAAAATCTTCAAAAGACACTTGTGAAGGGTCCGCACTCCACAGTCGTGTGGGATTCTTACCCACTAAAAACCACCTCCCTTTTCCCACGATGTGTTCATCACCCCGGAACCGCTCTCGCATTACTTCAGGGTGATGTCGTGCTTACTTAGTCATTCAGACTTCTTCTTTCTTCATTTTTTCTTAAGGATGTTCGAACGCATCCATTTCCCTTTCTTCTGGCGCAGGACACATTCTATGTAAATAGCTATCTGATTCCATGTTTGATCATTTCGGAGCATCATCTGTAGGATGTTGTCCGGCGTGATTGCCCCTGTAGAAGCTTGCAGATCTCTTCTATGTGTTGACCAGCGTTCACACACAAAGAATGTGTGGAGCGCATCATCCTCTTCATTACAATAATGACACAAAGGACTATTAGCCACGCCTATGTGATGCAGGGATTTCCGAAAATATCCATGGCCTGTTAGGAACTGTGTCAAATAATAATTGACCTCTCCGTGGTTTCGATCAACCCAGTCAGCCAGACGCGGAATAAGTTTCTTTGTCCATCGACCTCGTGTCTCATCATCCCACTTCTGTTGCCATCGTTCCATACAATGGTTGTGTGCAGACGTCTTTGCCTGGTGTAGCCTATGTCCAGTTCTTCTTTGGTGCGATGATAATAATAATAATATTTATTTATTTATTTATTTAGTAACATGCTGAAAATATCACTGACACCTTCAGGAAAAGGCGATTCTTAGAATGAACAATGACAGGTTCACCACAAGGATTCTCAACCCTCTCTCAATGAAAGTCAAGAACACATGGCTTAGTGAAATAGAAAAAGACCTTCAAGAAATTGACATTACAGAGGAAATTTTACAACTACAGCTCTCCGTGGATGCGGATAGCGGATAAGCTGCGGATAATGTTTGGAGAAAACTTGCGGATAGCTTTTTAGAATACAATCCGAACTTGTTTAATAGAACCCGGATGTTTATGACATATCACTTTTCCGTAATGTGTTTTTCATGAGAAAATAATATAAGATGATGATTTAGGCTAAGCTAATCTAATTCAAATGATGTCATTAAGCATAGATAACACTCATTTTAAACATGGCACTTGACGTACAAAGCCTAGAGGAACGACTTTTCCCTCGAATGTCTAAATATATCGCTTTAGTAATTTATGCTTTATGTAATTAACAAGACGTTCCGTGATGAACTAAAGAGCCTACTTTTCTTAAAATTTATGATTCATGCCAATCTATATAGACCTATCTAGAATAATGACGAAATTAAGTTGGTAATATCGAAATTTCTAATTAGTTCGAAATATACCTGGTATATTGTAGCCTAATAGAGCACTACAGTTGGCAGTCCTGGTGACTGAATACATTGCTCCATCTCTTAAGGTACAGAATACAAAATTTGGTTGAAGTCCAATGGATAGCATGGACATTACATGCAGTTATACATTGGATCTATCAGAGCGCGTTAAATCATGTTGGCAACAATGTCATGCATGTGTTGGTCAGAAATAATATGAAATATTATGATCTCCAGTTGTGCCAATTTTGGATGAAATCCATTTGTTAGTATAGAAAATACATGTATTTTAAAATTGGACTTATCAGCAGGCTTAGAGTCATGTTGGCAGCACTGACGTATATTAGTTACTCCAAAATTATCTAGAATGGCAGGTACTATACGTGTGAAAATTTTAAAGCTGTTGGCTTACAAACCTTCTGATATATTAATATTAGGGTAAAAAATAGAGACAGCATTTATTAACAGCTGGCAGGCCTGGTTGCTCTTAAGAATAAGCATAGTCATATCCGTTATGGTACACATAGCACATTACGCAATTTGGTTGAAATCCAACTGATGGTATAGAAGTTACATGTATTTGAAAATTGGTCCTATCAGCAGGCTTAGAATCATGTTGGTAGCACTGATGTACATAAGTTACTCCAAATTTAATCTAGAATGTCAGGTACTATACGTGTGCATAGTTTAAAGCTGTCGGCTAGCATACTTTCTGATATATTGGTATTTGGATAAGAAAATAGAGGGAGAGCATTTATTAATAGTTGGCAGCCCTGGTGGCTTTTAAGAATACGATCGGACATATCTCGTTATGTACACTTA
The DNA here is from genome assembly GCA_946902985.2 of Meconema thalassinum. Lineage (NCBI taxonomy): Eukaryota > Metazoa > Arthropoda > Insecta > Orthoptera > Tettigoniidae > Meconema > Meconema thalassinum. The sequence goes on along the minus strand of OX336401.1, from coordinate 57,081,532 downwards.
GTGCATACGAAATTTGGTTGAAATCTAATTGATAGTGTAGAAGGTATATGCATTTAAAAATTGGACTTATCAGCAGGCTTAGAATCGTTTTGGCAACACTGCCATGCATGGCCTCCTAAAAATTAAACTGAAATATTATTATCTATATGTGTGCCATTTTTGGAATAGCTCCCATGCATACCTTCCAAGATATCCAACATGGAGCTCAAATTTCAATTGCCATTTTTCAGCAGTTGGTAGCACTGACATAATTTTGAAATATGGGCTTGAGATATTCAGGTATAGATCTTTACTCATTCTAAATTTGGATTCAATTGCTGCAGTCGTTTAGGAGTTGATAGGGGGGGGGGTGTACACACACAGCCAGCCAGACAGACAGGATCGATCTCATAAGTCTACCTTTTCCTCAGTTTTGCAAAATGTGAAAAGTAGGCTAAAAATATTATTGTAATGCCAGTTGATTCAGATAACAAACGTGTGGATGTGGGGCGGTTCCTTGACGAGTAAAATAATTAAGATTGGAATTTTTACTAGACTACATCCTTTGTAGAGAAGTGAGGTTAAGTAGGGGCGGAATAGCAATACACGTAGATCGCTCCTCTTGATAGGAAGAGAGTTCTCAATGCACGCCGCGTGCCAAGGGAATGTATTAGTACATATTGTTACAGTTAGGCAAAACCTGGTGTTAACAAGATATTTACGAATTTCTCAAAATTGCTCTCCATAATGTCTCTGTGTTCCCTGAATACAATATATATTTTTTTTCTTCTGGAAAACATCTAATGTTTCAATACACCTGAAGATAAAAGAATACTTAGTTAAATTTGTTCTTTGAATTTTGGGTCTAATTTTGTAAGCGTAATCTCTCCTACCCTTACAGTCTGGCTCATGCATTCTGTTCAGTAATTCATTCCAGGCTGGCTTCCTACATCTCCTGGAGTCTTCTTTTATTTCTTCTGTCGTATAGGGATTCCCATTCCAATGACTTTAACATGTCAGAGACTCTGTCAGTTTGGGAGAATTTGCCACAAACGAATCTTGCAGCTTTCCTTTGCACCATCTCCAATTTGTTCACTGCAGTTGATTGATCGAGCTCCCACACACCCGTAGCGTATTCCAAAATTGGTTACTCAAGACATTTGTAAGCCAATTCTTTGGCTTGAATACTGCTTCTTCTTCAGTCGTTCCCCTAGGCTTTGTATGCCAAGAGCTATGTTTAAAATGAATGTTATAGCCTACAGTCAGAATTGGAGCCCTTTCCTGTTCGGAGTGTTAATTATGCTTAATGACATAATTTGAATGAGATTAGCTTAAGTCATCATCTTACTAACATTTGACATGAAAATAAAATAACGGAAATAGTACATTATGCAACGAGCCTATAATGGCAATAATTAAGACACGAGTATGTTTATAAAACGAGCGTCTGCATACAACTCTTTATGTTCGACGATAATTTTTATAACTATTTTATGTTCGAACATAAATATTCATAAATATCTGTCGAGATTTCGCCAGTTTTATGTACTGAACAGAGCGCATGGGTCGCAGAGAATGCCTTGTATTTGACCATGGCCTCCTCGAATACCCTACTATGACACTAGGCCAATCAGTGAAATTTAAATTAGAAGGCCACGGAACTAAGCGTATCTAATTATCTAAATGGTCAAACAACTGTTTCTTGAGCTCTGATTGGTGGGAGAAACTGTTTCATAATGAAAAATAGTGTTATAATGAGCCTCATTATAGTACAGTTTTCTGACATATAATAGTCAGGGTCGAACATAAAATATAATATGCCATAAACATCCGGGTCCTAATAATGATATTAAAAATTTTCGGATTGTATTCTAAAAAGTATCCGCAAATTTTCTCCAAACATTATCTGCTATTCGCAAAGCCATGCAAACTAGATCCGCATGGCGAAAAATGATGCGCGGATATCCTCATCCGCGCAGTGCTTTATGGATACGGCTGTCCACGTGCTTACTAGGTGCTTTCCAATTGTTTTGCTGATGGCCATTGGCTGCTTTGTACCCAAACACAGAATAACGGTCTAAGAAGAGTTTAAGGCCTGTGTTGTTGCACGCATTGTGCTATGAATACCTTTGACAGTAAAAGTAGTTGTGTTCGCAGAGGTCACTGGCACAATACAGTACCATACATTTCTCTCTGCGGTAGTGAAATCTTCATCTGTCAATGTCGGTGTGCATTACTCTCTTAGTCCGAGTGGAGAGAGCACTTCGCTACTCTCACTAGTCGTTACATTTAACGGTTATTATTGTGATAACAGGTTAACGACGTTATTTTTAACAGTTACTGCTGTGACAACGGGATAACGACGTTACTTGTAACCGTTACTAGAGCTTCTATGCCCAAGGTTCTGGGTTCAAACCCAGCAGAAGTCGTCGGATATTTTTAAGAGCGTTAAGAATCCCTCAGTATGTCTTCGGAGGGGAAGTAAAGCAGGCAGTCCCATGTCATACATTTATGGCATGAAAAAGAACCTTCCACTAACTACACTTGTGCGAAGCCAGCATTTGTAGGTTAGAATTGATAATGCTCTATTAGTTCCAACGTTTGCCGCCAGGTGCTGACTTCGATGCCATTTAGTAGCCAAGTTCACAGCTAGGTGTCGTGGACGGTAGCATTTGGTAGCAAAAGTAGAAACTACTTGAAATTATCGTCTGCAGTCCTTACTTGAATTAAAACAGGTAACACACACTAATACTGTCATAACCATTAACACCGGTTATCAGACAGATTCTACACACACCCAAAGTACACGGGGCTATATGACCGCGTTGTCGCAGCCCCTAAACTAAGGAACAAACCACCAAGGGGGTAATGCCGCTACTTTTAACAGAAACAAAGTATCTTATCTCCTGTCTATTCTTCGCTGCTACAGTAATTTCGAATCTGTTACTAATATATACCTCGAGGTCGGTGATTGCTGGCAGCCATGTTGTCCAAGGATGAAAAGCAAACAGAGCTCACAACTTCATGGAATACAAAAGTAGTTCCATGTAGCCAGTAACCCAGGCCGCGCTCTGGTGATCTCAACTAGGAAATACAAAATAAAATACAGATCCCGCATAATTGAGTGGCCAGATGAAAATCGTTGCTTGGGATTGAAGGATGGACAGGTTAAATTACATTTACGTTTAAAACTACTGTGTAGATATTTAACTTATCGTATCTCCACACAGGTCAACATTCTTCGTAGAGGACCGTTCACAAACACAACGTCGATGTCGTATCATTCATTCATTCATTCATTTATTTGGAATTGGGGGTGTGTACCCCGGTGGTAAATTGGATATAATTAACAATTCAATAACAATTAAACTGGAGTATTTACACATATCGTCAGTCTTTTCTTAAACACACCTAGACTATATGTTTGGGGAAAGGCTCTAAGACTGTGGCAATCTGTAGAGTCTCAGGTATCAATGGCACGGTTTACGAATTAATATTTACCATAATTTGTTCGCTGTGGTCGGCACTTAATTTTGAAAGGATGATCGCTCCTACCCATGTAAGTGGGCTTTCCCATACGTTTGCTAAGCTCACCCCATGCTGGTTGATTTGTATACGTGTTGTACATAGCGCCGAGTCTAGATTCCATCCTCCTAGCCTCAAGTGATTCCCGCCCACGTTTCTTCAACATACGGGTTACACTGCTGCAGGGTTTAAAGTCACTGAGTACAAATCTAGCGGTCTTTCTTTGTACCATCTCGAACTCATTTATGAGCCCTATTTGATATGGATCCCAAAACGCCGAGGCGTATTCCAGGATAGATCTCACAAGTGGCTAATATCGTAATTCTTTAGCAGAAATACCACTTCCTTATAATACCCTCATTACAAAGTGCAGAGACTTGTTGTTGTTGTTTGAGTCTTCATCATTTGACTGGTTTGATGCAGCTCTCCATGCCTCCCTGTCATGAGCTAATCGTTTCATCTTTACATAGCTACCACACCCTACATCCGAGGCAATCTGTTTAACATATTCTAACCTTGGTCTACCCCTACAGTTCTTGTCCTCGACCCCTCCTTCCATAACTAAGCTTGCTATTCCTGGGTGTCTTAGTATGTGTCCTACCAACCTATCTCTTCTCTTCATTAGCAGTCGCCAGAAACATCTCTCCTCTCCCACTCGTCTTAATACTTCTTCGTTTGTAACCCTATCTACCCATCTGATCTTCATCATTCTCCTGTAACACCACATGTCAAATGCTTCAATTCTCCTCTTTTCTGCTGCACCAATAGTCCAAGTTTCACTTCCATAGAGCGCCACGCTCCAGACAAAGGCTTTCAAAAATGACTTCCTAATACCTAAATCTATATTCGATGTCAACAGATTCCTTTTTTGTAGAAATGCTTTCCTTGCCTGAGCCAACCTACGTTTTATATCCTCTGTGCTTCGACCATCACTGGTTATTCTGCTTCCTAAGTAACAGAAGTCTCCTACTTCCTTCAGCTTTTCACCTGCCAATTTGATGTCCATAGAGGTTTCTGATTTATTTATGCTGCATTCCAGTATTTTTGTTTTACATTTATTAATTTTCATCATGAATTCTTTCCTAAAGTCCATACCATTCAAAAACTCATTCAAATCCTCAGGTGTGTCGGCCAAGATGACGATGTCATCGGCAAATCTCAGATTTGAAATTATTTCTCCTTGAATCTTCACTCCCACTTTAAATATTCCTCCAATTTCCTTCATTGCTTGTTCAATGTAAAGATTGAAAAGTATGGGTGATAAGTTGCAGCCTTGCCTTACACCTTTCTGAATACCAGCTTCTCTCTCATGTCCTTCAACTCGAATGACTGCTGTCTGGTTTCTGTATAGATTGTAGATCACCCTCCTATCCCTGTACTTTATTCCAATAGAATAAGCTTTAGAAACTACACATCCTACATGACTTCTCCATTTCATATCATTCCTTACGTGAGCGCCCAATTATTTGCACGAATCTTCGTCTACAAGTATTTCCGAACCAAAGTTATATCTCCCTACTTTTTATGAGACTAAATTTTCATTTTATTTTCATTCGCCCTCAATCGTCTTCAAGGTTCAGGTCGTCTTGAAGCACTACGTTGTCTTGTGTTCCATGTATCTTTCAATGTATTACACAATAATCCGCAAACAATCGACAGTCACTGCGAATTTCATTTGGTAAGTTATTAATAAACGTCAAAAATAACAATGGTCCGAGCACGCTGCCCTGAGGGATGCCAGGTAATTTCATCGGAGAATCACCCGATCTTATTCCTATAGAAAATGTGTGAAACTATTTGGAACAATGGGATCTAATGAACGGCGAGGGTTTGTGTCCGGTGTTAGAACGATGTTTCCCCGGTGCTCTTATATCAATAGGGCATTTTTTTCTCGTGTAGCCTCCTGAGAGGCCGAGTGCAGGTCTTTCTAGACGACGCCTGTGGGCGACCTGCGCGTCGGGATGATAGATGGATGAAGATGAATGAAACTGGGCAAGGATGTGGAAGGAAGCGGCCGTGGCCTGTCAGAAGGTACTGTCCCAGCGTTTGCCTGGTGTTGAAAATGGGAAACCACGGAAAACCATTTCAAGGACAGCCGACGGTGGGGCTCGAACCCACGCGTCTACCGAGTCAGCAGAGAGCTTAACCCCTTGACCTAACGCAGCGCTTTAGCCCACGTAGCCACTACTGTCGGTAATAGGGCAATGATATTGCTAAAGATATCCAGGGTTATCGAAAAAGGTTGCAGCAATTTAGAAAAATCATAGCTCAGGAACTATTTGAGATATTAAAACGAGTTTGTTTTAATTCACCAGCTCAAAATGTTTTTTTCTTCCTTTTCATTTCATATAGGCCTAATGTTTCTATGGTCGCCTCCGTAGCGTTGCGGTCAGCATGGTTAGCTGCCGCCCCGGAGGTCCTGGGTTCGATTCCCGGCACTGCCACGAAATTTGAAAAGTGGTATGAGGACTGGAACGGGGTCTACTCAGCCTTGGGTGGTCCAAATGAGTAGAGGGGGTTCGATTCCCACCTCAGCCATCCTCGAAGCGGTTTTCCGGGGTTTCCCACTTCGTCTTCGGGCAAATGCCGGGATGGTTCCTACTGTAAGGTCACGACCCTCTCATTCCCTCCTCATTGCCTATCCATCCCAATCTTCCCCTCTCTTCGCATCCCTCATGAGGCCCCTGTCCGCTTTGCAGGTGAGGCCGCCTGGGCGAAGTGCTGATCACACCTCCCCAGTTGTTTCCACCCCGAGCAGATATTCCAAGCCCCAGGACACTGCCCGTAGAGGCGGTAGTGGTGAGTTCCCTCGCTGAGTCCGTGGAAGCCACCAACCTAGAGGGTAAATCGACTAAAGAAAGTTTCTACGTGCGTTCGTCTGTTTCGTCACTCATTCTAGGGCGTCCAGGGGACTACTTCACGTCAACGCTGCCAGTTTTCTGTAGCTGTTCATACCACCGTCTAATGCGTGAGGAGGATCCCTACCATAAACACGTCGGAAAATGCGCTGAACAGTTATAACAGATTTAAACTCCGATAACCACAACACACAGTGTGCTTTCTGCTGAACTGTCGCCATTGCAATCACACTCACACAGTGGCGTGGCAGCTTCCTGTGGCGCACTCATTCTGCGCATCAGCTGAAGGTCACGGGCGGAGTACAGTCACATCTAAAACTAAAACTCGATGAGTTCCTGATTAGATATCAGGTCGATTTATTAATTTATCTCACTTAAAACGGGAGATATGATTTTTTAAATTGATGCAACCTTTTTCGCCAAAATGTGTGTAAATACTAGTGACTTATGACTTGATGTGGTGACACTGATAACGACAAGCAGGGCAGCTAATCATCAGCTTTTCTTGTCGTTTGTCTGCCTGTTGACTTTTTAAATGTGTAAGCTCTAACCTTCCATTGTCCAGCAAGGAACTGAAGAGTAGCAAAGGTTGTATTGGTTACAGGCCGTTACAGTAGGCTAATGGTGCGGTGCTCTGTTCCCCACACTGAACATCAGTCACACATCGGTACAATCTCCGTCACACCTTGTTCCATTTCCTTTCTTCCCATTCTTAATGCTCTACAGGCACTTACTTCTCTACACATTTCAGAACATTAAGGCCAAGCAAGGAAATCATGCAGTGTGAGGAGGTCGCGGCAAGTCTCAAGTCTTCAAATTGAAAGTCGTGGAGAGTAGAGAGCCTCAATTTAGCACAGGCTGTTGGAAAATAAGAAAATGTTTGATTTTTACTGGATTTTTGTTTTAAATTCCGTAATTTTAACATTTCCATCTGACAAAATTACACTATAGAATTGTTATAATAATTAAATGGGGGATGACCGTTGCTCACGTCCGCAGGAGTTACCTATAAATTGCCCTGCACGTGTCCCCTGGGTGGTGCTAAGCGAGCAACAACGACATACGGTGAAACTGAACAAATTACAATGTCTCAAACTCTTCGTTATAACGGTTCTTTTCAGAACCACCAAGCCATAGACATTGGACCTTCCGTCCGCATTCTCCAACTAAATATTGAAGGCATAAGTTCTGCCACGTGTGACTACCTCCACAAACAGCTTAATAGCCTCAACATTGATATAGTCAACATTCGGGAGACACACACAAAAGATGAACAGGGCCTTTCTAGAAGAGGACAAATACCGGGCTATACATTAGTTGAAGCCATCCATCACCAACAGTATGGAATTGCCACTTACGCCAAATATGGCCTGACTGGAGTACAAATTGTTGAATCGAGTGACAAAGATCTTATCTTCTCTATAGTAGTAAAAATGAATGACCTAATCGTCGTTAATGTGTACAAGCCTCCTTGCATCAGATGGACTTCGAAAGTTTTGCCCACCTTCAACCATCCCTACATCTATACTGGGGATTTTAATAGCCACCACACAAACTGGCGGTATGACACAGTAGATGATGATGGCGAGGTACTAACTCAATGGGCAGAAATATCCGATCTGCATCTAGTTTTTGACGCGAAAGACAAAGGCTCCTTCCATTCTGCTCGTTGGGGAAGAGACTACAATCCCGACCTAACATTTGTGTCCAAGGATTGTCTTGATCAGCCTCTTAACACTGCACGTGAAATACTGTCTAACTTCCCAAACAGCCAACACCGACCAGTTCTTCTGGAAACTGGCACGAAGATACCCCTGGTGAACTCAGTACCTCTACCCAGGTGGAATTTCAACCGTGAAAATTGGGACAAATTCTCTGAAGATCTTGATCGGAAGCTATTTGATTCAAAACTAGAGCCAATTGCCAATAACTATGATGACTTCGTTAACCTAGTAATTTCAGCTGCTAAATTAAACATCCCTAGAGGTTTCAGAAAAGACTATGTGCCAGGCTGGAACCCTGAAAGCGAGGCGCTATACGAAGAATATATAACAACAGGCAATCATGAAGTTGGTTCGAAGCTGCTACAATCACTAGAGAAGAATAGGAAACAAAAGTGTGAAGAAACAGTGAAAAACATGGACTTCGCGAAATCGAGCAGAAAGGCTTGGAGAGTCTTAAATCGTCTTACTGGAAAACATGTCTCCAAAAAGCAGTATACTAACTTGAGCCCAGATGCCATTGCAAATAGAATGGTGGACATTACACGATCCAAAAGAGATAAATGTCACACGAAAACAGTGAAACAAAAGCTCACCGAACTCAAACGTAGAACTCAGAATAATGAGAAACTGTCTAGGCCATTTTCTGTTCAGGAAGTTGAAACCGCTATCAAGATGTTGAAAACTGGTAAAGCTGCTGGTCCAGATGGCATCTATAATGAATTCCTGCGAAACATGGGTCCACATAGCATCAGCTGGCTTACTTCACTTTTTACTTTCATCCTTCAGACTAACAACCTACCAAAGCAGTTTAAACGGTCAAAGGTGATCGCCCTTCTTAAACCTGGCAAGTCGGAGCAGAGACCTGAAAACTACCGTCCAATAGCACTTCTTATCTGCATTTATAAACTTTTAGAACGAGTCCTTCTTGCCAGGATAGCACCACTCATTGAAGCTGTAACCCCACCAGAACAAGCTGGATTCAGGAAAAACCGAAGCTGTACTGATCAAGTCTTGGCCCTCACCACTCACATTGAAGCAGGGTTTCAAAAGAAGCTAAAATCAACAGCTGTCTTTATCGACCTGACTAGCGCATATGATAATGTCTGGCGACATGGACTGATCCTCAAAGTGCTGGAATCTATCCCCTGTTTGGAAATTGCAAATCTTATCTCTAACATGCTTTGTGAAAGAGAGTTCGTAGTATTTCTAGATGATGCTAAAAGTCGCAAAAGGAAACTAAATAATGGTCTACCCCAAGGATCAGTTTTGGCCCCAGTTCTATTCAATCTGTACATTCATGACTTGCCACCAACAACAGCTACTAAGTTTATTTACGCAGATGACATTGCACTGGTAGCTCAAAGCAGAACTTTTGAAGATGCAGAAGGCACTCTTACAACCGATCTGGAGAAAATGTCAACGTTCTTCAAGTCCTGGCGACTGATCCCAAGTATGTCTAAGACAGAGGTTTCATGCTTCCATCTTGCCAACCGACTAGCAAACTACAAGCCAAATGTTGTATTTCGTGGTGAAAAACTGAAATACAACCCATTCCCGAAATACCTAGGTGTCACGCTGGACCGAACTCTGAGCTACAAAGAACACCTCACCAAGCTCTCTCACAAAATTTCCACCAGAAATAACATCCTGCACAAGCTTTGCGGTAGTTCATGGGGAGCCACGGCGGACTGCTTAAGATTAACGGGCATCAGTCTAGTCTATTCTGCAGCGGAATACTGTGCTCCAGTATGGTTGGAAAGTGCACATGTGCATCAAGTGGATACCAAGCTGAATGACACTATGCGTTGCATAACCGGCACCATAAAATCAACCCCTCGCCACATTCCACCACCTCACCTGAGGAGGAAGGAAGCTCTGATCAGAGAAGCAAAGAAGATCTATGCTTCTCCCTCATTACCAATACACCAGGAATTCTGCCACCCACCACCGAAGCGACTTCATTCGAGGAGACCAACCAGTTTATTGGCCGACCAACTTCTGGCAAATCGATTCAACCTAAACCAATGCTGGCAGGACGAATGGTCAAACTCAACGTCTGGAACTAGTGCCCAGGAGATCAACCCAACGGTGAAAATACAAGGATTTGACCTTCCTAAAAAATTATGGTGTCGCCTCAATAGACTGAGAACCAGGCACGGCCGTTGCAATTACCTATGCCATAAGTGGGGTTGGATAGATTCCCCATTGTGTCAATGCAATGAGGAGGAACAGACCATGGACCATATCATCCAGCGCTGCCCTCTATACGCCTACTCCGGGAGCCCTAGTGATCTGTTTCATCTTCGAGAATGTACTGTGGAATGGCTCCAAAACTTGAACTTGGATTTGTGATTTGTTTTTATGTAATTCACCATACGATTAAATAAATAAATAAAATAATTAAATTAATAAATAAAAAGTTGGTTAGTTGGTTCTTAAGTTTAGGGGTAGCGGTCATGTAGCCCTGTGTACTTTGGGTGTGTGTAGAATCTGTCTGATAACCGGTGTTAATAAAAAGTAAATAAGTAATAAATATATATAATATAAAAACTTATAGATATATGAAAAAGTGGAAGACCTGGAAACAACAATTAGGAAAAGACGTTTACTTTTCTATGGACATATGGTTAGAATGGATCCCACAAGATTAAATAAACAAATTTTTAATAAAATATATAATCTGAAGAGCCAAAGGGGTTACAGCAAGCAGATGAAGGAAGATATAATAATAATAATAATGTTATTGGTTTTACGTCCCTTTTAACTACACTGGCTTTTAGAGACGCCGGGGTGCCGGAATTTTGCCCCGAAGGGGATCTTTAACGTGCCAGTAAATCTACTGACACGGCTCCCTCGCATTTGCGCACCCTCAAATGCCAGCTGACTGCGCCAGGTTTCGAACCTGCAACCTTCGGCTCAGTAAGCGAGAACGTTACCCCTGAGCCACGCAGCCAGACAATGAAGGAAGAACTCCGGAGGCTAGAAACTACAGATGACGACTGTCGAGACACAACACAATTCAGAGAAATTCTTTCCAACATAAAGGTTCTTGTGGGAGAAAAGAAGGAACGCAGGGGAGGAAGGTAGACAGCATAGAGAAAGGCGCAACACTCGGAAAGAATGAAGGAAGTGTGGAGGAAGAGAAAGGAAGAAAGAACTATGAGAAGGAAATGAAATGATATTTGCGTGGTCCTTTGTTTTGGCCGGTTCGCATAATGTAATGTAATGTAATAATAATAAAAACTTATCCTGGAACACTAAATTAAGGCACTATCAAACGGTGGTCAGAACTAAAACTCATATGCGACAGTAACACTTAAATTAACAAGAATTGGTGATTTTGACAAAGTAGAAAAGACTGAAAGACGAATTCTGAGAAAAATGCTGAGAGCTAAATGAAATAATAACGCAGAATATAGGTTACGACCAAATAGAGAGTTGTATTTGAAATGTGAAACATTAACTGATATAATGAAAGAGAGAAGATTACAGTTTTTCGGGCTCATTTATAGAATGGAAAATAGTAGACTAACTAAACAGATCTTCAACGTACTGAATTGTTACAAATCCAAACCCACATGGTTCAGTGAAATAGACAAAGATTTGACAAACACCAGAATTAAGACAGACACTGTAGCAAACAGATCACTCTTCAGAGAAGCTATTCAAAAGCCAGAATTTCCAGAAAGAAAGAAAGAAAGAAAGAAAGAAAGGAAGACAGAAAAAGAAAGAAAGACAGAAAGAAAGACAGAATGGAAGATAGGAAGACAGAAAGAAAGAAAGAAAGAAAGAAAGAAAGAAAGAAAGAAAGAAAGAAAGGAAGAATGAAAGAAAGAAAGAAAGAAAGAAAGAAAGAAAGGAAGGAGGAAAGAAAGAAAGAAAGAAAGAAAGAAAGGAAGAAAGGAAGAAAGAAAGAAAGAAAGAAAGAAAGAAAGGAAGAAAGGAAGAAAGGAAGAATGAAAGGAAGAAAGAAAGAAAGAAAGAAAGAAAGAAAGGAAGAATGAAAGGAAGAATGAAAGGAAGAAAGAAAGAAAGAATGAAAGAAAGAAAGAAAGAAAGAAAGAAAGAAAGAAAGAATGAAAAAAGAAAGAAAGAAAGAAAGAAAGAAAGAATGAAAGAAAGAAAGAAAGAAAGGAAGGAAGAAAGTAAGAAAGAAAAAAGAAAGAAAGAAAGAAAGAAAGAAAGGAAGAAAGGAAGAAAGGAAGGAAGAAAGAAAGAAAGAAAGAAAGAAAGGAAGACAGAAAAAGAAAGAAAGACAGAAAGAAAGACAGAATGGAAGATAGGAAGACAGAAAGAAAGAAAGAAAGAAAGGAAGAATGAAAGAAAGAAAGAAAGAAAGAAAGAAAGAAAGGAAGGAGGAAAGAAAGAAAGAAAGAAAGAAAGAAAGGAAGAAAGGAAGAAAGAAAGAAAGAAAGAAAGAAAGAAAGAAAGAAAGGAAGAAAGGAAGAAAGGAAGAAAGGAAGAATGAAAGGAAGAAAGAAAGAAAGAAAGAAAGAAAGAAAGGAAGAAAGGAAGAAAGGAAGAATGAAAGGAAGAATGAAAGGAAGAAAGAAAGAAAGAAAGAAAGAAAGAAAGAAAGAAAGAAAGAAAGAAAAAAGAAAGAAAGAAAGAAAGAAAGAAAGAATGAAAGAAAGAAAGAAAGAAAGAAAGAAAGAAAGGAAGGAAGAAAGTAAGAAAGAAAAAAGAAAGAAAGAAAGAAAGAAAGGAAGGAAGAAAGAAAGAAAGAAAGAAAGAAAGAAAGGAAGAAAGGAAGAAAGGAAGAAAGAAAGAAAGAAAGAAAGAAAGAAAGAAAGAAAGAAAGAAAGGACGGAAGAAAGAAAGGAAGAAAGAAAGGAAGAAATAATGAAGGAAAGAAAGAAAGAAAGAAAGAAAGAATGAAAGGAAGACAGAAAGAAAGAAAGAATGAAAAGAAGACAGAAAGAAAGAATGAAAGAAAGAAAGAAAGAAAGAAAGAAGGAAAGAAAGAAAGGAAGAAAGAAAGAAAGAAAGAAAGAAAGAAAGAAAGAAAGAAAGAATGAAAGAAAGAAAGAAAGAAAGGAAGAAAGAGAAGAAAGAAAGAAAGAAAGAAAGAAAGAAAGAAAGAAAGAAAGTAAGAAATAAAGAAAGAAAGAAAGAAAGAAAGAATGAAAGGAAGACAGAAAGAAAGAAAGAAAGGAAGAAAGAAAGAATGAAAGAATGAAAGAAAGAAAGAAAGAAAGAAAGAAAGAAAGAAAGAATGAAAGGAAGACAGAAAGAAAGAAAGGAAGAAAGAAAGAATGAAAGAATGAAAGGAAGAAAGAAAGAAAGAAAGAAAGAAAGAAAGAATGAAAGGAAGACAGAAAGGAAGAAAGAAAGAATGAAAGAATGAAAGAAAGAAAGAAAGAAAGAAAGAAAGAAAGACAAAGAAAGAAAGAAAGAAAGAAAGAAAGAAAGAAAGAAAGAAAGACAAAGAAAGAAAGAAAGAAAGAAAGAAAGAAAGACAAAGAAAGAAAGAAGGAAAGAAAGACAAAGAAAGAAAGAAAGAAAGAAAGGAAGGAAGGAAGAAAGAAAGACAAAGAAAGAAAGAAAGAAAGAAAGAAAGACAAAGAAAGAAAGAAAGAAAGAAAGAAAGAAAGACAAAGAAAGAAAGAAAGAAAGACAAAGAAAGAAAGAAGGAAAGAAAGACAAAGAAAGAAAGAAAGAAAGAAAGAAAGAAAGAAAGAAAGAAAGAAAGAAACAACTCGCTGAAAGTGGACTCAAGAGGAGAAAGATTGACACTTTAGAACGATGAAGGAAATTTGGAAAAAAAAAAAAAAGGAAATTGAATACAATGCACAATAGCCAAATTTGATTCATCGTACCCTCCAAATGGGTTACTCGAAAGAAGAAGAAGGAATACATGAATAGACACATGAATAAATAGATAAATAAATAAATAAATAATTCAAAGAATAAAAAATGAATGATTCCAGTTTAACAAAAAAGGATATTCAGGTACCTTTGGGAGAAAGGTGAACGACTAGCTGGATTCAAGAGGTAAACCAAGATTTAGAAATACATAGTAATAAGAGAAGAAGACGCTGTGGACAGAGAGAAGGTGTTAGCATTCCAGGGAAGAGTGGAAAGGAGACCTGGGCGAAGTGGTCTGTGGACAGAAAGAAGCAGCATATACTAAGAATGAAGAATATTGGGAAGAAAGGAAGGGAAAACAACTAAGGTGAAGAATTGAAATCGGCGCGTGGTCCATAGCAGACCTCATCGGAAAGAAGGAGAAGAAATAAGTAAATAAATAAATAAATAAATAAATAAATAAACAAATAGATAAATAAATGAATGAATGAATAGATAAATATCCCTCCCTATATTATTCCTCCCTTTATTATTCTGCTAAGGTCCCATTCCAGTTTTGTACCGAAAATAAGGTCCCATTAACACCAACCTACACATATGGGGTACCTACAGGTTCAGCATAACCCAATGCGTAAGCGAAACGCACTCACTTACTCTTTAAATGCCTCCCAATTAAATAAATACCTTAAAACATGTATATTTACAATGAAATAATGAAAGAATGCAACACGGTAACCATGGTAACAGAATCTCACAGGTCCATCTATTTCTGTAAGACGCAATGCAATTCCAATTATTATATTATTGTGAAAGTTTCCAGACGGTTATAAGGTTATCACTGAACCAAATAAAGCTGTAAAATTCATCAATACATACAGTATAATGCGCTTAAGGGGGTCAAGGGGTACTCTAGAATTCTTTTCTCGCAATTTTCACGTGTGAGTGTGGTACGAAAGGTCTTTTTCACCCGACTATAAAGGGTCTCCTAAAACCACATTTGAAGGACCATAAATCAAGTGTCTGTGATATTCCCAGAAAACTAACTTCGCTCTGATATACCTACGAAGGAATGACAAACCCCTAACCACTGCACCAGTAGCTGAATTGATAAAGTCTGATTATTCATACCAAGGATAAATCAGTCATAGCATTCATGATTGAGATTTTGCTAAGTGTACTCTTTACAACTAGAATATTAGCGGGCGAAGCCGCAGCGGGTAATGCTGGTATAGTATATAAATAAATAAAGCAAGTGGAATGTTCCGAATTCCTGGGAGAGATTATACAGAAAACAGGACTGGACTTGAGATCCAATGAAGAAAAGATCAAAAAACTACAGACACACATGGAACCACTACAACAAAAAAGAGTATCTCCATCAATGCCAAACTACGACACTATAAACAGTAATGTTTCAGAAACGAAAGCAATCATGGGAAGAATAAAAATCAAGCAACTAGAAAAGTAAGAGAGAAAAATACTGAAAAAGATCTACGGGCCAGTTCGGAAAGAGGGAATATGGATAAGGAGACCGACAATAGAACTGTACAAACAGACAGAGACGATTACAAACAACATCAGGAAAAGAAGGGAAAGCTTGTATGGACACATAGGATGACCGAGGACAAACTGACCAAGAAGATATTAATATAGTTGATACTAGAACACTGAAAACCAATTGAATAGAGGAAACCGTGGAAGACCTCAAGAAACTAAACATCTTTACAGAAGACATGGCTGACAGGAAAATAGACAGAGAAACAAGAAGTTCCGTGACGAACTAAAGAGCCTACTTTTCTTAAAATTTAAGATTCATGCCAATGATTAATCTATATGGATCAATCTAGAATAATGACGAAATTAAGTTGGTAATATCGAAATTTCTAATTAGTTCGAAATACTGTACACCTGGCATAATGTAGCCTAATAGAGAACTACAGTTGGCAGCCCTGGTGACTGAATATATTCTTAGTTCCATCTCTTAAGGTACAGAATACAAAATTTGGTTGAAGTCCAATGGATAGCATGGACGTTACATGCAGTTAAACATTGGATCTAACAGCGCGCGTAAAATCATATTGGCAACAATGACATACATGTATTGGTCAGAAATAATCAGAAATAATATGATCTATTGTTGTGTCAATTTTGAATGAAATCCATTAGTTAGTATAGAAGTTACATGAATGTTAAAATTGGACCTATCAGCAGCCTTAGAATCATGTTGGCAGTACTGACGTATATTAGTTACTCCAAATTAATCTAGAATGCCAGGTACTATACGACTGCAAAGTTTAGAGCTATTGGCTTGCATACTTTCTGATATATTGATATTAGGGTAACAAAAATAGAGACAATATTTATTAACAGTTGGCAGCCCTGGTTACTCTTAAGAATCGGCATATACATATCTGTCATGGTACACATAGCACACACGAAATTTGGTTGAAATCCAAATGATAGTATAGAAGTTACATGTATTTAAAGTTGGACCTCTCGCAGGCTTAGAATCATGTTGGTTACACTGACGTATATAAGTTACTCCAAATTAATATAGAATGTCAGGTACTATACGTGTGCATAGTTTAAAGCTGTCGACTTGCATACTTTCTGATATATTGGTATTTGGATAAAATAAATTGAGAGCATTTATTAACAGTTGGCAGCCCTCGTGGATCTTAAGAATACGTTCAGTCATATCTGTGTATGTACACATTGCACATACGAAATTTGGTTGAAATCCAATTGTTAGTGTAGAAGTTATATGCATTTAAAATATGGATCTATCAACAGGCTTATATTCATTTTGGCAACACTGCGATGTATGGCCTCCTGGAAATTAAACTGCAATATTATTATCTATACGTGTGCCAATTTTGAAATAGCTCCTATTCATAGCTTCCAAGATATCCAACATGGAGCTCAAATTTCAATTGCGATTTTTTAGCAGTTGGTAGCACTGACATCATTTTAAAATATGGCCGTGAGATATTCAGGTATAGATCTTTACTCCTACCAAATTTTGTTTCGATTGCTGCAGCCGTTTAGGAGTTGATAGGGGGGGGGGGGGACACCCAGCCAGACAGACAGACAGACAGACAGACAGAAGGACAGACAGACACACATTTGCCCGATCTCATAAGTCTACTTTTTCCTCATTTTTGCAAAATGTGAAAAGTAGGCTAAAAATCAGAAAACAGAAATTTGAGCAAGCACCAAAGAGAAAAAAAAATTAACACGAAAGAAGTGGCCAGGAATAGATGACATCGCTGTTCCACCCCTTAAAACAATTCCAATAATAAAGAAGTGACCAGAAAAGAGGAGGAAACATAGCGAATACATGAGAGGGTTTTGGGAAGAAAGGGACTGAAGAAAACTGGTTGTGTCTTAACGCTCTCCTTAAGGGCTGAATTAACGAAAATAATAATAATAATAATAATAATAATTATTATTATTATTATTATTATTGAGAAAGTTATTCGAGAATGGCGTAAAGAATTGTGTAAGGATGGTATAGAGAATGGGGTCAGACTAGGTTGGGAGAACAAAAACCTGACAATCGACTGTTTAGCTTTCGCAGATGATGTTGCAATTTTCTCTAATTCTCTTGACACAGCCACACAACAAATCAATCAATTACAGGTGCAAGCAGCAAAGGCAGGTCTTCAGATTTCGTTTGAGAAAACGCAGTTTATAACGAACATCAAGTCGGAACCCAGAGAACTTACGGTGAATGGAGGACAAATAACACAGGTAGAGAAATTCAAATACCTGGGTGAATGGATTGAGCCCAACATTCGTGAAAAGGAAGCTTTCGTGGCACGGATTAACAAAATGGAAATGGCTTACCATTTAACCAAAGACATTTACAAATCACGATCAATGTCCTTCAAGGCCAAACTGAGGCACTTCGCTACCGTTATACGCCCGGAGGCGATATATGCATCAGAATGCCTGGCGATGAATAAGAAAGGCCTGGCAGAACAACTCGAAGCCAAAGAGAGGAAGATTCTGAGAAAGATCTTGGGCCCGGTCAAGGAACGAGGAGAGTATAGAAGACGACACAACGATGAACTCTATCTACATGTGGAGAAAATAACGGACACCATTCGCAAAAGAAGACTCTCCTTTTATGGCCATTTAACACGAATGAACTCCGGAAGATTGTCCAATCGAATCTGTGCCTACTTTGTGGGAAAGAAAACCAAAGGGATCTGGTTTACAGAGGTGGAAAAAGATCTACAAGAACTGGGGATATCACATGAGGACATCTTGGAACGTGACTCTTTGAAGAAGAAACTTGGGGAGATACAGAGTTTTCAGCCAAAACCCATATTGAAAACCGGCAAGAAGTGGACCGAAGAACGAAGGGAAGCTCACTGAAGAAGAATGCACGAATACTGGGCCAATGTGAAAGAACGAGGGAAAAGGCAGTTGAAATAACGTGGTCCATAGACGACCGAAACGGAAAAAAATATAATAATAATAATAATAATAATAATAATAATAATAATAATAATAATAATAATAATAATAATAATAATAATAATAATAATGGCCATTTAACACGAATGAACTCCGGAAGATTGTCCAATCGAATCTGTGTCTACTTTGTGGGAAAGAAAACCAAAGGGATCTGGTTTACAGAGGTGGAAAAAGACCTACAAGAACTGGGGATATCACATGAGGACATCTTGGAACGTGACTCTTTGAAGAATAAACTTGGGGAGATCAGAGTTTTCAGCCAAAACCCATATTGAAAACCGGCAAGAAGTGGACCGAAAAATGAAAGGTAGCTCACCGAAGAAGAATGCGCGAATACTGGGCCAATGTGAAAGAACGAGGGAAAAGACAGTTGAAATAACGTGGTCCATAGAAGACCGAAACGATTATAAAATAATAATATTATTAATAATAATAATAATAATAATAATAATAATAATAATAATAATGCCTTTCAACGAACTACAGGCTAGAGAAATTGGAGGTGCTGGAAAGGAGAATCTTGCGTAAAATCATGGGCCCAATTCAGACGGAAACCGGATGGAAACTTCGGAGCAACGCCGAAGTCTACCAGAATGTAGAAAAAAATTCTGCGACCATGAGGAAACGGAGGCTAATATTTCTTGGGCACATATACAGATTGGACAAATCCAGATTAACCAAGCAGTTATTTGACTACTTCTGGAACAAGAGAAAAACAACTACGGAACATCATGGATCAAAGAAACTTGGAAAGACCTTGAAAGATCTAACATCCCAAAGGCCCAAATGTTTCGAAACAGTATACACAATTTGGAATGGTTTCATGACGAGAGACGAGCTACAAAGACCGGAAGATCTTGGACGGCCGAACAACGGCAGCAGCACAGCGATCGTATGAAGGAGTACTGGAGGCAGAGGATATTATAACTAAAATAATGAAATTGTAGCGTGATTCTAAGTGGTCAATTCGCAAGTAATAATAATAATAATAATAATAAATAAATAGATAAATATACTTCATCACTTAGAGTATTTTCAGACCAGGGAGCTTCGGGAGACTTGAGACTTCATGATCAATCGACCGGGCGAAGCCGGGAACTACCGCTAGTATAATATAAAAACGTAGGGCTTATTTGACACGTCAGAATTCATACAGCTTTCTGCATTATGGAGATCAGCTGATGTACTATAACAGCTGTATGACAGATACAGTACGCAGTGCAATATTTACTGCAGTTCATTTCCATAAACATTTACTTTACGATGCTACTTTTTTATATTTACGACACTCAAAAATAAATATGAAAGGTTGACATTTCTTCAAATTTGATGTATATATTTCAGTTGGTAAACACGACTGTACCCAACTGAGATTACATGAGATTATTTTTTTAGCGTATGGCTTTTAGTGCCGAGGACATGTTCGGCTCGCCAGTTTTTGTAGCTGCTTCGAGACGGACACCCAATGGGTGAGCTACAAGTACCGTTGGGGAGGAAAGTTGGGATGTAAGGACGAGGAGTTGGAAGGTAGCGGCTGTGGCCTATCGTTAGGGACCAACCCCGGCATTTGCCTGGAAGAAAGATGGGAAACCACAGAATACCATCTTCAAGGTTGCCAGCGGGGGGATTCGAACCTCCGCGCCTCCCGGATGTGAGCGGCTACCAGCAGTCATGAGGTAACGACCACGGCTAACTCACCCGGTTACATGAGATTTATAAATACACTGCAAACATTCTAAACCCGACAGATTACAGAAGATCGAAAGGAGAACTGAAAGAACTTGTATTAATGAAAGTTTAAAAAAGATGGGCAATGGCGAATAATACATAACAATAATGTCTATAACAACCTAGAACCCATTACTGATTCAATGCGAAAGAAAATAATAGGATTCTTTAGGCACATCATGAGAATGTCAGATTCACGTCTTCTGAAACAAGTAGTACAGTTCAATTTTGCTTCAAAAACACAACAACTGGATGCCGATGGTTAAAAGAAATCAGAGAGGACTTAAAAGAAATTGGCCTAACAACAGAAGATACTACAAATAAGAAAAGTTTTACTACAGCACTTAAAAATATGACTTTTCATTTTCAATTCATAAAAAAGAAAATTCCAACAAGAATATTTTCCGCCCAAGAAAGGGCAAGAAGGTCACGAATGAAGAAGTACTGGGAGGACCGCAAGGCTCGTACAGTTCCTACAAGTCGACGAACTATTGGTTGGTTAAAGTGATCCTTTGTGGTCTCAAAAGGCGAAGATTAAGAATAAGAATAAGGTTCAGGTTAAGGTTAAGGTTAAGGTTAAGGTTGAGGTTTAGGTTGAGGTTGAGGTTGAGGATGAGGACGAGGTTGACATTGAGGTTGAGATTGTGGTTGAGATTCAGGTTGAGTTTGAGGTTGATGTTGAGGATGAGGATGAGGATGAGTTTGAGGTTGAGGATGAGGTTGAGGTGGGATTGAGGATGAAGATGAGGATGAGGTTGAGGTTGAGGTTGAGGATGAGGTTGAGGTTGAGGAAGAGGTTGAGTTTGAGGTTGAGGAAGAGGTTGAGGTTGAGGATGAGGTTGAGGATGAGGTTGAGGTTGAGGATGAGCTTGAGGCTGAGGTTGAGGATGAGGATGAGGTTGAGGTTGAGGTTGAGATTGATGTTGAGGATGAGGTTGAGGTTGAGGATGAGGTTGAGGTTGAGGTTGAGGATGAGGATGAGGATGAGTTTGAGGTTGAGGTTGAGGTTGAGATTGAGATTGAGGTTGAGGATGAGGTTGAGATTGAGGTTGAGGATGAGGTTGAGGATGAGGTTGAGGTTGAGGTTGAGGATGAGGATGAGTTTGAGGTTGAGGTTGAGATTGAGGATGAGGTTGAGGTTGAGGTTGAGGTTGAGTTTGAGGATGAGGATGAGGATGAGGATGAGGTTGAGGTTGAGGACGATGATGCGGATGAGTTTGAGTTTGAGTTTGAGGTTGAGGTTGAGATTGAGATTGAGGTTGAGGATGAGGTTGAGGATGAGGATGAGTTTGAGTTTGAGTTTGAGGATGAGGTTGATGTTGAGGATAAGAATGTAGATAATGTTGAGGTTGAGGTTCAGGATGAGGAGGATGATGAAGAAATACACTGGATTACACTCGTGTTGACCGACTGAACACCATCAAATTTCGATTACTGTTGGCAACACTGAAATGACTTCAAACACCTTAATAACATTTCTTGTTAATCCAAGGGTAACCGGTTAAAACGTCTTTGCTCTGATGAGTCGCGTGTTCATTTCCCGGCTGGACAGCAGTCGCATTTAGGTTAAGGAGGAGGTGCACTGCTGAAAGTCGGTTTCTCTCTCTGTTGCTATAGACCAGCTGCTGTGGATATATCAGCTTTCCTCAGCATCTGCAGTGAATGCAACATAACGCTCAATATGCTATTAATGTCTGGCTTGTCGATGAAATAGCCATTATAACAAATAACACAAAAGAAGCCAAAGACGCTCTAGAAATGCTACATGAAATCTCGGCCAAGACAGGGCTACAAATCTCAAACGAATAAACGCAGCACATGGCCACAAAATCTAGACAGACACCCACTGGAAACCCAGTATCAAACAACTAGATCCGTGAAGAACTAAAGCCTATTTTCATATATAATACTTAAGTTAATTGCCACTATCAACATACAAAATTTCAGTTTGATTGCTGTAATAGATTCGTAGATATTGAGATTCGACTAAATATTTTGGATGGTCGCCATGTTGGATTTTTATATATGTAGGTCTTAGAGTTATGTACTGTTACATGAAGATTATTGTGTACGTGTAGTATTCAAAATCAATCGCATGATTAGGAGATAAGAAGTAAAAACGAGATTTTAAAATTTCGCACAGTTCTTGTGGTTATGGAAACAATTGAAATAAAACAGATGCCAGTGGATTAACATTTGTATAAGGATTTACTGTACCAAGTTTCACTGCACTCGGATAGTTAAATTGCGAGAAACGTCCATGTGAATATTTATACTTCGCGTCGCTGCCATGTTGGATTTGTGATCACCAGGTTATTGAAAGTCCTATAGGTGAACTTATGTTCATAACCCCTATGAACATTTAAAAAAATCAGTTTGTTCGCTGTAATAGATTCGTAGATATTGAGAACCGTCTAAATATTTCGGATGATCGCCATGTTGGATTGTTATATGTACAGGCCATAGAGGCATGTACCATTAAAGGAAAATTATTTCGTAGGTTCATTATTCAAACTTTCACTTCAATTGCATGATTACGACACAAGAAATAAAACTTAATTTTAAAATTCGCACAGCCACCATATTGAGGTTATGTAAACAATATAACTACGTAAATTAGATACCAGTGCATTACAATGTGTATAAACATTTGCTGTACCAAGTTTTAATGCGTTTGGATCATTAAATCGCGAGAGACGTCTATTTAAAAATTTCAACTTCGCTTGGCCGCCATGTTCGTTTTGTAGTTAACCGGTTTTTGAAAGTCTCATAGATAGACTTCCAGTAGTGCCCTTTATCTCCGTACAAAATTCCAGGTTGATATCGGTAATAGTTTCGGAGATATTGAATGCTGGTGAAATATTTCGCACAGTCGCCATGTTGGATTGGTGAGACGTAACAAAGTTTGAAGGGCACGGTCGGGGTCGTCCGGAATAGTGCTATGAACTTACCGAGTTTCATTGAAATCGCTAAGAAAGGATCACAAAACTACAGACTTACATGGAACCATTACAACAAAAAGAGTATCTCCATCAATGCGAAACTACGACACTATAATACAGAAGTCTTATATGCTTCAGAAACGGCAACATCAAGGGAAGAACGAAAATCAAGCAACTAGAAAAACAAGAGAGAAAAATACTGAGAAGGGCAAATTTTTATTAACACATACATAGGATGAACGAGACAGACTGACCAAGAAGATTTTTATGACTAGTAAACCAATTGGTTAAAAGAAACCGTGGAAGATCTCAAGAAACTAAACATCTCTACAGAACACATGGCAGACTGGAAAATATACAGATATAAAATCAGAAAACAGAAATTTGAACAAATGCCCAAAGAGAAAAGAAAATGGAAAGAAGTTGCCAGAAGAAAAAAAGAAAGAGGAAACTCAGTGAATATATGAGAGATCTTTGTGAAGAAAGAACAAAGGGACAGACAAACAAACCGTGAAAATTGATTGTGTCTTAACGCCCTCCTTAAAGGGGAATTAACCAAAATAATAATAATAACTAGCATTACCCGTCGCGGCTTCGCCCGCGAATATTCTAGTTGTAAAGAGTACACTTAGCAAAATCTCAATCATGAATGCTATGACTGATTTATCCTTGGTATCAATGATCAGACTTTATCAATTCAGCTACTGGTGCAGTGGTTAGGGGTTTGTAATTACTTCATAGGTATATCAGAGCGAAGTTAGTTTTCTGCGAATATCACGGACACTGTTAATTTAAGGGCCTTTAAATGTGGTTTTTGGAGACCCTTTATAGTCGGGTTGAAAAGAACTTTCGTACCACCCTCACGTGAAAATTGCGTGAAAAAATCTAGAGTGCCCCTTGACCCCTTTAAGTGCATTATACTGTATGTATTGATGAGTTTTACAGCATAATTTGGTTCAGTGATAACCTTATAACCGTCTGGAAACGTTCACAGTAATGTAATAATTGGAATTGCATTGCGTCTTACAGAAATAGATGGACCTGTGAGATTCTGTTACCATGGTTACCGTGTTGCATTCTTTCATTATTTCATTGTAAATATACTTGTTTTAAGGTATTTATTAAATTGTGAGGTATTTAAAGAGTAAGTGAGTGCGTTTCGCTTACGCATTGGGTTATGCTGAACCTGTAGGTACCACTTATGTGTAGGTTGGTGTTAATGGGACCTTATTTTCGGTACAAAACTGGAATAGGACCTTAGCAGAATAATATAGGGAGGGATATCGACCTGATATTGTCTATCTCAATAAAAGAAACCAAAAGGCCTACTTGATGAACGTTGCTGACCCACTTAGCCAAAATATGCAAACTACTCAGGCTAAAAGAAACCAAACAAGTACGCACCGTTGACTGAATAATAATTATGGAAACTATGGAGAATAAAATGCGTGAGGATTTTGGCAGTGGTTATCTCTTCCACGGGAGTTGTTCCAAAGACGTTGGTAATGGCTTTGGGGGAAACGTGTCATATTGTTAGGCAATTTTTATCTCAGTAAGGTTTGCAGGATACTTGATTGTCAAATCCGTATCTTGTAGACTGAGTTGTACCATATTTAGGAGAAATAATTATGCACCGGTGTGGCTTAACAGTCCACATGTGAAGCAGATTGATGTCGAATTGAATTCGGCGATGAGGATAATATCAGGTTGCATCTACCACTCCTCTGTACTGGCTTTCGCCACTAAGTCACATTGCACCACCTGACTTATGTAGATAAAACTCTCTCCTGAGGGAATATCAAAAGATAATCTCAACTCCACAGCTTCCTATTCATTCTGGCACACCTGCGGTAAAGATAAGTCGCTTGAAATCCCGCCGACCACCCATCCTAACAGCGGAATCTCTACATTTAAATATTTTTCAGATTGACAACAAGTGGTCTGTGGTATGGAATAATTTATTCCATGAGAAATATAGAAACTTCATTGATCCTATCAAGAAACTAGCTGGCATGGAACTACCACGCCATACATGGAAATCCCTCAACAAGATTCGAACGGGACATGGGGTCTGCACAGACAGCTTATACAAGTGGAATAAGGCTTCCTCACCTCAGTGCGACTGTGGATTTGAAAGAGAGACCATCCAGTATATTGTGGAGGACTGCAGCCTTCAAGCCTATGATGCATGATGCAACGCAGCCTGCTCTTGATTGGATTTCAAATTTAAATATTAACTTGTAAACCTAAACATTTTATAATTTTGCTTACTGCTGAATATGTGTCTTCTCATCAAAATTGATTTTAATATTTATTAAAACTCTGCAATTTTTCTAGGATAGTACCGTGTCTTGTGTGGGGTTTCGCCTAGGACACTAAGCTGGCTCAACAGCGGGCTCTTGGTGTCCCCGCCCGGACTCCCACAGGAGTAGCGAACTGCGCGCCACCTCCCTTTTTATGAAGCGCACCTGCGCAGCTTTACTGCGAGAACTAGAAGCTCAAGCAGCCATAACCTCCCTATGAAGGCTTCCAAAAAGATGGTATATCAGCTTTCACGCCCAGGGAATTAAAACTCTGCAATTTTTCTAGAGAGTTTATGACTGCTTGAGCTTTTAGTTCTCGCAGTTCTCTACAGTTTCACTGTCACTTAATACAGCCACAATCTCTTCAACACTGCCTTCCACAATTCACTGTAATCACTGTCCGATTGGACCTAATCGTAGCCACATATTTTTCGAACACCCCCTTTCATTTCAATGTTCGTATCGTATATCAGCTGTTACTGACAAACTGTCATCTAACCAATCTTGAAAAACGTAGATGGAATAATTCACGTAGTCAGTTCTGGTTCCAGGTGTGCACGTCAAGGTTGTCATAATACCTTCCTGCTACTTACCGTAAATAAATGCAATCTTATGATAGCCTGTTAAATCTCTACTTAGTATAAAATAAGTCCCCGATTCTTGGATGTCACGGGTAATCTCGAGAACCACTGGATGGATTTCGATGCAGTTTTCACCATTCTGTAAAGGATACCTCGAGGATGGTTTCTGTAAAAAATAGTTTATTTATGATAAAAATAAGCCAAGCACTAACGATTTCAGTGAAAAATTCGAAAAAGAAACCTGGCGTCCGTGTGCTCTTTAAGCTTATGCTGGGCAAACCGTTAAAAATATCTATGT
Organism: Meconema thalassinum; assembly: GCA_946902985.2. Taxonomy (NCBI): domain Eukaryota; kingdom Metazoa; phylum Arthropoda; class Insecta; order Orthoptera; family Tettigoniidae; genus Meconema; species Meconema thalassinum. The sequence goes on along the minus strand of OX336401.1, from coordinate 57,055,301 downwards.
ACTATGAGTGTAAGAATTGTTCAGCATGAAAAGTTCTATAAAAATGTCCGCGAGAGCATATCTCTATCTTCAATACATCCCCCACTATAAGTGTTTGTACGTTTTCATTTCTTCCAACAATCTCCATTCAATTACTGAGGCGACAGTTTACGAGCTAGCTAGGGGCGAGCCTATTACCCCAGTTACAGCCTAGTTAGCGGCTTTTCGTTCCACTAAATACACAGCCAAGTTAATATTGGACGGAAGGGGGATTTGTGTTTCATGCACCTCGCCATTCTTAAATTACGTCTGACAAGAATTCGTTGCACATGCATCTCCATGATAATATAATTAATAGTCCAGTCAGTGACTTTAACCCATCATGCCGAGACGTAAAACAGATATAGGTCGTACGTAGTTCATTGACATCGAAAAAAAAGCGCTTATCATGTGATGCATTCATAACTGTTCCCGGGCGAAGCCGGGGCGGGCTGCTAGTATTCCATAATTATGTGTCCTGCAAGGCAAATATATTAGCTAGGAGTATTCCTGAAGAGACACGGTTGAGGTTAAATGAGTGCCAAGGACCACAATCTTAAAAATATTCTGGTTGTAATGTTTAGCCAGGGTTAAGTCAGCCCTCTTGTGTTCAGTGAGAGTTCTCACTGTTGACCGCAGTTTCTCATTAACCTTGCCCCTGAAGAAGAAAGTGCTTTCTTTACCACGCTTCACGACCAGATAACATCTCCTACAAGGTCGTGGGATCACACCTTGTGAAGTGAATGTCACACTGCACATCACATCTTTCTAAAGCCATGATCCACGCATCTTGAGAAACCTGTATGGGAAAAGTCTTGAGGGATTCAGAATACGACAGCTTGAGATTCCTCGCGAATATGCCATGTGTAATTGGGAGGAAACCAAGTATAACTGTAGCCGGGTCGGAGATCGGAGGTTCGAATACCGCCACTAACAGTCATTGTCCTGAGTGGGTAACAATTTCCGCTCTCCATTCAGGCAAATGCTGGGATTATTTATTTATTTATTTATTTATTTATTTATTTATTTATTTATTTATTTAGCGTATGGCTTTTAGTGCCGGGAGTGTCCGAGGACATGTTCGGCTCGCCAGAGGCTGTAGCTGCTTCAAGCGGACACCCATGGGGTGAACTACAAGTTCCGTTCAATTTGAAGTTGTTCCAACTTTCGTTACCAGATGTCAGTGACAACTAGTGGTGAACGTTGGAACTTTGATAGAGCGTTTCAACGAAATCTAACCTAGAAATGTATCTTCACACAAGTTTAGTTAGTGGAAGGATCTTTTACATGCCATAAATCTATGACATGGTACCAACGGTTTTACTTCCCCTCCGAAGGAAGGCATTCTGATGGATTTTAACGCTCTTAAAATATCCGACGACTTCGGCCGGATTTGAACCCGCTGGGATAGTATCTTATATCAAGTGCCTCGTATTTACCCCAACCCCGACCCTTGTACACTGCCACAAGGCTCCTGCAGTGTCGTGGTAAAGCAGCAAATCAGACAGATACAGCTCCTAACACATGCAGTCACTTCAAACCGAATATAAATTTTTCTCGCGCTTCAAGATGGAGAAGAATGGTAATACTATTTGGGGCAGTTACATCTGTTATCACTAAATAGGCCTGATTATTGCTCCGGTTGGCAACGGCTAGATTAAAATGTGGCTTTCCACCGATGTCTCAGTCTCACTCATGGCTGTGATTATATGGAAGCTACTGAGGTATGGGTGGTGTTGAGAAATGGCCTCAAGTCACAACTAGAGCCTCTGTGTACTGTGAAAGGTTCTACTTATAGGGTTAGTGCTATTGTCCTGACTCAGTGAGGAAAGCAATGACAAACTATCTCCCTCCTCGCCTTGCTTAGTACGCCTCATCATAGTGCTGCCTATGGCGGTACTTGTTGAGGATCCAAACAGCCTCTTGGCTGACTACCTCACAGACAGTTCGGATCCGGCCGAATGAACAAAATGGTACATTTACTATGACATTGAGACACATTGGCAGGGCAATTGCAGCATTTCGACGTCCTGAAAACGCTAGAACAATTAGGTGAGGTATTGAAACAGTTACTAAGCCTCCGTGGATTAGGCGGCAGCACGCCGGCCTCTCACCGCTGGGTCCGTGGTTCAAATCCCGGTCACTCCATGTGAGATCTGTGCTGGACAGAACGGAGGCAGACAGGATTTTCTCTGGGTACTCCGGTTTTCCCTGTCAACATTTCATTCCAGCAACACTCTCCACTATCATTTCATTTCATCTGTCATTCATTTAATCGTTGCCCCAGAGGCGTGCGTCAGGCCTCGGCAGCCGGCACAGTTCATATCCTCGCCGCTAGATGGGGGCTTCATTCATTCCATTCCTGACCCGGTCGGAGACTGGAAGCAGGCTGTGGATTTTCATTTCATTGAAACAGTTACTAAAGATGATGTACCACAACGCCGAATTGGAATAATATGGCTATACTCGGAATTATAGGAAAGAAACATTTGAATTCTATAAGCAAAACAATTTGCAGGAACCGTTTATAAAGACTGTACTTTGTCTTCTCAAATGAATTATTCTTTCTTTCTTTCTTTCTTTCTTTCTTTCTTTCTTCGTCATACCCGATTTAGGAGCGCGATTGAACTTATTTAGCTGATGGAATTGCCTTTCTCTTCTCCCTAAATCTCTTCATCTTCTCGCTGTGACTTCTCTTGCGATCTTCTGACCAGGTTTTGTTGGTGATAGTGCTTGGATGATCTGCAAAGCCGTGATTATTATCGACTAATTCTCTGAACTTAGTTCTGTCTAGTACAATGTCATCTGTGATGTCTATTTCCTGAAGATCTTTTGCAACTTCAAGTAGCCAGGTGTTTTTAACTTTCATTGTCAGTCTCTGATTGCCCATCCTGAGGATATGCCCGTAAAATTTAATCGTCTTTTCCTAAATATGTCTGAGATTTTCTCCGAGAGCTGGTGTAAGTGTTGGGATTTTTTTTTTCTACCGGATTCCCCCTTTACAGACTGGTCGAAAAATTTTCTTAGGATTTTCCTTTCTTGCTTTTCCACATCTTTAATTAATGATCTGCCCCAATAATCAGCGTTTCAGGCTTGATTACAGTGTTGTAATGCCGTAATTTTGCATTTCTGGATATTGATTTTTATCATATCTGTTCCAATTGAATCTGTAAGCATTTTGCAGTTTAGAGATCCTTTCTTTGGTTACTTCACGATTCAGACCGGAAGGTTGGATGACTTCTCCCGGGTATTTGAATTTAGACATTTGAGATATTTTGCCGAATTTGGTTTTCATTGGTAGTCCATTTAGGCGCCGAAGAGACCCCTCCATGTAGTGTGTTTTCTGGTATGAGATCTGGAGTCCTGCTCTGGATGCAATTTCGTGAAGTTATTCCGTGGAGGCAATCGCTTCCTGTCTGTTATTGGACAAGATTGTGAGATCATCAGCGAAGGCCAAACACCGTAAATGAATTTTGTTATCACGTAGTCTGCCAAGGGTTATTCCTTTAACTTCTTTCTCCCAGGTTCTAATTACTTTTTCTAGAACAAGATTAAACAATAGAGGGGACAACCCATCTCCTAGTCGGACTCCTGCTTAAACATCAAATGGTTCAGATGAATTTAACCTTTGAAGTGGTGCCTGTTAGGGTTTGCTTGATTAATTCTTTAGTTTTCCTGTCTTCTTTGAATTCTTCCAGAACATGAACGAGAGTCGATCTATCTATCGAGTCATAAGCCTTTTTGAAGTCTTGGTTGGTTGGTTCCTTAGTTTAGGGGCTGCGACAACGCGGTCATGTAGCCCCGTGTACTTTGGGTGTGTGTAGAATCTGTCTGATAACCGGTGTTAATTGTGATGACTGTATTAGTGTGTGTATCTGTTTTTTAATTCAAGTAGAGACTGCAACTTTGAATTTTCAAATAGTTCCTACTTTTGCCGCCAAACGCCACCGTCAACGACTACTAGGCCTAGTTCAGAACTAGCTACTAGACGCCACCGCAGTCGGCTCTTGGCAACGAACGTAGCAACCTAAGAGCGTTGTTTACATTCTTAACCTATCCAATTTAGTTTCACACAGGTGTAATTAGTGGAAAGATCTTTAACATGCCATAAATCTATGACATGGGACCGCCGGCTTTACTTCCCCTCCGAAGGAAGGCATACTGAGGGATTTTAACGCTCTTAAAAAATCCGACGGCTTCGGCCGGGTTTGAACCCGCTATCTTGGGCATAGAAGCTCAGCATGCTACCAACTACGCCACCGAAGCCGCTTTTTGAAGTCTACAAAAGTAATCACCGTTTGCCTGCCTTTACGAATTTGTAGGATGGTCACGAGGCTATGAATCTGTCCTGTGCAATACCTACCTTTCCTGAACCCTCCAATTACATGATCTGTTTGCACTTCAAGTCTCTTGAGTAGAATTTTGGAAGGAATTTTATAAGTGACTGCTACTAGAGATATACCTCTGTAGTTATTAATGTCAGTCTTATCCCCTTTCTTATGCAACGGGTGTATTATTGCACACTTCCAATCTTATGGAATTGTTCCATTAGTCCAGATATATATATAAAAAAAATAGTATTATTGTTATTATTATTATTATTATTATTATTATTATTATTATTATTATTATTGATGTGTAACATCTTTCCACTCGGTTGTTGGATATTTCTGTGGGAGTGATTTTGAAAAATGGGACGGAAGTGGATCGGACGGAAGTGTGTAAGAGGCACTGCTACCTGGCAGTGATAAGAGGAAACAATGAGCGCGCGGTGGCGGAGATTAGTACCAAGACGTACTGTCAGCCATGTGGAATGTATATCGTATACGGGTTACTTCAAATTCTGGAGGCGCCATAAGAGATATTCATGCAATAAATCATTTTCAAGTTGTCGTTCTTTGTTTTGAAAGTATTTATTATATCATATTTGCTGAAAACAATTATGATTTATTAAGAGTCTGTTTTTCAATCTCTGGATAAAAGTGATGGGCATCCACTCCCCGAGTAACTTTGCTCAACACTTTTATTCTGAACGGTAAACGCTCATGCGAACTCTGGTGTGAACTGATTGAAACACAAACCACGTGGAAGTCTTCGTATCAGTATTTAAATGGTGGTATACTTTAATATGAAACATTGTAACTAGTCGGCAATGCCGGTGTTATGTTTCTGCACAATGGCTCGTCAGATATTAACCCACATTGCGGTATTGCAGTTATCAATATAATATATATCTAGATGTTTATACGGGAACTGAGCTAGCCTTTTTAGCCATTATACGCATTCCCTTCACTGTCAAGTAGACGTATTCTTAACGAATTTAAAACTCAATTCCTCGCAGGAACATTATCTAAAAAAAAGGCAAAATATTAATGGAGCATAAAAAATTACTTCCATGTTATTACCGGCACGTGAAAATAAGTAATCGTCTTGTTTTCTAAATTCCAGTGCTTGTAATGGCTGCGTGGTTAACAGCTTGGTCTGCGAATCATGAGGTCTCAGGTTTGAACCTCCCGTTCCGGCAGTTATTTTTGATACCAGATTATCGATTTAAACGATATCTTTCATAACAGTATGCCTCATTTTAACAGAATCTACATGAAATTACGATTTATCTAATTTTAATTTCAATATTTTGCATCAAGCAGGAGTTGGGAAATTTGATTGTTCTGAACATTATTTTCTAGTAGTCTATAGATAGGCTAGAGACTATGTTTTCATTCCTTCTCTTAATTTACAATATAATATGTGATGTTTGTTCAACCAAGTGTGACAGTAGCATATCTCCATTTCAATCTATACATTCATCATAGTACCAGTATGAAAACGGAGCGTAAATTAACATTTTAAGAATGGCCAAGCTGTATAGTATACGAGTAGGATAACATGTCAGATGACTTCACTTACATTTCATCTCAATTTCATAGTAGGATAACATGTCAGATGTTACGCATCATATGCGACTACTGTAAGGCTCGTATCTTTTTTTTTGTTAAGCACTTGGAGCCACAGCGAGAGACTGTAAGTGCTCATCGATCGTTTCTAGTACTGCACAAGGACTTGAACAAGGGAAAGGTGAACACTTTCTTCCATTTGAGTATTTCCTGTAGAAAGTGATGATACAGCACAATGTTATGCAATGTTACGTTGCTGTGTCACCCTCCTTCAATTGAATTTCAAGGCTACGACACGTACATGAGTTGAGCCAGTAGCTGTTCTTTAGCCTCTATACAGGGTGACCACGCAGTTCCGTTACACCGGGTGATTCGGCAGATCCTTCCAATATCGTTTGCTGAAACCCATCTAACGTGCGTAGGCAGGGAGGTCAATACTTATCTGCTTGCTTACCTTATGTGCACCCCGATAAACACGGAAAGCTAAGCCGGCTGTGACTGGCACTGGTCGCGGGCGTGCGTACCCGGTTCAGCCGGTGGTTGGTGCGCACTTTTACCAAACATGTTCAATAATGTGTTCTTACAGTGGTCATAGTCGATACTGAAAATGTCCTCCCTCTCTTGTAACACACGCCTGACATCTTCTGATGAAAAAATTGACAACAATTTCATCTAATTTTTGTTCTGTAAGAACACAACATTGTCTGCTAACTTTTTTAAAATTATTTACGGAGCCTGTTTTCTTGAATCGTTTAGCGAGCCTCCTAATTGTACTGGCATTAGGCACAGGTAATCCTGGAAACTTGATTTGAAATTTTCGTCTTGTTTCAGAAGAAGACTTTCAGCTTTTCATACACGAATTATTCGCGCAATGTGAAACAATCACAGTAATCACAATACTTACTAAACTTGCAACACTACCGTCTAAGCTTTGCAGATACACGCCCATATGAATGACAAAACACGTGTGAACTAACGATATGAGTCAGCGGAGCGCGCCTACCACCAGCTGAACCATGTACGCGCGCCCGTGATCTGCGCCATTCAAAGCCGGCTTAACTTGCAGCTTTTATCGGGGCGCACGTAGATGTACTAATGCACTGCAAGCATATCCCGCAAGCAATACTGAACACTAGTATTTTTCCCTCGTATTAGTCTGGAGTCACATCGAGGAAAATATAATGGTGTTCAGTATCGTTTGAATGCTTGCAATGCATTAGTATCATACGGGATGGAGCCTGAAGAAAGCAGAGGCTGCTATTACTGTCCAATTGGCAGGTGAAAAGTTCAAGTAGGTGACTTCTGTCCCTTGAGAAGCAAAATAAGCAGTGACGGACGAAGTAAAGAGGATACAAAAAGTAAGTTGGCCAGATATGGAAAGTATTTGTTCTGGAAAGAAATATCTTCTTCTTCCTCGGCGCTAAATAAATAAGTAAAAAATAAATTTAAAAAAATCGAAAATCAAAAATAATTAACTTATAAAACAAATAAATAATAAATAATAGTAGGGGAGCAGTGCCGATTCTGCCTCCCCCCCATCACTACTCCCAATGCGAGCCGATAACTCCCGAACCCGTGGTCGGAGATTTACGAATGAGGTGACGTTGGACTCGAGCTGACGGGGGCTTTGCTATGGACCACTTGTTATATTTTTTTATTTTATTTTTGAAAATTTTTGTTTTTGAAAATAGACGATAGTTAAAAAACCAAACATGATAGAACGTTGTGCAATAGCTTAAACGAACGATCTTTATGTCCTTTATTTTTATAATAAAACTTTTTAATTTTTTATGTTTTTTTTGTTGAAATTCTTATATTTTGGAAACTAAAGAGTTTACAAAAAAAATTGTTTGCCATAAATGAATGGCCCTGACCCCCTCTACCCACAAAATAAATTTCAAGCCTCTAGGAGTAAAACTGCAGTAGTGGGGTGTTGTAGGTTCTGAGTCGCCCCCTACTTTCATATAAACTTTGGGCGATATCTCCCGAACGCGTGGTCGGATTTTAACAAACGAGGTATTGTTGGCGTTGGGATGACGTTCTCGTGGTTAAGCATGTGTGTTGGTATTTGTAAAAAAAATTGAAAATGCTTGTTTTTTGGATTGGCACTATTTTGGAAACGGTGAAGTGGAAAAAAAAGTTTGTTTGACGTTAATGAAAGGTGGGTATGCCCTTTAGGCGGACAGCAAGTTTCAAGGGTGTAGGAGGGGAAAAAATGATTGCCTACTTTCTGGCGAATGGATGGTCGGATTCTAACAAATGAGGTGTCGTTGGAATCGAGCTGACGTCCTCCTTCCTATAGACCACTCGTCATTTAAAAAAAAAATGAAAATTTTTGTTTTTAAAAGTAGGTGATAGTTTGAAAACCAAACATGATAGAATGTTGTGCCATAGTTCAAACCAATGGTCTCTATGATCTTTATTTTTTTATAACATAACTGTTCATATTTTGAGTTTTTTAACCCTTAAATTTCGAATTTTTATTATTTTGGAAACTAACACGTTGACAAATAAGTTTGTTTGACATAAATGAATGGTCCCTACCCCCTCTACCATGAAAATATATATCAAGTCTCTAGGACAAAAAACTAGGCATTTTTTTAATAAAAGAGTGTTTAACTCCGCCACTGCCGGTCGCAAGCCCGGGGCCTCATTTCGCATGTGATGAGGAAGGAGGAGCGGGAGGAGTATCAACCTCGTAAAAAACAGGGTCCATCTGGCTCCGGATGGTAGCACCCTGTCATAGGGCCCCTACCTAGGGTTACTAGGCGAAACCTGGTCAACGGTCTCAAAGGCGGAAGACGAAGTTCATTTCCCAACGGCTGAGAGGGCGGAAGAACCTAGTGGAGTCAACCACGAAACATAAATGAATTCAGACTGTCAGTCTGATTTTAAAATCCAAGAGCGACTGTTCCCATATTGGGCGGCCTTTGGTCAGCGTCTGTCTCCATGTTAGGGGCGGCTGTAAATAATCCTCCGGAGTTAACAACCTCGGTTGTAAAAATGGTGGCTCTAGAAGGCACCTCCAAAACTAAAAGAATTATCAATCATGGAACGGTGTGATGTGAAACTATTTACCTCAGGTGTCAATCCACAAGCAGACATTCGTATTCTGGGGAGTCGGCAATGTCACACAAAGACGAGTCGGAGCGTCTTGGAATTTCGAACACAATAAAATATAGGAAAATAAACTACCTAGCCACTTTCAATGCAAATTCACTTTTGAAAGTGGGGAAACTTAAGACTCTAACAGACACACTAAATGAACATAGAATTATCATAACGGCTGTGCAAGAGACCAGATTCCTAGATGAGAACAGCTTTGAATCGGGAGGATTCAGGATACTCAAGGGGAAACCAGGGGCCAGAGTAATGAAGAATGTTCCTCATCTTGGGACAGGATTCATAGTTGATAAGAAAATACTAGACTCCATCATAAGCTTCAAGTCCACCTCTGAAAGGCTATCCACACTCACGTTCAAGTCGACCAACAAAGTTTATACAATTGTAAATATTCATGCCCCTATAAACATCGACAACAAAAAGGATAAGGTAAAAGTAGAACTTTTCTGGGATAAACTAGACGATACGATTCAGAAGATCCCAGACAAAAATAACGTCATCCTTTTAGGGGATTTTAACGCCCAAGTGGGGAGAGAAAAGAAGTTCAGGCATTAGTGGGATGCTACCCGGCACATAACAGAACGAACCAAAATGGTATCAGGCTCATTGAATTATGTAAGGCACATAACTTGGTCTTAAAATCGACTAGCTTTAAGAAACTGCCGAGAAAACAGAAGACATGGATATCACCCAATCCCCTCCTCGGAGAATTCCAGTTGGACCATGTTGCAATAAAGTGGAAGTTTCATAAGGAAATTCAAAATGTTAGGGTTCTCCGAGGAGCTAACCTTGACTCAGACCACTACTTGTCAAAAGTTAAACTGAAGATTATTCCTAGGAGTAACTTTCAAAGGAACAACCGTATACGAAGAAGATATGATCCAAACAAAATTAAGGAGAACATGGAAGAATGGGACACATTAACCAGAGACCTAGAAGGCCAGGACTGGAGGCAGATGGAGAAGAGTCTTCTAACCAAGGCAGAACAACTTGCTCCTGTTACAAAGACGAAGAAGCATAGATGGTGGAACAACGAGTGTGATAGACTACTTGATCTGAGGAAGAAGGCGTGGCACGTTTGGCAAACCAAAAAGGACGAGAGTATCTGGCAACACTTTGTGGAAACCAGAAAGATTGTGTCCAAGGGGATCAAGAAAGAAAAGAAGGAGCACGACGACCAACTACTCAGGAAGATAAATGATGACTTTGCGAAGAACAATATGAGAAACTATTATCGGGTGTTCAAGGAAAACCTAAGCAGATATGACCCCCCAACTCTCCAACTTCAGGACGAAAACGGAAACGTGGCATATAGTAACAGGGGTAACTGTAAAATTCTAGCCGGCTACTTTAAAGAACTCCTAAATTGCGATGAACCACTCCAAAAGATCTGTTTTGATTGTGGCCCAAAATCGTCTCCCAGCTATGATTCTAAACCCCCGTCTGTAAGAGAGATTCAGAAGATACTGACTCGTATGGAAAATGTCAAGGCATCTGGAGAAAATCAGATAACAGCTGAATTATGGAAGTAGGCCAGTGAAGATGCGATTGGCTCACTCCAAAAGCTTTTTGAGGAGATATGGAAGACAGAGTTCATTCCAGTGGAATGGAAAATGGCCCTGATACACCCTCTTCACAAAAAAGGTTCGAAATCGGATCCTAGAAATTACCGAGCGATCTCACTGCTGGACGTGACATACAAGATATTTTCAAGAGCGTTATTAGAAAGAGCAGAACCACAGTTGGACTGCCAACTTGGGGAGTATCAAGCAGGGTTTAGAAAGGGGAGATCATGCGCTGAACAAATTTTAAATCTCAGAAACATTATAGCGTACCAGAAGCAGAGGGCGAAACCGTATATAGTGACCTTTGTAGATTTCCAAAAAGCTTACGATTCCATCGACAGAGAGTCGTTGCTCAATATTTTGGAAGAGTTTGGCCTGGACAGGAAAACCCTAGCCCTCATAAAGGAGACGCTCACGAATACGTCCTCTAAAGTTAAATTCATGGGCGAACTGTCTGAACCATTTGAGATCAGAACAGGGGTCCGGCAGAGGGATGGTCTCTCCCCCCTGTTGTTCAACTGTGCACTTGAAAAAGTTATGAGAGAATGGAATGCGAAAACACGAGGGGGAATACGTCTAGGAACAAAAAACAAAGGAATCACGATTAAGTGTTTGGCCTTTGCCCAAGACTTGGCGCTGCTCGCAGAAACATGGGAGGAAACCAAAGAACAAATCACAGAATTACAAGAGATGGCGGGGAAAATAGGACTTAAAATTTCCTTTGAAAAAACGAAAATTATGTCAAATAGTTACAGTAGGAGCTAATAAAATCGAGGTGGTTAATAGTTTCAAATACTTAGGAGAATGGAACGACTGGAATAACCTTGAAGGAAAAACAATGGAGGCGAGAAGAATCAAAATGGAACTAGCCTTCCAGAAAACCAAAAATACATATAATAAGAAAACCCTCTCCTGGAACACTAAAATCAGGCATTATGACACCGTAATTAAGCCAGAGGCACTCTTTGCAGCAGAAACACTAGTTTTGAGGAGACAAGGGCAAATGGAAAAATTGGAAATCAAAGAGAGAAAATTTTTGAGGAAGATCATAGGTCCTAAATTCCAAAATAACTAACAAGCTTTCTATAGGAACGACACCCTGTATGCGAAGTCGGAGAGAATTTCAGATACCATACGGAAAAGGAGGATTGTTTTCTATGGACACATCTACCGGATGAATCCTGCCCGATTAACCAAGAAAATCTTTGACTTCTTTTCCAAAACGAAGATCAAACCTAATTGGTTTACGGAAGTGGAAAAGGACCTGCGAGAGCTTCAGATTACTGAAATCATGTTGATGAATAGTACAGCCAAAACCGTGACCAAAGACAACACCAAGAAGTTCCAAGCCAGAGCCGTCTCCAGAAAACCGATGCAGATATCACAAGAGGAAAGAAAGAGGAGATCAGAGAGAATGAAGAAGTATTGGGAGAAAAGGAGAGCACAAGCATCTAATAAGTGATTGATCTGACGTACCCCAAAGTGGGTGATTCGAGAAGGAGAAGAAGAAGAAGAAGAAGAAGAAGAAGAAGAAAAGAGTGTTTGTAGACAGAGAGCCGGTAGCTCTTGACGTATGTTACAACGAGGCTATGACTGGCCATGGTTGATACGGGAAATGGCTATTTCGACGGGGGCGATGTATGGCAAAACGAGGGGTCGCTTTTCGATATTTTTTCCTATGACGAATGAATGAAGGCGAATATTTTGAAATGTGACAAGCATGCTAAGATTTTTACCCCTGAAGGGGATCCTTAACGTTTTAGTTAACGGTGATGAGCGAGATCGCTCTCTGACACAACAGACGGTTGTAGGATATGACCAAGTGATTCTTAGACGTTGGCGATCTCGCTGGCCGTGCCCGAAAGAAATGAATTGCTATTTTGGTGGGATGGCGGGGCAGCTTATGACGGTTGGTTTTGTGACATTTCCTATGACGGATGGAGGCGAATATTTGAAAATGTGTTAAGTGTGCTAGGATTATTTCCCCCCTGAAGGGGATCTTTAGCATGCTAGTAAACGGTAATAAGCTAGACTGCTGTCTGGCACAGTAAATGATTTTAGAATATGGAAACCTATAACATTTGCTCGACCAAGTCATGTGCATGTATGCAAAGAGCCAAATCGTTAAGGTCATTTGCCTGAAATGTTATAAACTAAATATTGAACTGGGTAAAGTCATGTGTTTTCGGGTGAAATTATGTGGTTAACACGATCATGTGTTGAGGATGGCCGCTTGCTAGTAATTATTATTATTGCAGTAAAATGTTTAAGAATAATAATAATAAGAAGAAGACACACATGTTTTCAATGCTAACACACACACACAGTCCGGCTCACTGGAGACTGAATATTGTACCTAGCCAGAGGACTCGTGAGAGAGACTGCTGATAAGACAAAAAATGTCTACGTCAGCAGGAAGTGTGATATCAGCTTACTTGCCTCGTGGTGGCTAGCAGGTGTGCTGTTTAAGCAGAGACCGCCATTTTGGTTCTGAGACAGTAGGAATACCGATGTATAAGAGGCAGCCATTTTGGTTCCTTATTAAAAACATGAAACTAGTATAAGGTACACGAATCTTATTCAGATTGAGGAATGTAAAGAGGCGTAGGAACACGTGTGAAACAGACAATATTTCAAGGTCAAAACGCTGAGAAAATGCAACTCTCTCTGGTGCTAGGCTAACTGATAACGATTGCGTTAGTCATGCACTTTCCATTTTGGCACACGGACGTATACAGTAGAGCTCTGAACTGAACTTTGGAAGAAAAATCCTTTTATTTTTTGGTAAGTACCTATGAATGATTATTTTAATAATGTCATGCTAATGAATCCTAAATTTGTAGTTATTGATTAGGTAATTAATGATTTTTATTTATTTATTTATTTATTTGTTTGCAGATAACCGGTATACATTACATGTCAGAGATACAAGAAACCATTGCGCTTTTGGGCCCACTAGAAGGAAACAGTAACAAGCCACTGCAAGTGAAGGTGAGATTATTTTTTTAAACTAACTTGTTTTATTTTTTGTTGATATTATTTTATTTTATTTTATGAAATGTATGTATTAACCTGAATTTAGGTATTTATAGCGGTTTATTTTATTTATTTTTAGAAACTTGGAAAGAAAAGTCTTACCACTGTAGCAGTTGCTAAAAACCCAAGACCCAGTAGAGTGCAACCATTATTTCCAGGCAGTGAACTATTGAAAACTCAGGTAAGTCTAACTTAAAAATGCTATTCTATTTTACCACTAATGAAAAACCATAGACAAAAAAAATATTCATTACCTGTACATGACTGGTACAATGATTGCTTTCTTGAATAATGGCCATGTATTGACAAACGATACAAGACTATATTGGTTGTTGACTGGGAAAAGTACAAGACCATATTGGATTTTCTAAAAAACAAAACAAAATTAAATTAAATTTATGGGTGGTTCCCTATGGACTCAACAAATATTCACAGGTTTGAACAAGATAACCTGAATAAACTGACATGACATTCATTTTTTTAATATATTGGTCAAAGGGGGATGTAAATAACTAAAGCTTTATAAAAAGAAAATAAGTGCATGAGTTACTGTTAGTCCCAACATACAGTTTGTTTTTAATGGTGTTTTGATATATTAATGTGAATTAACGTTAAAGTTTAATTACAAGTATTGATTGATTGATTGATTGAGTGATGGGTTATTTTGTTTGATTTTAGGTGCCATTATGCGCCATTAACGTAGTGAACAGACAGTGAACAATCATACATTATGCTTTAAAGTACTCTGTGCACTTGTGCAACGTTAATAACTTGCAATAAAAAAAAGTTTTATTATAACACATGGCGTTAGTACCAAATACAACAAGTGAGCAAGTTGGTTTACCACGTGGGTTAAATTTAAAATCAGAACATGATCGTTGGCTAACATTTGAATCCTGGCCTGTAGGCTTTTTGTCGACACATAAACTTGCAAAAGCCGTTTCTTTTTACTTGAACCGAGAAGATGTGGTGCGCTGTGTGTTTTGTCGTATTGAACTTTTACACTGGGAAGAAGGGGATGATCCCTTTAGAGACCATTTGCGATGGTCTCCTTGTTGTCCTTACATGCTTGGAAAACAAGTGGGTAACATACCAGTGTATCCATTTTACCGAACCACAAGGCCATAGGCCGCTACGTATGTTGCTGAATCACAAATAAATAATAATAATGATGTATTACCACCCAACAACGGTAGTGTCGATATATGTGGTCCATATGCCATAGACAGTGTTGAATTGGCGTGTGCTTTTGAAAAATTGGGAGTTTGCAAGACTAAAGCACTAGCACACCCAGAGTACAGCTCTGTTGAAAAACGTTTAGAATCTTATAAAAATATTTGGCCATTAATATTAAAACACCTTACCAAACAGCTAAGTGAAGCTGGATTTTTTTATACTGGTGAAGGGGATAAAACAATATGTTTTTATTGTGGATTTGCTTTAAAGGATTGGCAAATGATTGATGACCCTTTTGTGCAACACGCTATTTGGTTACGTAACTGTAGATACATGGTGTTGCTTAAAAGTCAGGAATTTGTGAACACTATTCGTAAAGAATACGTGATTGCAGCACAAGAGATAAAAGTGCCTTTAGAGTTAGAACACGCCGAGCAAATAAATGAGGTTGAAAAAAAAAAGACTTGCCTGAGCAACAAATACAAAAGTGTGACCAACAATTATGTAAAATTTGTTATCAAGATGAACTAGGTGTTGTATTTTTGCCTTGTGGACACATGATAGCCTGTGTCAAGTGTGCATTAGAACTCAACACTTGTGCTATATGCAGAAAAGTAGTATCTGCTTGAGTTAGGGCATTTCTGCATAACTAGTATAATTTATTAGCCATGCATAGTGCAAAATCCCTAATTGCACAATAGTATTAAAGCTGTTTTAGAGTGTAATAGATATGCTTTTGTTTTGTTTATAGACTACTACAATGAATGTTTTGAATGCTGTGGGACAATCGTGTGGCTTAGAGACAAAGAAGCTCAGCGAATTGCCAACGCATATTCCATTCCGCATTATCAAGATTCGGAAATTGAAAACAGCATATGGTGATCGTGTATTTTGTGCATGTGAAAACTTTGAGACATTTCTGCCTAAACGGTTTAATGATATGTCGGAGAGTGTTTTTGATGAAGTCAATAATGCTGTGCAACCTGTACACTTAATTTATGAAGTTTTTAAAAACAATAGGTGCATGGTTCGTTTTAATTAAATAAATGAAAACAAATGTGAATGAATAATGGAAAAATATAAGTGATGACAATAGACTGAAAGAAAAAAATATGTGTATAGAACAATAATGTTTTAGTTTTGCCTTTAAAAATATTATAATGAAACCAAAAAAAAATGTATATAAAGTTTGTAAATAAATGTGAATAATGGTACAATGCTGTTTTATTTTTTACAAAGTTAGAATATTTAACATTGCAGAGTACACATGATTATGACAATAAATGCATACTTAATACAAGTCTTTGCCTTTACGATAGTGTGTTATAGTTTTAAAAACAAAACTTATTGTAGATCTTTTTTCCACGGCGAACAATAGGTATAAAAACGTCATTATCACTATCATAATGATAAGCAGCATTATGACTATCATTATAATGACCATTATTATCCTCGACATAACTAAAACCAGTCAAATTTTCCTGTTCCTTTTCCTCTACAGTGTCTTCCTGTTCCTCCTCTTCTACAATGTCCTCGTATACAGTCAGAGTAGCTTTTGATAATGTTAAGGTTTTTTTGAACATTGAACTATTTTGAGCAGCAATATTATTTTCTTGTACTCGCTTTTTAACATTTTCATGATTTTCTGTTGACAGCAACAATGTTTCATGCAGTACACTACATTGATGATCATTGACACTTAAAACCTCACTATTTTTACTTTTTAGCTCACTGCGACATTGTTATGAACGTTGTTTTGAACAACTCCAAATAACAGTTCCATTTTTATTGGTTCGTTTCACAATATACGAATATCCTTTATAGAATGCATGAGGCTTACCATACCTAGTCACAGATACTTCCATATCAACTGTCAAGCATAGACTAAGCTCTAGTAAAGACAACTTGGTAATAAGAACAATAGTTTAATGTGCGAGCATATATGGGTGCAAATGTGAGAGCAATAAAGTGGGAGCAAAAAGTGGGAACAAAAAGTGGGAGCAAAAAGTGGGAGCAAAAAAAAGTAGGAGCAAGTATGGGAGCAAATGTGAAAGCAAAAGTGGGAGCAAGTAAACATATGTGAAAGCAAACGTGGGAGCAAAAACGTGAGAGAAAAAAGAGGGAGAAAAAAGTGTAAGCAAAAGTGGGAGCAAATATGAGAGCAAAAAAAGTAAGAGCACGTATGGGAGCAAATGTGAAAGCAAAAGTGGGAGCAAATAGTGAGTGAGAAAAAAGTGGGAGCAAAAAGTGTAAGCAAAAGTGGAAGCAAATATGAGAGAAAAAAAGTGATAGCAAATATGGGAGCAAAAAGTGGGAGCTAAAAGTGTAAGCAAACGTGGGAGCAAAAATTGGGAGCAAAAAGTGGGAGCAAAAATTGGGAGCAAAAAGTGGGATAAGAAAGTATGAGCAAGTATGAGAGCAAATGTGAAAGCAAAAGTGGGAGCAAGTATGGGAGCAAATGTGAAAGCAAAAGTGGGAGCAAAAAGTGAGAGAAAAAAAGTGAGAGCAAAAAGTGTAAGCAAAAGTGGGAGCAAATATGAGAGCAAAAATAGTAGGAGCAAGTATGGGAGCAAATGTGAAAGCAAAAGTGGGAGCAAAAAGTGAGAGAAAAAAGTGGGAGCAAAAGTGGGAGCAAATATGAGAGCAAATATGGAAGCAAAAATTGGGAGCAAAAAGTGTAAGCAAAAGTGGGAGTAAACAAGTGTGAGCAAATATGGGAGCAGAAAGTGGGAGAAAATGTGAAAGCAAAAGTGGGAGCAAAAAGTGAGAGCAAAAAGAGCGAGCAAAAGTGAGTGCACAAAGTGGGAGCAAAATGTGTGAGTAAAAAGTGGGGGCAAATGTGGTGTTTTACTAAAACAATCTCCCCTAACCTAACTTCACCTAACCTAACCTTCCAACTCTCAGATTAAAAATTAAATTCTGGCCATAGTCGAGTCGGAACCCAAAACCTTTGGGATAACACACAAGTATACTAGCCACTACACCGCGAGATGGGCAAATTATCATGCAACACAACACAAAAATAAAAAGTTTCCTGTAGTGTAACTCATTAGCTGACCAACCATAGTTGAGAATTCAAACCCAAGACCTCAGGACTTTTGTTTTGAACATTATCAGAAATATTATTCCATTTACAAATTGCTGTTGCTTATAGTTATATGAGTTGGCATTAATATGGGAGCAAAAGTGAAAGCAAAAAGTGGGTGCAAGCATGGCTGGTTGTTGAGACTTTCATGTCAACTAATACACATACATTAAATTTTAGTAAAGTGACTTGGCTAATAATATATTTTTTTAAATGACGAGTGGTCTATAGGAGAGAGGACATCAGCTCGATTCCAACGACACCTCATTTGTTAAAATCCGACCATCAATTCGCCAATGATCACCAATGTTCGCGAGAAAGTAGGCAATCATTGTTTCTTCCTCCTACACCATTGAAACTTGCTGTCCGCCTAAAGGGCATACCCACCTTTCATTAACGACAAACAAACTTTTTTTCCATTTCACCGTTTCCAAAATAGTGCCAATCCAAAAAACAAGCATTTTTTTTTTACAAATACCAACACACATGCTTAACCACGAGAATGTCATCCCAACGCCAACAATACATCGTTCGTTAAAATCCGACCACGCGTTCGGGAGATATCGCCCAAAGTTTATATGAAAGTAGGGGGCGACTTAGAATGTTCAACACCCCCACTACTGCACAGTTTTAGTCCTAGAGGCTTGAAATTTATTTTGTGGGTAGAGGGGTCAGGGCCATTCATTTATGTCAAACAATTTTTTTTTTGTAAACTGTTTAGTTTCCAAAATATTAGAATTTCAAAATTACCCGTTTTTTTTTTCAAAAAAAAAAACATAAAAATTAAAAAGTATTATTATAAAAAATAAAGGACATAAAGATCGTTCGTTTAAGCTATTGCACAACGTTCTATCATGTTTGGTTTTTTAACTATCATGTATTTTCAAAAACAGAAATTTTCAAAAAAAAAAACAAGGGGTCCATAGGAAAGCCCCCGTCAGCTCGAGTCCAACGACACCTCATTCGTAATTCTCCGACCACGGGTTCGGGAGTTATCGGCTCGCATTGGGATTGTGGGGGGGGGGGGGGGGGAGAGAATCGGCACTGCTCCCCTGCTAATAATAAATAATAAATAATAAATAATAAATAATTAATAAATAATAAATAACAAATAACAAATAACACATAACACATAACACATAATACATAACAAATAACAAATAACAAATAACAAATAACACATAACACATAACAAATAACAAATAATAAATAATAAATAATAAATAACAAATAACAAATAATAAATAACACATAATACATAACAAATAACAAATAACAAATAACAAATAACACATAACACATAACAAATAACAAATAACAAATAATAAATAATAAATAATAAATAACAAATAACAAATAATAAATAACAAATAACAAATAACAAATAACACATAACACATAACACATAATACATAACAAATAACAAATAACAAATAACAAATAACAAATAATAAATAACAAATAACAAATAACAAATAACAAATAATAAATAATAAATAACAAATAACAAATAACAAATAACAAATAACAAATAACAAATAATAAATAATAAATAACAAATAACAAATAACAAATAACAAATAACAAATAACAAATAACAAATAACAAATAACAAATAACAAATAACAAATAATAAATAATAAATAACAAATAACAAATAACAAATAACAAATAACAAATAATAAATAATAAATAACAAATAACAAATAACAAATAACAAATAACACATAACACATAACACATAATACATAACAAATAACAAATAACAAATAACAAATAACACATAACACATAACACATAATACATAACAAATAACAAATAACAAATAATAAATAACAAATAACAAATAACAAATAATAAATAATAAATAACAAATAACAAATAATAAATAATAAATAACAAATAACAAATAACAAATAACACATAACACATAACACATAATACATAACAAATAACAAATAACAAATAACAAATAACAAATAACAAATAATAAATAACAAATAACAAATAACAAATAACAAATAACAAATAACAAATAACAAATAACAAATAACAAATAACAAATAACAAATAATAAATAATAAATAACAAATAATAAATAATAAATAACAAATAACAAATAACAAATAACAAATAACAAATAACAAATAATAAATAACAAATAACAAATAACAAATAATAAATAATAAATAACAAATAACAAATAACAAATAACAAATAACAAATAACAAATAACAAATAACAAATAATAAATAATAAATAACAAATAACAAATAATAAATAATAAATAACAAATAACAAATAACAAATAACACATAACACATAACACATAATACATAACAAATAACAAATAACAAATAACAAATAATAAATAACAAATAACAAATAACAAATAATAAATAATAAATAACAAATAACAAATAACAAATAACAAATAACAAATAACAAATAATAAATAATAAATAACAAATAATAAATAATAAATAACAAATAACAAATAACAAATAACAAATAATAAATAATAAATAACAAATAACAAATAACAAATAACAAATAACAAATAGTAAATAATAAATAACAAATAATAAATAATAAATAACAAATAACAAATAACAAATAACACATAACACATAACACATAATACATAACAAATAACAAATAACAAATAACAAATAACAAATAACAAATAACAAATAACAAATAATAAATAATAAATAATAAATAACAAATAACAAATAACAAATAACAAATAACAAATAATAAATAACAAATAACAAATAACAAATAACAAATAACAAATAACAAATAACAAATAACAAATAATAAATAATAAATAACAAATAACAAATAACAAATAACACATAACAAATAACAAATAACAAATAATAAATAATAAATAACAAATAACAAATAACAAATAACAAATAACAAATAACAAATAACAAATAACAAATAATAAATAACAAATAACAAATAACAAATAATAAATAACAAATAACAAATAATAAATAACAAATAACAAATAACAAATAACAAATAACAAATAACAAATAATAAATAACAAATAATAAATAACAAATAATAAATAACAAATAACAAATAATAAATAACAAATAATAAATAACAAATAACAAATAACAAATAACAAATAATAAATAATAAATAATAAATAACAAATAACAAATAACACATAACACATAACACATAATACATAACAAATAACAAATAACAAATAACAAATAACAAATAACAAATAATAAATAATAAATAATAAATAACAAATAACAAATAACACATAACACATAACACATAATACATAACAAATAACAAATAACAAATAATAAATAATAAATAACAAATAACAAATAACAAATAATAAATAATAAATAACAAATAACAAATAACAAATAACAAATAATAAATAATAAATAATAAATAACAAATAACAAATAACACATAACACATAACACATAATACATAACAAATAACAAATAACAAATAACAAATAACAAATAACAAATAACAAATAATAAATAACAAATAACAAATAACAAATAATAAATAACAAATAACAAATAACAAATAACAAATAACAAATAACAAATAATAAATAATAAATAATAAATAACAAATAACAAATAACAAATAACAAATAACAAATAATAAATAATAAATAATAAATAACAAATAACAAATAACAAATAACAAATAACAAATAATAAATAACAAATAACAAATAACAAATAACAAATAACAAATAATAAATAACAAATAACAAATAACAAATAACAAATAACAAATAACAAATAATAAATAACAAATAACAAATAACAAATAACAAATAACAAATAACAAATAACAAATAACAAATAACAAATAACAAATAACAAATAACAAATAATAAATAACAAATAACAAATAACACATAACACATAACACATAATACATAACAAATAACAAATAACAAATAATAAATAATAAATAACAAATAACAAATAACAAATAATAAATAATAAATAACAAATAACAAATAACAAATAACAAATAATAAATAATAAATAATAAATAACAAATAACAAATAACACATAACACATAACACATAATACATAACAAATAACAAATAACAAATAACAAATAACAAATAACAAATAACAAATAATAAATAACAAATAACAAATAACAAATAATAAATAACAAATAACAAATAACAAATAACAAATACCAAATAACAAATAATAAATAATAAATAATAAATAACAAATAACAAATAACAAATAACAAATAACAAATAATAAATAATAAATAATAAATAACAAATAACAAATAACAAATAACAAATAACAAATAATAAATAACAAATAACAAATAACAAATAACAAATAACAAATAATAAATAACAAATAACAAATAACAAATAACAAATAACAAATAATAAATAATAAATAATAAATAACAAATAACAAATAACAAATAACAAATAATAAATAACAAATAACAAATAACAAATAATAAATAACAAATAACAAATAACAAATAACAAATAACAAATAACAAATAATAAATAATAAATAATAAATAACAAATAACAAATAACAAATAACAAATAACAAATAATAAATAACAAATAACAAATAACAAATAACAAATAACAAATAACAAATAACAAATAACAAATAATAAATAATAAATAACAAATAACAAATAACAAATAACACATAACAAATAACAAATAACAAATAATAAATAATAAATAACAAATAACAAATAACAAATAACAAATAACAAATAACAAATAACAAATAACAAATAATAAATAACAAATAACAAATAACAAATAATAAATAACAAATAACAAATAATAAATAACAAATAACAAATAACAAATAACAAATAACAAATAACAAATAATAAATAACAAATAATAAATAACAAATAATAAATAACAAATAACAAATAATAAATAACAAATAATAAATAACAAATAACAAATAACAAATAACAAATAACAAATAATAAATAACAAATAACAAATAACAAATAACAAATAACAAATAATAAATAATAAATAACAAATAACAAATAACAAATAACAAATAACAAATAATAAATAATAAATAATAAATAACAAATAACAAATAACAAATAACAAATAACAAATAATAAATAACAAATAACAAATAACAAATAACAAATAACAAGTAACAAATAATAAATAACAAATAATAAATAACAAATAATAAATAACAAATAACAAATAACAAATAACAAATAACACATAACAAATAACAAATAACAAATAACAAATAATAAATAATAAATAACAAATAACAAATAACAAATAACAAATAACAAATAACAAATAACAAATAACAAATAACAAATAACAAGTAACAAATAACAAATAATAAATAATAAATAACAAATAACAAATAACAAATAACAAATAACAAATAACAAATAATAAATAACAAATAACAAATAACAAATAATAAATAATAAATAACAAATAACAAATAACAAATAACAAATAACAAATAACAAATAACAAATAATAAATAATAAATAACAAATAATAAATAATAAATAACAAATAACAAATAACAAATAACAAATAACAAATAACAAATAATAAATAACAAATAACAAATAACAAATAATAAATAATAAATAACAAATAACAAATAACAAATAACAAATAACAAATAACAAATAACAAATAATAAATAACAAATAACAAATAACAAATAATAAATAATAAATAACAAATAACAAATAATAAATAATAAATAACAAATAACAAATAACAAATAACACATAACACATAACACATAATACATAACAAATAACAAATAACAAATAACAAATAACAAATAACAAATAATAAATAACAAATAACAAATAACAAATAATAAATAATAAATAACAAATAACAAATAACAAATAACAAATAACAAATAACAAATAACAAATAATAAATAATAAATAACAAATAATAAATAATAAATAACAAATAACAAATAACAAATAACAAATAATAAATAATAAATAACAAATAACAAATAACAAATAACAAATAACAAATAACAAATAACAAATAATAAATAATAAATAACAAATAATAAATAATAAATAACAAATAACAAATAACAAATAACAAATAATAAATAATAAATAACAAATAACAAATAACAAATAACAAATAACAAATAACAAATAATAAATAACAAATAACAAATAACAAATAATAAATAATAAATAACAAATAACAAATAACAAATAACAAATAACAAATAACAAATAACAAATAATAAATAATAAATAATAAATAACAAATAACAAATAACAAATAACAAATAATAAATAACAAATAATAAATAACAAATAACAAATAACAAATAACAAATAATAAATAACAAATAACAAATAACAAATAACACATAATAAATAACAAATAACAAATAACAAATAACACATAATAAATAATAAATAACAAATAACAAATAACAAATAACAAATAACACATAATAAATAACAAATAACAAATAACAAATAACAAATAACAAATAACAAATAATAAATAATAAATAATAAATAACAAATAACAAATAACAAATAACACATAACACATAACAAATAACAAATAACAAATAACAAATAACAAATAACAAATAACAAATAATAAATAACAAATAACAAATAACAAATAACAAATAACAAATAACAAATAACAAATAACAAATAACAAATAATAAATAACAAATAACAAATAACAAATAACAAATAACAAATAACAAATAACAAATAATAAATAATAAATAATAAATAACAAATAACAAATAACACATAACACATAACACATAACAAATAACACATAACAAATAACAAATAACAAATAATAAATAATAAATAATAAATAATAAATAACAAATAACAAATAACAAATAACAAATAACACATAACACATAACACATAACAAATAACACATAACAAATAACAAATAACAAATAACAAATAACAAATAACAAATAACAAATAACAAATAACAAATAACAAATAACAAATAACAAATAATAAATAACAAATAACAAATAACAAATAACAAATAACAAATAACAAATAACAAATAACAAATAATAAATAATAAATAACAAATAACAAATAACAAATAACACATAACAAATAACAAATAACAAATAATAAATAATAAATAACAAATAACAAATAACAAATAACAAATAACAAATAACAAATAACAAATAACAAATAATAAATAACAAATAACAAATAACAAATAATAAATAACAAATAACAAATAATAAATAACAAATAACAAATAACAAATAACAAATAACAAATAACAAATAATAAATAACAAATAACAAATAATAAATAATAAATAATAAATAACAAATAACAAATAACAAATAACAAATAATAAATAACAAATAATAAATAACAAATAACAAATAACAAATAACAAATAACAAATAACAAATAACAAATAACAAATAACACATAATAAATAACAAATAACAAATAACAAATAACAAATAACAAATAACACATAACACATAATAAATAACAAATAACAAATAACAAATAACAAATAACAAATAACAAATAACACATAATAAATAACAAATAACAAATAACAAATAACAAATAACAAATAACAAATAACAAATAACAAATAACAAATAATAAATAATAAATAATAAATAACAAATAACAAATAACAAATAACAAATAATAAATAACAAATAACAAATAACAAATAATAAATAACAAATAACAAATAACAAATAACAAATAACAAATAACAAATAATAAATAATAAATAATAAATAACAAATAACAAATAACAAATAACAAATAACAAATAATAAATAACAAATAACAAATAACAAATAACAAATAACAAATAACAAATAACAAATAACAAATAACAAATAACAAATAATAAATAATAAATAATAAATAACAAATAACAAATAACAAATAACAAATAACAAATAATAAATAACAAATAACAAATAACAAATAACAAATAACAAATAACAAATAACAAATAACAAATAATAAATAATAAATAACAAATAACAAATAACAAATAACACATAACAAATAACAAATAACAAATAATAAATAATAAATAACAAATAACAAATAACAAATAACAAATAACAAATAACAAATAACAAATAACAAATAACAAATAACAAATAACAAATAACAAATAACAAATAACAAATAACAAATAACAAATAACACATAATAAATAACAAATAACAAATAACAAATAACAAATAACAAATAATAAATAATAAATAATAAATAACAAATAACAAATAACAAATAACAAATAACAAATAATAAATAACAAATAACAAATAACAAATAACAAATAACAAGTAACAAATAATAAATAACAAATAATAAATAACAAATAATAAATAACAAATAACAAATAACAAATAACAAATAACACATAACAAATAACAAATAACAAATAACAAATAATAAATAATAAATAACAAATAACAAATAACAAATAACAAATAACAAATAACAAATAACAAATAACAAATAACAAATAACAAGTAACAAATAACAAATAATAAATAATAAATAACAAATAACAAATAACAAATAACAAATAACAAATAACAAATAATAAATAACAAATAACAAATAACAAATAATAAATAATAAATAACAAATAACAAATAACAAATAACAAATAACAAATAACAAATAACAAATAATAAATAATAAATAACAAATAATAAATAATAAATAACAAATAACAAATAACAAATAACAAATAACAAATAACAAATAATAAATAACAAATAACAAATAACAAATAATAAATAATAAATAACAAATAACAAATAACAAATAACAAATAACAAATAACAAATAACAAATAATAAATAACAAATAACAAATAACAAATAATAAATAATAAATAACAAATAACAAATAATAAATAATAAATAACAAATAACAAATAACAAATAACACATAACACATAACACATAATACATAACAAATAACAAATAACAAATAACAAATAACAAATAACAAATAATAAATAACAAATAACAAATAACAAATAATAAATAATAAATAACAAATAACAAATAACAAATAACAAATAACAAATAACAAATAACAAATAATAAATAATAAATAACAAATAATAAATAATAAATAACAAATAACAAATAACAAATAACAAATAATAAATAATAAATAACAAATAACAAATAACAAATAACAAATAACAAATAACAAATAACAAATAATAAATAATAAATAACAAATAATAAATAATAAATAACAAATAACAAATAACAAATAACAAATAATAAATAATAAATAACAAATAACAAATAACAAATAACAAATAACAAATAACAAATAATAAATAACAAATAACAAATAACAAATAATAAATAATAAATAACAAATAACAAATAACAAATAACAAATAACAAATAACAAATAACAAATAATAAATAATAAATAATAAATAACAAATAACAAATAACAAATAACAAATAATAAATAACAAATAATAAATAACAAATAACAAATAACAAATAACAAATAATAAATAACAAATAACAAATAACAAATAACACATAATAAATAACAAATAACAAATAACAAATAACACATAATAAATAATAAATAACAAATAACAAATAACAAATAACAAATAACACATAATAAATAACAAATAACAAATAACAAATAACAAATAACAAATAACAAATAATAAATAATAAATAATAAATAACAAATAACAAATAACAAATAACACATAACACATAACAAATAACAAATAACAAATAACAAATAACAAATAACAAATAACAAATAATAAATAACAAATAACAAATAACAAATAACAAATAACAAATAACAAATAACAAATAACAAATAACAAATAATAAATAACAAATAACAAATAACAAATAACAAATAACAAATAACAAATAACAAATAATAAATAATAAATAATAAATAACAAATAACAAATAACACATAACACATAACACATAACAAATAACACATAACAAATAACAAATAACAAATAATAAATAATAAATAATAAATAATAAATAACAAATAACAAATAACAAATAACAAATAACACATAACACATAACACATAACAAATAACACATAACAAATAACAAATAACAAATAACAAATAACAAATAACAAATAACAAATAACAAATAACAAATAACAAATAACAAATAACAAATAATAAATAACAAATAACAAATAACAAATAACAAATAACAAATAACAAATAACAAATAACAAATAATAAATAATAAATAACAAATAACAAATAACAAATAACACATAACAAATAACAAATAACAAATAATAAATAATAAATAACAAATAACAAATAACAAATAACAAATAACAAATAACAAATAACAAATAACAAATAATAAATAACAAATAACAAATAACAAATAATAAATAACAAATAACAAATAATAAATAACAAATAACAAATAACAAATAACAAATAACAAATAACAAATAATAAATAACAAATAACAAATAATAAATAATAAATAATAAATAACAAATAACAAATAACAAATAACAAATAATAAATAACAAATAATAAATAACAAATAACAAATAACAAATAACAAATAACAAATAACAAATAACAAATAACAAATAACACATAATAAATAACAAATAACAAATAACAAATAACAAATAACAAATAACACATAACACATAATAAATAACAAATAACAAATAACAAATAACAAATAACAAATAACAAATAACACATAATAAATAACAAATAACAAATAACAAATAACAAATAACAAATAACAAATAACAAATAACAAATAACAAATAATAAATAATAAATAATAAATAACAAATAACAAATAACAAATAACAAATAATAAATAACAAATAACAAATAACAAATAATAAATAACAAATAACAAATAACAAATAACAAATAACAAATAACAAATAATAAATAATAAATAATAAATAACAAATAACAAATAACAAATAACAAATAACAAATAATAAATAACAAATAACAAATAACAAATAACAAATAACAAATAACAAATAACAAATAACAAATAATAAATAATAAATAACAAATAACAAATAACAAATAACACATAACAAATAACAAATAACAAATAATAAATAATAAATAACAAATAACAAATAACAAATAACAAATAACAAATAACAAATAACAAATAACAAATAACAAATAACAAATAACAAATAACAAATAACAAATAACAAATAACAAATAACAAATAACACATAATAAATAACAAATAACAAATAACAAATAACAAATAACAAATAACAAATAACACATAATAAATAAATTGGTTGGTTCTTAAGTTTAGGGGCTGCGACAACGCGGTCATGTAGCCCCGTGTACTTTGGGTGTGTGTAGAATCTGTCTGATAACCGGTGTTAATTGTGATGACTGTATTAGTGTGTGTTATCTGTTTTTTAATTCAAGTAAGGACTGCAGACATTTGAAATTTTCAAATAGTTCCTACTTTTGCCACCAAGCGCTACCGTCAACGACTAATAGTTCAGAACTTAGCCACCAGACGCCACCGCAGTCGGCTCTTGGCAACGAACGTAGGAGCCTAAGAGCGTTGTTTACATTCTTAACCTATCCAATTTAGCTTCACACAGGTGCAATTAGTGGAAGGCTCCTTAACACGCCATAAATCTAAGACATGGGACCGCCGGATTTACTTCCCCTCCGAAGGAAGGCATACTGAGGGATTTTTAACGCTCTTAAAAAATCCGACGACTTCGGCCGGATTCGAACCCGCGATCTTGGACATAGAAGCTCAGCATGCTACCGACTACGCCACCGAAGCTGCCAATAAATAAATTAAATGAAAATTAAATAATAAATATAGACAAAGACAAAAACAAACAAAAACAAAAGTCTTTGTCTGGAGCGTGGCGCTCTATGGAAGTGAAACTTGGACTGTTGGTGCAGCAGAAAAGAGGAGAATGGAAGCGTTTGAAATGTGGTGTTACAGGAGAATGATGAAGATCAGATGGGTAGATATAATATCAAATGAAGATGGTTAGGAGAGATGTTGCTTCTTCTTCTAGTCCCTATCCATTCCGGATGTCGGAAACCATCTTGGCTGTGCTATCTCTATTCTGAGCCGTTTAGAATAACTCTCCCAATGTCTTGAGAGTCCTGTCTCTGTGGTTTTTAGCCAGGAGATTCGTCTGCTGCCAACCCTTCTATTTCCGGGTATTTTTCCTTGCAGTAGATGGTATCTGCTTCTGCTGCGCATAATGTCACCGAGGTATTGCATCTTTCTCGTTTCTACAGTGACCAGTACTTCCATATCCTTTTCCATTCTTCGAGGGCGTAGTTGTTAGCATGCTGAGTTTCTATGCCCAAGGTCGCGGGTTCAAACCCTGCCGAAGTCGTTGGATTTTTTAAGAGCGTTAAAAATCCCTCAGTATGCCTTCCTTCGGAGGGGAAGTAAAGCCAGCTGTCCCATGTCATAGATTTATGGTATGATAAAAAAAAAACTTCCATCAATTAGACTTGTGTGGGCTAAATTATAGGTTAGATATGACTAACGCTGTTAGGTTCCAACGTTCGTCGCCAGGAGCCACCTGCTGTGGAATCTAGTAACCAAGTTCATAACTAGTTAGTCGTTGACGGTGGCGTTTGGTAGCGAAAGTAGGAACTACCTGAAAATTAAATGTGTGCAGTCCTTACTTGAATTAAGAACACTCTAATACAGTCGTCACAATGAACACCGGTTATGAGGCAGATTCTACATACACCCAAAGTACACGGGGCTACATGACCGCGTTGTCGCAGCCCCTAAACTGAGGAACCAACCAACCATTCTTTGAAGGATCTCGGCATTTGTGATATGTTGTGATGTTTCTGGGGAGTGCTAAGGACACATTCTAAGACAGCCAGGAATGGTAAATTTAGGTATGGAAGGATCGAGGACTAGATTTGTAGGGTTAGAAAAAGGTAGGAATATGTTAAAGAGATTGCCTCAGTAAGGTGTTCTGGTTATGTAAGTCAGGACAGCGAGGCATGAGGAGCTACATCCAACCAGTCAAAAGACTGATGACTCAAATATAAAATACAGTACATTGAAAACAATCATGCCCACTCTAGAGTAGTATTGCACTAATGCGTCGTCATCGGCCAATCGTCGGAAATTTTTGATTTACTGTTGAATACGTTAGCCAACATAATTACTGGTTGACGACGTTCAACTGTCTGCATGGCTCAGCAGTAACCTTCTCACCTGCTGTTCCCAACGTTGAGGATCGAATCCTGTCCCAGTCAGCTCGCATTTCAGTGTACGTAAATGTGTGGGAGCCGTGTCAGTAGATTTACTGGCACGTTAAAGATTGCCTTCGGTGCAAAATTACGGCATCCTGGCGTCTCTAGAAGCCGCAGTAGAAAGAGATGTAAAATAAATATTATATATAATTCGTTGAGGCCATCTAGGACCACGTTAAGTCTGGCTACACTTGGCAATTTGTTTCGCTTTCCTCTGCGCCCAGAATTCCCTCATTCTCTGTGAGTGGGCCATCTTGCGCTCCGCTGTCTAAGTGGTACCTTGTCTTCTTTTCGGGTTCGGTGTCACATCTCGGGTTAGCCCATAAGTCAGTATCTTTTTTCGGATGAGATCTCTATTGAAGGCGTGGTCGGGTTTTAGATACAGCATTTTGAAGTGTCTCTGGTATTTATAAACCTGAATTATTATCAGAATCGTATTGAAATCGATTTGAGTTCGGTAGAAAACGTAGTACCCTCAAGTGGGGATACTTTGAGCAAATTTTCAGAACAAGTTATACCTCTTTGGCTGGGAGAAGGGACTTCCAGAGAATTATTGCATCATGATTTGGAACTAAACACAGTCAGTGCAATTTTTGTAAACTTCATGATTTATCAACCAGGTCCTGCCAAATTGTTCCAGAAAATTATGCCGCACATTTTTATCACATTTTGTGTTAATATATAATTGCTCAACGGACAATACACGTTTTCATTCGAAAACATTATGATTTTATATACAATGCCAAGGTAAGGATTTTATTGCTTTGGAGTCGAGTTTTGACTCCCGTGGTGCACTGGCTTGCTCGTGACGTAGTTATACATGTAGCGAAACGTCTTGCAATGGCCTTCTCAGTGTGTGCCAGCTACGCGTCTTGGAAGATGTACCTTTACCAACTGAAGAGCCCAATTGGTACACTGGGGCGAAACGCTAGCAATTTGTTGAGTTATCCCGGACATTGTTATCACATTTTTGTTAACACATTCTTAGGTCACATTGTGTCAATTCTATTGAAAAAATTCCTCTCGGCACGCCGGAAGGCGGAGGTATATTTCACCGGGAACCTGAAACAAAAGCTGTTTGTTGGTCCTAGGCCAAAACTAGACATACGGTACAAGAAGTACAGGTTGAAATATTAGAACAGAAACGATTCAAACAGCGTCCCTTTCTGCACTAATCGCAATTTTTAACATAATGCCTTATTGTAATACCAGGCCGGAACTTGATTCCTTTCTGCACTAAAATATGCGTCTACCCTTACAGGACATGTTTCCACAATTAACTCATTTCACCATATTTTGTCACCCGACACCTTTCTGAAATAAACTATACAATTATGTTGATTCAACGTCTGCTCTTCATAGTAACTTTTAAGTGTCCCGTTTTCAGATCAGAACATTATGTTGTTGTTTCATTTGAGGGGCTTGGCCATTTAGACCCGAGTACTTTGGTGTGCATGTTACTAATATACGCTACAGTAGCCCTTAAATGTTAGACTTATTTATTTTTCTATTTTATAATTTCAAGATGGCGTCTGCACGCAACATTCACGATTATATAATCATAACGTTGGTAACAGAAGGTCCCAGTACTGCGAACATTTGTTTATTGGATCATAAGTTAAGATGCATAGGTCATCCAGGAATGGTTTGGCTGATGACCTTGTATATTGAGCGACCGACAAACGCTTTCAAACATGAAGATATGCTTCTACAAAATTTGGTAGAGATCCGATGACTAGTTTAGTATTAATTTGAATTTAGCTTTGAATATTTGAGTAGCCACCATTTCGTTTTGGTTAAGATGCTGGCGATATGAAACATGACACTGAGATCGCCATCGCTCTGTACCAAATTTGGTGGAATATCATAGGCTATCAATTAATCAACAGTTGCCTATTTATTCTGACATTGCTGATATACAGCTTAGGACCCCACCATTACATAAAGCTCAGAAACTAGTGAATGTAAACTTTGATGTCATGAATCAATGAACTACAGACTGGAACTCAACTTGTACTGCAGAGCTCCGTAATATGCCATCCGTAACTGTGAAGGACCCTGGATTCAATCTACTCAGAAGGACATGGACTAGACGGAACAGAATACTGACTGGTCATGGTGTTTGTGCTGATGCGATGTGCAAATGGAACAAATTACCATCTCCTGCATGTGATTGCGTTGATGAGAGACAATCTCCCTTATTGTACATGATTGTTCATTAAGGGCATATCCAGGCACCCTTGCGGATTTTGTGCGTGTGAGTCCAGATTCAGTAGATTATTTGAGGAACTTGGACATTAATTTGTGAATATGTTGTAAATATGTTGTTCTTCTGTGATATCTAATATTACTGTATGTCAAACGATTAATGATAATGACCAAATTTGGTTCAATTCATTTTCGTCGTCTTTGAATTGATTTGGGGGGGACTAACATACACACGGACGTTTGGTCCCCGTAGATGGAGATGCGCTTCGAGAATGACAAAGAAATGACTTTGGTCTGCATAGTGCGCTTAGTGTGATGACCCGATTCGTGATTTCCAATTTAAAACGCATTCATATCGGAGCGTGTGGGGAAAGGTGATCGAACACATTAGCTTCATGTCCTACAAACATACTTATATCATCTAGAACACTCTTCTCATAATATATCATCAATACTATTCGCTTTCTGACCCTACTTTTTCTGAATTCACCGTCTTTTCTTTTAGACCTCTTATCCCCTTGTTTTATCATCATCGCCTACCTATTCCCCTCTCTTAAAAAAATAGCCGTCCCCCTTCGCACCTGCTCCACCATCCTTCTCGGTCTTCCCAACCGTTCTTCACACACCTTTCTTCTTGGTCTTCCCAACCCTTCTTCCCACACCTTCCTTCTTGGTCTTCCCAACCCTTCTTCCCTCACCTTCCTTCTTGGTCTTCCCAACCCTTCTTCCCACACCTTTCTTCTTGGTCTTTCCAATCCTTATTCCCCACACCTTTCTTCTTGGTCTTTCCAATCCTTATTCCCCACACCTTTCTTCTTGGTCTTTCCAATCCTTATACCCCACACCTTTCTTCTTGGTCTTTCCAATCCTTATTCCCCGCACCTTTCTTCTTGGTCTTTCCAATCCTTATACCCCACACCTTTCTCCTTGGTCTTCCTAACCCTTCTTCTCCACACTTTTCTTCTCGGTCTTCCAAACCCTTCTTCCTCACACCTTTCTCCTCGGCCTTCCCAACTCTTCTTCTACCCACCTTTCTCCTTCGTCTTCCCAACCCTTCTTCTCGATACCTTCCTTCTCGATCTTTCCAAACTTTCTTCTCCACACCTTTCTTCTTCATCTTTCCAACCCATCATCTACGTCATCACTTCGTAGCCTAGTACATTCTCCCCTTCCCAGTTCCACCGTACAGTCATTTTCGAATCTTTATTTGCTGAGAAGCGTTTCTATATTTGTCCTACAACCTTTTACCACTTATCAATTTCTTTTTGTTTTCCTTCACTAAGTCTGGCTATTTGTTACTTCTAATGTTTAAAATATATGCCAGTCAATACTTGAATTAATATATATCTATTATACATTACAGGCTGTTCCAGCCGAGTAGCACACGAGTGAGCAGTGGAGTACTCGCCACCTTGAGTGAGTAAACCTGCAACATGCAATACAGCTCTGCTGTGGGGGCTGCCGTCACTATGCGGTGGATACATCAAGACTGGCAGGAAGCGCATGGACTTGTACTATGACCTTCGCCCAGGAACGTAATGTCTATCACCACCAGTCCCTCTCCAACCGTGCTCCGAGCATCATAGCAGAGTACTCGCGTGTACGCATACTCAAACTCGTGGATTTGGAACAGCCTGGTTTATTATTATCCAACATCCATCCCTCTCACTGGCTCTTGTAAGAGAATGGCAGAAGTGTCGTAGCAACCTTCAGCTGCCCTTACACCAGGAATGCAAGCCTCAGAAACCGAAGATATTAAAGTCCGGAAACCCATCATGGAAGCTAGGTGAGAAGCTCCTGGAAACACATTTTGATGCTGATGAAATCTGGCATGAAGATTGGACCTCTTCAAATCCTGACAGCCTGGGTTTAATTCATCATCCTTCTGGTTTCAACTTACCGAGAAGGGAATGGACATCTCTAAACAGAATCAGAACAAATTATGGCAGGTGTAAATTCTGACTTCAAAAGTGGAGAAAATCTGAAGACCCATTCTGTGACTGTGATAATGTGCCCCAGACCATCCAGCACGTTGTTATGGACTGCCCAAAAACAAGATTCGATGGATCTGTTCAAGAACTACATAGTGACTCTACAGACGCAGTAGACTGGCTGAAATGTCTGGACATTAAGTTTTGAATGTTGGTTGGTTGGTGGTTGGTTCCTCAGTCTAGGGGCTGCGACAACACGGTCATGTAGCCCCGTGTACTTTGAGTGTGTGTAGGTAGAATCTGTCTGATAACCGGTGTTAATTGTGATGACTGTATTAGTGTGTGTTATCTTTTTTGAAATTCAAGTAAGGACTGCAGACTTTGAATTTTTCCAATAGTTCCTAATTTTGCCACCAAAAGCCACAGTCATCGACTACTAGTTCGGAACTTAGCTACTAGATGCCACCGCAGTTGGCTCCTGGCAACGAAAGTAGGAACCTAAGAGCGTTGTTTACTTTCTTAACCTATATAATTTAGCTTCACACAAGTGTAATTAGTGGAAGGATCTTTTACATGCCATAAATCTATGACATGGGACAGTCGGCTTTACTTCCCCTCCAAAGGAAAACATACTGAGGGTTTTGAATGTTGACATGTAAATAATCCCTCCCTTTATTATTCTGCTGAGGTCCCATTCCAGTTTTGTACCGAAAATAAGGTCCCATTAACACCAACCTACACATATGGGGTACCTACAGGTTCAGCATAACCCAATGCGTAAGCGAAACGCACTCACTTACTCTTTAAATGCCTCACAATTAAATAAATACCTTAAAACATGTATATTTACAATGAAATAATGCAACACGGTAACCATGGTAACAGAATCTCAAAGGTCCATCTATTTCTGTAAGACGCAATACAATTCCAATTATTACATTACTGTGAAAGTTTCCAGACAGTTATAAGGTTATCACTGAACAAAATTAAGCTGTAAAATTCATCAATACATACAGTATAATGCGCTTAAGGGGGTCAAGGGGCAGTCTAGAATTTTTTCACGCAATTTTCAGATATGAGTGTGGTACGAAAGGTCTTTTTCACCCGACTATAAAGGGTCTCTGAAAACAACATGTAAAGGCCCTTAAATTAACAGTGTCTGTGATATTCCCAGAAAACTCACTTCGCTCTGATATACCTATGATGGAATGACAAACCCCTAACCACTGCACCAGTAGCTGAATTGATAAAGTCTGATCATTCATACCAAGGATAAATCAGTCATAGCATTCATGATTGAGATTTTGCTAAGTGCACTCTTTACAACTAGAATATTCGCGGGCGAAGCCGCGACGGGTAATGCTAGTAGTATATATAATTGTAAGATAAATCTATTTATAATATATCCTTGTTTTGCCCTACGATATAAATAAATATATTATAGTACATGTTTCGACCTGACATTGAGACAGCCCAATTAAGAATGACGATACTAATCATGTACTTAAGTCTAACGATGAATGTTTCATATGAAAAAATTATCTCAAGAAGATATTCTCAACAAATCATTGTTTCGAAGGGAGGTTGATAAATTTAAAGGATTTCAGGAAAAACCCGGCTCAAAAACCAAGGTCATCTGGTCTGAAGAAAGAAGGAGGAGACTCAGCTAACGCATGAAGAAATTCTGGGAGGAGAAGAGATTGCTCACCGCGGTCCACGGTATGCCAAAAACGAGAGAAGAAGAATTAAAAGAATAACATAAAACCTAAACTGGATATCCTTACAATGTAATTAAAATATAATATGGGGCTTCACATTAAAAATTCCACAAATACAGATAGAACAAGTACTTCCGTGAAAAACTATACAGCCTATTTTCATATAACCTACTTATGTTAACTGCCACTATCAACATACAAAATTTCTGTTTGATTGCTGTAATAGATTCGTAGATATTGAGAACAGTCTAAATATTGCGGATGGTCGGCATGTTGGATTTTTATATAAGTAGGTCCTAGAGGTATGTACTGTTACATGAAGATTATTGTGTACGTGTAGTATTCAAACTTCAATCGCTTGATTAGGATACAAGAAATAAAAGCGGGATTTTAAAATTTCGCTCAGCTACCATCTTGAGGTTACGTAAACAATTCAACTAAATTTGATACCAGTGCATTACAATGAGTATAAACATTTCCTGTACCAAGTTTCATTGCGTTTGCATCATTAAATCGCAAGAAAGGTCTATTTAAAATTTTCAACTTCGCTTGGCCGCCATATTCGTTTTGTAGTTTTAAAAGTCTTATAGATGAACTTCCTGTAGCGCCCTTTATCTCCGACCAACATTTCAGGGTTATACCGGTAATAGTTTCAGAGATAGAGAATGTCGGTGAAATATTTCGCTCAGCCGCCATCTTGAGGTTAGGTAAACAATTGAACGAAGTTAGATGTCACTGCATTACAATGTGTATAAACATATACTGTACCAAGTTTTATTGCGTTTGGTTGGTTAGATCGCGAGAAACGTATATTTAAAAGTCGCAAATTCGCTTGGCCGCCATGTTAGTATTGTAGTTACCAAGTTTTCAAAAGTCACATAGGTGAAGTTTTAGTAGTTCCCTTTATCACCGTAAAATATTCCAGGGTGATATCGGTAATAGTTTCGGAGATATTGAATGCTGGTGAAATATTTGGCGCAGGCGCCATGTTGGATTGGTGAGACGTAACAAAATTTGAAGGACACGGTCGGGGTCGTCTGGAATAGTGATATGAACTTACCAAGTTTCATTGAAATCGCTCCAGCCGTTTAGAAGTTATTATGGGGGACACACACCATCACACACGCACACACAAGACAGACACACGGGCAAAAGGTGGTCTCAAAAGCCTTTTTTTTTTCGTTAATAAAAATAGGCTAAAAACTTGTAATTTTGCAATAAGTGAACGTAAATAAAATATTGGGCTTTGCACTTCGACCGGTAAAAGAAAAGGTAAACAAACAATTTTCCCGCGTCGTGCGATTTCAAATTAATTGGCGCTAGATTCAGTTTGAAAACAGACATATTTAGCGGGGAAGATACTAGATTGGCAAGCCTGGGAGGACGGAGTTATACGTTGTCATGAAGACGTGGGGAGCTGGGCCGAAAGGTGACAACAGTACTGTATTGAGACCGTCGGTGGAGCTGTCAGGATAGCCAACGACCGAAATGACTTCCCTAACATCTCATCCGTCGGATATAATTGCCGTGAGGATCAGGTGAACTTCCTAATAGGCCAAAGCGGCACGAGAAACTGTAGTCCACAGGGATCGTGGCACATGGTGACGATGGTCATAGACTGCCTAAGGAAGGGTTCACCTTAAAAACTAGACTGAGAAAATAAACATCCAGACTTATGTAAAACACCGTGAAAATTTAGTGTTAAAATTCACAAGCCCCTAACCTAGTTCGGAGGGTTTCAATCGGCTAGTCCGCAAGCTAATAAACAAACAAAAATAAAGAGCAGGTCCCTACCTGAGAAGTTACGGAAAACCCTCGCGAAAGATCTATCTCACAATAATAAAGCAACAACAGCAACACTAGGAAAATGGTACGACGCAAGTCCCTAGGTCAAGTTACAAGATCAAGCTAATATCAGAATTTACATTTAACAGGGTAGCAAAACAAATCTAAGTTAGGATGATACCATCTCCACGTTTACATTTAACGTTAATTCATCTAGCTAAGTCCTGTCAGTTAATAACAAAATTTACGGCGATGACGTCCGTAAGAGAAAACAAATACATTCAAAGCTAAGTGAACAGCCATGTAAAGAAACATTTAATAATTCTTAGAAACTACGTGATAACAGCACACAATAAGGTAACATGTAGGATTCATACACTTGTACATCATAAGTAATTAATAAAAGAGACACAGTTTTATTAAAATGCCTGCCTGCACCTTGGTTTACTCTTTGTAAGCCATAGTCATCTAATGTGTGTAGTTACGGTGACGACTGCGTAGTTAAGACTACGTCTAACATCGCATGGCCTGTGCTCCACAAGCTACGAACTCAAGGTTCGAGCATGCTTCAGGTCGCTTCAATAGTGTCAGCTGTCTTCAAGTCATTTCCTCCAGGAAATACCTTCATAAGCACGGCTATGTCAGCAGGTTCCTAATGCAAAAGAACAAAGTTAGATAGAAAGAATTCGTTAGTTAGCTTTTGTTTTACCAAAATTATGCGTTTTATTATTAAGATGTCGGTTTAGGTTTATCGTTGGTTTATGGCGAATAATACTGACAGTAGCCTGGGCACGGAGTGTCTCCACTGAGATCATTCTCCACCAAAAAGCCTCGACTCAAAAGTCAGAATACAATCAACGAGCAATAACAACTCGGACACACAATAACACAAGTTACCAGCGGCGCAAAGCTCGCGTTCAATAACTCTGGGATGGGCCTGCACACTCAGTAACCCTCCAATAACATCTGATCAACGGGAACAATCCCGGACAAGGTACACACAAAATACCTTTATACTGTACAATAAATTCCTCCTTTAACAGCGTAGCCTACAACATACTATAGAAAACCTGACATAACTGTACACGTCAAACGACGGTACACGCAACAGCGCGTTTAACTAACAAAAAACAATCTATAAAAACATGTGATCAGATACAAGAATGGACACTGGGTTCCATGAG
Source organism: Meconema thalassinum (assembly GCA_946902985.2). Classification (NCBI taxonomy): domain Eukaryota; kingdom Metazoa; phylum Arthropoda; class Insecta; order Orthoptera; family Tettigoniidae; genus Meconema; species Meconema thalassinum. The sequence continues at coordinate 57,015,185 of OX336401.1, read as the reverse complement.
CTAAGTTGCAATGAAAGGAAAAGCGAATACAACAAGCATTCTGTCTCTTGTCAAAGTAATTCTGTCTCACAATAACAAGCGTGCGCTCAAGGGCACTGGGTCACAAACCAGTTTGCGTCGCTACAGGCTACAACATTCCTGCGCGGCTGACACAACACTCTAACTATCAAGGCCGGCGATTTAAACAAAATAAAACTGTACATCTGGCCTCTCAATAAAAACTTTACCATAGGTTATAAACCTCGAAGAATACGAGTATAAAAACACGCTATAAATCTGAATACAATAATATAATTCCGTCTTCCAAACCAAAGACATCTAAATAATAGCAATGCCACTATTGCTGGAGCTCTTTGCTCTCAAAGATATAATTCAGTAGTTGCTTGTACAACATCAAATAAATACGTGTATTCACATGACACTATCAAAATAATAATTGTGGCGCAGATTCCACACTCTGGATCTGCTTAATGATTCGTTGGGAACTGGGTTCGATGCTAGACAACGAAACATCCCTTTCACTTATTAGGTCCACACTTGACCAAGAATGGCTTCTGAGCTCATTTCAAATGAATTATAATGCAGTTACAAAACTGGTAATTACAGTCGATTACCTAACTGATACGACTGTTCTAACGAAGTCAGGGGTGTTACAAAGACTGGCTGCAAAGAATGCAGTTAAAGTAATAACCATGGCATCTGATTGGCATAACTAAAGTCAGCATAGTCTTGAAAAATCACCCCAAATAGGGTTGAACAAAGTAGCCTCAAATGACTACGGTCACGTTTAGCAAAAGATAGGCATTGACGTTCTACGACGTTCATCAAGCTGCACCAGGGCTGACCAAAATGTCTGACCCAAGGGTATCTCACTCTAACTGAAATAAATGACATCTAATTAGACTAGTTACATTCCCTACCTATAAAAATGGCTGACACTGAGTTCGGTTGGTTCACAAACTACATTTAACCTACTATACCACCAGAAACTAGAACGGGAAAGGGTGTACAAAAACTCACGAAATGGAGGAGCTCTCACTCAGCCCTCAGTTCAACGACAAGGGTTGTACAAATTCATCCCTGGCTTTCCGGAACGGTATCATCCTCATCAGGATTCCCATCTGGACTTCTCCAAAGACCAGGGTTCGATCTGTCCCTGTCGACAACCTCGTGGATGTACTGGATATGCCTGGGAATGGCATCCTGGGTTCCTTCCTCCTCGTTCGCTGTTCTGGAAGTTCCACCATCATGCTGGTTCTAATAGAAACATCACCCTCATACCATGATGGTATTAGCCCATGATGTCGGTCTCAAACATGGTGTAGAATAGTCTGATCGCGTGGGTGGTAAAATAAATCGTGTAGCAGTTCATTCTTTCACTTCAAAAATACAATGTTCGTAGTAAATGTTACAGGCTTTAATCGCAATAGATAACACAGCCTTTATTTCGCAGATATGAATTAATACGTGGGCAAGCACTGTTCTGTGGTTCTTCACGTGGGCTGACGCCACTTTTACATCACGTAGCATCCGTGAAATGTGCGTCGTTTTGGAATTAAAAAATCCACTATGGCAATTCAAATATGTTATACATTCATAATCACACTTATTCAAAGTAGTTATAACACGTTTACCTCTATATTTTTCACCAGGCACTTGGCCCTCCACAAACACGTGGGTACAAAAATGTGGTGTTACGGTAATGTTATATAATTCACTATACTTGCCAATTATTTCACAATATGCTTCTAATTGCTCACTGCGCATAAATAACAGTGATTTGTAGTATTCTCGTGCTCGATGGCACCTGATAATAACTTCCACACTAAACAGCGGATATTTTCTACGTCTTATAGGACGGATGCAATTTCACGCCTACACGGGGCGGATTCTCCAGACGTAGGCAAAGCACTGAGTTCCTCTAGGAAGTAGGTCGTCAAACCGAAGTCGTTGAGTGACTACTTACATTCCTGTTTGCGTATCTGCAAGGGTATTACCTTACCTTAAGTGAAATAAACATTCTCCAAAATGTTTTAATAATGCAGCATGACAAAATGGAATATTCTGAGTCTCGTGGAGAGATAAAATTAATTAATAAAACCTCAGATAAATAATTAGCAGACTTCACCAAAGTCAAAAGTGCGATTCACCGCTACTTCAAAGAGTATAAAGTGAGCTCTCAGCTCCACGTGGCTTTCTGGGTGTGTTCAAAGCTACTACATCCCATGATAAATGTTCTGTTACAAAAAATATTACATGAACCTTAGCTGAGCGGGTTCAGTATATAGCATGAGTTCTAGACTCATCAGCAAGCATCATTATTTACCTTAATAAATACCAGTATAATTATATCGTATGACCTCGGGTGCCGGGTGCAAGCTTTGTTAATTGACTCCCAGAGGGCAGCTTGCATGTCGAATTTCGTCATTCCTTTGAACGCTATGAAAGTCAAGAGGTTAGATATATAAGCTCCTCGACACTACAGCGCTTTCTAGTAGAGAATGGAGGAACTTTGTGTTGGCGGAAAATACCGAGATTAATTTTGCCATTATGAACACGGCCTACTGAGTTATAATGGGTTCTTTAATATGCCAACAACGTATGACATGCATATCGTGACTTTCCACGGTGAGGAGCGAACCTGCAAGCTTGGGCTTGGTAGTCCGACATGTTGACCACTCACCCACCGTGGCAAGCTACCAGTAGTTATTGTTTACTAGCTATACCCGGCAAGCGTTGCAATGCTAATCAAAGACAGAAAGAATGAATGGAAAATAATAATAGTGTTATTGGTTTTACGTCCCTTTTAACAATTGCAGCGTACGGCCCATCCACAATGTGCAGTCGGCAGTCGATAGTTGGTAGTTGACAGCTTAGCCATTCAGAATGGGCAGTCTTAACGACTGTTATGAGTAAATTATATTGAAATTATTTTATTCCTTGTGTACATGGGCGTTGTCGATAACCTCAAAACTTGCAACATGGATGATTTGGAGATGGACGTATTATTTTGTTATTAGTAACTGGTTCCGTGTGGAAGCCTCCGTGGCTTAGGCGGCAGCACGCTGGCCTCTCACCGCTGGGTCCGTGGTTCAAATCCCGGTCACTCCATGTGAGATCTGTGCTGGACAAAACGGAGGCAGACAGGTTTTTCTCCGGGTACTCCGGTTTTCCCTGTCACAATTTCATTCCAGCAACACTCTCCCTTATCATTTCATTTCATCTGTCATTCATTTAATCATTGCCCCAGAGGAGTGCGTCAGGCCTCGGCAGCCGGCACAGTTCATATCCTCGCCGCTAGATAGGGGCTTCATTCATTCCATTCCTGACCCGGTCGGAGACTGGAAGCAGGCAGTGGATTTTCATTTTCAACTGGTTCCGTGTATTTAAGATTAAAAAGGTCCGTGTTGCGAAGGTATTTCACTTATATGTTCTTTGCACACGACACAATACATCAACGTGGCGTCGGTTTCTGATCTGCTCTGATTGGCTGTTACATTGCTGCAGTCGGGTAGTTGGCTGTAGAAGATGAAATTGTAGACTGCCGACTGCTAAATGCCAGCTACCGACTGCAACTGCATGTTGTGTATGGTGCCTATAGTATACACGGGGACGACCACGACTGCCGACTGCCAACTACCAACTACTGCGCATTGTGGATGGGCCTGAACATCGAGGTCATTTGCCATTAATGATAATATTTACCGAAGTTCATTTTTTGAAAGGACTCGCACGTTATTTATTGTAAAATGGATTTTCTAATTCGGAAAACTTAGTGGGCGTGCGCACAACAGCTCACCAAAGTTAATTTCTTGAAATGGTTCGGGCTCATCACTCATTTGTTGAAACTAATCGTGCGACATCTAATGTAAAATTGATTTACTTATTCAGAAACATTTCATTTTCCAGGTAGAGTGTCACATTAATATAATTCGTGAGTGTAATGATCGGCTTTCTCCTTAAGGACCACTCTTGCTAAAGGTAGTGAGAGTCACTTCATCTCCATATGGCTTCTCCACTCCTGTTCACTTTCAAGTAATACAAGCCGAGCAATACGAATTCTAAGATAATTTAAAAAATTGAAAGCAAACATCAATACATTTACTATCACAAAATTCTTAATTAAAGATTTGTGAACAGGCTTCAAACCGCATTGGGTTCATCAGCAGCACAAAACTACAGTATATGAAAGTGAAACTTAAAATTATTATAATTAAATTACAATAAACTATTTATTACCTTTAGTCAATATTTAGTACATTGAAACCGTAGCGGTTTCGGTCGCATTGAGAACTTTTTTGTCATAATAGAGGATACTATAAATATTTTTGTTCCAAAAGCTCACAGGGTAAAGTTTCAAAAACAGATCCGTTACAAACATTTCGTCGAGGACAAGAACTGTAGGGGTAGACCAAGGTTAGAATATGTTAAACAGATTGCCTCGGATGTAGGGTGTGGTAGCTATGTAGAGATGAAACGATTAGCTCAGGACAGAGAGGCTTGGAGGGCTGCATCAAACCAGTCAAAAGACTGAAGACTCAAACAACAACAACAACAACAGCATAAAAAGTCTTGATAAAACAGCGTTGAATTGAAGAGATGTGTATGTGAAAATATATATGCTGAATAAGTTAGGATATAAATAATGGTTGATGTTTATTTGCAAGGTAGAGAGAACTTTGGAAATAGGTGTGACCAAGTTATTATGAAATGGTAAGAAGTGTATTCTACACATTTACTTATCCTATACCACGCTTCTCAATGTGACCGAAACTGCCACAGTTTCGAAGTACTAATTATTGACCTAGGTAATAAATAGTTTATTATAATTAATATGTCAATAAGGAATCAGACTATCGTGCTCATTGTTATGTAATTTTATAATTAAATTAATCTAATTATAGCTACTTAATAAAAATAATAAGATCCTTAAAACAGTAGGAATAATAATTAGAATATGCCTAAATAAACTAATATCATTGGAGAATAGCTTCAAATAACACAGTCTGTAAACATTCACACTCACACAACACACAAACCGCCGCTACACTGTAATGAAATACACTCATTAGTTGCAACTACCCACGAGTCACCTGGGCTAATGTATGAGGGCCATTCAAATGAAAGCCCGTCAGTACGTATAACGTTGCATTAGTCCTACGATGGCAATTGGAGGCTAAGGATGGCACCACCTAACTGCGTCTATGGTCAGGGCCGGATTTAGATTTTATGCCCTCCTAGGCCGGTGGGTTTTTGCCGCCCCTCTTCATACCATCGTGAAGGAGGGAGAATTTAGACCTCAGAAAGGTCTTTGTGAGGGTAATTTTTAGCCTACTTTTCACATTTTCCAAACATGAGACTTATGAGATCGGGCAAATGTGTGTCTGTCTGTCTGTCTGGCTGTGTGTGTGTGTGTCCCCTATCAACTCCTAAACGGCTGGAGCAATCGAAACCAAATTTGGTAGGAGTAAAGATCTATACCTGAATATCTCACGGCCATATTTGAAAATGATGTCACTGCTACCAACTGCTAAAAAATCGCAATTGAAATTTGAGCTCCATGTTGGATATCTTGGAAGGTATGAATGGGAGCTATTTCAAAATTGGCACACGTATAGATAATAATATTGCAGTTTAATTTCCAGGAGGCCATACATAGCAGTGTTGCCAAAATGATTATAAGCCTGCTGATAGGTCCAATTTTTAAATGCATATAACTTCTACATATCAATTGGATTTCAACCAAATTTTGTATGTTGTATGTGTACATAACCAGATATGAATGAGCGTATTCTTAAGACCCACCAGGGCTGCCAACTGTTAATAAGTGCTCTTAATTTATTTTATCCAAATACCAATATATCAGAAAGTATGCAAGCCGACAGCTTTAAACTATGCACACGTATAGTACCTGACATTCTATATTAATTTGGAGTAACTTATATACGTCAGTGCTACCAACATGATTCTAAGCCTGCTGAGAGGTCCAACTTTAAATACATGTAACTTCTATACTATCATTTGGATTTCAACCAAATTCCGTATGTGCTATGCGTACCATAACAGCTATGACTATACGTATTCTTAAGAGCAACCAGGGCTGCCAACTGTTATTATGTGCTGTCTCTATTTTTGTTACCTTAATATCAATATATCAGAAAGTATGCAATCCAATAGCTCTAAACTTTGCACACGTATAGTACCTGACATTCTAGATGAATTTTGAGTAACTAATATACGTCAGTGCTGCCAACATGATTCTAAGACTGCTGATACGTCCAATTTTTAAATGCGTGTAACTTCTATACTAACTAATGGATTTCATTCAAAATTGACACAACAATAGATCATATTATTTCAGATTATTTCTGAACAATACATGTATGTCATTGTTGCCAACATGATTTTACGCGCGCTGTTAGATCCAATGTTTAACTGCATGTAACGCCCATGCTATCCTTTGGACTTCAATCAAATTTTGTATTCTGTACCTTAAGAGATGGAACTAAGAATATATTCAGTCACCAGGGCTGCCAACTGTAGTTCTATATTAGGATGATGATGATGATAATTGTTGTTTTAAGGGGCCTAACATCTAGGCTATCGGCCCCTGATGGTTTGGGTGATCGTGAAGATGAAAATGAAATGTAAACTTAAAACTAAAACTAACTACCAACCTACATACTAGAAGAAGAAATGGAAAACTAAAGGAGAATAAGGCAAATAAAGGACAGGAGGAAAAGAAATGCCCTCAACCCTCGAAGAATGCGGATTGAGGGACTTGGAAGGAAGGAGAGCCATGAAAGGCAGATAGGAAAGTGAAAGAGGAGAGGGTCCGCCCCGAAGGTAAGGGACAAAAGGGGAAAACGGACCCAGCTCAGGAATCCCTCGGGGTCGCCAACACCCGAACTCACCAGCCGTGAGCCCCTGAGGGTGTAGCATTATCTAGCGTGCACCAGAAGTGGTGGGGCTACATACACCCTGCCTCCTTAAGGACCTTGAGTACAAGGCAGGAGGTAAAATGAAAAGAAAAAGAAGGCTGACCCCTCACAGAAGGAGGGTGTCAGGAAAGATGAGACAAGGGCCAATTAAGGCGGGAAAGGAAGAGACTCCCTAGGCCTCGGATACCCTAATACCGTCGGGGTCGGAGGAGAACAAGAGTTGACCAAGTGAGGTCGACAGGAAAGAAGACGGAGAGGAGCCCGGCACAAGTAAGTGGAAGCAATGCCGGACTCAGCTGGGGCCCCGTGGTCGCCAACCCACGCCCACTAGAAGTGAGCCCCTGGGGGATCTATATTAGGCTACATTATGCCAGGTATACAGTATTTCGAACTAATTTTAAATGTCGATATTACCAACTTAATTTTGTCATTATTCTAGATAGATCTATGTAGATTAATCATTGGCATGAATCTTAAATTTTAATAAAAGTAGGCTCGTTAGTTCATCACGGAGCTTCTTGTTATTTTATTCTAATGTATGGTGAAGTAAAATCAATTAAATAAATTAATATAATGAGAGAATCAACTGTTTCTAAATTTATATAAACTATAAATAAATAGGCCAACGAGATATTATCATAAGTTTAAACCATTTAAGACTCATTATTAGGGTTCGGAAGTTTAAGACCTAAAGAAGTACAAAATATGCCAGCAAATATGCCCTAAAAACTAGCTAAATATGACCTAAAAACTATAAAATATGACCTAAAAACTATGAAATATGACATGATTTTTGGGATACCGGTAGGTAGAGTATCACTAACATAAAGTAAATGCCAAATGACGTCCGTAGAGGAGCGCCTTCTTGGAATCAGGTTTTCTAAACCAACTATCTGCCTGTTCAGGGAAAAGAAAGAAAAATATATCTACTACACTATTCGGAAATCGAGTGTTTGAAACTCGACGCAGATAACACGTACCTTGTTAGCGACGCCTCAATTTAAACAACAATGCTGAAATTATAACCAAATATCACTAAAATATAACCAAATATGACCAAAACAATAAAAATGGCCGAAATGTGCATTTATAGGCAATGTCAAATTGCTTTAAACGTGGTCAGGGACCCGTCATTCAAACTTATTTTTCATATTTCGGGTAAAATGAGCTCAGGAAAAAAATATGACTTTTCCTTAACATCCGAACCTTACTCATTATACACTTACAGATATTCAGATATACATACACACTACAGCATACAACCTACAACTATACATAATGAATTAAACTAAAGCTGAAGTCGAAAAATCTGCTGTTGCAAAACATTTGTTGGAATATGATGACCACAATATATATATATATATATATATATTTTTTTTTTATTTAGTCAATTTACCCTCTAGGTTGGTGGAACCCACGGACTCAGCGAGGGAACTCACCACTACCGCCTCTATGGGCAGTGTCCTGGAGCCTGGAACATCTGGTCGGGATGGATACAACTCGGGAGGTGTGATCAGCACTTCGCCCAGGCGGCCTCACCTGCAAAGCGAACAGGGGCCTCATGAGGGATGGTAAGGGATGGAAGATTGGGATGGATAGGCGAGGAAGAGGGAAGGAGGCGGCCGTGGCCTTACAGTAGGTATCCTGGCATTTGCCCGAAGACGAAGTGGGAAACCACGGAAAACCACTTCGAGGATGGCTGGGGGGGGGGGATCGAACCCCCTCTACTCATTTGGACCACCCGAGGCTGAGTAGACTCCGTTCCAGTCCTCATACCACTTTTCAAATTTCGTGGCGGAGCCGGGAATCGAACCCAGGACCTCCGGGTCGGCAGCTAACCATGCTGACCGCTACGCTACGAAGGCGACCCCACAATATAAATTGGAAAAGTGTAGACGTGTACTGTAGTCTATAACATTTTATGGAAATTTTCTGCAAAAAAAAAATTGCGGATTAATTTTACGCCCTTCAGCATGGTGCGTCCCTAGGTCGGGGCCTATTGGTAAATCCAGCCCTGTGTATGGTGGCACCATCTATTGATACAGCGACTGCAGCGTGCGCAACCATTGACGTTGCATAGCGACCGTGTGGTTTCACGCCGAACAGGACGGGGTCACACTACTGAACATGAAGGCGAGTAGGCAGGAACAACGAGGAGTGATTCGATTTTTAGCGGCGGAGGGAGTTGAAGGCCGTGAAATGTATCGACGGACGAAGGCTGTGTACAGTGGTACAGTCTGTATCGTTCAAGTATTGTGGAATGGCGAAAAAAAAATCCTTGAGGGGTGAGAGTAACTGGAAGACGATGCTCGTCCTGGACAGGCTCATCGTGTCATCACACCTGAAATGATTGTGCTTGTGAATGCTTTAGTCTTGGGCAACCGCAGAATCACCGAGGACACGATCTATCGGTTACTGGGTATTAGCGTGGGCACCATTCACACCATAATGCATCAACACTTGAAATTCCGAAAAGTTGGTGCGCAGTGCACAGTGGGTCAACATCAAAATCTAGGAGGACAAAATTATTTATTTTAATAAAAAAAAAATATATATTACTTCTACAGCATTCTCATATAATTGCCGCTCACTATTCTGGGATATAAACGCATCTTAGTGTAAATCTGTCACCACTGTTCGAGCAGTCTGAATTGGAGGGTGAATTTAAGTGGCTGTGGTTTGGTTGTCTTTGTGGTTAGTGTGATGCTTTAAGATGGAATATGCAGCTGAAGATATCATCTTTGTAACGTGTTTCAGCTATTAATAGACGTAATTGTTACGTAATTTTAGCTATATTTGCATTATATATTATTATTATTATTACATAATTGTTGCCCTTATGGACAGTGTTTGAACTTAAGTATCTCATGATGTCACAATTTTCACTTCTTTCCCTTCTTCTCTTCCCAAAATCTCTTCATCCTTTGACTGTGCTCCTGTTTCCTTTGTTCCGTCCACAATGTTCCTATCTTCTTCCTTTCACTTACTAAAAATTTGGCGTTCTTAATTTTGTTTCTGAATTTTTCTCTGTCTTCTATCATTTGCTTGTTGATCCCTAATTGCTTTAAATCGTCTTCTATTTCATGATAACAATTTGTTTTCCTTTTTGAACTGTTTACTACATCAAAGATTTTCTTTGTAAGTCGTTTATTGTTCATTCTCTGTATGTGCCCGTAGAAAGTTAGTCTGCGTTTTCTAATGATATCTGTGAGTCTGTCTGTGTGTTCATATAGCTCTTTGGTAGGTCTTTTCATCTATATCCCATCTCTGTGTACTGCTCCAAATATTTTTCTCAGAATTTTACGTTCAATTTTTTCTGTTTCTGTGATGCCAGATGCTCAAATTGTGGTCGTTTCTGACGCATACAATGCTTCTGGTAATACAACTGTTTTGTAGTGTCTAAGTTTGGCCTGTCTTGATATGCTTTTCTTATTATAATGTGACCATGTAAGTTTGTATGCTTTCTGGAGTTTTTCCGTTCGTTCTATGTTAGACATCTTGTTTGAACCTCCTATTTGTATATATTCTCCTAAGTACTTCAATTTTTCAACTCTTTGTATGGATCCATATATGGTATGCATGGTTTGTATATTGTTGGTGTGTCGTTCCATGTATTGGGTCTTCTCATAAGATATCTGTAAACCTGTTTTAGCAGCTATTTCATGTAATCGTTCCAGTGCTTCCTTTGCCTCCTGTGTGTTATTGCTAAGGCTACGTCATCTGCAAATGCCAGACATTTTATGATTGTTTTTGTTTCACGGGTCCTTCCTAGCTGTATTCCTTTAACTTGTTCCTCCCACTGCTTAACAATTTTGTCTAAGACCATGTTGAACAAGATTGGTGAGAGGCCGTCTCCTTGTTTGACACCTGTGCGTATATGAAAGGGTTCTGAAATTTCACCCATGAACTTAACTTTAGAGGTGGTGTCCGAGAGCGTTAGTTGTATAAGTGCCCTGTTTTTTTTTTTTGTCAATGCCATATTCTTCCAGTACTGCAAATAGCGTTTGTCTATCAATGCTGTCGTATGCTTTTTTAAAGTCCACAAAGGTAACTACAGTGTTTTTTGTCTGTCTGACTTTCAGTAGTGTTCTCAAGTTCCAGATCTGTTCGATGCATGATCTCCCTTTTCTGAAGCCTGCCTGGTATTCTCCTATTTGTGGATCTGCTTGTGGTTCTAGTCTGTTCAATAACACTTTAGAGAATATTTTGTAAGCGACTGGCACTAGAGAAATCCCTCTGTAATTATTTGGATCTGACTTATCACCCTTTTTATGTAATGGGTGGATCAATGCACATTTCCATTCCTCTGGCATTTTCTCTGTGATCCAAATGTCTGTGATGATCTTATGAATTGTTTTGGTGATGTTTTTATCTTGAAGCTTCCATACTTCAGCAATAATGCCATCTTCTCCTGCCGCTCTGTTATTTTTCATTTGTTGTATGATCTCCTCTATCTCCTCTATTGTAGGTGGAGTAGAATCGGGATTGGATGTGGTTTTTTGGAAGGTCAATTTCTCCGTGGGTTCTGTACAATTGAGAAGATTATTAAAGTATTGTTTGAGAATTGTACAGTTTTCTTTCGTGTTCGTTTCCAGGGACCCATCTGTTCTTCGAAAGCAGAGGCTAGGAGGCTGATAACCCCTAATATTTTCTTTGAATGTTCTGTAAAAATTTCTTGTGTTATTTCTCTTAAAATCTTCTTCAATTTCTTTTAGCCTGTTGTTGTCGTTGCATTATATAATATTTAACTATTATTTTTTAAATTATATTTTCACTTATATTTTTAGTATGTCGCGTCACTCTGCGTCACTTTCTACTTAATGTTAAAATGTAGATAAAGTCTTGTAGTTTACGCCTGTTATAAGATTTTTTGCATCTTTTTGCAACTTACTTAGTTATTTTACGTTTTATAAGATGCCACGCAACCAGTTCTCACACGTTTACAACTGTTTGAGGCACCGGGTTCGACGATTATGTCAAAAGTGGAACTTTGTGACTTTGTTAGAAGTAAATTAGGGGTAGAAAATTGTTCCGAAGATATAACTGAATGCTCCATCCAACTCCAAGCCATAGACAATTTCTTGCATGTGTAGACGTAGCTTAAAAATGGTCTTAACTGATGTTTATTATGAAGTAAACAAATTATATACGTAGCTTTCACTCTAAATTCATGATTAAAACGTCAAAATAATTTTGTCCCCCTAGATTTCAATTTTGACCCACTGTGCAGTGGGTTCCTCACCAACTGACCGCCGAACAGCGCAATACTCGAATGGCGCTGTCTTTGAGTCATCTGCAACGTTATCATGAGGAGGAATACGGCTTTCTGTCGCATATCGTCACTGGTGACGAAACATGGTGTCACCATTTTGAACCGGAAAGCAAGCGTCAGAGCAAGCAGTGGAAACATGCGACTTCACCACCTCCAAAGAAATCAAAGGCCGTGCACACCAGTTCTGGTAAGGTCATGATGTCCTTCTTTTTTTTTACCACAAGGGCCCACTGCATGTCGAGTTCCTGGAACGGGGAACCACCATCAATGTTCAGCGTTATCAAGCCACTTTACAGAACCTTAGACGAGCTAAAGTCGAAACCCAGACATGTTGTCCAAAGGTGTTATTCTCCTGCATGATAATGCCCAGCCACACACTGCCAATGCGGTGAAGACGAGATTGCAGCAGTTTCTATGGGAAATGCTGGAACATCCACCGTACAGTCCAGACCTTTCTCCGTGTGACTTCCATGTTTTTGGACCTCTCAAACAAGCTTTCGCGGACTTCGATTACAACGGACGCCGAAGTTTGTGAATGGGTCCAGACCTGGATCCGACAGCAGCCTACTAGCTTCTTCAAAGATGGAATCGACCGGCTAGTGTCGCAATGGGATAAATATGCCACCGGTTTTGGCGACTAGTTGTGTATTTATGTTTGAGTTTGTAAACTAGTTACCATTACTTTACACAAGTGACCGGGTTTCAGTTGAATGCCCCTTATAAAATGCGCACAACTCACCAAAGTACATTCGTTGAAACGATTAGCACGCTAACACTCCACTGTAAATAACCCAAAGTTTGTTTGTTGAAACGATTCGCGCATCAATACGCATTTGTTGAAATGACTCTCACACCACCTATTGACAAATGGATTTACTCATTTAAAACATTCGTGGGAGTGCGCACAACATCGCAATCAGTTGAATGGTATATGAACACATACGGGAGCTTGTTGAAGCGATTCGCACGTTACCATTTGTTGAAACTTTTCATACACCACCTATTGTATACTCGGTTTACTAATTCTGAAACCTTCGCGAGAGTGCTCACAACACGCATACGGTACTTTGTTGAAACGATTCTCACATCATTCATTTAATGAAACTTTTCGTGAGCTACCTATTGTACAATAGATTTACTAATTCTGAAACCTTCGCGAGATTGCACACAACTCACCAAAGTTTCAATCACAGTCGAATGAATGGTATTTGAACGCTGTTGTATCGTTGTTAAAACGTTTCTCGCGACATCATTTATTTGTTGAAATGACTCGCACACGACCTATTGTAAAATGGATTTTGAAATTCAGAAATATTTGCGAGAGTGCACACGACAACTCACCAAAGTTTCACCACAATCAGATGAATGGTATATGAACGCAAACGGGACTTTTCGAAGCGACTGACGCGTCATCTCTCATTTGTTGAAACTACTCGTGCGCCACCTATTGAAAAATAGATTTACTCATTCAGAAACCTTTACGGGAGTGTGCACATCAACTCAGCAAAGTTTCATCGCAATCGGATGAATGATATACTCGAATGAACACATACGGTACAAACAGACAAAGAAACTACTAAGAAACATTCATTTTTATAGAGAAGATGATTGTATCCAAATCAATCAAAGTGACGGTGTAGCAGAACGAAATAGTACATTATGCAACGAGCCTATAATGGCAATACTTAAGACACGAGTATGTTTATAAAACGAGCGTATGCGAGTTTTATAATTTCCATGCGAGTGTCTTAATTACCATTATAGGCGAGTTGCAAACGACTGTTTATGTTCGACAATAATTATTATAACTATTTTATGTTCGAACATAAATATTCATAAATATCCGTCGAGACTTCGCCAGTTTTATGTACTGAACAGATCGCATGGGACGCACAGAATACCTTGTATTTGACCATAGCCTCCTCGATTACCCCACTATGACACTAGGCCATGCAGTGAAATTTAAATTATGAAGGCAGCGCAGGTGCGATGCTATCCTCAGCTAATTGGTCAAACAACTGATACTTGAGCTCTGATTGGTGGGAGAAACTGTTTCATAATGAAAAATAGGATGGCCCTCATTATGACACAGTTTTCTGAGATATAATATTTACTTTTCGACATCGTCGTACATAATAGTTCATTATGTAACGAGCCTATAATGGCTATAATTAAGACACGAGTATTTTTATTAAACGAGCGTATGCGAGTTTTATAATTTCCATACGAGTATCTTAATTACCATTATAGGCGAGTTGCATACGACTGTTTATGTTCGACGATAATTATAACTTTATTAAATGTTTTAACATAAATATTCATAAATATCTGTTCAGTCACTAGAATGTTGTGATCGGGTGCTGCGGTGGGTAGTATATCTCTGATTTCCAAGCTCTCTGGACAACCGACGCATGCGCTCTGTGTGCTTCAATGCCATAAGTTCAGATTGTGCTCCAGTGTTCAGTAAAACTGTCACCGAAGTCGTTTCAAAACCACGCGCTGTGTAGAAATTGGTTTGGGGGATATTAAGGTACAGTGCTATTTCTTGTCTCATATTCACCAGTTTATTTACGCGAACATTCGGTAATTTATATAGACATGTTGGATTTTGAGCGCATGCACGAAGGTATCCTTATCTAATTGGTCACACAACTGTTTCTTGAGCTCTGATTGGTGGGAGAAACTGTTTCATAATGAAAAATAGTGTTATAATGAGCCTCATTATGATACAGTTTTCTGACACATAATAGTTAGGGTCGAACATAAACATAATATCATAGGTATCTTTTTAGCCTACTTTCGATTTTTGCAAAAAATGAAAGTAGACTTATGAGATCAACACAGGGCGAAAAAAGTGTGTCTGTGTGTGTGTGTGTGTGTGTGTGTGTATGTGTGTGTGTGGGTCTGTGTGTGTGTGTGTGTGTGTGACGGAAACGTAATGGCGGCCACAATAAATTCAAAGATTAAATCAAATTACGACTAACCTAATCATCCGATCTCTACCAAATTTTGCAACAACATACCTTTATGGAGGAAGCATCCTTTGACCAAATTAATAGGTCATTAGCCTAATAGTTTGTGGATGGCGGCCATCTTTGTGTCAAAATCGATTTCCCCTATTAATTCAAACACGGAGAAACCGAATGGAACGAAATTTGGTACAGAGGTAGCACTAGCAAAGGGCACCTCAGTGTCATGTTTTATATCGCCGCCTTCTTGACAGAAACGTAATGGCGGCCACACAAATGTTCAAAGCTTAAATCAAATTACGACTAACATAATCATCCGATCTCTACCAAATTTTGCAACAACATACCTGTATGGAGGGAGCAGCCTTTGACCAATCTAGTAGGTCATTAGTCTAATAGTTTGCGGATGGTGGCCATCTTTGTGTCAAAATCGATTCCCCCTATTAATTCGAACACGGTGAAACCGAATGGAACGAAATTTGGTACAGAGGTAGCACTAGCAAAGGGCACCTCAGTGTCATGTTTTATATCGCCGCCATCTTGACGAAAACGTAATCGCGGCCACCCAAATGTTAAAAGCTAAAATGTAATTACGACCAACCTAATAATCTAGTCTCTACCAAATTTTGCAACAACATGTCTTTATGTGGGAAGCATATTCTCACCAAACTGCAAGATCATCAGCCCAATAGTTTGCAGATGGTGGCCAAGTATGTGTGCAAATCGATTCCCCCTATCAATTCAAACACGGTGAAACCGAATTGAACGAAATTTGGTACAGAAGTAGCACTAGCAAAGGACACCTCAGTGTCATGTTTTATATCGCCGCCATCTTGACAGAAACGGAATGACGGCCACCCAAATGTTAAAAGCTTAAATCAAATTACGATCATCCTAATAATTTGATCTCTACCAGATTTTGCAACAACATGCCTTTTTGTGGAAAGCATCTTATGACTGACTACAAGGTCATCAGCCCAATAGTTTGCAAATAGCGGCCATGTATGTGTGCAAATCCATTCCCCATATCAATTCAAACACGGTGAAACCGAATTGAATGAAATTTTTTACAGAGGTATCACTAGCAAAGGGCACCTCATATTCATGTTTAATATCCCTATAGCACGTTGTATTTCAACAAGCTACTACAACCAACATTCAATTATACTCCTTGAAAAGGACAAGGAGTTATAACAATACCCATGCATTTAGGAGAAAGTAGGCTATATGTTCTTTACTGAACATCTTGTTTATAAGTACCATTCTCCACTTGTGCATGGGGATCGCGCACGCTTGAGCGAGTAATACGTTAATTGCGCCGGCACTTGTTGCCATGGTAACCACAGTGTCCACGTTAATCCCCGACAGACAGCGGCTTCGGTGACTTCGTTCAAATCGCGGGTTCAAATCTGGCTGAAGTCGTCGGATTTTTTAAGAGCGTTAAAACTCCCTCAGTATGCCTTCCTTCGGAGGGGAAGTAAAGCCAGCGCCGCGGTCCCATGTCAAGGATTTACGATATGTAAAAGAACCTTCCACTAATTACACTTGTGTGAAGCTAAAGTATGCGTTAGATTTGACAAACGCTCTTAGGTTCCAACGTTCATCTCCAGGAGCCGACTGCGGTGGCATCTAGTAACCAAGTCCAGATCTAGTTGTCGTCGATGGTGGCGTTTGGTAGCAAAAGTAGAAACTACTTGAAAATTGAAAGTCTGCAGTCCTTACTTGAATTGAAAACAGATAACAGACATTAATACAGCCATCACAATTAACACCGGTTATCATACAGATTCTACACACACCCAAAGTACACGGGGCTACATGACCGCGTTGTCGCAGCCCCTAAACTGTGGAACCAACCAACCCATCCCAGACAGACCGCCAGCCCAAGAACATATCAATGTGGGGCTCATTCGGCAATGGTTTGGATCCCGATTGTTCACTAGATGGTGAGTCGTCTCCTGACAAACAACCGAGCTTTCACTGGTCAGCACATCACAAAATATGGCGGAACAGATGGGCGAGCATTTAACACAGCTGTGAGGCCAAACAGACCTTGCTTTCACTCATTGTGATGATGGTCATAGGGTAACAATCATAATGATATTAATAATTGAACATTGAACAGTGACCCTCCGTGGCTTAAGCTTGTTTTGAACATATTGCAGGTATTGTGGAACTAACATTCTAATCACGTACTTATTGTGCAACTCGTTAGAACTTCATGGAATAGCGCAACATACTGTAAGATTGAGATTTATTTGATGGAAATTGATATTTTACTTGTTTGCTAACTTTAGCGAATATAATCGAAATCTAGCCCAGTTGACTGGTCATTTTTCTGTAAAAATCTTCAAATTCAATTTTTGTTTCTTGAGTGTAGTGAACTGATTACTTTTGGTAATAACACTGTCAATTCTCGTTTCCCACACGACTTAATGTGAAGGGGAGCAATGTACTGGCCATTATATGAGAATGCCGTAGAAGAAATAAATTTTGATTTTTTAATTATGAAAATAAATAATTTTGTCCTCCTAGATTTCGATTTTAACCCACTGTGAAACAGGTTTGGCAAAGAGCATCAGCAATGGTGGTCCTGTCTGGCTCTGGATTGTTTTAAAATTTATTTCAGACATTTATAAACATAAATTAATTAATTTTATGGAATCTGCCTTCTCAATACTAAAACATTTAGAATTAAATGGCATACATATTTCTGTATACGATCTCCAGCGTCGGACTAGCCTATATAAACTAGGAAAACAATTCGAAAATGGATGTCCTTACAATAAATTTTAAATAAAAAGTTGCAATTACTTAAATAAAACAATTTAAGTACTTGGAAGTTGTTGCATCTAGAGTGTGTCATTGAAGTTGCGATGGACTGTAGTGAAGTTATTAGCATGGATAAGCCAAAACATTATTTGCTGGCTTTTTCTCGTTATAGTTGTTGTTCGAATAGCTTCAAAGATATATTTATATACTTCACAAAGGAAGTATAGTGAAGTCTGCTTGTAAAAGTAAAATGAAGGCTAGCAAAATGTGGCTGCAAACAAGGAATCCGGCAGACAGAGAGCTATATGTTGTGGAAAGGCACAGAACGAAAGAAATAATAGTAGAGTCCAAAATGAAATCATGGGAGGAATTTGGAGATAAATTAGAGTTAAAACTCAGCAATTCTTCTAGGTTTGTGCCGTGTCTTGTGTGGGGTTTCGCCTGGGACACCAAGCTAGGCTCATCGGCGGGCTCTTGGTGTCCCCGCCCGGACCCCCACAGGAGTGACGAACTGCGCGCCACCTCCCTTTATAAAGGTGCAACTGCACCACTTGACTACGAGAACTAAAAGCTCAAGCAGCCTTAACCTCCCTATGAAGGCTTCCAAAAAGATGGTATAATGGCTTTCACGGCCGGTGAATTAAAACTCAGCAATTCTTCTAGGTTTGTGCCGTGTCTTGTGTGGGGTTTCGCCTGGGACACCAAGCTAGGCTCATCGGCGGGCTCTTGGTGTCCCCGCCCGGACCCCCACAGGAGTGACGAACTGCGCGCCACCTCCCTTTATAAAGGTGCAGCTGCACCACTTGACTACGAGAACTAAAAGCTCAAGCAGCCTTAACCTCCCTATGAAGGCTTCCAAAAAGATGGTATAATGGCTTTCACGGCCGGTGAATTAAAACTCAGCAATTCTTCTAGGTTTGTGCCGTGTCTTGTGTGGGGTTTCGCCTGGGACACCAAGCTAGGCTCATCGGCGGGCTCTTGGTGTCCCCGCCCGGACCCCCACAGGAGTAACGAACTGCGCGCCACCTCCCTTTATAAAGGTGCAACTGTACCACTTGACTACGAGAACTAAAAGCTCAAGCAGCCTTAACCTCCCTATGAAGGCTTCCAAAAAGATGGAATAATGGCTTTCACGGCCGGTGAATTAAAACTCAGCAATTCTTCTAGGTTTGTGCCGTGTCTTGTGTGGGGTTTCGCCTGGGACACCAAGCTAGGCTCATCGGCGGGCTCTTGGTGTCCCCGCCCGGACCCCCACAGGAGTGACGAACTGCGCGCCACCTCCCTTTATAAAGGTGCAACTGCACCACTTGACTACGAGAACTAAAAGCTCATGCAGCCTTAACCTCCTTATGAAGGCTTCCAAAAAGATGATATAATGGCTTTCACGGCCGGTGAATTAAAACTCAGCAATTCTTCTAGGTTTGTGCCGTGTCTTGTGTGGGGTTTCGCCTGGGACACCAAGCTAGGCTCATCGGCGGGCTCTTGGTGTCCCCGCCCGGACCCCCACAGGAGTGACGAACTGCGCGCCACCTCCCTTTATAAAGGTGCAACTGCACCACTTGACTACGAGAACTAAAAGCTCAAGCAGCCTTAACCTCCCTATGAAGGCTTCCAAAAAGATGATATAATGGCTTTCACGGCCGGTGAATTAAAACTCAGCAATTCTTCTAGGTTTGTGCCGTGTCTTGTGTGGGGTTTCGCCTGGGACACCAAGCTAGGCTCATCGGCGGGCTCTTGGTGTCCCCGCCCGGACCCCCACAGGAGTGACGAACTGCGCGCCACCTCCCTTTATAAAGGTGCAACTGCACCACTTGACTACGAGAACTAAAAGCTCAAGCAGCCTTAACCTCCCTATGAAGGCTTCCAAAAAGATGGTATAATGGCTTTCACGGCCGGTGAATTAAAACTCAGCAATTCGTCTAGGTTTGTGCCGTGTCTTGTGTGGGGTTTCGCCTGGGACACCAAGCTAGGCTCATCGGCGGGCTCTTGGTGTCCCCGCCCGGACCCCCACAGGAGTGACGAACTGCGCGCCACCTCCCTTTATAAAGGTGCAACTGCACCACTTGACTACGAGAACTAAAAGCTCAAGCAGCCTTAACCTCCCTATGAAGGCTTCCAAAAAGATGGTATAATGGCTTTCACGGCCGGTGAATTAAAACTCAGCAATTCTTCTAGGTTTGTGACGTGTCTTGTGTGGGGTTTCGCCTGGGACACCAAGCTAGGCTCATCGGCGGGCTCTTGGTGTCCCCGCCCGGACCCCCACAGGAGTGACGAACTGCGCGCCACCTCCCTTTATAAAGGTGCAACTGCACCACTTGACTACGAGAACTAAAAGCTCAAGCAGCCTTAACCTCCCTATGAAGGCTTCCAAAAAGATGGTATAATGGCTTTCACGGCCGGTGAATTAAAACTCAGCAATTCTTCTAGGTTTGTGCCGTGTCTTGTGTGGGGTTTCGCCTGGGGCACCAAGCTAGGCTCATCGGCGGGCTCTAGGTGTCCCCGCCCGGACCCCCACAGGAGTGACGAACTGCGCGCCACCTCCCTTTATAAAGGTGCAACTGCACCACTTGACTACGAGAACTAAAAGCTCAAGCAGCCTTAACCTCCCTATGAAGGCTTCCAAAAAAATGGTATAATGGCTTTCACGGCCGGTGAATTAAAACTCAGCAATTCTTCTAGGTTTGTGCCGTGTCTTGTGTGGGGTTTCGCCTGGGTCACCAAGCTAGGCTCATCGGCGGGCTCTTGGTGTCCCCGCCCCGACCCCCACAGGAGTGACGAACTGCGCGCCACCTCCCTTTATAAAGGTGCAACTGCACCTCTTGACTACGAGAACTAAAAGCTCAAGCAGCCTCAACCTCCCTATGAAGGCTTCCAAAAAGATGATATAATGGCTTTCACGGCCGGTGAATTAAAACTCAGCAATTCTTCTAGGTTTGTGCCGTGTCTTGTGTGGGGTTTCGCCTGGGACACCAAGCTAGGCTCATCCGCGGGCTCTTGGTGTCCCCGCCCGGACCCCCACAGGAGTGATGAACTACGCGCCACCTCCCTTTATAAAGGTACAACTGCACCACTTGACTACGAGAACTAAAAGCTCAAGCAGCCTTAACCTCCCTATGAAGGCTTCCAAAAAGATGGTATAATGGCTTTCACAGCCGGTGAATTAAAACTCAGCAATTCTTCTAGGTTTGTGCCGTGTCTTGTGTGGGGTTTCGCCTGGGACACCAAGCTAGGCTCATCGGCGGGCTCTTGGTGTCCCCGCCCGGACCCCCACAGGAGTGACGAACTGCGCGCCACCTCCCTTTATAAAGGTGCAACTGCACCACTTGGCTACGAGAACTAAAAGCTCAAGCAGCCTTAACCTCCCTAAGAAGGCTTCCAAAAAGATGGTATAATGGCTTTCACGGCCGGTGAATTAAAACTCAGCAATTCTTCTAGGTTTGTGCCGTGTCTTGTGTGGGGTTTCGCCTGGGACACCAAGCTAGGCTCATCGGCGGGCTCTTGGTGTCCCCGCCCGGACCCCCACAGGAGTGACGAACTGCGCGCCACCTCCCTTTATAAAGGTGCAACTGCACCACTTGGCTACGAGAACTAAAAGCTCAAGCAGCCTTAACCTCCCTATGAAGGCTTCCAAAAAGATGATATAATGGCTTTCACGGCCGGTGAATTAAAACTCAGCAATTCTTCTAGGTTTGTGCCGTGTCTTGCGAGGGGTATCGCCTGGGACACCAAGCTAGGCTCATCGGCGGGCTCTTGGTGTCCCCGCCCGGACCCCCACAGGAGTGACGAACTGCGCGCCACCTCCCTTTATAAAGGTGCAACTGCACCACTTGACTACGAGAACTAAAAGCTCAAGCAGCCTTAACCTCCCTATGAAGGCTTCCAAAAAGATGATATAATGGCTTTCACGGCCGGTGAATTAAAACTCAGCAATTCTTCTAGGTTTGTGCCGTGTCTTGTGTGGGGTTTCGCCTGGGACACCAAGCTAGGCTCATCGGCGGGCTCTTGGTGTCCCCGCCCGGACCCCCACAGGAGTGACGAACTGCGCGCCACCTCCCTTTATAAAGGTGCAACTGCACCACTTGACTACGAGAACTAAAAGCTCAAGCAGCCTTAACCTCCCTATGAAGGCTTCCAAAAAGATGATATAATAGCTTTCACGGCCGGTGAATTAAAACTCAGCAATTCTTCTAGGTTTGTGCCGTGTCTTGTGTGGGGTTTCGCCTGGGACACCAAGCTAGGCTCATCGGCGGGCTCTTGGTGTCCCCGCCCGGACCCCCACAGGAGTGACGAACTGCGCGCCACCTCCCTTTATAAAGGTGCAACTGCACCACTTGACTACGAGAACTAAAAGCTCAAGCAGCCTTAACCTCCCTATGAAGGCTTCCAAAAAGATGGTATAATGGCTTTCACGGCCGGTGAATTAAAACTCAGCAATTCTTCTAGGTTTGCGCCGTGTCTTGTGTGGGGTTTCGCCTGGGACACCTAGCTAGACTCATCGGCGGGCTCTTGGTGTCCCCGCCCGGACCCCCACAGGAGTGACGAAATGCGCGCCACCTCCCTTTATAAAGGTGCAACTGCACCACTTGACTACGAGAACTAAAAGCTCAAGCAGCCTTAACCTCCCTATGAAGGCTTCCAAAAAGATGGTATAATGGCTTTCACGGCCGGTGAATTAAAACTCAGCAATTCTTCTAGGTTTGTGCCGTGTCTTGTGTGGGGTTTCGCCTGGGACACCAAGCTAGGCTCATCGGCGGGCTCTTGGTGTCCCCGCCCGGACCCCCACAGGAGTGACGAACTGCGCGCCACCTCCCTTTATAAAGGTGCAACTGCACCACTTGACTACGAGAACTAAAAGCTCAAGCAGCCTTAACCTCCCTATGAAGGCTTCCAAAAAGATGATATAATGGCTTTCACGGCCGGTGAATTAAAACTCAGCAATTCTTCTAGGTTTGTGCCGTGTCTTGTGTGGGGTTTCGCCTGGGACACCAAGCTAGGCTCATCGGCGGGCTCTTGGTGTCCCCGCCCGGACCCCCACAGGAGTGACGAACTGCGCGCCACCTCCCTTTATAAAGGTGCAACTGCACCACTTGACTACGAGAACTAAAAGCTCAAGCAGCCTTAATCTCCCTATGAAGGCTTCCAAAAAGATGATATAATGGCTTTCACGGCCGGTGAATTAAAACTCAGCAATTCTTCTAGGTTTGTGCCGTGTCTTGTGTGGGGTTTCACCTGGGACACCAAGCTAGGCTCATCGGCGGGCTCTTGGGGTCCCCGCCCGGACCCCCACAATAGTGACGAACTGCGCGCCACCTCCCTTTATAAAGGTGCAACTGCACCACTTGACTACGAGAACTAAAAGCTCAAGCAACCTTAACCTCCCTATGAAGGCTTCCAAAAAGATGATATAATGGCTTTCACGACCGGTGAATTAAAACTCAGCAATTCTTCTAGGTTTGTGCCGTGTCTTGTGTGGGGTTTCGCCTGGGACACCAAGCTAGGCTCATCGGCGGGCTCTTGGTGTCCCCGCCCGGACCCCCACAAGAGTGACGAACTGCGCGCCACCTCCCTTTATAAAGGTGCAACTGCACCACTTGACTACGAGAACTAAAAGCTCAAGCAGCCTTAATCTCCCTATGAAGGCTTCCAAAAAGATAATATAATGGCTTTCACGGCCGGTGAATTAAAACTCAGCAATTCTTCTAGGTTTGTGCCGTGTCTTGTGTGGGTTTTCACCTGGGACACCAAGCTAGGCTCATCGGCGGGCTCTTGGGGTCCCCGCCCGGACCCCCACAATAGTGACGAACTGCGCGCCACCTCCCTTTATAAAGGTGCAACTGCACCACTTGACTACGAGAACTAAAAGCTCAAGCAACCTTAACCTCCCTATGAAGGCTTCCAAAAAGTTGATATAATGGCTTTCACGACCGGTGAATTAAAACTCAGCAATTCTTCTAGGTTTGTGCCGTGTCTTGTGTGGGGTTTCGCCTGGGACACCAAGCTAGGCTCATCGGCGGGCTCTTGGTGTCCCCGCCCAGACCCCCACAGGAGTGACGAACTGCGCGCCACCTCCCTTTATAAAGGTGCAACTGCACCACTTGACTACGAGAACTAAAAGCTCAAGCAGCCTTAACCTCCCTATGAAGGCTTCCAAAAAATAGATATAATGGCTTTCACGGCCGGTGAATTATAACTCAGCAATTCTTCTAGGTTTGTGCCGTGTCTTGTGTGGGGTTTCGCCTGGGACACCAAGCTAGGCTCATCGGCGGGCTCTTGGTGTCCCCGCCCGGACCCCCACAGGAGTGACGAACTGCGAGCCACCTCCCTTTATAAAGGTGCAACTGCACCACTTGACTACGAGAACAAAAAGCTCAAGCAGCCTTAACGTCCCTATGAAGGCTTCCAAAAAGATGATATAATGGCTTTCACGGCCGGTGAATTAAAACTCAGCAATTCTTCTAGGTTTGTGCCGTGTCTTGTGTGGGGTTTCGCCTGGGACACCAAGCTAGGGTCATCGGCGGGCTCTTGGTGTCCCCGCCCGGACTCCCACAGGAGTGACGAACTGCGCGCCACCTCCCTTTATAAAGGTGCAACTGCACCACTTGACTACGAGAACTAAAAGCTCAAGTAGCCTTAACCTCCCTATGAAGGCTTCCGAAAAGATGATATAATGGCTTTCACGGCCGGTGAATTAAAACTCGGCAATTCTTCAAGGTTTGTTCCGTGTCTTGTGTGGGGTTTCGCCTGGGACACCAAGCTAGGCTCATCGGCGGGCTCTTGGTGTCCCCGCCCGGACCCCCACAGGAGTGACGAACTGCGCGCCACCTCCCTTTATAAAGGTGCAACTGCACCACTTGACTACGAGAACTAAAAGCTCAAGCAGCCTTAACCTCCCTATGAAGGCTTCCAAAAAATAGATATAATGGCTTTCACGGCCGGTGAATTATAACTCAGCAATTCTTCTAGGTTTGTGCCGTGTCTTGTGTGGGGTTTCGCCTGGGACACCAAGCTAGGCTCATCGGCGGGCTCTTGGTGTCCCCGCCCGGACCCCCACAGGAGTGACGAACTGCGAGCCACCTCCCTTTATAAAGGTGCAACTGCACCACTTGACTACGAGAACAAAAAGCTCAAGCAGCCTTAACCTCCCTATGAAGGCTTCCAAAAAGATGATATAATGGCTTTCACGGCCGGTGAATTAAAACTCAGCAATTATTCTAGGTTTGTGCCGTGTCTTGTGTGGGGTTTCGCCTGGGACACCAAGCTAGGCTCATCGGCGGGCTCTTGGTGTCCCCGCCCGGACCCCCACAGGAGTGACGAACTGCGCGCCACCTCCCTTTATAAAGGTGCAACTGCACCACTTGACTACGAGAACTAAAAGCTCAAGTAGCCTTAACCTCCCTATGAAGGCTTCCGAAAAGATGATATAATGGCTTTCACGGCCGGTGAATTAAAACTCAGCAATTCTTCAAGGTTTGTTCCGTGTCTTGTGTGGGGTTTCGCCTGGGACACCAAGCTAGGCTCATCGGCGGGCTCTTGGTGTCCCCGCCCGGACCCCCACAGGAGTGACGAACTGCGCGCCACCTCCCTTTATAAAGGTGCAACTGCACCACTTGACTACGAGAACTAAAAGCTCAAGCAGCCTTAACCTCCCTATGAAGGCTTCCAAAAAGATGATATAATGGCTTTCACGGCCGGTGAATTAAAACTCAGCAATTCTTCTAGGTTTGTGCCGTGTCTTGTGTGGGGTTTCGTCTGGGACACCAAGCTAGGCTCATCGGCGGGCTCTTGGTGTCCCCGCCCGGACCCCCACAGGAGTGACGAACTGCGCGCCACCTCCCTTTATAAAGGTGCAACTGCACCACTTGACTACGAGAACTAAAAGCTCAAGTAGCCTTAACCTCCCTATGAAGGCTTCCAAAAAGATCGTATAATGGCTTTCACGGCCGGTGAATTAAAACTCAGCAATTCTTCTAGGTTTGTGCCGTGTCCCAGGCGAAACCCCACACAAGACACGGCACAAACCTAGAAGAATTGCTGAGTTTCAATTCACCGGCCGTGAAAGCCATTATACCATCTTTTATAAATTAGAGTGTTTTAATCAGGGCATATTTCAGGGGGGTACACGGGGGTACATTTGTATCCAGTCCGGCAAATATAACTTCCGACTTGAAAGTTCATCGATCAGCTGGCATCAACGCGCTGTTCACAACAGCTGGAGAAGATTTCGAGTAATCCTCGATTTAAATCGATCTATCGAGTTATTTTGGTCGGCAACTCGGCATTAAGCAGCATAATCTAAACTAAAGGCCATATTATTTTCTGCTCGACAAAAGCTTTGTGTAATTGCTGCCTTATTCGAAGAAATTTACTTATTTAGGCAAAAATAAGTAACATACTCTGACAATCGTGAAAGGGAGTTCCGTTCTTATAAGCACCCAGGCTAGTGCTTGGAGATGGGGTAGGTTGTTAGTTTTGAAGGATGAAGAAAGTAACGAACTATTTTACATCCCTCCCAGGCATCGAAAATGCTGAAAGTTAATGAATTAATGAGTTAATAAATTATCCCAATACAACCTTTCTTTTATCATCTCAGCCCACAAAGTAATAACCGTACTTTGAAAATTGCTGACAATTCCAACACCATGATGTTTTGTTGACTACAACTGTGTACCCCTAAAAATCACTGTTTATACTAATTATAAAGAATCCTAGAAATGAAGGAAGAAGAGAAATGACTAGTGTTCTGGATAATTCAGGGAAACTCATTGTAGATACCAAGGATGCACTGCGAAGATGGCAGGAATACCTCGAAAACTTGCTAAATGTAAATGGAGATTTTGAGATTATACAGGACGAGAATGAGGACAGCAACAGGGCCACGGATGAGGAAGTAGAGAGGGTGGTAAATAAACTGCATTGCCACAAATTGGCAGAGGTAGATGAAATCAGGCCGGAAATGGTAAAGTATAGTGGGAAAGCAGGGCTGAAATGGTTGCAGAGGATAACTGAGTTGGCTTGGATTTCAGGAAATGTACCCTCTGACTAGACAAAAGCAGTAATCGCCCCTTTTTATAAGCAAGGTGACAGTAATTGCAATACAGTAGAGGCATTTCTTTGATAAGTGTCCCAGGCAAAGTGTACTCAGGCATTTCAGAAAGAAGAGTTCGATCATTGGCCGAGAGTAAGATGGATGAAATCCAGTGTGGCTTTAAACCACAACGAGGATGTCAAGATCAAAGTTTTAGAATGCGCCAAATTATTGAGAAAAGCTATAAGAGGTTGGTTGGTTGGTTGGTTCCATAGTTTTGGGGCTGCGACAACGTGGTCATGTGTACTTTGGGTGTGTGTAGAATCTGTCTGATAACCGGTGTTAATTATGATGGCTGTATTAGTGTGTGTTATCTGTGATTCAGGTAGAAGGACTGCAAACGATGATTTTTTTTTAGTAGTTCCTACTTTTGCGACCAAATGCTACCGTCCACGAATCCTAGCTACTGACGTGGCTACTAAATGCCACCTGGCGGTGAACGTTGGAACTAATATAGCGTTATCATACTAACCTACAAATTTTAGCTTTCACAAGTGTAGTTAGTGAAGGTTCTTTCACATGCCATAAATCTATGACATGGGACCGCTGGCTTTACTTCCCCTCCGAAGGAAGGCATACTGAGGGATTTTTAACGCTCTTAAAAATCCGACGACTTCGACCGGGTTTAAACCCGCAACCTTGGGCATAGAAGCTCAGCATGCTACCAACTACGCCACTGAAGCCGCTATGCTATGAGTGGAATAGCCTAGACAGTTGTGTTTGTGATTTGTAGATCTAGAGAAGGCGTACGATACAGTGCCCAGGGAGAAGATGCTGAGCATCCTGAGGGATTATGGTATTCGGGAAAGGCTGCTACAGGCAATCAAAAGTATTTATGTTGATAATCAGGCTGCAGTGAGAGTTGATGGTAGGATGAGTTCGTGGTTCAAGGTTGTTACAGGAGTCAGAAAAGGCTGTAACCTCCACCACTATTGTTTATTTTATATATGGACCATTTGCTGAAGGGCATAAACTGTCTGGGTGTGATTCAATCAGGTGGAAACCAGGTAAGCAGTCTGAACTCAGCTGATGACCTGGTTGTAAAGACGGACTCCGTCGAAAGCTTGCAAGCTAACATGTTAAAACTAGAACAGAAATGTAGGGAGTATTGTATGGAGATCAACATATGTAAGACGAAGGTTATGTTGGCAGGGAAGAAGTGAAAGAAGATAGAATACCAGGTAGGAGGAACTAAATAGGAGTAGGTGGAACATTTTAAGTACGGTACTTGGGCTGTGCATTCTCTCAGGATGGTCACAGTATGGGGAAGGAAATGGAGTAGAGGTGTGCAAAAGGCAATGCTGTGAGTACTCAGTTGCCATCTACAGTTTTCTGCAAGAAAGAAGTTAGTGTAGCAACGAATTTCTCCCTAATCACTCAGTATTTAGACCGATCTTGCTGTATGGAAGTGAGAGCTGGGTAGATTGAGAATATCTGATTCATAAGCTAGAGGTAACTGATATGAAGGTAGCAAGAATGTTTGCTGGGATAATTAGATGGGAGCAATGGCAGGAGGGTAGACTACTCGTAATGAAAATATAAAGGCTGAGTTATAAATGAACACTCTACATGAAGCTGTTCGTATGAGACGACTCAGATGGTGGGGTCATGTGAAGTGATTGGGGGAGGAGAGATTAATGAGATTGGCTGTAGAGGGTAAGAGAAGTAGAGGCAAACCTAGGAGGTCATGGTTAGATTCAATGTTGAACGATTTCAAAGTGAGAGGTGTAGATGCAGATGCAGACGAAATGCTAATTGCTAATAGGGTATCATGGAGGTGACTTGTTCGCATACAGAGGTTCGCAGACTAGACTGGACGCTGAAAGGCAAAACAGTCCCAAATGTAAATGTTCGTATGTTGACAAGGGACTTAATCATTCCGTGTTGTTATATGAACGATTAATGCACTCTTGTGTCCAGCAGGTTATATCCGCATCTTGAGAGACGCCTGCTGCTGGTGGTATAACAATGTGTGGATTTATCACGTTATGTCCACTTATGAATGCACATGCTGGTTATAAATTTAACTGGTTAAACTTTGAATGCTTTGTTTGGAGATACTCGTATTTATAAGGTGCCTTCAAAAAGTAACGAGCCGGAGGCTGTAATGCGCAAACCGGTGACGACATCGGCTATTCGTGGCGTGTGTAACGAGGTGTGGTTCCGACCAAAGCGTGGAAGGTCACAGCCCGTCGCTAGAGGGCACGCGTGCACGTCACGTGACGATACAAAGCGAGCAGCAGCATGCATCAATCGTCCAACCAAGACCAAGACAGTAGGCCATTCGATATGCTTCCTGGTGTGGTTGAAGACTGTGGGGCACCCATTGGGCATACACTTTCCGCAAGTGCAGTCGTTCCTTCATGATGGTGTGCACACTTCCGACGCTCAATCCGACCACGGTGGCTATGGCGTTCACTGTCACTCGGCGGTCCTGGATAATGAGTGCATCAACCAGCTGGACGTTGTCATCGGTAATGCAGGAGGGTGCACCAGACCGGGCATCATCGGCTAACGACCCGTCCTTCCCTGAAGCGCTTGTGCCACGCCTTGACCCTTACAAGGGACATGCAGCGTTCGCCGTACACTTGTGACATTCGGCGATGAATGTCCGTCCCCCCTACTCCTTCCGCTGTCAGAAACCGACCAACACCTCTTTGCTCATCGTTTGACGCCTCCATGTCACTGTTTGCAATGCGACTGGCAGCGTTGGACGATTGATGCATGCTGCTGCTCGCTTTGTATCGTCACGTGACGTGCACGCGTGCCCTCTAGCGACGGGCTGTGATCTTCCACGCTCTGGTCAGAACCACACCTCGTTACACACGCCACGATTAGCCGATGTCGTCACCGGTTTGCGCATTACAGCCTCCGGCTCGTTACTTTTTGAACGCACCTTATATTTAGCGTATGGCTACAAACATCACTAAAATATAAAAATGATTGCAAAATTACAAATGTATGTCCAGGCCACGAATATAGTCTATTGATCCCTCCGTCATCACTGGGAATTCTGTTGGGTCGCCAGGGAAGGCTCTGAGGGGACGTTCCTGAACCACATGCTGAATAGTCTGCTCTTCAGCGCCGCAATCACAACTTGGAGAATCTTTTATCTTCCATTTGTGCAGAGAATCAGCACACCTGCCAGTGTTGGTTCTTATGCGGTTAAGAACTGACCAGATCTTCCGCGGTAATTCAAAGCCAGGTGGCTTGGTCGTTATGCATGGCATCTTCAGTTGTTCTGTGGTAGCGTTAATCTGCAATCTATGCTTCCACCATACAATGGTATTAAAACCTTTGCTGATCAACATCCTGAGATACTCGTAATTTAATACCACGATGATCTGATTATTAACCATTAACATAACAATATGTTAAATATACTGCTCAAAAAAATTAAAGCACCACTTTTTTCATAGGCCACCAAATTTTGAAATGTTGACCGCACAAGCTCGAAATCTCTGTATGACGTTTGTCCTGACGCCTACCAAGCATATGCTTCAGCACAACTCCCCAACTTGAGTAGTTTCGGGGTAGCGCCCCGAAAACCAGCCCATTTTCGAATACCGCAAATTGAAGTTTGCGAAAAACGCTGTAGGATTTCTCGCAGGTTGCCAAAGCAGTCAAAAATGAATGAGTCTTGCTCTTAAAGGTTCCACAAACACGTTGAAATCGTTACATTTGACGTTTGAGTATTTTCAACCCCCTTCATCATCCCCTAAACATGGACTACCATTGGGGTGTCTGAGATGGTACCGGGTGTGTTTAACCACCTCAAAACCTGCACACCGTCCTCAGTTGCTGATTGCAGTAAGTTCTTAAGGCCTTCCAACAAAGATCACCCCCCCCCCCCAACACCCTCAACTGGCATGGGACCAAACCACCCCCTCTTGATTCACCCCTAAGGAAGGTTTTAATCGAGATGTTTATCAGTGTTGTGAATGGGGGTGTCTTCCCCTAACGTTTCAAAAAAGGAGCTGTGCCTGTGTCACCACCCCTTCCCCTGCTACCCCCCGTTTGTATGATTTTTCGAATCGGGCCCTTTTTAAGGGCTGAAATGAGGTCTTAATCGCTGAAAGGGCTGTAAAGGTCCTTACAAGTAGTGGTGACACGAAATCAACCCCTTCCGATCGTTGATTGATATTCCGCCCCCCAAACTTGAATTTTTTGCACCCCCAACCCTCCCTGTCTGGACGCGTAACGCGTCATGGCAGAGTTTTCAGAGTTGGATGAAAATAAAGCTTATGGCCTGCAATCGAGCCCAAAACAGCAGGTTGGATGGAAATTCATTGGTAGGGTGGGAAACGGGACAAATAGGTTTTCAAAAAAAAGTCCTCTCGGCACGCCGGAAGGCGGAGGTAGATTTCACCGGACAAACTTGGGGATAGGCGAAAATAGGCAGAATATGCAGGTTTTCGTAGAAGGATCAGACCTCATTTATTGCGAGAAGGTATTTTATAATTGGAGCTTAATTAACTTTGTTTTTCGTCATTTTATGCTTATTTTAAACATTTTATTGTCTTATGGGAACGGTAACCTTCTTGTCATTTGGGGTCCATTTTTATACTTGTGGTCACACTGTCCTTATGCAAGGTTTCGACACTGATGTGTAACTATGTAACGGTCTGTTACTTCTTCACGCAAAATTCTATCTCCCGCAGAGATTTTGGTTCGTTCCTCAGTTTAGGGGCTGCGACAACGCGGTCGTGTAACCCCGTGCACTTAGGGATGACTGTATTAGTCTGTAATTCAGGTAAGGACTGCAGACGGTCAATTTCAAGCAGTAGTTCCTAATGTTGCTACCAGGTACTACCGACAACGACACCTAGCTGTGAACTTGGCTACTATATGCCACCGCAACCAGCAACTCGCAACGAACGTTGGAACTTCCCCTCCAAAAGGAAAGCATACTGAGGGATTTTTAGCGCTCTTAGAAAATCCGACGACTTCGGCCGGCTTTGAACTCGCGACCTTGGGCATAGACATTCAGCATGCTACCAGTTACGTCACCGAAGCCGATTCACGCTTAGTCAGATGGAAATCTGAATCTGATCACGTGCAAGTGCGTTATCTTGGCAACGTCTGATGGCTCATCCCTCATCAATTTAGTAGTGTTGCCATGGCATCCACTGATAGCTCTTGGCATTTTCTTATAATTCCGAAATCATTTTTCTCATCCCTTGGCATAATGGTAGGTCATATCAAAAATTCTTTCAGACAAAAGTTTTAGGTAATTATTAGGGGAATATTGTCCATTTTGTACGGTTTTGATATTGTGCCTATTAAGAGAGATATGATTAATGTTTCCCGAAAAACCCACTTTTTCCCACCCCTTTGGTCAATGGTTGGTGCTATAAAAAAAACTCTTCAAACATAAATTTTTGGGCTTTATCCGACACATAGTATGAACGTTGAACGGATTCGATACTTCACATGTTAAGAGAGTTATAGCAATATTTCACTTTTTCGAAAAAAGACCCCCCATTTTCACCCTCTTCGACCGATTTAGCCCAGTAACGAACTCGACCGAGATTTTATAAGTATACATATTCGGTAAAAAATTCAAAGTGATTGGTGCTAAATTACGACAGTTATCGTGTCCACAAGAAACTGATATACATATATATACATAAACATACATAAATTATGTATAAACTTTTGAACTGACGGTGGTTTTGGGGTCTGGGGGATGTGAAACGCGAAGATATGTCGAAATTTTCCGGAAGTCGAAACATGGTACCCATTGCAATAGTTAGCTTTCTAATGAAATCTACCTCTGGTTGGTTCCTCAGTTTAGGGGCTGCGACAACGCGGTCATCTAACCCCGTGTACTTTTGGTGAGTGTAGAATCTGTCTGATAAACGGTGTGAATTGTAATGGCTGTATTAGTCTTAATTCAGGTAAGGACTGCAGACGGTCAATTTCAATCAGTAGTTCCTAATGTTGCTACCAGATACTACCGTCAACGACACCTAGCTCTGAACTTGGCTACGAGATGCCACCGCAACCAGCAACTCGCAACCAACGTTGGATCTTCCCCTCCAAAGGAAAGCATACTGAGGGATTTTTAGCGCTCTTAGAACATCCGACGACTTCGGCCGGCTTTGAACCCGCGAACTTTGGCATAGAAGTTCAGCATACTACCAGTTACGTCACCGAGGCCGCTTCTCACTTAGATGGAAATCTGAATGTGATCGCGTGCAAGTGTGTTGTCATGGCAACGTCTGATGGCTTATCCCTCATCAATTTAGTAGTGTTGTCATGGCAACCTCTGATAGCTCTTGGCATTTTCTTATAATTCCGAAATCATTTTTCTCATCCCTTGGCGTAATGGTGGGTCATATCAAAAATTCTTTCAGACAAAAGTTTTAGGTAATTATTAGGGGAATATTGTCCATTTTGTACGGTTTTGATATTGTGCCTATTAAGAGAGATATGATTAATGTTTCCCGAAAAACCCACATTTTCCCACCCCTTTGGTCAATGGTTGGTGCTATAAAAAAACTCTTCAAACATAAATTTTTGGGCTTTATCCGAAACATAGTATGAACGTTGAACGGATTCGATATTTCACATATTAAGAGAGTTATAGTAATATTTCACTTTTTCGAAAAAAGCCCCCCATTTTCACCCCCTTCGACCGATTTAGCTCAGTAACGAACTCGACTGAGATTTTATAGGAATACATATTCGGTAAAAAATTCAAATTGAATGGTGCAAAATTACGGCAGTTATCGTGTCCACAAGAAACTGATATACATAAATTATATATAAACTTTTGAACTGACGGAGGTTTTGGGGTCTGGGGGATGTGAAACGCGAAGATATGTCGAAATTTTCCGGAAGTCGAAACATGGGACCCATTGCAATAGTTAGCTTTCTAATGAAATCTACCTAATACTACCATCAACGACACCTAGCTGTGAACTTGGCTACTAGATGCCACCGGAACCATCAACTCGCAACGAACGTTCGAACTTCCCCTCCGAAGGAAAGCAAACTCAGGGTTTTTAGCGCTCTTAGTAAATCCGACGACTTCAGCCGGGTTTGAACCCGCAACCTTGGGCATAGAAGTTCAGCATGCTACCAGTTCCGATACCGAAGTCGCTTCCCACAGACAGATGGAAAACTGAATGTTATCTCGTGCAGTGGCGTTGTCATAGCAACTGCTGATGGCTCATCCCTTATCAATTAAAAGTAAAGTTGTCATGGCAACCTCTCTTGGCACTTGGCATTTTCTTATAATTTAAATTATTTTGCTCACCCCGTGGCGTAATGGTGGGTCATAGCAAAAATTCTTTCAGTCAAAAGTTTTAGGTAATTATGGGAGGAATATTGTCCATTTTGTACGGTTTTGATATTGTGCTTATTAACAGAGATATGATTAATGTTTCCCGAAAAACCCACTTTTTCCCACCCCTTTGGTCAATGGTTGGTGCTATCAAAAAACTTCTCAAACATAAATTGTAGGGCCTTGTCCGACACATAGTATGAACTTTGAATGGATTCAATATTTCAGATATTAAGAGAGTTATAGCGATATTTCACGTTTTCGAAAAAAGACCCCCATTTTCACCCCCTTCGACCGATTTAGTCCAGTAACGATCTCGACCGAGATTTTATAGGTATACATATTCGGTAAAAAATTCAAAGTGATTGGTGCAAAATTACGGCAGTTATCGTGTCCACAAGAAACTGATACACACACACACATATATATATATATATATATACTGTGCCCGTTTAGACCGGAGTCCGCACGACCACATATGCATTTTACCAAGAATCAGTCAGCACGAGAGTCAAAATATCCCGGGGCGCCAGATGGGTTAAAGCTAATCGCAAAAACGACATCAAATGAAAAAAAATGCTTTACTGATTTTTGGCTCAATGCAACAATAAGGATAGAAGGAGATTCAACTGGACATAAAACATCATGTAAAATTATCTCATTTTATTCTGAATTTATAATTGACTGCAAAATAAAATGCTCAAAGCAGCATCATTCATGTGTGGCGACCCACATTACTATTTACACAATGTACAGAAATTTTCCAACACATTGGACAATTATCTTTGGAGACACAAGTCTGATTATCAGTCCTGTAAACTGTGTTCCAAAATTATATCCATTATTTATGATTAAATCCAGTTCAAATTTAATTGTCTTTACTGGAAATACTGTAGTTCACTGGTTGAATTTTTACATAATATTAACACTCGTAGAATAATTGTTTATAGATTTTTTTTTACTTTCACTTATTTTTCCAGTTTCAAAAAATATTGTCAAAAAATATTATTATCTCTGAATCAACACAAATTATGTACACATATTAATAACAACATCTGAAAAGTATCTGACCCTTGAGCATAGCATCGAAGAACTGTGCGAAGCACAACAAAAATTAATTGTTCTTCTGACATTAAACGTTTCGAGAAGTGACTCGATTATGAACTTCAAGTTCTAACAAAATATATGATTTCTGAATCATCAACTTGATCAATAAATTGTTGGACCATTCAACTATTCGATTTTCCACTTGGAATCATTATTAAGAAAAATATTTATATTTGTGGCCATTTTAGTAACTTTCACAACTTGCAATTCTTGAACAGAATGCGGAAATAAGAATTGTAGCTTCATAATAAATTCATTTAGTTCATGACACTAGGATTGAAAACATCCTTCAAATTATTCGTGGTTATAGAATTATTTTTAATTGGCAGTGGCCCATTCTATTATTTATATAAGAACACAATATTCCAACAACAACGGCAAAGGTCTTCCTCTGAAGAAGAATAAAATACTATCATGACAAATCCGGGTTCTAGCAAAATCAAAGTCTTAATGGAATCCGTAAACAAGGTTGAAATAAGAACTGATGGTTTTTAAGAAATAACCTTTGGGTCATTCATACGACGCAATGTGTAGTTCCAATACTCCTTCTTTAACACTGAGTCATCGAACCTGCTATTTGATTGATGCTCAAATAGAAACCTCCTCATTCCTGCGACTTAAACATGCGCAAACATGCGCACCTGGGAATGGCATTTCAACTACTCCACACACATAAATTTTCTTCCCAAAAATTATACAATAAATCAAGCCTCTGCTTATTATCAACACTGGAAGATTTATAAACTTACAAGTTTATTTTATTTTACCATTCAGTTCAAATCGTGAAGTTACCACACTTATGATACTCTCTATTTCACTTTCGAATGTGTATCTCCGTCATGATTTTATATAAATACAAAAATATCTTAATTGATACAAATATCATTTGCTTCCCGTTTCATGCCTCTCCGTGTTATCTGAAAAACATACTTTGCTCATTGCAAATATTAACTGTACAACCAGAACTGTAATGTTGGTTGAATGCGGGCTTGCGCTAACCACTATCCTTCGGAAAATCACCTGTTCCAAACTAGAAATGATTAAACTACTTCATAAGCTCTCTCTCAATGAATGTGATTATTATAAAATATAAGATCCAAGAATTATTTAGAAAAGTTATGAAAATCATTATTATTATTATTAGTGGATTATTATTATTATTATTAGTTATATTATTGTAAATGTGTTTAATTATTATTTCATTATGTGAGAATCCACATGATCGATTCTTCGAATATGGATAAAATATCCATTTCTCAACAAAAATAATTATTAACTTTTACAGTTACCTCGGCTGATTACCGTGATTATCAAAAAAATATGAAACATTCAAATAAATGCTCGTTATGCTCGGTCATCGATCCTAAACTGTTCTGAGTGCTGAAAATAATCAGAATAACTCTAATATGTCTTGCGTAAATCATTGCAAGATTTAAATACGAAGAAAAACAAATGTGTTGGTCATCTGCAGAAAATGAGTTTGTTCCAATTAGCTAGGCATAATATAAAAGTCAAATGTGGCTTACATTTCCGTTGGTCTTGAAGCGTAGTGAACCTGGTCTGTACCAGATTTATCCAGATACATGCCCTATTGGACACGCACGTCTAATCCTTGTATCGGCCGCCATTATATACCCACAATCTGTCTAACACGACATAGTGGAAATATTTCTTGAAGTTTGAAGTAACTGCTGATCCATTTTAATATTGACTTCAATTAAATCCGTAGCAGTTCGCTTAAATGGGGTCAGATCCAAGTGATCTATTCTCAAATACGTCAGTTGTAACATAACTCACGGTAAACGTTTCAGTACAGGAAAACACTGACAGTCTAAATCAATCAACGGCTGTTCTGAAGATCGTTCCCTGGGCATGGTTTATCACCATCTATCATGCGCGAAGCAACTTATAGTTTCCCTTTGTCGGCTAATGAACAACACCGTGATAGACTGGCCTTCAATATACTGAAAGATCGGAGTGGTTATCAAGTTACAATTTATGAAACTGACTAATTGGATTAAAATATCCAAGTATTGAATTATTATTACTGGACTGTGACAAAGTACTTTCTAGTCAAAGTCTAGCATGTGTCCATATAGAAATAAAGTATTTCACCAGTGTCCGTAGAAAAATAACAATCACCTTAGTGATTCCCTCTGCCGGAAACTTACTATGTTCCACATGTATCGCAGCACTTTTGTGACTATCACAATTTAAAGATATCTTCTGCGTAGATCCGGCAACCATGTGCCTTGGCTCAACGTAGCAGCAGCACCTTGTCATGCAAGAGCTTGGTTCGAAGTGAGCTGATGATGCTTGGGCTGGTCGGCTTTTATTCAAAACGGTCGGGTCCCCGCTGGATCACGCTGAAATCTGGAAATTCTCATATCTCCGGTGTCTCTGGTCCGATTCACTTGAAACTAAGTGCATTCTCTTTCATTTGGCCGTGCCAGTAATCTGATCCAAGTCTCAAGTCTCTTCTCCATGGCTAACTATTTAATCAACAAATAGTCTCGACCTCTGCTACTACTCGCTACGTCACTTAACATGCTCTTGGCTGCACAACGTTTCCATTCCATTCTAGAAGTAATGGAGCGCGATATTCAAATATCTCAACTTTCAAAAGCGGCTGTAGCCTTTCCCTTGATATCTAGGTGTCTGAATCTTGGAATACCCATTCCTAGAGTTGGGCACATCCACCCCACACCATGCAAAAAAATAAAAATTGGAAAATTTTTATTTTTCCTATCTACACATTAAATCATCTGGTTCTTGAATAATAAATCTTCAAATTCTCTGCATTATAAGTCCCCACGATGTTACCAGTTCGTGTATTGGCGATTTCATAGCTTCCATTGTTGTTTACTTCCACAATACGATAGGGTCCAGCGTAAAGTCTTGCAAACTTCGAGTACACTCGATTTTGCACGTCAGAGGGTGTAGGTCTTTTCACTAAAACAAGAGTTCCTACGCGCTAGGGTCTGCGAAAACGCTTTCCTCTCACTCTGCGCTCTCTTTTCTCAGCTTGGCTCCTCAACTTGTCTAAAGCTAGAGTTTCCCTCATCTGACGACTCGGTTCAATCTCAGGTGGAATAGAGATGATTCGATCCCATAATCTTGTTGCTTTAATTCCATGATGAAGCAACATGGGAATCTGTCCAGTACTCTCATGAATTGTAGAGTTGATGGATTCGGATGCTAATGAGAGAACATCCATCCATTTCCAATGCTCATTTGGACAATAGAGGCGGCAAAATGTTGCTATTTCAGCCATCACGCGTTCTGCTGGATTGCTTTCAGGATGTCTGAGAGAACAAAACAATTGTCTAATCCCAAGATTATTCATGACGGTTCTTAATTCTAAAGATGTAAATTGGGTTCCACGATCTGATAAAAGGAATTCCGGTTCGCCTGCTTCCGGAATTACGTTGTCTCTAATTCTCTTCGCACAATATTTTGCGTTCGCCTTCTGAATTGGGTGTAACATAGTGTATTTGCTGAAAACATCCATGGTCACCAGAATATACCGGTTACCTCTTTTAGACTTTGGGAGAGGCCCATAAAGATCAGTCGCGAAGATTTCACAAGGCTTAGAAGGAATAATAGGCCTTGGTAATTCTCTCAATAATCTAGAATTATGTTTACTACTTTGGCATAAGTCGCATTCTCGAATAGTGTTCCTGACAGTTTGTCGCATTCGCTCCCACGAATATTTTTCTTGTATCAAGTTGACCGTCTTATCTACTCCAGCATGACCTGCAATTCGATGTGCCATCCAGATAATGGGTTTTTGCATTCTTGGAGGTATCACTACTCTCAGCTTCGTATGGTCGGGATCTGCAAACTTGTAGACTAAACCATCTAACATCAAATAATCTCTTGAAATTCTTTCAGTTTCCACAAAATCATCATCATTTGGATCCATGTCTCCCTGTAGAAAACGAAAAATGTTTCTAAAACGTCGGTCTCTCCTCTGGGATAAATGCAACAATCTTAACCTTCTCAAGGTATCCTCATCCTCCTGCGTCAGGTTAACTTGAAAAACCTTAGATGTAGACTCCACTGCTCTACTCAATAAATCGGCCCCAACGTTCAATTTTCCAGGAGTGTTTTCAATAACTAGGTTGAATTGTTGATTAAAAAGTGACCATCTAGTTATCCTATCACTGGCAAAGTTTGTTCTCAAGATAAACTCCAATGCATGGTGATCAGTCCTCACAATTACTGAATGTCCAATTAACATTTTCTTCCACGACTCCAACGCAAAGATTACAGCAAGGGCTTCCAACTCTGTGGTGTAATAATTCCTTTCTGATGGACGAAGTTTCCTGCTTATGAACGCCAGGTAACGTCTCTTGTGATCGTCATCTTCTTGAAGAAGAATAGCTCCAATCCCTACGGTGGATGCATCGGACTGTATGATGAAATTCTTGGTAAAGTCAGGATACTCTAATTTCACGCTGTTTACCAATAACCTCTTGGCATCTTGAAATGATTGTTCACAATCTTCATTCCATTTCCATTTGTTTCCTTTTTTTAATAATTCCTGCAATGGAGCAACCGTCTTGGTGAAGCTTGGACAATGCCCTGCAAAAAATTGGCATGTCCCGAGAAAACTGCGGACATTCTTCACTCTAGTAGGTCTAGGGAAATTTGCAATCACCTGTATCTTTGTCTCATTGGGACGGTATCCTTCACCATCCGAAATGTGGCCCAAAAATTTTATTTCCTTCCGAAAGAACTGACATTTTCGAAGGTTTACTTTAAAGTTTGCTTTTCTCAAATCTGCGAATAACATCTGAAGATGTAACAAATGTTCCTCCTTAGTCTCAGATGCAATTAGGATATCATCTATGTAACGAATTGCTATCTCTTTTACTTCAGGACTCAAGTTTTGTTCCAGTGCTCTGATCAAAACAGATCCAGATGTTTTGACCCCAAATGGTAGACGGCGGAATACATATGTCTGCTGGTCAAACATAAACCCTGTAAACTTTTTGGAATCTTCACTAAGCCTAATGTGGTGGTAGGACGAAGTGAGATCAATGTTAGAGTACCAGACCTTGCCTTGGAATTTCCTTAACAGTTCCCTAATGATTGGTGGTCTGTCATACTCTGGCAGCAATCTTGAATTCAAATTTCGCGCGTCTAAACATAGTCTCAGACTTCTATCTGGCTTAGACACTACTGCTAATGGATTGACATAAGAGGTAGTGTACTTTTCAATCACATTGTTACTTTCCATCTCTTTGATAAGCACTTTTACCATTTCTCGATGCTTTTCCGCTACCGGATACAATTTAGCATGGAAAGGTGCATCATCATTTACAC
Source organism: Meconema thalassinum (assembly GCA_946902985.2). NCBI lineage: Eukaryota > Metazoa > Arthropoda > Insecta > Orthoptera > Tettigoniidae > Meconema > Meconema thalassinum. The sequence continues at coordinate 56,974,417 of OX336401.1, read as the reverse complement.
GAATACAATATTCAAAATCTTTAATTTCACCAGGTTTAATATCAAAAATATCGTGGTACTTTTCCAAAATTTTTCCTAGCTCTGGGGACTCCTTCTCAGTGTAGACTTCTCTTCCTTCAGCTTCATGAAAAATCAGAGACCATTGAGCATCTCCCTCGATGTCTTCCTCTTCTTTTCCCTCGAAGTTTATCTCTTCGGTATTCTTGAATCTGATCGTCACTGTCTTCATGTCTATCACTGCTTGATATTTCTGAATTAAATCCGCTCCCAATGCCATGTCAAAAGCCATGTCCTTCATTACTACAAACACATGTCGGAAATCATGTCCTCCAATAGTAACACATAAGTATAATTGTGTTTTACACAGAGATATTTTGTTGGGTATTATTCCTTGGATTTTAATTCCTGATACTGGAATCTCCTCTAAATTCTCTTTGAGCTTCCACAGAATATAAAGCTTCTCGCTCACAAGACAAAGCATAGCTCCAGTATCAATTAAAGTATCGACAGGCATACCGAATACTTCGCATGATATGATTGGCATTTTAATTCTTGTACCCATTTCTTTCCGTTCGTCATTATGTTGAATTAAGTCATCATCCTCTGCTTGCCATTTAATAATCCTGGAAGTGAAAGTGTTTAAAATTCTATCTTCTACTGTGAATTCGAAGTTTTTTTTTCTCTTCCATTCCCCCGGGGTTGTTGTATTCCCGATGGACCTGGTTCATTGGGCTTCTGTTCCAAGAACTGCAAGTTTTCTTGGTGTCTTTCTTCCAAGTTCTTCCTCGTCTCCTTATTGAACTCTTCATTGGACTGACGAGTGTTCTCATTCCCTCTGTTATTGTAGTTATTGTTTCTACCATAGTACCTTCTTTCCCTTGGCCTTCTCCATCGAGTATTATATCGATATCCACCATCCGATCTCGCATAAGGCTTGTAACTGTATCTGTTATTGTTCTGATTCCATCCTCCTTTATCGGGCTCTTCCCTCGGCGTTTTCTCTTCTCGCCCCTCTCGAATCTCTCGAGGTGTTTGGGAATAACTGTCGGCCATAACAGCGTAAACAGCGTTGTTATTCTTTCCTCCCTTCTGATGGAAGAATTGAGTGTTCGTGTGATCAAGTTTCTGCAATACCTCGTCAAATTGCTCCATATTATAAATGTCAGCAGCGATCAAAGTTATTTGGACTTCTGCTGGAAACTGACGTACTAATGCGGTAATTAATTCATTATCTGGCATCGGCGGATCTAAATGTTGAAGTTTAGAAAGCTGTCCAGAAAAGTACGTAGAGTATCGAGTAGGTTGTGACGTCGAGAATCTCTTTGAATATAATTCTGCTCTGACTTGCTGTTGGGTTTCCGGGGACCAAAACTTTTTTAATAACCCACGGGAAAACTCCTCAAAATTGGTGAGAGTGGACCTAAAAGCTCTAAACCAAAGAAGTGCGGAACCTTCCAAAAATTTCCCTATCACTCGGATCTGTCTTTCCTTAGGGATTTTGGAATCTTTTAGGTAATCACCTGCTTCTCTCAAGAATTCTACGGGTGTCACAGAATCTCGCCCTGAAAATTTAGAAGGCTTATCCTCTACATTCTTGAATACAGTTATGGGGTTGGAATGAAATACTGTCCTGACCTCATCCTGTCTTTGACTATCAGTTTCTCTAGCTGCTCCTAGGTTTATCTGTATCTGTTCTTCTCCCCTTATACTTGGCATTTTCAACAGATGGTCAGACTGTTTCTCGTCCTTGTTTGGGTTTTCATAGCCTCAATTTCCTTATGGTTTTCTTCTGCCATTTTTCTAATTTCTTCGGTTTCCTTACAGTTCTCCTTGACATCAGTGGATATCTGGTTCATAACAGCATCGTGACTTTTCAACGACCCTGTCACATCTGATATGTCCTTCTGAGTTGCTTGAATATCTTTGGAAATTACTTGAATATGGGACGACAAAGATTCCCTAATTTCCTTGACTCCCTCTTGGTTCTCCAGCTTGAGTGTGTCTTTAATCTCATCGATAACTGTGGTTTTAACTTCAGTTTGTAATTCATTAATCACACCTACTCTTATTTCTCCCACTATGAGTTCTTTGAATTGTTCTGTCAAACGTTGAACAACTGGAGTTGCCATCTCATTGCTCTCTTTCTTCACTCTGATTTCTAGGTTGATCATGTCTTCACCAACTTTCCTAAGACCATGTTCTATCCTATCAGCTAAGCTTCGGGATCTTAGATCGGCATCGAGAAATTTATCGTCCATTAAACTTGCGTTAGTGGCTAATGAAGTTTCGAGCTCATGTGTTTTTTCGCATAATTTAGTCATTTTACTCTCAAGTGACATTTTCAAGATTTCGGAATTCTCTTTAAATTTATTTTCCATAGAATTAAATTTACTATTTAAATTTTCTTTCAAGTTATCTTTTAACCTGCTTTCTAACAAATCGGAACTTTCTTTCAAGTTATCTTTTATAGAATCAGAATTTTCTTTAAGTTTATCATTTAAACTTTCTTTAAGTTTATTTTCTAAAGAATCAGAATTTTCTTTAAGTTTCTTTTCCAAAGCCTCTGTATTTTCTTTCATAATGGCTGCTACACGCAGTACAGCTTCTTTTGAACTCTCTTCCAAACTCCTCATCATCCTCATCATCTCTTCCATAATTTTCAATTATTATTCAAAACTTAGGGGTATACATGTTGGCAGACACAAGATTATAATTAGAACAAGAAATATGAATAGCTAATTGGAACACTCTAATAAAATGAGATTTGTCCTAATGTCGATGTGATGGAAAAACAAAATTCTCTCCTTTCACGAATTACATTTACCACAATATCACAAGAAAAATATGCAAGTTCTCAAATATCCTCCACCTGGATTCTAATAATGCGTATGTCCAGTCATCGAACGTTTACTACTGAATTTACTTGACGCCCTAATGGTTAAGCCATTATCAAAAATAATCAAACCCATTCTAATTATAAACCCAGTTAATTTTTTATTTTCCCCACTAATTGGGTTTCCTACTAATTTATTCATCCAAACCAGACATCTCTCAACTCCCAAAATATCTATATAAAAATTATCACAATTTAAATCGGCATGCGATTTACCGTGTCTAACTCGAGCCCCACATTCGAAGCCATTTCTCTCTCTATCTTATTTTATGTGCCCGTTTAGACCGGAGTCCGCACGACCACATATGCATTTTACCAAGAATCAGTCAGCACGAGAGTCAAAATATCCCGGGGCGCCAGATGGGTTAAAGCTAATCGCAAAAACGACATCAAATGAAAAAAAATGCTTTACTGATTTTTGGCTCAATGCAACAATAAGGATAGAAGGAGATTCAACTGGGCATAACACATCATGTAAAATTATCTCATTTTATTCTGAATTTATAATTGACTGCAAAATAAAATGCTCAAAGCAGCATCATTCATGTGTGGCGACCCACATTACTATTTACACAATGTACAGAAATTTTCCAACACATTGGACAATTATCTTTGGAGACACAAGTCTGATTATCAGTCCTGTAGACTGTGTTCCAAAATTATATCCATTATTTATGATTAAATCCAGTTCAAATTTAATTGTCTTTACTGGAAATACTGTAGTTCACTGGTTGAATTTTTACATAATATTAACACTCGTAGAATAATTGTTTATAGATTTTTTTTTACTTTCACTTATTTTTCCAGTTTCAAAAAATATTGTCAAAAAATATTATTATCTCTGAATCAACACAAATTATGTACACATATTAATAACAACATCTGAAAAGTATCTGACCCTTGAGCATAGCATCGAAGAACTGTGCGAAGCACAACAAAATTAATTGTTCTTCTGACATTAAACGTTTCGAGAAGTGACTCGATTATGAACTTCAAGTTCTAACAAAATATATGATTTCTGAATCATCAACTTGATCAATAAATTGTTGGACCATTCAACTATTCGATTTTCCACTTGGAATCATTATTAAGAAAAATATTTATATTTGTGGCCATTTTAGTAACTTTCACAACTTGCAATTCTTGAACAGAATGCGGAAATAAGAATTGTAGCTTCATAATAAATTCATTTAGTTCATGACACTAGGATTGAAAACATCCTTCAAATTATTCGTGGTTATAGAATTATTTTTAATTGGCAGTGGCCCATTCTATTATTTTTATAAGAACACAATATTCCAACAACAACGGCAAAGGTCTTCCTCTGAAGAAGAATAAAATACTATCATAACAAATCCGGGTTCTAGCAAAATCAAAGTCTTAATGGAATCCGTAAACAAGGTTGAAATAAGAACTGATGGTTTTTAAGAAATAACCTTTGGGTCATTCATACGACGCAATGTGTAGTTCCAATACTCCTTCTTTAACACTGAGTCATCGAACCTGCTATTTGATTGATGCTCAAATAAAATCCTCCTCATTCCTGCGACTTAAACATGCGCAAACATGCGCACCTGGGAATGGCATTTCAACTACTCCACACACATAAATTTTCTTCCCAAAATTTATACAATAAATCAAGCCTCTGCTTATTATCAACACTGGAAGATTTATAAACTTACAAGTTTATTTTATTTTACCATTCAGTTCAAATCGTGAAGTTACCACACTTATGATACTCTCTATTTCACTTTCGAATGTGTATCTCCGTCATGATTTTATATAAATACAAAAATATCTTAATTGATACAAATATCATTTGCTTCCCGTTTCATGCCTCTCCGTGTTATCTGAAAACCATACTTTGCTCATTGCAAATATTAACTGTTCAACCAGAACTGTAATGTTGGTTGAATGTGGGCTTGCGCTAACCACTATCCTTCGGAAAATCACCTGTTCCAAACTAGAAATGATTAAACTACTTCATAAGCTCTCTCTCAATGAATGTGATTATTAGAAAATATAAGATCCAAGAATTATTTAGAAAAGTTATGAAAATCATTATTATTATTATTAGTGGATTATTATTATTATTATTAGTTATATTATTGTAAATGTGTTTAATTATTATTTCATTATGTGAGAATCCACATGATCGATTCTTCGAATATGGATAAACTATCCATTTCTCAACAAAAATAATTATTAACTTTTACAGTTACCTCGGCTGATTACCGTGATTATCAAAAAAATATGAAACATTCAAATAAATGCTCGTTATGCTCGGTCATCGATCCTAAACTGTTCTGAGTGCTGAAAAATACTCAGAATAACTCTAATATGTCTTGCGTAAATCATTGCAAGATTTAAATACGAAGAAAAACAAATGTGTTGGTCATCTGCAGAAAATGAGTTTGTTCCAATTAGCTAGGCATAATATAAAAGTCAAATGTGGCTTACATTTCCGTTGGTCTTGAAGCGTAGTGAACCTGGTCTGTACCAGATTTATCCAGATACATGCCCTATTGGATACGCACGTCTAATCCTTGTATCGGCCGCCATTATATACCCATTATCTGTCTAACACGACAGTGGAAATATTTCTTGAAGTTTGAAGTAACTGCTGATCCATTTTAATATTGACTTCAATTAAATCCATAGCAGTTCGCTTAAATGGGGTCAGATCCAAGTGATCTATTCTCAAATACGTCAGTTGTAACATAACTCACGGTAATCTTTTCAGTACAGGAAAACACTGACAGTCTAAATCAATCAACGGCTGTTCTGAAGATCGTTCCCTGGGCATGGTTTATCACCATCTATCATGCGCGAAGCAACTTATAGTTTCCCTTTGTCGGCTAATGAACAACACCGTGATAGACTGGCCTTCAATATACTGAAAGATCGGAGTGGTTATCAAGTTACAATTTATGAAACTGACTAATTGGATTAAAATATCCAAGTATTGAATTATTATTACTGGACTGTGACAAAGTACTTTCTAGACAAAGTCTAACATGTGTCCATATAGAAATAAAGTATTTCACCAGTGTCCGTAGAAAAATAACAATCACCTTAGTGATTCCCTCTGCCGGAAACTTACTATGTTCCACATGTATCGCAGCACTTTTGTGACTATCACAATTTAAAGATATCTTCTGCGTAGATCCGGCAACCATGTGCCTTGGCTCAACGTAGCAGCAGCACCTTGTCATGCAAGAGCTTGGTTCGAAGTGAGCTGATGATGCTTGGGCCGGTCGGCTTTTATTCAAAACGGTCGGGTCCACGCTGGATCACGCTGAAATCTGGAAATCCTCATATCTCTGGTGTCTCTGGTCCGATTCACTTGAAACTAAGTGCATTCTCTTTCATTTGGCCGTGCCAGTAATCTGATCTAAGTCTCAAGTCTCTTCTCCATGGCTAACTATTTAATCAACAAATAGTCTCGACCTCTGCTACTACTCGCTACGTCACTTAACATGCTCTTGGCTGCACAAAGTTTCCATTCCATTCTAGAAGTAATGGAGCGCGATATTCAAATATCTCAACTTTCAAAAGCGGCTGTAGCCTTTCCCTTGATATCTAGGTGTCTGAATCTTGGAATACCCATTCCTAGAGTTGGGCACAATACATACATAAATTATATATAAACTTTTGAACTGACGGTGGTTTTGGGGTCTCGGGGATGTGCAACGCGAAGATATGTCGAAATTTTCCGGAAGTCGAAACATGGGACCCATTGCAATAGTTAGCTTTCTAATGAAATCTACCTAAAAGTTAAGTCTATAGTAAATACGCCCATGCATAGGCAACCCACATCACGTCCTTGCGTGCGGGTTGCCTATAATCGGCAATAGAATACAAAGGGTGGAAATGGAAGAAAAATGACGTGATGTGGGTTGCCTATGCATGGGTGTACTTACTGGAGGCTGTTAACTTTTTTTGAAAAATTTTTGGTCCCGTTTCTCACCCTACCGATGAATGATTATGCAAAACAATTGATTTGTGGCCAAATAAACATAATTGTAAACTATACACCGTGTATTATTTGTGTATGACTTCTTGACAAAGAGCGGAAGGTTCTCGATAAGATCACGCAATCGAGTTGGTTGGTTGGTTGGTTCCATAGTTTAGGGGCTGCGACTACGCGGTAATGTAGCCCCGTGTACTTTGGCTGAGTGTAGAATCTGTCTGATAACCGGTGTTAATTGTGATGGCTGTATTAGTGTATGTTATCTGTTTTAATTCAAGTAAGGACTCCAGGCAATAATTCCAAGTAGTTCCTACTCTTGCTATCAAATGCTACCATCTGGTGTATTCTTGGAATACACGGTACGAGAGATATAAAGTTTTATGTTCTTTGCATGTTCATTCCTTTCTCTTTGTCAAACACCAACAGTGATCTTCTATTTTTTCTTTGGTAATCATGTCTCTTATATCTTTCATGAGTCTGTTCTAGATATATATATTCCATGACCCACCTAGCGTCATCTAGCAGAGAATCTCTGAAGCTCCTCAATTCTTCCTGGTGCAAGAGGATTTACTTATCCATCTGGCCACCAGATTTGCTACCATCGCCAGATATTTTCTCCGTGAGCAAGAGAACTACGTCTACTTTTTTACTCACCATGCTGTGCTAGTATCATCTGTTATCAACTCTTTGAAGACCGGCTCAGCAAGAGAAGATCAATTTTTTGTTTTAATGTTGGCTATGTTTATATGTTCTCCTTTTGTCTCCTACCCCCACTCCTTTTTTTTCCTGGTCCCTTCGTGTTCTGCTGAGTGGGTCTCACTTGTGCGCCGGCCATCGACTCAGTTAAGGCTCAACTCGAGCCAGTCTCCTCAAACCAAGAGGCAAACTCTACTTTCTACGCCATGTTGGCATATTAAATATTGTCAAGGGGAACTTCACCTTCAACATGCAACCAAGATAAGTACAGACTTAAGGTTTTAACCTCATCTTCATCAATTTTATCTACATGCTTTTATTGATTGTTTTATAGACAGCGTGAGATTACTTGTGGGGCGTTAATCATCCTCGCGGGGTTTTCCATGCTGGGCTTTTGTCTAATCAAGCCAATCTTGGTGAAAAGCAGCATTTCTTATGCTTGCTAAATGAGAAATCTTCTCACCACGTGGGATATTATCAAATACCCGCTGTCTATAAATTATAAAGCAAGTTCCTTCGCTGGATTATCTTTGGCCCCATTTTTCTACTAAGATCGTTCTGGAACCTTCCAGATCTTGTACTCTATCTGCGAGTCTTGCCGTCAGGTATTTTTCACTCACTTGTGAAAATACTATTTAAAATGAGGAATCTTCCTTATAAATTACTGCAATAGCGAACTTTCGTCCACCGTTGGAATGTTCTATGGCGCATTTAATTGTAATTCCCAACTTTCTCAAGTAATAGACTCTCGCCTACCTAGTGCAACCAGTTATTTTCATCATTGCAATAACTTTCTTTCCATAAACTTTCGTGTCTCTACAGTGAACTTTTCATCTATTTCAAGGACTATAGTGTTAACTAGTGCTCATCCCACTTTTCTACCGCATCGCGATCGTCCGTTTACATTAAATCAGGCCATGAACATTGATCCTAAATCCCAATGATCTTTCCTCAACCTTCTACTAACAAAACATATTAATAAAATTGTAACTTCTCCATAAGGTGTCACTCTTCGAAGGGCCCTTCCATTTTGCTTGTTTATCATTACTTAATTTCTGTATAATTACGTGTTTTATACACTGTTCAAGCTCACATTGTTTCTCTTTTATAACGAGAGAATACAATTCTTTTAACTCATTAGTGAGTTGTTTCTAGGTCTCACGAAAGGGTACCTGCCCCATTTATCTAGTGATTCCTATCTAAATACCGGAAGTCTAGAACCTTCCTTGTTGATTTTTTTCTTCAGGTTTCACAGTAAGTGACCTGCCCTCCTTTGTATAATTGTCATAGAAGTAATTCAGCATAAACATAAGAAGTAATAGCAACTTCTTATTCATTTACTCGCTTCCTTTTTTGTTATTTTCGAAGTTGTAACTTTTTCTAAATTAATTACTTGTAAATTCCTTAAAGTACACTCCTTGTAATCAATTTGATGTTTAAACTTTAAGCATTTCATTTGTCTTTTTTAAATCTTACAAAGATTTTAGTACATATATAAGGTTTAAAACCTCATAAATTGTTAATTGCCTGGCGCAAATGTTTAATGCTATCTAAGGTCTGTGACCCCAAGTTTGTTAACCAGATTGAATGTATGTTTGTTAAAGTTATAAACTTCTTTTGCCTTTTGAAATAAATTAAATATTTGTTTTTGGATTCATAATTTCGGAAACACAACGGTTAGGCAAGATCCGGTCTTCCTTGACTCTCCCTACTCAATGCCATTAAACCTATTGATAGGGCTTTCACCACTTGTTGCATTTGAGCAAAAACTCTTAGTGGTAACCTTGTTAAAAGTTCTCTTAGCTTTAAAAGCTAATTCTAACTGGCCAGTAAGGCAAGTACAGCCGCTACGCCAGCTACCTGCTTGTGGAGATCCTCTCTAAAATCTTATGGTCAGTTTTCAAAAAGATAAGTGTTTCTCTTTGCCTAAACTTTTAGTCGGCTACTGGCTGGTTAAAAGCTTAGCCATTTCCAAATGCAACTATTGGTTCATTTACCAAATTTATTTTCAAAGGCATAATTCCTTTATCACCATCCTTTTTGGAAGCACTTGGTCACTGTTCAAGAAGCTTATAACTTCGAAAACTGGAAATACCAAACTTGATTAAAATTATTGGCATTCTTCGAATTACTTTGCAAAAACAAATTTCTTTGAAAAGACATACAATAAATCTGTCACTTTCAGTCATGCCAGACCAACACCCTTCCCCATAGTAGTCTTATGCCTGGTTGAGAGGGAATATACTAAGGCCACTCTCCAGCAAACCGCCCAAGTTCTAGCTGTGTTTCCCGTCAGCTTAGACCAAGCCCTTACCCACTTTAGGTATCCGAGAGCGGATTTGCGGTGGCAACCGCCTCTGAGTGTATTTAAAGCTAAATTTATAACTTTTTTGGAACTCTCATCCTATTTCTCTATCCTTTTTCTCCAGTCCGAAACCCACTTCCTTTTCTTAATCATCTTCCCTTGGTGGGTGGGTTATTCCTCAGCCAATAATCTACCCAAAATTTGGTCCCTGAAACCCGGGAGAGTCCATTTGTCATTATTCTGTTTGGCAATACTTTGCAAATTATTAATATCTGCTTTGAATCTTTCAGCTATAACCACATCGTGCAAAGCCTGTGAAGGGGAAAGAGGCCGCTCCTGTCTCCTTTGGTGTGTCCCGTTCTTTCAACTTATTCGCTGCTGCCAGCTTGACAGCATCTCCAAAGTTCAACAGTTTCGTGAGTTACATTTCAATTTATTTTCCTTGTCATGGCTCCTACTGAAAGGGATGAAACTCTCATTGCCAGACGTTCTTCCTATAAAGGGCAACTCACCAGATTCAGAAATTTCATCAACAAATTAAATCCCGCCGAGTGTGATTTAGATATCTTGACACAATGCCTTAAGTTGTACGAACGGTCCTATGATTATTACGATCAAATTCAAACCGAGATTGAATCCGCTTGCCCAGAACTTCAATCGGATCGGGACGAGGTCGAACCATTGTACTTTGAAGGGATTGCCAAGGCCCACCAATTGATCCGCAGTATCTCAGAACCGGACACTAGGGTCATCAATCTGGCCCAGTTCGCACCCGCTTCAGTTCACAAGAACAAACCGAAACCGTTACTTCCAAAGATAAGCCTACCCCACTTCTCAGGCCAGGAAGGTGAATGGTATTCTTTTTATGAACTTTACTGCTCCCTAATTCATGAAAATATTGAAATTCCCGACATTCATAAATTCTACTTCTTACGTACGTCTTTGGAAAACGAGGCCTTAGCCTTGGTGGAGTCACTGCCTTTAAGCGCAGACAACTACCACATCGCCTTTAATCTCCTTAAAGAGAGATATGGCAATTTACGTTTGTGTATAGCTCGCCACATCCGCTGTCTATTTAACCTGCCAGCCGTCAAACCTAATGACGTCACCTCTTTAAGAGACCTGTTAGACTCTATTCAATTGCACGTAAGAGCATTATATCAACTCAAGCAACCAGTCCAAACGTGGGACACTATTCTTATTCATCTGGCTACATCAAGATTCGATTTTTCAACTTTAAAGGCTTGGGAAATTGAACTCGCTCGCAAGGAAGAATTTTCGTTCGAACACTTAATCTCGTTTCTCAACAGCCGATGCCAAGTTCTTACAGCACTCTCATTTCAGTGCGAAAATGTCGAAAAGAGTAATCAGTGTCACATTTTTGAGAAAAACCTTGCTTTTTCAAAGGGTCATCAGCCCCCATCTGTCGAGAACAAGCAAACCCGTTCAGCTTCTTTCAATCATGCAAGAGAACATATCAGGCCGCTCAACAAATCTTTAAAATGTACGCTCTGTAAAAAGCTTCACACATTGTATTTGTGCAAATCATTTAAAGAATTGTCTGTCGAAGATCGAAGGAAGTTTGTCTTCAATAGCAAACATTGCTTAAACTGCTTGTCACCTAAGCATTCTTCTTCAAACTGCACGTCATCCAACCTCTGTTTTCATTGTAAAAAACCGCACCATTCTTTATTGCACGTTCATGAACAATCGAGGTCATCAGTACCCGCTTCTTCAAGCTCCATGCAGAGCAGCTCCGAACAAACTAATGCTTCTTCCTGCATTTCTAACGCCGAAACTTCTTACAGTGCGCAAGTACTTTTGTCCACTGTACAATTCGAAATCCAAGATAAATTTGGAAATTGGGTTCGAACCCGTGGTCTTCTCGATTCTGCTTCAACGCACAACTTTGTTTCGCAATCATTAATTAAAAAACTAGGTCTTTCGTCATCGCATACTCCCATCAATGTATCTGGCACTGACAATTTGAAAACTCAAGTCTTGCAGTCTTCAAAATTGAAAATCAGAGACGTTTGCCAAAGAAACACCTATCTTAACTTAAACTGTCTCATTCTTACCAGTATTAGCAAGGACACTCCTAGCAGCTCTATTAATACTTCCGGTTTAAAGATTCCTTCGCACTTAAGGTTAGCTGATCCTCAGTTTAAGGCTCAAGGTCCCATTGATGTACTTTTCAGTGCCAATGTTTTTTGGAATTGCGTCCGTAAACAAACACGTAGGTTATCCTCAAACGTGGTCGCTAGAGACACCGATTTTGGTTGGGTTATTACTGGTGAAATCCAACAACCCAGTCTTCAAACCAAATCGCAATGTCATTTCGTTACAGCTGACATAAATCCCATTTCTGAAAAAGAGAACGCTCATGTTTTCGATCTCGACACTTTTGAAAAACACTTGCCGAAACGATGTCTTATCGTGAACAATTACGCCATCTTTGTAAGTTGTTTAAATGGTTTTGCCTTCTTCCCGCACAAGATGGCAATTCAAGTTCGCCTCGCCTTTTGTTACTTCGTGTACCTTCTCATGTCATTTTTTATAGCAGGTAATTGCTTAAACTCTCTATTGAAAACTATCTTCCCCTTGTGTAAAACCATGGCTATCAGTCTCCATCACTTTGCTGTAAGCTATGTTCCACTTCTTTCGCTATTTAGAAGGACGGCCACGGCCGGCTCCTTCCTCCTTCCTCACAATTGGAAGCCGCTTTTGAAACCGCTTGAAAATCTGAATTCTCTAGCATCTAGAATAACTATTCTTATGCATAAATTCCTTCTCAATGTCCCGGCTTCTCTTCCTATTTCGGAAGAATCAAGCTTTTTTCTGTCGAAAATTGTCGGATTCCGTGATCCTCTCAATTATGCGAAATTGATTTCTTACTTTATTTCTTATGGCTTTAAATTGTTTTTTCACGTCCAAGTTACGGATGACTGTATGTCGTGTTACTCGTTCCGCTTTAAGTTACAGCTGATTCAACAAGTGTTGTTTGTTTATTCCGAACTGCTTGTTTTTCAAACTTGTTTGTATACAAGCCCGAGTAAGGTCAAGTCACTGGTCATTTCCTGTATGCTTGCCAAAGGTCAAATCAAGTTTCTCTTATCTCAACTCTGGCTGACTGCCAACCATCGTCTTGCGAGTTGCTTCTGTAAGCTCGGAAGCCGCTCACCTACTTCCCAAAATAAACTTGTTCCGCTCAAGGACTCTTTCAGATATTTATATTCGTTATCTCTCTGTACTATGTGGGTCAAGGTCGTTCATGCTTACGTCTCCCACTTACTCACGCGTGTATCTTACAACTGCTTCTATTCTTGTTTCACAAAATCGTTGCGTATTTCTCACGCGTTCATGTATTGCACTTTGCTTACATATTTTCCAATCTTATTGTTCATTGATGAACAAACTTGTTTTTTCTTGTCGTCACATTCGATGTGTTTTTGTATTTATACTTGTTATGTCACGTTTCTCGCTGACTTAAGTATTTTTCTGAGTAACCCCTTTGATACTTATTATAACTTAAGGTCATTGTTTATGGCTACTAGATTGTTACCTAAGGCGTTCTTGCTTTCTACTCGCGTAGTTCCTTTGTTTATTTTGTATATTCTTATCCTGAATAGATGTACTTGTTTCTATACGCTTTGTTTAAACTTGTCAATTCTTCTTTTGCGTCTTATCGCAATCTTTACTAGTGCCTTATTTCCCGCAGTTTCTAGCTATTTTGTGATTGAAGGTGTCGTTAATTCTCGCCCTTTAACTCCACTTTCCAATGACCCTGATGACCTACTTCCAGTTACACCTGGTCACTTCCTTACACGCACTTCTCTCTCTGCTCCTCCTCCCCTTCCCAATTCTTACAGGGATTCTAATTTACCCATTGTTTGGCATAAACTTGAAGCCCTCCGAAATTCCTTTTGGAAGAGGTGGAACTTGGAATATTTAACTTCCTTGCAACGGAGACAGAAGTGGTTTCTTTCCAGTCCCGACATTAAAGTGGGAGACTTGGTCTTGGTTAGGGATGTTTCACCCCCCCCCCCCTAGTTTGGACCTCTGGTAGAGTGACCGAGTGTTATCCTGGAAGGGATGGGAGAGTCAGGGTGGCCAAAATCTTGACCACTAATGGTCCGATCACAAGACCACTGTCTTTGATCGCTCCATTACCTTTAAATGTGTAACTGCTTCTTTGTTCTCTGTTGGTGTTTCTCCTCTCCCAGTATGGTGTATTCTTGGAATACACGGTACGAGAGATATAAAGTTTTATGTTCTTCGCATGTTCATTCCTTTCTCTTTGTCAAACACCGACAGTGATCTTCTATTTTCTCTTTGGTTATCATGTCTCTTATATCTTTCATGAGTCTGTTCTAGATATATATATTCCATGACCCACCTAGCGTCATCTAGCAGAGAATCTCTGAAGCTCCTCAATTCTTCCTGGTGCAAGAGGATTTACTTATCCATCTGGCCACCAGATTTGCTACCATCGCCAGATATTTTCTCCGTGAGCAAGAGAACTACGTCTACTTTTTTACTCACCATGCTGTGCTAGTATCATCTGTTATCAACTCTTTGAAGACCGGCTCAGCAAGAGAAGATCAATTTTTTGTTTTAATGTTGGCTAAGTTTATATGTTCTCCTTTTGTCTCCTACTCCCACTCCTTTTTTTTCCTGGTCCCTTCGTGTTCTGCTGAGTGGGTCTCACTTGTGCGCCGGCCATCGACTCAGTTAAGGCTCAACTCGAGCCAGTCTCCTCAAACCAAGAGGCAAACTCTACTTTCTACGCCATGTTGGCATATTAAATATTGTCAAGGGGAACTTCACCTTCAACATGCAACCAAGATAAGTACAGACTTAAGGTCTTAACCTCATCTTCATCAATTTTATCTACATGCTTTTATTGATTGTTTTATAGACAGCGTGAGATTACTTGTGGGGCGGTAATCATTCTTCGCGGGATTTTCCATGTTGGGCTTTTGTCTAATCAAGCCAATCTTGGTGAAAAGCAGAATTTCTTATGCTTGCTAAATTAGAAATCTTCTCACCACGTGGGATATTATCAAATACCCGCTGTCTATAAATTATAAAGCAAGTTCCTTCGCTGGATTATCTTTGGCCCCATTTTTCTACTAAGATCGTTCTGGAACCTTCCAGATCTTGTACTCTATCTGCGAGTCTTGCCGTCAGGTATTTTTCACTCACTTGTGAAAATACTATTTAAAATGAGGAATCTTCCTTATAAATTACTGCAATAGCGAACTTTCGTCCACCGTTGGAATGTTCTATGGCGCATTTAATTGTAATTCCCAACTTTCTCAAGAAATAGACTCTCGTCTACCTAGTGCAACCAGTTATTTTCATCATTGCAATAACTTTCTTTCCATAAACTTTCGTGTCTCTACAGTGAACTTTTCATCTATTTCAAGGACTATAGTGTTAACTAGTGCTTATCCCACTTTTCTACCGCGTCGCGATCGTCCGTTTACATTAAATCAGGCCATGAACATTGATCCTAAATCCCAATGATCTTTCCTCAACCTTCTACTAACAAAACATATTAATAAAATTGTAACTTCTCCATAAGGTGTCACTCTTCGAAGGGCCCTTCCATTTTGCTTGTTTATCATTACTTAATTTCTGTATAATTACGTGTTTTATACACTGTTCAAGCTCACATTGTTTCTCTTTTATAACGAGAGAATACAATTCTTTTAACTCATTAGTGAGTTGTTTCTAGGTCTCACGAAAGGGTACCTGCCCCATTTATCTAGTGATTCCTATCTAAATACCGGAAGTCTAGAACCTTCCTTGTTGATTTTTTTCTTCAGGTTTCACAGTAAGTGACCTGCCCTCCTTTGTATAATTGTCATAGAAGTAATTCAGCATAAACATAAGAAGTAATAGCAACTTCTTATTCATTTACTCGCTTCCTTTTTTGTTATTTTCGAAGTTGTAACTTTTTCTAAATTAATTACTTGTAAATTCCTTAAAGTACACTCCTTGTAATCAATTTGATGTTTAAACTTTAAGCATTTCATTTGTCTTTTTTAAATCTTACAAAGATTTTAGTACATATATAAGGTTTAAAACCTCATAAATTGTTAATTGCCTGGCGCAAATGTTTAATGCTATCTAAGGTCTGTGACCCCAAATTTGTTAACCAGATTGAATGTATGTTTGTTAAAGCTATAAACTTCTTTTGCCTTTTTAAATAAATTAAATATTTGTTTTTGGATTCATAATTTCGAAAACACAACGGTTAGGCAAGATCCGGTCTTCCTTGACTCTCCCTACTCAATGCCATTAAACCTATTGATAGGGCTTTCACCACTTGTTGCATTTGAGCAAAAACTCTTAGTGGTAACCTTGTTAAAAGTTCTCTTAGCTTTAAAAGCTAATTCTAACTGGCCAGTAAGGCAAGTACAGCTCGCTACGCCAGCTACCTGCTTGTGGAGATCCTCTCTAAAATCTTATGGTCAGTTTTCAAAAAGATAAGTGTTTCTCTTTGCCTAAACTTTTAGTCGGCTACTGGCTGGTTAAAAGCTTAGCCATTTCCAAATGCAACTATTGGTTCATTTACCAAATTTATTTTCAAAGACATAATTCCTTTATCACCATCCTTTTTGGAAGCACTTGGTCACTGTTCAAGAAGCTTATAACTTCGAAAACTGGAAATACCAAACTTGATTAAAATTATTGGCATTCTTCGAATTACATTGCAAAAACGAATTTCTTTGAAAAGACATACAATAAATCTGTCTCTTTCAGTCATGCCAGACCAACACCCTTCCCCATAGTAGTCTTATGCCTGCTTGAGAGGGAATATACTAAGGCCACTCTCCAGCAAACCGCCCAAGTTCTAGCTGTGTTTCCCGTCAGCTTAGACCAAGCCCTTACCCACTTTAGGTATCCGAGAGCGGATTTGCGGTGGCAACCGCCTCTGAGTGTATTTAAAGCTAAATTTATAACTTTTTTGGAACTCTCATCCTATTTCTCTATCCTTTTTCTCCAGTCCGAAACCCACTTCCTTTTCTTAATCATCTTCCCTTGGTGGGTCGGTTATTCCTCAGCCAATAATCTACCCACCGTCCAGGACACCCAGCTTGCGCACTTGACCACTAGAATGGTATCGCAGTCAGCACCTGGCGGTGAACGTTGGAACTAATAGAGCGTTATGAATTCTCACAAGTGCAGTTATTGTAAGGTTCTTTTTCTTGCCAGAAATCTATGACATGGGATCGCCGGCTTTACTTCCTCTCATAAGAAAGGCATACTGAGGAATTTTCAACGCTCTTAAAAAATCCGAGGACTTTGGCCGGATTTGAACCCGCAACCTTGGGCATAGAAGCTCAGCATGCTACCAACTGAAGCCGCCGATCTGATAATTAACCATTACCATAACTATATGGTAAATATATACGCATTAAATTTATAAACATTGAAGCTTGCCACGGTGGGTGAGTGGATAGCGTGTCGGTTTACTAACACCAAGATTGCAGGTTCGCTCCTGGGCGTGGTAAGTGATTTTTGAAAGGCGGCCAATATACGACATGCATGTCATACGATGTTGGCATGTCAAAGAACCCATTTGATTTCAGTAGGCCGTGT
The DNA here is from genome assembly GCA_946902985.2 of Meconema thalassinum. Lineage (NCBI taxonomy): Eukaryota > Metazoa > Arthropoda > Insecta > Orthoptera > Tettigoniidae > Meconema > Meconema thalassinum. Next base: position 56,956,939 of record OX336401.1, on the reverse strand, counting down.
TCATAATGGCAAAATTAATCTCGGGAGTTTCCGCCAACACAAAGTTCCTCATTTCTCTACTAGGAAGCGCTATAGTGTTCAAGGAGCTTAAATATCTAACCTCCTTGACTTTCATAGTGATTCAAGGAACAACGAAATTCGACATACAAGCTACCCTCTGGGTGTCAAATTACAAAGCTTGCACCCGGCATCCGAGGCCATACGATTTTTTTGTTTTTTTTAGTCGTTTACCCTCCAGGTTGGTGGAACCCACGGACTCAGCGAGAGAACTCATCACCACTACCGCCTCTATGGGCAGTGTCCTAGAGCTGGGAACATCGAATCGGAAGGGATACAACTGGTGAGGTGGGATTGGTACCACGCCCAGGAGGCCTCACCTGCAAAACGAACAGGGGCCTCATGAGGCAAAGTAAGGGATGGTGAGTAGGATAGGCAAGGAAGAGGGAAGGAGGCTGCCGTGGCCTTGAAGAAGGTACTGTCCCCGATAATCCGGATAGTAGGCTGTCAGAAATCCGCCCCCTCAATCGGATTGCCAATAATCAATCGCACCGGCACAGCTACATCAATGAAAATGGCACTGACAGATACTACCGAGATTAGAGCACAGTAGTTAACAAGAAATTATTGTGGAACACACCAAAATATACGGGGGTTCATACTTACCTTTTACTTACCTTTTCAATTTAATCGCGGGTCTGGGTTTTCAACTGGATCACTTAATAGTATGCCCTCACAATAACCTCCACCACGATATTTAAAATGAACCAAGACGGAAACAAGAAACTTTAAACTGCACAATAATTTATTTCACATAAAGAGAATAATTTAACAAAAAATTTAACAACAAAATATACGTGGCAATCGGAAGCCATTGTCAATGTAGCCATGTCCTCCTGTAGGACTTGTAGACTTTACATACAAATTTTCAGCTTTCTCTAGCTCAAAAGAACGTAATAATAATAATGCACTTGGAATGGATAAGGGAGTTGGGACGAGACATATTGCATTTGTTTTCCTTTTTCAAGAACTTCACACTTTATTTATAACCGCAAGGCTGCTATGTAGACGACCTTGGCCTCTATCATACAGTTGTCTGGCCACCTGCGATACACCCTGCACCATGTCGCATGCTTGCATCGTTAAATGGGCGCACCTGTTCATCCAATGTTAGCATATGCTAGTTACATCAGAGCCTAGCTCCTTTTCAAAACACTTTAAATGTCCACATCTCAACTCAAATATTATCACGCAAATCCCTTAAATATCAATGGATTACTCTAATAATCCCAAATCTTGTTTAATTGTATATTCCAATTGTTGAACTAGCGTTGTTTAGAGTATATTAACAAAAACGCTTAATGTTTATAACAAAAATGTTCATTAATTATTTATAACATTTTAAATTGTTTATAACATTGTCAAACGACAATTGAAAAATTTATACAGGCCTCTATTAATCCCGTTCGTTTCAAATTATTATTAAAGATATTTACATAATTATTTACATTATTTATATTATTTATATTATGAATATTATGAATACATTAAACCACACGTTTATCCGGTTGATAATTACTTAAATCGTGGTGATATAATCGACCAATGAAGGTTAGTTATATTTAAATTTTAGATTCAGGTTTAATAAGATTTAATAATTATTATTATTATTTGTGACGGTAACCTCCATTCAAAATCGTTATCTCAAATTATTTAAACACTCTTGTTAATTTTAACAGTAACTTCACATGAGTAATTTTCAAAGGACCTGGACAATACACTCAGCGGAAAATATCTCGCTCAAAACGCACAAAATTGCACAAAATTGCCAATAATTCATCATATATCTCATTATATATGGCATCAAAATCATCCACAATACACACAAAAAACCTCCACTTACAAATTCATCAACTTCATCAATATTACTGTGGGAACTTCCTTCACTTATTACAGGGCATTATTCATCAGCGACTTTTACACGTCCACTGAACTAACGATTATACATCCATAGTTCCTCTTTAAAAATTCTTATATTCATCAATTGTATCAAAAACTGTTATTATATTTAACCTTCGTGGGTTTCATTCATGAATCGATATGAAGTAAAAATTTGCCAATCACAAATAAATTTAATAGCAAATACGATTAGACACGCCTCCCTGGTCTATCAAAATTGAGATTATTATCATCAAAGTATCGCAGTATAAAAATACTATCTTCAATCAAAGTTCATCTAAACTGCATAAATAATCGAATAGAATACAATTAGACTGTGGAATGCAAACATTATTGTTCCATTCTAGAATTTGAGAAAAACTCCTATCAAATGTTCATTACTATAGTGTACTCAATAAATCGTAATCAAAGTTCATATTTCATAAAATTGTCTATAATGCAATGGTATTTCATAATTGACGATAAATGTCTATGTTGCAATCATGTTCATAAAACGACTAGTATTTCCAAGATCGTCGATAAAGTAGAAGATTTTAACGCTCTAAAATCTTTTAACCGTTCTTCTTTCTTGAGGATGACAGAAAATTGGTCAAAGTAATTTAATGAATAGAATTACTTTAATAAAGAGACACGCTGTCTGAATTCAAATTTGCCATAGAAAATCGTTAACTTTACAGTCAAATCGTGACTACAAAAATATATGCAAATTACTGAAAGAATATATATTATCAGTCTCAACTGATCCAAAATTATATAAATATGCCAATGACACAACAATGTCTCAATAAATCGTAGAAAAAGGCATAAATCATCAAAGTGTACGGAGTACAGAAATATCAAGCAAGAATATGGGGCAAAATATATGGGACAGAAAATATGGGAAAATGGTTGCTCAGATATCGCTAAATGGCTCAAATAAAACAAGAAACGTTCACGACTACCTTATCTGTTGATTGAAGTTCTAGAGGAAAATTTCCAAAGAAGACTGCTGTTGGTTCCATTTCACCACCGTAAAGATGTGCTCCGACCTCGAACCTGGAACCTGTGCCCTCGGAGAATAGAACTGCTTCCTCCTCCGGAAATTGCACTGCTCCGTGTAGACGATAGACATCCTTCTGGCAAAACTCTTCTTTGTGAGCCGGGTCCACCCTGGCCTCTCTTGATAGTTCCCTGAAGTTCTGGTAGAAATTCGCCATGAAGTTTATTGCAATTATTTCCGCAGAAATGTTCATAATTGTAGAGTATGAAGATATTTCCACTGCCATTTGATATAATTCAGCGATGGATTACGATGCATGAGTGTAGTTGGATGTTCACTACATGCTCGCTTTTGTAGAATGACGATTAACGAAGTTCCATGCTGCTATTTCACTCCATTGATATATGTCCCAATTGCATTAAAGTTTTAGTCTTCCATCTCCACTTCCGTTATAATAATAGTCGAAAGTACTGCCAGATTATATTGTTCCATTGTAGAATGTAGCGTTGTATCACCAAATGTAATCTTCAGTATCACGGTTGCAATACACGTGTCAGCCGTAGTGTAGAATGTGGTATTATAAAAGTGCTTCTCAGGTGTCGAGAAAATCACTTTTGTCTGCAGTCTTAAAATGCGAATATCTTCCAAAGTATAATCGTGAAAATGTTCAACTTTCCTACACACCTCAATATTGTAATGCACAATTGAATTAGCTTAAAGGCAGTAGCTAACTCTTGATAGATAATCTTGTAGACTCGTTTATGTGTGCGCTCCAACTTCGCCTAGTTTCAGTAACCGTAAAATTGTACTGCTGCACGCTCCGTGCTTGTTCGATGCTGTGGGCTCTACCACACGTGCTAATGACGACTTGCTCCACTTAAGAACTCGAAGTCTGACAATATGAGAATCAGAAAAATGAGCCATGAGACTTGAGAAATGAGACATGAGAGTTTCCTCCATGCTGTGCAAGGCCTTTTATCAACTTCTTAAGGGGCGTATCCATCCCTTCCATAGCTTGTTCCTCCGTCATTGCTAGAAGTTCTAACTTTGGCTATACTTGACGGATTTTCAAATTTCAAAAACTCAAAATTAATTTCTTCAAAATTCCAAATCAATGCCACAACTGAAAATAGTTTTCCACAATTCTGCATTCCAAAAGTAATTAAATATGGTAGTTTCAGTAGTCTCCGTCTCCCTCCAAACTATCATTCATTGGTTCGAGCTTCTCCTCCAATAGCGTAACTTCTTCCTCAGCACAATTCCTTGTTTCCCTGCGACTGCGTCGTAAATCTCAGATCTTTCTCGAACAAAATCATGACGTCACCTCATCCAGCCTACTTGCATGAAGTCTGCGTCATCCGTGCCTACGTCATGAATATACACGTCACAACTATGACAGCCATAACTTTATTCACATATGCCAATACAGCCACCGTGGTCTCAGTATAATTCAATTTACGGGGGCATTCTCCCTTCACCACGTTTTAAAAACAGTTGCAAATTGTTTTTAAACTCTCTGTTATAAATATCTGAATTCACTTGAACACGAAAATTGAATTATTATTGGCTTACTCTTGTATGATATTTCCTCTATGTTCCTTAATCATAAGTCTCTTCTTCTCTGGGTTGTGTGTGGCTAATGCATTCTCTCCTCTCTACTTTCTCTTCTGTCCTGTATTCCTGTTTTCCAAATTCTGCTGGCTTGTAGAAGGACCAGGATCGATCACTACATCCTGTCTTTTCTTTTGGTTTTCAGCTTCCTTCTCTCGTAATTCCTTCAAATACTGCTGACTTTCTTTCTCTCTCTCTTGATACTTGTCCGGTGTCATAACCTGACCTTGAGAATTCTGATTCCGATTCTGGTACTGGTTATTTCTGTTGTAGTTCCTATTGTACCCATTGTTATTATAGTATCTACCTCTTTCGTTATTATAATTCCCTCTATTGTTATTCCATCCTCGTCTTTGCTGATATGGACGGTAACCTTGTGATCTGTTGTTGCGAAAATAATTGTTCCTGTGAGGACCTACATTTTCAGTTTTCTCTTCAGCAGGCTTATCAGTTTGCTGAACTTGATCCATGTAGACTGTATTAATGTCTTTGAATTCGTGCCTCTGACCTTTTTGAACCAAATTTGGCATCGGACTCGTGTAGTCAAGCCTTCTCAATAGTTCGTCCATACTGGTCAAATCCCTGATATTTGACGATATAATAAGCCTTCTTACCTCCACAGGCAGCATACGTGAAATAGCATCTATCAACTGCTCTGTCGACAATGGGGGTTGTAAGAATCTCAAGCGCGATAACTGGCTCGTGAAGAAATCAGCGTACCGTGTTGGAAGAGTACCCGAATACTTCCTCGAGTATACCTCAGCTCTTAATGAATTTTGTGCTTCTATTGACCAGAATCGTTTTATCAGTGCCTCTGCAAATTCATCGAAATTACTAAAAGTGTACCGAAATGCTCTGAACCATTCAAGGGGTCCTCAAGCTAGAAATCTTTCTACGATTCTCATCTCTCTTTCTCTAGGAATATGGGCTTCAATAAAATAGTCTTTCAGGTTCCTGATATACTCTATCGGTGTTAGACTATCTGTATTACTAAATTTCTGAGGCTTGTCCTCAAAGTTTCGGATGACTGTCACATTTCTTGGATATGAATCCATGTAATTCTTCCCATTATCACGATATTTCCATTCAGGTTCAATATTCCTATCCTCTTCTTCTTCTTCCCGGAATCTGAATATACGTTCCTCAGGACTAATATCTCTCTCTTCAGTATCGAGGTTACATCTTCTGACGTAATTCCTATTATCTTCACAAGTCAACCCTTCTGGATCCTTATCTGTGATTTCCGTGATGACTTTCCTAATCAACTCTTCTTTATACGTTTCCATCATGCTAGCTTCTCCTAGTTTCAAATTCTGAAGTTTGCTTGTAGTTTCATTGACATCAGAGACAACCTTATGAATGTGTTCCTCTAACGCGCTTTTTAATGCTTGCACGTCCTGACCTATTTGAGTTCTATCCTCTACCTGCTTTTCGGATAGCGAATCCATCCTTATATTCAAGTCCTTTCTAATTTGAACTACTTCATTATTTATATCTACTTGTGTACTGGCAAGTTTTCGTTCAATTCGCTCCTGAATCTGATTGACATGTTCCCCACTTGACCTGTTCCATTCATCTTTCCAAACTGTTACATTTGCAGTTAACATTTCAGCAATATCTACTTCAATGTCTTCCTTAAGTAAACGATTATGATCTAAGACTTGGGTCCTCATGACCTCTACATAATATTTTAATCCAGCTAGTGAAGCTGTTGTCCTAACAGACTCGTCAACCAACGTAGTTGTTAAAGCACTAATGTTACGAGTACAAAGCGTTTTTGAAGTTTCAATTTCTTCTCTAACTTTATTAACATCAGTTTGAACTTTGGCAATGTCTACAAAAACTGTATTAACTTCTATTTGTATCTTATTGATATCGCTTTGCATATCATTAACATCAGAATGAATATTATTTATGTCTACTTGAACGTTTGACACATCGGTTCGAACATTTCTAATCTCTCTTTGAACTTCTTCTACCTTGTCTTGTATAGTAGCAACATCATTCCTAACAACGATTACTTCTGCTCTTGCACATGAAATATCACCCCGGACATTAGCAACATCAAGATTCAACATATTAAGGTCCTTATGTACCTTGGAAACATCAATCTTAACATCTGAGACATCTTTATGGACATTGGATAAATCTACTTTAACATCTGAGTCATCTTTATGGACATTGGATAAATCTACTTTAACATCCGAGACATCCTTGTGAACATTGGACACGTCTGTGCGCATGTCACTTACAGCATTCCCGATTCCCTGGGTACTGGTCTGTAAACGCGACACATTATTTTCCAAGTTTGCAGAACTGGTCTGAAGAACTTTCATATTCTCCTCCATTCTAATAGACAAATTACTAGCATTCTCCTCCATCATCTGCTTCATACTGTTATTCATGCTAGCTTTCAACTCCTCCAACATCTTTCTCATACTCTCATCTGCCATCTCAATAATATTTCGATAATAGACTGCTTTGGGGACATACATCAAACAGAGCAAGATAACAACATCTGAGCAACCTTTTTTACCATATATAAAGTTTGAGCAATTTTCTGTCTTAAATCTAACTTATAATTACCTTATAATTAACCTTCGTAGACACTTCATGTTGAAATAAACTCAAGCACATGTTCAAATTTCTTTGGTTCATTTTAAAATATCCTAACACAAATAATTTACATTTACAATCCAAATAGTTTAATTTTATCTTTAATATGACTAAACATGTCATAAGCCGGTCAAATAAAATAAGACTCCAGATCATAGGCGATTTTTCTTAGTTTCCAGCCTATTTAACCTCTCTCAAGTTGTATAAGATCTGATCTTTTCTGAGTGTAATTTTCCTAATACAACACAACATTTAATCCCTATATAATCACACTCTCAAATTCTACAATTGGCCAAGACATCTAACAAAGAATCAACCTCTTTATTTGAGTCTTCACAATCCCATTGACATCGATAACTTGGTAATCCAATGTTATTCGAGCACTCCACGAAATTGCGGTGCCAATCCTACTCCAATAACTTGGTAATCCAATGTTATTCAAGCACTCCGAACTTCGAGTCAATCGAGCCAATCGAGCCAATCGAGCCAATCCTACTGGCGTTCAACCTGGTAATCCAGTTTTGTCGAGCAGCCCCATGTAGTTGCGGCGCCAATCCTACTGTCCCCGATAATCCGGATAGTAGGCTGTCAGAAATCCGCCCCCTCAATCGGATTGCCAATAATCAATCGCACCGGCACAGCTACATCAATGAAAATGGCACTGACAGATACTACCGAGATTAGAGCACAGTAGTTAACAAGAAATTATTGTGGAACACACCAAAATATACGGGTGTTCATACTTACCTTTTACTTACCTTTTCAATTTAATCTCGGGTCTGGGTTTTCAACTGGATCACTTAATAGTATGCCCCCACAATAACCTCCACCACGATATTTAAAATGAACCAAGACGGAAACAAGAAACTTTAAACTGCACAATAATTTATTTCACATAAAGAGAATAATTTAACAAAAAATTTAACAACAAAATATACGTGGCAATCAGAAGCCATTGTCAATGTAGCCATGTCCTCCTGTAGGACTTGTAGACTTTACATACAAATTTTCAGCTTTCTCTAGCTCAAAAGAACGTAATAATAATAATGCACTTGGAATGGATAAGGGAGTTGGGACGAGACATATTGCATTTGTTTTCCTTTTTCAAGAACTTCACATTTTTATTTATAACCGCAAGGCTGCTATGTAGACGACCTTGGCCTCTATCATACAGTTGTCTGGCCACCTGCGATACACCCTGCACCATGTCGCATGCTTGCATCGTTAAATGGGCGCACCTGTTCATCCAATGTTAGCATATGCTAGTTACATCAGAGCCTAGCTCCTTTTCAAAACACTTTAAATGTCCACATCTCAACTCAAATATTATCACGCAAATCCCTTAAATGCTCCATTCAAATATCAATGGATTACTCTAATAATCCCAAATCTTGTTTAATTGTATATTCCAATTGTTGAACTAGCGTTGTTTAGAGTATATTAACAAAAACGCTTAATGTTTATAACAAAAATGTTCAATAATTATTTATAACATTTTAAATTGTTTATAACATTGTCAAACGACAATTGAAAAATTTATACAGGCCTCTATTAATCCCGTTCGTTTCAAATTATTATTAAAGATATTTACATAATTATTTACATTATTTATATTATTTATATTATGAATATTATGAATACATTAAACCACACGTTTATCCGGTTGATAATTACTTAAATCGTGGTGATATAATCGACCAATGAAGGTTAGTTATATTTAAATTTTAGATTCAGGTTTAATAAGATTTAATAATTATTATTATTATTTGTGACGGTAACCTCCATTCAAAATCGTTATCTCAAATTATTTAAACACTCTTGTTAATTTTAACAGTAACTTCACATGAGTAATTTTCAAAGGACCTGGACAATACACTCAGCGGAAAATACCTTTCTCAAAACGCACAAAATTGCACAAATTTGCCCATAATTCATCATATATCTCATTATATATGGCATCAAAATCATCCACAATACACACAAAAAACCTCCACTTACAAATTCATCAACTTCATCAATATTACTGTGGGAACCTCCTTCACTTATTACAGGGCATTATTCATCAGCGACTTTTACACGTCCACTGAACTAACGATTATACATCCATAGTTCCTCTTTAAAAATTCTTATATTCATCAATTGTATCAAAAACTGTTATTATATTTAACCTTCGTGGGTTTCATTCATGAATCGATATGAAGTAAAAATTTGCCAATCACAAATAAATTTAATAGCAAATACGATTAGACACGCCTCCCTGGTCTATCAAAATTGAGATTATTATCATCAAAGTATCGCAGTATAAAAATACTATCTTCAATCAAAGTTCATCTAAACTGCATAAATAATCGAATAGAATACAATTAGACTGTGGAATGCAAACATTATTGTTCCAATCTAGAATTTGAGAAAAACTCCTATCAAATGTTCATTACTATAGTGTACTCAATAAATCGTAATCAAAGTTCATATTTCATAAAATTGTCTATAATGCAATGGTATTTCATAATTGACGATAAATGTCTATGTTGCAATCATGTTCATAAAACGACTAGTATTTCCAAGATCGTCGATAAAGTAGAAGATTTTAACGCTCTAAAATCTTTTAACCGTTCTTCTTTCTTGAGGATGACAGAAAATTGGTCAAAGTAATTTAATGAATAGAATTACTTTAATAAAGAGACACGCTGTCTGAATTCAAATTTGCCATAGAAAATCGTTAACTTTACAGTCAAATCGTGACTACAAAAATATATGCAAATTACTGAAAGAATATATATTATCAGTCTCAACTGATCCAAAATTATATAAATATGCCAATGACATAACAATGTCTCAATAAATCGTAGAAAAAGGCATAAATCATCAAAGTGTACGGAGTACAGAAATATCAAGCAAGAATATGGGGCAAAATATATGGGACAGAAAATATGGGAAAATGGTTGCTCAGATATCGCTAAATGGCTCAAATAAAACAAGAAACGTTCACGACTACCTTATCTGTTGATTGAAGTTCTAGAGGAAAATTTCCAAAGAAGACTGCTGTTGGTTCCATTTCACCACCGTAAAGATGTGCTCCGACCTCGAACCTGGAACCTGTGCCCTCGGAGAATAGAACTGCTTCCTCCTCCGGAAATTGCACTGCTCCGTGTAGACGATAGACATCCTTCTGGCAAAACTCTTCTTTGTGAGCCGGGTCCACCCTGGCCTCTCTTGATAGTTCCCTGAAGTTCTGGTAGAAATTCGCCATGAAGTTTATTGCAATTATTTCCGCAGAAATGTTCATAATTGTAGAGTATGAAGATATTTCCACTGCCATTTGATATAATTCAGCGATGGATTACGATGCATGAGTGTAGTTGGATGTTCATTACATGCTCGCTTTTGTAGAATGACGATTAACGAAGTTCCATGCTGCTATTTCACTCCATTGATATATGTCCCAATTGCATTAAAGTTTTAGTGTTCCATCTCCACTTCCGTTATAATAATAATCGAAAGTACTGCCAGATTATATTGTTCCATTGTGGAATGTAGCGTTGTATCACCAAATGTAATTTTCAGTATCACGGTTGCAATACACGTGTCAGCCGTAGTGTAGAATGTGGTATTATAAAAGTGCTTCTCAGGTGTCGAGAAAATCACTTTTGTCTGCAGTCTTAAAATGCGAATATCTTCCAAAGTATAATCGTGAAAATGTTCAACTTTCCTACACACCTCAATATTGTAATGCACAATTGAATTAGCTTAAAGGCAGTAGCTAACTCTTGATAGATAATCTTGTAGACTCGTTTATGTGTGCGCTCCAACTTCGCCTAGTTTCAGTAACCGTAAAATTGTACTGCTGCACGCTCCGTGCTTGTTCGATGCTGTGGGCTCTACCACACGTGCTAATGACGACTTGCTCCACTTAAGAACTCGAAGTCTGACAATATGAGAATCAGAAAAATGAGCCATGAGACTTGAGAAATGAGACATGAGAGTTTCCTCCATGCTGTGCAAGGCCTTTTATCAACTTCTTAAGGGGCGTATCCATCCCTTCCATAGCTTGTTCCTCCGTCATTGCTAGAAGTTCTAACTTTGGCTATACTTGACGGATTTTCAAATTTCAAAAACTCAAAATTAATTTCTTCAAAATTCCAAATCAATGCCATAACTGAAAATAGTTTTCCACAATTCTGCATTCCAAAAGTAATTAAATATGGTAGTTTCAGTAGTCTCCGTCTCCCTCCAAACTATCATTCATTGGTTCGAGCTTCTCCTCCAATAGCGTAACTTCTTCCTCAGCACAATTCCTTGTTTCCCTGCGACTGCGTCGTAAATCTCAGATCTTTCTCGAACAAAATCATGACGTCACCAAGAATCTCAACTCATCCAGCCTACTTGCATGAAGTCTGCGTCATCCGTGCCTACGTCATGAATATACACGTCACAACTATGACAGCCATAACTTTATTCACATATGCCAATACAGCCACCGTGGTCTCAGTATAATTCAATTTACGGGGGCAGTACCATTCCGGCATTTGCCCGAAGACGAAGTGGGAAACCACGGAAAACCACTTCGAGGATGGCTGAGGGGGAATCGAACCCCCTCTACTCATTTTGGCCTCCCGAGGCTGAGTAGACCCCGTTCTAGTCCTCGTACCACTTCTCAAATTTCGTGGCAGAGCCGGGAATCGAACCCAGGACCTCCGGGTCGGCAGCTAACCATGCTGACCACTACGCTACGGAGGCGACCTTATTATCTTATTAATATTATAAACATTGAGTCACCAACGTACCGTCAAACTCTTTAGTGCTTCCATCCGAGATTTTTTCAAGTGGTAAAGAGAATATAGCTATCTTCTTCAGTGTAAAATGTAGCCTATTGCTCTTGGGAAGAGAAATTCTTCTCTCATCGTCAATCAATCAATCAAACCGCAACCATTGCTCTGTCGTCTGCACCTCGTTTCATCTCACAGTAGGAACCATAATGAAGAGTTAGTGTGATGTCTTGCAGGAAATATTTTCTCTCATCATCAGGCAAATCAAAAATATTTAAATCAGTTTTGATCATTGATTTTCGTATCTATCGCGTGATATGACAAACTATTGAGTTTTGGCAAAATAAACGTAATTGTGAACAATAGGCTGTGTATTAGTTTTCTAGTTTTCCATCTTGAGAAACTGCATGCTGAGCTTCTATGCCCAAGGTAGCGGGTTTAAACCTGGCCGAGTTCGTCAGAGTTTTTAAGAACATTAAAAATCCCTCAGTATGTTTTCCTTCGGAGGGGAAGTAAAGCCGGCGGGCCCATGTCATAGATTTATGGCCTGAAAAAGAACCTTCCACTAACTACACTTGTGTGAAGCCAAAATTTGTAGGTTAGAATTGATAACGCTCTATTAGTTCCAACGTTTGCCGCCAGGTGCTGACTGCGATGCCATCTAGTAGCCAAGTCCGCAAGCTAGGTGTCGTGGACGGTAGCAGTTGATAGCAAAAGTAGGAACTACTTGAAATTATTGACTGGAATCCTTACTTGAATTAAAACAGATAACACACTCTATAATACAGCCATCACAATTAACACCGGTTATTAGACAGATTCTACACTCACCCAAAGTACCGCGTTGTCGCAGCCCCTAAACTAATGGCTCGTTCTCACGATGGCACTGATGTGACGACATTGCTGTCATGAAATGGCAGTTACCTGTTCACACGATGGGTACAGAAGTTTGGGCTTTCGTGGCATTTTCGCGCAACATGGTGGACGTTGTTTGTGCCGTTGCCAGTGTTGTCGGAAAATTGATAGCTCTGGAGGAGAGAACATGTAAGAAGAAGGAGAAAGAAGTGTGGGTGAGAAAATGGATGCTACGCAGAGAAAAACTAGGTGTATCTGAGACGCTACTGACAGAATTGGCATTGGAAGATGGTCGGTCATTGAGCAATTTTCTAGGAATCGACGAGAATATGTTTGAGGAACTCTTAAGAAAGGGATATTGTTGATAGAAACTGAAAAATATCAAACGCAGACATAATATAATTACACACAATACACTTGGTCGAGTGATACAAAACTTTTGAATACGCGACACCACTGCCACGGCCAGGCGCGGATCTAGAGTTTGGTTTTGGGGGAGGGGGGGTCGTCAGAGATTCGATCTAGAGTATCACTAAAAACGCAATCACAAAATAACCAAACGTACAAAACCAGACCAATTTTTTGCAAGCTTCATGGATAGAAATTTGATGCGTTTAGCGCACCAAAAATATTCGTACAAATTGCAACGGCGTGTTTTGCGACTCTTACATCGAGCTTCGAGAAAAGGATCAAGGTACGTTACAGTTTCGGCAAGTCGAGTTGGTACCGACAAAGGGAGAAAGTCACAGCTTAAATTGCCAACCAAGCTTGCAGTTTGGACGTCGGCAAAAAAATTTGGTGCGAAAAAGCCTCAGTTTCCTATCCGTGCATTGCTGCACATTCATCGTGACATCACTATAAACATCGATTCGGTAATCACAAGGTTTGCTAAACAAAATAGACGAGTTGATTTTGTTGTATAACTAATAGTTTTTATACAAGAGGTTTGAAGTTGTAAATATGTACAGTTGTAACAGAACATAATAATTCCAATAAAGATAATTCAGTATTGAATAAAATGAAACAAAACTGTTTTTCAGTTAAAATTCGTTAAGTTTTATTTGTCTGGTAATTGTGTTTTCGTTTTTTGAGTTTGCAAAAAAATTTGGTCTTCGTTTGGGGGGGGGGGGTCATGACCCCCGTGATCCCCCCCCCCCCCCCCCACCTTGAATCCGCACCTGGCCACGGCACTGTGACGGTGGTATCACTGCCTTCGTAATGTAACAGGCCGTACTGTAGGAAGCATGCGAAGGCAATCAGCTGATCGATTAAGGCGAATGTTACGAGTTGTTTTGTGAGTGTAATGCGAAGTTATTGGAAGCTTTTTGCGAATAATTGGGGTTGTTGAGTCTCAGTTATTTATTTTTAAGTATGTTAAATGCCCTTTTCCTAAATTATCGTAATTTATCACATCAAGATGCACATAAATAACTGTAATTGAAATAGTGAGGCTATGCCGTTTTGGTTAGGTATGCTATCTCCACGTGGAGAGTTGAGTTAATTCAGAGGATATATTGCTCCTTGTATATAATAATTGAATATTTACTGTATAGCACTGTTTTGTGTAAATACCGTGTGTTGTGTGTAGAAGTGTGTGTGAAAACAAGCAAGTGTCACTATGCCAAGAAGTTGTTGTATGCCAGGATGCAAATCCAACTACACGGTTATACCAATATTTTCATTTCCTTCCGACGAGGAAAGAGTTAATCTATGGAAGAGGAAAATGCCAAGGGAAAATTTATCAGTTACTAGGAATACGGGAGTATGCATCATTCATTTTCCTAAAGATCAAATTGAGAAAGAACTCAGAGCAACCCGTGCTGATTGTGAGTCCTGCTTTTGTCTTTCTTGTTGTTGTTGTTGTTCACATTTTTAGTAGTGAGTTTTATGCGATACAGAACAAGCTTACAAGTAATTAAAAGGATAGTTACTGAGCCTGAATTTGTAGTGTTCCATGGGTAGGGAATATTGAGAATAAGCTGCCTTTTTTCCCCTGAAGCTAAGTAAGATTAAAAGGCAGCTTAAAATGTTGAACTAATCTGGGCGAACATATTCATAAATAACTGTAGTAAAATTCAAGCAAATGTTTGTGTGGAAGAAAGTGGCTCAAAACGATCTTGAAAGGGTAATGCCGGAAGTTCCAAGAAGAAAAACAGGAAAGCTGCCGTATTTATGGACATCTAAATGTATGGAGGTAATGCTTTATATTATTATACATTTTAATTTTTGTACGTTCGTTGTTTCCATGCTTTTATTAATTCATAATAAGATTTGTTAGGTGGGCTCACAAGACAATCGTTATCCTTTGACTGTTTTTTTTATCACGTTTTAAACCTACTTCTCCTGAAATTATGCCGGCCTTATTTACTATATTTCGAAAGATCACAGTGTTAAGATTTTCATTTGTTATATTAATACAACATTCGTCAATATTTCTTAACTGAAATACTAATTGTATCGCATAACTACGATGTTTGCTTGCATTGCGCGGGTCTAACGGAGCTAGCTGATCGCCTCTTTGGGTGACGTCACCGGAGCTACAATACGGCCTGTACATTACGAAGGCAGTGGTGGTATCAAAAACTGTTCCGACAATGACACTGCTGCGACATTTCATGCCATGACAGCAATGTCGTGAAATCAGTGCCATCGTGAGAACGAGCCTTTTAAAGAACCAACCATCTTGATAAAGAGCGGAAAGTTCTCGATAAGTTCACGCAATAATGTTAGAGACATGCCGGGGATAGAGAAGGCCGAAACTAATAGCAGCCGCAGGGTATGACAACGCTCCCTACACTTTCACTGTAGAACTAGAAAGTTCCAGTTACCACTCCGCTCCACGAGAGAGCAGCAGCGCATTGGGACTCTGTAACCTTTCTATGGTTGGGCTCTCTCTCACTGCGAGGCGCTTTTCACCCGAAGTGTCAATGGTTGCAGGTTGCAGTCAGTTATCATTTCAGTGAGCTTAAATGCGATAGACTTTTGTTAGTAAACCGAATCGTTAGTTGAAGGTCTCAGCGCAAAGTTATTATTTATTTGGTTGGTTGGTTGGTTGGTTGCTTAGTTTAGGGACCGCGACAACGCGGTCATGTAGCCCCGTGTACTTTGGGTGTGGGTAGAATCTGTCTGATAACCGGTGTTAATTGTGATGACTGTATTAGTGTGTGTTATCTGTTTTTAATTCAAGTAAGGACTGCAGACAGTAATTTCAAGTAGTTCCTACTTTCGCTACCAAATGCAACCGTCCACGACACCTAGCTGTGAACTTCGCTACTACTAGATGCCATCGCAACCTGCACCCGTCGAAGAACGTTGGAACCTAAGAGCATTAATTAAACCTAACTTACAAAGTTTGCTTCACACAAGTTTAGTTAGTGGAAGGTTCTTTTTCATGCTATACATCTATGACATGGGACCGTCGGATTTTCTTCCCTCCTATGGAAGGCATACTGAGGGATTTTTAACGCTCTTAAAAATCCGACGACTTCGGCCGGGCTTGAACCCGTGACCTTGGGCATAGAGGCTACCAACTACACCACCGAAACCACCCTTATTAGTATTTTGTTTTTTTTATTTAATCGATTGTTCCCCTTTAGGAGAACGATTGAACTTGAATTCACGATTTCTTATTCTGGCGTTTTCCCTCTTCTCTCCCCGAAATCTCTTCATCCTCTCGGAATGCTCCTTCTTCCGCTCATCTGACCATTTTCTTGCAGGTTGTCATGTTCTTTGCTCAAACTTAACATTTGTGATTGTATTCCGGTGGTCGGTGCGACCCTCGAGATTATCTATGTTGACCTGTTGTAGGTCCCTCTGGACCTCGGTCAACCATTCCGTGTCGCAAAATTTTATTATTTTATTATTATTAGCGAAGCCTCCGTGGCTTAGGCGGCAGCACGCCGGCCTCTCACCGCTGGGTCCGTGGTTCAAATCCCGGTCACTCCATGTGAGATTTGTGCTGGGCAAAGCGGAGGCAGACAGGTTTTTCTCCGGGTATGCTACTCCGGTTTTCCCTGTCGCAATTTCATCCCGGCAACACTCTCCACTGTCATTTCATTTCATCTGTCATTCATTTAATCATTGCCCCAGGGGAGTGCGACAGGCTTTGGCAGCCGGCACAGTTCATTTCCTCGCCGCTAGATGGGGGCTTCACTCATTCCATTCCCTGACCCGGTCGGTCGACTGGAAGTAGGCTGTGGATTTTCATTTTTCATTATTATTATTAGCCGGAAGTCGCTCCTCTTACAGTCGCAGTCATCTTCTTAAGTACCGCAGTCTATCGAGAAAGTTCAAACTCCAACTATACAAGACAATAATTCAGACTGTAGTGCTGTATGGAAGCGAGTCATGGAGTACTCGGAAAAAAGATTTGAATAATCACCTTGTTTTTGAGCGGAAAGTTTTGAGGAAGATCTTTGGTCCCGTTCAAGATGAGGACAATGGTGAATGGCGTATACGGTACAATGGAGAGCTGGATGCCATGTATAAGACCTCAAACCTCGTAGGACTAATGAGAAGCAAACGTCTGGGCAGGCCATGCCACTAGGATGGACACTTGCTGATGGCCTCGGAAACTGCTCAATTTTGTTGCTCATGGAAGAAGACCACTGGGTAGGCCAAGGACGGAATCCTTGAAAACCTGCGACAGATTGGAATAGAGGATGACTGGCAACAGAGTACAGCAAACAGAATCCAGTGGAGGAGAACCCTTGTAGCAGAACGTGGTACCCTGGTCTGATCGCGTAAAGTTAAGTAAGTAGGTAATTATTATTACATAATTCTTCAAAAAATTGAAGTTGATGTTGCTTATTTTAGGAGCTGCGGCATCGTGATCACTTATCCCCGTGTAATTGGGTGTGTGTTATTATGATGGCTGGTCTAGTTTGCGTATTTGAAAATTGCGGATAGGATTGGGAAGGAGGTGGCCGTAACCCTAAGTTAGGAACCATCCCAGCATTTGCCTGGAGTAGAAGTAGGGAAAACCAATTCCTGGATGGCCGATTCAGGAATCTAACCCTTCTCCACAGTTTTGCCTCACGAGAGTGAGTGTGCCCCGTTCCAGCCCTCACACTAGATTTACAATTCTTTGGCAGAGCCGGGAATCGAACCCGGGCCTCCGGGGTGACAGCCAAGAACACTGGCTAAAAAATGAACGGGGTAGTTCAGTGCAGACAGTGACGAGGTCAACTCTGCCCTCATCCGCACCGCGTGCAACTCAAGCAGCAAGGTATACAATCAAATCTGAAGTGAAGTCGTCGGATTTTTAAGAGCGTTAAAATCCCTCAGTATGCCTTCCTTCGGAGGGGAAGTAAAGCCGGCGGGTCCATGTCATAGATTTATGGTATAAAAAAGAACCTTCCAATAATTAAACTTGAGTGAAGCTAAATTTGCAGGTTAGATTTCGTTGAATTGCTCTAAGTTCCAA
Source organism: Meconema thalassinum (assembly GCA_946902985.2). Lineage (NCBI taxonomy): Eukaryota > Metazoa > Arthropoda > Insecta > Orthoptera > Tettigoniidae > Meconema > Meconema thalassinum. Next base: position 56,938,731 of record OX336401.1, on the reverse strand, counting down.
CGTTCACCACTAGGCATCAGTGACATCTGAAGGCGAAAGTTGGAACTACTTGAAATTGAACGGAATTTGTAGCTCACCCTATGGGTCCTCGGACACTCCCGGCACTAAACGCCATACGAAAAATAAATAATAAATCACGTAGACTATAACTTACAAATATTGACTAGTTTAATTACTATCGCAACTAAATAAGAGTACATATTGTAAATACTATCACCCATACTTTTAGACATAGATTTAACAGTCTAAGTGTAATGGATCTGATGATGGTCGCCGCATGATGATCGAAATGTATTTATTAAACTCATGTATTTTTAGCCTACTTTTCACATTTTGCAAAAATGAGGAAAAAGTAGTCTTATGAGATCGGGCAAATCTGTGTCTGTCTGTCTGTTCTTCTGTCTGTCTGGCTGTGTGTGTGTCCCCCCTATCAACTCCTAAACGGCTGCAGCAATCGAAACAAAATTTGGTAGGAGTAAAGATCTATACCTGAATATCTCACGGCCATATTTGAAAATGATGTCAGTGCTACCAACCACTGAAAAATCGCAATTGAAATTTGAGCTCCATGTTGGATATCTTGGAAGGCATGAATAGGAGCTATTTCAAAATTGGCACACGTATAGATAATAATATTGCAGTTTAATTTCCAGGAGGCCATACATCGCAGTGTTGCCAAAATGAATATAAGCCTGCTGATAGGTCCAAATTTTAAATGCGTATAACTCCTACACTATCAATTAGATTTCAACCAAATTTCGTATGTGCTATGTGTACATAAACAGATATGACTGAACGTATTCTTAAGATCCACCAGGGCTGCCAACTGTTAATAAATGCTCTCAATTTATTTTATCCAAATACCAATATATCAGAAAGTATGCAAGCCGACAGCTTTAAACTATGCACACGTATAGTAACTGACATTCTATATTAATTTGGAGTATCTTATATACGTCAGTGCTACCAACACGATTCTAAGCCTGCTGAAGGTCCAACTTTAAATACATGTAACTTCTATACTATCATTTGGATTTCAACCAAATTTCGTGTGTGCTATGTGTACCATAACAGATATGACTATGCCGATTCTTAAGAGTAACCAGGGCTGACAACTGTTAATAAATACTGTCTCTATTTTTGTTACCCTAATATCAATATATCAGAAAGTATGCAAGCCAATAGCTCTAGACTTTGCACACGTATAGTACCTGGCATTCTAGATTAATTTGGAGTAACTAATATGGGCCTACGCCAGTGCTGCCAACATGATTCTAAGCCTGCTTATAGGTCCAATTTTACAATACATGTTACTTCTGTACTAACAAATGGATTTCATCCAAAATTGGCGCAACACGAGATCATATTATTTCAGATTATTTCTGACCAACACATGCATGACATTGTTGCCAACATGATTTTACGCGCGCTGATAAATCCAAGGTCTAACTGCATGTAACGTGCATGCTATCCATTGGACTTGAACCAAATTTTGTATTCTGTACCTTAAGAGATGCAACTAACAATAGCCTATATTCAGTCACCAGAGTTGCCAACTCTACTGCTCTATTAGGCTACATTATACCAGGTATATTTCGAACTAATTAGAAATTTCTATATTACCAACTTAATTTCGTCATTATTCTAGATAGGTCTATATAGATTGGCAAGAATCTTAAATTTCAAGAAAAGTAGGCTCTTTAGTTCGTCACAGAACTTCTTGTTTTTTATCATTTAAAATGATCTTCTCGACTTCGTCGTTATGCTGGGGTCTGGCGTTACGTTACTGTGACGGACGGACAGATGCACTGAGGTGTGTGACGTAATAGTACCACTAGGTGCATGTGTACCCACGACAATCTCTACTTCCTTAGTATAAGACAAAAATCCCCGATTCTTGGAAGTCGCGGGTAATCTCGAGAACCACTGGATGGATTTTGATGCGGTTTTCACTGTTCTGTAAAGGATATCTCGAGGAAAGATTCTGTAGAAAATAATTTATGTATGATCAAAGGAAGCCAAGCAGTAACGATTTCAGTGAAAAAGTCGAAAACAAACTTGGCGTCCGCGCGCTTCTTAAGCTTACGCTGGGCAAACCGTTAAAAATATCAATACACTATGAGCGTAAGAATTGGTCAGCATGAAAAGTTCTACAAAATAGTCCGCGAGAGCATATCTCTATCTTCAATACATCGCCCACTATAAGTGTTTTTAGACTGGATGGAAGGGGCACGTCCCCGCGCGCTCGACCTTGCTTTGCCTTTGGGTTGCACTTGCCGTTCGCGAGTAATTTGAAACAAGATAAGCAAGATAAGTATTATGCAGATAATTTTCTAACATGCCAGCCTTTCTAGCATTTTTCAGCATTTGTAGCATTTAAAATGATACAAAGTCTAGTCTTTCAGACTGACTGTCACTTTTTTTTTCAGGATTAGGGAACCATCGTGTTGACAGACTGAAAAACATCAAATTTCGTCTGTCGCTGTGTAGATGTAAACTCCTCGACATAGAAAATGAGATTATTTAAAAATGTATAATTGTCGTATTAAAACAGCCAAAGGTTTGATTTTTTCGGAAAACCTTGCCAATAATGATCCTAGACCGTGATATATTTTTCAAATGTTAACTCATCTTGGGAGACAGCTAAATATGCTAGCCTCTACACCTCTAGGTGATCATAAAATGGGACTATTTAAAAATCGATTTAAAAGAGTCCTGATCTTTTTGTAAAACGTAACACATAGCCTTGCTAGAATGTGATAATATTTCCACATTTTCAGGTCAATAGTGACCGGCTAGAAATGGCAACGTATAGAAGATAGTGCCATTTTATGTGTCCAGTAGTGTACCTCCTGGTTTGCTAAGACAATATTGGGCGATGTTGAGATAAGCCCATGGTCAACTTGGAGGGAGTGGCGGCTGACGAAAGGTTGTTCTGGGTGTGCTGCATGGTATCAGAGAAGACGATATACACAAGTGCGCTAAAACCAATGTACTGTGCTTATTCGTCACGAATGTCGCAGTTCAGTGAACATCACATTCACCTTGAGAATTAATGAATTATATATGAAGTAGCGGACCCATGCGAGAAATCCCTCATGTTCATAAACCACACTTTCCCCAATATGTTTATAATGAGACACTTAAGGAGAAAGGTTGTTATGTTTTTATTTCAACCAAATGATTATAGAACACTATTTACATTTCAGTTAGAATTCCAAGTTCTACGTTCCCTAACTTAAGAAGGCATCACTGAAAATTGGATCATCATAACACTCACCGGTTATTCGATATTTATGAAATTATACGATTTGTGTACTCATTCCTTTAATTTACTATTTCTGGAATGCATGGCAAATGATAAAGGAAAGACTTCAGAATGTTAAAATGACATGAAACAGGCGTCACAGCGACCAAAATGTGAAGTGGACAGCAATTATGGAGCGTATCTTCCTGCAGCAGCAGTATCTACAAATGGTTCACTTCGTACAGTTTTTTAAAAGTCATTTTTTGAAGAAATTATAGATATTTATGAAATTAGAGTGCAATGCGTCACTGGTAATGTATATGCTCTTCCATTTGAATGCTCATTTGTCACGATTGGTCGCTTGTGAGCGCCGAAGGAGGGATCTATAACTTCACGAGAAAAAGACAGTGAAAGCTATATACGAGTGCGAGAACGAACCGCAAGTGCCGCACTCACGCACAAATTAGGTTAGGTTAGGTGAGGTGAGGTTAGGTTAGGATGCTTGCCCCAATTTGGACATTGCTGTAAGGATAAGTTTGTGCATACCAGCTACAAATTGCGCGGGAGAACGCAGTTTTTCCTGCCTTAGAAGAATTAAGAACTATATGCGAACTAGTATTTTCTGAAATACGGTTAATCTTTCATTACTTTGTATTCAGGCAAATACAACAAAAACACTTTCATATGAGGACATTATTAACAAGTTTGCCATTAAGAAATCTAGTAAGAAAGCTATGTAAATTTGAACATCAAGATTACGTCAGGTGAGTTGTTTCAGAAATATTTGTATATTTTTCAACAAATAAACCAGTAATTAACTACATTTTGTGTAATTTCATTTCACTGTGTAGGACAACTTAATTCAAATGAACACAGTTCTTCAATTACGCAAAAGATAGTCATTCGCATTAAAATATAGAAATATGTGTAAAATAGTGATCACTGATCTCCAAGAACAAATTAATTAATTAAGTTCGAAGCCCAGTTTACTTTTTAATGAATCTTAAAAGAAGTAAAAAAACAAGTAGATAACTAATTTCATTACAGCCTATAATTTTTTTTGTAAACCATTATAATTGTACATTTTCTAAACTAAATGAACTTTATTTTTAAAAAAGATGATAACGCCAATGAACTCTATCCTTTTGTTGTATAAAACAAATATTTTAAGCAAATGTGAACTATCGAGGGGGCGGCAAATGGACTTTAACTTATAGACGGCATACTCTTAAATCCGGCCCTGCTTGTGACAATCGAAAAATTATTTGTTGCTCAGTTTCACTGATACGTGATAAGCATTTTTTTTTTTTTTTCGATTTCAATGAACCACGGCCTATATCACATTTCCGTCTCGGCATGTTGGGTTAAAATCACTGACTGGATTATTTATATTATCATGGAGATGCATGTGCAACGACTTCTTGTCAGACGTAATTTAAGAATGGCGAGGTGTATGAAACACAAATCCCCTTCCGTCTAATCTAAACTTGACTCTGCATTCTGTAGAACGAAAAATTCACAGGCGAAATGAAGAAACGCCGAGTTGCACTTTCAGAGAAACTGCAAAACACACCCACTCTTCTCTGAAGCCTGAACTCGACACGACTCTACAGTGTCTGGGGTGATAGGTTCGCTCGCTAGCTAGCTAGTAAACTGCCTCGAAGCTAGTAGTTTAATGGAGATTGTTGGAAGAAATGTAAACCTAAAAACACTTATAGTGGGCGATGTATTCAAGATACAGATAAGCTGTTGCTGACGTTTTTGTAGAAATTTTCAGGCTGAAGAATTCTTACACTCATAGTATATAGATATGTTTAACGGTTTGCCCAGCGTAAGCTTAAAAAGCGCACGGACGCAAGTTTTTTTCAATTTATTGACTGAAATTGTTACTGCTTGGCTTCCTTTCATCATGCATATATAATTTTGTACATAAACCTTCCTCGAGATATCCTTTACAGAATGGTGAAAACCTCATCAAAATCCATCCAGTGGTTCTCGAGATTACCCGTGACATCCAAGAATCGGCGACTTTGTTTTATACTACAGTAAGTAGATGGCGGCTTCGGTGGCGTATTTGGTAGCATGCTGAGCTTCTACGCCCAAGGTTGCGGGTTCAAACCCGGCCGAAGTCGTAGGATTTTTTAAGAACGTTAAAAATCCCTCAGTATGCCTTCCTTCGGAGGGGAAGTAAAGCCGGCGGTCCCATGTCATAGATTTATGGCATGAAATGAACCTTCCACTAACTACACTTGTGGAAGCTAAACTGTGTAGGTTAGAATTGATAACGCTCTATTAGTTCCAACGTTTGGCGCCAGGTGCTGACTGCGATGGCATTTAGTAGCCATGTCCGCAGCTAGGTATCGTGGATGGTAGCATTTGGTAGCAAAAGTAGGAACTACTTGAAAAAATTAATCGTCTGCAGTCCTTCTACTTGAATCACAGATAACACACACTAATACATCCATAACAATTAACACCGGTTATCAGACAGATTCTACACACACCCAAAGTACACGGGGCAGCCCCTAAACTAAGGAACCAACCAACCAAAACCTCGAGGACTAAGTAGAGATTAATATTGTAGCTTTTAGATTTAGTCGATCAACACAAGAGACGACAAGGCAACACTCCGCAGCCTCGTTATGATTAGCAAGTGTTTGTATTTCCCCACAGCTGTCAGCCCAGGCATATGGCGAGTTGTGGAACCTGTTTGATAGCACCTCAAGTCAAGGAAGAAGTGAATGCATGGGCAAGTGACCTTAACATTTGAAGGCCAATGTTTCTTCCTTTCTCTCCCCAACAACTTTCACTGGAGAGGAGCATTGCCCGCCCAACATGGATGAAAGTGAGGTGAGGCACCCTTCCTGCTTCCTTCCTTTCACTGCAACGAGCCTGTGCTATTAAAGTAATTAGTTCATGTTGTTGTTGTTGTTTGAGTCTTCAGTCTTTTGACATGTTAATGCAGCTTTCCATGCCTCCCTGTCCTGAGCTAAACGTTTCGTCTCTACATACATGGGTTGGTTTTTTAGTTTTGGCAACTTAGTTATAACAGGATTAATAACTCACTTAGATGGTTCCAAGTTTCACAGGCCCTCGATGTAGTCCCCACCGTTGCGTACAACGTATTCCCAGCGATGCGGAAGTCTTTGGATCCCGTTGGCACTGCCCAATCTATTGATGGTACGAAGAGAGCGCTCGGCAGCCTGCTTAACGTCTTCAATGGTACGGAAGCGCTGCCATATGGTTCCCCGAGGGCAAACCGTTAATGCGGCGTACTATTGTTCGTTTCTGCAAGACCATCTCCGAGGAGCTCTGTGAAGGAAACGGCGCCACCACATGGTTACACCGCCCATCGTTCTACATGACAATGCTAGGGCACTCACAGCAGGCTTTGTGTCGGCATTGTTGGATCGCTGGGGCTGGGAGGTCCTCTATCACCCCCCATATTCTCCCGGCGTCAGTCCCTGCGACTATGATCTCATCCCGAAGATGAAGATGACAATGCGCGGGGAGCAGGCTGCCGAGCGCTTTCTTCGTACCATCAATAGATTGGGCAGTGCCAACGGGATCCAACGACTTCCGCATCGCGGGGAACACGTTGTACGCAACGGTGGGGACTACATCGAGGGGCTGTGAAACTTGGAACCATCTAAGTGAGTTATTAATCCAGTTATAACTAAGGTGCCAAAACTGAAAAACCAACCTATGTAGCTACCACACCCTACATCCGAGGCTATCTGTTTAACATATTCTAACCTTGGTCTACCCCTACAGTTCTTGTCCTCGACCCTTCATTCCATAACTAAGCTTGCTATTCCTGGGAGTCTTAGTAAGTGTCATACCAACCTATCTCTTCTCTTCATTAGCAGTCACCAGAAATATCTCTCCTCTCCCACTCGTCTTAATACCTCTTCGTTTGTAACCCTATCTACCCATCTGATCTTCATCATTCTCCTGTAACACCACATTTCAAACGCTTCAATTCTCCTCTTTTCTGCTGTACCAATAGTCCAAGCTTCACTTCCATAGAGCTCCGCGCCCCAGACAAGGGCTTTCAAAAATGACTTCCTAATACCTAAATCTATATTCGATATCGACAGATTCCTTTTTTGTAGAAATGCTTTCCTTGCCTGATCCAACCTACTTTTTATATCCTCTTTGCTTCGTCCATCACTGGTTATTTGTTCATAAATTATTATTATTATTATTATCATTATTATTATTATTATTGAGGGGAAGATGACCTCGTAGTTCCGCCCCTTAAAACAACAATAACTAACTATTATTATTATTATTATTATTAATATTATTAATTTTAATTGTATTATATTGTTCACTTATGCCCATCAACGGAGTGCGAGAGTACTCATTTAGGAAATGATGTTGATCCTTTCTTCTCCCAAAATCTCTTCATCTGAGCACTGAACAGTTCCTTCCGTTCTTCAGTCCATGGTTTCCTGGTACTGGTACTGACTTTCTCCACAAAATAATAGTTGTTAACAACTGTTCTGAATTTGGATCTGTCTTGTATGATTTCATCCACGATGCAAACTTCCTGAAGATCTTCCTCTAGTTGGTCCTGACTTTCATTGAGAGAGCAAGATTGAGGGTCCTCTTCGTTAGTCTGTCATCGGTCGTGCGAAGAATGTGACCATACAACTTTAATCGCCTTTTCCTGAATGTGTCGGTGATCTTTTCAGAGTGATCATAAAGCTCATGAGACTTCCGGTTCTTCCAGATTCCCTCTACGCAGACTGGACCAAAGAATTTCCTCAATATTTTCCTCTCTTGCTTCTCTATGTCTTTAATAAGATGATGATGATGATAATTGTTGTTTTAAGGGGCCTAACATCTAGGTTATCGGCCCCTAAAGGTCTGGATGATAGAGAAAATGACAATGAAATGGAAACCAGAACGAAAATTAAGTGAGACGGAAAATACTCACAAAATGTAACTCAGATTGAAACAACTCACAAAATGGAGAGCGGTAATACTTACAAAAGGGAATTTAAAACAAAAATACTCACAAAAAGAATAGATTGAAGAATACGCACAAAATGAAGGCTAGGTTCAAAATACGTACAAAATGCAATGTAATGTCAAAATACTTACAAAATGCAATTGAAACTCAAAATACTTACAAAATGCAAATGAGATCGAAAATACGTACAAAATGCAATTGAGGTTCATAATTATTACAAAATGCAATTGAAATTGAAATAACACAATGCAATTTAGATTGAAAAAGGCCGCTTCTGATTCAAAATACTCACAAAGTGCAATGAAATTCAAAATACTTACAAAATGCAATTGAAATTGAAAATGCTTACAAAATGTACGGTAGATTCAAACTACTCATTTGGATTGACAATACTTACAAAATGCAATTTAAATTGAAAATACTTGACAAAATGCAAATTAGATTCAAAATACCCACAAAATGCAATTGAAATTCAAAATATTCACTAAACTGTCCTGCTCCAACATTGAAAGACTTACTAAAAAGCAATTTAGATTGTCAATCTTTACAAAATGCAATTAAGGTTGAAAACACTCGCGAAATGCAATTTAGATCGAAAAAACTTACAAAATGCAACGTAGATTAAAAATACCTACGAAATGTAGTGTAGATGCAAAAAAAACGCTAAAGGGAATTTAAATACACGGGGAGCCAGGTAACAAAAACAGTGCGGGAATCTTAAAGAGAAAAGGAAATATAATGAAAAGAAAACATGAGGTCTGACTCCTCGAAGAAGGAGGGATCAGGAAAGATGAGGCAAGGGCCAATTAAGGCGGGAAAGTGAAAGACTCCCTATTCCTCGGATACCCTAATACCGTCGGGGTCGGAAGAGAACAAGAGTTGACCAAGGGAGGTCGACAGGAAAGAAGACGGAGAGGTGCCCGGTACAATTAAGTGCAAGCAATGCCGGACTCAGCGGGGGTCCCGTGGTCGCCAACACACGTCCCACTAGATGTGAGCCCCTGGGGGATCTTTAATAAGAGATCTGCCTCCAACGAGCCAACTATCTGAGACGTATAATGCTTCATGTCGTAACTTACCATACCGGAATATTGATGTTTTGTTGTAATTCTATAGGTCTTCTGTAATTTTGAAATTCTCTCTTTATTTGCTTCATGGTTCAATCCGTATGGCTGAATTACTTTTCCTAAATATTTGAATTTATTTACTTGATGAATTTTGCAGAATTTAGTCTTCAAAGGTTGCCCATCGAGATAATGTGAGGATCCTTCTAAGTACTGAGTTTTTGCATATGATATTTGGAGCCCGGTCTTAGCTGCAATTTCGTGAAGTTTTTCAAGAGCCTGAATTGCCTCTAGCTGCTGCGAGAGATTACGTCACCAGTTACGTTGGCAGCACGGCAGTCGCTTGTATCATAATAACAAACAGTAAACTTTAGACTCACCACAGTCATTCATAACTGATGCTAGAAGTGCTGATGACACACACGCTCGCTAATTGCAATACACACTGACGAATTCGACAGTCCACACAAGTGGCCTTCGCCCTATCAAGGACACTGTGCTGCCAACTAAACTGGTGATGCAACCTCTCGCAGATGCCCGTAACCACTGCGGAGAACATTCCCAGGCGCCCTGTATATTGTTAGAAAGAACAGCCAGATCATCTACGAATGCCAAACACTGCAGATGAATTTTGTTTTTGAGTAGTCGACCAATAGTTATTCATTTGTTTCATTGATTTTTTTTACATCGTTATGCCTACACGGTTGAACCTGATTAGCTGATGTATTGGCCTTTTTTTTTTCACCCAAAATCTCTTCATCCTCTCGCTAAACTTCTTCCTTCGTTCTTCTCATTAAATTATTATTTATTTATTTATTTACAGCGTATTTTCCCAATATTGGAAAGCGTTAAGCACTTTGACTCAATTGAATAATAATAATAATAATAATTATTATTATTATTATTATTATTATTATTATTTATTTCTTCGTTTTGCCCGTTCATAAAGCGCGTTGGAACTTGTTAGTTGGTTTGATGACTTTTGCCTTCCTCTTCTCCCGAAATCTCTTCAAGAACTTGCCTTCTTCTGTCCATCTTTGCCAGTCCTCATCCTAAATGTGCACGGTACTTATTTAAAGAGGTTCTGAAGATTTCTCTCCGGTGTTCAACTCATTCAGCCCCCTCCCCCTTGTTTCCTCCAACCAATTTATCCTCGAATTTTGTGTATTAATTATATTGAATAACTTTTCGTTAGCTCATTGTTGTCCATCCTAAATATGTGTCCAACCGTCTCCTTCGTACAGTGGCAGGTTGTGCCTACGCTATAAGCCAAAATATGAGTGGTATATTGTCATTGTAGAATATGTTAACTCCCATTCTATCCGGTGTTTACCCGCCTTATACTCTGTATTTCGAGTGTAAGAACCTAAAGCATTTGGCGGGAACGATATAAAAAGTCCTCTCGGCACGCCGGAAGGCGGAGGTAGATTTCACCGGACAAACTTGGGGATAGGCGAAAGTAGGCAGAATATGCAGATTTTCGTAGAAGGATCAGACCTCATTTAATGCGAGAAGGTATTTTATAATTGGAGCTTAATTAACTTTGTTTTTCGTCATTTTATGCTTATTTTAAACATTTTATTGTCTTATGGGAACGGTAACCGTCTTGTCATTTGGGGTCCATTTTTATACTTGTGGTCACACTATCCTTATGCAAGGTTTCGACACTGATGTGCAACTATGTAACGGTCTGTTACTTCTTCACGCAAAATGATATCTACCGCAGAGATTTTGATTGGTTCCTCAGTTTAGGGGCTGCGACAACGTGGTCATGTAAACCCGTGTACTTTGGGATGGCTGTATTAGTCTGTAATTCAGGTAAGGACTGCAGACGGTCAATTTCAAGCAGTAGTTACTAATGTTGCTACCAGGTACTACCGTCAACGACACCTAGCTGTGAACTTGGCTACTAGATGCCACCGCAACCAGCAACTCGCAACGAACGTTGGAACTTCCCCTCCAAAGGAAAGCATACTGAGGGATTTTTAGCGCTCTTAGAAAATCCGACGACTTCGGCCAACTTTGAACTCGCGACCTTGGGCATAGACATTCAGCATGCTACCAGTTACGTCACCGAAGCCGCTTCACACTTAGATGGAAATCTGAATCTGATCTCGTGCAAGTGCGTTATCTTGGCAACGTCTGATGGCTCATCCCTCATCAATTTAGTAGTGTTGCCATGGCAACCACTGATAGGTCTTGGCATTTTCTTATAATTCCGAAATTATTTTTCTCATCCCTTGGCATAATGGTGGGTTATATCAAAAATTCTTTCAGACAAAAGTTTTAGGTAATTATTATGGGAATATTGTCCATTTTGTACGGTTTTGATATTGTGCCTATTAAGAGAGATATGATTAATGTTTCCCGAAAAACCCACTTTTTCACACCCCTTTGGTCAATGGTTGGTGCTATAAAAAAAACTCTTCAAACATACATTTTTGGGCTTTATCCGACACATAGCATGAATGTTGAACGGATTCGATATTTCACATATTAAGAGAGTTATAGCAATATTTCACTTTTTCGAAAAAAAAAGCCCCCCATTTTCATCCCCTTCGACCGATTTAGCCCAGTAACGAACTCGACCGAGATTTTATAGGTATACGTATTCGGTAACAAATTCAAAGTGATTGGTACAAAATTACGGCAGTTATCGTGTCCACAATAAACTGATATACATATACATACATAAATTATATATAACTTTTGAACTGACGGTGGTTTTGGGGTCTGGGGGATGTGAAACGCGAAGATATGTCGAAATTTTCCGGAAGTCGAAACATGGTACCCATTGCAATAGTTAGCTTTCTAATGAAATCTACCTCTGGTTGGTTCCTCAGTTTAGGGGCTGCGACAACGCGGTCATCTAACCCCGTGTACTTTGGGTGAGTGTAGAATCTGTCTGATACACGGTGTGAATTGTAATGGCTGTATTAGTCTTAATTCATGTAAGTACTGCAGACGGTCAATTTCAAGCAGTAGTTCCTAATGTTGCTACCAGGTACTACCGTCAACGATACCTAGCTGTGAACTTGGCTACTAGATGCCACCCCAACCATCAACTCGCAACGAACGTTGGAACTTCCCCTCCAAAGGAAAGCATACTGAGGGATTCTAGTGCTCTTAGAAAATCCGACGACTTCGGCCGGCTTTGAAACCGCGACATTGGGCATAGACATTCAGCATGCTACCAGTTACGTCACCGAAGCCGCTTCCCACTTTGTCAGGCGGCTTCGGTGGCGTAGTCGGTAGCATGCTGAGCTTCTATGCCCAAGATACCGGGTTCAAACCCGGCCGAAGCCGTCGGATTTTTTAAGAGCGTTAAATATCCCTCAGTATGCCTTCCTTCGGAGGGGAAGTAAAGCCGGCGGTCCCATGTCATATATTTATGGCATGTTAAAGATCCTTCCACTAATTGCACCTGTGTGAAGCTAAATTGGATAGGTTAAGAATGTATACAACGCTCTTAGGTTTCTATGTTCGTTGCCAAGAGCCGACTGCGGCGGCGTCTAGTAGCTCAGTTCTGAACTTGGCCTCGTAGTCGTTGACAGTGGCGCTTGGCGGCAAAAGTAGGAACTATCTGAAAAATTGTTAGTTGCAGTACTTAAATTAGCAAACAGATAACACACACTAATACAGTCATCACAATTAACACCGGTTATCAGACAGATTCTACAGACACCCAAAGTACACGGGGCTACATGACCGCGTTGTCGCAGCCCCTAAACTTAAGAACCAACCAACCAACCACTTAATCAGATGGAAATACTGAATCTGATCTCGTGCAAGTGCGTTGTCATGGCAACGTCTGATGGCCCATGCCTCATCAATTTAGTAGTGTTGCCATGGCAACCACTGATAGCTCTTGGCATTTTCTTATAATTCCGAAATCATTTTTCTCGTCCATTGGCGTAATGGTGGGTCATATCAAAAATTCTTTCAGACAAAAGTTTTAGGTAATTATTAGGGGAATATTGTCCATTTTGTACGGTTTTGATATTGTGCCTATTAAGAGAGATATGATTAATGTTTCCCGAAAAACCCACTTTTTTCCACCCCTTTGGTCATTGGTTGGTGCTATCAAAAAACTTATTTGACATAAATTTTTGGCACTTATCCGACACATATTATGAACTTTGAATGGATTCGATATTGCACGTATTAAGAGAGTTATAGCGAAATTTCACTTTTTCGAAAAAAAGCCCCCCATTTTCACCCCCTTCGACCGATTTAGCCCAGTGACGAACTCGACCGAGATTTTATAGGCATACATCTTCGGTAAAAAATTCGAAGTAATTGGTGCAAAATTACGGCAGTTATCGTGTCCACAAGAAACTGATATACATATATATATATATATATATATACATATATATATATATACATAAATTATATATAAACTTTTAAACTGACGGTGGTTTTGGGGCCTGGGGGATGTGAAACGCGAAGATATGTCGAAATTTTCTGGAAGTCGAAACATGGGACCCATTGCAATAGTTAGCTTTCTAATGAAATCTACCTAAAATGGCCACCGCGAGCTCCTAATGCGTGGCGTTGCCAGCGCATTGTTCATTCATTCAATCGCTTGTTAACCACTGTCTGTGTCGGAGTTCGTTTCATTGTCATCGTTTCGTTTACTTTTAGCATCGAGTTTTAATATTTTTTGTTCCCATTTTTGCTTCGTTATTTCTTTTATAGCAAGTCAATAAGTTGCAAATAGTACCGCAGGAAGAACGTGGGAAAACGCGGGGAATACGGCCGGAGACCGCGCGCGCCAACCTGTAACAGCCGGCTATCGTTCATTCGTCCATTTCGACATCAAACTATGAATAATAATTTCATAGTCGAGTATTACCTCAGGATGGTTGTATTGTGAAAGAAACAAAGCCAGTGCAGTGAGTTCTCAGTAGCGATTTACAGTATTCTGCGAGAAAGAACGAAACTTTCCTTACATCAATCAATATTTAGATCGACTTTTCTGTAAGGAAGAGAGAGTCAGGATATCTGATACATAGCTGGAGGTAACTGATGTGAGGGTAGCTGGGGCAAATAGATGGGAGCAATGGTAGGAAGGTACTAGAGCAGGGCTATCCAGTCATTGCGCTCAGGGAGCAATGGGCAGTCAGACTAGCGCTCCTTCCCCTACCACCACTACACTGTGGCAGCGAGGAGACGGACGATGTTCGGACCACACTGAGACTAGATACGCACGTACAGTCGTGCGGCCGCGCTCGGGGAGCAATGGGTAGTCAGACTAGCACTCCTTCCCCTACCACCACTACACTGTGGCAGCGAGGAGACGGACGATGTTCGGACCACGCTCACTAGATACGTACGTACAGTCGTGCGGCCGCGCTCGGGGAGCATTGGGCAGTCAGACTAGCGCTCCTTCCCCTACCACCACTACACTGTGGCAGCGAGGAGACGGACGATGTTCGGACCACACTGAGACTAGATACGCACGTACAGTCGTGCGGCCGCGCTCGGGGAGCAATGGGTAGTCAGACTAGCACTCCTTCCCCTACCACCACTACACTGTGGCAGCGAGGAGACGGACGATGTTCGGACCACACTGAGACTAGATACGCACGTACAGTCGTGCGGCCGCGCTCGGGGAGCAATGGGTAGTCAGACTAGCACTCCTTCCCCTACCACCACTACACTGTGGCAGCGAGGAGACGGACGATGTTCGGACCACGCTAACCAGATACGTACGTACAGTCGTGTGGCCGACGGTTCTTATGGAATTGTTGACATCATATTAATGGGGCTGTTTTGCCATAACAAATATGCCGCATATACAAATCGAATGCACTCCAATGTATGGAATGTGCAGGAAACGAACACAAGTGTTAAGTAAAGAATATTGTGATTTATTCCAAACTGAAATGTGAACATATTAGAGAGGAAAATTCAACAACAAATTGTGTTCTTTTTAGCACATCACATCTCTGTTGCACACTAAACATTTGCATACTCTTTATAAGCTGTACAGAAAAATGAAATTTCCCATTCTGCTTTGAAGACTGCAGCTTCACCACTCCTTTTATCATTTTAAATGAACTTGTCGACTGCGTCGTTACGCTGAGGTCTGACGTTACGTTACAGCGACGGGACGAAATGTACCAAGAATGCACTGCGGTGTGTGACGTCATAGTACCGCTTGAGCTCCCTCCTTTCCCCGCACGCTCCGGTGAGCGTGACGTCATCCAGCCAGCTACCTCCTTTGACCTTGGTTTGCACTTGCTAATGGAGTTCACTGCATGATCATGAGGATTTCACCCAGCATTTTTCAGCATTTGTAGCATTTAAAATGATATAAAGTCCAGTCTTTCAGACTGACTATCACTCTTCTTTTTTTTTTTTTGTATGCTGTCCAGTCATGACCATTGCGAAACTGATTTACTTACACACTGTCAACAAAGCGCATTGGACTAGACTAACGACTGATGGATCGGCTGCTCACTTCGGCGCACTCAGCCAGCCAAGCTCCTCCCACCACTTCTGAAACTACCTTCCAACAAAGCGCTCGGAGCACTGGCTTAGAGAGCGGCCGGAGCGCTGTCTGGATGGCCCTATACTAGAGGCTGATTTAGAAATGTTTGCCACGGTGGGTGAGTGGTTATCGTGTCGCACTACCAACCCCAAGCTTGCAGGATCGCTCCTGGCCATGGTAAGTGATTTTTGAAAGGTGACAAAAATCACGGCTTGCATGGCATACGTTGTTGGCATGTTATAGAACCCATTTGAATTCAGTAGGCCGTGTTCATAATGGCAAAATTAATCTCGGGATTTTCCGCCAACACAAATTTCCTCATTTCTCTACTAGAAAGTGCTATAGTGACAAGGAGCTTAGATAACTTAACTCCTTGACTTTCATAGCGTTTCAAGAAACGACAAAATTCGACATGCAAGCTGCACTCTGGGCGCAAGTAACAAAGTTTGCACCTGGCAACCGAGGCCATACGATATTATCATTATTTATTTAGAAATGGACACGTTCGATGAAGGTGTTCGTATCACCGTAACATTTTTACCACGGTCCAAATTTGTCAACGAGACCATCTTTCTTTTGCCCTTTCATCTACCACTTCACTGGATTTCTTACTCATGGTAAACCCATTCTCATCAACCTTCAATATTGATTTCATTTACAGATTCTTTAATAATCCTCACTGGCCCAACTCTTGAGAGTCCCTCAAGTTTTCTCAAAGAAATATTCATGAAAAACGCAAAACAGTCTTTTCCCGCCGTACATACTTCAGCCCTCCAAGGAACGTCAATATGTCGAAGGTATGTAGGCTACATTCACTGGGGTAAGGCCTAAAGAACGGCTACACAAAATCTTCGATCTCCTTATCAATTCCTCTTTTTATTCGACTGAAAACATCGTGGGATGAAAAGCCTTAAGCGAAAGAAAACATTATCTCGATACGGAATTCATAAATTCTGTAGAAAAATATTGATTCAAATAGCATCGAGAAGAACTGGTCCAACATTAAACTAAAATCGAAACTCAGCAATTCTCTTAGGTTTGTGCCGTGTCTTGTGTGGGGTTTCGCCTAGTGCACCAAGCTGGCTCATCAGCGGGCTCTTGGTGTCCCCACCCGGATCCCCACAGGAGTAGCGAACTGCGCGCTACCTCCCTTTATATGAAGTGCAACTGCACCATTTTACTGCGAGAACTAAAAGCTCAAGCAGCCTTAACCTCCCTATGAAGTCTTCCAAAAAGATGGTATATTGGCTTTCACGGCCAGTGAACTAAAACTCAGCAATTCTTCTAGGTGTGTGCCGTGTCTTGTGTGGGGTTTCGCCTAGGACACTAAGCTGGCTCATCCAGCGGGCTCTTGGCACAAACCTAAAGGAATTGCTGAGTTTTAATTCACTGGCCGTGAAAGCCAATTAAACTAAAATGTTAACAGTTCCTATTCTTGCCAATAGAATACGCTAGATGACAATGTGTTTGAGGTCCGAGTCTTCCCTCAGAAACCAACAAGTCAACCCCTAGTCAAGTCAAGTCAACCCCTGGCACTATACAGCCCATGACGGGCTAAGGCCGACAAAGCGACCACTGCCCAGCCATTTGGCCTGCAGATATTGGGGTGACGCGTGATCAGCGCGTCGGGTCCCCTCGGCCTCTTGATCGGGGCGCTGTCTCACTGTCAGACAGCTACTCAATTGTTCTCACGAGGCTGAGTGCACCCCGTTCCAACCCTCACGTCAGTTTTAAAATCCCTGACGGAGCCGGGGATCGAACCCGGGGCATCCGGGTGAGAGGCAGGCGCGCTACCCCAACACCATGGGGCCGGCCAGAAAACAACACACAAGACATTAACTAATTCTCAAACACTATGTCTCCAATATTACCTGTCTCTTCCCTCGGTATAGCATAAGCTACCATACTGGAAACTGATAAAGGATGGCATTGTGTAGGCTAGTTAACTTGGGTTTGAAGTCGAACCACAGTCGATCTAGTTCTGACTCAAAATGGCTTCCGACATGCGCTTCCTAAGAGCACAGTGGACGAAATGCTTATTTTGATCCGAACAACCCCATGATTGAGATAGCCTCACCCTACCCTACCCTATTGTTACTCATGAGATCATATCACATCCTTAAGGAACACTTAGCATCGTTCTTTTGTTTACCAACAAAGAGTCAGTGGATTTTGTTGATAATGATTTAATAAAAAGGGAATTGAGATGAATATTCTGGTGGTTATTGGAAGTGCATAAGAACAAGGCCCTGACAGAAAGTGGAAAAAAGGAAGCCCGCAGTTCTACGTGACCATAATACAACCTTTTAAAGTGAAATCCGACCCACAGGACGAAACATTTCACTTCAAAAATCGTATGTTCGTAAAACAGGAATTGGTAAGAGGCAAGCAGCTCGACCACTGTGCCAACAGTATAAACAAGTAGTTCCGTGAAGAACTATACAGCCTATTTTCATACATCCTACTTATGTTAATTGCCTCTATCTACATACAAAATTTCAGTTTGATTGCTGTAATAGATTCGTAGATATTGAGAACCGACTAAATATTTCGGATGGTCGCCATGTTGGATATTATATACGTAGGTCCTAGAGTTATGTACTGTTACGTGAAGATTATTGTGTACGTGTAGCATTCAAACTTCTATCGCATGATTAGGACACAAGAAGTAAGAAGGAGATTTTAAAATTTCGCATAGCTGCCATCTTGTGGTTATGAAAACAATTGAAATAAATTAGATGCCAGTGGATTAATACTTGCATAAGCATTTAACATGCAAAGTTTCACTGCACTCGGA
Organism: Meconema thalassinum; assembly: GCA_946902985.2. NCBI lineage: Eukaryota > Metazoa > Arthropoda > Insecta > Orthoptera > Tettigoniidae > Meconema > Meconema thalassinum. The sequence goes on along the minus strand of OX336401.1, from coordinate 56,920,143 downwards.
TGGTTAAGTCACGAGAAACGTCCATTTAAATATGTATACTTCGCGTCGCCACCATGTTGGATTTGTGCTCACCAGGTTACTGAAATTCATATAGGTGAACTTATGTTCATAGCCTCTATGAACCCAAAAAAATTCAGTTTGATTGCTGTAAAAGATTCGTAGATATTGAGAACCGTAAAATATTTCGGACGCTCGCCATTTTGGATTGTTATATGTATAGGCCATAGAGTTATGTACCATTAAAGGAAAATTATTGCGTAGCTTCATTATTCAAAATTTCACTTCGATCGCATGATTACGACACAAGAAATAACAACTTAATTTTAAAATTTCGCACAGCCGCCATTTGAGGCTATATAAACAATTGAACTAAATTAGATGCCAGTGCATTGCAATATGTATAATCAGTAGGGGAGCAGTGGTGCTTCTAACCAGTGTCATGGCTGCCGCGTGAGTCCAAGCTAATATCTCGTGAACCCAAGGTCGAATGTTGACAAATGAGGTGTCGTTGGACTCTGGCTGACGTCCTCTTTCCTATGGACCACGTATGCTATTTTTCAAAAAAAAAAATTGAAAAGTTTTGTTTTTGAAAGTAGGCGATGGTTTGAAAACCAAACATGATAGAACGTTGTGCCATGGTTCAAACGATCGGTCTTTATGTCCTTTATTTTTTATAATAAAACTTTTTTATTTTTTATGTTTTTTGAAAACAGTCCAATTTTGAAATTCCTATATTTTGGAAACTAGGAACTTTAAAAAAACATTTGTTTGACATAAATGAATGGCACTGACCCCCTCTACCCGCAAAATAAATTTCAAGCCTCTAGGACTAAAACTGTGCAGTAGTGTGGTAAGGGGGATTCTACCTATAATCGCGTGTGTGCTTGAATACGTATGGCTATGTTAGAAAAAGTTGGTGGTGGGGGAGGACTAGAGTCGAGTGAGGGGTCGTTTAGATGGTATTTTTCCGCTCTATTTGATGGTGAGGTTATTTTTTACAATGGGTGGAATTTGGAAACGCAATTTGAGGTGAACGTGGGTTTTTGACATTTTGGTGATATTTAATGAGCTTGTAAGGCTAGAACGATGTGTTTTTTTTAGGAACGGGGTGACGTTCTCTTGGCTAAGCATGTGTGATGATATTAAAAAAAAATGAAAATGTTTGTTTTTTGGATTGGCGCTATTTTGGAAACGGTGAATTGGAAAAAGTTTGTTTGACGTTAATGAAAGGTGGGTATGCCCTCTAGGCGGACTGCAAGTTTCTATGGTGTAGGAGGGAAAAAAAATAATGATAGCCTACTTTCTCGCGAACATTGGTGATCATTGGAGAACGGATGGTCGGATTTTAACAAATGAGGTGTCGTAGGACTCGAGCTGACGTCCTCTTTCCTATAGATCGTTCGTTATTTTTTTAAAAAATGAAAATGTTTGTTTTTAAAAGTAGGCGATAGTTTGAAAACCAAACATGATAGAACGTTGTTCAATAGTTCAAACCAATGGTCTCTATGATCTTTATTTTTATAATAAAACTTTTTTATTTATCGAGATTTTTTGAAAACCCTTAAATTTTGACTTTTTACTATTTTGGAAACTAATACGTTGACAAATAAGTTTGTTTGACATAAATGAAAGGTCCCTACCCCCTCTACCATGAAAATAAATGTCAAGTCTCTAGGACAAAAGAACTAGGCATTTTAATTATTTTTTTATTTTTTTATTTTTTTTGTTAATAAAAGCGTATTTGTAGACAGAGAGCCGGTAGCGCTCGACGTATGTTACAACGAGGCTATGATTGGCCATGGTGGATACTGGAAATGGCTATTTCGACGGGGGCGATGTATGGCAAAACAAGAGGTTGCTTTTCGATATTTTTTCCTATGACGAATGAATGAAGGCGAATATTTTGAAATGTGACAAGCATGCTAAGATTTTTAGCCCTGAAGGGGATCTTTAACGTTTTAGTTAACAGTGTTGAGCGAGATCGCTCTCTAACACAACAGACGGTTGTAGGATATGACCAAGTGTTTCTTAGACGTTGGCGATCTCGGTGACCGTGCCCGGAAGAAATGAATTGCTATTTTGGTGGAATGGCGGGGGCAGCTTATGACGGTTGGTTTTGTGATATTTCCTATGACGGATAGAGGTGAATATTTGAAATGTGTTAAGTGTGCTAGGAATTTTTTACCCCTGAATGGGATCTTTAACATGCTAGTAAACGGTAATAAGCGAGACTGCTGTCTGGCACAGAAAATGGTTTTAGAATATGGAAACCTATAACATTTGCTCGACCAAGTCCTGTGCATGTACGCAAAGAGCCAAAACGGTAAGGTCATTGGCTTGAAATGTTATAAACTAAATATTGAACTGGGTAAAGTCAAGTGTTTTAGGATGAAAATATATGGTTAACATGATCATGTATTGAGGATGGCCGCTTGCTAGTAATTATTATTACAGTAAAATGTTTAATAATAATAATAATAATAATAATAATAATAATAATAATAACACATGTTTTGAATGCTAACACAAACACACACACAGTCCTGCTCACTGGTGACTGAATACTGTACCTAGCCAGAGGACTCGTGAGTGAGACTGCTGATAAGACAATAAATGTCTACGTCAGCAGGAAGTGTGATATCAGCTTACTTGCCTCGTGGTGGTTAGCAGGTGTGCTGTATAAGCAGAGACCGCCATTTTGGTTCTGAGACAGTAGGACTACCGATGTATAAGAGGCAGCCATTTTTGTTCCTTATTAAAAACATGAAACTAGTATAAGGTACACGAATCTTATTCAGATTGAGGAATGTGAAGAGGCGTGGGAACACGTGCGGGAGAGAGACAGAGAACCATTCAAGGCCAAAACGCTGAGAAAATGCAACTCTCTCTGTTGCTAGGCTAACTGATAACGATTGCGTTAGTCATGCACTTGCCATTTTAGCACAAGGACGTATACAGTAGAGCTCTGAACTGAACTTTGGAAGAAAAATCCTTTTATTTTTTTGGTAAGTACCTATGAATGATTATTTTAATAATGTCATGCTAATGAACTTTAATTTGTAGTTATTGATTAGATAATTATTGATTTTTATTTATTTATTTGTTTGCAGATAACCGGTATACCTTACATGTCAGAGATACAAGAAACCATTGAGCTTTTGGGCCCACTAGAAGGAAACAGTAACAAGCCCCTGCAAGTGAAGGTGAGATTATTTTTTTAAACTAACTTGTTTCATTTTTGTTTCATATTTTATTTTATGAAATGCATGTACTAACCTGAATTTAGGTATTTATAACGGTTTACTTTATTTATTTTTAGAAACTTGGAAAGAAAAGCCTTACCGCCGTAGCAGTCGCTGAAAACCCGAGACGCAGTAAAGTGCAACCATTGTTTCCAGGCAGTGAACTATTTAAAACTCAGGTATGCCTAACATAAAATGCTATTCCATTTTACCACTACTGAAAACTCGTAGACAAAAAATTCATTACCTGTACATGACTAGGACGATGATTGCTTTCTTGATTAATGACTATGTATTGGCAACCGGTACAAGACCATATTGGTTGTTTACCGGGAAAGTACAAAGCCATATTGGATTTTGTAAAAAACAAAAATTTTAATTTAACTGACATGTCGTTCCCTATAATAATAATAATAATAATAATAATAATAATAATAATACACAGTGTTTAATAGTGATTGTGCGAGGTTTTTATAGTGATATTTGGATATCATATGTCTGTGCATGAAACTTGTTTACGTGGTTGCCTAGGAATTGCTGGTACAGGTTAGGTTAACATTACCACAAATATTCCGTTTAAAATAGTTTAATCTATGCCCTGTATTGTGTGCTTATTACTCCGTTTACTCAATTAGTCCAATTGGGCCCCTATAACAGATATTAATTGTGTAATGTCGTTTATTTAGTTAGAAACAAGGGTTAGAATTGAGTTAAATGGCATCAGTTGGATCACGTATTTACAAAGAATCTGCGTGGATCAGTCAAAATAACACACTGGCATTCACAGGAGTGTGGTAAACCTTGCCATAGGTATCAAAGGCAATACCCAGGCAATACCTGGCTGAAGGTATAAAAAGCACACAGGAAAGGCAATAATAGTAATTTGCTTTAAGAAATGTCACTGCCTGTGATACGGCAGGTTACCTCTAGAACCACCGCTAGAGGTGACAATACGCAAACCGGTGGCAGTGGGATGACAAGCTGCTGTCCACCCACCAGTAGACCCGAAGAAGCTCCAGCAGCTCAAGACGATATTGGCGGTACACAAAATCTCGAGTCTCGCACCGCACCTGACGGCAGTGCCTTTGTAATAAATACAACCACTCTCGCAGGTAAGCCCAGAACACGCATGAAATGGGAATCTCATATGAATGAATATATCATGCGGGCATATTATCGAATAACTCGTCTTGAAACAGATATAACAAACTACCGCCAAGCCCTGCATGCGGCTTTCAAGCAGCAGTATCCTCTGTTTAGCATCACTGAGCAACGAGTCGCGGATCAAAGAAGAGCAATTGTAAAGAATCATTTAGTTCCCGACCCTGTTCTGGATCGAATCAGACAGGAGATATCTCATGAACTATATCCCTCAGCTGCAAGTGGTGAAAATAGCCAAATAAATACTGATAATGAGGTCTCCATGAATGAAACGACTCACGTAAATGAACCTCATAATGGGGAAACAAGCCATCATTCCAAGACCCAAGACGAATTTAATTCAGCTCTGCTTGAATATGCAGGTACTGACCCTACCCAACGTCCAATACTTCCGAGGCAGCAGTCTTCCCGCAAGTTTGCCATGGTGTTGAAAGAACTGAACGAAACCGTACTTCCCAACTATTTAGAAGAGCACCAATCTTTCATGGAGGTTCATACTGCTATCTATTGTGCAGCACTAGCTGCAGTACGAATTAATGGGGGTAGGCCACGCCGTCCAAACCAACAGTCTGCTGCAAGGAAACCCAGTGATCCACCATGGGCGAAACGTTTAAAACAACGCATTGAACAACTACGCCAGAATGTGAACAGACTGCAACAGTATAAGAATGGAGTGAGAAGTAGACGTCTGAACAACCGCATACGAAGGATCATGATGGACTCCTCACTAGAAGAATTTCAGGTCCCCGAGGACGCAGTGATAATAGAAGTACTTGATACTTATAAACAAAAACTTGCAGCCCTCTCTAAGCGTCTTAAGAGATACCAGAACACTACCGAACGGAAGAAACAGAACAATGACTTCAAGAGAAATGAGAGAAAGTTCTATGAAGACCTGAAAAAGACACCTCAAGTTCAGATTGATTCTCCAGAAGGACCCAGTGCGGAGAGTGTTACCGACTACTGGTCATCAATATGGTCCAGGCCGGAAGAACACAACAATGAAGCTCCGTGGTTTAAGGAAATAGAGAATGCTACCAGACGAATAAATCAAATGGCACATACAGACGTTGATGTTGAGGAACTACGCCAGGTCATCAGCAGCCTACAGAATTGGAAAGCACCTGGAATTGACCGAATCCATAATTACTACTATAAAAGGCTCACATGTACCCACCGTTTACTGGCTATTCACATACAGTGTTTTCTGGAAAATCCTGCTGCATTTCCAGTTTTCCTAGCCAGAGGGTTAACCTATCTCAAGCCAAAGGACTCTAAAATCACAAATCCATCTAAATATCGCCCCATCACCTGCTTGCCAAACTTTTATAAGATCATTACATCCATTATTGCAAATCGAATTCATGCGCATTGTGAGGAAAACGCCATTCTCGCAGAGGAGCAAAAGGGTTGCAGAAGGAATTCTCAAGGATGTAAGGAACAGCTCACTATTGATGCCGTGGCATTAGAGCAGGCCTGTCGTAGATCACGAAATCTTTATGCCTGCTTTATTGATTACCAAAAAGCTTTCGATTCCGTGCCTCATACATGGCTTATACAGAGCTTGGAGATTTACAAGGTCAACCCTATTATAGTGAACTTCCTGAAGTGCGCAATGGTTTCATGGAGCACTGCTCTCCAACTTACAGTGGGTGGCACTCGTTTAACATCTTCATTAATACCGATTCGCCGAGGAATTTTTCAAGGAGACTCGCTAAGCCCACTCTGGTTTTGTCTGGCATTGAATCCTCTCTCGCAAATCCTGAACAGTAGCAACTACGGATTTAGTATTAAGGGTAATCATGGTGAAGCGTACAAGATGAACCATCTTCTTTACATGGATGACATTAAACTGTATGCATCAACTAAAGTGCACCTACAATATCTCATCTCTATCACTCAGAGCTTTTCTTCAGATATCCATATGCAGTTTGGTTTTGATAAGTGCAGAACACAGACTGTTATTAGAGGCTCGCACTCTGCACAAGGAATACATGTTGGAGAGGGACAAAGAAGTATTCAGCCGTTGGAGGAAGACGCATTGTACAAATATCTTGGGTTCGCCCAGAGTACCCGTCTCAGACATGGTGATATCAAGAAGAACATAACTGAGCAGTATACTTCACGACTTCGCAGTGTTCTCTCTTCAAAACTTAGCGCTAAACATATCATTAAGGCAGTTAACACATTTGCAATGCCCGTAGTTACATACTCCTTTGGTATAATCAGGTGGACTCAAACTGAACTGCACGACCTGCAACGAAAAACATCGGTGCTTTTATCACGCCATCGTATGCACCATCCGAAATCAGCAACAGAGCGCCTGACTCTACCTCGGTCTGAAGGTGGTAGAGGACTGATAGACATCATGAACCTTCATACAAAACAAGTGACAACTCTGCGTGCATTTTTCCACAACAAAGGAGAAACATCCCCTCTCCATCACACTGTATCTTCAGCTGATGATAATTACACACCACTCCATCTGTCATCTTTAGATCCACCAGTAAAAGAAATGAAGACTACTGAATACAAGATCGGGAATTGGAAACAGAAGGCGCTTCATGGGAAGTTTCCACATGAGTTGGACCAGCCTCACATCGACAAGTTAGCGTCGCACGCATGGCTGACCCACTCGGTCCTCTTTCCGGAAACAGAGGGATTTGTTGTAGCTATCCAAGACCAAGTTGTTGCTACTCGAAGCTATCGGAAATTTATCATAAAAGATCCAACAACAGAGAGTGAGAAATGTCGCCGCTGTGGCAAATGTAGTGAGACCATTCAACACGTCATATCAGGTTGTTCCCACCTTGCCAACACTGACTACAAACATCGACACGATCAAGTTGCTAACATTATCCACCAGAAACTGGCCTTGAAGTACAAACTTCTTCAAAGCTCCGTCCCCTATTGGAAATACACACCATCTGCAGTACTCGAAAATGCCACACACAAGCTCTATTGGGACAGAGGAGTTGTGACAGATGTCGCAGTCAGTAACAACCGGCCAGATATCATTGTCATCAATAAAGTACACAAAGAGGCATTACTGATAGATATCGCATGTCCCAACACTCAAAACATCCAAACAACAGTTGCTACTAAAATATCTAAGTACACAGAGCTGGCAATTGAGATAAAGCAGATGTGGAAACTTGATGCGGTGACTACCATCCCAATAATTGTATCGTGTACAGGTGTTATACCGAAAACTCTCCATAGTAGTCTATCAATATTGAATCTGCACCCGCAGATATATATTGAACTTCAGAAGGCAGTTCTGTTAAACACATGCCATATTGTTAGGAAGTTCCTTGGTGACAATGCCCTGGCCGAATACTCAGCAAAGCTCGATGATCCAGATGTGAATTTAGCTCATCCTACAAATGAAGGAGACTCGTGAAGAATGCGGGCACGACATGGATGTGAGGTCTCTGAACAGTGTAATCGTAATTATCTCAGTACAGATGGTTCCTTGCTAAGGCCGAACCAGGCTGTAAAAGAAAATGTAGCCGGTATTTGCCGTGATAATGTTGTCAAACAATAAACTATAATAATAATAATAATAATAATAATAATAATATAATATGAATAATAATATCGTATGGCCTCGATGGCCGGGTGCAAGCTTTGTTATTTGACACACAGAGGGTAGCTTACATGTCGAATTTAGTTGTTCCTTGACTGTGAAAGTCAAGGAGGATAGATGTTAGATATCTAATCTCCTTAAACTCTATAGCGCTTTCTAGTAGAAAAATGAGGAACTTTGTACCCTATGAACTCAACGAATATTCACAGGTTTGAACATGATAATCTGAACAAAATGACATGACATTATTATTTTTTGTTTATGTATTGGTTAAAGGGGAATGTAAATGACTGCAGCTTTATAAAATGAAAATAAGTACATGGGTCACTGTTGGTGTCGACATACAGTTTATTATAATTTTTATGGTGTTTTTGTGTAATAAAAAGTCATGTCCAGCCTCCCACCGCCATTCATCTGTGACGTCATAGCCAGTCTCAAAGCAAGTCCATACTTGTAGAACATGTCATGTGACAAGGTTAGGTTTAGTGAGCTGAGATTAACTTAGGTTAGCTAGCTCTATCTCACTCCTAGCCAATCATTAACCTTAAAAACACTCTAGAGTTCTTGGAATCTGTTCATGTAATTATTATTCTTGACAGTACTTTGGAAATTACACCCTGAAATATATCAATCCCCTTGAATTTTTTTAAACTGTTATTATTATTATTATTATCCAAGTCACTTTACTAAAATTTAATTTATGTGCATTAGTTGATATGAAAGTCTCAACAACCAGCCATCCTTGCACCCACTTTTTTGCTTTCAGTTTTGCTCCCATATTAATGCCAACTCTTATAACTATAAGCAACAGCAAAATGTAAATGGAATAATATTTCTGATAATGTTCAAAACAAAAGTCCTGAGGTCTTGGGTTTGAATTCTCAACTATGGTTGTCAGCCAATGAGTTACACTACAGGAAACTTTTATTTTTGTGTTGTGTTGCATGATAATTTGCCCATCTTGCGGTGTAGTGGCTAGTATACTTGGGTGTTATCCCAGAGGTTTTGGGTTCCACCTCGACTATGGCCAGAATTTAATTTTTGATCTGAGAGTTGGAAGGTTAGGTTAGGTGAAGTTAGGTTAGGTTAGGTTAGGGGAGATTGTTTTAGTAAAACACCACATTTGCCCCCAATTTTTACTCACACATTTTGCTCCACTTTGTGCACTCAATTCTGCTCGCTCTTTGTGCTCCCACTTTTTGTTCCCACTTTTGCTTTCACATTTGCTCCCACTTTCTGCTCCCATATTTGCACACACTTGTTTGCTCCCACTTTTGCTTACACATTTTGCTCCCAATTTTTGCTTCCACTTTTTGCTCCCATATTTGCTCTCACTTTTTATGCTCTCATATTTGCTCGCACTTTTGCTTACACTTTTTGCTCCCACTTTTTTTTCTCTCACTTTTTGCTCCCACTTTTGCTTTCACATTTGCTCCCGTACTCGCTCCTAATTTTTTGCTCACATATTTGCTCCCACTTTTGCTTACACTTTTTGCTTTCACTTTTTTTCTCTCACTTTTTCTCCCACTTTTGCTTTCACATACGCTCCCATACTTGCTCCCACTTTTGCTTTCACATTTGCTCTCATACTTGCTCCTACTTTTTTATCCCACTTTTTGCTCCCACTTTTTGCTCCAATATTTGCTCGCACTTTCTTTTCTCTCATATTTGCTCCCACTTTTGCTTACACTTTTTGCTCCCACATTTTTTTCGCTCACTTTTTGATCCCACATTTGCTTTCACATTTGCTCCCATACTTGCTCCTACTTTTTTGCTCTCATATTTGCTCCCACTTTTGCTTACACTTTTTGCTCTCACTTTTTTTTCTCACTTTTTGCTCCCACTTTTGCTTTTACATATGCTCCCATACTTGCTCCCACTTTTGCTTTCACATTTGCTCCATACTTGCTCCTACTTTTTTTTTTGCTCCCACTTTTTGCTCTCAATTTTTGCTGCCACTTTTTGCTCCCACTTTTTGATCCCAATTTATGCTCCCACTTTTTGCTCCCACTTTTTTGCTGCCACTTTTGCACCCATATATGCTCGCACATTAAACTATTGTTCGTATTACCAAGTTGTCTTTACTAGGGCTTAGTCTATGCTTGACAGTTGATATGGATGTATCTGTGACTAGGTATGGTAAGCCTCATGCATTCTATAAAGGATATTCATATATTGTGAAACGAACCAATAAAAATGGAACTGTTATTTGGCGTTGTTCAAAACAATGTCGCAGTGAGCTAAAAAGTAAAAATAGTGAGTTTTTAAGTGTCAGTGATCATCAATGTAGTGTACTGCATGAAGCACTGTTGCTGTCAACAGAAAATCATGAAAATGTTAAAAAGCAAGTGCTACAAAACAATACTACTATTGAAAATAATTCAATGTTCAAAAAACCCTTAACATTATCAAAAGCCACGCACACTCTACATGAGGACACTGTAGAGGAAGAGGAAGAGGAACAGGAACAGGAAGACGAACAGGAATATTTAACTGGTTTTAGTAATGTTGAGGATCATGTTGAGGATAATTATAGTGATTATAATAAGTGATATAGATCATGCTGCTTATGATTATGATAGCGATAATGATCCAAAACTAGACAATAACGTTTTCATGCCTATTGTTCACCGTGGAAGAAAATAGATCTACAACAAGCTTTGTTTTTAAAACTATAACACACTATCGTAAAGGCAAAGACTTGTATAAGTGTGCTTTTTATTGTCATAATCATGCATACTCTGCAATGTTAAATATTCTGACTTCTATAGAAAATAAAACAACATTGTACCATTATTTTCATTTATTTACAAACTTTATATGCATTTTTTTTGTTTCATGATAATATTTTTAAGACAATACTAAACACTAAAACATTATTATTCTATACACATATTTTTTCTTTCAGTCCATTGTCATGACTTATATCTTCCATTATTATTATTATTTGACATTTGTTTTTTTATTTAATTAAAACGAACCATGCACCTATTGTTTTTAAAACCTTCATAAATTATGTGTACAGGTTGTACAGCATTATTGACTTCATCAAAAACACTCTCCGAGATATCATTAAACCGTGAAGGCAGAAATGTCTCAAAGTTTTCACATACACAAAGTACACGATCACCATATGCTGTTTTCAATTTCCGAATCTTGATAATGCGGAATGGAATATGCGTTGGCATTTCGCTGAGCTTCTTTGTCTCTAAGCCACATGCTTGACCCACAGCATTCAAAACATTCATTGCAGTAGTCTATAAACAAAAGAAAAGCATATCTATTACACTCTAAAACAGATTTAATAATATTGTGCAATTAGGGATTTTGCACTATGCATGGCTGACAAATTTTACTATTTATGCAAGAAATGCCCTAACTGTAGCAGATACTGCTTTTCTGCATATAGCACAAGTGTTGAGTTCTAATGCACACTTGACACAGGCTATCATGTGTCCACAAGGCAAAAATACAACACCTAGTTCATCTTGATAACAAATTTTACATAATTGTTGGTCACACTTTTTTATCTGTTCGTGAGACAAGTCTTTTTTTTTTCAGCCTCATGTATTTGCTCCGCATGTTCTAACTCTAAAGGCACTTTTATGCCTTGTGCTGCAATCACGTATTCTTTTCGAATAGTGTTCACAAATTCCTGACCTTTAAGCAACACCATGTATTTACAGTTAGGTAACCAAATAGCGTGTTGCACAAAAGGGTCATCAGTCATTTGCCAATCCTTTAAAGCAAATCCACAATAAAAACATATTGTTTCATCCCCTTCACCAGTTAAAGAAATCCAGCTTCACTTAGCTGTTTGGTAAGGTGTTTTAATATTAATGGCCAAACATTTTTATAAGATTCTAAACGTTTTTCAACAGAGCTGTACTCTGGGTGTGCTAGTGCTTTAGTCTTGCAAACTCCCAATTTTTCAAAAGCACATGCCAATTCAACACTATCTATGGCATATGGACCACATATATCGACACTACCGTTGTTGGCTGGTAATACATTATTATTTATTTTACACGTTACAGGCCTATTAGACCACGCGAAGCAATCATGACTTTTTGTTCTTCCTGTCTTTCCAGTACTCTTTCATTCGTGCACTAAAGGCCCTCTTCCTTTCTTCGGTCCACTTTGGTCTTTGGGCTGTAGGTGCAGCTCTCTCTGACAACACTTCCCACTTGTATACTTTGTGTCTAAATACGCTTTTGTCTATGACGTCTTCTGGATCGACTTGTGCTTTTACTAGATCAATTTTGACTTGCATCATCCAGGGTGTAGTAATCTTGAGCCGCTGTATGTATCTAAGAATTTTGTTGGTGAGTCTAGTTTGTGGGAGTCTGCTGATGTGGCCATAAAATTTTAGTCGCCTCTTTCTGATGTCTGCTGCGAGGTTGGACAATTTCTCTGTGGTGTCTCTGGAGTGAAGCCTGTATCCTTCATCTGTGTGCTTTGGTCCAATTATTTTCCTTATTATTTTTCTTTCCTCTGTGAGGATTTTTTCCAAGTCGCCCTTAGTGTGTAACGTCAACGTCTCACTAGCATAAAGCACCTCAGGTTTAATAACCGTGTTGTAATGACGAAGTTTAGTGAATGTGGACAGACATTTTTTGTTGTAGACACTCTGTGTCTTGTATAAGGCTCTCTTCATTTTCATTAACCTAGTATTCTGCGCGATTTTCTCTTTTCCCGTCGGTTCAAGCACTTCACCTAGGTATTTAAAGTGGGCGACTCTATTGATCTTGCCATATTTCGTGTTTAAATTCTGTATGTCGAATTTCGTACAGAAAAACTCTGTCTTTTGGAACGAGATCTGTAGTCCTACTTTTTCGGCGCACTCTTGGAGTACTTCTATCTGTCTGATTGATGTGGTTTCGTTATCTGAGAGTAGAGCCAGATCATCCGCGAAGGCTAGACATCCAACCTCCAGTTCGTCCTTTGGTCGTCCTAGTCGCACTGGCCTCCAGTAACCTTGAAGTCTCAGCTCTTTCTCCCATTCCTTGATAACTTTGTTCAGCACTAGGTTGAAGAGAAGCGGAGAGAGCCCGTCACCTTGGCGAACACCTGTATTGATCTGAAATGGTTCTGAGATTTCCCCCATGAATTTCACTTTTGATGTCGTGTCTGTCAGTGTCTGTTTGATCAATCGCAAGGTCTTGCTATCCAAACCTTGCTCTTGCAAGATGTTGAACAATGACTGACGGTCAATGGAGTCATATGCCTTCTTGAAGTCAACGAAGGTACATATAACTGGAGTATTCCTGAGGGCTTTGATTTTCAATATACTTTTTAGGTTGAAGATTTGTTCCGCGCAGGAGCGACCAGGACGAAATCCCGCCTGGTACTCGCCAATCTTGTGTTCCAGCTGGTCCCGAGCCCTTTGGAGTAGGCACGCTGAGAGGATCTTGTACGTAACTTGTAATAGTGAAATGCCCCTGTAATTGTTTACGTCAGAGCGGTCGCCTTTTTTGTGTAACGGGTGGATCAATGCACATTTCCACTCATCTGGTAGCTTTTCTGATGTCCAGATGTCAGTGATAATCTGTGTGAGTTCCCTGAGTGAGTGTGGCCCTAGGTTTTTCAGTAGTTCGGCCACTATGCCGTCTTCACCAGATGTCCTGTTGTTCTTAAGTTTGATGATGTGCCTGTGAACTTCCTCTTGTGTCGGAGGTATTATTATTATTATTATTATTATTTATTTGTGATTCAGCAACGTAAGTAGCGGCCAATGGTCTTGTGGTTCGGTAAAATGAATACACGGGTATGTTACCCACTTGTTTTCCAAGCATGTAAGGACAACAAGGAGACCATCGCAAATGGTCTCTAAAGGGATCGTCCCCTTCTTCCCAGTGTGAAAGTTCAATACGACATAACACACAGCGCACCACATCAACTCGGTTCAAGTAAAAAAGCGGCCTTTGCAAGTTTATGTGTCGATAAAAAGCGTACAGGCCAGGATTCAAATGTTAACCAACGATCATGTTCTGATTTGAAATTTAACCCACGTGGTAAACCAACTTGCTCACTTGTTGTATTTGGTACTAACGCCATGTGTTATAGTAAAACGTTTTCTTATTGTAAGTTATTAACGTTGCACAGAGTACTTTAAAGCACAATGTATGCTTGTTCACTGTCTGTTCATTACGTTAATGGCGCATGACGACACCTAAAAGCAAACAAAACAACCAATCACTCACTCAATCAATCAATACTTGTAAATAAAACTTTAACGTTAATTGGCATTAATATATCAAAACACCATAAAAATTATAATAAACTGTATGTCGGCACCAACAGTAACCCATGTACTCATTTTCTTTTTATAAAGCTGCAGACATTTACATTCCCCTTTAACCAATACATAAACAAAAAATAATAATGTCATGTCATTTTGTTCAGATTATTTTGTTCAAACCTGTGAATATTCGTTGAGTTCATAGGGTACAAAGTTCCTCATTTTTCTACTAGAAAGCGCTATAGAGTTTAAGGAGATTAGATATCTAACATCTATCCTCCTTGACTTTCACAGTCAAGGAACAACTAAATTCGACATGCAAGCTACCCTCGGTGTGTCAAATAACAAAGCTTGCACCCGGCCATCGAGGCCATGCGATATTATTATTCATATTATATTATTATTATTATTATTATTATTATTATTATTATTATTATAGGGAACGACATGTCAGTTTTTTTTTTGTTCTACAAAATCCAATATGGCCTTGTACTTTCCCGGTAAACAACCAATATGGTCTTGTACCGGTTGCCAATACATAGTCATTAATCAAGAAAGCAATCATCGTCCTAGTCATGTACAGGTAATGATTTTTTTGTCTACGAGTTTTCAGTAGTGGTAAAATGAAATAGCATTTTATGTTAGGCTTACCTGAGTTTTAAATAGTTCACTGCCTGGAAACAATGGTTGCACTTTACTGCGTCTCGGGTTTTCAGCGACTGCTACGGCGGTAAGGCTTTTCTTTCCAAGTTTCTAAAAATAAATAAAATAAACCGTTTAAATACTAAAATTCAGGTTAGTACATGCATTTCATAAAATAAAATATGAAACAAAAAATGAAACAAGTTAGTTTAAAAAAATAATCTCACCTTCACTTGCAGGGGCTTGTTACTGTTTCCTTCTAGTGGGCCCAAAAGCTCAATGGTTTCTTGTATCTCTGACATGTAAGGTATACCGGTTATCTGCAAACAAATAAAAAAATAAAAATCAATAATTATCTAATCAATAACTACAAATTAAAGTTCATTAGCATGACATTATTAAAATAATCATTCATAGGTACTTACCAAAAAAATAAAAGGATTTTTCTTCCAAAGTTCAGTTCAGAGCTCTACTGTATACGTCCGTGTGCTAAAATGGCAAGTGCATGACTAACGCAATCGTTATCAGTTAGCCTAGCAAC
The DNA here is from genome assembly GCA_946902985.2 of Meconema thalassinum. Classification (NCBI taxonomy): domain Eukaryota; kingdom Metazoa; phylum Arthropoda; class Insecta; order Orthoptera; family Tettigoniidae; genus Meconema; species Meconema thalassinum. The sequence goes on along the minus strand of OX336401.1, from coordinate 56,904,727 downwards.
AGAGAGAGTTGCATTTTCTCAGCGTTTTGGCCTTGAATGTTTCTCTGTCTCTCTCTCGCACGTGTTCCCACGTCTCTTCACATTCCTCAATCTGAATTAGATTCGTGTACCTTATACTAGTTTCATGTTTTAATAAGGAACAAAAATGGCTGCCTCTTATACATCGGTAGTCCTACTGTCTCAGAACCAAAATGGCGGTCTCTGCTTAAACAGCACACCTGCTAGCCACCACGAGGCAAGTAAACTGATATCACACTTCCTGCTGACGAAGACATTTTTTGTCTTATCAGCAGTCTCTCTCAAGAGTCCTCTGGCTAGGTACAATATTCAGTCACCAGTGAGCAGGACTGTGTGTGTGTTTGTGTTAGCATTCAAAACATGTGTGTGTCTTATTATTATTATTATTATTATTAAACATTTTACTGTAATAATAATTACTAGCAAGCGGCCATCCTCAATACATGATCATGTTAACCACATATTTTCATCGTAAAACACATGACTTTACCCAGTTCAATAATTAGTTTATAACATTTCAAGCCAATGACCTTACCGTTTTGGCTCTTTGCGTACATGCATATGACTTGGTCGAGCAAATGTCATAGGTTTCCATATTCTAAAACCATTTTCTGTGCCAAACAGCAGTCTCGCTTATTACCGTTTACTAGCATGTTAAAGATCCCCTTCAGGGGTAAAAAATTCCTAGCACACTTAACACATTTCAAATATTCGCCTCTATCCGTCATAGGAAATATCACAAAACCAACCGTCATAAGCTGCCCCCGCCATTCCACCAAAATGGCAATTCATTTCTTCCGGGCACGGTCACCGAAATCGCCAACGTCTAAGAATCACTTGGTCATATCCTACAACCGTCTGTTGTGTTAGAGAGCGTTCTCGCTCATCACTGTTAACTAAAACGTTAAAGATCCCCTTCAGGGGTAAAAATCTTAGCATGCTTGTCACATTTCAAAATATTTGCCTTCATTCATTCGTCATAGGAAAAAATCTCGAAAAGCAACCTCTTGTTTTGCCATACATCGCCCCCGTCGAAATAGCCATTTCCAGTATCCACCATGGCCAATCGTAGCCTCGTTGTAACATACGTCAAGCGCTACCGGCTCTCTGTCTACAAATACGCTTTATTAACAAAAAAATAAAAAATAATAATTAAAATGCCTAGTTCTTTTGTCCTAGAGACTTGACATTTATTTTCGTGGTAAAGGGGGTAGGGACCTTTCAGTTATGTCAAACAAACTTATTTCAACGTATTAGTTTCCAAAATAGTATAAAGTCAAAATTTAAGGGTTTTCAAAAAATCTCGAAAAATAAGAAAGTTTTATTATAAAAATAAAGGTCATAGAGACCATTGGTTTGAACTATTGAACAACGTTCTATCATGTTTGGTTTTCGAACTATCGCCTACTTTTAAGAACAAAAATTTCCAATTTTTATATTTTAAATAATGGACGATCTATAGGAAAGAGGACGTCAGCTCGAGTCCTACGACACCTCATTTGTTAAAATCCGACCATCCGTTCTCCAATGATCACCAATGTTCGCGAGAAAGTAGGCTATCATTATTTTTTTTCCTCCTACACCATTGAAACTTGCAGTCCGCCTAGAGGGCATACCCACCTTTCATTAACGTCAAACAAACTTTTTCCAATTCACCGTTTCCAAAATAGCGCCAATCCAAAAAACAAACATTTTCATTTTTTTTAAAATATCATCACACATGCTTAGCCAAGAGAACGTCACCCCGTTCCTAAAAAAATACATCGTTCTAGCCTTACAAGCTCATTAAATATCACCAAAATGTCAAAAACGCACGTTCACCTCAAATTGCGTTTTGCCAAATTCCACCCATTGTAAAAAATAACCTCACCATCAAATAGAGCGGAAAAAATACCATCTAAACGACCCCTCACTCGACCCTAGTCCTCCCCCACCACCAACTTTTTCTAACATAGCCATACGTATTCAAGCACACACGCGATTATAGGTAGAATCCCCCTTACCACACTACTGCACAGTTTTAGTCCTAGAGGCTTGAAATTTATTTTGCGGGTGGAGGGGGTCAGAGCCATTCATTTATGTCAAACAATTTTTTTTGTAAAGTTCCTAGTTTCCAAAATATAGGAATTTCAAAATTGGACTGTTTTCAAAAAAACACAAAAATAAAAAAGTTTTATTATTAAAATAAAGGACATAAAGACCACTCGTTTGAACCATGGCACAACGTTCTATCATGCTTGGTTTTCAAACTATCGCCTACTTTCAAAAACAAAAATTTTCAAAAAAATTTGAAAAATATAATACGTGGTCCATAGGAAAGAGGACGTCAGCCAGAGTCCAACGACACCTCATTTGTCAACATTCGACCTTGGGTTCACGAGATATTAGCTTGGACTCACGCGGCGGCCATGGCACTGGTTAGAAGCACCACTGCTCCCCTACTACAATCATTTACTGTACCACATTTCACTGCGCTCAGGTGGTTAAATCACGAGAAGAATCTATTAAAATTTTTCAAATTCGCTTGGTCGCCATGTTCGTTTTGTACTTTACAGGTTTTTGAATGTTACATAGATAAACTTGTAGCAGTGCCCTTTATCACTGTACAAAATGTCAGGGTGATATCGTAAATAGTTTCGGAGATATCGAATGCCAGTGAAATATTTCGCTTAGCCGCCATCTTGAGGTTATGTAAACAATTGAACTAAATTAGACGCCAGTGCATTACAATGTGTATAAACATCTGGTGTACCATGTTTCATTACGTTTGAATGGTTAATTCGCGAGAAAAGTCTATTTAAAAGTCTCAACTTCGCTTGACCGCCATGTTGGTTTGGTAGTTACCAGATTTTTTGAAGTCTCATAGGTGAATTTCTAGTAGTTTCCTTTATCACCGTACAAAATTTCAGGGTGATATCTGTAATAGTTTCGGAGATACTGAATACTAGAGAAATATTTCGCACAGCCGCCATGTTGGATTGGTGAGACACAATAAATCTTGAAGGGTACGGTCGGGGTCGGCGAGAATGGTGCTATGATCATACCGATTTTCATTGCAATCGATCCCGCAGTTTAGAATTTATTAGGGGGGTGGGGGCACACACACACACCATCACACACCCTCACACGCACACACAGACAGACACACTGACAAAGGTGATCTCATAAGCCTATTTTTTTTTCAAAAAATGAAAATAGGCTAAAAATGTTGTTGCTTCATTTAGGAGCTTTGCAACATATTGTTCATGAAGCCCCATGCACTTGAATATGTGCAGAATGTGTCTGATAATCTGTGTCTCTATGACGGCCAACTTTCTATTTACCTTTGTCTTACTGATTATCAGCACTCCTCACTTTGACACAGGGTGTTTGAAAATAAATGCATTACTCAAATTTTATGATTTTTTTAACTGCATTATTTTAACAGCACATTGATGAACAAGTGTGTGTGTTTGAGTCTTCAGTCCTTTGACTGGTTTCATGCATCTCTCCATGCCTCCATGTCCTGAGCTAATCGTTTCATCTCTACATAGCTACCACACCCCACATCCAAGGCAATCTGTTTAACATATTCTAACCTTGGTCTACCCCTACATTTCTTGTCCACAACCCTTCCTTCCATAACTAAACTTGCTATTCCTGGGTGTCTTAGTATGTGTCCTAACAACCTATCTCTTCTCTTCATTAGCAGTCACCGGAAATATCTCTCCTCTCCCACTCGTCTTAATACCTCTTCGTTTGTAACCCTATCTACCCATCTGATCTTCATCATTCTCCTGTAACACCACATTTCAAACGCTTCAATTCTCCTCTTTTCTGCTGCACCAATAGTCCAAGTTTCACTTCCATAGAGCGCCACGCTCCAGATAAAGGTTTTCAAAAATGACTTCCTAATACCTAAATCTATATTCGATGTCAACAGATTCCTTTTTTGTAGAAATGCTTTCCTTGCTTGAGCCAACCTACTTTTTATGAACAAGTACATTTTGGAAAACGGATCTGTTTTGTTATATGACAATTATAAGAAGGAAGAATATCTAAAAATATGAATGGTTCCGAATAAAAACGAAAATTTTATATCTAGGAAAACATTTTAGCGAAAAATTGGAATCAAGGATTTTTCCGGGTTTTAGAACAGAGGATTCCTCTTCATCCATTTGAACCACTTGCATCCATCTTGCTGTTGTTGCTTGTCCCTTTGCCCTTGCTTCTAACGCAGCATCTTTCATTAAAGTTTCTTTTTTATCTATCGTCTCATAGTCTGATGTACTTTGGTGTGTTTATTTTTTTTTTTTAAGGGCATGAGTAAAATCTTGCCTGAGACGCTTGTCGGAGTCCGCACTCCACGAGGGTGTGGGATTCTTACCCATTAAAAATATCACATACCCTTCTCACATTACTTCAGGGTGGCGTCATGCATGAAGCTTCTTATGCTTCTTCTTCCTTCAATTCTTCTTTATTATCGCTCATAAGCATCTAAGTCGCTCTTCTTTTGGCGCAACCTACTTTCCACATACATTGCTAACTGATCCCAGGAGTCTTGATTTAGCAGCATAACATGCACGATGTTGTCTGTACAGGGGCGTATATAAGAGGGGTGCTGAGGGGGCTCCATCCCCCCCCCTCCCCCTCCCCCCCCCCCCCGAAAAAGCCAATAAAAATGAAGAAAAGTTACTTTGGTAAGAGCGTAAAATAATTGTAAATTTGGTTGTACCCTAATCTTAACTTATTGGCTAAGCCCCTGAGAATACTCACAATTTTCCAGGCTTGTCAGCCCCCCCCCCGCCCGAAAAAAATGTATATACGCCCCTGTATCTGGAGTCAGTTCTCCCTGCTCAGCTTTCAAGCATCAACTATGTGGCAGCCAATGCATGACTGTGCGGATAGCGGATAAGCTGCGGATAATGTTTGGAGTAAATTTGCGGATAGATTTTAGAATACAATCCGAACTTGTTGAATATCATGGGGAAAGTTGGGTGATTGTGCGCAGCGGCTAATCGTGCGCATCTATGTTTTTCGAGTTGGTAATACAGCTAGCAACTCAGTTCATTACTACCCTCAAGCTGTCATCGTACCTATCAGATAGGGACAGTCACCAGTTGCTATGTGATAACCGTCAGGCTTGGATGAAGAAATTTAACACGTTGCATGTTATTTTCTGTAGCCAGCAAATAAGAAGGTAAGCTTACAGCTGTGATTCAATAATTTAAAATCAAATGTAGTTTTAAATGCCAGTGTTTACAGTGGTTTTATATTTTCAATAAAATAGATTAATTTACGTTTTAAAAGCAGAGTGGGGGAATGGTTTGCAGAACATATATGATACAACTAAATACAACGCGACATTAATGGCAAAATATTTCGTGTTTGTTCTCTAAATGCCAAGAAATTATACGCGGAAAACGGAGAAAAACTCCTACCCAGCAGATAATGTGCAGAAAGCTCTAAGTGCAATTAGGGATGATGGGAGGAAAATAAGGGAAGTGGGGAGAAGTTTCAACATTCCCCAGTCAATCCTAAGAAAGCAGTTGCTGCAAAATTGTCTTGCTCCACCTCATCTAGTCCGTAAAGCTGTTTTTACCAACGAAATGGAGTCATAATTATCCGAATATCTTTTGACATTGGCAAAATTATTTTACGGCTTAACATCCACCAAGCTTGTCAGACGGTTACAGTTCAAGTTTGCAGAGGAGAATAAGATTCCCCATAATTTACACAAAGTTAAAAGTCTTGCAGGCAAAGATTGGTTGTATGAGTTCTTGAAGAGATATCCTGCATTAACGTTGAGACGACTTGAAGGAACAAGCATAAATAGGATTGCCTCCTTTATTGCTGACGAAACGAAGATATTTTATTCTAATATCCAAAACTGCAGAATTTTAGTATCATTGCATTGTTATACTATTGTAAAATGCATTGGAATATTCTAATATTAATGCTCAGTGCAAGTTTTAGTATGGCTTTCCAACACTCATCCCATGCGCACAATTTCTCTTACCATGCGCATGATTACCCTGCAGGGTGGGTAATCGTGCGCAAATGCATATTAGCAAGATTTCGAATTATAATCTACCAAATTTATTTTTGAATTAAATTTGTTTCTGCACATCGAATATAGAGTTACTAAGGCTCCCTTATTCATAACTGCAGTTGTGTTATCTATTATTTCATCATCACAAGACCGATTCTTGCTTAAGTGCGCACAATTCCCCCACTCTCCCTTATTAGGGCCCGGATGTTTATGACATATCATATTTTTCTGTTATGTTTTTTCATGACAAATGTCAGATGATGATTTACGCTAATCCCATTCAAATTATGTCATTAAGCATACTTAACACTCCGAACAGGAAAGGGTTGCAATTCTGGCTGTGTAACATTCATCTTAGACATAGTAAGTTATTGTTGTTTTAAGGGGCGGAACTACGAGGTCATCTGACCCTCATTTTAGACATAGCACATGCCATACTGTACAGTACATTGCCTAAGGATTCGACTTTCTGCTCAAATGTCTAGAAGATAAAGTATAAAGCAACATTGTAATGCCAGTAGATTCGGATAACAAACGTGTGGATAAAAGTCGTGCGGATGCGGGGCGGATGCGGGGCGGATGCGGATAACAGCCGTGCGGATGCGGATAACAGTCGTGCGGATGCGGGGCGGATGCGGATAACGTTTTGTCTATCCGCGCAGGGCTCTACCAATGGACACAAACAAAGAAGTGTGGAATGCGTCATCGATGGCATTGCACTAAATGCACACCGCTGGCTTTATTCTGTGGAGGAAATTCCGGAAGTATCCGTGAGCTGTCAAGAACTGTGTGAGGTAATAGTTCACTTCACCATGGTAGAGAGATGGTATCAGCCTCTTCGTCCATTTCCCTCGGGAAACATCTTCCCATCTCTGTTGCCAATGATCCATTCTGTGGCTGACACCTAGCTCCTTTTCCCGTTTTCTTCCCAGCTCACCTTGGGTACGCCAGATCTCCTGTCTTTCTAAAGCTAAGGCAATAGGAGCTACTGCTGCTACTATGAGAATCGGAGATTCAGACACCGTACGATATGCGCATCCTATTCGTAAAGCTGCGCTCCGCTGTTCTGCCGCCATCCATCTCCGATAATTTTCAAACTTCAAGGACTCGGCCCAGATCTCAGAACCGTATAGAAGGTTCGAGATGACAGTCGACAAGAGAAGGACGCACGACTGTGGGAAAGTAGCATTAGGAATGAGGAATGAACCGTTACAAAGCTAAAAGCCTGCAGATTAATTAAAGTATTTGAAACGCTTAATATTTTGGGCATTCCGTAGCCCGTTACGAACAACAAAAAACTACCTTTAAGCCAGTTGAGGTAGGAATCGAGCCTATATCTGCTCAGTTTTGCACCACGGGTCTGAGTGTACCCAGTTCCAAACCCCAGGCCACAATTAAATTTCTGGACAGAGTCCGGAATCAAACTCAGGACCTTCTGATGCTGAGTCTCAATAAGTAGCCTACTCTGGTTCCACAGAACGTGGCCAGTAGAAAATCTAGAAAGTTATGGGATATTTAATTGTTGTTGTTGTTTTAAGAGGCGTAACAGCGAGGTTATCTGCCACATCTGTTCAGAGAATGCACTGGAAAGAAAGTTTGCAGACAATGAGTTGGTTGGTTCCTCAGTTTAGGGGCTGCGACAACGCGATCATGTAGCCCCGTGTAATTTAGATGTGTGTAGAATCTGTCTGATAACCGGTGTTAATTGTAATGGCTGTGATTCAGGTAGAAGGACTGCAGACGATTATTTTTTTCAAGTAGTTCCTACTTTTGCCACCAAATGCTACCGTCCACGACTACTAGTTCAGAACTAGGTTACCAGATGCCACCGCAGTCAGAACCCGGTGGCGAACGCTGGAACTAATATAGCGTTATCAAATTAAACTACACATTTTTGCTTCCTCAAGTGTAATTACTGGAAGGATCTATTTCATGCCATAAATCTATGACATGGGACCGCCGGCTATACTTCCCCTCCGAAGGAGGGCATACTGAGGGATTTTTAACGCTCTTAAAATCCGATGACTTTCGCTACCAAATACTACCGTTCACGACACCTAGCTGTGAACTTGGCTACTAGATGCCACCGCGACCGCAACCTGATGGCGAACGTTGGACTAATAGAGTGTTAATCAAATATAACCTACAAATTTAGCTTCACACAATTGTAGTTAGTGGAAGGTTCTTTTACATGCCATAAATCTATGACATGGGCCCGCCGGACATACTTCTCCTCCGAAGGAAGGTATACTGAGGGATTTTAACGCTCTTAAAAAGTCCGACGACTTCGGCCGGGTTTGAAGCCGCGATCTTGGGCATAGATTCTCAGCATGCTACCAACTTCGCCACCGAAGCCGTAGGCCTTATGTAATTAATATCTGGTACATTATTGCAATTACTAAATATATTGTATCACAATTTGAGATTACGTATTTCTTCTGTGAGCACGAGTGATTTGAAATAACTTACGATATTGGATCTCCCGTTGGTTCCCTGAAAAGTAAGACAATAAGTAGATATTACCAATTAGGAGGAAAATTGGACTCCCCCTAAAATTTTCAGAATATGTTCTCCCTGCTTTAAACCCGATAGCCTATGTTCATCCGACACCCGTAGATGCATGGGCGACTGACCGCGAGATCCCTCTCCTCAATTATTTAAAAAATACACTCCTCTGCAAATCCCAAATTATCCAAAACACCAATCGGTCAATAATAATTGCGGTACGGTGCGTAATTAAGCAATATCAGGCTAATCTTCAAATACGGCTGAGCGGTTTGGGACCCATATCAGGTAGGGCTCATCAGTGAGCTGGAGATGGTACAAAGGAAGGCTGCTAGGTTTGTGCTCAACGATATTAATCCTAGAAGTAGTGTAACTCGAATGATAGAAGAACTAGGGTGGGAATCTCTGGAAGATAGAAGGACGAAATGCAGACTATACGCTATGTTTAAACTTACACTAATCGGCCAGCTTGGGAAGAACTAAGCAAACGTTTGTGAAATTCCACCTACCTGAGCAGCGCAGATCATCCACATGAAGTCAAGGTCCGACCACAGCGCACAAATTATGGGGATGTTATTTCATTACCATGGTATTGATAATTGGAGCTCATTACCTGCCTCAGTCTTAGAGCCTTTCCCCAAACATATTGATGTGTTTAAGAGAAGATAGAAATGTTGTGTAAACACTACGATTCCTAAGTTGCGAATTGTGAATATTGTGTTCGATGTTATTGTTGGTGATTTTCTGTATTTCTACAATTTGCCACCGGGGAATTACCCCCATTTGCAAATATTATAATTAATAATAAAATACTTTTCTATCCATACATTGAACAAGCAATGAAGGAAATTAAAGAAAATGAAGTAATCGCCATGTTTCTAACCCACAAACAAAATACCGTAACGTACTGTGCCCAAATCCAGTTGTCCAGATTTGAGAGCACAGGCCCAGGTGCTAAGTCCAGAGCTGAGGTTTTGAATAGCGCGCTCCCATTGTTCTTAGAAGGGTTTCGAAGCTTTATGCAGCCAACAGATCGCAAAGTGACGTAGTAAGTTTATCAGAGTCGAGGCTATATTTGTATAAAATATTTTCCGATTGAGTAGAAACATGGGACTAACACCAAAATACTGGCACGGACAAGGGAAGAAGAACGTGCTATATTTCAAGAAAATAGATCGAGCGGAAGCTGAGATATGTGATGTTTTAGTTTGAGCAGATCTCAAGCAGTGACGTCAAGGAGTCCGCCCGCAGAGTTTAAAATGGCTGGGAGCCATAGCTCAATATGTTACTTCGATACAGTGCCTAGTCGCTGAAACATCACGTTACTACTTCGTAAGCGCTTTGCCGCTAAGGACATCGTTATACTTTGAAAATATCTTCGTGCACATGGTTGCAATACTCTATGTTTTACTAGCACACGGTTGCTATAACTTAGTGAATTTCTACGACAGTACATGGTTACTGGACTTCGAAAAGTGTTTCACATTTTAGTGAACTTCGAATTCTTCATAAGTTATCACTGAGGTGATAGACTTTGTGGCAGAACTTTGGTAATTATTACTGCTACACGGACATATGATAGACTTTGTCTATATTTTCTTTCCAATGTCCACTAATATTTAAACTGGATTATTTTTATCCAATGACCAGAACAAGCTTTTGTCTTGGTAACTATTTGACCAACCAAGATAAGTCAGTACTTTTCACATACCATTCTTGCACGGTTCATATCATTTAGCCGACGTAGAGAAACCAGCATGCCTAGCATTGTCTGGAGAGTGAGAAACTCTGCCCAGGGACTTGAACATCAGGACTTGTACCGGTGCTGAATAAGATTGTAAGAGTATTGATGGTACTGAATGCATCACAGTTGGGTCACGTTACTTCTGGTATTTTGCATCATGGATCATTTCGATCTGACCCCTATCAAGAATATTACTTCAGCTGTTGAAGCAGCTCATATTACAAACAGGTTTCATCAAGAATGTCAGGCAATGAGTATGAATACCGCTATGTCTGGTTAGACATCTTGCGGGTGTATAATGGAGGCCGATACGAGAATTTAAGTACGTGTCCAAATGGGGACAGAAGACTGGAATAGTCTGATTTTGACCAGATTACCTACATCAAGATCAACAAGAATGTAAGCTACATTTTGCATTATTTTTATGCCTAGTTAGCTGGAATTCTCAATTTTTCTACAGTCTTGCCTACACATAATTTTTTCTTCGATATTTTGCTGTTGCAAATATTTTTGCAAGGCATGGGAAGCCTTGATCTGAGCAGTTTTTTACACTCAGACATGAGAAGTCAATGATTTTAATTAATCTACGAGCAAAATGAGCATTTATTTGATTTTTGATATTATTTTTCTAATCGCGGTCATCAGCCGTCGTAACTGTAAATTTAATGATAAATTTAAGTTGAGGAATGGATGTTTATCCATATTTAAGAAGTCGAGGATGATATTTCCCGAACAGTTTAGCAACGTTAATTCCATTTGTGGAAATAATAATAATAATAATAATAATAATAATAATAATAATAATAATGCTGATTTAATAATAATTATTTTCAATATTTTTCAGAGATAATAATAATTATGATTTATGTTTTCTAATAATCATATATGTAGTGAATTTATAAAGTTGATTTTTAAAACAGTTTGCTAGATCGGATACTTGTTTTTCCGAAGGCTAGTGGTTAACGCACGCCCACATTCAACTAACAGAATAATTCTATGGGAACATTTTATACTTGCATTATGCAGTTAAATCTTTTAGAAGACACGGAAAGTAATGATACGGGAAGCAAATAGAATGTATAAAATAGGGTTTTACTAGAGTTTGTATAAATATAAAATCATTATTGAGCAACGTCTTGTGATAGATCGTTTGGCTAGAAATAGACACGGAGTGGAATTATTAATGTTTAAACTGATGGTAAAATTACTGTAAACTCATTGAGGAGCTTACTAGCTTATAAATCTCCCAGTTTGAGTAACAAGCAAAGGCTTGATTATTATATATAATTTGGGAAGAATTTTGTGTGTGTGTGGAAATAGTTAAATATGCCATTCTGATTGTGCATTTTAAGTCGCAGGAATGAGGTTGTTATAATGGAGCATCAACCATATTGTAGGTTGGATGACTTTGAAATAATGTTGGGAGTTGAAATATTGTTGCAAGCCACACTTTCGTCGAATTTGTAACCAAGGGTTATTTTATGGAGCCATCATAGTCAATTCACAGTTTACCCACGTGTCCTATAAATATTTCCTAGTAATTGTTGACCTGGAATTTTGTTATTAAATTTACCTTTCATTATTAGAAGACTTTACCGTTGTCTAAGTGCTAATTATGATCATGTGATTTTTGACACATTTAAATCGAATGAGCCGATACCATAAATAAATAAAAACTGTTATTTCCTAAACAATCACTACAATTTATAGGATATTTGTGATCCTGTTAAAAATATAAACATTATGTAAATTAATATGAGATGATTAACATTTTGACATTCTGTCAAAGACATGTAATTTTGATAATAGCAACTGATATTATTTTTGTGATAATTTTCTAAATAATATTTCCAAGTGATATCTAAATAATCGAATGGTTAAATCCATAGTTAAAAGAATTGACATTTTGTTAATAATAAATTGTTGACTATAATATTGCTAATTGAGTCAAGAGCTCAGAATAAATTTTGGGTCGAGAAGAGATGGTACAATAAATATTTTTCTGTTTATCGAAGTTCTTCGAATCCATGCTCGAATGTCCATGTAATTAATATTGTGTTATATTCATTGTTATGACTTTATATTTGAACCAATTTTGAGATACTGATTCCTGGAAACAGTGTTAGTTAATTTTCTGCTACTATTTTGAAAAACAAAAACAGTGATTTTTTTTCATCGAATGATAATATTTCATTTCAACGTGTGAATACTTAAAGTTAGGAATCAGGCTGGACAATTCAATTTGCACTGACAAACCCTACGAATGTAAATAATTCATTAGAACGAAGTCAACAGGACTAACAATCTGACTTTCGTTTCAAATGCCTAGTGTTCATGTGTTGGTGAATTTGTAAATTTGTGTATATAAATGTATGATCCGTCATGCACCCATAATGCTATTTTTAGCATTACTTCAGTCAACTTTTAAACATTTTAATAAAATGAGATAATTTTACGGATTGTGTTATTTTCAGAAAATCCCCTTTTATCCTTATTGTTGCATCGAGCCGAAAATCAGTAAAGCAATTTTATCATTTCAATTGATCTTGTCGACTTCGTCGTTATGCTTGGGTCCAACGTTATGCGTTCCGGAGACGGAGACGGAAGTGACGTCACGCAGCCGCGCGGGAAGTGACGTCATGCGGCCGCGCGGGAAGCGAGTGCGTGACGTCATGCAGCCACGCGGCGTGGCCCACGAAAGATACTGGCCCCAGTGCGAGCAGCCATCTTGTCTGTGACGTAGGCGAAGTAGTGACTCCGGTTGAGAAGACTTGTTTGTGAATTTCTTGTGAAAAGCAGTGTGAGAACAGTTAGTGTTTTATAAAGTGTAATGTCCAACTTTACATCCAACTTGTGTTGAGGTGCATCATGTAGCTGCAATAATCACGTAGCCTACAGGGTAAGTGTTAACACTTTATTTCTCATTAATGATACAGGTTAATCAAACGCACGTGTGGTGCAGGTTATGTACGAACTTACGTTAGCCTAATATTGTGGATGTTAAGGACTATTACAATGCATGCTAAGTTAATTATCTGAGTTAAAGTTAGATATTTAATGAATGTGTCTCTTTACAGGAAATCAAAATGCCGAGACGCTGTAATGTGGCTGGCTGTAAGAACAATTACAGATCTCAGCATGAAAATGTTTCTACATTTTCTCTCACAAAGGACGAAAAATTAAGAAATATATGGCCTAGAAAAATTCCCACTGACTTCCCTAAAGTGAGCAAGCCTGTAATTTGTATAAAACATTTTCCTGATAGCGCTGTTATCAGGACAGAGCAAGTTGATGGGGAAATAAAGACATTTGCTAGGAGTTATCCGAAGTTGAAACCTGATGCAGTATCTTCAATATTTTCGAATTTGCCAGGATAGCTATCCACTCCTGGGCCTTCTTCTAGATGACTGTGTGATGCAGAGGTAGAAAATCTCGGATAAAGCCATAGTAGCGAGCTTGGAAGACTTCAGACACTACGAAGAAGAGAATTCTGTGCACAGTCTATCGGATATATCTGAACACTTCTCCTCCATCAGGAATAAATTTAAGCAGGAATGGACACATATCAAGACAGAAGACAAGTTGGTGAAGTGCTTGAAGAATTTGAGTGATGCAGTGCCCATAATTACAGGTTCTGTGTGTATTCTAAATAACCTCAGCATTGAGCTGGCTATCAATGGGTTGCAGATTCCCAAACATTAAGTTCCACAAAACTTTCTTTGCATTACTGATAAAAATTCATTTGATGAATTAGCCTACTTCAGTTCATTGAAAATTCTGAGTGCGATGAAAATGGAAGAAAGTTGTCAGCAGTGAATGCTCCTGTGAACATCCTACAGAGAAGTTTTTCGAGTGATGATTGCACACCATTATAGTCTTTAATAGAGCAAATTAATTTTTTAGATGTTAGGCAAACAATCGTAGGTACAGTGGAGACACGTTACTCTTGGCAGCTTCCATATAATATGTTCACTTGTCATCAGTGTACAAAAAGTTACATCGGAGTGGTCATATTATATCTGCCTCATCCATCAAATCTTCAAAAGTTGCTTGGTAAGTTTGATTTGAGTACTTTTGACATTATTGGGAGTATTGAGTAGCCTATCTCAGTCTAAAGAGGAATAATTTCTTGAAAGATCATGAATGTTCATAAATTACTTTTACCGTAGTTCATTTTAATGGAAAAGTTGAACTGTACTCTTCTAAAGCCATGGCGAGACAAAGCCATTGGTTAGGCGACTATCTGGACCAAAATTATTGTTAGTAGTACAAGCAAGGAGGTGTGGGGTTAGGTTTGTGTTTGTACGCAAAGAATACTCTGTATTGCCGGTACCAATAATGAGCGCTGGCAGCTGTCAAAGCTAACACGTGAGGAAATGCTGCGTTGCCACTGAGGCAGATCATGACTCATAACATTCCAAGAAGCTTCCAGGAAGACACAAATACTGGGATCTGTGGTGTGTCAGCCATATTCATGTGAAGGGTCAATTAAACATTGCGATGCACGTGAGTTTAGGGGAATTTTTAGTTGCCTAATCGCTCTAGCTGCTACTAACTTAATTATGGGTCTATTCCTTTCATAGCGCCCTCTTCGTCACTTGTGTCTGAATTGGATCTGGAATTGCTTTCCAGGGAAACGATGAACCAATCTACCCCATCATGGAGTATACATTAACGTTTCGTAGCCTCATCCAGTTCTCGTTGCACTATTAACACAAAACGCTTCCAGTTTTATGAAGTCACTTCCCTAATAGCCTAAACGGTAAGCTTCTCAACCTCACGGAGTGTGAAATTCTTATTATGCCATGCTAGATAACCCTTCACTTGACCCCATATCATTTCTATAGGATTGAAGTGGCAATGATATGGGGCAGCGTGATGATCTCATGGCCATGCTTTCTGGCCAGTTCATCCACGTGGTAGCCTACATGGGTTTAGGCTTGCGCTGCTGTATAAGGTTGAGAAGGATATTAATTCTGAATGAAAGTGGAACGTGGCTTATACACTTGTAGCAGACATGAATGTACTTTTACATAGGCTACCTTGTGTCCTTGTTTCATTTTTTGGGCGATATTACGTATTGAAATTAGGAACCCTAATTAAAACTTACTACTGAACCTCATATATGTGCTAAAGTACGTAAATATGTGTTTTTATTTTATGCTATTTTAAAAACAGCTGCCATGCTTCGATAGCACTTGATCTCGTTTAACCGTCATCAAGGCTCACTCTAGCAGCACGCACCGAGGCACACATGTGAGATACAAAATCACTGTTGATAAAAAGAAGTGGGATGCAAAATCACTGTTGATAAAAAAAAGAATCGTCGGGACACGTTAGGCAGTAACCATTGCCAAAACTCATTGATCTGGGCGCGTTAGACTGTAACCATTGTCAAAAACCATTGGATTGGACAAAGTGAAGGTAAGAATGGTCGGGTGTAGGTGCAGCCTTGGCCGCGCGCTGTTAGCGGGGCATGGTTGACACAAAACCATTGATCTGGGCGCGTTAGGCTGTAACCTTTGTCAAAACCACAGTTGTGCGGAAAAAAATACACATACTTATTACAGGAGAGCGATATACTGCATTGTTATTACAGAGCAGATAACAAAAAACACTCATTTCAGCCGTACAGAGATGCGAAATATCGCACACACTAGCATAATTAGAGTCGTGAACTGAGTGCTACGAACGAATGATGCCCACTAGAGACTGAATTGGGCACTTTTTTGTTTCACATTGTACCGTAAGGGCGAGGTTGGCAGTACTGTTATGGTACTTTTTTGAAGATTGATTTGAACAATGCCGCTCACTGCTGTAATTTTCGCTATATTTAGAATGGCTGGGTGGGTCACAGACGGCGGAGAAGGAAACATCTATTAAAACATTGCTTCCCGATTTATTTCTCAACCTTTTATAAGGTATTTTGGCTAATTCATGTATTATATAGAATGTTATCGCTCGTTCTATGTTCATTCAGCACTACCGAGAAGGATTCCTTTTGTCCGAGAGCTGTCGCATGGTAGGCTACACGATGGCGGTCGAGCCATTCCAACATTCGCGGCTTCGTACTTGAAGTTGTTGGAGCTTATTCTATCTGTACTATGTGGTACGAAGCATTGTCCATTACAATAACACTGTGTTCAGGGATGTTGGGTAACAATTGTTCCTGGAACCATTTTAAAAACTAGTTGTAGTCCATGTCTTCATGGTACACCAGTTCTTTGATACAAAATATCAAAGTGTATTATTAACAAAGCCGTGTGATAGCCCGACATGTAGAATAATAAATCGACCCCCTTTGCCTGACGGCCCTTCCTTGTCCCCTGAACTGAGTTGTCACTCCAACCCTTAGACACTGTGTGACCAGCATTGACCCACATTTCACCTAACCACACAATATCCATAACATTTTTGCCCTATTAACTTAAGTTTTGAATTTTCCAGTAGCCTATTTTCACCCAGTGTTCACCAAATTTTGTAGGTTCTTTAAAGTGAGCATAATTAAGGGAATTCTAAACTTTGGAGCTATTTGTTTCAGTCATTTAGAAATTATAACATTTTATGTAATAAATATGCAAATTTTGAAAATGTCCCAGGTACATCAAATTTAAAGTTATCAATCTAAAACTTCTATGGAATGATCATCAATGGTCTACAAATAAAAATTGGTATTACTTTTAAAATCAGTGCAAATGGTTTATTATTAAAATGTTTATTTCTTAGAATGACCTGTTGTTCTGTTAAAATGTCATTTTTTTCAAATTTGAACCTAAATATTTCTGAAAGTTATTAATATTTTTCAAAATGGATTCCACACATTATTAAGACCACAAAGTTGTATGTGCAAACCATGTTTGAAGGTAATGGGATCAAAATGCAGGCTACTGGAACATTTAAAATGCTGAAAAATACATTATTGAGAAAAAGCTAAGTTTATTAAAAAATACAGTATTTTAGTGGAATTTCCTGCATCAAGACTTCTCTGAGTTTACAAATCACTTTTCCCATACTTCAGAGGTAACTTATTACTAAACCCATCTTTCTCCCTGATGTTGACACGAAGATTTACTGCCACATTCACCACACAGGTCTGTAAACAAATTTTGGAGGGCACCCATATATGAATGAGAATGTGCTTGTCATTAACACTAGGTCTAACAGTATTCTCCTCACTAAAATAGGTCTATTCCAGTTTTCTGACACTGGCAGAAGAAGTAGTTGCAGCTGTTGAACTTGCATTACTTAACTTCACATGTAATATCACCCCACTGTTTGTCAACATTCAAATAGCATTATTCCATTTCTTTGTTTCACGGACTTTCGGTTTACGCCATCGACTAGATACAGAATACATCTAATAAACTGCACACAAATCTCTAAAATACCATTAGCTTACACAAGTTCCACCACTCACAGTAAACCAATAAAAATATAATTCTTGCGAATAAACTTCACTAAAGCCACTGACCATCAAAATAAACAAAGACGCATGGTTCCACCATGTATCCAAAATGGCCTATACTTTACTACAAACCAAAATACTTCTGTTAGATGTTAAATATGTGCATGTGTATAGTAATGATATTCTTTTAGTGAATGCCATGCAGCTAAAAATTATATGGGATAAGAAAATAACATGTACGGTAAGAAAAGTTTCACACTTGACAAACATTGCCTAGGCTACTCATAACTGATAAATTTACCAACAGATGGCACCATAAGCTTGTATTCAGATGATTGGCATGATAATCTTGGCCAAGAGTATGAAATTACAACAAAATTGAGGGGTTTTTGGTTCTAGGAAGTAGGCGTTAACCCATTTCAAGACCTAAGCACGTGTTCTTTAAAAGCCCCCGTAAGGTATTTAAAAATGGCCGTACATAAAAAACAAATGTGTATTTAAGTGCCCCAAGTGATAACGTAACTTTTAGGGCATGAAACCAGATTTTGGTTTTTTGTTTGTAATTTTTTGCCTACAACTCAGTAGGGTCTCCCTATTTCATGTAGGAACTGACACCTCAAAGCCACAATATCTGGCCTCTCCATGATCACCTTCCCCCCATTAATTTTCTCATATTTAAATCCCAGATCGTGCAACACTTTCAGTGAAGAAAGGCTTCCTTGAAATAATTGTGCCTCTCTGAGCAAAAACAAGAAGTTTGTGACATGTTGGAATTTCTTTCCTAAAATAATAGCTATAAATATGCCGTCTAACAGCATCTTGTTGAAAGCCATCTAAATTAGTGACCACCCCTTCTCTATGCCTCTTCTTCCCTGGAGTTGATAGTTTAGACGGGCCAGCATCATCAGACAGAAACTTCCCTTCCGTCACTCGGTATGCAGTGATTTCACTCACACCAAGAGTCTTGGCAGTTCTTTTCCTCACCTGAACAAATGGATTCAGAGGTTCCTCCCGTAAGCGCATACTTTCCTCTTCTTCCTCCATAAAATTCCTCACCGCACATACCATCTCCTTTACTTGGCTATGGAGAGTCACACCATGGCCTGAAGTTGTTCTGTCGCAGAGAATGGATCCTGGGCCTTCCGCGAGCATGTACCGATGCCATTTTTACACAATGAAAATAGACACGATGATGCAAATAAAATAAATAAACTCAAAATCTGTATATACACACGCTTCCAACAAAAACAGAACGATAACGCTTACTGTAGCCTATGAAAGAATAAGCACTTCAATATATACACGGGATATTACTAATGGCAGTGAAGAGTTAGTTCACAGTAGAACACTGCGTCAAACCATGTGCTCACTGCTGTGTCGGCATTCATTGCAACACTGCTCGCTGTTGCTATGGACACCGTTACCCCTCTTGTCTCCACTCCTCACCTCACCATTCAAGCGGATGGCAGCTTGCACCGTTCATCTTTTGTAAATCAGAGTATAACACATAGAATTTAACATGTATGCAGCGTTTAAACCCTAAGTGTTGTCCACGTTGTCATGGATGATGCCATTTTGTGTCTAGGGGAATTTTGTAAGTGTAAATTCCATTCCATGTCCACATTAAAGCTATTGACACAAGTTGGCAGGCTTGTTTTGTTGAGATAAATTAGAGATGAAAATAGTACAAGAGTTAATACATGACTCTATCGTTGCCAAGGCTGCAAGATACCAATGTAATTGATAGTGATTTTGTGCTACATAAGGAAACAGTAGCCAGGCAGCTGGAAGCAAGTTAGACATGTCCAGTCCTCAAATTGTGTTCATGCATCTTTGTAACGATGAATTTGTAACCAACTAAGCTCCAGTGAGATTGAGAAATGGTGTCAGAAAAATTTAAAATCCTGAAGAGATCATGAATCATCAGCAGGGTATAATGGCTGTAGGCCCTATGTGCAGTGCAGGATTTTTTGAGAATATTAATAGCTGGAGGATATTAGATCCTAATAATCGCCAGTAATATATCTAAGATCAGCAAGATATCACCTTTATAGCCTACTTGGTGAAACCTGCAAACTTCATTTTCTACATTCTAAGATTCTTCCAGACAATGTGTTAATGTGCTTGAGATGCTTATATTTATAACCAATGTCCTAAATAAAATAATGTCTGTAATACATTTTGTGTGTGCTTATTATAATTAAGTGTAAACATTACTGTGTCAATGGATGAAGATTACTTGCAATTTGCTAGTGTTCTTGAAGATACGGGCATAGTTTTGTACTCCAGGGCCCTACCAATCACCACATCCAGAATTCTCTGTTAAAGCTCTAGATTTACAAATTTCAAACCGATTTAACCAGTGTGTAGTACTGTTAACTGCTTATTTTCCATGTGGCCTGCAAGGATGCCCATGTTCTTTTTCAGGGGGAATGGATGTGGTGAGGAGTATACGATATTTTCTGGGAGGAAGGGGTAGGGGGGGACTGGGTATGTTATAAAATTCTTCATCCCCAGACCACCAGGGTGAAACAAAAAATAAGAAAAAATAATTAAAAGTTGAGGAATGCTTTCATTTGAATAATTTGAAGGGTCTCGTTTGACATTTGGTGGAGATCTTGGACATCTTATTGGGAGGGAGATACCATGTCCGTGTAGCCAGCATAGATCCAAATTACAATGGCAAGTATGGTCTTTCTTTAATTTTAATAAATGGAACAGTTCCACCTACATGGATTAGGGTTAAGTAAAGTGGCTTCTTGTCCAGGTGACCTGCTTTGCGAAGGAGTATTTGAAACCTGATATAGGATTTATTCTTCAAAGCTTCGCACAAAGGCTCTTGATAGAATGATTTGAATCCCACTCCTTGCATCCTGGAAGTGTCTTCCCAACTCAACTGTAAATAAAAGCTAACTGAAAACCACTACCACATCCTTTTCTATTACAATTACAGTACACACATAAGTGCATGGGGCTGATATCCACGACATTTCAATCCACTGAATTAACTCACAATGAATAAGTTTCCAAGGTCCTTCATTTGTAGTAATATACTTCGTTATAAAAATCTTGAGCCCATAAAACCATAAATTTGACCTAAGCCTAACTGGGAACGGGAGAGAACTGTTAAACATGTCCAACATGAAGGTAGTTGCCACAAGAAGTAAACCTGCCACTGTAGGGGATTGGTGTCAGATAAAAGGCTCTCTGCTAAAGGAGGTAAGTATAATCTCAGCAATTCATATATGTATCTGAAGTAGTCATATGCATTAAATTTTTGTTGTTGAAAAAGATTGTCTTATGGTAGGCCTACTCAAAAAAGCAAAATGCTAAAAACCACGAGTGTAGGCTCAAATTTCTTATATTCGTTTTTATTATTTTGGGGCATGAATGACCCTTCCCTTGCAATAAATGAAGCACTGGATACTTTCTCCTAATGCAATGCTTGGTTGTTTCTTCTTTTTTTTTTTAATTCCAGCTGCTTTTAAAGTTAAACTTACATGTAAACTGGTATATATGGAAACAACTTATTGATGAACGAAGATAAGAGGATAATATGTACAGTTTTGTATATCTGCATAAACTGGAACATCCATTCAACGTTTGTATTACACTGCTTAATATTCTACTGCTCTAAGGTTTTGAGCTAGTGATAGGGATGGATTTCTTCCACAGCTTTTAACTTTATTTTTGAGTATCCTTAAATTCACACTAACAAATTTACTCGGCTATTGGTAGGCTTCTATAGATGAGAATACCTTGGTGCAATCAATGCGGCGAGGCGAGCGAGCGACACCACTCCTCTGACGTCACAGATCCGCGCCATGACCTGTCTTTCTCGTCGGCCACGGCCACGCGGGAAGCAGAAGCTAATGGTTATTTGAGTTGTTGAAAGAGTCCTGGGGCGTCGAGCGACCTGGGGCTTTGAGCGAAGCGAACACAAGAATACAGGGTGACTTCTAAAGAGATATACAAGATGCCAGATGAGAATACAGCGTGCCTCCTAAAGAGGTGTGCAGGATGTCAGAGCAAAATACAGTACAAGATGCCAGATACGAATACAGGGTGACTCATAAAGAGGTGCACAAGATGTCAGACAAGAATACAGGGTGACTCTTAAAGAGGTGAGCAGGATGTCAGAGCAAAATACAGTACAAGATGCCAGATAAGAATACAGGGTGACTCATAAAGAGGTGCACAAGATGTCAGACAAGAATACAGGGTGACTCTTAAAGAGGTGTGCAGGATGTCAGAGCAAAATACAGTACAAGATGCCAGATAAGAATACAGGGTGACTCATAAAGAGGTGCACAAGATGTCAGACAAGAATACAGGGTGACTCTTAAAGAGGTGAGCAGGATGTCAGAGCAAAATACAGTACAAGATGCCAGATAAGAATACAGGGTGACTCATAAAGAGGTGCACAAGATGTCAGACAAGAATACAGGGTGACTCTTAAAGAGGTGTGCAGGATGTCAGAGCAAAATACAGTACAAGATGCCAGATAAGAATACAGGGTGACTCATAAAGAGGTGCACAAGATGTCAGACAAGAATACAGGGTGACTCTTAAAGAGGTGAGCAGGATGTCAGAGCAAAATACAGTACAAGATGCCAGATAAGAATACAGGGTGACTCATAAAGAGATATACAAGATGCCAGATAAGAATACAAGGTGACTCTTAAAGAGGTGTACAAAATGGCAGAGAAGAATACAGGGTGACTCCTAAAGAGGTGCACAAGATGTCAGACAAGAATACAGGGTGCCTCCTAAAGAGGTGTGCAGGATGTCAGAGCAAAATACAGTACAAGATGCCAGATAAGAATACAGGGTGACTCATAAAGAGATATACAAGATGCCAGATAAGAATACAAGGTGACTCAAAGAGGTGTACAAGATGGCAGAGAAGAATACAGGGTGACCCCTAAAGAGGTGCACAAGATGTCACACAAGATTACAGGGTGACTCCTAAAGAGATGCACAAGATGTCACACAAGAATACAGGGTGACTCCTAAAGAGAAGATGCCAGATAAGAATACAAGGTGACTCTTAAAGAGGTGTACACGATGGCAGAGAAGAATACAGGGTGACTCCTAAAGAGGTGCACAAGATGTCAGACAAGATTACAGGGTGACTCCTAAAGAGGTGTACAAGATGTCACACAAGAATACAGGGTGACTTCTAAAGAGATATACAAGATGCCAGGTAAGAATACAGGGTGCCTCCTAAAGAGTTATGCAGGATGTCAGAGAAAATTACAGGGTGACACTTAACGAGGTGTTCAGTATGTTAGATTCAATTCAAATACAGGGTGACCCTTAAAGAGGTTTGCGAGATATCATATTCCAATAATGGGTGACTCTTAAAGAGTTGTAAAAGATGTCAGACTCAAATACAGGGTGACCCTTAAAGAGGTGCCCGCGCGGGAAGCCTAAGTTAATGGGTAATGGAGTCTGTTGAAAGAGCCCTCCTCAGTCTTTCTAACATGTGTAGCATTTGTAGCATGCGTCATTTGAAATGATATAACGTCTAGTCTTCCAGACTGACTGTAATAAATTTGGTGTTATTGTAGTCACTTTAACCCTTATGGCGCCCTGGGATGTTTAGATTCTCGTGCTGACAGATTTTTAGTGAAATGCATATGTGGTCGTCCGGACTTCGATCTAAACGGGCACAGTATGGTACCAGGAAGTGTAGATTATGCCGGTTTTTTTGTGTGCAAATGTACGCCTTTTCCAAGTGTTGTAATTATTAATTTTGATGTACAGCACTTTTGAATATTAAAATGTGTACGAACAATGAGTATTAAATGCATGTGCTTGAAATAAGGCCTATAAACTGATGAATGCCTGAACACCAATAAGGACTTAAAAATCAATTTGGGGTAAATACCGTGATTAGTTCGGCATCATTAGTTCCTTTGCTAAAACTCGCACCTTCCGACACCTGTATTCAATGTAATCAGTGTTTCAGCGTATTATTACGTTATGCCGCGTCTTTCCCACAAAACTAGCTAGAGTAGGTGCTCTCATATTTCTATTTAAATTGGGGTTTAAAACGATAACACAGCTGATTTGTGCCATGTAACGTGATGTACAGAGTATTCTGCCATTCCAAGGATTTTTTTAAATATTGTCATTGCAGTTTTATGTCACTAATATCGAAGACTAGTTGGAGTGGTTTACGGCTTTAGGCATAAGAACAGCCATGTTCTTGCTACTCAAACTGGATGTTCCGTTTGGCTTCAGCAGCTTGCACCGATCTGAACCAAACTTTACTTACTTACCCTTTGGAACCCGACGAGTAACACCGTCCTCTTGAAATTTCAGGCAGACCACTCCATTCCCTGCATTTAGGCCCTTTGCACAAATCTACGCCGTTTCACCGATCTGAACTAAATTTTACGTACTTACCCTTCGGAAACCTGCGGGTAACAACGTTCACTTGCAATTTAGGACAGACCTCTCCATTCCCAACATTTAGGCCCTTTAGCACAAATCTACACTGTCTCACCGAGCTTAACCAAATTTTACGTGCTTATCTTTTGGAACCCGACGAGTAATTACAATGTTGACAGTCCTCTCCATCCCCTACATTTAGGCTGAAATATCGAATGTATCGTAGAAGGACCAAAACAAAAGTCGGGACGTAAACTTAGGTTCAGTTTGGTTCGTAGCCTATATGTTTTATATATGGATTGGAAAGATCAGCCGGTGTATCTTCGTGGCCCAGGGAACGCCCGAATGTAAATCACACACTCTACGCAAAATGTCTGGAACCAATTGGGGTACACAGCCCTGGCTCTGTGTTACTCCGCTGCAGAGTACGCTTGTCTCGTTTGGTACAGTTCCACTCATGCTAAACAAGTTGACACTTCTCTAAATGAAACATGCCGACTGTTTGAGACCAACACCACGAAATAGAATCTACTGTTTGGCTGGAATCGTCCCACCAGATATTAGAAGAGAATTTGCAGCCATGACTGAGAGAACTAAAGCAATTATCACATGCGCTCACCCATTGTACGGATATGAACCTGCCTATCGACAACTGAGGTCTAGGAGGAGTTTCCTGAATATAATAGAAGATCTACACGAATCTGCTAAGTCGACAAGGTTAAGATTATGGAGATCTAGAAATACTCAACTTGATGGCTGGATGCTACCAATTGAAGAGGACATGACAAACACTGGTCTAGGTGGAAGCCGTTGAACAAGCTTCGCGCTGGTGTTGGTAGATCAAGAATCAATATGATAAAGTGGTTATTTTCTGGCACATCCACGCTATGTGATTGTGGTCCAAATTACAACCATTTCATGAATTGCAGTAAGTGTCCTGTAAGTGGCTGCGACACCTAATGCCCGTGACTTGGCAAAATATTTGACAGCCATTATTTGATATGTGTGTTATTAAGTAACATTTTCTTAAATGTAAAATGTATACTTCTGATACGAATAAATAAGTAAATCATCATCATTATGCATAACAGTAGGCCACATCTCTTAACTAAATATTAGGCCTCTGTTATTTATATAAATCTACACCGTTTCACCAATCTGAACCAAATTGTACAACCTCTGTCCGAAAAGTTCGGTGAATGGGTCCATATTACGAACGGATTGTTGGCTTATATGAAACTGTCCTTTGTATTAATCCCCGTTGATGGTTATGCACTACTGAGAACGGCTGTACAAGTCCTGGAAACTCCTGGCATAGTCTTCTTTAGGGATAGCCTTCAGTTGGGTCGTCACATTACGTTGGATGTCCGAAATGTCCGAAAACCTCTGGCCCTTCAGGGCTTTTCGGTGATCTTGGACCTCACCACTCCATATTTTGACGCTTGCCTTCGGGTTGTACCTCAGGCACCAGGTTACCCGTGACAATGGCTTTCGGGATCATTCCATTCCACGGAACACTCACCCTTCTCGCTGCCACCCGTCGATCTGGTGTGCATGGCAGGTTGCATAAATTCACCCTTCTCTCTCGCTTTCAATTCAGAGTTTTGACGACCCAACTGAAGGCTATCACTAAAGAAGACTATGCCAGGAGTTTCCAGGACTTGTACAGCCGTTTTCAGAAGTGCATAACCATCCACAGGGAAAACTTCGAAGGACAGTATCTGCTGTTTCAGTAAGACAAAAATCCGTTCGTAATATTGACCCATTCACCTAAATTTTCCGACAGAGGTTGTATGTACTTAGGAATAATGCGTAGAGTACCCAGTGACTTAAAAATGCCAACATCGTCACTTTATTCAAAAAAGGGGACCGTATCATATGTGGCAACTACCGGGGCATTTCCTTGCTATCAATAGTTGGAAACATACTCGCTAGAATACTACTGAGCCGCCTTCAAGTCATCTCTGAGAGGACTCTTCCAGAGTCTCAGTGTGCCTCCAGAGGCACTGTTGACATGATATTTTGCACACGGTAACTCCAAGAAAAATGTAAAGAACAACAAAAGGATCTTTTTCTTGTGTTCTAAGACCTGGAAAAGGCATTTGATTCCGTTCCAAGACCTGCGATGTGGGAGGTACTGAGACGTTTTGGTTGTCCCGATCAGTTTGTGGAACTGGTGCGAGCACTTCATGATGGTATGACTGGACAGGTTCTCCATCAAAATAACATCTCAGAAGCATTTCCAATCACACATGGTTTGAAACAGGGGTGTGTCCTAGCTCCAACTCTCTTTGCCTTGTACTTAGCTGCCATGCTGTATGAGACATCGAGCAAACCAGGGGGAGATATCAGATATCGCTATGATGGGGCCTCTTCAACTTGGCTGTCTGTCTGTTAGGTAGTCAGTCCGAAGGCTGGTTGGATCCTCAACTTGGCTATCAACTCGATAACCACTCACCCACCGTGGCAAGCATCCATTGTAATAACGCGACGAAGAAAAGCCTCACCTTCATGTTCATATCGCTACAAATGCATTCATTCTAAGATAACTGAACTGTAGTACGCGGATGACACTGCATCACCTGCCCTTACACCTGAGGACTTACAGCAATCAGTTCATAGCTACAAGAGTGCATGTGCTCGTTTTGGCCTCACCATCAATCCAGGAAAAACAAAGGTATTTGCTCAGCCTGCTCCTGGGTCTAGCATTGCAGAATTCAACATCTCCATCGCCAACACAAATTTGGAACAAGTAGACCATTTTACATAAATAGGGAGCATCTTATCTAAGATCTGTACTTCTGAACAAGATATAGAAAACAGGCTTCGAGCTGCTCATGTGGCATTTGGTCGATTATCACACCGTGTCTTTAGAATCAAAGATCTTACAATTCGCAGTGGTCATCTCAACTTTACTTTACGGATGTGAAACGTGGACCTTGTATCGTAGCGACATCAGAAAACAGGAGCATTTTCACCAGCGAAAGCTCATTTCGATCATGAATATTAAGTGGGATGACTATGTATCCTATCTTGCTGTCCTTGAGAAAGCATGTACCAAGAGTGTAAAAGCTATCATCTTTGGTCATCGACTAAGATGGACAAGGCCACAGGGTGCACCTTCAAAGCGCTTCAAAGACCAGCTGAAATTAACCCTCAAACTTGGGAGGCACTGGCTGAAGATCGTGTACTTTGGAGGCAAACTATATCTGCTTCGGTAAATCATTTTGAACAGGAACGTTGCAGACTGGCAAAAATAAAGTGACTCCAACGCAAGCTTCGTCAAACCCGTCCACGCTCTCCTCCATCTATAAGATGCTCAATATGTCGCCGCATGTTCCATGCCAGAATCGGCTTGTTTAGTCACCAGAAATTCATTCATAAAATGCCCTGATTTTGGAAAGTGTATTGTCAGAAAATTGTAAACTCGGAAACGAGCTGCAGCCGACGACGACTGGAATACTGCGAGTTGCACTGTCTACAAAAAAAATTGGACAGCCCTCTTTATCCCTATATGTAGGCCGTTTGGTGCATGGACGAAATATCGAATTTGTCGTAGAATCTA
Source organism: Meconema thalassinum (assembly GCA_946902985.2). Classification (NCBI taxonomy): domain Eukaryota; kingdom Metazoa; phylum Arthropoda; class Insecta; order Orthoptera; family Tettigoniidae; genus Meconema; species Meconema thalassinum. The sequence continues at coordinate 56,877,060 of OX336401.1, read as the reverse complement.
GGCTCGTTTTCAGCCTCGCAATGCATGAAACATAACTCGCGACTTAAAATTTGGCTTAGTTCGCCGAAACGGCTTAGATTTGTATAAATAACAGACAGACAAATGGCCCCGAAGACAACGTTTTATGAGCCAAGAACCAACCGTGCCGGAAGTATTTAGGTGTTGCAATAGGGGTTCAGAGATGCTGGGAATTGAGGCGTAACGGTAAGAATATTTAAATGCGTCCAATTTGGCTGGCAATGCGGACTACATCACGCCACCCCTACCCGTGTTCTGGTGCAGAATTGCGAAAATTGTTACATCTTGCGCTGCTTACAAATTAAAGTCACGGGGAGTAATCAGTGCAAGAAGATTTCTTAGGCTCCTCAAAACAGTTTTCGTCTTCATGAAAATATTATGTCTCTGTATAAGTGCGTTGGTGTAGGTGCAGTACATTGAGGTTATCAGCTGCAATAAGCGTTGGTGTTTTCAAATTTACTTTCATTTATTCCGATCCTTATCCTTGAGCGATACGTGGCGAAAAATGACCCTATAGCTACCTCAGGAGCTCGGGACAGCCAACGTTTACCGAAGTGCTCTGAATATTTTCCTACGACGCCTTGCGGCAAAAGACGACACTATTGGTCTCTACTTTTCCAACAGCCAATGAGATATACTGTAGGTCCTGGGCAGTGTCTTTTATTTCACTTACTCCTCTTTCTAATCATTTTCTTCAATTTGTTAGTAAATTACATGTGTCAGTACTGTAGTTAGTAAATATTAGTTTCCCTGTTCATTATTATCATTATCATTAGGAGAAAAAGACCTGAATGTACCTCCATTATTGAACTAACATCACCCCCACTACCACCACCACCACCACAAAAAGTTATATTTTTTCTGTTAGTTTGTAAATTTGATGTGTCACTTCTGTAGTAATATTCATTATCATTCATAAAACAAATAAATAAATCCACCGGGCGAAGCCGGGCACTGCTGCTAGTTCCTTATACAACCTGTGGCAATAAAGTTCGGTGAATAGTCCTGTACTATCAACATAGATGAACAATGCTCGACAGTGACCCTATTGTCCTTCGAAATAGTCCCCTCCCGTAACCATGCAAAGCTGAGATCGGCTATACATGTCCTGGAAACATTGCAAGGAGTCCTTTGGGATGGTGTTCAAAGGGCTCGTAACGTTGCGTTTGGTGAATCAAGTCAGAACGGTCGACCTGGCAACATTGGCGACACGCAGCGCAACGTGTAAGACCTGCTTGATGATGATGATGATGATGATAATTGTTGCTTCAAGGAGCCTAACATCTAGGTTATCGGCCCCTAATGTGACCTGTTTGACACAGTGCATGCTTAAAAGGGTGCATTTATGCAACCTACCATGCACACATGTTCGGCAGGTGGCAGTCAGAAGGGTGAATTTATGCAACCTATTATGCACACCTGTTTGGCTGGTGTCAGTGAGAAGGGTGAATGTTCTGATGAATGGAATGGTTCGGAAAACCATCGTCACGGGCGACGAGACTTGCTGTCTGAGGTACGACCTCGTTGTCAAGCGTCAAAGTTTGGAGTGGCGGCGTCCAGGTCCAGGGTCACCGAAAAGCCCTGGAGGGCTAGAGGTTTTCGGACATTTCAGGCATCCAACGTAATGAAACGACCCAACTGAAGTCTATCCCTAAAGAGTTTCCAGGACTTGTACATACATTCTCTGAAGTGCATAACCATCCACGGGGATTGCTTCGAAGGACAGTAACTGCTGTTTCAGGTAAGACAACAATCCGTTCGTAATATAGTCCCAATCACCAAACTTTTCGGTCAGAGGTTGATTACCGTACTTTGTTGTAATATATTCATACGATAAATATTAATAATAACCACACGGAATATAATGCTCATCAGTAAAACAAATACTTTATTAAACAACCAAACTACATACACAAAATGTACAACTATCTACAATAATAATAACAATAACAATAACACAACTGATTGTTGAGGTAGTCAGTCTTGAAGAGTGGAGTAAGGGCCCGCCCTTGTAGTACCCCTGGAACACAAGAGAAAATGAGAGTAATGTCTACACGGCAGCCATCGTTCATAATGTCACAAGTACAGTCAATTTTGATTGCACTCTGGAACAAGTAGTTCCGTGAAGAACTATACAGTCTATTTCCATATATCCACGTATGTTAATAGCCTCTATCAACATACGAATTTTCAGTTTGATTTCTGTCATAGAGTAATAGATATTGAGAACCGTCTAAATATTTTGGATTGTCGCCATGTTGGATTTTAATGTAGGCCATAGAGTTATGTATGAGGATTATTGTGTACGTTCATTATTCAAACGTTGACTTTGATCGCATGATTAGGGCATAAGAAATAGAAACTTAATTTTAAAATTTCGCACAGCCGCCATCTTGAGGTTATGTAAACAATTGTAATAAATTAGATGCCAATGCATTGCAATTTGTATAGTCATTTGCTGCACCAAATTTCACTGCGTTCGGATGATTAAATCGTGAGGAAAATCTATTTAAACGTTTCAACGTAGCTTGGCCGCCATGTTTGTTTTGTAGTTAACAGGTTTTAGAAAGTCTCATAAACTTCTAGTTGTGACCCCTATTTCAGGGTGATATGAGTAATAGTTTCGGAGGTATAGAATGCTGGTGAAATATTTCGCTCAACCGCCATGTTTAATTGGTGATACGTAATAAAATTTGAAGGGTACGGTCGGGGTCGGCCAAAATAGTACTATGACTACTGAATCTCATTGAAATCGCTCCAGCCGTTTAGAAGTTATTAGGGGACACACACACACACACATTTATAGTCTCCCGCCTTGTCAACTATTCGTTGCCAGATCCTTGGAAGAAGACGCACTCCATTTGCAGCACCATTTCTTGATCTATTGCACTGAGCTCTCTGGAGGTCAACACTTGATTGAAATTGAACGCCATGTCGAGGTTCTTTGCTCATTGTGAATAAGTCGTAATCACAATGGCTAATGTCAGGTGAATTTGGAGGCTGTTCTAGTACATCCCAGTTCCACCCTGTAAACTAATTCCCCACTGTTGCACCTACATGGCAACGGGCATTGTCATGTAACACAATAGGAATCCAAGCCCCTACACACTATCAGACCAGACCAGACCAGCAGACGTGGATGGGCATGTCATTAGGTCGGGGGACTACTTTGCATACACACCAACATACCAGACCTCCAGCCCACAGTTGTATTGAGTCGTCCGCCCAGTAATAACTAAGAAGGTTATTGTTATTTTGTTGAGTATTTAAATACGGTATTGTGATGGCGCCGCATCTTTCAAAACAACAGGAAATATGACTGTCATTGTGTGTTGCATTGATCAGTGATGAGGATACGCGCAAGAAGATGTATAGAGAAAAGCACATGTTCACTCATCAGGGAGTTGGAATCAGCTGAGTTCCGCACTTTTCTACGAATGGATGAACAGTGTTTTACCGAATTACTCTGTATGGTCCAGCCATACATTTGCATGATAATATCCCCTACTGCATTATCATCGACACTCGCGTTGTTGATGATGATGGTAATAATTGTTGTTTTAAGGGGCCTAACATCTAGGTTATCGGCCCTTAATGGTTTGGGTGAGAGTCAAAGATGATATGAGAATGAAAACTATAACTAATACTGAACCCGAGGGTCTTATGCTGACTGATATCGAACGTGGATCTCAGAGACTGTGATCTCAGTATAAAGGTTCCATCAAAGAACGAACCCGAGATCCGCTGAGGGAGTTTCATGGTAAAAACCCCTAGAGAAATGTGTATATTTAATCACTGGTGTGATTCCAGTTGATCATGACATTATTTGTTAAAATAATGCAGGAAATTGAGCGAAATACAGCATTATTAGACTACTTGAAGTAGGCTATACTGGACTTGGAGCACGAAAAGTGCCGAGTTTGACGTTTAACTAATTGGCCCAGAATAGTGGAAGGTGCAGCATGGAGCCACGTCCATCTTGCTGACCTCGTTATGTCGTCTGGAGGAGGTTGGGGGCCTGAAAAATGACCCAGTTTTTCCCCGACTGAGAATGGATGTAAGAAGGGGGTGGGAAGATCCCAAAGAAAATCATTGATTACTCATGATTGGAGTAACACAATGATATGAGAGTGGCACACAGAGGAATCTTTAGCCAGGAGGCTAATTTTAGAGCTTTTAATCTGCGAAATTGACGCATATTTAAGGAAGTGCGGAAGAATAGGGACTATGGTTGTTCGCGGTTTGGTTCTAACGAGGTTGCCAGGGATTTCCCGTAAGATAGCGTCCCCACGCTATGGAGAAAGGAATTAATATTAATTAATTGGCCGAGCGATTCTTCAGCACGCAGACTGTTCTGGGATCAGTGAAGGAAAAGGAACCCGGTGAGCATGGTTTCGAGACCAGAATCGTGCTGGGAGAGGAGCTGAGAGAACGCGGGAAATTTTTGCTCTACTTTCTGTGTGAATCCAATATAAGGGAGTCGACCCTTGGCAGAGTCTCAGTCTAACCTCAGTCTTCGCCAGTCTAACCTCAGTCTCAAGCGAGTAGCACGTCAGTCTTACTCAGTATTACCCAGTCTTCACGCAGTTAGAACACAGTCATTACGCCAGGCGCACGCCAGTGTTGCAGCCAGTCTTAACGCAGTTCACACAGTTGGATATAGTTTGTCACCGAGAGTCGCAAACAGTCGTCGCTACACAGTTTTTGTAAACAGTATGAACAATGTGTGTTCACTTAGGAAGCAAAGTGTGAGATAAGTTGCAGAACTATTGTAAATAATAATCTATGTAAAGTTATGCACAATGTTAAGCGCAATGTATAAAATATTGACTGATCGTATATGTGTAATTACGATGGAATGCGCTAAAAGAAACCTTACGAAGCAGTTGGTAATGTCTTTGAATACCAAATAATAACGCTCAGGACGGAAGTTAGCATAGTTATGCGAATCAGGAAGCTTACCGTAGGAGTATGGATAAACTGTTGGTGAATTCCGAGGGCAAGCGAACCAGACTTTCAATCAGGAGTTGGTAGGAGCACGGGAGATGCCGTCGACACCTGCATTTTTGGATATCTTTGCTAGGGAATTTCAACCAAGGAAAAGTGTACGGAGTGACGTGTGTTATGTAAATTATATGTGAAATGTCTTTTAAATTAATAGTTGAATAAGTGTTTTAAAGTGTCATGTGTGTTGGAAGCAATAGCTTCTTTATAGAAATGCAAAGTGTCGTGTGGTTAACGAAAAATATGTGTCAGAAAATGTGTGTATTCAAGATAGAAATGTCGCACTAAAATCTGCATATGGCAGGCGACCCGGAAGGATGTGAATGGTTGGAACCACCGTGACGAGCCTTAAGATATGTGAGTACCCCACAAATTATGTTGAAGTAGAGATATAGGCCACTGCATGTAGTGTGATTTCAAAATTATAAAGATGCCAGTAAGAATCGGAGTAGGAGATAGACTCTCCAAGTGTACTCATTATTGTGTTGATTTTAATAGATTTGAGATGTTATTTTGCATCAGTGAGTGGGTTATCGTTACCACTATTATTTAGAAATGGCAAATCAGTTATGTAAATGTCGAACATGATTGTTCGATTTGTAAGATGAGTTGTGTCGGATTTTGGTAAATTTATGTCAGTGAGAATAATAATAATAATAATAATAATAATGAATATAAAAAGGTATGAATGAACGCATCAGGCAATATGTTGTAAACAAGGAATATTTACGCTAAAGGGCAAGACTTATCGATCTAAGCAGTAAGATTATACAGTAAGATTCCGTTACGGGATTAAGAAAAGAGTTTGATATCAGAATATTGTATTAATGGGAATATAATTATGCCAGTAAATGGAAGAGCTTTTAGTGAAGTGAATGTGCAGCTTATGTGAAAAGCTTATAGAGTAATTGATAGATTTCTCTTGGTAATTATAGGATGTAGATCATAGCATTAGGAGGGACCAGGGTATCTATTCTTCGTATGAAATCTCGTATGCCGTGGGCGTAATGAGAGATGTATTTTATGCCAGAGCGTATATAGTGATATTGACCCTAGCTCTGATGATGGATATGGAAGTTCCGGGTTCGAATCCCGTGATAGGTGGGAGGAAAACAATGGACACCTCGTGCACGCTATCTGATTCCCCGAGAACTATTTGTTGAGTGATTCGGCTCGTTAGAGCGAATCCAAGACGGCAGCTTGGGCTAGCCGCAATATTGTTAAAGATATCGGTTACCTAATGGACTAATGCGTTATGAATCTCGTGCCTTCATGTTGAAATGGGCCTAGTTTGGAGCCAATTATTATATCCTCAGTGCAGGAGTAAATGTGAAAGCTCATCCAGAACCTATTTGCATAATATTCCGTTTAAATCCATTGAGATATGTGTGTCGCTGGGACCACAGTGTTTGTCTTGTAAAATCTTTTACTGCTTGGGTAGAAAGGAGTCAGACAGGAAGCGAGGGGGGAGGCGCTGTAGGACCTCACTCCACTTCTATTGTACACCGGCCGCTCGGGACGAGGGTCTGGACGGTCAGAAGGGAACCGTGAAAACAAGTTTTAAAGGAACAGATTTTAGCCCCTGTTAATGACATGAAATGAAACATTGTTATTTGAGTAATAAAGTCATGTGGTTTAAGAACACATTGATAATTATAGAGCGCCCTGATGGTTCATGATTTTAGCTATCTAACGAATGGTTAGACGTTGCATTTGTACTGTCACTGACATCTGTTTCTGAAGTGGGTTACCAGATGCCACAGGCTACTAGCGCTAAGGTAGTTTAATAGTACCGTCCGACACAGCGTTAATTAATGTTTTTAATACGAAATCACACACGGCATGCAGTGGAACTATATAAATAGAGGAAGTGTAGGGGTAGCTTACATAATTATGGAGTTGTACGTAGACTGCTGTGCAACACCAGAATAGGCTAATGCATGTAAAGCATTTGGTGGGAAGAGAAAGATCAAAACACACACACGATACACATTATTGTCAAATTAAGACAAGGTTCAAGGAATAATTAATCTTGTAGAGTTGATGAAGTCACATTGGATGACAGAAGAATTAAAGTACAGTTTGTTCTGAAGTCGTATGTGCATCAGCGCACTAGAGTACTTTGTACAGTTCACATAAGGGTAAAGGTTTGTGTTATAATATGATTTTTATTATGATAATATTATGTTCATATTTGTGGATTGTGGAAATAATTTTTGTTTGTTTTGTTTTTGTGGTTGTGGGATTTGTTTTGTTTGTGTGAAGCCATGAAGTTTATTACAGAATTAAAGTTTTAGAATAGAGTTGTGCCTTATCATTGTAGAGTTGATACCTTTTAGCCTCAAATCCAAAATATGCAACTGCTACAGTGGGAGAACGGTACACGCTCGAGCCCTGATGCTAGCTGGAGGCAGAAGCATATTTTCCATCGAGATTACTCACATGGGTACAATACTAACTACAGACTTACAAACTAGAAGAAGAAATGGTAAACAAATAAAGGAGAAAGCAAATAAAGGACAGCAAGAAAGGAAATGCCCTCAATCCTCGAAAAATGAGGATTTAGGGGCTTGGAAGGAAGGAGAGCCATGAAAGGCAGATGGGAAAGGGAAAGAGGAGAGGGCCCACCCTAAGGTCAGAGGAAAAACGGGACAAAACGGACCCAGCTCAGAGATCACTCGGGGTCGCTAACTCCCAAACTCTTGAGAGAGTAGCCCTATCCAGGGTGCACCAAAAGTGGTGAGGCTAGACACACCCAGCCTCCTTGAGGGCCTTGTGCAGAAGGCAGGAGATATCATGAAAAGAAAAAGAAGGCTGACCCCTCGCAGAATGAGGGGATCAGAAAAGATGAGACAAGGGCCGATTACGGCGAGAAAGTGACAGACTCCCTAGGCCTCGGATACACTAATACCCTCGGGATCGGAAGAGAACAAGAGTTGACAAAGGGAGGTCGACAGGAAAGACGACGGAGCCCGGCACAAGTAAGTGGAAGCAATGCCGGACTCAGCTGGGATCGCGTGGTTGCCAACACACGTCCCACTAGATGTGAGCCCCTGGGGGCACTCGCGTTGTTTGTATGGTGCGAATATTGAGTCATGGCGACAGAATCTTGTAATAAGACATAGTGCCTCTCTGTTCAACAGTAGAATAGGTAGTCTACTAAAACTGTTGCAGATCGCGACGGAATCCGCCAGACAGCGCTACACACAATGCAGACAAGACCGGACAGGCGAAGGGCAGTCTGGTGGTCTCAAGGTTTTCCAGCCAGCCCATCAGACAGTCTGCGAAGACCGAATTGGGCGGCAGAAAGACCTACACACCCTCGAACTGCCCGCCCGTCAGCTACTTTTTTCGACCGTCTGCTGGTCTGCTCTGGTCTGGTAGTGTGTAGGGGCTTTAATGGCCTGAGGTCATTTACGACACCATGCTTGGGATAATGATGTTCCAAGTAACACAATTTAATTGTATACCATGAGGTACAGTATGTACCAAGATTATGCCTTCATAATAGAGGTACAGGATGTACCAAGATTATGCCTTCATAATCATAGCACACAATAATCATCAGTTTCAAACGACCCTGCAATGCTCGATATATTTTTGAGCGTGGTGATTCTGTATGTTGCTTGATTGACGTTTCAGCTCAGGTGTATACGAACGTACCCATGTCTCATCCATTGAAATATAATAATAATAATAATAATAATAATAATAATAATAATAATAATAATAATAATAATATCGTATGGCCTCGGGTGCCGGGTGGAAGCTTTGTTATTTGACGCCTAGACGGCACCTAGCATGTCGAATTTTGTTGTTCCTTGAAGCGCTATGGAAGTCAAGGAGGTTATATATCTAAGCTCCTTGACACTATAGCGCTTTCTAGTAGAGAAAGGAGGAACTTTTGTGTAGGCGGAAAATCCCGATATTAATTTTGCCATTATGAACACGGTCTCCTGAATTCAAATGGGTTCTTTAACATGCCAACATAAGATGACTTGCCTGTCGTAATTTTTGTCACCTTTCAAAAATCGCCTACCATGGCCAAGAGCGAACCTGCAAGCTTGGGGGGTTGGTAGATCAACTCGATAACCACTCACCCACCGTGGCAAGCATCCATTGTGATGACGCGACCTTCATGTTCATATCGCTCGAAATGCATTCTTGCTGTCTTCATTCGCTGCTACTTTCCAGTTTCACTTAGAGTGTGCGGAACCCAGTGGGCACAAACATTTCGTATCTTCAGCTTTTTCCCCCTTAAAATGTGATGGACAGACGATGCTGCAATACCAAGTTCCTTGGAAATCTCCACACATGTCCAGCGCCTGTCGTTTTCCAATAATGCCCTTACAGCATCGTCAGTTGCAGTCGCAGCAGCGGGTCTACCAGAACGTGCTCTGTGCTGACATTCCTCTCTTCCTTGACGGAATGCTTCCACCCATCTTGCAATAGTTCGATGAGGTAGGACTTCTCTCCCGCAAGCTTCTTGCAATGCTCTAAAGCACTCATTTGCACCTTTTCCTATTGCAACTTGGAATTGCTGTCTATTCCAATACAGTTCACGCCACGGTTTTTGATCGAGGTTTCTTAAAACTGTACTCACGCTTGGCTCTCGGTTCGAATACGGTCATGGCACGCAAATCGTTTCAAGCCCCTTATGCGTTCATATACCATTCATCCGATTGCGATGAATCTTAGGTGAGTTGTTGTGTACACTCCAAGAAAAGTTTCTGGCTTATTAAATCCATTTCACAATAGGTAGCGCACGAGTAGATTCAACAAATGAGTGACGGCGCGCGAATCGTTTCAACAAAGTCCTCTATGTGTTCATCCAATTTCGATGAATCTTGGGTGAGTTGTTGTGTACACTCCAAGGAAAGTTTCTGGCTTAGTAAATCCATTTCACAATAGTAGCGTTTCATTAGACTATTATTATCATTAGGGGCAAATGACCTAGATATTACGCTGCAGTTGTTAAAAGGAACGTAAAACCAATAACGTTATTATTATACTCCTTTCTTCCTATCTGTCTTTGATTGGCATTGCAACGCATGCCGGGTATAGCTAGTACGGAGGGGGGGGGGGGGGGAATTAGGGGGTTTTAATAGGTAAATGTTATCTGGATCAGGTGTACGATGTACTTTTCTTCTGCAATAAACCAAGGCCCGTATTCGCGGCAGTACTAAAGGCGCCGGGACGTCCTCATAAGACCGGGCGGCGCTTAGTTTGAATGGATTATGGTTCCACGGTATTTGATGTTGTAGACCCACCTCATTCAATAACATACATCTTATCTAGGTTGGCAACACCCCACATAAACACATCGGACTGACTCCGCACAGCACATATGAACAGGGGGAAGAAAAGGGGAAAACCCGTGTCGTTGAGATAACAGTCCATCTCAGTCGACCACACCTGGAGTAACAGTGAACACGAAAACTGCGCGTAGCTCCAGCAAGGAAGACAACCAGACAAGTATTTATTTATTTATTTATTTAAACCAAGTCTACTTGTTAATTGTCACTTTAACTCAGAGAGTCATATCGTGTTATACATACAATAAACACATAGATAACATAAATTTACAGTATGGCGTTAGATAATTAAACCAAATGTCCATTCGGCATTTCATAGCTTCCTTGTTATTTCAAAACTTAATAATGTTTTGCAGTAGTTATCTTCATTCACAATATCACTGGGCAACTTTTCTGATGGAAACTGCACAAAGATCTTTCTTAATCATAAATGTGGACACAGTGTTCTTCATTTTTTGACAGTTCTCTATGGGAGACACCTCACAGAAAGAATTACTTTTATCTCCCTATCGAGCCCTTACTGACTGTAAGAGTCTGATAAGTTTTGTGGTAAGGAAAAAAACCATCAAACTCACAGGAAAAATCTACAGACAGCAATATGTGGCTGTACGGTAGTAATCGTATAGGCTACCTAGTTAATACAGATAGGCTCTCCTAGGCTTTAACAAGATTTATAGCTTAGGAAGCCATCTCCTGTACTTGAATGCTTAATTTACATGCATCTTTGTTCTGAATCTCATCCGACGCTTTCTTATTCCACATTGCCCTGATGGTATTAAAATATTTTGCTAATTGACCTGCTTTCCCCCATTCCCTTTTTAGTAATTTAATTAAAGTGTGATACTCATTTTTATTTTCTATTCTGTTTAGATCTGCTTTGTCTACAAACTTTGCTCTTATCATTTTAATTTCCTTGCATTCCCTGATCAGGTGCGCCGCACCCATAACCTTCCCACAAAACCGGCAAATGTCCTCTTTTCCTACTTCTCTCAACGCTTTGTTCTTATACACCCCCATTAACCACCAAATTATCCCTCTCATTTCTCTTTTTATTAGGCATTGAGGCTTTATGCTCATAAAGTTCCTTATTTCGCAGAACTCCGTTAAGGTTCTCCTACTGGTTCACTCTTCCCTTAGCACCTGCAACTCTACGTCATTAACCCTTCTGCACACTTTTTTACACACCCTACGTTCCTCTCTTTGTAAGTCCCTATCCCATAGATAACCCATTCCTAATCTTTCCAGTACACTTCTTACCCCGTCCACCCAGTAGCCCTCTTGCTGATGCTTCATTTGGTGCAGGTAGGCTACCTTAAGCATTTCCCCCCCTCCACCTGCTTTTAAACGAATCCAAGACTTTATGACCCTTTTTATGATATGTTGTCTAATGCTTACATCCTCACACAACATTCTCGCTCCACAATTCGCCGTGCAACTAGGTAGCCCCAAAATTATCTTGGCAAACCTACTTACAATACTGTCCAGGGTTTTCGTTCCTTCCTCTAAACCCCATACTTCCACTCCATAGAGTGCTCTTGAAACGATGAGTGCGTTGAACACATTCTTATACACTTTGTAGTCAAGATTCGGTAACCTACGCTCTAACACTTTAACATTCGCCAATGCCGCTAGCCCTTTCGATTTTGCCCTTTTAATTTGTTCGGTCCATTTACCATTACTCGCCATTATCGACCCTAGATACTCAAGTTTTTTCACCGTCTCTAACTGAGACCCATACATGACCCACTTCTCATTCTTAGCCAGTTTAACTCCCTTTTTGCAGACCATAACTTTGGTCTTACTCGGGTTAATTTTTAAGTTCCAGTCCTCACAGTATCTCACAATCTCGTCAATACTATATTGCATATTATAGGGTGTTAGAGCAAGCAGAAGGATGTCATCAGCGAAAGCTAGGCCCGGGATATCATAATTGTCCAAGCAAGGGTTGGACCGTTGCTCAAAGCCCTTTGACTCGAAAATATCGTTGATAAATAGCAAAAAAAAAAGCACCGGGGATAATTTGCATCCCTGTTTTAGTCCTATATTAGACGTTATCTCTCCTACAATTACATCATCTTTAATTTTAATTGCACATTTCACTTCGGAATACACATTCTCAATTGCTCGTATCATTTTATGTGACACCCCGATTTTTCCCAGTTTAGCCATGACAGCTCCCCTGCTCACTGAATCAAACGCCTTCTCCAAATCAATAGCTGTGATATACAGCTTACCTCTTTTCCTTCTTATGTACTTGTCCATCACCGTTTTAACCACCATTATATTGTCACTGGTCCTCATTCCTTTTCTGAACCCTGTCTGGAGTCTCGAGAACACCGAACAGCCCTCTGCCCATGCTATTAAACGCTTGGATAAGACCCCGGTGTACATTTTGCTCAAATTATCAAGCAAAGTTATGCCTCTATAGTTGCCTGGGTCTAGTTTGTCCCCACGCTTCTTATATATTGGACAAATTATCCCCTCCTGCCACCCCCTTGGAAATCTACCTCCTTCAAAGATTTTGTTAAAGATTTTTACCAAGCTGTCCATCATGAACCTATTGCTACTCAACTCTTGCCAAAATTCATTTGTTATCCCCGAAATAGCTCCTGACTTCCCTCCTTTACTTTTTGTCATTATAATTTTTAATTTCCTCTATCGATATGACTTGGTCCAGCATAGGCTGAGTGACCTCCAGCCCCCTCGGGACGCCAAACTCATCCCTCTTCCTCCAATTATCTTCAGCATTTAACAGATTCTCATAATATGCAATCCATATTTCATCACTAATAGAGCTCCCCCGACCACTTCTGCTCCCCCTACAGTAAGACTTTATCCTGCTCCACACTTTGCTACAGTCGTTAGCTTTAGAATCCTTATTTAGTGCTGTTGCTTCCTTACCCTGCCATTCATCTTTCATTTTACTCAGCAGTTCCCTATATTCTTTCCTTAGACGACAAAATTCTACTCTCATCGTATCATCCCCTCCTCTCTTGTTTAACTTCAGTGCCCTAATAACTTCGGTTTTCTTCCTTCTACAAGATTCATCGTACCATCCTTTAATTCTCCCTAATTTTCCCCTAGCCTTCACGCGCATTTTCCGCCCGGCCATCATAATTGCATTCTCAATCATACGTATTACCCCTTCAATTTCATCATTACTGATCATTAAACTTATTCCTACCTTTATCAGCTCAAAATTTTCTCCCTGGAAGTAGTTCTGGAACTCTCTGCAGTTTTCCTCCCTCCATCTGAATCTATTCACTTTTCTCTCTATAGCTTTAACTTGTGGGTTCCCTTTTGATTTTGATTTTGTCACCGCTCCCTGCATATTGACGACAATTGGTAGGTGGTGTGATTCCCCCCATTCTTCAACAGTGAACCTCTTAATTAGGGCTAGTGCTCCTCTGGAACATATTGCTAAATCTATTACACTTCCTCCAATCTCTGTTATACTGTATACGTCAGGTTACCTTCTTCATCCCCCACACAGACACCATTTAATATATATAGCTCTTCTGCACCACATAGTTCCAAAATCTTTTCTCCGTTCTTGTTACATTCCTTGTCTTTGCTGTGCCTATCCCCACATACGGCCTCGGCAACCCCCTAGCTGTAAAGGGGCTTTCTGTCTGCAACCCTCGCATTGAAGTCCCCTAAAAGCACAATCTCTGCCTCTTCATATATATTTTGAATTCTGTTTATTTCAATAGCTAACTCATCGAAAAAGCTTTCTCTTGCATACGGGGAATTCTCCGGAGGGTTGTAGACAAAGCCGAAACATACCGTTCCTTTCCCCCTCCCCCTAATATCTGCTTTTACCCACACTACTTCTTCCAGTTCTGAACTAATAAATTCTGATAATTCCCTCACCTCTTCTTTAATTAAAACAACAATTCCCCCTGGGAACCTACCGGTGCGAGCTTTCCTAATCTTAGGTTTTGTATATATATTGAAGCCATCTAATTTAACCTCGCAACCTACAGGGAGCCAACTCTCAACAAATCCTACAATCTGCATATCTTCTATTAGGGTCAAAACTACATCGTTGCCTCTCTTATTTAAAAAAACCCTCTATATTTACGCTAGCAATATTCCAGTTTAGTTATTTTTTACCCCTACCCTCCTCGCTGGCGGTAGCTTTACTTCTAGTAACTCTAGCTTTCTCTAACTCTAGTATACTGCCACCTGGAGAAGAAATGACCTCCTTCTCCATATTAAACTGCCCTGTCAAGGTTTTCTTGCCCCAAAGTTCTTTTAGACTAGTAACTCGTTGTTTGCCAGTCTCACCTTTCTGCAAACCACGCACTTGTCCGGTGTTCCTGGCGCTGACGTTAGTCGTTCCAGCTCGCGCCACTTCCGTGTTGGACTTGGAGGTCGATGCTCTCTGTTGAATCATCACCGCACTTTCCTCTGAACCGACAACTGCTTCCACCTGGTTGCTAGGTCTGACTGTCTCCTGTTGTTGTTGCTTCTCCATATCCTGGAGTTGTGCCACTGTCCAAATCCGATCCCAGTTGTTGCCGCTAACCGCCAGTCTATTACCTTTTACATAAGCCTTGAGACCAGAGCTCCTTGCCTTCCTTAAATGAAACTGCAAGGTCCGTTGCTCGCTTGCCTCTTCTTTACTCATTTCTCTCCTTACACATATCCTCTCCCCTTTCAGGTTCTTTGTGTTCGCCAGAATTCTGTGAGCCATCAGCGAAGAAACTAATGACACTTTCACGGGCCTCGTGCCCCTTCCCCGCCCTATCCTGGTCACATTGTCAATCTCTGAGACTCCAATGTTTATCCGCATGCCTTCACTAATCACTCGGAGCACCTTGGATGTTAGATCCTCGGTGCTTTCCTTGGCATCTTCCTTTATTCCGTAAATGAAGACGTTTTTCTTTCTCTCATCCAGCTTGGTCTTCCTTAATTCATTTACCTCCACCTCTAATATCTTCACCTTTTCTCTCAGGTCTTTTATCTCTCTACTATTCTCGGCCAGCCTTTCTGTCACTATTCCCATCTCTACTCTTATACATGTCTTCATCTCCTTGAATTCCTTACATTGCTCACAAAGAATGTCCCGGATCTGGTCATTTTGTGACACTTCCTTTACAATTTCCCTTATTTTTTCCATTTCTTGCCATCCCAGCTGACCAGGCCCTGGGTTTGACTCCACTCCTCCAATTAATAGTAGCGTCGCCACAACCAGCGCTACCATCCCCATCGCCAAAACCCCCATCTGTTCAGTGACGTTGCCCACTATCACCTTCCCGACACCGAAATCGCACTTCACTCTAGCCTGCCAGCGGCCGATGACCGCCCGGTACTGCTGAATAGCGATTCCCATTCTTCCTTACACTTCACTGCACGTCTGTTCACCTTGCTTGCTTGGTTGAAACTGACAACCAGACAAGTAGTAGCCTGTAATATTACATTTTAACCATAGTTGATTTTTACAACCATATAATCACTCCAAATTACAAACTCCGGATATCTATCACCATTTAGTATTTCACCTAATATCTTATATACTACAACTAGCATACACTGACAAGTTGCAGTACCAATAATGCAACTAAATAATTGTACATATTGTAAATATTTTCACCTGTATTTTCAAACATAGATTTTATAGCCTAAGTGTAATGGATCTGATGATGATCGCTTGACGATCGAAACTGGTCATCCTAGTGAATTTATTAATCGCATGTAATTTATTACAGGAATAGGGCATAACCCAGCTCTTTATGTTTTCTAAGGCAACACTGAAAAAATGGCTTCGAACCCCACAATACGGTAATTATATAAAACGAACAGTAGCGGTAAAATATTACTGTGTCATCTTCAAACTAAGAACTCATCCTACCATCAACTCTCACTTCAGCCAGTTTATCAACATAAATACGGTACTTTGGTTTGCCTGTAGCAGCCTTCCCTCAATACCATAACCCCTCAGATGATCATCTTCTCCTAGCGTACTCTATCGTACGCCTTCTCTAGATGTACAAAACATAAACACAATTAATGTGTAATCCACCCGTAGTATTTCTTAAAACTTCACGCATACTAAGAACTTGATCCTAACATCGTTGTGATCTAATGCCACAGTGATTGTCGTATGTGAAATCTTTCCTGTTACCTTAGTTAGTTATTTATTGTTGTTTTAAGGGGCGAAACTACGAGGTCATCTGCCCCTCTTAACACAGATTAAAGTATACAAATTTGGAATGGAATTTAAAATTTAGAGGTGGATACCTAAATTTGAAAAGACCGAAAATTAATAAAACAAAAAATTAAATAAAACTAATTATTAAAATATTTAAAAAAATTACGTAAAAACAAAAATTCAGCATTCAAAAAAGAAAAAGTCGTTGAGTCAATGTTCACTGGAAAATTTAGATTGCTGGCCCTAACTCACTCTCACTTACAAAGCGGATCACGCGATCAGCAGCCACCGCGTCATCTGCTAATATAAGATTGAGTGTCATCTGTAGACCAAGGTTTCTTCGTAAGTCAGCAAGATCCACACACTCGGTTAAAATGTGGGCCACGGTGAATACGGCTCCACAGGTACAAAGTGGGGGGTCTTCCCTTCTCATTAGGTACGAGCGGGT
The DNA here is from genome assembly GCA_946902985.2 of Meconema thalassinum. Lineage (NCBI taxonomy): Eukaryota > Metazoa > Arthropoda > Insecta > Orthoptera > Tettigoniidae > Meconema > Meconema thalassinum. The sequence goes on along the minus strand of OX336401.1, from coordinate 56,860,118 downwards.
GGATCTTGTATGACCTATCCTTAGCCTACACAAAATGACAGTCTCCCTCCATGACCGGAAAGAGCTCCGCCACACGCGAGTCCTTCCCTTTAACACTCTCAGTTTACTGGGCATTGGGTCAGCTAGCCACTGACGGTCCCAAAATGTCATTACTTGTCGGCGTAACTGAGAGCGAATATGTCTAGCGAGTACCTTGCTTATAAATTGGGGCGATTATCCAGTTAGAGGACACCTTCCCTACTAATTCGATTATCCTATGTAACCATTTCAGCCCTGCTTTCCCACTATACTTTACCATTTCAGCCCTGCTTTCCCACTATACTTTACCATTTCAGCCCTGCTTTCCCACTATACTTTACCATTTCAGCCCTGCTTTCCCACTATACTTTACCATTTCGGCCCTGCTTTCCCACTATACTTTACCATTCCGGCCCTGCTTTCCCACTATACTTTACCATTTCAGCCCTGCTTTCCCACTATACTTTACCATTTCAGCCCTGCTTTCCCACTATACTTGACCATTTCAGCCCTGCTTTCCCACTATACTTTACCATTTCAGCCCTGCTTTCCCACTATACTTGACCATTTCAGCCCTGCTTTCCCACTATACTTTACCATTTCAGCCCTGCTTTCCCACTATACTTTACCATTTCAGCCCTGCTTTCCCACTATACTTTACAATTTCAGCCCTGCTTTCCCACTATACTTAACCATTTCAGCCCTGCTTTCCCACTATACACTACCATTTCAGCCCTGCCTTCCCACTATACTTTACCATTTCAGCCCTGCTTTCCCACTATACTTTACCATTTCAGCCCTGCTTTCCCACTATACTTTACCATTTCAGCCCTGCTTTCCCACTATACTTTACCATTTCAGTCCTGCTTTCCCACTATACTTTACCATTTCAGCCCTGCTTTTCCACTATACTTTACCATTTCAGCCCTGCTTTCCCACTATACTTTACCATTTCAGCCCTGCTTTCCAACTATACTTTACCATTTCGGCCCTGCTTTCCCACTATACTTTACCATTTTATCTACCCCTACCTTTGTGACATTCGGGTTTATTTATCGATATCTCTTCTTCCTCAACCGTGATCCTGTTCATGTTTTCATTCTCCTCTGCATAATCTCATAATCTGCCACATTGCCAGATAAATCTCCATTTACAATTGACAAGGGTAACCAAGTTCTGAACTAGTTGGTCGTTGACGGTGGCGTTTGGCGGCAAAAATAGGAAATACTTGAAGAAATTCAATGTCTGCAGTCCTTACTTGAATTGAAAACAGATAACACACACTGAAACAGTCATCACCTTCATTGGCATCTACAATGAGTTTCTCTGAATTATCCAAAACACGACACATTTCTCTTTTTCCTTCATTTCTAAGATTGTTGGTTGGTTGCTTGGTTGGTTGTTTGGTTCCTCAGTTTAGGAGCTGCGACAACGCGGTCATGCAGTCCGTGTACTTTGGGTGTGTGTAGAATCTGTCTGATAACCGGTGTTAATTGTGATGGCTGTATAAGAGTGTGTTATCTGTTTTAATTTAAGTAAGGACTGCAGATAATAATTTCAAGTAGTTCCTACTTTTGCTACCAAATGCTACCGTCCACGACACCTAGCTTGCGGACTTGGCTACTAGATGGCATCATAGTCAGCACCTGGCGGCGAACATATACCTTTATCAATAACCTACAAAATGTGGCTTCTCACAAGTGTAGTTAGTGGAAGGTTCTTTTTCATGCCATAAATCTATGACATGGGACCACCTACCCGAATCCTACAATCAGCGTGAAATTATTTACGATTTGAAAGACTTTGAGGGTAAGTTAAACATCGTGTCTTGATGTTGGTTCCAACCGTCGATTCGTGGTGCGATGAAGAGAATAAAGAACTGATGACCACGTTCATTAATTCAAAATTCATCAACGATCTCAAACAATAGCGGTTTCGGTGGCGTAGTTGTTAGCATGCTGAGCTTCTGTGCCCAAGGTCGCGGGTTCAAACCCGGTCGAAGTCATCGGATTTTAAGAGCGTTAAAAATCACTCAGTATGCATTCCTTCTGAGAGGAAGTAAAGCCGGTGGTCCCATGTCATAGATTTATGGCATGAAGAACAACCTTCCACTAACTGCACTTGTGGAAGCTAAAATGTGTAGGTTAGTTTGATAACGCTATATTAGTTCCAAAGTTCGCCGCCAGATGCTGACTGCGATGGAATTTAATAGCCACGTCCGCAGCTAAGTGTCGTTGACGGTAGCATTTGGTAGCAAAAGTAGGAACTACTTGAAAACATTAATCGTCTGCAGTCCTTGTACCTGAATCACAGATAACACACACTAATTCAGCCATCACAATTAACACCGGTTATCACACAGATTCTACACACACCCAAAGTACACGGGGCTACATGACAGCGTAGTCGCAGCCCCTAAACTGAGGAACCAACCAACCATCGATCTCAAACGAGGACGTTGCTTAACATGAGCAACGCAACCTTGGAGGAAGATGGTGGTCATCTTAATTCCCAAGTCATGTTTTCAACATTGACTTCCTAGAACTGTCATTTGCTTCAATTCGGGGATACCATGTCGTTGCATTCTGACCACATGTCCACCCTATGAGTATTTATCAGCGACGTAGGACGTAATATGATAGGCATAACTTAAGATAATTATTAATGCTGGGCTAATTCGAAATGGCGTCTTGAATGCTGACCAGGTTGTTTCAAAATGTGTTTCAGGTCCTAGATTCAATTCTTGTATTTTTGCTTTTACAACGGGTTTAAACTGCTCCTGTATGTCTTTCTCCATTAGTTTATGAGACTTGATCCGGGCATTATCTTTTTTTTTGCTGCCTTTTTCGTTGTTCTTGGTCCTTGTTTCCTCTCTATTACATATTTTGCGACCAGAAGCCTTTGATCGCTTCCTATCTCTGGGCTTCTTTTCACTCTTTGAAGCCGTCGGAATTTTTAAGAGCGTTAAAAATCCCTCAGTATGCCTTCTTTCGGAGGGGAAGTAAAGCCGGCGGTCCCATGTCATAGATTTATGGCATGTTAAAGAACCGTCCACTAATTACACCTGTGTGAAGCTAAATTGTATAGGTTAGGAATGTAAACAACGCTCTTAGGATTCTACGTTCGTTGCCAAGAGCCGACTGCGGTGTTGTCTAGTAGCTAAGTTCTGAACTAGGCCTAGTAGTCGTTGACGGCGGCGTTTGGCGGCAAAAGTAGGAACTATTTGAAAAATTCAAAGTTGCAGTCCTTACTTGAATTAAAAAACAGATAAACACACTAATACAGCCATCACAATTAACACTGGTTATCAGACAGATTCTACACACACCCAACGTACACGGGGCTACATGAACACGTTGTCGCAGCCCCTAAACTGAGGAACCAACCAACCTTTTCACTCTGGTATCCCTTACGTATCTCATTAGGTGTTCTTTCACAATTATGTAGTCACTAATTGATTTTTCTCCTTTTTCAGGTTCGACCCTTCTGAATTTGTGTATATATGTATTTCGGAACTTGGTGTTTGCTATTGTTAGATCGTTGTCCATACAAAACTGCAACAACCTTTTTCCAAAAAAGCAGACCCTGCTAATTTGTGGGACAAATGCTAAAGAAAAAGAAAGAAGAAAGAAAGATTGATCTTATCCTCTCCTTCCTTTCCTATTATATCTGTCCACCTACTTGGATCTTTACCTACTCTTCCATTCAAATCTCCAAGGATAATCATGTACCCATGATGAGCTTGATCCAGGGGCGAACGCTGATTTTTATAATGTGTAGGACGTAATATGATAGTCTACTTATTCACCTAAGATAGTTATTATAGCTGGGCTAAATTGAGATATTAGACTCAGTCACACAGCACTATTACGAACACATTACACAATACAATCGAATACCACTCCAAAGATGTGCAATCGCTGAAAACAGACCATCCATTCTGACCGCGCGAAATCGTAACCATTAAGCCCGTAGTGTTGGTTTAAATTCAACCAATAGCGAGACTTGAGGATTTCAGTTGACGTCCTCAGAGCGCCATTGAACAGCCCAAACCTGCCCCTTCCCCCTTAAGTGCTCCCATACATTTCTAAAGCTATAAACACGTACTTTGAGGATGCATGGCTTCCTTTCTCATCTTTCTACTCCGGGCGGTGAAGGTCACACTTCACACTTCTCGGTGTGTAATGTAGAACTAGTTACACGTACTGACAGTGACAGTGAGACAGAGCTTACCGAGAGCCAAGGTAGCCCTCAAGACTATTTTACAAAACAATAATTTTTTTAACAGTTAGAGCTGAGAGCTGACTGTAGGATGATCCTCACGTCCTACATGGAGGAATCGCCACTGGGCTGATGTCCACAATGTTCAAACTCCAATATTAAACAACCACCAACCCTTGTGTTAAAATATCTTACCTTCTGGTATGGTACGTCTTGATTATCGCCAGGTCGCTCCATCATAGACTGAGGGTTCAGGTTCTCTGACACTGTATCCTCCGCCATATCCCTTCTCTGCAATCCAGTGCGCGAAGTCCTTCCCTCCAAGTCCAATCTGCATTCCCTTGCCGGCTAATCGCTTGCCTCGGGGTTCTTCAGTTCCTTTCATGTCGAACCATTTTCCTCCGACACCAATCTGTACAGACCCAGAAAGGGAAGGCCACTTGCTAGACGGTCCCTTATCGTCACTAAGGGAACCGCTAAAGGGCGCTTGTTTAGATTCTTGCCAGCCATTGTTGCTCTTAAACCATCCACCATAGTTTTTACCGTGTTGTTTCCCCCTAGGTTCATAGTCATCAAAAGGACTCATCGTACTACTGAAGCCTCTCCCTGGTGTCTTGTATCGCGCAGGGTGCACGTGAGTCTCGGACAGGCGGGAGCTTCCGAAAGAATGGTCACCTCCTCCAGAACTGAAACTATGATGACCACCGCCTCCAAAGCCACCGCCATGTTGACCACTGCCTCCAAAGCCACCGCCATGATTACTGCTGCTTCCATAGCCACCGCCATAATTACTGCTGCTTCCAAAGCCACCGCCATGATTACTGCTGCTTCCAAAGCCCCCTCCGTCATGACCGCTACTTCCAAAACCTCCTCCGTTATAACCACTGCTTCCAAAGCCCCCTCCATTATGACCGCCACTACTAAAGCCTCCGCCATGACTATGACCTCCTCCGAAACTAAATCCACCTCCTCCATTGCCTCCGCTTGAGGCTCCGAAATCTCCGCCGTAACCATGGCCACCGAAACTATGTCCTCCTCCCATTCCATAGCCATGACCTCCGCTACCTCCACCTCCTCCTCCAAAATCATGGCCTCCTCCAGATGAGTGGCCAAAATTGTGACCACCAAAACTGTATCCTCTGCCGCCGCCTCCTCCTCCATATCCACCCCCGCCACCTCCACCGGAATGCCAGCCTCCAAAGCCCTTGCCACCCCAGAAGGACTCGTCTCCTATGCCTGACATATGGCCCTCCTCCATGTAGGTATGGTGGATGTCTTCTTCGCCTTCATCATGATGATGGTGAGGTACGACCACCTTGTGCTTGTGGTGTATCACCTTCACAGTCTCCGGGACATAGATGATAATCTTCTTCCTGAAAGAGTAAACTTTGGTTAGTGATGTCTTAATTATCACGCCACTGTATAAAAGCTAATAACTCAATTAGTCCAGCGTATTAAGGGAAGTATTGTGCAAATCGAGGTAAAAGCGATTTTATTTTTTAGTTACGTTAAGGGATCCATAAGGAACGTTTTTAGCCACGGAGGCATTCTTTACACCCCCTGGTTAATTTTTACCGCCCCCCAAACATGTGATGGGGCGCGTACCCTTATGTTATGGGTTAAAAATTCGTAATTATTTTCTGATGGACAAAATTTTAAAATTAGTGTCATTTCGGATGTTTTTGAGGGCAAAGAATTCATTTTTGGGGTAATTTTTCTGGCTGGGGGCAGGAGGCGGTGCTACAGGGGGCGGGGTGTCAAAAGCCGTAAAACTTGGTTGATGCGTAACATTTCCATGGTATTTTGTGGCGTATAAATCATTTATGGGTTAGTTTTTGTTCTAGTGGGAAGGGGTGGGGGCTGTGAATCGTGGGAGGCGGAACTACGGGGGCGGTGCAGACAATGACAGGAAATATCTGCTTATAACGACACATTTCCAAAGTTTTAGGGGTGTAGAATTCATTCCGAGGTCATTTTGTATTTAGGTGATCGAGAGCGGTGGTTTAAAGGATGCTGTTTCAAAAATATTATGCTTGACAGTAGTGTTGTTAAGTATTATTTATCCTTTGGATAATTCGTTTAATCAAAATACCATACAGTAAAATCAAAATTTCTGACGATAACATCTCCTTTTTAAAACACTATGTACACAAATCGAAGTTATTGGTGCCCTGAAAATAAAAGAAGTTCATAAAAATTTGTGAGATCTTCTTTCCCACCTTTCTGTTCCTACATTATATAGTGGACCATATTTTCCGCTAGTTTGAGGCGTGGCCCAGGTCTCACCATGGTCATGTAGATATGTACATATATGCTCATATAAGAAATATAAACTAAAATTAGTTCAATTCAGATACATTCTAGAATATTGTAGTAGAAAAACAAATGTTAATGCGATATTCATTAAAACAAGGTAATTAAGAAACTAAACACAGAATAATACTAGTAGCGAATATAAGTTAATTTATAGCAATGGAACATGCTGTAAATACATTGGAAAAAGAAGTGTAACTTTGAGTTTTCATAACTATCATGTTAAAATTCAAAATGAAATCGTTTTAAATGCATTCACTATTAGTAAAAATTTAATTTTATATGACTTTAAGATCAATTTTACGAATATTTTCCCTGATATACTGAAAAATGTTAATGGTACTCGATTATTAACTAATGAACACTTACTTGCTCTCACCGGCTTCGCACGGGTTCCATTGGACAGCCAGCAGCAGAACTACCAACTGAACAGAAAAACACAATTGTTTTGTAAACAAATGAAGTAACAAAGTTTGTCACACGAACTGGATTGTGGAAACAATTTATTTATTTATCGTATTGCTTTTAGTGCCGGGAGTGTCCGAGGACATGTTCGGCTCGCCACAGGCTGTAGCTGCTTCAAGTGGACACCCATAGGGTGAGCTACAAATTCCGTTAAATTTCTAGTAGTTCCAACTTCCACTACCAGATGTCACTGACATCTAGTGGTGAAAGTTGGAACTTAAACAGAGCGTTTCAACGAAATTTAACTTAGAAATTTAGACACACACAAGTTTAGTTAGTGGAAGGATCTTTTACATGCCACAAATCTATGGCATGGGACCGCCGGCTTTACTTTCCCTCCGGATGAAGTTACACTGAAGGATATTAACGCTCTTAAAAAATCCGACGACTTCGGCCGGGTTTGAACCCGCGATCTTGGGCACAGCAGTTCAGCATGCTACCATATACGCCACCGAAAACCTTCAGAATGGCCGTGGCGTTATAACTCCCGACCACAAGAGTGAAAGTCTTCAAAAACATGGTCAAGAGAAGAAAGCAAAAGAACTATTCGACAATCATGGAATGCATTACCTGGCAATTTATTAGTCTGCATAATGTCTTCCATTTATGACATAATATACTGTGCAAAAAGTCAGATCTATGACTCAACTGACTCCTATTTCTCGTTGTGTAAGATTACAGTGTTACACAAGTCTGAGATATTCCTCTGCTGACTGCTATTTCTCGTTGTGTAAGATTACTGTTTAACACAAGACTGAGATATTCCTCTGCTGAATGCTATTTCTCGTTGTGTAAGATTACAGTGTAACACAAGACTGAGATATTCCTCAACTAACTGCTATTTCTCGTTGTGTAAGATTACTGTTTAACACAAGACTGAGATATTCCTCTGCTGAATGCTATTTCTCGTTGTGTAAGATTACTGTGTAACACAAGTCTGAGATATTCCTCTGCTAATAATAATAATAATAATATCGTATGGCCTCGGGTGCCTGGTGCAAGCTTTGTTAATTGACACCCAGAGGGTAGCTTGCATGTCGAATTTCGTCGTTCCTTTGAACGCTATGAAAGTCAAGGAGGTTAGATATCTAAACTCCTTGACACTACAGCGCTTTCAAGTAGAGAATGGAGGAACTTTGTGTTGGCAGAAAATCCCGAGATTAATTTTGCCATTGAACACGGCCTACTGAATTCAAATGGGTTCTTTAACATGCCAACAACGTATGACATGAGTGTCGTGATTTTTGTCGCCTTCAAAAATCACTTACCACGACCAGGGGCGAACCTGCAATCTTGGGGTTGGTAGTTCGACACTATAACCACTCACCCACCGTGGCAAGCATTCCTCTGCTGAATGCTATTTCTCGTTGTGTAAGATTACTGTTTAACACAAGACTGAGATATTCCTCTGCTGAATGCTATTTCTCGTTGTGTAAGATTACAGTGTAACACACGTCTGAGATATTCCTTTGCTGAATGCTATTTCTCGTTGTGTAAGATTACTGTGTAACACAAGTCTGAGATATTCCTCTGCTGAATGCTATTTCTCGTTGTGTAAGATTACTGTTTAACACACGTCTGAGATATTCCTCTGCTGAATGCTATTTCTTGTTGTGTAAGATTACTGTTTAACACAAGACTGAGATATTCCTCTGCTGAATGCTATTTCTCGTTGTGTAAGATTACAGTGTAACACACGTCTGAGATATTCCTCTGCTGAATGCTATTTCTCGTTGTGTAAGATTACTGTTTAACACACGTCTGAGATATTCCTCTGCTGAATGCTATTTCTCGTTGTGTAAGATTACTGTGTAACACAAGTCTGAGATATTCCTCTGCTGAATGCTATTTCTGGTTGTGTAAGTTTACTGTATAACACAGTCTGAGATATTCCTCTACTGACTGCCATTTCTCGTTGTGTAAGATTACTGTTTAACACACGTCTGAGATATTCCTCTACTCACTGCTATTTCTCGTTGTGTAAGATTACAGTGTAACACAAGTCTGAGATATTCCTCAGCTGACTGCTATTTCTCGTTGTGTAAGATTACTGTGTAACACAAGTCTGAGATATTCCTCAACTAACTGCTATTTCTCGTTGTGTAAGATTACTGAGTAACATAAGAGTGAAATATACCTCTACTCACTGCTATTTCTCGTTGTGTAAGATTACTGTGTAACACAAGTCTGAGATATTCCTCAACTAACTGCTATTTCTCGTTGTGTAAGATTACTGAGTAACATAAGAGTGAAATATACCTCCACTAACTGCTATTTCTCGTTGTGTAAGATTACTGTGTAACACAAGTCTGAGATATTCCTCTACTGACTGCTATTTCTCGTTGTGTAAGATTACTGTGTAACACAAGTCTGAGATATTCCTCTACTGACTGCTATTTCTCGTTGTGTAAGATTACTGTGTAATACAAGTCTGAGATATTCCTCTACTGACTGCTATTTCTCGTTGTGTAAGATTACTGTGTAACACAAGACTGAGATATTCCTCTGCTGAATGCTATTTCTCGTTGTGTAAGATTACTGTGTAATACAAGTCTGAGATATTCCTCCACTGACTGCCATTTCTCGTTGTGTAAGATTACTGTGTAACACAAGTCTGAGATATTCCTCTACTGACTGCTATTTCTCGTTGTGAAAGGTTACTTTGTAACACAATTCTGAGATATTCCTCCACTGACTGCTATTTCTCGTTGTGTAAGATTACTGTGTAACACAAGTCTGAGATATTCCTCTGCTGAATGCTATTTCTCGTTGTGTAAGATTACTGTGTAACACAAGACTGAGATATTCCTCTATTGACTGCTATTTCTCGTTGTGTAAGATTACTGTTAACACAGTCTGAGATATTCCTCTACTGACTGCTATTTCTCGTTGTGTAAGATTACTGTGTAACACAAGTCTGAGATATTCCTCTACTGACTGCTATTTCTCGTTGTGTAAGATTACTGTGTAATAAAAGTCTGAGATATTCCTCTACTGACTGCTATTTCTCGTTGTGTAAGATTACAGTGTAACACACGTCTGAGATATTCCTTTGCTGAATGCTATTTCTCGTTGTGTAAGATTACTGTGTAACACACGTCTGAGATATTCCTTTGCTGAATGCTATTTCTCGTTGTGTAAGATTACTGTGTAACACACGTCTGAGATATTCCTCTACTGACTGCTATTTCTTGTTGTTTAAGATTACTGTTTAACACAAGTCTGAGATATTCCTCTACTGACTGCTATTTCTCGTTGTGTAAGATTACAGTGTAACACACGTCTGAGATATTCCTTTGCTGAATGCTATTTCTCGTTGTGTAAGATTACTGTGTAACACACGTCTGAGATATTCCTCTACTGACTGCTACTTCTCGTTGTGTAAGATTACAGTGTAACACACGTCTGAGATATTCCTCTGCTGAATGCTATTTCTCGTTGTGTAAGATTACTGTGTAACACACGTCTGAGATATTCCTCTGCTGACTGCTATTTCTCGTTGTGTAAGATTACAGTGTAACACACGTCTGAGATATTCCTTTGCTGAATGCTATTTCTCGTTGTGTAAGATTACTGTGTAACACACGTCTGAGATATTCCTTTGCTGAATGCTATTTCTCGTTGTGTAAGATTACTGTGTAACACACGTCTGAGATATTCCTCTACTGACTGCTATTTCTTGTTGTTTAAGATTACAGTTTAACACACGTCTGAGATATTCCTCTACTGACTGCTATTTCTCGTTGTGTAAGATTACTGTGTAACACACGTCTGAGATATTCCTCTACTGACTGCTATTTCTTGTTGTTTAAGATTACTGTTTAACACAAGACTGAGATATTCCTCTACTGACTGCTATTTCTCGTTGTGAAAGATTACTGTGTAACACAAGTCTGAGATATTCCTCTGCTGAATGCTATTTCTCGTTGTGTAAGATTACTGTTTAACACACGTCTGAGATATTCCTCTACTGACTGCTATTTCTCGTTGTGTAAAATTACTGTGTAACACAAGACTGAGATATTCCTCTACTGACTGCTATTTCTCGTTGTGTAAGATTACTGTGTAACACACGTCTGAGATATTCCTCTACTGACTGCTATTTCTCGTTGTGTAAGATTACTGTGTAATACAAGTCTGAGATATTCCTCCACTGACTGCCATTTCTCGTTGTGTAAGATTACTGTGTAACACAAGTCTGAGATATTCCTCTACTGACTGCTATTTCTCGTTGTGAAAGATTACTGTGTAACACAAGTCTGAGATATTCCTCTACTGACTGCTATTTCTCGTTGTGTAAGATTACTGTGTAACACAAGTCTGAGATATTCCTCTACTGACTGCTATTTCTCGTTGTGAAAGATTACTGTGTAACACAAGTCTGAGATATTCCTCTACTGAATGCTATTTCTCGTTGTGTAAGATTACTGTGTAACACAAGTCTGAGATATTCCTCTGCTGAATGCTATTTCTCGTTGTGTAAGATTACTGTGTAACACAAGTCTGAGATATTCCTCTGCTGAATGCTATTTCTCGTTGTGTAAGTTTACTGTGTAACACACGTCTGAGATATTCCTCTACTGACTGCTATTTCTCGTTGTGTAAGATTACTGTGTAACACAAGTCTGTGATATTCCTCTGCTGAATGCTATTTCTCGTTGTGTAAGTTTACTGTGTAACACACGTCTGAGATATTCCTCTACTGACTGCTATTTCTTGTTGTTTAAGATTACTGTTTAACACACGTCTGAGATATTCCTCCACTGACTGCTATTTCTCGTTGTTTAAGATTACTGTTTAACACACGTCTGAGATATTCCTCTACTGACTGCTATTTCTCGTTGTGTAAGATTACTGTGTAACACAAGTCTGAGATATTCCTCTACTGACTGCTATTTCTTGTTGTTTAAGATTACTGTTTAACACACGTCTGAGATATTCCTCTACTGACTGCTATTTCTCGTTGTGTAAGATTACTGTGTAACACAAGTCTGAGATATTCCTCTACTGACTGCTATTTCTTGTTGTTTAAGATTACTGTTTAACACACGTCTGAGATATTCCTCCACTAACTGCTATTTCTCGTTGTGTAAGATTACTGTGTAACACAAGTCTGAGATATTCCTCTACTGACTGCTATTTCTCGTTGTGTAAGATTACTGTGTAACACAAGTCTGAGATATTCCTCTGCTGAATGCTATTTCTCGTTGTGTAAGATTACTGTGTAACACAAGTCTGAGATATTCCTCTACTGACTGCTATTTCTTGTTGTTTAAGATTACTGTTTAACACACGTCTGAGATATTCCTCTACTGACTGCTATTTCTCGTTGTGTAAGATTACTGTGTAACACAAGTCTGAGATATTCCTCTGCTGAATGCTATTTCTCGTTGTGTAAGATTACTGTGTAACACAAGTCTGTGATATTCCTCAACTGACTGCTATTTCTCGTTGTGTAAGATTACTGTGTAACACAAGTCTGTGATATTCCTCTACTGACTGCTATTTCTTGTTGTTTAAGATTACTGTTTAACACACGTCTGAGATATTCCTCTACTGACTGCTATTTCTCGTTGTGTAAGATTACTGTTTAACACAACACTGAGATATTCCTCTGCTGAATGCTATTTCTCGTTGTGTAAGATTACTCTGTAACACAAGTCTGTGATATTCCTCTACTGACTGCTATTTCTTGTTGTTTAAGATTACTGTTTAACACACGTCTGAGATATTCATCTGCTGAATGCTATTTCTTGTTGTTTAAGATTACTGTTTAACACACGTCTGAGATATTCCTCTACTGACTGCTATTTCTTGTTGTTTAAGATTACTGTTTAACACACGTCTGAGATATTCCTCCACTGACTGCTATTTCTCGTTGTGTAAGATTACTGTGTAACACAAGTCTGAGATATTCCTCTACTGACTGCTATTTCTCGTTGTGTAAGATTACTGTGTAACACAAGTCTGTGATATTCCTCTGCTGAATGCTATTTCTCGTTGTGTAAGATTACTGTGTAACACAAGTCTGAGATATTCCTCTGCTGAATGCTATTTCTCGTTGTGTAAGATTACTGTGTAACACAAGTCTGAGATATTCCTCTGCTGAATGCTATTTCTCGTTGTGTAAGATTACTGTGTAACACAAGTCTGAGATATTCCTCTGCTGAATGCTATTTCTCGTTGTGTAAGATTACTGTGTAATACAAGTCTGAGATATTCCTCTGCTGAATGCTATTTCTTGTTGTTTAAGATTACTGTTTAACACACGTCTGAGATATTCCTCTGCTGAATGCTATTTCTCGTTGTGTAAGATTACTGTGTAATACAAGTCTGAGATATTCCTCTGCTGAATGCTATTTCTCGTTGTGTAAGATTACTGTTTAACACACGTCTGAGATATTCCTCTGCTGAATGCTATTTCTCGTTGTGTAAGATTACTGTGTAACACAAGTCTGAGATATTCCTCTGCTGAATGCTATTTCTCGTTGTGTAAGATTACTGTTTAACACACGTCTGAGATATTCCTCTGCTGACTGCTATTTCTCGTTGTGTAAGATTACAGTGTAACACACGTCTGAGATATTCCTCTACTGACTGCTATTTCTCGTTGTGTAAGATTACTGTGTAACACAAGTCTGAGATATTCCTCTGCTGAATGCTATTTCTCGTTGTGTAAGATTACTGTGTAATACAAGTCTGAGATATTCCTCTGCTGAATGCTATTTCTCGTTGTGTAAGATTACTGTTTAACACACGTCTGAGATATTCCTCTGCTGAATGCTATTTCTCGTTGTGTAAGATTACTGTGTAACACAAGTCTGAGATATTCCTCTGCTGAATGCTATTTCTCGTTGTGTAAGATTACTGTGTAACACAAGTCTGAGATATTCCTCTGCTGAATGCTATTTCTCGTTGTGTAAGATTACAGTGTAACACAAGTCTGAGATATTCCTCTACTCACTGCTATTTCTCGTTGTGAAAGGTTACTTTGTAACACACGTCTGAGATATTCCTCCACTGACTGCTATTTCTCGTTGTGTAAGATTACTGTTTAACACACGTCTGAGATATTCCTCCACTGACTGCTATTTCTCGTTGTGTAAGATTACTGTGTAACACAAGTCTGAGATATTCTTCTCCTGACTGCTGGAACAGTGCCCATTATACACTTGTCGTTATTTTACAATGTTTATGTGTTCGCATTTAATGTCTCACACTAAATAATAATAATAATAATTGTGTTCATCATGCCATTGGGTACAATACTTCAATTCATCGGAATTTGTTGCAAGATGGAGTGGAGCTCTTTATGTTTGTTCGCTGGGGAACTAACATCGGAGCAGGTCTCTGATATCTTATTATGGATATGGTGGAACCACTCAGCGACTGTTGTATGATAGGCAATAATGCAAAACGTTCTTCAACCAAAGGCATGTTTCAAATTATTATTATTATTATTATTATTATTATTATTACTAGCGGACCCGTGCTAGAACTCTCGCGTAATGGGTTCTGTGCGCCCTATGTGTACACACTACCCACACAGCTCTATTGCTATGCGGGATGTACGAGATACTGTTCTGGCAGGGACTATAGTCTTGTTTATTTGTTTAAAAACACTTTATAAGCAAATAAATATATTTCCGTTGACTTCTCAAGAAATGCACGATTCCTCCTGTACTATTGAGACGATTTGGAACATCTTGGTACAAACCACAACTTCTAACTCTCTCTGATTTAGGAGCTTGAGTTTTGTGAAGCATACACCTTAACGGATTATATAATAAGATTGCTCTTAACTCTCAATTGTAAACACATACAAGCCGTTTGACTAAGTTAAGATTATAGCCGCAATCTTGGATTTTGAAGGCCGCTGGTTGGTTGGTTGGTTCCTTAGTTTAGGGGCTGCAACAACGCGGTCATGTAGCCCCGTGTACTTTGGGTGTGTGTAGAATTTGTGTGATAACCGGTGTTAATTGTGATGGCTGTATTAGTGTGTGTTATCTGTGATTCAGGTAGAAGGAATGCAGACGATTAATGTTTTCAAGTAGTTCCTACTCTTGCTTCCAAATGTGACCGTCCACGACACCTAGCTGCGGACGTGGCTACTAAATCCCATCGTGGTCAGCAGCTAGCGGCGAACGTTGGAACTAATATAGCGTTATCAAACTAACCTACAAATTTTAGCTTCCACAAGTGTAGTTAGTGGAAGGATGTTTTTCATGCCATAAATCTATGGCATGGGACCGCCGGCTTTACTAATTCCCCTCCAAAGAAAGGCTTACTGAGGGAATTTAACACTCTTAAAAAATCCGACGACTTCGGCTGGGTTTGAACCCGCTATCTTGGGCATAGTAGCTCAGCATGCTACCAACTACGCCACCGAAGCCGCATATTTTGAAGGCCAACAATGACACTCGGCCGAGAATTGCTAATTAGTTTATAATGGAGATAATTGATGTGGTTCGCACTTTCGTTATTGTTTTGTTTTCTCTTTAATGTAATTACAAATTAAAGTGCAGTAATGAGGTGACCTAGAAAGTTTCATTATCAAGTTGAGCATCTCACTTTCACACTCTGGGCTATATCACGCACCAAACACTTTCCTCACTACTTTGCTTTCAGTCGGCGTCAGTTTTATTTCCATGGTGTGGCTTCGGTGGCGTAGTTGGTAGCATGCTGAGCTTCTATGCCCAAGATCGCGGGTTCAAACCCAGCCGAAGCCGTCGGATTTTTTAAAGAGCGTTAAAATTCCCTCAGTATGCCTTCCTTCGGAGGGGAAGTAAATCCGGCGGTCCCATGTCAGAGATTTATGGCATGTTAAAGAACCTTCCACTAATTACACCTGTGTGAAGCTAAATTGTATAGGTTAGGTATGTAAACAACGCTCTTAGGTTTCTACGTTCGTTGCCAAGAGCCGACCGCGGTGGCGTCTAGTAGCTAAGTTCTGAACAAGGCCTAATAGTCGTTGACGGTGGCGTTTGGCGGCAAAAGTAGGAACTATTTGAAAAATTCAAAGTTGCAGTCTGTACTTGAATTAAAACACAGTTACACACACTAATACAGCCATCACAATTTACGCTAGTTATCAGACAGATTGGAGCCTCCGTGGCTTAGGCGGCAGCACGCCGGCCTCTCACCGCTGGGTCCGTGGTTCAAATCCCGGTCACTCCATGTGAGATCTGTGCTGGACAATACGGAGGCAGACAGGTTTTTCTCCGGGTACTCCGGTTTT
The DNA here is from genome assembly GCA_946902985.2 of Meconema thalassinum. Lineage (NCBI taxonomy): Eukaryota > Metazoa > Arthropoda > Insecta > Orthoptera > Tettigoniidae > Meconema > Meconema thalassinum. The sequence continues at coordinate 56,843,863 of OX336401.1, read as the reverse complement.
CCCTGTCAAAATTTCATTCCAGCAACACTCTCCACTATCATTTCATTTCATCTGTCATTCATTTAATCATTGCCCCAGAGGAGTGCGTCAGGCCTCGGCAGCCGGCACAGTTCATATCGTCGCCGCTAGATGGGGGCTTCATTCATTCCATTCCTGACCCGGTCGAAGACTGGAAGCAGGCTGTGGATTTTCATCAGACAGATTCTACACACACTCACAGTACACGAGGCAACATGACAGCGTTGTCGCAGCCCCTACCTAACCTGAGGAACCAACCAACCAAAGTGTAAATAACAAAACGAATTTAGTTAGTAATTGTTGTTTTAAGGGGCGGAACTACGAGGTTATTTGCCACCAAACTTACAGTAGGCCTATATGCACAAAGTGGCTTATTGGTAATGTAAATTTAATGTTATTCAGTCGGTCGACAGGACTGTATTCAATTGTAACGGGTGGTTTCCTAATCCTGAAAAGAAATGTACACGAGATTAACAAGTAGTCACGTGAAGAACTAAATAGCCCATTTCCATACATCCTACTTATGCCAATTGGCTCTATCGATACAAATTTTGACTTTGATTGCTGAAATAGATTCCTAGATATTGAGATCCGTCTAAATATTTCGGATGGTCGCCATGTTAGATTTCACTATATGTAGGCCATAGAGTTATGTACTATTAGATGAGTATTATTGTGTAGGTTCATTATTCAAACGTTGACTTCGATCGCTTGATTAAGACACAAGAAATTAACACTTAATTTTAAAATTTCTACAATTGAACTACATTAGATGGCATTGCATTGCAATTTGTATAGCCGTTTGCTGTACCAAGTTTCACTGCGTTCGGTTGGTTAAATCGCGAGAAAATTATATTTAAATGTTTCAACTTCGCTTGGCCACCATGTTCGTTTTGTAGTTAACAGGATTCCGAGAGCCACATAGGTGAACTTCTAGTAGTGCCTTTTTATCAGCGTACAAAATGTCAGGGTGATGGGAGTACTAGTTTCGGAGATATAGGATGCCAGTGAAATATTTCGCACAACCGCAATGTTGGATTGGTGAGACGACCTAAAATTTGAAGGACACGGTCAGGGTCGGCCAAAATAGTACTTACTGAGTTTCATTGAAATCGCTCCAGACGTTTAGAAGTTATTACGGGGGTGGGCACACAAGGACGCACACACACACGGACAAATGGTGATCTCATAAGCCTGTTTTTTTTTTCATAAATGCAAACAAGCTAATAAATAGGCTACACTTGGATGACCAGTTTCGATCGCCAAGTGATCATCATCAGATCCTTGGCACTTAGGCTACTAAATCCATATCTACAAGTATGGGTGACTGGCTTTACCCGCCGCGAATATTGTAGTTGTAAAGAGTACGCTTAGCAACGTCTCAATCATGAATGCTGTGACTTATTTATAATTTAATTTTGAATAAGAAATAATAATTTGGTTTTCAAATATATCAAAGAATGTTTTGATTGCTCTGCTGTGTATGATTGGTGGTCAAATATTACCATTCCTGAAAATGTGGCAGTAATTAGTCTGGCGTCACATGGATTCGGCGTGTAATATAAGAACAGCACCTCCAATTAAATGCAGGTTTCCCGCTCTCAAAACCCCTTTAGGACCCGAATATCCAAATATCCTTTCTTAGTGGACGTTTTCGACATACAACGATCATATCCCCAAAATTTCATGATTCTAACTTCAATAGTTTAGGCTGGGCAATGATGAGTGAGTCAGTCAGGACACTTTCTTTCGCTTATTCCAGAATTTCACCCTCTCCATGGGCACCTTAAAATGGATTTAAGTAAAAATGGTCGAACACCTATTTACCTATTAGGTAGATTTCATTAGAAAGCTAACTATTGCAATGGGTACTGTACCCGTTCGTCCTGGGGATGCGATGACCCATCTGCTATAACATCACATCCCTGGAGTTCCAGGACAGAGCGGAGTTAAATGAACCTCTAGTCAAATAAGGAATGTGTCGGAAATTCAGCTGAGTTCTTGAAAAAGCAGTGGGTTTCACGAGACAAAGTATCTCTAGGGTCGTTACGGGCTTAAGTTAATAAAAATAATTCAAATATAAATGGGCGCCATCAACTGAATTCCTAGCAAAACCACTTCCTTTCCGGATAAGCCTTACTCAAGACAAGGAAAGAAAAAGGAACATCACACCATCATCAGATCACAACTAAGATAAAAACAAATTTATTTTACTTTGATAGTCAGACAGACATTTTAAATATAAATCCTACCTAAGAGTATGGTCGAATGCAAAGTTAAATTGTCATTGTCCAAAAAATCGAACCATCTCCTTTCTAATGCAAAATTATTTCAATCCACTTATCAAGAAAAATGTATAAAGTTCTCTTGGGTTCTCAGGATCACTGTCGCACTATGTCTTTCGTCACTGACATTTGTGAAACCTGAGACCTAATTCTCTTTAATTTAACATCAATGTGGATTTAATTAAGTTACTAATCTGCCTAAACATACACATATAATAATCACTCATGTTAAATATCACATAAATTATGGTTTGCATGGTATAATTTGAACGTAGAACATGTTAATCAAATGTTCCTAAACATTTACTAATTAATTAACATTATTTACATCGTCATTAATCTCTTATCTGTGAATTACAGAAAATTCAAATTCTCATTGGTCATCCTCATCATTATTATCAAATTAAATATTTCTCACATTAATTCTCACTTCAAAATTCCAAATATTCCTGTCAGAATCGTTAATTCATCACCATAACATCATTTAAATTCACATTTCAAGTTGCAATTCCTTCGAATCATCTCTCAATTAAATTTATTTAATTTCATATAAATTCATTAATCATCAGCTTCTTTAATTAATCATCACCTTCTAATTCAGTTATTCATCATCATTACAATCGTCTAATAATTCATTTCAATCAGTTTAATTAATTCAATCTTTAATTCATCCACTTATTTAATTCATCGATTTATTTCAAAATTTAATTTATCAACTTATTTAAATTTCAATCATCTGGTTATTTAATTTTATTATTTCATCTAGTCATTCTGATTTTTATTTCATTAGGTCATTCTGATTTTTATTTCATTAGGTCAGATCGTTAATATGCTTAAATCTCAGATTATTATTTCATTAATTATTAATTTCAGAAAATCTTGTATTATCAACTTCATTTATTTGTTTAATTTCCTAACAAATTGTTTAATAAGGTTTATAGAACGTTGTCTTACAGTTTTATTACTTCCAAGTTATATCTCGTATTTAATTATCATGCCAAAAATATTATTGTCTCCACGACATCACGTTGGATCTAACTATCCACAACGACATTATATTTCTTCAATATTCCAAATATCACATTTGAATATAAGAATTGCTACAAAAACTCCATAAATATTCAGCACATACAGCATGAATTTCAACAAATACGCTAGACTGGGTATAACGACCTCATGTCCGCTTCAAAATACATTATCAACGTTGCAACTATCAAATGGCAAATTCCACAAAATGCCTATCACAGACTTCATTTAACCACGTTGCATGATCTACAAAAATATATAAATGGCTTCAAATTATTAACGCACATAATCTCCAATGACTGTAATTATTCTGATCATATCTAGACAACTTCTTAAACAATTGGAAAAACATTACTTCAGTAATTTAATATTTGCTTTCAAATAGCATAAATTCTCTTTCACAAGTTTCATAATTCACATCGTAGAAAAACACCAATGTGCTATAATCTCTAACATCAAAATCTGCAATACTGATCTGCCTTAAAATAATTATGACCATTAATGATTAATCTTACAAGATTAAATTACTTTAAATCCTTCTCAAAGGTATCAAACACAATTATAAAAATCATCAAAGCATCAGCTGTAATAGCTGTTAAACTGAAATTACTCTCAAAAGAGTATAGCAACAAAATATTGGATTGGCAAACAAGAATTACTAAATGCAATCCTGTTGACATTTATCGTTACTTTATTTAACAAAATTTCGACTGATATGTGACTAGTAGTTCCTTGTTTAATTCACTTACATCTCGTGTACATTCGGATGATAAAATGAGTTCCTCAGTGGCGAGTAAGATGTGTAACCACCGTGCAATCGTATAAATACGAAGGACCTCGCCCCGTCGACTTGGATGATAGTTCCCTAAACGATGGGTAAGGCGAGTACCACCATACAATCGTATAAATACGACAGACCCCATCTCGTGGACTATATGAGTGAATGTACCAGAAAGGAATCAACAAGTTTCTAGTTGTCATATAAAAGCGACGTTCATTCACTAAAGTGAATAACTTCTTAATATCTCCAAACAATCCAATGGAAAAAATCCCTACTGATGAATAATACACACTCGCTAGTATGCAATGAACTGACGAAGTAGTTTCTGATAATCAATTGCAGATCACGAGTTCGAAATACTCGCTACACAAAAAAAAAAACTATCCATGAAAAATATCCTAGCTGGAAAAATGTCTATAAGACCAAACATCTTCTTAATAAAGTCAAACAACGGTGAGAATATCGAATAATGATGCCTGCCATATCATATGGTCACTCCATATTCTAGCAAATTCGAAGTATATAAATTCAAACCATGTCTTAATAATCAAATCACTCCTATTAGAAAAATATACATGTGTGCCCAGTATTCATGAAAATAATCGTATCAGGTAGATAGAACTCTTACAATACCTTTCATTATCAGTTGTAATATAATTTCCAAGATCGTCGATTTTCCCTACCTAAAGATTTCTCATAAGATCGGCGTGAATATCATTTCATCCATGAAATGATGATTTCCTTCGAAATCCCAAGCGAATCAGCTGTTGGACTCCTCTCGTCAGGAACCGAATCCATCGCTCTGTGGTGCCATCTTGTCTCTATTCACGTTTACTCGATCATGTTGAACCTCGAATTACCCATAGCGGATATCGTCCAACTCCTTCTCGAAAAGTTCATGGTAACAGCGGACCCCCTACTCTTCTTCTAATATACGCCACTGTTCCGATAAATGTTCAGTTTGAGAATTGTAAGTCCTCTCTCAACTTACTGCGAAGTTCTATTTGAGTAAAATAAAAATTTTACTAGATAGTGTTCCAGATTACGATACACCCTGTATCTGTCTATAATTTGTAATCCATGAAAATGGCATAAGATAAAAATCTTATAAATGCACGCTGTAATGTTCATCAGAGCCTATGCTAAACATTCAGTTTACTTGAAATAGTAAAAAGTCGCTTTGAATGTATTATATAACAGCATGGTTATAATGTTAAATGTGAAAGCCTGTGTTCGAACAACGTCGAAATGAAGCTTGAAACAAAGTCTTCATATGCGATCAGTGCGGTTTTGAAATACCCCGGCTATCCACAATTGTCCTCTCGGCTAGCCCGGCTGGATCGATGACCCGCTCGGCCTCTGTTGCTCGGTGATGCGAGAAAAGTCGCCTACACTTGCCGTGACGGCTTACGTGTGTTGCGTGACCTTCAATGCCCGTCTCGCTGTGCTATAGGACTGCTCTGTACTGCTCGCCTCGTTGAGCCTAACTGAACTGCTAAGCGCTGCGTCCCAGCTTATGAGTTCCGAGCGGCACGTGGCTGATTCTCCCCCACCACAGTGCTCCCACGTCACGAAGATAGTCTCGAACCCGACTCCTCTCGGCTGTTCTGTTATACAATAACTTATTTCCATAAAATTATTTCCACATATAATTCATGTCATATATACTCTTCTAAGTTGTTTTAACTTATTATAATCCCATATATATTTCAATAAAACTTCACATCTTTATTAATAATTCTATCTTCTCACAGATTTCAATGCCTCCTTGATTCTTGACCTCCTACGTCATCTTGGCTTTCTTCTTGACGCGATCGATGCGCTATCTTATCTGAATGCTTCCCAAAACTTCAACTACAGCTTAATGTCAGCTGGCGTAGCCGATAGCCTAAAATAGGTATCGGGTACATCTCTCCCGTACATCTCCTTTTTTTTTTTTATCAGGATTGAGAAAAAAAATACACTCTCAGGCATTCAATATATTATACATGTACACGATAGCTCTACAATTTCCTTTACTCAGCATGATGGTACTTTCTTGAAGCTCTATAATGATGATTTCCAATGATTAACGTCTTGATTCTGTGTTATTCTGACGTTTATTCCTTCTGTCTTCACTCGTGCTGGCTCGATTGACATCTCTCACTGTCTCTTCGAGTGGTGCACTAGGCTGTCTATCCTCTTGTCTTGACCTTTCATGTCCACGATTTTCCCTTCTGTCGTTATGATCGTTTCTTCGGCCTTCCTGTCGGTCGTTTCCATTAAACTGTTGACCTTGGTTCCAGTTATTCCTTCCCCGATATCTGTTATTATACCGATTCCTGTCCTGATACCTGGAATTTTGGTTATAATTCCTATACCGGCTATCTCTCGCTTCTTGATCGTATGGCCTTTCATATGGTCCTCTATATCGATCATTTCCTCTTGCATTACGGATATTTCCTCGATTCCCATCGTTCCGTCGGTTTTCCCAGGAATCCCTTCTATCCGTTTGAACTGCATTGTCCACGACTACCGCGTTTACTTCTTGCGTGTTTCTGTTGTCGTTTCGATTACTTCTCGGTGTAACCTGTGCGCTCGTATAATCCAATCGCCTCAATATATCATCATAATGTTCCAGCGTATTGGCTCCCGATGCTATCAAAGATCGCTGTACCTCTATCGGTAACTGTCGCGCTATAGCTTGCAAAAGCTCTTCTTCTGGCAATGGAGGAATAAGGAACTGTAATTTAGCCAGCTGTGACGTGAAGTAGTTGGCGTAATGCGTCGGATGTGACGTAGAATAGCGTTTAGAGTACATCTCCGCTCTTACGTTGAGTTGATCCTCGGCACTCCAGAATCTCCTCAAGAAAGCCATGGCAAATTGCTCCATGTTCGCAAAGTTGCTTCTGAACGCTCTAAACCACGTAAGTGCAGATCCATCTAAGGCGCGTTCTACTATCCTTAGCTCTCTTTCTTTGGCTACCCTGTGTTCCGCCATGTAGTCTCGAATATCTCGCAGAAATTCTACTGGTGTAACACCTGTATTTCCCGAAAACTTTCTCGGTTTGTCATCTAGGTTCCTTATAATTGTGACTGGACCTGAATATCGTTCACTTGGACTCGACGTACTCCTACTCGAACTTGGATTCTCCTGCGGGGTTGAACTGACCCTTTCGAATGTCACATTCGGTTGCATTTGACGGTCTTCTACCATGCTCGTGTCTTGATTCGTCATACTGCGGTCTATCGCTGTTTGATTCATCAATGTTTCCCCTGATGTTACATTATGACTGGTGAAACTGTTAACTATGGATTCTAGTTTCGTCATCCTGTCTTCTGCTAATCTCTTGACCTGAGTCTTCAACTCATCTAACGATGTAACGTCCTGCGTCTTGTTACTTTCGTCTAGATCGTTCCTCAACTTGTCAATCTTTCCTTCGCACGTGTTCTTCACTAACGCGACTTGTTCTTTCAACAGATCAACATCTGTTCTAAATAGTGTTGAATCTAATTTCATCGCTTCCTTGCTTTCCGTAAACCTAACTTCTAAGTTTGCCATACCTGCGATTAATTTTTCATCTAACCCGTCCCGTTTCTCTTTTGCTTCGGCATCGACCTCATTATATCGTTCCTCAACAATTGCTCCGACTCTATTTTTAAATAAAGTTAAGTTTTCGTTAACCTTTTGCTCTATATCGTCGTCTATCTTTCTAATATCCTTCTGCAATTGATTTTCTAACGACTTTATATTAGAATTGACCTCTCCCAAGACTTCATCTTTAATGGTCCCAATTACTGTCTTCAAATCTTTTATTTCGTTACCTAGATTCGTTTCTAGACCCTTAATCTTAGTCTCGAAAGATACTTCGGTAGACCAATCTTGAATTTTTCCTACATCTGCCACTAAACCATCGATGTCGAATCTCAACTTCGATACATCTGACTTAATGTCTTTCTGTATGGTCATAACGTCTGTTCTTAAAGTAAAAATATTTTCTTCCCCTCTATTTTCTAACTCGATAATATTTTTCCTTAATATCTGAACATTTTCCTCTCCTTTCATGTTTACTGCAATGATGTCTAATTGTAAAGTTTTCAACATCTCATTGTTCTTCAAAGTTAAACTATTCTCTAATCTGGTTAACTTATTTTCTAATTCAGTATTAGTTTCTTCACTACGAGACTGCAATTTCTCTTCCAGTGACTTAAAATTGTCTTCACTATTTGACTGTAGCCTAGTCTCTAATAACATCAACTCATCTTTGCTATTTGACTGTAGTCTAGTCTCTAATGATTTCAAATTATCGTTTAGATTACCTTCGTTACTAGCCTGTAACAATTTTAAATTCTCTTCATTACTAGCCTGTAATGATTTTACATTCTCTTTACATTTAGCTTCTAATCTAGCTTCTGAATTATTAATTTGTTCTTTAACTTCAGTTTCCATCTTAGAAATGGTTTCTGCAATTCCAGACATACCCGTCTGTAACTCTCCTAACACCTTCGCTAAATCCTCTGGCAACATAATTATATTTCAATATAGAATTATATAGAGACGTTAGACAACAACACATCGCAATGTCTCAATTCCTGCATTCACTTGGGTATAGGGAAAAATATCTTATAACTAACATGATATTACTAATACGATTAACATGAACACTGGATTGGGCACACAAGTACATTGTCTGACTAAGTATAATAAATTTTGTAACACACTTAAATGAACTTGAGATCAATCTCTCAGTAATCTAAATCTGATGTGATTCCATCGAATTAACAAAATCGAAAAGCCCCACTAGTTGGATAAAGCCAATTCTCCCTCTCTCTCTGTACCCGTTCGTCCTGGGGATGCGATGACCCATCTGCTATAACATCACATCCCTGGAGTTCCAGGACAGAGCGGAGTTAAATGAACCTCTAGTCAAATAAGGAATGTGTCGGAAATTCAGCTGAGTTCTTGAAAAAGCAGTGGGTTTCACGAGACAAAGTATCTCTAGGGTCGTTACGGGCTTAAGTTAATAAAAATAATTCAAATATAAATGGGCGCCATCAACTGAATTCCTAGCAAAACCACTTCCTTTCCGGATAAGCCTTACTCAAGACAAGGAAAGAAAAAGGAACATCACACCATCATCAGATCACAACTAAGATAAAAACAAATTTATTTTACTTTGATAGTCAGACAGACATTTTAAATATAAATCCTACCTAAGAGTATGGTCGAATGCAAAGTTAAATTGTCATTGTCCAAAAAATCGAACCATCTCCTTTCTAATGCAAAATTATTTCAATCCACTTATCAAGAAAAATGTATAAAGTTCTCTTGGGTTCTCAGGATCACTGTCGCACTATGTCTTTCGTCACTGACATTTGTGAAACCTGAGACCTAATTCTCTTTAATTTAACATCAATGTGGATTTAATTAAGTTACTAATCTGCCTAAACATACACATATAATAATCACTCATGTTAAATATCACATAAATTATGGTTTGCATGGTATAATTTGAACGTAGAACATGTTAATCAAATGTTCCTAAACATTTACTAATTAATTAACATTATTTACATCGTCATTAATCTCTTATCTGTGAATTACAGAAAATTCAAATTCTCATTGGTCATCCTCATCATTATTATCAAATTAAATATTTCTCACATTAATTCTCACTTCAAAATTCCAAATATTCCTGTCAGAATCGTTAATTCATCACCATAACATCATTTAAATTCACATTTCAAGTTGCAATTCCTTCGAATCATCTCTCAATTAAATTTATTTAATTTCATATAAATTCATTAATCATCAGCTTCTTTAATTAATCATCACCTTCTAATTCAGTTATTCATCATCATTACAATCGTCTAATAATTCATTTCAATCAGTTTAATTAATTCAATCTTTAATTCATCCACTTATTTAATTCATCGATTTATTTCAAAATTTAATTTATCAACTTATTTAAATTTCAATCATCTGGTTATTTAATTTTATTATTTCATCTAGTCATTCTGATTTTTATTTCATTAGGTCATTCTGATTTTTATTTCATTAGGTCAGATCGTTAATATGCTTAAATCTCAGATTATTATTTCATTAATTATTAATTTCAGAAAATCTTGTATTATCAACTTCATTTATTTGTTTAATTTCCTAACAAATTGTTTAATAAGGTTTATAGAACGTTGTCTTACAGTTTTATTACTTCCAAGTTATATCTCGTATTTAATTATCATGCCAAAAATATTATTGTCTCCACGACATCACGTTGGATCTAACTATCCACAACGACATTATATTTCTTCAATATTCCAAATATCACATTTGAATATAAGAATTGCTACAAAAACTCCATAAATATTCAGCACATACAGCATGAATTTCAACAAATACGCTAGACTGGGTATAACGACCTCATGTCCGCTTCAAAATACATTATCAACGTTGCAACTATCAAATGGCAAATTCCACAAAATGCCTATCACAGACTTCATTTAACCACGTTGCATGATCTACAAAAATATATAAATGGCTTCAAATTATTAACGCACATAATCTCCAATGACTGTAATTATTCTGATCATATCTAGACAACTTCTTAAACAATTGGAAAAACATTACTTCAGTAATTTAATATTTGCTTTCAAATAGCATAAATTCTCTTTCACAAGTTTCATAATTCACATCGTAGAAAAACACCAATGTGCTATAATCTCTAACATCAAAATCTGCAATACTGATCTGCCTTAAAATAATTATGACCATTAATGATTAATCTTACAAGATTAAATTACTTTAAATCCTTCTCAAAGGTATCAAACACAATTATAAAAATCATCAAAGCATCAGCTGTAATAGCTGTTAAACTGAAATTACTCTCAAAAGAGTATAGCAACAAAATATTGGATTGGCAAACAAGAATTACTAAATGCAATCCTGTTGACATTTATCGTTACTTTATTTAACAAAATTTCGACTGATATGTGACTAGTAGTTCCTTGTTTAATTCACTTACATCTCGTGTACATTCGGATGATAAAATGAGTTCCTCAGTGGCGAGTAAGATGTGTAACCACCGTGCAATCGTATAAATACGAAGGACCTCGCCCCGTCGACTTGGATGATAGTTCCCTAAACGATGGGTAAGGCGAGTACCACCATACAATCGTATAAATACGACAGACCCCATCTCGTGGACTATATGAGTGAATGTACCAGAAAGGAATCAACAAGTTTCTAGTTGTCATATAAAAGCGACGTTCATTCACTAAAGTGAATAACTTCTTAATATCTCCAAACAATCCAATGGAAAAAATCCCTACTGATGAATAATACACACTCGCTAGTATGCAATGAACTGACGAAGTAGTTTCTGATAATCAATTGCAGATCACGAGTTCGAAATACTCGCTACACAAAAAAAAACTATCCATGAAAAATATCCTAGCTGGAAAAATGTCTATAAGACCAAACATCTTCTTAATAAAGTCAAACAACGGTGAGAATATCGAATAATGATGCCTGCCATATCATATGGTCACTCCATATTCTAGCAAATTCGAAGTATATAAATTCAAACCATGTCTTAATAATCAAATCACTCCTATTAGAAAAATATACATGTGTGCCCAGTATTCATGAAAATAATCGTATCAGGTAGATAGAACTCTTACAATACCTTTCATTATCAGTTGTAATATAATTTCCAAGATCGTCGATTTTCCCTACCTAAAGATTTCTCATAAGATCGGCGTGAATATCATTTCATCCATGAAATGATGATTTCCTTCGAAATCCCAAGCGAATCAGCTGTTGGACTCCTCTCGTCAGGAACCGAATCCATCGCTCTGTGGTGCCATCTTGTCTCTATTCACGTTTACTCGATCATGTTGAACCTCGAATTACCCATAGCGGATATCGTCCAACTCCTTCTCGAAAAGTTCATGGTAACAGCGGACCCCCTACTCTTCTTCTAATATACGCCACTGTTCCGATAAATGTTCAGTTTGAGAATTGTAAGTCCTCTCTCAACTTACTGCGAAGTTCTATTTGAGTAAAATAAAAATTTTACTAGATAGTGTTCCAGATTACGATACACCCTGTATCTGTCTATAATTTGTAATCCATGAAAATGGCATAAGATAAAAATCTTATAAATGCACGCTGTAATGTTCATCAGAGCCTATGCTAAACATTCAGTTTACTTGAAATAGTAAAAAGTCGCTTTGAATGTATTATATAACAGCATGGTTATAATGTTAAATGTGAAAGCCTGTGTTCGAACAACGTCGAAATGAAGCTTGAAACAAAGTCTTCATATGCGATCAGTGCGGTTTTGAAATACCCCGGCTATCCACAATTGTCCTCTCGGCTAGCCCGGCTGGATCGATGACCCGCTCGGCCTCTGTTGCTCGGTGATGCGAGAAAAGTCGCCTACACTTGCCGTGACGGCTTACGTGTGTTGCGTGACCTTCAATGCCCGTCTCGCTGTGCTATAGGACTGCTCTGTACTGCTCGCCTCGTTGAGCCTAACTGAACTGCTAAGCGCTGCGTCCCAGCTTATGAGTTCCGAGCGGCACGTGGCTGATTCTCCCCCACCACAGTGCTCCCACGTCACGAAGATAGTCTCGAACCCGACTCCTCTCGGCTGTTCTGTTATACAATAACTTATTTCCATAAAATTATTTCCACATATAATTCATGTCATATATACTCTTCTAAGTTGTTTTAACTTATTATAATCCCATATATATTTCAATAAAACTTCACATCTTTATTAATAATTCTATCTTCTCACAGATTTCAATGCCTCCTTGATTCTTGACCTCCTACGTCATCTTGGCTTTCTTCTTGACGCGATCGATGCGCTATCTTATCTGAATGCTTCCCAAAACTTCAACTACAGCTTAATGTCAGCTGGCGTAGCCGATAGCCTAAAATAGGTATCGGGTACAGTACCATGTTTCGACTTCCGGAAAATTTCGACATATCTTCGCGTTTCATACCCCCCAGACCCCAAAACCACCGTCAGTTCAAAAGTTTATATATAATTTATGTATATATGTATCTATCTATCTATATCAGTTTCTTGTGGACACGATAACTGCCGTAATGTTACACCAATCACTTTGAATTTTTTACATAATATGTATCCCTATAAAATCTCGGTCGAGTTCGTTAATGAGCAAAATCGGTTGAAGGGGGTAAAAATGGGGGTCTTTTTTCGAAAAAGTGAAATATCACTATAACTCTCTTAATATGTGAAATATCGAATCCCTTCAAAGTTCATATTATGTGTCGGATAAGTGCCAAAAATTTATGTTTAAAAAGTATTTTGGTATCACCAACCATTGAACAATGGGGTGGAAAAAGTGGGTTTTTCGGAAAACATTAATCATATCTCTCTTAATATCAAAACCGTACAAAATGGACGATATTCCCCTAATAATTACCTAAAACTTTTGTTTGAAAGAATTTTTGATACAGCCCACCATTACGCCAAGGGATGAGAAAAATGATTTCGGAATTAGAAGAAAATGCCAAGTCATCAGACGTTACCATGACAACGCTTCTAAATTGATGAGGGATGAGCTATCAGAGGTTGCCATGACAACGAGATCACATTCAATTTCCATCTGACTATGTGGGAAGCGGCTTTGGTGACGTAGCCTAGCTGGTAGCATGCTGAACTTCTTTGCCCAAGGTCGCGGGTTCAAAGCCGGCCGAAGTCGTCGGATTTTCAAAGAGCGCTGAAAATCCCTCAGTATGCTATCCTTCAGAGGGAAAGTCCAACGTTCGTTGCAAGTCACTGGTTGCGGCGGCATCTAGTAGCCAAGTTCACAGCTAGGTGTCGTTGACGGTATATTTGGTACCAACATTAGGAACTACTACTTGAAATTGACCGTCTGCAGTCCTTACCTGAATTACAGACTGATAGAGCCATCAAAATTAACACCGTTTATCAGACAGGTTCTACACACACACCCAAAGTACACGGGGTTTCATGACCACGTTGTCGCAGCCCTAAACTGAGGAATCGACCAACATCTCTGCGGGAGATAAAATTTGACGTGAAGAAGTAACAGACTGTTAGATAGTTACACATCAGTTCCAAACCTTGCATAAGGACGGTGTGACCACAAGTATAAAAATGGACCCCAAACGACAAGAAGGTTACGGTCCCCCTAAGACAATAAAATGTTAAAAATATGCATAGTAAGACGAAAGAAAAGTTAATTGAGCTCCAATTACATTGTAAAATACTTTCTCGCAATAAATGAGGTCTGATCCTTCTACGAAAACCTGCATATTTTGCCTATTATAGCCTATCCCCTAGTTTTCCCGGTGAAATCTACCTCGGCCTTCCGGCGGGCCGAGATGAATTTTTTTAATATGTTTTTCCCCCCTGAATTTCAAACTTCTCGCCTATGTCGTTTAAGAGATACACGCCCCGTTAGGAATCCTTAATCCCTCACTTTTCACCCCTTTCACCTCATAATATACACCACATCGAAAAAATCTTAGACACATGTCTGATTATTTTTAATGATTAGCGCTGAGTATCATATCCCCAAACGAAACCACTCGTGAGATATTGCTATTCAATGAAATGCAGGTTCAAACTTCTTTACACCCTTTTAAAACCTGAATATTAAAAAAATTCATGGTTTTATCTTCGATAGTTTTGGCTGGGCGATGATGATATTTACAATATACAGCCTACACTTATTTAGGTGCATCAGTAGATAAACAACTTGTGAAGATTTGTTGGATATATGTGATTTTTTGGTTAAGATACCGATAGTGGTGATTGACCATCAAGTTTGCTTGCTTAGTGCGATTGTTATTAAATGGTCAGGTTATTGTGGATTGTGCACTTAGCTGATTGAGTGATATGTGGTTCGTTTCTGCGCAGCTACCACCTCCCCCTGCCTGTACTGAACTGGAAGGTATTTCCTGTTTTGTTATGTTATCTTTACCTCCTTGGCTTTCCCCCCCCCCACATTCCTAACTGCCTGTAGCTTGCCACGATGGGTAAGTGGTTATCATGTCGGATTACTAACCCCAAGCTTGCAGGCTCGCTCCTGGACGTGGTAAGTAATTTTTTTAAAGGTGGCAAAAATTACGACACGCATGTCATACGATGTTGGCATGTCAAATAACCCATTTGAATTCAGTAGGTCGTGTTCAAAATGGCAAAATTAATTTCGGGAGTTTCCGCCAACACAAAGTTTCTCATTTCTCTACGAAAAAATAAAAAATAAAAAGACTGATAGTCAGTCTGAAAGACTAGACTTTATATAATTTTAAATGCTACAAATGCTGCGTGAACTCAAATTCCGTTAGCAAGTGCAAACCAAGGTCAAAGGAGGTAGCTGGCTGGATGACGTCACGCTCACCGGAGCGCGCGGGGAAAGGAGAAGGCTCAAGCAGTACTAATGACGTCACACACCTCAGTGCATTCTCGGTACATTTCGTCCCGTCACCGTATCGTAACGCCAGATCCCAGCGTAACGACGAAGTCGACAAGATCATTTAAAATTATAAAAGCGCTATAGTGTTCAAGGAGCTTAGATATCTAACCTCCTTGACTTTCATAGTGCCTCGACGAAACAACAAAATTCGACATGCACGCTGCCCTCTGGGTGCAAATAACAAAGCTTGCACACAGCACCCGAGGCCATACGATATTACTATATTATAACTGCCTGTGTTTGTCGAGCAATGTAACATACTTGCTGCCAAGTCTAGGACATCCTAATATGGTGTATGCTACTGTATCCAGCACATCACCCTCACCTACTGTCGACCAAAATATTATGTGCACTCGAGTTTGAAGGTTGTTTGTGAAGTAACCAGTAGACCTACATAAAATCCAATAACATCATCATTTTCGTCGTTCTATTGCACGTTAACTCATGTAGGTTTGGAATTTTTAATTTATATTTTAATATTTTTTTTATCTCAGTTGAAACACAAAAAGTGCCTGTTTTTAAGCGTGTTTCAACCGTGCGTCACATATAAGAATTATTATCTCACAAACCCATCATCAGATCGAATCCAAATTTTAACACAATATACATTGGAATGTTGTATAACTGGTTTATTAATTTTAAAATCTTGTGTGTTAAAGAACGAAAGTTGTTATCATTTTTGTAAGGTAACATTTTCTCAGCTCGGGGTCGTTGGAAAATGTAGTTCTTGGTTGCGTTGTAATCCTTATACATCAAAACGTTATGCTGTGTGACTGTGAAATACGTAAATTAATTCATTTATTTTATATCGGTTTGTATTCGTACGGGGAATTAAGACATGGTTCACCAGCTAGCCGCTCCGGGAAAGGCTGTACAGCGTTGCTGATATGGAGCCCATCACTTCCGAGCGAGGCGCGCCATGACGCGTGATGGAGCCCATCTTGCCAACGCTGTACAGCTTTTACCGGAGCGGCTAACTGGTGAACCAAGTCTTAACGCCCCGTACAAATACAAACCGATATAAAATAAGTGAATTAATTTACGTATTTCACAATCATACAGCATACCTTTTGATGTATAAGGATTACAACGCGACCAAGAACTACATTTTCAAACCACCCCGAGCCGAGAAAAAGTTACCTTACAAAAATGATAACAACTTTGCTTCTTGGACACATAAAATTTTAAAATTAATAAACCAGTTATACAATATTCCAATGTATATTGTGTTAAAATTTGGATTTGATCTGATGACGGGTTTGTGAGATAATAATTCATAAGTGTGACGCATGGTTGAAACACAGTTAAAAACGGGCACATTTTGTGTTCCAACTGCGATAAAAAATATTAAAATATAATTTAAGAATTCCAAACCTACATGACCTAACGTAAAATAGAACGACGAAAATGATGATGTTATTGGATTTTATGTAGGTCTATTGGTTACTTCACAAACAACCTTCAAACTCGAGTACACATAATATTTTGGTCGACAGTAGTACTTCCAGCGAAAAATATTTGAAGACTCCACGGGAAAAGCGGGGTAAGTCATATTCTGTAAATTTTTCAGGAGAGCAAATTTAAACTTTCAACACTAAAAATAAATACTTAAAACACCCCAATTGAGGGTAAGTAATGTAGTCCTTTTGCCAAATGTATTGCTTATAAAGGAAGTACATGTAACCAAAGTTAAATTATGAAAAATTGAGAGGATATGGGACGTTTTTTTTTTCGTTTCCACTAAAAATAAGAACCTCTGTATCTCGGTGACATTCCACTTTATTTGAAATTTATTTCAACGGATTTGTAGTAACAATGGATGGCCACTAGAATGCGCCAAAAACTCATTTTTGGAAAGAATAGACTTAGCCCGTTCTTTCTGTGGGGTCTTCATTTCCATTCCAATAAGATTTTTCAAATCTATAGTTTGCAGGCATACTTTACTGAAAGTGTTCAGAATTTGAATTTCATTTCAAAACACAATTTTGTAATTTCAAGCATTCAGTCATTGTATTTTGAAATTTGATCGAAAATAAACTCTGCATATACAGGATGGTCGGAAACAATGGGAAGCGGGTATACAGTATGACCGTTAGACGGTTGGCCAAACTGATAAATATTTTGAATAGAAATAGGTCGTCGATATCTCGCGCCGGTGTCATCTTATCAGCTGTTGCAGTTAGCCAATTAGATCGCTTCGCGAGTAAATTCAAATGGGCTTTGCTGGGCGGTGTTGCCAACTATACACGTAGCTCAAAACCGGCTTGAGAGCGCCAATGGAAGGAATGAATCATAGCCAGGGCATGGATTTGAACACTAACCTTTGGGTGGAGAGAATCGTGCCATAGCAACTGCGCTACGCTTCTGTGCCCAAGTGAACCGTTGCATGGTGACTACGTGAGTCAAGTCCATGGCCCGCACGGTAGATCGCTGCGCTGCCGAGACAAATGATATTATTTATTTTTTAAAGTCAATTTTACCCTCCAGGTTGGTGGCTACCACGGACTCAGCGAGGGAACTCACCACTACCGCCCCTACGGGCAGTGTCCTAGAGCTGGGAACATCTGGTCGGATGGGATACAACTGGTGAGATGTGATCAGCACCTCGCCCAGGCGGCCTCACCTGCAAAGCGAACAGGGGCCTCATGAGGGAAGGGAGGAGGGGAAGATTGGGATGGATAGCCAAGGAAGGGGAAGGAGGCGGCCGTAGGAACCATCACGGCATTCACCCGAAGACGAAGGTGGGAAACCACGGAAAACCACTTCGACGATGGCTGAGGTAGGAATGGAACCCCCTCTACTCATTTGGACCACCCGAGGCTGAGTAGACCCCGTTCCAGTCCTCATACCACTTTTCAAATTTCGTGGCAGAGTCGGGAATCGAAGCCAGAACCTCCGGGGTGGCAGCTAACCATGCTGACCGCTACGCTACGGAGGCGACGACAAATGATAATAATAATAATAATAATAATAATAATAATAATAATAATAATAATATCGCATGGCCTCGAGAGCCGGGTGCAAGCTTTGTTAGTTGCGCCCAGGGGGCAACTTGCATGTCGAAGTTCGTCGTTCCTTGGAACGCTATGAAAGTCAAGGAGGTTCCATGATACTATAGCGCTTTCTAGTAGAGAATGGAGGAACTTTGTGTTGGCGGATAATCCCGAGATTACTTTTGCAATTATGAACTCGGCCTACTGAATTCAAATGGGTTCTTTAACATGCCAACAACGTATGTCGTGCATGTCGTGATTTTTGTCGCCTTTGAAAAATCACTTACCACGGCCAGGAGCGAACCTGACACGATAACCACTCACCCACCGTGCCAAGCAATAATAATAATAATGTTATTGGTTTTACGTCCCCTTTAATTACTCTGGCTTTTAGAGATGCCAGGGTGCAGGTATTTAGCCCCGAAGGAGATCTTTAACGTGCCAGTAATTCTACTGACACGACTCCCTTACATCTGCGCACCCTCAAATGCCAACTGACTACGCATTCACTCCACAAGTATCCAATCGTAGCAAATGAGCCTTTCAAAGCGCAGCAGTGACGAATTACACTCTCTTCTTCTTTCTCTTAGTATTTATCCCGCTTAATTCAACTTTGCTTGGCCGCCATATTCGTTTTGTACTTAACAAGTTTTTGAAAGTCTTATAGATAAAATTCCAGTGGTGCTCTTTATCTCCGTACAAAATTTCAGGGTGATACTGCTAATAGTTTCAGAGATATAGAATGACGGTGAAATATTTCACACAGCCGCCATCTTGAGGTTATCTAAACAATTGAACGAAGTTAGATGTCGGAGCATTACAATGTGTATAAACATATACTGTACCAAGTTTTATTGCGTTTGGTTGGTTTAAATCGCGAGAAACGTATATTTAACAGTCGCAAATTCGCTTGGCCGCCATGTTGGTTTTGTAGTTACCAGGTTTTCAAAAGTCACATAGGTGAACTTCTAGTAGTTCCCTTTATCACGGTACAAAATTCCAGGGTGATATCGGTAATAGATTCGGAGATATTGAATGCTGGTGAAATATTTCGCACAGCCGCCATGTTGGATTGGTGAGACGTAACAAAATTTTAAGGGCACGGTAGGGGTCGTCCGGGATAGTGCTATGAACTTACCTAGTTTAATTGAAATCGCTCCAGCCGTTTAGAAGTTATTAGGGGGCACACCATATATATATCTCTCTCTCTCACACACACACGCACACGGTGATCTCATAAGCCTATTTTTTTCAAAAATGAAAATAGGCTAAAAAATGAATCTGTTGACATCGAATATTGATTTAGGTATTAGGATGTCAGCTTTGAAAGCCTTTGTCTGGAGCGTGGCGCTCTATGGAAGTGAAACTTGGACTGTTGGTGCAGCAGAAAAGAGGAGAATAGAAGCGTTTGAAATGTGGTGTTACAGGAAGATCAGATGTGTAGATAAGGTTACAAACGAAGAGGTATTAAGACGAGTGGGAGAGGAGAGATGTTTCTGGCGACTGCTAATGATGATAAGAGATAGGTTGGTAGGACACATACTAAGACACCCAGAAATAGCAAGCTTAGTTATGGAAGGAAGGGTAGAGGACAAGAACTGTAGGGGTAGAACAAGGTTAGAATATGTTAAACAGATGTAGGGTGTGGTAGCAATGTAGAAATGGAAAGTTTAGCTCAGGACAGGGAGGCATGGAGAGCAGCATCAAACCAGTCAAAAGACTGAAGACTCAAACAACAACAACAACAACAACAACAACAACAGCACTTCGGCATGAAAATTCTCCGAAATTTGGCTTAAAGATTCAAGTATCTGCATCTTTGAAAACATAAACTGTCCTTATGACAGGTGGTTAACCCATGATGGGTTAAGGCTCTTCTCGAAGTTCTGATCCCTCCCTATATTATTCTGCTAAGGTCCCATTCCAGTTTTGTACCGAAAATAAGGTCCCATTAACACCAACCTACACATATGGGGTACCTACAGGTTCAGCATAACCCAATGCGTACGCGAAACGCAGTCACTTACTCTTTAAATGCCTCACAATTAAATAAATACCTTAAAACATGTATATTTACAATGAAAGAATGCAACACGGTAACCATGGTAACAGAGTCTCACAGGTCCATCTATTTCTGTAAGACGCAATGCAATTCCAATTATTACATTACTGTGAAAGTTTCCAGACGGTTATAAGGTTATCACTGAACGAAATTAAGCTGTAAAATTCATCAATACATACAGTATAATGCACTTAAGGGGGTCAAGGGGCACTCTAGAATTTTTTAACGCAATTTTCACATATGAGTGTGGTACGAAGGTCTTTTTAACCCGAATATAAATGTCTCCGAAACCACATTTAAAGGCCCTTAAATTAACAGTGTCTGTGATATTCCCAGAAATCTAACTTCGCTCTGATATACCTATTAAGGAATGACAAACCCCTAACCACTGCAACAGTAGCAGAATTGATCAAGTCTGATTATTCATACCAAGGATAAATCAGTCATAGCATTCATGATTGAGATTTTGCTAAGTGTACTCTTTACAACTAGAATATTCGCGGGCGAAGCCGCGACGAGTAATGCTAGTTTCATTAAAAAAATCGACAATTTGTATAAAAAGTGCGTTTAAACAAATAATGACAAAAGATTTATATATATATATATATATATATATATATAATTTTAAAAAATTATCTTGGAACACTAAATTAAGGCTCTTTCAAACAGTGCTCAAACCTGAAACTCTGTATGCGACAGATGAACAAGATTTGGTGATTTAGACAAATTAATTAGAGAAGACCGAAAAACGACTTCTGAGAAAAATACTGGGAGCTAAACGAAATAATAACGCAGAATATAGGTCAAGACCAAATACAGAGTTATATTTGAAATTTGAAAAATTAACTGATGTAATGAAAAAGAGAAGATTACAGTTTTTTCGGGCACATTTATAGAATCAAATATAGTAGAGTAACTAAACAGATCTTCAACTTACATCCTTCATTGAAATTGACAAAGATTTGACAAACGCCAGAATTCAGACAGACACAACAGAAAACATATCACTCTTCCTAGAAGCTATTCCAAAAGCAGAATTCCAAGAAAGAAAGAAAGAAAGAAAGAAAGAAAGAAAGTGGACTCAAGAGGAGAAAAATCGACACTCTAGAACAGTGCTAAGGGGTGCCGTGAGATATTGAGATAGCCCCCCTCCCTCCCCCCCCCCCACACACACTCTCCCCCCCCCCCCCCCCCACTCCCAAAAATAAAAATAAAATACCCTATACTTAAGCTATGTTTTGCTTCAACGGAGAGAGGAGTATCCTAACTTCATCATCATCATCATCTTGTACAGTTTCCAGCCCCAGGCTGGGTCTGTTTGGAACATAAGCCTCGCCACTTAGTTCTTTCTTCCCACCACCTCTCCGCTGTCACTCTGGTCCAGTCCTCGCCTCTCTTCTTGACACATTCCTCCACTCCTTTCAGCCATCTATCTCTTGGTCTTCCCCTTGGTCGTTTCTTCTGCATCTGCATCTCATGTATCCTCTTGGGAATCTTCTTCTCATCCATTCTCTTTAAGTGTCCATACCACCTCAGTCTTGATGTCTCAATCCTACCTTGCAAGGGCTCCTCTTTCACCCTTTCCCTGACCTTTTCATTCCTCACCCTGTCTCTTCTTGTTACTCCGATCCTACTTCGCAGGAACTTCATTTCACCTGCCTGTATTCTGCTTATGTCTCTTTTCTTCATTGTCCACGTTTCTGAAGCATAGGTCAGTATCGGGATATAGTAGCTTCTGTATAAGAATTCCTTGCTTTTTTGTGGGACATCTTTATTCCACACTAAGCTCCTAATGCTTCTCAGAAATGCTTCTGCCTGTCTGCCACGTTCCGTAATCTCTCCTAACTTAATGAAGAAAGCAATTAACACACTTGCCCTTTTTAACATCCTATCTATGCGAGTAATCTTTCTCTGCTATGGTGACAATAAAATCCAAAGCAAGAAATAGACTGAATAACCTTGAGGATGTTTTGCGTGTTTCATTGTCAACTGTAAGGCTCGATATCACGTGTCTGTGCTTTAAGCATCAATCACAAGTTTCACATTAATCATTTATCGAACAAAACTATTGATGTAGTTTTACTCAGTGACTACCGGGTGAGTTAGCCGTGGTCGTTACGGCATGACTGCTGGCAGTCGCTCACATCCGGGAGGCGATGAGGTTCGAATCCCCCCGCCGGCAACCTTGAAGATGGTCTTCTGTGGTTTCCCATCTTCCTTCCAGGCAAATGCCGAGGTTGGTCCCTAACTATAGGCCACAGCCGCTACCTTCCAACTCCTCGTCCTTACATTCCAACTTTCCTCCCCAACGGTACTTGTAGCTCACCCATTGAGTGTCCGACTCGAAGCAGCTACAAAAACGGCGAGCCGAACATGTCCTTGGACACTCCCGGCACTAAAAGCCATACGCTAAAAAAAAGTTCATCTTCGACCGCCAACTACCCGACTGCAGCAATGTAATAGCCAATCAGAGCAGGTCAGAAACCGACCTCACGTTGTTGTTTTGTGCCGTGTGCAAAGAGCATATAAGTGAAATACCTTCGCAACCCGTACCTTATTAATCTTAAATACACGGTACCAGTTACTAATAACAAAATGTCCGTACGTCTCCAAATCATCGATATTGCAAGTTTTGGGGTTATCGACAACGCCCCTGTGCACAAGGAATAAACGGATGTCACTGTATTATTTACTCCTAGCAGTCGTTAAGATTGCACATTGTGAATGGTTAGGTTGTCAACTACCAATTTCTGACTGCAGCTACCAAATGCCAACTACCAACTACCAACTGCGCATTGTGGATAGACTTTAACACAGCCGGTGCCACTGCAGCGCATGGCTGTCGTGACTGTGAGCCTCCATGGGTCAGAACCCAGGGCTGCGGTTCGGAGGAACATTATATAAGGGCAATAGAGTTATTATTATTATTACTAAGTTGGATGTGAGCTTTTGTAAGCCAGAATGTACATTTCTCAAGGAAATAAGACTGTTGGAGCCAGGATGTGTACAGAGGTCTGTAAATATTGATGGTACAAAAGGACACTTGGTCCGGTACTCTGTACTGTAGAGAGAGTAATTCATTGTCACAAGCTAGGCCAGAAATTGAACCCTAAAAGTCACGTAGACACGAGTACGGGCAGTCGCCGCTAGCTTAGGGAGCAGCACTTGCTAGGCACTGGGAGTGGAATGGACCACAAGTCTCAGTGGAAGGGAGAGATGGACTCGAGGTCATCTCTAGTTGGATATAATGGTATCCAAAATGGCGAGCGAGGGAGTAGCAAAGTAGCAGAGTCGCAGAGTGACAGAGGAGTAGCAGAGAATTGCAGAGTGGCAGAGTAGCAGTTGTTCTCACGCCTCCGTTCTTGCCAGGGTAACGTCGTAACGCGCGCGAGCAGAATTCAGCCTCGCGGAGACATGCTAGATGTCAAGTAGCAGTAAAGGATTAGTAGCGCTAATACAGACCTGCGTGCACTTCCAGCAGTAACTTCACATAATTTGTATATAGTGTATATACTTCGACTGCCAAAGGCATAATAAATTGGCAGTAGTTCAAGGGAAGTTCATCTTTTATTCCGGTAGTTCCGGGACTAGTCTACGAAACCTCAAGTTCCCTTATCTAGTAAACCGCTCGGCTAGAAGGGAAAATCATCGGAGGAGCTGTCAACCTGCCAGAACGTCTCACAGGCCAGGTAGGTCACGACAGACCAAAATTTTTGGCGTCAGAAGTGTAGGGTCCCGAGTTCGACGCACTGAACAGAGCAACTTCGGAGTAAAGAGAGAGATCGCGACATCGCAGAAGATTGTCCGATAAAGACCGCGACAACGCAGAAGATTGTCCGTCCGCGCATCCGCGTAGATCGTACCGAGTGCCGCGCAACGCAGAAGAGAGAAGAAGAAGCCTACTAAGCAGAAGGAGCCGTGCAGTAGCGAGCCGAGCCGCCAGCAGAGGGGAGAACCGATAAGCCGCAGTATCCAGTTATCAGAGACAACAAAGAAGAAGAAGTAGCCGCCAGGTAAGCTAACCTTATTATAATGGCAAGACAGACAAGTGCAGCTACCGGTGTCCAGGTAGAGGAGAGGTTAGCAGAAGTAGATACGGTAAGTACAAGTGGGCCTTTTGTATCAGTGACTGAAGGACATCGCCTGATAGGTCGGGAGTTCGATGGAACACAGCCCGACAGATTACGTGAGTTTGTGGCCAATGTAGACGCTGCTGTTCGCATGGTAAAAGACGATGATCAAGAGCTGTTCTTTAAGTATATCCTGACCAAAATCACGGGCAAGGCCCGAGATAAGTTGTTAGTCAGACGAGATATAAATCACTGGGAGGCTGCCAAGCAGGCATTAGGAGAATACTACGGATTTCAGGGCACATTAGACTTATATATTTGCCAGATGTTTCAAACAGCGCAGGATCCGAGGGAAACAGTGGCGACATGGGCGCATAAAGTAGAGACTCTATCAGCAGCGTTCAGGGAAGCAGTCCTCGACGGAGAGAGCTGGGAGGACAGAGAAGCTCAGCTAAGAATCACAAGAAAAATATGCGTAGCTAGCTTCATACAGGGGTTAAGTAACCCGCGAATCCAAGCCAGGGTCCAGGGCCACGGGGCCATTACTTTCGAGAAAGCGGTAGCCACTGCAAGGCAAGAAGAGGCGGTAATTCTGTCAAAGAAGGCACGAGAAGGGTTGCATACGAAGCATAGCTCAGGGGTAAGAGCAGGTAAACCCGATCAGGAAAGGAAGGCACCACTAAGGTGGCATACTAAGCCAACACAAGCAAGTGTTAGGGTGGTCTGTTACAACTGTAACAGGGAAGGCCACATCGCACGGGAGTGCAAGGAGGCACGAACCCGAGGTGCACGCACCGCGTTAGGTAGTACACCCATTGTACAGACAGGGGGCACCCCAAGTAAGATCATATGTAGATATTGCAAAAAACCGGGACACATAGAGCGCGATTGCCGAAAGAAGCAGAGAGATAAGGAAGCCGTGGCGCAGGAAGCCGTGCGCATGGTTAGGGGGAAGCCTCACATGGAATCGGACAGGAGTAGAACCTGATACCGTTGTGGGAAGAAAGGGCACGTACAAAATAACTGCCGACAGACAGCCCGGGTACCACAAGTAGAAGTGGACCGGCGGAAGTACTATAATTGTGGCCAGCAGGGTCACCTAAAACGAAATTGTCCGGAGGCCAAGAAAGGCCAGGGCCAGAGTAGGCGCACGGGAGGCAAGGCCATGAAAGGCCGACGACAGTGCGATATTTGTGACCGGTGGTCACATGGGACCAAGGACTGTTGGTTCAAGAGTGGGAAAGGTAATAAGAGAAATATCACTCAGACAGGGGCGACAAACTGGAACGGGTCCATAACACAGGGACAGCTATGGAATCCCGTAATTTAAGGAGTCCCAAGGCACGTGACATGGAGGGTACTATATTAATGCATTGTGGGGGGCCTCTGAGGTTTTTAATTGACACTGGCTCCGATGTCAGCCTAGTGAAGAGGCAATCAGTGCCTAAAAGAGTTACAATCAGTAGAGGCACCACGATCGAATTAACGGGTGTAAGCGAGGGAACGATTTACACCCAAGGGACCGTTCAGTTTGTTATTGGAGGTACTAAACACACAGTGCATGTGGTGGGCAGTGATTTCCAACTAAGCCAGGATGGTATAATAGGAAGAGACATCCTAGCTGACAGCGTGATCGACTACCGGGAGGGTCATGTTACGATCCACGGTAAAAGATACCCGCTGGGAGCGAGGGGGCGAAGATAATCAGCCTCGAGCCTCGAACCCAGAAGGTAGTAGTTATTGAAGTCGATAAGAATCTACCAGTGGGAATTATTGAGAGGGCCGAGGTGGCACCAGGGGTTTACCTCGCAGAGTGTCTAACTAGGTCAGAGCACAACGAGGCAGTAGTCAGCATGATGAATACTACTGAGGAAGAAGTGACTCTGTACAGCCCTCGAGTGCGAATGCAGGAGTTGGACAACACCTGCCTGGCAGGAGTACGCAAGGTACAGCAGGGCAGTAGGGCGGTAACCAGAGAACGGGCTACTCAGAAGCCCAGATCACGCCGAGTGATAGACTGCTTGCGAGTAGACCATCTCACGCATGTAGATAAGGAGGGTATATACGCCATCTGTGCGGAATACAATGACATCTTCCACCTTGAGGGAGATAAGCTCACATGCACGGAAGTTATACGTCACGAGATCCCAACGCCCCGGGATCAACCCCCGATTAATGTGCGGCCGTATAGATTGCCGGAGGCACAAAAGGGAGAAATACAAGCGCAGATAGATAAGATGCTAGGTGATGAAATTATTGTACCTAGTACATCCCCTTGGAACGCACCATTGTTGTTAGTACCGAAGAAAATGGATGCGTCAGGTAAGCAAAAGTGGAGAGTTGTGATTGACTTCCGAAAATTAAACGAAGTAACGATAGGGGTTAGTTATCCCCTCCCACTCATCTCAGAGCTATTAGATGCTCTAGGTAAGGCCAGGTATTTCAGTACACTTGACCTTTGCAGCGGTTATTATCAGGTGTTATTAAAACCTGAAGACAGGCCCAAGACAGCTTTTTCAGCATTAGGGCGCAAGTACGAATTTGCAAAGATGCCCATGGGGTTGAAGGATGCGCCAGCCACATTCACAAGGCTGATGAATACAGTGCTTACCGGATTGACAGGTATTCAGTGCCTGTGCTATCTAGATGATATAATAGTGTATGGTAGCTCAATAGAGGAGCACAATGCTAAGTTAAGAGATGTTTTTCAAAGGCTGAGAGAAAATACGTTGAAGCTCCAGCCAGATAAGTGTGAGTTCCTGAGGACTGAAGTGACATTCTTAGGGCATGTAATTACTGAAGGGGGAGTCTTACCAGACTCACGAAAGGTGCAGGCCGTGAAGGATTTTCCGAGGCCTACCACGAGCCGCCAGATTAAACAATTCTGCGGGCTCAGTGGGTATTATAGGAGGTTTATACCCAATTATAGTAAGATCGCGAAGCCACTATATGAATTAGTGAAGAAGGACGTTCCCTTCATGTGGGGAGATGCACAGGAACAAGCGTTCGAAACGCTAAAGCAAAAACTCATTGAAGAACCTATTTTGCAGTACCCAGATTTTGAAAAACCATTCGTTCTTACCACGGATACTAGCAACGAAGCAGTGGGGGCCGTGTTGTCACAAGGGCCCGTGGGTAAAGATCTTCCCGTAGCATACGCAAGCAGGACGCTTAATAAGGCAGAAAGAAATTATAGTGTCACAGAAAAAGAATTATTAGGCATTGTTTGGGGTGTAAAGTATTTCAGGCCGTATTTGTTCGGACGGCATTTCACAGTGGTGACAGATCACAAGCCGCTGAAGTGGGTGTTCAATGTTCAAGACCCATCGTCACGCCTGCTAAAGTTCCGATTGAAATTGGCAGAGTATGATTTTGAAATCATTTACAAGCAGGGCAAGCAGAACTGCAATGCTGATGCTCTTAGCAGGAATCCCACTGATGCACAGTGTCAAGCGCGAGTGATCAACTCGGCTGGGCACGAGTTACGGCAGGGGGCGGCCGTGGCCACTCATATGGAAACTCGTAGGAGGGTAGCAACGACTTCAAAACCCGAGGACGCTACGGTAGAGGGAATTGAAGCAGATGGTAGTGAGGTCTCCGAGGACGCTAACGCAGAGGATTCCTCGCCCGAAGACAGCTTACCCGAGGTAACCGAGTTGCAGGAGGCTGAGAAATTGGCCATCCTGAAGGAGTGTCATGATTCCTTGGTTGGAGGACACCAGGGAATAGCCCGCACGTACGCCAGGGTACGCGAACGATTACAGTGGAAGGGAATGAAAGGTGACATTGAGCGTTATATACGCTCGTGTCCTTCATGCCAAAAGAATAAGGGGACTAGACCAGACGTCAGAGCGCCAATGGTAATTACGGACACCCCTAGCACGGTCTTTGAGAAGGTATCTCTGGATGTGGTGGGTCCACTTCCGGTGACAGAGCTTGGCAATAAGTATATTTTGACATGCCAGGACCAACTGTCGAAGTACTTGGTAGCTAGTGCCATGCCGAATCAGGAGGCTGAAACAGTGGCACGGACGCTAATTAATAATGTTATAAGCATTTACGGGATACCGGGGCAGATTCTCACTGACCAGGGTAGTAACTTCATGAGCGAAGTTTTCAAGGCACTTTGCAAGAAACTGCGAATTAGGAAAACAAACACAAGCGCTTTCAGACCACAGTCCAACGGTAGCGTAGAGAGATCTCACAAGGTACTAGCAGAGTAACTGAGGCATTATGTTTGCTCAAGTGAGCAAAGTGACTGGGACAAGTATCTGCCCACAGCGAGCTTTGTATATAATACCACCAAGAGTACTAGCACAGGGTTCACACCCTATGAGCTTATTTTTGGAAGGAAGGCGAATATACCAGGTGTATTGCAAAAGCCACCTGAGGTGGATTATAACGAACATAAGAATGTGGTAGAGGAGCTGACGTCACAGCTCAGGAGGAATCATGAAGCCGCTAGGAGGACGCTAGTTGAGCGTAAAGAACTGGAAAAGGCTAATTACGATAAAAAGCAGAACGAAGTCACATTTCGAATTGGTGACAAGGTACTCTTGCGTAATGATGCATTGCGAAGAGGACGATCTAAAAAGCTGAGTCCGCCATTTGTAGGGCCTTATGAGGTCGTCGACGTTTCAGGGGTAAATTGCACCCTATTGCTTAGTAAGAAAGGCAGAAGAGTCAAGGTGCATAAGAATCGGTTGAAAATGTACTTGTAAAAGGACTCCAACGGGTTTAGAACCCGGCTGGGTGCAGAAGCAGCACAGAACGGATTAAAGGGTAAGGATGTGTAACGGTTAGTAGATACAGCGACAGCTAAGGGTAACACAGCTGTAAGAGATTGTGTGCGCATTGGAGTCAATGTAGTTTATCAGTAGTCACACAATAATATTTGGACAGCGGACAACAGAGGCGAGCAGCCTAGATAATGCACCGGGAGACACGAGTTATGTAAGGCGAAATACAGGGATGTCCATAGTGGCCCCGGAGCGGCCATCCTGAGGAAACTAAACCCCCCCCCCCCCCGTGTGGGTGGCGGGAACCATTGGAACGTTTAGACACGTGATCATTGGTGTTAGAATACTCCCAACAGTGAGCCTGCTGTGTCGTAAGAGGCGACAGAAAAGAGGCGTGGCCTGTTGACCACGATGACCTACTGGTCAGGCAGGCGCGAATCCCGGTGAGTAGCTCTATGTAATTGAGCCATATGTTGTGAATGGCAGCCCCAGGTATGCGAAGGCCTGCCTTTCATAGTATATGGAAACCAATCAATGGCATAAGGGTGAATCAGAGACACCTGTGGTAACGGTACAAATTATTTAGGGACACATACGTGTGTATAGCAAGTAGAGAAGAAGTGCTCTAAGAGGCACATTTGAGAAAAGCGAAGAGTCAGAACCTCAAATTTCGGCCACGACGAAGTTACACACCCCTTCGTCTCAATGGCAACTAGGACATAGCGACAGCTGCTGGTAGGGTTCTTTAATACCCCGCCAAGCTACGGAAAACAAAATTGGGTCGTATTAGAAATTTTAAACAGTCAGACGAACAGAGGTTCGACGGGTGGCACTGAGGTGCTCGTAAGTAAAGGGTTGCACGAAGGCGAGCGTGCAGCCTATATGTGACTCGTCACCCCTAGGGTAGTCGCAGATACGCACCCGTTAGGACAGGGGTAGGGAAAACCGGAAATTAGCTTAGATGAAATGAAACAGAAACAGAGCCATGAAAGGCACATTTTGAGAGCATTCAGTCAAATGCAAACGGCGATAGTGTAGCCACAGTCCCGAGGCGATTTGTGAAGCCGAGTCTCTATGTAACAGGACTCGAAGTTAAGCGAGCAAGTTTTCGAATTTAGTGTATGACACTGCTGATAGTTTTGTAGCCGCATGCCTAAGCCAGGATGCGAAGCAAAGTCTTTTGAGACTTTAGATATTGAAGTAGAATAAAATTTTGATGGAAAATCAGTAAAATAGGTAACGAATAACCTGTCTTTACCTTGCAGGTAAGGCAGAAGGCAATGGCACGAATGCTAAGATGGTTCTACACCATGGTGGCGGTGGTAACAGTGACGTCATCACCCCACGGCATAACCGGAGAAGTACTAGACGTACAAGTGACACCATACGAGAATACACCTGGAGTATACTTCGACAACCAGGGTGAGATACAGTTGTATAATATGGAATGGACATTAGTTACCTATGTGAATTTGAATCAGCTAAGTGATGTATTTTCAAATATCAGGGAGCATATACACTGGACACAATTGGCATGTATATTGTTAGAGCAGAAAACAAATTTGACATGTCAGCATGACGTTAAGATGTTAAGTAATCATTTGCAACGAATTAAGGAATCTAAAGAAACGATAGCCAAAATCACCAGACCAAGTGGGGAGACAGATAATACCAGACCGAAAAGGGGATTGATAAATGCTGTAGGTTCAATAGCCAAAGCGTTATTTGGAACATTAAGTCAGGATGATGCAGATAAGTATGAGTCACAAATAAGTGAGTTAGAAAGAGAGCAACTCTCAATGATTAAGGTCACTAAAGAACAGATGTTAGTGGTTAAGTCCACGTTACAAACAATGAACAGCACCATCTACGATGTAACTGCAAACGAGCAAAGGTTGACTCAGGGTTTAAATGAAATCAGGACATATTTGTCCAATAGTACGCTTCGGATTACAGAAGCATTTGAGCAAGCAGAGTTAGAAATCTCATTAAACAGGCATTTAATTGAGATAGAAGGCTTACTTGTACAGCTGTATGAGCAGTACAGTGTGGTACTGTCAGGCATCATGAATGCACAGGTAGGAGTCATCCAGGTACAGTTAATATCACCAGATGACATCATAGAAAGTTATAAGAAAGCCCAGGAAGATTTTCCAAAAGGGTTATCCTTGCCATTTGAATTAAGGTCAGCTTACGGTTACCTAGTCTACAAGGTGGCCACAGTGGAAGTGTTTACGAGTGAAAATTATCTTGTGTATGTTATAAGGACACCCCTTACAGACAGAGTGATTTATAGTGTGTATCATATGATCCCATTCCCCACCTACATGAAGAGTAATCCCCACCATTTTGTGTACATCCAAGAGGCCAAGGACTATATATTGATGGACAAAGAAAAGTAGACATTTGCGCAATTAGATAGGGAACAGGTGAGGCAGTGTAAGGTAGTGTCTGCCACGTGAAGGTTGTGTCATGCTCAGTTCCCTGTTAATATGGTTCACTCGCAAGACAGTTGCGCAGTGAAGATACTCAGTGGAGTTAGCCAGGTACCGGAGAATTGTGATAAGAGAGTACTACCAGTACAGCGATTGCTGTGGATACCTATAAGGGAAAACAGGTATATTTATGTGTCTCCCGGCGAGACAAGGGTCACCTGCATGTGTAAGGACACTACAAGTGATATTGGATTAACTGGCAAGGTATTGTTGTGTTAAGTCCAGGGTGTACGTTGTACAGCCACATAGTAAGGTACAAGGGGTAGGTAAAATAAACACTACTCGAAATAAGGACTTAGTGCCAGATTTGATACTTAATTATGACTGCTGCGAGCAGATTGGTAGTGAGATTAAGTTAGAGCAGGTACCGGAGGTTAATAAACTGCCACTGAATAATTTGTTAAATCATGTGAAAGATTTAAAGTGGGCCACGCACAAAACAGAAAAGGTGGAGGACCTGGTAAGAAAACAAGAAGATGAAATACAAAGTCAGATGATGTATAAACATTTCAATGTATATAAGTATATTGTACTAACTATGGCAGGTACAATTGGGATCATTTTATGGTGCTATTGTTGCTATTGTTGTTGTGATTGTCCTAAATTAGGGTTTCCAGCCAAAAAATGGTTTGATGATGCAAAGTCGCAGATCATTACGACTCGACAGTAACCGAGTGTAATATTGGGACAGAAATGAATGCAAGGAAGATTGCACCCATTTCTTCCCTGGGGAGGGAGGTGTCGTGACTGTGAGCCTCCATGGGTCAGAACCCAGGGCTGCGGTTCGGAGGAACATTATATAAGGGCAATAGAGTTATTATTATTATTACTAAGTTGGATGTGAGCTTTTGTAAGCCAGAATGTACATTTCTCAAGGAAATAAGACTGTTGGAGCCAGGATGTGTACAGAGGTCTGTAAATATTGATGGTACAAAAGGACACTTGGTCCGGTACTCTGTACTGTAGAGAGAGTGATTCATTGTCACAAGCTAGGCCAGAAATTGAACCCTAAAAGTCACGTAGACACGAGTACGGGCAGTCGCCGCTAGCTTAGGGAGCAGCACTTGCTAGGCACTGGGAGTGGAATGGACCACAGGTCTCAGTGGAAGGGAGAGATGGACTCGAGGTCATCTCTAGTTGGATATAATGGTATCCAAAATGGCGAGCGAGGGAGTAGCAAAGTAGCAGAGTCGCAGAGTGACAGAGGAGTTGCAGAGAATTGCAGAGTGGCAGAGTAGCAGTTGTTCTCACGCCTCAGTTCTTGCCAGGGTAACGTCGTAACGCGCGCGAGCAGAATTCAGCCTCGCGGAGACATGCTAGATGTCAAGTAGCAGTAAAGGATTAGTAGCGCTAATACAGACCTGCGTGCACTTCCAGCAGTAACTTCACATAATTTGTATATAGTGTATATACTTCGACTGCCAAAGGCATAATAAATCGGCAGTAGTTCAAGGGAAGTTCATCTTTTATTCCGGTAGTTCCGGGACTAGTCTACGAAACCTCAAGTTCCCTTATCTAGTAAACCGCTCGGCTAGAAGGGAAAATCATCGGAGGAGCTGTCAACCTGCCAGAACGTCTCACAGGCCAGGTAGGTCACGACATGGCACGATCCTGTCAGCCCCTACGTCCGTGCTCAAATCCATCCCCTAGCTCAGGCCTTGCCAACGCGAGCACTTACTCTCGACCAAAATATTATGTGTACTCGAGTTTGAAGGTTGTTTGTGAAGTACCCAATAGGCCTACATAAAATTCAATAACAACATCATTTTTGTCGTTCTATTTTACGTTAGTTCATGTAGGTTTGGAATTTTAATGTATATTTTAATATTTTTTATCACATTTGGAACACAAAAAGTGCCTGTTTTAAGCGTGTTTCAACCATGCGTCTCATTAAAGAATTATTATCTCAAAAACCCGTCATCAGATCGAATCCAAATTTTAACACAATATACAGTGGAATGTTTTATAACTATTTTATTAATTTCAAAATTTTGTGTGACCAAGAAACAAAGTTATTATCATTTTTGTAAGGTAACTTTTTCTTGGCTCTGGGTAGTTGGAAAATTTAGTTCTTGGTCGCGTTGTAATCCTTATATATCAAAAGGTTAAGCTGTATGACTGTGAAATACGTAAATTAATTCACTTATTTTATATAGGTTTGTATTTGTACGGGAAAATAAGACATGGTTCAGCAGCTAGCCGATACCGGGAAAGCTGTACAGCGTTGCTGAGATGGAGCCCATCACTTCCGAGTGAGACGCACCATGACGCGTGTTGGGCTCCATCTCGGCAACGCTATACAGCTCTCCGGGTATCGGCTAGCTGCGACACCTGTGCATTTCTCTTCCCTACACTCTTTCTCCACAGTCAGACTAGGATGATGGGCAATGGATCGCTGACCTGGCTTTCATGAAAGACATTGCGGGGTATTTAATTGATTTAAATATCTCGTTGCAAGGCAAAAATAAATTAATCAGTACTATGTGTGACCGAGTTGAAAGTTTCAAATTGTAGCTTGTGTTTTTTTAAAGTCAGCTTCAATGAGGAAATTGGGACAATTTTCCCTCTCTAAAATCCTTGAATCCCGAGGATTCATGCCCTTGCCCTGAAATTTGTTGCTATGTTCAGAACAACGTTCGTTTGTGAACAAAAGTTTTCAATTATGAATATTAACAAAACAATAACAAGGTCAAGTTTGTCTGATGCTTCCTTGGAAGCTATTCTTCGGATTGTAACTGCCAGAACAATTGTTCCAAATATTGGAAAATTAGTGGCTTCAAAGCGATGCCAAAGATAAACAAAGAATGTTGAAAATTAGTGCCAAATCAGGAGCGCAATACAACTGTCTGTACACAAAATTGGCATTATTGTTTAAAATAATCGTTTCGGTCTTCTATGGACCACGTTATTTCAACTGCCTTTTCCCTCGTTCTTTCACATTGGTCCAGTATTCACGCATTCTTCTTCGGTGAGCTTCCTTTGGTTCTTCGGTTCACTTCTTGCCAGATTTCAAAATAGGTTTGTGGCTGAAAACTCTGTATTTCTCCAAGTTTCTTCTTCAAAGAGTCACGTTCCAAGATGTCCTCATGTGATATCCCCAGTTCTTGTAGGTCTTTTTCCACCTCTGTGAACCAGACCCCTTTGGTTTTCCCCCCACAAAGTAGGCACAGATTCGATTGGACAATCTTCCGGAGTTCATTCGCGTTAAATGGCCATAAAAAGAGAGTCTTCTTTTGCGAATGGTGTCCGTTATTTTCTCCACATGTAGATAGAGTTCATCGTTGTGTCGTATTCTATTCGGTGGATTGGTTAACACCTGGGGTAGTTGCATTGGCATTATCATTATTATTCGTTTTCTTACCGGTACTCCGCCTGATGCGCGCATTCGCCCAGCCCCATTCACCAAACAACAACAACACGTCTCTCGCCTCGCTAAGCGTTGCCACTAGACGTTCCTCTTCTACAGCAGAGCACCGGTGCTTTTGCCGGTGCCGGCCGGTGCGCGCGAAGCACCTGAGTTGGCGTGGCCTGCCTAGCTAAATTTCGTTCTTTCGATTGGCGCTCTTAATCCGGTTTTAAGCTATGTGAATATTTTGCAACATCGTCCTGCAAAGTCCATTTGGATACGCCCACCATTGGCTAACTTCAGCAGCCGATAAATTGACACCGGTGCGAGATATCAATGTATTTCTTTTCAAATTATGAATCAGTAAGACCAACCCTCTAACGCATATATACCCGGTTCACGTTGGCGGCTTCGGTGGCGTAGTTGGTAGCATGCTAAGCTTCTATGCCCAAGGTTGCGGGTTCAAACCCGGCCGAAATCGTCGGATTTTTTAAGAGCGTTAAAAATGCCTCAGTATGCCTTACTTCGGAGGGGAAGCAAAGCCGGCGGTCCCACGTAAAAGAACCTTCCACTAATTACACCTGTGTGAAGGCAAATTATAGGTTATCTTCGAATAACGCTCTTAGGTTCCAACGTTCGACGCCAGGAGCCGACTGTGGTGGCATCTAGTAACGAAGTGCAGAACTAGTTGGTCGTTGACGATGGCGTTTGCTAGCAAAAGTTGGAACTACTTGAAAATCAAATGTCTACAGTCCTTACTTGAATTAAAAGCAGATAACACACACTAATACAGCCATCACAAATAACACCGGTTATCAGACAGACTCTACACACACACCCAAATACACGGGGCTACATGACCGCGTTGTCGCAGCCGCTAAACTGAGGAACCAACCGGTCCATGTTGCTTTGTTGTGCTTATTTTAGAGGCTGCGAAAGGATGGTATATAGCCCCGTGTATTTGGGTGTGTGTGTAATTTGTGTGAAAATCTGTGTTATAGTGATGGCTGTACTGTTGTATGCAGTTCGTAAATTAAGGCGGCCGTGGCCTGACGTTAGGAACGATCCTAGCATTTGGCTCGAGTAGAAATGGGGAAAACCATTTCTTTGACGGTTGAGGTGGGAATGGAACCCTCCTCTTGTCCTCACGAGGCTGAGTGTGCCCCCTTCCAGCCCACACATCCAAATAAAAATTTATTGGCAGAGCCGGGAATCTAACCTGAACCTCTGGAGTGATAGCCACACCACGAGGTGACCTCAGAGGCAGATGACCTCGCTGTTACGCCCCTTGAGGTAAGAAAGACCTGCCTCTCTCGCCCATATTAAATCTTCAAATTTTGGTGCGCATTACTCAAAATCTGTTTGGGTTAGCCAAATGAAACTTTCAGAAGGATTATTGACAAAAACGTAATACTTTTGCTAGTTTGATTATTTTTTAAGGTACGATGTTTTAATCCAAAATAATATCGAAAAATATTTATATTTCATTTTCAATATTATTTAATGGGATATCCCTTCTTATTACTGTTCATTAGGATGATGATACTTCAAAAAATTTAATGGTCCTCTCTTTATTATTTTTCTTACAAAATGGTACCAAAGTAGTGAAAAATGTTCAACCGAGAAAAATGAGGTTGAATTTTTTTATTACAATTTGTTACCTCTGACAAATGTTAGAACATTCCTGTCCTATAACTAGCATCATTTCGTCCATCAATGAAGGAAATTAGAGAAAAATGTAAAGTGGGAGTGAAGATTCAAGGAGAAATAATTTCAACTCTGAGATTTGCTGATGACATCGTCATCTTGGCCGACAAGCCTGAGGATTTGAATGAGTTTTTGAGTGGTATGGACTCCGTCTTACAGAAAGAATTCTTGATGAAAATTAATAAATGTAAAACTAAAATACTGGAATGCAGCCGAAATAAATCAGAAACCTCTATGGAGATCAAATTGACAGGTGAAAAGCTGAAGGAAGTAGAAGACTTCTGTTACTTAGGAAGTAGAATAACCAGTGATGGACGAAGCAAAGAGGATATAAAAAGTAGGTTGGCTCAGGCAAAGAAAGCTTTTCTACAAAAAAGGAATCTGCTGACATCGAATATAGATTTAGGTATTAGGGTGTCATTTTTGAAAGCCTTTGTCTGGAGCGTGGCGCTCTATGGAAGTGAAACTTGGACTATTGGTGCAGCAGAAAAGAGGAGAATAGAAGCATTTGAAATGTGGTATTACAGGAGAATGATGAAGATCAGATGGGTGGATAGGGTTACAAACATAGAGGTATTAAGACTAGTGGGAGAGGAGAGATGTTTCTGGCGACTGCTAATGAAGAGAAGAGATAGGTTGGTAGGACACATACTAAGACACCCAGGAATAGCAAGCTTAGTTATGGAAGGAAGGGTAGAGGACAAGAACTGTAGGGGTAGACCAAGGTTAGAATATGTTAAACAGATTGCCTCAGATGTAGGGTGTGGTAGCTATGTAGAGATGAAACGATTAGCTCAGGACAGGGAGGCATGGAGAGCTGCATCAAACCAGTCAAGAGACTGAAGACTCAAACAACAACAGGTTATTTTGCTTCTCCTAATAAACAAATAAATAAAAAAGTGAATAAAAACAAAATAAATAAATAAATAAATTCGTATTTCAACTTATCTGTTTGCAAATAAGTGGACTTGTTTCCCTCTTCAAATCACCGATTCAATTATTAATAATAATTGGGGAGGATAACCTCCCTGTTCCTCCCCATCAACAATATTTCTTCAATAGGTCAGTGCAAAATAACAATGATTATAATATTATGAAGATGTTCAGTAACCACTAGTAACTAAAACAATGTAGGAAGTTGTCATTGTTACCAACACAATGTCTGCGCTCAACAGAGCAGACCTGAAGTGAGTTCAGAAATCTATCTATAATACTTCAGAAGTTATACGCACAAACAGAAATCTTTGTAAAAGTGGGCGTTGACCTTCATGATTCAGTATAGTCATTTATCTTCTATAATCATACTAATATATAAAAATGAGATGGTGTGTGTCTGTCTGTCTGTTACTCAATCACGCAAGAACCACTGGTCAGATTTAAATGAAATTTTGTATGGATGTAGCTGATTTACCAGGTTTACATATAGGATACTTTTGATTTCGATATTTTCATTCATTCATTCATTCATTTATTTGCAATTGGGGGTGTGTCCCCCGGTGGCAAATTTGGTATACATAACAAATAAATAATTATACATAACAATTAAATAACAATTAAACTGGAGTATTTACACAAATAGTCAGTCTTTTCTTAAACACACCTATATGTTTGGGAAAATGCTCTAAGACTGCGGCAGGTAGAGAGTTCCAGCTATCAATGGCACGGTTTACAAAAGAATATTTACCATAATTTGTTCGCTGTGGTCGGCCCTTAACTTTGAAAGGATGATCGCTCCTACCCATGTAAGTGGGCTTTCCCATTCGTTTGCTAAGCTCACACTTAAGTCTTTGCACTATTTAAAGATGGCGACCATTTTAGTGACGTCACTACACCCTTTGGTTTCAAACTTTCATATTTCCATTTTAAATAAAAAGAGAACGCTAAGAAATAACACACTTTTGATGCCATATACGACGTTTAAAATTTAATTTTCTATCCGAAAGGTCCGTATCCCTTTTGGTGTATCTCCAACGGTTAGCGAGTAAAACCTAAATTTGTGGTATAAAACACGGTCAACGCCGAGCGGTGTAGTTGGACAAAATGTTCCATCCTTACTCACGCAGCACCTCGCCTATCCCCTGTTTAAACTGTCACCTTCAAATTTTAATTTATTTATGACCCGTAGCAAGCACGGATACTTCAGCTAGTATCTTATCAAATTACAATTTTTCATATATTTTCGACTTTTTTTTTACTAATTCCTGTTCTCCACCTTGTAAATAACTAAAATCGCCAAAAAATATTTTTTTCATTTTTTTCGCCCCTATAAGGGTCTTTTTCGCCTTAAATCAAAACTAAATAACACGTTGTTCTCGACCACCCTGTATAGGCAAACAGGAAAATTGCTGCACCATAACCAGAAATAGTCTCAGCCATCAACTGAAATCCACGATAACAACTACATAATACAAGGACGGACCACCATATATATTATGTCAGTAGTATAGATCCCTCCTGCGGCGCTCACAAGCGACCGATCGTGACAAATGCGCGTTCAACTGAAAGAGAATAGACATTAGCAGTGATGAATTGCACTCTAATTTCATAAATATCTATAATTTTTCTTTAAATTACTTTTAAAAGTATGTACAAGGTGTGTGATTTGCAGATACTGTTGCTGCAGGAAAATACGCTTCATAATTGCTGTCCAATTCACATTTTGGCCGCTGTGACGCCTGTTTTAACATACTGAGGTCTTTCCATGATCATTTTGCAGGGATTTCAGAAACAGTAAATCAAAGGAAAGAGCACTCAAATCGCATGAACCCTTTATCCACAGGCTGTATAAAGGATTCTAATAATTATTCATCATCTTTTGATACATTTCTACAGACAGCAGATATGAGAGCCAGACGGTGTTGGGAAATATTGAGAAATCAGTGGCCGAGAGGACACAATGGTTTAAGCTCCTGTGGTATTTTAGGAGGTAGCATAAATATTCTTGAGACATAGGACAGGTGCAACTTTTAGCGCGGAGACGGCTTGGGTACGCACAACATGGCCTGTACCTATGAGTGTTGGCGCCAAGAAGAAAATCGAATGCTACGATGTAATTGGTCAATCATCATGTTAACCACTCCCTACTGCAGAAATACATGTAAAAGCGCGCAAAGATCTACAAGAGTCTGAGCCAATAATATCAAGACGCCTCGTTTTAGCGGCAACTCGGCTTGGTAACGCACCCTGGTAAATTAACGCGGGAGTTATCTACAGATTAATTCCACGATCGATTCGAGCCAACTACAGCATAATCGTAACCTCCACATCGCTACGAACTCAATGATACCGATCGCATGCTAGTCTGATAATTATTATGGAATATTTTTTCATAAATCCCCTTCCACACCTACCCTAGTCAGTTTCATTTATAAGGATCCAGAAAGCTTCGAGAAAGAACACTTATTTTTGTGCGTCTGAGGACGTAACAGACACTTGATTCTGTGCATCTGAGGACGTAACGTTGACTCTTTATTTTGTGCGTCTGAGGACGTGACGTTGATTTTTATTTGAGCATTTGAGCACATAAGGTGTCCGAGGACACGAGGCATACTCTGCAGTATTTTCATGTATTTGAACATGGAACATTTTCGTCAAGTTATAAGTGTAACTTCAGTGATTTATTTGTAGTCCCAGCACTACCAGTAGGACCAGTTCATCGAAATAATTCACCAAATTGACTGTCAAAGAATTTAGTACTTGATAGGTGAATGTAGTAGGAAATATATCGTGTGTGTATCTGACATGACTTTATTTAATTCAGCACGAGATGACGTCTAGGAACGGGACCGGATCTTGGAACCAGCAGGACATTTGCCATAAGATGTCGATGACGAGATAAAAATCTTAAAGGAGATGGCTGCAGACGTTTCCTTGGCGCTGTTTTTAAAGGATTGAGTACAAATGAATTTATTTATTTATTAAATCAGCTATAGTATTATGGGACATACTTTTGTAGATATTTGTTTGCTTGTTTGGTAATGTAGAGTCTTAGTTCTTGTTTTACTGACACATTAAATATGGGACAAGCCGAGCGTTGTGTAATTTGTAAATATTGTGATTTGTGTTTGTTCAACTATACGGGGCGGCGCGCAGCTCGTGCTCGTGTTCGCTTGCGTTAATCACGGTCAAGCATTATTATTCGGAGGTATGCCTTATAACAAAAATGGAACTGAATTAATTTTGAGATTAAAAATAGAATTTGGAGGGTAAAGATTATTTGTGAGCAGAAATTTTATGACGGATCAGGATTTATTTTGATAGTTGCTTTTTCAGCAGATCTGAACGGGATGGCACTTTGCGCCCGAGTTTTTGTTGTGTATTTTTTTAATGTGTCAATGGACACAATTTTGTTGATCTGCTTTGAGCCGACCCAGTGGTATGATTATGAGAGTCAGTCCAAGCTATTGGTGCGTTGTGTGATTTTTATGATGTGCTAGCGAGAATATATCATTGTGATTATTCTGTCTTGCTCCACATTAGCCCAGTTCATGACCTCGCGAGGCTGGACTTGTGGTATATATTTGTGTTTTCTTGCCATCCAGGGGATGAGTGAGATATGTTGGCGTTTCCTGCTGGAACGTGCACCTAGCTTGAGGGGCTGAGGGAGATAATTGAGGCAGCGATGACTCATACAAGAGGGGCGCGCTCAAATCAGATAACGTGACTTGTCATTAGTAACAGGCCAGGATCCTGTACTTCAATTTAAGACGTTGTTTAAAATTCACAAAACCTGATCGGTTATAATGAGTATTGATTGATTAAATGGGTGCTGTCCATAGTTGTAAGGTAGCTTCCGAAACTCGTGTTTGTCTGGCGTTTTATAAAAATGTAAACATAGTTTTTTCAGCCATTAGGCTTATATTTTGTTGCTTTTGCTTTAATTCTTGTGTGTTTATTTACGCGTTCAATGACCCCGTGTGGCATTAAGGTGCGAGAGGCTATGTTCCCAAGTTGTGATGAGAGCGTTTTGGCCTATTGCTGGCATGCTCTTTTTGTTCATTTATGTGCTCTGGCACCAGCTGGAATCTCAGGGAGATTCTTAATTTTTTTATTATTATTAGATTTTGCATGTGTCAGTAGTAATTATAGTGTATTAATTAAGGGTGGGTCCCATAGCCGTAGTGTGATTTAAAAGATGCAACTCCGTGAGCAACATGACTGTTTCAGTTGTAAACGGATTCGCATCAGTACTCAGTTTCTTATTAACGAGCAGTATACCACGCATTATATAACTTCTTGACCAGAAAAAGTGGACTTGTATCCATATGTTGTGACGAGTGAGTACTTACCGCTCAAAGTTTATGTTATGATTTATTATTTTGTGTGAAGCTGTATTCACATTGTTTTGTTGGTGGAGCGAGTACTACCGCTCAGTGTTATATTTATTTATTAAGGGGGTGAAAGTCAGGGAGGATTTCGTTTATTTATTATTATTATTATTATGCACATACTTTTCAGTCATTAAATTTCTTTTATTCTACTTGTTATTCATTTTATTTCTAGTATAGCCTCTGTCATGGAACTTTCTATTCATTAGAGCATGTTGTTTTTAAGCGAACTTTGCTGTATAACGCAGTCAGGACTGAACACGACCCCGTAGATGACTCTTGAGAAAACCATGCTTTATTGAAGGGTGCAATTAGCAGTGACGAATTGCACTCTAATTTCACAAATATCTATAATTTTTCTTTAAATTACTTTTAAAAGTATGTACAAGGTGTGTGATTTGCAGATACTGTTGCTGCAGGAAAATACGCTTCATAATTGCTGTCCACTTCACATTTTGGCCGCTGTGACGCCTGTTTTAACATACTGAGGTCTTTCCTTGATCATTTTGCAGGGATTTCAGAAACAGTAAATCAAAAGAAAGAGCACTCAAATCGCATAATTTCATAAATATCGAATAACCGGTGAGTGTTATGATGATCCAATTTTTAGTGATTGCCTTCTTAAGTTAGGGAACGTAGAACTTCGAATTATATCTGAAATGTAAATAGTATTCTATAATCATTTGGTTGAAATTAAAACATACCAACCTTTCTCCTTAAGTCTCTCATTATAAACCTATTGGGGAAAGTGGTTTATGAAAATGCGAGATTACTCGCACGGGGCCGCTATTTTTCTTTTAAATCGCTTATCCTCCACCGTCGCAAGGAGACAATGACTTGGAGTTGGAGCTGAACACACTTTGTTTGCAGATACAACTGGGGATGGTGACCGGCTAACTTAGGAAGGGTCAGGAAAGGGATTTCGGAAAGAAGTCGGCCGTAGACCTGCTCAAAGGAACTGTCCCGGCATTTTCCTGGTGGTGAAAATGGGAAACCATCAAAACAGTTTTCAGGACGGCTGAGGTGGGATTCGAACCCACGCTCTCCCGGTACGTTAGCACTCTCGGCCACCGTGGTCGGTTGATAGTCGTATTTCTCCACCGAATCCCCACCTAACTAATCCATATTGAGTCACCTTCTCTTTGGAACTTCCCTTGGTCAAACTCAAATCGGGATCTGATATCTAAATCAATTTTCTTTTTGAATTAAGCGGCTTCGGTGGCGTAGTAGGTAGCATGCTGAGCTACTATGCCCAACATCGCGGTTTCAAACCCAGCCGAAGTCGTCGGATTTTTTCAGAGCGTTAAAAATCCCTCTGTATGCATTCCTTCGGAGGGGAAGTAAAGCCGGCGGGCCATATCATAGATTTATGGCACGTAAAAGAACCTTCCACTAATTACACTTGTGTGAAGCTAAATTATAAGTTAGGTTTGATTAACGCTCTTAGGTTCCAACGTTCGTCGCCAAGAGCCGACTGCGGTGGCATCTAGTAACCAAGTTCAGATCTAGTTGATCGATGACGGTGGCGTTTAGTAGAAAAAGTTGGAACTACTTGAAAATCGAATGTCTGCAAGTGTTAGCCTACTTGAATTAAAAACAGATAACACACACTAATACATCAAGGGTGACAGCCAACAATGCTAGCCACTACACCACGAGGTGGTCTATAACCCGGACCTCAGGGGTGACAGCCATTAATGCTAGCCACTACACCACGAGATGGTCTATAACCTGGACCTCAAGGGTGACAGCTAACAATGTTAGCCACTACACCACGAGATGGTCTATAATCTGGACCTCAAGGGTGACAGCCAACAATGCTAGCCACTACACCACGAGATGGTCTGTAACCTGGACCTCAAGGGTGACAGCCAACAATGCTAGCCACTACACCACGAGATGGTCTATAACCTGGACCTCAAGGGTGACAGCCAACAATGCTAGCCACTACACCACGAGGTGGTCTATAACCCGGACCTCAGGGGTGACAGCCATTAATGCTAGCCACTACACCACGAGATGGTCTATAACCTGGACCTCAAGGGTGACAGCTAACAATACTAGCCACTACACCACGAGGTGGTCTATAACCCGGACCTCAGGGGTGACAGCCATTAATGCTAGCCACTACACCACGAGATGGTCTATAACCTGGACCTCAGGGGTGACAGCCATTAATGCTAGCCACTACACCACGAGGTG
This sequence comes from Meconema thalassinum, assembly GCA_946902985.2. Classification (NCBI taxonomy): domain Eukaryota; kingdom Metazoa; phylum Arthropoda; class Insecta; order Orthoptera; family Tettigoniidae; genus Meconema; species Meconema thalassinum. The sequence goes on along the minus strand of OX336401.1, from coordinate 56,799,352 downwards.
GTCTATAACCCGGACCTCAGGGATGACAGCTAACAATGCTAGCCACTACACCATGAGGTGGTCTATAACCCTGACCACAGGGATGACAGCCAACAATGCTAGCCACCACGAGATGGTCTATAACCTGGACCTCAGGGGTGACAGCCATTAATGCTAGCCACTACACCACGAGATGGTCTTAACCTGGACCTCAAGGGTGACAGCCAGGAATGCTAGCCACTACACCACGAGGTGGTCTATAACCTGGACCTCAGGGATGACAGCCAACAATGCTAGCCACTACACCATGAGGTGGTCTATAACCCGGACCACAGGGATGACAGCCAACAATGCTAGCCACTACACCACGAGGTGGTCTATAACCCGGACCACAGGGATGACAGCCAACAATGCTAGCCACTACACCACGAGGTGGTCTATAACCCGGACATCAGGGATGGCAGCCAGCAATACTAGCCACTACACCACGAGGTGGTCTATAACCCGGACATCAGGGATGGCAGCCAACAATGCTAGCCACTACACCACGAGGTGGTCTATAACCCGGACCTCAGGGATGCCAGCTAACAATGCTAGCCACTACACCACGAGGTGGTCTATAACCCGGACATCAGGGATGGCAGCCAGCAATGCTAGCCACTACACCACGAGGTGGTCTATAACCCGGACCTCAGGGATGCCAGCTAACAATGCTAGCCACTACACCACGAGGTGGTCTCTAACCCGGACATCAGGGATGGCAGCCAGCAATGCTAGCCACTATACCACGAGGTGGTCTATAACCTGGACCTCAGGGATGCCAGCTAACAATGCTAGCCACTACACCACGAGGTGGTCTATAACCAGGACCACAGGGATGACAGCCAACAATGCTAGCCACTACACCACGAGGTGGTCTATAACCTGGACCTCATGGATGGCAGCCAACAATACTAGCCACTACACCACGAGGTGGTCTATAACCCGGACCTCAAGGGTGACAGCTAACAATGCTAGCTACTACACCACGAGGTGGTCTATAACCCGGACCTCAAGGGTGACAGCTAACAATGCTAGCCACTACACCACGAGGTGGTCTATAACCCGGACCTCAAGGGTGACAGCTAACAATGCTAGCCACTACACCTCGAGGTGGTCTATAACCCGGACCTCAGGGATGACAGCCAACAATGCTAGCCACTACACCACGAGGTGGTCTATAACCCGGACCTCAAGGGTGACAGCCAACAATGCTAGCCACTACACCACGAGGTGGTCTATAACCCGGACCTCAGGGATGACAGCTAACAATGCTAGCCACTACACCACGAGGTGGTCTATAACCCGGACCTCAGGGGACACATGATTGTGTTCTGCATCTTGAGCTGACGAACCTAAGAGAGTGTGGAAACATTACATTTCACTTTAGACACAGTTGAGAGGTTACAAGTAGCCGACTGTATCATCTTCTCATCTGAAGAAAGCGTAATTGAGGATCTGATCTGCTATCTCACTTTCCACTTTCATTCATAATGATAGGGAGCATGTTCCACCAGCAAGCTGTCGTGGGGATCGCATTGGGATTAGACACCGGCTACGTGACGTCAAGAAGCACGCGCGCCCAAGTGCAGAGTCAAAGGTTCAGGCTCCTTCAAGTTAATTAAACGAGTGGGGGGTTCGAACTTGTTCTTTCTTGATCAAGGTGTAATATGTCTCTGTGTTACTGTAGAATCTCTAGTTAGTAGTTTGGCTGATTGGTTGGTTCCTCAGTTTAGGGGCTGCGACAACGCGGTCATGTAGCCCCGTGTACTTTGGGTGTGTGTAGACCACCTCGTGGTGTAGTGGCTAGCATTGTTGGCTGTCATCCCTGAGGTCAGGGTTATAGACCACCTCGTGGTGTAGTGGCTAGCATTGTTGGCTGTCACCCATAAGGTCCGGGTTATAGACCACCTCGTGGTGTAGTGGCTAGCATTGTTAGCTGTCATCCCTGAGGTCTGGGTTATAGACCACCTCGTGGTGTAGTGGCTAGCATTGTTGGCTGTCACCCATAAGGTCCGGGTTATAGACCACCTCGTGGTGTAGTGGCTAGCATTAATGGCTGTCACCCCTGAGGTCCAGGTTATAGACCATCTCGTGGTGGCTAGCATTGTTGGCTGTCATCCCTGTGGTCAGGGTTATAGACCACCTCATGGTGTAGTGGCTAGCATTGTTAGCTGTCATCCCTGAGGTCCGGGTTATAGACCACCTCGTGGTGTAGTGGCTAGCATTAATGGCTGTCACCCCTGAGGTCCAGGTTATAGACCATCTCGTGGTGTAGTGGCTAGCATTAATGGCTGTCACCCCTGAGGTCCGGGTTATAGACCACATCGTGGTGTAGTGGCTAGCATTGTTGGCTGTCACCCCTGAGGTCCGGGTTATAGACCACATCGTGGTGTAGTGGCTAGCATTGTTGGCTGTCACCCATAAGGTCCGGGTTATAGACCACCTCGTGGTGTATTGGCTAGCATTGTTAGCTGTCATCCCTGAGGTTCGGGTTATAGACCACCTCGTGGTGCAGTGGCTGGCATTGTTAGCTGTCATCCCTGAGGTTCGGGTTATAGACCACCTCGTGGTGTAGTGGCTAGCATTGTAGGCTGTCATCCCTGAGGTCTGGGTTATAGACCACCTCGTAGTGTAGTAACTAGCATTGTTGGCTGTCGCCCCTAAGGTCCGGGTTATTGACCACCTCGTGGTGTAGTGGCTAGCATTGTTGACTGTCATCCCTGTGGTCTGGGTTATAGACCACCTCGTGGTGTAGTGGCTAGCATTGCTGGCTGTCACCCCTGAGGTCCGGGTTATAGACCACCTCGTGGTGTAGTGGCTAGCATTCATGGCTGTCACCCTTGAGGTCCAGGTTATAGACCACTTCGTGGTGTAGTGGATAGCATTCTTGTCTCTCACCCTTGAGGTCTGGGTTCGATCCCGGCTCCGCCAATAAATTGAATTTTGTAATATTGCTCTTCATAATTTAGAGCAGTCTGAACTTAAGCATAACGATATAAGAGTTTGTTCTTTATGAAAATTATTCTAATCACAACAATGAATCCAATGAGACAGCTGCATAATTTGAATCGCTACAACAATGGATTTCGTTAAGTAATAATGATTGGTATTTCTCGTTATTGAAATGCACAATCTGCATGATCGTAACAATTAATTTTTACAAGACTTTTTTTAATTCTTTAAATTTACTACACCTCAGTTTGTCTTTTCTACTTCAAGTAGGAAGTTGTTTCATTATTATCTCCACTGCTCAGTGGCGTATGCTGGATTAAAGTATGGGTGGCTGTAAAAATATGCAGTTGATCTATGGCCTCACAGAAGTCTTACAAGTGTAATATCGGGTACATTTCACAAATTTAGAAATTAAAATCACGTACCTCTTTTATTTGAACATCAACAGTCTTATTCATTCTTGAGAAGATAACTTCTTAATCACAGCATTATAAAATGAGTCTTTTTCCTTCATTTTGTGTACTAACTCCTTTTCGATTGATAACAAACGTAAGTTACTCAGACTTTCTTGTGTTTGGGTACTTCGTAAGTAAGTCTTGATTCTTCTTAATGACGAAAACGAACGTTCCACAGAGCTTGTAGTACAAGGAATGGTCAGTATTAATTTAGCAAGTTTATAAACTTCACCAAATCCAGAAGAGAGGTTATTTTCATGCATAAAACTAACAAGTTCGTGAAAATCTATTCCATGAAATTCATTTGATGTGTATAGAACACTTAATTCATCCTTCAATCCAAAGCGGTCAAATATATTTCCGTACTGGCAACTCAAACTAACACTTGGGGCGCTGCGGTCGGTCTGGATAAGTAGGGTAAAAATACTCAATAACACGCGTTTGATATGGAACACTTTTTATTTTTCGGTTATAATCAGTAAATGTTGTCCCTAAAATAATGACAGTGTTATTTTCAATTGTATATATGTATAACTGTGCGATATACGTGATCTAATTTGTGTGTTCCACTGGATTTTATGTGTCAATTGCATATTATCAAGCATCGGTTGTCTGCTGGTATCTGTTTTTGAGCAGTTCGAGTCATGGCGCTGTTACTTTAAAAGCTATATTTGAGTTTGCTCACTGTACCATAGACTGTAGAAATTATTTGCTGCTTGGTAGGGCGAAGGGATGAGTTTAACTTGTATTAAAGCTCGGGGGACACAGGAATTGCTTGATTTATATGGTTAGCTGGTGGGTTTGGTGTAGAATATCGGACTGGTAGCAGGTTCTCGCAGAGTAGATATTTACCCTGCGAAGTCAAATTAGGCCTATATGACTCGTAGTGGAATGGCTCGGATATCGCAGAGCGAGGTGATGGCGGATGGTAGGGTAATTGGAAATGAACTAGGGAGGGGGAAGGATACCTGACTGATGAAGCATGGCTGTAGTCGGCTGGTGTAGGCCTAGCTGTCTTTGTACGGCTTGGCTCGGCGTAAACAATGAACAACCCATCCTGTCGTCAGTGAGTGTAGTGGTGAGCGGTCCAACCCGCCCCTGTTGCCCGTATTTATTTGGTATCGTCACCTTTTGGCTATTGCTATTTACATCTTTTGGAAAGTGATGAAAACTTATATCCGCAGCCCTCTTTTATGCATCGACTTACAGCCGTAAACTGAGCAATATACGCTGCTTTTACTCATTTTACACTCCATCAACGAGTAAAACTTATTACTTATGTATAAAGACACGAAGAAATTACCTCGATCTGCTTACGAATACAAGAAACCATATACAAACAGTCACCCCGTGACAAATGTACCCTACTTGGTAAGTTTCTAATTTTTACCGCTAGATGTCATATCAGATAGATGGAGTTGCCAATAGAGCCAAAAGCATTCGTAGCAGTGGTTCGGGAAATGTTTTCCTATATTCAATATACCTTTGGTGATGTAGCAATTGAAAATATTCCAATTTCTCAAGTTGAGAGAACCTACATTCAATCTGATGAATTAAGCAATCGACAATTTGCACGTATAGGCGGCGATAACGATTTTCTTGTTCATTGTTATCTAGACAGTGCCGCTTCGGTTTAATCTGAGAATGTTCGTGCTTCGTTGAAATTGTATTGTTCCAAACTGATGAATAAGAATGTTCTCTCTCATACTAAAGTTTATCTTTGATCTCATTTACCTCCTTGCTACATTAAAGAATATCGAAATCCTTTGTTTGTAGAAGAATGTACAATATGTCTGTGTAAGCAGCAACATAGAAAATACTTCCAATAGAAATATAGTTTCAACATCTTGAAGAAAAGCCAAAAACCCTCGTGATTGTATGACTGTCTCACCATCCCAGACACCAGAATGTTCTATGATATTTTCGAAGAACTCACTAAGTTCGGATCAGTATTCTTTTGCAGTGTGGCAAAGTCGTGATGTAAAATTCCACCCGGTTGGTGCTACTTTGGGTAATTTCTTTTGCACAAATTCTTGCAACGCATGTGTCCTTTTACAGTAGATGATTTAGAAAAGAAAGCAGAGAGTCCAGTCAATGTTTGGAAAAATATTCTACATTCTTTAACACTTGGAGGTCTACGTAGAAGTCATTGAACAGCCTTCGCACTGGTGTTGGTAGATGAAGAACCAATATGTTAAAGTGGGGTTTTCCTGGCACATCCAGGCTATGTGATTGTGGTGAAGTCCAAACCATAGTCCATTTCTTGAACTGCATTAAGTGTCCTTTAAGTTGCACAATGGAGGACTTGATGGCTGCGACACCTAATGCCCGTGACTTGGCAAAATTTTGGACAGAAACGATTTGATATGTGCATTGTTAAGTACCATATTTTAAATGTAAAATGTATACTTCTGATACGAATAAATACATAAATGGAAATTCTAAATTCACTTACTACTTGTTCTACATGAGCAAATAAACCATTTGCTGTTCTATCAGTACTAACATCTACGAAGCCCAAGAATCTTTCATAGACAGTGCTGCCCTTTACATTGCAGAGAACTGTATAGGTAGATAGTTGAGATTTGCTCTCAATATCAGACGTTCCACCCAGCATTATTCCTTCTTTTACTACGTCAAAATGATATAATTTTGAATCATGAGAGAAGTTCCTCGAAATACTGTGGAAGAATTTAAATGACTTTCTAAAAGTGAATCATATTTTTTTAAATGATTAAAAAATTCTAAAAATTTGTCCTTGTTGAAACAGCCATCTGATTCGTCATGTCCCCATAGAGGGAGATCCTGGTTGGCTAGGAGGCAAATAGCATCAATTAATTGGGGTTGCCGGAGCCAACCAGGCTCATTTTGGTTTTGGCTGGGGATTTAAGGCCGGTTGCCCTTCCTGACGCCACGTGATTTTTCAAGTGAAAATTCCACCCCACTGTCACCGGGATTCGAAACCCGGCCGTCCGGGTGAAAGACGAGCAGCTAAGCCACTGCGCCATCACGCTCCCAGGCAAATAGCATCAATAATTGGTATTAATATGACTCTATATTTCTTTACCACCTCGTTATGTTTGCTGGTGCTTGTTATTGACAACGCATCATACCAAAACACACAGAAATAATGGTTGATTATTAACAGTACCGTGCTGAACTATATAGTCATAATATTTTCGTTACAATATTATTCCATTACACGTATTCGTGTCATTTAATTATTCTAATCACCTAATACAGTTTGTAACGAGTGAAATAAAAAATGGTTGTTATCGTGTGAGTGAGTGAGTGACAGTTGCTGCGGGAACAGAGTGTAATTCTGACGACTGACGGGTGACGCAGCGGACTCACCAAACAGACTGAGGTAAGCAGACTCTCTCTTCAGCTTCCTACTAGATTTTCACAAGGGTCAATTAGTTATGAGGCAGTTATAAGTTGTTTACTTTCACTGACACACAACTAAAAGCTCCAATCACACCTAAACACAGTGCCATACTTATGTTGTAATGGTATACGACAGGGTGACCGCTGGTAACCTAAAATTATTTTCCCTGTGTTTTCCCTGCGTTTTCCCTGTGTTGTTATAATTTTTCCTGTGTTAAATTTAACCTATTATTAACACATTTAGGCATACTCTTATAAGGATAATATTTATGTTTATTTTCAAACAATAAAACAAAATGTATGTACGGTAAATACTTCTTTTTATTTATTAGCTACAGTAGAACGTAAAATACACAACACATATAGTCTCTTACGACAACGTATAAAAAGACGCTTTGACAGTCTGCAAATCACTTACAGACATAAGTCGACAGTGCAGGAAGGATGCCTGAGACATAACTTAAGTAAACTCAATTCAGATTTTGCGCCATCTGTTCAGTGAACCACGTTACACCACAACTACTGTATATCTTGTTCCATATCAATTGAGAGTCAAATGGCAAATGTTACCTCTTACTGACGTGAAGTTAAAACCAGTTTACAACTAATACGGTGTATGTAATATTTCAATTGAAGGTAGTGAGCTCGTATAGGTAAGAGCTCTTCTTCGCGGCTCTGGCGTGTTGTAATTACTCACAACTTAGATAGAATAAGGTATAAACACCCGAGTCATTTTTCTTTTCTCGCGAAGCTAATTTTTCTAACTTTGGATACCCTGAAAGGCGAACATCCGAAAAGAAGAAATGGCAGAACGGACAAATTACAGTACTTAATCTTTAATCTTACCGGTAATTAATCTTATATGCAAGATTAATTAATACCGTCAACGATGCATTATTATTAAGCCCAATCATAGGTCAAGACATTTCTTTTTTTTTTTTTTTTCACCGCGCCAAACTTTCCCCCGGTATTTTCCCTGTGTTCCCTGAGTTTTCCAGAATGCGGTCACCCTGTACGAGCATGAACTGCTCTGCTGGCGTGCCGGACGACCTGGCCGCTTGTGAGGAGCGAGTTCCCCGTCACCGCCAGTTGCGCGCGCAGGCAAGAACAGCGGTATTTTGAAGCAAAAATGTCCGGAGGCAGGGACAGCACAGCCGAGCAGAACCGTGACCACCGTGGGTTCATAAAGGTGAAATTACATCCAACGGTTTTGATTCTACATAGACATTTTGGGCCCTTCTACACAACTCATTAACTGTTACTGCAAGTAATAATCAGTATAAATACTCACAACAAACCAGAGGGATTCGATCTGCCTCGACGTACGTGGAAGACTGCCAACAGGATTCGCACAAACCATGGAGTGTGTAAGGACTTACTCTACAAATGGAACAAAACTACCGATCCTGCATGTGTTTGTGGAGCGACACAATATACAACACATTGTGCAGCAGTGGAGTATTACGTCATACTCAGAGGGTTTAAAGGATTTTCTCGTGTTGACTCCAGATTCTGTTAAGTGGATAGACTATTTAAATTTTACATTATAAGTGCCAATTGTGACTGTAAGTTACACTAACATTCTCTGTTTTGCTTTTAGGTAATAATGTGCTAAAATTTTTGCTGGTAACTTATGTCAACAACAACCCTGGCACTTGTACAGATGCATGACGGGCTAAGGCCGACCAAGCGACCGCTGCCCAGCCATTCGGCCTGCAGATATTGGGGTGACGCGTGATCAGCGCGTCGGGTCTCCTCGGCCGTTAATCTTGGTTTTCGTGATCGGGGCGGTGTCTCACTGTCAGACAGCTACTCAATTGTCCTCACGAGGCTGAGTGGACCCCGTTCCAACCCTCACGTCAGTTTTAAAATCCCTGACGGAGCCGGGGATCGAACCCGGGGCCTCCGGGTGAGAGGCAGGCGCGCTACCCCAACACCACGGGGCCGGCTGGTAACTTATGTATTCTGAATATTGTTGTGTTTTACTATGTGTTGCCATACGCTAAATAATAAATAGAGTCAGTCCTCTGCGAGTTCTTCAAGGATAACCCTAAGGTTGGAATTATTATTATTAGTTTTAAGGCTTGCCACGATGGGTGAGTGGTTATTGTGTCAGACTACCAACTCCAAGCTTGCAGATTCGCTCCTGGCCGTGGTAAGTGAATTTTGAAAGGCGACAAAAATCACGACTTTCATGTTAAAGAACCCATTTGAATTCAGTAGGCCGTGTTCATAATGGCAAAATTAATCCAGGGATTTTCCGCCAACACCAAAAGTTCCTCCTTTCCCTACTAGAAAGCGCTATAGTGTCAAGGAGCATAGATATCTAACCTCCTTGACTTTCATAGCACTCCAAGCAACAACAAAATTTGACATACAAGCTGCCCTTTGGACGTCAAATAACAAAGCTTCCACCCGGCACCCGAGGCCATACGATATTATTATTATTATTTATTATGCGCATGCGCTTACACATTCTCAGCAATTGCTGGAAAGAAAACATTTACAATCCCAGATACCGTACATATCACAAGGAGCAAATTCTTGGTGACTGCATTGAGTAGAAGCTTCATATTTCCCTCACTGCTTCAGGCCTGATTGCCCAAGAACAGCCTTACTACGCGACACGTAGAAAGTATGACTGTTTTCTGCATCAGTTCGAAAAGGCCTGGGTCTAATTTCAACTCTGTGAGCGATTCCTTTAAGTTGTTGGGAATCACGCTAGTGCTGGAGATGATAATAGGAACCGTCCTGACTTGTGCCATGTGCCTTTGCTTCCTTATCAGTTCTGAAAGCTCTGTGTATTTTGTCAGCTTTTCAACATGCTTTGTTAGCATGCTGCCACTGTTTGGGATCGCTTCATGCATTTGTCAACAAGAACCAAATCAGGTCTGTTGTGCACAGCTGACTGGTCTGTCAATACAGTACGATCCCAGTACAACGTAAAGCTGTCATTTTCCAGTACACTTTCAGGAGCATATTTTTTATAGTACGGCACTTTCTCTTTACTCAGCAGTTGAAGGTGTATAGCCAGTTCTTGATGTACTATCTTGGCAACAAAATCATGTCTCTTCTTATATTCTGTCCCTGCAAAATGGCGACAACCTGATATTATATGCTGAACAGTCTCAGATGTTGGGCAACCGTATCTGCAATGGTCATCTTGCACAAACGCATCCTTGATAACGAACTTTAGGTAGTTCCTCGTGGGGACAACCTGGTCCTGAATAGCCATCACAAAACCTTCTGTTTCAGGAAACATCTGCCCAGAAATCAACCAAAAGTTCAACGCTGGCTTGTCGACGTGAGATTGGATGACTTCATTGGAATGTCTTCCGTGTAGTGGCTTGGACAACCAGGCATTGAATCTATCCAAATCACTGCGCACCTGAATTTGAGTCTCTTGCTGACTTAAGAGTAGTGGAGTTGAATCATCTGCTTCTGTGACAGCCTTGTGAAGCATCGAATGGTTCGATACAGAACAGAAGTATCTTCTTAGCTCATAGATCTGTCGAACTACTTGGTTGTTTATATCAACAATTCCTCTCCCACCCATATGTCTCGGCAACATGATTCGTTCCACAGATGTCCTGGGATGGTGTTTTCGTGATTTGGTCAGTGATGTTCTAATTTTCTGTTCTAAACTTGCAATGTCAGTTTTACTCCACTTGATGACCCCAAACGAGTAACTAAGAATAGGGACAGCATAAGCGTTGATTGCCTTAACCAAGTTTTTACTGTTGAGGATGGTGTTAGAAACAAGCTTAATTCTTCTGACAAATTCCTTCGTCAGATCTTGTTTCACTACTGAGTGTTCTATGTGTCTGGCTTGCTTCATTCCCAGATACTTGTAGGTCTCGTTAGTGAGCATTGTTGCAATCTGCTGGCCCTGAGCTGTTTCATATACACCTTCCTGCAGCTTGCCTTTCATAACGTTCAGCGTTTTACATTTCTCCAGACCGAATTCCATTTTCACATCCTGTGAAAAGGTTTCCACTATCTTCAACAGAAACTCTAGCTGTGCTCTGGTGGCAGCATATAGCTTTAGGTCATCCATATACAAGAGATGGCTGAGCTTTGCAAGCTCCCTGGAGTTCTTCTTGATACTGAAGCCATATTTTGTTGAATTAAGTTGGTTTTATAGTGGGTTCGTCGCAAGACAGAACCATAATGGGCTCAAGAAGTCTCCTTGTTATATTCCCTTGTGGATTGGGATCATACTGGTTGCAATACTGCCATTTTTAGTAGTAAGGCACATTACTGTACGCCACGTTGCCATGGCATGTTCCAGGAAATATATAATCTGAGGATCAATCTTATACACTGACAAAATATGGATCAACCAATCATGGGGCACGGAATCATAGGCCTTCTTGTAGTCAATATATGCCGTGAATAAATTTCTGTTATTGGCAAAGGCCTGGTTAGAAACCACTGAGTCAATGATAAGGATTTCTTTACACCCTTTGGACCCTTTCGTGCATCCTTTTTGCTAAGTTGCTACGATGTTATTTTTTTCACAGTGGGCATATATCCTCCTACTAAGACAGGACGTGATGATCTTATACATCGTGGGAAGGCATGTAATTGGACGGTATTTTCCAGGATCTTGCATATTTTGTGGATCTTTCGGAAGTAGATGTGTTACACCTTGTGTAAGGAAATTTGGCATCTTCTGTGGATGAGCAACAACTTCATTCACCAGAGTAGACAGAAGATCGTATACGCACCAGAACTTCTTATACCAGTAATTCTGTATCTGATCTAAACCGGGTGCTTTCCAGTTAGGAAGACCTTTAATGATGGAAGAAATTTCAGTGGATGTTATTGGATCATATTGCATCGGATTATATTCTTTAGAGATGTTTGTTACTTCCTGAACCCAATTGGAGTCTGAGTTAAAATTGGTGGCTTTGGATAGTTGGTTGCCCCAAAACTCTTCAATTTCTTCTCTTTTTGGATAAAGAGCATTTGAGGATACATGGTTTTCGCTCAGTGCTCTGTAGAATTTCTTCTCGCCTTTGACAAATAAGTTGTTGTCCTGTCTCCGTTTCCTACTGGTTCTGTATCTGGAAAGTCTGTTTGCTACCAACGTAAGTTGCTGTTTGAGTGTATCTAAACACTGTTCGGCTTTTGTGTTTGTATCATCTCGGTCGGTGCGGATTTTGGACTGCCTCATTATTGCCTTACAGAGTCTCACCAGTCTTCTTGTTTGCGTTCCTCTTATGAACTCAGTCAAACGGCCAATATCTGTTCGCAGTTTGTCGATATTGCCTATCAGACGTCTCTCCCACTTAGGAGTAACAGGAGCACATTTCTTACTGCAGGAATTATTCCTTTCTCTCAGTTGGGTGCCCATAGTTCTGATAACTGTGACGGCTCCACAGTACAGAACAGTGTGAAGAGATTCTAGGGCATTCACCTCTATCAAGTGTTTGGGTAGGATAGCTTGATTCATATTTAAAATTTTTGATACCTTCCTGGACGAATTTACTCGAGGCAAGGCAGGTCCAAGCATTGGGTCTGTTCCATTGAACTGAGCCATTGCCGTCATCATTTCATCTGCTAGGATCTTGGTATGTAACTCATCTTCATGATGCGTATCCGGCTGTATGCCACTGACTGGCTCATTGTGTTCTTCTTGATGTTGTTCCTGCTCATGGAGCTCTTGAGCTAATTCACTCTCCAGATTAGTTCCTTGATCACAATCAAACACTCTTCTGACCTCCTGCTTGATTGTATTCAGTCTTGCTTCTGGCACTAAATTATTACGGACTATCACCCTATATTGATCCGCCACTCTCTGTTCAGTCACACGGAGTTCTGGATATGCTTCATGGAACTCAATGAATAATTTCTGCCTATATCCAGTTAGTTCTGTTCCACTGCGAGTCACCTTTTAATAAATGCGCATTATGGTCTCGTTCATTGCGATTGACCATTTTAAGCGCTTTCTTGGCAGGCCTGCTTGGGTGAGTGCCGGAAGTGGTTTTGGCACAGCACTTTCAGCAGGCAAAGCATTTGACGTTGGTTGGCTTTGTTGTAGTTGTTGGGCTGTATCTTCTTGTGCGACAGGAGCCTGCCTCATCAGCAACGGTTTTTTTAAGAGCGTTACAAATGCCTTCCTTCGGAGGAGAAGTAAAACCGGCGGGTCCATGTCATAGATTTATGGCACGCAAAAGAACCTTCCACTAACTAAACTTGTATGAGCAAAATTTGTAGGTTAGGTTTGATTAATGCTCTTAAGCTCCAGCGTTCGTCACCAGGCGCTGGTTGTGATTGTATAAAGTAGTAGGCAAGTTCACAGCTAGGTGTCGTGGACGGTTATATTTGGTAGCGAAAATAGGAACTTCTTGAAATAATTGACTGCAGTCCTTACTTGAATTAAAACAGATAACACACACTAATACAGCCATCACAATTAACACCGGTTATCAGACAGATTTTACACACACCCAAAGTACACGGGGCCTCATGGCCGCGTTGTGGAAACCCCTAAACGAAGGAACCAACCAACCAACCGATGTTTGTCTGCCTTTTAGTTAACGCAACGACAGTTTTCTCGCGACACAACACATGACAAAGGTAATTAATTACTTCTGAACTCTGCCAAGAAAATTAAATCTCGTCAGTCTCACGAGGCAAAAGAATCCCTCCTCTGCCATCATGGAAGTTGTCTTCCGTTGTTTTCCACTTGTACTCGAAGCGAATGCCTGCATAGGATAGTGCTCTATATATTTGTAGGCTATTATCAAAGGTGGTAATTGTTGAAACTTTCAGCCTAATTTCTTGTAGATGTAATATTTATGATAAGCAAATATTATTCTGTCTCCTTTTATGGTGCCGGATAAAATTTCAACTAGTAAATATTATCAAAAATATTAAAATTAAACAATAAAATAAAACATAAATACACAAATTAATTAAAATAAAACACACTAAAAATAAAATAAAATTGATATTATAAAACTGAAAAGTTAAACTTATAAAATTCAAAATAATAAATAAATATTAATTTATATAATTTATTTTAAACAATATTAATATTGAATACTTAAGAACTAAGGAGGGTGATATACAATCTATACAGAAACCAGACAGCAGTCATTCGAGCTGAAGGATATGAGAGAGAAGCTGGTATTCAGAAAGGTGTAAGGCAAGGCTGCAACTTATCACCCATACTTTTCAATCTTTACATTGAACAAGCAATGAAGGAAATTGGAGAAAAATTTAAAGTGGGAGTGAAGATTCAAGGAGAAATAATTTCAACTCTGAGATTTGCTGATGACATCGTCATCTTGGCCGACAAGCCTGAGGATTTGAATGAGTTTTTGAATGGTATGGATTCCGTCTTGAGGAAAGAATTCATGATGAAAATGAATAAATGTAAAACAAAAATACTGGAATGCAGCCGAAATAAATCAGAATCCTCTATGGAGATCAAATTGGCAGGTGAAAAGCTGAAGGAAGTAGGAGACGTCTGTTACTTAGGAAGCAGAATAACCAGTGATGGACGAAGCAAAGAGGATATAAAAAGTAGGTTGGCTCAGGCAAGGAAAGCCTTTCTACAAAAAAGGAATCTGTTGTCATCGAATATAGATTTAGGTATTAGGAAGTCATTTTTGAAAGCCTTTGTCTGGAGCGTGGCGCTCTATGGAAGTGAAACTTGGACTATTGGTGCAGCAGAAAAGAGGAGAATTGAGGCATTTGAAATGTGGTGTTACAGGAGAATGATGAAGATCAGATGGGTAGATAGGGTTACAAACGAAGAGGTATTAAGGCGAGTGGGAGAGGAGATATGTTTCTGGCGACTGCTAATGAAGAGAAGAGATAGGTTGGTAGGACACATACTAAGACACCCAGGAATAGCAAGCTTAGTTATGGAAGAAGGGTCGAGGACAAGAACTGCAGGGGTAGACCAAGGTTAGAATATGTTAAACAGATTGCCTTGGATGTAGGGTGTGGTAGCTATGTAGAGATGAAACGATTAGCTCAGGACAGGGAGGCATGGAGAGCTGCATCAAACCAGTCAAAAGACTGAAGACTCAAACAACAAGAAGAACTAAGAGTTTTGGAAATTAAGAAGTAACGAAGAAATATATCGGAACATTGAAAACATAACGGAGACAATAAAAACAGGCGATTGTTATTTTTCGGACATGTATATAGAATGAATGATAGCAGGTTAACAAAACAGATTTTTAAATATCTTTGTAAAAAGAAATCGACAACAGCCTGGTTTCAAGAAGTAAAGAAAGATTTAGAAAAAAAAAACAATGTAAGAGAAGAAGATGCACTAGAGAGAGAAATTTTCAAAAAAAAAAGGTATTGGGAAAGGCAGGACTCCAAGGAAGGCAATATAAAAAAACAGGCTCAAAATGGTCGGAAGAGAGGAAGAAGACACACAGCGAAAAGATGAAGGAGAACTGGAGGAAGAAGAAAGAACAACAAAGGACTAACCATTGAAATTGGTTCGTGGTCCTCAGAAGACCCTAACGGAGAAAGAAAGAAAGAAAGAAAGAAAGAAAGAAGTATACTTAAAATCAAAGTAAAAATTAGTGCTGAAATGAAAATTTAAATTTAAAAACCTCTTGTAAAGGGCATTCCAATTGGTATAAAAAAGAGAACCGAACTAAAATGTCTCGCTTTCGCGGACGATATTGCAATTGTCGCAGACAACAGATCGGAAGCGACTTACGCAGTGGAAAAGCTCCATGAGATTGCACAAAAGAGCGGATTACATATCTCTTACGACAAGACCAAATATTTGGAGAGAAGGCCAGAAAATAAATCCCCTGTAAACACCAAATACGGTAAAATCGCCCAAGTCTGCACTTTGAAATACCTTGGTGAAATTATACAGCCCGCAGGACTTAATCGAATCGACAATGAAGACAGAATCACTAAGCTCCAGAAGGCCTACAGGCTAACGTGGGCCCATTACAACCAGAAATGCATTTCGACGAACGCCAAATTACGACATTATAAAATAGTTATTCCTACCAGAAGCAACATATGCCGCAGAAACAATAGTAATCGATGGTCATTCCAAGATTAGGGAACTGGAAAAACAGGAACGAAAAATTCTCCGGAAGATCTACTGAGCAATCAACAGAAACGGCATTTGGATGAAGAGACCTAGTACAGAACTCTATCAAAAGACCAATACGATAACAGACGAAATTAGAAAACGCAGAGCCAATTTTACACTCACATACACCGGTTGGCCACGTCCAGATTGCAAAAAAAAAAAAACTATTTGGTATCATAAAACAGAGTAAATGGGGCACAGAATGGCTTAAAGAGGTACAGAGACTTACAAGTAACCAATATAGAAAATTTCGAAGACCGAACTGAGTGCCAGACGAAAATCGTGAATGTTAAGATCATTACGCCAACTTGGGAAAAAGTGGACGGATGAGAGGAAGAGGGAACATTCCGCGAGAATGAATAGATTTTGGGAGGAGCGGAGGAAACACACCTCCAAATGACATCATGTTACCAAGTTCAATCGCTCTCCTGTAGGGGAATTTTCGCTTAAATATATAAAATAAAGTAAAAAATTAGAAAAAAAATAGCATGACCTATAAAGGGTTAACGTAAGGCCACAGCCGTTTCCTTCCCTGAACCTAATCTCAATACACGCTGGATATAAGACAAAACGAGTGCACTGTACATACCTTAATGATAGCTGCCATGACTGTAGAAACGTCTGCAACTGTGTTGACGTGTGTGATCCGGTGCGTAGAGTTCTCACACAATATATAGGCTCCTGCTCGCTACGCTACGCTGGTCTCCATGTGACGCTGTGCGAACACATATTGTTCTGCTAATTGAGAGGAAAAGTGTTCCCCTCAACAAGCTACCATACGACAAAATTAATCAAAATGAACTGACTGGCATTTGTGTCACTTTCGGGGAAAAGAATGAAGAATGCTGCCATTTGCGTTGACTTCATACAGTAGTTTCCCTCCAGTGTGTCTACTATGGCATATCCTGTATTTATAAAGAAAGAACGTGAAGAGTGGCTTCAGTGGCGTAATTGGTAGCATGCTGAGCTTCTAAACCCAACATCTGGGGTTCAAACCCGGCCGAAGTCGTTGGATTGTTTAAGAGCGTTAAAAATCCCTCAGTATGCCTTCCTTCGGAGGGGAAGTAAAGCCGGCCGTCCCATGTCATAGATTTATGACATGTTAAAGAACTTTCCACTAACTAAACTTCTGTGAAGCTAAATTTCTAGATTACATTTCGTTGTAATGCTCTATCCAAGTTCCAACGTTCCCCAATAGGTGACAGTGATATCTGGTATCGAAAGTTGGAACTACTTGAAATTGAACGAAACTTGTAGCTCACTCCATGGGTGTCCGATTGAAGCATCTACAGCCTCTGGCAAACGGAACATGTTCTCAAACACTCCCGGCACTTATAGCCATACGCTAGATAAATAAATAATCCCAGAAAAAAACAGTAGGAAGACCAAAGAAGAAATGGATGGACCAAATCAAGGATAATCTTGAAGACAACGGGCTAGACTGGAGAAGGACTCATGAAGACCGACTATTCATAGACATAAAAAGGTGGCGATGACTCGTTAACACACCCGGGTTACTGGAGATGGAATTTGATGATGATGATGATGATGATGATGATGATGATGATGATGATGACAAAATTAAGGTTGGTTGATTCCTCAGTTTAGGGGCTGCGACAATGTGGTCATGTAGACCCGTGTACTTTGGGTGTGTGTAGAATCTGTCTGATAACCGGTGTTAATTATGATGTCTGTATTAGTGTGTGTTATCTGTGATTCAGGTAGAAGGACTGCAGACGATTAATTTTTTCAAGTAGTTCCTAATTTTGCTACCAAATGCTACCATCCACGACACCTGGGAGCGAACGTTGGAACTAATATTGAGTTATCAAACTAACCTACAAATTTTTGCTTCCACATTTATTGTAGTTAGTGGAAGGTTCTTCTTCATGCCATACATCTATGACATGGGACCGCCAGTTTTACTTCCCCTTCGAAAGAAGGCATACTGAGGGATTTTTAACGCTCTTAAACAATCCGACGATTCGGCCGGGTTTGAACCCGCAATCTTGGGCATAGAAGCTCAGCATGCTACCTACTACGCCACGGAAGCCGCTATACAAAAGTAATGTTAAGGTAATAGTACATTATGCAACGAGCCTATAATGGCGATAATTAAGACACGAGTATTTCCATACGAGTATCTTAATTACCGTTATAGGCGAGTTTCATACGACTGTTTATGTTTGACTATAATTATAACTTTATTTTAGGTTGGAACATAAATATTCATAACTATTTGTCGAGATTCCGCCAATTTCGTTTACTGAACAGAGCGCATGAGACGCAGAGAATGCCTTGTATTTGACCATGGCATCCTCGATTACCCTACTATGACACTAGGCCAGACAGTGAAATTTAAATTAGAAGGCCGTGGAACTCAGCGCAGGTGCGATGCTTCTTCTGTGGTGTTCAATCCGAAGATTGGATTGTAGCAGCTTTCCATGAACACCGGTCTGTGGCTAGTCTCTTCATGTCCAAGTAATTATCACAATCTTTGTCGTGAATGATTTGTTTTATGTATCCCAGCCGTGGTCTACCTCTACAGTTCTTTCCTTCCACATTGCCCTCCAGTATTGTGTGCAGAAGACTTTCATGCCTCAAGATATGTCCAATCCAATTGTCTCTTCGGTGAGTAAGCATATTCCATAAACATGGCTTCTCTCCAATCCTCTTCAGCGTTTCTTCATTACTGATTTTGTCCACCCATGGAATTTTTAGTATTTTCCTGTTGCACCACATTTCAAAGGCTACTATTCGTTTCTTATCAGCCAAGCTAAGAGTCCAGGTTTCACTACCATACAACAGTACGCTCCACACATATATCTTCACAAGACGTTTCCTGAGGCTCATACTAATGTTTTTGCATGTAAAGAGCTTTCCTTTCTTGTTGAATGCTATTTTGGCTTGGTTGATGCGACTGACTATTTCTCATCTACTTCTTCCATCTGCTGTTATTTTGCTACCAAGATAAGTGAACTCCTGCACATTTGTCAACTGTTCTCCATTTAAAGTACAACGAGGAGGTTCATACTGCCTGCTACAGAGAAGATGCGATGCTATCCTTACCTAATTGGTCAACATTTGTGTCGTAATGGAAATCTTCAGCTCTGATTGGTGGAAAACCTGTATCATAATGGAACTTGAACTATAATGAACCTCTTTAAGATGCAGTTTTCTGGCATAAATACTATATATATTTTGCCATGATCGAACATGAGGGATATTTATCACTGAGCACTCAAACAAGCGATATTATCGCTGTGTGACAGGTGGTTATTTATTTATTTATCGTATGGCTTTTAGTACCGGGAGTGTCCGAGGACATGTTCGGCTCACCAGAGGCTGTAGCTGCTTCATGCGGACACCCATGGGGTGAGCGTTACAACGGAATCTAACCTAGAAATTTAGCTTCATACAAGTTAAGTTAGTGGAAGGATCTTTTACATGCCATAAATCTATGACATGGGACCGCCGGCTTTACTTCCCCTCCGATAGATGGCATACTGAAGGATTTTAACGCTCTTAAAAAATCCGACGACTTCAGCCGGGTTCAGCATACTACCAACTACGCCACTGAAGTCGCTGTGACAGGCGGTAGAACACTATGACGAGAAACAAGAAGAAAATAATAATAATTAGCGATCAACAGCCGCATCTGCAAATTAGAGCTAGCACACCAATTGACTAAAATCATTTATGTTCGACCCTCACTATTACGGATCAGAAAACTGTATCATAATGATGGTCATTATAACACTCTTTTTCATTATGATACAGTTTCTCCACCCAATCAGAGCTCGTTCATTGACCAATTAGGTAATGATACCTTCACGCGTGCGCTCAAAATCCAACATGTCGGACATAAACACAACATCGAACTATAATAAATTACCGACATGGAATACGCACCGTCCATATGTTCGCGTAAATAAACTGGCGAATATGAGACAACAAATAGCACTGTACCTTAATATAATTTCTACACAGCGCATTCATTGTCTTCAAACAACTCCAGTGACAATATTACTGAGGGGCGACAGATGTCAACATATGGCCTGCATATGGCATTGCAAGCATACAGAGCGCATGCTTCGGTCGTTCAAAGATCTTGAAATACAGAGATATAATACCCAACGCTCGCTCTGCGATCAGAAAATTCAAGTAGGTGACTCTCAACAGATATTTAGGAATATTTATGTTAAAACATATAATAAAGTTATAATTATCGTCGAACATAAACAGTCGTATGCAACTCGCCTATAATGATAATTAAGACACTCGTATGGAAATTATAAAACTCGCATACGCTCGTTTTATAAAAATACTCGTGTCTTAATTATAGCCATTATAGGCTCGTTGCATAATGTACTATTCTAACAAGAAGATGCTGAGTATAGGAGCCGAATTAAGACATTACAGCACTGTTGTTAAACCGGAAGCTTTACATGCTTCGGAGACTTAATACTTGAATCGAAAAGGACGAGTTGACCAGCGACTTAAAAGAGAAAGTAGGCTACTACAGAAGATCTTGGGCAACAGATGTGTTGACGGGCAGGTTCCACTGAGATCACACAAAGAATTAATAACAACAGCATTCAAAAAAAGAAGGCTGATATTCTATGGGCACATCTTCCGTATGGACAATGACCAGGTCACAAAGAAAATCCGGAATTTTCTAAAATCCAAGACATCTTCAATAAAGTGGTTCCAAGAGTGTGAGTTAAGAAGAGCTACAGCCGGTACTAAACAGTCTCACCTCATGTGCTCTGGAAAATTACTTCAAAATTAATCACGACAAAACTAAACAAATGATTTTCAGAAGAGGTGTAAAATTCTCCCAAAAGGACACACTGACCCTTCAAAATAATCACCTAGAAGTAGTTTCAAAATTCAAATATCTTGGAGTTCCTCTCCAAACACCACTGACATCATTCAACATTCATGTGAAAGAAAGAGCAACAGCAGCGATAAAAGCAATTTACCACATTCAACAGCCTCAAAAACTCTCAATAAAAACGGCTATGACATTATTTAAAACGGCCATAGCATCAACAGCGACTTACGGAATCCACATAATTTGGGACAAACTAATAGAAAACGACCTGTTAACATTAGAGAAAGTCAAAGTTCGCTATATGAAAATAGTCTTGGGTATCGGGAAGACAGCGTTGTCCAGACTGACTTATATTTTCACAAGAGAAATGTTCTTCATAGAAGACATTAGACTGCTGATGCTACTACCGCGCACCGAGGCCTATGAGAGTGCCCTTCAAATACTCAAAGAAAAGAAAAACACTATCTGGGTTGATTTTTACTCAATTGACGCCATAATGACTGACGAATAGAAACAGGCAAACTATGAACTCCAACACGTAATGACACGATACTCTACACATGACTTTCACTACAAGTTCTGCCAAAACAAGAGATTTCACCAACCAACTGAAGAATATGTGCGTGATCTATGCAGTGAATGATGTTCTCGATATCATGCAAAATATTGCCGACAAAGACATTCATCAATAACTCAATTGGGATTGGAATAATGTGCTGTAGGTTACTCAGTTTTGTATTTCGCACATTGTGCGCTGTTTCAATAATAATAATAATAATAGTGTGAAAAAGATTCGAGAGAGATAGGACAGATTCAGTTTCAGAAGAACTGTGAAAATCCATCAGGGTTTTATAGTGGATCCAGAACCAAGGAAATAGAGAGGACCTTTATCCGAAGAGAGAAAGAAAGTGCTGATTGATGAGCTCAAACAATACTGGTAGGATGTCAAAGCTGACAAACGAACAAGATCTACTTGTTACTGAAATAACAATAACAATATCGTATGGCCTCTGGTGCCGGGTGCAAGCTTTGTTATTTGACTCCCAGAGAGCAGCTTGCATGTTGAATTTTGTCATTCCTTGGAACGCTATGAAAGTCAAGGAGGTTAGATATATAAGCTCCATGACACTATAGCGCTTTTTAGTAGAGAAATGAGGAACTTTGTGTTGGCGGAAAATCCCGAGATTAATTTTGCCTACTGAATTCAAATGGGTTCTTTAACATGCCTTTCAAAAATCACTTACCACGTCCAGGAGCGAACCTGCAAGCCTGGGGTTGGTAGTACGACACGAAAACCACTCACCCACCGTGCCAAGCCTACTGAAATAAGATTGATTGTTAACGTGGGCTGAATTCTAATAATAACAGAAATAACGCGCTGGCAACTTTCCACAAACACAAGACAGCCCGGTATTCTCTGATCCAATATTAACAAGCAAGAAACTAGACTACAGTACTGATAGAATGAGCGCATGCTGGATGAACTTTCTGGTAGGTAAATGAAAGAGGTGTAAGGCAAGGCCTCATTGCCCATTCTTTTCACTCTATACATTGTCAATTAATATGATAAAATTGGTCCGGCCAGATCAAACATAAAATGCCAGCGTTTCGCCCCAGTGTGCCGTTGGGCTCGTCAGTTGGTACAGACACACCTCACCAATACGCGTGGCTAGCACATACTGAGAAGGCCATCACAAGACACAAAATACAAGTAGTATTGACGTCACGAGTGATGCCAATGTGCTACAGAAGTTAAGCTCCCTTTCATAAAACAGAATCCATACCTTGGCAATCCAAATATTCCCATTTGGGAATGTTCATAAGCTATTCTATACATTGAACAACTAATGAAGGAAATCACAGAATAATTCAAAGAAGCAAACAAGATACAATGAGAAATAATTTCAACACTGGCATTGTCATCTTAGCCAACACGCCAGAGGACTTGAATGAATTTTTAAACGGGAAGGACTCCATCTTGAGGAAGGAATTCATGTCGAAAATCAATGTAGAATAAAAATATTGGAATGCAGCCGAAACAAATCAGAAACCCTTATGGACATCAAATTGGCAGGTGAAAAGCTAAAGGAAGTAGGAGACTTCTGTTACTTAGGAAGCAAAATAACCAGTGATGGACGAAGCAAAGAGGATATAAAAAGTAGGTTGGCTCAGGCAAGGAAAGCATTTCTACAGAAAAGAAATCTGCTGGCATCGAATATAGATTTAAGTATTAGGAAGTCATTTTTTAAACCCTATGACTGGAGCGTGGCACTCTATGGAAGTGAAACTTGGACTGTTGGTGCAGCAGAAAAGAGAAGAATAGTAGCATTTGAAATGTGGTGTTACAGGAGAATGATGAACATCAGATGCGTATATAGAGTATCAAATGGAGAGGTATTAACGCGAGTGGGAGAGGAGAGATGTTTCTGGCGACTGCTGATGAAGAGAAGAGATAGGTTGGTAGGACACATACTAAGCCACCAAGTTATAGCAAACTTAGTTATGGAAAGAAGACTCGAGGATAAGAACTGTAGGGGTAGACCAAGGTTAGAATATGTTACCCAGATTGTGTGGTAACTATGTAGGGATGGAATGATTAGCTCAGGACAGGGAGACATGGATTGCTGCATCAAACCAGTCGAAAGACTGAGAACTCAAATAATAACACGTCTGCTGTTGACGGTGTTATCAGTGCATCATCTGTGAAGGGAGGCATAAAGCAGAACGACGAGAATCTCACCTGCAAGACACAGAGTTGGACAGGATACGTAGGGGTCTTCCTTTCCTCTCACCGAAAAACAACGACTTTATTGACCCTTTTTAGGTCTATATATTAACCACGTACTGTAAGGACAATAATTTATACTGTCAATGATGCAGGTGGTTGAATCTTTCAGCCATAGGCTTATAACCCTGTATCAACAAAAATTCTTTTGGAACAATTTAATGCCTCCTTAGTACAAAGAGTAGATAAATTCAAATACCTTGGAACATAGCTATGTGAGGATTGGAGATCAGATATGGAGATAAAATGTCGTATAGAGAATGCCCGTAATGCTTTTGTGAAATTCAAGGAAATCCTCACAAATATCGACTTAAATCTAACCCTAAGACTTCGGTTTGTAAGCTGCCACATTTGGTCTGTATTTCTACGAGGGCTGTTTTTTAAGTAAGAGCCGTTGTTTTAAAGCCCGTAGTTAGTACGCACGCCGCAACAGGCGTGCGCGCTACCTCCCGGCATCCTTTGCGAACAAGCAGGCGTTAGTCGCAGCTGTGTAGCTAACCTGTACGCTGAACTGTGCATCTTTACAATGTTCAAGATTATTGATTCGCCCGCCGCGTGTAAGGTACGATCTGTGATACGTTTTTTGAGTGCAAGAAACATGTCGGCTGCAGACATTCATCGTCAGCATTGTGAGGTGTATGGTGATAATGCAATGACGGAAGGTAAAGAGCGAAAATGGGTACGCGAGTTCAAATGTGGTCGTGAAAATGTTCATGACGATGAACGCTCAGGTCTGTGATCACAGATGACTTGGTGACTGCAATTGACACGAAAATTCACGAGGACCGAAAATTCATGATAACCACTCTATCAATGGATTTTCCTCAAGTGTAAATTCTTGGTTGTCAGAGCAGGCACAAACTTTTATGCAGAGGGATTTCAGAACTTAGTTTTAAGGTATGACAAGTGCCTAAATAAACAAGGCAACTATGTAGAAAGATAGAGGAAGGTATGTACAACCTAAAAATAAATGTGGTTTCAAAATAAAATGTTCGGTTGATGCCCTCCCTTAAGGGTTTGTAAGCTGCTACATTTGGTCTGTATTTCTATATGGGTCTGAAGGATGGACAATAAATGCGGCAACAACAAAGAAGATAGAGGCCTTTGAAATGTGGATTTACCGCAGAATGCTGAAGATAGCATGGACTGCACGAATAACTAATATTGAAGTACTTCTTCTTCTTCTTTCCGATGAGGCCTGCTAGGGACCACGTGCCAATTTCAATTCTTCACACTTTGTTGTTTTCTCTTCCGTTCCCTCCAGTACTCCTTCATCCGTTCACTATGCTGCTTCTTTCTGTCCTCGGACCACTTCGCACCAGGTTTCTTTGGCAATCTTCCTTGGAATCCTTTCATACTTAATACCCTTTTTCTAAAGATCTCTCTGTTCACCGTTTCTTCTTCACTTATATTGTTTCTTTCTAAATCTTTCTTTACTTCTTGAATCCAGCTAGTTGTTGCCCTTTTCTCCCAAAGGTACTTGAATATCCTTTTTGTTAATCTGGAATCATCCATTCTGTAAATATGTCCAAAAAATTGCAATCTCCTTTTTCTTATCGTTTCTGTTATATTTTCTATGTTCATGTATATTTCATCATTAGATCTTAATTTCCATACTTCTGCTGTTTTCACTGGGCCTAAAATTTTCCTCATGATTCTCCTTTCTAGTACTTCAAGTTTATCTAATCTATAGTTTAGTACCAGACATTCACTTGCGTATAGGCATTCCGGTTTCACCACTGTAGTGTAGTGCCTTATTTTAAGATTTTTAGATAAGCACCTTTTGTTATAAAAATTCTTAGTGATACCATATGCTCTTTCCATCTTGTGTACCCTTTCTTCTACCGAAGATTTTTCTAAACCATTTTCTTGAATTATTTCTCCCAGATATTTGAATTTCTTTACTTTTTCCACTGGGCCAATATCTGTTGCCAAATATTTTGAAGCGTTCTTGATGTTTGTAATAAATTTAGTTTTTTCTACGGAGATTCTCAAACCTGTTTTGTTGGCTATTTCTTCCAAGAGATTGATTTGTGTTCTTGCACTTGTTAGGTTTTCTGACAATATAGCAAAATCGTCTGCAAATGCTAGGCAACTTATTTCAATGCCTTTGTTTCTTCTCCCCAAAGTTACTGGCGAAATGTTATGTTCCTTTAGCTTTAAATTCCAAATTCTTACAATTTTCTCTAAAACACAGTTGAACAGAAGGGGTGATAAACCATCACCCTGCCGTACACCTGTATTTATCTTAATAGATTTTGATATCTCACCCATAAATTTTACTTTTGAAATCGTGTCAGTAAGGGTTTCACGTATTAGGTTTGCCAATTTAGTTTTCACTCCAAATTCACGAATTGTTTTATCTATGGTTTCTCTATCAACCGAGTCAAAGGCCTTTTTAAAATCTACAAAAGTCACAACTATGTCCTTTGAATTCAGTATCCTATGGCGAATTATGGATTTTAAGTTAAATATTTGTTCTGAACAAGATCTACCTTTTCGAAATCCAGCTTGATACTCGCCCAGTTGCTTGTCAAGTGATGTTTCTACTCTATTCAGCAATATTTTTGAAAATACCTTGTATGCAATTTGAAGAAGAGAGATGCCTCTATAGTTATCAACGTTTTGTTTGTCCCCTTTTTTATGCAATGGGTGTATTAGAGCCACTTTCCATTCCTCTGGAA
Organism: Meconema thalassinum; assembly: GCA_946902985.2. NCBI lineage: Eukaryota > Metazoa > Arthropoda > Insecta > Orthoptera > Tettigoniidae > Meconema > Meconema thalassinum. The sequence continues at coordinate 56,773,140 of OX336401.1, read as the reverse complement.
TCCTCTCTGTTCTCCAAATATCTTCAAAGATTAACTGCAGTTCTTCAATGATTTTTGATTGAGACCATTTCAAAAGTTCAGCTGTTATAGAGTCCTCTCCGCTAGCTTTATTATTTTTTAGATTGTTAATTGCTTCTTTAATTTCTTCAGCATTGGGTGGTATATCTTCTTCCATATTTTCTGTTGCTTGTGAGAATTCCAACTTATGATCTGGTTCAGGGCAGTTTAAAAGTTGATCAAAGTGCTTCGCAAGTATTTCGCAGTTCTCAACATTGCTTAGGCCAAGTCTACCATTTTCATCTTTAAAGCATATGCTAGGCGCTTGATACCCCTTTAATTGACTCTTAAAAGTCTGATAGAAGTTTCGAGAGTTATTTTTAACAAAGCTGTCTTGCAGGTCAGTAAGTTGTGATTTTTCGAATGATCTTTTAACTCCCCTTATTATTCTAGCAGTGTCTTTCCTTTGCTGTTTGAATTGGTCATAATGTTCCGTCTTTCCAGAGCATTTCCACTTTTTCCATTGTTTTGTTCTCTCTTGTAACGTATCCTCACATACTTGATTCCACCAAGGTTTCTTCTTAGGTTTGGCTAGCCCAAACGTCTTCTGAGCTGCGTTGGTTATTTCTTTAGATAAATCTTGCCACTTCCCATGATGAGTTACTTTTATTTCTTCCTGAAAATTTTCCAATGTTTCTTGTGTAATTTGAAGTCTATTTGTGTTATATTTATTTACTCTTTCCCCTCTTCTGTGGTTTCTGTTGGGTAAGAATTTGAGTTTAATTTTAGACAAATAGTGATCAGAGTCAAATTCTCTGCTTCTTATAACCTTGACATTCATAATTTCTTTCATGTTTCTTTTGGATATAGCTACATGATCCAGTTGAAATTCACCTAGTATTGGATTTGGAGAAATCCATGTTTTAGCTTTTCTTGGCAATTTCTTGAAGAAAGTTGACATTAACTTAAGTTGAAAGTTTTTACAAATAGTAATTAATCTCATCCCATTTCTGTTTGTTCTTTGGTGTGCAGCATATTCTCCCACTATTGGTCTATGAATCCTCTCTCTTCCTATTTGGGCATTGAAATCTCCAAGTAATATCACCACATTTGATTTTGGAATTTTAGATATTTCATCATCTAGGAGGTCCCAGAATTCCTCTACTTTATTTGGGTTCTTCTTGTTGTCTTCGTTTATTGGCGCATGGCAATTAACAAAAGTATATATTTTATTTTTGCATTTCATTGTCAAAAGACACATCCTTTCTGAGCGTGATTTGAATTCCGTTACATTGGCTAATAGATGTTTATGGACATAAAAGGCTGTTCCCAAGAGTGGCATTCCTTTCATAATTTTAATCGCAGGTTTACCTTTAAAGATTCTATAATCTTTCGTTTCTGTCACATTCTCATCCAAATATCTTGTCTCTTGTACTGCTAAAATTTGAATTTCGTTTCTATCTAAAAGCAGTTCTAATTCCTTCTGTTTACCCACCTTCAGTAAAGAATTTACATTCAAAGTACCTGCAAAAAACTTATGTTTAAACTTAAGTCTGGAAGGATTCCAAGGATGCTCCGACTCATCCCTATTGCAGATGTTGGGACTCCCCAGAACCCTAGGTCCCGATGCATTGCATAACGCAATGGTGGATTTCTCTTCCGAGCTGCCACCTGGGGTAGTGCTTTCTTTCAGCGGCTTTTCCATTCTGCAATTGAAATTGTGTTTTTCAAGGGTAGGAATAATATTCCAAAGTAAGATCAGATTGTTAGTCTGAAATGATTTGTTTTCGTGGTTGACTCCACTAGGTTCTTCCGCCCTCTCAGCCGTTGAGAAATGAAATTCTTCTTCCGCCTTTGAGACCGTTGACCGTTTTTCTTAGAGCCCCCAGCACTGATCGGCTCACCGACCCAGCTTCCCGCTGGGATTGGTTACCCAACCTTCCACTGGGTTGCTCGGCTTAACAGGGGCACCTCTTGTAGGTTACGTGCTGGAGTTGGAGTGAAAGAGGCTAGTTGGATTCTCTTGCTGAATCCAATATGTTATGGTTGCAGATGACAGGCAACGACGCATTTCACTCCCATTTGCCCAGAGCCACAAGGACTCCTCCCAGGTTAATTCCTGGGACCATTGAAGTACTTCATAGAATGAACAGACAACGAAACTTATTATGCACCTTAAAAATACGGAAAACTGCATATCTGGGACATATCTTGCTGAACACCAAATATCGACTTCTCAAGTTGATACTGGAAGGAAATATCGAAGGTCCAAGAGGAAGGGGCCGAAGAAGGATTTCCTGGGTGGATAACATAAAACAGTGGACAGGATTACTCAGCATCGATAAATTATTCCACATCGCAGTTCATAAGCAGCAGATGCTTCATGTGGTCGCTAACATCCATTAATGGATAGGGATCCAAAGAAGAAGAAGAAGATTATTACTAAAATCAAATATTATCTATGTATCTCCTTGACCTGTTAAGGAGGAAGCAAGCTCTACTAAGGGAATCTAAGAAAATCTTTGCATCACCCTCTTTGCCATTGCACCAAGAATTCTGCCATCCATCACAGCAACGATTGAAATCACGAAGACCAGTAAGTGTCACTGCGGGGCAACTCATTGCTGCTGGATTTGACCTAAATGAAAGCATGAGTGGTCAACTACAACATTGGGAACAAGTGCCCACCATCTTCATCCCACAAAGAAACCAAACGGCTTTGACTTACCGAGGAACTTCTGGTGCCGCACCAACAGGCTGAGGACTGGACATTAGGGTGGAACGAAAAAATATTGTTTTCAATTTCAATACGTAATAGTGATAAAAAAAAGTTGCCTTTTTCTATTATTAAATCAATTAATAATCATACTAATATATAAAAATTAGATGGTGTGTGTCTGTCTTTCTGTCTGTCTGTCTGTCTGTGTGTTACTCAATAACGCAAGAACCACTGGTCCGATTTAAATGAAATTTTGCATGGATGTAGCTGATTTACCATGTTTACATATAGGATACTTTTGAGTTCGAAATTTTGCAATATTAAAAAATGGCGACCATTTTAGCGACGCCTCTAGACCCTTTGGTTTCAGAATTTCATATTTCCATATCAAATAAAAAGAGAACGGTAGGAAATAGCAAACTTTTGATGGCATGTACGAGCTTTGAAATTGCATTTCCTATCCGAAAGGTGCTTATCACTTTTCGTGTATCTCCAACAGTTAGCGAGTAAAACCGACATTTGTGACGTCACTACACCCTTTGGTTTCAAAATTTCCTATTTCCTTTTCAAATAAAAAGAGAACGCTAAGAAATAGCAAACTTTTGATGGTATATTTTAGCTTTAACATTTAATTTTCTATCCGAAAGGTCCTTATCATTTTTCGTATATCTCCAACGGTTAGCGAGTAAAACCAAAATCTGTGCAATAAAACACGGTCAACACCGAGCGGTGCAGTATATCTCTCTATATATAAAAATGAAAATTTGTGTGTTTTTCTCTGAATTTCTACGTAAATTTGAGTTGTTTACGCGTTTCAGACTGTTTTATGATGGATGCGCGCGAAAATATTTTTTGTCTGTCTGTCTGTCTGTCTGTTTGTTTGTTTGTTTGTTTGTTTGTTTGTTTGTTTGTCTGTGGACAAATTTGTTCCCTTATAACTCGAAGGAAGGAAGAATGTAGTTTTACGTGACCGTGAATCTTGTGATTATGAGCCACGGGACCTCCTTTTTACATGGAATCCGATCCACAGGACATGGCATTTCACATCGAAAATCTCACATGCATTGACCGGGAATCGAACCCGGACCTCATAACTCGAGAACGGCTGGGTGTATCAACGTAAAATTTGGTACAGATATCCATCAGAGGCACGACACTAATCATTGATGTAACTCTTCTCCGTACCTCTCATGAAAGGGAGCCTACCCCCTTAAAATTCATGCTAAAATAGGTGTAGAAGGAAGAGACAAAACTCATTTTCATCCCCTCCATGTGAGAGACAAAACTCGGGTCCCCGAAAACCACATTTGATGGACCGAAGACCAACTTTTTTTGAGATATTCCCAGAAAACTAATTTAATTTAATAAACTAATGAACGAATGCAAGCCAGTAACCATGCCAACGGATTCTCAGAGATCCATCTATTGCTGTAAGACGCAATGCAATTCCATTAATTACATTAGTGTGAAAGTTTGCAAACGGCCAGAAGGTTATCACGGAACCAAATTAAGCCGTAAAATTCATCAATACGTATAATGCGCTTAAGGGGATCAAGGGGTACTCTAGAATTTTTTCACGCGATTTACACCTGTGGGTGTGGTACGGCAGGTCTATTATATTCCTATCCCCATATTAATCATTCATTCATTCATTCATTCATTTCGTATAGGCCATCTACGGACCGCGTCATTCCAACCGTCTCCTACTGGATTTGATGTTTGCCCTGTACGCCCGCATTCGTTCTCGGTGGACTTCCTTCCGTTCCTGGGTCCAAATCTTTCCCGTGTTCAGCTTCGGCTTTTCTTGGTAACCTTTACAAGCTTGAAGTTTCCTTTTGAGTGGGGCGCGCTCCTGAATGTCTGTTGGTGTAATCCCCACTTCTTTCAGATCTTTATCCAGTTCAATGAACCAGGCCCATTTTGTTTTCCTCTCCTGAAAGTAAGTTATGTTGCGAATGGTCAGTCTCGCTGGGCTCATTCGTTTCACATGCTCAAAAAATGGTAACCTTCTCTTCCGGATGACGTTGCTTATCTTCTCCACATGAGTATATAGGCCATGGTTATGCCGTCTTCTGTATTCCCCATTGTCTTTGATGGAACCCAATATCTTTCTCAAGATTTTCCTTTCTTTGGCCTCCAGTTTCTCGACCAAGCCTTTTTTGTTCATCGTGAGGCATTCAGATGCATGCAAGACCTCCGGACGGATGACACTGCAGTAATGTTTTAGTTTTGCTTTGAAGGATATTGACCTTTTCTTATAGATGTCCTTAGTTAAATGGTAGGCCATTTCCATTTTGCTCATGCGTGATGTGAATGCTTCTTTCTCTGATAATATCCCTTTCCTGACCCGTCCTGAAAAGAAAAGTACATGGCCATTGGCTGAATAAAAATTTAAAAAAATTAGGTGTTATAATTTCTCCCTATATTATAGTATTATTAGTATTATATTATGGCGTACAACGACGAGCCAAATCCCCTTGGTGCCAGCAACAAAACTCGGGGGCCCTAAAGGGTCCTCGAAAACTACATTATAAGGCTCTAAATCCAACAGTTTCTGAAATATTCCCAGAAAACTAATTTAATTTAATTTAACAAACTAATGAAGGAATGCAAATCGGTAACCATGAGAACATTATCTCAAGGGGTGGCATACAACTTTCCTTCTATTTCTGTAAGAAGCAATGTCACTCAATTTATTACATTTCTGTGAAAGTTTGCAAATGGCTATAAGGTTATCACCGAACTAACGTAGACCGTATAATTCATCAATGCAATTAAGGGGGTGAAGGGGTAACCTAGAATTTTTCATGCAATTTTCACGTTCGATATATAGTACAGAAGGTCTATTATATCTCCAAAAAAATCCTGAATTGAACCAGCATTTTTTGCGGCTTTTAGGAATTTGGGCAATTTGAGGCTAAAGAACCTGAATTTTCATGCACCACAAGCCTTTATAATTTATGAAAGGGGTCTTCCTGTGTATGGGCACCTAGCACAACGTAGAGGGTCAGTTTTTATGTGACGTGTATTGCGTTTCGTCTGCAAGGCTTTCAATTGTATTTCACGTCAGGAAGTACACGTTAGGTGAATTTAGTCTGAGAGCACATTTTAACTATTTTTGTTTGTCGACATACGGGTTCATCGTAAGGATGATTTTATTTGATACTGTGTGGTAGATATACCCATATTTGGATATCTGGATAATATGTTGTAGACAATAGAATTGTCTGTCTGTCTTTCTGTGTATCTTTATGTACGCCTATACCTCGTGTTCGGATGCTTGGTGCATCGTAAAATTAGGTATGGTATCTGGGTAGATTATTGTCTGGGGAATAACCTAACCCCCAAGGGAAGATGATTAAGAAAAGGAAGTGTGTTTCGGACCAGAGAAAAAAGGATGGAGAAATAGGAGGAGAGTTTGACATAAGTTATAATTATGAGTACTTGCTCAAATGCGACAAGTGGTGAAAACCCTATTAAGAGATTTATTTGCATTAAGTAGGGCATGAACCTAGGAAGAGTTAGGAAAGCCAGGATCTTGCCTAACTGTTATACTAGAAAAATGAAAAAGCGAAAAGGAACTCTTAATTTATTTAACAATTCAAAAGAATTTGATGAATTTAACAAATGTATATTTTCAATTTTGTTAACAATTTGGGGTCGCAGACCTCAGAAAACATTTAAAGTTTGCGCCAGGCAATTAACAATTCATTAGGTTTCAAACCTTTATAAAATCCTCGCAAGATTTTGAAATAGCGAAGATAAAATACAAAATTTAAAGACAATTAAAGTGATTAAAGTTTGACAATAAATCGAGTACAAGGTGTGTACTTTAAGAAATTCTGGGTAAATATATTGAAAGGAGTAACAATTTCGAAAGTAACAACAACAAAAAGCAGGTAGAATAAAAGAGAAGATCCTATAACTTCTTGTATTGAAGCTGAATTACTTTTTTAATAGTTACACAAATAGGGCAGGTCACTACTGTGAAACCTGAAGAAAAAGTTGAAAGGAAGGTTCTAGACCTCCTATGTTTAAGTAGGAATCACGAGACAAATGGGGCACGTTTCCCTTTCGTGAAACCTAGAAATAACTCACTTATGAGTTGAAAGAATTGTATTCCCCAATTAGAAGGGAGAAACAAGATAATTTGAAACGTGTACAAGACACGTAGTTATACAGAAGTTAATTAATTACATATAAGCAAAAATGGGAGGGCACGTCTTTAGAGTGACACCTCATTGAAAAAGACCTAAAGTAACAATTTTATTGTGGTTTGTTAGTAAGAGGTTTAGGAAAGATTAACTGGGATGGAAGGTAAATGTTCATGGCCGTATTTATAATAATCGGACGAGCGCGACGCGGAAGAAATACTGAAAGAACACTGTTTTTCACTATAGTCTGTTGAAATGGATGAAAAGTTCACTGTAGTAGCACAAAAGTTTATGGCAAAGAAAGTTATTGCAATTATGGAAAATAACTAGTTGCACTAGATAGGCGAGAGTCTATTGCTTAAGAAGGTTGTGGATTATCATTAAATACGCCAGAGCAAATTCCAACGGAGGATGAAAGATTAGCTGTTAAGCAGTAATTCATAAGGAAGATTCCTTAATTTAAAATAGTATTCCCACATGTAAGTGGAAAATACATGACTGTACGACTTGTAGATAGAATGCAGAATCTGGAAGGTTCCAGAGCAATCTTAACTGAAGAATGGGGCCAAAGTTATTCCAGCGGTGGAACGAGCTAAATATTTTATAGACAGTGGGTATTCAATAGTATCCCACGTTGTGAGAAGATCTCTCATTTAATAAGCATAAGAAATGTTGCTTTTTACTAAGATTGGCTTAGACAGACAAAAGCACAACATAGAAAATCCCGCGAAGGATGATTATTGCCCCAAATATAGTAATCTCACACTGCATATAAAACGATAGTTAAAAGCATGTAGTTATTAAAACGATGAGAATGAGGTTAAAACCTGAAGTCGGTACTTATCTTTGCTTCATGGCGATGGTAAAGTTCCCTTTGATGGTTGAAATTAGAGTTCCAACATGGCGTGGAATTTAAAGAATGCCTCTTTATTTCAGGAGGCCAGCTCTAGTTGAGCTCTTACTGAATCGACTGCCGACGTCCAAGTGAGACACACTCAGCGAAGCACAGAGGGACCAGGGAAGGGAAAAGAGTGGGGGTAGGAAACAAAAGGAATACATATAAGCATATCCAACATTGAAAAGTTAATTTCTCTTGATGAAATGGTCTTCAAAGAGTTGATAGCAGTCAACACTAGCGCAGCATGGTGGGTGAAAAAGTAGACGAAGTTCTCTTGATCACGGAGATGATAGCTGGCGATGGCGACGAGATCTGGTGGCAAGATTGATAAGGAAGTCCTCTTGCACAGGGAAGAATTGAGGAACTTCAGAGATTCGCTGCTAGATGACGTTAGGTGAGTCATGGAAGATATATATCTAGAACAGACTCACGAATAACATGAGAACCGTAAACAGCAAAGAGAACATAGGAGATCACTGTTGGTGTTGGAGAAAAAGGAAGGAATGAACAAGCAAAGAGCATTAAAAAATATACTCAATCTTACCGTGTATTCCAAGAATACACCAAGCTGCGAGGGGCAAACACCAACAGAGAGCAGGATAAACAATTAAACATTTAAAGGTAATGGAGCAATTAAAGACAGTGGTCTTGTGATCTGACCGTTAGTGGTCAAGTTTCTGGCCACCCTGACCCTCCCATCCCTTCCAGGATAACACTCGGTCACTCTACCGGAAATCCAGACCAGGGGAGGAGAAACATCCCTAACCAGGACCAGGTCCCCCACTTTAATGCCGGGACTGGAAAGAAACCACTTCTGTCTCCGTTGCAAGGAAGTTAAATATTCCAAGTTCCACCTCTTCCAGAAGGAATTGCGGAGGGCTTCAAGTTTACGCCAAACAATAGGTAGATTAGAATCCCTGTAAGAGCTGGAAAGGGGAGGATGGGCAGAAAGAAAAGTGCCTATAAGGAAGTGACCAGGTGTGAGTGGAAGCAGGTCATCAGGGTCATTGGAAAGAGGAGTTAAAGGACGAGAATTAACAACACCTTCAATCACAAAGTAGCTAGAAGCTGCGGGAAATATAGCTCTAGTAAAGATTGCGATAAGATGCGAAAGGAGAATTAACAAGTTTAAACAAAGCGTATAGAAACAAGTACATCGATTAAGGATAAGAATATACCAAATAAACAAAGGAACAATGCAAGTAGGAGGCAAGAACGCCATAGGTAACAACAATCTAGTAGCCATAAACAATGACCTTAAGTTATAATAAGCATCAAAGGGGTTAATCAGAAAAATACTTAAGTCAGCGAGAAACGTGACATAATAAGCATAAATGCAAAAACCCATCGAATGTAACGACAAGAAAAAACAAGTTTGTTCATCAATGAACAATAAAGGTGCAAAATATGTGAGCAGAGTGCAATACATGAGCGCGTAAAAAATATGCAACGATGTTATGAAACAAGGATCGAAGCAGCTATAGGATACGAGCGCGAGCAAGTGGGAGACACAGGCAAACACGGCCTTGACCCACATAGTACAGCGATATAACAAATATAAATAGCTGAAAGAGTCCTTGACCAGAACAAGTTTATTTTGGGAAGGAGGTGAGCAGCTTCTGAACTTACGGAAGCAACTCGCAAGACAATGGTTGGCAGTCAGCCAGAGTTGAGATAAGGAAAACTTGCTCTGACCTTTGGCAAGCATAAAGGAAATAAACGGCAGCTTGGCCTTACCCGAACTTGTATACAAACAAGATTGACAAACAAGCAGTTCGAAATAAACAAACAAAACTAGTTCAATCAGCTGTGACTTAAACCGGAACCAGTAACATGTCATGCAGTCATCCGTAGCTTGGACGAGAAAAACCAATTTAGAGACATATGAAATAAAGTAAGAAATCAATTTCGCATAACGTTGAGGATCACGGAATCCGACAATTTTCAACAGAAAAAAGCTTAATTCTTCCGAACAAAGAAGAGAAGCAGGGACATTGAGAAGGAGTTTATGCGTAAGAATAGTTATTCTTGATGCTAGAGAATTCAGATCTTCATGCGGTTTCAAAAGCGGCTTCCGATTGTGAGGAAGGGGGAAGGAGCCGACCGTGGCCATCCTACTAAATAGCGAAAGAAGTGAAACATAGCTTACAGCGAAATTATGGTGACTGATAGCCATGGTTTTACACAAGGGGAAGATAGTTTTCGATAGAAAGTTTAAGCAATTACCAGCTATAAAAAATGACATGAGAAGGTAAACGAAGTAACCCAAGGCGAGGCGAACTTGAATTGCCATTTTGTGCAGAAATAAGGCAAAACCATTTAAACAACTTTCAAAGGTGGCGTAGTTGTTTACAATAAGACATCGTTTCGGCAAGTGTTTTTCAAATGTATCGAGATCAGAAACATAAGCGTTCTCTTTTTCAGAAAAGGGATTTATATCAGCAGTAACAAAATGACATTGCGATTTGGTTTGAAGACTGGGATGTTGGATTTCACCATTAATAACCCAACCATAATCGGTGTCTCTGGCAACCACGTTTGAAGATAACTTGCGAACCTGTTTACGAAGGCAATTCCAGAAAATATTGGCACTGAAAAGTATATCAATGGGACCTTGAGCATTAAACTGAGGATCAGCTAACCTTAAGTGCGAAGGAATCTTTAAACCGGAAGTATTAATAGAGCTGATAGGAGTGTCCTTGCCAATACTGGTAAGAATGAGACAGTTTAAGTTAAGATTGGTGTTTCTTTGACAAACGTCTCTGATTTTCAATTTTGAAGACTGCAAGGCTTGAGTTTTCAAATTGTCAATGCCGGATACATTGATGGAAGTAGGCGATGAAGAAAGACCTAGTTTTTTAATTAACGATTGCGAAACAAAGTTGTGAGTTGAAGCGGAATCGAGAAGACCGCGGGTTCGAAACCAATTTCCAAATTTATCTTGGATTTCGAATTGTACAGTGGACATAAGGACTTGTGCACTGTGAGAAGTTTCGTCGTTAGAAATGCAGGAAGAAGCATTAGTTTGTTCGGAGCTGCTCTGCATGGAGTTTAAAGAAGCGGGTACTGGTGACCTCGATTGATCATGAACGTGCAATACAGAATGATGCGGTCTTTTGCAATGAAAACAGAGCTTGGATGACGTACAATTAAAAGAAGAATGCTTTGGTGACAAGCAGTTGAAGCAATAGTTACTATTGAAGACAAACTTCCTTCGGTCTTCAACAGACAATTCTTTAAAGGATTTGCACGAGTACAAGGTGTGAAACTTTTTACAGAGCGTGCATTTTAAAGATTTGTTGAGCGGCCTGATATGTTCTCTTGGATGGTTGAAAGAAGCAGAACGGGTTTGCTTGTTCTCGACAGATGGGGGCTGATGACCATTTGAAGAGACAAGTTTTTTCTCAAGTGTGTGACACTGATGACTCGTTTCGACATTTTCGCACTGAAATGAGAGTGCTGTAAGGACTTGGCACCGGCTGTTCAGAAACGAGATAAGGTGTTCAAACGAATATTCCTCCTTGCGAGTGAGTTCGATTTCCCAAGCCTTTAATGTCGAAAAATCGAATCTGGATATAGCTAGATGAATAAGGACGGTGTCCCAAGTTTGGACTGGCTGCTTGAGTTGATATAACGCTCTAACGTTTAATTGCATGGAGTCTAACAAGTCTCTTAAATAGGTGACGTCATTAGGTTTGACGACTGGCAGGGTGAACAAGCAGCGAATGTGGCGAGTGACACACAAACGTAAATTACCATATCTCTCTTTAAGGATATTAAAGGCGATGTGGTAGTTATCTGCGCTTAAAGGCAGTGACTCAACAAAGGCCAAGGCCTCGCCTTCCAAGGACGCACGCAGGAAATAGAACTTATGAATGTCGACAACGTCTGAGTTTTCATGAATAAGTGAGCAGTAAATTTCGTAAAAAGAATACCATTCACCTTCCTGGCCTGAGAAGTGAGGTAGGCTTATCATAGGAAGTAAAGGTTTCGGTTTGTCCTTATGAACTGAAGCGGGTGCGAACTGGGCCGGATTGATGACCCTAGTGTCCGGTTCTGAGATACTGCGGATCAGTTGGTGGGCCTTGGCAATCCCTTCAAAATACAAGGGTTCAACCTCGTCCCGATCCGATTGAAGGTCTGGGCAAGCGGATTCAATCTCGGTTTGAATTTGATCGTAGTAATCGTAGGACCGTTCGTACAACTTAAGGCGTTGTGTCAAGATGTCTAGATCACACTCGGCGGGAATTATTTTGTTAATGAAATTTCTAAATCTGGTGAGTTGTCCTTAGTAGGAAGAATGTCTGGCAATGAGAGTTTTATCCTTTTCAGTAGGAGCCATGACAGAGTAGGTAGACTAAAGTATAACTTACGAAACTGTGGAACCTTGGAAATGCTGTCAGGCTGGCAGCAGCAAATAAGTTGAAAGAAGGGGACCCACCAAAGGAGACAGGAGCGGCCTCTTTCCACTTCACAGGCTTTGCACGATGTAGTTATAGCTGAAAGATTCAAAGCAGATATTAATAATTTGCAAAGTATTGTCAAAAGACACTTAAAAAGAATAGAAAATAACAAATGGACTCTCCCGGGTTTCTGGGACCAAATTTTGGGTAAATTATTGGCTGGGGAATAACCTAACCCCAAAGGGAAGATGATTAAGAAAAGGAAGTGGGTTTCGGACCAGAGAAAAAAGGATGGAGAAATAGGAGGAGAGTTTGACATAAGTTATAATTATGAGTACTTGCTCAAATGCGACAAGTGGTGAAAACCCTATTAAGAGATTTATTTGCATTAAGTAGGGCATGAACCTAGGAAGAGTTAGGAAAGCCAGGATCTTGCCTAACTGTTATACTAGAAAAATGAAAAAGCGAAAAGGAACTCTTAATTTATTTACCAATTAAAAAGAATTTGATGAATTTAACAAATATATATTTTCAATTTTGTTAACAATTTGGGGTCGCAGACCTCAGAAAACATTTAAAGTTTGCGCCAGGCAATTAACAATTCATTAGGTTTCAAACCTTTATAAAATCCTCGCAAGATTTTGAAATAGCGAAGATAAAATACAACATTTAAAGACAATTAAAGTGATTAAAGTTTGACAATAAATCGAGTACAAGGTGTGTACTTTAAGAAATTCTGGGTAAATATATTGAAAGGAGTAACAATTTCGAAAGTAACAACAACAAAAAGCAGGTAGAATAAAAGAGAAGTTCCTATAACTTCTTGTATTGAAGCTGAATTACTTTTTTAATAGTTACACAAATAGGGCAGGTCACTACTGTGAAACCTGAAGAGAAAGTTGAATGGAAGGTTCTAGACCTCCTATGTTTAAGTAGGAATCACGAGACAAATGGGGCAAGTTTCCCTTTCGTGAAACCTAGAAATAACTCACTTATGAGTTGAAAGAATTGTATTCCCCAATTAGAAGGGAGAAACAAGATAATTTGAAACGTGTACAAGACACGTAGTTATACAGAAGTTAATTAATTACATATAAGCAAAAATGGGAGGGCACGTCTTTAGAGTGACACCTCATTGAAAAAGACCTAAAGTAACAATTTTATTGTGGTTTGTTAGTAAGAGGTTTAGGAAAGATCAACTGGGATGGAAGGTAAATGTTCATGGCCGTATTTATAATAATCGGACGAGCGCGACGCGGAAGAAATACTGAAAGAACACTGTTTTTCACTATAGTCTGTTGAAATGGATGAAAAGTTCACTGTAGTAGCACAAAAGTTTATGGCAAAGAAAGTTATTGCAATTATGGAAAATAACTAGTTGCACTAGATAGGCGAGAGTCTATTGCTTAAGAAGGTTGTGGATTATCATTAAATACGCCAGAGCAAATTCCAACGGAGGATGAAAGATTAGCTGTTAAGCAGTAATTCATAAGGAAGATTCCTTAATTTAAAATAGTATTCCCACATGTAAGTGGAAAATACATGACTGTACGACTTGTAGATAGAATGCAGAATCTGGAAGGTTCCAGAGCAATCTTAACTGAAGAATGGGGCCAAAGTTATTCCAGCGGTGGAACGAGCTAAATATTTTATAGACAGTGGGTATTCAATAGTATCCCACGTTGTGAGAAGATCTCTCATTTAATAAGCATAAGAAATGCTGCTTTTTACTAAGATTGGCTTAGACAGACAAAAGCACAACATAGAAAATCCCGCAAAGGATGATTATTGCCCCAAATATAGTAATCTCACACTGCATATAAAACGATAGTTAAAAGCATGTAGTTATTAAAACGATGAGAATGAGGTTAAAACCTGAAGTTGGTACTTATCTTTGCTTCATGGCGATGGTAAAGTTCCCTTTGATGGTTGAAATTAGAGTTCCAACATGGCGTGGAATTTAAAGAATGCCTCTTTAGTTCAGGAGGCCAGCTCTAGTTGAGCTCTTACTGAATCGACTGCCGACGCCCAAGTGAGACACACTCAGCGAAGCACAGAGGGACCAGGGAAGGGAAAAGAGTGGGGGTAGGAAACAAAAGGAATACATATAAGCATAACCAACATTGGAAAGTTAATTTCTCTTGATGAAATGGTCTTCAAAGAGTTGATAGCAGTCAACACTAGCGCAGCATGGTGGGTGAAAAAGTAGACGAAGTTCTCTTGATCACGGAGATGATAGCTGGCGATGGCGACGAGATCTGGTGGCAAGATTGATAAGGAAGTCCTCTTGCACAGGGAAGAAATGAGGAACTTCCGAGATTCGCTGCTAGATGACGTTAGGTGAGTCATGGAAGATATATATCTAGAACAGACTCACGAATAACATGAGAACCCTAAACAGCAAAGAGAACATAGGAGATCTCTGTTGGTGTTTGAGAAAAAGGAAGGAATGAACAAGCAAAGAGCATTAAAAAAATATACTCTATCTTACCGTGTATTCCAAGAATACACCAGTATCCATGAGAGTCAATACACCAATCATTTATAAAACTCTTCACCGAACTTTTCATACAGTAGAAGGGTGGGTATAGAGAAAAACTTCTCAATATATGCTAAAATAAGCGAAATATAAACATTATCCTAGAAGGACGACCAAAGCATATGTTGCACTTCTCAATGTGAGACACAAAATTCGGGAATCTATAAAGGGTCTCCGAAAACTACATTTTAAGGGCCTTAAATTAACAGTGTGTGTGATATTCGTTCTGATAAACTTGAAGGAATTACAAACTGCTAATCATTGCAACAGTAGCTCAATTGATAATGTCTGGTGTTAACAACGAACACCGTTCGAAGAACGGGTACTTCTGCTAGTAATATAATAATATCGTATGGCCTCGGGTGCCTGGTGCAAGCTTTGTTAATTGACACCCAGAGGGTAGCTTGCATGTCGAATTTCGTCGTTCCTTTGAACGCTATGAAAGTCAAGGAGGTTAGATATCTAAACTCCTTGACACTACAGCGCTTTCAAGTAGAGAATGGAGGAACTTTGTGTTGGCGGAAACTCCCGAGATTAATTTTGCCATTGAACACGGTCTACTGAATTCAAATGGGTTCTTTAACATGCCAACAACGTATGACATGAGTATCGTGATTAAATCAATTGTAAAGTTTGAACACGATTGGAGTAGTGTAAGAGGTGCCGCAAAGGGCTAGAAATTGTGATTTTTTAGTGAAATTTTCAAAATTTCAGTATATTTGGATCGGCAAAAAATATTGTCGTATTTATCAATTTCTGCTTCAAAATGGCAGTTTTAGGTGACTATGATGCACCAGCTAACAGCTGATCAATGTGATCAATGATCATAGTTGGTGACATGGTATGTATGGTTAGAGTGGAGGGGGGGGGGGGGGGCGTGTTACTGCTTGTCTGCAGCAAGTAGGTGGGAGGGGAGGTGTACCGTTTCATGTCTCTATGCCTCAGAGGTCAGTCCAGTCCAAGTGTTGGTGTGAGACACAAGTAGCTGTTGTGAAATGCAAGGTGTGAATGATTAATTTTGATCGTGTTGGTAGTGTCAGTAAGTAATTTGTTAATAAACCTTTAGTATATTTTCACAATACTTACAAGTTTTTTGTTAATGAGATGGCAGAGATGTTGTCAAAGGCAGTTCAGATTATACTTCAGTGGGAATGTCCCATTTTCGTTCATCCTAAATTATTGAGTATTACTTATTTACCAACCTATGATGATGTCATGAAGAATGACCTTTATATTCGACATGAGTTGAAACGATATATATCAACAAAAGAGCCAACGGTGAGCGAGATATTAGATATTAGATATTCTAATGGAGAAAGTTGAAAATGTTTGGGTTAAAGCATCAATTCCTACAGTGTCTCGTACCCGTATGTTGCAAATGGGAAAAGCATATTGTTACGGCTGTGAGTTTGTGTCATCACTCGCCGCATGAGTCACAACTGCCCCAGGGCTGTGCTGTGGCCTGCCTCCTGTATTGCGTGTGCCTTATGCAACAGGGCTACTAGGACAAAGGGGTAGTCAAGAATATTCGTGACTGGACCAGCGATGGAAACCTCGAGAAGCCGTGAACCCTGGATGGATCTAGAAGCATTTATTGAGTCACCGGCCTGCTATATAAGTGCGACCTGTCTAGCAGTTGTGGTTGTTGTGTTTTACGAGCGAGTGCGAGCGCGTGTCCTGAGCGACAGAAGTGTGGAGACTTGCGAAACCCCTAGTGAAGCCGATTCTCGTGACAGCGAAGGGAGTGAGGAGCTTACAGGGGACTGCCTGTTTTGAGCGAGTGTGCTTACTTAGTGCGAAGAGAAGTCATTGTGGTGAGTTGCAAAACAGTGAGTGACAGAGCTAGTGCAGCTATTTCCATCCAGCGTACGGGGCCACCTCATTACGAGGGATTAACTGTGGTCTGTTGACAAGTGAAAGGGGAAGTATTCTTGACTTGAGGAAACTGGAGTAAGGTAATAATTGCTATTTGCTGTTGAGTAGTGTATATTTCTGGCCACAATAAAGTTAATTACTTCCTTTAAGCAGTAATTGGTGTTGTGCTTCCTACCCACCGTAATCCAGTTAACAAAAGTGCCACTAGGGGTGGCACGTAACAATATCATGACAAGTATAGAAATATATTGAGATCAAAACGAAGAAAAAGCACAAAAATTATGATTTAGCTGTAGACAATTTTTTAAAGGAAAGCGTCTTTTTGATGTAGCATCTTGCAAGTGCAAGTTGCTCTCAGAGTGTAAGGGTACAAAAAAAAAAGTGCCTGTGCTTGAACAACAGGGTTTAGTAGATCAATGAACTGATAGGAACATGTGTATCAGCATACTTGATAGGATGGTTACTAAGATTTTGAGCCAGAGAGAGGATCGAAAGTTAAAGGTGATTCGACAAGAGCTTAAATACAAACATTTGGAAGCTGAGGTAGCTAATACAACACAAAATGACGTGGTGCTTCAATCTGATGATTCGGATGACGAGTTGCCGTCAGACACTGCTCCATTACATAGGTACTGTCCTCACATTATATCTCTGCCGGTGAGGACCGTTATATTTCTGTGAATTCAAGCTGTCAACTCTTCTACTCCTTTTCATAAGACATTACTTCACAATGTGGGGCTCTGGAGTTCTGACGGCCAACCTAGCATAATGCAGTCGGCACACTCATTAGTGATTGCCACGCTATTGTCTTTGGTGAGGCTAGTACAGTCGGTATGCCTTTCCTGAAAGTAATGACGTAGCTCACCGGCAGAGATATTACGCGAGGACAGTATGTAATTTGCCACTCTACAGTATATATTAATACAAAACCCAAATGTGTTCACGAGTTATTTAATCTTGTATTAAATCTATTCCTGACAATCCACTACTCTCAGAATGAGGAGCCTATTTCCAAATCTCGACATCTGCTTTGTTAAGTTATTTCCACAATCCGACATCTGCCACTTCGTTCCTAAATCCGACATTTTGCATAAGACAGTTGATGCAACTTCCAAAGTGTGTTCCAATACTCGAACTTCCTGTTGCTTTACTTCGAGGCAGTGTTTCCCGCGAACTTTTGATTGTAGTACTGAGCAATGTCCGGTGCCAATTAACTTCTTTCTACGTGTTCCCGCCAAGTTTGTTCTAACGTGACAATGCACTGTTCCAACGCAGTATTTGTTGCCTATAGATAAACGAGGAGGAGATACTGGTAGCAAGTACAGTGAAAATAAAAGACTAGCTATGAGTATTTTCATAGAGAAATTAAATGTCGTTAGTGAATTACACTATTGTAGAGGACAAGTCAAGGTCGCCAGTATTTATCAAGTGAGCTGAACATTAGTAAATTGTGGAGAAGTTACAACCAGTCAGTATTAACTGAGCTACGAGTTAAGGCAGCTTACTTTAGGCATTATTTCTGTCGGACATATAATATTGGATTTGGCACTCCAGCGACTGATGCTTGCTCAAAACGTTTGTTGCTGGAAGCTAATCTGAAGCACTGCAAGATTCCTCAAGAAGAGAATAATATAATAACCGAGTTAAGAGTACATAAATTAAGAGCACAAGCGTTTTATGATGTTCTACGTAATCAGGAAGATAATAAACTGATATTAAGTTTCGATTGCCAGAAAAATGTACCCCTTCCAAAATTTCCAGATCAAGCCACGTATTACTCCAGACAATTGTATATGTACGTAGGAACATCGCGTGAGCGTCAAACTACACGAAACACTTTTATATACCAGTGGCTGGAATCTTCTCGTCCAAAAGGATCTAAAGAAATAGCTTCCTGTGTTTATGACAGACTTAAACATCTTGATCTTACAGGTATCACAAAAGTTAATTTGGTTTGTGACGGCTGTTGGAGTCAAAATAAAAATATCATGATTGGAATGGTTTCCTATTGGCTGTATAATGATTCACCCGCACAAGTTAAAGAAGTGGAGATGGTATCCTTCATACCCCCAGACCGAGTCTTCGGAAGAATTGAAAAGGAGATTCAAGTGCGAGACACTATTGTAAAACCAGACACCTACACTCAAATTTTCAAGCAGTTTGGCACAGTGAACACGTCAGGTGTTGATTGTCCGGTGTATGACTGGAAAGGTAGCGTCCAATCTTCCTTTAAAGCGCCAGGGTCATGGCATTTCAGAATTCAATCCTGCAAGAGATTCGTGTTTAGGAAAGTAAAACCCTCGACTCTTCTTCGTGGAGAGCAAAATTATAGGAGTGACTTAACTGATTTTAAAGGGATAACTAAAAAGGGAAAAACGGTAACTTTCGGGAAAGTTCAGTTGCCTCTTGGAGTAGCCGTCAAAGAAGAGAAGATGAATGGTGTGAACAAACTACTAGCACTTCACTACGGGGAAGAGTGGAAACATAATTAAGAACTTCAATATTATAAGAAAGTCATGGATCCAGAAAACGTGACAGTTGATGTGGAAGACGATCTTGTTTGTGAACCCCAGGAGGAGGATGACGACTTGAGAATCTAATCTATGTGACTTATTGCTCCTTGTGTATTATTAGCCTACTTTTCATATTTTGCAAAAATGAGGAAAAAGTAGACTTATGAGATCGGGCAAATGTCTGTCTGTCTGTCTGTCTGTCTGTCCTTCTGTCTGTCTGTCTGGCTGTGTGTGTGTCCCCCCCTATCAACTCCTAAACGGCTGCAGCAATCGAAACAAAATTTGGTAGGAGTAAAGATCTATACCTGAATATCTCACGGCCATATTTGAAAATGATGTCAGTGCTACCAACTGCTAAAAAATCGCAATTGAAATTTGAGCTCCATGTTGGATATCTTGGAAAGTATGAATGGGAGCTATTTCAAAATTGGCACACGTACATATCATAATATTTCAGTTTAATTTCCAGGAGGCCAAACATGGCAGTGTTGCCAAAATGATTATAAGCCTCCTGATAGGTCCAATTTCTAAATGCATATAACTTCTACACTATCAAGTGGAATTCAACCAAATTTCGTATGTTGTATGTGTACATAACCAGATATGACTGAGCGTATTCTTAAGACCTACCAGGGCTGCCAACTGTTAATAAATGCTCCTAATTTATTTTATCCAAATACCAATATATCAGAAAGTATGCAAGCCGACAGCTTTAAACTATGCACACGTATAGTACCTGACATTCTATATTAATTTGGAGTAACTTATATACGTCAGTGCTACCAACATGATTCTAAGCCTGCTGACAGGTCCTACTTTAAATACATGTAACTTCCATACTATCATTTGGATTTCAACCAAATTTCGTATGTGCTATGTGTACCATAACAGATATGACTATGCGTATTCTAAGGAGCAACCAGGGCTGCCAACTGTTAATATGTGCTGTCCCTATTTTTGTTACCCTAATATCAATATATCAGAAAGTATGCAATCCAATAGCTCTAAACTTTGCACACGTATAGTACCTGGAATTCTAGATAAATTTGGAGTAACTAATATAGGCCTACGCCAGTGCTGCCAACATGATTCTAAGCCTTTTGATAGGTCCAATTTTAAAATGCATGTAACTTCTATACTAACTAATGGATTTCATTCAAAATTGGCACAACAATAGATCATATCATTTCAGATTATTTCTGACCAATACATGCATGACATTGTTGCCAACATGATTTTACGCGCGCTGTTAGATCCAATGTTTAACTGCATGTAACGTCCATGCTATCCAGTGGACTTCAACCAAATTTTGTATTTAGTACCGTAAGAGACGGAACTAAGAATATATTCAGTCATCAGGGCTGCCAACTGTAGTGCTCTATTAGGATACATTATGCCAGGTATACAGTATTTCGAACTAATTGGAAATTTCGATATTAGCAACTTAATTTCGTCATTATTCTAGATAGGTTCATATTCTGTAGAATAATCATTGGCATGAAAAGTAGGCTGTATAGTTCTTCACGGAACTTCTTGTTTTTTTAGTGCATACTATTTTTTATCTAATTTGCTGGAAACTTGTGTTCACTGTAAATTTTGTGTATATTAAATGAGTGCATAACAACATTATGTGGCTTAAAATGCTTGTTAAGCAAAAAAATGTTTTGTTCCAAAACTCGTCATATGCTAGAAGTTCGTTCCAAAATGCGATTTTTCATTAACGTACTTCCAAAATCCGACATCTGCGAATTTTAATGCTAAATATCTCCTAAACGCATTGCTGAATTTACCTCTGGACCTATTTTTTTATGTTTATGTTATGTTTATGTTAGAGTTTGTACCAAGAATAACATAACATTTCCTGAATTTTACGGTTTAAGCGTTTTTTTCGTTTTTCTCAATAACTTAAAGAATGCACATGCCGACTTTTGGAAATAGGCTCCTCAGATGATTCATCGTCGGAGCCGCTGTCACTGCTACTGTCCGCGTTGACCTGAATAACAAGTAGGAGTCCACGCAGCACGACCTTTTTTTGATGAGACGGTGGCGCAGCAGCAAGGGGCCAGCAAGAGGGGTTATAATCTCAAACAATAACTTCGTTGGCGGCAAGGCCTGCGGAATTGCATTTCGGACCTTCGACCCGATTGCGAGGAAATGTAGGAAAATTCTAAAATGTTAATCTAGGCAATGCTGACACCATCACTTGGTTATGAAAGCCGGACGTCCTCGGAAGTGGAAAATATCTTACTGCTGTAAATACGTGATTCAACGATTTGAAAAGGTTAAAACGAGTTATTATAGATAATTTTCCGTAGAATTCAATTAGACCATCAGTTGAATTTTTACCAGTTATTTTATACATTCGGGTCCCATTTTTTTTTTTTCAAAAACCAAAAACATTTATTAACATCAAAACGGTGAGAGATATCAAAATATGATAAGGGGTAGAAAAGTTGAAAATCACTGAGATCTTACACCTGTAGATTTAACGTTTTCGATAGGACCGACGCTTTCCGAGATATAACGATTCGAAAAAAAGAATGTAATTCACGGCCCCACAAAAAAACGGTGAGAGATATCAAAAAATCGTTTTGTGTAAAAAAGTTGCATACCGCGGAGGTCTTACACCTATACGTTTAGCATTTTTCAATACGATCGACCGTTTCCGAGTTATATCGATTCCAAAAAAAGTTTGAAATTCAGGGCCCCCAAAAAAGATCCGGCCCTGCTTTGATTATAACGCCCAACAACAGGTTTACTCACAGGGTCTAAGTCGTTCACCGCTCCGAATTTCAGCTCGATATCATGAAAATTAAAACCTATACTTCGCCCAACCCAAAAATGTCATGCACAAATGACTTTTTCAGGGCCCCAAAAAATCAAAACAGTGAGAGATATCAAAAAATCGTTTTGAGTGAAAACGTTGCATATAGCGGTGATCTTACACCTGTACTTTAAAAATTTTTCGATACGACCAACCGTTTCCGAGATATATCGATTCCAAAAAACAGTTAGAAATTCAGGGCCCCCAAAAAAGATCCGGCCCTGCACCGATTTTAACGCCCAACAATAGAATTCGTCGCAGTCACTAACTCTTTCACCGTACCAAATTTCAGCTTAATATCTTGAAAAATGCGACCAGTACTTAGCTAAACGCAAAAATGTCACACACAATGGACATTTTCAGGGCCCCAAAGAAAGAAAACGGTGAGAGATATCAAAAAATCGTTTTGAGTAAAAAAGTTGCATACCGCGGAGATCTTACACCTATACCCTTAACATTTTTCGATACGACTAACCATTTACGAGATATATCGATTCAAAAAAATAGGATAAAATTCAGGGCCCCAAAAGAAGATCCGGCCCTGCACCGATTTTAACGCCCAACAACAGGGTTCGTCACAGGCCCCAACTCTTTCACCGTACAAAATTTCAGCTTAATACCTTGAAAATTGCCACCAGTACTAAGCTAAAGGCAAAAATGTTACACACAATGGACATTTTCAGGGCCCAAAATAAAGAAAACGTTGAGAGATATCAAAAAATCGTTTTAAGTGAAAAAGTTGCACACCGCGAAGATCTTACACCTATACATTTAACATTTTTCGATACGATCAACCGTTTCCGACATATATCGATTCCAAAAAAAGGTTTGAAATTCAGGGCCCCCAAAAAAGATCCGGCCATGCACCGATCTTAACGCCCAACATTAGGATTCGTCACAGTCACTAACTCCTTCACCGTACCAAATTTCAGCTCGATATCTTGATTCTTGCGACCTGTACTTCGATAAACCCAAAAATGTGAAGCACAATTGACATTTTCAGGGCCCCAAAAAAAGAAAACGGTGAGAGATATCAAAAAATCGTTTTGATTAAAAAAGGTGCATACTGCGGATGTCTTACACCTATACCTTTAACATTTTTCGATACGATCAACCGTTTCCGAGATATATCGATTCCAAAAAAAGTTTGAAATTCGGGGCCCCCAAAAAAGATCCGGCCCTCCACCGTTTTTAACGCCCGACAATAGGTTTCCTCCAAGGGTCTAACTCTTTCACCGCATCAAATTTCAGCTTGATATCTTGAAAATTGGGACCAGTACTTTGCTAAACTCAAAAATGTCATGCACAATGGACATTTTCAGGGCCCCCAAAAAAGAAAACGGTGAGATATATCAAAAAATCGTTTTGAGTAAAAAAGTTGCATACCGCGGAGATCTCACACCTATACATTTAACGTTTTTCGATATGATCAACCGTTTCCGAGATATATCGATTCCAAAAAAAGTTGAAATTCAGGGCCCCCAAAAAAGATCCGGCCCTGCACCGATCTTAACGCCCAATAATAGGATTCGTCACAGTCACTAACTCTTTCACCGTACCAAAGTTCAGCTTAATATCTTGAAAATTGCGACCAGTACTTAGCTAAACGCAAAAATGTCACGCACAATGGACATTTTCAGGGCCCGAAAAAAAGAATACGGTGAGAGATATCAAAAAATTGTTTTGAGTAGAAAAGTTGCATACCGCGGAGATCTTACACCTGTACATTTAACATTTTTCGATACGACCAACCATTTCCGAGATATATCGATTCCAATAAACAGTTAGAAATTCATGCCCCCAAAAAAATCCGGCCCTGCACCGATTTTAACGCCCAACAATAGGATTCGTCACAGTCACTAACTCTTTCACCGTAACAAATTTCAGCTTAATATCCAGAAAATTGCGACCAGTACTTATCTAAACCCAAAAATGTCACACACAATGGACATTTTCAGGGCCCCAAAAAAAGAAAACGGTGAGATATATCAAGAAATCGTTTTGAGTAAAAAAGTTGCATACCGCGGAGATCTTACACCTATACCTTCAACATTTTTCGATACGATCAACAGTTTCCGAGATATATCGATTCAAAAAAAAAGTTTGAAATTCAGGGCCCCCAAAAAAGATCCGGCACTGCACCGATCTTAACGCCGAACAATAGGATTCGTCACAGTCACTAACTCTTTCACCGTACAAAATTTCAGCGTAATATCTTGATAATTGCGACCAGTACTTAGCTAAACGCAAAAATGTCACACACAATGGACATTTTCAGGGCCCCAAAAAAAGAAAACGGTGAGAGATATCAAAAAATAGTTTTGAGTAAAAAAGTTGCATACCGCGGAGATCTTACACCTATATATTTAACATTTTTCGATATGATCAACCGTTTCCGAGATATATCGATTCCAAAAAAAAGTTTGAAATTCAGGGCCCCCAAAAAACATCCGGCCCTGCACCGATTTTAACGCCCAACAATAGGATTCGTCACAGTCACTAACTCTTCTCCGTACCAAATTTCAGCTTAATATCTTGAAAATTGCGACCAGTACTTAGCTAAAGGCAAAAATGTCACGCACAATGGACATTTTCAGGGCCCCAAAAAAGAAAACGGTGAGAGATATCAAAAAATAGTTTTGAGCAAAAAAGTTGCATACCGCGGAGATCTTACACCTATACCTTTAACATTTTTCGATACGATCAACCGTTTCCGAGATTTATCGATTCCAAAAAAAAGTTTGAAATTCAGGACCCCCAAAAGAGATCCGGCCCTGCACCGATTTTAACACCCAACAATAGGATTCGTCACAGTCACTAACTCTTTCCCCGTAACAAATTTCAGCTTAATATCTTGAAAATTGCGACCAGTACTTAGCTAAACGCAAAAATGTCACGCACAATGGACATTTTCAGGGCCCCAAAAAAAGAAAACGGTGATAGATATCAAAAAATAGTTTTGAGTAAAAAAGTTTCATACCGCGGAGATCTTACACCTATACCTTTAACATTTTTCGATACGATCAACCGTTTCCAGGATATATCGAATCAAAAAAAAAGTTTGAAATTCAGGGCCCCCAAAAAAGATCCGGCCCTGCACCGATTTTAACGCCCAACAATAGGATTCGTCACAGTCACTAACTCTTTCACCGTAACAAATTTCAGCTTAATATCTTGAAAATGGCGACCAGTACTTTGCTAATCACAAAAATGTCACGCACAATGGACATTTTCAGGGCCCCCAAAAAAGAAAACGGTGAGAGATATCAAAAAATCGTTTTGAGTAAAAAAGTTGCATACCGCGGAGATCTCACACCTGTACATTTAACGTTTTTCGATGCGACCAACGGTTTCCGAGATATTTCGATTTAAAAAAAAAAATTGAAATTCAGGGCCCAAAAAGAAGATCCGGCCCTGCACCGTTTTTAACGCCCGACAACAGGTATCCTCCAAGGGTCTAAGTCTTTCACCGCACCAAATTTCAGCTCAATATCGTGAAAATTGCGACCAGTACTTAGCTAAATGCAAAAATGTCACGCACAATGGACATTTTCAGGGCCCCAAAAAAAGAAAACAGTGAGAGATATCAAAAAATCGTTTTGAGTAAAAAAGTTGCATACCGCGGAGATCTTACACCTGTACATTTAACATTTTTCGATACGACCAACTATTTCCGAGATATATCGATTCCAATAAACAGTTAGAAATTCATGGCCCCCCAAAAAAACCGGCCCTGCACCGATTTTAACGCCCAACAATAGGATTCGTCACAGTCACTAACTCTTTCACCGTAACAAATTTCAGCTTAATATCCAGAAAATTGCGACCAGTACTTATCTAAACCCAAAAATGTCACACACAAAGGACATTTTCAGGGCCCCAAAAAAAGAAAACGGTGAGAGATATCAAGAAATCGTTTTGAGTAAAAAAGTTGCATACCGCGGAGATCTTACACCTATACCTTCAACATTTTTCGATACGATCAACAGTTTCCGAGATATATCGATTCAAAAAAAAAGTTTGAAATTCAGGGCCCCCAAAAAAGATCCGGCCCTGCACCGATCTTAACGCCCAACAATAGGATTCGTCACAGTCACTAACTCTTTCACCGTACAAAATTTCAGCTTAATATCTTGAAAATTGCGACCAGTACTTAGCTAAACGCAAAAATGTCACACACAATGGACATTTTCAGGGCCCCAAAAAAAGAAAACGGTGAGAGATATCAAAAAATAGTTTTGAGTAAAAAAGTTGCATACCGCGGAGATCTTACACCTATATATTTAACATTTTTCGATATGATCAACCGTTTCCGAGATATATCGATTCCAAAAAAAAGTTTGAAATTCAGGGCCCCCAAAAAACATCCGGCCCTGCACCGATTTTAACGCCCAACAATAGGATTCGTCACAGTCACTAACTCTTTCACCGTACCAAATTTCAGCTTAATATCTTGAAAATTGCGACCAGTACTTAGCTAAAGGCAAAAATGTCACGCACAATGGACATTTTCAGGGCCCCAAAAAAGAAAACGGTGAGAGATATCAAAAAATAGTTTTGAGCAAAAAAGTTGCATACCGCGGAGATCTTACACCTATACCTTTAACATTTTTCGATACGATCAACCGTTTCCGAGATTTATCGATTCCAAAAAAAAGTTTGAAATTCAGGACCCCCAAAAGAGATCCGGCCCTGCACCGATTTTAACACCCAACAATAGGATTTGTCACAGTCACTAACTCTTTCCCCGTAACAAATTTCAGCTTAATATCTTGAAAATTGCGACCAGTACTTAGCTAAACGCAAAAATGTCACGCACAATGGACATTTTCAGGGCCCCAAAAAAAGAAAACGGTGATAGATATCAAAAAATAGTTTTGAGTAAAAAAGTTGCATACCGCGGAGATCTTACACCTATACCTTTAACATTTTTCGATACGATCAACCGTTTCCAGGATATATCGAATCCAAAAAAAAGTTTGAAATTCAGGGCCCCCAAAAAAGATCCGGCCCTGCACCGATTTTAACGCCCAACAATAGGATTCGTCACAGTCACTAACTCTTTCACCGTAACAAATTTCAGCTTAATATCTTGAAAATGGCGACCAGTACTTTGCTAATCACAAAAATGTCACGCACAATGGACATTTTCAGGCCCCCAAAAAAAGAAAACGGTGAGAGATATCAAAAAATCGTATTGAGTAAAAAAGTTGCATACCACGGAGATCATACACCTATACATTTAACATTTTTCGATGCGATCAACCGTTTCCGAGATATATCGATTCAAAAAAAAGTTTGAAATTCAGGGCCCCCAAATAAGATCCGGGCCTGCACCGATTTTAACGCCCAACAATAGGATTCGTCACAGTCAGTAACTCTTTCGCCGTACCAAATTTCAGCTTAATATCTTGAAAATTGCGACCAGTACTTAGCTAAACGCAAAAATGTCACGCACAATGGACATTTTCAGGCCCCCAAAAAAAGAAAACGGTGAGAGATATCAAAAAATCGTATTGAGTAAAAAAGTTGCATACCACGGAGATCTTACACCTATACATTTAACATTTTTCGATACGACCGACCGTTTCCGAGATATATCGATTCAAAAAAATAGGATGAAATTCAGGGCCCCAAAAAAAGGTCCGGCCCTACACCGATTTTAACGCCCATCAATAGGCTTCGTCACAGGCCCCAACTCTTTCACCGTACCAAATTTCAGCTCGATATCTTCAAAATTGCGACCTGTACTTTGCTAAACGCAAAACCGTCACGCACATACGTACATACATACATACATACATACATACATACATACATACAGACAGACTTTTTTTGAATATTTTTTTTTCAACTCCGATTCGATTGGTAAAGGTTTGAACACTGGGCGACGCGTAGTTTCCGAGATCTCGAATAATCCTACCACGGCTATATGAAAGCCTATAGGATCTTTAGATCCGGCTTTCATAACAAGCTGTTCGATTGCGTTCTCTATTTTTCCCTCCTGTTCGAAATAATTATTTTCAATGCCTTCTGTGTGCTTGCATACTTTCTCTCACTGTTCGGCATTGATTTCTCTCGATCGCTGTTCACAGAGTCCAATTTAAAAGTAACATTTCTTAAAGCAACCCATTGTTTTATATCCCCCCATATTAGTTCAATTGGATTGAGGTCTGGATGGTACACCGGGAGACGCAAAACTGAATGCCCATGTTTTGCCTTTACAGAGTCAATAAGATACAATTAAATTTCCATGTTACATGTTTAGCAATAAATATCGAAATATGTGTTCTTCTTTAACAACCAATAATCGGTTAGTTGGCTTAGTTCAACAGTTAGTTGAATCTGTTTCTACAAATAAAACACTGCAATCAACTGTAAACCACTACACTAAATTTTATTGCTCAATATTAATCACTATGTATTTTTTTTTTCAGATGATGACGCTCATCAACAGTCTGAAGTACATAAAATCGATGTTCTGACCACTCAATAGTGGCCTTTCATGTCTTGATCAGCCAGTCGATAATAACATGGACGCAGTAAGCTTGACTGAAACTGGACACGCTGAAAATTATGTTTTGCAAGACAAAATTGAATTTCCCAGTCCCGTCAATAATCCAGAAATGAAAAGGATAATCATAGCATCAGGACCTTGTCAACCTCGTGGTCCCTTTCCAAAACAGCCTGATGGACGAGGAAGTAAAATATCCTCTTCAACTAATTACTCATCATCATTTCCCGTTTCCAGCTTCCTGGGTCGGGTTGTGAATTAAGGACCTCCATCGTTGCCTGTCTCTCCACCACTCCTCTCCTGATTTTAGTTCATCTTCGGGTTTTCCTCCCTTCTTTTCCACACACTCCCACACTGTATCTGCCCATCTCTTCCGGGGCCTACCTCGTGGTCTCTTCCCTGTCATCTTTTCACAGAAAGTTTTCTTTGGTACTCTCTCCTCTCCCATTCTTATCATATGTCCATACCACTTTAACTTTGTTGTTTCTATCCTGTCCTGCAGCTTCAATATTCCTGTCCTTTCTCTAATCTCTTCATTTCTAACTCTATCTCTTCTGGTCTTGCCCTCTATACCTCTTAGGAATTTCATCTCTGCGGCTTGTATTCTACTCTCCTCTCTTTTTGTAGTAGTCCACGCTCCAGCTGCGTATGTTAGTATGGGTCTGTAGTAGGTTGAATATAATACTTTTTTGCATTTCTTTGGGACATCTCTGTTCCACACAATACCCCTTACACTCTGGTAAAAACTGTTCGCTTGTTGTATTCTCTTTCCAATTTCCTCAGTTATCTTTCCATCTTCTGTGATCACACTTCCCAAATACTAGAAACTTTTAACGACTTCTAGAATTTTGCCATTCAATTCTATCTTTCCTCTTCCTTCCTTCCTTCCTCTTGACATTACCATTGTCTTGCTCTTCTCTGTGCTTACTTTCATCCCAAATTTCTCTATCTCTTGGTTCCATACATCTAGTTGTTTTTGTACATCCTTTTCATCCTCACCCCTTATAACTATATCATCTGCAAACAGCATGGCCTTCGTTGCTTCTTGTCCCAATCTCTGTTTGACATTCTTGTGGATTTCATCCATGACTATGATGAATAATAATGGGGACAATACACTTCCCTGTCGGAGACCCGTTTCCACTTTAAACCATTCTGTTTCTCCTATACTGGTCTTCACGCTACTGACACAATTTTTGTACATAGCTTTTAACATTTGGACTTCTGCTCTGATAACTCTTCTTTTTCTTAATACATCCCAGACCACCTGTCTAGGCACACTGTCATATGCTTTCTCAATATCAATAAATGTCATCACCATGTCTTTTCCAAATTCCCATCTTTTCTCCATCATTTGCCTTAATGTAAAGATTAGGTCAAATGTTGATCTGTCTTTCCTAAAACCATACTGTTCTTCTTCCAACTCTCCTTCTATCTTCCTCCTCAGTCTGCCTTCCAATACTCTCTCAAAGATCTTAGCTACATGAGCATTAAGAGTGATCCCTCTGTAGTTATTGCATTCCTTTTTGTCGCCTTTCTTAAAATCGGGATAATTAAACCCTTTCCCCATTCTTCTGGCATTTCGTTCTTCTTCCAAATTATTCTAAATAATCTATACAGCCACTGTATCCCTACTGGTCCCGCTGATTTTATCATTTCCGTGGTCACCTCATCCACTCCTGCTTTACCACTCTTCATCTTCTGTATGGCTTCCTCTATTTCTAGCATAGTTATCTGCTTTTCTTGTTCTTCTTCTTCTTCCATTGTTTCTTCTTGTTCCCTTTCATCTTCCAGTTCAATGTATTTCTCATTTAGTAGCTTTGAAAAGTATTCTTCCCATCTATTTATTATATCATCTCTTTGGTACAATATCTGCCCTGCTTCAGTTTTTACAAATTTTGTATTTTCCCTACCTTTTACACTGTTTTTCACGAATCCATATAGTACCTTCTTACTTCCTTGAATATCCTCCTTCAAAGTTTCTGTGAATCTTTCCCAACTTTTCCGTTTTTCTTCTTGTACAATTTTTTGGCATGCCTTCTTTACTTCTCTATATTTTTGTAATTTCTCTGCATTTTTACAGACTATCCACTTCCTCCATGCCATTTGTTTTTCTTTAATAGCTTCCTTTACCCTGTTGTTCCACCAAGGAGTCTCCCTTTCCTTTTTCTTCCCTGATAATCTTCCGCAAGTGTTTACTGCACACTTCACAAAACCATTCCTAAAACATGCCCATTCCTGTTCTAAACTTTTTGCTTCATCTTTGGGAACTTCCTTTTTTAAATCCTCTTGGAACTTGTCCATTGTCTCCCTCTCTTTTAGCTTCCACACCTTTATTTTTCTTTCCCTCTTTTCCGAAAGGTTTGTGATTTTTTCCAGCCTTAGTTTGGCTATCACCACTTTATGGCCTCCTTCAAAATCTCCTCGGCATAGCCGTCACATCTACCAGTTGTCTTCGTTTATCCTTTTCCACCAGGATAAGATCAATCATTGTCTTTGTCTTTCTGTCTCCCCATCCATACCTAGTTATTTTTTGAGAGTTCTTCTTCCTAAACCATGTATTTCCAACAATTAATCCATTCCTTCTACAGAAATCTATTAAAAGGTCCCCTTCTTCATCCTGATTTCCATAACTAAACGGGCCAATTATCTCTTCTTTTCCCTGCCTATCTGTTCCCACATGTGAATTCATATCTCCCATTATTATAACCTCTTTGTCTTCTATACACTTTTCCAGTTCTTCTAGGAACTCCTCTAAACATTCATCTACCTTCCCTGTTTGGGGTGCATAAATCTGTATGAAGTCCTTTGTTCCACTCTCAAGTCCTAATCTAATTTTCAGTATTCTGTCACTAGTTTGCTCTACTTTCTCAACATACTGTACCAAGTCTTCTCTCAATATTATTGCAACACCATTCACTGCCTTCTTTCCTCCACTCCAATATATTTTATATCCCTTCCCTTTCTTGATTTCTTTCTCACCTTTTCCCTTCCATTTCGCTTCACTGACTCCCATCATTGCTATTTCCTTCTTTTCCATGTAGTCCACCAATTCTCCTGTCTTGCCATTTAGGCTCATCGCATTTATGAATCCGATGTTTGTAGTGTCTGGTAGCCCACTTCTCACAGTTCCCCCAGACCCCTGAGAACTGCGCGTCGCTTGCAGGGGACGCCCTAGCCCTTTCCGAGGCCTCAATTCACATTTACTCATTCTATAGGCTATTAGTACGATGAGCTCGCCACACTCAAAGGCATTTTATGACCTACTGCCAGGTGCTGTTCTAGGCCGATCCACTGGATAACAGACGCCTTTTGCAGCCGCTCCTCTGGAGTACAGACGCTACAGAATTCCCTCTCCCGCCATCGACGCCGTACCGAAGTCCATCCTCTCCGCCGCCGATACCGTTGGGGCTTCACACATTACCCTGGGCTTGGGCCCTCCATATTTATGACCCCTGGAGAGAGGGTGTCCCAGTATCAAAGCCCCCAGGAACCGGGCTGCCTATTTGGTCCGCGGATTGTATTGGGTATTTCAACCAGCCCTACAGAAGTAGGGGCCCCCTATCCGCCACCCGGGGACGCGCCCTCTAGGGGTTACAGGCTCCCCCGAGGGTTTCAACTAATTACTACAGTTTTATATCAGGTTCTGGGATGAAATGTAACGGACTCTGGCTTTGCTATTCGCAAAAGTTAGACCTTGTCTACTGTCAACCATGTTGGCTGTTCCCACAACTTTCAGAGAACACTTTCGGTAGTACGGGACTAAACGACTGGAAACATCTTTTTGATAGAATTAAAATTCATGAACAATCGGATGACCACATATTTTCTTGTGTTATATTATGGAGGAATGATGAAACAATGAGTGATGCTTTAGAAAAACAGTTAAAAGAAGAGAAAAATTACTGGAGGAACGTTCTAGAAAGAATAGTTAATGTATCATTAACTTTGGCTACCTGTAACCTTGCTTTCCGCGGAAGAAGTAGTAAAATGGAAGATCCAAATAAAGGAAATTTCTTGTCTATAATAGAACTTCTGTCTGACTATGACCCTGTACTAAAAACCCTTTTGCAAAAGCCAGCAGGAAGTGTAAACTATTTAAGCCCTAGCATCCAAAATGAACTTATTTCATTGATGGCAAATGAAGTACTGAAAGAAATCAAATATGAAATACAGAGCACTCCTTTTTACTCTGTTATTATGGATACAACTCAGGATATAAGTAAAGTTGATCAGTTAAGTGAAGTTTTCAGGTACGTCAATGTGGTAAATGATGATAAAGATAAACCCAAAGAAATAATGATTTGCGAGACGTTTACTTAATTTACAAAAGTTGAAGATCAAAGTGCATTTGGTTTGGCAAGTAAAATAGTGGAATCTATTAAAGATAAAGGTCTTGAATTGAAAAAATGTCGTGGCACAAGCGTAATGAGTGGAGTATACAATGGAGTGCAGAAAAAGATTCAAGAAGTTGCGCCACATGCATATTTTTTACATTGTGCAAGTCACAATTTAAATCTGGTGCTGAAAGAAGCTGTAGAAGCCAATCGTGAAATATCACAGTTTTTTGAGGATGTACAAAATTACATTATTTAAATGACTCATGGTGGTTCCGTATTGATATGTTAGAATAGTTATTAACAAGAAATGAACATCTGCCTGAATCAATACTATACAGATAAAATTAATTATTGAACTTGTTTACAGTACATGTTTCGGGGATTAATTATATTTTATCCCCTTCATCAGCTGTTGAAGAAACAAAAAAAAAACAAATCGTAGCACAGTAGTAATATACGTATTTAAAACATAATATGGTGCACCATAAAATATAGGGTATAAGAATATAATAAAATGAAGAGAAACAGATGGTGACGGTGATCAGCTGCTCATGACAAATAGTAGTTCCTTGAAATGGTAAATATGTAACACCAATACTTCACCAATTTTTTTTCTCTATAACCAATGAAGAGCTTGTACCGGTATGCTTATATCCAAATATAGCCCTTCAAAACAAAGCGGCTTTAAGAAACCCGACGTGATGGAAAGTGTTCATAGGTTAGTTTAAATGTATGTGGTTAGGAAAACGTTACATTTATTAGAAAGTGTCTACAACATTTTTGGACACAGTATTACACACTGGCTGGGGCTGCAAGATGCATCTGAAAATGCAAACATAACGTTAAAAACACTCAACCCAACAAGATGGTCGGGAAGGTACGAAGAGTTTTTTCTTTAAAGGAGAGTTTGGCGATGTATTAAGAGAGCTATCCAAACTTTTTTTGACAAATAATAAGGCAAAAGAAAGGAATGATGCAATAGGATTGATAAAGAAAATTGAAAGTTTTGAATTTGTGCTTCTGTTAGTTGTACAAACAAAGATTTTGCAGCAACTGAACATCGTATTTAATATCTCCAAACTGAATATATGGATATTGTTTCAGCTTTTGATCTATTAGGTGATGCTCTCTTAGGTGTTACAGAACTAAGGAATTCATTTGAGGACCTTGTAAAAGAAGGTTCAACTATGGGCTCTGGAGAAAAGTTCTGCCCTAAAACTTTCCCATACGGGAGAACGCATCAGGCTAGAGCCTGGACAAAATAACTACAATTGGTCAAGAAAATTAGACTGAAGCGGTGCGGGGTAGTGGGCATGAAATACATCACTAGAAAACCAATGTAGGTAACCATACATTAACAATGTTTATTTCTAATAATAAATTTATAACCAATTGCACTTAAGTGCTTATCACAGAAATGAATAATTGTAAATGGAACAAAGTGTGAGGGCCTGATGACAGAAACCCAGACTAAGGAAATGCCAATGAAACAAGCTTGCTTAATTCGAGAGAAGTTGAGCTTAACATAAAAAATGCACCTTATAAAAAGAAAGAACCATAAAACTGATTAAGAGTGTAAAATAACTAGTATGATTTAAATTCTTCATAAAATTGAACTTATCTTCTCAAAGGGGTTGAAGAGCCAGCTTCTTAAAAGTTCCAGCTAGCATAAGCGTTGATTGAGAAGTCCTCACAGTTTCTTCTGAAGGAGGCGTACATGGCCTAGAGATAAGTACAATTGATAAAAAGGTCAACTCTCTCTTCTTCTCTTGCGAAGGAATGACATTTATAGCGTCCAAGTGGTGATCCAGTATCATTTTGAAAATTGGTTGGCGGCCGAAAGGACTGCAGCTACTTCGAAAGACGAATCAAAGTACCCCCTCTAAGGTACGGCTTGAAGAGTACGACAACTGGCAATTATTCTTGCCATCTTGAGCAATACGTCAGGGTGAAGATCTCTTGACGTAACTGCTAGGTAGCGTAGAGACTAGCGATGGTGTCATGAGATGCAGTAGCGGTGACCAGCAGGTTGAAGTGATCAGAAGTGATGATTGATCAGAAGTGATGAAGAACGCCAGCAAGTGGCGTCTTAAATAGTGATCATGGAACAATCTCGAAGCTGGAGATTGCCCAACCAGACAAAGACCTGCGATTGGTCGAACGAAAGTCAGGGTGACGTCAGTGGACACTGCTCAGCAGACAGCAGATCAACCAGTAGATGCACTGTATGTCGGGAGTGAGGAAGCTTGAGGTAGCGAGCGACTGGAACACTTCAAGGTGAGAACTATAATATCTATGAATAGGTGATTGATAACAAGATTATGCATATGGTTTAAGCAATTAATACATTTACAAAGAAATAATTACCATTCGGGGATCTCGGTAACAAGAAACAAAATTTGACCGACAAATGGGCCAAGCTAAACATTGAAAGTATCACGAAAGTGATCATGCTCCGAGAACTCCGAATGAAAACAAACAAAAGAATCAGTCAAAGCAAAACATGGATAACAGACGAGGAGAAACTAAGACTCGAAAGGCAAAACAGAGATAGCAGAAATGGGTCTAGTATAAAGACCTTTACTAGTTAAAACATCAACAACTCTGACGCGTTTATCACGGCCAAAGTGGCAGTGAATAACTCTGCCTAGGTTCCACACGAGAGGCGGAGATGGGTCTCGAAGAAGAACCATGTCCCCCACTCGTACATCTGGTTGAGGAAGCCGCCATTTCTCACGCCTATTTAGCAAGCTGAGATATTCTAACTTCCATCGGCGCCAAAAAGAACAGCGCAAAGATTCTACTTTTCTCCAAAAGATAGGTAGGTTAGGATCACAGCGTCGAACCAGCAAAGGCGGAGTAGCAGCAAGCGAACAGCCAATCAGGAAGTGACTGGGTGTTAAAGGTAAAAGATCCTTAGGATCGTTTGAAAGAGGAGTCAGAGGTCTGGAATTTACAATACCTTCGACTTGAATAATTAAAGAGTTGAATTCCTCATAAGAAAGTATGGTAGGACCAAGAGTTTTCTTAAGCTGTCTTTTAGTAAGTTTGATGCAGGACTCCCATCGGCCCCCATGATGGGGAGCATAAGGCGGGGTGAAATGCCATTTGAAACCTTTAGAATAGGAAAAGTTGGAAATTTTTTCTTTAGCAGAAGGGGAGCTTAACACCTTTTTCCAGAGATCAGAAGCGCTTACAAAAATGTTTGCATTATCTGAAAAGACTTCAGATGGGACACCCCTTCTGGCAGCAAATCTAGAAAAGGCGGCCAAAAAGTAAGATACAGAAGCGTTCGTAACCAACTCAAGGTGGATAGCTCCCGTCACCATACATACAAATAACGAGATGTAAAGTTTACCTAAGATTTTGCGCTTAGATGAAGAGGGATTGGTCTGATATACGTAAGGACCAGCGTAATCGATCCCAGTAAGAGCGAAGGGCTTACTAGGTTCTGATCGAAATGGAGGTAAATTACCCATAATCTGCGTGGCGGGCCGTGGTTTAACCTTAAAGCAAGGTATACACTTTTTGACAACAGAAGAAACCTCATGAACGCCATTGATGATCCAGTAGAGTTCACGAATTAGACAGAGCAAGGTGCGAGTGCCAGCATGAAGGTGTTTATAATGAAACTTTTTTATTATAAGGGTAGTGATAGGATGCTTTGAAAGAAGGATGATGGGATGCTTTTTCCCATCCTCACAACTAGACATAGCTAATCTTCCACCCACACGTATTATGCCGTCCTGGTCTAGAAAAGGAGTGAGTGGTGAAAGCCTGCTAGACTTGGGTAAATCTTTACCACTTATAAGAGCTTGCTTTTCAGGAGCAAATACTTCCTGCTGAACAAGTAACAAAATCTTGCAAGTAGCAAATTCTAACTCTACTCTGGTGAGAAAGGGTTGGGGCTTCAATGGTTGATCAATTACTAAATATTTCCATCGGAAGATATAAGACACTACACGGATCAATTTATCAAATGAAGAGTATCTATGAAAAAGGCTAGTAGAAGTAGAAGTAAGATGCGACGTGACAGGGTCATTACGGGCATCAGGTATTTCTTCTGCAAATTGATTAGCTAAGCGAGGCCAGAAAGATGTTTCCTGACTTAGCCAAGGAGGACCATTCCAGTACAGGTCTGAAGAAATCAATTTTTTAGGCGTGCAACCACGTGATATTATATCCTCGGGGTTTTCACGGCTTGGAACATGTCTCCATTGTTCAGAATGAGAGACTTCATGAATCTTAGAAACGCGATTTGCCACAAAGGTATTCCAATGAGAAGAAGGCTTGGAAATCCAAGCTAATACAATAGAAGAATCGCTCCAAAAAAATGTGCGGGAAAATTTTAACTTTAAACTGACATTTAGTTTAGTAGCTAATTCTGTTGCCATTAAAGCAGAGCATAATTCTAATCTCGGCAATGATACCGTTTTAAGCGGAGCAACTTTTGATTTAGCGCACACTAAATTAGAAAATCCAGGGAAAGTGGCTGAGGAACGTCCTACTATGTATGCACAACAGCCATAAGCCCGTTCTGAACTATCAGAAAATACATGCAGGTCATACTGCTGGTATAAGGGATTAGAAATTAAAAGACGGGGTATAGAACCCTTGGAGAGATCCAGCAAACTGCTGCGATACTCTAACCATTCTTCTACAAGAGGAAGGGGGAGATTTTCATCCCAGTCTGCTTTTAATGACCAAAGCTTTTGCAGGAACATTTTTGCAACAATAACTATAGGAGCAATATATTGCAAAGGATCAAAGATCTTTGCGATTTCTGACAGAACTTGTCTCTTAGTTACAGGGGGAGATTCTGACAAATGTACCTGATAAGAGAATGTATCAGAAGAAGGACACCAAAAAACACCCAATGCTTTTACGGCTGCTTCATCAGTAGGAATAGCAACAAATTCATCAACTGGGACCTCTGATGAAAATTTTGATATAAATTCAGAGAATTTGAAGTCCATTTATGGAGCGGAAAACCACCTCCTAGGAGCAGGGATTTCAAATCTTCGCACACAAGGAGTGCTTCAGAAATATTAGGGAAAGAGCACAAGAAATCGTCAACTTAAAATGCCGGTTTTAATGACTCAGAGGCCAAAGGATGATACAGATGACCATCTTTCTCGGCTAACCTGTGGAGAGACCGAATCGCAAGAAAGGCTGAAGGCTTCAGGCCATATGTCACAGTCTTCAATCTAAATATCTTTATGGGTTTGGAACTCTCATCGCGCCACAATATTCGTTGCAGATCTTGCTGCTCAGAATTTACGAGAATCTGCCGGTACATCTGCTTAATATCTGAGATTACAGCAATAGGAAACCGTCGAAAATTAAGCAAAACAGAAGTGAGATCTGTTTGAATCGCGGGACCACATTGCAAGGTATCATTTAAAGAGACCCCATTGGAATCTGGTGATGAGCCATTGAAAACTACTCTTATATTGTCTTGTGTTAAGGAATTTTTCCATACCGGGTGAAGATTTAGATAAACTATTTCATTTAAAGGATGGTCAATTTCTTCTGATTTAGAAATTACCTCCATGTGATTGGATGATTCGTATTCCTCCATAAAGGAAGAATACTGAGTTTTAACAGAAGCATCTTGTTTGAACCGATTTTCAATAGCAAATAGTGCCCTAAGTGCTCTGGAATTCGAGCCCGTAATGGCGGGAGGATTAGGAATACGTGGAAGAGTTACTATAAATCTGCCTTCAGCAGTACGGGCAGTGGTTTCCTTGTATAACTTTTCACAAATTTCGTTAGAAGAAGAAGAAGTAGCCTGAACATTCGCAAGATCCCAGAACTTAGCTAGCTCTTGACTCAAATCGGTACCAACAAAATAACAATTCGATACAGTTTGAATAGGATTACGGTATATTTGGCCAGTAGCGATCCAACCAAAATCAGTTTCGCGGAAGAAAACATTAGGAGCAATTTTTACTTTATTGGAATGAAGACATTGCCAAAATACGCTTGAGCTGAAAAGAAGCTCTACGGGCGAAGCTCTGTTGAAATGAGGATCATCTAGCTGGACAAAATTCGGGATATTCCAACTTTGAATAGGATAAGAAGCATAGTGAGTTTTAACAGAAGCATCTTGTTTGAACCGATTTTCAATAGCAAATAGTGCCCTTGGAATAAAGTACAGGGATAGGAGGGTGATATACAATCTGTACAGAAACCAGACAGCAGTCATTCGAGTTGAAGGACATGAGAGAGAAGCTGGTATTCAGAGAGGTGTAAGGCAAGGCTGCAACTTATCACCCATACTTTTCAATCTTTACATTGAACAAGCAATGAAGGAAATTAGAGAAAAAATTAAAGTGGGAGTGAAGATTCAAGGAGAAATAATTTCAACTCTGAGATTTGCTGATGACATCGTCATCTTGGCCGACAAGCCTGAGGATTTGAATGAGTTTTTGAATGTTATGGACTCCGTCTTACGGAAAGAATTCATGATGAAAATAAATAAATGTAAAACAAAAATACTGGAATTCAGCCGAAATAAATCAGAAACCTCTATGCAGATCAAATTGGCAGGTGAAAAGCTGAAGGAAGTAGGAGACGTCTGTTACTTAGGAAGCAGAATAACCAGTGATGGACGAAGCAAAGAGGATATTAAAAGTAGGTTGGCTCAGGCAAAGAAAGCATTTCTACAAAAAAGGAATCTGCTGACATCGAATATAGATTTAGGTATTAGGAAGTCATTTTTGAAAGCCTTTGTCTGGAGCGTGGCGATCTATGGAAGTGAAACTTGGACTATTGGTGCAGCAGAAAAGAGGAGAATTGAAGCATTTGAAATGTGGTGTTACAGGAGAATGATGAAGATCAGATGGGTAGATAGGGTTACAAACGAAGAGGTATTAAGACGAGTGGGAGAGGAGAGATGTTTCTGGCGACTGCTAATGAAGAGAAGAGATAGGTTGGTAGGACACATACTAAGACACCCAGGAATAGCAAGCTTAGTTATGGAAGGAAGGGTCGAGGACAAAAACTGTAGGGGTAGACCAAGGTTAGAATATGTTAACCAGATTGCCTCCGATGTGGGGTGTCAGAGCTATGTAGAGATGAAACGATTAGCTCAGGACAGGGAGGCATGGAGGGCTGCATGAAACCAGTCAAAAGACTGAAGACTCAAACAACAACAACAACAACAAGAAGTGCCAGGAATATTGTTGCCTATAGACTTGATAATCAAACAATCTAATTGCAACTGCGTACCAAGATTATTAGAGTCCTTCAGATCCACTTTAGCAAAGCTTAAGGATTGCGATTTAGAGCAATTTATTCCTGTAACCTCTATTGAGGTAGGATGTTTTGGGAGGCCTAACTTTTGTACCAAAGATTCATTAATAAAATTGTTGGTAGCGGCATTGTCTAATAATCCCCTGACAGATACCCATTTCCCGTGAGAATTTTTCAATAGAACCTGCACGGTAGATAATAAAACCTGGACTTTGCCAAGCGAGGTAGAACTTTGAGCATACGACTGCGCACTATTTTGAGAAGTCTCAGAATTAGACTTGATATTGGAATTGCTTGGTCCTGATAACCGTGATCTTTCATGTCTGTGCAAAAGGGAATGGTTTCTAGCCTTACAATGAAAGCATAAACGTTGTGAACGGCAATTGTTTAACATATGCGTTCCTGACAAACAGTTGAAACAATGTTTTTTGTTCGTAATGAACTTTCGTCTTTCATCTATTGATAAAGATTTAAATTCATCACAATTGTATAAATTATGCGATTGCTGACACAGACCGCACGTTTGCATTTGGTTAGGTGACCGAGCATCAACAGGAAGAGCCTGTGATCTTAATTTGGCTTTTGAATCTGAAATACTAGTTTTTTGATTAGCTATGGCGGAAAAGACTTGGCTTCTAGCCTTCAAAAAGTTAATAATCGCCTCATAAGTGCATTGCAAATTCTAGGAAAGTTCTGTTTCCCAGGCTTTTAATGTATTTGCATCCAATCTTGCAGAAATGAGGTGAACTAGAAATAAATCCCAGTGATTTACAGGTTGGTTTAAATTGGACAATGCTCTGACGTGTAGCTCTGCAGTGTCAATCAACTTACGAAGTGATAAACTGTTATCTGCTTGCACGTTAGGTAACTCGAATAAGCTTTGTATATGGCGTTGAATAGATAAACGAATGTTCCCATATCTATCCTTAAGAAGATTCAGAGCAACTTCATAATTATCACTGGTCAAAGAAAGTGCTTGAATCAGGTTAAGTGCGTTGCCTTGAACTGCCAGACGCAAGTAGTGAAATTTTTGAATTACTGGTATAGAAGTATTCTCATGTACTAAAGAATTGAACAATTCAAAAAATGGCTCCCATTCTATGTCCTTACCAGTGAATTTGGGTATTTCTAATTTGGGTAATATAATGCGTGAAGAAGATGTAGAAGATGCTGCAGAAGTTTGATCTTCTTGTTTTTCTTTTAAAGTTAAAGCCCTAATAAGCTGTTTAGCTTCAGCAAATCCCTGATAGTATAATTTTTCAACTTCCAACCTATCACTTTGCTGGTCCGGATGCTGAGTTTCTATACTGCATTGTATCTCATCATATTTCTCAAAGGCTTGTTCATAATTCTTAAGCCTCTGCGAAATTATGTCAAGATTACGCTCTTGGGGTTCAAGCTCCGTTAAGAAAGTACGAAACCGTGTGAGCTTGCCCTTACAAGAGGCTCTGGCGTTGCTGAGTTTTTCATCAAGGTTAGGCATGTTAAAAGTTGTTTGTTACTCACGTCAATATTGTGACTTCGAGTACTGGAAGCCAGAGGATGACAGCTTGCTAGGTAGTAAGGTTTAGTCTGATGCGGAAGAAACCGGCTTAGCTTACGTTTCTCTCCTCCTCTGCTGAACATGCGCCTCAGGCTGAAACTTACAATGTGAATTAGTGTTGAAACACAATGAACAAAAATTGTTAATGTGAAATCCAAGATATGAAATTTGTAACATTCCCAGGGTACAACAGATATCTTTCCCGGGGGTGAGGCACCAAAAATATGGAGGAAAGTTCTGCCCTAAAACTTCCCCATACGGGAGAACGCATCAGGCGAGAGCCTGGACAAAATAACTACAATTGGTCAAGAAAATTAGACTGAAGCGGTGCGGGGTAGTGGGCATGAAATACATCACTAGAAAACCAATGTAGGTAACCATACATTAACAATGTTTATTTCTAATAATAAATTTATAACCAATTGCACTTAAGTGCTTATCACAGAAATGAATAATTGTAAATGGAACAAAGTGTGAGGGCCTGATGACAGAAACCCAGACTAAGGAAATGCCAATGAAACAAGCTTGCTTAATTCGAGAGAAGTTGAGCTTAACATAAAAAATGCACCTTATAAAAAGAAAGAACCATAAAACTGATTAAGAGTGTAAAATAACTAGTATGATTTAAATTCTTCATAAAATTGAACTTATCTTCTCAAAGGGGTTGAAGAGCCAGCTTCTTAAAAGTTCCAGCTAGCATAAGCGTTGATTGAGAAGTCCTCACAGTTTCTTCTGAAGGAGGCGTACATGGCCTAGAGATAAGTACAATTGATAAAAAGGTCAACTCTCTCTTCTTCTCTTGCGAAGGAATGACATTTATAGCGTCCAAGTGGTGATCCAGTATCATTTTGAAAATTGGTTGGCGGCCGAAAGGACTGCAGCTACTTCGAAAGACGAATCAAAGTACCCCCTCTAAGGTACGGCTTGAAGAGTACGACAACTGGCAATTATTCTTGCCATCTTGAGCAATACGTCAGGGTGCAGATCTCTTGACGTAACTGCTAGGTAGCGTAGAGACTAGCGATGGTGTCATGAGATGCAGTAGCGGTGACCAGCAGGTTGAAGTGATCAAAAGTGATGATTGATCAGAAGTGATGAAGAACGCCAGCAAGTGGCGTCTTAAATAGTGATCATGGAACAATCTCGAAGCTGGAGATTGCCCGACCAGACAAAGACCTGCGATTGGTCGAACGAAAGTCAGGGTGACGTCAGTGGACACTGCTCAGCAGACAGCAGATCAACCAGTAGATGCACTGTATGTCGGGAGTGAGGAAGCTTGAGGTAGCGAGCGACTGGAACACTTCAAGGTGAGAACTATAATATCTATGAATAGGTGATTGATAACAAGATTATGCATATGGTTTAAGCAATTAATACATTTACAAAGAAATAATTACCATTCGGGGATCTCGGTAACAAGAAACAAAATTTGACCGACAAATGGGCCAAGCTAAACATTGAAAGTATCACGAAAGTGATCAGGCTCCAAGTGCGGAATACCTTGTGAGTTTTCTGAGAAAAGACTAAAGCAAGTTAAAAAGCATTTTGATTTCTAAATCCTGTAACTAGATTTTGGGTATCTGTGTTTTACCCCATGATTGATACAATTATGGCTCAGTTAAACAGCAGATTTGAAGGCATGAAGTCAGTTATTAATGCCTACAAAGTTGTTCAGCCTTATTTCTTGAACAATGCTTCAGATGACGAACTGATTAAAGAGGCCATATGTTTCACCGAGACTTTTGCTGATGATGTGTCGCCAACATTTCCTGCACAAATTTCCAGCGTGCGTGCATCTTTTTCCTCTAAAATTAAGAAAATGTCGACTGTTAAGCAACTGATAGACCTCCTCTACATTGAAAATCACATTCTGGTTGCAAGCTACCCTGACGAGTGTACAGCTTGTTTTATGTTCTTGAATGTACCTATCACAGTGGCTAAAGCAGAAAGATCTTTTTCCAAGCTGAAAATTATCAAGTCCTACCTAAGAAACACAATGAGCCAAGAACGTTTAAGTGGGTGGGCTCTTTTATCGATTGAAAATGAAAGAGCTCGAAAACTTAACTTCTCACATGTAATTAATATGTTTGCAGACGCAAAGAGTAGGAAAAAAAGTGTTTTGTAAATTAGGTTAGTTGATAAGTTTATTTATTTTAAATAGTTTGTTTAATAATAATAACATTTATAGATTTATTTAATTTCAAGTTATTT
Source organism: Meconema thalassinum (assembly GCA_946902985.2). Taxonomy (NCBI): domain Eukaryota; kingdom Metazoa; phylum Arthropoda; class Insecta; order Orthoptera; family Tettigoniidae; genus Meconema; species Meconema thalassinum. Next base: position 56,729,353 of record OX336401.1, on the reverse strand, counting down.
GTATAATGCATTTATAATTTTGAGCTATCAACCTGGCGTGTATTTTATTTTTAAAGCCAAGTATGTCATAGACGATCCTATCTGTTCCCTTTTGTTTTCTACTCTAGCTTCATTGTTATCAGTAATAAAAGGACAAATATGTGTACTTATAATATATATTTACATGCAGTTTTCTTCTCTTTCTAATTGATATTTGTGTAGACGTAGTTTTCTTATTACGATATCACAATTTCACAAATTGAAAAGCTATAGCTATTATTTAACATAATTATTTAGGACATTTTATGGAGCCAACAGCCAAAGTATAAATTAAATATTTCTAGAAAAAGGGAAGTGGCAAGGGGTGGGGGGGCCAATTCAAAAAGTGCATAAAGTCACTTTGATAGGTTCTTATCTTCAAACATTCTTCTTCTTTCGATTTGGCCATCTAAGGACCACGTCATTTCAACTGCTTCTTGCTGCATCGAGCTTTAACATCCTCCCAGTACTTTCGCATTAGTTCTCGATGCTGTTGTTTGCTTTCTGCAATCCACTTCTTGCCAGTTGGAAGCTTTGGCTTTTCTTGAAAACATCGGTGTGCTGTTAGTTTTTGTTTAAGTGTGGCACGTTCCCAAATAACGTTGCCTGTTATTCCCACTTTTTGTAAATGTTTGTCCACCTCAGTGAACCAAGCTCCCTTGGTTTTCTTTTTGAGGAAGTAGGTGAAAATTCTATTTGTCAATCGTGCTGGGTTCATTCTTGTTATATGACAGTAAAAGGCAATTCTCCGTTTCCTCATAGCATCAGTTATTTTTTCCACGTGGGTGTAAAGTTCGTGGTTGTGCCTTCTCCTATATTCCCCTTTTTCTTTTACCGGACCCAAGATTTTTCTTAGAATTTTTCTTTCTTTCACTTCCAGCTTCTCTGTTAGTCCCTTGCGATGCATTGCAAGGCACTCTTCAGCATACAAAGCCTCTGGACTGATGACTGTTTGGTAGTGTCTTAACTTGGCATTTGTTGATATGGATTTCTTGTTGTAAATGGCCTTTGTTAGATTGTATGCCATTTCCATTTTCCTGATTCGTGACTCGAAAGCTGCCTTCTCGGAGAGATTGGGGTCTATCCACTCACCCAAATATTTGAACGCTTTCGTTTGCTTGATTTTCCCCTGTCCTACATCCAGCTCTTTTGGCGCTAGCTTGATATTAGTGATGAATTCTGTTTTTTCAAAGGAGATCTTAAGGCCCGCTTTTGCTGCTTGAATCTGGAGTTCATTAATTTGCGCTGCGGCTGCATCGAGGGAATCTGAAAAAATTGCGAGGTCATCTGCGAATGCTAGGCAGTCAACTATCAGGTTCTGTTTTTTGTAGCCCAATCTGACTCCATTTTCAGACTTGTTAATGTTCATTACTTTTCGTCACTGCCGGATGACTTTTTCGAGCACACAGTTGAAGAGCAAAGGAGATAGTCCATCTCCTTGTCTTACACCAGTCTTGATTTCGAAGGGCTCTGAAATTTCTCCCCTGAATTTCACTTTAGACGCAGTGTTGGTTAAGGTTTTCTGAATGATTGCTCTTGTTTTGTTGTCCAGTCCCAGTTCTTTCAGTATTTCAAATAGGGTGGGTCGATCGATAGAGTCATAAGCCTTTTTGAAGTCAATGAAGGTCACTACAAACTGTTTGTTTCTAAGCTTCAGATATGAAAGGATAGATTTAAGGTTCAAAATCTGTTTGGCACATGATCGTCCCTTCCGAAATCCCCCTTGATATTCCCCTAATTGTGGATCCAACTGTTCCTCTGCTCTAGTTTGAAGGGCTTTTGAAAGGATTTTGTATGTTATTGCAAGGAGGGAGATGCCACGGTAATTGTTCACGTTCGTTCTATCACCTGTTTTGTGAAGAGGGTGAAGCAGAGCTGATGTCCAATCAATAGGGAGTTCCTCCTTTTCCCATATCTCACTAATTATTTCTGTTAGTTTATCGATAGCTACGTCGCCAGCATGCTTCCATAATTCGGCGATTATTGAATCCTCGCCTGGTGCTTAATTGTTTTTAGGTGACTGAATGAGCTGCATAATTTCTTCTTTGGTTAGTGGTGTAGAGTCCGGGTTTGTATTTGGATTGTCTTCAAATGAGAATGAGGATCCTGGGCTTTCACAGTTAAGGAGAGCCTCAAAATAATTTGCCAGGATAGTGCAGTTGTCCTTGTCATTATAGGCAGTTTTTCCCTCAGGATCTTTGAAAAGTAGGCTTGGTGGAGTGTATTTAGTGAGATTCTGTCTGAAGGTTCTGTAGAAATCTCGAGTGTTGTTCTTCTTGAAGTCTTGTTGAATCTTTTACAATTGACTTTTGTCGTATGCACGTTTTACCCCACGTATGGTTTTTGCAGCGTGTTTCCTCTCTAACAGAAAACTCTCCCGGTTATCTGAATTCTTCTTAGAGTTCCATCTCTGCCATGCTAGTTGTCTCTGCCTTATTGCTGCTTCACATTCACTGGTCCACCAGAGATGTTTCCTTTTTTTTGTTAGCGGGACTATCTCTTTAGCTGTTCTCACCATGCCATCTCGTAGTTGTTCCCAATTCTGTGGATCCAAAGTTTCAAGCTTCTTAGTAAACTCGTGATTCAGGTGTAGCTTCTCTGTGTCAAACCTGTTGATATCTCTTTGGCAGACCCTCCTAGTATTTCTTGGAAGAAGTTTAACGTTGATTTTGGAAAGGTAATGATCAGAATCAAGATTTACACTTCTCAGGACTTTTACATTCTGGATCTCTCGGTGTGCCTTGCGTGAAATAGCGACATGATCGATTTGGAATTCACCAAGTTTTGGATTTGGAGAAGTCCACGTTTTCTGCTTTCTTGGCAGGTGTTTGAAAGCAGTAGATTTCATAACAAGGTTGAACGCCTTACAGAGCTCCAGAAGTCTCTCTCCATTGCGGTTGGTTCTGTAATGAGCTGGGTAACTTCCTACAATGTTTCGGAATTTTCTTTCACGGCCAAGTTGAGCATTGAAATCACCAAGCAAGATAATCATATGTTTGTCCGGAATTTTAGCCATTATATCCTCCAGTTCTTCCCAAAATTCATCTGTTCCTTCTCTGTCTTTTTTGTTTGCCTCATTAATTGGCGCATGCACATTAACCATAGTATACATTTTGTTCGTGCATCGGAAAGTGAGGATTGCTACTCGGCTGTTAGGAGAACTGAAATCTACAACCGAGTCCAAAATTCTTCTATTTACAATGAATCCCGTGCCAAGGTGAGGGATGTTTTTGCAACACGTTTACCAACTTTGCCTTTCAATATTCTGTACCCTTGAGACTCAAAAGGATGTTCATCTGAAAATCTTGTTTCTTGTACTGCCGTAATAAGAATTTGATGTTGGGAGAGAGTCTCAGTGAGATGCTTAAGTTTACCAGTCTTCAAAAGGGAGTTCATATTAACGGTAGCAAAGACGTTCCGATGTTTGTGTTTGATCTTTAGTGGAGTCTCCGACACCTCCAAGCATTATTAATATTAATGGCCTGCAGTCAGGCCAGGTTTTCAAAATATAGTGAGGGGGCCCCATTTCGATTTCTTGCCCCGGGGCCCCTACACCTCCAAGCATTATTAATATTAATGGCCTGCAGTCAGGCCAGGTTTTCAAAATATAGTGAGGGGGCCCCATTTCGATTTCTTGCCCCGGGGCCCCTTTAGGTCTAGCTACGCCCGTGTATCCTCCAGATTCAATGGGGTCTTGATCTGTGTTTCTAAGTTCTTGAAGTGCTGTTATTATGATCTTGTGTTGGTCCAATATATCGGTTAAATGCTTAAGTTTTCCAATTTTAATTAACGAATTTATGTTTAATGTTGCAAAGAATGAAAATTCCCTGTTTGTTAATTTTGGGTTTGTATTTGGACTTTCGGGTTTCCAGGCGCTCCGACTCACCTGACTCTTCGGGGCGTGGTGGCGCAGCGGTCAAGCTGTATGCCTCTCACCAAGGCGGACCGGGTTCGATTCCCGGTCAATGCATGTGAGATTTTCGATGTGAAATGCCATGTCCTGTGGTTCGGATTCCACGTAAAACGGAGGTCCCGTGGCTTATGATCGCTAGATTAACGGTCACGTTAAACTACAAGCTTCCTTCTTTTTTTCACCTGACTCTTCTATGCGACACCCCACCGTATCCGAATGGTGCCTTGCGGCGGAAGAGTTCATTAGAAGACTGTTCATACTTAAGTTGATTGTCTGGTCTAGGACCCATGATCTGACCGAAGTCAGGGATTACAATTCCAGATTTGATCTTTAAAGGTGATGAATGGAATATGATAGGATGATTGATGAGAAATGGGAGTGTGTTTGGTCCGCGAGAGCTATTTTATTTCGCTCAAGTCCGCCAGCAAAACTGGTGAGGACCCCACTATCCGCCACCTGGGACGCGCCACGTCGGAGTATCACCTCTCCGCCTTCCTACGACAACGTAGTATAATAAAATTAAGAAAATATTTACTGGCAAAACTAAGAATACTACAGTAAAACTAAACACTGATCTTATGGATGCATATATATAGTATGTGTATGAAAAATTTCAACATTGTAGCTGCAAATGTGATATTCAAAGAGCAAATGTTGTCTAAAAAATGAGAAAGTGAGATAAACGCACTTTTATAAAAGCCATGCATATTCTTTTGGTATTACCCTTTCACGAATTGATTGCCAGCGGTCGAGATGGGAACTATTCTTTGTTTATTGTGTCACACGTCAGCCTGCTTCGTTGACAGGTACAGTTGCGCGAGTAGGACATGGCTCACCTCCAGTAGCCTCAATAATCGTTTAACTGTCCGTGGTGACATGATCCCCTGCTGCTCGACTTATGTGCGGAATGCACTCTGTGTTCCCCGCTTCGTCCCGCGGTCCAGCTGATACAATAAGCAACAAGCACTGGCGCAGCACTTCCTTGTTTCAGGCCGTTTCTCTGTTCCAACCAGTCCGATCTCTCTCCTCCCACTTTCACACAGCTCACGCTTTCCTTGTACATCTCCTTTATCCTCTTTATAGTCCATTTCTCTACTCCTCTATCCTCCAGGGACTTCCATACAAGGAAGTGCACTGTCACCGTTACTTTTCATTGTGGTGATGGATGACATAATGACCCGAGTGGCACAAGTTATTAGGGAAGGAAAGATGAAAGCAATGGTGTTTGCAGATGATTTGATGATTTGGGGAAACAAGGAGGAGGAGGTACAGGAACAGTTGGACGGGTGGGAAGGAATAATACAAGGATATGGGATGAATTTTAGCATAAATAAGAGTGAGATGGTGATCACAACAAGGAAGAAGGAAAGAACTACCAACGGGAATAACAATTGGTGGGGAACAGCTGAAGAAAGTGGAGAGTTTCAAGTATCTGGGAAGCCTGATACAAGATAATGGAAGAAACGATAGAGAAATACATGAGCGGGGGAGGCAGGCAGAAGCATTCCGGAGGAGTGTGAGAAGCATGTTATGGACCAAGGATGTCCCACAGAACAGCAAAAAGATCATATATCGGACGTACTGTGTCCCTATCCAGACGTATGCCTCGGAGACCTGGGTTAAGAAAGGAAGGGAGAAGAGCAAAATACAGGCCAGTGAGATGAGGTTCTTGAGAAGCAGTATTGGAGCTACAAAGATGGACAGAATAAGAAATGAGAGGACCAGAGAATTAATGAAGGAGGAACCATTACAGGATTGTATAGAGAAATCTAGACTTAGATGGTATGGACATGTAGAACGAATGGAGGAGAAGAGGATACCCAGGAGGGTACACGAGACGAAGTGGGAAGGAAAGAGACCGAGAGGAAGACCGAGAGACAGGTGGCTGAAGGGGGTGGAAGAAAGCGTGAAGAAGAGAGAAGACTGGACAAGGGTGGAGGCTGAGAGATGGTGGGAAGACAGAAGACGTTGGAGAGGCTTGTGTTCCAAACAAACCCGGCCAGTGGCTGGAAACTGTGCAAGATGATGTTGATGACTGGCACAGCCACGCCCATCGGCAATCAAATCTTAAATGGGTAATAGTAGGCTTTTAATTTTCTGTAATTATTATTGGATATTGTTCTAATTTTACACACTGCCCTCCAATACTAATCTACACTATACTACTGAATTATATTTTTCTGTCTCCAACAGTTTAGGAGGTATAAATTTTTAAATGAAAATTATGTAAATTTTGAAAATGCCCCTTGTGAACAACAAATGGAGATAACACATTTTCATGACTTTCCCACATAGATCATTAGCATAAAAGTAAATCTTGTGGTTGATTTTAAGTTCGAATGAATATTTGTTGAGTTATAAATTAACACAATTTACAATTTTTGTAATCCCATTAATTGTAATCCCTATTATTATTGTGCCGTTACTTTGTTAGGCACTCTGTACTCTGTATTCTACTAAGTACACATTTCGCCTCGAGTGATGACTGTTGGAGTTGAAGTTATGTCGATACTCACTAAGTGGCAGCTCCCTTCAGTGAAGAAATATGTCTTTGTACGTATGCTCACCACAGTGTAGCATAGTTCAGTGTGAGAAAGCAATATCGTGATCGTCTGGTTCTCTTCGCGCTGCGTTCCTCATCTGTCTTTGTGTAGAGTTTTGTCTCCGAATCGTGATTGCCAACTGTAAGGAAACATTTGTGCGGATGCTATTATGTATTGCACTGAGATGTAGCAAATGTTAGAACGTATTTGTGTTCTATTTGCTTTCTCCTTACTTATGACTGCACTTACGTAAGATTACCTAGTAACGTCAACATTTTATCTGGGATTCAACTTAATAGTATTTTTATTATTTGTGTATGGCATCAGTGCTATAGTGAGATACGAGATGTTCTGATTGGTCGCAGATCAAACATGGTTTCCCTGATGTTGAGCATACCGAGAACATCTAACTTATTTATTTATTTATTCTGTTTTGTCGTTTCTGTAAGTTTGTTGTTAGTTTGTTGCCGTACGGGTAAGTTTGTATTTTCTGTTTGTTTATTTGGGGAAATTTATGAAATATCTGGTACTCGGGTTTGCTGTGCTCCTTGTTATTCTTTGTTTACATGTCGACTCGTGAATGTCCTTCACTGAGGTTAGACATCTCAAGTTGTTACACGCAGTTTAAAGTTTTATTTTATTTAATTTAAATGTAACTTGCCCTCCCTTTAATCTGCGTATGTAGTGTAGTGTGTCTCCTTGACCTGTTTATTCCTTTATATTTTATTTCCTCTCCTCGTTGACCTGGTTACGAGGTGTTAGATTTTCTTTTCTGTTTTGTCTGATGTCATGGGCAGAGATGATTATTGTCCAACTATGGTTGGAGATCAGTTGTTTTAATTTGAGAGAGATTTTGGGAACCATTAAGACTGGATAGACGTATTTCTGGAGTGGTCCGTATTTGATGATAGTCGACGATGTATAGGCTATTTGATTACGAAGCCTATATTGATGATGTCAAAGTTGTGGGACGTTGTTTGGGAATTCATAATAAGTCGATTTCTTGATATTATAATAATATGTACGGACCGAAACTCTTATGTATGCTACGAGATATTTGTCTTCAATCTGTAAATGGACTGCTGATCTCCTTAAAAAAGGATATATGATTGTACGACGACGACGTTTTGTGAATATTAGTTGGGACGTTTGAAGTAGTTCTTGGTTATAGTTTCTGACAAATTGCATGAGGATGAACGTTATGAAGATTTTAACTATTGCATGTTGGATTCGTCGAGCAGTTGAGCATGAATTAGGGTTTCCTAATTTATTTAAAGGATGGTATGTTGGGATTTTCGACTATGGAAAATGGTACTCCAGTAATACATGTAAGTTGGAGTTTCACACCTTAAGTTATTTATGTGAATGTTAATTATGTTAAGTGCATGTGTTTTAATTATTGTAAATATGTTTGTCAACGACATTTCCAAAGATAATTCCTCGGGTATGGTTTGCAAAAAGCTCAGTGGCTCCACACACTTATTATTTATTTAATAGAGGTTGGTTTCAATTATAAAATTAAAATATATTTAATAGAAAAACTAAGAATACTACAGTAAAACTAATCAGAATCACTGAACTTATGGATGCATTGATATAGAATGAGTATAAAAATTTGCAACATTATAGTTGCAAATCTGATAGGCAAGATGCAAATTTTGTTTCAAAAAATGAGAAACTGAGGTACACAATTTCATGAACAAGGTGATTGAAAGAAAGTTTTAAGAGTCACTATCTGACAGAATTGTAGTGTAGCACATCTGCCCATGTAAACTGGAAAGATTCCATAAGGCATATGCCGCAAATATTTACATGGCCTCAAAACTACCTTCATAATTCGTGTCACATTCTACACTAGATTAATGTCAATCATACTACTGGGGACTGGTTAGTTATTGTTTTAAGGGGAGGAACTACCAGGTCATCCGCCCCTACTGGGGACCGGTCTCCACATAGTACACAGAGGTGTAATAATACCCAAAAAATTAGAAATGTATATTTTTTGCGATTGCTGACCAAAACTCAGTCGTAGTGTGCCTTAAGTACAAAGTCAAGGTTGAAAACATAAAATAAACTTCTATATTTCATTGCAAAAATGTACCCTGGAAAAGTCACTGAGCACTGTACGCATTGCAGCACTGCATTTACTATCTCCTGGCTCTTGTCCGGACACACTTCGCCCTGATACACCCTCCCTCTGAGCCTTGACTGCAGGTGAAAGTTACCGTACACAAGAGACGTAGCATTTTGACAGCCACTGCTAGTAGCGATGGTTGGTCCAAACTTCACCTGCATTCACATGTGAGTGTCCAGATACTTCTGTTCACATAATGTATAACCTGCATGGCTCTCTGTTATACAAATCCCAAACTCCATAGAAATTGGAATAATATCGGGTAGGATAACATTGTTCTGCAAACAATCTTAAAACTATAAATAATTCATGCTTTTGGGTTAATGCCGTGTGTATTTTTAATTTAAACCATACGTTTCGGAGAAACCTTGCCTCCTTTTTCAATGGAAATAAACAATGTGGCCAAAGAAAGTATATCAATGAGATTACAAAAAATATAGATAAATTCCTCTGTTCGTCACCAGAGAGCAGCTGCCAGAAATTACTGTATGGACCATGGCGGAACGGCGGACAGAGAAGTTAGTAACGAGAAGGTAAAGGGGGTGGTGTGAAAATATAGAAACTCCTCGAAGAATGAGGAGGGGTGGGGGGGGGGGGAGGTGGGAGGGTTAGATGGATATAAGGAAACATAAACTAAAGGGAAGTGTATCTGAACGATACCTAACGTCATACAGTCAACGGCGAAAAAAAATCCCAATAATTTTAACAGAGACACTGGATATCAGCTAAGTGACACTTGGCTACCAGTTATTAAGGATCTAGGGAGATAGTTCCTCTCAGTCTCTCTGTTCTTCTCATATTTAAAATTGTACATTTTCCCCCTAGGGCTCAGAGCCTGGATTTGATCTCCTTTGTTAGTCACTGGAGGAGTTTCCATCTGTTTTTTCGCCGTTGACTGTATGACGTTAGGTATCGTTCAGATACACTTCCCTTTTGTTTATGTTTCCTTATATCCATCTAACCCTCCCACCTCCCCCCCCCCCCACCCCTCCTCATTCTTCGAGGAGTTTCTATATTTTCACACCACCCCCTTTACCTTCTCGTTACTAACTTCTCTGTCCGCCGTTCCGCCATGGTCCATACAGTAATTTCTGGCAGCTGCTCTCTGGTGACGAACAGAGGAATTTATCTATATTTTTTGTAATCTCATTGATATACTTTCTTTGGCCACATTGTTTATTTCCATTGAAAAAGGAGGCAAGGTTTCTCCGAAACGTATGGTTTAAATTAAAAATACACACGGCATTAACCCAAAAGCATGAATTATTTACATAATAATCCGGGCCGTGAAAGCCTTAATATGCAAATCTTAAAACTATCTCCTCGACAAACCTGTTGGGCTTTCATCATACGATGTACTTGTGCCAGCCTTATCTGTTTCTACGACCAGCTCGATGATAGGCTCTTCTTATATTGATGCTGCCCCTTCAACCTGCCTATCTTGTGTGAACGTATCACTGTCCAGGGCAAACGGTATTTTGATATCGACCTGCCCCAAGAGAGCATTCACAGTTGGGTCATGTTCTGGAGCAATCTTTTTTCGTCACACATTTGCTTATATCGTTGTTCCAATTTTTTGTTTATTTGTTCAACCATTTTCTGAAAAGAAAATGCATTATGATAAGGTAACACCCAAGAAAAAACACCAATTAAAAATATCAGAAAGAAAGGATAAATATTATAGCCATTAACATTATTAAAAGTACCGTAGCCCACAGAGTTAAGTTTATGGCACTGCTTTCAAAAAGCAGTAATTTTATTACAAGAAACTGGCATGGTTCTATTTTTAATCAGAATTAGAAGTCCATTACAACCTTATTTACAATAGTTCCCTCTCCTTTAATGTTCATTATAAGAAGTAACTACGGTACGGTATCATTATTATTATTAAATTTTGAATGTTATAATTATGTAAATAGTATTTTTGTGCAGTTCATGAGCAGGGAAGCTTTAAAGTCTGCAACAGTTTGTACAGTCTCATCACAATATTATGTGCATCTAGCAAATATTGGGAGTAAGTACCATTGGTTTTCCGATGTGTGACAGTGTGCCTACCATCGTATATACACTTATGCAGTACAATCTGCAATCTGTCCGAGAAGGAAACATTTTAATTCAGATACCTCCTTTCAAAATGGGGCTATTTTGTCCTAACCATGCTCGTGCTCCACAGGTTAGTGGTGTTCTCTCAACAGTGATCCCCAATACTTTCCTATGTACTGTACTCTGTGTTGGCTAGCCCATAGTGGCAATTAAGTTACTCTTGACTGCCGCTGTCCTTCTACGGCATAAAAAGTTCATAGAATACCATGTTATACAATTGGGAGACTCTCGATATGCCAGCATTCCTATCTCAGTACACATTACATACGGTACCTAATAAGACCGAGAATATTCAATAGAACATCGAACAGTATGCTGGCACCATTATGATATAGGCAGTGGGGAACATATGAGTCACTGTGACAGTAATTTTCAGAGGATCTTCAGTCCTCACCTAACCTGTCACTATCAGTAATTTTTGGATAATAGTTGTTTCGGCACCAATTTCAAATGTATGTGGGGTAATAGTAAGCTTAACTATCATGTTATGGTTTTAGTTTCCACCAGACCTAACCAATCAACATTATTTAAACATTCGAATACAATTTTTATTCCATAAACATGTAAAACACATGATCCACTGTACATGACGACATCAGATCCATATAAACAAATCCACCATGTTGTCTATCACCGTATTTCGAGAGGGTCTGTTTGGATGTCAATAGCAAACCCTTCCCCCATACAACAGTGACCTCATTTATGCCATGTGGCATCATATGAAACACTGATGTCATTTTTTTTTCATAAGTAACATTTACTAAACTGCTCAAAAAAATTAAGGCACCACTTTTTTCAAAGGCCACCAAATTTTGAAAAGTTGACCGCACAAGCTCGAAATCTCAGTATGACGTTTGTCCTGACGCCTGCCAAGCATATGCTTCAGCACAACTCCCCAACTTAAGTAGTTTAGGGGTAGCGCCCCCAAAACCAGCCCATTTTTGAAAACTGCAAATTGAAGTTAGCGAAAAACGCTGTAGGACTTGTCGTAGGTTTCCAAAGCAGTAAATGAATGAGTGTTGCTCTTAAAGGTTCCACAAACACGCTGAAATCGTTACATTTGACATTTGGGCATTTTCAACCCCCCTCAACATCCCCTAAACATGGACTACCATTGGGGGCGTCTGAGAAGGTACCGGGTGTATGTAACCACCTGAAAACCTGCACACCGTCCTCAGTTGCTGATTGCAGTAAGTTCCTAAGGCCTCCAGCAATGTTCAGCCCCCCTAACACCCTCAACTGGCATGGGACCAAACCACCCTGTCTCGATTCACCCCTGAGGAAGATTTTAATCGAGATGTTTATAAGTGCTGCAAATGGGGGGGATTTTCCCCTAACGTTTCAATGAAGGAGCTGTGCCTGTGTCACCACCCCTTCCCCTGCTACCCCGTTTGTATGATTCTTCGAATCAGGCCCTTTTTAAGGGCTGAAAAGAGGTCTTAATCGCTGACCTAAGAAGTAGCGGTGACACGAAATCAACCCCTTCCGATCGTTGATTGACATTCCATCCCCCAAACTTGACATTTTTGCACCCTCAACCCTGCCTGTTTGGACGCGTAACGCGTCATGGCAGAGGTTTCAGAGTTGGATGGAAATGAAGCTTATGTCCTGAAATCGAGCCCAAGACAGCAGGTTGGATGGAAATTCATCGGTAGGGTGGGAAACGAGACCAAAAAGTTTTCAAAAAAGTTAACAGCCCCTAGTTAGTACGCCTGTGCATAGGCAACCCACATCACGTCCATGCGTTAGGGTTGCTGATGACCGGCGATGGGTTAAACATGATGGAAATGGGAGAAAAATGACGTGATGTGGGTTGCCTATGCAAGGGCGTACTTACTAGAGGCTGTTAACTTTTTTGAAAACTTTTAGGTCTCGTTTCCCACCCTACCGTTGAATTTCCATCCAACCTGCTGTTTTGGGCTAGATTTCAGGCCATAAGCTTCATTTTCATCCAACTCTGAAACCTCTGCCATGACGCGTTACGCGTCCAGACAGGGAGGGTTGAGGGTGCAAAAATGTCAAGTTTGGGGTATGGAATGTCAATCAACGATCGGAAGGGGTTTATTTCGTGTCACCGCTAATTCTAAGGACATTTACAGCCCTTTCAGCGATTAAGACCTCGTTCGTTTCAACCCTTAAAAAGGGCCTGATTCGAAAAATCATACAAACGGGGGTAGCAGGGGAAGGGGTGGTGACACAGGCATAGCTCCTTTCTTCAAACGTTAGGGGAAAACTCCCCCATTCGCAGCACTGATAAACATCTCGATTAAAACCTCCTTAGGGGTGAATCGAGATGGGGCGGTTTGGTCCCATGCCAGTTGAGAGTGTTAGGGGGGGGGGGGGGGGGGGGGGGTGAACATTGGCTGAGGACTTAAGAACTTACTGCAATCAGCAACTGAGGACCGTGTGCAGGTTTTCAGGTGGTTAAACACACCCAGTACCTTCTCAGACGTCCCCAATGGTAGTCCATGTTTAGGGGACGATGAAGGGGGTTGAAAATGCCCAAATGTCAAATGTAATGAGTTCAGCGTGTTTGTGGAACCATTAAGATTAACGCTCATTCATTTTCGACTGCTTTGGCAACCTGCGACAAGCCCTACAGCGTTTTACGCAAACTTCAATTTGCGGTTTTCGAAAATGGGCTTGTTTTGGGGGCGCTACCCCGAAACTACTCAAGTTGGGGAGTTGTGCTGAAGCATATGCTTGTCAGGCGTCAGGACAAACGTCATACTGAGATTTCGAGATTGTGCGGTCATCTTTTTAAAATTTGGTGGCCTTTGAAAACAGTGGTGCTTTAATTTTTTGGAGCAGCATATTTTTCATAACGACTCAAAATCTTTAAATGCTTCTCCTGAAAAAAGATGCAATTCATTATCTCTCTCCTTATGAGCATTGCAAACTGCATCTGCAGCCTCATCAAAAACCAACAAGTTTAGTAATTATCGGAATGCCTTTCCTCGAGTAAATAGGTCTATGAGACACAGTACAAGAACATTTGCAAAAAGCTTGATAATAACCTTCACCTGTGGCACTAGAATGGTTTATTCACATGGTTTGTTAGTTTATTGTACTCTGGGTACTTGAGGTTTTCATGCTGCATCTTTTAAAATTAGAGCATGCTGAAATGAGTGGTGACTCTCCTAGCGTGTCTTTGAACTACGGTATCCAGCTTCCAAGCTGAGAAGATACCACGTTCTTCAATGGAGAGAATCATACAATAAAACAAAATTTCATAAAAAGTAACGTATTTTCAAAGTCTGTGTGCATTTCATTATGTGATTTAAAACTTTGTGCATACGGTACCTCCGGATTTTGGTTGCTTATTGCGCGTAATAGGTTATGGTACGGTAACCTTAAAAGTACGTGTTTGCTACTCTCTCAATTATGTTCTTAGTCAGTAGGCCTATTGGACGTATTGCTGCTTTAAAATAATCAACAGGTGCATCTTACTACAGAAATAATACGAAAATTGAAGAAATCTTACCTTGTGTTCAGGCACGCAGTTGAATTCCTCCGTTATATTTTGACATGTTTTCTTCTTTTCTACCACGGTAACTGCGTCCGTCTTCTCATTTTCAAGTATATTTTATACTGGAGGGCGATTTGCACAACAAAATATTTATCCTCTACACACAACACTTTCTTTATTACTCCACTCTATGCTCCATGTGGACATAATTACGTATGAAATACCGGGGCGCGAAGATTGCTTCACAGCTTGTCTGGAAACAAAAGCTACACTGACCGTTGCCCAACGTCTCAAAAAATAATATTGATATAAGTAGGCGCTAATCACACATGTATCATACGTGAATAGCTGACAATCAGTTATAATGTTTAACAAATCAACGTTAATATCATGCAACATCAGATTATATTGTAAGACACGTCAGCTTTAATTCTTATTCGAATAACACTAGTGAAACTTTTCGTATGTGATTCGTACCAGTGAATCTTACTTTCGAGGAAGCCTTGAGGAAGCCTTGAGGATCCCTTGAGTAAGGAGACCTTAAAGAAATGACTCTGAGGGTAAAATCAATCACAAGGTGACCTTCAGATTGGAGGAAGACTCAAGGCCTCCTCAGTAAAGGTCTCCTGAATTCCACCCTTAGTTCCTTGCATACTACGGCGGACCAGGCGTACGAGCGACTAGTACAGCCCCAACGGCTGGGAAGGCAGATGAAGGCTGCAGCAGGTTCGGAACCTCTAGTCGTCGTAGTTACTATGCCACTAGTTAAAGGCTCTGTATCTGTCAAGGATCGTGTGATTGTTGGTGTGCAGCAGCATTCCCACGTAAAAAGATATCACGCACAGGCGTCTTCTGAAGGAAATAACATCTCTTCTTGCACGACTTCAAGCCCTGCGGTGATCGGGGAGTTGTGACGGCAGCAGGATTGTGTTATCTGGGAGCTTCTAGTGACAAACCGGCACGTAGGCGGCGGATGTGTGATCTTCGCTTTGCTCGAGGATGGGCTGTAGAGCAATTCGTATGCTGCATTCGTGACTAAGCAGGCCTATTTAGGATCCACTCT
Organism: Meconema thalassinum; assembly: GCA_946902985.2. Lineage (NCBI taxonomy): Eukaryota > Metazoa > Arthropoda > Insecta > Orthoptera > Tettigoniidae > Meconema > Meconema thalassinum. Next base: position 56,714,110 of record OX336401.1, on the reverse strand, counting down.
GCTTACCCCGAATGGGGAGGGAGCTATAAAGGGTGCTCTAAACATAGACAGCCTAAATACTACCTGACTGGATAGCCGCGTCCAGAGGGTACACCAATATGCGGTCGAAACAAAATAAATATGAATTTTGCCACCTGGAACATCCGCACTCTAATGGACACTAACACAGAAAACCGACCACAAAGACGAACAGCAATTGTTGCTCGTGAACTGAGGAGGTTTAGCATTGATATTGCTGCACTCAGTGAAACGAGACTCGCAAATGAAGGACAATTGAAGGAACATGGAGGAGGCTACACCTTCTTTTGGAAGGGGAAAGAGGCTAACGAACCACGTATTCATGGAGTTGGTTTTGCCATTAAGAATGAACTCATTGATCATCTTGACGAGCTCCCATTCGGTGTAAATGAAAGGCTTATGACCCTACGCCTCAAGCTCAGTAATTATCAAAGAGCAACTATAATAAGCGCATATGCTCCAACTCTCACCTCTGAAGAGGACCAAAAGGAAGAATTCTACTCCCAACTCGATGAGCTTCTGAAAAATATACCACAGTCTGATAAGATCATTCTCCTCGGGGATTTCAATGCCCGTGTTGGTAGGGACTAAACACTGTGGACAGGTGTAATTGGGAAGGAAGGTGTTGGTAACAGCAATCATAATGGGACTCTTCTCCTAACTAAATGTTCTGAATATAACCTTGTCATTACAAATACACTCTTCCGACAGAAGGACAAATTTAAGACATCATGGCAACATCCAGGATCAAAACACTGACACCTCATTGATTATGTGATAGTGCGTGCCCGAGATCAGCGTGATGTACTCATCACAAGAGCTCTGACAAGTGCTGATGACTGTTGGACTGATCACAGACTGATCCGATCTGTTATGGCTCTGCGAATTCCCCAGAAATGTAGAAAGCAAGGAAAGCTCGTAAGACGTAAGGTCAATACCGAACTTCTTAAAGATGATAATGTTAAATCAAAGTTACATAAACTACTTGGTGAAAGGCTGCCTGATGATTATATAGAAGAACACTGGCAAATGTTCAAGTCAGCAGTGCTCTCAGCCTGCGAAGAGTCAGCTGGTTTTGCTAAGAAAAAGCATCAAGACTGGTTTGATGAGAATGACCAAGAAATTCAATTTCTTATAGATGAGAAGAGGAAAGCGCTCAATGCATGGAAAAATAACCCTAAATCTGCATCCAAAAAACAACTTTATCAAGATGCCAAGGCTGAAGTCCAAAAGAGAACTCGGGCCATGAAAAACCTTTGGTGGGTATCTAAATCACATGAAATGGAGTATCTAGCTGAGACCAACAATACACATGCTTTCTTCAGTGCAACAAAAGTAGTCTATGGACCATCCCGTCACACCGTAAGTCCTCTAAAATCAAAAGATGATACTGAACTTCTCCGAGACACTTGTTCAATCAACTCCCGCTAGAGGGAACATTTTGACGAACTACTGAACAGGGATACCCACGTCAATGATAACATTTTAAGCAAAATTCCTCAGAGACCAGTACAAACGCAGCTTGATGAAGGTCCCTCCCTACTAGAAGTTGAAATTGCTATTAATCAACTCAAGAATAATAAGGCAGCAGGCATAGATGGGATTCCAGCTGAACTATTTAAAGATGGGGGCACTGTACTAGTTCACCACACTCACAAGCTCATTGACAAGATATGGTAAACAGATGATCTCAGGGATGCCTTGATAGTAGTAATCTTTAAAAAGGGTGACAGAGCTCAATGTGGCAACTATCGTGGAATATCCCTGCTTTCTGTAGCTGGATTTGTTTTTGCCAGAATCCTGTCCAATCGTCTTAAACCTTTAGCTGAAGAATCACTACCTGAAACCCAATGTGGATTTAGACCCAATCGAGGAACAACTGATATGACCTTCTGTGCTAGACAGATGCAAGAAAAATGTAGGGAACAAGATCGCCCTCTATATATGGTCTTCATTGATATCGTCAAGGCTTTCGATTCAGTCAATAGAGAAGCTCTTTGGAAAATCCTAGATCGAATTGGATGTCCTCCAAAATTCATTCAGATCATTAGAATACTCCATGATAATATGAAGGGCTCAGTTCTTAACAGCAATGGGCCTGGAGAACCCTTTAAGATCACGGTGTCAAGCAAGGATGTGTGATCGCCCCAAACATTATTCTCAATTTTTGTTGGCGCTATGCTTCACCTGATCAAAGAAAAAGTTCCGTATGGTGTAGATATTGAATACAGGACTGACGGAGGATTATTCAATCTTAGCAGACTGCGAGCAAAGACAAAGGTATCGACAGGTTCCGTTCTCAAACTCCAATATGCTGACGACAATTTTATATTGGCAAACTCGCTAGACGATCTTGAGGCTGCTCTGAATGCTTTTAATGACGCGTATAGGTGCATAGGTCTGAAAATAAACACCAGTAAAACGCAAATTATCCATCAACCTGCTCCGTCCAACTGTAATGCTGCTGGTTTTCCCATTATGATCAATGGGGACAACTTAAAATACATTGAACAATTCCCTTACCTGGGCAGTCATTTCTCAGCAAATGCTAACATTGATGCTGAAATCCAATATCGCCTTAAATGTGCCAGTGCAGCGTTTGGGCGTCTACGAAAAAGGGTGTTTGACAACCATGACATCAGTACTCCAACCAAATGGCATGTGTACTGTACCCGTTCGTCCTGGGGATGCGATGACCCATCTGCTATAACATCGCATTCCTGGAGTTCCGGGACAGAGCGGAGTTAAATGAACCTCTAGTCAAATAAGAAATGTGTCGGAAATTCAGCTGAGTTATCGAAAAAGCAGTGGGTAACACGAGACAAAGTATCTCTAGGGTCGTTACGGGCTTAAGTTTAATAGAAATAATGCAAATATAAATGGGCGCCATCAACTGAATTCCTAGCAAACCACTTCCTTTCCGGATAAGCCTTACTCAAAACAAGGAAAGAAAAAGGAAAATCACACCATCATCAGATCACAACTAAGATAAAAACAAATTTATTTCACTTTGATAGTCAGACAGACATTTTAAATAAAACTCCTACCTGAGAGTATGGTCGAATGCGAACGTTAAATTGTCATTGTCCAAAAATCGAACCATCTCTTTTCTAATCAAACATTATTTCATCCACATAACAAGAAAAATCTCTAAAGTTCTCTTGGGTTCTCAGGATCACTGTAGCACTATGTCTTTCGTCACTGACATTTGTGAAACCTGAGACCTAATTTCTCTTTAATTTAACATCATAAATGTGGATTTGAAAAAGTTATTAATCTGTCTAAACATACACATATTATAATCACACATATTAAACATTACGTAATTTATGGTTTGCATGGCATAATTTAAATGTTGAACATGTTAGTCAAATGCTCCTAAACATTGAATAATTAATTTACACTATTTACATTGTCATTCATAATTACTTATCTGTGAATTACAGAAAATTCACGGCTCATTGGTCATCGTTATCGTCATTATCAAAATTAAATATTTCTGACATTAATTCTCACTTCAAAATTCTACATATTCCTGTCAGAATCCTTAATTCGTTACCATTACATCATTTAAATTCTCAACTCAAGTTGCAATTCCTTCAAATTATATCTCAATTAAATTTATTTAATTCATATAAATTCATTAATCATCAGTTTCTTTAATTAATTATCACCTTCTAATTCAGTTATTCATCATCATTACAATCGTCTATTAATTTATTTCAATCAGTTTATTTATTCAATCTTTAATTTATCCACTTATTTAATTCCTTGATTTATTCCAAAATTTAATTTATCAATTTATTTAAATTTCAATCATCGGGTTATTTAGATTTTTATTATTTCATCTAGTCATTCTGATTTTTATTTCATTAGGTCAGAACGTTAATATGCTTAACTCTCAGATTATTATTTCATTAATTATTATTCGCAGAAAATCTTGTATTATCAACTTCATTTATTTGTTTAATTTCCTAACAAATTGTTTAATATGGTTTATAGAACGTCGTCTTACAGTTTTATCACTTCCAAGTTATATCTCGTATTTAATTTATCATGCCAAAAAATATTATTGTCTCCACGACATCACGTTGGATCTAACTATCCACAACGACATTACATATCCTCAATACTTCAAATATCACATTTGAATACAACAATTATTCCACAAAACTCCATAAATATTCAGCACATACAGCATGAATCTCAACAAATACGCTAGACTGGGTACGACGACCTCATGTCTGCCTCAAAATACATTATCAACGTTGCAACTATCACATGGCAACTTCCACAAAATGCCTATCACAAACTCCACTTAACCATGTTGCATGATCTACAAAAAAATATATAACTGGCTTCAAATTATCAACGCACACAATCTCCAATAACTGTAATTACTCTGATCACATCTAGACAACTTCTTAAACAATTGGAAAAAATATATTTTGCCTTAGGAATTCAAGATCTGCTTTCAAATAGCATAAATTCTCTTACAATTTTCATAACTCACATCACAGAAAAACACCAATGTGCTATAATCTCTCACATCAAAATCTGCAATACTGATCTGCCTTAAAATAAATCTGACCATTAATGATTCATCTTACAAGATTCAATTACTTTAAATTCTTCTCAAAGGTATCAAACACAATTATAAAACTCATCAAAAGCATCAGCTATAACAGCTGTTAAACTGAAATTACTCTCAAAAGAGTATAGCAACAAAATATTGGATTGGCAAACAAGAATTACTAAACGCAATCCTGCTGACATTTATCGTTACTTTATTTAACAAAATTTCGACTGATATGTGACTAGTAGTTCCTTGTTTGATTCACTTACAATCTCGTGTACATTCGGATGATAAAAATGAGTCCCTCAATGGCAAGTAAGATGTGTAACCACCGTACAGTCGTATAAATACGAAAGACCTCGCCCCGTCGACTTAGATGATATTGCCCTGAACGATGGGTAAGATGAGTAGCCACCATACAATCGTATAAATACGAAAGACCCCATCTCGTAGACTATATGAGTGAATGTACCAGATAGGAATCAACAAGTCTCTAGTTGTCATATAAAAGCGATGTTCATTCACTAAAGTGAATAACTTCTTAATATCTCCAAACAATCCAATGGAAAAAATCCCTACTGATGAATAATACACACTCGCTAGTATGCAATGAACTGACGAAGTAATTTTAGATAATCAATTGCAGATCACGAGTTCGAAATACTCGTTACACAAAAAAAACTATTCATGAAAAATATCATTGCTGGAAAAATGTCTAAAAGACCAAACATCTGCTTAATAAAGCCAACCAATGGTGAGAATTTCGTATAATGATGCCTGCCATATCATATGGTCACGCCATATTCTAGCAAATTCGAAGTATATAAAGTCAAACCATGTCTAAATAATCGTATCACTCCTATTAGAAAAATATACATGTGTGCCCAGTATTCATTAAAATAATCGTATCAGGTAGTTATAACTCATACAGTACCTTTCATAATCAGCTGTTATTAAATTTCCAAGATCGTCGATTTTCCCTACATAATGAATTTTTCGAAAGATCGGCGTGAATATCATTCCATCCATGAAATGACGATTGCATTCGAAATCCCAAGTGAATCAGCTGGTGGACCTCCTCTCGTCAGGAATCGAATCCATCGCTCTGCGGTGCCATCTTGTCTCTATCTGCGTCTACTCTGACATGATGAACTTCGGATTACCCATAGCGGATATTGTCCAACTCCTCTCGAAAAAGTTCATGGAAACAGCGGACCCCCTATTCCTCTTCTAAGTTACGCCACTGTTCCATTAAATGTTCAGTTTGAGTATTGAAAGATCAATCTCCAACAACTGCTAAGTCTCACTTTCGTAAAAATAAAATTTTACATGAGAGTGTCCAAGTTTATTAAACACCCTGTAGTTGTGTGTATTTGGTAATTCATGAAACTGCATAAGAAATAAATTTCATTAATGCACGATCTAATGTTCATCAGTGCATATGCTAACAACATTCCGCTTGCTTGAAATTGTTAAAGTTACTTTGACATGCATTATGAAAAGCATAGTCGTAATATTATTCAGAAGAACTGTGTTCAAACTGCGTTGAAATGTAGCTTGTAATAAAGTCTCCAACTACTTGCAGTGCTGTTCTAACATATCCCGGCCGTCTGTGATTGCTTGCTCGGCAAGTCCGCCTGGATCAATGACCTGCTTGTCGTTCGCTGCCCGGCGATGCTGAAACTGTCGCCTACACTCTGCCGTGACATTTTCGGTACACTACGTGACCTTCACCGTGCGTCTGGCTTGCGCTACAGAGCTCGATCCTGCTGGCTCGACTGACAGAGCTCCACTGAATGTGCTGGCACTGTCTTCACACTTATCTGCCTGGCGCAGACACGTGGTGTTGTCCCCTACCACTGTGCTCTCGCGTCACGATTTAGTCTCGAACCCTCATCATCTCGGCTATTCCGTTATAAAATAACTTAAGGGTTATCTAACTTCCTTAAAATTATTTCCACATATAATGCATGTTATATATCTTCTCTTCTAAGATGTTTAAATACCATATTCCATACATATCTTAATAAAACTTCACATCTCTATCCATAATTCCATCTTCTTACAGACGTCAGTGCCTCCTTGATCCTAGACCTCCTACGTCATCTTGACATTCTTCTTGACTCGATCGGTACGCTATCTTTTCCTAACTCTTCCCAAAACCTCAACTACGGCTTAATGTCTGCTGGCGTAGCCGATAGCCTAAACTAGGTATCGGGTACATCTCTCCCGTACATCTCCCTTTTTTTTATCAGGATTGAGAAAAAAAATACACTCTCAGGCATTCTATATATAATACATGTACACGATAGCTCTACAATTCCCTGACTCAGCATGATGGTACTTTCTGACTCTCAATAATGATGATTGACTTCCAATGATTAGCATCTTGATTCTGAATTACTCTGACGTTTGTTTCTTCCTTCGCCACTCGTGCTTGCTCGATTGACATCTCTGACTGTCTCTTCGGGTGGTGCACTAGGCTGTCTATCTTCTTGCCTCGACCTCTCATATCCACGATTATCTCGTCTTTCGTTAGGATCGTTTCTTCGGCCATCCTGCCTGTCGTTCCCATTATACTGTTGACCTTGGCTCCAGTTATTTCTGCCCCGATATCTATTGTTATATCGATTCCTGTCTTGATATCTGGAATTTTGGTTATAATTTCTATATCGGCTATCTCTTGCTTCTTGATCGTATGGCCTCTCATATCGATCATTTCCTCGAGCGTTACGGATGTTTCCTCGATTTCCTTCGTTCCGTCGGTTTTTCCAGGAATCTCTTCTGTCCGTTTGAGCTGCATTGTCTACGACTACCGCATTCACCTCTTGCGTGTTTCTATTGTCGTTTCTGGTGTTTCTAGGCGTAACTTGTGCGCTTGTATAGTCCAATCGCCGTAAAATGTCGTCATAGTGCTCAAGTGTATTGACTCCCGACGCTATTAGTGATCGCTGTACCTCAATCGGTAACTGTCTCGCTATAGCTTGCAAAAGCTCTTCTTCTGGCAATGGAGGAATCAGAAACTGTAATTTAGCCAGCTGTGACGTGAAATAATTGGCATAATGCGTCGGATGTGACGTAGAATAGCGCTTTGAGTACATTTCCGCTCTTACGTTAAGTTGATCCTCGGCACTCCAAAATCTCCTCAAGAAAGCTATTGCAAATTGCTCCATGTTCGCAAAATTGCTTCTGAACGCTCTAAACCAAGTAAGCGCAGACCCATCTAAGGCGCGTTCGACTATCCTTAGCTCTCTTTCTTTGGCTACCCTATGTTCCGCCATGTAGTCTCGAATATCTCGCAGAAATTCGACTGGTGTGGCTCCTGTATTTCCCGAAAACTTTCTCGGCTTGTCATCCAGATTTCTAATAATGGTGACTGGACCTGAGTATCGTTCGCTTGGACCCAACGTACTCCTATTCGAACTTGGATTATCCTGAGGGGTTGAACTGGCCCTTTCGAATGTCACATTCGGTTGCATTTGACGGTCTTCTCCCATGCTAGCTTCTTGATTACTCATACTGCGGTCTATCGCTGTTTGATTTATCAATGTTTCCCCTGATGTTATATTCTGACTGGTGAAACTGTTAATCATGGATTCTAGTTTAGTTATCCTGTCTTCTGCTAATTTCTCTACAGTCTTGACCTGCGTCTTCAACTCATCTAGCGACGTAACATTCTGCGTTTTGTTACTCTCGTCTAAATCGTTTTTCAACTTGTCAATTTTGCCTTCGCACGAATTCTTTACTAACGCGACTTGTTCCTTTAACAGATCAACATCTGTTCTAAATAGAGTTGAATCTATCTTCATCGCTTCCTTGTTCTCCGTAAACCTCGCTTCTAAGTTTGCCATACCTGCGATTAATTTTTCATCTAACCCTTCACGTTTCTCTTTTGCTTCGGCATCGACCTCACTATACCGTTCTGCCACAATTGCACCGACTCTATTTTTGAACAAAGCTAAGTTTTCATTAACCTTTTGCTCTATATCGTCATCCATCTTCCTAATATCTTTCTGCAATTGATTTTCTAATGATTTTAAATTAGAATTAACCTCTCCTAAGACTTCCTCTTTAATGGTCCCAATTACTGACTTTAAATCTTTTATCTCATTACCTAGATTCGTTTCTAGACCTTTGATTTTAGTCTCGAAAGATACTTCGGTAGACCATTCTTGAATTTTGCCTACATCTGCCACTAAACCATCGATGTCGAATCTCAACTTCGATACATCTGATTTAATGTCTTTCTGTATGGACATAACGTCAGTTCTTAAAGTAAAAATATTTTCTTCTCCTCTACTTTCTAATTCAATAATATTTTTTCTTAACATTTGAACATTTTCCTCTCCTTTCATATTTACTGCAATTATGTCTAATTGTAAAGTCTTCAGCATTTCATTATTCTTTAAAGTTAAGCTATTCTCTAATCTAGTTAACTTGTTTTCTAATTCAGTGTTAGTTTCTTCACTACGAGCTTGTAATTTCTCTTCCAATGACTTAAAATTATCTTTCAAGTTAGCTTCACTAGCTTTTAAATGACTTTCAGTACTAGTCTGTAATCTAGTCTCCAATGACATCAACTCATCTTTACTATTTGACTGTAATCTTTCTTCTAATGACTTAAAATTGTCCTTCAAGTTAGCTTCACTATTTGACTGTAACCTAGTCTCTAATAACATCAACTCATCTTTGCTATTTGACTGTAATAATTTTAAATTTTCTTCAGTACTAGTTTGTAATGCTTGCACATTCTCTTTACATCTAGCTTCTAATCTAGCTTCTGACTTATTAATCTGTTCTTTAACTTCCGTTTCCATTTTAGAAATAGTTTCTGCAATACCAGACATACCCGTCTGTAACTCTCCTAACACCTTAGCTAAATCTTCCGGCAACATAATTATATTTTCAATATACGTTTTATACAGAGACGTTAGACAACAACACATCACAATGTCTCAATTCCTGCATTCACTTGGGTATAGGAAAAATGTCTTATAACTAACATGATATAACTAATACGATTAACATGAACACTGGAATGGGCACACAAGTACATTGTCTGACAAAGTTTAATAAATTTTGTAACACACTTAAATGAACTTGAGATCAATCTCTCAGTAATCTAAATCTGATGTGATTCCATAGAATAAACAAAATCGAAGCCCCACAAGTTGGATAAAGCCAATTCTCCCTCTCTCTCTCTCTCTCTCTCTACCCGTTCGTCCTGGGGATGCGATGACCCATCTGCTATAACATCGCATTCCTGGAGTTCCGGGACAGAGCGGAGTTAAATGAACCTCTAGTCAAATAAGGAATGTGTCGGATATTCAGCTGAGTTATCGAAAAAGCAGTGGGTATCACGAGACAAAGTATCTCTAGGGTCGTTACGGGCTTAGGTTTAATAGAAATAATGCAAATATAAATGGGCGCCATCAACTGAATTCCTAGCAAACCACTTCCTTTCCGGATAAGCCTTACTCAAAACAAGGAAAGAAAAAGGAAAATCACACCATCATCAGATCACAACTAAGATAAAAACAAATTTATTTCACTTTGATAGTCAGACAGACATTTTAAATAAAACTCCTACCTGAGAGTATGGTCGAATGCCAACGTTAAATTGTCATTGTCCAAAAATCGAACCATCTCTTTTCTAATCAAACATTATTTCATCCACATAACAAGAAAAATCTCTAAAGTTCTCTTGGGTTCTCAGGATCACTGTAGCACTATGTCTTTCGTCACTGACATTTGTGAAACCTGAGACCTAATTTCTCTTTAATTTAACATCATAAATGTGGATTTGAAAAAGTTATTAATCTGTCTAAACATACACATATTATAATCACACATATTAAACATCACGTAATTTATGGTTTGCATGGCATAATTTAAATGTTGAACATGTTAGTCAAATGCCCCTAAACATTGAATAATTAATTTACACTATTTACATTGTCATTCATAATTACTTATCTGTGAATTACAGAAAATTCACGGCTCATTGGTCATCGTTATCGTCATTATCAAAATTAAATATTTCTGACATTAATTCTCACTTCAAAATTCTACATATTCATGTCAGAATCCTTAATTCGTTACCATTACATCATTTAAATTCTCAACTCAAGTTGCAATTCCTTCAAATTATATCTCAATTAAATTTATTTAATTCCATATAAATTCATTAATCATCAGCTTCTTTAATTAATTATCACCTTCTAATTCAGTTATTCATCATCATTACAATCGTCTATTAATTTATTTCAATCAGTTTATTTATTCAATCTTTAATTTATCCACTTATTTAATTCCTTGATTTATTCCAAAATTTAATTTATCAATTTATTTAAATTTCAATCATCGGGTTATTTAGATTTGTATTATTTCATCTAGTCATTCTGATTTTTATTTCATTAGGTCAGAACGTTAATATGCTTAACTCTCAGATTATTATTTCATTAATTATTATTCGCAGAAAATCTTGTATTATCAACTTCATTTATTTGTTTAATTTCCTAACAAATTGTTTAATATGGTTTATAGAACGTTGTCTTACAGTTTTATCACTTCCAAGTTATATCTCGTATTTAATTTATCATGCCAAAAAATATTATTGTCTCCACGACATCACGTTGGATCTAACTATCCACAACGACATTACATATCCTCAATACTTCAAATATCACATTTGAATACAACAATTATTCCACAAAACTCCATAAATATTCAGCACATACAGCATGAATCTCAACAAATACGCTAGACTGGGTACGACGACCTCATGTCTGCCTCCAAATACATTATCAACGTTGCAACTATCACATGGCAACTTCCACAAAATGCCTATCACAAACTCCACTTAACCATGTTGCATGATCTACAAAAAAATATATAACTGGCTTCAAATTATCAACGCACACAATCTCCAATAACTGTAATTACTCTGATCACATCTAGACAACTTCTTAAACAATTGGAAAAAATATATTTTGCCTTAGGAATTCAAGATCTGCTTTCAAATAGCATAAATTCTCTTACAATTTTCATAACTCACATCACAGAAAAACACCAATGTGCTATAATCTCTCACATCAAAATCTGCAACACTGATCTGCCTTAAAATAAATCTGACCATTAATGATTCATCTTACAAGATTCAATTACTTTAAATTCTTCTCAAAGGTATCAAACACAATTATAAAACTCATCAAAAGCATCAGCTATAACAGCTGTTAAACTGAAATTACTCTCAAAAGAGTATAGCAACAAAATATTGGATTGGCAAACAAGAATTACTAAACGCAATCCTGCTGACATTTATCGTTACTTTATTTAACAAAATTTCGACTGATATGTGACTAGTAGTTCCTTGTTTGATTCACTTACAATCTCGTGTACATTCGGATGATAAAAATGAGTCCCTCAATGGCAAGTAAGATGTGTAACCACCGTACAGTCGTATAAATACGAAAGACCTCGCCCCGTCGACTTAGATGATATTTCCCTGAACGATGGGTAAGATGAGTAGCCACCATACAATCGTATAAATACGAAAGACCCCATCTCGTAGACTATATGAGTGAATGTACCAGATAGGAATCAACAAGTCTCTAGTTGTCATATAAAAGCGATGTTCATTCACTAAAGTGAATAACTTCTTAATATCTCCAAACAATCCAATGGAAAAAATCCCTACTGATGAATAATACACACTCGCTAGTATGCAATGAACTGACGAAGTAATTTTAGATAATCAATTGCAGATCACGAGTTCGAAATACTCGTTACACAAAAAAAACTATTCATGAAAAATATCATTGCTGTAAAAATGTCTAAAAGACCAAACATCTGCTTAATAAAGCCAACCAATGGTGAGAATTTCGTATAATGATGCCTGCCATATCATATGGTCACGCCATATTCTAGCAAATTCGAATTATATAAAGTCAAACCATGTCTAAATAATCGTATCACTCCTATTAGGAAAATATACATGTGTGCCCAGTATTCATGAAAATAATCGTATCAGGTAGTTATAACTCTTACAGTACCTTTCATAATCAGCTGTTATTAAATTTCCAAGATCGTCGATTTTCCCTACATAATGAATTTCTCGAAAGATCGGCGTGAATATCATTCCATCCATGAAATGACGATTGCATTCGAAATCCCAAGTGAATCAGCTGGTGGACCTCCTCTCGTCAGGAATCGAATCCATCGCTCTGCGGTGCCATCTTGTCTCTATCTGCGTCTACTCTGACATGATGAACTTCGGATTACCCATAGCGGATATTGTCCAACTCCTCTCGAAAAAGTCCATGGAAACAGCGGACCCCCTATTCCTCTTCTAAGTTACGCCACTGTTCCATTAAATGCTCAGTTTGAGTATTGAAAGATCAATCTCCAACAACTGCTAAGTCTCACTTTCGTAAAAATAAAATTTTACGTGAGAGTGTCCAAGTTTATTAAACACCCTGTAGTTGTGTGTATTTGGTAATTCATGAAACTGCATAAGAAATAAATTTCATTAATGCACGATCTAATGTTCATCAGTGCATATGCTAACAACATTCCGCTTGCTTGAAATTGTTAAAGTTACTTTGACATGCATTATGAAAAGCATAGTCGTAATATTATTCAGAAGAACTGTGTTCAAACTGCGTTGAAATGTAGCTTGTAATAAAGTCTCCAACTACTTGCAGTGCTGTTCTAACATATCCCGGCCGTCTGTGATTGCTTGCTCGGCAAGTCCGCCTGGATCAATGACCTGCTTGTCGTTCGCTGCCCGGCGATGCTGAAACTGTCGCCTACACTCTGCCGTGACAGTTTCGGTACGCTACGTGACCTTCACCGTGCGTCTGGCTTGCGCTACAGAGCTCGATCCTGCTGGCTCGACTGACAGAGCTCCACTGAATGTGCTGGCACTGTCTTCACACTTATCTGCCTGGCGCAGACACGTGGTGTTGTCCCCCACCACTGTGCTCTCGCGTCACGATTTAGTCTCGAACCCTCATCATCTCGGCTATTCCGTTATAAAATAACTTAAGGGTTATCTAACTTCCTTAAAATTATTTCCACATATAATGCATGTTATATATCTTCTCTTCTAAGATGTTTAAATACCATATTCCATACATATCTTAATAAAACTTCACATCTCTATCCATAATTCCATCTTCTTACAGACGTCAGTGCCTCCTTGATCCTAGACCTCCTACGTCATCTTGACTTTCTTCTTGACTCGATCGGTGCGCTATCTTTTCCTAACTCTTCCCAAAACCTCAACTACGGCTTAATGTCTGCTGGCGTAGCCGATAGTCTAAACTAGGTATCGGGTACAGTACCAAGCTGTTGTAATACCTTCTCTGCTCTATGGTTGCGAAACCTGGACTACCTGCAGAAGGCACTTAAAGTGTTTGGAAAAGTACCATCAGCGTTGCATCAGGAGAATTCTTGGAGTTAAGTGGCAGGACCGACGCACCAACATCAGTGTCCTGGAGGAAGCGAATACTACCAGCATTGAGGCTATGATATTAAAGCATCAGCTTCGATGGGCAGGACATGTTGTTCGCATGCCTGAACGACGTCTTCCAAAACAAATCATGTACTGCCAGTTGCGGATTGGACAGAGAAAGCAAGGAGGGCAACGGAAACGCTTCAAAAACGTCCTAAAATACAATTTAAACAAATGTCAAATCAACACGGATAAATGGGAGACTACAGCATCAAATCTTCAGCTATGGCGTCGCTTCGTCCACCAAGGTCCACTATGTTTCGAACAACATCGACGAAGCCGTGAGACTGAGAAGTACAATGCGAGGAAAGAGCGTGAGGTTTATAGGAGGATCAACCCACAAGAGCCAGTGGTTGCTCTGAACAACGTGTGTCGCTACTGTGGGCGAGTTTTTGTTTCCAGGATTGGGCTGTATAGTCATCTAAGAACTCACCTTTAGAAGACAATCTTACTCGAGAACGAGTGATAGCCTATTATTATTATACTAGTCTGCGAGCCCAGTCCGTGATACGTTAATCCTCCTCTAGAGCGCTCTACTCACACACTCTCAGTTCCTGTGATTATCCACTAGAGCGTTCTTCTTACATTACTAAGATGACAGATGACGCGCAGAACATGGCCCTCCGCAACTTGAAACGTGAACGGGAATGAAAAAATATAACGCGCTTTACCAAAGAAACAACAACACTACAGTTAGTCCTTGCGAATACTATTGGGATCGACTACAAGATACTTTGTCGAAATGAATTCCGCTAGATCTACTCCCAGATTCCAAATTTGATTCTGACGTTGAAAAATGTGACGAATACATCGTCACTGGCAAACTTGCCATTCATGATCCGACCAAAATTATAATAGGGAAGATATCCACTCAACGGCCAACCTGAGCCTTGTTGACGTGCCTCCTACTGCCACCACGACTTCAGTTATCGCCTCTAATTCAGTTAGATTACCACCAATTAAACTTGAACCATTTCATGGAGATGTACGCTTCGGAGAGCAAATTGAAACTATCTATTGATAAAGAACCTACCCTTTCCATTATCCACAAGCATATTTTCCTTCGTAGTTACTTAGAATCCGAACCAAAGCACCTGGTGGAAGTGATTGCTGTCATAGCGGATACATACGATGAAACCAGGAAAATGCTACAGCCCCGTTATGGCGATAAGAACAGGATTATTCAGGCGCATCCTGACCATGTGGAAAACATCCAACCTATACGAACTGTTACCCCAGGAGAGCTGAACACGACTTATATCGAGTGCCATCGTCGTATTCAAGCCCTGCGGGCCCTGGGGGAAGATGTCAATGGGTATGGCAGGCTACTAGCATCCAAAATTCTGCGGGCTTTTCCAGACGATATCTGCCGCCGTTGGATTTTGTACATAAGGCGCGAGAACGTTTCTGAAGGCAACATTCTCAAGTTGATTGAGTTCCTGGTGGAGGAAGTGGACAGCGCCCTTATCACGCAAAAAAACCGTGGCGATTCTACAACCTTCCACGTTAACATTCCCACCACCGCCACCTTGAAAGTAGATACCAAGACCGAAAAGTGACGACGGAATAGAAGCAAAGCAGAACCCTATTGCGTGTTTTGCGAATATAAAGTGCATTGGGCTCAAGACTGCCAAAAGTTCACCGACGTCAAGGAGGGATTAACCAAGTTGAAGAACACAAACCGCTGCTTTCTGTGTCTTAACCGTGGTCACTCGGTGAGGGCCTGCAGCAGGAGGGGAAAAACTTCCTGCCAATACTGCAAGGCTGCTCATCACCGATCGGGTTGCAATCATCCACAGACTGTCGAACTAAGAACCGACTGCACGACGTCCACTTCCGTGAACCAGAGAGCGAACTTTACAGACTTCACTTATTTACAAACGGCGCGTGTGTGGATCACTGGGTCAACCGGTCTCACCAAACTTACACGCTGTGTCCTAGATGGAGAGAGTCAGTCTAGCTTCGTAACAAAATCTCTGGCTGCAGAATTGAAACTACAGGCCGTCGATTTCTGTGACTTGGTTATTGGCGCCTTCGAATCAGCACCCGCAACATCCAGTCCGCGAAAGGTAGTTAAATTATGCATGAAGAGCATATGGACAAGCTCCAAAGTGAATATTACACCCTTTGAGAGTCATCACACTTTTTCTAGTCAGCCAGCTGTACCCCATGATGTCAAGAAGCTTGCATATACTCGCCAACTAGAACTGGCAGACCCGAAATATAATAATAAAGAGCCACTATCTGTCGAAATTCTTATAGGAGGTGACTATTATTGGGAGATTGTGAAGGACACATCACCAATACGCGTTTCGCAATCATTGGTACTGATCCCCTCTAAACTCTGGTTGATACTCAGTGGAAGTATGGCCGGAGTACCCGTAAATCGTACAACTGTGAATTTCTTCAACATGCAACATAGCCAACCCATGGACGATGATAATCTTCGAAGCTTCTGGGACTTAGAAGCCATTGTAATCTCCCCAGAACAAGAGCGATCTGCGACAGCTAAAGACTCTGCTATCCTTGAAGAATTTCAAGCCTCATACTCCATTGAGAACCAGCGAAGGGTTGTTCGACTTCCTAAAAGGTCAACTGTCCCTCTACCAAACAACAAACGCAACGCTGAAGGGCACTTTGACGCTCTTGAGGAAAGATTGGAGAAAGACGAGCCCTTTAAACTAGCAGATGAGCATCAAATGCTGGATTACATACAGAAATGTCACGTAGAATTGGCCTCACAAGAAGCAGAAAACACCTTTTACTTACCACATCATCTGGTGAAGAAAAACAGACGGGTTTGCATCAAATGGCGTATTGAGTTCGATGGGTCTTCTCATGAAACGAATGCTCTATCGTTGAATGATGCTCTGGAAATGGGATCCAACTTACTACCCGAAACTATTGCTATATTGATGTGTTTTCGTTCCCACTCATTTGCCGTAATTGCCGACATCCCGCAAGCCTTCTTGCAATTAGCCCTTCACCGTGATGACAGAGACTTAACTCGTTTCTTCTGGTACCGCATCATTGATAATGGAACGGAAATCCCTACCACCTCAAGAGAGAGAGAGCTCCCATTTGGTCTGACGTGCAGTCCGTTTCTACTATCGGCTACAATCAGAGAGCTAGCAGCTATTCACCAAGCTCAGTTTCCTATCACCGCATTTTTCATATATCAAAACACCTTCATGGATGATTTCGCTTCAGGTGCAGATAACGACAACGACGTATTTGCACTGTACTACGAGCTCGCATTCCTCGTGAGGCCAATCCAGCTTCCACTTGCTAAATGGGCGACAAATTCATTTCAGCTAACGGGCATATGGAAGGCAGAAGGACGAAAGATCTCACACAATGCTCATGTATTGGGAATTTCCTGGCACACAGACACTGACACGTTTTCTCTCGCCCAACAGGAAGTTACAAGCAAATTGGAAACAGCGGTTGCAACTAAACGGACTTTGTTAGAGGCCACTGATAGTATCTACGACCCCTTAGGTTTGATTTCACCGGTATCTGAAGTGCGGAGTTGCATGGGATGACATCTTGCCTCACGACCTGGCAACTCGCTGGCGAGATTCGTTGTCCACACTATCTGACTTGCAATGCATCGCCATACCAAGGTGGATAGGAACATCCAATAATGTTAACTCACAAATACATGTCTTCTGCGACGCGTCGGAGAGATCGTACGGCGTCGTTCTGTACGTGAGAAACACCCTTCACAAGCACGCTCAAGTCCACCTGATCTGCAGTAAGAGCCGACTTGCGCCAGTGAAGAAGGTCACAATCCCTCGACTTGAGCTTCTGGGTGCGTTAATGGGGGCAAGACTACACCAGAATCTACCCCTACAGGGAATAACCTGGAAGTTCATCGCCCCACGTGCTGCTTGGTGGGGAGGATGGTGGGAATGAATGGTTGATTCCACCAAGCGATGTCTTCGGAAGGTCCTTGGGCGTTCCACCATCAACGAAGAAGGATTACGGACTGTCCTGATAAGTATTGAAGCAGCGATAAACTCGAGACCCCTGACACAGGCGACGTTCTAACCCAGCTGATTTCCTTATTGGGGATCGTCTCACTACAATGCCTACTGGACCAGAAGGTCGAGGTCGAGACGAGAAAATAAGAACGGTTTTGCTCTGCACCTCAGAAGGCAAGCATTTAACACAGCCGGTCCAGCTGGTCATCCCCCTCGAGGCAGACCAGGGTTGGGAGGATGTTGGGGAATGTTAAATGAGCTCCACCGTGGACACATTATGTAGTAATTTGTATCCTTGCCCCTTCTTTCATGATGTTATTTGTATTGCTGTTTTTTTATTGTTTTGTTTTTTGTGTGTGTTTTTTTAGCGTATGGCATTTAGTGCCGGGAGTGTCCAAGGACATGTTCGGCTCGCCAGTTTTGTAGCTGCTTCGAGACGGACACCCAGTGGGTGAGCTACAAGTACCGTTGGGGAGGAAAGTTTGAATGGAAGGACTAGGAATTGGAAGGTTGCGGCTGTGGCCTATAGTTAGGGACCAACCCCGGCATTTACCTGGAAGGAAGATGGGAAACCACAGAAGACCATCTTCAAGGTTGCCGGCGGGGGGGATTCAAACCTCCTCGCCTCTCGGATGTGAGCGACTGCCAGCAGTCATGCCGTAACGACCACGGCTAACTCACCCGGTCGTATTGCTGTTAATAAGTTATCTTTGACTCGAATTGTGTAGCTAAACTTACTGCGAACCAACTCCTCACAATCCCAACACCGCACAATGGCACTCAACACAATTTTCGCGTTCCTAAACTTATTTCTGGCTTTCGTACATAACTCGTAAAGCTGGCCCATATTATAATCAGCTGAATCCCTCTTTTTTAAGTCGTTAGTCCCAACATGAAGAAGCAATACTTTAACAGTGTCACAATCTTCTATTGACACTTCCTGAACTTGACTGGCGAGCTGGTCAATTTTTATTCCCGGATAAAACATCACTTTCTTGCCCGTTTTCCTCGATATATCCCCGCTCCACTTAATCATCGAATCACCCATTATTAGTACGTCATTATTACCAGTTTGCTCCTGCTCGCCCTCTCCCACACTGATCCCAGTAGAAAGCCGTTCAGTCACATCCTTCACCGTTTCTCTTGATTCACGAAGCTTTGTTCTAAGTTCCTGTATTATTTCATCCCTTGCTATGATTTGCACCCTCAAACAGTCCGGCGTATTACATACTTTACAAAACCAATTCCCGACATCACAATCCTCCTTCTTGACCTTAATACAGCCGAAGTGAAACCATTTCTCACATAGTCCACACTCAATACCGTTCTTCAATGTTTTGCTGCACGTAGAACACTTTAAAGCTGCCAGTGGATCATTAGCCTGATTACATTTGGAGTAACAGGGCCAGGATTCACTTCCACTCCACCAATAACTAACAACGCAGCTATCACACACAAACACCGGAGATCCCGACTCCCCTTCGCATACCACAGTCCGATCCTCGCGTTATAAGAACAACCCATTTCAACACACCTGTGAGCACGGGAAGAACATGATCATTCACTTAGACTGCCAACTGCCAACTTCGGATTCCACGTAAAAATGAGGTCCCGTGTCTCATGATCTCTAGATTGGTTGGTTCCTCAGTTTAGGCGCTGGGACAACGCAGTCATGTAGCCCCGTGTACTTTGAGTGTGTGTAGAATCTGTCTGATAACCTGTGTTAATTGTGACGGCTGTATTAGTGTGTGTATCTGTTTTAATTCAAGTAAGGACTGCAAGCAATGATTTTTTTTTTCTAGTAGTTCCTACTTTTGCCGTCAAACGCCACCGTCAAAGACCAACGAGTTCAGAAATTAGTTACCAGATGCCACCGCAGTCGGCTCCTGACGACGAACGTGGGAACCTAAGAACGTTAGTCAAATGTTTAACCTATATTAATTTAGCTTCACACAGGTGTAATTAGTGGAAGGTTCTTTAACATGCCATACATCTATGACATGGGACCGCCGGCTTTACTTCCCCTCCGAAGGAAGGCATACTGAGGGATTTTTAACGTTCTTAAAAAATCCGATGACTTTGGTAGTGATTGAACCCGCGATCTTGGGCATAGAAGCTCGTCACGTTAACCTACAAGCTCCATTCCTACCTTCCTTGCTCTATGATGCAATGGAGTTTTTAGGCAAATACAAATATGATTTCACTTTTCTACAAATTCAAACTTTTTAAAGTTTATTATAATTTAAGCCTAAATCATTAACTTAAATTTAATTTTGATTGTTATTATTATTATTATTATCATATAAAATGTTTAACTTTGTAATTCATGTTGAAGATGCTTGGATATCCAAGTTTCGGAAGGAAGTTGAGTGTTCCCTCATTTTTTTATATAAGGTTGATTTCTTAAGAGCGTTAAAAATCCCTCAGTAATTCTTCCTTCGGAGGGGAAGTAAAGCCAGCGGTCACTTGTCATAGATTTATGGCATGAAAAAGAACCTTCCACTAACTACACTTGTGGAAGCTAAGATTTGTAGGTTAGTTTGATAACGCTATATTAGTTCCAACGTTCACCGCCAGGTACTGACGGCGATGGCTTTTAGTAGCTACGTCCGAAGCTAGGTGTCGTGGACCGTAGCATTTGGTAGCAAAAGTAGGAACTACTGTACTTGAAAAAATTAATCGTCTGCAGTCCTTCTACCTGAATCACAGATATCACACACAAATACAGCCATCGCAATTAACACAGGTAATCAGATAAATTCTACACACACCCAAAGTACACGGGGCTACATGGCCGCTTTGTCGCAGCCCCTAAACTAAGGAACCAACCGACCTTTGATTCCAGCTGTGTATGCCATTTCGCGCGTGGGTTACCGTCAATTGTTGTCTGGCCAACCCCGCACTGATGGTACTGCTCGAGTCTTACCTCCGTGGACCTGCAGAAATGTGCTTCAGGCTTCCCAGTCCGGTCCTTGCGTAGTAACAGAACCACTCAATCACTCGTTCGCAACACCACTGTGGTTTGAGCAAAGATCCTATGTTAGCAGTATTGGAATAGACGGGAATGTCAGGTCTGTTGACAAGCTTCTCACTTCTCGCCTGCCCCTTCCCTGCCTCTGCTTTTCATCCCACAAGTTCACAGAGTTTAGACTCGAGCATTACTGTTAAACAAAATAGCGCCGAATATCGTTATGTTCAATCCAGACCAATGGGTTTGGACTAAACCAATAATTGTGTGGTGTATTTTGTATCGGGTATATTGGCAACTAGTGAAGACAATGTGTGCGCCTACAGTGGATGTGCGCCTCGTGAGCGATCTTGCGACAGTTTAACGAGTTAGAAATTAGCAATATCTGGTGCTAGCGGCTTCGATGGCGTAGTTGTGCCCAGGATAACGGCTTCAAACCCGGCCGAAGTCGTCGGATATTTTAAAAGCGCTAAAAACCCTTCAGTATGCCTTCCTTCGGAGGGGAAGTAAAGCTGTCGGTCCCATGTCTTAGATTTATATAATTTAAGAGCTCCTTCCGCAGACTAAACTTGTGCGAAGCTAAATTGTTAGGTTAGATTTCGTCGGAACGCTCTATCAAAGGTCCAACGTTCACCACTAGGTATCATTGATATCGGGTAGCGAAAGTTGGAACTACTTGAAATTGAACAGAACTTGTATCTCACCCTACGGGTATACGCTGGAAGCAGCTACAGACTCAGGCGAGCCGA
This sequence comes from Meconema thalassinum, assembly GCA_946902985.2. Classification (NCBI taxonomy): domain Eukaryota; kingdom Metazoa; phylum Arthropoda; class Insecta; order Orthoptera; family Tettigoniidae; genus Meconema; species Meconema thalassinum. The sequence continues at coordinate 56,692,296 of OX336401.1, read as the reverse complement.
ACATGTTCTCGGACACTCCCGGCACTAAAAGACATACGATAAATAAATAAATAAATAAATAAATAAATCCGGTGCAGTCTGTGCGGAAGCAACCAAGGTTAGTTATTACAATTCATAATGTCCCCTAGGTAGATGAAACAAGGTATGGAAATCATGTATTATCGAAAGAAAGCGAAATAAAAAAGAGTAACCGTTGATTCATAATTAATAAATATTCTAACTTCATGTTTTGCTATTTAAATGGGGATAACTATTAACTATTAAGTGGTCTTACTTACGGCGATCTTACCTACAAGAGTCTGGCTGGATACTCGTTTCCACACCACCATGAGGTAGAGTACATGGCGCGTTTTTTTTAACGTGGTCTCCCCAGTAGGCCTATTCCACGATTCCTGTGTTTAAGAGGGGGACATTCTTTTGCCTGTGAAGACAAGACTCCAAGCACGTCCTTTGGTTAAAACATCACCATCACCTACCTACCACCTGCATAACTATCTAACTTGAAACTAACATCTATATCACCTAATTACTTCACACACCCTAATCTACAATAAAATCTAACTGCCTCTCTAAATCTAAATACCTACAATACCTAACGTGAAGCTAACCTATTACTATATACAATATATAATATCTACATAACTACATCCTATCACTATATCCCTAACAACTAAGGCAGGTGGTCGGTAGATAAGGATGTCCCTCTCGGCCTGTGCGTGGTGCAGCATCTGCTACTCTGCGCCTAGTTAGCCTTGTAGCCGTACAGTCGTATGAGTAGTTTGTCCCTCTCGGACTTAACATCCTTTGTACTCTTCAATATCATCTTCATCTGCGCCTTGTAATCGTCAATTTGTTTCAGCAGCATGAAATTTTCTCACGTAACATGGTCCCATATTTTCACATCGTTGACCAAGTAGTTGCTCTTGGAGCAAGTCAATCTCGGCCTCTACGTGCTGTGCACGGTTCAATAACTTCATCATGTGTGCCTCATTGGCCTTGAATTCGTCAACTTGCTTTTGTAGCATGTCCCTCTCGTACGAAACACGGTCCCATATCTTTACATCGTTGACCAAGTAGTCATCCATTTGCTTTTGGAGCAAGTCCCTTTCGGACTCAATTTGTTCTGCTTGGTTTAATAACTTCATCATGTGTGCCTCATTGGTCTTGAATTCGTCAACTTGCTTTTGTAGCATGTCCCTCTCGTACGAAACACGGTCCCATATCTTTACATCGTTGACCAAGTAGTCATCCATTTGCTTTTGGAGCAAGTCCTTTTCGGACTCAATTTGTTCTGCTTGGTTCAATAACTTCATCATGTGTGCCTCATTGGCCTTGAATTCGTCAACTTGCTTTTGTAGCATGTCCCTCTCGTACGAAACACGGTCCCATATCTTTACATCGTTGACCAAGTAGTCATCCATTTGCTTTTGGAGCAAGTCTCTTTCGGACTCAATTTGTTCTGCTTGGTTTAATAACTTCATCATGTGTGCCTCATTGGCCTTGAATTCGTCAACTTGCTTTTGTAGCATGTCCCTCTCGTACGAAACACGGTCCCATATCTTTACATCGTTGACCAAGTAGTCATCCATTTGCTTTTGGAGCAAGTCCCTTTCGGACTCAATTTGTTCTGCTTGGTTTAATAACTTCATCATGTGCGCCTCATTGGCCTTGAATTCGTCAACTTGCTTTTGTAGCATGTCCCTCTCGTACGAAACACGGTCCCATATCTTTACATCGTTGACCAAGTAGTCATCCATTTGCTTTTGGAGCAAGTCCCTTTCGGACTCAATTTGTTCTGCTTGGTTTAATAACTTCATCATGTGCGCCTCATTGGCCTTGAATTCGTCAACTTGCTTTTGTAGCATGTCCCTCTCGTACGAAACACGGTCCCATATCTTTACATCGTTGACCAAGTAGTCATCCATTTGCTTTTGGAGCAAGTCCCTTTCGGACTCAATTTGTTCTGCTTGGTTTAATAACTTCATCATGTGCGCCTCATTGGCCTTGAATTCGTCAACTTGCTTTTGTAGCATGTCCCTCTCGTACGAAACACGGTCCCATATCTTTACATCGTTGACCAAGTAGTCATCCATTTGCTTTTGGAGCAAGTCCCTTTCGGACTCAATTTGTTCTGCTTGGTTTAATAACTTCATCATGTGCGCCTCATTGGTCTTGAATTCGTCAACTTGCTTCTGTAGCATGTCCCTCTCGTACGAAACACGGTCCCATATCTTTACATCATTGACCAAGTAGTCATCCACTTGCTTTTGGAGCAAGTCCCTTTCGGACTCAATTTGTTCGGCTTGGTTTAATAACTTCGTCATGTGTGCCTCATTGGCCTTGAATTCGTCCAGTTTCTTTTGGAGCAAGTCCCTCTCAGACTCGACTTGCTGCGTGTAGTTCCATATAATCATAATCTGCACCTCGTTGGCCTTGCAGTGTACAAGTTGCTTTTGGAGCAAGTCCCTCTCGGACTCAATTTGTTGTGAGTATTTCCATATTTCCTCTAACTTTGCCTCTTTATTCTCGTAGTCGCCCAGACGATGTTTGAGCATGTCCCACACGGACTTAACCTTCTTTAACTGGATTGGAAGTGACATGATGATTGCCAGTAGCCTTTCCTGATACCTTAGGCATGTTTCAGCGTGACAGTCAAACTATAATAAAGAAGACAAAGGATATTAGGGATTCTGGCTACGACACAACAACCATCTCCTTTCAGGGATCCATTTTGTTTTCAGCAGCAGCAGACATTTTGGGTCTCTTTGATACCACCTTAGTTATAATTATTGTTGTTTCACGGGGCGGAACTACGAGGTCATCTGCCCCTCTTAACACTAGGTATAGAAATTTAGAATTAAGATAAAATTTGGAGATGGAAATCTAAATGTGAAATGGTCTAAAAATAATAAAACAAAATAATTAAAATTTAAAAAAGTCAATAAATACGGGAAATTAAAAAATCAGAATTCAAAAAAGAATAATTCTTTGAGTAAATATTCACTTGTAAATTTAGATTGCTGGCCCTAACAAACTCTCTCTTATAAAGCGGATCACGAGTTTCTTCATAGGTCAGCAAGATCCACACACTCGGTTAGAATGTGGGTCACGGTGAAAACGACTCCTCGGTACAAAGCGAGTGGGGTCTTCCCTTCTCATTAGGTACGAGTGGGTGGATCTTGCATGATCTATCCTTAGCCTAGTGCCTAAAATTCCTCAAATCCCCAGATTTCCCCCAAAATTCCCTAAAACATCCCAGAATTCCCCTAAATGTCTCTAAAATACATCAAATTTACCCAAATTTTTCTAACATTCACCACACATACCCCAAATTCACATATTTACCCCAAATTCCATTTTATTCTCCTTCCATGTCTGCTATCCTGTACGTGTACGTGGTTTGCTGTGATTTCCCACTTTTACTCCAGGCAAAGGTCATGGCCGTCTCCATCCAAATCCTTGAATATACACAACCTAGTACAGTCGCAACAGGGATAACCACGATCCCTCTGAAATAACCAATCAACCAACACTGCTCATTTCTAAGATTATTTATAACACTCCAGAAAGGTTTACTTACCTCTTGATCTAATATTTCTAATTTTACTCCAAATTCCTCCCAATTATTTACTTTTGAGCACTACTATTATGATTGTGTCTGTCTGCCGGTTTCCTCGTCTTTACTTTCAATATGCCAATCCACCAGGAAGTGCACATTACACACACTTGTCTCTTTGCGACTTCTAGTACCCCATCTCTATATCCTGTCCACTATGCCTTTAACATCTCATCAATCATTACTATGTATTTATACAATAAGTACCTTGTCCTGGACTTTTTAGACCCTATAACCGAAAGCAAATGTGCGGGACCTTTCTATCATCTTTCCTGTAGAATTTCCTTGGTCAACTCTTGTTCTCTTCTCACCCGACAGTATTAGGGTATCCGAGGTCTAGGGAGTCTTTCAATTGTCTTGCATTCCAACCCACCACCTACACACATACTGGGTGAGTTACAAGTGATCTTTACGGCATAGTTGCAGACAGTCACTCACATCCGGAAGGCGAGGGGGTTCGAATCCCCTCGGCGGCAACCATGAAGATGTTCTTCTGTGGATTCCCATATTCCTTCCAGGCAAATACCGGGGTTGGTCCTTAACTCTAGGCCACAGCCGCTAACTTCCAATTCCTCGTCCTTACATTCACACTTTCCTCCCCAGACAACACTCCACAACCGACGGTACTAGTAGCTCACCCCATGGGTGTCCGCATAGAAGCAGCTACAAACTCTGGCGAGCCGAATATGTTCTCGCACACTCCCGGCATTAAAAGCCATACGCTAAATAAATAAAAAAAACATATATGCAACATACCTAATCATCACATACCTGTCTACAAACCAGCACCAACCTATTACCTACCTGCCCACCTACTTACAACCTAACCACGTACCTACCACCTAGTAGAGAGTTTCGTGGCTACACTAATATTATAGATCACACGCACGCTTTATACGACCATCCTGAGATAATATATAGCTCCAATGAGACCACGGTGCTGGGCCGGCAGTGGCCTATTCTCGTCTTCCCACGTTCCCAGCACTACTCTGGTCTCCATTGGTACCGTATCCGGGTTCATATCCCCGAACTGGTTGATATTCTGGACTGTTCCAGGCTCTACTAGTTCCTTGTTGAAGCGTCTAGGGAGCTTGAGCGCTGCTGCTGGTGGTGTTTGTTGTTGTTACTTGCTTGATGTCGATCGTGAAAGGATCTTCACAAACAGGTTAATTATCGTTATGAGACAAGGTATAACGTCACATGATGTTGCTCTCTCCAAAAGGCTTCGAGTAAGACCCATTCCTGCCCTCCCCACACAACCTCTAAGCCAACTAGGATTGACACTAGGGCTCACATCATTCCAGAAGTAGTCACAACAGCAAATCTCCATCTAAGACTTGAAAATTTGAAACATATCGGTTTCTCGTCCATCATTCTAGAGCATGCTTCACCTCGGAAGTTATCGTAAAGCGTCAGGTCTGCAAGGGTCGGGGCACTCTGGGACCTCGACTGGGCTCAGAAGTTGCCATTTCGGCTTAGACTCTGCTCGGGTAAGACCAATCCCTACCCCACACCATCCACACATCACCCCCTAATCACCTCGGCACCACTCGGCTACCGACAGCAGTGGCTACGCTGGCTAAAGGGCAGCGTTAGGTCATGGGGCCAAGCTCTCTGCTGACTCGGTAGGCGCGTGGGTTCGAGCCCCGCCGTCGGCCGTCTTTAAAATGGTTTTCCGTGGTTTCCCCCCATTTTCAACACCAAGCAAATGCTGGGATGGTACCTTCTGACAGGCCACGGTCGCTTCCTTCCACATTCTTGCCCAGTTTCATTCATCTTCATCCATTCCATCTATCATCCCGACGCGCAGATCGCCCACGGGCGTCGAATAGAAAGACCTGCACTCGGCCTCTCAAGAGGTACAACGAAAAAAAAACCAACACTCGGCTGGTCTCGGGAGTTGCCGAAATGGCTTAGACTCTCCTCGGTTAAGACCAATCCCTACCCATCACCCCCTAATCTCCTCGGCACCACTCGGCTGCTCTCGGGAGTTGCCGAAATTGCTTAGACTCTCCTCGGGTAAGACCAATCCCTACCCATCACCCCCTAATCACATAGGCACCACTCGGCTGGTCTCGGGAGTTGCCGAAATGGCTTAGACTCTCCTCGGGTAAGACCCATCCCCACCCATCACCCCCTAATCACTCCCCGTGTGGGTGCGGGATAGAATACACCTACTGTATGCCCTGCCTGTCTTTAGGAGGTGACTAATAGGGCCGACATGGCCGATTAACTTGCCAGTTTTTGATTTGTTCAGACCCCCTGTGGATGGGGAGGGAAGAATTCATCCACGGTATCCCCTGCCTGTCCTAAAAGGCGACTTATAAAGGTCGATTTTGGATTTCTGGTCCCAGTTCTGGTTTGACCTATAGAAATAAACATGCATGCTGTTAGGGGAAGGGTCACCAACTTGGCCATCTGGCCAGAAAGGCTAGACGGTATTCCCCATCCCGTCAGTTGGGTGCCCCATGTACCCTTTCAGTAGTATCCGCCTTACAACGAAGATCCCTGCCTGGCCGAATACTGAGAGCTGTATAAATCACTCTGCATGCCGAGGGGAAAGTGCCTATCCGACGCACTGGGCCCCGGGCAATACCTGCTATGCCAGGTAGGTATTGCCTTGGCTGGGTGGCGCCAACAGTGATGGCCACCGTTCGGAGTGGGCAGTATTCGGGGAGGATTTCGTCCGGGATGTCTACTAAGCGCTCACGGACAACTGTACAGGGTGGCCCCCTCAAAGAGCCGTCTCTTGAAGTTGGAAACCATCCCAAGGTCTATACACCTTGAGATGAAGCATTATTGAAAAGGTTCCCGATTGACAATGCTCCTCGTTATCTGGTAGCTACCAGAACTAACGAGGATACATTTCACATGGTGAAATCTATCGTGTTCTCGGAGGAAATCGAAGATAAATTCGGTGACCTTGACGGGATCCAAAAGTTACGCAATGGTCAGCTTTTATTGAAGACCGCTGGTGGTGATCAAACCGAAAAGTTGCTGAAATGCGACCATTTCGGTAAGATCCCAGTGAAGATCGAAAAGCACTCGACGCTGAACGAGATCCGTGGAGTCATCTTCCATCGCGATCTCGTTCTGAATTCCGATGATGAACTGTTGCGTACCTTGAAGAAACGTGGGGTCACCAAAATCCAACGTATCACCAGGAAGATCGGCGATGCAAAGTTAGGCACGGGCGCCTTTATACTCCATTTCGAGGGGTCCGTTCTACCTAAGCAGGTTAAAGTGACATCCTATCGCTGCGATGACAGAGCTTACATACCACCTCCGATGCGTTACTACCTGTGTCAGAAGTTCGGGCACGTGTCTTCGCGCTGCACATCAAATGCTGTGTGCAAGGATTGCGGGATGGCTGTTCACGAAGGTGAAAAGAACACACCTCCACCTGTGTGCACTAACTGCTCAGGCTTCCACGCTCCTAAATCAAAGGATTGTCCAGAATTCATCAAGGAATACAAGATTTAGGAGCTAAAGGCACTGGAAGGACTTTCATATCACGATGCTAGAATGAAGTTTCGTGAAATGAATGCTCCTCAATTTTTAGCCTCATTTGCATCTGTCTCTACTCCAGCGATAAAACCTGCAGTCATCGCACCTCAAGTGATACCTCTCAGATCAACACCAAATGCCAGTTCGGTAGCACCTAAGCACCAAGTATATCAACCGCGACTAAACCTAGGCCGAAGAAGCTCCCGGGACCTTCTTCGGCACTCAATTCTAATGCACCTCTTAAATCATCCAAACAGGCGCCATCGGAGAAGGAAACTTCTCCAAAAAGGTCAGACAAGAAACCTTCTCCGACTCGCATGGAGAAGAAGCTTTCGCAACCAGGGCTTGAGCATCTACCAGCCCGTCTAAAACGAAACAAAGTGGCGGAGAGGAGAGACAAGGTTATACGCCGTCTCTCCTGCCGTCCTGCAAACAAGGTGGCACTGTCATATACTGGCCTCCCCGCTTCCAACACCATCAGTGGAGCGGTGCCAGCAAGTGCTGCATTGTTTTGCAAGGAGGAGACGTCAAGGGGGAAGGGACCACCTATTTCCCCAAACAGACGTCAACGCCGTCTAAAGAAGAAAAATAGTCGGGACGTGCCGGGGACGGAATCGCAGTCTTCAGACCGGGAGAAAGTCCCTCGTCACCGCTCTCGCTCTTCACCAAGAGCGAGACCCGGAAAGTCCGGCGATAACCGTTCACCAACCAAGACCGGGTGGATGGAGTTTTAGCCACTGGTGGCGTCTGCACTCTCGTCCACTCTAGCCTCTTTAGTGAAGAGGTGCCGTTGCGTACTCAGCTAGAAGCTGTTGAAGTTCGTACTTCGTGGCAACAGTATGTAATGTGTACATCCCGCCCGATTCTCAACCGGATTACAACCAGCTGGTGGATCTAGTCTCTCAGATCCCCCCTCCTTTTCTCCTTCTGGGAGATGTTAATGCCCACAACAATATCTGGGGCTCCCCTAACACTAGCGGTAAAGGGAGAGATTTTGAGAGGCTAATAAGGCAGCTGGACCTGTGTTTGTTGAACACAGGGGAACCTACGCCCTTCTCTATTGCACACGGCACTTATTCAAGTGTCGATATTACCTTGTGCAGTCGTGCGCTGGTTCACCTGCTACAGTGGTGTGTACACGACGACCTTTGTAATAGTGACCATTTTCCAATTATCGTTACTCTTCCGAACCAGAGAGCCATCGAGTTACCAAGTCGATGGCTTCTCCGTCGGGCTGATTGACCAACTCTCACGAACGTGCGGTGATTGCCGAAGATACCTTTGAGAATGTCGACGATCATACCGTTCACATAACGAATTTTGGCTGCTGCTGAGGAAACAATACATTCCTCAGCCGGCACCTCACGCCGGAAGCTTGTCCCTTGGTGGACAACCGAGATTGCAGCAGCCATTAAAGATCGTCGAAGTGTTTTCAAACGCTATCGGAGGCAAAACACTATGGCCAACCTTATCACCTTCAAAGGATGCGGGCTAGAGACTGATATCTGATTCGGGAGAGTAAGAAAACGACGTGGGAAAGTATGTGACGTCTATGACGGCGCTCACTCCTACATCTCAAGTGTGGACAAAGCTTCGTCAGATCTCCGGACTCCCGACATCAATGTCGATACCCGGAGACATCATCACGGACTATCTCGCCATTACCAACAGTATTGGCTCGCACTTCTACGATGTATCCTGCTCTGGGAGTTACGATCCTACATTTCTGACTCTGAAGCGGGAGGCAGAAGCTCACCGCTTTTCCTTTGCCACTGCTGCTTCGGCGTCCTACAATGTACCATTCTCTGAATGGGAACTGCGCAGTGCGCTTGCACTGTGCAGGGATACGGCTCTTGGACCGCATAACATACATAATTAAATGTTAAAACATCTGTGCGAATCCAGTATAAAACAACTGTTGATACTCTTCAATCGTATATGGATTCAAGGGGAGTTTCCATCTCAATGGCGAGAGGGGATCGTGATACCGATTCCCAAGGCTGGAGAGGATTCCAAGTTTGTAAGCAGTTATAGGCCCATTTGTCTGACAAATGGCCTATGTAAGCTGCTGAAGAATATGGTGAACCGTCGACTGGTGTGGTTCTTGGAGAAGAGAGGTCTCCTGTCTGAGTACCAGTGTGGATTTCGCTGTTACAGGTCCACCACCGACCATCTGGTGCGACTTGAGAGCGCCATACAGGAGGCATTTCTCCGAAAGCAGCACCTAGTCAGGGTTTTCTTTGATCTCGAGAAAGCCTACGACACCACATGGCGCTACGGGATCCTTTCAACCCTTCACAAGTGGGGATTCCTTGGTAATCTACCGACTTTCATTGCGAATTTCATGACCGTTCGACTCTTGCGTGTAAGGGTCGGTAAGACATTATCGCAATACTATACTCAAGAAAATGGAATTCCTCAGGGTTCTGTGCTGAGTGTCACCTTGTTCGCGATTGCCATAAATGGCATTGTTGCCTCCGCCGGGTCGGCGGTAGTTCCATCGCTGTATGTAGACTATTTAGCTCTGCATTACAGCTATGGAAGTATGGCAGTCGAGGAACGGCAATTGCAGCTAGCTATCAACCGGGTCGACAGGTGGGCTCACGACCGGGGTTTTCGTTTTTCAGCAGCGAAAACCTCCGTCGTCCATTTTTGTCGGCTCCGGAGGCTACATTATATCCTGAACTACATCTCAGGGACGCTGCGGTGCCGTTGGTTGACACTTATCGCTTCCTGGGGCTCCATTTTGACAGAAAATTAACGTGGCAGCACCATATACGGCAACTAAAGACGACGAGTCTCTGGAAACTGAACATGCTCAAGTTTCTTAGTGGCACTACGTGGGGGGCTGACCACGGTGCTGCTACGGTTCTACCATGCCTTCGACCTGTCCCGGCTAGACTATGGTTCTGCGGCATACGGTTCAGCAAGGCCGGCAACCTTGAAAATGCTGGACAGTATCCACCATAGTGGCGTTAGGCTGGCTGCCTACCACACCAGCCCGATACCCAGCCTTCTTGCCGAATCGGGTGTTCCACCTTTAAATTATAGACGCCAACATAAGCGCTTAGCATATGCTGCCAATGTGCGTCAAATGCCGCAACAACCGAGCTATCAAGCTCCCTTCAGTACCCAAAACAACGAGGGGTACGCTAACCAGCCTCGTGCCACTCGGCCAGTTGGTATTAGACTTGATAGCTCGTGTACTGAAATAGGAGTGGCTGTAGGTTCTCTGTATGATCCGGACACCTAGCGAGGTGCCTCCGTGGCAAGTCCCGCTTCCAGAAATTCGGTTAGATCTGCACCGAGGTCATAAAGTGAACACGGATGCCTCCGTTTATTTGAGGCAGTTCCACAGCATAGTTCACCAATTTCCGGACGCTGGCATTCTCTACACGGATGGTTCGAAGGTGGACGAGAAAGTGGGTTGTGCTTACGTTATTGATAGAATGCAAATACATTTGCCATTGAAAACAAATGTTTTTAAATATCCGTATTGATGTTAGAATTAAACGTTTAAATTATACGCCAAATCAATACATAAACAAATATATATTTTATATATTAGTACATGTTTCGACCCACAGTGGGGTCATCCTCAGCCTAAAAAGAAAATCAATTAAGAATTGAAAAACTAAAATGACATATGCGCCTTAAATTTAAATTAAAATGAAAAATTAATGATAATAATTGTAAAAAATAAAATATAGTAATAAAATGGATATCCTTACAAAGTAGTATTAATTAAATAAATATAAGATTGGTCTTTTAACAATAATTTTAAAAATTAGTTAGAAATAAGAACTATTAACGGTGAGTGTAAGAATCTTAAGCTAAATTATTTTGTGTATATTTTGATAAATAATTTAAAGCTATTCTAAATTATTTTGTGTATATTTTGATAAATAATTTAAAGCTATGGAGCACTGCAGTTTGCACTACAGGATGCACGAATCCACTTTCTCGTGTGTACCGACTCTTTGAGTTCGTTGCAGTCAATTGCTACATGTTTCCCTCAACACCCCCTAGTGCAGCGAATCCACGACCTACTAGCCGGGCTGTGCCACGCTAACACTCGAATAACTTTCTGTAGCTTCCAAGCCACATGGGAATAGCGGGAAATGAGATAGCGGATCAAGCTGCAAACGAGGTGGTATCACTACCACCTCGACCAATGGAGGTACGCGCTAGAGATATTCGCTCTCAGTTACGCCTACAAGTTCTGGCTTTTTGGGAGAGTCAGTGGCTAGCTGACCCACTGCCCAGTAAACTGAGAGCGATCAAGGGAACTACTCGCGTGTGGCGGAGCTCTTTCCGGTCACGGAGAGAGTCCGTCATTTTGTGTGTGCTAAGGATAGGCCATACAAGATCCACCCACTCGAATCCACTTTATCCTGTTTATCCGTTTTCACCGTGGCCCACATTTTAACCGAGTGTGTGGATCTTGCTGACTTACGAAGAGACCTTGGTTTGCAGATGACACTCAATCTTATATTAGCCGATGACGCGGTGGCTGCTGTTAGCGTTATCCGCTTTATAAGTGAGAGTGGGTTAGGGCCAGCAATCTCCAGTGTAAATTGACTCAACGACTTGTTGGTTTTTGAATGATAAATGTTTGGTTATCCGTAATTTTCGTTTATTTATATAATTTTTATTTGTATTCAATTTTTTCTTTCTGTTTTATTAATTTTTGGTCTTTTTAAATTCAATTGTCGACCTCAAAAATTTAAACGCAATTCCAAATTTGTATTCTTTAATCTGTGTTAAGAGGGGCAGATGACCTCTTAGTTCCGCCCCTTAAAACAACAATAACTAACTAACTAACTAACTAACTCACCCCTAATCACCTCGGCACCGCTCGGTTGGTCTCGGGAGTTGCTGAAATGGCTTAGACTCTCCTGGGGTAAGACCCATCCCTACCCATCACCCCCTAATCACCTCGGCACCACTCGGTTGGTCTCGGGAGTTGCTGAAATGGCTTAGACTCTCCTGGGGTAAGACCCATCCCTACCCATCACCCCCTAATCACCTCGGCACCACTCGGTTGGTCTCGGGAGTTGCTGAAATGGCTTAGACTCTCCTGGGGTAAGACCCATCCCTACCCATCACCCCCCTAATCACCTCGGCACCACTCGGTTGGTCTCGGGAGTTGCTGAAATGGCTTAGACTCTCCTGGGGTAAGACCCATCCCTAGCCATCACCCCCTAATCACCTCGGCACCACTCGGTTGGTCTCGGGAGTTGCTGAAATGGCTTATAGACTCTCCTGGGGTAAGACCCATCCCTACCCATCACCCCCTAATCACCTCGGCACCACTCGGCTGGACTCGGGAGTTGCCGCAATGGATTAGACTCTGTTCGGATAAGATCAATCCCTACCCCACACCATCCCTACCCATCACCCCCTAATCACCTCGGCACCACTCGGCTGGACTCGGGAGTTGCCGCAATGGCTTAGACTCTGTTCTGATAAGATCAATCCCTACCCCACACCATCCCTACCCATCACCCACTAATCACTTCGGCACCACTCGGCTGGACTCAGGAGTTGCCGCAATGGATTAGACTCTGTTCGGATAAGATCTATCCCTACCCCACACCATCCCTACCCATCACCCCCTAATCACCTCGGCACCACTCGGCTGGTCTCGGGAGTTACCGCAATGGCTTGGACTCTGTTTGGATAAGATCAATCCCTACCCCACACCATCCCTACCCATCACCCACTAATCACTTCGGCACCACTCGGCTGCACTCGGGAGTTGCCGCAATGGCTTAGACTCTGTTCGGATAAGATCAATCCCTACCCCACACCATCCCTACCCATCACCCCCTAATCACCTCGGCACCACTCGGCTGGACTCGGGAGTTGCCGCAATGGCTTAGACTCTGTTCGGATAAGATCAATCCCTACCCCACACCATCCCTACCCATCACCCACTAATCACTTCGGCACCACTCGGCTGGACTCAGGAGTTGCCGCAATGGATTAGACTCTGTTCGGATAATATCTATCCCTACCCCACACCATCCCTACCCATCACCCCCTAATCATTCGGCACCACTCGGCTGGTCTCGGGAGTTGCCGCAATGGCTTGGACTCTGTTCGGATAAGATCAATCCCTACCCCACACCATCCCTACCCATCACCCACTAATCACTTCGGCACCACTCGGCTGGACTCGGAAGTTGCCGCAATGGCTTAGACTCTGTTCGGATAAGATCAATCCCTACCCCACACCATCCCTACCCATCATCCCCTAATCACTTCGGCACCACTCAGCTAGTCTCGGGAGTTGCCGAAATGGCTTAGACTCCCCTTAGGTAAGACCAATCCCTACCCATCACCCCCTAATCACCTTGGCACCATTCGGCTGGTCTCGGGAGTTGCCGAAATGGCTTTGGCTCTGCTTGGGTAAAACCAATCCCCACACATCACCCCCTAATCACCTCGGCACCACTCGGTTGGTCTCGAGAGTTGCCGAAATGGCTTAGTCTCTGCTTGGGTAAAACCAATCCCTACCCATCACCCCCTAATCACCTCGGCACCACTCGGCTGGTCTCGGGAGTTGCCGAAATGGCTTTGGCTCTCCTAACTCCTCATACAACCCTAGATATTAATAACCCCCATCACATACCAGTTCGATTGACTGTTCGTTTTCAAAGAGCCCTAATTCTCCCACTTTACCATGCATTTCCATTTATCTAAATTTCACTAATCACTAAAATGTGCAATCCCGATTATCTCAGATAACTCTACATACCACCATGGATAATAATAACACCCCATTGAATACCATTGTTCTGTCAGACGGCGTGCAACTCCATCCCCTCATAGGACCGAGGCTTGCTCAAATACTAGTGAAGCCCGTCAGTTTACCCGCCCCAGCACTAGATAGTCACTAATATTACAAAACTAATTTTGATCTGAGGTATGCAACGGGGTACCCTCAGCATCGTGAGTCAAAACTGGGAAGATTCCCACCTCAGCCATCTTGAAAGTGGTCTGCACAATCTTAATTGCCTCACACCTCACACTCCTAATCCAATCGAAACACCCAAGTACACAGGGTTGAATGAGCACGATAGCACAATATGCCCAGGTGGTGTTCTTTCATCCTCTTAATCCTGACGCTCAGTCCAGCCCAACTAGTAAACTTAATAAGCTTCCTTTCTCTTGACAACAGATGCCTCTCATCTGTGGCTGTATAACTTTTGTTTCGGAGAGAGAAACATCTATTGAGCGAGAAACAATCAATTGCATGCTGTACCTAACGCACTCAAACACCCACACACTAGTACACACACCACAGAAACAAGGGTTATCATTAAAGATTGCAATACACATACTCACCCAATTGGATTGGATACATGGCATAAAACTCCTTAGAACCACTGACGGTAAGATACTAACAGAGCTCCATGACATCCTGATTAACATTTGTTCAGAGCTTGGGCCAGACAAAGATCTTATCATAGTAGGGGATTTAAACTTGCCAAGTGGCGATTGGGCAAGTGATCAAATGCTAGGGGGAGGGAACAACGAATAGCGAACTCGTTGATGCAGGAGTAGTGGAAAGACCCACCAGGGATAGAAATGTATTAGATGCATTAGCCTGTACGTAATTTGATCAGTGTTGAAAATATTTCGGGAATTAGTGACCATCAGGCTGTCGAAATGTTACTGGTACGCGGCCAAGATCTTAACAAAATGTATGTTTGGAAATACAATAAGGCGGACACTTTAGGTTTTCAAAATTACTTAAAAGTAGGTTTTGCTGGATGGGCATCGACTAGTGCTAGCGTAGAAGATGTGTGGTTAAATTTCAAAAATATTATTCATACGAGTCAGTCGCTATACGTTCCAAAACAAGGAGTAAAAGGAATCCATGATTCAGAATACTACAATTCACGTGTTTGAGTTCTTGTGAAGAAAGCTGGAAAAATATACAACAGACTAAATCAAAAAGGAAATATTACAGACCATACCAACTATCAAGGAATTGAACACAGAAAAACGTAAAGCACAGGATTTTTGTAAGAAGACTATACTAAAACCGGGAAATAAAAATACTTTTCATAGTTATCTTAGGAGGCGGAAAAGGTTAAGTCTCGGAGGGACTCACAAGGAGATCTTGTCACAGGAAACCCACAAAAATCTGAAGTGCTCAATGAGTGGTATAGTACCGTTTTTACAGAGAAAGGTACCATGCCCGTTTCTTCAAAATTCAGGGAAAATATATTTAAACCATTCACTCTTCATAACAGGGAGGTTAGGAAAATCCGAAGAAAATCAAGAAATTCAAATCTGTAGGACGCAATGAGGTGTTGGGTGACATTGTCAAGATTGGTGGAGAACATATCATTTCCTACCTTGGGGTATTGTTCACCGTCTCTCTGAACAACGGGCCTGTCCCGTTCGACTGGAAGAAAGCTATTGTAGCTCCAATCTATAAAGGAGGGGACAGAACCATGCCGGGTAACTATAGACCAGTGAGTCTGACAGCAGTAGTTATAATTCCAGTTTATATACGGGAAGTTTGGGAGAAAAATAACTGGTTGTGTGATAGACAACACGGATTCAGGAAGAGATATCGATGAGAATCACAGGTGATGGGGATAAAAGAAGTAATGGACAGTGAGGCATGACCTCCTGTTACATAAGCTTGCAAAATTGTGTCTTTATAAAAGAGTGGTATTCTGGATCGGGGATTTTCTCCATAACATAACCCAGACAGTCAAAGTGGGAGGGAGTATTTTTGAAAGAGACACAATTCTCCTCAGGAATTCCACAAGGACGTTTAGTTGGACTATTGTTGTTTTTTCAATATATAAACGACCTGACAGAATATGCTCAATCGGACTATTCACTGACGACTGTGTAACATATAGAAAGGTCATCAAGACTTGGAACGTATAGAATGCTGAGTTGCAGGTGCCTGTCCTTCACTAACAGCAGAAAAGAGATAATATTTGATTAGTAAACTCAACTATTCCACGAGTCGAGTCATGCAGCCATAAATACAATGGGGAGAGCACGATGCTGCATGGGTCTTGTTAGTGGGAACCCTACCAATCAACTCTAACGAACAAATTGGAGGTGTTGAGAAGGAAAGCTGCGAAATTCTGCCAAACTGACAGTGTCTCTTACATGTTAAAGTCATTGCGATGGGAATCCCTCCACAACAGAAGACTCCAGGAGATGTGCGAAGCGTACACAGGTCATCCGGACTGGAATAAATTGCGAAACAGAATGCATGAGCCATGGGCAGGAGAGATCACACTTAAAAAATTAGGCCCAAATTTCAAAAAACAAATTTAGCTAAGTATTCTTTTATAAACGTGTGTATGCAAACAAGGAACGAGAAGTTTTGGAACCTTTCCCTGACAGTTTAAAAGTTTCCAACAAGAAAATGAATGTTGTGTTCAGGGAACACGGAGCAACTGTAAATATCTTGTAACCACCAGGTTTTACTTAACTGTAACAAAGGGGCAGATAACCTCGTAGTTCCGCCCCTTAAAACAACAATAACTTACTTACTTAAATGTAACAATACGTACCTATTAATAAATAAAAAAAACTTAGCTATACAGCGGGGAAACTCACATTCTCATTCATAGTGTTGGAAGTTGTTCAAATCTGAAACATAAAAACAGCTCATTAGTCTAGGCTAGTCACTACACCACACTACAAACAAACCATCCTCAAAAACTATGAGTCTCGGAGAGAAACTTGCAGTTACGTAGTTTGCTGCTGTATTTACGTAATTCAACTGGAATTAATTATGGAAATTCTTCTATATATACCGGGTAATTCAACAGCCTCGTTCCAGTGTAGTTTTACGCAACCCGGAATATTAATTCCATCCTGAAATTATCCGCCCTGTCGGTACGCTCTGACAACACAACCGGATACCTTGGTATTTACCAATTACTGGGAAGCCAGGCTCCGTTTGTCACAAGCCAGAACAAAGTAGGGTGTGGTAGAGGAGTAACACCTTGGTTCAGCTGACCGGAGTGGTAGCACCTTGTAAGAGTCCTTGCTAGGGTTGCGATGAAGTCCTCAACGGAGTACAGTGGAAGTGGTGGACTCTGGAACAGTGTAAATGGCGGAAGAGGCAACCTAGTGTTCAGGTTACTAAGAGCAAAATGTATATAGTTACCATATATCCCCTCTATCAAATGCCCACGGCTTTTTCAGAGGACGGATGAGCAGGTAGAGGTTTAGGGCACACTGTTGTCCTTGGGATGAGAAATCATTCCTGAAGGCGGATGAATTATGATAGATGAACGGCGTCAGTATGTGGAAGGCAACGGGAAACCTCCACATTAAAGATCTTCCGATATCATGGCTGCGTTCACTGTAAAATATTCCGGAGTTTCAATTCCCCCATTTGGCTCCCCTCCCCCGAAGAAAATATTAGTTCGAGAAATGAATATAGGAACATGGAATGTAAAATCAATTTATCAGTCACAGTGTGATCCAAGAGATGCAGATACTCAGAAATAATATGTTAGGGTTGAGTGAGACCCGATAGCCAGGTTTAGGGGAGATTAAGATTAATGGACAAGAACAGCAAAGATGAGGCAGGAGTGGAAAGACCTAGGGAAACTCGCATGCAGCGACCACTAAATCAATGTCTCAATTAGAAATACACCGTTCGGTGCACAAGCAGCAAAAGCGGTACATGTCCGGTGTGCAATAAAGGCAGAGTGGCGACGTCAAGAAGCACAGAGTTGTTCATACCAGAGTGAAGGAATTCGCTTGTAGCACTTGTGAGAAGTCATTTGAACGGCGAACAGAGCTCATGGAACATTTTGTCTTTCACTCAAGGGAGAGACCGCATGTATGTTTGTTGTGTCCAAATCGATTCAGCTCGCGCTCTAATTATTATTGAGGAAACATCATCGTGTTCACTTGGGGAAGAAATAACCATACTACACCACCTGTAACAAAGAATTCAAAAGGTTCGACTATCTTGCGAAACACATGTTAATGCGTTCCAGGACCACATGTGCACAACATAGTGAATGATTTGCGGGATGTTAAAGAAAGTGTATAGGTATCTGCATCCAAACCATATGATAAAACTCCACCGGTAATGTTTTGTATTGCATTTTAAAAAACTTCCATTTGAAACGGTTCAATGTAGATTTTACTGAAGAGTGAAGACTTGGCAGTTTCTGTAAATGTACAAGTGGTTTGACAGGGTAAGCTGTGTGCTTAGTGGCAATGGGAAGCTCCCAGATATTGGTTGAAGGCTATTATGAGTTTGGTAATACTAATGGATATTTGAGGCCTTGATATCGCCAGACTCAGAAATGAACGAATATGTTTCTATTTAACAGATTGTTGTAGCGAATGTTATACCAGCGAAATATAATTTACTTCATCTTTAATCAGCTACACATCTATATAGAAGGCCCAATCAGAAAGAATGACCCCGAATGCTCCTCAGGACTTGCTCACTTGATGAGTTAAAACTGAGAAATTCCCTGCAAGCAGGAGGCCAGAGCCCTTATGGGATTTGTAAGGCTATTTATTTATTTATGATTAATGAAATGAAGATGTACTTTTCAGGAAATAGTGACGGAAATCATTGGAATGGTGAAGATAAGGTCACTAGTCGAGCTGTAACTGGCGTCATTCCAATATAGGACAGAGTTCTTGCCTTACAAATTCAAACAACGAAAGCGTAAGTCAATATAATACAAGTGTACGCATCAACTACTGATAAGGGTGAAGATGAATTAGAACAGTTTTTAGTGAACTGGGACAGGCACTGAAGATGGCGAAACTCAAGACATTGTCATCATCATGGGGTATATAAACGCAAACATTGGTAAGGGTAAAGAATCGGACTTTATTGGAGAATTTGGATTATGAAGTAGAAATGATAAAGGGGAAAGACTGGTACAGTTTTGCCAAGATAATGAACTGGTTATTACCAATACATACTTCAAGTTACCTGCAAGAAGGTTATATACCTTGGTATATCCTGCAGATCAAAATGACACAATTGTGAGGAATTAAATAGATTATATTCTTATCAACAAACGCTACCGTAATTCGGTTCTAGCAGTAAATATTTTCCCTGGAGTAGGCATAGTATCATACCATAATCCATTGGTTGCCAAGTTTCGTGGCAAGGTCAAGAAAGTACTTAAAAGACAGCAAATGGGAAGAATGTCGACTTCTAAATTGAAGAATCTAGTTGTAAGAAACCAACTTTATGATCAAATTTATGACAAGTTGAGGAAAATACGTAATACATCGAACATTCATGTTGAAGAGAAATGGAAAAAGGTCAAGACGGTACTATTGATGACAAGTTAGTTATTGTTGTTTTAAGGGGCGGAACTACGAGGTCATCTGCCCCTCTTAACACAGATTAGCATAAAGTACCTGCTACAGCCGTCTTATTCATTACTGTACAAATACAATAGACTCTATAAATTAATGTTACCGGTAAATAAATAAAGTATATCTCTAACTATCTCTATAGCCAAACGTGTGTCTTTATCAACTAGCTAAAGTCTGTTAGTAACTATCGGCATTTATATCTCTACATTAAATATTCAGGGCGTGATGGCGCGGGGGTTAAGCTGTCGGCCTCTCACCAAGGTGAATCGGATTTGATTCCCGGTCAATGCATGTGAGAACCATGTCCTGTGGTTCGGATTCCACGTAAATAGGAGATCCCGTGGCTCATAACCGCATGATAAATGATCACTTAAAACTAAAATCTTCCTTCCATATTAAATAATCCATACTTATGGAGTAATCATCTAGCCATTGCAACTATTCCTTTCGCCATTCTTTCCACCTAAATATCGCTGCCTGGCCTCCAATACATCAGCTAATAATAATAATAATAATAATCCATCATTTACCAATAATCATTATTTTGCAACAAATCAAAAAGAAGTAATCCATCCACTGTAAAAACAGCTTCTCCGTCTAGTCACATGGCCAAAGCAAAGTACCGTCGCGAAGAAAATAAAATAACACTCTCGCATCCCGTTATGACCTATGGGAAATTTGTAAAAATATTCATGGTTCACTAACTAATAAAATAATTAATTTAAAAAAACGCCACAGGCTTGTCCTCTAGTCACGTGTCTCAACGAGGTACCATTGTGTGCAAATAAAATGGTCCGCTCGCATGTCGTTAGGTCATTTGTCCAAAATCAACAAGAATAAGTGATCCGTAACAAAAGAGAGCGTCATGGCAATTAAAACAAGTCCTAACACGTCTTTCTAAACTTAGGGGTTCCAAAGATATTAAAGGGACAAAAATCAATCACCTTTTAGTTTCGGGTATTTTGTATATGCGCATGAGCCATACGAAACGGGACTTTGCCCTGAGTCATATGACACCTCAAACGTCCGGATCCGATTATTGGTTCAAGAGAAATCGGGTTGCCTATCGCCAGGGACCCACCGCCAATCGCGTGCGTGCCGCGACCATGACACCCGGTATTAGACCACTACTCAGGTTCTCAACGTTTAGTGAATAAATCTCACTTCGGTGACAAATCAGAATTAATTGCAAAGCTGCGCAACATCTTAATACAATAATTACATAGGAAGCCATACGAGAATCGAAAACATCACAACATTTCTTAGATATCAAATTAACCAGTGATGGACGAAGCAAAGAGAATATTAGAAGTAGGTTGGCTCAGGCAAGGAAAGCATTTCTACAGAAAAGGAATCTGTTGACTTCGAATATTGATTTTGGAATTAGGAAGTCATTTTTGAAAGCCTTTGTGTGGAGCGTGGCACTCTATGGAAGTGTAACTTGGTCTGTTGGAGCAGCAGAAAAGAGGAGAATCGTTTGAAATGTGGTGTTACAGGAGAATGAATATCAGATGGGTAAATAGAGTAACAAATGAAGTGGTATTAAAACGATTGGGAGAGGAGAGATGTTTGAGGTGACTCGTTGGGTCCTGTTGAATTCTGCGATCATGGCACCTTGTGTACGTTATGACAGGAGAACTACCGTTCATGGAGGAACTAAGACTGCAGAGGCTCCTGCCATCAACACAGGGATTTGAGGAATTTTTACGCATAATGACCGCAAAGAGAAACGACATTTGGGATGACTTTTACACGACAGACGCTATGACTTCACAGGACTGGATGCAAGGATCCTACGAACTGCGACATCTGGTGACAAGACTATCAGTACATCGTTTTCACCATAAAATATGCAGGAACAAAAATTACAATCACCCAGAAGAGAAGTGTCAGTGTATCTTATGTGACAAAAAGTGTGACAGATATTACGTCATGGCCATTGGCTGCAATACTTCATTAATAATAATAAAAAATCGCAGAGATGATCTGTGAACATCTTACCAATATTCGAAAACTTCGTTCACAAAATAGTCGCTATGGTTATCTTCATATTATCGAACGTAATTGTTGGAGTAATTGATTGTAGAAACATTGACTACAATGGGGAGAGACACTTGTTTATTCCACTCCTACCAGCAGTAGTAAAAGTGTAATCGCAATCCAAGATGGTGGCCGTGTATTTCTGCCATTTTCCCCCTCCCCTTGCCGCCATGTTGTTTCCGCTCCCTTTCATGATTTCGTTTCCGCCCACTTTCAATACCGCCATTTAGTTTGCGCAATGTTTTCATCAATTTGGTTTTATGTTCATTTCAAAATTATGACTGGAAAAGATTATGATACAGTAGATGAGTTACTGGCTGAATCAAATGATAATGCAAAGCCTTCCACCTCTTTTATTTATTTATTTATTTATTTATTTATTTAATAATTATTAGATACAACCATGAATAGGTCATTTTACACTAATATTTTAACAATTTTAAATAATATTAACAAAACAACAACAACAACAATAACAGGTAACAAATGGCAGTGATGGCAGCAAGGGACAAATCTCGGGAAAGACGTAGGGAATGATTGGGGTAGTGGGTGATTAGGAGGGTGAGGGGGTAGGGATTGAGGATGAAAGGGATCTTCTAATGTTATGTTTGAATGTTCTATAGGGAGAGAATATGTCAATATTTGGAAGGGAGTTGCTAAGGGTTGGCAGACGGTGGAAAATAGAGCGCTTCTGTACTTCAAGACGTGGGCGAGGTATGTGGTGTAAATGGTTCTGACGTGTTGAACGGGAGGGAACGTGGAGTGGGAAGTAGCTTAGTAGCATGTTACATTTTGTGTAACCATTCATAATTTTATGTAGGAAACACAGGTCAGTAAATTGTAGACGGCTTCTCAGGTCGAGTACATTGAGCTGATTTAAAATGTCGGATTTGGCAAAGTGTCTTAGTGAAGGATTGCGAGCTTTGACTATTGATATGAAGAAATTAAAGACACTGTTCAATTTAGAAATATTGGTTATTGCCGAGGCAGACCAAATTGGAGAAGAGAAATCTAGGATAGGGAGAACATATGTGGTGAAGTATAATTTAAGTGCAGTGAGGTCTTTAATTTCTGTGAATCTGTATAGAATGCCGAGACTGCGCATTGCACGAGATTTGATGTGGTCAATGTGGGGAGAGAATGTCAGTTTATCATCGTGAATAATTCCTAAATCTCTTACCTGAGAAGCCGTATCCAATTTATTTCCACAAATTTTATAGTCGGCTTGATTTCCAGATTTCAGTAGTGAAAAAGACACACTGAAGCACTTTTTGGGATTTGGAGATAACCTCCATTTGTTGAACCAGTCAGTACATGCATTCACTGCTTCCTGGAGCTCAGTGCGGTCGTCAGAACTGGAAATTTTTCTGAATATCTTGAGGTCATCAGCGTACAGAAGAATGGAACACGGAGAATTTTGCACACATGTGTTTATATCGTCCATATACAGCACGAAGAGAAGGGGTCCCAGGATACTGCCCTGAGTTACTCCTGATAAGACTGGGAGCCAGGACGATACAGATCCTTATCAGGCCCTCACAAAAAATATGCTACAGCTGCCGACAGTAGCTTCTATCTGTGACAGAACTGGGGTTAGGCCTCCGACGACTTTTGAAGGCAAGGTCAGAAGAGAAGAATGAGGTACGGAAGTTAGTGAGACCTAAAATAAACTTCAAAGCTGAAGATTACCGTACATCGACATGATCAATTGGGCTCATGTAACAATCACAGACCCACCCATTTTCCACGTTTTTCCTGTCATATACAAGCAGTGGAAAGACTAATCAAGCTTGTAACAGAATCATCACTCTTGTGTTTGTGGTCTACAAAAAAGAAATGGATTTGCCAAAGCCAGAATCGCTTCACACAAGATGAAGCCAAAATTTGAAACAAAGAAACACTTTACCTAAAATGTATTTGAGAACATTGAATATTGATTTAGCTTCGTTATAATGTTTTATTTGTCTATTATTTGCATTTTATGAATAAATGTGTGTTCTTATCTCAATGGTTATTGCTTTATTGCTTAGGGACCTTTTCTACTCTCTGATTTAGTTCAATATTATCACTGTGTTATAAAAAAGAAAGGAGACACTCTAAGTACCTTAAACAAGTTTTAGTCAAAGAAAAATCATTACAATATCATATCTACGTCTATCTTACTACGACAAAGCCAAAAAAGTACATTTTTTTAAAGAAAAACCTGTATTTATTCATGTTTTAATACCTACTAAGTGGGCCTATAAAATGATGATGGACAACGAATTTTATTTTTTGCATTAGTTTAGGCGTAGTTTTAATGAAATTTAAATAATAAACATAAAAAAACATCAATAAAGTAAAAAATAACATTCTAGAAAATTTGAAAATGTAAAGACAAAAGATTATGTTCAAGGCTTTTGCGGCACCTCAAGATATGGTTCTATCACAATAAAACTTTGTAGAATAACTCCTTACATAAAAAGACAAATTTCAATCACTATTAGAATGGGTAATACAGAAAACTATTTTTTGCCCTATACCAACGTTCCACCCTACTGGACATGGTTGCAGTAATTATTCCAGGTACAAGTGGGGCTGGATCTGCTTACCAATGTGTGAGTGTAACCTGGAAGAACAGACGATCGAACATCTGGTCCAACGCTGTCTTCTTTATTCATACCCTGGCATTCCTGACGATTTGTTCGCTCTCACACCCGACTTAACTGAATGGTTGAGAAGGATGGACTTTAAAGTTTGAATATAGCTTGTTATGTATAATTGTATATTGTATAAATTACCATACGATTAAATAAATAAATCTCCTTGACCTAAAGTAGGCCTAAACAAAACAAGTTTTTAAAATTAAAACAATTAAAGTTAAAAAGTTTTAATAGAATTATAATTAAAAATAAATAAGCTCATAAAAATTTAAATTATAATACATTTATAATCTTAATGTTTAGAACATTAAAATGTTAAAGAAAAAATGTAATTAATAATTAATAGTAGGGTGAAACAATTTGCATCAAACCAGTCAAAAGACTGACGACTCAGGCAACACAACAACAGTTAATGATAATAATAATAATAATATCGTATGGCCTCGGGTGCTGGGTGCAAGCTTTGTTAATTGACGCTTGCATGTCGAATTTTGCTGTTCCTTGGAGCGCTACGAAAGTCAAGGAGGTTAGGTATATAAGCTCCTTGACACTATAGCGCCTTCTAGGAAAGAAATAAGGAACTTTGTGTTGATGAAAAATCCAGAGATTTATTTTGCCATGATGAACACGGCCTACTGAATTCAAATGGGTTCTTTAACATGCCAACATCGTATAACATGCGTATCGTGATCATTGTCGCCTTTCAAAATGCACTTACCACGGCCAGGAGCGAACCTGCAAGCTTGGGGTTGGCAGTCCGACACGATAACCACTCACCCACCGTGGCAAGCAATTAACAAGTTAAAGAGATGATAATAAAATTAAAATTAAAAATAAGTAAGCTTATAAAAAATAAAATCCTACTAGTTGATACCCGTCAAAATATGACGGTCATTGGGAAAATATTTACTGAAGGATTCTCTTATACAGTAGGCCTAGGCCTATACAGTAGGCCTTTTGGACACTGTTGCAACTTTTAAGGGCGTCGAAAGATAGACTTCGCAACATATAACTGGCCATGACTGAAGCCTTGATGAGGCAAATAGAGACCTACACGTTCCAGAGTTTCCCCTTGTGCTGTATTGATTGTGATCAAGTACGCCAACGAATTGGAAATTGGAAAATTGAAGTGTTATATCGGAAGATGTTAAGAGCCGGCCGGAGTTGGGACGGCCGGCCGCCAGGTCAGCTCTTGTTGTAGCATGGGTCAAAAGTTTGTGAAACGATTTATAAAGAAACGGGACAAGGTAAAATTATTTTGTTTCTAATGCGTACTGTAGTATTTTATACACTTTTCATCAGTGCAAAAGCATATCGAACATGAATACAAAGATAGTTATAAAAAGTGTAGTTAAAACCACAATTCTCCATATAAAAAAGAGTTCTGAACTGCGTTTTTCCTAAACTCTACTATGTCTTCAGATGATGTTGAAAACAGAAACAAATTCCACTGCAAGACAGCTTATAGTTTTCTCTAGAACGCTACTGAAACATATTTTAAAATTAAGAACTCTGTATTAATCGTGATTTTTAAAAAGATAAGCATATAGACTCGTTAATGCTAGCCAATGTTGAGTCAGGACCTTCTATACTAGCGGACCTGACACTGCAATCCAAGATGGCCGCCGTAGTTGGTGATCGGTCATCAAACGCATGACGTGTGTCAGAATCCAACACAACACAAAATAACATCATGACGTGATTTTGTCTGCTGTTAATTCGTTTTATGGGCTTGGGACATCTTGGTCATCAGCCCCGTGCAGTTGGGTGTGGGTTGAGTTCCTCCGATTACGTGATGAATGTAGTAGTGTGTGTAGCTGTATAAGGGACAGGCATGGGGAGGTACCCCAGGAGTTGAAATACCGGATTTCCATCAGAAAATGAATCAAATAAAATAATGTTGAAGCCCACAGGAGAGATCTGCAGAATATCTTGGCTGAGTGGACATGGAAAGTTGTAACTGTTCCTGTAGGAATTTCAATTTCTTTTTAGTACATATTATTCTTAAAAATAAATGTGACCAACCAGGTGGTGTAGTTCTTGGTTGTCACTTCTGAGATCCATGTTTGATTCCTGACTGTCAAGAAATCTAATTCTAGTTTGAGGGTAAGAGGGCTAGTGAGGTAAACCGGGAAATGTTGGGTTCGATTCTCCCCTTAGCCACCCAGCAAGTGGTTTACCATGGGTTTCCACACACACTGAAGGTAAATGTCTAGTTAATTCCTATCATAAGGTCACGACTGCCTCCTGTATATCCATAAATAAATAGGCTAGTCCTATTCATTCCTATGGCACTCTGTAAAATACAAAATATAGGCTACCTGTAGACAATGAAGGCCTATTTTATAAACATCTGAGAATATAAATTAACACTACATACAAAAATTTTCCTCCATACAAATGCTTAAACATGTAAGCTACGGTAGTCATATTCAAATAATTAAATATCACACTGCCGAATGAATCGATACAAAATATACTGGTACCAGTAGACAAAAAGGCATATTGTATGCTCATCTAACACAAAAATAATAATTAAGCCTACTGTACATGATACAAGAACTAACTTCTATGTGAATTCATAAACATGTATGCTAGTTCTATTCATAAAATTAAATTAAAATATATCATATACCAGTAGACAACAAAGGTCTATGACGCTCATCTGAGAAAAGGAAATTGTAGTAGCCTACATACAAGAAATGCGTAATTTCCATGTAAATCCATAAACATGAAGGCTAGTCCTATTTATGAGATCAAATGGCAGTGTACCAACTAAAAATGTTATACAAAATACACTGGATAGTAAGTTAATTGATTCAACTTACATTTGAAGAACAAACAATTACCATAAACCTACAGTAGAGAAATATATGCACATGAAATAATTCATCAATTTGTTGGTTTAGACATAAAACCTACTTATTTAATGTGGAAGCCTTGCGAATAAACTTTCCCTTCAAATTAAGTCTTTCAGCCTTTGCAGTAATTATTGAGAAAAATGTTACTCAACACCTTACTGCATTTAACTGCCAATTTTCTCATAGACATTCCACATTCACAGACAACATCGAAGTCTGTAAAGTACAGTTCAAAGTGAACCACTGCTAACTGCATGACAAGTTCCCTTTGGCGTTTAACCAACAGTAGGAAGTATTTCTCATAAGGTTCACTGACTAAAATACAAAAGATCTTATAGAGAATTGTACACAAAGTCACCACAATGTCTGAGGGACACTTCAGACCACCACGATTGAGAGCATCAAAGTAAGAGAACTTGTCTTGGCATTCTATTAACAAGTCCCTGTCTGCCATGAGCACTGATACACAGGTTTCACACTTTTTTTGTTCATCCACAGCACATTTAGAACACTATGTGCGACATATCCACCGATACAAATCATCACTCGTTCACTGCTTTCATCAACCCTGACTGACTCAATGCATTGCAGTACTGTATCAAATTTGTCCATGCTAATGTCAGGTACAATTTCATCATCAGAAGCACAAGTACTGTAGTCTGAACAAGATTCAACAAAAGATGTTATGGAAAATTCGCCAAGAGAGGCTGATTTCATATTCAATACACTACATATCTTTAATTTTCTTTCAGATTCTAAGATCTGTTCTACTGAGACATTGTAGTTACCACCACTCATCTGGCGGTACTGACCGAATCGACCTTCAAGCTTGTCAGTTTGAAACTTTCCCAATAATATATATTTCCATATCAGGGTATGGAAAATATATGTACACATTTGTACAATACAATCAATGGTGTGAGTCAAAGCTGTGTGAGTCATTTGCCAACTTTCCATTAATTGCTGAAGCATGCCAGACCTTCAAAAAAATTGAAAATTCTTCTAAAAATTTTAACTTCTTATCTTCAGGTCCAGTAACAGGAACACAATCTTCATCCCTGAGATGCTTTTCTTTTAGTGGATTCTTTACATTAATGATCTTCCACCATCGAATTATACGTTTGAGAATCATTATCGTACCTTCTGAGCAACCACCTCCATTTTCTTTCTTTCTAGCGCTACAACATTCCTTTCATCGAAAACTTTTAGGACTAAAGGCACAGTCTGCTTTTCAAAGGAAGTGGGGAACAGGGCTTTTCTTGTGATTGCAGGAGCTTCTTTAAGAAGAGATTTCTTCTCTGATTCATACAAGTTTATCAGGTCCTGAAATCTTGCTTCTTGGGTGTAATACACACATGTTGCTGAACATTCATCACCTGGTTGACTTTGCAATTGAGCTTGAACTGCTGACAGCTGATCACCAATGTCTGGAATGTTAAGAACCTGGTCTTGGGAATTCAGCCAATTATTGCGAATGCATTTGAGTAGGTGGACAGAGTCAAACAGCAAAAATAAGTTCCTGTCATTGTTGGCTGGATTCTTTATACTGGTTTTCAAAGAACCTCCACTTATGTGCTGAAACATGCCAGTCATTTTATACAGCATGCCACTGTTTAAGTTCTTCACAGGAAATAGAGCAACAACATCTGAAAATCTACACAAAGGTGACGTTATCATGAATGTCTGTATTGTAGTCACACAATGAATTACATTTGGTCTGTTCAAAGCAACTCCTTCAATTTTTCCTCCCTTGTAACTTAGTTTAGGGGCAACATGAATCTCATCTAACAAGATATACACAACTTTTTCATGGTCACTCAGAAGCTTGCATTTCTCCCGTAAGTATGATTCCTGTGAAACGCTGATCCCTGCACAGTTTGTTCCCATTTTACACAACAGTCTTCTTAAATAAGATGGATGAGGTACTGCTAACACTTGGCTGGAGTGAACAAAATGATAAGCTCCAGGAAAAGAATAAAATAATGTTGAAGCCCACAGGAGAGTATCTGCAGAATATCTTGACTGAGTGGACAGGGAAAGTTGAAACTATTCCTGTAGGAATTTCAATTTCTTTTTAGTGGTAATGTCGAAGTTGTCAATATTAACACGTAGGAACCAACCAAGTAAGAGATTAAGTTTCTGTTTACCATCTAAATCTTCTAGCTGGAAACCTGCTAGGTGACTCAGTAGACAATCAAACTTGATCCATTTATCACAAAGCAACTTATCGCCAAGACACCACTGAAACTGACTGCTGGGGAGATGCAAATTGTTGTGGAAAACTTCCACAGAAAAGGATGGTGAAATTCTGATGGAGGTATTAATTTTAGGTGCTTCATTGGGGCTGTCATCAATTTTACACAGCAAAACATGCCTATCTTTGGTAAATAATGTGAAAGGCCCCACATATCTAGTGCCTACTTCATTTATAAATTCTTCATACCTTAATATTTTATCTCTTTCAGTCCACTCACTATACTGTTGCTCAACACGGGCAAGAACTTGCTTCATGCGTTCCTTTGATGGCTGGTTTTCAAAGATGGTAGGATATGCACCTTCTTGTAGTTTTGTTCTTTTTCTAGGTACAGTTACAACTGAGCCATCTGCACAAGGGAATTTGTCTTCTGTAATAACTAATTCAGGGACAAAATGTTTGACACAAACAGCTGAATTAGATGTCGGAGAAAAAGCATCACGATGAATGCTTCTTGTCCATTTATCGCTAAGTTCTTTTTCTTTGGGAAATTGGAAAGTAGGCACTAATGGTTTATCTTTGTGATAATTGGATTTGCATCCAGGCACACAACAGTTCCGAGGCATATCTCCACGGGTAAGCCCAAAAAACAGGAATCCACACCAAGTACGTGATAAGATCCTTGAACTGGCAGGCTTAAAACTGGATTAGTGGACACTGCATCCAATTTAAAAAGCAGGTTATGTTTCTTCGTAGTCAATTTTCAGATCTTCTCAGACCTAAAAATGGAATACGTTAATTATTATTATGCTTGCTCATAATGGATTACCATTACTAATAATTTATAAACCCTAAACAGAATAATAAATAGACCAACTTACCCACTAGTAGAATTGATGGAATCAGAAGGTACCGGTATCTCGAGTTTATGAAACACTATGATAATGCAGGCATTTATTTACACGAAAGCAATAACCACTAAGCACAGCAAATCAAGTGAGACGATTGCTAAGCGATATAGGGATTATTCACACCACTAGGCTATCACAACACTATCACATCGTAAACAAAACCACACATCATTATAAACAAAACAACAACCAACAACGTCAGCCATCTTGCATCTTACCCGCCGCCAGTGTCAGGTCCGGTAGTATAGAAGGTCCTGGTTGAGTGCTGGTAGATCATCCGGATTCCGTCAGATGTCGCGTCGCCAGGTCCTGTCCTTGAAACAGGATTAAGACAGGGACAGAGACAGTTTATCTCAGGCCAGCTCAGGCTTTCCCTCGTGCAGGGGAGTGGGTACATCACCATACGCCTCTCTTTTACAACGAGCAGCGGACAAGCTCATTCCACGACGGTATTGCTATTGTCTTAGAAGGTGCAATATAGTACAGGACAGCTGCACAGAAAAAAAAAACCTTTTGTTCCAAAAACTGTGCTATGGTTGGCTTTTTGTAAATCGTTAGAAAATCTCAAAAAAATAAGCTCAACTCTGAATTGTAGAATAATTTGCACGATCATTTTGTCGGAAAACTCAAAAACACATTGAAAAGCGTTTTCCTCTGAATCGACGTATTTTAAAGAAAAGTTTTTTAAACAAAAAATGTAGAGGACATTGTCACTTACAATTCGTCTCATTGAGGTCATGTCATACGTTTTGAAATGCAGAAACTAGGTGGCGCCAAAGTTTCCAAAAAAGTGTTTTTTCACTTTTTGTCCTAGAAAAAATGTTTTGTTCACAAAAGAGAGAATCAGAAATTTGTTCCTCTCAAAATTGTCTACAACAATTATTGAAACATTTTTTTCTTCCGCCTTACCATTCCAAAGTTATAGTCTGCCGAAGTGTGAAAATTGTACTATTCAGATGGCGCAAAGGTTAATATGTGTACAGATATGATTGTTTGAGCTAATTAACAAACACAGCCCGCGTCCTGTTTGACCGAGCCTTAGGCAGCTGTCCGACACTGGTCCCTGTTTAAATTATGCCCACCGCTCTCTCCGCAGTAACAATAGTAGCCTTCACTACGCAGCGTTGCATTTGCTGCGCTATAACTTTGGAACGGTAAGTCGGAGGAAACAAACGTTTAAATAAATATTGCAGACAATTTTGAGAGGAACAAATTTCTGATTCAATCTTTTGTGAAAAGAAAAAAATACAACAATTTTTTCTAGGACAAAAAGTGAAAAAAAAAAAAAAATGGAAACTTTGGCGCCACCTAGCTTCAGCATTTAAAAACGTATGACATGACCTCAATGAGACGAAATGTCCTTCACATTTTTTGTTTAAAATATTTTCTTTAAAATACGTCGATTCAGAGAAAAACGCTTTTCAATGTTTTTTTTTTAGTTTTCCGACAAAATGATCGTGCAAATTATTCTAAAATTTAGAGTTAAGCTTTTTTGTGCTTTTCTAACTATTTACAAAAAGCCAACCATAGCACAGATTTTGGAACAAAACCATTCCAGCTGTACTGTACTAATATAATTTTAATGTACACGTTATACCTTTTACCGTTCAACATGTTATAACAGTACAGTGACTTAAAAAAATAGAAACACTGTGTAATGTGCCCGGTTGGACTTATTGGTGAATACGGTGTTAGGTAGATTTCATTAGAAAGCTAACTATTGCAATTGATGTTTCGACTCCCGGAAAATTTTGACATATCTTCGCGTTTCACATCCCCCAGACCCCAAAACCACCGTCAGTTCAAAAGTTGATATATAATTTATATATATATATATCAGCTTATTGTGGACACGATAACTGCCGTAATTTTGCACCAATCACTTTGAATATTTTCCGTAATATGTACCCCTTTAGAATCTCGGTCGAGTTCGTTAACGGGCAAAATCGGTCGGAGGGGCGAAAATGGGGGGCTTTTTTTCGAAAAAGTGAAATATCGCCATAACTCTCTTAATACGTGAAATATCGAATCCATTAAAAGTTCATACTATGTGTCGGATAAGGGCCAAAAATGTATGTTTAAAAAGTTTTTTGATAGCACCAACCATTTACCAAACGGGTGGGAAAAAGTGGGTTTTTCGGGAAACATTAATCATATCTCTCTTAATAGGCACACTATCAAAACCGTACAAAATGGAGAATGTTCCCCTAATAATTACCTAAAACTTTTTTTGAAAGAATTTTTGATATGACCCACCATTACGCCAAGGGATGAGAAAAATGATTTCGGAATTATAAGAAAATGCCAAGAGCCATCAGAGATTACCATGACAACGCTTCTAGATTGATAAGGAATGAGCTATCAGAGGTTGCCATGACAACGCCATTGCACGAGATCTCATTCTGTTTTCCATCTGACTCTGTGGAAGCGGCTTAGGTGACGTAACTGGTAGCATGCTGAACTTCTATGCCCAAGGTCGCGGGTTCAAAGTTGGCCGAAATCATCGGATTTTCTAAGAGTGCTAAAAATCCCTCAGTATGCTTTCCTTCGGAGGGTAAGTTCCAACGTTGCTGGTTGTGGTGGCGTCTAGTAGCCAAGTTCACAGCTAGGTGTCGTTGACGGTAGTGGTAGCAAAATTGCGAACTACTACTTGAAATTGACTGTCTGCAGTCCTTACCTGAATTACAGACGAATATAGCCATCACAATTAACACCGTTTATCAGACAGATTCTACACACACCTAAAGTACACGGGGTTACATGACCGCGTTGTCGCAGCCCCTAAACTGAGGAACTAACCAACATCTCTGCGGGAGATAAAATTTTGCGTGATGAAGTAACAGACTGTTAGATAGTTACACATCAGTGTCGAAACCGTGCATAAGGACAGTGTGACCACAAGTATAAAAATGGACCCAAAATGACAAGAAGGTTACCGTGCCCATAAGAAAATAAAATGTTATAAATATGCATGGAAAGACGAAAAAAATAAAGTTAACTAAGCTCCAATTGTAAAATACTTTCTCGAAATAAATGAGGTCTGGTTGGTTGGTTCCTCAGTTTAGGGGCTGCGACAACGCGGCCATGTAGCCCCGTGTACTTTGGGTGTGTGTAGAATCTGTCTGATAACCGGTGTTAATTGTGATGACTGTATTAGTGTGTGTTTCTGTTTGACAATTCATGTAAGGACTGCAGACTTTGAATTTTCAAGTAGTTCCTACTTTTGTCGCCATCGTTAACAACTACTAGTTCAGAACTTCGCTACTAGACGCCACCGCAGTCGGCTCCTGGTGACGAACGTAGGAACCTGAGCGTTGTTTACATTTTAACCTAATTTAGCCTCACACAGGTGTAATTAGTGGAAGGTTCTTTAACATGCCATAAATCTATGACATGGGACCACCGGCTTTACTTCCCCTCCGAAGGAAGGCTAAATGAGGTCTGATCGCCTACGAAAACCTGCACATTTTGCCTATTATAGCCTATCCCCTAGTTTTCCCGGTGAAATCTACCTCCGCCTTCCGGCGTGCCGAGAGGACTTTTTTTAAAATCAAATGCCCATCATACACGAACAATTTTATCCCGGAAGAGGCTATACAATTAAAGTGGGGAAAAAGGAGAAATAGGAAACTTCGACATCAAACACAATTTTTACTACCAGACTCAAGGGCAGCTTAATACTACAAGAAGACAATGTTGTGTGTTTGCAGTATGGAACCCAAAAAGAATAACAACGGAACTCATACAGAGAGATGATGAATTTTGGGAGAGTATTCTTCCCCGTTACTTGACCGGTCTTACAAACATGTCATCCTTCCCGAGATTGTGGACTCAAGACAGAGTAGATGTATGCCAATATGAAACTCGGTTAACATTATTAAACACCCTCTATTTTACTGAGTACTGGTAATGTTCCAGGCGCTGCCGGAGTGGTGTGTTTATATGCTATAGAAAGATGCACGACAATTATTACGCAGTGTGCATTCACTCCCGAAATCAATTCCTCACTTCTGTGTGGTATAGCTTTCTGAAGATTGTTAGGACTTGAGTTCAGATTGTTATATATTTCAAAATATATTATGGCCCAAATAAAGTACGTATATTAAGATCTATCCAGGCATTATTTTTAAACATAAATGGTTAATTCTAATTCATTCTCTGTTCATAACGTCTACGTATCTAGTCGGGGACTATACGATTCCGACGTTACTTCATTTCTTTGGGGAACGTAATGGTGCAGTGGTCAAGCTGCTTGGCTTTCACCAAGGTTCGATTCCCGGCGAATGAGATTTTAGAAGTGGAATATCACGTCCTGTGGTTCAGATTCCACGTAAAAATGAAGGTTTCGTAGCTCTGATCGCGAGATCAACGGCCACGTAAAACTACAAGCTTCATTCATTCTCCATGTCTATGAAATTGGTGGGGTGGGGGTGGAGTCTAGACGCGTATAGCATAATTTTTACAGCTATACTGTTTCTTGATATCCCCTTATAATACATACTGTGCTATGGATAAACCAGCTCGTGGCGCAGTGGCCAGCAATGTTGGCTGCTACCTTAGAGGTCCCGGGTTTGAATCCCGGCTTTGCCAAGAATTTAAAAGTATTGGTATGGTCTGGTGCGGGGTCTCCCAGTCACGTGATGGGTAGTTTATTGGCTGAGGAATAACCCACCCACCAAGGGAAGATGATTAAGAGAAGGAAGTAGATTTGGGATTGGAAAAGAAGGATAGAAAAATAGGAGGAGAGTCCCACAAAAGTTATTAATTTGACTTTCCATCCATTTAGAAGCGGTTGCCACCGCAAATTCGTGCTCGGATACCTAAAGTGGGTACGAACTTGGTCGAAGCTGACGGGAACCGCAGCTAAGACTTGGGCAGTTTGCCAGAGAAAGGCTTTAGTGTATTTCCTTCCAAGCACGAATAAAAGTACTATAGGGAAGGGTGATGGTCTGGCCAGACAGATAGTAAAAGCTTTATTGAGTATGAACGAGGGCATAAACCTAGGAAGAGCTAGGAAAGCCAGGATCCTGCCTAACTGTAGTATCAGAGAAATGATGAATCCAAAAACAAATATTTAATTTATTTGACAATTCCAAGAAGTTTGAGGAAATTAACAAGCATGTAATATAAATTTGGCAAACATAGTTCATTATAGAAACACTAAAGTTCATGAAAAAGAAAGTTATTGCAATTATGGAAATAACTGATTGCACTCTATAGGTGAGAGTCTATTTCTTGAAAAAGTTGTGCTTTACAATTAAATGCGCCATAGAATGTTCCAACGGGGGAAGAAAGTTCGCTATTGCAGAAATTTAAGGAAGATTCCTTATTTTAACTAGCATTTTCACAAGTGCGTGAACAATACTTGACGGCAAGACTCGCAGATAGAGTACAAGATCTCGAAGGTTCCAGAACGACCTTAGCAGAAAAATGGGGTTGAGAAAATCCAACGGAGGAACTAGCTTTATAATTATAGACAGCGGGTATTAGATAATATCCCACGTAGTGAGAGGATTTCTCATTTAAATAGCTTAAGAAAAGCTCTTTTTTAATAAGGTTGGCTTATACAACCAAAGGCTTAACATGGCAAATCCCACGAAGAATGATTTTGCCCCAAAATGAGTAATCTCACGCTGTCTATAAAATATTAGTTAAAAGCATGTAGAAGTTAAAACCATGAAGATGAGGTTAAAACTTTAAGATGGTACTTATCTTGAGTTCATGTAGAAGATGAAGTTCCCTTTGACGATGACTACTTTGCCAACATGGCGTAGAAGAGAGTTTGCCTCATGGGTTGAGGAGACTTAGCTCAAGAAGATCTTTGACTGACCGAGTCAACTGCAGATTGCGAAGTGAGAGCTGCTCAACGGAGCACGGAGGGACCAAGAAAAGGGGAAAGAGAGGGGGGTAGGAGACAAAAGGAGAACATGTAAACATTGCCAACTTTGATACAAAAAATTAATCTCTTGCTGAGCTGATCTTCTAAGAGTTGATAACAGATGATACTAGCGCAGCATGGTGAGTAAAGAAGTAGACGTAGTCCTCTTGCTCAAAGAGAAAATAGCTGGCGATGGTGACAGGATCTGGTGGCCAAATGGATAAGTAAGTCCTCTAGAACCAGGAAGAGTTGAGGAGCTTCAGAGATTCGCTGCGAGGTGACGCTAGGTGGGTCACAGAAGTTATATATCTGGAACAGACTCATACAAAATATAAGCAACCTGAACCCCTAAGAGAGAACAGAAGATCACTGTTGGTGTTTGACAAAGAGGAAGGAAGGATCATGCAAAAGCATTGAAAATTATAATCTCAGGTACCGTGTATTCAAAGAATACACCATACTGGGGGGGTCAAACACCAACAGCGAACAAGAAAAACAAGTACAGTAATAAGCAATTGCGGAAAAGTAGTCTTGTGATCTGACCATTAGTGGTCAAGACTCTGAATACCCTGACTCTCCTATCTCTTCCAGGGTAACACTCGGTCACTCTTCCAAAAGGCCAGACTAGGGGGGGTGAAACATCCCTAACTAAGACCAAGTCTCCCACTTGAATGTCGGGACTGGAAAGAAACCACTTCTGCCTCCGTTGCAAGGAAGTTAAATATTCCAAGTTCCACCTCTTCCAAAAGGAATTGCGGAGGGCTACAAGTTTACGCCAAACAATAGGTAAATCAAAATCCCTGAAAGAATTAGGAAGGGGAGGAGGGGCAGAGAGAGAAGTGCGTGTAAGGAAGCGACCAGGTGTAAGTGAAAGGAGGTCATCAGGGTCTTTGGAAAGCGGAGTTAAGGGGCGAGAGTTAACAACACCTTCAATCACAAAATAACTAGAAGCTGAGGGAAATAAAGCACTAGTAAAGATTGCGATACAATGCAAAAGGAGAATTAACAAGTTTAAACAAAGCGTATAGAAACAAGTACATCTATTCAGGACAAGAATATACCAAATAAACAAAGGAACTATGCGAGTAGAAAGCAAGAACGCCATAGGTAACAACCTAGTAGCTATAAGCAATGACCTTAAGTCATAATGAGTATCAAAGGGGTTACTCAGAAAAATACTTAAGTCAGCGAGAAACGTGACATGACAAGTATGAATACAAAAACACATCGAATGTGACGACGAGAAAAAACCAGTTTGTTCATCAATGAACATTAAGATCGCAAAATATGTAAGCAAAGTGAAATACATGAGCGCGTGAGAAATACGCAACGAAGTTTTGAAACAAGGATCGAAGCAGTTATAGAATACGAGCATGAGTAAGTGGAAGACGTAAGCAAGCGCGGCCTTGACCCACAGAGTACAGCGAGATAACGAATATAAATAGCTGAAAGAGTCCTTAAACGGAACAAGTTTATTTTGGGAAGTAGGTGAACGGCTTCTGTACTTGCAGTAGCGGCTCGCCAGACAATGGTTGGCAATCAGCCAGAGTTGAGATAAGAGAAACTTGCTTTGAACTGTGTCAAGCGTACAAGAAATAAACAGCAACTTGGCCTTCCTCAGACTTGTATACAAACAAGTTTGAAAAACAAGCAGTTCTAAGTACACAAACAACATTTGTTGAATCAGCTGTAACTTAAAGCAGATATTCAGGTTGACCGGCATGCAGTCAATCGTAACTTGGACGTGAAAAAGCAATTTAAAGCTATATGAAATAAAGTAAGAAATCAATTTCGCATAATTGAGAGGATCACGAAATCGGACAATTTTCAACAAAAAGAAGCTTAATTCTTCCGAGCAAAGAAGACAAGCTGGGACATTGAGAAGAAGGTTATGCATAAGAATAGTTATTCTAGATGTTATAGAATTCAGATTTTCAAGCGGTTTCAAAAGCGGCTTCCAATTGTGAGGAAGGAGGGAGGAGCCGGCCGTGGCCATCCTTCTACATAGCGAAAGAAGTGAAACATAGCATACAGCAAAGTGATGGTGACTGCTAGCCATGGTTTTACACAAGGGGAAGATAGTTTTCGAGGAAGAGTTTAAGCAATTAACTGCTATAAAAAATGACATAAGAAGGTAGACGAAATAACACAAAGCAAGGCGAACTTGAATGGCCATCTTGTGCGGGAAGAAGGAAAAACTATTTAAACAACTTACAGAGGTAGCGTAGTTGTTCACGATAAGACATCGTTTCGACAAGTGTTTTTCAAAAATATTGAGATCTGAAACATGAGCGTTCTCTTTTCCAGAAATGGGATTTATGTCAGCTGTAACGAAATGACATTGCGCTTTGGTTTGAACACTGGTATGTTTGATTTCACCAGTAATAACCCAACCAAAATCGGTGTCTCTGGCGACCACGGTTGAAGATAACTTGCGCGTTTGTTTGCGAAGGCACTTCCAAAAAACATTGGCACTGAAAAGTACATCAATGGGACCTTGAGCATTAAACTGAGGATCGGCTAACCTTAAGTGCGAGGGAATGTTTAAACCGGAAGTATTGATAGAGTGACTTGGAGTGTCCTTGCCAATACTGGTAAGAATGAGACAGTTTAAATTAAGATTGGTGTTTCTTTGGCAAACGTCTCTGATTTTCAATTTTGAAGACTGCAAAACTTGAGTTTTCAAATTGTCAATGCCGGTCACATTGATAGAAGTAGGCGATGACGAAAGACCTAGTTTTTTAATCAACGATTGCGAAACAAAATTGTGCGTTGAAGCGGAATCGAGAAGACCACGGGTTCGAAACCAATTTCCAAATTTATCTTGGATTTCGAATTGTACAGTGGTCAAAAGGGTTTGCGCACTGTAAGAAGTTTCGGCGTTAGAAATGCAGGAAGAAGCATTAGTTTGTTCGGAGCTGCTCTGCATGGAGCTTGAAGAGGCGGGTGCTGATGACCTCGATTTATCGTGAACGTGCAATAAAGAATGATGCGGTTTTTTACAATGGAAACAGAGATTTGATGACGTACAGTTCGAAGAAGAATGCTTAGGTGATAAGCAGTTGAAACAATGTTTGCTATTTAAGACAAACTTCCTTCGATCTTCGACAGACAATTCTTTAAAGGATTTGCACAAATACAATGTGTGAAGCTTTTTACAGAGCGTGCATTTTAATGATTTGTTAAGCGGCCTGATATGTTCTCTTGGATTATTGAAAGAAGAACGGGTTTGTTTGTTTTCGACAAATGGGGGCTGATGTCCCTTTGAAGAAGCAAGTTTTTTTTCAAAAATTTGACACTGAGGATTCGTTTCGACTTTTTCGCACTGAAATGCGAGTGCTGTAAGGAATTGACATCGACTGTTGAGAAACGAGATAAGGTGTTCGAACGAATGTTCCTTGTTGCAGGCGAGTTCGATCTCCCAGGCCTTCAGTGTCGAAAAATCGAATCTTGATGTAGCTAGGTGAATAAGTATGGTGTCCCATGTTTGGACAGGCTGCTTTAGTTGGTATAACGCTCTGACGTTTAACTGCATAGAGTCTAAGAGGTCTCTTAAGGAGGTGACGTCATTAGGTTTGACGGCTGGTAGGTTAAACAAACAACGGATGTGTCGAGCGACACTCAAACGTAAATTGCCATATCTCTCTTTAAGGAGATTAAAGGCGATGTGGTAGTTCTCTGCGCTTAAAGGCAGTGACTCCACTAAGGCTAAGGCCTCACATTCCAAAGAAGTACGGAGGAAGTAAAATTTATGTATGTCTGGGATCTCGATATTTTCATGAATTAGGGAGCAGTAAAGTTCGTAAAAAGAATACCATTCACCTTCCTTGCCTGAGAAGTGCGGTAGGCTTATCTTGGGAAGTAACGGTTTCGGTTTGTTCTTGTGAACTGAAGCGGGTGCGAACTGGGCCGGATTGATGACCCTAGTGTCCGGTTCTGAGATATTGCGGATCAATTGGTGGGCCTTTGCAATCCCTTCAAAGTACAAGGGTTCGACCTCGTCCCGATCCGATTGCAGTTCTGGGCAAGCAGATTCAATCTCGGTTTGAATTTGGTCATAATAATCATAAGACCGTTCGTACAACTTAAGGCGATGTGTCAAGATGTCTAAATCACACTCGGCGGGATTTAATTTGTTGACGAAATTTCTGAATCTGGTGAGTTGCCCTTTATAGGAAGAACGTCTAGCAATAAGAGTTTCATCTTTTTCAGTAGGAGCCATGACAAAAAGAATAAATTGAAATACAACTCACGAAACTGTAGAACCTTGAAGATGCTGTCAAGCTTGCAGCAGCAAATGGGTAGAAAGAACAGGACACACCAAAGGAGACAGGAGCGGCCTCTTTCCCGTTCACAGGCTTTGCATGACGTAGATATAGCTGAAAAATCCAAAGCAGATATTAATAATTTGCCAAGTATTGTCAAATGACACTTGACAAACAATAGAAATAAAAAATGGACTTTCCCGGGTTTCGGCACCAATTTTTGGGTAGTTTATTGGCTGAGGAATAACCCACCCACCAAGGGAAGATGATTAAGAGAAGGATGTAGATTTGGGATTGGAAAAGAAGGATAGAAAAATAGGAGGAGAGTCCCACAAAAGTTATTAATTTGACTTTCAATCCATTTAGAAGCGGTTGCCACCGCAAATTCGTGCTCGGATACCTAAAGTGGGTACGAGCTTGGTCGAAGCTGACGGGAACCGCAGCTAAGACTTGGGCAGTTTGCCAGAGAAAGGCTTTAGTGTATTTCCTTCCAAGCACGAATAAAAGTACTATAGGGAAGGGTGATGGTCTGGCCAGACAGATAGTAAAAGCTTTATTGAGTATGAACGAGGGCATAAACCTAGGAAGAGCTAGGAAAGCCAGGATCCTGCCTAACTGTAGTATCAGAGAAATGATGAATCCAAAAACAAATATTTAATTTATTTGACAATTCCAAGAAGTTTGAGGAAATTAACAAGCATGTAATATAAATTTGGCAAACATAGTTCATTATAGAAACACTAAAGTTCATGAAAAAGAAAGTTATTGCAATTATGGAAATAACTGATTGCACTATATAGGTGAGAGTCTATTTCTTGAAAAAGTTGTGCTTTACAATTAAATGCGCCATAGAATGTTCCAACGGGGGAAGAAAGTTCGCTATTGCAGAAATTTAAGGAAGATTCCTTATTTTAACTAGCATTTTCACAAGTGCGTGAACAATACTTGACGGCAAGACTCGCAGATAGAGTACAAGATCTCGAAGGTTCCAGAACGACCTTAGCAGAAAAATGGGGTTGAGAAAATCCAACGGAGGAACTAGCTTTATAATTATAGACAGCGGGTATTAGATAATATCCCACGTAGTGAGAGGATTTCTCATTTAAATAGCTTAAGAAAAGCTCTTTTTTAATAAGGTTGGCTTATACAACCAAAGGCTTAACATGGCAAATCCCACGAAGAATGATTTTGCCCCAAAATGAGTAATCTCACGCTGTCTATAAAATATTAGTTAAAAGCATGTAGAAGTTAAAACCATGAAGATGAGGTTAAAACTTTAAGATGGTACTTATCTTGAGTTCATGTAGAAGATGAAGTTCCCTTTGACGATGACTACTTTGCCAACATGGCGTAGAAGAGAGTTTGCCTCATGGGTTGAGGAGACTTAGCTCAAGAAGAGCTTTGACTGACCGAGTCAACTGCAGATTGCGAAGTGAGAGCTGCTCAACGGAGCACGGAGGGACCAAGAAAAGGGGAAAGAGAGGGGGGTAGGAGACAAAAGGAGAACATGTAAACATTGCCAACTTTGATACAAAAGATTAATCTCTTGCTGAGCTGATCTTCTAAGAGTTGATAACAGATGATACTAGCGCAGCATGGTGAGTAAAGAAGTAGACGTAGTCCTCTTGCTCAAAGAGAAAATAGCTGGCGATTGTGACAGGATCTGGTGGCCAAATGGATAAGTAAGTCCTCTAGAACCAGGAAGAGTTGAGGAGCTTCAGAGATTCGCTGCGAGGTGACGCTAGGTGGGTCACAGAAGTTATATATCTGGAACAGACTCATACAAAATATAAGCAACCTGAACCCCTAAGAGAGAACAGAAGATCACTGTTGGTGTTTGACAAAGAGGAAGGAAGGAACATGCAAAAGCATTGAAAATTATAATCTCAGGTACCGTGTATTCAAAGAATACACCACGTGATGCTAAGTGGGAGTCTGCCGGATGCTGTGGCTCATATTTATAATATTGGTTTTACGTCCCTTTTAACAACTGTGGCTTTTAGAGACGCCGGGGTGCCGGAATTTTGCTCCGAAGAGGATCTTTAACGTGCCAGTAAATCTACTGACACGTCTCCTTCGCATTTGCCCACCCTCAAATGCCAACTGACTGAGCCGGGGTTCGATCCCGCTACCTTGCACACGGCAAGCGAGAACGTTACCGCTGAGCCACGCAGCCAGTCGCTGTGGCTCAGGACGCCTGTTAGTTGTCCCTTGATACAGCCAGGAACTCTAATTGGGTATCTACTGTATATCCCTTGTGGATATGCCACTCATTGGTCTTGAGGTATATAAATAATTATTCATTATTCAGACCATTTATTGGGGGATAAAATGTGTATGACCCAAAGGCACACTTCATCTCACTAATGTCATGGTCTTGAGGTTCTTTACTTTAGGAGGCAACGCGG
Source organism: Meconema thalassinum (assembly GCA_946902985.2). NCBI lineage: Eukaryota > Metazoa > Arthropoda > Insecta > Orthoptera > Tettigoniidae > Meconema > Meconema thalassinum. The sequence goes on along the minus strand of OX336401.1, from coordinate 56,649,611 downwards.
TCAGGTTGAAGTATATTCAGGCATAATCATTGGCCGAGAGTAAGATGGATGAAAACCAGTGTGGCTTTAGACTACAACGAGGATGTCAGGATCATTTTTTTTTTTTTTTTTAGTATTCACCAAGTGATTGAGGAATACTACGAGAGGAATAGACTTTTGTGTTTTGTAGATCTAGAGAAGGCGTAAGAAAGAGTACCAAGGGAAAAGAAACTGAGGATTCTGAGGGATTATGGTATCCAGGGAAGGCTGCTACAGGCAATCAAAAGTACCGTATTTGTGTTTATAATGAAACTGCGGTGAGAGTTGATGGTATGATGAGTTCTTGGTCTTAAGTTGTTACAGGAATAGGCTGAAATCTTTCACCACTATTGGTTTTTTTTTAAATATAGGCTATACTTGTCTTTTGTAGCTTTTCAGTCGGTCAACACGATTGTTGGGCGGGGTACAAGATATAAATATGTAAAAACACTACTGGAAAAAATACATGTATTAGTTAGCCTAATTATCACAATTGCACTATACTTGTTAATTAATAGTGATGTGATAATCGTGGGAAACAGATTTTAGTTTTCTTTCCCTAGAGCAACTGAATTTGTAGTTTATACACATTTCTTGATTGTTGGTGAGGAAGAGGCAATGCGAATGGAAGAGCTGAAGCAACTCAGTCCTGATAATAATATGCTATAGCTTATCGTTGAAGTTAATCCTTTATGTTGAGAAATGTAATTTCAAAAAATAAATTCTATATTTTGTTTAAATATCTTCTTTGTTAAGAATAAAATAAAAAATAACTTTTCATGGTGACAACAACACGTAAATTTAATTCTAGGAAATCAACAGCAGTTTTTCTCCATAACACTAAGTTACAGGTATACTAGGGAGTAGGATTCCTTACGTATCTCTTCGATGTTATCGTAAACACGATGAGTTATATTTTGAAATATTTTAAAAAAAGTTGTTGAAAATGTATTTTTCAACTTTTTTCAGGAATTAGTTTAGTCTGGACGAATCTTAATCACAATTAAGGTTAGTATTGTACCCGTTCGTCCTGGGGATGCGATGACCCATCTGCTATTACATCGCATTCCTGGAGTTCCAGGACAGAGCGGAGTTAAATGAACCTCTAGTCAAATAAGGAATGTGTCGGAAATTCAGCTGAGTTATCGAAAAAGCAGTGGGTAACACGAGACAAAGTATCTCTAGGGTCGTTACGGGCTTAAGTTTAATAAAAAAAATGCAAATATAAATGGGCGCCATCATCTGAATTCCTAGCAAACCACTTCCTTTCCGGTTAAGCCTTACTCAAGACAAGGAAAGAAAAAGGAAAATCACACCATCATCAGATCACAACTAAGATAAAAACAAATTTATTTCACTTTGATAGTCAGACAGACATTTTAAATGTTCATCCTACCTGAGAGTATGGTCGAATGACAACGTTAAAATGTCATTGTCCAAAAATCGAACCATCTCTTTTCTAATCAAAAATATTTCATCCACATACAACAGAAAAAATCTCTAAAGTTCTCTTGGGTTCTCAGGATCACTGTAGCACTATGTCTTTCGTCACTGACATTTGTGAAACCTGAGACCTAATTTCTCTTTAATTTAACATCATGGATGTGGATTTGAAAAAGTTATTAATCTGTCTAAACATACACATTATAATCACATATTTTAAACATCACGTAATTTTATGGCTTGCATGGCATAATTCAAATGTTAAATACGTTAGTAAAATGCTCCTAAACATCGAATAATTAATTTACACTATTTACATTGTCATTAATAATTGCTTGTTCGTGAATTACAGAAAATCCACTGCTCATTGGTCATACTTATCATCATCATCAAAGTTAAATATATTTCACATTAATTCTCCTCTCAAAATTCAACCTATTCCTGCCAGAATCATTAACTCATCACCATTAAATCATTTAAATGAAAATTATTATCATCACTTCATTATGCTTTCTAATTATTCACACACTCTTATCTTATTAACTCTTTCAGACTAAATCGTCTTAAATCATCAATATAAATTGTTTAATTCCTCAACTCAGGTTGCAGTTTCTCAAATTATATCTCAATTAAATTTATTTAATTCCATATAAATTCATTAATCATCAGCTTCTTTAATTAATTATCACCTTCTAATTCAGTTATTCATCATCTATCCAATTATCTATTAATTTATTTAAATCAGTTTATTTATTCAATCTTTAATTCATTCATTTATTTAATTCATTGATTTATTCCAAAATTTAATTTATCAATTTATTTAAATTTTATTCTTCTGGTTATTTAGATTTTTATCATTTCATCTAGTCATTCTGATTTTTATTTCATTAGGTCAGATCATTAATATGCTTAAATTTCAGATTATTATTTCATTAATTATTATTCTCAGAAAATCTTGTATTATCAACTTTATTTATTTGTTTAATTTCCTAACAAATTGTTTAATATGGGTTATAGAATGTTGTCTTACAGTTTTATCACTTCCAAGTTATATCTCGTATTTAATTATCATGCCAAAAAATATTATTGCCTTCACGACATCACGTTGGATCTGACTGTCCACAACTACATTATACATCCTCAATTCTTCAAATATCACATTTGAATACCACAATTATTCCACAAAACTCCATAAATATTCAGCACATACAGCATGAATCTCAACAATTACGCTAGACTGGGTTCGACGACCTCATGTCTGCCTCAAAATACATTAGCAACATTGCAACTATCACTTGGCAACTTCCACAAAATGCCTATCACAAACTTTACTTAACCATGTTGCATGATCTACAAAAAAATATATAACTGGCTTCAAATTATCAACGCACACAATCTCCAATAACTGTAATTACTCTGATCACATCTAGACAACTTCTTAAACAATTAGAAAAAATATTACCTTAGTAATTCAAGATCTGCTTTCAATTAGCATAAATTCTCTTACAATTCTCATAATTCACATCACAGAAAAACACCAATGTGCTATAATTTCTCATATCAAAATCTGCAATACTGATCTGCCTTAAAATAAATCTGACCATTAATGATTCATCTTACAAGATTCAATTACTTTAACTCCTTCTCAAAGGTATCAAACACAATTATAAAAATCATCAAAAGCATCAGCTGTACCAGCTGTTAAACTGAAAGTACTCTCAAAAGAGTATAGCAACAAAATATTGGATTGGCAAACAAGAATTACAAATGTAACCCTGCTGACATTTATCTTTACTACATTTAACAAAATTTCGACTGATATGTGACTAGTAGTTCCTTGTTTGATTCTCTTACAGTCTCATGTACACTCGGATGATAAAATGAGTCCCTCAATGGCAAGTAAGATGAGTAACCACCGTACAATCGTATAAATACGAAAGACCTCGCCCCGTCGACTAACATGATAGTGCCCTGAACGATGGGTAAGATGAGTAACCACCATACAATCGTATAAATACGAAAGACCCCATCTCGAAGACTGAATGAGTGAATGTACCAGATAGGAATCAACAAGTCTCTAGTTGTCATATAAAAGCGATATTCATTCACTAAAGTGAATAACATCTTAATATCTTCAAACAATCCAATGGAAAGAATCCCTAATGATGAATAATACACACTCGCTAGTATGCAATGAACTGACGAAGTAGTTTAGATAATCAATTGCAGATCACGGGTTCGAAATACTCGTTACACAAAAAAACTATTCATGAAAACTATCCTTGCTGGAAAAATGTCTAAAAGACCAAACATCTGCTTAATAAAGCCAACCAATGGTGAGAATTTCGTATAATGATGCCTGCCATATCATATGGTCACGCCATATTCTAGCAAAATTTCGAAGCATATAAAGTCAAAGCCATGTCTAAAACAATCGTATCACTCCTATTAGAAAAATATACATGTGTGCCCAGTATTCATGAAAATAATCGTATCAGGTAGTTATAACTCTTACAGTACCTTTTCATAATCAGCTGTTATTAAATTTCAAAGATCGTCGATTTTCCCTATGTAATGAATTTCTCGAAAGATCGGCGTGAATATCATTCCAACCACGCAATGACGATTGCCTTCAAAATCCCAAATGAATCAGCTGGTAGACCTCCTCCTCGTCAGGAATCGAATCCATCGCTCCGTGGTGCCATCGCGTCTCTGTCTGCGTTTACTCCGACATGATGAACTTCTGGTTATCCATAGCGGATATTGTCCAAATCCTCACGAAAAAGTTCATAGAAACAGCGGACCCCCTATTCCTCTTCTACGTTACGCCACTGTTCCATACAATGTTCGATTTGAGTGTTGAAAGTTCAATCTCCAATAACTGTAAAGTCTCACTTTCAGAAAATAAAATTTTATATGAGAGTGTCTAAGTTGATGAAACACCCTGTAGCTGTGTTCGTACTCGGTAATTCATAATACTGCATAAGAAAGAATTGCATTAATGCACGAGCTAATGTTCCTAAGTGCATTTGCTTATAACATTTCATTTGCTTATAATCGTTAATGTTACTTGGAGTGCGTTATGAAATGCATAGTCGTAATGTCATTAAGAAAAACTATGTTCATTTGAAGTTCACAGTTGCAGTATCTCGTAACTATCTGCCTTTATAATTCATATGCTGGATAAACGTTCCAACTCAATGTTGTAATAAAGTTCAGCTTCTGTCATAATGCTTGCGTATAAAATGGGAAATAACCCGCTCGGCCATACTGCAATGCTATAATAATCTCCGCCTAAAGCTGGCCTCGCCATGTCGCTCTACTATGCTGTTCTGCGTTTCCAAAATGCAGCTTGGAATAAAGTTCTCCAACTCGTTTTACTGTACTGTGATAAACCCCGGCCTTCTCCTGCCTGCCTGGCCCGTACATCTGGTTATGTAACCAGTCTTCACGCGGCCTACTGCTGGTGTCCGCCCGGCTCACTGACCTACTTTTCGTTCACTGCTGGGTGAAGTTGAAACTGTCGCTTTCACTTTTCGTGACAAAAGCTGTGCGCTGCGCGACCTTTCCATACGCTCGGCATATGTCCTACTCTGCCCGCTCTCTGAATTCGACTGCGTTGCTTGCTGTACTGGACTCTCTTGCTAACAGAACTTTACTGCTTGGCTCTCTGAGCTAGACTGACTTCCTCTGGACTGCAATGACCCTTACCTGCCTGGCGCAGTCATGTGACTTTCTCCCCACCTCTGTGGTCTTGCGTCACAAATACAATCTCGAACCCCGATCATCTCGGCTATTAAGTTATAAAATAACTTAAGGGTTATCTGACTTCCTACAAATAATTACCACATATAATGCTTGTTATATCTCCTCTTCTGAGATGTTTAAATACCATGTTCCATATAGATCTTAATAAAGCTTCATATTTCTATCCATAATTCCATCTGCTTGACTGCAGTCAGCGCCTTCTAAATCCTAGACCTTCTACGTCATCCTGACATTCCTCTTGACTCGATCTGAGCGCTATCTTTTCATAACTCTTCCCAAAATCTCAACTACGGCTTAATGTCTGCTGGCGTAGCCGATAGCCTCAACTAGGTATTGGGTACATCTCTCCCGTACATCTCCTTTTTTATCAGGATTGAGAAAAAAAGTACACTCTCAGGCATTCTATATATAACACATGTACACGATAGCTCTACAATTCCCTTATTCAGCATGATGGTACTTTCTGACTCTCAATAGTGATGATTGATTTCCAATGATTAGCATCTTGATTCTGTATTATTTGACGTCCGTTTCTTCCTTCATTACTCGTGCTTGCTCGATTGACATCTCTGACTGTCTCCTCGGGTGGTGCACTAGGCTGTCTATCTTCTTGCCTCGATCTCTCATATTCACGATTATCTCGTCTTTCATTTGGCTCATTTCTTCGGCCATCCTGCCTGTCGTTCCTATTATACTATTGACCTTGGCTCCAGTTGTTTCTACCACGATATCTAGTGTTGTATCGATTCCTATCTTGATATCTGGAATTCTGATTATAATTTCTGTATCGGCTGTCTCTTGCTTCCTGATCGTATGGCCTATCATATGGTCCTCTATATCGATCATTTCCACGAACGTTACGGATGTTTCCTCGATTTCCTTCGTTCCTTCTGTTTTCCCAGGAATCTCTTCTGTCCGTTTGAGCTGCGTTATCAACGACTACCGCATTCACCTCTTGCGTGTTTCGATTGTCGTTTCTAGCATTTCTAGGCGTAACTTGAGCGCTTGTATAGTCTAATCGCCGTAAAATGTCGTCATAGTGCTCAAGTGTGTTTGCTCCCGACGCTATGAGTGATCGCTCTACCTCAATCGGTAACTGTCTCGCTATAGCTTGCAAAAGCTCTTCTTCAGGCAATGGAGGAATCAGAAACTGTAATTTAGCCAACTGTGAAGTAAAATAATTGGCATAATGCGTCGGATGTGACGTAGAATAACGCTTCGAGTAAATTTCTGCTCTTACGTTCAGCTGATCCTCTGCACTCCAAAATCTCCTCAAGAATGCTATGGCAAATTGCTCCATATTCGCAAAATTGCTTCTGAATGCTCTAAACCAAGTTAACGCAGGCCCGTCTAAGGCACGTTCGACTATCCTTAGCTCTCTTTCCTTGGCTACTCTATGTTCCGCCATGTAGTCTCGAATATCTCGCAGAAATTCGACTGGTGTGACCCGTGTGTTTCCAGAAAACTTCCTCGGCTTGTCATCCAGATTTCTGATAATGGTAACTGGACCTGAGTATCGTTCACTTGTACCCAACGTACTCCTATTTGAACTCGGATTATCCTGAGGGGTTGAACTTGCCCTTTCGAATGTCACATTCGGTTGCGTTTGACGGTCTTCTCCCATGCTAACTTCTTGATTACCCATACTGCGGTCTATCGCTGTCTGATTTATCGATATTTCCCCTGATGTAATATTCTGACTGGTGAAACTATTAATCATAGATTCTAGTTTAGTTATCCTATCTTCTGCCAATTTTTCTACGGTCTTGACCTGAGTCTTCAACTCGTCTAACGACGTAACATTCTGCGTTTTATTACTCTCCTCGAAATCGTTTTTCAACTTACATATCTTGTCTTCGCATGTATTCTTTACTGACGCGACTTGTTCCTTTAACAGATCAACATCTGTCCTAAATAGAGTTGAATCTATCTTCATCGCTTCCTTGTTCTCCGTAAACCTCGCTTCTAAGTTCGCCATACCTGCGATTAATTTCTCATCTAATCCTGCACGTTGTTCTTTTGCTTCGGCATCGACCTCACTATACCGTTCTTCCACGATTGCACCGACTCTATTTTTGAATAAAGCTAAGTTTTCATTAACCTTTTGCTCTATATCATCATCCATCTTCCTAATATCTTTCTGCAATTGATTCTCTAATGATTTTAAATTAGAATTAACCTCTCCTAAGACTTCCTCTTTAATGGTCCCAATTACTGACTTTAAATCTTTAATCTCATTACCTAGATTCATTTCTAGACCTTTGATTTTAGTCTCGAAAGACACTTCGGTAGACCACTCTTGAATTTTGCCTACATCTGCCACTAAACCATCGATGTCGAATCTCAACTTCGATACATCCGATTTAATGTCTTTCTGTATAGACATAACGTCTGTTCTTAAAGTAAAAATGTTTTCTTCTCCTCTACTTTCTAATTCAATAATATTCTTTCTTAATATTTGAACATTTTCCTCTCCTTTCATATTTACTGCAATTATGTCTAATTGTAAAGTCTTAAGCATTTCATTATTCTTTAAAGTTAATCTATTTTCTAATCTAGTTAACTTGTTTTCTAACTCTGTGTTAGTTTCTTCACTACGAGCTTGTAATTTCTCTTCCAATGATTTAAAATTATCCTCACTATTTGACTGTAATCTTTCTTCTAATGATTTAAAACTATCCTTCAAGTTAGCTTCACTAGATTTCAAATGACTTTCAGTACTAGTCTGTAATCTAGTCTCTAATAACTTTAAATTATCTTCACTATTTGACTGTAATAATTTTAAATTTTCTTCATTACTAGTCTGTAATCTAGTCTCTAATGACTTTAAACTGTCGTTCAGATTACCTTCGTTACTAGCCTGTAATGCTTGCACATTTTCTTTACATCTAGCTTCTAACCTAGCTTCTGAACTATTTATCTGTTCTTTAACTTCCGTTTCCATTTTAGAAATGGTTTCTGCAATACCAGACATACCACTCTGTAACTCTCCTAACACCTTAGCTAAATCTTCCGGCAACATAATTATATTTTCAATAGACGTTTTATTCAGAGACGTTAGACAACAACACATCACAATGTCTCAATTCCTGCATTCACTTGGGTATAGGAAAAAATGACTTATAACTAACATGATATAATACTAATACGATTAACATGAACACTGGAATGGGCACACAAGTATATTGTCTGACTAAGTTTAATAAATTTTATAACACAATTAAATGAACTTGAGATCAATCTCTCAGTAATCTAAATCTGATGTCATTCCATAGAATAAACAAAATCGAAGCCCCACAGGTGGGTAAAGCCAATTCTCCCTCTCCCTCTGTACCCGTTCGTCCTGGGGATGCGATGACCCATCTGCTATTACATCGCATTCCTGGAGTTCCAGGACAGAGCGGAGTTAAACGAACCTCTAGTCAAATAAGGAATGTGTCGGAAATTCAGCTGAGTTATCGAAAAAGCAGTGGGTAACACGAGCCAAAATATCTCTAGGGTCGTTACGGGCTTAAGTTTAATTTAAAAAATGCAAATATAAATGGGCGCCATCAACTGAATTCCTAGCAAACCACTTCCTTTCCGGTTAAGCCTTACTCAAGACAAGGAAAGAAAAAGGAAAATCACACCATCATCAGATCACAACTAAGATAAAAACAAATTTATTTCACTTTGATAGTCAGACAGACATTTTAAATATTCATCCTACCTGAGAGTATGGTCGAATGACAACGTTAAATTGTCATTGTCCAAAAATCGAACCATCTCTTTTCTAATCAAAAATATTTCATCCACATACAACAGAAAACATCTCTTAAGTTCTCTTGGGTTCTCAGGATCACTGTAGCACTATGTCTTTCGTCACTGACATTTGTGAAACCTGAGACCTAATTTCTCTTTAATTTAACATCATGGATGTGGATTTGAAAAAGTTATTAATCTGTCTAAACATACACATTATAATCACATATTTTAAACATCACGTAATTTTATGGCTTGCATGGCATAATTCAAATGTTAAATACGTTAGTAAAATGCTCCTAAACATCGAATAATTAATTTACACTATTTACATTGTCATTAATAATTGCTTGTTCGTGAATTACAGAAAATCCACTGCTCATTGGTCATACTTATCATCATCATCAAAGTTAAATATATTTCACATTAATTCTCCTCTCAAAATTCAACCTATTCCTGTCAGAATCATTAACTCATCACCATTAAATCATTTAAATGAAAATTATTATCATCACTTCATTATGCTTTCTAATTATTCACACACTCTTATCTTATTATCTCTTTCAGACTAAATCGTCTTAAATCATCAATATAAATTGTTTAATTCCTCAACTCAGGTTGCAGTTTCTCAAATTATATCTCAATTAAATTTATTTAATTCCATATAAATTCATTAATCATCAGCTTCTTTAATTAATTATCACCTTCTAATTCAGTTATTCATCATCTATCCAATTATCTATTAATTTATTTAAATCAGTTTATTTATTCAATCTTTAATTCATCCATTTATTTAATTCATTGATTTATTCCAAAATTTAATTTATCAATTTATTTAAATTTTATTCTTCTGCTTATTTAGATTTTTATCATTTCATCTAGTCATTCTGATTTTTATTTCATTAGGTCAGATCATTAATATGCTTAAATTTCAGATTATTATTTCATTAATTATTATTCTCAGAAAATCTTGTATTATCAACTTTATTTATTTGTTTAATTTCCTAACAAATTGTTTAATATGGGTTATAGAATGTTGTCTTACAGTTTTATCACTTCCAAGTTATATCTCGTATTTAATTATCATGCCAAAAAATATTATTGCCTTCACGACATCACGTTGGATCTGACTATCCACAACTACATTATACATCCTCAATTCTTCAAATATCACATTTGAATACCACAATTATTCCACAAAACTCCATAAATATTCAGTACATACAGCATGAATCTCAACAATTACGCTAGACTGGGTTCGACGACCTCATGTCTGCCTCAAAATACATTAGCAACATTGCAGCTATCACTTGGCAACTTCCACAAAATGCCTATCACAAACTTTACTTAACCATGTTGCATGATCTACAAAAAAATATATAACTGGCTTCAAATTATCAACGCACACAATCTCCAATAACTGTAATTACTCTGATCACATCTAGACAACTTCTTAAACAATTAGAAAAAAATATTACCTTAGTAATTCAAGATCTGCTTTCAAATAGCATAAATTCTCTTACAATTCTCATAATTCACATCACAGAAAAACACCAATGTGCTATAATTTCTCATATCAAAATCTGCAAAACTGATCTGCCTTAAAATAAATCTGACCATTAATGATTCATCTTACAAGATTCAATTACTTTAACTCCTTCTCAAAGGTATCAAACACAATTATAAAAATCATCAAAAGCATCAGCTGTACCAGCTGTTAAACTGAAAGTACTCTCAAAAGAGTATAGCAACAAAATATTGGATTGGCAAACAAGAATTACAAATGTAACCCTGCTGACATTTATCTTTACTTTATTTAACAAAATTTCGACTGATATGTGACTAGTAGTTCCTTGTTTGATTCTCTTACAGTCTCATGTACACTCGGATGATAAAATGAGTCCCTCAATGGCAAGTAAGATGAGTAACCACCGTACAATCGTATAAATACGAAAGACCTCGCCCCGTCGACTAACATGATAGTGCCCTGAACGATGGGTAAGATGAGTAACCACCATACAATCGTATAAATACGAAAGACCCCATCTCGAAGACTGAATGAGTGAATGTACCAGATAGGAATCAACAAGTCTCTAGTTGTCATATAAAAGCGATATTCATTCACTAAAGTGAATAACATCTTAATATCTTCAAACAATCCAATGGAAAGAATCCCTACTGATGAATAATACACACTCGCTAGTATGCAATGAACTGACGAAGTAGTTTAGATAATCAATTGCAGATCACGAGTTCGAAATACTCGTTACACAAAAAAAAACTATTCATGAAAACTATCCTTGCTGGAAAAATGTCTAAAAGACCAAACATCTGCTTAATAAAGCCAACCAATGGTGAGAATTTCGTATAATGATGCCTGCCATATCATATGGTCACGCCATATTCTAGCAAAATTTCGAAGCATATAAAGTCAAAGCCATGTCTAAAACAATCGTATCACTCCTATTAGAAAAATATACATGTGTGCCCAGTATTCATGAAAATAATCGTATCAGGTAGTTATAACTCTTACAGTACCTTTTCATAATCAGCTGTTATTAAATTTCAAAGATCGTCGATTTTCCCTATGTAATGAATTTCTCGAAAGATCGGCGTGAATATCATTCCAACCACGCAATGACGATTGCCTTCAAAATCCCAAGTGAATCATCTGGTAGACCTCCTCCTCGTCAGGAATCGAATCCATCGCTCCGTGGTGCCATCGCGTCTCTGTCTGCGTTTACTCCGACATGATGAACTTCTGGTTATCCATAGCGGATATTGTCCAAATCCTCACGAAAAAGTTCATAGAAACAGTGGACCCCCTATTCCTCCTCTACGTTACGCCACTGTTCCATACAATGTTCGATTTGAGTGTTGAAAGTTCAATCTCCAATAACTGTAAAGTCTCACTTTCAGAAAATAAAATTTTATATGAGAGTGTCTAAGTTGATGAATCACCCTGTAGCTGTGTTCGTACTCGGTAATTCATAATACTGCATAAGAAAGAATTGCATTAATGCACGAGCTAATGTTCCTAAGTGCATTTGCTTATAACATTTCATTTGCTTATAATCGTTAATGTTACTTGGAGTGCGTTATGAAATGCATAGTCGTAATGTCATTGTGAAAAACTATGTTCATTTGAAGTTCACAGTTGCAGTATCTCGTAACTATCTGCCTTTATAATTCAAATGCTGGATAAACGTTCCAACTCAATGTTGTAATAAAGTTCAGCTTCTGTCATAATGCTTGCGTATAAAATGGGAAATAACCCGCTCGGCCATACTGCAATGCTATAATAATCTCCGCCTAAAGCTGGCCTCGCCATGTCGCTCTACTATGCTGTTCTGCGTTTCCAAAATGCAGCTTGGAATAAAGTTCTCCAACTCGTTTTACTGTACTGTGATAAACCCCGGCCTTCTCCTGCCTGCCTGGCCCGTACATCTGGTTATGTAACCAGTCTTCACGCGGCCTACTGCTGGTGTCCGCCCGGCTCACTGACCTACTTTTCGTTCGCTGCTGGGTGAAGTTGAAACTGTCGCTTTCACTTTTCGTGACAAAAGCTGTGCGCTGCGCGACCTTTCCATACGCTCGGCATATGTCCTACTCTGCCCGCTCTCTGAATTCGACTGCGTTGCTTGCTGTACTGGACTCTCTTGCTAACAGAACTTTACTGCTTGGCTCTCTGAGCTAGACTGACTTCCTCTGGACTGCAATGACCCTTACCTGCCTGGCGCAGTCATGTGACTTTCTCCCCACCTCTGTGGTCTTGCGTCACAAATACAATCTCGAACCTCGATCATCTCGGCTATTAAGTTATAAAATAACTTAAGGGTTATCTGACTTCCTACAAATAATTACCACATATAATGCTTGTTATATCTCCTCTTCTGAGATGTTTAAATACCATGTTCCATATAGATCTTAATAAAGCTTCATATTTCTATCCATAATTCCATCTGCTTGACTGCAGTCAGCGCCTTCTAAATCCTAGACCTTCTACGTCATCCTGACATTCCTCTTGACTCGATCTGAGCGCTATCTTTTCATAACTCTTCCCAAAATCTCAACTACGGCTTAATGTCTGCTGGCGTAGCCGATAGCCTCAACTAGGAATCGGGTACAGTATGAAGATGTTTATGAAAGTAAATGATTGAATATACACAATCTAATGGAGCATAAGCAACAACTACGACGGCGTGAAACCTTATTGTGTTACCGTTTTGAACTTCGCAACATAGGCAGTTGTATGTAAGGGAGGTCTGTAGGGAAATAGTAGAGCTTAGAGAATATCATTTTAATTTCTTTCTGGGTTATCACATTAAGCATAACATACTGTTTCAAAGACTATATCGTGGTGTAGCGTTCTTGTGTGTCACCACGGAGGCAAGGCCTTGGAGAGCGGTGATGGGCCCTGGGGCTGGAGCTTCCTGGCCGTACCCCCCTCCCACCCCCACCTCTATTGCCGAATTATGTAATATTCATTTATAATCCTCCTAAATTTGCAGAAACTGATAGTAATTTTAGAAATATTATACTAATAATATAGGGCTGAACAGACGGGCCCACACCGGGCAAGATCCCGATGATAATAATAATTATTATTTTAATAATAAAGACTTACCAAGATAATATAAAATATAGACTACATAATAGGAATGGAGTTCAACATTGAAACAGAAGCCCACGGGTTCGAACCCACTTGTTTACCGAGTTCGGAGATAGCTTGGGACCCATGACCTTAGCAAGTGTAGCTACTGCGGTCGGTCACTGCGCATCCTTATAACCACCTGTAAAACACGTTTCTCCGTGCGAGGACTAGTTCCCGTATTTTTTGAAACTCATTAGTGCATTTCAAAGCAGTTGTTGAGGCATCGTGGTCATCTAGCCCCGTGTACTTGGCGTGTGTTTGGAATTTGTCTAATTACCCGTCTTGTTGTGATGGCTGTATTGGTGTGTGTATTTGTGATTCAGATGAGGATTGTGAAGGAGTCAGCTGAATTTGCCTGGAGTAGAAGTGATAATAATAATAATAATAATTTTATTGTTTTACGTCCCTTTTACCATCTGTAGTTTTAGGAGACACTGGGGTGCCGGAAGTTTGCCACAAAGGGGATCTTTAACCTGCCAGTAAATCCACTGACACGGTTCCCTCGCATTTGCGCACCCTCAAATGCCAGCTGGCTGTGTCAGGAATCGATCCCGTAACCTTGGGCACAGCAAGCGAGAACGTTTCCCCTGATCCACGCAGTCAGCCGAGTAGAATTGAGAAACCATGGAAAACCACTTCCAAAATGGCTGAGATGGGAATCGAAACCACACCTTTTCAGTTTTGCCTCACGGGGCATTCCAGCCCTCAGACAAGAATGAATCGAATTTTTTGTCAGCGCCGGGAATCGAACCCGAACCTCCGGGGCGACAGCCAAGAATACTAGCCGGTACATCACGAGAAAGACTAAGCATATTTCAGTCACTTCTGAATTCCGTAGTTTAAGTACAGTATTAGCTTATCTATAGCAAAATATTTCGGCCATTCAATTGAAAGTATACAATCACTTCGAACTTTCTAGTCGCGTTATTCCTGAGGCACAATGCCACGAGACTGCAATAATTACTTGTGTCTCGGGACAGTCGGATGAGGAGCCAGAAAGATGCGCGCGCACCCGGCAGGGAGGAGCATTTGAATAGCGCAAGTTTTAAGAAATAAAATATGGAGGACGGTTGTCGTTTCGGGGTAACATTTACAGTCGATTTGCATTATTAACGCAAAGCGGTCGTGAAACTTGCTTTAAGTACATTTGAAAATATGCATTCCAATCAATATTCAAGATCTAACTGTAATAATTGAATATTTAACCATACGCACTATTAAGGACCATAACAATATGCGGTAAAGCCTGTCGGAAAAGTGTGCGAGTGGTATCGCGCTCGCTTGTTGTTTTGAAGATCCCGGGTTCAAGGCTACCCAAGGGCGGAAATTTTTACTTCTTTTTAATTATTTTATTATTTCCTCCTCACGTCGTACAACAATATTGCAACTTAGTTTTGTCTACATGATCTACGAGGACGATAGTAAACATGTTTTCTCTCATTTAAAATTCTATTTTCCCTAAATACTGTTTAAAACCATGGACGGATACTATTTAAATAGTTGAAAATTTATCCCAGAGTAATAATATTAGCCTATGACACGTTCTATATTTGGTTGGTTGGTTCCTCAGTTTAGGGGCTGCGACAACGTGGTCATGTAGCCCCGTGTACTTTGGGTGTGTGTAGAATCGGTCTGATAACCGGTGTTATACTCTGAATTATCAATAAAGCTCGCTGACAGCTGTCAAAGTTAGCACGTTGGGAAATGCTGCGTTGCCACTGAGGCAGATCATGACTGAGTCATAACATTCCAAGAGGCTTGTAGGACGAGTGAAGACACACATTGCTGACTGTTGCCATGGAGACCGTTACCCCGCTCGTCTCCACTCCTCACCTCACCCATCAAGCGTATGACAGCGTTCACCGAGCATCTTTTGTAAATCAATTCTTTTTTTTTTTACTTTACAATCTCAATAATATTTTTGTAGCATGTGAAGATATCTATCTCCCAGAATTCTGTGCATCCATATTAGTTAAAATAGTTATCGTTTATTTTTAAATAATGTTAACTTTAATTTTTGGAAATAAAAATTAATTTTGTGAAACTATTTTTTATTTCAGGAACTATTTCATATTTTTCCAAACCCATGCACAGAATTATTAGTCTGTGCAATGCGTACATAGTGTAAAAAGATTGTAAAGTTTCAGTAATTGTTAGTGGTAAATAGTTCCTATCATTTTTTTTAAGGAAAAGACTATCTTTTAGTAATTTCTGCCCTTACTGATCAACTGAAAGGAATAATTTTTCACTTTTTTCTTTATGAAAGATGTTGGTCGTATGGAAATAAAATTTGGTGCAGTTTGGATCACTGGGAGCAAAAATTTTTTCTTGGGGTAGCCTATAGTGTCCCCTTAAAGAACCTTCCACTAATTACACCTGTGTGAAGCTAAATTGTATAGGTTAGGAATGTAAACAACGCTCTTAGGTGTCTACGTTCGTTGCCAAGAGCCGACTTTGGTGTCGTCTAGTAGCTAAGTTCTGAACTAGGCCTAGTAGTCGTTGACGGTGGCGTTTGGCGGCAAAAGTAGGAACTATTTGAAAAATTCAAAGTTGCAGTCCTTACTTGAGTTAAAAAACAGATACACACATTAATACAGCCATCACAATTATCACCGGTTATCAGACAGATTCTACACACACTCAAAGTACACGGGGCTACATAACCGCGTTGTCACAGCCCCTAAACTTAGGAACCAACCAACCAAATACAGAACGTGTCATAGGCTAATATTATTATTCTGGGATAAATTTTGAACTATTTAAATAGTATCCGTCCATGGTTTTAAACAGTATTTAGGGAAAATAGAATTTTAAATGAGAGAAAACATGTTTACTATCGTCCTCGTAGATCATGTAGACAAAACTAAGTTGCAATATTGTTGTACGACGTGAGGAGGAAATAATAAAATAATTAAAAAGAAGTAAAAATTTCCGCCCTTGAGTAGCCTTGAACCCGGGATCTTCAAAACAACAAGCGAGCGCGATACCACTCGCACACTTTTCCGACAGACTTTACCGCATATTGTTATGGTCCTTTATAGTGCGTATGGTTAAATATTCAATTATTACAGTTAGATCTTGAATATTGATTGGAATGCATATTTTCAAATGTACTTAAAGCAAGTTTCACGACCGCTTTGCGTTAATAATGCAAATCGACTGTAAATGTTACCCCGAAACGACAACCGTCCTCCATATTTTATTTCTTAAAACTTGCGCTATTCAAATGCTCCTCCCTACCGGGTGCGCGCGCATCTTTCTGGCTCCTCATCCGACTGTCCCGAGACACAAGTGCAATAATTCCCCAGTGTTCGGACTCAAGCAGTTTGGACTTTCCTGAACGCGCGACCTTGAAACACCCTCACTGTTAGGGGGTGGGGTAGTCCGTGCTGATACCTATGTACAGGCCATGTAACTACTAGGCGAAAGCGACTACAACGAAACTAGTGGCAATGTTTTGAAATGAAATGTGAAATAGGATCTAAGTACGACCGCCTCTTAAATCAAGTCGATGGATTATAGCTCTCTGCCCATTAAGTGATTTGCCTCCACATATACTTACTCTAAAAGTTTGAGCCAAAGAGCCACAACAATATTTCCCCCCTTTTTAATTCTCACTAAGATCTCAGTAAGACACGGCGGGATCCTCAATTTCTCTAGTCGAATAGAGCCATTGTACGCAAGCGCGGGAGTGACAAATTTGTTTTTCTTTAATAATTTAAAAATATACCGTAACATATATTTTCCTTTTAAAGACGCTCTGCAAATCTACATGCCAAGAGCTCTCGTTAGAATGCATTACGAAGTCAATCGGTTAAGACGTTATCTCAATCTCGCGGTAACAAAAATCATCTTAGCGTTTTAAATATATAGATTCTTTTATAATCTTAAGCTTAAGAACAATAACAAGTTAAAGAAAAAAGTATTAATAATTAATATTAGTGTAAAATAATTAAAATTAAATTAAAATAAATACAAATAAAATATCTTCAATAATATTCTGCCCTATAAAGAGTTAAAAAAGGAAGAAGTGTTAATTTACACACAGGATAAACAAGCATCTACTGTACAACCCCCGAGGCTAACGAGGACAACAAGATGGTCTACTGTATCATATTTTGTGATGAAATCAACGATTTCATTAGCGTTTTCTGCCGTTTCGAGAAACCACTTGATACTAAATCCCTCTCTATATTATTCTGCTAAGGTCCCATTCCAGTTTTGTACCGAAAATAAGGTCCCATTAACACCTACATACACATATGGGGTACCTACACAAGTTCAGCATAACTTAATTCCTACGCGAAACGCACTCACTTACTCTTTAAATGCCTCACAATTAAATAATAGTACATTATGCAACGAGCCTATAAAGGCTATAATTTCCATACGAGTGTCTTAATTACCATTATAGGCGAGTTGCATACGACTGTTTATGTTCGACGAAAATTATAACTTTATTATATGTTTTAACATAAATATTCATAAATATCTTTTGAGAGTCAGCCACTTGAATTTTGTGATCGGAGAGCGAGCGCTGTGCATTATATCTCTGTCTTTCAAGATCTCTGAACGACCGACGCATGCGCTCTGTGTGCTTGCAATGCCATATTATGCAGGCCATATGTTTACATCTGCCGTCCCTCAGTAATATTGTCACCGGAGTCGTTTGAAGGCAATGCGCTGTGTAGAAATTAGTGTTGGTGATATTAAGGTACAGTGCTATTTCTTGTCTCATATTCGCCAGTTTATTTACGCGAACATATGGACGGTGCGTATTCCATGTCAGTAATTTATTATCGTTCGATGTTGTGTTTATGTCCGACATGTTGGATTTTGAGCGCATGCGCGAAGGTATCGTTACCTAATTCGTCAATGAACGAGCTCTGATTGGCTGGATAAACTGTATCATAATGAAAAGCAGTGTTATAATGACCATCATTATGATACAGTTTTCTCACACATAATAGTGAGGGTCGAACATAAATACCTTAAACCCTGTATATTTACAATGAAATAATGAAAGAATGCAACATGGTAACCATGGTAACAGAATCTCACAGGTCCATCTATTTCTGTAAGACGCAATGCAATTCCAATTATTACATTACTGTGAAAGTTTCCAGACGGTTATAAGGTTATCACTGAACCAAATCAAGCTGTAAAATTCATCAATACATACAGTATAATGCGCTTAGTGTGGTCAAGGGGCACTCTAGAATGTTTTCACGCAATTTTCACGTGTGAGTGTGGTACGAAAGGTCTTTTTCACCCGACTATAAAGGGTCTCCGAAAACCACATTTAAAGGCCCTTAAATTAACAGTGTCTGTGATATTCCCAGAAAACTAACTTCACTCTGATATACCTATGAAGGAATGACAAACCCCTAACCACTGCACCAGTAGCTGAATTGGTAAAGTCTGATTATTCATACCAAGTGTAATGGTTTATTGAACTTGATTACTGTTAATATGCAAAGCGCTCCACTGTTGGGCGTTATTTGTAATGGGATAAGTTAAAACGAAACTGATTATATGCAAAGGTTAATAATAAATAGTCGCCCACTTTTGGGTGATCAAAATGAAACATTTAATTGTGTATTATTTTAATAATGTCTTTGTACTGTTGTCAGCATCACTAAAACGTACATAATGTGTAGTATTATATGTAGCCAGGCCGCCAGATCATTCATATATCATGATCAAAATAATATATTAAACCTCGGTTAAACAGAGGTAGAGCAGCGAAATTCCTTTCTCCAGCCGTAGTGAAACATTACGTAATCTAACCTTACGATAATTAGTTTCGGAGTGAGAGGTGTTGCCTTATAGTAATTTCTAGCTAATAAAAGAAACCAGTCAAACAATTGAATTTAAAAATGAATTTAATATATAAAAACAACAAGTGCAAAAAAGAAGAATAAAATACTAAAGACAATAATAATAAATTTAAATTAGAGAATCTACTGAATTTACTTGTATTATGGGACTTGATTGGAAATTGTAGTATACTGAGTTAATTGAATAAAATGTCTTGAATTTAATAAGCATGAGAACTTCCTGATTTGACTGGAGTAAAACTGTTTATATCGCTTACCGCATTGAAGATCAATGTTGATGGGTTGTTGCGTAGAGAGTTCACGATGACCCTGATCTTCCTCAACGTAATGAATTTATATGTGGATGACGGAATAAATTCCATAAATCATCCCTGTGACAATAGCCTCGTACACAACCATGACACAGTTTGATGAGACTGAATGTCTTATCAAATTCACATACTTATATAGTCAACTGTATAATTTAGCACTGCGTTACAGATGAATGTTAATTTCCAAGTCCATCTCCCTACACGTTCCACTCTTCTGCCTGTACGTTCAGCTCCAATCAGTCTCCTGCCAGCCATGCAATAATAATAATAATCCAGTTGGCCACCCGTCATATATATATCGTTCCCAGGTACAGCACGTATCCATCCCCACTTCTGCAGTCTCTCGGCAATTTTGCACGCCTTTCAAATAATGACAATACTTCTTTGTAACATTTTTCGGGAGGTCCACCCCACCTTTTGTATTTATAAAGTACCAAAGGACTCATTCACAACCCCAGCATTGTTAATGTCTAGTCTCCATAGAATGCCTTCCTAGTATGATTTGTTTACTGGTAGAATTCTTGGTGTGAAAGACATTAGTGTCTATTCATGTCGTTACCAAGAAGCAGTAGATAAGCCGGCCTTCCGCGAATAACCCTCTTCTTCTCTTGTTCGTATTTTCTTCAGAAATAAGTCTTCAGTCAAGCGCCTAACTTATTTCAAATATAATGTGTATAGTTCCAACTCCTTTCAATTCCCACAATATTCTACATTATCGCATAATAATAGATATAAACATATTAGTTAACATAATAACTAATAAAAGGTAAAATGAAAAATTAAAAAATATTGTTAGTAATAATAATAATAAAATATAAAATATATAAAATTATATCATTCTGGTCACACATTGGGACCATTACAATTCGCCCCAGAGAATTTTGGTATATGTCAACAATCATATCACCAAACTCCTCTTCAACACTTGTACAAATATGAAATAATATACCCTTCACAATAATTACAAATATCGACAATATTATACCCTTGAAAGCAATTACCAACATCAACAAATTATACCCTTCAAGTTTTACATATTTTTTAAAAAATTTCATCATTCCAGTCTTCCAACTGTTCATAATGTCTCTTTCTTTCTTCTTTACATAATTAAAGTGACCTGTAAATAAAATACATCAAAATGCCCTTCACTTTTATATTTTGTTTTGGACATAAGTCATCGTTGCATATATATATATTTGGGTGACTTACACCTTTGCTTTTTATATCTTGAGGACGTAGAATTCAATTTTCAGCCTGGTGTCGAACTGAATACACAATGGCTAGTTTGTGGGACTGCCAACTGATCAATTCACTTAATCACTTCACAACACATGGTAGGCCTATGTGATGCGAATAACCAGCTCTACTCCAGTCTCGCAGGAATTATAAGTATCTACTGTAGTGACACAGGCATATTATAGAAAAAAATGAAACTTTAGTAGCTTATATTACCTAAGGCAACATCGTTCAGTGCAAATGCAGTGCGCTAATTTACCCCACATATATAGTATATAATTATATATCACACTCAAATACACAAGCCTATAAACGACAATATATTCTTTATATATGCTCTGTGCTCTCCAAGACGCATACTATCATAGGTTGGTGCAACCCCTCGCCATTACCCTCTCGTTCAGATCACAATCTTTCACTTAATATTAAGCGACTTTCCTTACTTACCATCAGCTACATTTCTTATTACTCATGATACATATTTCCTTAAGGATCTCACATTGTAAGTGCCGTATAATCGTTTTCCTGCATCTTCTAAGACATATGCGGAATTACCTATCCTCTTCTGCACAGTATAGGGTCCTTCAAAAATAAGGAACAACTTCATTATAACTTTCTGAAGAATACTGGATTGTCTTGGAACTCGTAACAAGACTTTGTCACCGACCTCAAATAGATCCAGCTTTTTACCTTTTTGTTGGCGAATTCTGCGTTCTGCTGCTTTACCTAAATTATTTTCCACCAAGTGGATAATGACATCCAACCCTGGTTCTTTTCCCACTGTTAATCCCAATATTCTTGCTAACTCATTTTGTGGCTTTCTGCCAAAATAGACTTCATGCGGCGTCATTTTTGTGCTTTCGTGTTGGACAGCATTCAACCAAGTTTCAACTCTACTAAGTTGCGATACCCAGGAAGAGTGTTTGTCATACACGAGGGTTCGTAACAAGCGACAAAGTTCCTTCATATTTCGTTCACAAAGATTCCCTTGTGGATAGCGAACTGATGAATGGACGTGTGAAATCCCGGCTTCACGCATCCTGGTTTTCCAGTGTTTAGATGTGAATTGCGGGCAGCTATCAGTTAATATTTTGAGTGGAAGACCGAACTCAGGTATATATTTCTCTATGATCAATTTGCTACAAGCTTTCCCGGTAGCCTTCCTTAAAGCATATAGTTTGACATATTTACTAAATGAGTCAACTATTACAAAAATGTATTCATAGCCAAATTGACCTTTCACTATAGGCCCAAATAGGTCCGCACATAGTAACTCTCCGGGTTTACTTGTGAGAACGGCCTGCATTTCGCCCGTTAAATATCTATTTGGAAATTTAGATTTCTGACAGAGGTCACACTTTGCAAGAATAGTCCTAATTTCTCTCCCCATCCTACACCAAATGAAGTTTTATTGGAGTTCATAGAGCACTTTATTAGCTCCAAAATGCCCTAATTCCTTATGGATAAACCATGTGAGTTCCTCCGTTAAAGATTTAGGCACACATATAGCCCATTTTTCTTCCCCACATTTCCGTGCTAGAAATCCATCCAACATTTTGTATATGAATCTCCCAGATTCCACACACTCTAAATCACTTCCTTCTAACATTGGCAAAGGTTCACTTAATAGCTTATCTTCTCTCTGACTTACCAACAGATTTTTAACGCCTTTAAAGATTCTTTATTGGTAGGATCCAAGCATGCGCATATCAACACACCTTGGTCCGCCTTAACAACTGACTCACTCTGATTTATATCGACGTCTCTAGATAACATGTCTGCCAAAATGTTATCCTTACCTTTAATATGATGTATGTCGAAATCATATTCCTGCAGTGCAAGAATCCATCTGCTAATGCGGTTACTACTCAGTTTACATGTGTTAATAAATGCTAGGGCGTGGTGATCCGTGAAGATTTCAAATTTCCCACCAAGGACATACATTCTGAATTTACTTAGGCTGTACACAATGCCTAGTAATTCCAACTCCGTAATGGTATAGCGCTTTTCAGCGGCAGAAAGACCACGTGAGGCCAGGGACACAATCCTAAAATTGCCCTCCTCATCTCTCTGGCATAGTACACCGGAAATGCCAATGTGGGATGCATCAGTCATCAGCACATATGGTCTGTACGGCCTTCTCAAATCCAATTTTGAGAGCCTCAAGTGATTCCTCGTGCATTTCTGTCCAACACCATTTATTACCTGATTTTAATAACTCACGGAATGGTTCCACCATGCAGGCATACCTCATAATACATCGACGAAAATAGTTGCACACGCCCAGATATGATTTCAATTCTTTCACACTCCTAGGTGATTTAGCATCTAAAATCTTACCTACTCTGCTTTCCTCAGGCTTCACACCTTTCGTAGACACTGTATGACCAAGAAAATTAATTTTCCTACGACAAAAAACTGACTTACTGAGTTTGATAGTGAAACCAGCTCTCGCTAATTTCTTAAAAACCCGGTCCAGGTGCATTAAGTGCTCACTGAACGTCTCTGAACTAATCACCAAATCGTCTGTATATATAGTTACAAATTTATCCATGTCGCTTCCTAAAGCGATCCCTAGAGCTCTAATCAGTGCTGCTGAACTACTCTTCAGGCCAAAAGCTACTCGACAAAATTGATACAGATGATTTTGAAAGGGAAAAGCGGTTAAAGGCCTATCTTCTTTCTTTAGCGATACTTGCCAAAAACTTGAACTAAAGTCAACACATGTAAACCATTGTTTACCTGGAAATCCCTGAACTAATTCCTCAATTGATTGAGATCTAAGCTGATCCACAGATATATGGTTGTTCAAATTCCGAGCATCTAAACAAAGTCTTACTTTCCTGTCAGACTTGGGAACAACAATTAATGAATTAATATATGGGCTAATCGAGGGTTCTATAATTTTATCCTGCAACATGCTTTCAATCTGCCTTCTCACAGCTTCCTGAAATTTGTAAGGCACGGGGTAGCGATGACCTACAAAAATACTGCTATCAAGTACATTTAATGAATGTTCGTAGCAATTAGCTAATCCAATACGCTCCTCAAATATATACTTATTCTCTATCAACACCTCCAACAATTCATCCACTTGATTACTCTCTAACTCACCCTGTAATGCAGCTTCGCGCAAGGTATCCTCTAGAGAATCCTTCGTCATCGTACTGCCTAAAAATTTAAAAAATGAGGTTCATTTTCAATAGATACCCCGACAATCTCACCACTAACCTCACTGCAAATATCGACTCCTTTAGTCGTTAATATCTTCTCAAGCGTACATATATTCTTAGAACCACCATAAAACGTACTTGAATTATTAAATGACATGATCACATCTTCATTCATCCATCTGAATTTAACATTACCCTCCTTATAGCATAGCTGTGCAGAATGTTGCGACATCCAGTCCGAACCCATAATTCGTGAATATACAAGATTTGGAATTACTAAACAAACCTGTGTTCCAATCGTACCTCCTATTAAAATTTCTACAACCACTTGTTTAGAAATTATGTGAGATTTCTTTCCCACCACAGTTAACACAAAAGTAGTTCTAATTGGAATTTCCTCAATGTTAATACCATGTTCCTTCCTATTATTATAAAATGCTGCACTGATGCAAGAAACATGACAGCCACTATCAAAAAGTGTATCAATACACGCCCCTAACAATGTAATTTTAAGACTGAGTTAAAATTAATAACGGTAGGTTCTTTAGATACCTCCAAAAATTCACTTAATAAATTATTACGGATGTTTAGGTCATATGGTTCGCTCAAAATGGTGTGAGCTGGAAAAGACTCAGACTGACAACTTGTGCTTACGTCACAGTCTGTTCACATTTAAAGTATCGGTACCATTATCTTGGTTTTGTGTCTCCCCGTTATTTTTGTTGTGGTTCTGACAAAGGTTGCTGCCATTGCCTTGATTTTCTTCTCTCTGTCTCCCTGAATTTCCTGCATTATTTATTTGATTGTAATAACGCTGCCCATTGTTAGGACCTGCATTATTATCCTGATTACCATTGTGGTTATTATCATGGTTTCTCGTATTGCCATGATACTGCCCACGGTTATTCTAACCATCTCTACCTTGAAATTGCCCCCTGTTACCTTGAGCATATGAATTTTCAAAATTACGTCCCCTATTGTTGCCTTGAAAATTCTGGTGTTGTTGCCTGCCATTATTATTTTGATTCCTATTCTCATTCATGTATCGACTTTTCTGCTGTCCTGCCGGTATTTCACCAACACTATTCCCTAGAGCATCAAATCTCCCTAATAATCTTTCTAACTCTGTGATAGTCGAAGTGCGTTGCATGCATGCAACCTCTCTTATTCGGAAAGGGAAATGCTTTATCAATAGCCTGACTATATCGCTGTCTTGTGCCATGCCATCTAGATATTTTCAGATGATAACCTTATTCAGAAAATATTCAGTCATATTGCAAGTACTGTCCCCGTATATTCTAGAGGCGGTCTGTTGGATATCCGAAGCAACAGCTGGATTCGTAGACCCTGACTGCTCCGGCGCAAAATACTAGTCAAGGATCTACTTCCAACTAGACCCTCGCGAATATACGTGGCGGAAATTACGATACAACTCTGAATTACATGAACAATGCACTTAGCTCGAAGTAGTACACCTACCTTTATTCTCGGGGATCTCGTGGTCAGCCTCTGGACCTATAATGGGTTTCACAGTTGCATCTCCTTATATCTAAAATAAATCATGACGACTCGGCTTCTAATAACACTAAACGATTTAATAACAAATATGTAAACTAGGGCTGAACATTCATACAATAAAATAAAAAAACACACTCCCATTCTCTCATCTTTACATTCACGCCACTGATAGAACTGCGTTCTATGAACGTTATAATAAAATTTGGGGTAGCTTGTGTCAATACATCAAGCTGTACAACAATTACACACCCCTGTGTATTTACATTCCTCTGGCACGCTCCAAAGAACATCTGGGCGCTAGGAGCGCGTGCGACCATCGCCACGCGTCCGATGACATAACATTTCCCGTTACATTCCCAGTCCTAGCTGGTTAAAAAAAAAAGGTGCAAGCCTGCCGCCTGCAACAACTCTCTCCATTT
This sequence comes from Meconema thalassinum, assembly GCA_946902985.2. Lineage (NCBI taxonomy): Eukaryota > Metazoa > Arthropoda > Insecta > Orthoptera > Tettigoniidae > Meconema > Meconema thalassinum. The sequence goes on along the minus strand of OX336401.1, from coordinate 56,623,490 downwards.
GTGCTACCAAGCTGTGGCCTTGGCTAGAAACGAGTTTTAATCAACCCCTCGCTATTCCGGCCTGGCACACAAATGCACTCTTCATAACAATGAAAGCTGTGTTAAACTTAAACAGATTCACGTCAGACAAATACGTGAACTGTACGCAAATCCTACACGTTATTAACATAAAACTTCTATACACTCTTCATACTCTCGCATTGTGACGTCCCAATGGAGTTCATTTCATTCACGCTGAACAAGAAATAAACCACATCCAGTCACATACTCATTCACACTCTAACCTCTACGTTAAACAAACTATAAACCTCCTACAACTAACATGTTATACACTCGATTGGCAAATAATAAAAGTTAACACTAAAAGAATTTATAATGATGCTTATAGCATCAGCTATAGTCCTTTCAAAATAGTAGCGTCTATCTACACTTGAGCCTGTGCTCTGATCTAACAGTTCTGTCAAATACAGTGAACTGAGATCCATAAAATCTTCTACATCTCCAGAAATAACCACCACCAGTCTCTCCTCTCTGATCTGGTGTCAAAGTCGTTTAAATTCATTCAACCACTCAATGTGAAACATATGTCGTTACATACTCGGGTTTAATAATCTCGATAAGGGTATAGCATAACAGATGTCATTATCTATTTCCCGTTTCAATTTCAACCGTGACCCTTCATGTCCTCTCTAATCCAAAGTCGTGTATACAAAATAAGGAGTACTCTCTACTCACACTTTAATGCCTTGCCAAACCTTAGTCATGCCCACGCATTGACTGTACTATAAAACGCGGAAAACACCTCCGCAAACCCTCGTATGCCAACTACATACGGAAATCTATACACATAAAAAACACTATCAAAAGGTTATCACCTTTACTTCTTTCAACTGGCATTCCTTAAAAAGGGCATAATTCCTCTGCGTTGTCACAACAATCGCTGGTCTCATGAACAATAACAGCAATTGCTAAATCATTAATTTATACATCATAACTACCTTTGGACCTTATGATACTAACCTCCTCACTTATTACTCTCGAAACGATACTCTGATAAGTATAAACGGTCGTGCATACATTTAATAAAAATACTACATCTCATCTTCATACTTCTGGGTTCGACTTTATCGAAGAAGGAATATTATGTCTACAACGTGACATGATATTACTCCTCGTAAATATTTAATCACAACATTATATGTGTGTGTGTCCAACAAGAATTGATCACGACGAGGATATCAAATGATAACTACACTAACGTCGTATGATAATAAATCTTCCAAGAAGATTCTAGCTTAAAATAAATTTAAATGATTGAATGTTCATAGCTTTCTTCAATAAAACCTACAATTAGTCATATTCGTATTCTCTCCATTCAGAACGAATGTCTATGAGTTCTGACGATAATAATCGTTTTCACGTTAAATGTTTCTTTTCCATAAGATGTCATGATATTTCACAATATATCACTACCAAGATCTTCTTTCTTGACGTTTCTTCTCGACGGATAAAATGACCAAATTAAACTAATAAAAATTAATTTAATAGGTAATGTAGACGAAAATGTCTAGCACCTGAATTCAGAATGAATTCATAAACGTCGAAAATAAATTACTGTTCCTTAAAGGAAATGACAAAGGCTTGTTCCTCGAACAAGTAAAAATAATCTCAGTTCAGAAACTGGATTCCTAACAAACGAAACTCAAAGCGTCGCAAGACGATCACTACAATAAATTTCAAAGAATAAGAAAGCTATACATGGAGTACATAAATATTGTGTCGAAATATGGATAAAGGATTCGCTCAGAAAATGTCACTACAAGCTCTAACTACAAAGTTAGTGAACACTGCTACCTGGTCTCGAAGTCTAGAAGATCAAGATAGAGTATTACAGAATACTCAGTTGTTACATCTCCCAAAGATCTGGGCTGGATCCTAGCTCGTCTCCAAGAACTCGTGACCTCAGGAAAGGAACGAATTCCCTTAGTGGAAAACAGCAAGCTCCGACCGGGATTGAACTGCGGGCCTCCAATCATCATCTTCCTTGTGACCGGGATAACCCTGGACCTCTTGATAATCTTGATGTTTCTTCTTTCTCCGTCACAGCACAGATTCATCATAACAGTGTGTAGCGTCGAAAGTTCGGCTTTCCACTTCGAAAGGCATTCGAAAAGAAAGTCTTGGACCTCACTCGTATAACGAACATTCATGTAGATGGAATATGAACGTCGTTCTGTAGTCACTGATGTTAATGTTGAGCTCATGCTTGACGAGAATGCACTAGAATAGAGTTGTACATCAAGTCCCATGATCGCTCACTAAGTAGACATTCATGAACAGTCTCCTCTAACGAAGCTCCATCGTTGACTACATTGTTTCTATCTGCTTATACTCCTGGCGCACATATTAATTTAGTCCATAATACTCTTCATAACAGTAGACTGAATAATCTTCTTCAATATGGAATACATCTCCATCCTAAGTGTGTTGTAATACAGTTCCACACAAGCAATTCTAACATACACCCGTACTCACTTGTGGCTGTTGCATGCGCTGTAGTCGCTCGGACAAAAGTGTCTTATCGCGCTGGAAAGAAACACTTTTCTCGCGCTTCACAAAACTGCTTATAATTGCTGAAATACTTTCCTCAAACTTCTGCAATTTCGTAATATACAATATCTGATAGCAAGCTACAATCTGTAGTTGAAATAATGTCTCTGAAGCCGATCAGACCGAAGTGATTGCGGCATATAAGTCCATCGCAACTTCACTCAGTTTCTAGGCGTGGTAATCTCCTAACTCGACCCTCGCTGATGCCCTGTCTCCACGAGTCACCTTCTACAAGCTCGGTGAAACACTCGGAACTCCTCTCTCTTCCAATAGAACACGTCTGACCTCTCGGACATTCAGATACCAAAGAGCCTCGTTGCTTGGCATCTCCCCTCCAAGTCTACCGATTCTCGCCGCCTTTTTGAGTCCCCTCTCAAATTCGCGCGGGTTCTAGCAAATCGCTTATTCCTTCCAATAGCGACCTGCTATTGACTTATAAAATATTTCCAATATTTTATTATCATATTCTTCTCTTTTCCAATATATAAAATCTCTCTCTAGGGGCTTAAATGAATTAAATATCCATAAAAATTTAGTTGCTGGAACTCCCGTCTTCTCTAAAACTTATTCCTATTGGCTGTAAGCTCATATCCAATGGGATAATTTATAACAATATTTCAACAATTCCTGGGAATATTCGCTGTTGCTAGGTCGATTCTAAGCTTCTGGAAACTTCCATTGCGCAATACAATCACGTGACGCAATTTCCCTCCTGCTCGACGTCGCCTCACGACTGGTTTCTGCCAAGTTCCAGCCATCATATTCCTTGGTTAAATTTTATCATGGGCCTCGAAAAAAAATGTATTATTCCCATTATCATCCCTTATAATTCATTTTACCAGGGCAGTACTTTCACGCGGATATATCCCAAAAATAATACTTTCCCTTTTCGGGGCCTGTATGTTATCATTCCAATCTTTTTCACAAAATTTATTTTTAAAATCATTAAAGTCCACTAAAGGGTTTTTATAAACAGAAAACCAGCTTTTTGTTTCCCCCACAAAAGCCTGATCTAATATCTCCACTACCATATTCCACTCTATCTGTCCTTCTAGTAGCCTTTCCTTGAATTTATTTTCTACTATAGCTATGAATTTCATAGGACATCCCTGCTCGTTAGAGAACTTAACTAGTTCAGTTTCCTTCATTCCACCTCCTGATACAATAACTCTACCCTGCATTCCCTCCTGCCTTAACTGCTTTCTTAATTTAATCTCAATTTCTGCTATCTTTTTATCCGCCACTTTTTCTACCATTTCCACTCTTTCTTTCAAATTATTCTCTTTTTCTATCAATTCATTTCTTAATATCTTCTGTTTTTCCCGAATCTCCTGATAATCTTCTGCATTTGTCAGGTGACTTTCCTCTACTTTCTTATGACATTCTGACAGCACTGTCTTCATCTCTCCTCCCAATTGTGTTCTTACTTGTCTAGTTTCCATCTGTACTATTTTCTTAAGATCCTCTCCTTGATTGATTAACTTTTCCTGAATTTTCCCTTCCACTTCTACTAATTTCAGATCTACTTCCTCTATAATATTTTTAGCCTTCACTTCTAACACATCCTTTATTTCAAATCTGATCTCCTGTTTCTCCCCCTGAATACTCTCCTTCAGCGTCCCATACTTTCTATTTAATTCCCCATTCTCCTTGACCACATTATCTAGCTTCTGATTAATTTCTTTATTATCTTTACATATCGCCTCTCTTATCTCCCAACTCATCTCCTGATTTTGCCTACTTATTTCCTCTCTCATCTCCCTATTCATTTCCTGATTTTGCCTACTTATTTCCTCTCTCATCTCCCTAATCATCTCCTGATTTTGCCTATTCATCTCCTCTCTCATCTCCTGATTATTCTTATTGCAATCTTCTAGCTTCTTGTCTATCACCTTACTTATCTCCCTACTCATCTCCTGATTATTTTATTGCTATCTTCTAGTTTCTTGTCTATCACCTTACTTATCTCCCTACTCATCTCCTGATTATTTTTATTGCTATCTTCTAGCTTCTTGTATATCGCCTTACTTATCTCCCTTCTCATCTCCTGATTTTGCCTATTCATCTCCTCTCTCATCTCCTGATTATTCTTATCATTGTCCTGTTTCATCTCCAGAAACATTCCTATGATCGCATCTAATTTATTCTCTGAAATATCCAAAGGCTTTTGTTTATCCTGCCCTCCACTAGTCTCAGGATTTATTTCAGGATGTACCTCTATATTCGTCTCAGGGATACCCTCGGGATTATTCTCAGGATTACTCTCAAGATTTACCTCCGACATCATGGTATAATCCTCTACACTCTCAGCCTCAGTACCGCTATCAACTTTCGTATAATTAGCTTTCTCGTCTTTACCCCTACTCCTCAATTTCCTTTGTTCCTCATCCGCCATCTCGAAGTACACCGTATAAATTTACCGTTCCAAAATTCACGTCATTTTCCCCCAAAATCAATCACTAATAACACACTAATTCACTTCACTTTCCCCCGAAATCACTGACAATTTGCACTGAATTTACACTCACTGTTTCCGTAAATATCGTTAGGTATTCGTACCCTACGTTGGGCGCCATTTGTAATGGTTTAATGAACTTGATTACTGTTAATATGCAAAGCGCTCCACTGTTGGGCGTTATTTGTAATGGGATAAGTTAAAACGAAACTGATTATATGCAAAGGTTAATAATAAATAGTCGCCCACTTTTGGGTGATCAAAATGAAACATTTAATTGTGTATTATTTTAATAATGTCTTTGTACTGTTGTCAGCATCACTAAAACGTACATAATGTGTAGTATTATATGTAGCCAGGCCGCCAGATCATTCATATATCATGATCAAAATAATATATTAAACCTCGGTTAAACAGAGGTAGAGCAGCGAAATTCCTTTCTCCAGCCGTAGTGAAACATTACGTAATCTAACCTTACGATAATTAGTTTAGGAGTGAGAGGTGTTGCCTTATTGTAATTTCTAGCTACTAAAAGAAACCAGTCAAACAATTGAATTTAAAAATGAATTTAATATATAAAAACAACAAGTGCAAAAAAGAAGAATAAAATACTAAAGATAATAATGATAATAAATTTAAATTAGAGAATCTACTGAATTTACTTGTATTATGGGACTTGATTGGAAATTGTAGTATACTGAGTTAATTGAATAAAATGTCTTGAATTTAATAAGCATGAGAACTTCCTGATTTGACTGGAGTAAAACTGTTTATATCGCTTACTGCATTGAAGATCAATGTTGATGGGTTGTTGCGTAGAGAGTTCATGATGACCCTGATCTTCCTCAACGTAATGAATTTATATGTGGATGACGGAATAAATTCCATAAATCATCCCTGTGACAATAGCCTCGTACACAACCATGACACAGTTTGATGAGACTGAATGTCTTATCAAATTCACATATTTAAATAGTCAACTGTATAATTTAGCACTGCGTTACAGATGAATGTTAATTTCCAAGTCCATCTCCCTACACGTTCCACTCTTCTGCCTGTACGTCCAGCTCCAATCAGTCTCCTGCCAGCCATTCAATAATAATAATAATCCAGTTGGCCGCCCGTCATATATATATCGTTCCCAGGTACAGCACGTGTCTATCCCCACTTCTGCAGTCTCTCGGCAATTTTGCACGCCTTTCAAATAATGACAATACTTCTTTGTAACATTTCTCGGGAGGTCCACCCCACCTTTTGTATTTATAAAGTACCAAAGGACTCATTCACAAGCCCAGCATTGTTAATGTCGAGTCTCCATAGAATGCCTCCCTAGTATGATTTGTTTACTGGTAGAATTCTTGATGTGAAAGACATTAGTGTCTATTCATGTCGTTACCAAGAAGCAGTAGATAAGCCAGCCTTCCGCGAATAACCCTCTTCTTCTCTTGTTCGTGTTTTCTTCAGAAATAAGTCTTCAGTCAAGCGCCTAACTTATTTCAAATATAATGTGTATAGTTCCAACTCCTTTCAATTCCCACAATATTCTACATTATCGCATAATAATAGATATATTAGTTAACATAATAACTAATAAAAGGTAAAATTAAAAATTAAAAAATATTGTTAATAATAATAAAATATATAAAATTATATCATTCTGGTCACAAATTGGGACCATTACACAAGGATAAATCAGTCATAGCATCCATGATTGAGATTTTGCTAAGTGTACTCTTTACAACTAGAATATTAGCGGGCAAAGCCGCGACGGGTAATGCTAGTATGTATTATTTTGTCAGTACGTTCCTAAGAGGATATAAACTTACAAAGTTATGGAAGTATATGGATTTACTAGCAAATATATTGGCCATTTTGTCAACGGAACGGCACGGCTCCACAACGGTATGGCACGGTAAGCCTGACCTGTTAGTCACTTCTACGGTTATATACTCTATTATAATATGCTAATATCCTACCGATCACCTCCTTGAGGACAATTTAAACCTCCCTATGTACGATATGCTAAATTGTTGAGGCCAGGCCTTGTTGAATCGTAATTTACGGTTATGCTATTATACTTTGCATGATTCATACATCCGCCATCTTCAAACTATTTGGCTGATCACCTTGACGTTTTGGCCAAAGTCGCTTATCATATTAAGGTATATTGTTACAAAATTTGGTAGACATCGGATGATTAGGTTAGTCGTAATTTGATTTAAACTCAGGACATTTGGGTGAGCGTCATTTCCTTTTTGTTATGATGGCGGCGATGTACAACAAGACACTGAGTTGTCCCTTGCTAGTGCTACCTCTGTACCAAAGGTGGTTCGATCTTGGTTTCGTTGTGTTTGAATTGATAGGGAGGATCGATTTTCAGACATACACGGCCGCTATCTTCAAACTATTTGGCTGATGACCTTGAAGTTTGGTCAAAATACGCTTCCCATATGAAGGTACGATGTTGCAATATCTGGTCGAGATCAGATGATTAGGTTAGTCGTAATTTGATTTAAGCTTTGAACATTTGGGTGGCCGCCATTTCGTTTCCGTCAAGATGGCGGAGATATAAACATGACACTGTGGTGCCCTTTGCTAGTGCCACCCAAATTTCGTTCAATTCGGTTTCACCATGTTTGAATTGATAGGGAGGGGGGGGGGCAGACATGCAGAGTACACACACATACACACAGACACACACACTCACAGACACACAATTTTTGGCCCTGTGTTGATCTCATAACTCTACTTTCATTTTTGCAAAAATCGAAAGTAGGCAAAAAAAACTTACATTTACAACACACCACCAAATTGCGTTCAGTTTTCATTAGAAAAATTCAAACAAACATTAAAATTACGAGCAAAACTTAAATAATGTTTCAATTACAAAATAAAAAAACAGCACAATAGAGTCATTCTTACTTGGAATCACTATTGGAATGCTCAGTAGTGAGGATACATTGGCCCAGTAATGTGCAAGGTTGAATGGGGCAGGCAGATTGCTTTGTGACATTCATTGCATTCATAATTCGACATCTTTTGAGCCGTTTATTCCACAAAATGACCACAATCTATGTATTTCTTATTCATAATAGTACATTATGCAACGAGCCTATAATGGCAATAATTAAGACACGAGTATGTTTATAAAACGTAACGAGCAGGTTTATAATTTCCATAGGAGTGTCTTAATTACCATTTTAGGCGAATTGCATACGACTGTTTATGTTCGACGATAATTATAACTATTTTATGTTCGAACATAAATATTCATAAATATCTGTCGAGATTTCACCAGTTTTATGTACTGAACTTGGCCTGTTTGCCATCTCTTGATGAATACAGTACATTTGCATTTGTCAGTTGGCACAGGCTAGAGTAAAAGGTGGCTTTTCACCGATGTCTCAGTCTCTCTCATGGCTGTGATTATATGGAAGCTACTGAGGTATGGGTGGTGCTTAGTAATGGCATTCGGGGCACAGTCCGCGCCTGTGAATGCTGTGAAAGGTTCTACTCATAGGGTTAGGACTACTTTTCTGACTCAGTGAGGAAAGCAATGGCAAACTACCTCACTCCTCTTCTTGCCTAGAATGCCTCAAAATAGCGCTGCCTTGGGTTTTTGTGGGTATCTACTCACATAACGTAACGGCGGTACTTTTTGATGATCCAACCAGCCTTCGGGCTGACTACCTAACAGACATGTACTGAACAGAGCGTGTGGGACGCAGAGAATACCTTGTAATTGACCATGGCCTCCTGGAATACCTCACTATGACACTCGCCACGCAGTGAAATTTAAAATAGGGGACCATGGAAGTGAGCGCAGGTGCGATGCTATCCTCACCTAATTGGTCACACAACTGATTCTTGAGCTCTGATTGGTGGGAGAAACTGTATCATAATGAAAACTTGTACTATAATGAGCCTCGTTATAGTACTACCGTTTTCTGACACATAACATTTACATTTCGCCAGGGTCGAACATAAAATGAGTAAAATAAGCAATATTGCGATGGAATAATAAGGCAATCCGAACCTTCCAAAGTGGAAGGATTTTTTTTAAAGTTACTTCTTTTTATTCATTTATATGTTTATAAAGACAGCTACAAACACTAATCATTGACCTCCTGACTACAATTCTCTCCTCAAGGAAGAAAAAACAACACAAAACACAAGAACAAAACACCAAGAATCATAATAGTACATATAATTTTAGAATGTATATAAAAGGTTGCCAAAAGCACTGTTGATACACTTCCGCTGTACGAGTTTCCATCGTTCTTTCCGGAGGTGATCCAGAAAACCAGGCAGGGTATTGACCAGGAGTGTTTGGTAACCAGTAAGGTTGTGGTGGATTGCTCCAGCTGCTAGCCATAAGATGGCATTTTGTTTTCGGCTCACCAAATACATACCGTATTTCGAAGTTCAGTATCTCTTCCTCCCTATTGCTTGTACATGTTAGCCCGTGTATGCTGTGAATAGCATTCATCGTCCATCGCCACACGCCGTTGGCACTCCCACATGTAGTGATGCGGTGGATGAGGGTGTCAGTCCTGTTGCACACTATACAAGTATCATCAGCTACTTGTTCGGGCCGCTTCATTTTGTCACCAGTGGGGATGATTTCATTAATGCAGGCATACACAGACAGTCGCCATTCTAAGGGAGTTCGGGCGCTGTACGCCTCACAGGTCTGGAGGGTAATTAGTAGAGCTGTCGATTTAATTGATTAATCTAAAAATACGATTAACCGATCAATGTGTTTAATCAATTAATCGAACCGATTAAAAAATAGCAGTGTGGTGTAGGAAAAGTAATTGTTTATATATATAAATTGCAGCTGGGCAGCACAAAACCTGTGCCTTGTATTATTAGTATTTGCCATTTGGCGTGCTAACATCAGCTATTGTAAGATTGACAGGTCATTAAAGTTAGCTGATGCTCGTGCCTTTGCTTCAGAAAGATAAAAGCGATAATATCTAGAAAATGACTTCCACAATGGTGGAAGGTGCGTTCAAAAAGTAACGAGCCGGAGGCTGTAATGCGCAAACCGCTGACGACATCGGCTAATCGTGGCGTGTGTAACGAGGTGTGGTTCCGAACTGAGTGTGGAAGGTCACAGCCCGTCGCTAGAGGGCACGCATGCACGTCACGTGACGATACAAAGCGAGCAGCAGCATGCATCAATCGTCCAACGCTGCCAGTCGCATTGCAAACAGTGACATGGAGGCGTCAACCGAAGAGCAAAGAGGTGTTGTTCGGTTTCTGACAGCGAAAGGAGTAGGGGAAACGGACATTCATCGCCGAATGTCACAAGTGTACGGCGAACACTGCTTGTCCCTTGCAAGGGTCAAGGCGTGGCACAAGCGCTTCAGGGAAGGACGGGTGTCATTAGCCGATGATGCCCAGTCTAGGGCACCCCCCTGTATTGCCGATGACAACGTCCAGCTGGTTGATGCACACATTACCCAGGACCGCAGAGTGACAATGAACGCCATAGCCGCCGTGGTCGGATTGAGCGTCGGAAGTGTGCACACCATCATGAAGGAACAACTGCACTTGCGGAAAGTGTGTGCCCAATGGGTGCCCCACAGTCTTCAACCACACCAGGAAGCATGTCTAATGGCCTACTGTCTTGGTCTTGGTTGGACAATTGATGCGTGCTGCTGCTCTCTTTGTATCGTCACGTGACGTGCACGCGTGCCCTCTAGCGACGGGCTGTGACCTTCCACGCTCTGGTCGGAACCACACCTCGTTACACACACCACGATTAGCCGATGTCGTCACCGGTTTGCGCATTACAGCGTCCGGCTCGTTACTTTTTGAACGCACCTTATACATTCAGTCCAACTTCCACAGCTCGCACGCATTGCGAAAATATTGCTTTGCATTCCAGCTACTTTATTTCCGTGTGAGAGAGTGTTCAGTGACGCTGGAAAAACAGTGATAGTCAGTCTGAAAGATTAGACTTTATATAATTTTAAATGCTACAAATGCTGAAAAATGCTGGGTGAAAGCCTCATGATCTTGCAGCGAACTGCGTGAACTCAAACTCCATTAGCAAGTGCAAACGAAGGTCAAAGGAGGTAGCTGGCTGGATGACGTCACGCTCTCCGGAGCGCGCGGGGAAAGGAGGCAGCTCAAGTGGTATAATAATAATATCGTATGGCCTCGGGTGCCTGGTGCAAGCTTTGCTATTTGACACCCAGAAGGTAGCTTGCATGTCGAATTTCGTTGTTCCTTGACTATGAAAGTCAAGGAGGTTAGATGTTAGATATCTAAGCTCCTTGAACACTATAGCGCTTTCTAGTCGAGAAATGAGGAACTTTGTGTTGGCGGAAACTCCCGAGATTAATTTTGCCATTAAGAACTCGGCCTACTGAATTCAAATAGGTTCTTTGACATGCCAACATCGTATGCCATGCGTTTCGTATTTTTGTCGCCTTTCAAAAATCACTTACCACGGCCAGGAGCGAACCTGCAATCTTGGGGTTAGTAGACCGACACGATATCCACTCACCCACCGTGGCAAGTTAGCTCAAGTGGTACTATGACGTCTCACACCTCAATGCATTCTCGGTACTTTTCGTCCCGTTGCCATAACGTAACGCTAGACCTCACCGTAACGACGAAGTCGACAAGATCATTTAAAATGATAACAAGATGTTCCGTGACGAACTTAAGAGCCTACTTTCCTTAAAATTTAAGATTTATGCCAATGTTTAATCTATATGGATCTATCTAGAATAATGACGAAATTAAGTTGGTAATATCGAAATGTCTAATTAGTTCGAAATACTGTATAGGCTACCTGGCATAATGTAGCCTAATAGAGAACTATAGTTGGCAGCCCTGGTGACTGAATATATTCTTAGTTCCATTTCTTAAGGTACAGAATACAAAATTTGGTTGAAGTCCAATGGATAGCATGGATGTTACATGCAGTTTAACTTTGGATCTAACAGCGCGCGTAAAATCATGTTGGTAACAATGACATATATGTATTGGTCAGATATAATCTGAAATAATGTGATCTATTGTTGTGTCAATTTTGAATGAAATCCATTAGTTAGTGTAGAAGTTACATGCATTTTAAAATTGGACCTATCTACAGGCTTGGCAACACTCGCGTAGGCCTATATTACTCCAAATTAATCTAGAATGCTAGGTACTATACGTGTGAAAAGTTTAGAGCTATTGGCTTGCATACTTTCTGATATATTGATATTAGGGTAACAAAGATAGAGACAGTATTAACAGTTGGCAGCCCTGGTTACTCTTGAGAATCGGCATATCCATGTCTGTTATGGTACACATAGCACACACGAAATTTGGTTGAAATCCAAATGATGGTATAGAAGTTACATGTATTTAAAAATTGGACCTATCGGCAGGCCTAAAATCATTTTGGCAACACTGCCATGTATGGCCTCCTGGAAATTAAACTGCAATATTTTCATCTATACATGTGCCTTCCAAAATATCCAACATGGAGCTCAAATTTCAATTACGATTTTTCAGCAGTTGGTAGCACTGATATCATTTTCAAATATGGCCGTGAGATATTCAGGTAAGTATCTTTACTCCTACCAAATTTTGTTTCGATTGCTACAGCCGTTTAGGTCTTGATAGGGACACACACACACACAGACAGTCAGACAGACAGACATTTGCCCGGATCGATCTCATAAGTCTACTTTTTCCTCATTTTTGCAAAATGTGCAAAGTAGGCTAAAAATATTGTTACTAACAGAAAGGCGTAGTTCTGACAGGTCTGGAGTCCTGAAGCAAAGAAGTGTGACTGTAGGCTAAGTAACTGTGAACTTAACTACAAACTCTTGTCATTAAATAATCAATATTGAAATATACCTTATGCTGTGGAACAGGGAAAAATTAATCTAGTTGCAAAGTTTAAGTACCTGGGAGAAATTATGACACCTAATATATCAGAGAAAGAAGCATTCACATCGCGCATGAGCAAAATGGAAATGGCCTACCATTTAACTAAGGACATCTATAAGGAAAGGACAATATCCTTCAACGCAAAACTAAAACATTACTGCAGTGTCATCCGTCCGGAGGTCTTGTATGCTTCTGAATGCCTCACGATGAACAAAAAAGGCTTGGTCGAAAAACTGGAGGCCAAAGAAAGTAAAATTTTGAGAAAGATTTGGGTCTCATCAAAGACAATGGGGAATACAGAAGACGGCATAACCATGAACTATATACTCATGTGGGAAGAAAATTGACGTCATCCGGAAGAGAAGGAGAACGTTTTATGGACATGTGAAACGAATGAGCGCAGCAAGACTGATCAACCGCAACATAACTTACTTTCAGGAGAGGAAAACAAAATGGGCCTGGTTCATTGAACTGGATAAAGGTCGGAAAGAAGTGGGGATTACACCAACAGACATTCAGGAGCGCACCCCACTCAAAAGCAAACTTCAAGCTTGGAAAGGTTTCCAAGAAAAACAGAAATTGAAAACGGGAAAGATTTGGAACCAGGAACGGAAGGAAGTCCACCAACAACGAATGCGGGTGTACTGGACAAACATGAAAGCTTGTAGGAGACATTTGGAATGACGTGGTCCATAGATGGCCTATACGAAATGAATGAATAGGCCTATTATTAACTTAAATGCTTTTCAATTTATTTATTTTTTACTTGCATGCCACCAATACAATTAACATTTAAAATTATATCTTCCTCATAGCAAATGGAGTTGTAAACATTTTAAAATATAACACTGGTCAACAGTGATTTTGGTGCCGGGGCTTTTAAGCAGATCTTATATGAATTTGATGCGCTGAATTCAAATATGCCATTAGTTTTTGCCTAGCAGCTCTAGTTTCTGAGATATGACATTTTTGTGAAATATACATTACAATATCGTATGGCAATACAAATCTAAACATGGAATTTTCATTATTATATTATACAAATATTTTTTTTATTTGCGAATTGACCACTTCGGATCACCCTACAATTTCATTTTTTCTTTGCCTGAAGTTTCCTCTTCCTCCAGTACTCCTTCATATGGGCGCTATGCTGTTTCTTCTGCTCATCCGTCCAGGCTCTTCCCTTCTTTGTGGTTCTTGTGACGTGAAACTCTTCCAAATTTTGAATTATGTACCGAAATGTTTCCCTGTTTGACATCTGAACTTCCTGGATGTTGGAATTTTCGAGATCTTTTCGAACTTCCTTAATCCATGTCGTTGTTGTCTTCTTGTTCCACAGGTAGTCGAATAACTGTTTGGTTAGTCTAGTTTTGTCCATTCTGTACAAGTGTCCGAGAAACGATAATCTCCTCTTCTTCATGGTCTCTGAGATTCTCTCCACATTTTTATAGACATCATTGTTGCTCCGAAGTTTCCAGCCGGTTTCAGTCTGGACTGGGCCCATGATTTTTCGTAGTATTCTTCTTTCTAGGATCTCTAGCTTCTCCAAATTGTAATTCATCGAGAGGCATTTGCTGGCATACAGGCATTCTGTTTTTACTATCGTGTTGTAATGTTTTAGTTTGGCATTCCATGAGATGCATTTCTTGTTGTAGATGTTTTTAGTTAGCCCATAAGCTCTTTCCATTTTTCAGATACGATCTACACCAGCTTTCTCTAGGCCGTTCTCTTGTATGGTTTCACCGAGGTATTTGAAATTGTTCACCCTCTGAATCCGTCCAATCTCTGTTTCAAGGAATTGTGGTCCATGTTTGTCATTCATCATGAACTTGGTCTTCTCTTTCGAGATCCTAAGTCCTGTCTTGCTAGCGATCTTTTCTAAGAGGTTGATCTCTATGGCCGCTTCTTCTAGGTTTTCTGAAAGTATCGCAAAATCATCAGCGAAAGCCAAGAAATTGACTTTGATTCCTTCCGATTTTCGTCCTAGGCAGATCGGGGCTATCTCTTGATTTTCAAGTTCGGAATTCCAAATTCTCACAATCCTCTCGAGGACACAGTTGAATAGTAATGGTGATAATTCATCACCCTGTCGCACACCTGTCTTGATTTCAAATGACTGAGACAATTCTCCCATGAACTTCACCTTAGAAGTTGTGGCTGTTAAGGATTCTCTGATAATATTGGCCAGTTTGGTTTTGACTCCAAATTCTCTAATGATCTTATCTAGGGTCCCTCTGTCCACCGAGTCGAAGGCTTTTTTGAAGTCAATGAATGAAACCACTATACTTTTGCCGCAGCGCTCTGTGGCGAATTATTGATTTCAAATTTAGGATTTGTTCGGCACAGGAGCGGCCTTTCCGGAACCCACCTTGGTATTCTCCAAGTTACTTATCCAGGATTCCTTCTATTCTATTCAGAAGTATCCTTGAGAGGATTTTGTAAGTGACTGGGAGTAGCGACACGCCTCTGTAGTTGTTAACATCTTGTTTGTTCCCTTTCTTATGGAGTAGGTGGATCAGCGCTGTTTTCCATTCGTCTGGTAGCTTTTCCGTCTCCCATATTTGTTGGAAGATATGGTGCAGGTCGTCTAAGATTTCCGGTTCTGCCCACTTCAACATTTCTGCTGATATGGAGTCTTCCCCGCTTGCCTTGTTGTTCTTGAGACTTTTCAGGGCTTCCTTTATTTCTTCTTTTGTTGGTGGCATATCATCTTCTGAGTTTATAGGATGAGTCTGAAATTCTACTTTGTTGGTTGGAGGCGGGCAGTTGAGGAGTTTCTCAAAGTATCTGGCTAATATATTGCAGTTTTCTTGATTGTTCAGTCCAATTTTTCCTTCTTCGTTTTTGAAACTTATACTTGGAATTTGGAATCCTCTAAGCTTGTCCTTAAAGGTTTGGAAAAAATCTCTGGTGTTATTCTTAGTGAAGTCGTCCTGGAGGTTTTGTAACTTTGCATTCTCAAACGATCGTTTGGTCCTGCGGAATACCCCTGATGTTTCTTTCCTTTGGGTTCTGAATTGTTCCAAATGTTCCGTATCTCTTGAACATTTCCATTTTATCCATGTGTCGGATCTCTTTTCAAGTGCTTTCTCACATTCTTCATTCCACCAGCTTGTACGTTTCCTCTTTGCCAGTCCGAATGTTTTCTTAGCGGCTTCATTGGTCTTTGTACAAAGATGTTGCCAGGTCTTTGTTCTAGAAGAGCGGATTTCTTCTCTGAAGTTATTTATAATATCTCCATTGATGTTCATTCGATTGGTGTTGTATTTTTTCAACTTAGGTGGATCCTTCTTTTGTTTTGGTGAAAGAAAACGTATTTTAACTTTGGAGAGATAGTGATCAGAGTCAAATTTACCATTTCTAATCACTTTAACATTCATCACCTCCCAAGTATTTGTCCTTGATATTGCTACATGGTCTAATTGGAATTCTCCTAGGTTGGGATTTGGAGATACCCATGTCTTTGCTTTTCTTGGGAGTTTCCGAAAATGAGTCGACTTGAGATTCAACTGGAAGATTTTGCAGAGTCCAAGGAGCCGTTTGCCATTCTTGTTTGTCCTCCTGTGTGCTGGATAGTCTCCTACTATATCTCTGTATTTTCTTTCTGTCCCTATTTGTGCGTTGAAGTCTCCCAGAAGGATTTTTACATGGTTCACAGGTATCCGAGCGATTTCTGTTTCTAAGAGGTCCCAGAAGTCATCGACTTTCTGTGGGTTCTTCTTGTTGTCTTCGTTGATAGGAGCATGGCAATTTATGAGAGTATAATTCCTGTTTTTGCACTTGATTGTCAATAGGGATAATCTCTCAGATTTAGATGAGAAGTCTGTGACACTATCCACTATGGTTTTGTTTATGTATAAGGCAGTCCCAAGGAGAGGGGTGTTAGCCATTATCTTTATTGCTGGCTTTCCTTTGAATACTCTGTAGTGCTTTGTATCCATGATGTGGTCATCTAGGAATCTGTTCTCTTGTACAGCCAAAATCTTGATTGGTTGGTCGTCCAGGAGCTTTTCCAATTCTTTCTGTTTTCCGACACGCAGGAGTGAGTTGACGTTAATGGTCCCGATGAAGTATTTCCTCTTGAATTTCAATTTGGAAGGTGTTTCAAGACGCTCCGACTCATCTTGTATGCAGGTGATGGGACTCCCCAGAATCCTAGGTCCCGATGCATTGCCTACTGCAATGGTGGATTTCTCTTTCAAGTTACCACCTGGGGTAGTGCTCTCATTTAGCGACATTTCCATTCTGCATATGAAATTGTGTTGTGTAGGTGTAGGAAATAAAATTCCGAAATAAGATCGGATTGTTAGTCCGAAATTATTGTTTTTTCGTGGTTTACTCCACTAGGTTCTTCCGCTCTCTCTGCCGTTGGGAACTGAAATTCTTCATCCGCCTTTGAGACCGCTGACCATTATACAAATATTATTTTATACGAACATAGAGGAAAAAGTCATGAATGAAACCAACCAGTCACTGGACACTTCGGTAGCTTCTTTTCCGTGACATTCTTGAAGGCATTTTGGAACAGTCCCTTTTTAAGCTCCAGCAGTAATCTGCCATCATGTGCATAACCCATCTTCCTTGGTAGCGGTCCTCCACCGTTTTAATATCCTGGTGAAATCGTTCACCTTGTTCCTCACTGTTGTCTGCTAAATTTTCAGGAAAACGGTCTAAGTGGCTGTGTAAATAGTGCAGCTTAATACTCATCTTGCACCCAAGGGATTTGAAACTGTTAAGCTTCTCGTTTACCAATTCAACATAGTTTTCAGCTTTGCGTTTGCCTAGGAAATGTTTTACAACTGACACAAATGAAGTCCAGGCTCTTAGCTCAGATTCATTCATCGAATTTACGAAGTCAGGATCCTTAATGAGTTGTCTTATTTGTGGGCTATCAAATATCCCTGTTTTAAGTTTTTCCATACTCAAGTGAGGCATTTTATTTCCTATAACTGCAAAGCCCGTTCTTATTAAGAACCTACACAAACTGCTTCATAAGGCCCAGCTTGATATGCAATGGAGGAAAGATGATTTTTTCTCTTCAACAAATTCCCCCCCCCTACCCAACATCCATGTTTTCTCTCTTAGGCCACTCTTTTCTAACCCAGTGGTGTGTTTTGCTCTGCTGCCCCATAGGCACAAGAAGCAAGGATATCAGACTGACGATACGACACAATATGCATGACCCAATCCTTGTATATTATGATTGGGAATTGCACAAAATGGAGTTAGAACTGCACATTTCATGTAAAACTACACAGATCTAAACAAATAGAGGTGATAGAGGAAAACTGATATCTATAAAAATAGAGCTGTAAGAGAAAAATAGATTTCATATTTAGATTCAGCGATCCGAGTATACCTAAAATCAGTTACAAAATCCCCGGCACAAAAAAAAAGATTTTTTGTAGGGCTGTGTAATATTTAAAGTTTTTTTTTCTTGAATTGATGCTGTGTGAAACCGTCAAAAGTTCGATTAATCGACCGATTAAACAATTAAAGGCATTCGGTTAATCGATCGACAGCTCTATTAATTAGTGCATTTGACGCAGGTGGCGGGAGAACTAACTGGGAGCATCTGGAACGGGACCTTGAGATAGGAAGGTACTAAAAGTAAAGGAAAGGAAGTTTGTAGTTTTACGTGACCGATAATCTAGTGATCATGAGCCACGGGACGTTCAGCTTACGTGGAATCCGAACCACATGACATGGCATTTCACTTCGAAAGCACTACTAAAAGGGACAGCTAGGCTACATAGGCACCCTTGGGAGGAGGGGGTGGGGAGCAAGAACAGATTTGGGGCGCCTTTCAGGCCCGCTGCACCCGATGGAGGGCTAAACTTTTCTGTCAGCCAATACAATATATTCCCAATTACTGGGACATCACTTGTGATAATCTGAAAAGTTGCCATGACAATCTGCTTTTAGAGAAGCTCCTCAAATAACAAAAGTTAATCGTAAAATGACATAAAAATGACCACGATAGCCCAATTACTTATTGACTTATTAATTATAATAAACTATTTATTACCTAAAGTCAATATTTAGTACATTGAAACCGTACATTGTGACCTTCTCCAGCGTGGTATAGGGTAAGTAACTGTGTAGTAACATACAACTTAATAATTTTTTTGTAGGTATTCATCGACCCTTCCATTAGTCATTTTCAAGAAAATTTTCGAATTTTTGTGGTTGTCTCATTCGATAGTATGTCCTCTCTAGTTTCCATAAATATATAGTTTATACTAGTTTTATTGTTGTTTAGCTCATTTATATTCACTTTAGTAATCGGTGTGCACGCTTTTCAGCAGCTGTCACTTTGACGCATAGGTGCAGCAGATAAAGCACACATTAATATGGATTTGAAACAGTCTATCCAAGAACTAAAACAATGTAGGAGATACTCACGGGACGGGGAATGCAGAAAATTGGCCTAAATTCCAAAGAAAATGCAGTTCTTAGGAGTTAAAAAGTAAGACTCATTACTCTAAATGTGTACCTCAACTTTAAATTACGATTTCTCTCACTTCATTTTTTTTTCTTCAATATTTGTCTTGACTTGGGCAGTTAAAATGTCCACATAGAATGCAGATATTAGATTCATTTAAAAACTAAAATATAGACAAACAATGCAGCTATGTTGTAAAGCAGAATGAAGCTGTTAAATTGAAATTAGAGGTCGCGCCCCCCAGAATTAATTTATTTTTACAATCAAAATAACGTAAATTGTAAAACAAAGCTAATATATTTGACTCAATCAATGATACTAAAACGATTCTGCTATACAACATTCTGAATATACAGCAGATCAATTTACGACAACAATGACACAATGCACGTTATTTTTGTGATTAATCTTTGATAAAGACCCCCCCCCCCCCCAATGTATTTAATTTTTCTTTTTTGGCAAATATCCACTAGTTTATATTCTTGGAATCAGTGATACCAATTTAAAGAAAATAAGATAACTTGTAATGATATGTCTTTAGTAGTGTCGATTTTTTTTTTTCGTGTAGCCTCCTGAGAGGCCGAATGCAGGGCTTTCTAGTCGACGCCCGTGGGCGACCTGCGCGTCGGGATGAGAGATGGAAAGGATGAAGATGAATGAAACTGGGCAAGGATGTGGAAGGAAGCGGCCGTGGCCTGTCAGAAGGTACTGTCCCAGCATTTGCCTGGTGTTGAAAATGGGAAACCACGGAAAACCATTTCAAGGACAGCCGACGGTGGGGCTCGAACCCACGCGTCTACCGAGTCAGCAGAGAGCTTGGCCCCTCGACCTAACGCGGAGCTTTAGCCCGTGTAGCCACTACTGTCTGTAGTAGTGTCGATGAACACCTTAATAATTCTTTTGCCTCAATAGAGGATACTGGAAATATTTTTGTTCGAAAAACTCACAGAGTTTTTTAAAGTCAATTTTACCCTCCTGGTTGGTGGTTCCCACGGACTCAGCGAGGGAACTCACCACTACCGCCTTTCCAGACAGTGTCCTACAGCTGGGAACACTTGGTCGGATTGGATACAACTGGGGAGGTATGCTCAGCACCTCGCCCAGGCGTCCTCACCTGCAAAGCGAACAGGAGCCTCATGAGGGATGGGAAGGGAAGAGTGGAACGGTTAGGCAAGGAAGAGGTAAAGAGGTGGCCGTTGCCTTACAGGAGATACCATCCCGGCATTCGCCCGAAGACAAAGTGGGAAACCACGGAAAACCACTTCGAGGATGGCTCAGGTGGGAATCGAACCCCCTCTACTGATTTGGACCAGCCGAGGCTGAGTAGAACCCGTTCCAGTCCTCATACCACTTTACAAAGTTCGTGCCAGAACCGGGAATCGAACCCAGGACCTCCAGGGCGGCCGCTAACTATGCTGACCGCTTCGCTATGGAGGCGACTAACTCACAGAGTAAAATTTCAAAAACCAGATCTGTTACAAAAAATTTGTATAAAACAATATATTATAATAACTTCGTCACACCTATTTCCCAAGTTCTCTCTACCTGACAACTACACATCAACCACCATTTATAGCCTAACTTATTCAGCATATATACAGGGTCTTTCATATAAAGTAAGAACGCCAAGCGGCGGGTTTGTTATCCGCTAGTGTGGTGGCCTTGACCGAGCTTGTGGCGAGCCGTGGCCCCCTGCTCTAAGCGTGTGTACATTCTCTATGAAATATTACCTTATAAAAGTTGCTGGAAGTGTCGTCCTTCGTAGGTTATACAGGCATTGTATCTGGTAACCACATTTTGGCTGACGCGAGTGAGTCATGCCACTGTATTTTTTCTGATTTTTTATTTTGTGATTTTTATTGAGCACTGAACCAGTAGTGTCAAAGTTATTTACAATTACGTGAATCTGTGCTAGTGAAGGTGGCACTTCATCAGGAAATTGCTGAACAAATGTATCACGTACCCGCCGAGCCGAATCGTAATTAAAATAAATTTTACATACAAAAATACGATGTTGCAATGATAACTGTCTCAACATGTTAGCAGCTGTGGTTCAGACTGGCGACTGACAACACCTGCACGCTTATTGCAAGGTCAAGTTTGTACTATGCGCGCGCTTTCAATACTACAGCAGGGGGCCGTGGCGCGTCACAAGCTCGGCCAAGCCGGCTTAAGCAGCGAATGACAAAATCGCCGCTCGCCGTTCTTACTTTATATGAAAGACCCTGTATTTTCACATACACATCTCTTTAATTCAAAGCTGTTTTATCAAGACTTTTTTAGGCTTTATTAACAAAATTTTTGTATCAAATCTGGTTTTTGAAATTTTACTCTGTGAGCTTTTGGAACAAAACTATTGTTACGAGCGCTGGGTTGCTTCACTGCCTCGCACATAACTCCAGCTCGCCGCGGGCTACCCCTGGACTCTAGTGTCACCCAGCAGTTTACGCAACGAACAGCGACGACGAAAGACTCCTGTCTCAAGGTTCGTGGCCCGTCCCGTATCGGAAAGCTCGAGAAGGTGTGAACCCTGGTGTAGTCTAGAAACATCTATTGAGTCTCAGCCCCGCTATATAAGAGCGACCTGGCCAGCGAGGGACGGTCTGTATTTTTGAAGAGTGTGTGTTTTCCAGTGCGACAGAGGTCATTGTGGTGAATTGCGAAACAGTATTTAGTACTGTATTCAGAAACAGTGAGTGACAGCTGTGGCTTGTTTACAAGGGGAAGAGTGCAGTTACTTCTAGTCTAGGACACCGGACTCATTAGTGAGAGTATTAACCGCAATGCCCAGTGAAAGGGTGAGACGAGCTCCATAAAGGAGGTAGCTTCTGTAAGACACCTAATTGTTTCTATCTGATTATTGTACGGTGTATATTTCTGACCTGCAATAAAGCTAACTTCTCTTTAGAGGAACAATTGTGTTGTGCTTTACCCACCGTAATCCAGTTAACGAACTTGCCACTAGGGCTAAAACGTAACTTTATTTATAGTATCCTCTGTTATGACAAAACAAGAAGTTCCGTGAAGAACTAAAGAGCCTACTTTTCATGCCAATGATTATTCTACAGTATATGAACCTATCTAGAATAATGACGAAATTAATTTGGTAATAACAAAATATCTAATTAGTTCAAAATATACCTGGTATAATGTAGCCTAATAGAGCACTACAGTTGGCAGCCCTGGTGACTGAATATATTCTTAGTTCCATCTCTTAAGATACAGAATACAAAATTTGGTTGAAGTCCAATGGACGTTACATGCAGTTAGACATTGGATCTATCAGCACGCGTAAAAGCATGTTGGCAACAATGTCATGCGTGTGCTGGTCAGAAATAATCTGAAATATTATGATATCTTTTTGTGCCAATTTTGGATGAAATACATTTGTTAGTATAGAAGTTACATGTATTTTAAAATTGGACATATCAGCAGGCATAGAATCATGTTGGCAGCACTGTCTTGTATTAATTACTCCAAATTAATCTAGAATGTCAGGTGCTATACGAGTGCAAAGTGTAGAGCTCTTGGCTTGCATACTTTCTGATACATTGATATTAGGGTAAAAAAATATAGGCAGCATTTATTAACAGTTGGCACTCCTGATTGCTTTTAACCTTACTAATAGTAATATCTGTTATGGTACACATAGCACATATGAAATTTGGTTGAAATCCAACTGATAGTATAGAAGTTACATGTATTTAAAAATTGGTACTATCAGCAGGTTTATAATCATGTTGGTAGAACTGACGTATATAAGTTACTCCAAATTAATCCAAAATGTCAGAATATACGTGTGCATAGTTTAAAGCTGTTGGCTTGCATACTTTCTGATATATAGGTATTTGGATGAAAAAAATAAAGAGAGCAATTATTAACAGTTGGCAGCCCTGGTGGCCTTAAGAATACGCTCAGTCATATCTGTTTATGTACAGATATTACATACAAAATTTGGTTAAAATCCAATTGATAGTGTAGAAGTTATATGCATTTAAACATTGGACCTATCAGAAGGCTTAACATTATTTTGGCAACACTGTCATGGTTGGCCTCCTGGAAATTAAACTGAAATAGTCTTATCTACATGTGTGCCAATTTTGGAATAGTTCCCATGCATACCTTGCAAGATATCCAACATGGAGCTCAAATTTCTAGTGCGTTTTTTCAGCAGTTGGTAGCACTGACATCATTTTCAAATATGGAAGTGAGATATTCCGGTGCACATCTTTACTCATACTAAATTTGGTTTTGATTGCTGCAGCCGTTTAGGAGTTGATAGGGGGGGGGGGGACACACACACAGCCAGACAGACAGACAGACAGAAGGACAGACAGACAGACAGACAGACAGACGGACAGACAGACAGACAGACAGACACACATTTTCCCGGATCGATCTCATAAGTCTACTTTTTCCTCATTTTTGCAAAATGTGAAAAGTAGGCTAAAAATTAAGTTGTATGTTACTGCACAGTTACTTATCCTTTACCACGCTGAGAAGGTCACAATGTGGTTTCAATGTACTAAATATTGACTTTAGGTAATAAATAGTTTATTATAAAAAGTTAATTGGTCCCACATACAGATTGTTGGTTGTCAGCCATTCCTCAATTCAGATAAGTCTCTATAACAACACAGTAATAGTAGACAAACACTGCTCTAGGTGTTTACCATCATCACGACAGAATGCTCGTCCTGCATATTAGTTTACAATACTCCTGTAGTTTCGAGCATATTACAAGCTCTACAAAATACGCTGTGAAGCTACAGTTTATTGTTGTAATTTATTGCCCTATTTTGTATTGATGATGATAATTGTTGTTTTAAGGGGCCTAACATCTAGGTTATCGGCCCGTAATGGTTTGGGTGATCGAGAAGATGATGATGAAATGGAAAATATAATTAAAACCAACTACTAACCTACATACTAGAAGAAGAAAAGGAAAACAAAAGGAGAATAAGGCAAATAAAGGACAGGAGAAAAATAAATGCCCTCAACCCTCGAAGAATGCGGATTGAGGGACTTGGAAGGAAGGAGGGCCATAAAAGGCAGATATGAAAGTGATTGAGGAGAGGGTCCACCCCACAGGTAAGGGACAAAAGGAGGAAAACCGGACCCAGCTCAGGAATCCCTCGAGGTCACCAACTCCAGAACTCACCAGCCGTGAGCCCCTGAGGGTGTAGCAATATCCAGGGTGCACCATAAGTGGTGGCGCTACATACACCCTACCTCCTTGAGGGCCTTGGGCAGAAGGCAGGAGATATCATGAAAAGAAAAAGAAGGTTGACCCGTCGCAGAAGGAGGGTATCAGAAAAGATGAGACAAGGACCAATTAAGGCGGGAAAGGAAGAGACTCCCTGGGCCTCGGATACCCTAATACCGTCGTGGTCGGAAGAGAACAAGAGTTGACCAAGTGAGGTCGACAGGAAAGAAGACAGAGAGGAGCCCGGCACAAGTAAGTGGAAGCAATACTGGACTCAGCTAGGGTACCGTGGTCGCCAACTCACGTCCCACTAGATGTGAGCCCCTGGGGAGCTATTTTGTATTACTTGCCTGGCAACTTGAACTGGCCACGGGTGCCTCCTGCCTCCCTTCCTCTTTGAGTAGCTAAGCTATTCAAGGTTATTTTTATTTCTGGCAGCATCTGGTGATGGTACTTGATACATTGCCCCGTAATTTTTGTTGTGCTGTAAAATTAAAGTCACTTGGTTGCATACTTTGTTCAATTAATCAGTCATTTCTTCGCTCCATTTTAAGATATTTTATTGGAGTTTCAACTTGCTTGCTGGTTTCCCTCTGTAAATTGTTTATCCACTTGCTTGGTTGCCTTTCGCGCAAGGAAGACTGTGATTTCCTTCCCTTCTCTATTAGTTAATCTCTTAGCATTCTTTTTGTTAGAGTTATAGCCAGTGCTGGATTACCCATTAGGCCCGACTAGGTCCACGCCTAGAGCCCCCAATTATCTCGGGCCCCCAAGCAATTTCTAATTTAGTACAATTTTATTCCGAAGATTTAGAATTTTTTATCCGGAACTGAGACAGTTTAAGCATTATATTAAATTGCAATGCCCTATAAAAACTGAGTTCACTCATTCTGAACTTTACGAAATTCTTATTCGAGACAAGCTTGAGTCTTTTTTTTCGAACGTTCAAATTGCTTTTTGCATTTTCCTGACCTTCATGATAACGAATTGTTCTGCGGAGAGCTTGTTTTCAAAATTGAAACGGATCAAAAGTGCGCTAAGAAGTATCATGTCACAGGAACGATTAGACATGCTAAGTTTAATGTATATCGAGTCAGATGTTCTGCGGGAAATTGATTTTGATGGCATTGTAGAAGATTTCATTGACCGAAAAAAAAAAACAGAAAAAAATGATAACATTTTACAGAAGTAAAAAATAGTATGATATGTTAAAGTGTTCATCAAATCATCTGAAATGTTTTCAAATAACGATGATCGTTTCAATTGAAATGTAGGCCTATGTATGATTTAATAAAAAGTGTATTATTCATAATGTTGAATTTTGGGCTTATGCCGTGTTTTATTATATTGCAATTCGACGCGTTTCGAAAGAAACCATGTCTTTCATCGTCAGGAATAATCTGGAATACGACAATGTTGCTAAGAGAAAGCAACGAAGAACATATAGAAGGTGCCCAAAGATGGACGCCATTATAGCCCCATGTTAGGGACAACGGAAAGCAGCAGTGAATTACTTTCTCAGGGTTCTGATAATAGGTAGCCAGGATTCACTGAGATTGTAGCCGGTGTCGCGGTTGAAATTATCTGGGTGTTTACGTATTTCAACCGCCTCCCTGATGATTCTGGGACGATATTGCTTTATACGGGCAAGAACATCCACCCCTTGGAACATGACATCATGGCCAGGTGTTAAAGCATGATCGGCAACAGCTGATTTATCAGGTTGAATGAGCCTGATACATCTATTATGTTCCTTAATGCGAGTGCATATTGTTCTCGAAGTCTGCCCGATGTAAACCTTGCCACAAGTACAGGGAACTCTGTAGATACCCGGTTGTTGCAATTTAGGCAAACTGTCCTTAGTTGGTCGCAGGAGTTGCCTAATCTTAACAGAAGTTCCAAATACAGTCCGTATGTTGTATCGACGTAGGATTTTAGCAATACGATCCGTTGTGTTATTCCATAATTCCTCACTTACGAAGTTTGAGAGGCGTAGATGTAGCTGTAGTAACTCCCTCGAAATAAAATCCAACTGCTTACGAGTATGCTGTAACCTCTCTATCAATAACGCCTTGCTTGCACGACGATAGATTCTCGTTGCCTTAGGTGTTCTGAAGGAATGCTTCAACATACACCTTCTTGCGTCGTAACCTACTGAATCTAGACATCAGTCGGAAAATATCCTCCCCATAGAGGTTTCTAATATTGTCATTTAGACTTTCACGGCCCGTGTTATTATTCATAATGTTGAATTTTGGGCTTATGCCGTGTTTTATTATATTGCAATTCGACGCGTTTCGAAAGAAACCATGTCTTTCATCGTCAGGAATAATCTGGAATACGACAATGTTGCTAAGAGAAAGCAACGAAGAACATATAGAAGGTGCCCAAAGATGGACGCCATTATAGCCCCATGTTAGGGACAACGGAAAGCAGCAGTGAATTACTTTCTCAGGGTTCTGATAATAGGTAGCCAGGATTCACTGAGATTGTAGCCGGTGTCGCGGTTGAAATTATCTGGGTGTTTACGTATTTCAACCGCCTCCCTGATGATTCTGGGACGATATTGCTTTATACGGGCAAGAACATCCACCCCTTGGAACATGACATCATGGCCAGGTGTTAAAGCATGATCGGCAACAGCTGATTTATCAGGTTGAATGAGCCTGATACATCTATTATGTTCCTTAATGCGAGTGCATATTGTTCTCGAAGTCTGCCCGATGTAAACCTTGCCACAAGTACAGGGAACTCTGTAGATACCCGGTTGTTGCAATTTAGGCAAACTGTCCTTAGTTGGTCGCAGGAGTTGCCTAATCTTAACAGAAGTTCTGTTAAGATTAGGCAACTCCTGCGACCAACTAAGGACAGTTTGCCTAAATTGCAACAACCGGGTATCTACAGAGTTCCCTGTACTTGTGGCAAGGTTTACATCGGGCAGACTTCGAGAACAATATGCACTCGCATTAAGGAACATAATAGATGTATCAGGCTCATTCAACCTGATAAATCAGCTGTTGCCGATCATGCTTTAACACCTGGCCATGATGTCATGTTCCAAGGGGGTGGATGTTCTTGCCCGTATAAAGCAATATCGTCCCAGAATCATCAGGGAGGCGGTTGAAATACGTAAACACCCAGATAATTTCAACCGCGACACCGGCTACAATCTCAGTGAATCCTGGCTACCTATTATCAGAACCCTGAGAAAGTAATTCACTGCTGCTTTCCGTTGTCCCTAACATGGGGCTATAATGGCGTCCATCTTTGGGCACCTTCTATATGTTCTTCGTTGCTTTCTCTTAGCAACATTGTCGTATTCCAGATTATTCCTGACGATGAAAGACATGGTTTCTTTCGAAACGCGTCGAATTGCAATATAATAAAACACGGCATAAGCCCAAAATTCAACATTATGAATAATAACACGGGCCGTGAAAGTCTAAATGACAATATTAGAAACCTCTATGGGGAGGATATTTTCCGACTGATGTCTAGATTCAGTAGGTTACGACGCAAGAAGGTGTATGTTGAAGCATTCCTTCAGAACACCTAAGGCAACGAGAATCTATCGTCGTGCAAGCAAGGCGTTATTGATAGAGAGGTTACAGCATACTCGTAAGCAGTTGGATTTTATTTCGAGGGAGTTACTACAGCTACATCTACGCCTCTCAAACTTCGTAAGTGAGGAATTATGGAATAACACAACGGATCGTATTGCTAAAATCCTACGTCGATACAACATACGGACTGTATTTGGAACTTCTGTTAAGATTAGGCAACTCCTGCGACCAACTAAGGACAGTTTGCCTAAATTGCAACAACCGGGTATCTACAGAGTTCCCTGTACTTGTGGCAAGGTTTACATCGGGCAGACTTCGAGAACAATATGCACTCGCATTAAGGAACATAATAGATGTATCAGGCTCATTCAACCTGATAAATCAGCTGTTGCCGATCATGCTTTAACACCTGGCCATGATGTCATGTTCCAAGGGGTGGATGTTCTTGCCCGTATAAAGCAATATCGTCCCAGAATCATCAGGGAGGCGGTTGAAATACGTAAACACCCAGATAATTTCAACCGCGACACCGGCTACAATCTCAGTGAATCCTGGCTACCTATTATCAGAACCCTGAGAAAGTAATTCACTGCTGCTTTCCGTTGTCCCTAACATGGGGCTATAATGGCGTCCATCTTTGGGCACCTTCTATATGTTCTTCGTTGCTTTCTCTTAGCAACATTGTCGTATTCCAGATTATTCCTGACGATGAAAGACATGGTTTCTTTCGAAACGCGTCGAATTGCAATATAATAAAACACGGCATAAGCCCAAAATACAACATTATGAATAATAACACGGGCCGTGAAAGTCTAAATGACAATATTAAAAAGTGTATTATTCATCTTGAGAAAAAGAACTCTTGTATATACTTAATTAAATGTACAGGTGCTAAAACATAAAAATTATTTGAAAAAAATAAAGGGGCCCCAAAAATCTGAGGGACTTGGGCCTCATTTTACCTTAATCCGGCACTGGTTATAGCCCTTCTTCAGCACAACAAAGATATTTTTAATATTTCCAAGCTTAATCTCTTTTATTGCTAAGACTAGTGTTTGTTCTCCCATCTTAGGTTCTTTAGCCTTGTTCTATTCTAGCTCTTCACGCTCTTACGAGCAATTTTGTTGTTTTATTAAAATTCAATTTCTACTTTTTGTTTTCAAAAATTAATTTGTGTTTGAATTCGCTCCTTCGTTACTGATCTTTTTCTTTAATTGCAAAGCCTACTTCCACTTCCTACGTCATCTTCCCTCTGGCAGTGGCTAGGCCGCGTCCTGCCGCTCCAATAGTAGCTACACTATGAAGATTATGTTGATCATTTCTCGGTATTGCGACATTGTAGATATTAACATAAATCGTTCTTTTTATCATCAATAGTTGGCACACTTGTCCCTGTATCATCAGGGATGGAATAACACGGTTAAATATCTAAACTATGATTTCCTAAACAAATTGAGGGGATATCGTAATATGCTACCAGCCTAATATTAATTTTAAACAAGTACAGTGAGTCCGGGAATGTTCTCCTCAGCGCCTACATGCGTCTGCGAGAGCTAGCTACAGAAGCTTGCATCATATTAGCCTTTCACGAAATGATTGCCGGCGGTCGAGATGGGAACTATTCTTTGTTTACTTGTGTCACACGTCACTCTGCTTCGTTGACAGGTACAGTTGCGTGAGTAGGATATGACTCAGCTCCAGTAGCCTCTGTCATCGTTTAACTGCCCGTGGTGACATGAGCTCCTATGACGCGCAATGCTGCTTGACTTATGTACATAATGCGTTCTGTCATCTCTGTGTTCCCTAATAACAAGCAAACAGTATACTTTGTATTCACCCCAGCCATTCATAACAGATGCTGGAAGTGCTGATGACACATACGCTCGCTAATTGCAATACACACTGACGATTTCGACAGGCTACAGCCCACAAGTGTTGGATTCACCCTGTCAAAGACACCGTGCTACCAACTAAACCGATGACGCAACCACTCACAGCTGAACGTAACCACTGGGAAGAACATTCTCGGGCGCCCTGTAGTTCCGTGAAGAACTAAATAGCCTATGTTCAAATAAGCTACTTATGTTAATTGCCTCTATCAACATACGAAATTTCAGTTTCACTGCTGTAATAGATTCGTAGATATTGAGAACCGTCTAAATATTTTGGATGGCTGCCATGTTGGATTTTTGTACTATAACGTGAAGATTATTGCGTAGGTGTATTATTCAAGCTTCAATCGCATGATTAGAACACATGAAATAAAAACGAGATTTTAAAATTTCACACAACCGCCATATTGTGTTTATGAAAACAATTAGATATCAGTGGATTAAAATTTGTATAAACATTTACCGTACCAAGTTTCACAGCGCTTGGATGGTTAAATCTCGAGAAACGTCCATTTAAATATTTAAATTTCGCATCACCGCCATGTTGGATTTGTGCTCACCAGGTTATTGAAAATCTCATAGGTTCATAGCCCTTATCAACATACAACATTTCAGTTTAATTGCTGCCATAGATTAGTAGATATTGTGAACCGTCTAAATATTTCGGATGGTATCATGTTGGATTTTTAGGCCACAGAGTTATGTAGTCTACTACTAGTAGTTAGTAGTTTGTAGTTTAACGTGACCGTTAATCTCGCGATCATAAGCCACGGGACCTCCGTTTTACGTGGAATCCGAACCACAGAACATGGCATTTCACATCGAAAATCTCACATGCATTGACCGGGAATCGAACCCGGTCCGCCTTGGTGAGAGGCATACAGCTTGACCGCTGCGCCACCACGCCCCTTAGTCTACTACTAGATGGTGTTTATTGCGTAGGTTCATTATTCAAACGTTGACTTCAATCGCATGATGAGAACACCAGAAAAAAAAGGTATTTTTAAAATTTCGCACAGAAGTTATGTAAACAATTGAACTAAATTAGATAACAGTGCATTACAATGTGTATAAACATTTGCTGTATTATGTTTCACTGCGCTCGGATTGTTAAATCACGTGAAAAGTATATTTAAATGTTTCAACTTCGCTTGGCCGCCATGTTCGTTTTGTACTGAACAGGTTTTTAAAAGTCACATAGGTGAATTTCTAGTAGTGCCCTTTATCACCGTACAAAATTTCAGGGAGATATCAGTCGGAGAAATATTTTGCACAGCCGCCATGTTCGATTGGTGAGATGTAATAAAATTTGATGGTGACGGTCGGGGACGGACGAAATAGTACTATGTCCTTACCGAGTTTCAATGAAATCGCTCCAGCCGTTTAAATTTTATTAGGGACACACACGCACACACACACACGAACTAAAGGTGACTTCATAAGCCAATTTTTACTTAAATGAAAATAGGCTAAAAAATACTATTGAAACAAAAATATATCAAATACAAGAATTAGAATATCAAATCAGGAAAGAGCAAGATGAACTATTTGTTTTGCCCCACCATTCCTTGATTTTCCTGTTTGGTTGGTTGGTTCCTCAGTTTAGTGGCTGCGACAACGCGGTCAGGTAGTCCCGTGTACTTTGGGTGTGTGTAGAATCTGTCTGATAAACGGTGTTAATTGTGATGGCTGTATTAGTGTGTGTTACCTGTTTTTAATTCAAGTAAGGACTGCAAGCATTCGAATTTCAAGTAGTTCAAACTTTTGCTACCAAACACCACCGTCAACTACCAACTAGTTCTGAACTTTGTTACTAGATGCCACTGCAGTCAGCTCCTGGCGACGAACGTCGGAACCTAAGAGCGTTAGTCAAATATAACCTATAATTTAGCTTCACACAAGTGTAATTATTGGAAGGTTCTTTTTAATGCCATAAATCTATGACGTGGGACCGCCGGCTTTACTTTCCCTCCGAAGGAAGGCATACTGAGGGATTTTTCACGTTCTTAAAACATCCGACGACTTCGGCCGGGTTTAAACCCGCTATCTTGGGCATAGAAGCTCAGCATGCTACCAACTACGCCACCATTCCTTGATTTTCCTGCTTCTGTCACCCTGTCACCAATCTCATGAGAACGAAGATAAATGGAATTTGACAAGGAAGTGGCCGGGACTTATTACAAAGGCCAAGCAACTGTGGTGCGAGGGGCAGATGATCTCGCTGTTCTTTCTCTTAAAACAACAGCCATTTACAACATTAAAACCCTGACTGGGCTTGGATACAAGTGTCACGGTTTGTAGAGACATTTCACAGTGTGAAGGTGAAAGGCTAATAATCACTCGTGACTCCATATTCTCCTTCTCGGAGATTTATTGAAAGGAAGAGGATGAAATTCGTTTCATTTTGTTAAATCAGAATAATACTCGCTTGTGGCACTTTCTCTATATAAAGCCAAAACGCTTCTTGACTCCGTTCATTACTTTTAATGTGTTTACCAAGTGCGTTCCAAGGAAATGGTTCTACATCGCTCCGTAAGTACCAATTGCCTACCTAGTTCATTTGTGCATGCAATTGAATATCTCTCTCATCAAGTGAGGTGTTCCATATTTCAGTAAGTTATCATCATCATCATCATCTGCCAGTCACGTCATATCGAACCCCCTTTGGTTGGTATTGTTGGGACTCGTTCCCTAGGCATTCTGTTGACGTGGTCTCTCAAGTTCTTCCTATAGGTTCCTATGTAGTTTAATACAGGTTCTGTCTTTAGTTCTTTCATCACGTCCTCATTCCTTTTGTGGTCCCAACGTGTGTATCCTGCTGTGCGTCTCATAAACTTCATCTCAGAAGCAGTGCTCCTAGTTTCATCTCGTTTTCGGATTGTCCATGCTTCACTTCCATATGTGAGGACAGGCTTAGCTAGTGGTTTGTAGACTCGTAGTCTTGTGTTCCTTTGGACTAAGGATGGTTTCATTACTGAGTTCACTGTGCCTATGGTTTTATTATACTTTATGATCTTATTAGAAACTAGCAGTAGTGCCCGGCTTCGCCCGGTGGATTTATTTGTTTTACAGAACTGGAGCGCTCATCGGAATAAATGAAAGTAAATTTGAAAGCACCAACGCTTATTGCAGCTGATAACCTCAGTATACTGCACCAACACCATCGCCCTTATGCAGAGGCATACTATTGTCATGATGATAACTGTTTTAAGGGGTCTAAGAAATCTTTTTGCACTAATTACTCCCCGTGACTGCAATTTATAAGCAGCTCGCAATTCTGCACCAGAACATTGGTAGGGGCGACGTGATGCAGCCCGCATTACATGGCAACAATAGACTTCGGTAATATTGAAGCTGTTCTGGAGCGATTGTTCTTCCGACTTACTGAACAAAAAGCAATCTTTAAGGTTACCTGAGAGGTGTAGCCTAATGCTACATAGCCTAAACTATTCCTCTTTAATCAGGCTATCATATACAAAAAGAATGTTTCGAATCCGACTGGTAGTTCCAGAGATTAGCGCGTTTAAACACATAAACACACAAACTCTTCAGCTTTAATGTATTAGTATAGATATCTGCATCATTGTCGAATGATAAAGAGTAGCCTAGGTAGTTGAAGGTGTTTACTCTTTCCAACAGTTTGTTGTTGAGGCAGATCTTACCCGGAATTGGTAGTTGGTAGCATGCTGAGCTTCTAAGCCCAAGATTGCGGGTTCACACCCGGCCAAAGTAGTCGGATATTTTAAGAGCGTTAAAAATCCCTCAGTATGCCTTCCTTCAGAGGGGAAGTAAAGCTGGCGGTCCTATGTCATAGATTTATGGCATGAAAAAGAACCTTCCACTAATTACACTTGTGGAAGCAAAAATTGTAGGTTATTTTGATAACGCTCCATTAGTTCCAACGTCCGCCACCGGATGCTGACTGCGTCCGCAGCTAGGTGTCGTGGATGGTAGTTTTTGGTGGCAAAAGGAGGAACTACTTAAAAGAATTAATCGTCTGCAGTCCTTCTACCTGAATCACAGATAACACACACTAATACAGCCATCACAATTAACACCGGTTATCAGACAGATTCTACACACACCCAAAGTACACAGGGCTACATGACCGCGTTGTCGCAGCCCCTAAACTAAGGAACCAACCAACCAACCAACCAACCTTACTCGGAATTGGTTATTTGCCCTTGAAAGCGAGTACTTTTGTTTTTTCTGGAAGATATTTCCATGTTATATTCAGTGGCTATTCTACTGAGATGATGTATGGAACGTTGTAAGATATTATTATTATTATTATTATTATTATTATTATTAATAATAATAATAATAATTTAAGCCCACTAAGGAGCACTTTGCTAATTCTTATTCGATGCTCTCGTATGTTCCTTGAGTCCGGCTTTTCTCTCCTGCGAGAGGGGTTTGGGGGAGGGGGCAAGAGTTGGTCTTACCACCAAATTTGGAGCGATCTAGGGCATCGAGGTCAGAAACCCCGGGAAAATCCAATATGCAACTACCAACCTTACGTATTCGCTCTGTATAGGAAAGGAGTATTCACTGCTTTGACTAGCGGCGTAACCGCTTCTTCAGTATGCCTTCCTTCGGAGGGGAAGTAAAGCTGGCGGTCCCATATCATAGATTTATGGCATGTAATAGATCCTTCCACAGACTAAACTTGTGTGAAGCTAAATTGTTAGGTTAGATTTCGTCGGAACGCTGTATCAAAGTTCCAACGTAGCCTACACCAGTAGGTATCATTGACATCTGGTAGCGAAAGTTGGAACTTCTTGAAATTGAACGGAACTTGTAGCTCACCCTAAGGGTGTCCGCTACAAGCAGCTACAGACTCAGGCGAACGGACATATCCTTGGACACTCCCGGCACTAAAAGCCATACAATAAATAAATAAATAAATAAAACCGCAAGGTAAACACAGCCAGTGCCTGCACCCCATATTCCCTCAGTCGTGTTTGCCCTGTTAAAGTGTCAACAACCTTGATGTTAACATTTCTGATAAAGTGTACGGAGTGTAGCCTCATGGTGAACGTGACAACATAATAGCACAACGACGCCATGTGGACTCCGTTTCGCAGGGTAGAATACTCAGCTGACTGGAAGCATTGCTGACACAGACCGAAGTCGCCATAAAGTGTAATTTCCAGGCTTTGGAGACGATTTCGAGACACAGGAGATGTTATTCGTAGGCCAGTAATTACACTGTTTTTCTTGACAAGTTGTGTGACATATGGGGTGTGATTCAGCTTTCGTTTGTTCAGCAATCTGTCTGACGGTCCAATCAGGTGGTATGGCCTCGTTTAGTGATTATGTTTAACTTTTTGACACTTGTGTACTTCATTGAGCCACAGTCTGTAGCTTTTAACCTAGGAGAAGATCCGCTTGGTAAGTCTGTTCTTGTCCATTCGTAGAAGGTGCCCGTACACCTTCAGCCACCTTCGTCGCATGCTGGTATCAGTGGGTAGGTTCCATCTGGGAGCAATCTCGGCCCATGAATTTTCCTGAGGATACGTCTTTCGTCCTTCTCCAGAGAATCTCTGCAGCGTGCAATAACTGGTGACCTGCCACGGTGGGTGAGTAGTTATCGTGTCGGGCTACCATCCCCAAGCTTGCAGGTCCGCTCCTGGCCGTAAGTGATTTTTGAAAAGCGACAAGAATCACGGCACACATGTCATACGTTGTTGGCATGTTAAAGAACCCATTTGAATTCAGTAGACCTTGTTCATAATGGCAAAATTAATCTCGGGATTTTCCACCAACACAAAGATTCCACCAACACAAAAAGGTCCTCCATTCTCTATTAGAAAGCGCTATACAGGGTCTTTCATATACTGTAAAATAAGAGCGCCAAGCGGCGGCTTTGTTAACCTTGGTCTAGCCCTACAGTTCTTGTCCTCGACCCTTCCTTCCATAACTAAGCTTGCTATTCCTGGGTGTCTTAGTATGTGTCCTACCAACCTATCTCTTCTCTTCATTAGTAGTCGCCACAAACATCTCTCCTCTCCCGGTAGTCCTAATACCTCTTCGTTTGTAACCCTATCTACTCTTCAGATCTTCATCATTCTCCTGTAATACCACATTTCAAATGCTTCTATTCTCCAATTTTCTGCTGCACCGATAGTCCAAGTTTCACTTCCATACAGAGCCACACTCCAGACAAAGGCGTTCAAAAATGACTTCCTAATACCTAAATCTAGTGATTTTTTTAGGGGAACGCGGGGGTACGCGTACCCCTTAAACATTTGCAAACTGTTTGAAAATATATTGGTACTTTTGTATCTAGTCCGGCAAATATAACTTCATCGATCAGCTGGCGTCAACGCGCTTTTCACGACAGCTGGAGGAGATTTGGACTTATCCTCGATTTAAGTAGATTTATCGAATCAGTTTCTTTTGGTCGGCAACTCGGCACTCCATTCTTACAAAGCACCCTGGCTAGTGTTATATTGTGCGCGTGGTTAGTTTTGAAGAATGAAGAAAGTAATGAACTATTTAACATCCACCCTGGCATCGAAAAAGCTGAAAGTTAATGATTCGAACATAAACAATGACCGGACTATGTAAATTGCCGAAAATTGCAAGATCGTGATGTTTTGTCGTCTACAATAGACAGTACCCCTTAATTTTTTTTTTTTAAATAGCACTGCCTAAATCTATATTCGATTTTTTTTTGTCGTGTAGCCTCCTGAGAGGCCAAGTGCAGGTCTTTCTAGTCGACGCCCGTGGGCGACCTGCGCGTCGGGATGAGAGATGGAATGGATGAAGATGAATGAAACTGGGCAAGGATGTGGAAGGAAGCTGCCGTGGCCTGTCAGAAGGTACTGTCCCAGCATTTGCCTGGTGTTGAAAATGGGGAAACCACGGAAAACCATTTCAAGGACAGCCGACGGAGGGGCTCGAACCCACGCGTCTACCGAGTCAGCAGAGAGCTTGGCCCCTTGACCTAACGCAGCACTTTAGCCCGCGTAGCCACTACTGTCGGTATATATATTCGATGTCAACAGATTCCTTTTCTGTAGAAATTCTTTCCTTTCCCGTGCTAACCTACCTTTTGTATCCTCTTTGCTTCATCCATCACTGGTTATTTTGCTTCCTAAGTAACAGAAGTCACCTACATCCTTTAGCTGTTCACCTGCCAATTCAACATCCATAGAGGTTTCTGAATTATTTCGGTTGCATTCCAATATTAGGTAGATTTCATTAGAAAGCTAACTATTGCAATGGGTACCATGTTTCGACTTCCGGAAAATTTCGACATATCTTCGCGTTTCACATCCCCCAGACCCCAAAACCACCGTCAGTTCAAAAGTTTATATATAATTTATGTATATCAGTTTCTTGTGGACACGATAACTGCCGTAATTTTGTACCAATCTCTTTGAATTTTTTACCGAATATGTATACCTATAAAATATCGGTCGAGTTCGTTACTGGGCTAAATCGGTCGAAGGGGGTGAAAATGGGGGGCTTTTTTTTTTTGAAAAAGTGAAATATTGCTATAACTCTCTTAATATGTGAAATATCGAATCCGTTCCAAGTTCATACTATGTGTCGGATAAAGACCAAAAATTTATGTTTGAAGAGTTTTTTATAGCACCAACCACCGACCAAAGGGGTGGGAAAGGGTGGGTTTTTCGGGAAACATTAATCATATCTCTCTTAATAGGCACAATATCAAAACCGTACAAAATGGACAATATTCCCCTAATAATTACCTAAAACTTTTGTCTGAAAGAATTTTTGATATGACCCACCATTACGCCAAGGGATGAGAAAAATGATTTCGGAATTATAAGAAAATGCCAAGAGCTATCAGAGGTTGCCATGGCAACACTACTAAATTGATGAGGGATGAGCCATCAGACGTTGCCATGACAACGCACTTGCACGAGATCAGATTCAAATTTCCATCTAACGAAGTGTGAAGCGGCTTCGGTGACGTAACTGTAAGCATGCTGAACTTCTACGCCCAAGGTCGCGGGTTCAAAGCCGGCCAAAGTCGTCGGATTTTCTAAGAGCGCTAAAAATCCCTCACTATGCTTTCCTTTGGAGGGGAAGTTCCAACGTTCGTTGCGAGTTGCTGGTTGGGGTGGCATCTAGTAGCCAAGTTCACAGCTAGATGTCGTTGACGGTAGTATCTGGTAGCAACATTAGGAACTACTGCTTGAAATTGACCGTCTTCAGTCCTTACCTGAATTACAGACTAATACAGCCATCACAATTCACACCGTTTATCAGACAGATT
Organism: Meconema thalassinum; assembly: GCA_946902985.2. Taxonomy (NCBI): domain Eukaryota; kingdom Metazoa; phylum Arthropoda; class Insecta; order Orthoptera; family Tettigoniidae; genus Meconema; species Meconema thalassinum. The sequence continues at coordinate 56,585,163 of OX336401.1, read as the reverse complement.
CTACACTCACCCAAAGTACACGGGGTTACATGACCGCGTTGTCGCAGCCCCTAAACTGAGGAACCAACCAAAATCTCTGCGGGAGATATAATTTTGCGTGAAGAAGTAACAGACCGTTACATAGTTACACATCAGTGTCGAAACCTTGCATAAGGACAGTGTGACCACAAGTATAAAAATGTACCCCAAATGACAAGAAGGTTACCGTCCCCATAAGACAATAAAATGTTTAAAATATGTATAAAATAACGAAAAACAAAGTTAATTAATCTCCATTATAAAATACTTTCTCGCAATAAATGAGGTCAGATCCTTCTACGAAAACCTGTATATTCTGCCTATTTTCCACTATCCCCAAGTTTGTCCGGTGAAATCTCCCTCCGCCTTCCGGTGTGCCGAGAGGACTTTTTGTTTTAGTTAATTTTCATTGTGAATTATTTCGTCAAGTTAGAGTCCAAGCCATGATATACGTATTATAGCTCAATTATAGTCTGAAACAATTGTTGCGTTATTATTATTATTATTATTATTATTATTGGGGTTAAGGCATGACAAACTGAGGTCGATTGACTTATGTATTGTGACGAACTTCAGCAATGCTGTCTACACTATTTTTGTGATTTATGATAGTAATTCAAACGTACCTATTTAAACTAGCGGCTTCGGTGACGTAACTGGTAGCATGCTGAATTTCTATGCCCAAGTTGGTGGGTTCAAACCCGGCCGAAGTCGTTGGATTTTTATGAGCGTTAAAAATCCCTCAGTATGCCTTCCTTCGGAGGGGATGTAAAGCCGGCGGTCCCATGTCATAGATATATGGCATGATAAAAAAAAGGAAGATTGTAGTTTTACATGACCGTGAATCTTGTGATTATGAGCCACGGGACCTCCTTTTTACGTGGAATCTGAACCACAGGACATGGCATATCACTTCGAAAATCTCACATGCATTGACCGGGAATCGATCCCGGACCGCCTTGGTGAGAGGCATACAGCTAGACAGCTGAGCCACCACGCCCCGGGCATGATAAAAGAACCTTCCACTAATCACACTTGTGTGAAGCTAAATTATAGGTTAAATTTGACTAACGCTCTTAGGTTCCAACATTCGTCGCCAGGAGCCGACTGTGGTGGCATTTAGTAACCAAGTTCAGAACTAGTTAATCGTTGGTGGTGGCGTTTGGTTGCAAAAGTTGGAAAATTCAATGTCTGCAGTCCTTACCTGAATTAAAAACAGATACACACACTAATACAGCCATCACAATTAACACCGGTTATCGGGCAGCTTCAACACACAGCCAAAGTACACGGGGCTATATGACCGCGATGTCACAGCCCCTAAACTGAGGAACCAACCAACCCATCCTGAGTCCGATGTGACGTATACCAACCAAGCTCCTCGTGGCGTAATGGCTAGCATTGATGCCCGACATCCTTGCGTTCGATTCCCCATTCTGTCAAGAAATCAAATTCTTTTCTTGTCGTTGAGTCTTTCAGGAGCTTGCAACATCGTGGTCTTACACCCCCATGTACATGGGTTTTCTCACAATTTGTCTGATAACCTGTGTTATTATGGTATCTGTAGTACAGTGTTTATATTTGTAATTGAGTTGTTGTTGCTTATTTTGGGTACTGCAACATCGTGGTCATATAGCCCCATGTATTTGAGTGTATGTGTAATTTGTGTGTTAACCTGTGTTATTGTAATGGCTGTACTAGTATTCTAAATTTGGAATATGATCGGCCGGCCCCGTGGTGTTGGGGTAGCTCACCTGCCTCTCACCCGGAGGCCCCGGTTTCGATTCCCGGCTCCGTCAGGGATTTCAGAAACTGACGTGAGGGCTGGAACGGGGTGCACACAGCCTCGTGTGGACAATTGAGTAGCTGTCTGACAGTGAGGCAGCGGCCCGATCATGAAAAACCAAGATTAACGGCCGAGGGGACCCGATGCGCTGACCACGCGTCTCCCCAATACCTGCAGGCCACAAGGCGGTCTTGGCCATAGGTTAGGAAACATCCCAGCATTTTACTGGAGTAGAAGTGGGAGAAAAACACGGAAAACCACTCCAAGATGTTTGAGGAGTTTAGGCCCACGAGGCATACCCCGTTCCAGCCCTCGAGTTATATTTTTTCACGGCAGTTCTCAAGGGCTAAGGCAAACACTGAAAAATGGCTTCCAATATGAACAAGATTTCTCGATGATTCACCCCTTAACATAAAAACTCCAACAACCGTCATATATATTATTTCAGTAGTTTGCATCCCTCCTGTGGCGCCCACAAGCGACCGATCGTGACAAATGAGCATTCAAATGAAAGAGAATAGACATTAGCAATGACTTATTGCACTATAATTTCATAAATATCTATAATTTCTGTAAAAAAATGACTTTAAAAAAATTGTAGGAAGTGTGCGATTAGCAAACACCGTTGATGTAGGAAAATACGCTTCATAATTGCTGTCCACAGGCCGCTGTGACGCCTGTTTCATGTCATATTAACATTCTGAGGTCTTTCATTTATCCTGAAATGTAAATAGTGTTCTATAATCATTTGGTTGAAATAAAAACATAACCTTTCTCCTTAAGTCTCTCATTATAAACCTATTGGGGAAAGTGTGGTTTGTGAACATGCGAGATTTCTCTCACGGGTCCGCCAGTTATTATCAATTTCTGCATGCATTACAGAAATATTTTGTCTTTTCTGCTATAGGTTCTGCGTCTTCTGGTGTTGACGCTTTTGGCTGACAATGCACTTGGAGGCAGCAAGGGTGGCGGTGGAGGCGGCGGTGGGGGTGGTAAAGGTGGAGGTGGAGGAGGAGGAGGAGGAGGAGGAGGAGGTTTTGGAGGACTCGGAGGCTTGGGAGGACTATCATCTTTGTTTGGCGGTGGAAAAGGCGGAGGGAAAGGTGGTGGCAGCAGCACTGGAGGTAGACGGTAAGTGTAAACTTTATTTTATCATTTTAAATGATCTTGTCGACTTCGTCGTTACGGTGACGGACGGACAGATGCACTGAAGTGTGTGACGTAATAGTACCGCTTGGTGCATGTGTACCCCGACAATCTCTCTACTTCGTTAGTATAAGACAAAAATCCCCGATTCTTGGATGCCACGGGTAATCTCGAGAACCACTGGATGGATTTTGATGCGGTTTTCACCATTCTGTAAAGGATATCTCGAGGAAAGATTCTGTAGAAAATAATTTATGTATGATCAAAGGAAGCCAAGCAGTAACGATTTCAGTGGGAAAAAAAGTCGAAAACAAACTTGGCGTCCGTGCGCTTCTTAAGCTTACGCTGGGCGAACCGTTAAAAATATCAATATACTATGAGCGTAAGAATTGGTCAGCATGAAAAGTTCTACAAAAAAGTCCCGGAGAGCATATCTCTATCTTCAATACATCGCCCACTATAAGTGTTTTTAGACTGGATGAAAGGGGCAAGTCCCCGCGCGCTCTGGTGAGCGTGTGCCATCCCCCGCGCTGGACCTTGCTTTGCCCTTGGTTTGCACTTGCCCTTCGCGAGTAATTTGAAACAAGATAAGCAAGATAAGTATTATGCAGATAATTTTCTAACATGTCAATGCATTTTTCAGCATTTGTAGCATTTAAAATGATACAAAGTCTAGTCTTTCAGACTGACTGTCTCTTTTGAACACAACAGACAGTAGAAGCCAATGCGGAAACAAACGTCTATGTTACATTTCTTACTAATTGAGGAAAACGGCAATAAAATTGACTGATTTCGCGGAACAGGGTACGACGTAACATTTGTTCCGTAAACCAACACGCCACAGTGCGCACGCTCATCCACTCACCCATTATTTATTTATCGTATGGCATTGAGTGCCGGGAGTATCCAAGGACATGTTCGGCTCGCCAGAGGCTACAGCTGCTTCAAGCGGGTGAGCTACAATTTCCGTTCAATATCAATTAGTTCCAACTTTCGCTACCAGATGTCAATGATACCTAGTGGTGAACGTTGTAACTTTGGAAGGCCATCAGAAACTTATTTGCTGTCATATCCGACGATAGCTCCAAGTGGACAGCTCTGGTAGTAGCACATGTAAGCAAAAGGATGTAACTTTTGCGAACGGTGTTATCGTCGCGGACGTATAGTGGGCCCGCAAAATCGAGTCCTGTTACAGTGAACGGCGTGGAGTATCGTACACGATCGGTCGGTAAGGTTGCTTCTTTCTCCTGTCCAGGAGGGTTTCGTGATAACTTGCAGGGCAGACACGAATGCAATACCTTCCTAATGATTTGCCTTGCTCGTAGAATCCAAAATTGGCTTCGCAGCTCGGAGAGCACAATCCGTGATCCCAAGTGGTGCAGTCTGATATGGGTATGGCGGATTAGAAGAAAAGTGAAGGGATGTCCGCCGTATTGGGTGTTTTTCGTCATACGATATCGTTGTGAAGTGGAGGCGGCCACCACGGCGGATCAATGTGTCTTGCAAGAACGGTTGAAAAGAGGCGATCTTCGATGTTTTGGGGATGGCCTTGTTGTGCAACAAAGCTTCGTATTCTGCGCCAAAGGTCTCTCGTTGTACAGAAACTATCAAATATCGCCGACTTCCTTCGAGTTCCAACACTGTCAAGTCACCAGTTTGCTTTTCCGCTAACCGAAGATTCTTAATGAACCGGAGGATCCAAGCTGTAGTCCGAAGTAATTTGTTGTAGGGGCTGAATCTCGTGAAGTCGCAGAGTGCTTCATGGGTGGTAACGACAAGGGCTTGACAGGGTTTCTTCTTAGCCTCTGGAAGTGTTAGATGTTCGGTGCTGTATTTGGGAGGCCAACTTCTTGGAGGATCCCCCAACCAGGCCGGCCCATGCCACCAAATATCTGCTGATTTTAGATCTGGTGCATGTAGTCTTCGTGATAAAAGATCTGCAGGGTTATCCGTTCCGGGACAATGAAACCATTGTGATGGTGAAGTGCAGCCGGTGATTTCTGTAACACGATTGCAGATGAAAGTTTTCCAGCGGTTCGGGTCGTTTTGTATTCAGCCTAGAGTGAGAGCTGAATCTGTCCACAGCGTTGCTTTCCGGATGTCACAGGATGTAGCACGGCAGAAGTAACGAAGAAGTCTCGTGCCCACTAGTGCAGCGAGTAATTCCAAACGTGGTAGCGTGACCTTCTTTATATGGGCCAGTCTAGCTATGCTACATACTAACTGAACGTTAGTGGTATCGTGAGCTTGAGGTCGAAGGTATACAGCAGCACCATATGACCGTTCGGAAGCGTCACAGAATACGTGTAGAGAATAGTTCTCCAAATCTTTGTTGAGAGCACCTATCCATCGTGCGATGTGAATGTCCGACACGTATTGAAGATTCGAACACCATACTAACCACTCCTGCCCAATGTCAGAAGGTAAAGCCTCGTGCCATGATATACCTCTAGTCCACGTTTCTTGAAACAACAACTTTCCAATTATTGTCACCGGAGAGAACAGTCCGAGAGGATCGTATAGTCGTGATGTTATCTGAAGAACGTGGCGTTTTGTGGCAGGGTCATCTGCAGACATCATGTGGTCATCGATAGCTGAAAGATGCAGTGTGTCATGGCCCGTGTTCCAGTTGATTCCCAAGATCTGTGTAACCTCTTGAACGGGTAGATTTTGATGTTGCCACTCGTTTTGCAGTGTGATTGAATTCGTGGCCCACTTAGACATAGGCATGTTGATAATACTCATCAAATCTGTGAGCTGAGAGTATATTGTTTGGAGTTCTTCTTCGTCGTTAGTAGATGCTGCAAAATCGTCCATGTACATGTGCTGATCCACAAGGCTAGCAGCAACTGCGTAGTCTTCAATGTGCCTCGTAGCCAATTCTCTCGGGGTAGCTGACAAGAGGAAAGGGCTACTGGTTAGTCCAAAAGGTAGTCGGGTGAAGCGGTATTGGCCGTTTTCGTCCTTGATTACTCGAAACCAAAACAACCGTATTAGATCCCTGTCACTGGAGTCAAGTGAGAGCTGCAGAAAGGCTTGCTTTATATCTTCAAGAATAGTATATTGGTACAATCTAAACCGAAGCAGGACACTCATTACGTCGGGGAATAGATTAGGTCCAATTTCTAGGACGTCATTCAGCGATAGAGATCCATTTCATGAGAAGAAGCGTCGAATACAACGCGCCATTTAGGTACGTTCTGTTTCGTCTTCTTGACCGCATGATGTGGTAGATAGAACACAGAACTTGCTCGGGTGTCCGGATTCAACATCTCTACTTGGCCTTGGATGATGTAGTCGAGCATTCTTTCGTTGTACATGGCGTTGTAGTCTTCATTTAGTTGCAGTTTATTCGTCAAGGCTTGGAATCGTCTCTCAGTGTTAGTGCGGTTATCCGATGCAAATTCCTGGTTTTAACAACGCTCCGTCCATCTTGAATGCAGTGAGATTCATGAACGTTTTTGTGGATATCGAGATCCTTGGAGCTCATCGTGTGGGATCTTGATTCTTCTTCCTTGATTCCAATTGCTTCAAGGTTCCAGAAGTCACGGACTTGGTGCTCGAGAAGTGAAGGGTCATCCTGTAGTGTTTTATTGTTAACGGTTAGCTGCATGACGGTGACTCCGGATCTATTGCCACTGAGTATCCATCCGAAAAGTGAAGGAATGATTACCAAAGACGGAGATACACGAACAGGTTGCGTGTCCTTTATCAACTTCCAGTAGTGATCTCCTCCAACTAGAAGTTCAATTGGGAGATCGTGTAAGTCAACCTTAGGGTCAGCTTGTATTAACTTGCGTACGGACTTCAGGGAAGAGACGTCTTGTGGCACTGTAAGGTGCATTGAGTAAGTGTTTGCACCTTCGAGTGCGGTGATGCCTATTGACGTGTTGGTCTGGGTGCCCTATAACTGGAAGCTAACCATACGACGCTTTTGAGGGATAGTTGTGTCAGATTCGAATGCTGCTATAGATACGTCTCGTTCCGTGACTGTAGGAATCTTCAATATTTCGACAAGGGACTTGCTTATGAATGTAGACTGGCTGCCTCCATCGAAGATGCAACGTGTCGTTTTACTTAAGCCAGTTGGTCCAACAATTCGAATACGCGCAGTTTGTAAGTGAGTATAGTCATGAGTCTGAGAGTGGATTTTGTTGTCCGAAGTGGGGGTTACATCATTGCTTGAGCAAATGGAGTAGTGATGGGACTGCTTACATTTTGAACAAGATGCTCTCCCCCGCCTACTGCAATTCTTCAAATTATGCCCTTGATTCAGGCAGAGGAAACAGCGATTATTCGTCTTTAGCTTCTCAATTCGGCCATGAACAGTTTTAACCTTCCTAAAATCTTGCGCCCAGTGGCCTCGTTGGTCGCAAAATGCACAGAATGGTTCTGTTTGCTTCTTCGTTTGCTGCATTGTTTCTTTTAAACTTAGCGTTTAATTGAAATGCGGCTGTCGCGGGGACGAGACTGGGTTGAAAACACTGGGTCACCTCTGATCTTCTGGGTGACTAGCACTCCATCGACTTCTTCACCAAGAAATTCCATCAGCTTCAGAATGTCGCCTTCCGATATATTATTCCGTTTGGTGTGTATTATCCAGCGTCTAATATCGTCAGGGAAGGTTCGGAGTATCTTGGGAGCAAGTACCCGCCCATAGCCGTTTACATCTTCGCCTAGGGCCTGTAATGCCTGGATACGGCGGTTGCATTCAGTATGTCGTGTTTAGCGTTTCCAGTCAAAGAGTGTTGATATGTCTGATATCTTCCAGATAGACGATATGCACCTGTATTATCCGATTCCGATCTCCGTATTTGGCCCTTAAAATTTTCTTAGTGTCCTCGTAGGTAGAAGCAGTCACGGAAATTCCGTCAACCAGATGTTTCGGTTCACCTTCGAGATACCCGCGTAAAAATACAAGTTTATTTATTGTCGATAGTGACTTGTCTTTGTCAATGGATGCTTCAAATTGTTCCCAAAATCTCATCCAGCTTTCGATATTGCCGGAGAATCGTTCCAGTTTCACTGGCGGTAATTTAACCGAATGGGTGAACGTTGAAATGGGAGTGATGGGACTCTCATTTATAGTCATGTTGGAGGTAGCAGAAGAAAGTTTAATTTCTTCCCCTCGTGTGGCTTTCTGTAAACCACGTTTTGCTTTATCTATGTATTCTTCGCAACTATGAATATCGGTGTTGTATTCTGTGTCTGGAAGAAGATCGTGTTGATCCTCTCTCTTGTTCGACTTCTTTTCAATTTGTGTAGTCGGGCTGCAGGGTCCCAAGGCTAGTGGCAGGGTCCTCTTGAGTTGCCATAATGAGGGGGCAATAAATCTTCGGATTAGCTGACAGTCAGGTAGCCTACCCTCCCTTCTTGAGGTGTGTTGCTATGTCCTTCAGTGTAGTTATTAGTCTCTTTGGCAGAGTGCGTGTTTAGTCAAGACTCCAATGTTGGCTGACAGAATGCGCTGGTGTGTGGTAGTTGAACTTGGCAATGGTGTAGTTCGAGACGTAAGTGACAGGTTCGCCTGCGCTGTGCAGATGTGCATGCAGTTCCAATGGTTGCAGATAGATCGCGCAACTAGTTATGTGCCAATAACGTACTGTACAATTATTGGTATTTCTTGAAGTAATTCAAGTAGATCTCATGCAGGTAATAATCATGCGTACTGGAAATTCCTCAGATGAAAGATTTTTCTGGTGGCGTTGAGCGAGGACTAGTGGTGTCTTTTTCTCGCTGACAAATCGAGATAGCAGGGTGCGTGCTTAATTGTTTACAATACGCAGTTTCCTGTTTCTCCGTTAGATGGCAGATGCGTCCCTTCTGGGATCGCATTTAATGAAATTAGCCTATCTGTAGGTTTCCAAAGTATTTTCAAGCTGATGAACAGCATGCATTACTAAAAGGATGTCAATTTGTGATGGTTTGACTTATCTGAAGAGGATTAGTTGGCAGTGAGAACTCTTGAAGCGTGTTGTAGTTGATGGCGTGGCGTGCTTTAAGCTGACGTGATGTCTTCTTGGTAGCGTATAATGTTCTGGGCGTCGAGTGTCCTTCCGTAGTGTAGAAGGCGACAAAGGAGCATTAGCACTATTCACTAACACTAGTAAATATACATGTCACTGGTTTCGTACGAGTTTTCGGCACCATAATGTGGAGAATGAGTAAAAAGTAGCACAGGGAAACACACAATTAGTTAACATAACGCCATCTTATTTCAACTCCAGAGAACGTATGTACAGATATAACACTTACCGGTAATACATTATACCTATTTGATTATACACAAAGTTCAACACACACAAAGATATGTCAGTCTTCCACAAAAAATAATGCTCCTTTAAATGTAAAACGCGAACAAACTCGCTTCGTTGCCGTGGTCAAGGTATTTTTATTAAGTTTCAAAATACAACTATAATGCTTTTTCTTCTGGAATAATAATGTTATTGGGTTTACGTCCCTTTTAACTACTGAGGCTTTTAGAGACGCCAGGGAGCCGGAATTTTGCCCCGAAGGGGATTTTTGGTTGGTTGGCTCCTCAGTTTAGGGGCTGCGACAAAGCACTCATGTAGCCTCGTGTACTTTGGTTGTGTGGAGAATCTGTTTGAAAACCGGTGTTAATTTATTGTAATGGCTGTATTGGTGTGTGTTATCTGTTTTTAATTGAAGTAAGGACTGCAGACATTCGATTTTTCAAGTAGTTCCAACTTTTGCTACCAAACTCATACTTCTGAGAGTGAGAAACTTACGGTTCTCGGGGCGTAATGGATATGGAAAAGGGGTTAGGTAAAGGTTTTTGAGATTGCGCAACCTTTAAGATTGCGCAGTGGTATTATTTTACAGTTGGCAGCACTGGTGACCCAAACCATTATGTTGAGAAACGTGGCTTGTAAAGTGTTTTTCGAAAGTGTGAAAGATTTTGCTGATTCTACTTGTGAAAAGAATTAAGAGGAAAGAATAACTAATCATCATAGTTGATATAATTTGTATTCTTATGAAAATAAGCCTTAGAGCTTAATTAAATTACGATTTAGTTGAAACAAATACCCCTCCCACAATGGGAATTCCTAACATAGGCTGTGAACGGCTCGGTGTGTGTATACGTAACTGCTTCTGCCATCTATTAGCGTAAGTGTTGAACTACGCAGAAACCTGTAAGACCGCACACTCTGCGCAGTCTTGGAGGCATTGTGCGCCATCTTACAGGCACATTCTTGTTCTGTAGAAATCGTTTGTATCTAGGATATTCTTTCTTGCAGACGACTATTTAACGGCAGTATGAGCTCTACATACTCAAGAAAATCAGACAGGAAACTTATATTTACGTCAGAAATCTTAGAGGAAGTCAAAGAAAATTGTCTACTTCTACTAAGGAATCCATTTTGAGAAAGAGATTAGCCTAAAATTGGTAAGGAAGAAATTGATTACGATAGTTGATTAATAATTGTTTATGGTAATTCTCCTTATAGTCTACCGGATAACCACATTTCACACTGCAGCATTGATGCTGTTCTTTACTGCAGGGAACACATCACCTTGCTTTCTCTACCACCCCATGCAAGCCATAGGCTTCAGCCTTTGGATGTTGGCATTTTTGGGCCTCTGAAGAAAGCCTATGCTCAAAAAGCTGATACGTGGTTGGTGAATCATCATGGCAATGCAATAGGGATGTATAGAACTAGCACCGATAGAGCGCACTGCTGTTGTACTGGGTAAGCGCAAGGCGCTCTTCATTTGTCTCCTGTGTTCTCATGCCGCTAATATGTACGAATTTAAGTTGTTTAAATTGTTATTTTCGTGACTATGCCGACCTATTGCAGTGTTCCTCTTGGCAAAAATCAGGTAAGCCCGTTTTCGTTTCACCAATTCCCACAAAATAAAGAAATGAGGAAGAAATGGTTACGTGCTATTAGAAGGAAAAGTTTCGGTGAGAAAACATCTGACCGAATATATTAAAGTGTGTTCCCATCATTTACAACCCGATGACTTGACGAAAACTGTGTTGAATAAGTGTGATTTACAAAGGGAAATAATCCTAATTTTATACCTATAAACTGATTAGACATTTTGATAACAACCACTGAATTTATGCGTTTGTATTTGAAGGTGAGAGAGCAAGATTATAACCGGGCGCTGTTCCATCGCTTTTTCCGTGGACCACGAACACGACATAAATAAGGAAGAGGCCATACATAAGAAAATTGCCGGATTATCACGATAAGCCTACAATATCGGAATCTGCAGAAATCATATCCATTGAAGTACGGGAAGAAATCGTCATTTCTGACTCCCATTTTCGAAGACAGCTATACTCGGACAAATTCTTCACGAGTAAATGTCGCAACATTAACAGTCACAAACGTATTATGGTTGTTTCCTTGAAATCAGAATTAATCGTCAACTTCCATCTGCCCGTCGGAGAATGTGGTACCGGTAGCGACTGACTTCTACATTCAGATGAAAACAGTTCGTGGCCCTAAAGCAGGGATTCTCAAACTCTTAAATAATTGTACCCCCAAGTCCTTCCCCAGGGCTACGGGAACGATTCTTATTGAGAAATTGACAAAATTACATAAGAGCCAAACGTTGCGATGCATTTTCGAGGTATACCGGTACAATACCGGTAGGGTATCAACTTTCTTTGATTATGTTACCTTAAAACATGACAGTTTCATGTAAGCTATCAATCTAAAAAAAAAACGAAGTCTATAAGCAAGGGGAGCAAGTGAATATTTAAATCTCTATTTATGATTTAAGTCTTATGAAGATATATTTATCAATATAGGCCTACAATCAGGGGCGGTTCGAGTGGGGGGGTTGGGGGGGGGGGTCTCACCCCCCCTCAGGTATTTTCTCAGTCGGCAAATACGACATCAGTCGGCAGTCGGCAAAACCTGAAGAATCCGTAACATTTCCCAAAACAGTATTTAAAAAACAAAACGGGGCATGGCCATATACGATTTGGTCCGATTTAAAAATAAATAAAAAATATTATACTGACAGTCGGCATTTTACCGACAGTTGGCACAAACGGACACTGCAATAATTCCATACAGCCAGGCAATAGCCCAGTGTGGCAAGGGAAAGATTCGGCAAAATATTCATTTTAAAAGTTTCACTTCCAGTCCTCGGTGCACCGGCTGGCATTTGCCATTTCGTTTCTTTGTATGGAAACTGAAGAAAGAATGACAGATGAGCAATATGGGACCAAAAACAAGGAATGAACTCATTGGCACGTTCCTGGGTGGGTGTAACGTCCCGCGTTCATTATGCAGAACGACTCAGCTACACAGCGAAGCGAGCCCAGCATCTGTGCCATGTGGCTAGACAAAAGGTGTTGGTGCGCGCATTGATAACTTCAGGTCAAGCCAACTCATTGAGATGTTGTCGGAGGAATGTTATGACCTGCTACCGCTTGTCTCGGCGCGTTCTCAGATATCCGCACTATTGTGACAAAATTGACAGATTTATGGTTCCATGGTTCCTCAAGGGGTGGGGTGCTCACTAAGGTCTGTGCAGTGGTAATAATAATAATAATATCGTATGGCCTCGGGTGCCTGGTGCAAGCTTTGTTAATTGACACCCAGAGGGTAGCTTGCATGTCGAATTTCGTCATTCCTTTGAACGCTATGAAAGTCAAGGAGGTTAGATATCTAAACTCCTTGACACTACAGCGCTTTCAAGTTGAAAATGGAGGAACTTTGTGTTGGCGGAAAATCCCGAGATTAATTTTGCCATTGAACACGGCCTACTGAATTCAAATGGGTTCTTTAACATGCCAACAACGTATAACATGAGAGTCGTGATTTTTGTCGCCTTCAAAAATCACTTACCATGGCCAGGGGCGAACCTGCAATCTTGGGGTTGGTAGTCCGACACTATAACCACTCACCCACCGTGGCAAGCTGTGCAGTGGTCACCGAGAATGAGAGAAAGCAGTCGTTCCTGAACCAGCAACTTTTACGGTGATAGCTAGGTGCAAATACAGTGGCAGTGGGACGTGACTTTTCGCCATGTAACATTTTCACGGAGCACCGCGTACCCATCAAACGTAAGGAATAATAATGCAATAGATACATGCGTATTTTCAGCCATGTTTATGTTTAATGGTGTTAACGAGAAAAAAAAAGTGAAGAATGATCGCACGCTGGAGTACGTCAGTGGCACAAACTGAAAGGTGGCGGAAAGAAGAAAAAAAGGGCAAATTACAAGAACACTTCACTTTAGAAGCTCATAAAGCAGAGATGGCAGATTTGTGCCACTTTGTTAATGGAAAAGGCCACGAAGACGTCCGTTCTCCTTGATAAACTTTTACGGACGATCAGAATTGAGGAAGAACAAGAAAAGGAGCTCCACAAAAAAGTTATCCATATACTTATTAACACAGCAAGAACCCTTTGTCGGAAAGGTTTGACTTTCCGAGGTCACGATGATGGAATCACTCAAGATAATGGAAACTTATCGCAAATTGTGAAGTTACTTTCTCGGCATAGTCCGGTCATGAATAGGTGGTTGGAAGAAGTGAATACGCGGAAGCATAATGTTACGTATATGAGCAAGGACTCTCAAAATGAATTCATCCATCGACTTGGAGAGAACTCGTGAAATAATTGCAGAAGAGATCAAGAACGCTGGTATGTTCTCCGTTATAGCAGATACTACTCCCGATATGTCACATAAAGACCGCCTCTCGTTGAATATCCGATACGTCGTCGAAAAAGATGAAGAGCTCGTTCCTGTGGAGTGTCTTTTAAAAATAGACGCTGTTTTAACAACAACAAAAAAGAATGGAGAGGAGTTGGCTGAAAATATATTTTTAATTCAGAAGAACTTACTTCCACTCGATAAACAAGCGTTTCAATCGTACGACTTTGCTAGTAACATATCTGGCATATACAACGGCACTCACAAAAGCTATCGGAGAAGTGCAAAATAGATATTCCGTACGTTCCTTGCCAAGTTCACAGGTTAAACATTTTCGTAGAGACAGCTTGTAATGCTAGCGCGCTTATCCGAGAGTTTTTGACACTCTTGAAGCATTGTACTTTTTTTCCGGTAGCACGAAACGACATTTAAGCTTGCAGAAAGAGCTGGATAAAATTGAAAATTCACTTCAACTTAAGAATTTATCAAAAACGAGGTGGACTGCACGTGCCGAATCGGTGAGAGCTGTTTCTTCGTCTTATGAAGAGATAGTCACATCATTGGAAACAATGAAAACCCCATTCGATTCTGAATTTGACAGTAAAACCCGAACTTTTGCGTCAGGCTTGCACAAAAAGCTTCTAGACTTTGATTTTATCTGCGGCATATACTTTATCAAAAACATCATGTGTAAAGTTAAGTACGTAACCGAGCTTTTAGAAGCGGCGGAGCTGAATGTTGTAGACGCGATGCAGCTGATTCAGAGCGCTTTGAAGTCTTTTGAAGATATCAACGACGATGGCAAGATGAACGCTTTGATAATGAGTGCATCGTCATTTGCGAAAAGTAAGCAAGTAAATGCGGAGGAAGACTTCTTTAAGCACCGCAGGACACGGCGACTTGCAAAGAAGTATGACGTGCACGCTGAAACGACAGCAGAAATTTCTTTCCGTACATTCTACAGAAATGAGTTCCGAATACTTGTGAATGTATTTACTACAAGCGTGCAAGACAATCTCGCAAAACTAATTTCTTTGCTAGAGCCATTCAACATAATTTTCAAGATACCCGCTGACAGAAAGAGCTGCACCATCGAGCGCGTCCGATCTATAAAGCAATCACACCCGAAAATCACCCTTCAAGATGAAGAACTTGTGCTGGCTGAGCTTGAAATCCTGCTTGAAGCCAGTAAACAGTGCTCGTCTCCTAAATAGATCGCAAAAGTTGCTGTTAAATTAAAGAGGATTATTCCGTGTGGTTATCAAGTCAAGTCAAGTTCTCGGGCAGTAGTGACCCCTGGCGCGCGGAGCTCGCCAGCGTGCAGTTGTGAGGGCGGAGCGCGAACAACTGCCCATGGGTCGGTGGCAGGCACTGGTGCTCCTATTGGTGCTCCTTTTAGCCTGTTTTAAGTTGTTACGCAAAGGTTGAATTAATTTTGTCTCCTCGTTAATGTATAGAGGGGAGAAAAACTTTTTATTTTAAGTTTTGGCTTGATTAAAGTGGGGGTGAATTTATTGTTAATTTTTAAGTAATTTATTTAATTTTTAGTAAAATGAGACTTGAAATGACTTTGTTTGTTAGACTTAGTGCACTATTAGCTGTTCGGCTCGCACGCTCCCTGGTCGATAGCAGCAGCTTCGCTGATAATAATAATAATAAGAAGAAGAAGAAGAATAATAAGAATAATAATGAAGTGGTAATTTTAATATGATTTGGAGAGTAATTATTAGTTAAATGAAAGAGAAAGACCTCTAGTGGGTTTGGTTTGTTGTAGATGAGGAAATAAAGACCTTAAGTAGGTTTACAAGGTTGAAATTAATAATAATAATAGCCTCAGATGTAATATTTGGGTGTTAAAGTACAGTACGTAAGGGAAGTGTAGTGATTGGTTGAGTTCGAATGAGTTAGTTGAGCGGGATGGTTTGCTGGTCTGTGATTGGTTGATATGTTTAGGGCTGTTTGAGGTATTTCGGAGTAAAAGTTTTGTGATTTTTTGATTGATTTATGTATTATGTAGGTGTAGGAATGATATGTAGTAGTTTTTGTACGGATAAATTGTTATTTGAGAGAAAAAAAGTTAGTCGGACGTTGTAATGAGAGTCTGTGATTGGCTGGTAGAGTTTTCTGGTTATGGACTGATTTGTAAGTGAAAATTCTAATTTTTGTTTTTAGGCGAGAATGAGAAAGAGTATTTAGGTACATTGCGATAGTAATTTAGTTTATTTGTAAGTGGATCTGTTGGGGGGGGAACTGATAGTTGTAGGCGTAGGCGTTCCGCAGCGCCCCGTAACGGGTGATAAGGCTGATGCCCTATCCCGGGCAGGAGCGCCACGAAGTTGAGAGTCCTGTGTTCGATTAGGGTAAATGTAATAGGGGTCGGGATCAAACACGTAGCCCACGGGGTGCCATTACCGAATGGGCTGGCCGTGGCCAGTCCCCCAGCCAGGCCCCCCGCGGGGTCGCAGGCAGTGAGAATGATAATTTTAGTAGTTGAGTAATGTAAGTGGGAATGATCCGTGGGACCGGTCCTGTGTTCGATCTGAGCTGAGTAGTTTTAAGTTGTGTTGGCAGAGAGTTGTTGTTTTTAGTTTGGAATCGGTTTTGGCCTATGGAGTTGATTAATGTTGTAGCGTTGATTGTGCTGTTAGCGTGATTAGTAACTGTAATATTTGGTTTAGAGTATTGGAATTACTTGGTGGGAGTGTTGGCGCGAGGGAAAGAAGTGAGGGGATAGGTTTATTGAGTTGTTGTTTGTTTCTCAACTGCTGTTTTTTGATGACTTGTTTGTAGATCTTACAACCATGATACGAGGCGGCGTGTTTACCCTTACAGTTCACGCAAGTGGGGCTTTCTTTAGCTACAGTGCATTCAGAATGCCTATGGGGACCACCGCATCGGTTGCACCTCGCCTCGTATTTACATTCGAATGAAGTATGGTTGAAGCGCTGGCAGTGGAAACATTGAATGGTGAGTGATGAATGTTGACTAGGGATGGGGCGACTAGTTGGCTGAGTTTTTGTAGTTTTTCGTGAGGGCTTGAGTTTTGGAGAAGTCTGAGTGGTTTTTGCAGATGTGAGTGATGTTGGCTGAGGTTCAGTGTTAGATGTAGGTGATTCTGGTTCAGGGTAAAGTGAGATTTGGTCTAGTGTTGTGGTAGTTAGCTGCTGGGTTTCTGTTTGCACTGCAGCTTCAGTTGATGTGGTAGGGCTAGGCTCAGGGTTTGTAGAGTAGATGTCTGTCGTTGTTATGGTTAATGGTTTTGATTTAGGAGGTTCTGTGTCGTTCCATCCTGCGTTTATGGGAATGTGATGGGGGATGCCAGGGTGTGACAAGAGTGTATTCCTGATCAGGTCAATGTACTTGTCGTGCGTTGGAGTGATGACAATGAAGTTGTTTGTTGTCTCCTCGATGTTGGTGTTGGTTGGCCATATCGATGAGAGTACTTCTATGATAGTCATCCTGTTTGCCATGGGATCTTCGGATGGCGTGACCATGACTACACTAGTGTACGGACTTCTACGTGTAGGATGTGCGTAGTAGAGGTATTCAGAGTAATTGAATGCGGGGATGGGCAGACTACGGCGAGTGTTCATGGTGAGAGTAGCTGTTTTAGATGGAGAGATAGAGATGTAGATAGAGTTGACTGGTCAAATGCTGAGGGCAGACCTTTGTTTAATTTTGGGGAATAAATTTGGCCTCGTCCAAGAAGAGCAGCCAGTCGTGTAAGGTTAACCAGTTATTAAGCAGAGGGGCTGCGACAATACACGATCTGGCTTCGATGATGTTAATTAATCAATTAATTAATTAATTAGGCTGCAGGGGTGAGTGGGATGAGTAACTTGGTGGCAACTCGGGCTGAATGGATTTTTTTGACGGGGACGGTTTGGTAAAAATGCTTGGCTGGGTAACAATGGTAAGGGATAACGGTTGGAAGGTATTGTTGTTTGAACTCGGAGGGAAGGTGGGCAGGGGTCAATGGTAAGGCTCAAGATGATGAAGCGAAAAGTTGAGGCAGGAGTGGATCATCAATTGACGTAGACACTTGGTGCTCGGTGTTCGTCTCGGCGGGAGCTCTGCGAAGTAGCTGCTGACCTGCTCGGTGCTAGCTTGCGAATGACTGTGTGTGTGAACGAAACAAAAACTGTGGTTATCAAGTAGTTCGACTGATTTTAACATCCCCAGTGCCTTCTGCTTCTTCCGAACGGTCCTTCAGCAAGTTGAAGCTCATTTTCAATCATTTGCGGACATCGATGGGTGACGACCGCTTAGACTCCCTCATGATGTTGTTTTCAACGAAAGATAAGGTCGACGACATTTAAATTACGGAGATAGTGGAGAAGTGGCCCTTGTTAAAACATCGTAGAGTAGGAATTTAGAAGGAATAACTAGTTTTTTTATTCTTGTAATATTTGAACACTTATTTTGTTCATTTATCAAATTTTCCTGCGATTCAAAATTCTGGAACTAATAAAATACATTTTAAATGAAGCCGTTAATTAAGTATATTTGCCTTGTGTATTGTTTGCCGCCACTGCCGCCCCCCGACAGCAGTGGCTACGCAGGCTAAAGCCCAGCGTTAGGTCATGGGGCCAAGCTCTCTGCTGACTTGGTAGACGCGTGAGTTCGAGCCCCACCGTCGGCCGTCCTTGGAATGGTTTTCCGTGGTTTTCCCCATTTTCAACACCAGGCAAATTCTGGGACGGTTCCTTCTGATAGGCCACGGCCGCTTCCTTCCACATCCTTGCCAGTTGTATTCATCCCGACGCACAGGTCGCCCACGGGCGTCGAATAGAAAGACCAGCACTCGGCCTCCGAGGAGGCCACACACGACAAAAAAAATACTGCCCCCGCCCCCTCCCCCTCACCCCCCCCCCCCCCCCACTCCCTCCCGTTGCTCAGTTATCAAGCGAATAGTCGGCAATCTTAAACAGCCAGTCGGCATTTTTTAAATGCTCACCCCCCTTATATGTACAAGGTCGAACCGCCCCTGCCTACAATACTCAAGTAGCCTAATTGTAATCTTTAGGAGAAAGCATGCTGACTCATTCATTATTTGAATAATAAAGCGTGTTAGAATGTTGTTATAACCGCTGTATTAATTCTTCCTTCCTCCCCCTAGTTTTTTAGCGCCTCTGGTCCGTAGCTCATTTTACAGCTGTTAAACGCTTAAATGCTGAAAATCTTCCATAATATATTAGGAGATGTACCCATAGAATTAATTAATATAGTCTTGGAGAAAAGTTAGAGAAGATATAATTTACTTTAGCTTAGAAAACTCGGCCACAATCTATACATTCCTCGCAACTGACTGGGAGAAACATAAGACGATCGCCTTGCGCTTACCCAGTACTACACGAGCGCTATCTGCCGCGAACTTTCTCCAGCTACATCCCTATTACACAGGCCAACGTGGCCAGGATCTTCAAATCAGCCTACGAGAGAGCAGCAAAGATGGAGATAGCCGTTCAAGCTTTCATCAAAACTGGAATTCATCCGTTTAACCGGAATGTGTTTTCGGATGACGACTTTGCTCCCTCGGAGGTAACATTCCGCCCATCTGTGCAGGAGAATGAACCTGCTGTAGAGGAGCAAATTCAAAATGCAAAAATTGACGAGCCACAAGTGTCACCTGCTATGGTATCTCCCCTACCAAAGACAGCTCAAGCAACCAAACGCAAGAGAACTTGCAAAAGTCTGAAGTTCTATCTTCCTCTCCTTATAAGAATGGCCTTGCAACGAGGAATGACCGAGCGAAGAAACAGGGCAGGAAAACTCTTCGCTACGATGGAAGTTCAGTAGCGTCAACTTCGTCAGCTGACACAACTGACGAAGAAGAGAAAATCTTGTGTCCTTGCTGTGACGAAGAGTATGAGGATCCAATTATTGAAGACTGGGTAGGTGCAAACGGTGGTGGCATGAAGGGTGTTCGAACTAATGAAGGCATACGACTCTTTAAATGTGAATTATGCTAATGCGCTTTCTTACAGGACACCATGCGCATTCTTAAAGGACAGTGCCTGTAAAATTGCGCATTTGCAATTAATTTAAAAGTATTAATTTACATTTAATTTGTATTATTTTTCGTGTTCTTTGTATACGCATTGTGTTCGCAATTATTTGAAGTCTTGTTAATAAATTTTGTGTTAAATTGGTCACAAAAGTAGTTTATCTATGGACATAAATATATTAAGTGCGCAATCTTAAGTGCCCTTACCTTTTCTTTATACCTGAATCCGTTTGCATAACACAATCTCTCTACATAACTAATATAAATCACGACTATCGATTTATAAAAATGAACGAATTGAATGAATGAATTGAATCTAAAACAATACAATTAAAATAAAATAAATTCTCCCTCAATAAATTTAAATAAACGTCATAAATGAGACGCTTGTCATTAAAATAAATCCTTGGTAAATGTCCAACTTGACATTCCAATCAACAGCTAATCTTGAAATTAAAATGCTAACAGCTGTTCCAGAGTTTGCAAAATTTATATATTCAAATATTAGTCTCACTTACTTCATCTCATTACACAACTTCTTTTAATCTATACAAAAAACCTCCGTTAGTAATAATCTTTAAATCTTAACTACAGCTCAAGCCAAAACAGTCATCGACCGATCAGCTGTTTACTTACGTCATAGCAAATATTTACATTATCATCATATTTACACTATTCTTTTCGTTTTTATATTACAAAACACTTCATAAAGCGTTCTTCCAACAGTCTTACTGCTTCATCAATTCGTAAAATGATTTAACTTCAATTCCTTATTATACTTTCAGCAAAGTATTGCGTCTTCATTCGACTACTACTTTTATGTTACATAAACATCGTTAATACATCACATTCAACATCAATCCTTACTCTTTACTAACATTTTTCCGTTGTTTTAATCTTTGGTTAATTATTATACCTTATATTTGTATTATTATTTCCGATTATTCCTCTTCATGAGAGCGTGAGAACTTGAGCCAATCACAGCTTCACTTCCTTTTCCTCTCTTCTTTTCTTCCCAAAACCTCTTCATTAGTTCACTGTGCTTTTTCTTCCTTTCCTCTGTCCAATTTTTCCCTGATGTCTCTTTCCTTGAAACTTGTACAATTTTCGTGTTTCTGATTTTGTTTCTAAATTGTTATCTGTCCTTAATGTCGTCTTCAGAGATTTTAAGTAATTCCATGTCTTCATGTACTTCTTTTATCCAACTGGTCTTTAATTTACTTGCATTCACGATATTGAAAGTCTTCTTACTGAGTCTGTTCTCATCCATCCTATATATATGTCCATAGAACTGCAGACGTCTCTTCCTAAATTTATCTATAATGGTGTCTGTATTTTCATCAAGTTCCTTTGTTGGTCTCCTGACCCAAATTCTATTACGGAAAACAGCGCCATGGATTTTCCTAAGAATTTTTCGTTCCTGTCTCTCAATATCATGAATTCATGTCATTCCTCTAATGACGGTGGTTTCTGCCGCGTACAAGGCTTCAGGCAAGACAACTGTGTTATAATGGCGCAATTTTGCATTGCGAGATAATGCTCTTTTGTTATAATGATTCCATGTCAGCTTGTACGCCTTGTGCAGTTTACTATTCTCGCTGCGTTAGAAATTGTTTTCAATCCTGTGGGTTGGATGGCTTCTCCTAAATATTTGAAGTGAGTGACCTGCGAGGTTTATCCATATTGCGTTCGCAAGGTGATGTTACCTGTTGATTTGGTATCCATATACTGTATTTTTTCATAGGAAATATCAAGTCCCGTTTTACTGGAGATTTCATGTAGTTCGTCTAGCGCTAATATGGCTTCATCCTTGTTGTTTGTTACGATGGCCAGATCATCTGCAAAGGCCAAGCATTTCACAGTGACTCTTTTCCCTTTCTCCTTTCCAATTTGGATACCTTTCACGTGCTTTTCCCATTCTGTCATGATTTTGTCCAGTGCGATGTTGAACAAGAGTGGTGATAAAACATCCCCTTGTCGAACTCCAGTATGAATTGCAAAAGAGTTAGAGATTTCTCCCATGAATTTCACTTTTGAGGTAGTTCCCAATAATGTTTCCTGGATGATGACCCTGGTCTTCCTGTCAACTCCTAATTCTTCTAGTCTGTTAAACAATGTTTGTCTGTCAACTTCTTATACATTTAATGTATTATAAATATTTATTGCCATTTATGTTTAATTTATTACCGTCGTCACAATTTATAGGGTTTTCTTTCATTTCCGAGCGAATATGGCCATGCAATTAATCCAAGCTCATACGTTAACATAACAACATCTTGATAAAATGTTAATAGAATTAACAAACAATAGTTACATACACCTCACTAACTTCTTCCGCCAACACTCTATTATCATGCCTCCAATAAGTCATTCGAAAATACTGATACCATAATCTTACTCTCATCGTACTATAACATTGCTATCAAAAACATTACACCTCTCCATAATACGTTAACACTACGTATTAGAGGCTCAATAACATAATTTTGCTCTAAAAAGCATTACAACTTGATGAACAGAAAAGGCACCATGGATGACCTGGAGAAAGCCGAAAGACGTATCCTCAGGAAAATTCATGGCCCGAGATTGCTCTCAGATGGAACCTACCGTTTGAAATCTAATTCTGACCTGTATCGACAGTTAAGAATCAGCCAATACCAGTATGCGACGTAGGAGGCTAAAGTTCTACGGGCATCTACTACGACTGAACAGCAACAGGCTTACCAAGAAGATCTTCTCTTTGGTTAAAAGCTACATGACTGGAAGCCTGTGGCTTAATGAAGTACTAAAGGACTTGGATTCGGCTCGAATTGCTGAACTTGATGTAGAAGATCGTTCTAAATTTTGTGCTATGGTAGAATCTTGGAACCCACCACTTAGAGTCCTAAATGCCAGAAGCCCCTTTCGCAAGAGACAAAGGAGAAATTATCAGCAGGGCTCAAGAGATATTGGGAAGAGCATCGAAGAAGAACTAGTCATAAGCGCTCCGTAGTGGGCTTAAATCAATAATAATTACAACTTGTTCCAAATATTTTTTCCAACCCTCCATAATACATCCCTGCTACGTATTAGAGCTTAATAACGTCGCCGATACTCTCTTATTAAAATTATGCACGGCATTTCCTTCTCATAACAACAAATACTTCAATGTCACCATAAACTCGGCATCTGAACTTTCACAATAGTTCTGTACTCCAATACTTCTTTACAAATCCTTTACAATAAATTCAGTTACTTCGTGCTTTAATACTTTCTTTAATAATGACCTTGTATATCAATGCATGAACTTCCATTGGGTTCCTATCGTAGTTACTAAGCTTATAACAATAGTTGTTAATATTTAATAATAATACATTTATTTAACACCTCCCTGGTCATTCATAATTGCGTCAATGCAATATTTAAATGTCAACAACTATACATTATGTTGCAAAAGGTTTAATATAATTTCTCGGTGTCCAACATATCACGATTTATAGGGATTCAGAAATTCACCTAAATCTGATATATTCAAAATTCAAAATTGTCTATCTTTGAAAATGGAATTATCATAAAGACTTGACTAATCTTAATAAAGAACAACATCTTTTAATAACTTCTATAGATCCAAATTACTATAAATTCAAGTATACTTCCAGTCCTGTCTGTCGTTATATCAATTAACATAAAGTTCAATCGTCGCAAATATTCTTGCCTAGATCGTAGAAACAAATGATAAAACATGAAGTATATCTGCTATATAAAGCTAAAATACCACTCACTGACTCACTCACTCATTCATTCATCACGAAATCTCAGAAACCACCGAACGGATTGGAATGAAATTTGGTATCCAGCTTCCTCAAGGGCCGCAAACGTCCACTAAGAAAGGATTTTTGGATATTCAGGTTCTAAAGGGGTGTTAAGGGGGTAGACCTGCATTTCATTGAATAGCAATATTGCCCGATTGGTTTCAATGGGGGATGTGATACTCGGCATATAAACTCAGCACAAAAAATAAGAAGACACATGTCTGAGGGTTTTTCGATGTGGTGTATATTATGAGGTGAAAGGGATGAAAAGTGGGGGTTGAAGGATTCCTAACGGAGCGTGTATCTCTTAAACGACATAGGCGAGGAGTTTGGAACTCAGCCGAAAAAATCAGCATAAAAAATAACTAAACAGGTGTTTGACCGTCTTTTCATAAATCCAATTTAAGGGGCCCATGGGGAGGGGTGAAATTATGGGGGAGGGGGGAAACGTAATATGTCTGAGTGTAAAATTATGTATGGCCTAGGTTGTAGACAATAACACATTACATCTTTTTTGTCTCTTGCTATTTCATCATACGACGAATACTTAGGGAGTTATTAATGATTTTGTACTTTTTGGCCGGAATTTTCTAAGTCCCAGGAATGACAAAAATTGATTCGAATGAAATTTCAAAAAATAGTTTTTTTTAATACTTTTATTATATTTTTCACGTCTTTTAGGGTCCGAAACCAACATGATATTTTGATGTTTTTTTTCGTCCCATGCATTTTTGGTTTCAGGTGATAGAATTATTTTCCACTAGGACCCATGCTTATCTATCTATATAGCTAATGTTATAACAGGATTACAAATGTTATTGCGGACGAAGCCGCGGGTATCAGCTAGTCTACTTTATAAAGCTCAATTACGGCTGACTGACTGACTCATTCATTCATCACAAAATCCCAGAAACCACCGAACGGATTGGAATGAAATTTGGTACGCAGCCTCCTCAAGGGCCGCAAACGCCCACTAAGGAAGGATTTTTGGATATTCAGGTTCTAAAGGTGTGTTAAGGGGGTAGACCTGCATTTCATTGAATAGCAATATCTCCCGATTGGTTTCATTGGGCGATGTGATACTCGGCATATAAACTCACCATTAAAAATAAGAAGGCACGTGTCTGAGGGTTTTTCGATGTGGTGTATATCATGAGGTGCAAGGGGTGAAAAGTGGGGGTTGAAGGATTCCTAACGGAGCGTGTATCTCTTAAACGACATAGGCGAGGAGTTTGGAACTCAGCCGAAAAAAATCAGCATAAAAAATAACTAAACAGGTGTTTGACCGTATTTTCATAAATCCAATTTAAGGGGTCCAAGGGAGAGGGGGGGGGGGACGTAATATGTCTGAGTGTAAAACTATACATGGCCTATGTTGAAGACAATAACACATTACATCTTTTTTGTCTCTTGCTATTTCATCATACGACGAATACTTAGGGAGTTATTAATGATTTTGTGTTTTTTGGCCGGAATTTTATATGCCCCAGGAATGACATAAAAATTGATTCGAATGAAATTTCAAAAAATAGTTTTTTATACTTTTATGATATTTTTCACGTCTTTTAGGGTCCGAAACCAACATGATATTTTGAGTTTTTTTTTCGTCCCATGCATTTTTGGTTTCAGGTGATAGAATTATTTTCCACTAGGACCCTTGCTTATCTATCTATTTAACTAATGTTATAACGGGATTCCAAATCTTAATGCGGGCGAAGCCGCGGGTAACAGCTATGTCTTATATAAGATATTCTTTGTAATATCTTCTCCCTAATTAATTTTCTTCTTACGATAAAATTCCCAATACTATTATTTCCAAACGAAAATATTAATGAGTTTAAGAAAACGTTCCTAAATTCACAATCGAAAATTCTTAAATTCGTCATCAAAAATCCCAATCCAAATCATAGTTAAGACGAATATTAAAAATATTTGAAATAATTTACGGGTCAACAAATATCCAACTCTACTTCAAATTCAAAGAATTATTAAATTACGAAAACATGGTGAAAAGGTGTGCTCCAAAATACTCTTCTTTTTTTTAGCGTATGGCTTTTAGTGCCGGGAGTGTCCGAGGACATGTTCGGCTTGCCAGTTAGTAGCTGCTTCTAGGCGGACACCCAAGGGGTGAGCTACAAGTACCGTCGCGTGTGGAGTGTTGTCTGGGGAGGAAAGTTTGAATGTAAGGACGAGGAGTTGGAAGGTAGCGGCTGTGGCCTTTAGTTAGGGACCAACCCCGGCATTAGCCTGGAAGGAAGATGGGAAACAACAGAAGACCATCTTCATGGTTGCCGGAGGGGGGATTCAAACCTCCTCGCCTCCCGGATGTGAGCGACTGCCAGCAGTCACACCGTAACGAACACGGCTAACTCACCCGGTTTCAAAATACTATCAAACTACAACAAACTACAGATAATGAAATATTCTTCTACCTTTGCCGATTCTAGATGGTCTTTAGGTATAGGGAATTCAATGCATTCTCCCTTCTGGTGAATCTTCTGTCTTCAATCTCCTCCAGCCATACGAACTGCATTCTCGGGTCTCGAACTACATTCTCCTGGGCTCTGGATTCGAATTGGACCAGTTTTCAAGCATTGGACGGGATTCTCCTAAGTCCCATCATCTTCGTCTCTTCTAGGGGCGAATCTAGATGATTTTTTCTTCTCCTTTTCGATTATCATATCTGTGTAATTTCGTACTAATTTCTTCATAATTTCGAATTTTTGTCGCAGTTACTCCAAGTATGCTCGCCTTCCTTATACATTGTGTTCCTTGCGCATGGTTTTTAAACCTTCATCACAACCTCGTTATCGTAGAAATACATCGTTCCTCTCAACTTCGGAATATCTGACATAGTGGAAATTAATTAGATGTAATAATTTCACTATTATATTTCTCGTAGTTAATGTTTGTAGAATCACGTTGTTTTATAATTGTTGTTTGAGTCTTCAGTCTTTTGACTGGTTTGATGCAGCTCTCCATGCCTCCCTGTCCTGAGTTAATCGTTTCATCTGTACATAGCTACCACACCCTATATCCGAGGCAATCTGTTTAACATATTCTAACCTTGGTCTACCCCTACAGTTCTTGTCCTCGACCCTTCCTTCCATAACTAGGCTTGCTATTCCTGGGTGTCTTAGTATGTGTCCTACTAACCTATCTCTTCTCTTCATTAGCAGTCGCCAGAAACATCTCTCCTCTCCCACTCGCCTTAATACCTCTTGGTTTGTAACCCTATCTACCCATCTGATCTTCATCATTCTCCTGTAACACCACATTTCAAATGCCTCAATTCTCCTCTTTTCTTCTGCACCAATAGTCCAAGTTTCACTTCCATAGAGTGCCACGCTCCAGACAAAGGCTTTCAAAAATGACTTCCTAATACCTAGATCTATATTCGATGTCAACAGATTCCTTTTTTGTAGAAAGGCTTTCCTTGCATGAGCCAACCTATTTTTATATCCTCTTTGCTTCGTCCATCACTGGTTATTCTGCTTCCTAAGTAACAGAAGTCTCCTACTTCCTTCAGCTTTTCACCTGCCAATTTGATCTCCATAGAGGTTTCTGATTTATTTCGGCTGCATTCCAGTATTTTTGTTTTACATTTATTTTATTTTATTTATTTTATATTTGTCTCAGCTATGTAGAATAATTTTATGATGAGCGCAATGTTTGTAGATGACCTCTGAAGATCGTTCTCTGCAGAATACTGGCATAACATATTTAAGTTACTGCCTTAATAGTTCGTAAATTTAAATTCTCACAGTCGAAGTATATTTGCTGCAGTTTATTTTATAATACCGAACACAATACTATAATTTCACTTGTATAATCACGTATTTAAATTGCTCTCTCTCTTTCCAGTCTACTTTCAAAGTTACTTCACTTTACGTCCTACCGTATAATATTCTGACCACACTCCCGTCGCGAACTCGGTTATGTTTCCAAGTTACGCACACGAAATATCTCCCTCTGGGCTCGAACTGAAATACACGTCTTGTCAACTCGACGTTCGACAGTCAAAGAAGCCACGAATGCTGCCCATCATCTCCCACCTTAGTTCTCAATTCAGTGTCATTTCTTAAATCGCGGGAATCCTTGGCGGTGCATTATAAAAATAATGATCACATTCCTTGCACTACGTATTTCAACTTCTTCACAAAAATGAGAATATTCTTAATTGCTTTCTGCATGTTTCCATATATATAGTAATGTTGAACAAGTGTACTTGCAGTAATTATTTCCTTAAATCACGCATTTCATGAGGAGTTTTCCCTTCAATAACCTCTTCTCTGATTGGTCACTTCCTTCCTTGCGACAACCAATCACATTATTCATAGCTTTAGCTGACAAGCCGAGTTCGCGCTATAATAGAGACACTTGCCAAGGTCACCTACTAAACACCTCCCTTCACGTCATCCCAATGTTCGTTCGCAAACCAGCTCTCGCTCCTTGTCGTCAACCACGTGACATGCTCACTCAGCCTCAAACAGGTTCATGGTACAGTTTCCAGAAATTATATTTGCATGCTAATACTGTACTTAGCCTTGACTGATAAAACTTTCTCCAACACGATATTAAAATTCGGGGTTAGTACCATTTTCAGAACGAGAACTGCGCACTGAACTTGGACTGTACAGGGATAGATCTTCTGGAGCGGATAACATCTCTAGACGGACAGAAGCGTTCACAACAGTATTCCCGATTTCTTCCAGTGCGCTGTGCACTGTACTTATCTTTTCTTTTTCCTACAAGATTAGTCTCTCCTGTGGAAGGCAAGCCACTGTCAGATTTGTTATAGTGTTTTAATTCCATCTTTGGGATGAAAATCAATAAAATGTAAAACAAAAATAATGGAGTGTAGCCTGAAGAAACCAGAAATCCCCATTGACGTCAAATTTACGCATGAAAAGCTGAAGGTGACTTCTGCTGCTTAGGAAGCAAAATAACCAGTGATGGACGAAGCAAAGGGGATATATAGAAAGTAGATTAGCTCAGGCAAGGAAAGCCTTTGTGCTGAAATGGAATCTGTTGGCATCAAATATAGATTGAGGTATTAAGAAGTCATTTTTGAAAGCCTTTGTCTGGAGCGTGGTGCTCTATGGAAGTAAAACTTGGACTGTTGGAGCAGCAGAAAAGAGGAGAAATGTTGTGTTAGAGGATAACGTTGATGATATGATAGGAGAGATGTTTCTGGCGAGTGTTCACGAAGAGAGGACAATACATACTATTCTAAGGCACCCAGGAATACAAACCTAGTTATGGAAAGAAGGGTCGAGGACAAGAACTGTAGGAGTAGGCCAATGTTAGAATATGTTATACAGATTGTCTCCGATGTAAGGTGTGGTAGCTATGTAGTGATGAAACGATTAGCTCATGGCTTGGAGGCCTGCATCAAGCTAGTCTAAGGACTGAAGAATCATAGACACCGTACGAAACTAAAGCGAGCACTGTTTTGCTTGCAGCCAACAGCGCCTCGTCATCCATGTGCCGATAATCCAGAAGACCATGGTCCAGTCCAGCAAGATGGTGCAGTACGTCCCCATTACGAACTACATCGTCGACTACTACATTGAGGATGGCGACCATGCTGGCTCGGACACTCACGGCATAGTCCCACCAGAGGGTGACGTTGGTCCAGTGTTCAACCACAACGATGAGGGTGGAGGTGGTGGAGGAGGAGGTGGAGGAGGAGGAAGTGGAGGATACTCTGGAGGAGATAACTATTCCGCAGATGGAGGTGGAGGAGGATTCACCGGTGGTAGTGGTGGATCTGGAGGGAGTGACGGAGGATATCCAGCAGCGGGTGGTGGTGGGGGAGGGGGTGGTTATTCCGGAGGAATGAGTGATAGCTTTGGAGGGGGAGGCGGTGCCGGAGGATATCCAGCAGCGGGTGGTGGTGGGGGAGGATATCCAGCAGCGGGAGGTGGTGGGGGAGGATATCCAGCAGCTGGAGGTGGTGGGGGAGGATATCCAGCAGCGGGAGGTGGTGGGGGAGGAGGTGGTTATTCCGGAGGAATGAGTGATAGCTTTGGAGGGGGAGGCGGTGCCGGAGGATATCCAGCAGCGGGTGGTAGTGGGGGAGGATATCCAGCAGCGGGAGGTGGTGAGGGAGGGGGTGGTTATTCCGGAGGAATGAGTGATAGCTTTGGAGGGGGAGGAGATACACATAGCTTCAGTTTTGCAAGCAGTGATAGTTTCTCAGCTGGAGGGGGTGGGTTTAGCGGAGGGGATGGTGGGGGGTACGCGGTAGCTAGTGGAGGAAGTTTTGCTGGAAGTAGTGGAGGATACGCCAGATAATGAATTTAATACACTACTGCATTCCAAACATTGTTGACGTGTGTATTTCATTCTCTTCTAGATTCAGAAGAATTGCGAGATCGTTGATCTTGCGATTTCATGAAATAATAGAGGCTTTATTTATTGGAATTCCTTAGCTCTGGAACAGAAGTAAGTTTGGCTTATTTGGTAGCGATTCGTTCCAAGCTTTGCGACGAGTTTCTTAAGCAATAGAGAATGTGCCACAGTAAGTGGGACATCGAATTACGCTGACAACTTCATAGTTGTGAAGGTATTTCCGAGATATAACAGTTTTGGGAGCCCTAGATGTTTATGGGGACTATCTGTAGGTAAAAGTCGATATTTTGGTAATTTTGGCGAAAACGTATATCTTTAATTGAAATGGTTAATTGCCTTGCCATGTGAAACGTGGGTTGTCCATAACAGGTTGTGAACCAACCATGGGCGGTGTGGCTTGTTGCTGTTTAAGTCACCTAACTGTGACTGGTGCGCCGAAACAGACAATCCGTCACATTGTTACAGTGTGTTATAACTGGGCGCACTTGGGACCTCTGGAAGACTGCGCAAGCCTCTGCAAATGCTATAGAGTGGCTGGACAATTTAGATTTAAAACCTTAAATGTATCAAGTGCCAAGTTGATTGTTTATGTTTGTAACAAGCTACGGTATATACTGAATATTGTGTACTTTGCTATAAACTTAATAATAATTACCTTCTTTCTTGTCAATTGAACAAGTTTTTTCTGTTCAGTTCAAACTGTTGAAGAATTAAAAAATGCATTGTTTGCACTCAGCTCAACGTTTTAGTTAGTGTGTCCGCACATTCACTCTCAGCTGATGTCATGTTTCCATTCGTTCCTGCTAGGAGTGGCGTCTGTGAAGAACACAGGCCGAGTTCCCCCTTAAAATGGATTATTAAGTCCCCCACCAAACCTGTATCACCTTCGAAGCATCTTCATGTGTTTACCGTTTTCCAAATCCAATGTCCGTCTGTGCACCGTTGTCTCGCGAGAAGGGAAATTGTCTTGGTAACAGTCGTAGAGCGCAGATCCTTCTACAAAGTAGGCCCTAATGAAATTAGCCGAAATACCTTGTGTAATGATGAATAATTGTGAAATGATGTGGTAATAGATGTCTTCTCCTCCGCTGTCTATAACCCACTTTTAGATCATGACTTATACATCGTGAAATTCCAGCTATGTCCGCCATTATACTTGTGGATTATGGTACACTAGCGCTTATAATAGAGACAGACCACCAGGGCTAACGAAGCGACCCGAATACTCACGACCGTAACCGATCATCCATCTCCCTTCACGCTATTTTCACACGCACCGAGATAGAACCAACGGGGCAAACCAAACGTACCTGAAACTTTACAACCTAGACCGATCATTAGGGCTGGGATTTGTACGTGAATACAGATTCTTTCCCTTTGCTTTTGCATAACTAAAAATTATAATTGTCCATGAATTAGAACCTTAGCTATCATATAATTACATTATTTCTTTCACACTTTAAACAAAAAAAAATAGTAACTTCAAAACTAACAGTGATGTTTTCATAATATAAACATTTAATGCAGCCAATGGCCAAAGAACATAAATACTAACGTAATACCTAAATACATGAATTATAACGTTAAAAATGCTCGCAATGTGCATTGGTATAACTAGTAATCATCCAAGCAGAACCGTGTTAGAGTCTCTCTCCTGTCTGGACACTTCAGCACATGATATCGTTCACAGAAATTGTTGCATCGCTTACACACGCATTCTGAGCACGGTGTGTGATACGATTTAGTCAAGCATAGGCGGTGATGGAAACCGTGTACTGCTAATCGGGTCACCAGGTGACGCAGCTCGTAGTTTGCTTGTGTCCAATCCTGTGTCATCATAGCATCTGTAGCGTAGAACTCGCTCCATATATCTTCCTTCTTCCGCTGCAGCACAGCAAGCGCTTGCGTGTAGCTGGCACTAGATGGCAAGAGCATTTTCATTCGAAGTTCTTCAATAAGGAACGGCTCTCTAGACAGTTCGTATACTGTGCGAGATCTGGTTGTTTTAGATACCCCCAATACTCTTTTTAAAAAATATGCTTTAACTTTCTCCAGTGTATATAGATTATTTCTGGTAAGATCAGGCCAGATAACTTCTATACCGTAAGTTAGTACTGGTAGTATTTTCACTTTGAATAGTCTCATAGCCGTTTCGAGGCTTAGTGTTTGTAAGTTTCTTATATCTTTAATTGCAATTATTGCTTTGGCAGCTCTTTCTGTTATATGTTTGGTGAAGCACTTGGTTGCAATGTGACACCTAAGTATTTAAAGTCATTTACTATTTTAAGTGCAGAGTCATTTATGGGGATTTGTATACCGGACGGTATTTTGCCCCCATTTCTAAAGACCATCATTTCTGTTTTCATAATAAATTCACTAAGTGTTCCTCGGAGAAGCCGAAAATAGGGTAGGGCAGCAACCTAAATTGCCCAGTGATTTTCTATTCCTAGATTAATTTTGTTTTTTAACATGTTCTGGTTTTGCTTGTAAGTGATTATGGGCCGGGTTCTCCAACGCAGCGTTGTTAATTTTAACATCGGCATTAAGCCCGTTGGCGTTTCACCAGCACATTCGCCGAATGGCAATACCAAACGAAGCGTTATGTTTAAGGGCTGTACAAACCTCATTGAAAGATGATGATTGTGGCGGTATTTGTTTATTCTTTGGTGTAATCAAGCAGGCCGTTAACTGAAAAGCTGAAGTTACATACTCCTTGGTAACAACAAACATGGCTGATGAGGAAAAGAGAAAGAAGAGACGGGGGCTGTGAATTCGTTAAATGAAAGAAACATAATTATCCACCCTTGACGCCTCCGTGGCTTAGGCGGCAGCACGTCGGCCTCTCACCGCTGGGCCCGTGGTTCAAATCCCGGTCACTCCAAGTGAGATCTGTGCTGGACAGAACGGAGGCAGACAGGTTTTTCTCCGGGTACTCCGGTTTTCCCTGTCAACATTTCATTCCAGCAACACTCTCCACTATCATTTCATTTCATCTGTCATTCATTTAATCATTGCCCCAGAGGAGTGCGTCAGGCCTCGGCAGCCGGCACAGTTCATATCCTCGCCGCTAGATGGGGGCTTCATTCATTCCATTCCTGACCCGGTCGGAGACTGGAAGCAGGCTGTGTATTTTCATTTTCATCTACTTGGTGGATGAGTATCGTGAAATCGTTGAAAATAAGAGGACTGATGTTGTAACGTTTAGGTAGTCTTTTATTAAATTAACTACATGTGCCACACCGTAATGCATCACACGACATTACACATAAATAAGGAATGGTACACAGGCCTAGGCTATCTTACTTATCAGATGGGAATTCCAGGTCAGGTTCTGTCATATGTAGAACATTCAACACAGAATGTTTTGACAACCGAAATGTCATGATAAATTCTGTGTCGTCGCATTCATTCAAGTAATTCCTTCGTTATTTATAAGTTAGTGGTCGAAGAAAATATAACATGTCTTCAAAAACATCGTCATCGTTCAGAATAAAGTTTAATGCCCGACTATTCCGGCTTTCGCCGCACACCATTTTTGATTTGAATGCTACGTAAAAGCGACCGTCAAGTCGTTAATTCCATGTTGACAGAGCAATTAGTTTTGACGCTTGTTAGGGAAGTTAATGGATTGTTATAGTTTGGCGAACCACGACATTTCGGTAATCGTCCGTCAACGGCCTTAATTGGTTTGTTAACATTTTGACGAACCATGGTGAACCCGGCCCTATGTTTAGTAAGATGTAAGATGAAGAATACTATCAGAATATCTACCGTAACTACCACATCCAAAGAGAAATTAATTAAATTCAACTCAGTTTGTCTCTGGTCTATACTCTTTGATGTATACCTTCTTCATTGGAAGTGCTGACACATTGTTCTTTTTATTCCCTACATTTTTGTCGTTGTACTTTTGTTTGTTTTATTTGCATTTGGCTGCTTTCTCCTTATAAAAGCATTCAGCTCCATCTGTCATCAAAGAAGAGATATACAACATTATTACCTGATAATACATGCGTAAGCAACGAGTTCCATATGTGGGCGAGTCCATGGTAAAGAGGGGAGGATTGTTGCTTCGCAAATGTTCCTACTGAAACTGTAGCAGTATTGCACGTTAGTGCACAGAAGCTGTGACCCCTTACACTGCCTTTCTTCTCCTTCTTTCCCTTCTCCGCTCTCGGGTTTGAGCACTGATCTCTATACATGGATCGCTGTGGGCAGCTCTCCGCTGCACGAGAATGTACGCCAGGTTGAGCGCGCGGTCCGCCGTCTTGGCGTACCCAGTCTCGTGC
The DNA here is from genome assembly GCA_946902985.2 of Meconema thalassinum. Classification (NCBI taxonomy): domain Eukaryota; kingdom Metazoa; phylum Arthropoda; class Insecta; order Orthoptera; family Tettigoniidae; genus Meconema; species Meconema thalassinum. Next base: position 56,551,125 of record OX336401.1, on the reverse strand, counting down.
TCTCCTTATGGGGAAGCAATCGTAATTAATGGTGCCTTGGAACAAATCAAAATATAGATATATGTTCAGTCATAGCATAAGGGCGTTGGGATCACTGACACGTCATTCCGAGGTCAGTAAATCTCCGGAATAGCAATAAAAATGAATGTATAATAACTGCTGACAAATATCAACTTAGGTGCTGAGTACACGCAATTAGCGATCAGTAACAGAGTAACGAGTGAAAAAAAAAATCTGGAAACATTCTTGTAAATTGTATATATATACCGGTATGCCACGAAATTATGCATTTTTCAAATGATGTACCTATAAGCGTAGCTCACTATCCAGGCCTTGATTCGACATATCGTAATTAGTGCTTGGTAATGAATTTTGTTTCCATGAAATAACCAACACTTCCCCCAAGTAATCCCAGCAGTCTACATCATATACTACAGCTTTTAATCACGCTAGCAGCACAATAAACTTAATAATAACGGGAAGTAGATCAAAGCCAAAAATGCACTTTAAGCCAAACCAATTTCACTCCTCAGCTCCACATAAAACTTAACACAACTAAAAACCTACTCAAAATATACTCTCCCTACCGTTTTACAACTATTAAGCGAACAATTCGCAACCAGAACCGAAAAACCCTGAAATGGGATCAAATTAAAAACGCAATAGCCTAGCCCGATCACGTCTGCTTCAGCAACGTTGCACAATAACTTCAAAATAACGGCTAAGTGAACTATCTGCCTGAGAAGTAAAGGTATTACCGGCTTGCCTGGGGTGATGGGACACCAAACCGGTACTTAAAACTAAGATTTTATGCTTTAAATAACCAAATTCAGCCCATTTTACAACTACAAGAAATACAAAATATTTACTGCCAGTATAAATGCATGTATAACATCAAACTACCAGTAACCAATCACAGAGCCAGGTTCGCAATATTGCACCATGCGCTCGCTGCCATCTTGCTATACCTGTCATCGTCCATTCGGCTTACTGCTGCCTAAAGCGGCCTACACACATGGGAACCTGGTTCGCACGAACCATGTTCGTCATTTGTTCCCCTGTGTGTGGTGTTTAACGAACCAAGATCGCCACAATTTCTCACGAACTTGGTCTTCCATCGGGTTGGAAAACATTTGTTCGGTTCGCCGGCAGGGCGCACCAAGTTCGTCTGTGTGTGGAGGAGGGGAACCGTTGTTCGCCATTTCGATTTTTGTCAGTACTCAGTGCAGACCCATGGGCGCTTGCAGTAGGAGAGCCTAGTTGTTGTTTCCGTTGCTACACGATGGCGGATTGAGGTGTTAGTGCACAATTTATGAATCCTTCATTTTTGATGGACTTCATAGAAGCATATAGAGAGTTTCCATGTTTATGGAAAGTGAAAAGCGACGAGAACAGGGACAGGAATAAGCGAGACGAAGCGTCGAACAATCTCTTACTGTTGACTCGCGACACGATTCCCACTGCAGACCTAAGTTTCGTCAAAAGTAGAATCGAGTCAGTAAAGCAGAGTTTCCGTAGGGTATTTTGAAAAGTGCCACTACTGATTCCACTACAGACTTTCTCGTGAATTACGGAGGCAACTGCAGCCGATTTACGGCTCTCTAAAACACTTGGGTGTGTGATTAGTATTGATTTTTTCCAATAAATTTATTTGAAAACACGTTTCATGTAATTTATCAACCAATTAATTTATATCCAATAAATGTTATGCTAGGATTCATGATTAGTTTAATCAAAAGTGTGCCCTGGCAGGCCAACAACAATTTCCTTTGGAGTTATAAAGATTATGAATTATGAAAACAACTTTGTTAATAAAATATAGAAATGAAGTAACGTAATAAACTTACTTTAATGAAGTCTTTATGCAGGGTCTTGTAAATTGCTATGCATGTTACGGGAATTATTTCCCCCAGTGTTTGTGGTGATATGGCGCACGAAAACTTTAAGTCCTCCAAGTTTCTTCCAGTAGCTAGGTAGCGAAGTGTAGCAACGAGGCGATGTTCGGCCGATATAGACTTTCTCATGTGAGTATCCCGCTTTGATATGTAGGGTGTCACAAGTTCCAATAAATAATTGAATTCTGTTGCGGTCATTCTTAAATAATTGGTGTAATCTTTCGCACTGTTCTCCCTAAGGTGATATAAGAGATTGAGGTGAGACCACTTCTCTCTCTCACGAAGCCACTGCTTGGTCCATTGCGATCTTTTCTTCTTCGTTCTTGTAAAAAACCCAAACTCATCTAATACAACAATAGCAGCTGCAATCTTCGAAGAACTCATCCCAACTGCTGGAATGAAACTGGTGAAATGGCGAACCGTTGTTCACATTCCCCTCCGCTGTGTGTAGGGAGTGACGAACCAAGAACTTGGTTCGCCGAACTGAACCAGGTTCCCATGTGTGTAGGCCGCCTTAGCTACCAGCCATACATGTGTAGAGATCAGTGGGTTTGCGCCATCCTATTGACGCCTTATCAGTAGTGTTGTTTGTTTTGTCGTGTGGGATTCAGTACCGATACCAAATTTCAACAGATATCGAATAAGGCTAAGTATTTCCAAATAATTATGGAAGAATAACGGTTGTTACGGAGACATTACATTATCAAAATGTAAAAGTGTTATTTCTCCATTATGCTGTTTATCAAATAAACATGAAAACTTAATCTAAACTCAGTGCATTGTGTTTTGTTTTCTACAAAATCCTAGATTGTAATCCCAAATCCACAACAGGAAGATGAAATGAAATCAACTTTTCAAATTTTCTACAGGTATCCCAAGAAATGGATCAGTCTTTTGGAAAAGAGCAACAATTTTTTAATCTTGTTTTTCAGAATAATTAATATAAGGTACTGCACTGTAAATTTTGTTAATTTTCTTTTATATTGCACTTATCAAACAGTAATTCATCCAGTGTGCCTGTATGCTTTGGATTGCCTAGGAATAACAACTAGTAAAGACATTGAAGAAATCGAAAAAAAAAAGAACGAAAAATTTTAAGAAAATATTCTCGGACCAAAAAATGTGCTGACACATAATTTTATTGATTACGTAGTAACAAAGAAGTATATAAAACATGCAGAAGAATCTCAGATAACATACGAAACGAAGGGTTAAATTCTTTGGACATGTTTCAAGAATGCCTGACGACAGACTAAAAGAAAATCCACAGCCTGCTTCCAGTCGACCGACCGGGTCAGGAATGGAATGAATGAAGCCCCCATCTAGCGGCGAGGATATGAACTGTGCCAGCTGCCGAGGCCTGACGCACTCCTCTGGGGGCAATGATTAAATGAATGACTGATGAAATGATAGTGGAGAGTGTTGCTGGAATGAAATGTTGACAGGGAAAACCGGAGTACCCGGAGAAAAACCTGTCTGCCTCCGTTTTGTCCAGCACAGATCTCACATGGAGTGACCGGGATTTGAACCACGGACCCAGCGGTGAGAGGCCGACGTGCTGCCGCCTAAGCCACGGAGGCTTGCCTGACGACAGACTAACTAAGATAATTTTTAACCACTTCAACAAGCCCAATAGAAAAGGTAACTCTTATGAAAACTGGTTTGCTAACACCAAGAAGGATCTGTTGTTGTTTGAGTCTTCAGTCTTTTGACTTGTTTGATGCAGCCCATGAATCCCTGTCCTGAGCTAATCGTTTTATCTCTACATAGCTACCACACGCTACGTCCGAGGCAATCCGTCTAACATTTCTAACCTTGGTCTACCCCTACAGGTCCTGTCCTCCACCTTTCCTTCCATAACTAAGCTTGCTCTTCCTGGGTGTCTTAGTATGTTTCCTACCAACCTATCTCTTCTCTTCATTAGCAGTCGCCAGAAACATCTCTCCTCTCCCACTAGTCTTAATACCTCTTCGTTTGTAACCCTATCTACCCATCTGAACTTCATCATTCTCCTGTAACACCACATTTCAAACGCTTCAATTCTCCTCTTTTCTTCTGCACCAATAGTCCAAGTTTCACTTCCATAGAGCGCCACGCTCCAGACAAAGGCTTTCAAAAATGACTTCCTAACACCTAAATCTATATTCGATGTCAACAGATTCCTTTTCTGTAGAAATGCTTTCCTTGCCTGAGATAACCTACTTTTTATATCGTCTTTGCTTCGTCCATCACTGGTTATTTTGCTTCCTAAGTAACAGAAGTCTTCTACTTCCTTTAGTTTTCACCTGCCAATGTGATATCCATAGAGGATTCTGATTTATTTTGTTTTTAATTTAATAATTTTCATCATGAATTCTTTCCTCAAGACGGAGTCAAGAAATAAAAATCACTAATCAAGACATCCGCAACAGAACCATTTTTAGAAATAAGATACACATATGGAGGGGTTCCTAGAGCCAGAAACAGCGACCATGAAGAAACAACATTGGACAGCTGAAACGAAAGAAGCTGTGAGCAAGAGAACGAAGGAATACTGGCGCCAAAAAAAAAAAATTGAAATCATGAAGAGTTATTTATGTGGTCCTTAGTTGGCTGTAATCGATTATGATGATAGCACCTGTTTGAATTTTGACAATTTTGAAACATCGAAATTGTTAACGTTATTACCAGGGGCGGGAGACCTCGATTGTCCGCCCCTTATAATGGCTGCCACAGTGGGTCTAAATCGAAATCTAGGAGGACAAAATTATTTATTTTTATAATAAAAAAAATCAAAATGTATTACTTCTACAGCATTCTCATATAATTGCCGCTCACTATTCTGGGATATAAACGCATCTTAGTGTAAATCTGTCACCTCTGTTCGAGCAGTCTGAATTGGAGGGTGAATGTAAGTGGCTGTGGTTTGGTTGTCTTTGTGGTTAGTGTGATGCTTTAAGATGGAACATGCAGCTGAAGGTATGATCTTTGTAACGTGTTTCAGTTATTAATGGGCGTAATTGTTACGTAATTTTAGCTATATTTGCATTATATAATATTTAACTATTATTTTTAAAATTATATTTTGACTTAGATTTTTAGTATGTCGCGTCACTCTGCGTCACTTACTACTTAATGTTAAAATGTAGATAAAGTCTTGTAGTTTACGCCTGTTATAAGATTTTTTGCATCTTTTTGCAACTTACTTAGTTATTTTACGTTTCAGAAGATGCCACGCAACCAGTTCTCACACGTTTACAACTGTTTGAAGCACTGGGTTCGACGATTATGTCAAAAGTGGAACTTTGTGACTTTGTTAAAAGTAAATTAGGGGTAGAAAATTGTTCTGAAGAGATAACTGAATGCTCTATCCAACTCCTAGTCGTAGACAATTTCTTGTATGTAGACGTAGCTTAAAAAATGTGTTAACTGATGTTTATTATGAAGTAAACAAATTATATACGTTGCTTTCACTCTAAATTCATGATTAAAACGTAAACATAATTTTGTCCCCCTAGATTTCGATTTTGACCCACTATGGGCTGGGGAGGTCGCACCGTAGAAGCTGCAGCATATAAATTTATTTGAAAATAAATTACTTTAATAATATTATCATGTGACGAAAGATATATATATAATAAATAAAAACTTATCCTGGAACACTAAATTAAGGCACTATCAAACAGTGGTCAGACCTGAAACTCTGTATGCGGCAGAAACACTTAAATTAACAAGATTTTGTGGTTTAGACAAATTAGAGATGACTGAAAGACAAATTTTGAGAAAAATACTGGGAGCTAAACTAAATAATAACGCTGAATATAGGTTACGACCAAATAGAGAGTTATATTTGAATATGAAAAATTAACTTATGTAATGAGAAAGAGAAGATTACAGTTTTCGGGCACATCTATAGAAAGGAAAATAGTAGACTAACTAAATATATCTTCAACTTACTGACTACTGTCGACCGAAGTATTATGTGCACTCGAGTTTGAAGGTTGTTTGTTAAGTAACCAATAGACGCACATAAAATCCAATAACATCATCATTTTCGTCGTTCTATTTTACGTTAGCTCATGTAGGTTTGAAATTTATAATTTAAATTTTAACATTTTTTATCTCAGTTGGAACACAAAAAGTGCCCGTTTTTAAGCGTCACATTTAAAAATTATTATCTCAAAAACCCGTCATCAGATCGAATCCAAATTTTAACGCAATATACATTGGAATATTGTATAACTGGTTTATTAATTTCAAAATTTTGTATGTCCAAAAAACAGAGTTGTTATCATTTTTGTAAGGTAATTTTTCTCGGCTCGGGGTGGTTGGAAAATGTAGTTCTTGGTCGCGTTGTAATCCTTATACATCAAAAAGTTATACTGTATGAATGTGAACTACGTAAATTAATTCACTTATTTTATATCGGTTTGTATTTGTTCGGGGGGAAATAAGGCATGGTTCATCAGTTAGCCGCTCCGCGGAAAGCTGTACAGCGTTGCTGAGATGGAGCCCATCACTTCCGAGCGAGGCGCGCCATGGCGCGATATGGACTCCATCTCGGCAACATGAACTCTGCCTTTTGCGCATGCGTGCACAACTTTTACGTTGTGCTGTTGGGACAACAGCCAAGACCAGAGCCAAGACTTTACAGTGATTCTTCGCTCAAACACATAGACACAACAGTGGTCACACGAAATGTGAACGTGGCAGGTGGCACCCTCTAGAGACCAGGGGTGCACAACCTTTTTATAAGTGGGGGTCCTAGTTTATTTGTACATAATAAGTGGCGGGCCGCAAGTTACCTTTCCACATAGACACTTGCCAAACCCTACCGCTAAAGCTAATTTTACTATTATCTGAATAACATATTTTACTACCAGACAAAACATGTGTTACAATACCATTTTTGTATCCTCTAAATGGTTTAAATCCATTTTTGAAGTTTTTTTTTTTTTTTTTGCAAATTGCGTTATTGAAATGAAAATCCACAGCCTGCTTCCAGTCTCCGACCGGGTCAGGAATGGAATGAATGAAGCCCCCAACTAGCGGCGAGGATATGAACTGTGCCGGCTGCCGAAGCCTGTCGCACTCCCCTGGGGCAATGATTCAATAAATGACAGATTAAATGAAATGATAGTGGAGAGTGTTGCTGGAATGAAATTATGACAGGGAAAACCGCAGTACCCGGAGAAAAACCTGTCTGCCTCCGTTTTGTCCAGCACAGATCTCACATGGAGTGACCGGGATTTGAACGACAGACCCAGCGGCGAGAGGCCGGCGTGCTGCCGCCTAAGCCACGGAGGCTCCAAATTGCGTTATTAAGTTATCAAATTACTGATTTACAATCAACGACAACGACGAGTCGGTATGTCAGTCACGTGCTCACATCCCCTTGTATTGCAAGAGTGACTCCACAGTCAGTCTGAACCTTGAAGCAGTCTGGTTAAGCAAAACTTAAAATCTCTCCAATAATTGTTTACTTTTTAATTTATTTTGAACGAAACATTTTTAATAATCTTATTACAACTAGGGCTTACATTAATGGGAAAAATTTCATCAATCACAATATATATATATATATATTCTGTGCGTTCAAAAAGTAACGAGCCGGAGGCTGTAATGCGCAAACCGGTGACGACATGGGCTAATGATTACGTGTCTAACGAGGTGTGGTTCCGACCAGAGCGTGAAAGGTCACAAGCCCTTCGCTAGAGGGCACGCGTGCACGTCACGTGACGATACAAAGCGAGCAGCAGCATGCATCAATCGTCCAACGCTGCCAGTCGCATTGCAAACAGTGACATGGAGGCGTCAACCGAAGAGCAAAGAGGTGTTGTTCGGTTTCTGACAGCGAAAGGAGTAGGGGGCACGGACATTCATCGCCGAATGTCACAAGTGTACGGCGAACATTGCATGTCCCTTGCAAGGGTCAAGGCGTGGCACAAGCGCTTCAGGGAAGGACGGGTGTCGTTAACCGATGATGCCCGGTCTGGGGCACCCCTCTGCATTACCGATGACAACGTCCAGCCGGTTGATGCACTCATTACCCAGGACCGCCGAGTGACAGAGAACGCCATAGCCGCCGTGGTCGGATTGAGCGTCGGAAGTGTGCACACCATCACGAAGGAACGACTGCACTTGCACAAAGTGTGTGCCCAATGGGTGCCCACAGTCTTCAACCACACCTGGAAGCATGTCGAATGGCATACTGTCTTGGTCTTGGTTGGACGATTGATGCATGCTGCTGCTCGCTTTGTATCGTCACGTGACGTGCATGCGTGCCCCCTAGCGACGGGCTGTCACCTTCCACGCTCTGGTCGGTACTACCCCTCGTTACACACGCCACGATTAGCCGATGTTGTCACCGGTTTGCGCATTCCAGCCGCCGGCTCGTTACTTTTTGAACGCATCTTATATATTCACGTTTTCAATAGTATTAAATATTTATACGCGGGCCGTATAAACTGACTTTGATGACCACATGTGGCCCGCGAGCTGCGGGTTGTGCGTCCCAGCTCTAGACTCTGCGGTAGTATCTTGGAGGGAATTGATCAAAGCCAACGGGGGTAATTAAAGGAAGCCATAATCTGTTCCCGCATGAAAGTATTTTAATCTCCCAACTTACTTATAGCCCTTTCAATCTATTGCCACACAATTGTGTGAACACGTATTTTATTTTTATTTCTTAGTTGAGATCACTTTTTGGCCCCAATCCAACCTGCACCAATTGTGTGAGTTATTGGCCACATGAAACTCCAATATGAAGCTCCTTTTGTATTCCATGAAGTTAATTTTCATCTATGGACAAAATGGGTGCCAGTATTTAGATCGTATGAGCATTATATGAGTCGTCCAGTTGCAAAACTCGTTTAATCCACTTGTGAATAAGGATCATGTCGTAAAATTATTTATTTAATTATTTTATTTTATTTACTTCATTTCATTTTGTTTTATTTTGTTTTTGTTTTTAGTTTTTGCTTATTTTGTTTTATTTTATTTTGTTTTGTTTTATTTTGATTTTGTTATGTGATTTTGTTTTATTTTGTTTTATGTTGTTTTGTTTTATTTTGATTTTCCAGAAAACAAACACAAAACCAAACACAAAAATCACGAAGCAAGAAGCAAAATTCAAACACAAAAGCAAAATCAGAAACAAAAAAAAAAAAAAAGAAACACAAAGCAAAAAGGAAAATTCAAAAACAGCAAAAGCAGCAAAAACAAACACTAAACCAAAACAAAAAAGACGAAGCGAAAAGCAAAATTCAAACACAAAAGCAAAATCAGAAACCAAAAAAAAGAAACATAAAGCAAAAAGCAAAATTCCAAAAAGCAAAAGCTGAAAACACAAAACCAGGAAAGAAAAACAAAAAGTAAAATTCAAAAGCAAAAGCACAAAACCAAAAACACAAAGCAAAAAGTAGAAAACAACAAACACAAAAGATACGCGAGGCCAAGTCCAGAGAAACGTTTCTCATGAAAATGATTCTTATTCACAAGTGGATTAAACGAGGTTTGTAACTTGATGACTCAATGTGAAATAATGTATTAAATTATTAAGGTGTTTGTTTTATATCCTGTCTATTAATTTATCGCTACAATAATTATGAATATAATTACTAATATTCACATCGAGTTCGGTGGTTGCTGGCAGCTATTTTGTCCATAGATGAAAAGTAACTTCATGGAATACAAACGGAGCTTCGTATTGGAGTTGCATGTGGTCAGTAACCATAGAATCGATGCAGGCCAGTCTGGGGCCCAAAAGCGACCTCAACTTAGAAATCCCTCGCTATATTATTCTGCTAAGGTCCCATTCCAGTTTTGTACCGAAAATAAGGTCCCATTAGCACCAACCTACACATGGGGTACCTACAGGTTCAGCATAACCCAATGCGTAAACGAAACGCACTCACTTGCTCTTTAAATGCCTCACAATTAAATAAATACCTTAAAACATGTATATTTACAATGAAATAATGGAAGAGTGCAACACGGTAACCATGGTAACAGAATCTCACAGGTCCATCTATTTCTGTAAGACGCAATGCAATTCCAATTGTTACATTACTGTGAAAATTTCCATACAGTTATAAGGTTACCACGGAACCAAATTAAGCTGTGAAATTCATCAATACATACAGTATAATGCGCTTAAGGGGGTCAAGGGGCACTCGAGATTTTTTCACGCAATTTTCACGTGTGAGTGTGGTACGAAAGGTCTGTTTCACCCGACTATAAAGGATCTCCAAAATCCACATTTAAAGGCCCTTAAATTAACAGTGTCTGTGATATTCGCTCTAATGGTACCTATGAAGGAATGACAAACCCCTAACCACTGCACCAGTAGCTGAATTGATAAAGTCTGATTATTCATACCAAGGATAAATCAGTCATAGCATTCATGATTGAGATTTTGCTGAGTGTACTCTTTACAACTAGAATATTCGCGGGCGAAGCCGCGACGGGTAGGCCTAATGCTAGTAAGAAATAAAATTCGTACCCACACAATTGTATAGGCAGATGAAAAAATTGCTTGGGATTGAAAGGGATTGGCATATATTCTAATTCAATGACATATAAAAGTTATAATTTTATGTTGTCAAAATAAGGACATGATATTGTGATTTTCTTTAATTACAAAATGTCTAGTTTGTAAATTTCACTACAGCGAAATAACATTACGGCGTTGCTGCCTCCATTTCAATGCTTTTGGTAACACTGCGAAGTGTTGATTTTGCGCCCTCAAACCAAATGGAGTTCATGAATACGAGTATGTTGTCATTGCAGGTGTTATTGTGTGTTTAATTTATTTTGTATGAGGAATGTGTATGTGTAAAACTCAGAGGTGAGCCTCTTGAGTGTGTCTGACAATGAGTGAATGTTTCTAAATATTCTTTTTTTCTTGGGGAATGAGTTACATCACACAAGTGATTTGCTGCACAGGGGCGTGGTGGCTCAGCGGTCTAGCTGTATGCCTCTCACCAAGGCGGTCCGGGTTCGATTCCCGGTCAATGCATGTGAGATTTTCGGAGTGAAATGCCATGTCCTGTGGTTCGGATTCCACGTAAAAAGGAGGTCCCGTGGCTCATGATCTCAAGATTAACGGTCACGTAAAACTACAAGCTTCCTTCCTTCCTTTTGATTTGCTGCACCAGGCGCCTCTCAATAAACAACTAGAATATGATTTATCCAAAGTATTTATTTAGCGTATGATGCATACAAGACAGTAATTAATATATATAAATTTACAAAATAAACAATTTTCAGCATTAGGACCTTCCATATATGGGCTGCCAGGTCTTGAATCCATTCAAGAGCTTATGGAGTGGCTGCATGTAGCTCTTCTAAGGTCCCAGAGTACATATAATAGAGGATATTCCTGCACGATGTGCTTGATGGTTTGCACATCATATCTACATTCACAACGAGGCGAGTCTATCCAACCCCACTGATGTAAGGCTACTCCAGTTCGAGCAGTGCCACATCGAATTCTGTTCAGACGGGACCAGACAGCTCGAGGGAGATGGAATCCAGGTAGTTTGATGGTAGAATCAAGTACTTCATTTAGGCCACGAGGTGGAGAGGTAGGCCTTTCAACTTTCCATGTATTTCGGGGGTCGAACGGAGCTAAAGTAAGTTCCATAGTCGTCTTGTAGTCCGGTTTCCAACCGACAGCAGTGGCTCAGCTGGCTAAAGCGCAGCGTTAGGTCATGGGGCCAAGCTCTCTGCTGACTCGGTAGACGCGTGGGTTCGAGCCCCACCGTCGGCTGTCCTTGAAATGGTTTTCCGTGGTTTCCCATTTTCAACACCAGGCAAATGCTGGGACGGTACCTTCTGATAGGCCACGGCCGATTCCTTCCACATCCTTGCCCAGTTTCATTTCCTATTCATCCATTCCCTCTCTCATCCCGACGCGCAGGTCGCCCACGGGCGTCGAATAGAAAGACCTGCACTCGGCCTCTGAGGAGGCCACACGAAAAAAAAAAGAAAAAAATCCGGTTTCCGTGATTTCAACCTGGATGTAGAAGGTTGATTGACGTCCTGGTGGATTGGGAGAACTTCATTATCCATAATTCTGTGCCACAGGCGGGAAAGGGTTTGCTGTGTCTTTATGTGAGGAGGAACAATATTACACAGTACAGGTAGCCACTGTGAGAGAGTGCAATGTAGAGTGCCAGAAATAATCCGCATTGTCTGGTGGAGTTGAATATCAACAAGTTGGCAATGAGAGCTGTTCAACCATACGCCTGCACAGTATTCAGCTGGAGAGTATACGACAGCCAAAGCAGTAGTCCTGAGAGTGTTGGCATCAGCGCCCCATGATGTTCCCGCTAACATACTTAGTAGGTTATTACGGCTTTTTAATTTTGCTGCCGTTTTTGCAATATGATGTCTGAAAGTAAATGCCCTGCCCAATATCACTCCTAAATACTTAGGGGAGCTGTTGTATTTCAGATATTGGTAGTTGGTAGTTTGCCTGTAGGTTGTTAAGGTGAAATGTGGTTTCATTAGTTAAACTGAATGTGCTCCTTGCAGACAACAGCGTCTGATCATCCACGTGCCAGTGATCGTGAAGCATGTCCACCAGAAGCACACGATCGTGGAAGAGATCCCCTTCAAGACACACATCCTGGAGGACTTCATCGAGGACAACGACCACATTGGAGCCGACGAGTACGGCGATGGATTCGGCGCCTATCCTCCTGAGGTCGCAAATGGCGGAGGATTCGGAGGTGGAGGGGTCGGTGGCTTTTCAGATGGAGGCGGCACTGGAGGTTTTGCAAATGCTGGTGGGGGTGGTGGTGATGGAGGCTATGCAGGGGGGGCTGGAGGGGGTGGAAATAGCTACGAAGGAGGAGGAGCGGGTGGGGATAGCTATGCAGGAGGAGGAGGAGGGGCTGGGGATAGCTACGCAGGAGGGGATGGGGGTGGGGGCTATGCAGGGGGGGACGGAGGGGGTGGAAATAGCTACGCAGGTGGAGGTGGTGGTGATAGCTATGCAGGAGGCGGAGGAGGTGGTTTAGCTGATAGTTTTGGAGGAAGTTTCGGAGGTACAGATGATCACCATGGAGGGACTAGCAGTTATAATTTCGCTGGTGATCACAGTGTCAGTGGATTTGGTGATGGGTTTTCAGGGCTAGGAGGAGGAGGAGGTGGCGCTGATAGCAATGGAGGCGGTTACTACAATTTTGCAGGTGACCATAGTTTCAGTGGATTCCAAGGAGCTGGCGGAGATGGAGGTTTCGGAGGAGGGGGTGGAGTAGCAGGAGGCGGTGGAGCTGGTGGGGGAGGTTATTCTGGAGGAAGTGGTGGGGGTGGATATTCTGTAGGTGGAGGAGGGGGAGGTTCTTTTGGAGGAGGTGGATATTCTGAAGGTGCAACTGGGGGAGGTTATTCCGGAGGAGGGAGTGGAGGTGGATATTCCGGAGGAGGGAGTGGAGGTGGATATTCCGGAGGAGCAAGTGGGGGAGGTTATTCTGGAGGGGCGAGTGCGGCTGGATATTCTGGAGGTGGAGGAGGGGGAGGTTCTTCTGGAGGAGGTGGATATTCTGGAGGAGGAGGGGGAAGTTATTCTGGAGGAAGTGGTGGAGGAGGTTATTCTGGAGGAGCTAGTGGGGGAGGTTATTCTGGGGGAGGGAGTGGAGGAGGTCATTCTGGAGGATATGCGAAGTGAAGTTCCTCACGTTTGGCGTTTTCTCCACTAGTCCTCAGAGTTTCTAGGGGTGGAACTCCCAGGTCATTCGCCTCTCATTATAACACCAGCCAGCCAGTGAAGTCATTGCAAAGCTTTTCAAGTATGGATGTTACATCCCGCTCAAAGCAGGAGACGTTAATATCTTCTACCTTACAATAATTAGAGACTCTGGACAAAGTACCGTACCGCATTCGAACAGAGTAATATATTGAGTGAAATACCGAACCCGGTACCTTAAATCCGGTTATCGTGGGGTCCAAACTGGGAACTGCGTACCTCTTACTCATTCAACGACGGCGGCCATGGTATTTGTCCTTGCCACGCTCTGTGATGCCACTAGAGTTGCTAACATCTAGGATACTAAATACACCACATTGGTCCACCGAGATTTGGTCTGGTGGATACTATGGCGCAGAGGTAACATTCTTGCCTGCTGTCTGCAAGGTTGCCGGATTGAATCCTTCGCAGTCAGTTGGCATTTGAGTTATGTTAAATACGAGGGATCCGTTTGAGCAGATTAAGGCAGTGGCTGATTGCTCTGGTATTGGATGAAGAAGAGGAGCAAGAAGTAAAAGGTAAAAGAGAATAAATTCATGTAGGTGGATTTAATAACTCTTTATTGCGTGGATCTCATAACTTTGTATGTTATATAAACATTAAATTTGCTGTAGAAATGTAGGTATGTTACTGTAAAAACAATCATAAAATTAATTTTTAAAAATATTTACTTACCAGTTAGTTCCATTTCCTCTCCTATTTTACTCCATATATTATTCTTAAACTCCGTGTCCATGTACTTGGGGTTATACAGATCATACAACACAGGATAATTGCGCACTTGTTCAATAAGTTGTTCATCATTAATCTTTAAAACTTTGAAATGAGCCAGTGGCACGGTCGTGAAGAGAAACATATCGGTGGGGTCTAACCTGACTATCACGGTACGGCGACGGTTATGAGCACCGGGATGGTCGAACTCCACTAATTAGTTTAAACCCAAACAGTTCTGTCAGCTCACGCTAATGGGTTTGGGAAGAGAGTGGGGGTAGGCAACCTCCCCTGAAATGTTGGTTGACTGACAGCTGGACTCCATGGAGTTTTCGTAGAAATAATCAGTGCAGCTAACTTTTTATCCATGTACAGTGAAAGAGGTGGAGAATCGAGAATTATAGGAATCTATAAATTTCATAAGTGTGAGTTGTCAAAACGGGGCAAAAGTGGAGGTGTTCAAACAAGGTATCTTCTGCCCATTTATTTACAAATGGTTTTACAATGTTTTAACGTTATCTCCACGAACTGTCAGTGGAAGTAAAGGTTTTGTCTGCAGCATAATTCATATAAGCATTTGCTTCCCACGATATCGTTTTAATGCTCATTGTGCACGTTATAACTTCCATACGATAATATTTGTACGAAGCTACAACGTACAAATTAAAATGTGCATAGTATAGTAACTCTGAAACACAAAGAAAATTATTGCACTTGAGCTTTCAAGGTGAATCTGGAATAACGCCTAAAATGTCTAATGAGCGGTACGAAATACGTGTTTGAGATAAGAGTAATTAGGTAGTGAATATCAGCGCAGGTTGACACATTCCAACAATATTTACTACCACGTCCACTTTGTAGTGGGGGGCAGTGAAACACGCCTCAGGCAACTTCCCCTGTTAGGATTTTCCTAATTGACCCCCGTGGAGAGAACTCATTAGCGGAGCTCGGTATCACCCATGAGCACTGACTGCACTGTCACGGCCGGGTGCGGGACGAGTGTGAACACCACCACTCAATATCATGGAAGAATAATATTTTCAGGCTCGTCGGTAGAAGCACGTGCGGGCCACGTCACGGTCACGCCACTGCTAACAAGGGGAGGATACGATGCATGGGTCACCGATTCGAACCATCTTTAGTACACGTGTAGGGCATGACTAGGCGTATACCAGGTGCAAGTAGTAAGTTGCGCTTCTCAGCCGATTCCGAGAAATTAATTATAAATTATTCGTAACTGCTGTACGGCGTTCATGTGCGTTGTAGCCTACGTTAACATGAAGCCAAGGAGAGCGTGGTGCAGCGATAAGAGCCCTGCTTCGTAAGCGCGGGATCACTGGATTGAATCCCACCGGTGCGGTGAGCCTTTGGAATTCTTTATTTGTAAACATAGGCAATTCGTACAACTGTAGGTGTAGTGAATAATGTTCATTTTGCAGTCAATTGTAGTAACGTGTTTTGTGCGCGGAAAAAGGGATTCTGAAATCATTGTATGGGGGTGAACGTTTGTGACATTACATAATGTACAGTCGGGGCATTGCAAACACATTGGTATTATACATGGAAGGATTATAGGAGGTGGATTGATGAGCAGGCGGAGAAAGCAGAAGAAGCGGCAAGAAGGGGGGGGGGGGGACGTTAAGGAGCTCTATGGCATCACAAAGATGCTTTCGAAGAAAGGTTTTAATAAAACTAGGCCTGTGAAGAGCAAGACGGGCGAGATCCTCACGACGTGTGAACAGCAGCTGACAAGATGGAGAGAACACTTTGCGGAGGTTCTTAATAGAGATAGAGGACCAGAAAGTAAGCAGCGAGGAGAAGATCAAGAGGAAGCAGAAAGTGACTCAAGCATCAGACTCGACTCCCCAACTCAGGGCGAAATACGGACATCGTTGAAGCAGATGAAATGCGGGAAGGCACCAGGTCTGGATAATATCCCAGCGGAAGTACTGAAAGCAGACCTGGATATTACGATCGATCTGCTGCACCCGCTGTTGGAGAAGATCTGGAAGGAGGAGAAAATACCAACCGACTGGAAGAAGGGGTTGATAGTCAAGTTGCCGAAGAAAGGGGACACCAAAAACTGTAACAACTGGAGGGGTATCACCTTGCTGTCCATTCCAAGCAAAGTGCTGGCGAGAGTCATCCTGAATCGTATAAAAGACTGCGTAGAAAAAAAAGGCTTCGGAAGGAACAGGCTGGATTTCGACAACATCGCAGCTGTGTGGATCTCATCAACACCCTCCGAATCGTCCTGGAGCAGAGTGTGGAGTGGCGGAATACCCTTTACCTCACATTTGTTGACTTCGAGAAAGCCTTCGACTCCGTAAATCAAAGAATCATGTGGAAGACCCTCGAGGAATATAAAATTCCAACAAAGATCATCAGAATCATGGAAGAGATGTACGAAGGGCATGAGTGCCAGGTTCTTCACGAAGGCAAATTAACAGAAAAGATAAAGGTCAGTTCCGGAGTGAGACAGGGGTGTGTCCTTTCCCCCACTCTGTTCCTGTTGGTCCTGGATAGTGTGATGAAGAAGGTAATGGGAGGACGGAAGAGGGGTATTCAATGGGGTATAAATGACAGGCTTGAAGATCTGGATTTCGCAGACGACATTTGTCTTATGGCACAACGGTACCGAGACATTGAAGATAAGCTGGGGAGGTTGCAGAGAGAAGCAGAACGCGCAGGACTGATGATCAACACCAACAAGACCAAAGAGATGAGGATAAATTCTGACATCACGACTAGTTTGACAGTCATCGGAAAGGACATTGAGCGAGATAAGTCCTTCCTCTACCTTGGAAGTATAGTCACAAATGATGGGCGAGCAGAGGAAGATGTTCGAAGCCGTATCAGGAAGGCAAATGGTGCCTTTGTCCAGCTCTACCCCATCTGGAGAAATAGAAACATTTCCAGGAAGACCAAGCTCCGCCTTTTCAATAGCAACGTAAAGTCGATTCTTCTCTACGGCTGTGAAACATGGAAAGTCACAAAACCCATCAACAACCAGCTACAGGTGTTCATTAACAGATGTCTGCGTCGCATCATGAATGTGAGGTGGCCGGACATAATCTCAAATGAAGATCTTTGGACCATCACCAATCAACAACCGATTAGCATCCAGATCAAGGAGAGGAAATGGCGCTGGATTGGTCACACACTAAGGAAGCCGGACGGAGCTATTGAGAGGGCGGCGCTAGACTGGAATCCTCAAGGCGCCAGGAAGCGAGGTCGACCTAAGAAGACCTGGAAGAGGACGATCGAAAATGAAATTGCAGAGGTGGACAAGAACTGGAGTCAAGTGAAGAGAATGGCCAGGAACCGTACTGCGTGGAGAAATTTCGCCAAGGCCCTATGCTCCGGAAGGAGCGGCAGGAATTAAGTAAGTATAAATGGTCAGGTGTATTCTATTATATGTATACGTTTATACACTGAAGGCCCAGTCTGTTCCGTTCATTGCACGTCTGTGAATCATCAGACCACCCCGTACCCCGCTAGTAGTGTCTCATGCTATGGGTATTGGTTGGAAAGTGTTCGGACCTGGCGAGGTCACCTGCACACAAACTAACGATAACGGTGGGCAGTTGTACTAACAGCAAATACTGTGAATAAAGGTATTCTTTCATCAATCTCATGTACGATTTATTCCGACTCCCTTTTCCCGCCCACATAACAGGTTATTACAATTGACTGCAAAATGAACATTATTCACTACACCTACAGTTGTACAAATTGCCTATGTTTACAAAGAAAACCAAAGTCTCGCCGGTGGGATTCGATCCAGTGATCCCGCGCTTACGAAGCAGGGCTCTTATCGCTGCACCGCGCGCTCCTTGGCTTCATGTTAACGTACAACGCACATGAACGCCGCACAGCAATTACGAATAATTAATTTCTCGGAAACGGCTGAGAAGCGCAACTTACTACTTGCACCTGGTATACGCCTAGTCATGCTCTACACGTGTACTAAATATGGTTCGAATCGGTGACCCATGCATCGTATCCTCCCCTTGTAAGTGTAAATAGACCTTTACTGGCACGTTACAGATTCGTTGAACACACCGTCTCCAAAATGTTTCTCTTTGATTTTGTTTGGGACATCTTGATCATCAGCCCTGTGTAGTTGGATGTATGTTGAACTTATCTGATAACCTGTATTTATGTGATGACTGTAATGAACTATATTAGGGACAGGAATGATATAGGTGACTTGAAGAGAGCTTTTAAGTCATTTTGTTGTGTTGCTTTATTAACAATTAATATTGTAGCTACCGGGTGAGTTAGTCGTGGTCGTTATGGCGTGGCTGCAGGCGGTCGCTCACATCCGGGAGGCGTAGGTTCGAATCCTACCGCCGGCAACCTTGAAGATGGTCTTCCGAGGTTTCCCATCTTCCTTCCAGGCAAATGCCGGGGTTGGTCCCTAACTATAGGCCACAGCCGCTACCTTCCAATTCCTCACCCTTACATTCACGCCTTCCTCTCCAGACAACACTCCACAAGCAACGGTACTTGTAGCTCACCCCATGGGTGCCTGCCTATTTTGTGTTGACCGACTGAAAGCTACAATATTAATTCCCGGGACTTGAGATAACGTACTACCCCAGCATTTTCCTGGAGGGAGTGTGGAAAAGCACAACCTACGATCTCAGGACTTGCTGCACCTGCCTTCATGACCGTACTACACGATATAACACGCATATCTATGCAGAGGGTCACGTCGCTAAAAGCCACAGCAGTTGAAAGGAACGTAGAACCAATAACCAGAAAGGTGCTGCCAAGGATGTTGGGTGGATGGTCTCCTGGCCGAGACGGTTACTCGATGAAACAGATTCATGAGGGGTTGCATCCAAAGCCGAAAGACCGATTATCACAGAATCCTCCTTCTGGGAAAATGGATTATGTGCCTAATCTGTCACGGACAGGATTATCGTTATTTTCTGAAGCCACATTCAAGCCTAATGTCATGATAGCCAAATCCTTGCGATTGGTCAAAGATTCAGTTGGTCTTAACTGTGCTGGAATATATAAGATTCCATGTTCCTATAGTTACGTACGTGTTGGTCAGACAGGTAGGACCATCACAACAAGGCACAAGGAACACCCTAGGTATTTAAATCTGTACCATCCAGAGAAGTCAACATGCCACATCTGTCATCTTTATGGAGAAACATTTCACACCTAGAAGCATTCGAGAGGCGGTATAAATAGCTAAACAACCTAAGAACTTTAATAGAGGTGATGGCTATCCCTTGAGCAGATCATGGTTGTCCTCTATAGTTTCGTTACCACCTTCATCTTAGCATCAGGAGGTCTTGGAGTAATGCTTTTTTTTCGCCATGGAATAGCATATTATCTATGGAGGCTACTTTTCTTCTTCCTTTCTAACCTTGACGAAGCTGTTTTTGGTTATTTTAAATGTTTCAACTTGACCTGTTGTTCTTGTTGCTCATTTCAAGGGGTGTATTTTGGGTGAGTGTATGATTTGTGTGATAACCTGGGTAGGATCAGTACCTAGTTTAATAAATTAGTTATTATGTGTGCAAGGTCTGCTCTACAGTTACTGGACTTGAATAGTAAACACACAAACCGTGTAGGCTGCAATCTCCAGGAACTGTAACATTCCTTCGGTAATGAGCAGAATCAAATTATTTCCCTGTCCTTGCAACGATTCATTTATTCATCTAATTATGGTGTTTGAAGCCATTTCCAGTGTTCGAGTCTCGCTCAATCCCTAGTGTCTTACTATCTTCCCTGAAACTATGTTATGTATTGGTGATCAAGGTGACCAGTGCATTTCATTTCTATTCTAACATGGGTGATTTTGAGCTGCGGGTGTATCTGGATTTAGTTAACGTGGCCATTTTTCCGACGCCCAGTTACCATGGCAAGAAGTGCAAGCCAAAAGAAAAAAGCCAACTCGTACAGGCCATGGAGGCCCTGGGAGTAGTGGAAGGTAGCACTAGATGGGATGGAGTTGACAGCTCTACGTCCGGCCGTCTTTGTTCCCAGGAACTACCCAGGTACTCATTTCTGTAGCCCCAGGGCTATTTGCGTTTCCAAAAGTTTTTTTTTTCTAAAATCCACTACCTGGATGGGGATCGAACCCACTCCCTCTCAGTTAGAAGCTCAGCGCCTCTACCGACTGCGCGACGCAGCCCGTAAGAAGTGCAAGCGCAATGCGAATAATAAAGTCCAAGATTCTGTGTTTGGTTTTACACCATCATAACTTTATCTTCTTATTTTCCGTTCTTTTAACAAATTACGCTCCTCTGTGACTTCTACTTGTTCCTTTCAGTCCAACAAGTTCTTGTTATTTTCCATAGCTACGTCACAAATCAGTCAGTTCTTGAAAGAGCCCATGGCCCTTCGTCAACCTTTTAGCTCAACAGTGATACCAATCCTCTATGTAGACTATACAGTATAACTAAACAGAATAGTACGGTAACTAAATTTAGCATTTGTGACACTGATGTACAAAGTCTCAAATCGATATGTGAGTGGAGCAAATGTCTCATCATTAGCAAATTTATTGAAAGTGACCCTTTGGCTGAAATACTTATATCTGTACTGTATTAATGATATACGGTAGCCTGGCGATATTTTGGCTACTCATTGTTCCACATTTTGGGGCAGATGACCTCGCTGTTCCACCCCCTAAAACAACAATCATCAACATTGGTTCCAAAGTTGGTTGCAATGGAATGGGAATTTTTGCTACGCTGGTCTCTCAGCAATTTCCAGGGATGCTGCCCAATGTGTAATAATATTGTTTTCTCTGTTTTTATTTATTTTGTTGTATATTTTTTGTGAAATAAACGTCAAAACAAGAATATTATATTCCTTTTTATAGCCTAATTTTCTCAATTGCAAAAATTGAAAAATAGATTTAGGAAATTAATCCGAAGACAAGTGTGCCTGTCCTTTTAAACGGCCGTATATATATCAAAACTAACTCTAGTTACATTATTTGTGGACAGCACAAATATTTCAAAAGACGTCTTTGCTGCCAACTGCTAAAAAATACTACTAATATTTTAATCCATGACTTAAGGAACCAAAACAATAACGATTTTAATAAACCATGCCTATCTTGTACAACAATTATACACATTACCAAGGAAACACACGCATCTTGCTATTAGAAGCATAGATTTAAATTTTCAAAATTGAAATCGTAACCTTTTTTTATACATTTTTCAAGATTTGGTTCTTGGTTTGCGCTGACCTTCAGCGTTCCCCTCATAATGTAACACCCCTGTTTAAAGGAATTTTTGGACATTTTTTATTTTTATTTTAAAATACAGTAGGTGTTAAACGCTACAAAATGAATCTCACATTTCCAGATTATTAATTAAATAATAGTTTTATTTCATTTGTAAGCTGAGGAAACTCAAAAAATATTTAACGTTCCATAGAAAGATTAAATAAAGTCACAATGGGTTGAGTGAGGTTCAACACCCACTTTATAAAAGAAAAGTCCAAATATTCCTATAAAATTGAGAGAGTTAGCAAGTTATTCTTGTTTTAACTACGAGGTTATCTGCCCCTAAACTTGAGAGATATGAAGGAAACGGTGAAGATGAACAGAAAGCAAGCAGTTTGCTGATGTCTCTTTTCAATAACACACAGGTCTTCAACCCATATGTCATAATTGGTAGGAGGTAAGATTTGAACACTATTTGTTTGGCCATTACGGGAACTGCTTTGTCCCACACTAGGTTTCGTACCTGATAGAAGAACGTGGAACCTTTTATCACTCTGTTCTGGATTTCAAATTTAGCACTCCCTTGGTTCGATACAATACTTCCAAGATAATTGAAGCTTTCTACACATTCAATTCTCTCTCCATCAAGTTTTAGATCACATTCTCTGGGTGTTCTACTCAAAAGTATAGGGTTAGGAATAATGATCATTTAATTTGCGGGTGTCCGTAAACTTTTGGTAGGACCTGTACAAAAATATTTACACGAGATTGCGATCTCGTGAGAAGATATCCAGGAGCGTGACCGGCTTAACAGAAAACTCTTTGAATATTGGATTTTCCAAACAAATTCGACGCTAATAACTGCAAAGGCGTGGACAAAAGAGAGAAAAGAAAAACACCGTCTACGAATGTAGGATTACTGGGCTAATTTTAAATCTAAAAGGAAACAGTTGAAATTAGGTGGTCCTTAGTTGGCGTAAACGAAACAATAATAATAATGAGAAATGAAGGTTCTAGGCTGTGATGCATAGATTGTGCAAACTATTGAAACTCAGCATGTTTTCAAGGTTTGTGCCGTGTCTTGTGTGAGGTTTCACCTAGGACACCTTCAGTGGGCTATTGGTGTCCCCGCCCGACCCCCACAGTAGTAACGAACTGCGCGCTACCTCCCTTTTTATGAAGCGCACCTGCGCCTCTTTACTGCGAGAACTAAAAGCTCAGTCACCCATAACCTCCGTATGAAGGCTTCCAAAAGATGGTATATTAGCCGTGAAAGCCAATATACCATCTTTTTGTGCAAACCATGTTGGTTGGATGGATGGTTGGTTCCTTAATTTCGGGGCTGTGACAACGCGGTCATGTTGTAACCTATATTTTATGAGTCCCCCATGACAGTTTTAATGTAGGCTAGTGGGTTTATTATTTATTTATATCATGTTATCGTGTTGGCAACGTGTTCAATTGCATTGGACACGTCTGCAGTAGACGCAGTGTCATTATTATTATTATTACTATTATCATATACGTATACTTTTTATTATTAATTATTCAATGTATTTTAGGTCACTATTGACGAGATTCTGAAGCTAGCTCTAATCATATGTTGTCTAAGAAAGTTTATTAATATTGTTCGGACCACTGAACCAGGAGTCAGGTTCATGTTTTGGTCGTTTTGGTCACACGTACAGGAGGCAGCATTTATGGACACTATTGTCCCGAGCAGGTATGTTCGCTCACCCCGGGGAGGGTGATGAGGAAGAAGTGGAGTGGCTTGGAGTGGCTTGGACAGACAATAAGGATTCTGAGAACTCCCTGGGATGAGGTGTGGCTCGAAGGACGGGCTGGGGCATTCAGACTGACTGCACTGCGGAAGGGATTGTCTCGCTGGACTTTGAGATGTCAGGTTGTGTAGGGTGTCTCTCTTGAGCTGAGCGCTTGGTGTTTCTACGGAAAGCTTGAAGACCGTACGGTACCTCCGAATTGTTTTAGTATGGAGGGTACCACGTGATTGGGTTCTGGCTGTAATGCCACAATCATAGTAGGGCTAATACCCATCAAGATAACTGTGCTAAGTTGAAGAAGACCTTCATGGCGGTAAACCATAATGGCATGGCTGACCAGCTTCAAAGTGGTGATGAAATGGACATATTGGGCAGACGACGGCATTACCGGTAATGTGAAAAGCAAATAATAAATCTTTAAAGGCCTAAATATTATTATTATTATTATTATTATTATTATATTATTATATTATATAGTTTTAATTGCATTTCTTGTGTGTCACTCTTTTTATTATATTAATCAATTTCTTGCACGCAGCTTCAGAATATAAAGTAAATTTAAATTGGATAGTTTCTTTTTAGTTAGATGCATGTAAACCTTCCTTCATCTTTATTAATTTATAGGAGGTTTTGGTAAGGCCTATGTACGAGCCAGTCCTTTCAGAATATCTGCACACGCCCGGAGATAAGAAGAGTTTCGATAAGGTGGATTTGTTTAATTACAATACCAATTATGTCAGTTGCTTAAATTTTAAAGAAGGGCCATTTATGAGGCAGAATATTCATTTTTATTTAAATTTTGTATCTTCAAAGTTACAAATGGCTTCTCTGGGTGAAGCCATCTTGTGGCAAGAATTGAAAGATTACAAATGGCGCCCAACTATGGAGTGTGAATAAGGCTGGCTGGTGCATAGTATGGCAGTACGCACAGGTAATTTGTGAAATCTGATCGGGTATTTTAGGAAGGGTATATATGTTCAGTGATTTTGGAGGGTATGCTAAGTAATAAGAGTGAGCCTGATTTATTAAAGTTGAGATCTAGAAGTGTTGACAGAAGCACTCTTGGTCATTCTAGAAGAGGCAGGAGTCAGTCAAACAGGCAGACCAATAAGCGGTCAGATTCCACAAATTCGAGAGTAGTTCTTAGTAAAATGGCAGATAAGGATGTGATTTCTGGTACGTTGGAGGGACGTGAGGGGGCCGAGAAAGATGATGTTGCAACTAGCAAGGAGTTAGGAATGGGAGTGAATAGTGACGAGGAAAATGTAGGGCTGGGGGAAAATTCACAGATGATCAAGTTAATGGAGCAGATGATGTCTAAATTCAGTAGTAAACTAAGTGATTTAAGTACTAAAATGGATATTCAGAGTAATGATTTATGTACTCAAATTAATAATCAAAGCAGTGAATTTAGTACTAAGATAGACATTCAAAGTACGGATTTAGAGAGCAAAATTAATAAGATTGTAGAGAGTATGAGTAAAGGCTATAAGGAAATTCGTCAGGAAATTGCTAGTAGAATTGAGATGGTAGATAAAAGATTCGATCAAGTTGAGGAGAAGATGAGCTTACAGAGGCAGGGCATTATGGATACTGTTGATAAGCAGATAGGCGAGGTGAGTAATGAGGTAGCCATTGTCAAGAAAGAAGTTAGTGAGAGGTTGATAGTTGTAGAGGAAGAAATGAAGGATATAACTGAGATTAGAAATAAGCAGGTGTCTTTCGAACAGAAGCTAGCGGTTTCTTCAGCCAGACTAACGATGGTAGATAAGAGTGTAAAAAAGGAGATTAGTGAACTGAAATCCTTTAATGAGAGCGAAAATTTGAAATTAAGAAGAGAGCTGAATCACGCCAAGTCAAATAAGGAAAATTGTAATCACTCTGTAGGACATAGTAACTTCTATAGGGAATCTGACTTACCTAAATTTAATGGAAGGCAGTTTAACCCTATGGAGTTTGTTAAAGTTGTTCAGAAGAGGTTTTCGAAAGGGTTAGAAGATGGGACTTTAGACTGGGATATTGTTGAGGAAATCATATCATTAGCTTTTGTGGGGGAGGCTAAATCTTGGTATCAAGTTTTTAGGGGAGGTTTTCAGGGGTTGGAAGATTTTAAGCAGAAGTTTGAGGGAAAGTTCTGGAACGAACAGACTAAAGGAAGAGAAAGAGACAAGATTTCTTTTGGGAGGTATCAGTCGAATCAGGGGGTGAGCATGACGGAGTATTTCCTCACACATGTGCTTATCAGTCAGAATTTAGACACTAGTTCTTCTGAAGGTGATATTGTTAGGCGTATGGCCCGTCATTTCTCTGATGAGGTGAAGATGGCCGTAGTCATGCAGGATGTAAATACGATTAAGGACATGGAACGTGTATTAGAAAGGTTTGATACTTTGGGTAGAATGGGAGGCAAAAGGCAAGAACAGGGAAGGGAAGGAAATTACGATCAGGGGTATCAGGAGGAAGGGAATAGGCATTATGAGCGTAGGAATATTGATAGGCCAGGTAACTTTGTGAGGAATGATAGAGGAAATTTTGTAAATAGGGATAGGGGTGACCAAGGGAATTTTCGGAATAGGGGGCGCGGAGAACAGAGGCAGGCAGAAAATCGGGGACCTGGGGAACAAAGGCAGTTAGAGAATAGGGGGCGTGAAGAAGAGAGACAGCCAGCTCAGCCGAGTAATTTAAACGGGAACAGGGCTCTTTAAGACGGTCAGATAGAGGGTCCCATCCCAGTATTCCAGTTCATGTGTTGAAGAAGATAGAATACGACCTTGATGTTAGAAAGGAATTGTTAGATGACCAGGTTGAGGTTATGCAGGAGAGATGTGAGCCTACGTTGATCAGTCCTGTGATTAAGGTGAAGATATGGGGTCAAGTCGTCGATGCCTTATTGGACTCAGGGAGCGTGTGTTCTTGCATTAAGGCAGGCTTTTATGATGAGGTTAAGAGTAAAGGAGAAGTCATAGAGGAGATTCCTGTGTCCAATATATTTATATTGTCTGCTGTTGGGACTAAGTCACAGAGAGTGCGTAGACAGGTTGTCGCACCTATGTACATTGATGAGAAATGTGGTCGTCAGAGTTTTCTAGTGGTCGCGAATTTAGTGTATCCTGTCATATTGGGTGCGGATTGGTTAAGCAGTCAGATGTGTAAGCTTGATTACGGCGAATCTAAGGTGAGATTCAAGTGGGGTGAGAATTTTGATACGATTAGTCTGAGTTATCAGGTGGACTCGGGAACTTTTGTGAGTATATCAGTGTGTGTCCAGGTTTTAAATGAAGAGGAAGAAGTCAGTGAGGTTAGTAGCGACATGGTATCAGAGGATATTCAAAGTTGTAGTATGGTAGTGGAAGAGGAGCGTGAAGGCGAATTTTCAAGTGTTGTGGAAGATACCATGTTGGAGGTAGAGCAGAAGGCTCAGTTGTTAGAGGTCTTGAGAGACCACAGTGAGGTGTTCTCTGACAAACCTGGTAGGACACATGTTTACGAGCATAGTTTCGAGATCACCGATAGGTCTAGTTTTAATGGTGTTAGATACCCGATACCACACGCCCATGTCAAAGCAGTAGATGATGTCATTTCGCAGATGCTAAACGATGAGGTGATTGAATTCAGTAGGAGCCAGTATGTCAATCCGTTGGTAGTAGTGATTAAGAAGGATGGGTCAGTTAGGCTATGTTTGGATGCAAGACAAGCTAATAAACGCATTGCGCCGGATCATCAGCGACCGGAAACTACTGAGGATTTAGTTCAGAGATTTGGGGGTAAAGAATGGCTGTCCACATTAGATTTGAGTGCTAGTTTTTGGCAGGTACCCCTACGGAAGGAGGATAGGCAATTCACGGCTTTTTGTTACAAAAACCAGCTGTTACAATTTACACGGATTCCTTTTGGTATGAAAACATCGTCAGCTGGGCTCATTCGCGCACTTAACATCGCTCTGGGACACGACACAGGGGATTTCACAGCCAGTTACATCGATGACTTAGTCATCGCATCACGTACATTTGGGGAACACATGGAACACCTTAGAATCGTTTTGGGGAAGTTGCAGCGGGCCGGGTTCACAGTGAAACTTAAGAAGGCGACCTTTTGTGCACAACAGATCACGTTTTTAGGCCACACTATTACACCACAGGGGGTTACGCCAGAAGGGTCGAAATTAGACAACATAATCAACACTCGGACACCACGTAACGTCAAACAACTTCGCTCTTTTCTGGGGGTATGTAATTATTTCAGGAGGTTTGTACTGCGGTATTCGCAGCTGTGCGGGCCATTTAGCGGGTTACTTAAACAGAATTCTAAGTGGGTTTGGGAAAAGGAACACGATGAGGCATTCATCAAACTTAAAGAGGGTTTTAGGGATGCTGTCACACTTAGGTACCCCGGGCAGGATAGTCAGTATATAGTGATGACAGATGCTAGCGACTTAGGTTTAGCAGGGGTGCTTTGTCAAAAGGATGGGGATGGTAATCTAGGCATCGTGTCACTCGCTAGTAGAGGTCTAAATTCCGCGGAGAAAAGATACACTACTAGTGAGAAGGAATTGCTAGCCATTGTGTATTCGCTGGGCAAGTTCCGGACCTATGTGCTTGGCCGGAAATTCCTAATCTATACAGACCATAACGCACTTACGTTTCTTAGGACATGTAGGATAACCTCGAACCGGCTTTCTAGGTGGATATTGGCGATCCAAGAGTACGATTTTGATATATTTCATGTAAAAGGGTCAGAAAACGCATTCGCGGATTTTGTGAGTCGCCACACGGAAATTGCTGGGGAGGGAGTTGAAGCTATGAGAGAGGAAGGAATTTTGGTCTGTGTAACTAGAATGTCAGATAGGGACGGGGAGAGGTTAAAGTTGGGTAAAATGAGAGAGGAACAATGCAAGGACGAGGAGATTCAGGACATTTATCGGGAACTCGAGGAAATGGAACATATGAGCATTGCTAAGAGGGGTAATAAGGAATTCAGGCTAGTTAACGACTTGCTAACTAGGAAATGCTTTGGCGAGAGATGGTGCGTGTGGGTTCCTAAGTCTTTGAGGTATGATATTATCTGGTTTTATCATAAGGAGTTAGGCCACTATGGTGCAGAGAAGGTGTTGGGTGCTATTCAGGAGAACTTCTTCTGGAAAAACATGGGCAGGGAAGTCAGAAAAACCCTAGCAACATGTGAGTTGTGTCAGAAGTGCAAGCACCCCACAAGGTATTTAGAAGGGCCAAGGCAGGCTGTTTTAACTCAGAAACCAGGTGAGTTGGTGTGTGTTGACCTCTATGGGCCGTTGGTGAAGTCTCAGTATGGCTACCAATATGTGTTTGTCGTTGTTGATGCCTTTTCTAAGTATGTTAAGCTCTATCCCCTAAGACAGGCCACGGGGAGGGGTTGTGTAAATTGCATACTGGGGAAATATGTTCCGGAGTTTGGTAAGCCACTCCGAATACTCTCAGACCACGGTTCTCAGTTCACCTCGAAGATATGGAGGACCAAGTTGAGTGAACTGGGAATACAGTGTACGTATTCCTCTATTAGGTATTCCCAAGGAAACATGTCTGAGAGAGTAATGAGAGAACTAGGGCGCATGTTTAGGACTTATGTGAGTGAGCGACATAATGCCTGGTTTTCGATGCTTGAGGACGTTGAGCGTTGGCTCAATGTAACTAAACACGAGAGCACGGGTCGCACTCCCATAGAAGTCCAGCTGGGCAGGAAGCCTGTCAGCGAACTTGCCATGATTTTGGGTTTGAGGACAGGGGAGGCCGTACCCAGAGATTTAAGTACCAGGTTAGCTGGGGAACATTTATGTAAGGCCAGTAAGAAACGGCAGAAGCAGCAAGGGAAGCGGGCAGGAGATAAGTTAGATGTAGGTGACCTTGTGCTTTTGAGGGTGCCTCATGTCTCGTCCGCAGACCAGAAATTGGTGAGTAAATTTTTTCATTTGTATGAAGGACCGTATGAAATTGCACGGAAATTAGGGGCCTGTGCGTACGAGCTCCTTACAAAGGACGGAAGGGTGCTAGGGATTTACAATATTTCCAATCTGAGGATGTACATATCCTAGTAGCCCTGTTGGTTGTGTATATATTTGTGGAAGGAAGGAGTTAGGATTTTGGAAGGGAAGTCATGCCTAAAAGGATTGCTTTTTATTCTATGGTATAGGACCAAATGAATGAAAAGCAAGGGGGCGTTCTGTAACCTATATTTTATGAGTCCCCCATGACAGTTTTAATGTAGGCTAGTGGGTTTATTATTTATTTATATCATGTTATCGTGTTGGCAACGTGTTCAATTGCATTGGACACGTCTGCAGTAGACGCAGTGTCATTATTATTATTATTACTATTATCATATACGTATACTTTTTATTATTAATTATTCAATGTATTTTAGGTCACTATTGACGAGATTCTGAAGCTAGCTCTAATCATATGTTGTCTAAGAAAGTTTATTAATATTGTTCGGACCACTGAACCAGGAGTCAGGTTCATGTTTTGGTCACACGTACAGGAGGCAGCATTTATGGACACTATTGTCCCGAGCAGGTATGTTCGCTCACCCCGGGGAGGGTGATGAGGAAGAAGCCAGGGGGCTGCTTGGAGTGGCTTGGACAGACAATAAGGATTCTGAGAACTCCCTGGGATGAGGTGTGGCTCGAAGGACGGGCTGGGGCATTCAGACTGACTGCACTGCGGAAGGGATTGTCTCGCTGGACTTTGAGATGTCAGGTTGTGTAGGGTGTCTCTCTTGAGCTGAGCGCTTGGTGTTTCTACGGAAAGCTTGAAGACCGTACGGTACCTCCGAATTGTTTTAGTATGGAGGGTACCACGTGATTGGGTTCTGGCTGTAATGCCACAATCATAGTAGGGCTAATACCCATCAAGATAACTGTGCTAAGTTGAAGAAGACCTTCATGGCGGTAAACCATAATGGCATGGCTGACCAGCTTCAAAGTGGTGATGAAATGGACATATTGGGCAGACGACGGCATTACCGGTAATGTGAAAAGCAAATAATAAATCTTTAAAGGCCTAAATATTATTATTATTATTATTATTATTATTATATTATTATATTATATAGTTTTAATTGCATTTCTTGTGTGTCACTCTTTTTATTAACTTATATTAATCAATTTCTTGCACGCAGCTTCAGAATATAAAGTAAATTTAAATTGGATAGTTTCTTTTTAGTTAGATGCATGTAAACCTTCCTTCATCTTTATTAATTTATAGGAGGTTTTGGTAAGGCCTATGTACGAGCCAGTCCTTTCAGAATATCTGCACACGCCCGGAGATAAGAAGAGTTTCGATAAGGTGGATTTGTTTAATTACAATACCAATTATGTCAGTTGCTTAAATTTTAAAGAAGGGCCATTTATGAGGCAGAATATTCATTTTTATTTAAATTTTGTATCTTCAAAGTTACAAATGGCTTCTCTGGGTGAAGCCATCTTGTGGCAAGAATTGAAAGATTACAATGTAGCCCCGTGTACTTTGGGTGTGTGTAGAATTTGTCTGATAACCGGTGTTAATTGTGATGGCTGTATTGGTGTGTGTTATATGTGATTCAGGTAGAAGGTCTGCAGACGATTAATTTATTCAAGTAGTTCCTGCAATGCTACCGTCCACGTCACCTGGCTGCGGACGTGGCTACTAAATGCCATAGCAGTCAGCACCTGACAGCGAACGTTGGAACTAATATAGCGTTATCAAACTAACCTACAAATTTTAGCTTCCACAAGTGTAGTTAATGGAAGGTTTTTCTTCATGCCATAAATCTATAACATAAATCTCCGAAGGTAGGCATACTGTGAGATTTTTAACGCTCTTAAAATCCGACGACTTCGGCCGGGTTTGAACCCGCGATCTTGGGCATAGAAGCTCAGCATGCTACCAAGTACGCCACCGAAGCCGGTGCAAACCATGTTGATGGAAGTTAGAGAATTGAGCTGACCCATGCTGGATTCAAACCTCCGACCCCCGGATTTGTAGGTCGGTGCTGTAACCGCTGAACTATAAGAGGGAGAATCTAAAATTCTCACTAGCCCTTTTAATGATCAATCACTCGTTCACTCTCTCCTGGCCAGGAGAACAAAGACCGCACACTTTCGCTGACATGAGCGGTGTCCGGAACTAATTCCTTTTTGAATATTAGTCTGAGTATGGAGCCGTTTCACCGCGTCCCACATTACTACCGAGTGTGTGAATCCTGCAGATCTACATGAACTAATCTCACAAAAGGAGAGGTCCTCAATACAAAATTGCAAAAAATGCAAAATGCTTGCTTGCGGTTTGTTCTCAATGTACAAAGAGAGTCTCATATATAACCACAGAACAGCAAATATAACAGAAGTGAATGACGCATGGTAAAGCACTTCGAGCATACAATGGGATAGAGAGGGCGCCCGCTATGCTTCTACCGGCCGACAGTGGGGCCATAATAATATCAGCTGATGTTGGGCAAAACAAAAATGTCTCCCATAAGAATAGCATTATGAAGTGACTTGAAATCCCGATTCAAGCGTATTCCTTGTGATTAACCGACTATTTCTGTTGAAGGTGGCGAGAAATACAATTTCTTCTGAATATCGCTGTTATTTTTTTGTATGAAAAGTGTGAAGTATCACCGCTATATGCGATATTTTGGTGTGTTGACATATCAGTGTTGTAATGCATACGGTGACGTGTGTACATGGTTAGGAAATTAGATGACTGTGAATAAAATATTTTACGAATAATTTTGAACCGTCTGACTTGGTTATATTTGTAATGTTTTTGCATATCTAAAATAATAAACTCGACAAAGTATACTAGTAACATGTATGCCTCTATTATGCGGGTTATGCTTTATAAATCAAGAAAGTTGGCCGATAACCACTCGATCGGATCCATTAACATAATTTTAATTATCATCAATGCAAATTTGAAAACACCAACATTTTATGCAGCTGATAACCTTTGTGGCCTGTTCTAAGAACCACACACCTAAGTTATAAATTGCACCGGCCTGCACATTTAGTTTATACAGTATGCATACATAGTTATGAATGAACATGAATGTTTTAAGGGGCCTAAAGGCTAGTCCACACCAAAGTTAATGAACAATGTTCATGAACAATGTTAATGAAAACATTTCTCAACATGTTTACTAAACATTTGTTAACAAACTTCTTCAACATTATGTCCACACCAAATAAACTTTTGTAAACAAACATCTTCAACATTAAATAAACTGTTTGTGAGGTTATAATGGATAGGGTCAGGAAGAAGAAAGTACTTACAGCTGCATCTTTCATTATTTTAGTGCGTACAAAATTAGAGAAAAGCGCAGACGCAAGGGGTGGAAAAGAAAAATATTGGAAAGGCGTTTACAATTAAGTTAATTAATATTCTCATGTGCTTCCTGGTATTTCATAATTCCGCGCAATATACGAGTCGCTTGCGATTCGATAGTCGATTTTAGAGAAGTAAAACAGCATCGTATTCCGCCCTACGAATTTACAACCTTAATTGCGTCTTTGCGCATGCGCGAACCAAAATGTTAACGAAAACACGAAAAGTTAATGAAAAGTTTCATTCACAAAAGTTAAAGATATTTTGTTCATGAACATGCTCGAAAAGTTAACGAACACGCTATTTTGGTCAAAAATGTTCATGAACAGTGTTCATTAACAAAGTTAACGAAAACATCTTGGTGTGGACGTACCTTAACATCTACATTTTCAGTCACTATAAGTCACTATCACACACTCGTCACAAATTGTTTAACATGTCTAAATGTTCAGACTATATCAAACTATAATACAGTACATGTGTTAATGAAGCCTAATGAGATGTACCAGGCAGCAAATTATCCATAACAATATAAAGAAAGACAAGACCTTTGAAAAGATATCCTGCTACCTTTTTCAAACTTTTGACTACACTTGTAAGCAGCGCAAGATATAACCATTTTTGCTATAGGCCTAATTCTTCACATTCAGCTTCTTACGTTCAGGAAAATACGTATTTTATAATATTTGTAATATATTATACTACAAAAATTATCTCGTATATCGATGATAATTATGTATAATCTTCCCGCTCACGCTGACAGCTCGGGCTTGGGCGCCATTTTATACCAACATCAGCTGATTTTATTCTGGCCCCATGATCCGCTGGCAGCGCCCTCCCTATCCTATTGTATGCTCGAAGGTAAAGCATGGAAACAAGAAACTACTGCAGCACACCTAGTGGGGTGGTGTGGCAGCCAACTACCAGTATAGAAATATTAGCTCCTAAATATGTTTTCATTTTATGTTCTTATGTTATTTAACTGGGTCACTCCAATCCGTATTTTATTTAATGACACATTTCCATTTTAAAAAATCGCACCAACTTGAGACTTTGGACTGGATGGTTTTATTCTGAACTGTTCATGCCGATGTCGTATGACTCATATTCTTTGGCGTGAGCAACACCCGCATTTGATAAATACGGTTTACGAATGAAAAGTATGGAGTACGATTATAAGCTTCAGAAATACGACAATATCGTGTTACCCAGGAACAATATTTGCTATTGCGAATAGTTTGAACGTATAAGTGACTTAAGTATATCTCATAATCGGGATAATGAACAGTTACCTTAACGCACTGCCAGCTGGATCGCATCCCTCCTGGCTGCTTTAGACTGCCTGCCCATTCAACGCTCAGAGGCATACAAGATAGGTTGCAGCACCAACCCACTGTGATCACCGCGGGTTTTTCACTGCCAGCTTCATCGCGTCCCTCCTGGCTGCTTTAAACTGCCTGCCCATTCAACACTTGGAGGCGTACAAGATATATAGCCTATTAATTGCAGATTCCATTTCTGATTTACAAAAGAGCACGCAGCAGTACGGCATTCTAAAATCCAAGACACAACTTCGCGGAAAACAAACAACAAACAGTTGAACATCGTAATTCAGGGAGGCTCCAAAGCCTTTCACACTCAAAGCAATGGCTTCTTACCAAGGAAGTCAGACCGTACCTAACCTTACCGACAGTTCTACCCACAATGTGCCAAAGAAATCCCAGAAAAGTTATGCTTCTGCAATACAGTTAACACCGCCTGGGTGAAACTTTATAGGGTGTTTTGGTACCAACGCTAGCTTGCCTTGTAGTAGTACCTGCTGACAACGTTAAAAACGCTAGCAGTCATCGCGTACGACGATGTAGTTGAGTTGTACTTCTATAGATGGCAGCAAAATCGGAAAATTGGTGAGTATTC
Source organism: Meconema thalassinum (assembly GCA_946902985.2). Taxonomy (NCBI): domain Eukaryota; kingdom Metazoa; phylum Arthropoda; class Insecta; order Orthoptera; family Tettigoniidae; genus Meconema; species Meconema thalassinum. The sequence goes on along the minus strand of OX336401.1, from coordinate 56,516,545 downwards.
TTGTTAATGTTGTATATTTACAAGTGTATTTTTCAGAGTTGGAATCTGACAGTTCGGCGGAGAACCGTTGAACTAAAGGCAGCGTTGCCACGTATGCTACTCGCCACCACGTGCGTACTTTCACCCTCCCGTTCTTTTCCTCATGCTCATAATATCATTAGCACCGTTATTACATTTATTACAATTTTACTCAGATGGTTTTCAAAAATCTTAAACAAAGCAATGCTTAAAACTGTTCGGTTCACACTGTAAAATAAAATAATAGCACTTCAAATTGAGAAGAGGCCTAAAATATTGTAATGAATAGCAATAGCAATATTACGAATAGCCTACTATCAGAGAGCAAAAATGTTCAAAGCGAAACGACAACACGTGATTGTTTCCGTGTTATTTAGCAATTTATATCTGCTGTAGAATAAGTTTCAAGGCACAAGAAACACACAAATGTATTACAAAATATAGGCCTACGTTCATTGTATAGGCTATTAACTCACCCTTTTGAAGACAGAAGCTAATCACTGGGAAGAGGCTCTATCCCGTCCATGTCATCTTCATCCCGGTCCTCTCCGTCACTGGATCCCGCACTGGTGGATGAGGAATCGCCGAGGGAAATTATAAGGTCGTCCACAGCTGTGTCAATAACACCTTCACGTTCCCGCGCTTCGCTTAACACTCTTTCCACATGCGACACCACCTTCGCCCATTTTTCAGCTGTCACTTGTCCAACCCCTTCGACAATAAGCTTTTCAACCTCTGTCAAATTGAATGCTTTATTATTAGCCGCAATATATTGTTTAACTTGAGACCAGATCATTTCAATGGGATGGAAATTGCAGTGGTAAGGTGGACGCCGGATTATCTCATGTCCATGTTTTTTTTGCCAGTTCGTCAACGTGATACTTCGTAGTTCTTGGTTTGATGTTATTAATTATACTAAGCAGCGCTCCCTTTGTTAGCGAGTGGTCAACCTCGACCCCATGCCTCTCAAGCCAGTCAATCACCTTATCCTTCCTGCAAGCATTCGTTGGCGCCTTATCCACCTGCACAGTGTGATAAGGAGCATTGTCCATTACTATGCCACTGTTCGGTTTGATATTAGGGAGAAGCTGCTCCTTGAACCATAGATAAATTCTGGGGTGATCCATCTCTTCGTGGTAATCACCAGTCTTCCTCGATCGAAACGAAAGTAGTGCCCCATTTATGAAGCCTTCAGAAGTTCCTGCGTGGCCAATGATGAAACGGCCTCCCTCCCCAGTTAAGCAAGGCATAGTGAGCTGGACAGTGTCATCAGTCCAACCTTTAGGTTTGGTGTAGCCGGCATTCACATAGGTCTCGTCTAGCCACACTACTTCACTTAAATTAACGCTTCTGATTTTGTTCAAAAATTCATAGCGGCGATAATCATCTTCCTCCCATGGCTTCGAATAGGTACACCTCGACCAGTTCTTGACGATTCCTGAACTGGATGTATCCTCGGTCTTCCTCTACGAGAAGTCATCCTTAAAAACGTCACCACTCGCAAACAAAAATAAAGCTAACCTTAATCTAATTCACACGAACCTAAGCTTAAACTGACACTAACACTATATAAATAAATAACGGAAACTAATGAATTATAAATATACCGTAAGTATAAAGTATAAATAAGTATGAATCCTACACGAGAAAGTAATTAACTAATTAATTCAAAACAATTTTAACGCAGCAAGGTCTATGTGTGCACTCTGGAAGCAACCAAACAAGCGACTGGTCAAAAGACAAGCACGTGGCCAAAGAGCGTCATTCATATTGGCAGCGCTGTATGGTTTCCATGGCAACAAGCCTTGCGTGCGATCTAGCCGTCAACTGTTTTTGCATAGTGGCGCTGAAATGTCAGATTCCAACTCTGGTTAATACAACTGTAATTAATATTTGAATATATATCAATTGTAAATACATATTGCAGTGCTTAGAAAGGAATACAATCGGTTTCGAACAATATTATACGAAGATAATTAAATACAAGTTTTTCGGGCTTGTAGGCCGTGGTCCAGACAGGATATCTCCCGACGTTTCACCGGAAACTGCGTCCGGCATTATCAAGGGTTCCGCTTCTTTCCTTGGTCAGCAGTCCACTGCTGACCAAGGAAAGAAGCGGAACCCTCTGCTGACCAAGGAAAGAAGCGGAACCCTTGATAATGCCGGACGCAGTTTCCGGTGAAACGTCGGGAGATATCCTGTCTGGACCACGGCCTACAAGCCCGAAAAACTTGTATTTAATTATGAACGCCGGCCGTGAAAGCCTAAGCTGTTATATTATACGAAGAAATTGAATTATATTGAATCACACATCGATTTTAGTCGATACACTGCACTCGAAAACGGTATCAGATACTTGCGATATAATTCAAAGTAAGAGCTGGTGGCTGGTTGTTCTAACGCTTCCCGTAATTCAAACGTGATATTTCTTAATTCGATTGATAGGAAGTACAGCACGGACAATTAAATAATACTGGTGTGTGATAAGTGCAGCTGTAATTTTGTCTTTCCATTCATTTTTAATATTGTAGTATAGTAGCCTACTCTTTCTATTTGAACATATCTGTGGGGTAGGTCTATGTCATGCTATGCGCTTTGTGGAAACATCCACAACTATTCTGATAGAGCCTATGTTTTCTTCTCTACCTGATATAACAGGGGGAAGAAATCGCCTATTATTAGACCAATTACTAAAATATGAAAGAAAGAAAGAAAGAAAGGAATATAAAGTAGAGGTGGGGGGATAGAGTAGGGGAAAGGGAGGGGTAGGCACGGGCCGGGAGGGGAGAGGAGCGAGTAGGCCAGGTCGGGGACGGATCGCGCTCGAGAGTACATCGTCACGCAATCTCATATTGTCAGTTGGAACTATTTGCGTCGAGCAATAGGTTGGGGTCAAAATTTTGCATTAAGTTGCAGCTCTACCGATTTATATCCTCCTTGGTTAACACCGAATAAAGAACAGGTTATTATTATTGACGCCATTAACATCAATACAAAACAAATGTCTGCAACAGTGACTTGAAAAAGTGGCGATCACAGCGGGTTGGTGCTGCTCTTAGCGTCTATATTTGGAAACGAGGTTGTACGCATAAACCAATGCTGTAATCGTTGAATGGGCAGGCTGTCTAGAGCAGCCAGGAGGATGCTGGCAGTGCGTTAACGTGTTTCAAGCATGTGGAGCCGCCATGTTATCAACAACACAGAACACCAAAAACAAGGCCAAATCAACCAATCACGAGGCGACCTTCTTCCTAGCAGCGCTCGTAGTGATTGGCGCGAAAGTACCCAATGTTGTCAGTTAACTCTATTGTCAACTTCCATGCACTATGCAGTCAGTGCATAACCGTGCGAATAGATACACTGCACAAATGCTCCAGATACCTCATAATAGAACCCAAAAATGCAAAGTTTCATTCCGCATTTCAGCTAGTATTCTCTGCACCAATATTCAGGACTTCCCATCAGAACGATAAAACACTCCCTTCATGGAAATTTATCAGCTATACAATTATCATGATCAAGGTGAACAGATGTAATAATAAGAACTTCTATCGTCAACTGAATGTTTAGGTAAAGTTTTTTCTTTATTCATTTATTTTTATAGAATGCAAATACATTTGCCATTGAAAGCACAAATGTTTTAAATATCTGAACACAAATTGCAAGAAATAGGTTATAAACATAAATTTATACTACACAAGAAGAATTTACATTATGTTACATTAAAAAAGATACATACATAACCGAATACTATTTGATACGTAGGCTACGAGGAACTATTGATGCCAAAATTCTACTGCAAGGATCCCGTTTCATTGTTCTAAACACTTCGATGAATTTAGAATTGCCACTTATCTATCTATATCTACATATATTCAATAAAGCTTCTTACGTGAATTATACTGAGTTTTCCATCTACACAACACGGTTAATTCATACGACGCACTAACTGGTTGGCACCTGATCAAAATTCAAACTCCGTATTTGGAAGAAGATTCATCTTAATCATTTCAAGCGCTGAGTTGAAGTATTTGTTGATATTCGGCACTTGAAAATGAAAATCCACAGCCTGCTTCCAGTCTCCGACCGGGTCAGGAATGGAATGAATGAAGCCCCCATCTAGCGGCGAGGATATGGACTGTGCCGGCTGCCGAGGCCTGACGCACTCCTCTGGGGCAATGATTAAATGAATGACAGATGAAATGAAATGATAGTGGAGAGTGTTGCTGGAATGAAATTTTGACAGGGAAAACCGGAGTACCCGGAGAAAAACCTGTCTGCCTCCGTTTTGTCCAGCACAGATCTCACATGGAGTGACCGGGATTTGAACCACGGACATTCCTTGGCGTCTCTTTTAACCTCTTCTACCCACTTAGTTGTAGCCTTCAGCTCTGTAATATACTTGAATATCCACTTAGTCAGTCGGTTCTCGTCCATTCTAACCAAATGTCCGTAGAATTTCAACCTTCGCTTCCGCATTGTGACAGTAATTTTTTCAGTGTGTTTATAGAGGTCATCATTCTTTCTGTTCTTCCATGTCCCGTCAGCAGTTTCCTGTGGTCCTAAAATTTTCCGCAAAAATTTCCTCTCCTTTTTTCCAGTTCCTGAAGATCCTCTTTTTTTTATTCAGTGTCAAGCACTCCGAGGCGTACAGACAATTTTTATTATAAGTATTTCATTTCAAACAAATTTATACTTACGTACATCTATATCATTTTAATTTTAATTCCTAATTGATTTCATTTAATTTGAGCTGAAGAAGACCTCAATGTCAGGTACGACATATAATAGATACTAGTGGGACTGTGTGAGCTTTCGCAACGTGAATGTAGGTTTATGGGGAAGTGGGGAAGAATGTGGGAGAACGAAGTTTTAAATATTGAAGAAATGTATTTATTGTTGTTAAACGGCATACGTACATGAGAAGAACCCAAAGAATTATGTAGAACAGTGGTTTGTACTTGTCACAGCGCCTCTTTGTAGACAATATTCGATGTTACAACGAATTCATCGGTTATTGTTTGCTCGGGAGTTTCTTCTACAGCAATTTTTACATTTGCAAAGGATTGAACCCTAGAGAATGTCTTGGCGAGACCACACCGGAGCCACCTGCTGAGAGACTCCTCAGCTAGCAGTACGCCGCGCTTCCGCCAGATGGCTGCCGCCACCGCGCTGCCCTGCGCTCTAGTGGCAGGCTCGCCTAGCATTACGCCACACTCCCGCCAGATGGCTGCCGCCGCCGCGCTGCCCTGTGCTCTAGCGGCAGGCTCGCCATATTATGGTGCTCCCATTGAAAATGTATATTTTAAGGTATGTATTAAATTGTGAGGCATTTAAAGAAGAAGCGAGTGCGTTTCGGGCACACATGGGGTTATGCGGAACCTGTAGGTACCCCATATTTGTAGGTTGGTGTGATCAGGACCTTATTTTCGTTACAAAACCGGAATGGGACCTTAGCAGAATAATATAGGGAGGGTATTTGTGTGAGTATTGATTGGCGTACAATTTAAACTTTTAATTTCATTTATTTTATTGTATTCAATCGCCATCAGAATGAAGAGAGCTGCATAAAGAGGCGTTGTAGTCTCAGTGGCCTGTATAAGAGAAGTAATAAATTCAAATTCAAATTCAACAGAAGTCTGTCAGGTAGTGTGGTTGGATCCTCAAATATCAGCCACACTGTATGATCCACTCATACGCGCAAACAAGAGGTAATCTGTCCTCTTTAAACAAAATCTAACTAGCCTAATGCTAAGCGTAATGTTCTGTACTTTATTCCTAAATTTTGCACTATCCTTCCTAAAGCCGTAAATGTACACAAAGTTTATAATTCGTTCCAGAAAATAAAATGCCATTGAAGATAATATTAAAGTAGGTTGGTTGGTTCCTTAGTTTTGGGGCTGCGACAACGCGGTCTTGTAACCCCGAGTACTTTGGGTGTGTGTAGAATCTGTCTGATAACTGGTGTTAATTGTGATGGCTGAATTAGTGTGTGTTATCTGTTTTTAATTCAAGTAAGGACTGCAGACATTGAATTTTCAAGTAGTTCCTACTTTTGCCGCCAAACGCCACCGTCAACGACTACTAGTTCTGAACTTGGTTACTAGATGCAATCGCAGTCGGCTCCTGGCGACGAACGTTGGACCCTAAGAGCGTTAGTCAAATTTAACCTATAATTTAGCTTCACACAAGTGTAATTACTGTAGTTGAACGTTCTTTAACATGCCATAAATCTATGACATGGGCCCGCCGGCTTTACTTCCCCTCCGAAGGAAGCCATACTGAGGGATTTTAAACACTCTTAAAAATCCGACGACTTCGGCTGGATTTGTGCATAGAAGCTCAGCATGCTACCAACTACGCCACCGGAGCCACTCTGCATAATTTGATATTCATGACATATTTTAATAATGTACATTTTAGACGGATACGTTTACTTAGATCAGCGGTTATCAACCTGGGGCACGCGTACCCCTTGGTGGTACGAAACGAACTGGTTAGGGGTAGGCCAAAAATAAACGGTAATGGCGGGCGCCATGTTCCCATCGTAATGCACCGGTGAGCAGTGCCGACTTATTATGGCACGTCAAGGTCAAAGCTGCCACCCTACCCCAACCCCAGTCACTTTCACCGGGTTGTATGGAAATGCGCCCAAGCTTCTCTAATGATCCTGGTCATTAGCATGAACCTTTAAAAGTGGCAGTGGAACTGCGCCCATTGAGAGCGGTCAGGTAGGGTCCCTCCCTCCTCCCCTCGACCGAATTATGTTGTGTCGAGTGGTGTGAATTTGAAGTGACTCATTTCAAATCGGTTGTGTCTTGATTGCGAACAAGTCAAAAACCGTCCAGGTTGCGAACAACTAAATATACCCTGTCCAGATTGCGGACAAGAGATTAGTGTTGGCCTGGGATACATAAAACAGGTACAGTTTTCAAAACAGACTAACATTTAATTTTTGATTTAGCAATATTAGCATTAACTGGTACATTGGGATATTTTCGACAACCTAACCATATTTTAAAAATAGTTTTGTTATTGCAAATATTTAATAATCTAGTTTGAGGTAATCTTACCATTTAGAAGATTATTATATTTTTTAGAGGGGTAGTTATTTATGGTGGATTAGAGAAGGTTGTATTATTATTATTATTATTAGTGTAGCCTCCGTGCTTCAAATCCTTGTCACTCCATGTGAGATTTGTGCTGGGCAAAACGGAGGCGGGACAGGTTTTTCTCCGGGTAATCCGGTTTTCCCTGTCATATTTCATTCCAGCAACACACTCCAATATCATTTGATTTCATCTGTCATTCATTAATCATTGTCCCAGAGGAGTGCGACAGGCTTCGGAAGCCGGCACAATGCCTATCCTCGCCGCTAGATGGGGGCTTCATTCATTCCAACCCTGACCCGGTCCAATGACTGGAAAAAGGCTGTGGATTTTCATTATTATTATTATTATTATTATTATTATTATTATTATACCGACAGTATAATGACCTTGCACTGCTTGCAACCAGTATAGATGAGGCTAAACACCAAATTGAAGAACTTGGGTCTATTGCAGCAAAAGTTGGCACCCTTTGATGTGGAAACACAAGCTATTACATTGATCAACAATAAAGAAATTAAAGTTGTACATAAATTTAAATATTTAGGGGAGATTATAACATGGAATTTGAATGAGAAAGCGTCAATCGAAAATAGAACAACAAAGTTAAGACAAGCGCAATATATTACTTGGTCTAGTTACAAAAAAAATCACTCACCATAAATGCCAAATTACGACATTACGAATCAGTTATTAAACCGGAAGCAATATATGCTTGTGAAACACTTTTCAAGTTAAACACTCGATCAGTCACTGACACATTACAGAAGATTGATAGAAGAATTCTAAGAACTATAATTAATAAAAAACATCAGGTGGATGGTCAATGGCGTCTATTACCAAATGAAGTGGTTTATAAAGAAACTGAGTCTATAGTCGATACTATGCGAAAAAGACGAATTGCTTTTTTTTGTCATATCTCACGCCTGCCGGATACCAGACAATTAAAAGTATTATTTAATTATTTTTTCAAAAGTAAAACAAAGAACTCTTGGTTTATGGAAATTCAAAATGATCTGGATGAACTCGGCTTGACAATGTCCCAAATTGCTAACAAAGATGAGAAGAATATCTTGAAAAACAAGAACATCCGACTTCCCTTAAAAACCTTTACCCGCAAAACTTACACCATAAGCGATGCAGAGAGAGCGGCAAGGTCGACTAGAATGAAAATGTTTTGGGAAAAGAAGAAAAAGAAGAAGCTGAATCTTTAATATTGTTTTTGAGATATGTATATACTTGTTTTGGTTAAGTGCTCCAATGAGGGCGTAATATATGTAAATAAATAAATACCGACAGTAGTGGCTACGCGGGCTAAAGCACTGCGATAGGTCAAGGGGCCAAGTTCTCTGCTGACTCGGTAGACGCGTGGGTTCGAGCCCAACCGTCGGCTGTCCTTGAAATGGTTTTCCGTGGTTTCCCATTTTCAACACCAGGCAAATGCTGGGACAGTACCTTCTGACAGGCCACGGCCGCTTCCTTCCACATCCTTGCCCAGTTTCATTCATCTTCATCCATTCCATCTCTCATCCCGGCGCGCAGGTCGCCCACGGGCGTCGACTAGAAAGACCTGCACTCGGCCTCTCAGGAGGCTACACGACAAAAAAAATATTATTATTCGCCTCTGTGGTGTAGTGGTTAGTGTGATTAGCTGCCACCCCCGGGGGCCCGTAGTACAGCTGGTTATCGGGACGGGGGACTACCTCTTATTCTCGGCAGTGCAGAAGCTAGTGGTGGGAGACAGTCCGTCACTTCCCCTTAAACCGAAGTTGGGCCAACGGCCGACTTGACTATGGGCGCAGTTCAATCGGCCTAATTAAAAGGATCTGGAAATACCACTGATTATGGGTGCAGTTCCATATCTCCCCTTTCACCGCTGCACTGCTATTGTCTTGATATGTCTATTTTTGACAAACTAATCGCTAGAATTAATTGGGTTTGAATAAAATCAAAATCAAAAAAGCTTAAGTACTGTAATTGTTTATTTTCCTCAGCTAAAGGTTTATACAGCTTCATTTGCACAAGTAAATTAGAGTGAAATTGAAAATTATATTTAGCATTTTATTGAAACGAAATGCTTACTAACAGCAGAAAAATAATTGTGTATGTCTACCCCTTATTATTCCCGTTTTCCAACGGGGTCGGGGATGAGATGCGATGGAAGTCTTTGTGGCGATGGTTTTTACGGCCGGATGCCCTTCCTGACGCCAACCTCATGAGAGGAGTTAATGAGAGATGAAATTAATGATGTGAATGAAACTGGGCAAGGATGTGGAAGGAAGCGGCCGTGGCCTGTCAGAAGGTACCGTCCCAGCATTTGCCTGGTGTTGAAAATGGGGAAACCACGGAAAACCATTTCAAGGACGGCCGACGGTGGGGCTCGAACCCACGCGTCTACCGAGTCAGCAGAGAGCTTGGCCCCATGACCTAATGCTGCGCGTTAGCCAGCGTAGCCATACTGTCGGTTAACAGCAGACAAATAATACATTAAAAATATTAGTTTTGCTGTATTCAAAAAATAAGTTGTACATAGTTGTAATTTAGTTTTTATTCTTAATGATTTTATTACGTTTTGTACTGTGCATATTGCCCGTAAAAATAAACGTTTTAAAAGTTTACTTTTTAGGGGGTACTATTTTAGATAAATATGTTTAAAGGGGCACGGGAGGAAAAAGAAAAAGGTTGGGAACCGCTGACTTAGATGATAAGAAGAAACAGACTTAAGTTACTATATGATGAAGAATGTACTTATGTAATATAGCTTCCGGTGATCAAGAAAACAAGTAAAATTATACAGTGTTCTAGTGACGAGGACAATGTCTACGCTATGTGCTTGAACAATCCTTCCTTTCCCAGTCACTCATTCATTATACATGGGTTGTTTTTTTTAGTTTTGGCACCTTAGTTATAACTGGATTAATAACTCACTTAGATGGTTCCAAGTTTCACAGGCCCTCGATGTACTCTCCACCGTTGCGTACAACGTGTTCCCAGCGATGCGGAAGTCGTTGGATCCCGTTGGCACTGCCCAATCTATTGATGGTACGAAGAGAGCGCTCGGCAGCCTGCTTAACGTCTTCAATGGTACGGAAGCGCTGCCATATTGTTCCCCGAGGGCAAACCGTTAATGCGGCGTACTATTGTTCGTTTCTGCAAGACCATCTCCGAGGAGCTCTGAGAAGGAAACGGCGCCACCACATGGTTACACCACCCATCGTTCTGCATGACAATGCTAGGGAACACACAGCAGGCGTTGTGTCGGCATTGTTGGATCGCTGGGGTTGGGAGGTCCTCTATCCCCCCCCCCATATTCTCCCGACATCAGTCCCTGCGACTATGATCTCATCCCGAAGATGAAGATGACAATGACGTTAAGCAGGATGCCGAGCGCTCTCTTCGTGCCATCAATAGATTGGGCAGTGCCAACGGGATCCAACTACTTCCGCATCGCTGGGAACACGTTGTACGCAACGGTGGGGACTACATCGAGGGCCTGTGAAACTTGGAACCATCTAAGTGAGTTATTAATCCAGTTATAACTAAGGTGCCAAAACTAAAAAACCAACCCATATATTTTCAATTAATAACCAATCCTCCTGTCATGCGTCTATCTATCTATAAACCTTCTAACCTCACTTGGAATGTCATGCCTTGACATTCCTGGTGTCGTTCCTACTACTAGTTTAGCATTTCCACCGAGAAAATTTTAGAAGCCGAAGGAGAAAGAAATGTAACATGTAATGAAGAAAAGAAGAGTCAAGACTTGTGGACAAATCGACGAAATAATTCAAATGCGAGCCCGGAGTGGCATAATGTACAGTTGGTAAAAGAAAGTATCCATATACCATGTTGCTTTGAATGATGGTTTAATATATGGCCAGAGAACGTCATGTTTGCATTATGTAGAACCAAAAGTAATTATTATTATTCATTACCGAAAACCGAAAACCTTTCAAACACAAAATGAATTAAATATGAAACAAAACCATTCTTGGGGCACCAAAAAGTATTCACACACACCACAATAATGATACTTTCTACAGCGTACAAACGCAATTAATATTTGGTATGCCAACCTTTTGCATTTATAATGGCCTGAAGCCTCCTTTGCATCGATTTGACAAGCTTGTTCGTGAGGTCTGGTGTTAGTTATAGTTAGTTATTGTTGTTTTTAGGGGCGGAACTACGAGGTCAACTGCGCCGAGGTCTGGTGAAATTTCAGACCAACATTTTCGCAAATTGACTACTAGCCTAGTTGCGTTTTGGAGGAACACTTTAATTTTTGGATTTTGTTTTCGTAAAGGGCCCATAAATTTCCAATGGGGTTAGCGTCCGGAGATAGCAGTGGCATGGGAAATACTTTTCGGACGTTGTACAACAGTCACTCTCACGTGTTATTCTCGCTGTATGCTTTGGGTCGTTGTCATGTTGAAATAAATAGGTGTCTTGTACGCCTAATTTCACAACACTCCTAGATAAATTACACCTGAGCACTTTGATGTAACCCTGAAAAATTATGTTACCTTCAATTACGCCCAGTTAACTCCTGCAGCATCATGCAGCCCCATACCATGACGTGGCCTCCTCCATGCTTCACTGTTGGTAGTACAATTTTGCTTTCCAGTTCTGTATTTGGTCTTCTCCAAACGAACTGCCGAGCATCAGATCCAAATATGTTAAATTTACTTTCGTCTCAAAATAAAATAATCTTCTTGAATTCTTGTCCCATGTTTATCTTAGAGGGAACGGTACGAAGTCGGACGGCGAATTTTGGTTTTATTTTTACATAGTCGTGAAGGTCTTTTTACGCTGAAAATGGTAGTGGAGGTCTAATTTTTCGCAAGTCCTTTTTAAGGGGGCATTTGGGAACTCAAAGTTGGTGGTGCGTGCTCTAAAGTGTACAGTACATGCCAGCACAAGTCAGCGCGCACAGCCAGCGGCTGTCTTGCCACGCCTACCCTCTCCACTCGTTCGGTTCTCCACTATCCCCCACCACATACTGCTGCCTACGGTCGTGGTTTTTTTTTTGTCGTGTGGCCTCCTCAGAGGCCGAGTGCAGGTCTTCCTATTCGACGCCCGTGGGCGACCTGCGCGTCTGGATGAGAGATGGAATGGATGAAGATGAATGAAACTGGGCAAGGATGTGGAAGGAATCGGCCGTGGGCTATCAGAAGGTACTGTCCCAGCATTTGCCTGGTGTTGAAAATGGGAAACCACGGAAAACCATTTCAAGGACGGCCGACGGTGGGGCTCGAACCCACGCGTCTACCGAGTCAGCAGAGAGCTTGGTCCCATGACCTAACGCTGCGCTTTACCAGCTGAGCCACAAATGGTCGGCGAATCCTATTCTATACGGTCAAGTTATCCACGACTGATTTCTATTCCACATACAGGCGATCGCATTGGAGTCTTTGTGTCGCAATGACTGCTTGCAACATTATTGCAGCTCTTATTAGTGCCTACGGTGTTAATATTCAGGAAGCTACAGAGCTATCTGATAAAGAGCAAATAATGTACATACATATAAAGACAACGTTTGATGCAATTTTGGAGGGCAAATGTGAACTTATTCAGGAGGAAGAAGCTTTCTTCGTTGATTCAGAAGACGATGATGGCGTTGAGGAGGGGACACAACCACCGAATAAAACGTAAACATGGAGATGAGTTGAACGAAGAGAACATGTCGTGTGATGGCCGAGGAAGACCCTGTAAGTCAGTGGAAGATTATGATTCCGAGTTATTGTTGGACATTTATGAAACAATAAAGGATCAACGACACATGTACGCTGTACGGAAGTATAAGAAGACTCGGCGACAAATTTACGGAATCGTCAACCACGTTGAACACAATGGAGGAATTAGGAAATGGTTCGAGCGTATGCGAAGGAGGAGTTCACCAAGGCAAGGATGCGTTATTTATAAGTCACAAAATACGACATTGAGCGTTGGATTGGTGAGGGTAGAGAGTTGTTTTGCCCCAAACACTCTCTCCAGAGCGACTCCTACTTGACAAACCTTAAAAGGAGTTTGAAAATTCGGTTCCGAAAAGTAACCAAACTCGTCGGTAAAACTTTTAAAACAGACGAAGAAGTACGACATGAAGAGGCTAAAAAGTTTGTAAAATTCATTAATGAATTGCAAGAAGAGAAAGAGATCCAGGATGCCAATATCTGGAATTCGGACCAGTCCCGTTTCGAGTACGAAATGGCAACAGAGAGAAGTTATGATTTTCGTGGTGTGAAAGACGTTCTTGCTACGCTTGTTTTGCCGAAATAGTTTTACACACTCCCACACAGTGCAATATCACATTTCTAAAGCCGGAGAAATGGGACATTTGTTCTTGATCGTATTCCAAGAAATTAATGGAAAGTTTGGACCTAGGGTACAAGAAAGTATCAACGCCTACATGGATGTCTTTAAGTATGCCGTCATTGATTGTTCATCTTCCGGGAAAATGGGGAAAGGGCATGTACGTGCCTGGTTCCAAAACGTTTTCCAACCGCAATTACAAGACGACGCACGAAATCTTCTTCTCCTAGATTCATTCAGTGGCCAGGGCAAAAATGCACAACTTGAATCTCTGACGGACAAACATGTACAAATTGAATACATACCGAAAGGAACTACGTATCTTTGCCAGCCGTGTGATCTTGGACTCTTCCGACAACTAAAATGTTTAGTCCGTCGAATGGGAAACATTTGCCGAGTAAGGAATTTACACGGCCAGTCAAAATTAAAACCCAAGAACAGACTTTCATTATAACTAGTCAAATGCTAGCGCATAACCAATTTCAAGCTGATTTTTTTGTACCAATGCTGAAATATGCTTGGAAAGTGGGTGGTTATTCCATTACTGACAATTCACCGGAATTTCATACGGTCTCGCAAACTAATTTTCATAATTTGTTTGATAAAAAGTGTGCTGGAAATGATTGTACCAATGTTTCTTTTATAAGGTGTGCGCATTGTTTTCTTGTGTTCTGTTATTCACATTTTGTGTTAGATTTTCACTATCATGCCATAAACAATGCACCCATGCCAGATTGTGTTAGAATAAAGGCATTTCTTGAACAGTTTGAACGGCATGATGATGATGATAATGATATGTGATTATGTATTATATGTTTGTAAACCATTGTTATTGTTCTACACTCCACAATGAATTCATCTTTGTAAATAAAATATCCCAACTAACGTCAGTGGAGAACCGAACGAGTGGAGAGCGTAGGCGTGGCAAGACAGCCGCTGGCTGTGCGCGCTGACGTGTGCTGGCATGTACTGTACAATTTAGAGTACGCACCACCAACTTTGAGCTCCAAAATGCCCCCTTAAAAAGGACATGCGAAAAATTAGACCTCCACTACTATTTTCAGCGTAAAAAGACCTACACGACTATGTAAAAATAAAACCAAAATTCTCCGTCCGACTTCGTACCGTTCCCTCGTTAGCGAATGCCAACTTTCTTCCCCTGGTTTACTTCACCTAGGCTTCTTTCGCGCTGCTCTGCCGTTAATGCCAGGTTCATGGAGCCGATTCCGGATAGTTTGAGGTGTAACAATCTCTAGTTCAGCTGCACTAATTCTAGGGTTCTCTAAGGCTTCACGAACCAATTGGCGAGATTCATGTTGCGAAATGACCCTTGGCCGCCCCTGAAGCTTTGCATTATCGATCGATCCCGTCTTGAATTTGTTAAATACTGTATATATTGGACAGTGACATGAAATCGTTTCACCAGCTTCCCAATCTTCCGATAGCTGAATCCTTGTTTAAACAATGAAACTATGTGGTCTTTACAGGCGACACTCACCTCTAGTGATTTCCGACCCATTTTGTACCACTGTCAGACGTAAAGTAAACAGTCTCATCTAAGAACACTACGGTGAGTCGACCTTCGCTTGCTGTCACGCCCTAAGGCTCGGTCACATAGAAAGCGGTCTGTCGCGGAGGGAAGCGATATCAGACCGAGGCGGTCAGGCGGTCCAGTTGTATTACTCAAAGTTGCATCAACCCTGGCACACAGAACGCGGTCTACCGTCACCCGCTAGTCTTTGTCGCGACGACGAGCGATCCGGTTGCACAAATTTACAGATTGCCCGCCTGACCGCCTCGCCGCCTTCGATTGTTATGAGTGACCAAACTGAAGTTTGTATTGAAACTGTGCGTAAATACACATATTTGTTCGACAATTCACACGAACATTATAAAAATGTTTTAAAGAAGGCTGAAGGATGGAATCGTGCAATTCCTCGAAACATTCTCGCGACATACGAAAATACTTGAAAAACCTATCTTCATGTGATTCCAATTCGAAACATAAGAGGTGGTATTCTCCAAATTGCTCTCTCTTCTCATTGATGTCATGCATCCAACATGTGTATTTTCTTCTTAGTGTTTTGCAAAGCAAATAGGAGAAGGAGTTGTTCTTCGTCCGAGCTCACACTCAATAATAATACTGTATAAAACAATACACAATATGAAAACACACTACATATTCTCTAGAAGGAAGCGACCAGACTGGGCCGTCTCACACAAAGGTATTGCGTCCTATGTGACGTCCCCATATCGCAGACCGCCATATTTTTTACCCACTGTAACTTACGAATGGACTACCTCGGAGGACAAGTTGCGATTTTGACACTTAATTCCGGTACGCGGCACGCCATCCTTCTACTCGATCCACATGCGCAGTGAGCTTCGTGCCGTGACTACTGTGTGAGTTATTTACGGCGCGTGTATTTGAACTCCGCAAAGAATTGCATCTTTTCTTTACCGAGCACAATTCTAATTTATCATCAGTACTCAATTACTTTGGATGGCTTTTAAAATTGGCCTATTTAAGTGATATTTTTGAAAAACTGATCATTTGGAATAAGTGTATGCAAGGCAGTGTTTCTGATATGTTCTATGTTGAAATGAAAACTAACGCAATGATTGCAAAAATCACCCTTTGGGAAAAGGAACTGAAAAACAACAACTAGGCCTATATTTTGTTTTATTAAAATATATTTCCTTATAAAATTACAAAGGTTAAACCATACTAACTAAATACCTTTTACATTTTTAATAACCATTATTACTACCTAAGAAAGGTTAGTAGGGGGTACGCAGGGTGTTTATTTTTTTTAAAGGGGTACGATGGTTGAAAAGGTTGAGGACCCCTGATCTAAAGGATGGGCGACGACGTGAAAATGGGACTAAATCATCGGCAGATGTAGCGAACAACTTCAGAATGTGCAAATCAAAAGTTGGCAGTACGTAGTAACCTGAGCGTTGTTTACATTTTTAACCTAATTTAGCTTCACACAGGTGTAATTAGTGGAAGGTTCTTTAACATGCCATAAATCTATGACATGGGACCGCCGGTTTTACTTCCCCACCGAAGGAAGGCCTATTGAGGGATTTTTAACCTTCAAATTTGTCACCACTTGTCTGATGTAATGGAATTCCAGACTTGAGCATGTGACGACACCACCATGCAGACAGTACAGTCCACGTCGAAGTATTGTGTGATGTGGAAGTACACGTTACATGGTTACGAACAGAACACCATTATATTTGCCAATGACTGTACTTGAGCAGTATCGTGAGATAGCTTTGTCCATCATCTGAACATGGGGCAGTTGACAACAACACAGGTACTAAAACTCAGCAATTATTCTAGGTTTGTGCCGTGTCTTGTGTGGGGTTTTGCCTTGGACACCAAGCTGGCTCATCAGCGGGCCCTTGGTACTGTAGTAACTCGCCTCCAGGCTTCCATTAAGATTTTTCACTCGCCTGAAACAAACTTCCGGCCTGTAAGTCACAGTAAATTGAAACGTATGTACGGTTAAATTGTTTACAAACTCCCAATGCTATGGTTGATTTCTTTGGTCAGTGTCCCAAATCCATAATAATCTTTAGCTCTGCATGGCCTCCTTTCTATGCTGATACTACACTCTATATCTTGTGTTCCATTAATGACATATTTCTGTTATTTCCCCCAAGCCTGAAAGCCTTTCTACATTAGAGCAGTCTGCCCCTTGGTAGGTTGGTTCCTTAGTTTAGGGGCTGCGACAACGCGGTCATGTAGCCCCGTGTACTTTGGGCGTGTGTAGAATTTCTCTGATAACCGGTGTTAATTGTGATGGCTGTATTAGTGTGTGTTATCTGTGGTTCAGGTGGAAGAACTGTAGACGATTTTTTTTCAAGTAGTTCCTACTGAAATGAAAATCCACAGCCTGCTTCCAGTCTCCGACCGGGTCAGGAATGGAATGAATGAAGCCCCCAACTAGCGGCGAGGATATGAACTGTGCCGGCTGCCGAGGCCTGACGCACTCCTCTGGGGCAATGATTAAATGAATGACAGATGAAATGAAATGATAGTGGAGAGTGTTGTTGGAATGAAATTTTGACAGGGAAAACCGGAGTACCCGGAGAAAAACCTGTCTGCCTCCGTTTTGTCCAGCACAGATCTCACATGGAGTGGCCGGGATTTGAACCATGGACCCAGCGGTGAGAGGCCAGCGTGCTGCCGCCTAAGCCACGGAGGCTTCAAGTAGTTCCTACTATTGCTACCAAATGCTACCGTCCACGGCACCTAGCTACCGACGTGGCTACTAAATGCCATCGCAGTCAGCACCTGGTGGCGAACGTTGGAACTAATATAGCTTTATCAAACTAACCTACACATTTTAGCTTCCACAAGTGTAGTTAGTGGAAGGTTCTTTTTCATGCCATAAATCTATGACATGGGACCGCCGGCTTTACTTCCCCTCCGAAGGAAGGCATACTGAGGGATTTTTAATGCTCTTGAAATATCTGACGGACTTCAGCCGGGTTTGAACCTGCGATCTTGGGCATAGAAGCTCAGCTTTACATTAGCTTTCTGGATGTTAACATTCTCCTCCTGTCCTGGTTCAGTGGTAATGAGCAATATTCATGTTGTGTAAGATATACTAAGTGCTTGCTTTGATTTTTTTTTTCAGATTGATTGTTCGAATGGTTCAGCAAGGAAGAGATTTAAAACACAAAATAAAAACAAAAATATATAAATTTTATTGTAATTCACCCATTACATTAGTACAATATTGTATATAAGTATAAAAGTTTGTAACTTAACAGTTTTAACTTAAACAAGTAGTTCCGTGAAGAGCTATACAGCCTATTTTCATAAATCCTACTCATGTTAATTGCCAGTATCAATATACAAAATTTCAGTTTGATTGCTGCAATAGATTCGTAGATATTGAGAACCGACTAAATATTTCGGATGGTCGCCATGTTGGATTTTTATATATGTAGGTCTTAGCGTAATGTACTGTTAGATGAAGATTGTTGTGTACGTGTTGCATTCAAATTTCATCGCATGATTAGGACACAAGAAGTAAAAACGAGATTTTAAAATTTCGCTCAGCTGCCATCTTGTGGTTATGGAAACAATTGAAATAAATTAGATGTCAGTGGATTAACATTCGTATAAGGATTTACTGTACCAAGTTTCACTGCACTAGGATGGTTAAATTGCGTGAAACGTCCATGTGAATATTTATACTTCACGTCGCCACCATGTTGTATTTGTGATCACCAGGTTATTTAACGTCCTATAGGTGAACTTAAGTTCATAGTCCCTATAAACATTAAAAAATTCAGTTTGATTGCTATAATAGATTCGTAGATATTCAGTGCCGTCTAAATATTTCGGATGGACGCCATGTTGGATTGTTAAATGTATAGGCCATAGAGTCATGTACCATTAAAGGAAAATTATTGCGTAGATTCATTATTCAAACTTTCACTTCGATCGCATGACTACGAAACAAGAAATAATAACTTAATTTTAAAATTCGCACAGCCGCTATCTTGAGGTTATGTAAACAATTGAACTAAAGTAGATACCAGTGCATTACAATGTGCATAAACATTTCCTGTACCAGATTTCATTGCGTTTGGAACATTTAATCGCGAGAAAGGTCTATTTAAAATTTTCAAGTTTGCTTGGCCGCCATGTTTGTTTTGTAGTTAATCGGATTTTGAAAGTCTTCTTCCAGCAATCCAAGATTATGCGCTGAACACAATTTACCTTGGAGACACGGCTTCCAATTAAGATATGGGCATGGCAAACAACTATGCGTCATTTTTGGCGAGTGAAAAAGATTGCATTGGTTTTTATAAATTTATTTATTTTTACTGCTGTAAGGGCTTGTCAATATGGTCTTCAAACTACACACTTTGTGGTATACATCATCATCGTCATCTTATTCATTGTCATCGGTGGCGTCCGGCTTGTATGTTTTGAAATAATTATTGATCAGGCTCGCCCGGACGGGATTGATGTCTCCCTGCGGCAGCAGTCGTTGCTCTCTTATCTGCCCTTCTTGAATTAACGCTTCCCAAGGAGCAGGAAGTAGGAGTTCTGGATCATCGGGCGGTGCTTCTTCTCCCAATCTCTGCAAGATATTATGAAGCACATTATGATCAAGTGCAATTTGCAGTCCCACAACTAAAATGGGAAACCGACGCTTCCAGACTCCAAACAAACATTCCACCTTATTTCCTGACCTCGCTTGAGATTAATTGTACAGCCTCTCTTCAGCGGTGTAAATAACCTCAAGTGGTGTCATGATGTAGGGACGGTTCATATATCTACTGTCAGCTAGTAAGACAGCATCTCCATAGCGTCCATTCTCAAACAGAAGATTTCTGTATGATACATTCAGAATGGTTTGGTCGTGTGTACTACCAGGCCAACGAGCAACTAGGTCCGTAATTTCCAAATTGGCACTGGATATTGCTTGGACATTCAGGGACACAACCATTCCGGTTTCTATAAAATTCTGCATGGCCATCACCTGAAAAGGGAAGGCGCGAAATTATAATGGGGCAAGACATTGCATCTGTGCAGTCACAATGAATTAAGGTGAGATGACTTACTACACAATTAAACAGACTGTTAATTATTCTGTATTATTTATCCTTGTCCTCCAATTATAATGTAAGGGTGTTAATATTTTTCAAAAGTTGATTACTCATGCTTCAAAGATCCTGTCTAGAATAATTTACAAGAGGATTGAGAGCCAGATAGAAACGGAGTTGGGTGAAGACCAGTTTGGTTTCAGGAGAAATGTAGGAACAAGGGAAGCTGTACTAAGTCTTAGGCTGATTTTGGAAGGTAGAATAAGGAAAGATAAGAGAACGTTCTTGGCTTTTGTAGACTTAGAAAAGGCTTTTGATAACGTTGATTGGACTAAATTGTTTGACATTTTCAAATCGATTGGAATAAAGTACAGGGATAGGAGGGTGATATACAATCTATACAGAAACCAGACAGCAGTCATTCGAGTTGAAGGACATGAGAGAGAAGCTAGTATTCAGAAAGGTGTAAGGCAAGGCTGCAACTTATCACCCATACTTTTCAATCTTTACATTGAACAAGCAATGAAGGAAATTAGAGAAAAATTTAAAGTGGGAGTGAAGATTCAAGGAGAAATAATTTCAACTCCGAGATTTGCTGATGACATCGTCATCTTGGCCGACAAGCCTGAGGATTTGAATGAGTTTTTGAATGGTATGGACTCCGTCTTACGGAAAGAATTCATGATGAAAATTAATAAATGTAAAACAAAAATACTGGAATGCAGCCGAAATAAATCAGAAACCTCTATGGAGATCAAATTGGCAGGTGAAAAGCTGAAGGAAGAAGGAGATTTCTGTTACTTAGGAAGCAGAATAACCAGTGATGGACGAAGCAAAGAGGATATAACAAGTAGGTTGGCTCAGGCAAGAAAAGCATTTCTACAAAAAAGGAATCTGCTGACATCGAATATAGATTTAGGTATTAGGAAGTCATTTTGAAAGCCTTTGTCTGGAGCGTGGCGCTCTATGGAAGTGAAACTTGGACTGTTGGTGCAGCAGAAAAGAGGAGAATTGAAGCATTTGAAATGTGGTGTTACAGGAGAATGATGAAGATCAGATGGGTAGATAGGGTTACAAACAAAGAGGTATTAAGACGAGTGGGAGAGGAGAGATGTTTCTGGCGACTGATAATGAACAGAAGAGATAGGTTGGTAGGACACATACTAAGACACCCAGGAATAGCAAGCTTGGTTATGGAAGGAAGGGTCGAGGACAAGAACTGTAGGGGTAGACCAAGGTTAGAATATGTTAAACAGATTGCCTCGGATGTAGGGTGTGGTAGCTATGTAGAGATGAAACGATTAGCTCAGGACAGGGAGGCATGGAGAGCTGCATCAAACCAGTCAAAAGACTGAAGACTCAAACAACAACAACATATTGATTGCTATCATTCCGCAATGCCATTTTGCACCCTTTCATAAAATTCCAAATATCTCCAGTTCTATTTTAGTTTGAAAGTTTTCTCAAGTAATTTGTGCTTCATAGATTGGCTAAACTGTCAGTGCACAGGCACTCCTAGGCCCGTGGGTTTTTGCCGCCCCCTCTTCATACCATCGTGAAGGTGGGAGAATTAGATCTCAGAAAGGTCTTTGTGAAGTAAAATCAATTAAATAAATTAATATAATGCGACAATCAACTGTTTCTAAATTTGTCGCCTAACTAGATCCGAGATAAGATCTACTGTCGACCAAAGTATAATGTGCGCTCGAGTTTGAAGGTTGTTTGTGAAGTAACCAATAGACCTACATAAAATCCAATAACATCATCATTTTCGTCGTTCTATTTTACGTTAGTTTATGTAGGTTTGGAATTTTTAATTTATATTTTAATATTTTTTATCGCAGTTGGAACACAAAATGTGCCCGTTTTTAAGCGCGTTTCAACCATGCGTCACATTTAAGAATTATTATCTCAAAACCCCGTCATCAGATCGAATGCAAATTTTAGCACAATATACATTGGATTTTTTTATAACTGGTTTATTAATTTCAAAATTTTGTGTGTCCAAGAAACAAAGTTGTTATCATTTTTGTAAGGTAACTTTGTCTCGGCTCGGGGTGGTTGGAAAATATAGCTCTTGGTCGCGTTGTAATCCTTATAGATCAAGAAGTTATGCTGTATGACTATGAAATACGTAAATTAATTCACTTATTTTATATCGGTTTGTATTTGTTCGTGGAAATAAGGCATGATTCACCAGCCAGCCGCTCCGGGGTAAGCTGTACAGCGTTGCTGAGATAGAGTCCATCACTGCCGAGCGAGGCGAGGTCGTATTTCCCCGTTCAAATATAAACCGATATAAAATAAGTGAATTAATTCACGTATTTTAAAGTCATACAGCATAACTTTTTGATGAATAAGGATTGCAAAGCAACCAAGAACTACATTTTCCAACCACCTCAAGCCGAGAAAACGTTACCTTACACAAATGATAACTTTGTTTCTTGGACACGCAAAATTTTGAAATTAATAAACCAGTTATACAACATTCCAATGTATATTGTGTTAAAATTTGGATTCGATCTAATGACGGGTTTGTGAGTTAATAATTCTTAAATGTGACGCATGGTTGAAACAGGCTTAAAAACGGGCACTTTATGTGTTCCAACGGCGATAAAAAATATTAAAATATAAACTAAAAATTCCAAACCTACATAAACTAACGTAAAATAGAACGAAGAAAATGATGATGTTATTGGATTTTATGTAGGTCAATTGGTTACTTCACAAACGACCTTCAAACTCGAGTACACATAATACTTTGGTCGACAGTAATCTGTCTGGATTTGAAGTCAGCCACTTGTTGCGGCAAGCTTCATGCACTTGAAACTGCTCTTGGACCAACTTCCTTCCTTGTATCCAAGAAGGATTCCGTGATGTCAGCGTGAGATCTTTAGGTGAGCAGTCTAGATGTATTTGTCAGGAGAGGGTTGTCACAACATTTAAGCCATTCTCTCTTCAGTGCCATTCTCTCTTCGGGATGTTGGAGAGTACTGGTAACCATTCCAAAGGTGTAGATTGGATGGTTTCTGTTACAGTCCTCATTGTGTCGTTCAGCTGTACGTCTATCTTCTTGGCATGGGCACTGTTAAGCAATACCAGTCTGCAATATTCTGTTACTGGATACGGTACTATCTCACTTTAAACTGATTAAACTAAAATTATACCCCTTACCTGGAGAGCGAATTTTCACATGAGTGCAATCTAAAGCACCAAGAACTTTCCGGAATTGAGCGATTTCATAACATTTTCTCTGCGTTTGTCTGATTTTATCTTCTGTCTCAAGGAATCTGATGTGATGGTGGCTTAACTGGGCTATTGCTGTACTGACCCTATGTACAATTCTGTTTGCTGTTGCTTTGCTCGCTGCAATGAAATCAGCCATGACAAGTTGTTGGGCACCAGTCGCATAATATCGTAATGTCATCAACAGCTGGTTAATGGGTGCAATAGACTGATTTCTGTAACAATTAAAAATGAGTATCACTAATTGTATGAAAACTTGTTTGGGATAAGGAATTACCAAGGAAAAGCAGAGAGATAATGTATGAAGTGTATTATGTACCCTTATTGACTTATGCAGCTGAGACTTGGACCTTGACAAGGAGGCAAGAGAGTAGAATTCAAGCCAGTGAAATGAAATTCCTAAGAAGTATGATAGGTAAGACAAGGAAAGAGAGAGTGAGGAATGAAGATGTAGGAAGGAAGTTGGGATGGGAAAACTAAAGGAGAGAATTGAGAAGAATAAACTAAGATGGTTTGGACATGTAAAGAGGATGGGGGGAAAATAGAATACCAAGACAGATGCTGAAGGCAAAGTGCAAGGGTAAGAGAGCAAGGGGAAGACCTATACCAAGGTGGATTGATTCAGTGAAGAACAGCATTAGAAAAAGAAATCTGAACTGGGACACGATTCTGGAAGAGGAATGGTGGAAGGAAAGAGGAAGGTAGAGAAGTGCCATAAATACCCCGACCCGGCAGAGGCTGGATAAGGGGAAATGATGATGATGATGATGATGATGATGATGATAACAAATTATCAGTTTTCTATTTAGTTCAGTGTTGATAATTTCGCAATAAAACAAGATCATGCAGAACTTTTCTTCATGGAAAAATGACTTTGATGTTCAACCCCTTTTAACAGCCATAAACACTACAACCTTGCTTTACTGACACATTCCTTTCATTAAACTTGTTTTATAATTTCAATATGACACTAATTGCAACAAACCCATGCGGCCAGAGTATCTTTGGACTTGAAAGACGCGTGGGTGTGAACCCCACTGTCAGTCATCCATGGAAATAATTGTCCATAGTTTTCCATTTTCAACGCCAGGAAAATGTTTGGACGGAATCTTCTTACAGGCCACGGCTTCTTTCTTCCAACTCATCATCTTCATTTCCCCTTTTCCAGCTGACACTGGGTGGGGTCAAATATGGTTGCTCTCCACTTTGTGCTGTCGTTCCACCATTCCTCTTCCGACACGGTTTTCCAATCCAGGTTCCGTTTACTAATGCTATTCTTCATCGAGTCCATCCAACGCATTCTTGGTCTTCCTCGTCCTCTCTTCCCTGTCATCCGTCGTTCCAGTGCTCGTCTTGGTAGCCTTACTCCATTCATCCGTTTGACATGTCCAAACCATCTCAATCTGTTTTGCTCCAGTTTGTCATTTAGTTTCTGTACTCCCAGTTCTTTCCGTATATCTTCATTTCTCACTCTGTCTCTCCTCATTTTCTGGACCATACTTCTCAGGAATCTCGTCTCAGCTGCCTGTACTCTGCTCTCATCCCTCATAGTCATCGTCCAAGTTTCTGCTGCATATGTCATTATAGGAACTTTTTTTTTATCGTATGGCCTCGGGTGCCTGGAGCAAGCTTTGTTAATTGTCACCCAGAGGGTAGCTTGCATGTCGAATTTCGTCGTTCCTTTGAACGCTATGAAAGTCAAGCAGGTTAGATATCTAAACTCCTTGACACTACAGCGCTTTCAAGTAGAGAATGGAGGAACTTTGTGTTGGCGGAAAATCCCGAGATTAATTTTGCCATTGAACACGGCCTACCGAATTCAAATGGGTTCTTTAACATGCCAACAACGTATGACATGAGTATCGTGATTTTTGTCGCCTTCAAAAATCACTTACCATGGCCAGGGGCGAACCTGCAATCTTGGGGTTGGTAGTCCGACACTATAACCACTCACCCACCGTGGCAAGCTTATTCTCAGCTATGCCATCTCTATCATCTTTCATTTCAGTAGTATAGATCCCTCCTGCGGCGCTCACAAGTGACCGATCGTGACAAATGAGCATTCAAATGAAAGAGAATAGACATTAGCAGTGACGAATTGCACTCTAATTTCATAAATATCTATAGTTTATTTAAAAATGACTTTTAAAAAAATGTACGAAGTGTGCGATTTGCAGATACTGTTTCTGTAGGAAAATACGCTCCATAATTGCTGTCCATTTCACATTTTGGCCGCTGTGACGCCTGTTTTATGTCATTTTTACATTCTGAGGTATTTCCTTTATCATTTTTTTTATGGATTTCAGAAACAGTAAATCAAAGGAATGAGTACTCAAATCGTATAATTTCATAAATATCGAATAACCGGTGAGTGTTATGATTCTCCAGTTTTCAGTGATTACCTTTGAAAGTTAGGGAACGTAGAACTTGGAATTCTAACTGTACAGTAATGCAAATAGTGTTCTATAATCATTTGGTTTTAGTCTCTTATTATAAACCTATTGGGGAAAGTGTGGTTTATGAACAAGCGAGATTTCTCGCAAGGGTCCGCTAGTTAAACTTTATTGCTCCAAGAAGTCGAATGCAATTATTATAAATGAACCTCCAATAATGTGACTCACACACAGAGCCGGATTAAGGTAAAATGAGGCCCAAGTCCCCCAGATTTTGTGGCCCCTTTATTTTTTTCAAATAATTTTTATTTTTAGCACCTGTACATTTAATAAAGTATATAAAAGAGTTTTTTTTCTCAAGATGAATATTACACTTTTTATTAAATCATACATAGCCTATATACCGTACATACATTTCAATTGAAACGATCATCGTTATTTGAAAACATTTCAGATGATTTGATGAACAATTTAACAAATCATACTACTTTTTACTTCTGTAAAATGTAATCATTTTTTTCTTTTTTTTTTCGGTCAATGAAATCTTCTACAATATCACTAAAATCAATTTCCCGCCAAACATCTGACTCGATACACATTAAACTTAGCATGTCTAATCGTTACTGTGACATGATACTTCTTAGCGCACTTTTGATCCGTTTCAATTTTGAAAACGAGCGCTCCGCAGAACAATTTGTTATCATGAGGGTCAGGAAAATGCGAAAATCAATTTCAACGTTCGGAAAAACAGACTCAAGCTTGTCTCGAATAAGAATTTCGTAAAGTTCAGAATGAGTGAACTCAGTTTTTAGAGGACATTGTAATGTAATATAATGCTGGAACTGTCTCAGTTCTGGATTTAAAGAAATTCTAAATCTTCGGAATAAAATTTTGGGTGCCCCAAGTAATTGGGGGCCCTAGTCCTGGGCCTATTCGGGCCTAATGGGTGATCCAGCACTGCTCAGAGTTGTTCCTTTACATTATGGCAATTTGCATCTCGCTTTTCAATAATTCAGGAAATGTGTTTCTCCCAAGCCTGATAATATTCGACAAGTTATTATCTTATAACCTACAAAAGCCATTAACCCTTGAGAACTGACGTGAAAGAATATAACACGAGGACTCGCGCCGGGTCATTTTGACCAATAGTGTGTCTTAGTCGTGCGGAGAAGTCGTCGGATTTTTTAAGAGTGTTAAAAATCCCTCAGCCTTCCTTCGGAGGGAAAGTAACGTCGGCTGTCCCATGTCATACATTTATGGCATGAAAGAGAACCTTCAACTAACTACACTTGTGTGAAGCCAAAATTTGTAGGTTAGAATTATGTTTTTTTCGTGTGGTCTCCTGAGAGGCCGAGTGCTGGTCTTTCTTGTCGACGCCCATGGGGGACCTGCGTGTCGGGATGTGAGATGGAATGAATGAAGATGAATGAAACTGGGCAAGGGTGTGGAAGGAAGCGGCCGTGGCTTATCAGAAGGTACCGTCCCAGCATTTGCCTGGTGTTGAAAGTGGGAAATCACAGAAAACCATTACAAGGACGGCCAACGTTGGGGCTCGAACCCACGCGTCTACCGAGTCACCAGAGAGCTTGGCCCCATGACCTAACGCTGCGCTTTAACCAGCGTAGCCACTGCTGTCGGTAGGTTAGAATTGATAACGCTCTAATAGCTCCAATGTTTGCCACCAGGTGCTGAATGCAATGCCATCTAGTAGCCAAGTCCGCAAGCTAGATGTCGTGGACGGTAGCATTTGGTGGCAAAAGTAGGAACTACTTGAAATTATTGTCTGCAGTCCTTACTTGAATTAAAACAGATAACACACACTAATACAGTCATCACAATTAATACCGGTTATCAGACAGATTCTACACACACCCAAAGTACACGGGGCTACATGACCGCGTTGTCGCAGCCCCTAAACTAAGGAACCAACCAACCAACAAACTTTCACAGTAATGTAATAATTGGAATTGCTTTGCGTCTTACAGAAATAGATGGACCTGTGAGATTCTGTTACCATGGTTACCGTGTTACATTATTTCATTATTTCATTGTAAACTAGCTGACCCGGCAGACATTGTCCTGCCAATCAAAGAAAGTGTTGTAACTTTGTTTCTTGAAGTGCTTTTGGATACACAAATTTTTTTTCAATTTCGGTTAACTGCCTCCAAACTATCGTGCATTGAATTAACTAATCTAGAAACATTCGTGGGAGCGTGCACAACAACTCTCCAAAGTTTCATCGCAATCGGATAGATGGCATATAACGCATACGGGATTTTGTTTCAATGATTCGTGTGCTGTTACTCATTTTTTGAATCTACTCGTGCTCTACCAACTGTGAAATTGATTTACTGAGTTAGAAAGCTTCACGTAAGTGTACACAACAACTCATCAAAGTTTCATGGCAATCGATGAATAGTATATGAACGCATACGGGATTTTGTTGGAACGCTTCGCGCGTCGTCACTCATTTGATATATCTACTCGTGCGCTACCAATATTGTAAAATGGATTTACCAAGTTAAACACCTTCCCTGGCGTGTACACAGCAACTCATCAAAGTTTCATCGGAATTGGATGAATGACATATGTACGCATGCGGGATTTTCTTTAAACGATTCGCGTGCCGTCACTCATGCGCTACCTATTGTAAAATAGATTTACTAAGCCAGAATCCTTCTCTGGAGTGTACTCAATGATTCACCACGGTTTCATCGCAATCGGATGAATGGTATATGACCGCATACGGGACATTGTGGAAACGATTCGCGCGCCATTACTCTTTTGTTGAATCTACTCGTGCGCTACATATTAAAAACTGGAATTACTGAGCCAGAAACCTTTCCTGGAGTGTACACAACGATTCACCAAAGTTTCATCGCAATCGGATAAATGGTATATGAACGCATACAGGACTTTGTTGAAACAATTCGCGCACCATTGCACATTTGTTGAATCTACTCGTGTGCTACCTATTGTAAAATGAATTTACTCAGCCAGAAACCCTTACTGAAGTGAACACAACAATTCACCAAAGTTTCATCGCAATCGGATAAATAGTATATGGACGCATACGGTACTTTGTTGAAATGATTCGCGTACAGTCACTTATTTGTTGAATCTACTCGTGCGCTAACGAATGTAAAATGGATTTATTAAGCCAGAAACCTTCCGTGGGGTGTACAAAGCATCTCACCCAAGTTTCATCGTAATCGGACGAATGGTATTTGAACGCCTCGCGCGTCGTCCCTCATTTGTTGAATCTACTCGTGCGCAACCTCCTGTGAAATGGATTTACTAAGTTAGAAACTCTCACGTAAGGGTACACAACATCTCACCCAAGTTTCATTGCAATCGGATGAATGGTATATGAACGCATACGGGACTTTGTTTAAACGTTCGCGCGTCGTCGCTCGTTTGTTGAATCTACTCGTGCACTACCCATTGGAAAATAGATTTCCTAATCCAGAAGCCTCCCCTGGAGTGTACACACATCTCACTCAAGTTTCATCGCTATCGGACGAATGGTATTTGAACGCATACGGGACCTTGTTGAAACGCTTCGCGCATCGTCGCTCATTTGTTGAATCTACTCGTGCGCAACCTCCTGTGAAATGGATTTATTAAGTTAGAAACGTTCACGTAAGTGTACACAACAACTCAACAAAGTTTCATTTCAATCGATGAATGATATACAAAATTATACGGGATTTTGGTGAAACGCTTCGCGCGTCGTCACACATTTGTTGAATCTAGTCGTGCGCTACCTATTGTAAAATTGATTTACTAATCCAGAAGCCTTCCCTGGAGTGTACACAACATCTCACTCAAGTTTCATCGCTATCGGACGAATGGTATTTGAACGCATACGGGACCTTGTTGAAACGCTTCGCACGTCGTCGCTAATTTGTTGAATCTACTCGTTCGCTACCTATTGTAAAATGAATTAACTAAGCCAGAAGCCTTCCCTGGAGTGTACACAACATCTCACCCAAGTTACATCGCTATCGGACGAATGGTATTTGAACGCCTCGCGCGTCGTCCCTCATTTGTTGAATCTACTCGTGCGCAACCTCCTGTGAAATGGATTTACTAAGTTAGAAACTCTCACGTAAGGGTACACGACATCTCACCCAAGTTTCATTGCAATCGGATGAATGGTATATGAACGCATACGGGACTTTGTTTAAACGTTCGCGCGTCGTCGCTCGTTTGTTGAATCTACTCGTGCACTACCCATTGGAAAATAGATTTCCTAATCCAGAAGCCTCCCCTGGAGTGTACACACATCTCACTCAAGTTTCATCGCTATCGGACGAATGGTATTTGAACGCATACGGGACCTTGTTGAAACGCTTCGCGCATCGTCGCTCATTTGTTGAATCTACTCGTGCGCAACCTCCTGTGAAATGGATTTATTAAGTTAGAAACGTTCACGTAAGTGTACACAACAACTCAACAAAGTTTCATTTCAATCGATGAATGATATACAAAATTATACGGAATTTTGGTGAAACGCTTCGCGCGTCGTCACACATTTGTTGAATCTAGTCGTGCGCTACCTATTGTAAAATTGATTTACTAATCCAGAAGCCTTCCCTGGAGTGTACACAACATCTCACTCAAGTTTCATCGCTATCAGACGAATGGTATTTGAACGCATACGGGACCTTGTTGAAACGCTTCGCGCGTCGTCGCTAATTTGTTGAATCTATTCGTTCGCTACCTATTGTAAAATGAATTAACTAAGCCAGAAGCCTTCCCTGGAGTGTACACAACATCTCACCCAAGTTACATCGCTATCGGACGAATGGTAGTTGAACGAATACGGGACCTTTTTGAAACGCTTCACGCGTCGTCGCTCATTTGTTGAATCTAGTCGTGTGCTATATATTGTAAAATGGATTTACTAAAGCCAAACACCTTCCCCGCACTCAACATCTCACCCAAGTTTCATCGCAAACGGATGAATGGTATATGAACGCATACGGGACTTAGAAACGCTCTAATGTGCAGAGACAAACAGTAGAAATCGACATCACTGCCACCTTTGGTATAAAACACAACTTTCCGCCACGGGCGGAGTGTATGTTATGGCGGTAGTTGCACAGGTTGCGACCAGGTGGCTCTATGTGCAAAGACAAAGAGTCCAAAAGCATAACTTTTCACTAAGGCTAGCGGTTTCCATGACGACTGTTTATGACTGTATATTGTGGTTCTAAAAGTGTGTGTAAATTGTGGTTCTAAAATTCTAAAATTCCACCTGCCTGGTCAAATTGTGAATCTAAACCATACATGAACCCACCCTAACATACATACAAAATTTCATCGAAATCGGCCCAGCCATTTAGGAGGAGTTCAGTCACATACACACGTGTCGAAGAATTATATATATAAAAAAGATATACATGTTTTAAGGTATTTATTTAATTGTGAGGCATTTAAAGAGTGAGTGCGTTTCGCTTACGCATTGGGTTATGCTGAACCTGTAAGCACCCCATTTGTGTAGGTTGGTGTTAATGGGACCTTATTTTCGGTACAAAACTGGAATGGGATCTTAGCAGAATAATAAAGGGAGGGATTATCAGGGGAATGTGGAATAGGAAAGCGACAGATGAGAACCAAAACAAAGATGCATGTGAAATAAGTAAAAAGGTACAGGAGATGGTTTCCTAAACTATAAAACTTAGTTAAAGTCTAGGATAGCCTCTATATATCAACTAGGATAAGATTAAGTTAGTACAGTACATAATTAATAGCCATTGCTAGTGTCTTGTTAATTGTTTACAATGTAAATTAGTTGTAGGTTTTGTGAATTATTTTTAAATTTTATGTTGTTGTTGCTGTTGTTTGAGTCTTCAGTCTTTTGACTGGTTTGATGCAGCGCTCCATGCCTCTCTCTCCTGAGCTAATAGTTTCATCTCTACATAGCTACTACACCCTACATCTGAGGCAATCTGTTTAACATATTCTAACCTTGGTCTACCCCTACAGTTTTTGACCTCGACCCTTCCTTCCATAACTAAGCTTGCTATTCCTGAGGTCTTAGTTTGTGTCCTACCAACCTAACTCTTCTCTTCATTAGCAGTCGCCAGAAACATCTCTCCTCTCCCACTCGTCTTAATACCTCTTCGTTTGTAACCCTATGTACCCATCTGATCTTCATCATTCTCCTGTAACACCACCTTTCAAAAGCTTCAATTCTCCTCTTTTCTGCTGTACAAATACTCCAAGTTTCACTTCCATAGAGCGCCACGCTCCAGACAAAGGTCTTCAAAAATGAC
This sequence comes from Meconema thalassinum, assembly GCA_946902985.2. Taxonomy (NCBI): domain Eukaryota; kingdom Metazoa; phylum Arthropoda; class Insecta; order Orthoptera; family Tettigoniidae; genus Meconema; species Meconema thalassinum. Next base: position 56,484,604 of record OX336401.1, on the reverse strand, counting down.
TTCCCAATACCTAAATCTATATTCGATGTCAACAGATTCCATTTTTGTAGAAATGCCTTCCTTCCCTAAGTGAACCTACTTTTTATATCCTCTTTATTTCGTCCATCACTGGTTATTTTGCATCCTAAGTAGCAGAAGTCTCCTACTTCCTTCAGCTTTTCACCTGCCAATTTGATGTCCATAGAGGTTTCTGATTTTTTCGGCTGCATTCCAGTATTTTATGTAAACATTGTACTAATCACATGTATCAGGTGATGGTTGGAATAAATAATACTCTCGTCCCAATCTCTGATTATCCGAGACTTGGAGCAGAGGGTATTCTATTCTATTCTTAAAACTTGCACAAAGGCCGCGAGGGCAGCTGTAGCAAGTCCGGAGACCGCAAGTTAGTATCCCGGCGCAGACAGCGGCTGGACTGAGTGTGAATTTCCCACACATCCTCCAGGCAAATACCGGGATAGTACCTAACTTCAGGTTAGATAGTTAGTTAGTTAGTTAGTTAGTTAGTTATTGTTGTTTTAAGGGGCGGAACTACGAGGTCATCTGCCCCTCTTAACACAGATTAAAGAATACAAATTTGGAATTGAAATTAAAATTTTGAGGTGGACACCTAAATTTCAAGAGAATTTAAATTTAAAAAAATTAAATTAAAAAAATAAATAAATATTATAAAAATAAACAAAAATTACGGAAAAACAAAAACATAATCATTCAAAAACGAACAAGTCGTTGAGTCAATGTTCACTGGAGAATTTAGATTGCTGGCCCTAACCCACTCTCACTTATAAAGCGGATAACGCGATCAGCAGCCACCGCATCATCGGCTAATATAAGTTTGAGTGTCATCTGCAAACCAAGGTTTCTTCGTAAGTCAGCAAGATGATCCACACACTCGGTTAAAATGTGGGCCACGGTGAAAACGGCTCCACAGGTACAAAGTGGGGGGTCTTCCCTTCTCAGGTTACGGGACACCTACCCCATCCCTATTACAGTCATCACAGGAATAAAGGTTATCTGGTAGGCTAAGCTAAACACACACCCAAGTACAAGGGGACTAATGGCCAAAGATGTCCCAATAACAGCAACAATAATGAATTGTTATCTGGAGTAAAGTCGGTATTGTTATTACCCTATGTGTGTTATATTCAAAAAGCAATATTGTGCCACTTTTACAAAAATTTCCAGTGCATATTGCAAGTTAAATATAAAGTCTAGGTAGTCTTTTATTACTGCATGTGCTATACCGTAATGAAAAGGAAGGAAAACTCAAGAATTCTTCTAGGTTTGTGCCGTGTCTTGTGTGGGGTTTCGCCTAGGACACCAAGCTGACACCAAGAAGGAAGCTTCTAGTTTTGTGTGACCGTTAATCATGCGATCATGAGACACGGGACCTCCTTTTTACGTGGAATCCGAACCAAAGGACATGACATTTCACTTCGAAAATCTCACATGGATTGACCGGGAATCTAACCCGGTCCACCGTGGTGAGAGGCCAACAGATCGAGCGCTGCGCCAACACGCCCTCTATACCGTAATGCATCACACGATATTACACATTAATAAGAAATGGTACATAGGTTATCTTACTTGTCTGATGGGAATTCCAGGTTAGGTTCTATCATCTGTAGGACATTCATCACACAAGGTTTTTACAACCGAAATCTCATTACAAATTCTGTGTCGTCGTATTCATCTAAGTAATTCCCCTCCGTTCTTTATATGCTCGTGGGCTACGAAAATCTAGCATATCTTCGAAAACATCGACATAGTTCAGAATAAAGTTTAACCTTCATCCGGTTGCGTCCACGGTGAATTACCGTCCAATTTAAAAATACGCGCGTAGAGCTCCTCTGATCGTTACAAAGGCACATGTATTCTCAAGGTACGATATCCTTCGCTAGATGACAGAGGAGTAGCGGTTCTTGACGGCGTCGTTTTCGCTCAGTTGTTTGTCCATGTGCCAAGGGCGCAGTTTAGCGGTAGACTACTGTCGCGCGCGACGGGAAGTGCTTTTTTTTAATGTGTAACATCTTTCCACTCGGTATCTGGATATTTTTTGTGACACTCGGTAGCTGGACATTTTTGTGGGAGTGATTTTGGAAAAGGGACGGAAGCGGATGGGACGGAAGTGCATGGGACGGAAACAATGAGCGCTTGTGGTGGCGGAGATCGGTACAACGAAGTACTGTTGGCCATGCGACTATGGGGAATGTAGGCTATATCACATACAGTTTAGTTCAAGGTTTGGAGACCCCATTTAAAATATTCCTACAATAAATCATCTTCAAGTTGTCGTTCTTTGGTGTGAAAATATTCATTATATCATATATGCTGAAAACAATTACGATTTATTAAATCTTCATACTTTTGCTGTATTCTATTTAATGTAAGCACTCGATGTGCCGTCGGCCATGTGTCTATGTGGAATCTATATCGCATCAACAAACACTCCAAACAACGTAGGAATTCAGTGTATTAACACCGACTACTAACGCCTCAAAATAGTGCTGCCTTGGGTTTTTGTGGGTATCTACTCACATAACGTAACGGCGGTACTTTTTGAGGATCCAACCAGCCTTCGGGCTGACTACCTAACAGACTAACAATAATTGAAACTTCGTTGGTCTAAACGTATCACTGGGAGAAACACATTTAATATACCTTCTGCACACCTAATTTTTAATCGTGCCTATACTTGGCAGTGCGCTCTATCGGCAAAAAGAGGCCATTTCCAATAACATCGCTGGCATGGGTTCACTAACTGGCCGGTATAGAGCGCAGCTCGCATCAAGTAGGCTAACATGTCACATGTTACACATCACATGCGACTACTGTAAGGCTCGTATAATATTTTTCCGACCCCCCAAAACAAAATGTGAGTATTTATCATAGTTTCTCCTAATTTCTAACACATTTCATTCACAATTGATAGCCCAGTTGCTCTTTCTCCCCCCAACATCCACACACACGCATGTACACAACACTGTCTTTATAGTGCTTTTTCATTTTTGCCACCACCGTTGTCGCTCTGATTATGACTTTTTATTGAATAAATGTTTCTATATTTACACCTATGTAAGTCAATTACATGTCCGATCGACCTCAAAGCCAGGCATATTGGCGTTGGAAGTGAAGAAGAACCTCACAATTGAAGAAAACTGGAGGACGGTAGATTACCGTCACGCGATCGCAGGAAGGTAAATGCACGCTCCGTTTTGGATTTGAATGCTACGTAAATCGACCGTCAAGTCATTAATTCTATGCTGACAGAGCAATTAGTTTTGATGGATTGTTAGGGAAGCTGACGGATTGTTATAGTTTGGTGAACCGCGACATTTGGTAATCGTCCGTCAACGGCCTTTAATGGTTTGTTAACATTTTGACGAACCATGGTGAACCCGGCCCACAGTCTCGTTTCCTCACAGCTTGTTAATATTAGCGCTAGGTAGCGCGCTTGCCGATGGCCGGAAGGCTATGACGTCATAAATCATAGCACGGCCTTCTCTCTCGGTGGCTTTGGGTGTACTGTGAGCTAGCACTGGCATCGTAATGTAGATATGGTAAACTACATGCAGTATTCCTGGATTATGCCAAGGTCTTTGATACAATCAATAGACAATTACTAGTGAGGAAGTTAGAAAACTTATTTGGTACAGAAAACTGCTTGGTGAGGTTTGTTCGGTCGTTACTGAGAGAAAACTTCATTGTCATTTCGGACGACATCGCGAAATCGAAGGCAATACGACAGACAATAGGAGTTTTATTATTGCTACGGCAGATGTTGTGCAAGTATTACCCTCAAACGTGAAGTTATATATTTACGCAGATGACATGGTTCTAACGGCAACCAGTGAAGTGGTGCTACAGTAGGCTTTTAATAAAGTGGCGGAGTGGGCGAAATCAAATGAACTTCAGTTGAATGAGAAGAAGACAGTTTCCATGTATTTCCGGAAAGGAGGTAGTGGAGCAACAAGTATGTACGGAGATAAACCACTGGTATGTGTGACACACTCCAACTATCTTGGGGTGACTTTTCAGACGCTCGGCAACGTTTTCTCAATCCACATCAATGACAGATCAAACGCGGCTATAAAGGCCATGAGTGGCATACGGCATCTCAGAACACTTTCCTTAAAGAGTGCAATGAGACTCTTCTGGCTGAAAATCTCTCCGATAATTACATATGGTCTGGAAAACATTTGGTCCCACCTAAAGTATAAGCATCTAGCAGAGATAGAAAAGGTCACGGCCGTCTACCTAAAAAAAAGGTAGATTTACTCTTTCCCGTTTGGTTCATGAACTCTCAAGTTAGCTACCCTTTGTCGAAGAACTGAGACTGTAGATGCTTCTGCCAACAACACATGGTTATGAGACACTACTTCAGGAAATGAAATCTAAGAAAGATAGCATCTGGCAAGAATTTCACGCGATGGATGCGATGGCATCACGGGACTGGACAGAGAGCTCCTACGAGATGAGACAAGATTCTCGGTACATGGTTTTCACTTCAAAGTGCAGCTTGCCACGGTGGGTGAGTGGATAGCGTGTCGGTCTACTAACCCCAAGATTGCAGGTTCGCCCCTGAAGGTACGGTTTGGCTACAGCGATGATCGCTCGGCGCACAAATTCAGAAAAGCGGTTTCCCTAGCCGGCGATCATCGTCCTTCGTCCACTGCCTCCTACAACAGGATCACTTTCACTTATCAACAGTTCAATAGCCTACTCTTTGCTTATACAGGCTCGTGGGGTAAATAATAATCAGCTGATTATAGTCTGCAATAATATAACGTTGCCAGAATGACCTTAAGCAGAATTATATCAGTGTCAATATTGCTTCTTTTAAAAGAGGAAGAAGAGATGCTGATCGAAATAGGTATAAGTACACGAGCAAAAAAAAGACTCCAAACTAATAGTGGTGAGCGATGTTTGTAATGGGTAGTCGCCCCTTGAGCTACATTCTGTACCCAATAAATAATAACATGTACAAAACTAGGTATACAGATGTTTTAATGCCTTGATTCATAGACACCTGCTTAATGACCAAATAAAATTTAAGGAATACTCAAGACCAGTGGGGTAACTTCGGGGGGGGGGGGGGGGATCAGAACCAATTAATGAAAATATTAAATATTAAACTTATGAAGTTTGAATAGAACCAACCTTTGGATTGATGACATCATTGAATAAGGGCTATGAAATCGTCATACCATGTGTTACATGATAACTTATGTTACCGTGTGTCTGTCCTAAATAATAGACTATGTATTAAAATACAGGTGAACAAATAAGCACACTTACTACCGCATTTCTGTGACCAGCAACATACTTAATTAAAAGATTAAAAATCATCAGTTTATTTTGTGAAATTACAAAATACTGTATTTATGGAAGCCATGATACTGTTTCCCAAAGAGATGAGAGCTTTATCGTTATTCTGTTGTTCACTAAATGGCCAGCGATCATCGCTGCCAAAATGCAATGAATTAACGCCAGCGCAGATAGCTGTAGAGAAACCAGTCCCATTTGTTTACATGCGTTCATAAAGCAATCGCCAGCGATGTGCGCCCGGCGATCATCGCCGTAGCCAAACCGTACCTTGACCGTGGTAAGTGATTTTTGAAAGGCGGCAAAAATACGATACGCATGTCATACGATGTTGGCATGTCAAATAACCTATTTGAATTCAGTAGGCCGAGTTCATAATGGCAAAATTAATCTCGGGAGTTTCCGCCAACACAGAGTTCCTCATTTCTCTACTAGAAAGCGCTATAATGTTCAAGGAGCGTAGATATCTATTATCTAGTTCACGGAACAATATTTTGAGGAAGCTCACAGCCACCACCTGGGGGGCAAGTCCTCACGTCCTAAGAACTTCTGCTCTTGCTTTGTGCATGTCTGCTGCAGAGTACGCTTCACCTGTGTGGAGTGCATCCACCAGTCACACCAAGCAGATTGACATTGCCATCAACGAGACCATACGAATCTTGTCGGGATGTATGAAGCCTACTCCAGTCGACAAACTCTACCCGATTGTTGGGATAGCTCCCCCAACTATCGGAAGGGCTGTTGCTGCTGATGCAGAGAGGGCGAAGCAGATTAATGATCCCCGTCATCCACTGCATAATCATCAGGTTGTTGTCCGTCGACTGAAATCAAGAAAGAGTTTCATCGCCAGGACTCAACCACTGGAGGGAACATCGGAATCTAACCGCATCTCCAGGTGGAAGAGCAAGCTGCCGCCGGATACCCCTGTTAAGGAAGAGCTAGCCCCAGGAAATGACCTGCCTTACCCTGTTTGGAAATCACTTAATCGTCTCAGGGTAGGCGTCCCTCGTTGCAAGACCAACATGCAGAAATGGGGTATCCTTCCAGCTGATGGAGACACGTCCTGCGAGTGTGGAGCAACACAAGACCCAGCCCACCTGCTCATTTGTCCACTACTAGAACAACCCTGCACTACCCAGGACCTGATCGAGGCAAACAACAAGGCCATCGGAGTTGCTACATTCTGGAAATGATCGGACACGGAAATGAATGAATGATCTAACCTCCTTGACTTTCATAGTGATTCAAGGAACAACGAAATTCGACACGCAAGCTACCCTCTGGGTGTCAAATTACAAAGCTTGCACCAGGCACCCGAGGCCATACCATATTATTATTATTACTTCAAAGTGCGTAGTAACAAAATATATCATCAGCCAGACTTAAATTGTGTATGTGCCCTATGTGGTAGTTAGTTACTTATTGTTGTTTTAAGGGGCGGAACTACGAGGTCATCTGCTCCTCCCTATGTGGTAGAAGCTGTGATCGTTACCACGTGATGTGGTGTGGGCAGAGGAGGTTATCTCTGTCTCAGTTCTGTGCAAACTAGTTGTAATTTCATACTGCATATTTTTTGCTTTAATAAATTTATTAATGCAGATATGGGCAGCGTTCGCCTATCACGGAGTGGATCAGCTCGTCTATTGTGGAGGCTTTTGATGTGTAACATCTTTCCACTCGGTATCTGGATATTTTTGTGGCACTCGGTAGCTGGACATTTTTGTGGGAGTGATTTTGGAAAAGAGACGGAAGTAGATGGGATGGAAGTGGATGGGACGGAAACAATGAGCGCGCATGGTGGCGGAGATCGGTACAACGACGTACTGTAAGCCATGTGACTATGTGGAATGTAAAACGCATACGGTTTACCTCAAGGTTTGGAGGCCCCATTAAAGAAATTGCTTCATTTAATCATCTATAAATTGTCGTTCTTTGGTGTGAAAATATTCATTATATCATATTTGCTGAAACCAATTACGATTTATTAAATCTTCATTCTTTTGCTGTATTTTTATTTAATGTAAGCACTCGATACCTCGAGTGCTATATCGCATCAACCAACACTCCAAACAACGTAGGAATTCAGTATATTAACACCGACTACTAACAATAATTGAAACTTCGTTGGTCCAAATAGCTTAATCACTTAATCACTATGTATTTTGTAATGAAAACACCCATACATGGCCCAAAAGTTACACTTCTAACATGTGCAGATAAACATGCCAGCTGATTGAAATCGAGTTCGTAGTTGTATGAGCGAACCGCTAGATGGCACGCATAATCGGTGTCGCCAGTTTCTCGTGGGAGTTTCCACTATTATCATATTAAGCTATTTGGTTGGTCTAAACGTATCACTGGGAGAAACGCCTTTAATATACCTACTGCACACCTTATTTTTTTATCGCGCCTATACTTGGCAGTGCGCTATATCGGCAATAAGAGGCCATTTTCAATAACACCGCTGGCATGGGTTCACTAACTGGCCGGTATAAAACGCAGCTCGCATCAAGTAGGCAGTGGATTGCTCCCGCATACAGTTGCAGGTATATGCCACTACTGCAGATGCATTGGAGAATCCTTTCACGTTTGCTGGCACAAGGTAGCACTATGAGTTCATTCTTTAAAAAATGCGAGTAAGTAATATGGAATTATTCGAATAACATGTCAGATGTTACACATCATATGCGACTACTGTAAGGCTCGTATTTTTTTTATTAGTTGAAGACTAACAAGCTTTGTTCAAGTCGTATTGCGACGGTATGATCTAGTAGGCTATGCATATATCAGGTGTTGAAGCTTAAAGATTTCCCGGCCGAAGCCGTCAGATTTTTTAAGAGCGTTAAAAATCCCTCAGTATGCCTTCCTTCGGAGGGGAAGTAAAGCCGGCGGTCCCATGTCATAGATTTATGCCATGTTAAAGATCCTTCCACTAATTGCACCTGTGAGAAGCTAAATTGGATAGGTTAAGAACGTAAACAACGCTCTTAGGTTTCTATGTTCGTTGCCAAGAGCCGACTGCGGCGGCGTCTAGTAGCTCAGTTCTGAACTTGGCCTAGTAGTCGTTGACGGTGGCGCTTGGCGGCAAAAGTAGGAACTATTTGAAAAATTCTTAGTTGCAGTACTTACATTAACAAACAGATAACACACACTAATACAGTCATCACAATTAACACCGATTATCAGACAGATTCTACACACACCCAAAGTACACGGGGCTACATGACCGCGTTGTCGCAGCCCCTAAACTTAAGAACCAACCAACCAACCAGCTTAAAGATTGTTCTCCAAAATGGTGCGATATATACACACATCAAAAAAAGTTTTGCATCACCTCGGTTCCCAGATCTCCGGCATATAGACGTTGACTGTGTATATTGTATCCAAGATACAGTCCCTTTGACTGTTCATAGATGTCACTAAAACTGCTCAAAGATGTAAACAACCATGCATGAGCAGGGCCTATTAGACGGAGGGGGTACGACAGCCGATCAGTTCCAGTCATTCCACCAGGACGAAGGTACGCTGCTCATGTTGTCTGTAGTTCTACCATGCCTAGAAGGTCAATACCGCAGTTCGATCGCGTCCGCATTGTTACTTTGTGTCAAGAAGGGCTCTCAACAAGGGAAGTTTCCAGGCGTCTCAGAGTGAACCAAAGCGATGTTGTTCGAACATGGAGGAGGTACAGAGATACAGGAACTGTCGATGACAGGCCTCGCTCAGGCCGCCCAAGGGCTACTACTGTAGTGGATGACCGCTACTTACGGATTGCCGCTCGGAGGAACCCTGACAGCAATGCCACCATGTTGAATAATGCGTTTCGTTCAGCCACAGGACGTCGTGTTTCAACTCAAACTGTGCGCAATAGGCTGCATGATGCGCAATTTCACTCCCGACGTCCATGGCGAGGTCCAGCTTTGCAACCCCGACACCATGCAGCGCGGTACAGATGGGCCCAACAACATGCTGAATGGACCCCACGGAATTGGCATCACGTTCTCTTCACCGATGAGTGTCGCATATGCCTTCAACCAGACAATCGTCGGAGACGTGTTTGGAGGCACCCTGGTCAGGCTGAACGTCTTAGACACACTGTCCAGCGAGTGCAGCAAGGTGGTGGTTCCCTGATGTTTTGGGGTGGCATTATGTGGGGCCGACGTACGCCACTGGTGGTCATGGAAGGCTCCGAAACGGCTTTACGATACCTGAATGACATCCTCCGACCCATAGTGCAACCATATCGGCAGAATATTGGAGAGGCATTTGTCTTCATGGACGACAATTCTCGACCTCATCGTGCACATCTTGTGAATGCGTTCCTTCAAGATAACGACATCGCTCGACTACAGTGGCCAGCATGTTCGCCAGACATGAACCCTATCGAACATGCCTGGGATATGTTGAAAAGGGCTGTTTATGGACGTCTTGACCCACCAACCACTCTGAGAGATTTACGCCGAATTGTCGTTGAGGAGTGGGACAATTTGGACCAACAGTGTCTTGATGAACTTGTGGATAGTATGCCACGGCGAATACAGGCATGCATCAATGCAAGAGGACGTGCTACTGGGTATTAGAGGTAGTGGTGTGTACTGCAATCTGGACCACAAATGCTGAAAGTCTAGCTGTATGATGGTACAACATGCAATGTGTGGGTCTCATGAGCAATAAAACGAGCTGAAATGTTGTTTGTGTTGATCTCTATTCCCTTTGTATTTAACGGTTCCGGAACTCTTGGAACCGAGGTGATGCAAAACTTTTTTTGATGTGTGTAGTTGTGCTGTTGATTTTGCCCATCCTCTTTCAACAAGGTAAAGGACTCTTATTTGATAATAGCTTACTTATTTAACCATTGAGTAGACGTACCTATTAATATATAATACGTACACGCGTGGTGAATATTGTACACCAAGAGAATAATGCCACGAAATCACTTAGCCTAAACATTTTATTAATTCTTTACGATAGGGTTTCACGACATGAAATAAAAGGCAAAACTATTGGCCTGGATAAAGATTATTGATGAGAGACTTCCCCCACTGTGCGTGACAAAAACCAGGGGTGGTATCTATTAGCTAATCACCATTGGTGATCAATCCACCATTGGTCAAGACGAAAATATTGGTCTAGGCAAAACCATTGTGAAACCCTCTTGTGAAGTTTTACCAATATTTTATTTTGTGTGTTTGAGTCTTCAGTCTTTTGACTGGTTTGATGCAGCTCTCCATGCCTTCCTGTCCTGAGCTAATCGTGTCATCTCTACTTAGCTACCACACCCTACATCCGAGGCAATCTGTTTAACATATTCTAACCTTGGTCTACCCCTACAGTTCTTGTCCTCGACCCTTCCTTCCATAACTAAGCTTGCTATTCCTGGGTGTCTTAGTATGTGTACCTATCACTTCTCTTCATTAGCAGTCGCCAGAAACATCTCTCCTCTCCCACTCGTCTTAATACCTCTTCGTTTGTAACCCTATCTACCCATCTGATCTTCATCTTCTCCTGTAAAACCACATTTAATAATATTTAATGCAGCCAAATAGCCATAATGCAGTATACATATATACACATTTCACACTCTCATACATAAATAAAATTTAGTATTTGCAGAAAGAATTTAGGGATGTCCTTCTCTCGATACACAGCAGCACATGGTACCTTACACATAATCTGCATAGGCATTCTGTGTCAGCCTTATGGAACTTCTCTGTCTTGCACACACGATGGTGGAAGCAGGGCCGTAGAGAGCGGAATCTCCCGGGCCCCCTCTCTATAACCAAATTCTTTAAATTGAAATTATAATCCTCGTAAATTTGCACAAACTGATTTTGCAATTTTTTTTGCCCAAAATATTCATCACGAAGTCAATTACAAAAACATAAAAAAACAGCAAGCAATAATAATAATAATAATAATAATAATAATAATTGTAGCATGCTGAACTGCTATACCCAAGATCGCGGGTTTAAACCCGGCCAAAGTCGTTGGATATTTAAAAGCATTAAAATCCTTTATTATGCCTTTATTCGGAGAGGAAGTTAAGCCGGCGGGCCCATGTCATAGATTTATGGTATGTAAAAGAACCTACGACTTCAATTGGTACTGTGTTGCAAAAATTTGTAGGTTATTTGATTACAAACGCTCTCAAGTTCCAACGTTCGCCGCTGGGTGTCAGTTACATTGGCGTCTGGCAGCCAAAGTTGGAACTACTAGAAATTGAACTTGTTAGGTAGCCTACGGACGTTCAATTGAAATGCCCTAATATGGCCATTGGCTGCAATAAATAGGCTACTGTATAATAATATTTCAATTATATATTCCTTTAAATCCATGCTATATTTATTATCACAAGCATAGCGTGATCACTATCAATATAAATAAGTTAATGTTGGTATGTTAAATTTACAACAGTGAAACTGGAGGAATGCACGCAAAATTATTTGCCAATTCAGTGTTTATACCTGACAAGCGCGTACCAATGAATTATTTTCAATTTACAAAAATAAATATCAGAGTAGGCCTAAAGCCATCGAAAACTAGGTAATAACTTTCATTAAATTCACAATACTGTTTAGTTTTGGCATTTGACAGATCTAAATTTGCTCCGATGAGGTAACACTGTAAGCATGCACAATGTTCAGATTTATAGTTCTGCAGATCCTCTTTGATATCAATAATTTTAACTCTACAGTGATACTCGTAAAAGCAATATGCTCGTTTGTCTTACACAAATTTGAAAAGAAAATGCATTTACCGGAACGTAATTTCATCGCTTTCACAGTATTTAGCTCGGGGAAAAAGCTGTAGCCTATGAACTCGAAAACAGGTGGGTTCGAATTCCACCGTCAGTGATTCTAAGCTTATTTTCCATGATTCATAGTTTTAACCCTATAGCCAAAGGCTGTAGTTGCCTCATCGTACACTAATTTCCTCCCCAATTCTATCCCAAATTAATTTAAAATATATTATTAACTTCAGATATAGACTGTCGGACAGAGTTCTACACGCACAGTAAGTAGAAAGGACTGATGACCACGACGTCCTCAGACCCTAAAATTAATCAACATGAAATTCAGCTCACTGAATGCATGTTAAAAGAGGTGGAAAGGGCATACTGTACACTGAGCAGTAGGCTACTACGGCCTCTGTGACATATGACGTAATCTCTTTTCACAATGAAAACATGATTTTTACACAAAGTCAAGACTTATTTTAAAATACGTTTTACATATAGTGTTTTCATGTTGACTTTCTTAAAATTTGCCGCCCTTGAAGAGTCACGCCCCTGGGTCCAAGCCTAAACACTGGTGAGTGTTTTGGTTGAACGGCGATCACACATCTTTGTACATTAAACAAAGCAAAATATATTTTCATAATTAGCCACAGGTAGGCCTATACAGTACTCATGCGTAAGTCAAGTTATTATGTGCTATCAGTAGATTGCAGCTGATCAGTGATTTGTTTTCACAAAAGAAAAGAAAAATGTGAATTTGAACTAAATTTTGTAATTTGCAGTCAGTGGATTTCTGATAATTTAATATTGCTTTGCAGTAAGCAAAATTAGAGCCAGGTTCTCCTAAAATTCCCCAACCCTACCTATGACTGGAGACCATCAGAGGCGGATTTAAGCCAAGATTATGGGGGAGTGGACACACAGGGGATCTGGGGGTATGGAATATCACCAAGCTCCGAGTGGGGTCCGGGGATCCTCCTCCGGCAAATATTGCAAAACTTAGGTCCAAATTATTGAGTTATAGGCCATTTGGGTGATTATTTTTGTGATATTTCGGAGTAGAAATCTGGTGATCATTGAAATTTAGTGGCTATAGAAAAGACTCCGATATTGAAGTAAAAGCTCTCGCACCTTCAAGAAAGATCCCGCGGCGTAGCTCACCAATGACCGTGATGGGAGTCTACAGCAAGTCTGCAGATAGGAGGTTCGAATCCCGGTGCTGGCAGCGGCTATCCTGAGGTTTTCACACTCCCTCCAGACAAATGCCGGGATAGTACCTTATTTCAAGTCCAGGGACACCTACCCCACTCTTAACCCTAATCATTACAGTAATAGTCGCGACGGCTAACGCTTTCTCACTCGGCAACTAAGAATACGGCATGCGATTGATCACGTTACAGAGGCCATAGCACAGCACAGTGTATAACCCTGCTTTTCGTCCAGCAGTGGGTGGTTTTAAGAGGGTCTTAGTTTCTACTCTCCAAGACAAATAGTTACAACAATGTTGCCAATACACCTCCATTGTTATACAACAACCTTTAGCCTCCCCTTCAGTCTACACAATTCGCACGTGTTTTGGTTTTCGATTCCGTTCGCTGTTTGAGAATCTTGTAATTTACTTCAATAATATTCGTGAAAACTTCTGCTTTACAGTCAACTTCATTGAATAACGTGGAGGCCTTCAGAAACAAACCGGAAAATTAACGCGTCAGCAAATACTGAATTATATCTACAGCAGGGGCGGATCCAGACACTGATCTTGGAGGGGGCAGTCATGATATCTGTCTTCAAAATGGAGGGGGGGGGGGTTATATACCATAATGCAAATTTAAAAGTTAACAATAAACATCGAATTATTTGCGCATACTTTTACCAAAATGTCATTTTTTTTTCGAATTGTGAATTTTTTCGTTACTTTCCTACTTTCTGTGTGGTCACTAAACAATATTTTGTTTGCTCATACTTACCTATACTTACCTACACTCTATCAGTATCGGACTGGCCCTAAGAGCCCTCGACGGGAGAGCCCCTCACCCACCCTCTCCCCAGTGACTTGCTCCAATTTTTACGCTGAATAATATTTTTATGTGGAGTTTACTGACACGGGGATCGCGCGCATTGACATACTGTGATCGTAATGAGCCCCCTTCGGAACTTACCCCCCCCCCCCTTTCCCCATTTTTAGATACAATATAATAAGCTGATGTTAGAAACCTACTCGCACAAAGGCCGAGGTCACTAATTTTAAGGCCCCGAGGCCCCTTGATGCCTCAGATGCCTTGAATGGTCCGAGCGGGGTCAAAAGTCCACCGGACTTCGTCATAGGTAATGATTGACTTTGTCCCTTTTGCGAGTAGCCCTCCCTCTCTTAAGTTGTAATCAAAGACGCAGAACATATTAGCTAGCTAATAACTGGGGTCACTGGCCTATTTGCGCAAGGGCCTCGGCACTCAGAGTCTCCTGGCTCGAGGCCTCGATGGGAACTCCCGCTCTTTCCAATTGGCCAGTCCAACACTGCACTCTATATTATCATTGGCCATGCCAATAATATCGCTTGAGCGCTTTCGTAAAGATAGACTTCTAATTTTATCCAAAACGCTATCATAGTTTATAGTTACTGTATTAATGCAATTAAAGGGTAGGAGAGTAAAATCAGAGTTATATAGTTTGATGACTGACAACCGTAAAAAAATAATTATATAGCTTAGACAATAGCTTCAAGATTAAATAAAAACCCGGCTTGAGGCCCGAGGAATTTTAATCAATCGACGAGAAAAAGATCGTTAAAGACACGATTTAATCAGATTTACGGGAGTTTAAAACTATATTTAACCTTTATTTTAGGGGTATAGGTTGAGCGAAATAAGAACAAGGCTACCCGAAATTATGACAGGTACATGTGTATTGCTAATTGTATGTAAATATTACAAATACAGCAATTTTGTTCATAAAAACAATTTTAAGCTAAACAACAAACTCTAGTCGCCGGTTTGGTTTTTTCGCGTACCGATCAATCACGCGAGATGGGTCAACATAAACATCGTAGTGGATGTGCAACAAAGCAAGTCCGTTTAATCGTTCATCGGACATAGTTGACCGCAACCGCGTATTCAGCCTTCTCAAAGAAGAATATGACCTTTCCGATGAAGCGGCGCTGACAGGTAAAGTAGCATAAATCTTGAGACATCGATGAATACTGGGGTACAACTCTTTATCGCAGGCAATTAAAGCTTCCATAGCTTTCTTTGGGATGGTTGATCCCGATTCAAGCTCCCGGGACCACTTTACCTTCTACATACGAAGGTTAGCCTGTAGAAGCCTTGCCGCCGACGCGGCAGAATGTTGATTGAGAAGTTTGAAGTGCTTTGCAGCGATTGTGTCCACATCCGCTGACGTCCATAATGATATTGGCATCATTGCTGATAGGCTGTGTAACTCTTGCGTTGCTTTAGGGAAGCGAGTGTTTAGGTCTTCTAGGACGTAGTCTAAAATGGGTGTGAAAGTGGCCCGGCGATAGTAGTCTTCTACGGTTGACGCTGGATGATTTTCGCGGTGCTTTTGCCGTTGTGCGATGCGTGGGAGCAGACGTTCGGTTCCAAGTTGTTTTGCCAGAGCTTCTGATTCTTGGAAGAGCTCAGCAAATTGTGTTTCGCACTCTTCGCGCCTCTTGCTCAACACAGTAGTAGTGTCGTCTAGCGCATCCTGGGCTTCCTTGAAGTCTATTTTCCCATTTTTGAAACAAAATGCTGAGTGTTTTAGTGTCTCCAAGGATTTCTGACAAGGAAATGACGATAACTATAAAATCACTCTCACAAAGAGCAGCTATGAGCGTTTTTGCCTTAGAAGCACTTTCTGAGTCTTTCCATAAAGTAATCGAGTCTAAACTCTCGACTATATTCGGGAGTAAAGAGCGAAATTGTACAAAACCGTCGTGCCGTGCGATCCACCGCGTCTCACAAAGTCCACATAAAAGTTCACCTAGAGTTGCTTTGAATACATAGGAGCGTTTTGAGGACGAATCAATGGACGTAATAGTGGCCTTCATAACTCCCATTGCATTTCTCACGGCGACGACTTTCGAGGACTTCGAAATAGACAAATTCAGAGCGTGATTATAACAAGGGCACCTAACGGCATGCTCTGCTTCGGTTTGCACCTCGGCGACAGCACCACAAGCTACTGACGCCATAATAGCGCACCCGTCAGTACCAACGCCAACACACCGACATAGGACAAGACTGTGATGCTTGAGAATACTCAACACAGTTTTACCCACGTCTCTGCCCGTTACGGTAGGCTCTGGGACTCCTTTGGTTTCTTGTTTCTTGCTGGTTCTCTCTTTGGTTTGCGTTTTCTTTTTCTCCTCTATAGTTCTTGCATCTGCATCTTCATTTCTTGTTTGTTGGTCGTATTCATCTTCATCCTCTGGTTCTGCTACATTTTTCTTCTTTTTCTTGACAGTAGGCTCTGCAACTTGTTTCTTGGCTTTATTTTTGGCTTTAAATTTTCTCTTCGAATCCTCCTTAGTTTCTTCTCCATCTTTATCTCTTGCTTGTGGATTTCTTCTTCGGTTTCTGCTTTCTTTGGTTCTTTTCCTTCCTGTAGCTCTCGCTCGGTTTCTGTTTCCGTCACGCTGTTTGCTTTTTCAATATTGTCATCATTTAGCATCTCTTCTCCAGTTTTCGGATTTGGCGATTCTTGCGCTAGCCCTTCAGTATTAATTTTATTTCTCTATCGACATTCCCTTCGTTTCGGGTGATATTTTCCTGTTCGGATACTGGGATTTCGTATTTTTTTCTTCCTTTTACTTTCCCTTTAATTACGTCTTTTCCATTTAAACGGTTGTGCACTGTTTCTCGGAGATTTATAAAGCTTGTGAAGTCTTCATACAATTTACCTCGATAGACATATCTCAGGCGCGGAAGGAGCGGGCCGAAGGGGATTATTCGTTTGTACTCGGCTCCGTTCGGACAGGTGGCGCGTCGGCTGCGCTGTGCTCAGTCAGCTCGGCTCGTCACAACAATAGCAACAGTGCTGGAAAATAAGCGAGCGGGGTAGCGAGAAGAGAGCGTCGCGGCTAGGTATTTAATATACTGTATATTGCACGATTATTAACTGAAACCTAGTTAGGTTAAAATCCTTGTTTATGGTTCGTTTGGTGCGTCTCCTCCTTCGCTTCTCTCCTCCCTCTTCTCTCCTTCGCTTTCCCCTTTCTCCTTTCTCTTTTTCTCTCTTTTCTTTTCTCTTAGGGGGGGGGCGATTGCCCCCCATCGCCCCCCCCTGGACCCGCCCCTGATCTACAGTACTAGTTGATGCAAACGAGCGACAATGGTTCATTACCCGCCAGTGATACTAGACCTACTAGTTACCAAGTGCACGGGTTAAATGTCGTAAACCCCTAAATGAATTAAGAACTGTAACGACAAATAGGCCTATTATTAACTGTTGAGTACGAATGACACCGCAGTCGGGAAGCCGAATCCTGCATTCCTGCCGCGGCTTCGTCAGGACCCGGAGCCATTTCTAAGTTGTAAATAAAGAGAGCAACTCATTTTATGTTTAACGGTACTGAGACGTTAAAGCGCATCACGAAAGGGTTTGATTCGCAAGGGAAAGTATCTCTTCGCGTCCCGAAAAATAAGTGCTTTGTAGATCGATGCTGCTCTTTGGAATAAACGGCGTAGAAATGTCCTATAATAATAATAGCCACTGCACCAGCTCAAAACAAAATTGTATTTAAGTTTATATTAATATTCGACAATAATTCATCTTAATTTTCTTCCAAATTAAACAGAGTTCCAATATTTGGTCTTAGGAAAATCTGCGGGGTTGCCTACATGCAAATGCAATAGGCTATACATGTATTACGGTAATTGTATTAATTTCTCAATCGCCATGCACACCACTGACGTTACCTATTGTTGTATTAAGGGGAGGAACAGCTAGGTCATCTGCACGTACCACAGACGTTCCATGAGAGGAACTGGAAAACAAAGTTCAGTACCCTAGCTTAATTGTCATTTTTATCCTGGTTAATTAACCACTCTGTCCAGAAACGTAGGTCTACTCGAATGTTACCTTATGTTCAGCCTTTGCATACATTTCCCAACTCTAGTAGTACCAATAGTAATGTAGGTTTTCAATAAACGCCTTAATCAGACATGATTTGCGCACGAACCCAAGTACCTAGGATTGTTGATCGTATTGAATGAACCAGTAATAATAATAATTATACTGCACCTAAACATACAGATTATTCAAATGTTGGCATTGTTTTCTCAATTCAGTGTACGAGAAGATGAACAATTTCGCATGCATTTCTTCTATCTACGTTTGACAACAGAATCATCCCACCCTTTCGCAAGACATTTAGCCAGCAATGACAATTTTTAACATCTTGCGAAAGTAAATTACTAGGGAACGATGACCTCGCTATTCCGCCCCTTAAATCAACAATAACTATAACATGAATTACTGTGTGGACGCTACATTAAAATGTATTTTACTTACCTGCCTGCACGGCATACGATACGTCTAGCTAGACAATATATTCATTTCAGACACTATCACCTCTAAATATC
The DNA here is from genome assembly GCA_946902985.2 of Meconema thalassinum. Classification (NCBI taxonomy): domain Eukaryota; kingdom Metazoa; phylum Arthropoda; class Insecta; order Orthoptera; family Tettigoniidae; genus Meconema; species Meconema thalassinum. The sequence continues at coordinate 56,465,965 of OX336401.1, read as the reverse complement.
CAAGCTCGACGTGACGCACCAAACACACCAGGGCAGCCCAGGCTCTCGTGGCCTTGGTGAAATAAGTGAAAGGATGAGAAAGTTATTTGAAGGATTGGTGCATAAGCCGAATAAGCTAAATTTAGAATCTGAGAACAATACATAGCGAAGCCCCATCGCCTAAGTTGACCACTTTGAGACAGTTGTTCTTCCCACAAGCACTTTGTAAAGGAAAAAATTGTCCACTTGACAGATAAGTTTTTCAATCATTGCAACTTTGTCCACAGACAGTTCATTGCATTCACTAAATGATTGCGTAGAAAATTCAAGTCACATAAAGGCAATAATCGGGCTCATCCTCCTAGGACGCCGGGCCCCCCTGGGAGGGTCGGGCCCCAGGGCACCAGCCCTGCCTGACCCCCCTCTCGTCGGGCCTGGGTGGAAGCCATGAACTGCTAGTCTTGTCACTAGATGGTGAAGGTCATATTCTGCTCTCATCCATTCCTTGTTTATCATGGCATCTGTGGCATAAAAATCTTCCCATATGTCCCGTCCTTTCTTTTGCCTTCCAGCTCTTTTAGTAAATCTGAGTATGCTGATGTACAGGGTAAAAGCATGTCAAGTCGAAGAGTTTCAATTAGAAAAGGTTCACTTGTCAGAATATAGACCAGTCGATTTGGAGTATATTTCGACAAGCTTCTTCTTCTTCTTCTTCTTCTTCTTCTTCTGCTTTTACGGCCTCATTGGACCACTTCAGTCAATCATTTCTTGGTCCTCTTCTTCAGTAAGTTTCCTTTCCGAGTCGCCCAGTAGCTCTTCATTCGCTCTGATCTTCTCAGGCGTTCCTCATCTGTAAATACCCTTTTTTACTGTTTTACGTTTGTCTATTTTAGCCTGAAATCTTATTTTTATATCTCTCAGTTTTTTTAATTTTGTTGTTTTGTTTTGCAAGTCATCCAAGGTTATTTCCAATTCTTTCATATCTTCTCCAATTTCCTTAATCCATCCTACTTGTTGTTTCATATTCCAAAGTTTCACTACAATTTTTCTAGATAACCTGGTTTCTGGTGTCCTCATGATGTGACCAAAGAAAGAAAGCCGTTTCTTCCGAATAGTATCAGTGATGGGCTCCAGTTCTCTGTATACCACTTCATTTGGTACTATCCGCCACTGTCCATCTTTCTGATATTTTTTATTTATGCATGTTCTAGCTATTCTTTTTTCCACTTTTAAAATTTTGTCGATTCTGTTTTTCTGAGTAACTTTAAAAAGAGTTTCACTTCCATAGGTCACCTCTGGTTGAACCAACGTCTTGTAATGTTTTAATTTTGTTGCGATTGATAGACATTTTCTTTTATATGTAGACCATGTTAATTTTTGGGCTTTTATCATTTTATTAGTTCTTTCTTGCCATGCAGGTTTCTCATCCAAGTTGTAAGTTATAATTTTTCCTAAGTATTCAAATTGCTTCACTATTTTAACTTTCTTGTTATTTACTGTGATGTGATTGATTACAAGTGGATTTGCTACCATTATCTCTGTCTTTTCAAATGATATCTGAAGTCCAATTTTTTGTGCTATATTTTGTAGGCTTATTATTTGATTTCTGGCTTCTTGAATATTATTAGCCAGTAACGCTAAGTCATCTGCGAATCCCAAGCAATTTAAGTCTATTTGAACTTTCTTGGTTCCAATTCTTATGTTCCTAGGATTTTCCCTGTACCATTCCCTCATTACATATTCCAAAGCACAATTGAAAAGTAGAGGCGATAAACCATCTCCTTGTCTTAATCCTGTTTTAATCGTAAACGGTTCAGATATTTCTCCTCTGAATTTTACTTTAGATTTGGTGTTTGTTAGAGTTAGTTTTATATTTTTTTATTAATTTGGGATGAAGTCCGAAATTCCTTAGTATTTTCAGCAATGAAGATCTATGTATACAATCATAAGCTTTTTTGAAGTCTACGAAGGTTATGACTTGCTGTTTTTGTCTACGTTTGTAGTAGTCCATTACTAATTTTAAGGTGATTATCTGTTCAGGGCAGCTTCGCCATGGCCGAAATCCACCTTGATATTCTCCTATTTCCAGTTCTAATTGATCTTTACAACGATTATATAGAATTCGTGACATAATTTTATATGTGATATCCAAAAGGGAAATTCCTCGATAGTTGTCAGGATTTGATTTCTCTCCTTTCTTGTGCAATGGATGTATTATAGCAGTAGTCCAATGGTCTGGCAGTTCTTCTTTGATCCAAATGTTCACTATGCATTGGTGTAATGAAATCTTTACTGGTTCTGCTGCATATTTCCACAATTCTGCAAATGTTTGATCTTCTCCACTCGCTTTGTAGTTTTTGAGCTCTCGCAGCGCTTTGTAGACTTCTTGGATTGTGGGTGGATTTATGTTTTCTGATGGTGTTTTAATAGTGGTGTCTGAATTTATTTGAAGCAGTTCTGGTGGATCTTCGCAATTTAGCAACTTGTTGAATGTTTCTGCTAAAATTTCTGTATTTCTTTTATTACTATGAGTTAACTCGCCATTTTTGTCTTTTAACATTAATGTTGGAGGTTCATATCTTTGTAGTTGTTTGCTAAAAATTTTGTAGTTATCTCTTGAGTTTGTTTTCGCGCTATTTGTTTCGATCATCAGAAGTATATCCTTTTGGTATAGCCGTTTAACCCCTCGAATTATTTTTTTAGTTATCTTCCTTTGTTTTAAGAGATCCAAGTGTGATTCATCTGTATTTTGACTCTGTTACCGTAACCAGGCTTGATGTCTATCTTCCACTGTATTATCACACTCATCGTTCCACCATTGGTGTTTCTTCCTTGGATTTATTGGGGCTACTTGTTCAGCTATTTGTTTCAATTCGGGAAATATTTCCTCTAGATCATCTGTTATTTTAATATATCTAGTTCGTTCTTTGTATCCCTTGTTATTTATTAGTTTATGAGGGTCGTATGTTCTCTTCATTTTAGGTGAGTTTTTTTCTTTGTCAACGGGGTCGATTTAATTTTAATCTTTATCATGTAATGATCCGATCCAGTATCTGTTCCTCTCAGAACTTTCACATTGTAGATCTCCCTGTGGTAGTTCTTATCCATACAAACATGATCTAGTTGCCATTCACTTTTTTTCCAATCTGGATGTTTCCAAGTTTTGAGTTTATTTGGTCTCCTCTTGACGTAAGTTGATTTGGAGATCATATCATGGTTCCTGCAAAATTCCACCAATCTTATGCCATTCCTATTTGTTCTTCTCTGTGCTGGCCATTTTCCTATTATGTCTCTATATCTTTTTTCCTTTCCTAACTGGGCATTAAAGTCTCCAATTAAAATTTTGGTGTGACTTTTATTTATGTTTGTTGCTGTCTGATCTAAAAGCTCCCCAAAACCCTCCACATCATATTTGTGTTCTTTCTTATTATTTTTATCATTAGTTGGGGCATGGGCATTTAGAATGGTATATGTTCTATTTGCAGCTTTTAGAGTTAGTGTCGAGAGCCTAGGGGATAATGCTTTAAATTCTATGATGGATTCAATTATTTTGAGATTGACTACAAATCCTGTTCCGAATTGTGGACATTGCTTCATTACTCTTTTTCCTGGTATTCCCTTGTAAATTCTATACCCTTGTGATTCTATTGGTTCCTGATCGGTGTTTCTCATTTCTTGAAGCCCGGTTATTAGAATCCCTTTGCGATCCATTTCGTCTGTCAAAATTTTGAGTTTTCCTGGCTGTATGATGGAATTTATATTGTGTGTTGCTATATAGTTTATCTGTCCTATCTTCAGTCGACAAGCGTAATACTTTTTTAAGAAAATGTCCTTTGACGTACTCTAGGTCTATCAGATTCGTTTTGCCAAGGTGGTCCCATATAATCTCTAAACCAAACGTCAATATGGGCAAAACTTTTAAGCGGAAGAGAGTCAACGCTGTGGTCAAAGATAATCGTCTTTTCTTATGCCGTTAATTGCCTTCGTTGCTGCTGCTGTTCGCTCTTTGATGTGCATAGTGTATACAAATCCTTTGTTTTGAAAGGTAATTCCTTGGTATTTAAAATTTGTTAAATGTCTTAATGTTGTCTGTTTATATCTGACATTGTCGCTCGCGGTCCGTCTCCCTCATTTCCTGAAAGTAATTACCACAGATTTGTCTTCGTTTAAGTTTAAATCATTTCCTTCTGTCCATTTAGTCAATTTGTCAAAAGCAACCTGTAGGTTTTGTATGCTTGGTGATACTGGGGCCATATCATCAGCGTACATATATATTTTTACATTTTCGGTATCAATAGCGTTTGGAATTTCGGCTGTGGTTATTATGAACACCACATTTCAAATGCTTCAATTCTCCTCTTTTCTGCTGCACCAATAGTCCAAGTTTCACTTCCATAGAGCGACACGCTCCAGACAAAGGCTTTCAAAAATGACTTCTTAACACCTAAATCTATATTCGATGTCAACAGATTCCTTTTTTGTAGAAATGCTTTCCTTCCCTGAGCCAACCTACATTTTATATCCTCGTTCCTTCGTCCATCACTGGTTATTCTGCTTCCTAAATAATTAATTTTAATTTTAATAAACATAATATACAGTAAACTGTTTTACAAGTAGAACAGTTAAGGCTATTCTGTATCGTGAACATTTTTCTCTTTAAATTCTTCCATGGAATTACCTGCGTCTCATCTAACTTCTTATGTTTCGCCTTGCGCTATAGCGTCATTGATTTCCTCTTCATTAAGTCGCTTCGGATTTTTGGGTTGTTTACAACTCTAAAACCACAGAACCATACGAGACATTGAGATAGTTTCTAATTCTACTAAAATATGATTTAAAAATATCACTGAGTTAAATAACTGAATCAATATTAAACGTATATAGCTAAACGCGTGGTGTACTTTAAACACCATACCACGCGACAGCTCAATGTTGATCCCTGTGAATCAGCACAAATGAATCCGGCAACAATGACACTGATTGAATCCCCCCAGGGGCTCACATCAAGTGGGACGTGGGTTGGCGACCACGGTACCCCAGCTGAGTCCGGCATTGCTTCAACTTACTTGTGCCAGGCTCCTCTCTGTTATATTTCCTGTCGACCTCACTTGCTCAACTCTTATTCATTTCCGACCCCGACGGTATTAAAGTATCCGAGGCCTAGGGAGTCTTTCACTTTCTCGCATTAATTGGCCCTTGTCTCATCTTTCCTGATCCCTCATTCTTCGAGGGGACAGACTTCTTGATTTCTTTTCATTGTATCTCCTGCCTTCTGCTCAAGGCCCTCAAGGAGGCAGGGTGTGTGTAGCCCCACCACTTCTCGTGCACTGTGGATTGTGCTACACCCTCAAGGACTCACGTCTGGTGAGTTCGGGAGTTGGTGACCCCAAGGGCTTCCTGAGCTGGATCCGGTTTTTCTTCTTCTTCTTCCCCCATAGGCTCACATCTAGTGGGACGTGGGTTGGCGACCACGGGGCGCCAGCTGAGTCCGGCATTGCTTCCACTTACTTGTGCCGGGCTCCTCTCTGTCTTCTTTCCTGTCGACCTCACTTGATCAACTCTTGTTCTCTTCCGACCCCGACGGTATTAGGGTATCCGAGGCCTAGGGAGTCTCTTCCTTTCCCGCCTTAATTGGCCCTTGTCTCATCTTTTCTGATTCCCTCCTTCTGCGAGGGGTCAGCCTTCTTTTTCTTTTCATGATATCCCCTGCCTTCTGCTCAAGGCCCTCAAGGAGGCCGGGTGTATGTAGCCCCACCACTTCTGGTGCACCCTAGATAATGCTACACCCTCAGGGGCTCACGGCTGGTGAGTTCGGGAGTTGGCGACCCCAAGGGATTCCTGAGCTGGGTCCGTTTTCCCCTTTTGTCCCTTACCTTTGGGGCGGACCCTCTCCTCTTTCACTTTCCTATCTCTCTTTCATGGCTCTCCTTCCTTCCAAGTCCCTCAATCCGCATTCTTCGAGGGTTGATGGCATTTCTTTTCCTCCTGTCCTTTATTTGCCTTATTCTCCTTTAGTTTTCCATTTCCCTTCTAGTATGTAGGTTAGTAGTTTTAGTTTTAAGTTTGCATTTCATTTTCATCTTCACGATAACCCAAACCATCAGGGGCCGATAACCTAGATGTTAGGCCCCTTAATACAAAAATTATCATCATCTTCTTCTTTCATTGCCTTTGGGGCGGTCCCTCTCCTCTTTACCATTCACATCTGCCTTTCCTGGCTCTCCTTTCTTCCAAGTCCGTCAATTCTCATTCTTCGAGGGTTGAGGGCATTTCTTTTCCTCCTGTCTTTTGTTCCCCTTGTTTTATTTTCCAATTACTCTAGTAGTATGTAAGTATGTAGTTAGTTACCGGGTACCGGGTGAGTTAGCCGTGGTCGTTACGGCGTGACTGTTGGCAGTCGCTCACATCCGGGAGGCGAGGAGGTTCGAATCCCCCCCGCCGGCAACCATGAAGATGGTCTTCTGTGGTTTCCCATCTTCCTTCCAGGCAAATGCCGGGGTTGGTCCCTAACTAGAGGCCACAGCCGCTACCTTCCAACTCCTTGTCCTTACATTCACACTTTCCTCCCCAGACAACACTCCACACGCGACGGTACATGTAGCTCACCCACTGGGTGTCCGCCTCGAAGCAGCTATAAAACTGGTGAGCCGAACATGTCCTCGGACACTCCCGGCACTAAAAGCCATACGCTAAATAAAAAAAAAGTTACCGGGTGAGTTAGCCGTGGTCGTTACGGCATGGCTGCTGGCAGTCGCTCACATCCGGGAGTCGAGGAGGTTCGAATCCCCCCGCCGGCAACCTTGAAGATGGTGTTCTGTTGTTTCCCATCTTCCCTCCAGGCAAATGCCGGGGTTGGTCCCTAACTATAGGCCACAGCCACTACCTTCCAACTCCTCGTCCTTCCATTCCAACTTTCCTCCACAACGGTACTTGTAGCTCACCCATTGGGTGTCCGTCTCGAAGCAGCTACAAAACTGATGAGCCGAGCATGTCCTTGGATACTCCCGGCACTAAAAGCCATACGGTACGCTAAAAAAAACAAAAAAATGTAGTTAGTTTTAGTTTAATTTCATTTCATTAACATTTTCGCTATCATCCAAACCATTAGGGGCCGATAACCTGGATAGTAGGCCCCTTAAAACAACAATTATCATCATCATCATCATCACACTGCTTGTAGCCGTTTGCGAACATTTTAGGGATAGGTTAGATGGCACCTAACAGCCTGCACAAACATTACAACCAAAAGTATACCATCTTTAGTACGCCTAGTGTACCTTACACACCAGCAGGGCTGGATTTATAGTCCAGTCAAATTAGGATTTTTTGCTGCATTAAATCATGTAGTTCCAATTTTTTCTGGAATGTGTAGAGGGAGGTCCCCTGAACAACGCCTAATAAAGTCCCGTCGATTTCAGGTGCTGCGGGGGGGCAGAGGGGGGCTCGAAGGCCCCCCTTTTTCGTTTTTGGCGCATAGCTTTCAAACGGTGCATCTTACAGAAATTTTTATACTTTCCTAACTGAAAGGTAATTAAATGCCCTACAAAATGGTGTATTCGTTTTTACACCTGTGTGTTACCTTCTTTGAGATATGAGCTGGTGAACATGGAAAATTTGCAGAACAATACGTAGCGCCTCACGTTTCTCGTCAAACTTGCCCTTCCAATTCGTTTGCCTTCCATTTTACAGGAAAGTTGTAAGGAAGGAAGTTGTAGAGCACGAAGTTGCCTTCAAGAATATATACACTTATGCTAATTTATCTTTATATCTTTAAACGTTATAGCGTTTTGACGTATCGGGGTCGGTTTCGAGATTTCGCTAGTAAACTGCTCATTATTTTACTTATGTTTTCAACGGCTTTAACTCTCTGTAACTCGTTATTTATTGATTATATAAACATAAATGGTATTTATTACCCATAAAAATAATGATATATACCTATAATGTTTAAATATATATGAACGCAGTGGCGTACTGTATATATGATTGTTTTGGGGGAGTCCAATATTTCGGAATACAATTTCGTTTTTATGGGAATGAAAACATGATCAAAATCTAATAGTTTGCAGTCCAGCCCTTCGGAGTATACCGGTATATATATGTCCTGAAGAGTTCGTTATTTTTCGTTGTATATATTCTTTAAAAAATAAGTTATAAATGCCTCTTTTATAGTTAACGCCACTGTTACCCTCTTATAATAAAAATAAATTTACTTGTTGGTCAAAGAGAAACTTGAATATGTCATTCAATTGTTTAAAATGTTCATAAATTACTGACCAAATTGGGGGGGGGGGGGTGTTGGTTATAAACTGTATATGTTTGAAATACGTACATTTTTCTGTGAGACTGTACCTAGCCCGTTTAGTACGTGTTAGTGCGTAAAATGGGCCACCTGGTATGTCCCCAATTACCGGTGTCCACTGTAAATGTATGTCTGGAACCTATACACCAAGGTACAAGAAGACCACAGTTTTAAAAAAGTGACCACCTAGGAATGAGACATAGAGAGGAATAAGTAACAACCCAAACATAATTCTAATACAATCGATTTTTTTTTTTTTTTTTTTTTTTTTTACTAGCAAACATTTCATACTCCTCACCGTCCAACTCTTCTGACTAATTGAATGGGAGCACTGTCGGTGCAAGCGCCGTGGCATTTGCCACACACAGGTGAGCAGTGGATGCCGGCTTTCCGGCATCCACATCTCATACCGCAGCCTGTGGCACAACGGCAAAATATAGAATTGAGCACGCTGTCAGGTGCAATAGCGGCCTTGGTTTTAATAGGAGTCAGATATCCCCCATCTCCCCTTGTCCAACCCCAACGTTCAGGTTCGAGTGTTTCACTTCCAAACCACTGCTGAACCTGTAGAAACACTCTGCACGAGTGATATAGAGCAGCATCTTTTGTAGGTGGCAATGAAGACAAGTTTGCTTTCATCTTGGCTGACGATTTGACGAAGCACATGTACCTGTGAATAGAACATAATACAATAGAATATGTATTTATCAAACAGCAACGAAGTTAGTACATGCAATACAAAATGAAATGTACCTGTGATGATTGAAGTCATGCTCGTGGAGTGGTGCCTGATACATCAGTAGGAACATTTGTTCCCCAGCTTCAGCGATATCTCCTGGCGAGGATGTGGAGTCATAAAAAACTTCAGCGATGCTTTTGGTTCGTTAGGATACCGCTCGAAACATTTGATTATGGCTGCTTTACTTCTCCAAAAATGGCAGAAGTGGTATCGCATCCAGTGAAGCCATGGATAAATAGAATGTACTGGCAGAATTGGCAAGGTCTGAAGTTGTTGGGAGGAGTACAGTCTGTCTTCTCGAACCTGAACGTTGGGGTTGGACAAGGGGAGATGGGGGATATCTGAATCCTATTAAGACCAAGACCGCTACTGCACCTGACAGCGTGCTCAATTCTATATTTTGCCGTTGTGCCACAGGCTGCGGTATGAGATGTGGATGCCGGAAAGCCGGCATCCACTGCTCACCTGTCTGTGGCAATTGCCACGGTGCTTCCACCAACAGTGCTCCCATTCAATTAGAGACAGAAGAGTTGGACGGTGAGGAGTATGAAATGTTTGCTAGTAAAAAAAACAACGATTGTATTAGAATTATGTTTGGGTTGTTACTTATTCCACTCTATGTCTCATTCCTAGGTGGTCACTTTTTTAAAACTGTGGCCTTCTTGTACCTTGGTGTATAGGTTCCAGACATACATTTACAGTGGACACCGGTGATTGGGGACATACCAGGTGACCCATTTTACGCACTAACACGTACTAAACGGGCTAGGTACAGTCTCACAGAAAAATGTACGCATTTCAAACATATACAGTTTATAACCAACACCCCACCCCCCCCCACCCCCATTTGGTCAGTAATTTATGAACATTTTAAAAAATTGAATGACATATTCAAGTTTCCCTTTGTCCAACAAGTAAATTTATTTTTATTATAAGAGGGTAACAGTGGCGTTAACTATAAAAGAGGCATTTATAACTTATTTTTAAAGAATATATACAACGAAAAATAACGAACTCTTCAGGACATATATATACCGGTATACTCCGAAGGGCTGGACTGCAAACTATTAGATTTTGATCATGTTTTCATTCCCATAAAAACGAAATTGTATTCCGAAATATTGGGCTCCCCCAAAACAATCATATATACAGTACGCCACTGCGTTCATATATATTTAAACATTCTAGGTATATATCATTATTTTTATGGGTAATAAATACCATTTATGTTTACATAATCAATAAATAACGAGTTACAGAGAGTTAAAGCCGTTGAAAACATAAGTAAAATAATGAGCAGTTTACTAGCGAAATCTCGAAACCGACCTCGATACGTCAAAATGCTATAACGTTTAAAGATATAAAGATAAATTAGCATACGTATATATATTCTTGAAGGCAACTTCGTGCTCTACAACATCCTTCCTCACAACTTTCCTGTAAAATGGAAGGCAAACGAATTGGAAGGGCAAGTTTGACGAGAAACGTGAGGAGCTACATTTTTTTCTGCAAATTTTCCATGTTCACCAGCTCATATCTTGAAGAAGATAACACACAGGTGTAAAAATGAATATACCATTTTGTAGGGCATTTAATTACCTTTCAGTTAGGAAGTATAAAAATTTCTCTAAGATGCACCGTTTGAATGTTATGCGCCAAAAACCAAAAAGGGGGCCTTCGAGCCCCCCTATGCCCCCCACCCCGCAGCACCTGAAATCGACGGGACTTTATTAGACGTTGTTCAGGGGACCTCCCTCTACACATTCCAGAAAGAATTGGAACAACATGATTTCATGCAGCAAAACCATCATTTTGGGTCTAATTTGACTGGACTATTACTAATAGGCCCCGTAGGCCCAGTGCACACCATGCTGAGGGGCGCAACATAAATCCGCATTTTTTTGTCAGATAATTTCCATAAAATGTTATAGACTACATTTTTTTGGTTGTATGCTCCTTTTTAATCTCGTTGCACTTCAAAAAGTTATTTTTATAGTTCAACAATAGACTAAACGGACTTTTACTGCTTATGATTTTTTGAAATCAATTTCGTATAATTTTATGATTTCAATTAGACTTTCCAAAATTTTGACACTTTTCCAATTTATATTGTGTCCATCATTTTCCAACAAATGTTTTGCAACAGCAGATTTTTCGACTTCAGCTTTAGAACAGTAATGTTTCATGATTTATTGGGAGAACATTTAAGTCTTGAATATTAATATCAGTTTAATTTCAAATTATGCATAGTTGTAGGTTGTATAATGTAGTGTACATGTATATCTGAATATCTGTAAGTGTATGATGAGTCTTAAAATAGTTAAAACTTATTTTAATATCTCGTTGGCCTATTTATTTATAGTTTATAGAAATTTAGAAAGAGTTGATTCTATCATTATTTTGATTTATTTAATTGATCTTACTTCCGATACATTAGAATAAATAAAAATTACCTTCACAAATAACTTTCTGAGGTATAAATTCTCCCTTTTTCACGATGATATGAAGAGGGGGCGGCAAAATCCCACGGGCCTAGGAGCGCATCCAATCTAAATCCGGCCCTGCACACCAGCACGTGCACTTAAAGCATGACGAATGAAAGGGAAAGTGAGCAGACTCATCAAGTTCAAGCGCGCCCCGCCAGGCAGCGTTGGAGGGGGCTAGTTCCACGCTGCCGGTGTTAGCTCAGCTGGTCTTAGGGATGCTGCTAAGGGAAACGAATGACTTTGTAACTAATACTCTTTTAAAAAGTAATTAGCGATTACAATTAAAATAGCACGGCAAGGCACAATGGAAAATATAATTCACGGAAATAAGAACTACGGTATTCATTACATGTTACGATAAGCACAGATTCCTGGAGTATTGGCAACTCAAACTAACACTTGGGACGCTGCGGTCGGTCTGGATAAGTAGGGTAAAAATACTCAATAACACGCGATTGATATGGAACACTTTTTATTTTTCGGTTATAATCAGTAAATGTGGACCCTAAAATAATGACAGTGTTATTTTTAATTGTATATATGTATAACTGTGTGATACACATGATCTAATTTGTGTGTTCCACTGGATTTTATGTGTCTATTGCATATTATCAAGCATCGGTGTCTGCTGGTATTTGTTTCTAAGCAGTTCGAGTTATGGCGCTGTTACGTTTAAAAGCTATCGTATATTTGAGATTGCTCACTGTACCATAGACCCTAGAAATTATTTGCTGCTTGGAAGGGCGAAGGGATGAGTTTAACTTGTATTAAAACTCGGGGGAGACAGGAATTCCTTGATTTGTTGGATGGTTAGCAGGTAGGTTTGGTGTTGAATATCGGACAGGTAGCAGGTTCTTGCAGAGTAGATATTTACCCTGCGAAGTCAAATTAGGCCAAATGACTCGTAGTGGAATAGCTCGGATATCACAGAGCGAGGTGATGGGGGTTGGTAGGGTTATTGGAAATGAACTAGGGAGCGGGGAAGGATACCTGACTGATGAAGCTTGGCTGTCCTCGGCTGGTGTAGGCTTGGCTGTCTTGGTACGGCTTGGCTCGGCGAGACTGTACTTGGCTGTCTAGGCGCGGCTTGCTCGCCGTAACAGTGAACAACCCGTCCTGTCGTCAGTGTGTGTAGTGGTGAGAGGTCCAACCCGTTCCTGTTGACCGTATTTATTTGGTATCGTCACCTTTCGGCTATTGCTATTTGCATCTTTTGGAAAGTGATGAAAACTTATATCCGCAGCCCTCTTATACATCGACTTACAGACGTGAACTGAGCAATATACTGTGCTTTTACTCATTTTGCATTCTATCAACGAGTAAAACTTATTTCTTATGTATAAAGACACGAAGAATTTACCACGATCTGCTTACCAATACAAGGAACCATATACAAACACTCACCACGTGACAAATGTACCCTACTTGGTAAGTTTCTCATTTTTACCGCTAGATGTCATATCAGATAGCTGGAGTTGCCAATACAGACACAGATTTAAAAAAAAACATAATCCCCAGCATATTAAAACAAGCACTCATAAACTATTTAAAGTAACACCCTACTTACCAATTCATTTTGTCGGCTACTGGACTTTCGAAAGCTTGCGTGAAGACTTGGCGGATGTTCGACATTGCAAATCTCGGCGGATTTCCTTCGTTCTGAAGAAAAATCGGCACTTTATATAATGATAAACAAGTCTGGGGATAACATTCATGACATGCTGAAGACAACAGCCAGCTCCTGAAGGATCAACTGAAATTGTTTCTATGGAATCGATGCAATCAAAAAATATTTCGCTCCACATCGATTTTGAGTTTAATTTTCCGGTAATTACTTTCTCGGCCTGGAAAAGGATGTCACATACACTTCTCGAAGGACGTGTTAGAAACACTTCATTGTTCATTGAGCCGTAGTCCTTTATTTCGGTAAGAACTGAAAATTTATTTAGATTATTGTCACGTAGAGAATGAGCACAAGGCGAACACTTAATAAATTTAGAAGAGTGCTTAACAACATAGCCAGCCAAATGGTACACTAAACACTTATCAATCGAAGAGTTTCGAACTGCGCTGTCAAATTCAGGTACAGAGCTTTCCCAGTCTTCGATATTTACTGCATCTCGAACCACAATGTTTTCCTTAATGGAAGTTTCCACTGATTCCTTCACTGTCTTGTTATGCACTTCCGCATTCCGGGCTAATATACGCATCTGATTAACATACGAGGTCAAGATCTGCTCCCGTTTAGGTTCACAATTTCCACCAACATTTAAAGCCTGTTTTATAGGGACGTATATACATTGAATTAGATGCAAATGAAGGAAATCTATTGTCGATGGATGATCATCTGAACTGAAAGACCGCATAATTCCGAAGTGCCGTTCCAAGGGATCTTGGGTGAGCTTTCCTGTCAACACATACTTATAACCTTTCTCCCAAAGCCATTCACACATCTCCAAAGTACTCTGTAGGGTTACTACTAGTGATTCCAAGGTTCTATTGGAGGCAAAGGTATTATTGGTAGATCTCACGGTCTGAAGAAAATTAACAATAGCTGTATGAGAAGGTGAACCTTTACGAAGAGCCTGAGACGGAATGAATGCATTGAGTGCATCAGCAACAACATTTATATCACTGGTAAATGTCTCAGTGTCCTCACTACCTTGTAATCCTGCCAGTCCCATTTCTCGATAAAATTTAATACCTTTGGCAACACTGTCACTGAAAAGTTGGAATGCAAGCCTAGCGTTCATTCTCTGGAAAGATGATGGGTCTAAATGAGCAACTGTCAGCTTGGGGCATGCTCTAAGCCCAGCATACCCTGAGAGATCTTCTTTGAACAGTTCCCTATAAAAATTGAAATTAATAATTTTGTCATTATAGAGAAGTTCTACTTTATCATGAAAGTGGTTTCTTATGCATTTCAATACATGAACGAAGTCTGAGAAAGCCCAGATCTTTCTCGTAACATCTGCAGGATTAAGGATGTGAGGTTGTAGAGAGCTTGTCTTGCCACTAACTCCTAACGATCTCCAGGCCTTTTTATTTGTCTGACTACCATCACAAGTAAAGCCAACCACCCTCGCCCCAGCCTCTTCTAACTGCAAAATCACCTGTATTAAATTTTTTGCGAGAATGTCCCCTGGAGTAGCATTTCTGCTTGCATAAACAGCAACTGGCTGCACCCAATTATGCATGAATGGTACGAACATAAACACTAGAGCGTGATTTGCAAGTACGTTCTTCTGGAGGTCAGGTGTGTGTTCACCTAAATCAACTAATCCATCTACTTTATGAGAAAAACTATTAAACTGGATTTCTTCTCTTAGCTTCACTTCATCGAAAATTACAACACCGTAACGTGAATTATCATTCTTTTCTTCCTTAAAATAGTCTGAAATAGCATTTATACTATGCGTATTAACTCCATAAGGGCACTTAAGTCCTTTACAAAGTTTTCTCAAGTGACTTTCTGAGGGCAGAGGCAAGAGATTATGTCGCCGACAATGACGAAATCCTTTCGGTGATTTTATTCTCAACAATAAACTCTCTAAAATGAATTCATTGCTGTACCTCATACCATTGGGAGATTTTACCTGGCATTTCTTGAGCATAGTGTCTATTATCATCTTTTCCTTCTTGCTAAGGTGTTTGTTATCTTTGTAATTAAATGCCTGTGAATGTCGAACCTGCTTCTCCAGCAAACTAATTCTCGATTTTGCTGAGTTGAGGCAGGATCTAACGCGAATTAAATTACGGTTAGCATTCTTTAGGCGCCTTTTGAGCAATATTATAGTCTTTTCAGCATCGGTAAGTACACTAGAATGACCCAAATTCTTATCAACATTAGACTGACCTTTTAATGCCTCATTCGTTGCTTCACTCCCATCTTCAATCTTCTTTCTTCTCTTCCTGGTGGTATCGAGATTCTTTTTCCTGTTAGGAGCTTTACGGGACTTATTCTCACTTGACAGGTACTTCGGTAAATTAGGGAAAATATGAGGCACTGCTCCAGGACGTAACTTCCACCTCATACGAGAGATTTTCACTTCTTCACCATTCACTATAAAATTATCTGATTTTACTATCAAATCACCAGAGAAATGAATTTGACAAATTCTACTACTACGCGTTAACTTCGTATCCTTTCGTGAAATAGCTCTGGCCCATTTTTCAAATTGATTTGTATCCTTCGGTGGTGAAAAAAATCGTATATCGTCAACTACTCGACCATACCCTGACTTACAGCCAGGTACAAAACAATAAGGCATGTTGAACTATTAAATGAACCAAGCCACATAAGAAATATGTTTGAAGTACACAAAACACAAAACGCTGATGTACACAAGACACAATGAACTGAATTTAAGAACTGAAAGCAAAGAAAATTCAATTTAATTCACACAAATATCTCACACAGTAACTTCTCGCGCACTTTCTATGAACCGGCTCGACGGAAACACAGCACGTGTTGGACATACTCGCTTGCAGTGCTTGTAGCGGCGGGACCAGAAACTACCGTGCTAAAATGACGGAGTCCTCACACTAGGTCCTTCTATTCGTCATGCTTAAAGGTTAAAATACGAATGTGCATTA
This sequence comes from Meconema thalassinum, assembly GCA_946902985.2. Classification (NCBI taxonomy): domain Eukaryota; kingdom Metazoa; phylum Arthropoda; class Insecta; order Orthoptera; family Tettigoniidae; genus Meconema; species Meconema thalassinum. The sequence goes on along the minus strand of OX336401.1, from coordinate 56,449,863 downwards.
AATACAAAACTCAGCTCTCAGTTGTTCACAATGTCTGACAGACAAGATGTTAAGGAGTGCGCACTCTATTATAATAACGCTATTTAGATCAGCAGTTGGGATGAAATTTTGATAGTTCTGACTCCTTTTACATTAACACAAGCTTATTAGCGGCTCGCAAAAATACAAATGTGTACATTTTTCTGGACTTGAACTTGATTATCATGATTGTTGCTCTAACCCTAGAATGATAGCCTCGTGTGCTTTATAGAGTAGGAATTACAGTAGGCTACTGGCTTTCTGAAAAGTAGGGTTGTCAGTTTCTGTTTGTTAGTGGGCTAATGAACCCCCGCATTACTTTTACAACCTACCCAGTAACTATTCCTCTAGCGCGATATTGAAGTCTGCATTAATAGTAGTAGTAGGCTTAGTAAAATACTGAAAAAGGTATATCCCTATATCATGCATATGTACGAGTACCAGTAATACAGTACCCCCCCCCCCTCCCCGTGTGGGTTGCGGGTTAGAATACACCCACGGTATGCTCTGCCTGTCGCAGGAGGCGACTAATTGGCTACTCAAATTAACACTTGGGGCGCTGCGGTCGGTCTGGATAAGTAGGGTAAAAATACTCAATAACACGCGTTTGATATGGAACACTTTTTATTTTTCAGTTATAATCAGTAAATGTGGTCCCTAAAATAATGACAGTGTTATTTATGTATGTGCGATACACGTGATCTAATTTGTGTGTTCCACTGGATTTTATGTGTCAATTGCATATTATCAAGCATCGGTTGTCTGCTGGTATTTGTTTTTGAGCAGTTCGAGTCATGGCACTGTTACGTTTAAAAGCTACCGTATATTTGAGTTTGCTCACTGTACCATTGACTTTAGAAATTATTTGTTGCAAGGTAGGGCGAAGGGATGAGTTTAACTTGTATTAAAACTCGGGGGAGACAGGAATTGCTTGATTTGTTGGATGGTTAGCAAGTAGGTTTGGTGTTGAATATCGGACTGGTAGCAGGTTCTTGCAGAGTAGATATTTACCCTGCGAAGTCAAATTAGACCTATATGACTCGTAGTGGAATGGCTCGGATATCGCAGAGCGGGGTGACGGTGGTTGGCAGGGTTATTGGAAATGAACTAGGGAGCGGGGAAGGATACCTGACTGATGAAGCTTGACTGTCCTCGGCTGGTGTAGGCTTGGCTGTCTTGGTACGGCTTGGCTTGGCAAGAGACTGTGCTTGGCTGTCTAGGTGCGGCTTGGCTCGGCTTAACAGTTAACAACCCGTCCCGTCGTCAGTGTGTGTAGTGGTGAGTGGTCCAACCCGCTATTTGCATATTTTGGAAAGTGATGAAAACTTATATCCGCAGCCCTCTTATACATCGACTTACAGCCGTAAACTGAGCAATATACTTTGCTTTTACTCATTTTGCACTCTATCAACGAGTAAAACTTATTACTTATGTATAAAGAGACGAAGAATTTACCACGATCTGCTTACCAATACAAGAAACCATACAAACAGTCACCACGTGACAAATGTACCCTACTTGGTATGTTTCTCATTTTTACCACCAGATGTCATATCAGATAGCTGGAGTTGCCAATAGGGCCGACAAGACCAACCGACATGACTAACTTAGATTTGGGAGACCCCCTGTGGATGGGGAGGGCACAATTCATCCACGGTAGCCCCTACCTGTCGTAAAAGGAGACCTTAGGGGGGCCTTATTAAGGTTGTTTCGTCTTTCGGTCCATTTTTGGTTTGACCCTTAGAAATAAACGTGCATGTCGGGGGAAAGGCCACCAACTTGGCCATCTGGCCAGAAATCCTGGACGGTATTCCCCATCTGTCAGTTGGGTTCGCCATGCACCCTTGCAGTATAGTCCATCTACTGTAAATTTGCACTTTTTAACAGCTAGGGTTGCCAACCTTCATTAGGAACGACTCAATTTATAACATGTAATCCATAACAAATATATACACGTTTTAATCACATGTAAGTTTTTCAGGTGATTTTTTCGCTTGTCCCGGTAATTGTGAATATATTGGCAACATATTCTGTCGACCAGACTGAAAAGTTGCATTATCAAACTGAATTACCACGTGCTCGTGGGATGGGCGTGTGGTTGGTAATGGACGCTTTACTGTGTTCATCCGCCTGAGAAAACAACGGGTTAATTATATTAAATAATGGAATGAAAATCCACAGCCTGCTTCCAGTCTCCGACCGGGTCAGGAATGGACCGAATGAAGCCCCCATCTAGCGGCGAGGATATGAACAGTGCCGGCTGCCGAGACCTGACGCACTCCTCTGGGGCAATGATTAAATGAATGACAGATGAAATGAAATGATAGTGGAGACTGTTGCTGGAATGAAATTGTTGACAGGGAAACCCGGAGTACCCGGAGAAAAACCGGTCTGCCTCCGTTTTGTCCAGCACAGATCTCACATGGAGTGACCGGGATTTGAACCACGGACCCAGCGGTGAGAGGCCGCGTGCTGCCGCCTAAGCTACGGAGGTTTAACAATTATATTAAATAATAATAATTATAATTGATAATATTGCGCAAAGTCGTCTGAAAGTATTATTTCCATTTGAACGCGTGTTCACTGTTCAGATAAATATACGTTATAGTGGTTATCTTAAATGTTGAGTAAATATGTAGCCTGAGATGTATCCAGGTCGGACAAGTTTGTTTTGATTATCGAGTTGGAAGCAGATACGGAATTTCTTGTTCAAGATATTTATTTTATATTTTTCTTTTTGAAGGTAAAAGAAAAGACATCAGAACTATTGATTTCCCCAAGAACATTGGCCTGGTGAATAATTTTCATATGGCATGATTTGTGCAAAAAAGTAGGCCTAAAATATGAGTTGTTGTGTAGGGCCTAGGCCTAAAAGTTAACTTACATGGTGAAATGTTTCGTACGTTTTATTTTAATATCAATCCAACAGGTCAAGTAATGATCGTGTCGTCTTAAGGACATCTTACACCATACCATAGTAAGCATTTTCCTCGAGCTGTGAAATGATGGGCCTAAAATAATTCCACTCTCACATTTATCAGCTACTGTACTGTGTCATAGCCAAGGTCTTGCGCATAGCGCGTCCAATGATGTAACATTCTGTCATAGAACGATTATTTGATAAATGTCACAAAGAAATACAAGTTTCCTTTTAAAAAATGGGCAATGAATTGATATTGCGAGATGAATGAAGGTTTAGGCAACTCATAACAGCTGTTGACACCTAGACGGAATACAGCGGTCATTGCTGACTTCCATGTGGGTGATAGCTCATTGGCTGGAATGCACGTGGTATAGGCGGATTGATATGTTCTGTAGGAGTATCGTTCCCGCGAGAACTGTCAAAAAAGTACAAACTTACAGTAGATGACCTATAGTATCCGCCTCACAATGGAGGTCCCTGCATGGCCGAATACTTGCGCCGAGCATATCACTGTGCATGCCGAGGGGTATGTGCCTTGCTATCGCCACGTAGGTATTGCCTTGGCTGGGTGGCACCCACAGCGATGGCCCTCGTTCGGAGTAGGCAGTATTCGGGGAGGATGTTTACGGGATGACGCGTTAGCGCCCGAACAACACCACAGGGTGACCCCCTTAAGAAGCCGTCTCTGGAGTGTCATACACCTTGGGATGAAGAATTTAACAAGCGATTCTACGTAGACAGGTCTACTCGCTACCTGCTAGCTACTAGGACAGATGGGGAGACTGTAAGCTCGTGAAATCGATCATTTTTTCGGAAGAAGTCGAGGGGAAATATGGAGACCTTAATGGAATTTCCAAGCTCCGAAACGGGCAGCTACTGTTGCATACCGTTAGCTGGCAGAAAACCGAAGCGTTGCTGGAATGCACACATTTCAGCGAAATTCCCGTTAAGGTCTCAAAACACGAAACGCTGAATGAGGTCCGTGGAGTTATTTTCCATCGTGACCTCATTTTGAATAGCGATGCGGAATTGTTGCGGGATCTGGGGAACAGAGGCGCCACCAAGATTAGGCGCATCACCCGAAAGATTGGAGAGAACAGCGTCGGCACCGGCGATTTTATTCTCCAATTTGAGGGTGATGTTGTACCTAACCAGGTGCGATGTTCGGCCATACATCCCTCCACCTATGCGCTGTTATCAATGCCAGAAATTCGGGCATGTTTCTGCCAGGTGCTCTGCCAAGGCCGTGTGTAGAGAGAGTGGCAAGGGGACAAATGAGGGTGAGTGGCGTACGCCTCCCCCGATTTATCCTAACTGTCAAGGAAGTCACTCTCCACGATCGAAGCAGTGTCCTGAGTTCTGTAAAGAAGCAAAGATCCAAGAAATCAGAACATTGGATCGGCTTTCAAATCGCGATGCTCGCAAGAGGTACCGTGATATGAATGCCCCCGAGTTTCGGGTATCGTTTGCGGCCTCAGCGACGCCCTCATTCACCCCTGGTGTCGTGATTCCCAGTGTAGTACCCTCGACGTCCGATTATTCATCAGTTTTGAAATCACCCCTCGCTGTACCAGCGAAAATTGTCAGCCCGTAGGATGTCCCACAACCTTCTTCAGCCACGGAAAAGAAGACGCTGGTTATACCATCCAAACTGGCGAAATCGGAGAAGTCCCCTTCTTCTCCGAACTGGTCGGCGAACAAGTCTTCCCCAGCTAACGGGGGAAAGAAGACTTTGCCGACGAGCCCACCCGATATGACAAAAGTTGTAGTGGAGATGAGGGAGACGGTGTGTCTCTGACTTGCTGGCTACTGTCTCTGCTGGCGTTTACGCTCCCACGACCATCAAGGCAGCGAAGCCGGCTAAACCCAAACCCGTCCGTATGGAGGAACTCTCCTACAAAAAGGAAAATTGATAGGTGGAGGAGAGAGGAACGGTTCAGTGCTGTTTCTCTTCCTCTCCTAAAGACAGGGCAGCTCAGGTATCTGCTGGCCATCCCGCTCCCACCACCACCAGTGGAGCGGTGCCAGCAGAAGCGGCCATGTTTTGTAAGGAACTGGTGTCTGTGGGGAAGGGACCACATACTTCCCCAAATAGACGTAGGTGTCGATCAAGAAAGAAATCTCTTCGGGACGTGTCGGGGACAGACACCCAGTCTTCGGACCGGGATAAAGTCCCTCGGCACCGCTCTCGCTCTTCCCCAAGAGCGAGACTCGTGAAGTCCGACGTGGACCGCGCGCCATCCAGGGGAGTGCCCGCACCATTTTCTTCGTCTTCGGTCGGAGATGTGGATATTGAGGTGTACTCTCCTGCCCTATCGTCTCCAACTAGAGATGGGGAAGGGTGGCAAACGGACTAGCGTAACTAGAAGACCAACTTCTACATAAGTCCACACTATGGCACATTTTTTTATTCGTGTCAGAGGTACCAAAATATACAAACAAGAAATTGAGAAGAAGAAAAAAATCACATAATAGAGCACTTGCATATAACATAGCACAAGAGCAAGAGAAATGAAACAGGAATGATAATACAGTATATACAATATTTACAAGAGTTGTGACCAGTATTTGGCTACATTGACAGCGTTGTTAGCAGCCAATGCCAGATCCAACCCTGTGCATGAGTCTGGGCATAGACGACAGTTCAAGAAATGCCTAGAAGTTTGTTCTTCTCCGCATTCACACAGTGTGTCCCCATCATGCAAGATTCCCCATTTCATGAGATTGTCCTTAGATCTTGTTACACCGGTGCGCAGTCTGTTTAAGGACTTCCAGGTACACCATCCATATTCGTGACCGGGTGGTAATTTTTCTTACATTTCAACAAGTTTCGGATGATCAGGATACCTTTGATTCCATAGCTTAACCCTGGCCTTTTTTGGGTTAGAATCAAGTGGAGAAGAAGACTGTAGAAAACTTTTCCTGGATTTCAGTCGAGCTGAAGGTGGCTGATGACCATGAAGGGGATGGGCTGAGATGTTGCAAACCTTATGTCTCTCGATATTAGCGGCCACCTATCAGGTGGGGCTATGCCTGCAAGTGAATACAACTTCTGTGTTCGTGTTGGTTTTAAACATCCTGTGATTAGCCTGCAAGTTTCATTCAAGGCAATGTCGACTTTTTTGCGTGAGCTGATTTATACCACGCGGGACTAGCATATTCAGCAGCAGAATATCAGAGAGCTAGGGCAGTTGTCCTTACTGTCTGAGGGTGGGCACCCCATCCAGAACCAGTTACCTTACGGAGTAGGCAATTTCGTGATGAAACTTTTGCCTTGAGTTTGGTGCAGTGTGTATTGAAGGTCAATGAACGTTCCAATGTAACACCAAGGTAAACTGGGGTATTGCTGTGTTTCAGTTCCAATCCTCTCCAATTCACATGCAGCTTCTGCAAGGCTTCTTTGTTCTTCAAATGAAAGGCGCACACTTTAGTTTTCGTTGGGTTTGGCTAGAGGTGATTTTCCTCATAACAATTGGAGAGCATCTTCAGAGCAGCAGTAAGGTTTTGTTCCACTGTCTCGAAACTTTTACTCTGGGTTTCCAGAGCCAGGTCATCTGCATATAGGAAGCTCCTTGTATGAGGTGGAAGTGGTTGGTCGTTGGTATAGATGTTAAATAGTATTGGAGCTAAGACACTGCCTTGTGGGAGACCGTTTTTCTGTATTCTCCATCTACTCCGCTGACCTTGGAAGTCAACAAAGAAACGTCGGTTCTGCAACAACGTAGCAATAATCATTGTGAGCTTGAAATCCGTAGTAAGATGATAGAACTTCCTTAAAACTAACTGGTGTTGTACAGTTTCATAAGCTGAGGAAAGATCGACAAAAGCCACTCCTGAAATATCACCACGCTGAAATCCGTCTTCTATGTGCTGAGTCAGATTAAGGATCTGTGAACAACAGTTCCTTCCTGGCCTAAATCTAGCCTGCTCTGGAATTAAGAGAGGTTCAACCACTGGTATTAAACGGTTCAAAAGTATTCTTTTAAAAACTTTATATAGATGACAAAGGAGAGATATTGGTCTGAAGTTCTTTGGATCTGTAGGCTGCTTACCAGGTTTCAGAATTGCAACCACCTTAGTCTTCCTCCAGATTTTAGGTATTTGACATCGTTCCAAACAGTTATTGAATAGCTGTAGAATCCATTGTTTGGTAGCATTTCCAAAATGTTGAACCTGCTCCATACGCATGTCATCTAGTCCGGCTGCCTTGCCAGTTTTACTCGCTTTTATGGCATTTTCCAGATCTTCCATGATGACAGAATTGGACAGACTGGATGTTTCTTGTTCAATATTTATTTGAAGTTTTGGCGATCTTTTTCGCTTATCTGTTTTTCCATTTATTAGGAGTTGATGAGCAATCTGGTTAGAAGTAATGTTGCTGTGTAAAGGGCTTATCGTGGGATCATTGTTCAGACGCCGTAGTAGCTTCCAAGCTTCTCTGCTGTTTCTCGCCAGATCTAGTTCTTCCATCAATTTAACCCAACGTTCTCTTTTTATTTCACCCATAGACTGGATTAGTTGTTGACCAGCCTAAATAGTCTCCTCGGTGAAAGGGTTGTCTTCATAGAGCAGAAGGTATTCATTTAATTTATCTGCTGTACTGGCATCTAAACCCTGTATGTACTGAGACCTACAACCTCTTGGGATTGACTTGCGAGAGCATTCTTGCACAGCATCGTTGAACCCATCATATGCCTCTGGAACAGGTTCGATATTTGTTACCACTTCATCTAAGCATTTCATAAATTTCAACCAATCAGCTTTCTTAAAGTTGTAGCGCCTCCTAAATGGACCAGATTGTGGATGAACTGCTGAGAAAACTTGGCACATAATGGGTCTGTGTTGTGTGTGGGAATAGGTTCACAGACAGACTTCACACACTGCTGTGATATAGCTTCGCTAACAAAAATGAGATCTGGGTTGTATCCACGTCTCCTCCGACGACAGTTGAAAGAAGCGGGAAGTTTACTGTCGTGTATTAAGGACAGTTGACTAGACTCTGCCCACATAATCACAGCTTCACCGTCCTCATTGTCTTCTCTATATCCCCATAGGCAGTTATGGCTATTGAAATCGCCAACGATGGCATGCATCTTCTCCTCTTGCCCTGCAACTGAATCAGTAAAGTGGAAAGGAACATTCGGCGGTTTATAGACAGATGTTATGATACAGTTCGTTAGCTCAACTGATAATATTTCTATATCACTGTTGTCTGTTGTTGTGATAGATATAACGTTAAGTTGTGGCCTTGTGAATATAGCACTACCATAGTTTTCATGCGGCCTCTCATCTACCAAGCGCATTCCTGATACTCTTGGTCGTCTTTGGTTGCTACTCCTGTGAGTTTCTTGAACACAGAGAACATCACACTTGCTGTAACAGGGTTTCCTTGTTTGATGTTATGCCTTCTATTTTAACTGATACTACTGTCAGCTTTGGTCCTGAAAAGGACAATTTGTGGGCTTTATGAACCATATAAATATATTATTTGGTACTTCTGGTGTGAGAGAATCTGCCGTCTAGGAAGAGTCCTAGTCCGTTGCCCAGGAGACACCCGGGTGCATATCAATATCACATGCAAATACACCCTACTGGGAGGTTTCTCTCCTGTCCCCCACTAATACAATGGAACTGTAATAGCTATTTTGGTCATCTCGCTGAGTTAAGTCAACTTATACATCTTCGTTTTCGGCAACCATTGTATGTCTTCAGGAATCCAGGTTTCGTCCTGGACATGAGACAACAATGCGTCACTTCAAACTCTTCTCTAAAGGCCGAGTGTTGGCGGCTTCGGTGGCGTAGTTGGTAGCATGTTGAGCTTCTATGCCCAAGATAGCGGGTTCAGACCCGGTCGAAGCCGTCGGATTTTTTAAGAGCGTTAAAAATCCCTCAGTATGTCTTCCTTCGGAGGGGAAGTAAAGCCGGTGGTCCCATGTCGTAGATTTATGGCATGTTAAAGAACCTTCCACTAATTACACCTGTGTGAAGCTAAATTGGATAGGTTAAGAATGTAAACAACGCTCTTAGGTTTCTACGTTCGTTACCAAGAGCCGACTGCGGTGACGTCAAGTAGCTAAGTTCTGAACTTGGCCTAGTAGCCCAGGACCTTCTATAGAAGGTCCTGAGTAGTCGTTGACGGTGGCGCTTGGCGGCAAAAGTAGGAACTACTTGAAAAATTCTAAGTTGCAGTCTGTACTTAAATTAAAAAACAGATAACACACACTAATACAGTCATCACAGTTAACACCGGTTATCAGACAGATTCTACACACACCCAAAGAACACGGGGCTACATGACCGCGTTGTCGCAGCCCCTAAACTTAAGAACCAACCAACCAAAGACCGAGTGGATGGAGCTGTGGCCGCCGGTGGCATCTGCACTCTCTTCCACTCTAGCCTCTTTAGTGAAGAGGTGCCGTTGCGTACTCTGCTAGAAGCAGTTGCAGTTCGTACTTTGTTGCCAGTAATGGCAACAGTATGTAACGTGTACACCCCTGATTCTCAACTGGATTACAACCAGCTGGTAAATCTAGTCTCTCAGCTCACCCCTCCTTTTCTCCTTCTGGGAGATGTTAATGCCCACAACACCATCTGGGGCTCCGCTACCACTAGCGGTAGAGGGGGAGATTTTGAGAGGCTAATCAGGCGGGTGGACTGTGTTTGTTGAACACAGGGGAACCTACAAAATTCTATATTGCACATGGCATTTATTCAAGTGTCGATATCACCTTGTGCAGTCGTGCGCTGGTTCCCCTGCTACAGTGGGGTGTACACGACGACCTTTGTAATAGTGACCATTTCCCGATTATCGTTTCTCTTCCAAAGCAGAGAGCCATCGAGTTACCAAGTCGATGGCTTCTCCGTCGGGCTGATTGGCCAACTTTCACGGCACGAGCGGAGTTTGCCGAAGATACCTTTGACAGTGTCGACGATCATACCATTCACATAACGAATGGTATTTTGGCTGCTGCTGAGGAAACAATACCTTCCTTATCCGGCAATTCCCGCCGGAAGCTTGTCCCTTGGTGGACAGTCGAGATTGCAGCAGCCATTATAGATCGTCGAGGTGCTTTCAAATGCTATCGGAGGCAAAACACCATGGCGAACCTTATCACCTTCAAAAGGAGGCGTGCTAGAGCACGATATCTGATTCGGGAGAGTAAGAAAACGGCATGGGAAAAGTATGTGTTGTCTATGACTAAGCTTCGTCGGATCTTGGGACTCCGACATCCTTGACGATACCCGGAGTCTTCATCAATGGAGACATCATCACGGACCATCTCGCCATTGCCAACAGTATTGGATCGCACTTCTCCCATGTATCCTGCTCTGGGAGTTACGATCCTACATTTCTGACTCTGAAGCGGGAGGCAGAGGAGCACTCCTTGTCCTTTGCCACTGCTGCTTCGGAGTCCTACAATGTATCATTCTCTGAATGGGAACTGTGCAGTGCGCTTGCACTGTGCAGGGATAAGGCTCCTGGACCGCAAAACATACATAATCAAATGTTAAAACATCTGTGCGAATCCAGTATAAGATAAGGGCAATTTCACATGCACTCCATCAGTTATTAGGCCGAAACTTCGATTATCAAAAATGCGTTATCATTACAGATTCAAAAGCAGCCATCCAAGCCATCTCGTCAAATTATAAGCCCCAAAATAAAGAACTGAAATATTTTTTTTGTATGATAAAAACCCTTCAAAGACTCCACAAACAGATCTCATATCAGTGGATCCCTTCTCATGTTGGAATAACAGGTAATGAAGAGATTAGCAAAAAAGGTACCGTACCACACTACAACAACCTGTCAGTCAGACTGATTTTATGTCAGCAAAAAGGATCTTGAAAAATACTATCAAAAAGAGGTATGAAGAAATGGCAAAGAAAACAGCAGAAACCAAATTATGGAAGGACATTGATGCTAAATGGGATCAATATAAATTAACACCAAGAAGAGAAGCTGTAGCCTTCTTCAGACTTAACACTGGCCATGACTGCCTTGCAGCTCATCTGAAACGAATCAACATCCTGAGATCTGAAGAATGCACACTTTGTCACGAACCTGGAAGTAAAATGGATAAGGGGCACCTGCTACATTGCAACAAACTTGATGTGACTGCTTGAACTTCTGTAAACCTCACACAACACTATTGGAACGCAAGAAAGCTGATGGATTGGAATCCGGGCTAGCCATAGGAAACAACAACAACAACAACTGTTGGTCCTCTTCAATCGTATATGGATTGAAGGGGAGTTTCCATCTCAATAGCGAGAAGGGATCGTGATGCCGATTCCCAAGGCTGGGAAGGATCTCAAGTTTGTAAGCAGCTATAGGCCCATTTGTATGACAAATGGCCTATGTAAGCTGCTGGAGGAGATGGTGAACCGTCATCTGGTGTGGTTCCTGGAAGAGAGAGGCCTCCTGTCTGAGTACCAATGTGGATTTCGCTCCCATAGGTCCACCACCGAACATCTGGTCCGACATGAGAGCGCCATACAGGAGGCATTTCTCCTAAAGCATCACCTAGTCACGGCTTTCTTTGACCTCGAGAAAGCCTACGACACCACATGGCGCTACGGGATCCTTTCCACCCTTCACAAGTGGGGACTCAGCGGTAATCTACCGACTTTCATTGCGAATTTCATGTCCGTCCGACTCTTCCGTGTAATGGTCAGTAGGACATTATCGCAATATTATACCCAAGAGAATGGATTTCCTCAGGGTTCTGTGCTGAGTGTCACCTTGTTCGCGATTGCCATAAACGGCATTGTTGCCGCCGCCGAGCCCACGGTAGTTCCATCGCTGTATGTAGACGATTTAGCTCTGCATTACAGCTCTGGAAGTGGAAAGGCAATTGCAGCTGGTTATTAACCGGGTCGACAGGTGGGCTCACGACCGGGGTTTTCGTTTTTCAGCAGCGAAAACCTCCATCGTCCATTTTTGTCGGCTCCGGAGGCTACATTTACACCCTGAACTACATCTCAGGGATGCTGCGTTGCCGTTGGTTGATATTTATCGATTCCTGGGGTTCCATTTTGATAGCAAATTAACGTGTCTCAGGAAACTGAACATGCTCAAGTTTCTTAGTGGCACTATGTGGGGGGGGGGGGGCTGACCGTGCGGTGCTGCTAGGGTTCTACCAAGCCCTCGTCCTGTCCCGGCTAGACTATGGTTCTGTGGCATACCGTTCAGCAAGGCCGGCAAGCTTGAAAATGCTGGACAGTATCCACCATAGTGGCCTTAGGGTGGCTACCTGTGCCTTCCGGACTTGCCCGAAACCCAGCCTACTCGCCGAATCGGGTGTTCCACCTCTAAATTATAGACGCCAACATATGCTTTTAGCATATACTGCCAATGTGCGTCAAATGCCGCATCATCCGAGTTATGGAGCTCTCTTCAGTACCCAATACCACCAGAGGTACGCCAACCTGCCTCGTGCCACTCGGCCGGACTCGATAGCTCGTGTACTGAAATAAGAGTGACTGTAGGTCCCTGTATGATCCGGACACCTAGCGAGGTGCCTCCGTGGCAAGTCCCGCGTCCGGAAATTCGGATAGATCTGCACCGAGGTCCTAAGGTGGACACGGATGCCTCCGTTTATCGGAGCCAGTTCCACAGCATAGTTCACCAATTTCCGGACGCTGGTATTCTTCAGCGTGTCAAATCGGGCACATTGATTTGTCTTATCTAATCTAGTCTACGCAACAATTGTATTTTTCAAATGAAAATGAAAATCCACAGCCTGCTTCCAGTCTCCGACCGGGTCAGGAATGGAATGAATGAAGCCCCCATCTAGCGGCGAGGATATGAACTGTGCCGGCTGCCGAGGCCTGACGCACTCCTCTGGGGCAATGATTAAATGAATGACAGATGAAATGAAAATGATAGTGGCGAGTGTTGCTGGAATGAAATGTTGACAGGGAAAACCGGAGTACCCGGAGAAAAACCTGTCTGCTTCCGTTTTGTCCAGCACAGATCTCACATGGAGAGACCGGGATTTGAACCACGGACCCAGCGGTGAGAGGCCGGCGTGCTGCCGCCTAAGCCACGAAGGCTTGTATTTTTCAAATAAATAAGCTATTCGAGTCTATTCTTGGTCTGAGACCAACTTTTCAGCAGCAACTGCCCTATTTTGTATATTAAGCTTACAGCAATTGATTTGCTTTATTTCTATATGCGTGGCAGAGCTTCTAAATTTTTAGCCACGGCTAATTGCATTACATTTTGTAATTACTCAAGTTTAAAAATACATGCTCAATTATTGTTGAAGCTAATTAACATTATCATGATTTCCCTTAATCTTCACTTATTAGGGCAGCAAATTGCGATGCGCCTCGTGAACTTTGTTAACTATTTCCTTTGCTTGTTGTGCTCTTATCAAAGCTTTTATAACTACTACTGTACTTCTGTTTAGTTCATGATTTTGCACAGATCTCTTTAGATGAATGTCGCTGGTATAGTTCGCTCAGCTAACTTCCTACTTTGGGTCATTCTCAATCTATGCTTCTTGATTATTTTTTTTTTCGTAATCAAGACTGTGTTTAATCTAGCTAAATCTCTTATTAGTACTTTTCTTGAGAAATATTTAGTTCTACCTTTTGAGCACAACAATTCTTTTCGTCCTAAAATCTTTAAGCTTGATTGTATTTAAAGTTCAGTATTGCCAACATTTGTAAATGAGTCCCCTCTTCCTTCACACTACTCTGCATTGGAAAATTCAAAGCCCTTTAGATATCAGAACTAAATTATCATAATTTTCCAGTCTATTTAATGTTTTTAAGTCTTTTTGCGAATAAAATCTTTTTTTGTTTGGGTTCTTCCCTTTTACGCATACTTGTGATTTCACTCCCAAACCTGTTGCTTATTCTACATCATCTTCCCTATGGTGGCGATTGGACTCTTCCAATTGCTCCAGTGTTTCCATCCCAATGGCGAGAGGGGATCGTGACACCGATTCCCAAGGCTGCAAAGTATCCCAACCTTGTCAGCAGCTATAGGCTATAGGTAGAGCCCTGCACGGATAAACAAAACGTTATCCGCATCCGCCCCGCATCCGCACGACTGTTATCCGCATCCGCTCCGCATCCGCCCCGCATCCGCATGACTTTTATTCACATTCGCCCCACATCCGCATGACTTTTATCCAAATCCGCTGATATTTCAATGAAATGAAAATCCACAGCCTGCTTCCAGTCTCCGACCGGGTCAGGAATGGAATGAATGAAGCCCCCCATCTAGCGGCGAGGATGTGAAGTGTGCCGGCTGCCGAAGCCTGTCGCACTCCTCTGGGGCAATGATTAAATGAATGACAGATGAAATGAAATGATAGTGGAGAGTGTTGCTGGAATGAAATTGTGACAGGGAAAACCGGAGTACCCGGAGAAAAACCCGTCTGCCTCCGTTTTGTCCAGCACAAATCTCACATGGAGTGACCGGGAATTGAACCACGGACCCAGCGGTGAGAGGCCGGCGTGCTGCCGCCTAAGCCACGGAGGCTCTGCTGATATTTCAATATTATGTTTAATTTATTAGCTCAAGCATAACGTGTTAAACCAACACATTTAGACATTTGAGGAGAAAGTCGTTCCTGACAATTTGCTTCTTTGCAAAGAACTTCAAGTTGGCATTCCAAGGGACTTCAAGTTGGATGACACTTCTGGTTCCTTGACCTCCGCTTTAGACAAAAAAAAATTGGCTATACTTTTTTGGCTACTTTCGCACTTGTGCCTCAGTAAGTTTGATGTGCCCGATTTGTGTCCTGAGTATGAATACACTTTTTTACAGGTAAAACATCACTATATCGTTCACCTTTTCGTTTCCATTGAAAACGTAACCAAATGTCCGCCATATCGTTGACTTGAGCTTTGTTTCACGCGCTATTGAATATTCACCTTGTTTTATTTTAATATATAGTTTATCCATGTTGGTGAAATGTTGTTCATACTCACGGTCGCGGTAACATTCACTACGTGAACATCTCTTTACGCTTGGAGAATGGGATTGACATTTGGCCGGAAATTCCAAGTCAGTCATCATCCTTCTGCTTCTGGACCCATCCATATTTGCATAGATGATGTCATAGTTCATGTTGCAATATCACAGCCAACGTGCTTCAGTGACAAGTTGGAAATAAATCTACAGATAAACCTGGATCCCGATCTTCCAGGATAGCTTAGATGGCGAAATAGCTGACAAGAGGAATGTTAATGATGTCACCACGATGAGCTAACAAGCTTATTGGCAGCATTATATCTCGTACGTATAGTAATAATGGCGGTGAGAATTGATGATGATGGGATGTCAAGACCATCTACTACAAACATACGGTACTTAATAAAATATAGTTGAAAGCATAATTATGAGTGAAATGATCTTCTCGTGTATAAGTGCAATACGTGCCTGAATATTTCGTACGCAATAGGCTATAGGAGTATTCCTCTTTTAAGCATGAAGCTGTAGATTGGCGTATCAAATATGTAATATTAACTTAAGATTGTAAGCCTCCGTGGCTTAGGCGGCAGCACGCCGGCCTCTCACCGCTGGGTCCGTGGTTCAAATCCCGGTCACTCCATGTGAGATCTGTGCTGGACAGAACGGAGGCAGACAGGTTTTTCTCCGGGTACTCCGGTTTTCCCTGTCAAAATTTCATTCCAGCAACACTCTCCACTATCATTTCATTTCATCTGTCATTCATTTAGTCATCGCCCCAGAGGAGTGCGTCAGGCCTCGGCAGCCGGCACAGTTCATATCCTCGCCGCTAGATGGGGGCTTCATTCATTCCATTCCTGACCCGGTCGGAGACTGGAAGCAGGCTGTGGATTTTCATTTCAACTTAAGATTGTATTCTAAAGAGTATCCGCAAATTTACTCGAAACATTATCCGCAGCGTATCCGCTATCCGCACAGCAATGCAAACTATATCCGAGTGGTGAAAATATTTGCGGATATCCGCGGGTTTATCCGCGGATATCCGCATCCTCGCAGGGCTTTAGCTATAGGCCCATTTGTGTGGCTCTCGTAGTCCACCACCGACCATCTGGTGCGACTAGAGAGCGCCAACAGTGGGCTTTCCTCCGGAAAGAGCACCTAGTCACGGTTTTTCTTTGACCACGTGAAATCCTATGACACCTGCAGGTTCTGTGGCGTAGTTGGTAGCATGCTGAGCTGCTAATCCCAGGATCGTGGGTTCAAACCCGGACGAACTCGTTGGATTTATTAAGAGCGTTAAAATCCGTCAGTATGCCTTTCTTCGGAGGGCAAGTAAAGCCGGCGATACCATGTCATAGATTTATGGCATGTAAAAGATCCTTCCACTAACTAAACTTGTATGAAGCTAAATTTCTAGGTTAGGTTTCGTTGGAACGCTGTATCAAAGTTCCAACGTTCACCACTAGGTGTAAGTGACATCTGGTAACGAGAAATGGTACTACTTGAAAGTGAAAGAAACTTGTACCTCAACCCATCCCATGTCATAGATGTATGGCATGTAAAAGATCCTTCCACTAACTAAACTTGTGTGAAGGTAAATTTCTAGGTAGGATTACGTTGAAACACATAATCAAAGTTCCAACGTTCACCAGTAGGTGTAAGTAACATATCGTAGCGAAAGTTGGAACTACTTGAAATTGAACGGTACTTGTACCTCACCACATGGGTGTCCGCTTGAAGCAGCTACAGCGTCTGGTGAGCCGAACATGTCCTCGGACACTCCCGGCACTAATAGCCATACGCTAAATAAATAAATAAATAAATAAATAAATAAATAAATAAATAAATAAATAAATAAATCCCACGACACCACATGGCGCTATGGGAGATCCTTTCCACCCTTCACGAGTGGGGACTCCGTGGTAATTTACCCATCTTTATTGCGAACTTCATGTCCGTCCAACACTTCCGTGTAAGAGTCGGTACGATATTATCGCAATATTACACTCAAGAAAATGGAGTTCCTCAGGGTTCTGTGCTGAGTGTCTGTCACCTTGTTCGCCGTTGACACTATCAGCATTCTTGCAGCCGACGGGCCCACGTTAGATCCATCGTTGTATGTACACGATTTTTCTCTACATTACAGCTCTGTAAGTATAGCAATTGTGGAACGGCAATTGCAGCTCGCTATTATTAACCGGGTCGACAAGTGGGAACACGACCGAAGGTTTCGTTTTTCATCAGCGAAAACCTCCATCGTCGATTTTTGTCGCCTCCGGAGGCTACATTTACAACCTGAACTACATCTCAGAGATGCTGAAATGCCGGTGGTTAACGCTTATCGCTTCCTGGGTCACCATTTTGACCATATACGGCAACTAAGAACGGCGTGTCTTAGGAAACTGAATATGCTGAAGTTTCTTAGTGGCACTACGTTTGGGGCTGACGTGCGGTGCTGTTGTGGTTATACAAGCCCTCATCCTGTTCCGGCTAGACAATGGTTCCGCGGCATACGGTTTGGCAGGGCCAGCAACCTTGATCAAAATGCTGGACAGTATCCACCATAGTGGCGTTAGGCTGGCTATTGCTGCCTTCCGGACCAGTCCGATATCCAGCCTACTCGCCGAATCGGGTGTTCCACCTCTAAATTATAGATGCCCTAAAATGAAGACGGTTGCCTCCGTTTACCGGAGGCATTTCCACAGCATAGTTCACCAATTTCTGGACGCTGGCATTATCTACACGGGTGGTTCGAAGGTGGACGAAAAGGTGGGTTGTGCTTACGTTACTGATGGTGCAAATAACAAAAGCTCTTTGCCTGTAGTGTCTTTACTGAGGAGCTCATTGCCATCTATGAGGCTCTGCAGTTTGTACTACAGGATGCACGAATCCACTTTCTTGTGTGTACCGAGTCTTTGAGTTCGTTGTAGTCAATTGCTACATGTTTCCCGTAATACCCCCGAGTCCAGCGAATCCATGACCTACTAGCCGGGTTGTGCCGCGCTGACACTCGAATCATCTTTCTGTGGCTTCCAAGCCACATGGGAATTGCGGGAAATGAGTTAGCGGATCAAGCTGCAAAAGATGCGGTATCACTACCACCTCGACCAATGGAGGTACCCGCTAGAGATATTCGCTCTCAGTTACGCCGACTAGTAATGACATTTTGGGAGAATAAAATTTTCCCAGTGATTATTGGCTCAAAGGCCTGTTCATTTTTGAATTTTGAATTTTTGTTTTTCTGAAATGTTTGTTTTTTACTTAATCATTACTTTTATTTAATTTCTAGTTTTATTACTTTTTGATCTAGGCTATTCATCTTTAAGTGTGCACCTATAAGTTCTTAAATTCATTCTAAATGTGTATGATTTAATCTTTCTTAAGAGAGGCTGATGACCTGCTAGTTCCGCCCCTTAAATCATTACCGTAGTCTAATAACTGATTTGGCACTATGTGGGTGGTGTGCTGAATGCTATTGAGTCCATCAAATGGAAAATGAATGTAATTGGCGGTATAAATTTGAAATGAAAATATATGGAATATATCAAAACACAGTAGGCTGTGTAGTTCTTTACGAAACTATTTATTTCTTAAATTAATGTAAACATACAAATGTCTTTTTCCAGGAAAATGTAGAAAGTGTTATCAACATGATGCCTGCTTTGAGTCGGACTGTGAGAAATTCATTAATCAGGGTCCTAAGCCATGCGATGCAGGAAGAGCGATCTGCTACACAATAGTTCTGGAAACAAAAGGTATGCTCCTATTTAGAATCTTTCTTGAAATCACTAATATATTCATCGTATATCTGAAATATATATTCCTTCTTGTATCAACACTTTGTGAAAGTCTACAATTACAGTATATTCTGTAACAAGCAGATAAGAGTGTTGTAACCCAGATGTGTTCGTGTATTTCGCGGCGAATAAGAGAACACGAGTAAACGCCATAGACAGGCAGGGCTAAATTTGAACAGCAGCTGGACGTGTATCTCTTGTTCCGTCCCGTAAAACAACAACATCTATCTATTTGCAGTTGGGTTACAATAACAAGATCTACCTGGCTACCCGGTGGTCGCTCTAGCCCGCCAATCACAGGCAGCTATTCACAGCAAATAGGTGCAGCTACCTGTCACAATCTTGTGGTATTATTGTGTTGTTAGTAGAACTGGTAAAAGGCGATGTTAGGTTAATCAATTTATCAAAATAATTTAAAATTAATCGAAAACAATTAAACAATTAATCGACATACCATTAATAATACATTAATCGGTTTTAACCCAGGAAACGATTAATTGATTTGTAGCAAGACCAACTACAATACTCAGACCTTAATGCAGGTATCGAAAGGGTGATATGGCGTTTGCTGAAACCCAACATATTGTTTGTTTACATTCGTTGCTGGGATACAATATTAGCTTTGATTAGCTTCGTTTGATGAAGGTTGGGATAAATTATTGCTCATCTGTAATGTTTAGTGTCTTCAGTATGTCTGTAAAGTCCAGTTCGTGTTAATGTACTGCAATCGGGTGTAAATATGTTATAATACGCTTATTATGGACTGGTTCGATTGTGTGATGATTGTTCAGTCGACCGATGGCATTGTGTCACTTACTGCAGATGTTGAAGTACCTAAGACTAAAGCATTAATAGCAGTGTCTCAAGAATATACACCGCAATGATTTGCTAGTTAGTGACAATATAATAATAGCTTAGTACAATTCAGAAGTGTCGAACTTAAGTACGTAAAGGGAAAATGCAATGAGCATCTACGGCTAGACCAAACCGTTGACGTTGAACGCTTAGCAACATTTAATTAAATATTTAATGCAGCCAATGGCCATACAACATGTGTCTCCGTTAATCATTACCAGTCTGGCAGATGATCTACACTGCCTTGTATACACGCCAAATAATACAGTGAACTTGTTTATTGGTTAAGGAAGATGTTTCCCCTGTGCCAAACAGTGAACTCATTGTGTTCCGCCATTATTCATACTTTTGTGAATCTTACAGCTTGCAAGTTATTTTTTATTATGATGTGTATAATAAAGTGTTGTGAGTAACTTGCCAATTATGTACCCATATTGCGAGATGGTGTGCCGCGATAATTCCTTAAGAGGGAGATGGTGCTTTTCTACCTGCATTACTTTACTAAAGCAACTATTTCCAGCATACAACTATTCCAAACGGTAACAGCGAATGTTTAATAGGTTAGATGGTAACCTATTATCGTGTCCTTTGTGTGTGGTAATCTCCATAATTATGTTCAGATATCCACACGACGACTTCTTTGCATATTTCAATCAACTAATTCGGTGTGATGTTTTACCCAAGACAATTTCACGAGAGGTCTTAATTGAATTGTATCTCTATAGCGTTGGTTCGATTATTTCAGGCAACTATTCTCATTCCGATTGTGTACACAAATACTCTGCATGTGCTGGGACAGCACTTCAGTAACCGGGTACCGGTACTTTCTTCGCTCCCACTTCAGAATCTGTTTGATTTTATGCTAATAATATTAATCTATGATTACTGAACTTAAATACAAATCGTGATAACTCGCCAAAAAGCTTCTTATTCTACCACAGAAGCAGTGAGAGTATTGTAGCTGCCCTTGGGTGAAGACGAAGAAACCTATAATTCGAGGCCAGCACTATATAGATAAATTAATTCAGGTAAGTCTAAATTACTGATGTATATTTCTTCGGAACCTAGTCTCGTCTTGTGATATTTTTCATGCTCATAGGTGAGTAAAAATAATAATTTACATGAACTGTGACAAGCCCGATGACATGATCTTAGCTATTGGTAGGGTAACCATCGCCGCCATGTTTTTTCTACATTAAGGTCTGAGTATTGTAGTTAGTCTTGTTTGTAGACACCAGTGTGCCCTTCCTTGTTCATGCTAACAATAACCAAATAAGAGACAGTGACAGTGAAAGGACAAACATCAATTAAATAGGGAAGGGTTTCGACAAAAAGAAACGAAAGGTTTTCCGCTAAGATTTTGAATTTTATCATTTTAAATGATCTTGTAGACTTCGTCGTTACTCGGGGGTCTGGCGTTACGTTACGGTGACGAGACGAAATGTACCCAGATTCACTGAGGTGTGTGACGTCATAGTACCGCTTGGTGCATGTGTTCCCCGACAATCTCTACTTCGTTAGTATAAGACAAAAATCCCCGATTCTTGGATATCACGGGTAATCTCGAGAACCACTGGATGGATTTTGATGCGGTGTTCATCATTCTGTAAAGGATATCTCGAGGAAAGATTCTGTAGAAAATAATTTATGTATGATCAAAGGAAGCCAAGCAGTAACGATTTCAGTGAAAAAGTCGAAAACAAACTTGGCGTCCGTGCGCTTCTTAAGCTTACGCTGGGCAAACCGTTAAAAATATCAATTTACTATGAGCGTAAGAATTGGTCAGCATGAAAAGTTCTACAAAAACGTCCGCGAGAGCATATCTCTATCTTCAATACATCGCCCACTATGAGTGATTGTATACTGGATGGAAGGGGCACGTCCCCGCGCGCTCTGGTGAGCGTGACGGTATCCCACGCGCTTGACCTTGCTTTGCCCTTGGTTTGCACTTGCCGTTCGCGAGTAATTTGAAACAAGATAAGCAAGATAAGTATTGTACAGATAATTTTCTAACATGTCAAGAGTCTTTGGCTTCGAGCGAAGCGAGAAGCCTCAGCCTTTCTAGCTTTTTTCAGCATTTGTAGCATTTACAATGATACAAAGTCTAGTCTTTCAGACTGACTGTCACTTTTTTGTTCAATGTTTCGATATAGGACAGGAACATTTTCGATTTACTTTGTTTTAGCATTGTTGTAAACTGTACCCTTTTAAAAATATCTCCCAGTATCGAGATGGACGGATCGCAGCTTCTTCATGGCCCCAGTTGATAAACCACTGAAAGATATGCCTAACAAATAGGGTAGTAGTATACACAGATTTACACCAATGGGATGAAAAAATATGAATTGGGCGCCTATCCATATTTCTATAGTACAGTCTTATTCTCCCCCTTGCGGGTCGTGGGTTAGAATACACCCACGGTATTCTCTGCCTGTCGTAGGAGGTGACTAATAAAGCCGACCCCCCAGGGGCTCACATCTAGTGGGACGTGGGTTAGCGACCACGGGACCCCAGATGAGTCCGGCATTGCTTCCACTTATGCCGGGCTCCTCTCCTTCTTCATTCCTGCCGATCTCCCTTGGTCAACTCTTGTTCTTTTCCGACCCCGACGGTATTAGGGTATCCGAGGCCTAGGGAGTCTTTCACTTTCCCGCCTTAGTTGGCTCTTGTCTCATCTTTCCTGAACCATCCTTCTTACAGGGGTCAGACCTCTTGTTTTCTTTTCTTTATATTTCCTTTTCTCCCTTTTTTTTTGCTCCTCGGGAATCTAAATTGCCTTTAGCGATTTTTTTTTGCATTTACACTCCATTTTGTAGGTATTTTCAATCTACGTTGCATTTTGTAAGTTTTTTTCGATCTAAGTTGCATTTTGCGAGTGTTTTCAACTTCAATTGCATTTTGTAAGGATTGATATTAATATAGGGCGTAGCTTAGATATGAATAAAGTTGATAAAACTTAATGACACAAATTTTACTTTCAACATGGTGTAAATCGATACAGGAAGTGGCATAGTATGCTTCGAGCATACAATAGGATAGAGAGGGCGCCAGCTATGCTTCTACCGGCCGACCGTGGGGCCAAAATAAGATCAGCTGATGTTGGGCAAAACAAAGATGTCTCCCATAAGAATAGCATTATGAAGGGACTTTAAATCCCGATTCAAGCGTATTCCTTGTGATTAACCGACTATTTCTGTTGAAGGTGGCGATAACTACAATTCCTTTTGAATATTACTGTTCTTTTTTGTATGAAAAGTGTGAAGTATAATCGTTATATGCGATATTTTGGTGTGTTGACATATCAGTGTTGGAATGCATAGGTGACGTGTGTAGGGCCTACATGGTTAGGAAATTATAAAATGGTGAATAAAATACGTTTACGTATAATTTTTATCCGTAATAATTGTCTGACTTGGTTATATTTGTAATATTTTTACATAATATCTAAAATAATAAACTCTACAAAGTATACTAGTACTGTTTTAGTAACATGTAGGCCCTATGCTTCTATTATGCTGGTTTTCCTTTATAAATCAAGAAAGTTTGCCGCTAATCATCCGATCGTATCCATTAACCTGATTATTACTATCATCAATTAAAATTCATATTTATGGTCCATAGCTTACGCAATTCATGGTCTGAAGGGAAGCTGAAATAAGCGAATACATTTCATTATGCTTACAAAGTGATATACAGCACTGCATCTTAAAAGAAAACCAATGATATCCCCACTCCAAATATTTATCACCTACAGCAATAAATCCTACAAATATCCTAATGTTATCCCCTTCCCCTCCATATTTAGTAAATTCATTTTTGGTGGCTAGGGACTTCCGGGTCATCAGCCCTTTGTACTTGAGTAGGCCTATGTGTTGTACTTGTCTGATAACTTAAATTTCTGTGATGACTGCAGTAGTGTGTATTACTGCATTGGTGGTTGTTGATTCATTTAAGGGGCTTGTGACATCTTGGTCATCAGCACCGTGTAGTTGGGTGTGGGTTAAACTTGTCTGATAACTTGTATTGATGTGATGATTGTAGTACGATAGTGTGTAACTTTATCAGGGACAGGGATGAGGTAGGTGCCTCGGGAATTGAACTAAGGTGCTATCCCGGAATTTTCCTGGAGGGAATGTGGAAAAAACTGGGGGATAAACCACACTCGGATTAGCCGCAGTCAGTGCCGGGATTCGACCTGCGATATCCGAGCGTCCTGCATGATTTAACGAGCACGGCTACGCCGCTGGGTGCCAGCTGTATTGGGGAAATATGTAATCAAGTCTGTGTATTTTAGGTCATTGGCTGCGATTAATAATTATATATATATATATTAATTCTTACCCGTGAAAAGATAGCCTGTTCCCTTTTTCAAACCTCTCACTGCAATTGTAAGCAGCGTAAGATATAACCATTTTCGCTATATAACTTCACATTCAGCCTCTTACATAAAGGAAACAGCGTATTTTACATATTTGTAATAATTATACTGCAAAAATGGGCTCGTATATCGATAAATATTAAGTATAATCTTTACGCTCACGCTGACAACTTGGGCGTAGGAGCCATTTTATACCAACATCAGCTGATCTTATTCTGGCCCCATGTTCCGCTATTCAAGGCCTCTCTATCCTATTGTATGCTCGAAGATAGTATGCACAAACAAAACACATACAGTAAATACAAAAAGGGAACATATGACCAACCTAATAGAGATAAATGTCTTTAAATTATAGAAATTGTCATTCTAACACACTCACCTAATTTAAACACATTTCGCACACAAATCAGCCACAAATTTCTTGTGCTTAACGATGGGCAAGGCTTTCGTCATAATATCAGCCACTAATTAATTAGTGCCAACATGATCTAATTCTACAAATCCTTCCTGACCTGTTCCTTAATGAATAATCTTCTTATATTAACGTGCTTTGTACGCTTATGAGATTGTTCATCTTTAGCAATACACAAAGCACCATTATTGTCATTGAAAATCTTCACACAAATTTTTCCTAAACCTAGAATCTCGAAAATATTTCTGATGTACAAGACTCTTTGATGCCTTCAGTAAGCCCCAGGTATTCTGACTCAGTACTTGACAGTGTCACAGTTTTTAATTGCTTAGACTGCCATGCAAACACAGAACCTCCTAACTTCATTACATATCCAGTTGTAGAGATATCCCCGGACAATATTGTTGCAGTGATGCTACAAAATGAAGAAAATTGGAAACTGGTAGCAAGTTTTGTTGAAGATATCCTCCGAACAAAGAAGACGGATCTGGATCGCCACAGAAGATAATTCATTGTGGAAGAGTGCCCTAGGGGCAAATATAAAATTACTATAGCCTGAAGTAATGTGATAAACGGTTCCAGGCTAGTATTCAGAAGTAACGGGGAAGTTTAAGTCGGTAGTCTGCTACTCAGGAGCCCGACACTGTGTGCATAAATGCATTTCTTCCCCTAAAAAAAATATTGTTGCTAGACAAATTCGAAATACCATTGTTACACTCAGTTAATTTTACATCAAAAGATACTCATCTTTTACCAGTTTCCCTGCTTCCACTCGAAGGATATTACTGTTGCACTATTCTTACCATTTGAATTTACAGTTTTGCAGATTTCATCACTAGGATACTCTTTTCCTAACCTATTTAAGTGTAGGCCATGCCGAGTGTGGAATTTCCTGTCTAATTTACTTATATCCATAATTTGTACATTTGGAAAATTCTTACAAATTATAGTAATTTTTCCATTTGTAGCCTCTATTTCTACATTTGCACATAATTTGGGAATCAGGTCATAACTATACCGAATGTTTACAACAATTACATTAGTGTTATGCATGGATGGCAATGTACCCTTTAAATCTTTGAATACCTTTTTACTCTCGTTCCTGTAGACGTCGTTTTCTCCAGCGATGATAACTGCAAAATCCTTTGAAGTTAGGGACACACAATCTCCTATCATCCCGTCCGTGGCCGCTGCAATTGGAGCTCCTGGATTCACTCTCGAAGTGACCTTCATTTTTCCGCTCCTCTCCAGAACGTTTGCTGCCATATCTTGCCCGTGACTATCCGCAAATATCCGCATATTCCTGGATTTTCTCTTTATTATTCTCTTCTTTTCTTCTTGAAGAAAGTCATCATTTCCTTCGACGAGCGCTCCAATTGAATTTGAGACGGGAATTTCAGTTACTCCATTTTTAGGCCTAGGCATATTCGATCTTTCACTACCAGCAACCACTGTCGACCAAGTTTCCTTGTTTTCTTCTCTGTTTCCTTTTAACTTATTGAACTCTTCCATTAACTTAGCAATATCTTCCTTTAGCAGCTTTATAATTTCATCTCTCGAGGACAGTTCGTTTCTCAGGTTATGACATTCGCATGACGGTACCGGTACATTACGACAATCTGTTTTACTTTCACCTCATTCAATTTTACCTGAGATATTGTGATGATTTTATTTGCCTTTTTACTTTTATTTTGCACGACGAGCATAAATCCGTAACGGTTACACTAGAGGTACCTGGCGAAACACTAACACTGTTTACTGACGCCATACTAGAGATCTAAGTAAGCCTAGATGTTTACCTCAAATTACACTAAATTTATTTTAATTATTACAACCTAAATGAATTAATCTAGTACCTTCTGATAAAGAAAAATGTGAAATACGTATATCTTCAAAACGGGTGAAATCTCGTAAAAGTACTAGCCTACTTGGTTCAAATAGTGATTGAAGAAGTCACCGAATCTTTAGATACACGTTCCCACAACTTAGTATAAGTTTATTAAATTATCGATAAGAATTTCTAAATACTATCAATATTCCGCATTTCTCTTGACCTAAGGAAAGTTATAATATTTTACCACTTTAATCAAATATTTCCACTAGCTGCTATTACACTGCACTTTCACTGTGACGCCATCTTGCCGTAGGGCCAGCAATCTAAATTTTCCAGTGAACATTGACTCAACTACTTGGCCGTTTTTGAATGATGATTTTTCTGTTTTTCCGTAATATTTGTTTATTTTTATAATTATTAGTTTTATTTATTTATTTTTATTAATTTTCGATCCATTCAAATTTAGGTATCCACGGCTAAATTTTAAATCCCATTCCAAATTTGTATGAGTGTTAAGAGCGGCAGATGACCTCATAGTTCCGCCCCTTAAAGCAACAATAACTAACTATCTACACCGAGGTCCTAAGGGGAATACGGATGCCTCCGTTTATCGGAGGCAGTTCCACGGCCTAGTTCATCAATTTCTGGACGCTGGTATTCTATACACGGACGGTTCGAAGGTGGACGTGAAGGTGGGTTGGGCTTACGTTATTGATTTGCCTGAGGCCTGTTGTGCGTTTACTGAGGAGCTCATTGCCATCTATGAGGCTCTGCAGTATGTACTGCAGGATTGACGAATCCACTTCCTGGTGTGTACCAACTCTTTGAGTCAATTGCCACATTTTCCCTCCAAGACCACCTAGTGCAGCGAATCCACGACTTACTAGCCGGGTTGTGACGGGCTGACACTCGAATCTCCTTCCTGTTAGCGGATCAAGCTGCTAAAGAGTCGGTATAACTACCACCTCGAACAATGGAGGAACCTGCTAGAGATATTCGCTCTCAGTTACGTCGACAAGAACTGGCATTTTGGGACAATCAGTGGCTGGTTGACCCGATGTCCAGTAAACTGAGAACGATCCAGGGAACTACTCTCCTGTGGCGGAGCTCGTTCCGGTCACGGAGGGATTCCGTTATTTTGTGTAGGTTGAGGATAGTTCATACAAGATCTACCCACTCGTACATAATGAGATGGGAAGACGTGCAGATTTCGGTAATGAAAGTCACGGATGATCAAAGAAGTTACGTGATGCTTAGAAGGCAAAATGACAGGATGCTTTTTTCTTCAGAAAGTGAAGAGTGCGAAAGTCTACCACCTACTCTTAGTAACCCATTTTCATCAAGGAAAGGGGCTAGAGCGCGAAGACGACTAGATTTCGATAAATCTTGGTTAGCTGAGAGCAAAGACAATTCAATAGAAAAAGCTTCTTGCTGTGTTAGCAGTAAAACTTTAATAGTAACGAGATTTAATTCGTGATTAGTTGGATGCGGTTTAGGTAAAACGGGTTGGTCAACAACAAGATATTTCCATCGGAGAAGATAGGCAAAAATTCGAATCAGTTTGTGAAAGGAATAGTAGCGAGACAACAAGGGATATGAAACGTTGGAAATAAGACACGAAGCTGTAGGTTTAGATACTATAGCGTCAGGAAAGTTGGAGTTTGTAACAGGAGGTTTAGAAGGCCAGCAAGAAGAGTCTTCGATTAACCACGAGGGCCCATACCAGTACAACTGAGATGCTACCAAATGAGAGGGTAAACAAACACGGGAGATGATATCAGCAGGGTTATCAGCACTAGGCATATGTCTCCATTGACATCCAGAAGAAAGGGTTTGATTTTTAGATACTCTATTTGCAACAAAGGTTTGCCAGTGGGTGTGGGGTTTTTGGCGATCCAAGAAAGAGTGATCATGGAATCGCTCCACAGATAGGTTTGCGAAAATTCGACTTTTAAGACTTTCTGCAGTTTTTTGGAAAGTTCTGCGGCCATGAGTGCAGCACACAGTTCGAGCCTAGACAAAGTAATAGTTTTAAGAGGAACAATTTTAGATTTTGCACAAATAAGATTTGAAAGTGAAGATTGATTTAGCGAATTGCGATAAACCAAATATGCACAACAACCGTAAGCTTTTTCGGAGCTGTCGGCAAAAACGTGAAGAAAGAAAGACGTGTTAGGAGGTGCGTTAATTAGATTTCTAGGATTTTCAATAAGAGAAAGATCAAGCAAACTACTTTGAAAGGAAAGCCATCTATTAAGAAAAGAAGGGGGAGCAGCTTCGTCCCATTCACATTAAAGAGACCATAGCTCTTGCATGAAAAGCTTTGCGATAACAATAACCGGGTCAAGGAATTGAAGCGGATCGAAAATTGTTAGTGTTAGTGTTAGGGAGCTCTTCGGAAAGTGAGACTTTATAGATGAGAGTATCAGTGCGAGTGCACCAATGTACTCCAAGTGTTTTTATGGATTCGGAATCTCCGCAGATTTCGACGGAAGAGGGGTCTACATCGTCTATGGGAAATTGGGCAAGAAACTCAGGGGAGTTGGAATTCCACTTATGAAGTGGGAATCCTCCATTCTTCAATAATGCCTGAAGTTCTAGCGATACAAAGGAGACTTCCTCAAGAGTGGGAAAGGACTGGAGGTAATCGTCAACATAAAAGGATGTAGTTAGGGCTTCAGAAACTTTGGCATCAAATAAGTGACCATATGTAGGGATCGGATAGCAAGGAAAGCCGAAGGTTTCAGACCATAAGTGACTGTTTTTAAGCGAAATATTTTAATAAGTTTACTAGTTTCGTCACGCCATAAGATTCTTTGTAGATCTTGCTTCTCAGATTGAATCAACACTTCACGGTACATCTGTTTGATATCCGCGATGACTGCTATGGGGAACAAGCGGAAATTTAAGAGGATGGTAGATAAATCGGACTGAATAGCGGGACCAGAATAAAGAGTATCGTTGAGACTGTTGCCATTGGTATCAGGTGATGACCCATTAAACACGATGCGGATTTTATCATTTACAAGAGGGTTCTTCCACACAGGGTGATGATTTAAGAATACAGTTTCTTTTGGAGGGTGTAATTCGTCATCAGATTTGCTGACAACTTCCATATGATCCAAGCTTTCATATTCGTCCATAAATTCTGTGTACTGTTGTTTGACGAGAGGTTCTTTCTTAAATTAGCTCTCGATAGCGAAGAGAGCTTTTCGAGCTTTAGGTTGAGAATCAGTAAGTTTGGGGGGATTGAATAATCTGGGCATCTGAACAATGAATCAACCTTCGGGTGAACGAGTAGTGGTGGACATGAAGAGTTGCTCACAGAATTCGTTTTCTGAAGAGGTCAAGTAAGGAGAATCAATGTTTCAAGTTTCTAGAACTGTTCTAAATCGGTATTAGCGAAATAACATTGCGATACGGGTTGGGGGGAATAATGAGGAAGTTGACCAGTAACAATCCAACCAAAATTAGTGTCTCTGGCGACCATGTTTGAAGATAGTTTACGAATTTGTTTACGAAGGCAATTCCAAAAAACATTGGAGTAGGGGGAAAACAGGGGTTTTAACGAGTGCCATGGCCGCCGCGTGAGTCCAAGCCAATATCTGGTGAACCCATGGTCGGATGTTGACAAATGAGGTGTCGTTGGACTCGAGCTGACGCCCCCTTTGCTATGGACCACTCGTTATATTTTCCAAAAAAAAAATCGAAAATTTTCGTTTTACAAAATAGGCGATAGTTTAAAAACCAAACATGATAGAACGCTGTGCCATGGTTGGAACGAATGGCGTGAATGTCCTTTATTTTTATAATAAACCTTTTTTATTTTTATGTTTTTTTTTTTTTTTTTTTTTTTAACAGTCCAATTTTGAAATTCCCTTATTTTGCAAACTAGGACTTTTACAAATAAGTTTGTTTGACATAAATGAAAGGTCCCTACCCCCTCTACCCTCAAAATAAATATCAAGTCTTTACGATAAAAATGTAGTAGTGGGATGCCGAGAGAGCTGGGCCGCCCCTACTTTCATATAAACTTTGGCGATATCTCCCGAACGCATGATCGGATTTTAACGAACGAGGTGTAGTTGGCGTTGGAATGACGTCCTCTTTGCTAAAAATATGTGTTGGTATTTTTAATTTTTTTTTAACTTTTTATCTTTGGATTGGCGCTATTTTGGAAACGGTGAATTTTGGGAAAACGTTTGTTTGACATAAATGTAAGGCCGCTATGCCCTCTAGGCAGACACCTAGTTTCAAGGGTGTAGGAGGGGTAAATGAAAGCCTACTTTCTGACAAACATTGGCGATAATTGGCGAACGCCTGATCGGATTTTAACAAATGAGGTGTCGTTGGACTCGAGCTGACAGGGGCTTTGCTTTGGACCACGTATTATATTTTAAAAAATTAAAATTTTTGTTCTTAAAAGTAGACTATAGTTTGAAAACCCGACTTGATAGAACGTTGTCCAATAGTTCAAACGAATGGTCTCTATGACCTTTATTTTTTTATATATTTTTTTTTATTTTTTGAGATATTTTGAAAACAATTAAAATTTGATTTTTTTATATTTTGGAAACCAGGAAGTTTACAAAAGAGTTTGCTTGAAATAAATGAACGGTCCCTACCCCCTCTACCACGAAAATAAATGGTAAGTTTCCAGGACAAAAACTATGCATTTTGAAACTTTGTTTTACCTGTTTTTAAATTATTATTATTATTATTATTATTTTAATAAAGAGTGTTTGTAGACACAGAGCCGGTAGCGCTGGGTGTGTGTTACAACGAGGCTATGACTGGCCATGATGGATACAGGAAATGGCTATTTCGACGGGGCGATGTATGACAAAGCGAGGGGTCGCTTTTCAATATTTTCCTATGACAGATGAATGAAGGCGAATATTTTGAAAATCCCTTATGGCAATCTCGGTGACCGTGCCCGAAAGAAATGAATTGCTATTTTGGCAAGACGGCTGGGGCTGCTTATTACGGTTGGTTTTGTGACATTTCCCTGACGGATGGAGGCGAATATTTGAAGATTTGTTAAGTGTGCTAGGATTTCTTTTTACCCTGAAGGGGATCTATAACATGCTAGTAAACGGTAATAAGCGAGACTGCTGTCTGGCACAGTAAATGGTTTTAGAATATGGAAATCTATAACATTTGCTCGACCAAGTCATGTGCATGTACGCAAAGAGCCAAAACGGTAAGGTCATTGGCCTGAAATGTTATAAACTAAATATTGAACTGGGTAAAGTCATGTGTTTTAGGGTGAAAGTATGTGGTTAACATGATCATGTATTGAGGATGGCCGCTTGCTAGTAAATATTATTACAGTAAAATGTTTAATAATAATAAGACATACACGTTTTGAATGCTACATAACTGTGTTGCTTGCTCGCACTCAATACACAACCAGGCCAGGCCTTGTCAGAGCAACTGCTGATAACACAAGAATGTCTACATGGGCAGGAAGTAAAGGGTCAGGTTACTTGGCTGGTAGAGGCTAGCATGTCTGTCATTTAAACAGATCTGGTGTTTAAACAGAGAGACCGCCATTTTGGTTCCTAGACAGCCGTACTACCGTTGTATAAGAGGCAGCCATTTTGGTTCCTAGTTAAAAACATGAAACTAGTGTAAGGTAGGTGAATGTTATAGCGTTTGAGGAATGTGGGGAGGCGTGGGAACACGTGCGAGACAGAACACATTTCAAGGTCAAAACGCTGAGAAAATGCAACTCTCTCTGTTGCTAAGCAGACTGATAAGGTTTGTGTTAGTAATCCACTGACAGGACCAGCAAATAGACGTATACAGTAGAGCTCTGAACTGAACTTTGGAAGAAAATATCCTTTTATTTTTTGGTAAGTACCTAAGAATGATTAGTTTAATAATATAATGCTAATGAACCTTAAATTTGTAGTTATTGATAAGGTAATTAATGATTTTTTAAATTTATTTGTTTGCAGATAACCGGTATACCTTACATGTCTGAGATACAAGAAACCATTGCACTTTTGAGCCCACTAGAAGGAAACAGCAACAAGCCAGTACAAGCAAAGGTGAGATTTTTTAAAACTAATTTGTTTCATTGTTTGTTTGAATTTTTTTATTTTATTTTATAAAATGCATGTTTTAACCTGAATTTAAGTATTTATAGCGGTTTATTTGATTTATTTTTAGAAACTTGGAAAGAAAAGCCTTATCGCCGTAGCAGTTGCTGAAAACCCGAGACGCACTAACGCGAAACCATTGCCAAAGAGTGAACTATTTAAAACTCAGGTAAGCCTAACATAAAATGCTATTGCATTTTGCCACTAATGAAAACCTCTAGACAAAAAAAATCGTTACTTGTACATGACTGGGACGATGATTGCTTTCTTGATTAATGGCTATGTTGTTGTTGACTGGGAAAAGTACAAGGCCATGTTGGATTTTCTAAAAACAAAAGTTTAAATTTAATTTATGGGTGGCTCCCTGTGGACTCAACGAATATCCACAGGTTTGAACATGATAATCTGAACAAAATGACATGACATTCATTTCTGTTTATATATTGGTTCAAGGGGATGTAAATGACTGAAGCTTTATAAAAGAAAATAAGTACATGGGTTACTGATAGTGCCAACATACAGTTAACTTGTTAATTGTGCTTTTTATTTAATGTCAATTAACGTTAAAGTTTTATTTACAAGTATTGATTGATTGATTGATTGAGTGGTGGGTTATTTTGTTTGTTTTTAGGTGTGGTAATGCGCCATTAACGTAGTGAACAGACAGTGAACAAGCATACATTGTGCTTTAAAATACTCTGTGCTCTTGTGCAACGTTAATAACTTACAATAAGAAAAAGTTTTATTATAACATATGGCGTTAGTACCAAATATAACAAGTGAGCAAGTTGGTTTACCACGTGGGTTAAATTTAAAATCAGAACATGATCGTTGGTTAACATTTGAATCCTGGCCTGTAGGCTTTTTGTCAACACATGAACTTGCAAAGGCCGGTTTTTTTACTTGAACCGAGAAGATGTGGTGCGCTGTGTGTTTTGTCGTATTGAACTTTCACACTCGGAAGAAGGGGATGATCCCTTTCGAGACCATTTGCGATGGCCTCCTTGTTGTCCTTACATGCTTGGAAAACAAGTGGGTAACATACCCGTGTATCCATTTTACCGAACCACAAGGTCATTGGTCGCTACTTACGTTGCTGAATCACAAATAAATAAAAATAATCATGTATTACCAGCCAACAACGGTAGTGTCGATATATGTGGTCCATATGCCATAGACAGTGTTAAATAGGGATGTATAGAACTAGCACCGATAGAGCGCACTGCTGTTGTACTGGGTAAGCGCAACGCGCTCTTCATTTTTCTGTTGTGTTCTCATGCCGCTAATATGTACGAATTTAAGTAGTTTAAATTGTTATTTTCGTGACTATGCCGAGCTATTGCAGTGTTCCTCTTTGCAAAAATCAGGAAAGCCCGTTTTCGTTTCACCAATTTCCACAAAATAAAGAAATGAGGAAAAAATGGTCATATGCTATTAGAAGGAAAAATTTCGTTGAGAAAAATCGGACCGAATATATTAAAGTGTGTTTCCATCATTTATAACCCGATGACTTCACGAAAACTGTGTTGGATAAGTGTGACTTACAAAGGGAAATAATTCCTATTTTGTACCTATAAACTGATTGGACATTTCGATAACAACCACTGAATTTATGCGTTTGCATTTGATGGTGAGAGAGCAAGATTAAAACCGGGCACTGTTCCATCGCTTTTTCCGTTTACCAGGAACACAACAAAAATAATTATTTAGGAAGAGGCCATACACAAGAAAATTGCCGGATTATCACGATAAGACTACAATATCAGAATCTGCAGAAATCATCTCCATTGAAGTACGGGAAGAAATCGTCAATATACACGAAGAAATGAAAGTAACATTCTGACTCCCATTTTCAAACACATCAATACTCGGTCAAATACTTCAAGAATAAATGTCGCAACATTAACAGTCACAAACGTATTATGGTTGATTTCTTGAAATCAGAATTAATCGTCAACTTCCATCTGCCTGACGGAGAATGTGGTAGCGACTGACTTCTACATTCTTGAGACATAGTCAGATGAATGGAAATAGTTCGTGGCCCTAAAGCAGTTCTCAAACTTTAAAAAAATTGTACCCCCAAGTCCTTTCCCAGGGGTAAGGGAACGGTTCTTATTGAGAAATTGACAAAATTACATAAAAACCAAACGTTGCGATGCATTTTCGAGGTAAAAATTACCGGTATCAACTTTCTTTGATTATGTTTACCTTTAAACACGACAGTTTCATGTAAGCTATCAACCTAAAAAAAATGCATGAATCGAAGTCTGTAAGCAGGAGGAGCAAGTGAATATTTAAATCTATATTTATGATTTAAGTCTTATGGAGATATATTTATCAATATAGGCCTACAATACTCTAGTAATTGTAATCTTTAGGTGAAAGCATGCTGACTCAAAGGCCTATTCATTATTTAAATAATAAAGCGTGTTAGAATTTTGTTATTACCGCTGTAGGCTATTAATTCTTCCTTCCACCCGCTTGTTTTAGTGCCTCTAGTCCGTAGCTCATTTTGCAGCTGTTTAACGTTTAAACGCTGAAAATCGTCCATAATATATTAGGAGATATACTTATAGAATTAATTAATATAGTCTTGAAGTAAATTTAGAGAAGATATAATTTACTTTAGCTTAGAAAGCGCGGTCACAGTTTATACATTCCTCGCAGCTGACTGGGAGAAACATAAGACGATCGCCTTGCGCTTACCCAATACTACACGAGCGCTATCTGGCGCGAACTTTCTCCCGCTACATCCCTATTGGCGTGTTCTTTTGAAAAATTGGGAGTTTGCAAGACTAAAACACTAGCACACTCAGAGTACAGCTCTGTTGAAAAACGTTTAGAATCTTATAAAAATGTTTGGACATTAATATTAAAACACCTTACCAAACAGCTAAGTGAAGCTGGATTTTTTATACTGGTGAAGGGGATAAAACAATATGTTTTTATTGTGGATTTGCTTTAAAGGATTGGCAAATGACTGATGACCCTTTTGTGCAACACGCTATTTGGTTACCTAACTGTAGATACATGGTTTTGCTTAAAAGTCAGGAATTTGTGAACACTATTCGTAAAGAAAACGTGATTGCAGCACAAGAGATAAAAGTGTCTTTAGAGTTAGAACACGCCGAGCAAATACATGAGGAAAAAATAGGACTTGTCTGACCAACAAATACAAAAGTGTGACCAACAATTATGTAAAATTTGTTATCAAGATGATCTAGGTGTTGTATTTTTGCCTTGTGGACACATTATAGCATGTGTCAAGTGTGCATTAGAACTTAACACTTGTGCTATAAGCAGAAAATTAGTATCTGCTACAGTTAGGGCATTTATTGCATAAATAGTATAATTTATTAGCAATGCATAGTGCAAAATAGCTTTATGCACAATATTATTACAAGCTGTTGTAGAGTGTAATAGATATTGTTTGGTTTTGTTTATAGACTACTACAATGAATGTTTTGAATGCTGTTGGACAGGCATGTGGCTTAGAGACAAAGAAGCTCAGCGAATTGCCAACGCATATTCCATTTCGGATTATCAAGATTCGGAAATTGAAAACAGCATATGGTGATCGTGTACTTTGTGTATGCGGAAATTTTGAGACATTTCTGCCTAGACAGTTTAATGATATGACGGAGAGTGTTTTTGATGAAGTGAATAATACTGTGCAATCTGTACACTTAATTTATGAAGCTATTAAAACAATAGGTGCAGGGTCCGTTTTAATTAAATAAAAAACAAATGTGAAATGATAATGGAAAAATATAAGTGATGACAATAGACTGAAAGAAAAAAAATGTGTATAGAATAATGTTTTAGTTTTCAGTATTGTCTTTAAAAATATTATGAGGAAACAAAAAAAATGTACTGTATATAAAGTTTGTAAATAAATGCAAATGATGTTACAATGCTGTTTTATTTTCTACAAAGTTACAATAATTAACATTGCAAAGTATACATGATTATGACAATAAATGCATACTTAATACATATCTTTGCCTTTACGATAGTGTGTTATAGTTTTAAAAGCAAAGCTTGCTGTAGATCTTTTTCCACGTCGAACAATAGGTATAAAAACGTCATTATCACTATTATAATCGTAAGCAGTATAATTATTATCCTCAACCTTATCCTCAACATCACTAAAACAAAGTTAGATATTCCTGTTCCTCTTCCTGTTCCTCTACAGTGTCCTCGTGTAGAGTCTGCGTGGCTTTTGATAATGTTAAGGGTTTTTTGAACATTGAATTATTTTCAGTAGTAGTATTGTTTTGTAGCACTTGCTTTTTAGCATTTTTATGATTTTCTGTTGACAGCAACAATGTTTCATGTAGTACACTACATTGATGATCACTGACACTTAAAACCTCACTATTTTTACTTTTTAGCTCACTGCGACATTGTTTTGAACGTTGTTTGAACAACGCCATATAACAGTTCATTTTTATTGGTTCGTTTCACAATATATGAATATCCTTTATAGAATGCATGAGGCTTACCAAACCTAGTCGCTGATACTTCCATACCAACTGTCAAGCATAGACTAAGCTCTAGTAAAGACAACTTGGTAATAAGAACAATAGTTTAATGTACGAGCATATATGGATGCAAATGTGGGAGCAAAAAAGTGTGAGCAAAAAGTGGGAGCAAATGTGGAAGCAAAAGTGGGAGCAAAAAGTGAGAGAAAAAAGTGGGAGCAAAAAGTGTAAGCAAAAGTGGGAGCAAATATGACAGCAAAAAAGTGGGAGCAAATATGGGAGCAAAAAGTGGGAACAAAAGTGGGAGCAAAAAGTGGGAGCAAAACTGTGGGAGCAAAACTGTGGGAGCAAAAAGTGTAAACAAAAGTGGGAGCAAACAAGTGTGAGCAAATATGAGAGCAGAAAGTGGGAGCAAATGTGAAAACAAAGGGGGAGCAAAAAGTGAGAGCAAAAAGAGCGAGCACAAGTGGGTGCACAAAGTGGGAGCAAAATGTGTGAGTAAAAAGTGGGGGCAAATGTGGTGTTTTACTAAAACAATCTCACCTAACCCAACCTAACCTAACTTTTCCTAACCTAACTTGACCTAACTTCACCTAACCTAACTTCACCTAACCTAACCTAACCCAACTTCACCTAACCTAACTTGACCTAACTTCACCTAACCTAACTTCACCAAACCTAACCTTCCAACTCTCAGATCAAGAATTAAATTCTGGGCATAGGCGAGTTGGAACCCAAAACATCTGGGATAACATCCAAATATACTAGCCACTACACCGCGAGATGGGCAAATTATCATGCCACACAACACAAAAATAAAAGTTTTCTGTAGTGTAACTCATTGGCTGACAACCATAGTTGAGAATTCAAACCAAAGACCTCAGGACTTTTGTTTTGAACATTATCAGAAATATTATTCCATTTACATTTTGCTGCAGAGTATAGTTATAAGAGTTGGCATTAATATGGGAGTAAAAGTGAGAGAAAAAAAAGTGTGAGCAAAAGTGAGAGCAAATGTGAAAACAAAACGTGGGAGCAAATATGAGAAGCAAAATGCAGCGGCAACCACGGCTGGTTGTTGAGACATTCAAATCAACTATTGCACATGAATTAAATTTTAGTAAAGAGACTTGGGTAATAATAATAATAATAATAATAATAATAATAATAATAATAATAATAACAGTTAAAAAATATTCAAGTGGATTAATTTTTTTTAAGGTGGAATTTCCAAAGTACCGTCAACAATAATAATTACATGAACAGTGGGAATTCAAACCCAAGACCTCAGGACTTTTGTTTCCAACATTATCAGAAATACTATTCCATTTACATTTTGCTGCTGCTCATGTTATAAGAGTTGGCATTAATATGAGAGCAAAGGTGGGAGCAAAAGTGAAAGCAAAAAGTGGGAGCAAGCATGGCTGGTTGTTGAGACTTTCATATCAACTAATACACATAAATTACATTTTAGTAAAGTGACTTGGCTAATAATAATAATAATAATAATAATAATAATAATAATAATAATAATAATAATAATAATAATAATAACAGTTTAAAAAATTCAAGGGGATTGATATTTTTCAAGGTGTAATTTCCATAGTTCTGTCAAGAATAATAATTACATGAACAGATTCCAAGAACTCTAGGGTGCTTTTAAGGTTAATGATTGGCTAGGATTGAGATAGAGTTAGCTAACCTAAGTCTCAAAGCAAGTCTAAACTTGTAGAACATGTCATGTGACAAGGTTAGGTTAAGTGAGCTGAGGTTAACTTAGGTTAGCTAGCTCTATCTCACTCCTAGCCAATCATTAACCTTAAAAGCACTCTAGAGTTCTTGGAATCTGTTCATGTAATTATTATTCTTGACAGTACTTTGGAAATTACACCTTGAAAAATATCAATCCCCTTGAATTTGTTTACACTGTTATTATTATTATTATTATTATTATTATTATTATTATTATTATTATTATTATTATTATTATTATTATTAGCCAAGTCACTTTACTAAAATATAATTTATGTGTATTAGTTGATATGAAACTCTCAACAACAAGCCATGCTTGCTCCCACTTTTTGCTTTCACTTTTGCTCCCACTTTTGCTCTCATATTAATGCCAACTCTTATATCTATGAGCAGCAGCAAAATGTAAATGGAATAATATTTATGATAATGTTGGAAACAAAAGTCCTGAGGTCTTGGGTTTGAATTCCCACTGTTCATGTAATTATTATTGTTGACGGTGCTTTGGAAATTCCACCTTCAAAAAAATGAATCCACTTGAATATGTTTAACTGTTATTCTTCTTTCTTTCTTTCTTTCTTTCTTTCTTTCTTTCTTTCTTCGTTTTGCCCACTTAGGGAGCGCGCTTGAACTTGTTGACTCGGGTTGATGGAGCTTTCCTCTTCTTCTCCTCCCAAAATCTCCTCATGAACTCACTATGCTCCTTCTTACGTTCCTCCGTCCATTTTTTTTCCAGTGGTCTTTTTAGCTTTTACGGCGAAAGAGTGATTTGTAACTCGGGTTCCAAAAGTCTTGCGATTCATGATGCTATCTTCTGTAATGTTTATTTCCTTTAAGTCCTGTTTGATTTCTTCTAACCAACTGATTTTGACCTTCTTTGAATTAATTATATCAAGCAGTTTTTTTGCATATCTGGTGTTGTCCATTCGGCAGATGTGACCATAACATTTCAATCGTCTCTTACGCACGGTATCAGTGAACTTATTGATTACTGTGTACAAGTCTGTGGTTTTCCTTTTAATCCATATACCATTAACATAAACGGGGCCATATATTTTCCTGAGAATTTTACGTTCCTGGATTTCGATTTCACCAATTTGAGAGTGGCCTCCTAGAGATATAGTTTCGGAGGCGTACAATGCTTCCGGAAGAACAACTGCCTGGTAGTGCCGTAGTTTTGCATTTCGTGACATCACTCTTTTATTATAGTGATTCCATGTTATTCGGTATGCTTTCTGAAGTTTGGTAGCTCTTTCTAAATTAGCTTTCCTGTCCAATCCAGACGGTACAATAATTTCTCCTAAATATTTGAAGGAAGGTACGTGTCTAATTATTCCATAGTTGGTCTGTAGTGGAGATCTCGGGATATTCTGGTCTCCATTTACTATGAAATGCGTCTTCTCATACGATATTTGGAGTCCTGTCTTTGATGCTAACTCATGTAACTTCTCTATGGCATACTTGGTTTCTTCACTAGTCTTGGTAA
The DNA here is from genome assembly GCA_946902985.2 of Meconema thalassinum. Lineage (NCBI taxonomy): Eukaryota > Metazoa > Arthropoda > Insecta > Orthoptera > Tettigoniidae > Meconema > Meconema thalassinum. Next base: position 56,409,888 of record OX336401.1, on the reverse strand, counting down.
AGATAGCTAGATCATCAGCAAAAGCTAGGCATTTTACTTTTATTTTCTGTTCCAGAGTACCAATGCTTATGCCTTTGATGTTGTTTTCCCACTCCCTGATGACTTTGTCCAACACTAAGTTAAAAAGCAGTGGGGAGAGGCCATCACCTTGTCGAACTCCGGTATGTACTTCGAAAGGCTCTGATAGTTCACCTAGGAACTTCACTTGAGATGTTGTGTCAGTGAGAGTCTGGCGGATTAAGTCCCTGGTTTTCCTGTCAACTCTGAGCTCTTCTAGGGTGTTCAGAACAGTTTGTCTGTCAATAGAATCATACGCCTTCTTAAAATCCACGAAGGTGACAAATGTGTTGGTACTGCGGCGTATCCTTAATATCGTCTTTAGGCTCCAAATCTGCTCCGAACACGATCTACCTTTCCTAAAGCCTGCCTGGTATTCACCAATCAAATGATCAGTTTGTTGTTCTACTCTGTTTAAGAGTGCTTTAGATAATACCTTGTATATAATTGGTAAAAGTGATATACCTCTGTAGTTGTTGGGGTCCGCTCGGTCGCCCTTTTTATGCAACGGATGGATAATGGCATTCTTCCAGTCCTTCGGAATTATTTCGCTCTCCCATATTTCTGTTAGGAGTGTATGAATTCTCCTTATGAGGTCATCTCCTCCTATTTTCAACATCTCAGCAGTTATTCCATCGTTCCCAGGGGATTTGTTATTTTTGAGCGATTGGATTATCTCTTTTATTTCTTGAGTTGTTGGGGGAAGTGAGTCTGGGTTTGGTACAGGTTTTTCAAACTGCAGTCTTTCCACTGGAGGATCACAGTTCAGTAGAATTTGGAAATAATCAGCCAGTATCTTGCAGTTCTCCTTACTGTTTGTTTCTAGTCGTCCATTACGTCGACGGAAACTTAGAGTTGGTGGTTTGTACCCTGACAAGTCCTCACGGAATGTCTTGTAAAAATTTCGAGTGTTGTTTTTCTGGAAATCCTGTTCTAACCCTTCGAGTCTGATTTTGTTGTAGGCACGTTTTTCGCGCCGGATTGTTTTAGAGGTCAGTTTTTGAGTTTTTAGGAAGTTCTCCCATCTTTCCACTGTCCGATGTCCATTCCACTGATGCCATGCTTTGACTCGGTCATTGATGGCTTCATCGCACGTTGTGTTCCACCATCTGTGCTTTCTTTTCCTAGGTGGTTGTCCTAATTTCATGGCTGATGACTGTAATGTTTAACTGTTATTATTATTATTATTATTATTATTATTATTATTATTATTATTAGGCTCCCTTCGGTATAAGAAGGCTCCAGGCCCTGACGAGATACCCGTGGAAGCTATGAAACTAGCTCTCAAGGTTTGTCCGCAGCTACTGCTTGAAATGTACAACTGTTGTCTGAGAGCAGGTGTCTTTAGTGCCCGTTGTAAAATGGCTCGACTAGTGCTGATTAAAAAAGGAAAGGCAGTCGGGAACGTGCCATCGTCCTTCAGACCACTAAGTATTTTAGACATTGCGGGAAAAGTGCTGGAGAAGCTATTAAAACTTCGCATACTGTCGTCTATTCAAGCCGCGGGAAATCTGTCTGACAGGCAATTTGGCTTCCGCCGTGGGCGATGTACAATAGATGCAGTACGCCTAGTAGTTGAACTGCGAATCAAGCCCAGGAAGGTAACCACTATTCTAGGAAAATTACATTTCTGGTAACCTTGGATGTGAAGAACGCCTTCAACACAGCTAGGTGGATAGATATGGTTGAAGCTCTTCAATTCACCTTCCAGTTGCCTGCATATCTACTGCGTATGACTTCCGAAAGCTTGAGCGCTTCCATCAACAGAAACTTCGATCCATCCTTAAGATAAAGTGGGAAGACCACATCACCAATCTTGATGTTCTTGAGAAAGCGCTTGCTAATAGTATAGAATCATCCATCATTGGTCATCAACTTAGATGGATTGGACATGTCCATCGGATGGATGATACGAGACTACCACGCCAGGTTCTGTATGGTGAACTCACCTCCGGCACCAGACCTCATGGAGGCCCTAAGAGACGTTACAAGGACCAATTTAAGCAGAATATGAAGTTGACAGGTCTCAATCCACAAACCTGGGACCAGCTTGCTAAAGACCGTTCAACTTGGCGCCAGACCATCCCGGCTGCTGTCAAAATGTTTGAAGAAGAACGTCGTAGAATTGTTAAGGCCAAGCGACAAGCACGAAAGCTCCGTGCAGCACAGCCACGCCCTCCACCAACAGTTCTGTGTGATCTGTGTGGACGTTTGTTTCATGCACGCATTGGGCTGTTCAGTCACCGCAAACATGCCCACAGACCTCAACCTTAGATTATTTTAGACTGTTTTGGAAGAAGATGTATACTCGGAAACGAGTTAAAGCCGACGACGACGACGACTGCGTATAATGAAAGATTATTTGAAGGACCATACCCTGTTATATGACACTGCAGACGGCCAGAGGAGGAGAAAAGTCACGGCAGGAGCAGCGCAAGGATCTATCCTGGGCCCGGATTTGTGGAACATGCTGTACGACGGCTTAGTGCGCATGGAGATGCCCGAAGATACATTCCTTGTTGGGTACGCTGATGATATTGCAGCGGTGATTGTAGCCCGAGATGCGGTTCTGGCTCAGTGGAAACTCAATCAGGTAATGCGACGGGTGAGTGGTTGGATGAACGCTCATGGTCTGAATTTAGCTATGGCGAAAACTGAAATAGCCATGTTAACTGGGAGGAGAATGGCCACTATAATTCCCATGAAAGTTGGAGAGGTGGTCGTTCGAACTGGAGCCACTGCGAAGTACTTAGGATTTACTCTTGACACGAAACTGACATACTGGTCTCATATACGGAAGGCAGCAGACAAGGCGGAAGTAGTGACAGCTGCCATCAGTAGACTCATGGCTAATGTGCATGGTCCTAGAGAAAGCAAGATTCGACTACTGTTGTCCACAGCGCAGTCTATTCTCCTGTATGGAGCTGACATTTGGTCTGATTCGCTGAGGATAGAGAAGTATAGGAAACGCCTAGCTGCAATTCAGATGAGAGGAGCTCTGAGGGTGGCGTGTGTTTACCGTACAGTTTCGGAAACCTCAGTTCTGGTTGTCTCAGGTGTTGCGCCAATAGACTTACTCGCGCAAGAACGTAAAGACGTATACTTCCGACGAGTAGAACTGGGCAAGGCTCAAGCCCGGAAGGAAGCCGTAGCAAGCAATATGGAGCTTTGGCAGCAGAGGTGGAATGACGATCACAGAGGAAGATGGACAGCTCGGCTGATACCGAGTCTGGTCGAGTGGACGAGTAGGAAACACGGAGAAATAAATTACTTTTTGACACAGATGTTGACAGGTCATGGCTACTTTCGGTGTTACCTTCATCGTATGGCCAAAGTAAGGAGTCCAGTTTGTATTTACTGCGAGAACGAACGAGATGACGTTTATCATACGTTTTTCGTCTGCGATCGTTGGGCAGCGGAAAAACAACAACTTCAAGCTGAGGTTGGTCCAATAACGCCGGACAATATAGTTGGCATTATGCTGAGGAACGAGCTCAGCTGGGATACGGTCGCTTTCTTTGTTGAGGTGGTCCTTCGTCAGAAGAAGTCGGATGGGGACTTGCTCGATTTAGTCGATTGAGTCTGCGATCCGCGGGCTGTGAATGGAGAAGTAAGATGGTGCTTGTGAAGCAAAGAAAATGACTCCATCCTGAAGTAATACGAAAGTGGTCCCGGGATGGGTTTTGTCAAGAGGACAGGGTGTGGTTTTTTAGTGGGTAAGAATCCCACACTCTTGAGGAGTGCGGACCCTTCTCAAGGTCTTATGCAAGATTTTTCCACTTCCCTCGTAAAAAAAAAAAATTACCCAAGTCTCTTTACTAAAATTTAATTCATGTGTATTAGTTGATTTGAATGTCTCAACAACCAGCCATACTTGCTCCAACTTTTTGCTCTCATATTTGCTCCCGTGTTTTGCTTTCACATTTGCTCTCACTTTTGCTCACACTCTTTTCTCTCACTTTTACTCCCATATTAATGCCAAGTCTTATAACTATAAGCAGCAGCAAAATGTAAATGGAATAATATTTCTGATAATGTTCAAAACAAAAGTCCTGAGGTCTTTGGTTTGAATTCTCAACTATGGTTGTCAGCCAATGAGTTACACTACAGAAATCTTTTATTTTTGTGTTGTGTTGCATGATAATTTGCCCATCTCCCGGTGTAAGGGCTAGAATACATGGAATGTTATCCCAGGGGTTTTGGGTTCCAACTCGACTATGCTCAGAATTTAATTCTTGATCTGAGAGTTGGAAGGTTAGGTTAGGTGAAATTAGGTCAAGTTAGGTTAGGTGAGGTAGGGCTAGGTTAGGTTAGGTTAGTTTGGATAAAGTTAGGTAAGGAAAAGTTAGGTTAGGTTAGGTTAGGTGAGATTGTTTTAGTAAAACACCATATTTGCCCCCACTTTTTACTCACCTATTTTGCTCCCACTTTGTGCACCCACTTTTGCTCGCTCTTTTTGCTCTCACTTTTTGCTCCCACTTTTGCTTTCACATTTTCTCCCACTTTCTGCTCTCATATTTGCTCACAATTATTTGCTCCCACTTTTGTTTACACTTTTTGATCCCACTTTTTTGCTCCCACTTTTGCTCTCACTTTTTGCTCCCATAGTTGCTCCCACTTTTTTTTTTTGCTCTCATATTTGCTCCCACTTTTGCTTTCACATTTGCTCCCACTTTTGCTCCCATACTTGCTCTTACTTTTTTTGCTCTCATATTTGCTCCCACTTTCGCTTACACCGTTTGTTCCCACTATTTGCTCCCACTTATTTTGCTCCCACATTTGCATCCATATATGTTCGCACATTAAACTATTGTTCTTATTACCAAGTTGTCTTTACTAGAGCTTAGTCTATGCTTGACAGTTGATATGGAAGTATCAGTGACCAGGTATGGTAAGCCTCATGTATTCTATAAAGGATATTCATATATTGTGAAACGAACCAATAAAAATGGAACTGTTATTTGGCGTTGTTCGAAACAACTTTCAAAACAATGTCGCAGTGAGCTAAAATGTAAAAATAGTGAGGTTTTAAGTGTCAGTGATCATCAATGTAGTGTACTGCATGAGACACTGTTGCTGTCAACAGAAAATCATGAAAATGTTAAAAAGCAAGTGCTACAAAACAATACTACTATTGAAAATAATTCAATGTTCAAAAAACCCTTAACATTATCAAAAGCCACGCAGACTCTACATGAGGACACTGTAGAGGAAGAGGAAGAAGAACAGGAACAGGAAGAGGAACAGGATTATTTAACTGGTTTTAGTGATGTTGAGGATAATGTTAAGGATAATAATAATCATGCTGCTTATGTTTATAATAGTGATAATGACGTTCTTATAACTATTGTTCGCCGTGGAAAAAAATATCTACAAATAGCTTTGTTTTAAAACTATAACACACTATCGAAAAGGCAAAGACTTGTATTTAGTACGCATTTATTGTCATAATCATGTATACTTTGCAATGTTAAATATTGTAACTTTGTAGAAAATAAAACAGCATTGTAACATCATTTGCATTTATTTACAAACTTTATATACAGTACATTTTTTTTGTTTCCTCATAATATTTTTAAAGACAATACTGAAAACTAAAACATTATTCTATACACATTTTTTTTTCTTTCGGTCTATTGTCATCACTTATATTTTTCCATTATCATTTCACATTTGTTTTTTATTTAATTAAAACGGACCCTGCACCTATTGTTTTAATAGCTTCATAAATTAAGTGTACAGATTGCACAGTATTATTCACTTCATCAAAAACACTCTCCGTCATATCATTAAACTGTCTAGGCAGAAATGTCTCAAAATTTCCGCATACACAAAGTACACGATCACCATATGCTGTTTTCAATTTCCGAATCTTGATAATCCGAAATGGAATATGCGTTGGCAATTCGCTGAGCTTCTTTGTCTCTAAGCCACATGCCTGTCCAACAGCATTCAAAACATTCATTGTAGTAGTCTATAAACAAAACCAAACAATATCTATTACACTCTACAACAGCTTGTAATAATATTGTGCATATAGCTATTTTGCACTATGCATTGCTAATAAATTATACTATTTATGCAATAAATGCCCTAACTGTAGCAGATACTAATTTTCTGCTTATAGCACAAGTGTTAAGTTCTAATGCACACTTGACACAAGCTATAATGTGTCCACAAGGCAAAAATCCAACATCTAGATCATCTTGATAACAAATTTTACATAATTGTTGGTCACACTTTTGTATTTGTTGGTCAGACAAGTCTTTTTTTCAACCTCATGTATTTTCTCGGCGTGTTCTAACTCTAAAGGCACTTTTATCTTTTGTGCTGCAATCACGTTTTCTTTACGAATAGTGTTCACAAATTCCTGGCCTTTAAGCAACACCATGTATCTACTGGTAGGTAACCAACGAGCGTGTTGCACAAAAAGGTCATCAGTCATTTGCCAATCCTTTAAAGCAAATCCACAATAAAAACATATTGTTTTATCCCCTTCACCAGTATAAAAAATCCAGCTTCACTTAGCTTTTTGGTAAGGTGTTTTAATATTAATGGCCAAACATTTTTATAAGATTCTAAACGTTTTTCAACAGAGCTGTACTCTGAGTGTGCTAGTGCTTTAGTCTTGCAAACTCCCTATTTTTCAAAAGAACATGCCAATTCAACACTGTCTATGGCATATGGACCACGTATATCGACACTTCCATATTGGCTGGTAATACATCATTATTATTATTTATTTGTGATTCAGCAACGTAAGTAGCGGCCAATGACCTAGTGGTTCGGTAAAATGGATACACGGGTATGTTACTCAACTGTTTTCCAAGCATGAAACGACAACAAGGAGACCATCGCAAATGGTCTCGAAAGTTCAGTGTGAAAGTTCAATACGACAAAACACACAGCGCACCACATCTTCTTGGTTCAAGTAATAGAATCCAGCTCCAGCAAGTTTATGTCTCGACAGAAAGCCTACATGCCAGGATTTAAATGTTAACCAACGATCATGTTCTGATTTTAATTTTAACCCACGTGGTAAACCAACTTGCTCTCTTGTTGTATTTGGTACTAACGCCATGTGTTATAATAAAACTTTTTCTTATTGTAAGTTATTAACGTTGCACAAGAGCACAGAGTATTTTAAAGCACAATGTATGCTTTTTCACTGTCCGTTCACTACGTTAATGGCGCATTACCACACCTAAAAACAAACAAAATAACCCATCACTTAATCAATCAATCAATACTTGTAAATAAAACTTTAACCTTAATTGGCATTTAATAAAATACACCATTAACAAATAAACTGTATGCTGGCACTATCAGTAACCCATGTACTTATTTTCTTTTTATAAAGCTTCAGTCATTTACATCCCCCTTGAACCAATATATAAACAAAAATGAATACCATGTCATTTTGTTCAGATTACCTTGTTCAAATCTGTGGATATTCGTTGAGTCCATAGGGAACCGCCCATAAATTAAATTTAAATTTTTGTTTTTAGAAAATCCAACATGGCCTTGTACTTTTCCCAGTCAACAACAACATAGCCATTAATCAAGAAATCAATCATCGTCCCAGTCATGTACAAGTAATGATTTTTTTTTGTCTAGAGGTTTTCATTAGTGGTAAAATGCAATAGCATTTTATGTTAGGCTTACCTGAGTTTTAAATAGTTCACTCTTTGGCAATGGTTTCGCGTTAGTGCGTCTCGGGTTTTCAGCAACTGCTACGGCGATAAGGCTTTTCTTTCCAAGTTTCTAAAAATAAATCAAATAAACCTCTATAAATACTAAATTCAGGTTAATACATGCATTTCATAAAATAAAATAAAAATATCAAACAAAAATTGAAACAAGTAAGTTTTTAAAAAATCTCACCTTGGCTTGTACTCGCTTGTTGCTGTTTCCTTCTAATGGGCTCAAAAGTGCAATGGATTCCTTATCTCAGACATGTAAGGTATACCGGTTATCTACAAACAAATAAATTTAAAAAAATCATTAATTACCTTATCAATAACTACAAATTTAAGGTTCATTAGCATTACATTATTAAAATAATCATTCTTAGGTACTTACCAAAAAATAAAAGGATATTTTCTTCCAATGTTCAGTTCAGAGCTCTACTGTATACGTCTATTTGCTGGTCCTGTCAGTGGATTACTAACACAAACCTTATCAGTCTGCTTAGCAACAGAGAGAGTTGCATTTTCTCTGCGTTTTGACCTTGAAATGTTGTCTGTCTCGCACGTGTTCCAACGCCTCCCCACATTCCTCAAACGCTATAACATTCACGTACCTTACACTAGTTTCATGTTTTTAATAAGGAACCAAAATGGCTGCCTCTTATACATCGGTAGTACGGCTGTCTAGGAACCCAAATGGCGGTCTCTCTGTTTAAACGTCAGATCTGTTTAAACGACAGACCTGCTAGCCTCTACCAGCCAAGTAACCTGACCCTTTACTTCCTGCCCACGTAGACATGCTTGTGTTATCAGCAGTTGCTCTGACAAGGCCTGGCCAGGTCGTGTATTGAGTGCGAGCAAGCAACACAGTTATGAAGCATTCAAAACGTGTATGTCTTATTATTATTATTATTATTAAACATTTTACTGTAATAATAATTACTAGCAAGCGGCCATCCTCAATACATGATCATGTTAACCACATACTTTCACCCTAAAACACATGACTTTACCCAGTTCAATATTTAGTTTACAACATTTCAGGCCAATGACCTTACCGTTTTGGCTCTTTGCGTACATGCACATGACTTGGTCGAGCAAATGTTGTAGGTTTCCATATTCTAAAACCATTTACTGTGCCAGACAGCAGTCTCGCTTATTACCGTTTACTAGCATGTTAAAGATCCCCTTCAGGGCAAAAAATCCTAGCACACTTAACACATTTTCAAATATTCGCCTCCATCCGTCATAGGAAATGTCACAAAACCAACCTAATAAGCAGCCATAGCCGTCCTGCCAAAATAGCGATTCATTTCTTCCGGGCACGGTCACCGAGATCGCTATAAGGGATTTTCAAAATATTCGCCTTCATTCATCTGTCATAGGAAAATATCGAAAAGCGACCCCTCGTTTTGCCATACATCGCCCCGTCGAAATAGCCATTTCCTGTATCCACCATGGCCAGTCATAGCCTCGTTGTAACACACGCCCAGCGCTACCGGCTCTCTGTCTACAAACTCTCCTAATTTTTTAATAATAATAATTTATAAACAGGTAAAAAAAGTTTCAAAATGCATAGTTTTTTGTCCTAGAACCTTGACATTTATTTTCGTGGTAGAGGGGGTAGGGACCTTTCATTTATGTCAAACAAACTCTTTTGTTAACTTCCTAGTTTCCAAAATATTAAAAAAATCAACATTTAAGTGTTTTCAAACATTCTCAAAAAAGTGTTCTTATAAAAAATAAAGGTCATAGAGGCCATTCGTTTCAACTATTGGACAACGTCCTATCAAGTTTGGTTATCAAACTATCGTCTACTTATAAAAACAAAAATTTGCAAAAATATAATACGTGGTCCAGAGCAAAGCGCCCGTCAGCTCGAGTCCAAAAACACCTCATTTGTTAAAATCTGATTAGGCGTTCGCCAATTATCGCCAATTTTTTCAGAAGGTAGGCTATCATTTTTTTCCTCTTACACCCTTGAAACTTGCTGTCTGCCTAGAGGGCATAGCGGCCTTTCATTTATGTCAAACAAACGTTTTCCCAAAATTCATCGTTTCCAAAATAGCGCCAATCCAAAAAACAAAAAGTTTCAAAAAAAATAAAAATACCAACACACATGCTTATCAAAGAGGACGTCATCCTAACGCCAACAACATCTTGTTCGTTAAAATCCGATCGTGCGTTCGGGAGATATCGCCGAAGTTTGTATGAAAGTAGGGGGGCGGCCCAGCTCTCTCGTCATCCCACTACTACATTCTTATCCTAGAGACTTGAAATTTATTTTGGGGGTAGAGGGGGTAGGGACCTTTCATTTTTGTCAAACAAACTTATTTGTAAAAGTCCTGGTTTCCAAAATATAGGATATTCAAAATTGGACTGTTTTCAAAAAAACATAAAAAATAAAAGTTTTACTATAAAAAATAAAGGACATAAACTCCATTCGTTTCAACCATGTTTGGGTTTTAAACTATCACCTATTTTCAAACACAAAAATTTTCGAAAAATGTTTGGAAAATATAACGAGTGGTCCATAGCAAAGGGGGCGTCAGCTCGAGTCCAACGACACCTCATTTGTCAACATCCGACCATGGGTTCACCAGATATTGGCTTGGACTCACGCAGCGGCCATGACTCTCGTTAGAACCCCTGTTACTCCCCTACTCATTGGCACTGAAAAGTATGTCAATGGGGCCTTGTACATTGAACAGAGGATCGGCTAACCTTAAATGAGAAGGCATATTTAGACCTGAGATATCAACAGAGTGGCTTGGAGTATCCTCTCCGATGCTGTTGAGAATGAGGCTGTTAAGTTTTAGAAGATTATTTCTGTGACTAGTGCCCTTTATGGCTAGTTTTGAGAATTGCAAAGTTTGTGATTTTAAGCTATTAATGCCTGATACATTGATAGAAGTGGGGGTTACTGGTAGGCCCAGTTTTGTGATCAAAGAATTGGAAACGAAATCATGGGTTGCCGCTGAATCTAGAAGACCTCGTGCGCGGACCCAGTTGCCAAATTTATCCTGAACTTCAATTTGAACAGTAGACAATAGCAGTTGAGCAGTACGCAAAGACTTGGCGTTTTGAATAAAAGATGAAGCATTAAGACTGCTAGCATTGTCACTTTTTTGAGAAGTGGATGCTGCTGATGACCTCGATTGATCATGCCGACGCAATAAAGTGTGATACGGTTTTCCACAGTGGAAATAAAGTCTAGAAGACTTGCAATTAGAAGCACAATGTTTATTCTGGGAAACTAATTTTCTTCTGTCATCAATTGACAGTTCTTTAAAGGATTTACATAAGTATAAAGCGTGGGAATCTTTCCAAAGTATGCACTTAAACGGTTCATTCAAACTTTTACGGGATTCGCTTTGAGTGTTTAAAGCAAGAGAACTGGCAATACGGCGTTCACTAGACCTAGTTTGGTAACCAGTGGCGTATGACTTGGGTTTAGAAGAGCTAGACCCAGATTTTTGGGTACTAGACGCTACGTGTTCGCTTTTAGATTCAAGAGACAATGATTCAAATTTAGAACTAGGAGAAGAGGGTTCACTTTGGTTAGCTAAAGCAGTTAAGAGTTGGCATCTAGAATTTATGAAGGTGACTAAATGCTCGTAAGAATAATCATCGTTGTTAGAATGTTCCATTTCCCAAGCTTTGAGGGTAGCAGTATCAACTTTAGAAACCACTAATTGTATTAGGAAAGTGTCCCAATGGTCAGTGGGTTGATCTAATTGGGATATTGCTTTTACATGAAGTTGTGTCGTATCAATGAGAGTACGCAAACTGGTGACGTCATTGTGCTGTGACGCAGGCAAGTTAAATAGAGCCTTCATATGGCGTTGAATACGTAACCGTAAATTACCGTAACTTTCCTTTAATAAGTTAAAGGCGATGGGATATTTCTCTGCGCATAATGGGAATGCTTCAACTAACTGCAGGGCTTGACCGTGGAGAATAGATAATAAATAATGGAACTTGTAAATGACTTGAATATCTTCATTGTCATGAACAAGGGAGCAAAAAAGTTCGTAAAAAGAATCCCAAGTAGATTCGTCTCCTGAGAGGTAAGGAAAATTAATTTTGGGTAGAATTGGTTTGGGTTTATGTGTGCCCTCACGAGACGAGGTTTGTTGTTCGTGAAGGGAACCAAGAATAGAAGCGTCCTTTTTCTGTTCTTCTTCAAGTTGAGGAATTATTTTAAAGGCAGAGCCTATGCCTTCATAATATTGATTTTCTTCTTCTACTCGATCATCTGTTTGATTGAGCATGCAAGTTTCGATTTCAGTTTGAATAAGAACGTTCATAATCCTTTACGCGATGTTTTAACAAATCTAATTGAGCTTCTGAAGGATCCAGCTCTCTGATGTATTTTCTAAATCGGGTAATTTGCCCTTTATAAGACGCTCGTTTGGAAGTAAGCTTTTCATCCCTACCGTCCTTATCTGTGGAAGGCATGGTGAAATGGATAAATCAAAGTATAACTTACGAAGCTGTAGAAGTTTGGAAATGCTGTCAGACTGGCAGCAGCAAGCAAGTTGAAAGAGAAAAACACACCAAAGGAGACAGGAGCGACCCCTTTCCCCCTCACCAGCTCTGCACAGCGAAATTATAACTGAAAAATTCAAAATAGATTTTAATATTTTGCAATATATTGACAACAGGATTTTCCCGGGTTTCCGCACCAAATTTTGGGTAAGTTTTAGCTTAGGATTAACTCTACCCGAGGGAAGTTGATAAAAAGAAAAGAGGAAGCGGGTTTCAGCAGGAAGAGAAAATATGGATGGATAGAACGGGAGTTTAATTCAAAACATAAACTAAAACGAAAGTAAGTGTTCAACCACCATTTCAACCGTGCAATGTCTGTGAGACACCTAAAGTGGGTATGGGCCTTGACACAGCTCACGGGAAATGAGGCTGGAGCTTGGGCTATTTGCAAGCAAGCGGCAATCGTACCTTCCCTTCAAAGCCTGTATTTTAATATATGGGGAAGGGTGGTAGTCTGGCAAGACTAGGAATGACAGATTTACTGTTTTTCCTTTCAAAGGAGTTAGATTTAAAAGAATGTTTTGAAAGGCGGAAATAATTTGAATTCGCCGTAATTTATTTTTTTAATTTTTTAAAATTTTGGGAACTGTTGGACCTCCAGCAAACGATCCAGCGCTCCCAGAGAGGGAAGCATGAAGCGTTTTTAATGCTTTTATAAATTATTTCACTGATTTCTTTGAAAATTTCGGTAAGGATAACAATTGTTGCACTTAAGAAAAGCTAAGATTTAAACAGCAGAGTGCCGACTAAAAGTTTAGACCAGAGGAAAACTATGAATTTTGAAAACAAACCATAAGTTAGAGAGAAAATCTCAACAAGCAGGAAGCTTGCGGAGCTAGCTATACTTGCCTTAATGGCTCGTTAGAATTAGCTATGAAAGCTAAGAAAAGCTTTGGAAATGTTATTTGCAGTTTTAAGTTAAATGCAACAAGTAGCACGAACTTTGTTGTTTTAAAGATTCGAGAAAAGAGTTTAAGCTTAAAGAAAGGATCAGGGAGAATAAGGACTTGCCTAATTTTGATTCTATTGAGAAAGATAAAGCAAACAATAATAGAGATTTTATTTAACAATAAATTAAACTTTGAAGAGTTAACAATATTTAGGTTATGATTGTGATTTGTAAAAATGGTTTGCAACATATAAAGGTCTGAGACCTAACTATAATAAGTTTACAATTGGTAAACAATGTTGAATAGGGTATAAGTTTGAAACTTAAAATCTGAATAAGATTTTAAAAGTTGTGCTTAACATTGAAAACTTAACGTTTATAACAACGATTACAATATAACGGAACCTTTAATAATTCGATCAGGTACAATGTGGGCACCTTTAGAATCCCTTTATGGGATTCATAAGGCTGTAAAAGGATATTAAATTCTTGATTATAGAAAAAAAGGAAAAAAGGAGAGGGAAAAATCACCAGTGGAAACTCCACTACGTTAAGCAGAAGTTAACAAGGTTATACGTTTAAGAAATGTGCAGGTCGAATCAACGAAACCTGGAGCAAAAGGATTAATTAAAAAGGTTGAATACTTAGAGAATTAACAATTCCTGTACTAGCAGGATAAGAAAATCGATTAATAGGCAGTTTCTATAACTGCTGATATTTAAACAGATTGAATAAGTTATATATTGAGAAAAGTTTGGAGGGCGCCTATGGTTTGGCGAAGCCTCGTTGAGTAATAGCTAAGTACATAAGTTGACTTAATTTAAAGATTAATTTAATTTGTTAGTAAAGGTATTTGGGAAGGAAGAAATGGGAAAATTAGGAAAAAGGCTTGGCCAAATTTATTGTTTCCATTCGAACACGACGCGGTTGGTAGTTGAACGGGCACTGTTTTTCACTATAGTCTATTGATGTAGTTGAAAAGTTCACTATTGCAGCACAGAAAGTTTATAGAGAAAAAAGTTATTGCAATTATGTAGATCACTAGTTGAATTTTAGCTTGAACAAGTTTATTGCGGTGGAGTGTTTATAGGTTGTAAATGAATGCTGAAGAAATGTTCTAACGGAGGAAGGCAAATTAGGTTATGAGCAATAGTATAGGTGACATAAATTCCTCATTTAGGAAAAGTATTCCCATATTTAAGTGGAAAATACTTGTTGGCTTTACTGGTAGCAAGATTGTTTGACATAGAAGGTTCCAGAGCAATGATGACTTTTGACTTGGGCAGTAGGTCCCGCGGAGGAAAAAACTAAGTTTTTTATAGACAGTGGGTATTTTAATGATATCCCTCGTCGTGAGAAAGTATCTCAGTTTATTTGTACAAGAAGTACTGTTTCGTTTTTGAAAGTTAGCTTAGGTAGCCATAGCTTGATCAAGAAAATCTCTTGAAGGCAGTTATTGCTTAACATTCAGCAATTCCCCACACTGTCTATAAAATTGAATTAAAAAGCATTTAGCTATTTAAAAACAATTAAAAGGCGTTGAAATTCATTGCGATTTGTACTTAGCTCATTTGCATGAATAGGTGATGGTTCCTGGTGACGGTTGAGTTAAACTTCAGCCATGGCGTCTGATTTAAAAAAAAGTCTCTCGAGAGCAGGAGACTAACCCGGGTAGGGCTTTGCACTGTAATCGGCGGCCGAACTAAGAGTGAGAGCAGCTCAACGAAGCACGAAGGTACCAAGGAGGAAAAAGGGTGGGTGAAAGGGACAAAGGAGCATACATAAAAATTACAAACTTAACAAAAATTAAATCTCTTCATATATGTTAATTTTCTTGATGAAGTGGTCTTCAAGGAGTTGATAGCAGGCGTCAATGACGAAGCCTGGTGGATGGGAATGGTGAAGAAGTCGAGCATGGAGATGTTAGCTGGTGATAACGACGAAACCTGGTGGTTTAATTGGTAAGGAAGTCCTCTAGTGCATGGAGACATTGAAGAACTTCAGAGGTTAGCTGCTAGATGACGCTAGATTTCTCATGGAAGATATATATCTAGAACAGACTCAAGGGAACATAAATGCCTGTACAAAGAGAAAAGAAATACAGATAGATCACTGTTGGTGTCTGCAAAGAAAGAAATTAAATAAAGGGAGTAAGCAAAGAGCAGCAAAGCTAACTCTGCCGGACCGTGTATTCCAAAGAATACACCACGTGCGACTAAGAGTGTTCCATCCCCTATGGACGTTCGACTAAGAGTGTGTGTGTCCAGTCAGCGTGGCTTGGGTCGAGCCTCATGTGCTTCGCAAAATCCTTATTTAGCATTTCTGCGATGTACAAAGTATCTTCAATATCACCAAAATTCCTCAATTAATTTATTGTAATGTAACCGTTAATCTCGCGATCAGCGGCTTCGGTGGCGTAGTTGGTAGTATGCTAAGCTTCTATGCCCAAGATAGCGGGTTCAAACCCGGCCGAAGCGTTAAAAATCCCTCAGCATGCCTTCCTTCGGAGGGGAAGTAAAGCCGGCGGTTCCATGTCATAGATTTATGGCATGTTAAAGAACTTTCCACTAATTACACCTGTGTGAAACTAAATTGTATAGGTTAGGAATGTAAACAACGCTCTTAGGTTGCTACGTTCGTTGCCAAGAGCCGACTGCAGTGGCGTCTAGTAGCTAAGTTTTGAATTAGTCCTAGTTGTCGTTGACGGTGGCGTTTGGCGGCAAAAGTAGGAACTACTTGAAATTAAATGTCTGCAGTCCTCACTTTAATTGAAAACAAATAACACACACTAATACAGTCATCACAATTAACACCGGTTATCAGACAGATTCTACACACACCCAAAGTACACGGGGCTACATGTCGCAGCCCCTAAACTAAGGAACCAACCAACCGATGTACAAAGTATCTTCAATATCAGCGAAATTTCTCAATTAATTTATTGTAATTTCCAGGGTGTCCAAAAGATGTATAAGTTTTCTAATGCAGGATTTAGCTTAATATATATTTCCCGCTGCGTCCAAGGAAACTACATTTAATTAGGGTGCTTTCAGTGTTATCATAACGACACAGCGCCTTCTCAAGAAGATCGCGGAGTGCAATTATTCTCGAAGTGAACTTGCGCTATCGGGCGCAATATATATATATAAACTGAAATTTGAGGTACGTCCGTTATGTCCTTTTGACAAAACTCTAAAAATAAAAAAATAAAAATAAAAATTAAAACTTAAAAATGAAAAAAAATTAAAATCAATTTTTTTTTTAAATATAACATAAAAGAGAGAACACAAACTAACCATAAGAGGTGAACAGAAATTACCTTGGCACACGTATGTGCAAGCAATAGGGAATTTTAGGAAGTATGGGGGAAATTTAGGGATATTTAGAGGGTGGTGTTGGTAATGGGGTGTAGGAAACTTAAATTTAGGTTTTGCACTTAGGTCCTAAACTTAATTTATTTTTTTAAACTCGTCTTAGGGTTGCGCACAGTGGCCATCTTGGCCATTAGTCCTGTGCCGGCTATAACTCTCTCTCTCTATTATGACCAGCATAGGGTTGGGGTCACGCGGTGGCCATCTTGCGCATTAGTCCCTGCGTTAGGATCTGCCTATATATCCTAATCACTTTCCGCAATAACAACGTAGATTGCTAGTGAAGAGATTGCTCACGCACAAGGAGCTGTTGCGAAGGGAGCTGCTGGCTTGCCTGAGCGAGCGACCTTTGTACTGCTTGGAGGTATGGCGTGAAAGGTCTATATGACGTAATGCTCCAAAGCTTCTTTTATTCACATCTTATGAACGCGTGACGATAGAATTATGATTCTTTTTTGTAGATTCTTCACAAAATTCAGGCCTGTTTTATAGAGTAGTTGTCTTTTCTGTTGGGCAACGGGATAAGCTTTAGTCAGATATTCTGGCAAATTCGATGGCTCGTCATTCGCAGCAGCGGACTGGCTCCCCACTCTCACTGCGCTCGATTGAAAATGCAGCGTGGTGCTTCGTTTAAACTCTTCAAACGATATGACCGCTCCAGGTCACGGGTGCAGTACGATTGTTGTTACAAAGTTAAGTTACAATAAACAATTCATTTAAATTTTAGCAAGTGTCTGAAGTTTATAAATCATAATGCGAGAAGCTTTGGAACAATTCAGAAGAGCAACCAAGTGTACTAATAAGATTCGAGAGCTTACTACTATTTAATATTATGGAATAACGACATTGAGTTAGGAGCTGCACTTGATGATTAGCCTTCCCTCTTGGGTCTACTTTAAATACTGTTGTAAGACATGCGAGTGTAAAAAGAATATATGCAATTTAGTGCGGAGAAGCACGTAAACATTCCGCAGAGATACGATTTAATTCCCAAATCATGTGTAAATGTAGAAATAGAGGCTACAAATGGAAAAATTCATAAAATTTGTAAGAGTTTTCCAAATGTCCAAATTGTAGATGTAAGTAAATTAGACAGGAAGTTCCACACTCGGCATGGCCTACACTTAAATAGATCAGGAAAAGAGTATCTTAGTGATGAAATCTGCAAAATTGTAAATTCAAATGCTAAGAATAATTCAACAGTAATATCATTAGAGTGGAAGCAGGGAAACTGGTAGAAGAAGCCAAACGTGAGGTTTGGCATTCAGATCCTTTGAAGTCAAATTTAACGGAGTGCAACAATGGTATTTAGGATTTGTCTAGCAACAATAATAATAACAATTATGATAATAATGTAAATAAATAACCAACACAAGCTTGCAAAAGTAACAAATTTAAAATTTTCCACCAGAATGTCCAGTCTCTTTATTTTAAAATTGATTACATAAATCTAAAGCTTAAATATGAACTTAAAGACATCTCAGCACTATGTATTTCAGAACATTGGCTGAAAGAGGAACAACTCGAATTAATTCAATTCCCAGGGTTTATACAAGCTAGTAAATACTCTAGATCTAATATTAGCCATGGTGGTACATGCATCTTCTTAAGAAATAATTTAGATCATGAACTGATAAGAGCTTATGATTATCTAATTATGGAACAGGATTTTGAATTCTCTGCCGTCAAAATACAGCAGTTTAAGTTAATAATTGTATGCGTATACCGTTCTCCGTCATGAAAGTTTCCTTTATTTATGGATAAATTAGAATTGTTACCCATTAACATGAGCAAAGTAAATTTCGGTATAATAATTTGTGGGGATGTAGATGTGGATTTCTTAAAATTTGATAGAAATTGTGAATTATTAACACAGTTACTAATTTCCTATGGACTGAAACCTACCCCAACAAGAATAACAAAATTTAGTAAAACCACTCCTGATCAAATTTTTATAAATACAGATAAATATTACCATTCAATAGAAGTCTATTGTCCGGGTTTTAGTGACCACCATGGACAAATACTGAGTTTTGAAGTATCCGAAACAATCAATAATAATGATAATGGAGTAAAATCAAAGTGCAGGTCATTCACTGGATCAAATGTTACATATTTCAATGACTTATTAAATAAGGAAACATGGTCAGATATTTATGAACTAGAAAATGTAAATGATAAATTTAATGCATTTAACAGTACCCTAAAACAATATTTTGAAATAGCATTCCCCTTTAAACGAAGAACTGTTCAAAATAACAAAACTAGCAATTGGACAACAACAGGGATTATAAATTCATGTCAAAGAAAGGAATTTCTACACAAATTATATAAGCAATACCACACAACACCTGAATTCAATTTATACTACAAAAAATACACTAGCATGTTAAATAAGGTAATAAGACTAGCAAAGAAAATGCACAATGATAATTTTATTTCCCAATCATCTAATAAAACCAGGGCTATGTGGTCCGTGATAAAGAAAAAAACTGGAAAATCTGCTAAAATACAAAGGAACATTACACTGACCAGAAATAATAAAGTGATGAATAATCCAGAGGAAATAGCAAACACTTTTAATGACTATTTTCTGGAAATTCCACAAAAATTATTAAATAATCACAGGTAAATACACTAAATTCTAATAATAAAATAAATATATGCAGTGATTCTTTATTTATAAATCATGTCACAAGTGAAGAGGTAAGAATAGTTATAAAAGAGCTAAAACATAAATTCTGTGCTGGCATTGATGGCATCCCTGATGCAATTTTAAAGAAATGTGCAGAAAATATAATAAATCCACTTACGCACTTAATAAACAGTTCAATTCTCTCAGGAACTTACCCGGATATTTTGAAGTTATCAAAAGTAATTCCAGTGCACAAAAATGGTTCAAAAGATGAATTAGATAACTATCGTCCTATTACCTTACCAACTGGTATTGCAAAAATTGTGGAAAAAATTATGTATAAGAGACTGATGAGTTTCATAGAAAAAAATAAAATATTATCAAACTCACAACATGGATTTAGAACGGAAAAATCTACACAGACAGCAATTTACGAATGTAGTAATTGTATACTGAAATTACTTGACAATAAGGAACATTTAACTGGCCTATTCTTGGATTTATCGAAAGCATTTGGTGTTGTTGACCATAAAATCCTCCTTACCAAACTAAATCAATATGGTATTAGAGGTCTAGCTAATAAATGGATAGAGTCTTACTTAACAAGGCGTAAACAAATAGTAAGCTTGAGACACAAGGATGATGGAACCAAATTACTTAATGAAACATTGTCCAATGAGGGAATTATTGAATTTGGAGTACCCCAGGGATCGGTTTTGGGCCCACTACTCTTTCTTCTATATATCAATGATATAACACAGAACGATCATTCACATAAGGAAATTTTGTTTGCGGACGATACAACACACGTAATAAAAGGTGAAACTAAACAGGTCATACAGCAGTCGGCTGACTCCGTTACAGGAGAGTTAACCAAATGGTCACAAGATAATCACCTCATAATAAACTATAAAAAAACAGTATGTCTAAATTTCCACACTATACAGAATAGGAATCCTGCGAAGCCCAATATAACATTAAATGGTCATCAAATAGAAAATAAATCAGAAACAAAGTTTTTAGGATTATGGATACAACAAGACTTGAAATGGAATAAACATATACAATATCTGAATACTAAACTGAACTCGATGTGCTTTGCGTTACGTATTTTGAAAACCTGCACTAGCATGCACACATTAGAAATACTTATTTTGCTTATTTCCATTCATACTTAAGATATGGGATCATTTTTTGGGGTATGTCGCCAGATGTACTAAGCACGTTTAGGATACAAAAGAGGGCGATTAGAATTATGGCAAATGTAAATTCTAGAGAATCATGTAGACCTCTGTTTAAAGATTTAAACATTCTCCCACTGCCCTGCATATATATCTTTGAAAGTATTATGTTTTTTAAAAAGAATTTAATGAATAAAGATGTTTTTCTTAAAACAAACAATGATGTTCATAGGCATAACACAAGACAAAATCAAAACATTCATATTTCTCACACACACACACAAGCACATATCAAAAAGGAACTTTTCACACTGGAGTTAAATTATACAATAAACTACCCCAGTATATAAAACTGGCCCCAAAAATAAAAACCTTTGATAGAATGTTGAAAGCTTATCCGCAGTGCCATTGTTTTTACTCAGTAGTTGAATATCTTAGCGTATAGGAGCGATGGAATCTATAATTATATTTTACTTTTTTAATTTAATTGTAATACCTAGCTGTATGTTGTTGTATTTGTAGAATTAAGTTTTCATATTATGATAATAGAGTGAGGTGTAAAGAGTTGTGCAATAAGATTGTATCTATTAAGATTTGCTATTATAATAATAATAATAATAAATATAGCCTAGATAATCCCATAAGGGCAAAGGCCTCATGCGAACAGGGACGTGCTCTGGTTTATACTCGTTAGGCGAGCAAGTCCTAAGGAGTTGTGTTCAGGTTTTTACTCCACTTGCTACACTTCACTGTAGTTCACTTCACTAACACTACATTTCACTTCGCTTTACGTGCGTTGTTTGGCTTGTTACAGGTTGCAGAAGTGTATCTTTCATGTCATAGGTGTGCTGTCTACCAGGATCTTTCATTGTTGAAGCTCTCCTTCTCTTCCCTTCTTATAGTTCCATACGTCTCCATTCTTGTTTCTCCCGTGCTATTCTCGTCCAGGGCTTGCCTGTCTTCCTTACGATTGAGTCATCCCAGCGGGTCCTCTGTCTACCCACGTTCCTTCTTCCTGTCCTGGGGTCCCATACCGTTAGTTTGTGCGTCCATCGATCGTCTTTCATTCTGGCCACGTGGCCTCCCCACTTCCATTTTAGCCTGTCAGCTGTTGTCACGGCATCTTTCATGGCAGTTCTTCTTCTTATCTCCTCGTTTCTTAATCTGTCCCTCAAGGAAACTTGAAGGATCTTCCGTTCCATTTTGCGTTGACATACCCGGTATGTTTACCTTTGCTTCTCTGTTAACGCCCAGGTTTGACAGCCGTATAGCAGTACCGGCATTACACACTTTTCTAGCACTTCTGACTTTAGACTTATTTTCTGGGATTTGTCCATCAATATAAATTTTAAGGACCAGAACTTCTTCCATGCTTGTCCAACTCGTCTCTTGATTTCCTTCTCCTGGGAGCAGTCAAATGACAGGTTTTGTCCAAGGTAGACGTATTCCTGTGTGTACGCTAGTGGTTTGCCATTGATGAGGATTTGTACTTCCAGTGAGTTGGTCATCAGTTTTGTTTTTAGGGGGATCATAGATAGACCTACTTCTTTACTGACAGTGTCCAGGTCCGCTAGCATTTGTTCCAAGTCTGTTGCCGATTTTGCTAGCAGTGCAATATCGTCTGCGAACCGTAAGTGTGTCAGCCTTTCCCCGTTTATTTCGATGCCGTATTTGTTGTCCCATTCCAACTTCCTAAATTGGTTCTCCAGCAGGCATGTGAACAACTTTGGTGAGAGGGGGTCGCCTTGATTCACGCCTCTCTCTCTAAGTTGATGTTCGCACCCTCCCCCTCCGTTCTTACCCTCGCTTGGCAGCCTTCGTAGAGCTTTTCGATTAGTCTGACATATCTCTTTTGTATGCCTTGGCTTCTCAATGTTCTAGCACACAACTATGTTCCACAGAATCGAAGGCTTTGTTATAGTCTACGAATGCAATGTATAGTTCGAGATTAAATTCCTGCGTTTTTTTTTTTTTCAAGAACTGGTTCATTGCTTGCAGGTGGTCAATTGAGCTAAAGCCTGTCCTGAAACCGGCTTATTCCACTGCTTGGTTTTCATCTAGTAGTTTAGACATCCTTCTAGTCATGATTTTCGTGAAAAGTTTGTAGAGACTGGCCATTAAACTGATTGGTCTGTAGTTATTAATGTCATCTTTAGCGCCTCTCTTGTGAAGCAGAACAATAACGCTCTGTTTCCATTCTGTTGGAATTTCGTCTGTTTCAAGTATCATGTTGAATAGCCTTGTTATCACTTCTATGAGATCCTCACCACCCATTTTCAGATATTCGTTGTAGATGGCATCCTCTCCGGGGCATTTCTCGTTTTTCGCCTCCTTTATTGCTGCTCTGACTTCTCTGGTCATGATGGGAGGAATTTCTTCGTCGTGTAGTGCCTCCAGCCCCTTATCACTTTGGTCTGAGTCTCTTCTCTGGTGTGTACTGGAGTACAGCTCTCTGTAGAAGTCTGTGGCCTGTTTCGTTATTTCCTCCCTTGTTGCTTGTCTTTTACCTCTTTTGTCTTTCACTCCAAGCATCCATTGTTTGTCTGGTGCTAGTTCTTTTCTCATCTTTCTGATTGATTTTGATTCTTCTGCGTACTTTCTGATGATTTCTGTGTTGTGGTCTCTAATGTCCTTTCTAATTTCCCTTTTTGTGCGCTTATTAAGCTGCCCGTACTCTAACTTTTTCTGGTTGTTATCTACAGCTTGTGCTTTCAATATTTCCCTTACCTCGATTAGGCGTTTGGTACTGTCTTTTAGCTTATCGCGCCGTCCCTTCTTACTTCTTGGTATTGCTGAGTTGTTACATGCAGATGTTAAACATTTTATGAGTTCTGTGTAGAGGAGCTGTGTGCTTAGGTGGGTTTGTTGCTTCAGGTGATTTAGATTTTGCTGGATTTCTTGGGCGTATTCGGTCTGGTTGATCTGTCCTGGGCTAGTTATCCTGGTCTTGAAGTATGGCCGTCTATTCTTCTTTATTGTTAGCTTTAAGCGCACCATTCTATGGTCGGTGTCGAATTTTAGCCCATTGATCACTTGAATATCCTTTACTTCCTTTAAGTTGTCGGTAAGTATAAAGTCAATTTCGTTTTTTGTCCTGCCGTTCGGGCCTCTCCATGTCCATCTACTCTCTGGCATTTTCTTGAAGAAGGTGTTCACAATTTTCATGTTGTGTCCTTGAGCAAACTGGATCAATCTGTCTCCTCTCCCATTTCTAATTCCGTATCCGAATGGTCCCATAGGTGCTTCGTCTGTATGTTCCTTGATTCCCACTTTACTGTTCAAGTCCCTCATTACAAACGTTCTTTGTGTTTTGAAGTTGTCCAGTGTGTCTTCTAGTTGCTCGTAAAACTTTTCAATTTCCTCCTCTGTGCTGTTCTCTGTGGGGGCATAGATTTGTATAATTACGATGGTATTCCCTTCTAGATCTAAGGACAGTAGTGCAATTCTCTCTGAGATTCCTCGAATTTCCCGAATGTTGTTTTTTAGGTGCTTCTTGATCATGAAGCCCACTCCTTTTTGCCCTTTGCTTTCACCGATATAGCTGAAGATGTCTCCATTTGGTTTTTCTCGGATTCCTTCGCCGAGTTGTCTTACTTCACTAAGTCCTAGTATGTCGTACTTTATGTTTAAGAGAGCATTTTCCAGTTCAAGTTCCTTGTCTTCAGTTCTCAGAGACCTTACGTTGAGTGTGGCAAGTATTAGTTCTTTCTTTGTTACCGCCGGTTGCTTGATCACAGTGCGGCGGTCAGCTCCCCGTTTTTTAGATCCTCCCAATTAATCCATTGACCGTTTAGGAGGATCTTCTGATAGCCCACTTTCACCTCGCTGTTACCTTTTCTCCTCTCCTCCCTGGCTATCTGTCTTAATTTCGCTTGTACTGCTCTTTCGTTCTTGGTGAGGTCGTCGTCAACATAGAGGTCTTGTCCCTTTAGCTTGTGTTTGTTTCTCATTATTTTCAGCTTGTCTGCAAAGTGTTTAAATGTGACTCTCACTATCCCTTTATCGTGGCTGTCTCTCCCAATCTGCAATACGCTTTCTACCTTGACTTCAGTTTCTATTTTGTCCAGTATAGATTTGACTTTGCTTCCTAGCTCACTGTTTGTTAGGTTCTCATGTAATAGCTCTTTACTTTTAATGACAATGTTGTTCTTTCTTTCCCTCTTCAATCTTTGCTCCTCTTGTAGCTCTAGGGCATGTATTTTCTCGGATAGTGTGTCTAGTTTTTCTTGCGCTCTGTTGTCCACATTTTCTATTTTCCGTTCAAGGGCGTCGTTTATTTTACGTGAATTTTCTTCTGTTGTCCTTAGTTCTTGTTTGATGCTGTTTATTTCCTCTCTTGTTTCTTTTCGAAAGTCTTAATTTTGTTTCTTTAAGTTTTGAAGCTCTGTTAGGATTTCAGAAAACATGTCTTTCACTTCTTTTGATTCCTTCCCTTGGGTTTGTTTGTTTGTTTGTGTTTGTTTTTGTTTGGGTTTGTTGGTTTACTGCTTGAATCTCTTCTTCAGAGCTTTGTGAGCGGTACCTTGTGGGAGCTCTCGACTTCCGTTTCTCGCGTGCGTCTTTGTTTTCTGATTTCGAGAAGGGTTTCATGTTGTCTTCTTTGTTGATCAAGTTGTGAATCAGTTGTTATTGAGGCCTATGTTCTAGACGCGTATATGCATATATGCATCTTAGCGTTAGCGAGGATATGCGGGTTGGAATTCTACGAGTCCCTAGCAAGTATCTATCGTGAATGTTTTACTGTAAATTGAACATGCGTGCGTTGAATCTCCTCTGTGTTGTATGTCTTCCGAAAGTCTCGAGTGCACTCGTTGAGAATGCCCTGCTTCCTTTGTTACACGTAAGCTGTCTTTGTCTACTATGGCGTTGCCAGTTGAGAATGCCTTGCCTCCTGTGTTACACGTAAGCAGTATCTGCCTCCTATGGCTTTTGCTCGTTTAAGCCTTGTTTCGCCAGGTAGCGTTTTCGTCGCGTGTCTCGGTCTCTTAGTGGGCAGTTTGCAGTACACTTGTTCAACCTCGCTGTGATATCTTAACCAACTTAACAATTTGCATTTAACTTATCTTACCCTCTTTCAGGTCGATTTGCCACTTGCCTTCACGTTCGTTTGTAGTTCGAAATTTCCTCTGTCTTCCAGTGTTCTTTACTACATTCCAATGTGTCTCAATCCCGGTAAACTGATAATGTTTGTCTGATGCACGCTTTGTACCACCCTTACATTACACACAAAGTCGCTGTCACTCTCTTGCTATCATAATAAGTTATAAATAGTTATAATATTAGTAATATATACCTGTTAGTTCTTTTATTTTATAGATGTAAATTCTGACGTGTCCTATATCAAAAATGTATTGAATGCATGTATTTAATCAAATGGAATTAATAAAAATCTATCTATCTATCGTCACCATGCTTACCGCTCGCCATACATGGACTAGAGTGTGGCGTTGCTGCTCTGCTTAGGGTAGGGCCTTCCTTACATGTGGCTTATGATCTATACCTACATCAACTTTGCTCAATTGCAAGCATGTACTAAATGCGACTTATGTAAAACATTTCTAACTATGTAGATGCTAGCATTCGTGGCTATCACCGCGGAGATCCACCTTCGAATCCTGGCTCTGCCAAGACATTTTACTCTAGTCTGAGGGCTGAAACGGGCTACACTCAGCCTCGTGAGGCAAAACTGAGAAGAGGCGGGTTTCATTCCCACCTCAGCCATCCCTGGTTTCCTCACTTCCGCTCCAGGCGAATGCCACGGCCGTTTCCTTCCCAAACCTGAATTACAACTACACACATACAGCCATCACAATAACACAGGTTTTCATACAAATTTGACACATACACAACCAAGATCACGGGGCTATTTGACTACGAAGTCGAAAAGCCCCTATATGAATCAATAACAACAGACCGGCATGGGCAAATTTATTTTAGGAATAACTTCCATTTCGTAGAGAACTTCCAGAATTTTAGAAAATTGGCCAAATCAATGTTACAGGAATCGATATAATTAAGCTAGTGTTGCCATTCTGTGCTAAGTTTCCTTTCGTTTTGTAAAACCTGAATGTAACCTGAATTGCACCTCTCAACTGTCGGTTGGATCCAAGCTGTCAATCTGATATTTTTGTTAAGTACGAGAATGTGGTAGAAACATTACATCACACTTGCGCAGAGCATTGTATGCAGAGACTGAATGAACATGCAAACAAGATGCTACTATCATGGTTCTGTTTCCTTAGTGTATAATATTTTTTGAAGTCTGAGAGAGCTGAGGTCAATTATTATTCATTCCCATTAAAATTTGTAATATTTTGCAATAGATGGATAGCACCGTCTAACTTCACCTAGTTTCTCCACCTTCCACCTGTGACATAATAATATCTTAACACATTAAAAGGATTTAGTGTCTTTATGTTATGGAAGGTGGCATTTACAACATATTTTTACTAATTTTAGATCAGCATGAACACTGATGAAGGAAGGTACTCCATTTTCAGCTCCTAGAAAACGAATGAGTATTTTTTTCCCTCTCCATTAATTAAGAGTCCACTTACTGCAATACATTTGTTGGGGTTCTAGATATTTCATGTTTTCTTAATACGTGTTTCAGGAGTGAGCGCAGTAACCCGTCAGTGTGATAGATATGGACCTGAGATAGTATGTGAAGTTTATAATCAAATTGAGACAGTAAAAGTCAAATCTTGTGTAGCCTGCCATTGTTAGCGTATTTTATCATATGTTTCTTAGCTGTGAAAGCAGCCACAAATTAATTATCACAAAGATATACTTACTTACTTCGTCTTCATGGATTAGGCTGTTAGCCTGTTACTACTTTAATCTTCATGCCATCCCTTTCTAGGACGACCAACGTCTCTTCTTCCAGTCAGTGGCGTCGGAAGGGGGGGTGCCAGGGTGCGGCCGCCCCCTCAATATTTATTTTGGGGGTGCGGCGCACCCCCAATATCTTTTGAAAATGCAAAACTTTTATATTGAGAATTGAAAAAGAAATACCTTTTTGAGATACATGGCCCAAATTTGAAATGCGAACTCGCGAGCAGCTAAGTGTGAATGCCGATTGTGAATGCATGCCAATCGTCTCTGCTGAGGTTGGCAACATTGGCCTAAAGTTAGTTTGGTAACGCTGTCGGTGAGTGCGAAGAGCAGGTTCAAGCCGATTTATTCTTGAGTTATGTATAAGAACATTAATTATACTTTTCACGACATTACACTTTAATAGAGAAATAGAACGTTTCTTATATGTATCTCCTTAAAAAACATGATATACTGACACACGCGTTGAAGGGGAATCCCCGTGACTAAAGAAGGGTGTGGATTGGGGCAGGCATCCTGGGAATGGCGTACTCATTTTGGTGCACTGGAAATTTTCCACTCATATTATTTTATTCTTTGCTTTCCACTGGACACAAGCAATCGGCGAGCAGTTGCGTGTTGGTCACTTGCACATTCTTTGGTCGCTTGCCCGCGCAACCAAGGCACTATTACCACTGACAACTCGCGCTATCAGACCCCCGGACTCTTATTTTATGAGTGCCCTTTTGTCCTAGTTCTTGTACTGAGGCTTGGATTTATCACCTGGGAGGATCCATTAACTTGAAGGTAAGTGTCCATTAATATTACGATATTGTGCCAGTGTTTCTTTGAGGCGTTCATATAGGCGACTACCCCATCCGAGAGGTAGCAGCCTACGGTACATCACTTCCCCCCAGCGGCCAGGCTTGGACAAGGCAAGGCCTCAGGCACGGTGTAGGCAAAAACCTCGCGATGGGACGCATCAGCTGGGCCGGCCTGCCGGGCCATCGTCATCTGTGCGAAGACTGGCTGGCGGATGGCCGGCCGAACGGCTGCCGCACGTGTTAGCTCAACATCTGGTGGAGACAATAACAAGTACATTGGGGGTGCGGGGTGCGGCAGGCAGGGGAGGATAGTTACTTTGCCTTTGGGATCCACGTGACCATCACGCCAGCTGTAGGGGGCACGGCGGCAAGGAGCCAAAATCAGAGCAAGGAGGGGGTTGATGGTCCAGCGTGATGGGACCTGCAGGGGTGAGGTGAGGAGAGAAGAGGAAAGGAAGAAACGGCGACTTTCCGGGGGAAAAAAATAAACACTAAATCATTCCATTCCACTTGCTTCACAGGAGCAAGAAAGAGGTGGTGAAAGTTTTCGCTGCGAGTGGTAGTTAATGAGAGGAGGGAGGAATTAGGAAGTGCGCTTGTGATGAGTGATAGTGATAAAATATAATGATAGTGAAGTGATTTTAAATAGTGATTATAAAAAGTGGATTTTAGATTTTTAAAGATTAATTCGGTGACAGGACTGGAGACTTGAATAGTCATTTAATTTTGATTTTTTTTAATGTTTCGAATGCATGAAAGGCAGTCGAATGGTTGGTATCACAGGTAGAAGTTGGTTCTCCAAAGCGGAGAGAACATTTTATATCAACGGTTTCCAACATTCGAGAAAGGCGGGTGAAAAATACAAATCACATAAAAACAGTGACTTTCACCGGAGAAATTATGAACTAATCATTAATAGAAAAAATAGCCAGCCTGTAACTGCGAAGATTGACAAGGGAATGTTGAAACAAATGAGCGTTGCTCGCAAATGTTTTCTTGTTGTTATTAGTTGTCTTCATTGAACTTTAGGTAATACTGAAATGCTGTATGGGAGCAAAGTGTGGCTTTTGGTGCGACTAGTTACGCCTGGTCGTGCACGTCAAGGATGCGATGACCAGGAAGCAGTTTTCAGCGAGGGTTACCATGGGAGGAGTCGTTCCAGTAGTACCTACAGTTCAATGGTGGTCTTAGATATTTAATGCTTACTGGTAGCGCTGTTCGCAGCCACGACTCTGATCAAGGCAACCTCATGGAGCTTTTACAGGAGAGAAAAGACGATGTACCCAAACTTACTTGGTGGATGTCGCGTCGTAACAATTTCCTCAGCCCTGACATGCAGAATGATGTGATTGAAAGAATGGCCCTCTCTGTCCTTCGAGACATAGCAAAACAGGTACACGAATCACGTTTTTTGGTATTATTGCTGATGGCACCACCGATATTGCGGGCTTATAGCAGTTCTCTGTATGTGTTAGGTTGGTTCACCCTAAAACCTTTCAAGTAACTGAACTTTTTCTCGGGTTGTACAACCCACAAGATGCAACCGCTAAAACGCTGGTTGGTGCCATAAAAGATGTTCTCTTAAGACTACATTTTCTATTGTCAAAATTGTGGGGTCATTGTTTTGATGGCGCCTCTTAACATGTCTGGGCACATCAAGGGAGTTCAAAAACTTCTGTCTTATGAGCAGCCAAAATCCCCTTATGTTCACTGTTCAAACCATTCCCTAGGCTTAGCTCATCAAGAAATCTCGCGGAAAATTACAGTTCTTTGTGATTTGCTTGTTGTTGTGAAAAATTCAAGTAATATCATGCTCGATCCTTCGAAGAGACAGAACACCTTTAAAGATGTCGTCCTGACACCCTGTGATGACGATGATAATGCCGTCGCCAATGGACCGTCATCAAAGCTCATCGCACTTTGTCCAACGAGATGGAGCGTGAGATGCCGGTCTCTTAAAAGGTACAAGGAGAACTACAAAAGGGTCATACTGCCTCTCCAATGCCTATCCTCGATGACCCCACGGGTGCTTCTCCGGAAGTCAAGTCGGCAACTCGTGGGTACCTAAAGAAGCCGAAGTCATTCGATTCCGTTTTAATTTCTTCACGTCAGTGTCAAAATTTTTGGTCCATGTGAAGAACTTGCAAAGGCCCTTCACAGCCCATGTTATACCGTACTGCCACAGGAGCAAAGAAAGCTGCTCTGATTTTGATGTCGGCAATGGAGGCTCTTCGAACGACAGAGGAGTTTGATCGGATCTACAAGGAAAGCTACATTTACGCTACGGAGATAGTGGAACTTGACTGCTCTTCTTTACCAAACCCTAACCAACAAGTTTCCGAAAACCAAGCCACATGCGAACCCGACGATGAGGAGGAAGAAGCCGAGTAAAAGCAAAAAAAGAAGCAGAAGCAGAGCAAGAAGCCCAAACCTGAACAAAAACTTCCCAAAAAACGGCAGAGGAAAATACCGAAGCGTTTAGAACAAACTGTAACCGAATTTATTCAGTTACAGTAGCTCACCCTCGTTTTTTTTTGCCTTGTGCAGTTAGTTTGGGGTATTTTATCTTATTATATTGGGTTAAAGTGGGGTTGCAGAGGTGATTTTCATTGTGCCTGTGTGTGTTTTGTGGACGGATTCATCTTTGGATGGTCCGGACCAACTAGGATCATTGTTTATTAATTATCGGTTTTTGGATATTTGTTATTATAAAATACGGGGTTTTGCGATTTATAACGTTTTGGGAACAAGGATATATAAGACTGTGTTAATTTGAGTAGAAGCATTATTTCATTTTGGTTTGGGGTTAATGGCTTTATCTTGACCTAGTAATGTTAAATGTTAGATTCGTGGCTGTACTATAAGGTACCAAGTATTGGTATCTTCGAGGACTGGAAATGTTACAAACCCGGAAAAGACAGGCAGTAATTCGGCTTGTGGTGGCAAGTTCAGGGAATACCTAGGCTATTAATAGCATGAACTCTTATGAACTTCGAAAGGAAAAATACTGAATGACGTCAGTAGGAATTACGTCTGTCTAATGTTCATGTGTTGACACGGATGTTCCGCTAGGAGCGGGCCACGCACGAGTTAGTTCCGGCAGGAACAGTGGGGTGATGTATCCGTTCGCCAGTGCATATAATGGCGTGTCTGGTGTTCCGATGTCGTCTTATTGCTTTATTGGCAGAGTCCAGATCTACTAGCGCCCAGGGTCGTTTTACGTGACATGGTTTCCGTAACGAACAGTTAGAGATCGGGTCTTCTTGATTTTAGGCTAGAGTCCATGTCTTCTTGCGCCCAGGGTCGATTTATCTGGCATGGTCCGGTAATCGAACAGCAGAGACAGTAACTAGACATTCACTGAGCGTTGTGCTATTGAATGACTACATATTTTCGACATGGTTAAGTTCGTAGACCATGGGTAGCTGATCATATCACACCCTAAAAAGACGTTCATAACCTCACTTCATCATCTGTTGTGGAAGTCATGGGAGGATGTCATGGCGTTGAAGTCAACAAGTCTGGCGAGTGTAGATTCGTGCTCAAACTGTGCAAAGTGAAAAGAATAGGCAAATGATGCGTGAAAGTCTGAAGAGTGTAGATTTGTGTACAAGTGAAATATGTATAGGAGGCTGGTAGGCCTAGATCGAATATGGCCGTAAGTGTTTGCTGCTCTAAGAGCCTAAATTCAGTGGCAAGGTACTGTACAAAATGTTTCATGAGTTTATTGAAGGATATTTCCCATGTTGTATATTATGTATATAGATGTATAGTACAGCCAATAGATTGTTTCTTTTAAATGCATGTGTGTGTTAATTCCTGTTTTGCATGAACCTGGTAACATCAGCGAACGCATGCCAAATGCCCTACGCCTGGGATAAGTGGTTTCATAGTCGGGGCAACAGTTATGTATTTTATTCTATTTTATTCAGGAAGACCCATATGGTCAACCTTGGCGCCCATTCAAAGTCGTGAAGTTATGTTAAAATCACTTGTGGCCTGTATTTAAAGGCAGTAAATTCTGTAGGTTTGTGGTAATGAGGGTAGTTAAAATTAAATCAACTCCAGCGGGGAGGTGAGAGTGTTTCTATTTAAAAGTCGCAAATTCGCGTGGCCGCCATGTTGGTTTTGTAGTTACCTGTTTCTCAAAAGTCACATGGGTGAACTTCTAGTAGCTCCCTTTATCACCGTAAAAAATTCCAGGGTGATATCGGGAATAGTTTCGGAGATATTGAATGCTGGTGAAATATTTCACACAGCCGCCATGTTGGATTGGTGGGACGTAACAAAATTTGAAGGGCACGGCGGGGTCGTCCGGAATAGTGCTATGAACTTACCGAGTTTCATTGAAATCACTCCAGCCGTTTTGAAGTTATTAGGGGAGACACACACACTCCTCACACACACACACGCACACACACACGGACAAAAGGTGATCTCATAAGCCTATTTTTTCAAAATTGAAAATGGGCTAAAAAGAAAACAAACAAAAAAAAAGACTGGCTTTTGCTGGCTTATAGCTCGCGTATTATCAACTTTTCTCCTTTCGTGGATTACAAATGCGAAGTCGCATAAAGGAAATGAAGCTGCGCCTCCAAAGTTAGGCCACCCGCTAAGGCCGAGTAAATCTTGCACCCCCAAAATGAAATCCGCTCCGACGCCACTGCTTCCAGTAGGATGAAATTCAAAGGCAATCTTCGGTGTCTGTTATCCATCCTGAGAACGTGTTTTTTCCAATTTACCCTATTTTAGTATATTCTGTAATTCAGTGAGAATATATTTAGTTTTCTTCTTATTTATTCATTCCGTACTTTATCTCATAAGGAGTATCCTTTCACTGAGGAACCTCATTTCAGATTACTGTATCTTATTTCCATGGCTGGTTTTATTCACACTTGTCTCACTTCCGTACATCAAAGTTGGTACAGCCATAGTCTTTTAGAATTTAAGTTGAGTATCATCTCGTACTTTTCCCTTCAGAGTTCGGCGAATTGCCCCGCACATATAATGAAATTGATGAATCTTTCTCTTTACCTCGTCATCATCATTAAAAGATAAATCACAACCAAGGTACCATACATAAAACTTGAAAATTGTTCCACTGGTTGATCATCAATTACTATCTTCGCTCTAACAGGATACTTCCCTTGCCATGCCATTACTTTACTTTTCGTTTCTGATATCTGAAGATTATAACTTTTAGAAATTATATTTAATTTATAGATTGCTTTCTGGAGCTCATCCTCATCGTCCTGCAAGATGAACTGGTCATCTGCAAACAGCATAGTAGGCCTATTTATATACCTGTCATAACTCAGTTTTATTCCGGTTGGACACTTTCCTTCCAGATCTTGACTGCTTCATCTATATATATATATATATATATTAAAAAGGGTTGGAGAGAGGCTGCATCCTTCTCCTACTCCTTGATTAATTAATATTTCTTCGGTTAGTTTATGTCCCATATCTAATAAAATTTGTGTTATATTGTATATATCTTGGATAACTTGAATCAAATGTTTTGGGTATCCGTTTCTTTCCATTATATCCCATAATTTCTTCCTGTCTATTTTATCAAAAACCTTTTCATAATCAATAAAGGCGAGTTAAGTATTTAAGTTGAATTCTCTTCTCTTCTCTAATATCTGTTTGAGGGTAAATATATTATATGTACAGGATCTGCCCTTTCTGAATCCACATTGTTCCTCCAATAAGAGATTGTGAGTGATGATCTTGAGCCGATTAATTATTACTTTAACAAATATTTTATACCCAACATTTAGTAAACTTATACCTCGATAATTATTGCAAGAATTTCTTGAAAATTGAAATTACATTAGCTTTCCTCCATTCGTCAGAAATGGTTCTCCTTTTCCAGCAAAGATTAATTAAGTGCAATTATCTAAATTTAGGACTCAATCCTCCATATTTAAATAATTTCAAGTTTAATTTATCTAATCTGGTGCTTTTCTATTTTTGAATGATTTCAAAACCACATAAAGTTCTTCTATATCTATCAAGTCAATTCCTTCAACATCATTTATATATGGCTTTATCTTCTTGACTCTCTAGATAATCTTCGTTATACCATAATTGTTCATAGTGCTGTATCCATATATGTTCTTCAATTACATTTATATTGTCAGTTTCCCTTTCGTCACTGTTAAGATGTTTCATTAATTTATACGCCATTTCTAGTCTACCATGGTCATCATTTTCCACAGAACTTATTAACCTATCCCATGATTCTTGCTTTAATTTTCATGTTATTGTCTTAACCTTGTTCCTACACCTTTTCTATTCTTCCTTATTTTCTGTAGTCCGATGTTGTATCATTTTTAAATAAGATATTTGTTTTAGCCTAACAGCTTCTGATCAGCTCTGTATTTGAGAACGGAATAAATTGTAGTAACTTGCACAGGTAATGTTTTTTTTAATGCTGAAGTTCCTTTTCATTAGAGGATCCAGCCATTTTATATATTGTTACTTCTTTATAATTAACATTGGTGAAGAACAAACAACTGAACGGGAAATCTTGTAAATGATTCATAATTACCACCAGAATATAAACGATTACAGCACCGAACATATCACTACTGCGCCTTACATTTTGTACATAAACGAGATAGAACCGAAGAATAATGGCACAAGCAGGCATGATTTTGCTAATGATCGTTTGTATTCGTCGGCCAATAATCGTACATCTGTTTGTTTCCTGCCCTTTGGAGCAATTGGAAGGAAATTCCAATCACGACCATTGGAAAGATGTAGCAGAATGAGGGAAAGGGTTAGGATTGAAAGAAAAAATCAGGTACAAGGGACGAAACCAAACAAACATAGGCCTATTTTATTAACAAAAGTAGAAAAAATCAACAATATATTTGACTGAAAATCTAATGTACTTGGGACCTGCCACAGAAGAGTAATGCAAGGGAATAGAGGGCTCATAGCCCATTTACAAATGTTTGTTATTATTATTATTCTTTGTTCGATTTTGGCCTACTTTGGACCACGGAAAACAGTTGACTTGTTGATTAGTCCTTTTTTCTGCTCCCAGAAACTCTTCATCCTTTCACTGTGGATTCTCTTCCTTTCTTCCGACCAGATGTTCTTGGCTCTTCTCCTTTGCTTTTCCTGAAACCCCTTGAATGCATCAATCGTACCTCGAAACACCTCTCTATTCCAGATCTCATTTGGACTGACCCCAACTTCCTCCATATCCTTCTTATTTCATCTACCCATTTTGTAGTCGCTTTTATCTTGGTGATGTAATTAAAGATCGTCTTCGTTAGTCGACTATCGCTCATTCTCGTAAGGTGTCCATACAACTTCAATCTTCTCTTCCGTATGGTATCTGTGATTTTTTCTGCTTGTCCGTAAAGATCTT
Source organism: Meconema thalassinum (assembly GCA_946902985.2). Classification (NCBI taxonomy): domain Eukaryota; kingdom Metazoa; phylum Arthropoda; class Insecta; order Orthoptera; family Tettigoniidae; genus Meconema; species Meconema thalassinum. Next base: position 56,374,492 of record OX336401.1, on the reverse strand, counting down.
TGTATCGCCTCTTCCGCCATGTACCATTATTTCTATTTTCGGGTCCTAAGATTTTCCTCAAGATTGTTCTTTCTTTCTTCTCCAGTTCCTCTAATTCACCTTTCTTGTTCAGTATCAAACATTCTGAACTATACAATCCCTCAGGCTTGACAACCGTGATATAGTGTCTTATCTTCGCTCCGTAAGATATTGTTCTTTTTATGTACCTATTCGGTACTAATTTATAAGCTAATTCCATCTTTCTGATCCTCCCTTTGCTTGCTGCATTATCCAGTCCATTAGGCTGGATCCATTCACCAAGATATTTAAACTTATCCGAACTCTTGATCTTCCCATATTTTGTTTCTAAGTGCTTTTCGTTATCATGTTTGTATTCCATGTATTCTGTTTTTTCATACGAGATCCTGAGTCCCGTTTTTACCTGCAATTTCGTGTAATTTTTCAAGCATTATTTTAATTTCTTCTTTATTTTCAGCGTGCAATGCCATGTCATCCGCAAACGCTAAGCAATCAACCTTCACACCTTGCTTCTTTGTACCTAAACATATTCCATCTATCCCTTCTTCTCTCATGGCATTCCTATGTGTTCTCATTATTTTTTCCAGGACAACGTTAAACAAAATCGGTGAAAGCCCATCTCCTTGTCTGACTCCTGTCCGAATTTTAAAGGGCTCTGAGATTTCCCCCTGAAATTTAATTTTGGAATCAGTTTCTGTTAATGTTTGAATTATAATCGCCCTTGTTTTGCTATCAATTCCAAATTCTTCCAAAACATTGAATAGGGTATTATTATTATTATTATTATTTATTTAAGCGAAAATTCCCCTACAGGAGAGCGATTAAACTTGGATCACATAATGTCATTTGGAGGCGTGTCTCCTCCGCTCCTCCCAAAATCTCTTCATTCTCGCGGAATGTTCCCGCTTCCTCTCATCCATCCACTTTTTTCCAGGTTGTCGTAATGATCTTGGTTCGAACTTAACATTCTTGATTTTCGTCTGGCACTCAGTTCGATCTTCGAAATTTTGTATACTGATAATTTGTAAGTCTCTTTGTACCTCTTTAAGCCACTCTGTGCCGCATTTGCTCTGTGTTATGATACTGAGTAGTTTCTTGAGCAATCTGGAGGTGGTCATCCTGTGGATGTGAGTGTAAAATTTGGCTCTGCGTTTTCTAATTTCGTCTGTTATCGTAATGGTGTTTTGATAGAGTTCAGTACTAGGTCTCTTCATCCAAATGCCGTTTCTGTTGATTGCTCCGTAGATCTTCCGGAGAATTTTTCGTTCCTGCTTTTCCAGTTCCCTAATCTTGGAATGACCATCGATTACTATTGTTTCAGCCGCATATGTTGCTTCTGGAAGAATAACTGTTTTATAATGTCGTAATTTGGCGTTTATCGAAATGCATTTCTTGTTGTAATTGGCCCGCGTTAACCTGTAGGCCTTCTGGAGCTTAGTGATTCTGTCTTCATTGGCAGTAGGGGGGTAAGGCGGTTTCTAACTCACTCGGCGTTGCTCGGGCGGCGTCCATGTTAAATAATTAATATTTGGTGAACCCATGGTCGGATGTTGACAAATGAGGTGTCGTTGGACTCGAGCTGACGTCCTCTTTCCTATGGACCACTCATTTCAACCCCTAAATATAACCTACCCCTACTAGGGGGTGAAATTTTAATTTTTTAGTGAAAGTCTCTTTTCAAATGCGACATGTATAAGGTGCGCTGCTAAAATGAACTTAAACGTGGTTGCTCATATCGCGCATGCGTTTTACGAGATGCCGCTATGGATTAACATTTTTGTTTTTGTTTTGTACGCATGCGCACTTGGGATTTTTGTAAGAGGGCGAGCTCTTTGAAAAAAATGATTGATAAGAAGGGGTTTTGGTGGTGAGGAGAGAACCAGATAGTCGCCTACTTTCCTACGAAGTTTGCCGATATCTCTCGAACGAAAGGTCGGATTTGGACGTGTGACGTGTCAAATCGCTTGTCTCAAAGCCCTATATATGTTATTAATAGGTTAAAGTTTTGAGAATGAGGGAAACAGGCTTTTTTGGGGTAAAACCATGATTTTAGACTTTTTTTGATATCTCACGAATGCATGGTCGGATTTGGTCCTATGACGTGTCAAATGGCTTGTCTCGAAACCCTCTTTATTTTTGTAATAGGTTAAAGTTTTTGAGAATGAGGGAAACAGAATTTTTTGTTGTAAAACTGTGATTTTAGACTTTCTGTTATATCTCACAAACCAATAACGCCAGAGACGTATACGAGGGGTCGTAGGACTCGGGGTGACGCCCCTCCCCTCCCCCCTTTCGAATATAGTATTTATGTTTTAAAAAATGCGAAAGGGCCTAACGACACTTTTGTTGAAAAGATTTCAGTTTTTAAAACTTTTCTTAAATTTGTCTAAAATGTTCATGACGAGTGGTTGTAGATAGAAAGAGACGATACCACTGGACACGTGTTTCAACGAAGCTATTACTGGCCACGGTGGTGATATACCAATACAGTATTCGCTATTTCGATGAGACAGCGGGTCGAGGGTTCGTTTTCTGATTTTTCCTATGATGGAATTCCTAATTCCTAAACCCCCTGAAGGGGGTCTTTAACGTGTAAACGATTATGAGTGACATGACAAATGATAATTCCTTGATCCGATGAAGTTGGCTTTAGATAGAACAAACAGAACTTGGTTATATGTTGCTTGAAGTGAGTATAGAAAACAAACTTGCTGGGGCAGACTGACAGGATGTGAATGTTATTTGATCTTATTGGAATGCATTGACTTGACAGGACAATGAAAAAAAGCACAGAGATGCTGAGGACACTTGAAGGTCAAACGATATGGCAACCATGGTGGGAGGGGGAAGCTAGGATGATGTCGCCGATCATGTTCAATGTTCAATGGATGAATTTATATTTTGCGAAGCATTGTTCGGAGAGGGTCATGGGAAGACTTGTTTTAAGGGTATTTATTTTTTCGATGTTTCCTATGGTGGACTCATTGATTGAAATAATCCAAAACTGCTAGGGCATGGCCTTGAGATTTTATAAACCGATAATGGGATTTTGACATACAAGATCCACTCAGAACTTGACATGATGTCATTCTTTTTATGGCTTATGAATTTCCCCAAAAAAGACCCAAAACAACAAGATCATGGACTTTTGCTTTTCTTAATATATTGCAAACCCATAATGTAAGATGTTTACTGTGAGTGACGAAATCTAGCTAGGTAAAGAAAGAATTATTGTAGGATATATGTATGGTGACTGACACGTCTTTGACCATTGGAACTTGTTTTCAGATCTGACTGTAGTACATAGGGAGTATAGGTTGTAGGCATGGATTGACAAACGATGCACACAAAATTCAATTTATCGATTCAAGAATTAAGAGTAGACTATCATTAATTAATTGGTTAAAGAGTGTAGCTAAAAATTTAAAAAAATGGTGACTACATTAAACTAAACTGAACCAAGTCGAATCAAACCCAACTGAACCAAACCAAGCCTAAAGCAAACCAAACCTAATCAAGAACAAGCCAAGGGCTTAAGTGTAAAACTTGTGGGGGAATGCAGTCATTGGCAATGTCCAAAGGAAGGGATAACGCTCTACCTCTAGAGGGTAAGGTAAAGCTAGCGCATGGTGCTAATGCATATTCCCAAGTACATGAACCACACACACACAACTATCCTATGCTGTTTTTATGAGTTAACTGTTAAAACTTACTCAGTGGTTACTGAGCAAGATGGTCGCTACACACAACAAGCTTTAAATACTTGAGGCTAATAATTTATACACACACACACACGCATGTTCTAAACTAAACTGTCTTGCTGGCAGTGCTCGCACAGTAGGCAAACGACAGAAATGCTTGGCTAACAGAAATACAATCATTTTCGTTTGTCTAATGTTACCAGCTAACCATTACATGCTATAGTGGTGAGCACATGTGCCTCTTGCACTGGAGATCGTAACTCGATTTCTAGCTCTAAGGCCTAGAATGAATCAAACTAAGAAAGAAGGGTATGGTGACGCAGTGGTTAAACTGTTAGCCTTTCACTAAGGTAGACTAGGGTTTGATTTTAGGTTAATATACATGTCATAAACAAACAAACAAACAAAAAAGCAGAGATAATGTTTAAAACTGATTACACTTGTCTCCTTTCAAATTATTACTTAGATTGCAAATACAAAAGTGGACTGGGTTTAATATACAGTTAATGCTGCCTATCGCATACTAGCCTGTAAGAAAGCCAAACAAGCAAAAGGCGTAGGTAGAGCAGTGGTAAAATCGCTATGTGTAGAGAACTACCTAACGGTTTTATGAACTGGCAATGGTATGTCGCATAAACAGTGCAGGATACAATCCAGCAACCATAATATTTTTTCTTGTAGAGCAGAGAAAACATATATAGAGAGATATAGAAAGCTTGTGTATGTATGGGTAGCATTGATTGTTTGACCAGAGAAAATACGATGAGGTAGGGTGGGGAGAGGGAGAATTAACACTTATATATGAATGAATAGTAAATAGTATTTTTGTTTTTTTCAATAGTTTTGTTTTTCAAATGCAGTGGTAGATAGCCGTTATTTTGTAAAACATTCTTACTTGCAGTAGTAATAAGACTCTATGGTTCCGCTATCACATAGATAGACTGTATTATTGCCATGGTCAAGCACTCACATTAAGATCATTTACAAAATCATAAAATGAAAAATAAAACAATCTTGTTTTGGAAATATCGTTTTTCAACATACACAAAATAAATATATAAAAAATTTGTAAACAGCAAAATCGAAAATCCATGGTCAAGCACTCACATTAAGATCATTTACAAAATCATAAAATGAAAAATAAAAAATCTTGTTTTGGAAATATCGATTTTTTTCAACATACACAAAATAAATATATAAAAAATTTGTAAACAGCAAAATGGAAAATCCATGTTTTCATATAGACAAAATTTAAAAACCTTAAACGGACATTTAAGAAAATATATGCAAATGGGAAATTGACAAATGTGTAAATATGAAAATGGAAAAATCCATGTTTCCATATCATGAAATTGAAAAACATCAAACTGTCATTTAAAAAAATGCAAATGGAAAATTGACAAATTGCAATGTGTGAAATATGAAATTGAACAAATGGCTATCATTATTTAAAAAAAAAGAACATTGCGCTCTATGGTTAAAGTGTGAATCAAACCCTCTCTACTTATTTGGACCACCGAGACTGAGTAGACTAGTTTTAGTTGTCATACCACTTTTAAAATTTTGTGTTAAATCTAGGAATTGAACCCAAGAGCTTGTAGGGGAGATCCAAGGTTATAATATGTTAAACAGATAGCCTTGAATGTAGAGTGTGGTAGCTATATAGATATGAGACGTTTCGCTCGGGGCAGGGAGGCATGGAGATCTGCATCAAACCAGTCAAAAGACTGACGACTCAAACAACAACATGTAGAGCTCACCAAAATAATGTTGTGTAACGGTAAATGTTAGTCAACGAACAGTAATGCATTACTAAAACCCATGACACGATACCTAAGAGCTTTTCTAAAATTATTTTAAAATGCCTTTAACCCTATATTAAACACCCAGTTCACAAGACTCATAACTGCAATGTTATGGACAAACAAAACAAAATCTATATTTCAAAACAAACAAGTGGTTTAGTCAATGTATACTGGAAAAAGTTTTATAAACACTCAAGTCCACAAACATAATTAAATTAGTAACAGTCAGGTTGACCGAGTGGTTATGGTGTTTGACTTAAGTTCAAATTTTCTGTACAAGAAAGCAAGGGTTCGAATCCCTTACCTGATAAAACTATTGCCTCAACATGGCTTGACCACACTGTATTATTGTGTACTCGGTACACAAACCATAAATAGAGTGTATTGTTTAAGGTCACTCTCTTTGCGAACATAGTCAGAGACTGTTGATGGTTAACAATTGCATTAATAGTGGGACATAGTGATAGCAATTAAGAAAAACAGACAATACCCATACACTATTTTTATTTATTTTATGTAATTACTTGTACAATAGTTATATACAAACTACAACTCTCTTTTGTCTATTACTATCTAGTCCTTTTCGATCCACTTGCATATCAAGGGCAGATGACTTTGTAGTTCAGCCCCTTTAAACAACAATAACACTACTTCTTGCATATTCTGTGATGTTGATGACTCTTGAGGCGTGGAAGATGGATACAACATAACTTTTACAACAGGGGTTAAACGTTGCTCAACAAACAATGCACTATTTTGAGTAGCAACATCTTTCTCTTGTACTAACTTTTTAGCATTCTGATGATTTTTTGTCAACACCATTAGTGTTTTGTCTGGAGCACTACATCGCCTGATCACTCACACTTAAAACCACACCATTTCTACTTTTCATATTGCCTCGACATGTTGTTGACCTCTGTTTCGAGCATTGCCAGAATATTATTCCTTTTACATTTTGTCGTCTATAGTTATAAGAGTAGCCTTTATAGAGTACACGTTGTTTACCTCGGTTAGTTGGAGTAAGTTCCATAGTAGTAACTAACCTGTTAGTATGATTTGCACACTACAAAGGTTATCTCTGTTCTGGTAATTGAATTATTTAGCGTTGGCTTTTATATTTAATTCGTACAGTTTAAAGTGATAGAAAAGTGGTAGAAACGTGGTAGCAAAGTGGTAGACAATTGGTAACATAGTGGTAGAAAAGTGGTAGCAAAGTGGTAGAAAAGTGGCAGAAAAGTAGTAGAAAAGTGGTAGCAAAGTGGTAGAAAAGTGGTAGAAAACTAGAAAAGTGGTAGAAAAGTGGCAGAAAAGTAGTAGAAAAGTGGTAGCAAAGTGGTAGAAAAGTGGTAGCAAACTAGAAAAGTGGTAGCAAAGTGGTAGAAAATATTACATGTATTGTTAAGAAATAGTTTAAGCGGTTACATGGATTCATTACACTATAATTTTAGCATCACGAAGCTCATTTTCTATATCCAAAAGTTCTTCCTCATATTTAGTATGACCAGCCTGTTTACAGGTATGCAAGTACTGAAGCCGCTGGATTAGCTTACTGGGATTGTTCCAGTAAACAAATTTAACATATGATTTTTTTGGGTGTAAACCATTATCATCATCATCATCATTATCATCATAATCATCATCATCATCATGGTTATCATCATCAATATAATTATCATCAATATAATCATCATCACTATTACTATCTAATCCTTTTTGTTCATCTTGCAATGCAACAACCTTTGGCATAGTTTGTGTTGTCTTTGATAGTGTTAGAGGTTTCTTAGACGTTAACGACTGTCCTAACATGTCTTTTTCAGGAGATAATAAATGCTCTTTAACAAACAAAGCACTATCTTGAGCCACACTATTTTTTTCTTGGTCTTGCTTTTTTACCTTGGTTAGAGTATTTTGTCCATTTAAATGAGTATTATTTTGAGATTTACAATGATGATCGATTGAAATAAGTATGTTGGAGACTTTTGTCTTAATCATTCCTCGACACTTTTTAGATCGTTGTTTCGAACAGCACCAAATAACAGTTCCATTTTTATTAGTTCTTTTTACAATATATGCATATCCTTTATAGTAAGCACATGGCTTACCATAGCTAGTCGTTGATACTTCCATGTCAACTGTTCAGCATAAACTAATCTCTAGTAAAGTTAACTCGATAATAAAAATGATTGTTTGTAGTATCTGCAGTTTAAAGTAAGAGCAAAAGTGAGAGTCAAATGGTATAAAAGTGTTAGCAAAGTGGTGGAAGAGTGGTAGCAGTTTATAGTAGTCATGATCTTTTTACTAGAATGTGATTTGAGTTAATGTAATTTCTAATCCTTAGCAGTGAGTAGTCAGTTAGTCTTGGTTCAGACAAGCGTAAACAGTTCTCCAATGAATCAGAGATCAAGATTTTCATTATGAAACAGTTGTGTAACCAATTAGGTATCGGTACTTGATAGCTTCACACATGAACAAAAATTCCAACATATCTGACTTGAATTACATGATTTGAAAGTTGACAAAGAATATCCAATCAACCATTGTAGTTACAATGTCAAACACACAAAGACAAAATCAGCATGAAAATTTAAGTTACAGGAAAATTCTATGAAATAGACTATGCAGGAAATTTGGAAATACACATCAGAAGTTTGCAACACCATCCTTCTAGCCTATATAAATTTTCGACATGGAAAGTGTGCACTGCCCCTAACATTAAACCAATTTATCAATAACACAAGTCAACAATCAAAACATTTTGTGTTGAGTCTATCATTTAATGCATATATTCTGTCTACATTGAACAGTAACAAAAAACGCCATTCATAATTAATTAAGTTTGCTTTAATTCTTTATGTAATGATATATACATATTTAAAGTTTTGGCTGACTGTTCAGGGTGAATCGGCTTTGAACACATAAGAGAGGGAATATTTTAAGACTTAACCTCAGCTCACCTAACATAACCTAAATTTACCTAACCTAACCTTGTCATATAGGTAAGAAACGGGTCAAGCTATGCTTTCGACTACCGAGTTTCAGCTACTTTTCAAGGTTACTCTCCCGAACATTGCCGGAGACTGCTGATAAACACTTATATTCTCACGGCGGCGGCGCGCAACGACTTACATGACGCGCTCCCCCCTTTTCATTGATCCCTGTTGATTTGTCCCTTTGGACTGGTCCCTGTTGACCAGCCCCTTTTGGACGGGCCCTTTTTGAATGGAGTCATTTTTGACGGGTCCCTGTGGACAGGTCCTTTTGGCTGATCCCTTTGGACCGGAACCTTTGACATAATTTGGATAACCTATGGACTGGCCCATGCAATTATCCAAATTATGTCAAAGGGTCCGGTCCAAAGGGATCAGCCAAAAGGACCTGTCCACAGGGACCCGTCAAAAATGACTCCATTCAAAAAGGGCCCGTCCAAAAGGGGCTGGTGAACAGGGACCAGTCCAAAGGGACAAATCAACAGGGATCAATGAAAAGGGGGGAGCGCGTCATGTAAGTCGTTGCGCGCCGCCGCCGTGAGAATATAAGTGTTTATCAGCAGTCTCCGGCAATGTTCGGGAGAGTAACCTTGAAAAGTAGCTGAAACTCGGTAGTCGAAAGCATAGCTTGACCCGTTTCTTACCTATATGACAAGGTTAGGTTAGGTAAATTTAGGTTATGTTAGGTGAGCTGAGGTTAAGTCTTAAAATATTCCCTCTCTTATGTGTTCAAAGCCGATTCACCCTGAACAGTCAGCCAATACTTTAAATATGTATATATCATTACATAAAGAATTAAAGCAAACTTAATTAATTATGAATGGCGTTTTTTGTTACTGTTCAATGTAGACAGAATATATGCATTAAATGATAGACTCAACACAAAATGTTTTGATTGTTGACTTGTGTTATTGATAAATTGGTTTAATGTTAGGGGCAGTGCACACTTTCCATGTCGAAAATTTATATAGGCTAGAAGGATGGTGTTGCAAACTTCTGATGTGTATTTCCAAATTTCCTGCATAGTCTATTTCATAGAATTTTCCTGTAACTTAAATTTTCATGCTGATTTTGTCTTTGTGTGTTTGACATTGTAACTACAATGGTTGATTGGATATTCTTTGTCAACTTTCAAATCATGTAATTCAAGTCAGATATGTTGGAATTTTTGTTCATGTGTGAAGCTATCAAGTACCGATACCTAATTGGTTACACAACTGTTTCATAATGAAAATCTTGATCTCTGATTCATTGGAGAACTGTTTACGCTTGTCTGAACCAAGACTAACTGACTACTCACTGCTAAGGATTAGAAATTACATTAACTCAAATCACATTCTAGTAAAAAAGATCATGACTACTATAAACTGCTACCACTCTTCCACCACTTTGCTAACACTTTTATACCATTTGACTCTCACTTTTGCTCTTACTTTAAACTGCAGATACTACAAACAATCATTTTTATTATCGAGTTAACTTTACTAGAGATTAGTTTATGCTGAACAGTTGACATGGAAGTATCAACGACTAGCTATGGTAAGCCATGTGCTTACTATAAAGGATATGCATATATTGTAAAAAGAACTGATAAAAATGGAACTGTTATTTGGTGCTGTTCGAAACAACGATCTAAAAGTGTCGAGGAATGATTAAGACAAAAGGCTCCAACATACTTATTTCAATCGATCATCATTGTAAATCTCAAAATAATACTCATTTAAATGGACAAAATACTCTAACCAAGGTAAAAAAGCAAGACCAAGAAAAAAATAGTGTGGCTCAAGATAGTGCTTTGTTTGTTAAAGAGCATTTATTATCTCCTGAAAAAGACATGTTAGGACAGTCGTTAACGTCTAAGAAACCTCTAACACTATCAAAGACAACACAAACTATGCCAAAGGTTGTTGCATTGCAAGATGAACAAAAAGGATTAGATAGTAATAGTGATGATGATTATATTGATGATAATTATATTGATGATGATAACCATGGTGATGATGATGATTATAATGATAATGATGATGATGATAATGGTTTACACCCAAAAAAATCATATGTTAAATTTGTTTACTGGAACAATCCCAGTAAGCTAATCCAGCGGCTTCAGTACTTGCATACCTGTAAACAGGCTGGTCATACTAAATATGAGGAAGAACTTTTGGATATAGAAAATGAGCTTCGTGATGCTAAAATTATAGTGTAATGAATCCATGTAACCGCTTAAACTATTTCTTAACAATACATGTAATATTTTCTACCACTTTGCTACCACTTTTCTAGTTTGCTACCACTTTTCTACCACTTTGCTACCACTTTTCTACTACTTTTCTGCCACTTTTCTACCACTTTTCTAGTTTTCTACCACTTTTCTACCACTTTGCTACCACTTTTCTACTACTTTTCTGCCACTTTTCTACCACTTTTCTACCACTTTGCTACCACTTTTCTACCACTATGTTACCAATTGTCTACCACTTTGCTACCACGTTTCTACCACTTTTCTATCACTTTAAACTGTACGAATTAAATATAAAAGCCAACGCTAAATAATTCAATTACCAGAACAGAAATAACCTTTGTAGTGTGCAAATCATACTAACAGGTTAGTTACTACTATGGAACTTACTACAACTAACCGAGGTAAACAACGTGTACTCTATAAAGGCTACTCTTATAACTATAGACGACAAAATGTAAAAGGAATAATATTCTGGCAATGCTCAAAACAGAGGTCAACAACATGTCGAGGTAATATGAAAAGTAGAAATGGTGTGGTTTTAAGTGTGAGTGATCAGGCGATGTAGTGCTCCAGACAAAACACTAATGGTGTTGACAAAAAATCATCAGAATGCTAAAAAGTTAGTACAAGAGAAAGATGTTGCTACTCAAAATAGTGCATTGTTTGTTGAGCAACGTTTAACCCCTGTTGTAAAAGTTATGTTGTATCCATCTTCCACGCCTCAAGAGTCATCAACATCACAGACTATGCAAGAAGTAGTGTTATTGTTGTTTAAAGGGGCTGAACTACAAAGTCATCTGCCCTTGATATGCAAGTGGATCGAAAAGGACTAGATAGTAATAGACAAAAGAGAGTTGTAGTTTGTATATAACTATTGTACAAGTACTTACATTAAATAAATAAAAATAGTGTATGGGTATTGTCTGTTTTTCTTAATTGCTATCACTATGTCCCACTATTAATGCAATTGTTAACCATCAACAGTCTCTGACTATGTTCGCAAAGAGAGTGACCTTAAACAATACACTCTATTTATGGTTTGTGTACCGAGTACACAATAATACAGTGTGGTCAAGCCATGTTGAGGCAATAGTTATATCAGGTAAGGGATTCGAACCCTTGCTTTCTTGTACAGAAAATTTGAACTTAAGTCAAACACCATAACCACTCGGTCAACCTGACTGTTACTAATTTAATTATGTTTGTGGACTTGAGTGTTTATAAAACTTTTTCCAGTATACATTGACTAAACCACTTGTTTGTTTTGAAATATAGATTTTGTTTTGTTTGTCCATAACATTGCAGTTATGAGTCTTGTGAACTGGGTGTTTAATATAGGGTTAAAGGCATTTTAAAATAATTTTAGAAAAGCTCTTAGGTATCGTGTCATGGGTTTTAGTAATGCATTACTGTTCGTTGACTAACATTTACCGTTACACAACATTATTTTGGTGAGCTCTACATGTTGTTGTTTGAGTCGTCAGTCTTTTGACTGGTTTGATGCAGATCTCCATGCCTCCCTGCCCCGAGCGAAACGTCTCATATCTATATAGCTACCACACTCTACATTCAAGGCTATCTGTTTAACATATTATAACCTTGGATCTCCCCTACAAGCTCTTGGGTTCAATTCCTAGATTTAACACAAAATTTTAAAAGTGGTATGACAACTAAAACTAGTCTACTCAGTCTCGGTGGTCCAAATAAGTAGAGAGGGTTTGATTCACACTTTAACCATAGAGCGCAATGTTCTTTTTTTTTTAAATAATGATAGCCATTTGTTCAATTTCATATTTCACACACTGCAATTTGTCAATTTTCCATTTGCATTTTTTTAAATGACAGTTTGATGTTTTTCAATTTCATGATATGGAAACATGGATTTTTCCATTTTCATATTTACACATTTGTCAATTTCCCATTTGCATATATTTTCTTAAATGTCCGTTTAAGGTTTTTAAATTTTGTCTATATGAAAACATGGATTTTCCATTTTGCTGTTTACAAATTTTTTATATATTTATTTTGTGTATGTTGAAAAAAATCGATATTTCCAAAACAAGATTTTTTATTTTTCATTTTATGATTTTGTAAATGATCTTAATGTGAGTGCTTCACCATGGATTTTCGATTTTGCTGTTTACAAATTTTTTATATATTTATTTTGTGTATGTTGAAAAACGATATTTCCAAAACAAGATTTTTTTATTTTTCATTTTATGATTTTGTAAATGATCTTAATGTGAGTGCTTGACCATGGCAATAATACAGTCTATCTATGTGATAGCGGAACCATAGAGTCTTATTACTACTGCAAGTAAGAATGTTTTACAAAATAACGGCTATCTACCACTGCATTTGAAAAACAAAACTATTGAAAAAAACAAAAATACTATTTACTATTCATTCATATATAAGTGTTAATTCTCCCTCTCCCCACCCTACCTCATCGTATTTTCTCTGGTCAAACAATCAATGCTACCCATACATACACAAGCTTTCTATATCTCTCTATATATGTTTTCTCTGCTCTACAAGAAAAACTATTATGGTTGCTGGATTGTATCCTGTACTGTTTATGCGACATACCATTGCCAGTTCATAAAACCGTTAGGTAGTTCTCTACACATAGCGATTTTACCACTGCTCTACCTACGCCTTTTGCTTGTTTGGCTTTCTTACAGGCTAGTATGCGATAGGCAGCATTAACTGTATATTAAACCCAGTCCACTTTTGTATTTGCAATCTAAGTAATAATTTGAAAGGAGACAAGTGTAATCAGTTTTAAACATTATCTCTGCTTTTTTGTTTGTTTGTTTGTTTATGACATGTATATTAACCTAAAATCAAACCCTAGTCTACCTTAGTGAAAGGCCAACAGTTTAACCACTGCGTCACCATACCCTTCTTTCTTAGTTTGATTCATTCTAGGCCTTAGAGCTAGAAATCGAGTTACGATCTCCAGTGCAAGAGGCACATGTGCTCACCACTATAGCATGTAATGGTTAGCTGGTAACATTAGACAAACGAAAATGATTGTATTTCTGTTAGCCAAGCATTTCTGTCGTTTGCCTACTGTGCGAGCACTGCCAGCAAGACAGTTTAGTTTAGAACATGCGTGTGTGTGTGTGTATAAATTATTGCAACGTATAGAAGAGTCAATCGTGAATTGTGCTCAGTACTATTCGTGCCAAATGTGCAGATAAAGAAGTGTAGGCATATAGTTTTTATTCAACCATCTTGCTTAAAAGTGAGTACAAGTATACAAGTATCGGTATCAGATATTATATAATACTTGAGTTTATTTGGTCAAATATAGTTCATTCTAGATCTCTCCTTTCGTAAGGCGCCATTTTGGTAGTGTGATCCATAGAGGTCACAGAGTAGGATCATATTTTCCACCACTGACAATAACGGAGTTTCTATTGTCAGTAACCAGAGAATAAAAGATTTGGCATATCAAGCAATAGCCATACTATCACTGCATGCTAGATACCATGCCAGACGTATTTACTCAACAACCCAAGATATCTATGGATTGTGCGTCGGAAAGCAACCTTGATACTTGTCCCATCTGTGAACAGAAGGTGCAAGGTGAGTCAGCTGTTGCCTGTGACGGGTTGTGCCAGAGATGGCATCACCTAGCATGCACTGAACTACAGCAAGGTCAGTTCAATGCCCTAAAATCTACTAACAAAAAGAAATCCAAACTACTGTGGCTGTGCTACAGCTGTGAACAAGATTACCTGATCTATAAAGCGGGAAAGAGTATGCAAAAGGAAATAGAATCTTTAAAAACAGATATGAACAAAAAATTAGACACAATGATGACAGCAATAAATAAGCTAAAGGAAGAGCGCACAACACAGGCACTACGCGTAGAACGCCCTATACGGCATTCGCGTGATTCTGTGATCATGACTCAGGCCCAATTTGAGCCCAGAGGACACCGCATGGACAGTGACATTATTACCACAACAGCAGAGACGATACCAAAATTAATAAGCCATAGCAATAATGACCACTCTTCAGATGACGCCAGAGAACTACCAAAGACAAATGTTGAGAACAGCAATCATACTGTGGAAGAAGAGGAGGGAAATTTCACGGAGGTGATTTCCAGAAGGAGTCGTCGACGACTGCAACACCGTTCCTACACTATTGGAACAGGGGGTACAGAGGACGACCTTCTAGAAGCTGGAGAGAGTATGGCATGGTTGTACCTGGGACGCACATCACAACGCACAACTTCAGACAAAATAAAGAATTTCCTTCAACAGAAAGGATTTCCGCAATCAGTAGTATGCGAAGAACTGCGAACAACGGGGATTAATAAATCATTCAAAGTAGGAATCCCTATGCAACATTTAGAAGAAACCGATAACCCAAATTTTTGGCCAAGAGGAATACTGGTGAGACGTTTTCGTTTCTCACGCAGACGAATGGACATACGTTCTCCAGCAGGGGAATTTGGAAGATATTAACCACAAAAGAATAAGCAAGGGCGCCGATACGAATTTTTCGGTGACAACTGGGTTTTTAGGGACTTTTCTATGGAATTGTGAAGGACTAATAAATGCTACGTCCATGCTACCATATAACATCTTCCAAAATTATGATGCAGTCGTTCTAACAGAAACATTGCTAATGCATGAATGGCATATCCAAAACTTCTATACTATCCACAGCCTCGCAACACAGGGATGTAGAGGCAGACCCAAAGGCGGTATATCTTTGCTAATAAAACCCATGCTAGCACCTTTCCAGACACTTCATCAAACAGAGAACATTCTACTAGTAAAATGCAAATCAGTATCGATAATGGGTGTGTATTTCCAGCCATATCTCAAGGAGGAGGAGATCATTGACGAAATCGAAGCTGCATTAGTTAAAATACCAAGGTATGACCCTCTTATAATAGCGGGCGATCTGAATTGTCGTTTAGACATACCATCAGCTAAAACAGATACAGTAATATCTTATCTGGAACATGAAGGGTTCAGAGTTACCAATAACAAAATTGAGAAAACCTACTACAGCCCAAATGGTAGCAGTACAATAGATTTGGTTCTCATTAATGACGGAGCTAAAGTGATATTTCAAAATATTTTAACAAGTGTTGCAGTGAGGAAACACTTACCAGTAGAGACAATTCTACAATTTAATGAGAAATATACACTCAATGCAGTTTCAAGAATCAAACTTCCAAGGAAACTTGACGTCGAAATAATTAAGAAAGTAGACTTGCGACAGATAATGAACTCCATCAAGGAAGGGGACGTGAACACTGCTCTAGAAGCCATGGACAAACACATCAAGGAAGCCATTCCTCCTGGCAAAAACAATTTGCGAAAAGGCAATCCTTGGTTCAACACTGATTGCTATAGTAAAAGGAAATTGACGCTCAATGCCCTACACAGAGCCAGAGAGTTGAAGACAGAGGCGGCCTACAGCGACTATGCGAACAAAAGGCGAGATTACAAAGAAGTTGTAAGACAAGCAAAAATAACCTACCATCTGAATAAAGAAAAGCACTTAGTAGAAGAAGCAGAAACTGACCCATATAAGGCACTTCAAACAAAGAATCCTAGATTTCCAAAAAATATACCTATACAGACATGGTCGCAACATCTATGCAATCTATTAGGGGCTAAAGACACACGCCCTAGCGCCGTTTTGTCACCATGTGTAGATTTCGCGCCCATCATGGAAGAGGAGGTCATAAAAACAATACAATTGAGCAGAGCACACAGAGCACCAGGTCCAAACCTCATCACAAATGAACACTTAAAACTCGCAGCCCCAACTATGGTGCCTGCCTGGACAGCGCTCATGAATGAATGCCTACGATCAGGGAAAATCCCTACACAGTGGATAACTGCAGTAATAAAAATGCTCTACAAAGGGAAGGGAGATTTAGATGACCCAGATGCCTATAGAGGTATCGCTCTGGAAGATGTACTCTTCAAAACGTTCACCAAAATAATAACAGGCCGTTTGACTAATTTGACTGATCACAGTATGCCGGAAGAACAATTTGGATTCCGGGTAGGCAGGTCGACCATTCAGGCAGTTTGCTGCCTCCAGGAAGACATTAAAGAGGCCTTAAGACACCCGAAAGGGAAACTTTACTCTGTGTTTGTTGACTACAGCAAGGCTTTTGACACTCTTAACAGAAGAATACTTCTGGATGATTGGAATAGATCACTATATCACTGCGTTCATACGTAATATACTCAACAATAACATGCTGATAATTGACGACAGTGTCACCCTCTCAGAACCCATAGAACAATGCATTGGGGTATTGCAGGGCGATCCCCTAAGTCCAACACTGTTTAATGTTGCTACAGCAGACATAGTAAAATCCGTGAAGCTAGATGGAGTTAGCATGTACATATACGCAGATGACGTAGTTCTAGCCTCAACTTCACGTCAAAGTCTACAGTCGTCCCTAGACCTGTTGGCAATTTGGGCCGGAAAAAATGAACTCGATATAAACTTAAACAAAACCGTATCCATGATCTTCCGCAAAGGAGGTAGAATAGTAGCAGGAGAGTCCCTATATCTAGAGCACAAGGCGTTACGTATTGTAAATCAATTTAAGTACTTAGGACTAATTTTTCAGACACATGGGAATACTTTCACCAAACATATAAAGGACAGAACAATACATGCCATAAAAGCAATGCATGAAATAAAACATCTTAATAAACTATCTTTAGAGACAGCTATGACATTATTTAGAGTAAAAATCAGCCCAATAATAAGCTACGGTCTGAACATTATATGGGAGAATCTCACGAAAAACAACATGAAGTGCATAGAAAGAGTCAAGGCAACTTTCATGAAAAAAGTCCTGTGTATCTCAAAGTATAGCCCATCGCGACTGTGTTATGAAATGTCAAGAGAGACCTTCTACATCGACGATTTAAGGTGTCAACTATTGCTCCCATCTACCGCCCAGTACGAGGACCTTCTAAAAGAGCTCAAAACGAAGAGGATGCAAATATGGAGTGACTTTTATTTAACAGCCGCAATGACGTCCGATGAGTGGAAGGGTCCATGTTACGACCTGAGACATACAATCACTCGTTTCGCAATACATGGATTCCATTTCAAGTTATGCAAAATGGAAGGGTATCATGAGCCTAGTATGAAATGCATTTGCAAATTGTGTGGAAGTGTCTGTGAAAGGTATCATGCCATGACATGCGGACGGAGGGTTGAGTCACTTAATAGCTTTTGTTGTCAATGACAGTTGAATGTGATCTTGAATATTTTGGGTTTTTATTATTATTATTTTTATATTGCCTCATGGCCATTGGCTGCAATAAATACCTTTAAATAAATTATTAGCCTCAAGTATTTAAAGCTTGTTGTGTGTAGTGACCTTCTTGCTCAGTAACCACTGAGTAAGTTTTAACAGTTAACTCATAAAAACAGCATAGGATAGTTGTGTGTGTGTGGTTCATGTACTTGGGAATATGCATTAGCACCATGCGCTAGCTTTACCTTACCCTCTAGAGGTAGAGCGTTATCCCTTCCTTTGGACATTGCCAATGACTGCATTCCCCCACAAGTTTTACACTTAAGCCCTTGGCTTGTTCTTGATTAGGTTTGGTTTGCTTTAGGCTTGGTTTGGTTCAGTTGGGTTTGATTCGACTTGGTTCAGTTTAGTTTAATGTAGTCACCATTTTTTTTATTTTTAGCTACACTCTTTAACCAATTAATTAATGATAGTCTACTCTTAATTCTTGAATCGATAAATTGAATTTTGTGTGCATCGTTTGTCAATCCATGCCTACAACCTATACTCCCTATGTACTACAGTCAGATCTGAAAACAAGTTCCAATGGTCAAAGACGTGTCAGTCACCATACATATATCCTACAATAATTCTTTCTTTACCTAGCTAGATTTCGTCACTCACAGTA
Organism: Meconema thalassinum; assembly: GCA_946902985.2. Lineage (NCBI taxonomy): Eukaryota > Metazoa > Arthropoda > Insecta > Orthoptera > Tettigoniidae > Meconema > Meconema thalassinum. The sequence goes on along the minus strand of OX336401.1, from coordinate 56,355,802 downwards.
AACATCTTACATTATGGGTTTGCAATATATTAAGAAAAGCAAAAGTCCATGATCTTGTTGTTTTGGGTCTTTTTTGGGGAAATTCATAAGCCATAAAAAGAATGACATCATGTCAAGTTCTGAGTGGATCTTGTATGTCAAAATCCCATTATCGGTTTATAAAATCTCAAGGCCATGCCCTAGCAGTTTTGGATTATTTCAATCAATGAGTCCACCATAGGAAACATCGAAAAAATAAATACCCTTAAAACAAGTCTTCCCATGACCCTCTCCGAACAATGCTTCGCAAAATATAAATTCATCCATTGAACATTGAACATGATCGGCGACATCATCCTAGCTTCCCCCTCCCACCATGGTTGCCATATCGTTTGACCTTCAAGTGTCCTCAGCATCTCTGTGCTTTTTTTCATTGTCCTGTCAAGTCAATGCATTCCAATAAGATCAAATAACATTCACATCCTGTCAGTCTGCCCCAGCAAGTTTGTTTTCTATACTCACTTCAAGCAACATATAACCAAGTTCTGTTTGTTCTATCTAAAGCCAACTTCATCGGATCAAGGAATTATCATTTGTCATGTCACTCATAATCGTTTACACGTTAAAGACCCCCTTCAGGGGGTTTAGGAATTAGGAATTCCATCATAGGAAAAATCAGAAAACGAACCCTCGACCCGCTGTCTCATCGAAATAGCGAATACTGTATTGGTATATCACCACCGTGGCCAGTAATAGCTTCGTTGAAACACGTGTCCAGTGGTATCGTCTCTTTCTATCTACAACCACTCGTCATGAACATTTTAGACAAATTTAAGAAAAGTTTTAAAAACTGAAATCTTTTCAACAAAAGTGTCGTTAGGCCCTTTCGCATTTTTTAAAACATAAATACTATATTCGAAAGGGGGGAGGGGAGGGGCGTCACCCCGAGTCCTACGACCCCTCGTATACGTCTCTGGCGTTATTGGTTTGTGAGATATAACAGAAAGTCTAAAATCACAGTTTTACAACAAAAAATTCTGTTTCCCTCATTCTCAAAAACTTTAACCTATTACAAAAATAAAGAGGGTTTCGAGACAAGCCATTTGACACGTCATAGGACCAAATCCGACCATGCATTCGTGAGATATCAAAAAAAGGCTAAAATCATGGTTTTACCCCAAAAAAGCCTGTTTCCCTCATTCTCAAAACTTTAACCTATTAATAACATATATAGGGCTTTGAGACAAGCGATTTGACACGTCACACGTCCAAATCCGACCTTTCGTTCGAGAGATATCGGCAAATTTCGTAGGAAAGTAGGCGACTATCTGGTTCTCTCCTCACCACCAAAACCCCTTCTTATCAATCATTTTTTTCAAAGAGCTCGCCCTCTTACAAAAATCCCAAGTGCGCATGCGTACAAAACAAAAACAAAAATGTTAATCCATAGCGGCATCTCGTAAAACGCATGCGCGATATGAGCAACCACGTTTAAGTTCATTTTAGCAGCGCACCTTATACATGTCGCATTTGAAAAGAGACTTTCACTAAAAAATTAAAATTTCACCCCCTAGTAGGGGTAGGTTTTATTTAGGGGTTGAAATGAGTGGTCCATAGGAAAGAGGACGTCAGCTCGAGTCCAACGACACCTCATTTGTCAACATCCGACCATGGGTTCACCAAACATGGACGCCGCCCGAGCAACGCCGAGTGAGTTAGAAATTTCACCAAAGTATTTATTATTATTATTATTAATATTATTACTATAAATGTATACAAGCACAAAGCTTTTTAGAACAAATAGGAATTTTGTACTCGAAAAGTATGCCAAATATCCAAAGAAATAGTTAACAGTACAAAAATTGATAAGGAAACAGCCAACAAAGTTCTCGTGGTGCATCTGCAAATTGCAGCCAAGTGAGTTTTGTCAATAGTGAAAGGGGTTTCAATAATTATTGAATGTGGGTTTTGAGAACCCGAGCATTCATCAGATAACGTGGCGCGAGACCGGGAGGCGGGCGTGGCCAAGAGTAGAAATAATTTATAACTAGAAGTCATCTCAAAATGTGAATAATTGATGTGTTCGGAATACACTAATTTTTCACCAGAAGGGCACTAATAAAAATTTAGCGATAGAATGAACCAACCCAGTCTTGATTGAGAAATAACAATAATCAAGAGGCATCGATTGCAATGACCCTAGGTAGGAAGTTAGCTGAGCGAACAACTATCCAGCATTTGACAACCTAAAGAGATAGTGGAACAATAAAATTGACAAAAATTGCATTTAATGATGTTTTGTTCTGAGCAAAACAAAGAAAATAAATACTTGCTCAAGATAACGTGGAGCATTTCAATTGCTTCCGTAAGTGAAAAATAAGACTAGAGAAAATATTAATAAGCATTTCAGATAATCTAGAATACTCTTCGAGTAAGAATAATGAACAGGACCAGTAAAATACCACAAGGGGGCGGCCACGGCTTTGTGTTTAGAAGCTATGCCCTGCATATAAAAATAAACAATTCAATTGCTGTAAGGTTGTAGTACACAAGGAGAATAGATATTGCTCGATTATTGGTCACAGACCAGGGATACACTGAAATAGTTGTATATAAAAATCTTGTAATTTTTCAAAAACTAGATCATCAGCGAGTATCTTACATATAAAGGTGTATCAATAGACACAGTAAAGCTTGGAAAAAGGGCTAATTTAGCCAAGAATTTATTGATCCTGAGATCCTGGGCACAGCAGATGCCTATGCATTAGAGCAATATAATGCTAATAAGCGCCATAAAAGACCTTTCAGGTGAAGGCAGTAATATTGGACTCTGAACTGAGTTGTTGACTCAAATTAATTAACTTTTTAGACACAGCAAATGCAGCTGAATAATTGAAATATTTGTACAAGAGGGCCTTGACTGCAAGAGAATGAATAAACTGGCCTTAGACAGTACCAGGAAAAATCCAACAATTGTGTTGAGATTAATTAAGCAGAATGCTGGTTGATTTTAAATTCAAAATTGGGGAGGACATCACTATGATGTAACCTCAATTTTACAGACAAAAGAAATTGAGCAATTACTTAACCTAAGTCTGTTAGTAAAGGGCGAAATGCTGGAGGGACTATTGTCCATGCATGTTTTTAGATCGCGACACTGGAACCAGATTATTTATGGCTCGATGCACTGAAATTTTTTAGCATAATTTCGAAGTTCAGATAAGTCACTGTTTACTATTGTGAATTATTTCAGTTCGAAGCATTTATACAGTTCTTAGAAAGTTTTGTATTTTTAGCGGAGTTAATCCATTCAACCGTTAGAATCTGAAACAGGTATATTTCGCCGCGACGTCAGACTTTGAATAGATCGAATGCTTCTGGAATTATCTAGATTAATGTTCTAGTTTATTATGTAGCTCAGCGTAAATCCCACGGAGGCTCGATTGTTGGCATTTAACAGAGTTTATGAATAATCCCACGGTGCGCTCGACAAATATTCACGGTTTTGACAATAAGCTCCCACGGAGGAAATGTGTGAGTAAAATGACAACGATACTTTGTCATCACAAAATTGCAGACTAGCCGGCTAGCTAAAAATGTCAATGACTTAGTGGAGTAATCATTAAAATAGCTTCATAGCCAGATTAAAATATGAGTGAATAGCCGAAAACTTATCTTTCCATGATGATGCGAAGGCGAATATGCAGGCATAGGTCGGGGGAACGGGAGAAAGTATTGCTTATCAGATACTAACATAGAAACACAAATGCCCCTGTACAAGAAAAGTTCTTCTCTTTTCAAAGGCTGGTCTTAACGTCGAAGAGTGGTTTAGGGAACCATCTGTAGTAGATGAGCTGAATTATAAGCATTCTTCAGCCGATGGCCGAGAGTTCACGTGCTCGCCGTAATAGAGCGCACTAAGAAGAAACTTGACGCTGCTGATGACCAGGGTGAAAGGCGACTCGTATCCTAGAACACAATAGAGACAACTATGAATATACTGCATAGAGAGAGAGAAATAAACAGAAAAGTATGTTGGTGGTTTGCTCGTAAGAAACAATTAGTAGAAGGCAAAAAGATCAAAGAAATCATCAGGGCCATTAGACAGAGGAGTAGGGGGACGAGAATTCATAACACCCTCTATGAGAATAACAAGGTGGCGTAGTCGGTAGCATGCTGAGCTTCTATGCCCAAGATAGCGGGTTCAAACCCGGCCGAAGGCGTCGGATTTTTTAAGAGCATTAAAAATCCCTCAGTAGGCCTATGCCTTCCTTCAGAGGGGAAGTAAATCCGGCGGTCCCATGTCATAGATTTATGGCATGTTAAAGAACCTTCCACTAATTGCACCTGTGTGAAGCTAAATTGGATAGATTAAGAATGTAAACAACGCTCTTAGGTTTCTACGTTCCTTGCCAAAAACCGACTGCGGTGGCGTCTAGTAGCTAAGTTCCGAACTTGGCCTAGTAGTTGTTGACGGTGGCGCTTGGCGGCAAAAGTAGGAACTATTTGAAAAATTCTAAGTTGCAGTACTTAAATTAAAAAACAGATAACACACACTAATACAGTCATCACTATTAACACCGGTTATCAGACAGATTCTACAGACACCCAAAGTACACAGGGCTACATGACCGCGTTGTCGCAGCCCCTAAACTTAAGAACCAACCAACTACCAGAATAACAAGAGAGTTAAATGCTTCGTAAGTTAGAATACGATTACCAAGAACGGGAAATGAGAAATCTGATCCATAGCAGTGGAGAAGACGTAAGTGCCTTCTTCCAAGATGAAGCTGCGCCTTGAAACGTGGTGGAATTGTCGGAAAACATTTCAGAAGGGACTACGCGCCGAGCGGTGAAGCTAGAGATAGCAGAGAGAAAATACGAAGAGGAAGCGTTAGTTACCAATTCTTGATGAATAACACCGGTAACCATACTGTTAGGGCCCAAGGGATCATACACCCTTAGGATCCAACGCACCCCTAAGAGAGATGTGTCCCACGCCACTAAACCTACAATCTCCTACACAGGAATCTACGAATACTTCTGGAATGCACCTATAAATACTTCGATAACCACCCCACAAATACGACTACTCTTCTATCCCAACATCATACACCTTTTCACCCAATAAAACCCCAGGCTAAATCAAGGGCCTCAACAAGTACATTTCCACAGACACCAAGCCAGCACAGTAACCACAACTGTTGACCAACGCTTGCACAACATACATAACAATTACACAAAGTACTGGATTCAACACAGCAACATTGAGTAATGCTGACGCAGCGATGCCGAAAGCATAAGAAGGACATCCCCACCGGACCAAGGGTCTGTCTTCTGCCAGAGGCTCTGTTCAACTGTCACGCCATCGCGGGGTAAGTGTGTCTCAGAATCCTGTATTATTCACAAGTGTAATCCTTTCCTTTGTACACCCTAATTATTTGTATAACATTACATTGTGCTACACGTCCCGGAATAAAGGGACACTTTCATAATACTTCTGGTCCAATAAACCAGTGACCAGAGTTATCACAAATCCACTGCAGACTTTATTACACGAACACCGTCTTTACTTCCTGATTTCCCACCTGACACCTTGACCTGTCAGTGTCATTGTTTATAGAATTGCTGTGCATGTAATTCTCACTGTAGTAGCCTTGAAGTACTTGGTCGCTCGGCTGACAAGTGTAACGTGCGCGCTCAGCAATTACTTGAATTGCTCACATACATCATTTGCTCTTGGAGGCTAATAGCTTCACGTAGACCGCGCATCCCTTAGATTACGCTCCCCATTTCATAGAGCTCACCGCATCTCTCCAACACTCTTTCACATACTCTCACCCGGAGTTTCCGCACCTTCGCGGAAACTCGCCCCATTTGGACAACACACTCTAAATTCCATCATTTACACCCTTGTTCGTCCTACCCCCATTTCATGTCAGAACAATACAAACAAAGAGAGAAATATACAGTTTCCAGAATAGTTTCCTCTTGGCTTCGGGTTAATTTCGCTGATAAGTGAATGGACCCATTTAATCCACACCGGTCAAAGAAAAATGTCGACTTGCGGAAGATCGAAATGATGGCAATTACTCATGAGCTGAGTTTTGACTTTCAACTTCACTTCAAAGCAATAACATAGGAGACTTCATGAACGCCATTAATGATCCAGTACTTCTCTCTAAGTAAACAGAGCAACGAACGAGTATCAACATGCAACTTACGGTAATGAAACTCAAGTATGATGAGGGAAGTGACGTGATGCTTAGAAGGTAGTATGATCGGATGTTTCTTGACTAGAGGAGCTATGGAGCTCATCAGCCAAATACCGTTATTTATGCGAACAAGGGGGGCGTTGGCAGGGTTAATGACCATGAGGTCATTGATCCCAAGGTCGACCACCGCCCTCAAGGTCATCAGGACACCGGAAGGTAAACAAACCTGGAAGGTCAACGAACCAGTTTAGGGCGTGAGTGGAGAAGCTGTGGGTTGGAGAGGGTGTGTGGGGGAGGGGTGTGGGTAGTAAGGGTGTAGGAAGAAGGTGTGGATGGTGGGAGTTCAATGAACGGGAAGGTAAACAAACGGGTGGGGGAGGGGGTAGGCTCTGCTTGTGAGACCCTCTCTGGTCAGTCTGTTTGATAGACTGAACGAGCGCTCTGGTGGTGACTTGTGCTATATAGCTTTGCTTTGTAACATTGGTTTCCGAGTGCAGCCGAAGGTTTCCGAATCTTTGTTCGTGCCCCCCCCCCCCCCAGGTGCATAAATAGTCAGATTTCAACTCATGGTCGGTCAACCACTGTGTGACGTCACGAGGGGGGGGTGACCCCTGAGATTGACAACGGTTTGTACCGTAGGTCATGAACGGGAATGGGCTTAATGGGATTTAGAGGGTGGGGAATGAACGATGAGGAAACAAACATGAATCATGAATGGAGATGGATGGTGGTTGTTGAACCCTGGCGTGCTAGGTCGGTGAAATGTAAACAAACGTGAATGAAGATGGAACTGTGAATGTAGGTTGTTGAACTCTGTCATTACCTGCTAGCCGATGGGTTTTGTGTGTAGTTGAAGGATTTTTAGAAGTATCCTGGGTGTGGTTTGATTGATGAGCTGGGTGTGAATGGGATTGAGAGGGGAATGAACCGGGGTTGAATGCAATCAATGGTAAACAAACATGAATGAATGTGGAGTAGTATTTCCTGTAAAAGGGAGTGGGGGTACAGAGGTATTTAAACAACTGGCATGTTGGGTCGGCCAGCTCGACATGAAATAAAAACAAGATGGCGTACACCAGATCTGATTTATTAATCCATGAATTATACGTGGCATTAAAACCTACCCACTTAACAAAAAGTTTAGTGCCACGTTTTTGTACAATTTTTTCAACAAGATAATGCTTGGGATATTGTGTATTTTGCAGTTCCTCAATGCAAAATCCACCTGTGATTGGCTGCTTGTTGAGGTCATCGAGTAAATAGACGACTGGATTAGTAAATTTCACCTTGCGAATGCGAAATATTTCTGTGCTCCAGTTTGGTGTGTATTCTTTGGCAAAGATTGACTTATGTTTACTGATGCGCACATAATCGCCGATACGTAATCGATGACGTCGCGGTTCTACAGTTTTGATTTTGTGATGATTGCGATCCAATTGTGCAATGTTCTTGGTTACGAGGCGTGGTTTCATCCTGATGGTTCTATGTTTGGTGTTGTTGTAACGTGTCACTAGGTCGCTTACACGTTCAAGCCAGCGATAGGATCCTCTTGCGGTAAATTGCTCCCACATGCGCGTCTTGTTTGTGCGGTTGAAACGTTCTACAACACTTGCCTTTAGATTGCTAAAAGTGGAATAGTGATGGATGTCAAGTGATTTGAGATAAGCGTAAAAAGTCATCATCATCATCATCATCATCCTGAACCAACTCCAGTTGCCCGGGTGTGGTATATGAGCCCCCTCCATTTCACCTTGTCCTTGTACCACTCCTCCTCCACCAACTTGTCCCAATCAGGACCTCTCTGCAGTACAACGTTCTTGACTGTATCTATCCACTTCTTTCGTGGCCTTCCCACGGGTCTTCTTCCTTCTACTTTTCTCTCAAATTCCTTCCGTGCAGTTCTGTTTGGTGGCATCCTCTTCATGTGACCAAACCACTTCAGTCTTGAGATCTGGATCTTATTAAGGAGAGAATCATCTATTCCTACTTCCTCTCTAAACTTCTCATCCTTGATCTTGTGTTTCCTGGTCTTCTGAATCATGGTACGTAGGAATTTCATTTCGGCTGCCTGGAGTTTAGAGTTATCTCTATTGGATAGTGTTGTGGTTTCGAGACTGTATGTAAGAATCGGCGTATAATAGGACTTGTACAATGTCATCTTTGTTTTCATGGGCATTAGCTCATCCCACATCAGGTGTCTTACCTGGTAGTAAAATTGTAATGCCTTATTAATTCGATTGTTTACCTCATGTTTTGCTAGGTTGTCACTAGATAAAATGCTACCCAAGTACTTGAAAACTTGAACGCTGTCCAAATTGGCTTCATTTAGCATGACTATTGGTTCTGCTCCTTCCTCATACATTTTCATCGCCACCGTCTTTGTCTCGCTGATGTTTAAACCATATTTCTTATACTCCTCATTCAAGCTTTGCAGCCAATTCTTCCCCTGATTCACTCCAGATCGCAACATCATCTGCAATTGTGAAGGCTCTAATATCTCCATGTTCTTTCCTTTTAATAGATTTCATTACCACATCCATCACAATGATGAATAGAAGCGGTGACAATGAACTGCCCTGCTGCACTCCTCTCTTTCTTTCAAACCAGTCCGACAAACCACGTCCTACTTGAATACAACTTTTATTCCCATTGCACAACATTTTCACTTTGTCTATGAGGCTGTCTCTCACTTGAAGTTCTTTCATGCATTGCCAAAGTGTTTCCCTTGGTACTCTATCATAGGCTTTCTCAAGGTCCAAAAATATTAGAAATAAAGATTTGTTCTTCTCCCTGTGTATTTCCATTAGCATCCTAAGATCAGGTCTGTAGGTGACCTTCCTGGTCTGAAACCATACTGTTCCTCCTCCAAAATTGGTTCAACAATATCTCTGATTCTGTTCTCTATTATTTGTTCCAATATTTTCAGAGCATGAGACAGTAGTAAAAGGTCTTGTAGAAAAATTATTTGCCTTGATCTGTTTGAAGCAAACGAGGTTGTCGTTTTGACCGCTGAATGATGTTCTTGAATGCAGCGGTGACCAGACTTGCAGATTTATTCCTCACAGGTACAACAAAGGCCATTTTGGAATAAACATCGATGACGGTGAGCAGATAGTTGATCCCGTTGTTAGCTTCGGCAAAGGGAATCATTTCAACCAGATCAGCTTGCCAAAGTCGTCAACACCACGTGTGATGACATGACGACGATGGTAGAGACGATGAGCTGGTCTGTGCAACTCGTGAGCAATGCCCGTCTTAACAGGCGAGGGTGTATGAACACGTTGACTCATTGGGAGGGAGCTTCTTTGGGCTAAGCCTCGTAGAAAAAAAACCCTAATAGTTAAATTTAATTTTGGTTGGTAAAAGGTATTTGGGAAAAGGAAGTAGGAGTTTAGGAAAAAAGTCCTGGCCAGATGTATTGCTCTAACGAACGCTGATAGGTGAACGGGCACTATTTTGATGGATTGGAAAAGTTCACTATTGCAGCACAGAGAGTTTATTAAGCGAAAAGTTATTGCAGTTATGGAGATCACTTAGTTGAATTTTAACATGTTACTTGCGTTGTACAATTTTTAAGATGCACGCATAATAGTTCCAGAATTGTAGCAACAGTTAATTGATGCAGTAGAAGTCCCTCGGTGGGGTAGCGTATTCCCTTATTTGTTGTAGGAAATGCTAGGTTTCTTAACTATTAGAAAGATTGGTTTACGTAGAAAATGACAGAAATTATGACAGTTAAATGGGGCAAGAGAGGTCCCGCGGTGGAAAGCTAAGTTTTATAGACAGCGGTTAATTAACATGAATCCCTCGGTGTGAGAAAGTATTCCCATTTATTTTGTACAAGAAGTACTAAATTTCATGTTAGAAAGCTAGCTTAGATAGCCATAGCCTGACAAAGGAAAATCCCGCGAAAACGGTTATTGCACAACAGTGAGCAATACCACGCTGTCTATGAATTTAAATTAAAAAGCATTTAGCTCTTTAAAAACATTAAAATATGTTTAAAAACATTGAAGTTTTGTACTTAGCTTTCTTTTCATGTCGAACAGGCGATGGTTCCTGGTGACGGTTGGTTTAAAAAGTAGACATGGCGTCTGGTTTAAAATGTCTCATTAAAACAGGAGACTGGCCCTGAGAGGGCTATACACTGTACACTAGACGGCCGAACAAGAAGTGAAAGAGCAGAACGGCGCACCGAGGGGCCCAAGGAGACGAGGTAGAGGGGCTAAGAGACTAGAAAATATACATCAGAATGACCAACATACAAAAAATAACATCTTTGTACAAGTATAAATCTTCTTCATGGAGCAGTCTTCAAGGAGATGTTAGCTGGCGACAATGACGATGCCTGGTGTATTGGATTAGTAAGGAAGTCCTCTTGAGTTCAGAGAAATAGAAGAACTTCGGCAGTTAGCTGCTAGATGCCGCTAGGGTTTCCATAGAAGATACATATCTAGAACAGACTTATACAAAACATAAGCAAGTGCACGGAGAAATAGAAAAGATCGCTGTTGGTGTCTGCGAAGAAGGAATTAAATAAAATAGATAAATAGAAAAGTAGCAAAAGCTAACTCTGACTGACCGTGTATTCCAAAAAATACACCATACTGGGGGACGGAAGATACCAGCAAGGAGCAAAAATACAATGTTAGGGATTGAGAGGAAGGGGTGCTAGCATAGAAATGGGTATGAAACATGCCCATTGGTTGTCAAGATCCTAACTACCCTGATTCTTCCGTCCCTTCCCGGGTAACACTCGACCACCCTCCCAGAGATCCACACTAAAGGGGGGGGGGGGGGAAGCATCCCTAACAAGAACCAGGTGACCCACTTTGATGTCAGGATTAGAAAGAAGCCACTTCTGTCTCCGTTGCAAAGAAGTTAAATATTCCAATTTCCACCTCTTCCAGAAATAATTACGAAGAGCTTCAAGTTTACGCCAAACAATCGGTAAATTAGAATCTCTATAAGAGTTAGGAAGGGGGGGAGGGGAAGACAGAGAAGTGCCTATAGGGAAATGACCAGGTGTTAAAGGAAGCAAATCATCAGGGTCATTGGAAAGCGGGGTCAAATGGCGAGAATTAACAACACCCTCAATCAGGATAGACAGTGAGTTAAATTCTTCATTGGATAGAATGCGATTACCTAAAACCTTTTTTAGATGACGTTTAGTAAGCTTAACACACGATTCCCACCTACCGCCGTGATGAGGGGCGTAGGGAGGTATAAACCGCCATTTGAAACCTTTAGAGTAGGAGAAATTAGAAATGTGTTCCATGGCAGAAGGTGATGTGAGAGCTTTCTTCCACAATGAAGCTGCGCCTTGAGAGGTAGAGGCGTTATCGGAGAACATTTCGGCGGGAACGCCACGCCTGGCAGTGAAGCGGAAAACGGCTGACAGAAAGTAAGAAGTAAAGGCATTTGTCACTAGTTCCAAATGAATCGCACCAGTAACCATGCAAACGAAAAGAGAAACATAGGGTTTTCCAAATAATTTGCGTTTAGCTGCAGGAGAATTACGTTGATATTGAAAGGGACCCATATAGTCTACGCCAGTTAAAGCAAAAGGACGAATAGGGGAAGAGCGGAAAGAAGGCAAATCGCTCCTCAATTGGGTACTAACCTTAGGTTTCACCTTGAAGCAAGGGATGCATTTGTGAATTACAGAAGAAACTTCATGAACTCCATTTATTATCCAGTACTTTTCCCTTAATAAACAAAGCAGTGTGCGAGTGCCGACATGCAAATTTCGCTAATGAAAGTCACGTATAATTAAAGAAGTTACGTGATGTTTGGAAGGCAAAATATCAGGATGCTTTTTGTATTCAGAAAGTGAAGAGTGTGAAAGCCTGCCACCTACTCTGAGTAACCTATTGTTATCAAGGAAAGGGGGTAAGGCGCGAAAACGACTAGATTTCGGAAGATCTTTCTTAGCTGAAAGCAAAGACAATTCAAGAGGGAAAGCTTCTTGCTGTGTTAGCTGTAAAACTTTAATAGTAGCGAGATGTAATTCATGATTAGTTCGATGCGGTTTAGGAAGAACGGGCTGGTCAATAAGATGCTTCCATCTGAGAAGATAGGCAAAAATTCGAATCAATTTATGAAAGGAAGAGTAGCGAGACAATAAGGGAAATGAAACGCTGCAAATAAGACACGAAGCGGTGGATTTAAATACTTTAGAGTCAGGCAAGTTGGAATTTGTGACCGGAGGTTTAGAAGGCCAGCAAGAAGAGTCTTCGATTAACCACGAGGGCCCATACCAGTACAACTGAGATGCTGCCAATTGAGAGGGTAAGCAACCAGGGGAGATAATGTCAGCGGGGTTATCAGCGCTAGACACATGTCTCCATTGACATCCCGAAGAAAGGATTTGAATGTTAGAAACTCTATTTGCAATGAAGGTTTGCCAGAGGGTGGGGTTTTTGGCAATCCAAGAAAGAGTACGGTAATCATGAAGTCGCTCCACAGATAGGTTTGCGAAAATTCAATTTTTAAGACTTTCTGGAGTTTTTTAGTTAGTTCTGCGGCCATGAGTGCAGCACACAATTCGAGCCTAGATAGTTCTAAGAGGAGCAACTTTAGATTTAGCGCAAATAAGATTTGAAAGCGAAGATTCGTTTAGAGAATTGCGATAAACCAAATATGCACAGAAACCGTAAGCTTTCTCGGAGCTGTCGGCAAAAACATAAGAAAGAAAGAGGTATTGGAAGGAGCGTTAATTAAATTTCTAGGAATTTCAATAAAAGAAAGATCAAGTAAACCATGTGGAAAAGACAACCATCTGTTGAGGGAAAAAAGAGGGAACAGCATCGTCCGATTCACATTTAAGAGACCATAGCTCTTGCATGAAAAGCTTGGCGATAACAATTACCGGAGCAAGGAAATGAAGCGGATCGAAAATGTTTGCGATTACAGATAAAATTTGCCTTTTTGTGTTATGGAGCTCTTCGGAAAGCGAGACCTTATAGATGAGATTATCAGTGCGAGTGCACCAGTGTACTCCTAGCGTTTTTATGGATTCGGAATCTCCGCCAATTTCAACAGAAGAGGGACCTACTACTTCCATGGGGAATTGAGCAAGGAACTCAGGGGAATTGGAATTCCACTTAGGAAGTGGGAATCCTCCATTCTTCAAAAATGCAACAAAAGTTTGCCAATGAGCGGGGTTCTTGCGATCCAAGAAAGGGTGATCATGGAATCGCTCCAGAGATAGATTTGCGAGAATTCGACTTTTAAGACTTCCCGTAATTTCTTAACAAGTTCTGCGGCCATGAGTGCAGCACACAATTCAAGCCTAGGCAAAGTGATAGTTTTAAGAGGAGCCACCTTCGATTTGGCACAAACAAGGTTGGAAACTGAAGATCCGTTTAAGGAACCGCGATAAACCAAATATGCACAGCAACCGTAAGCTTTTTCGGAACTGTCCGCGAACACATGAAGGAAGAAAGATGCATTAGGATGAGCGTTAATTAAATTCCTGGGAATTTCAATAAGGGAAAGATCAAGCAAATTGCTGCGAAAAGAGAGCCATCTGTTAAGACAAGAAAGGGGAACAGTGTCGCCCCCTTCACATTTGAGCGACCATAGCTCTTGCATGAAAAGTTTGGCTATAACGATAACTGGGGCAAGGAATTGAAGCGGATCAAAAATGTTTGCAATTTCAGAGAGAATTTGTCTTTTTGTATTAGGGAGCTCTTCTGCGAGCGAAACTTTATAGATGAGAGTGTCAGTGCTACTGCACCAATGAACTCCAAGAGTTTTTATGGATTCGGAGTTTCCACAAATTTCGACGGAGGAGGGATCTACGTCTTCAATAGGAAACCGGGCGAGAAACTCATGGGAGTTGGAATTCCACTTATGAAGTGGGAAACCTCCATTCTTTAGCAATGCCTGAAGTTCTAGTGACACGAAAGAAGCTTCCTCCAGAGTGGGGAAGGACTGCAAGTAATCGTCAACATAGAATGAGGTAGTTAGTGCTTCGGAAGCTTTAGAATCAAATAAATGACAATCTTGAGAGGCTAACAAGTGTAGGGATCGGATAGCAAGGAAAGCGGAAGGTTTTAAGCCACAAGTAACCGTCTTTAAGCGAAATACCTTAACGGGCTTGCAGATTTCGTCGCGCCACAAGATTCTTTGGAGATCTCGTTGCTCAGGCTGAATTAAAACTTGACGATACATCTGTTTTATATCCGCTATAACAGCTATGGGAAATAATCGAAAGTTTAAGAATACAGCAGATAGATCTGACTGAATAGCAGGACCAGAGTAAAGAGTATCGTTAAGGCTGTTGCCATTAACGTCGGGTGATGAACCATTGAAAACAACTCGGATTTTATCCTTTTTCAAGAGGGTTTTTCCACACGGGATGATGATTTAAGAAAACCGTTTCAATTGGGGGGTACAATTCGTCATCAGATTTGTTAACAACTTCCATATGATCTAAGCTTTCATACTCATCCATACAATCAGTATACTGCTGTTTAACGACAGGTTCTTTCTTGAATTTGCTCTCGATAGCAAAGAGAGCTTTTCGAGCTTTGGGTTGAGAGTTAATAAGTTTAGGGGCATTATGTAATCTTGGCATCTGAACAATGAACCGGCCATCAGAAGAACGAGTGGTGGTTTTCAGAAAAAGTTGCTCACAGAATTCGTTTTCTGAAGAGGTCGCGTTAGGAAAATCAACGCTTTCGAGCCTCCAGAACTGTTCCAAGTCAGTATTAGCGAAATAACATTGCGATGCGGGTTGGGGAGAATAATGAGGAAGTTGACCGGTGACGATCCATCCAAAATTAGTGTCTCTGGCAACCACGTTTGAGGATAACTTGCGAACCTGTTTACGAAGGCAATTCCAGAAAACATTGGCACTAAAGAGTATGTCAATGGGGTTTTGTACATTGAACAGAGGATCGGCTAGCCTTAAATGCAAGGGAATGTTTAACCCTGAAATATCCACAGAGTGACTTGGAGTATCTTCTCCTATGCAATTGAGAATGAGACAATTCTTTGAGAAAGTTGTTTCTGTGACAAATGTCTCTTATGGTTAGCTTTGAAAACTGTAAAGCTTGCGATTTTGAGCTGTTAATGCCCGATACGTTAATAGAAGTGGGGTTTACAGGTAGGCCTAGTTTTCTAATCAAAGAATTAGACACAAAATCGTGAGTTGCCGCTGAACCAAGAAGACCACGTGCACGGACCCAGTTGCCAAAGTTATCCTGAACTTCGATTTGGACAGTAGACAATAGCACTACGTATGGACTTGGCATTTTGAATGTAAGACGAAGCATTGGAACTGTTAGCATTGTCACTTTTCTGAGAAGTAGATGCGGTCGATGACCTTACTTGATCATGACGATGTAGTAAAGTGTGATGAGCTTTTTCACAATGGAAGCAAAGTCTTGTGGACTTGCAATTTGAAGCAGAATGCGTGGGTGCTAGGCAGTTGAAGCAATGTTTATTCTGGGAAACTAATTTTCTTCTGTCATCGACTGACAGTTCTTTAAAAGATTTACATAGATATAAGGCTTGGGAATCTTTACATAGTATGCACTTTAATGGTTCATTTAAACTCTTGCGGGGTTCGCTTTGAGTGTTTAAAACGAGAGAACTAGCAATACGGCGTTCACTAGACCTAGTTGGGTAACCAGTGGCGTTTGACTTGAGTTTAGATGAGCTGGACCCAGGTTTTTGGGTACTAGACGCTAATCGTTCGCTTTTAAGAGACATTGATTCAAACTTAGAACTAGGGTATGAGGGTTCACTTTGATTAGCTAAAGCAGTTAAGAGTTGGCATCTAGCATTTATGAAAGTGACTAAATGCTCGTAAGAGTAATCGTCTTCTCTGGAAAGTTCAATCTCCCAAGCTTTTAAGGTAGCAACATCGACTTTAGAAACCACTTAATGTATTAAGAAAGTGTCCCAGTGGTCAGTGGGTTGATCCAATTGGGACAAAGCTTTAACGTGAAGTTGTGTAGTATCAATGAGAGTACGCAAACTAGTGACGTCATTGTGCTGTGAAGCAGGTAAGTTAAATAGAGCCTTCATATGGCGTTGAATACGTAACCGTGAATTACCGTATCTTTCTTTCAACAAGTTAAAGGCAATGGGGTAGTTTTCGGCACTTAATGGGAGTGCTTCAACTAACTGCAGAGCTTGACCTCGGAGGATAAATCTCAAATAATGAAACTTGTCGATGACTTGAATGTCTTCATTGTCATGAACAAGAGAACAAAATAGTTCATAGAAAGAATCCCAAGTAGATTCGTCTCCAGAGAAGTGGGGTAAATCAATCTTAGGTAGAATTGGTTTGGGCTTGTGAGTGCCATCGCGAGAAGAGGTTTGTTGTTCGTGAAGGGAACCAAGAACAGAACCGTATTTTTTCTGTTCTTCTTCGAGTTGGCGTATTATTTGAAAAGCAGTACCTATACCTTCGTAATATTGGTTTTCTACTTCGACTCGATCTTCAGTTTGATTGAGCATACAAGTTTCAATTTCAGTTTGGATGTTACAATAATTTTCATATGAACGTTCAAAATCCTTTACACGATGTTTTAACAAATCTAATTGAGCTTCTGAGGGATCTAGCTCTTTGATGTATTTTCTGAATCGGGTAATTTGCCCTTTATAGGATGCTCGTTTAGAAGTAAGTTTTTCATCCTTATCCTTTTTTGTAGGAGCCATGACAAAATAGGTAAATTAAAGTATAACTTACGAAACTGTGGAACCTTGGAAATGCTGTCAGGCTGGCAGCAGCAAAAAAGTTGAAAGAAGGGGACACACCAGAAGAGACAGGAGCGGCCTCTTTCCACTTCACTGGCTTTGCTCGGTGTAGTTATAGCTGAAAAATTCAAAGAAGATATTAATGATTTGCAAAATATTGTCAAATAAACCTTGACAAATAGAAAATGTAATAAATGGACTCTCCCGTGTTTCTGGGACCAAATTTTGGTTAGGTTATTCCCAAGCTAATAATCCACCCAAAATTTGTCCCGGGTTTCGGCACCAAATTTTGGGTAGATTATTCGCTTGGGAATAAGCTAACCCCCAAGGGAATATGATAAAGAAAAGGAAGTGGGTTTCGGACTGGAGAAAAGGATGGAGAAATAGGACGAGAGTCCTACAGAAGTTACAAGTTTAACTTTAAATATACTCAAAGGCAACTTCCACTGCAAATCCGCTCTCCGATACCTAAAGTGGGTAGGGACCTGGGCAAAGCTAACGGGAAACGCAGCTGGAACTTGGGCTGTTCTCGAGAAAGCTGCTGTAGTGTATTCCCTCTCAAGCAAACATATGCCTACTATGGGGAAGGGTGGTGGTCTGGCAAGACAAGGAGTAACGGATTTATTGTGTATCTGTTCAAAGGAGTTTGTTTCTAAAGAAGTAATTTGAAGAATGCCAATAATTTGAATCAGCTTTGATATTTTGGTTTTTGAAATTATAGAATTTCTAAAGAGCGACCAAATACTTCCAAGAAGGATAGGGATAAAGCAATTATACCTTTGGGAATAATTTTGGTAAGTATACCAATAGTTGCATTTAGAAATGGCTAAGCTTTTACCCAGCAAGGCGCCGACTAAAAGTTTAGACAATGAGAGACACTTATATTTTGAAAAAAACAACCATAAGTGTTAGAGAGAACCTCCACAAGCAGGAAGCTGGCGTAGCGAGCTATGCTTGCCTTACTGGCCAGTTAGAATTAGCTATTAAAGCTAAGAGAGACTTTACTAAGTTACCAACTAAGAGTTCTTGCTCAAATGCAACAAGTGGTGAAAACCCTATCAATAGATTTATTTTTATTGAATAGGAAGAGTCAAGGAAGACAGGATCTTGCCTAACCGTTATGTTAGAGAAATGATAAAGCGAAAAAGGAATCTTTAATTTATTTAACAATGTAAAAGGAAGTAGTTTTGTAACAAATATATAATTTTGATTTCTGTAAACAATTGGGGTCGCAGACCTCCGAAAACATTTAAAGCTTGCGCCAGGCAATTCATAATTCTTTTGGTTTCAAACCTTTTATATGCTTTAAAATCTTCGTAAGATTTTGAAATGACGAAGATAAATAAATGAAAAATTTAAAGATAACTGACGTGATTTAAGTTAAACAATAAATCAAGTACAAGGTGTGTACTTTAAGAATGTCTAGGTAAATATCTTAGAAAGAGTAACAACTTCGAAAGTAACAACAACAACAACAACAACAAAAAGCAGGAAGAATAAAATAGACGTTTCTATAACTTCTTATATTGATACAGAAATACTTGGTTGGATTATACAAATCGGGCAGGTCACTTATTGTGAAACCTGGAGAGAAAATCGAAAGGAAGTTTCTAGAACTCCTATGTTTAAGTAGGGATCACGAGACAAATGGGGCAAGTTTCCCTTTCGTGAAACCTAGAGATAACTCACTTATGAGTTGAAAGAATTGTATTCCCTAATTAGAAGGGAGAAACAATATAATTTAAGGCGTGTGCTAGACCTGAAGTTTACAGAAATTAATTCGGTGTACGTAGAACAAGAAAGGGAGGGCACTTATTGAGAGTGACACCTCATTGAAAAAGACCTAAAGTAACAATTTTATTATTTTGGTTTGTTAGTAAAGGGTATGGGAAAGACCAAATGGGATTGAGGAAAAGTGTTCATGGCCGTATTTATTGTACTCGGGCGAGCGCGACGCGGATGAAAGGTTGAACAGACACTGTTTTCACTATAGTCAGTTGATATAGTTGAAAAGTTCACAGTAGTAGCACAAAACGTTGATGGCAAAGAAAGTTATTGGAATGGTGGAAAATAACTAGTTATACTAGATTCGCGAGAGTCTATTGCTTGAGAAACTTGTAGGTTATAGTTGAATGTACCAGAAAAAATCCCAACGGAGGAAGAAAAATTAGATATTGGTTGGCAGTTCATAAGGAAGATTCCTTAGTTTGAAAAAGTATTCCCATATGTGAGCAGAAAGTACATGACGGTATAACTGGGAGTTAGAGTGCAAGTTCTGTAAGGTTCCAGAGCAATGATGAGTTGTTAAAATTGGGTAGAGAATCCCTCGGCGGAAAGCTAGATTGTATAGACAGTGTGTATTTTAGAAATATCCCTCGATGTGAGAAAGCATCTCAGAAAATCTTTCATATGGAAAGTTAGACTTGATAGTTTAAGTTTGATCAAGAAGATCTCTTGAATGCAGTTATTTTCACATAGCAACTTTCACTGTCTATAAAATCCAAATAAAAGCATTGAGTATTTAAAAAGCGATGAGAATGAGGTTGAAACCTGAAGTCGATACTTATCTTTGCTTCATGATGAAGGCGATGTTCCTATTGACGGTTGATACTAAAATTCTAACATGGCGTAGAATTTTAAAAGTTTGCCTCTAGAGTTGAGGAGGCGAGCTTTAGTTTAGCTCTAACTGACTGGGTCGACTTCCGGCGTACAAGTGAGACACTCTCAACGGAGCACGGAGGGACCACGGAAGGGAAAAGAGTGGGGGTAGGAGACAAAAGGAATACATATAAGAACAGCCAACATTGAAATGTTAATTTTTCTTGATGAAATGGTCTTCAAAGAGTTGATAGCAGGCAACACTAGCGCAGCCTGGAGGGTGAAAAGTAGATGAAGTTCTCTTGATCACGGAGTTGATAGCTGACGATGGCGACGAGATCTGGTGGCTAGATTGATAAGGAAGTTCTCTTGTACAGGGAAGAATTGAGGAACTTCAGAGATTCGCTGCAAGATGACGCTAGGTGGGTCATGGAAGATATATATCTAGAACAGACTTACAGGTAATATGAGAGACATAACCAACAATGAGAAAACAGAAGATCACTGTTGGTGTTTGAGAAAAAAGGAAGGGATGAACTAAAGCAAAGAGAAGCAAAAGCTTACTCTATCTTACCGTGTATTCCAAAGAATACACCATCAGGTGATGACCCATTAAACACGACTCAGATTTTATCCTTAACAAGAGGGTTTTTCCATACGGGATGATGGTTTAAGAATACAGTTTCTATTGGGGGGTGTAATTCGTCATCAGCTTTGCTGACAACTTACATGTGATGCAAACTTTCGTATTAGTCCATAAACTCTGTATACTGTTGTTTAACGAGGGGTTCTTTCTTAAATTTACTCTCGATAGCAAAGAGAGCTTTTCGAGCCTTTGGTTGAGAATTAGTGAGTTCGGGACGATTGAGTAATCTCGGCATCTGAACAATGAATCGGCCTTCGGGTGTGCAAGTAGTGGTAGTAACGAAAAGCTACTCACAGAATTTATTTTCTGAGGAGATTATGCTAGGGGAATCGATGTTTTCAAGTTTCCAGAACTGTTCCAAATCGGTACTTGCTAAATAACGTTGAGACACGGGTTGGGGGAATAATGAGGAAGTTGACCAGTAACAATCCTACCAAAATTAGTGTCTCTGGCAAACACATTTGAAGATAATTTACGAATTTCTTTGCGAAGGCAATTCCAAAAAACATTGGCGCTGAAAAGTATGTCAAAGGGACCTTGTATGTTGAACAGAGGGTCGGCTAGCCTTAAGTGTGAAGGAATATTTAAACATGAAGTATCAACAGAGTGGCTTGGATTCTCCAATGCTGTTAAGAATGAGACAATTCAGTTTGAGAAAATTATTTCCATGACAAGTATCCTTTATGGTTAGTTTTGAGAATTGCAAAGCTTGTGATTTTAAGCTGTTAATGCCTGATATATTAATAGAAGTGGGAGTTACTGGAAGACCCAGTTTTTTATTAAAGAATTTGAAACGAAATCATGGGTTGCCGCTGTATCGAGGAGACCTCGTGCACGGACCCAATTGCCAGATTTATCCTGAACTTCGATTTTAACATTTGGCAATAGTACTTGAGCACTGCGCAAGGACATAGCATTTTGAATAAAAGATTAAGCATTGGGACTGCTAGTATTATCACTTTTTTGAGAAATGGATGCTGCTGATGACCTCGATTGATCATGAAGATGCAATAAGGTGTGATGCGCTTTTTCGCAATGGAAACAGCGTCTGGAGGACTTGCAATTCGAAGCAGAATGCTTAGGTGAAAGGCAGTTGAAACAATATTTATTGTGAGAAACTAATTTTCTTCTGTCGTCAATTGACAGTTCTGTAAAGGATTTACATAAATATAAAGCGTGAGAATCTTTGCAAAGTATGCACTTTAATGGTTCGTTAAGATTTTTACGGGGTTTCACTTTGAGTATTTAAAGCAAGAGAACTTGCAATACGGCGTTCACTAGACCTAGTTTGGTAACCAGTGGCGTATGACTTGGGTTTAGAAGAGCTAGACCCAGGTTTTTGGGTACTAGACGCTGCATATTCGCTTTTAGATTTAAGAGACATAGATTCAAATTGAGAATTGGGAGGGGCGGGTTTACTTTGGTTAGCTAAAGCGATTAATAGTTTACATCTAGCATTTATAAAGGTGACTAAATGTTCGTAAGAATAATCATCGTTATAAGAGAGTTCGATTTTCCAAGCCTCAAGAGTAGCAGTATCAACTTTATAAACCACTAAATGTATTAGGAAAGTATCCCAATGGTCAGTGGGTTGATCTAATTGGGATAATGCTTTTACATGAAGTTGTGTCGTATCGATGAGGGTGCGCAGGCTAGTGAGTTCATTATGCTGTGTCGAAGGCAAGTTATATAGAGCCTTCATATGGCGAATACGTAAACGTAAATTACCGTATCTTTCCTTCAATAAGTTAAAGGCAATGGGGTAGTTTTCGGCACTTAATGGGAGTGCTTCAACTAACTGTAAGGCCTGATCACGGAGAAGAGATCTCAAATAATGAAATTTACGAATGACTTGAATGTCTTCATTGTCATGGACAGAGGAGCAGAATAATTCATAAAAAGAATGCCAAGTAGCTTCGTCTCCTGAGAAGTGAGGCAAATTTATTTTGGGAAGCATTGGTTTCGGTTTATGAGTGCCCTCGCGAGACGAGGTTTGTTGTTCGTGGAGGGGGCTAAGAACAGATCCTTTTTCTGGGCCTCCTCAAGTTGGCGAATTATTTTGAAAGCAGAGCCTATGCCTTCATAGTATTGGTTTTCTACTTCTACTCGATCGTCTGTTTGATTGAGCATACAAGTTTCGATTTCTGTTTGGATAGTGCAATAGTTTTCGAAAGATCGTTCATAATCTTTTACACGATGTTTTAATAAATCTAATTGGGCTTCTGAAGGATCAAGGTCCTTGATGTAATTTTTAAATCGGGTAATTTGCCCTTTATAAGACGCTCGTTTGGAAATAAGCTTGTCATATTTACTGTCCTTCTCTTTGTCTGTGGAAGGCATGATGAAATGAGTAAATCAAAGTATAACTTATGAAACTGTAGAGTTTTGGAAAAGCTGTCAGACTGGCAGCAGCGAACAAGTTGAAAGGGGGAGACACCGAAGGAGACAGGAGCAACTTCTTTCCCTTTCACCAGCTTTGCACAGTAAAGTTATAGCTGAAAAATACAAAATAGATATTAGTATTTGACAAGATATTGACAAATGGATTCTCCCAGGTTTGTGGGACCAACTCTTGGTAGGTTTTAGCTGAGGATTAACACTACCTAAAGGAAGATGATAAGAGAGAAAAGGAGATAGGTTTCGGAATAGAAACAGGTATTGGTAGATAGGATGAGAATCCACCATAGTAATTTAAGTAAATTAATATATAGAAGGAAATTTCGCTGTACAAAACTTAGGAGGAACCTAACTTTAGTGGGGAACTGTTTAAGGCAAGCGGAGAGCGTAGCGTGAGTTGAGGTTGTCTGCAAGCTCTCGGCGATGGCACTTTTCCTCCCGAGCCGGTATTCCGATACTATGGGGACGATTGGCACTCTGGCAAGGCAAAGTAAGCCGAAAGGAAAGGACGTACTAACTTTCACTTCAGAAGGGTTAGTTTTTATGATGCATTCAAGAATGCTGGAAGGATTTGAATTTGGTATAATAATTTTATTTCTGGGCACTGTTGGATCTCTGGCAAACCGACCGAATGCTCCCAGACAGGGAAGAGACAAAGTTTCTTTAACGATTTGAGCGATGTTGTTATTGATTTTTGTGAAAATCTTATACGAATACCAATTGTTGCACTTTAGGAAAACTAAGCTTTTACCCAGCATGATGCCGAATAAAAGTTTAGAAAAGAGGAAGACTTTAAACCTAGCTCAAACAAAACTTAAATTTTGAGAAAAAAACATGTCAGAGAGAAAATCTCTACTAGTAGGAAGCTCGCGGAGCTAGCTGTACTTGCATCAATGGCTTGTTAGAATTGGCTATGAAAACCAAAAGAACTTTGAAAATGTTGTTACTTGAAGTTTTAGTTTAAATGCAAGAAGTAGTAAAGACTTTATTGTTTGAGGAATTATCCGTTTTAGTGAAGAGGAAAGGTTAGACGAACAATCAGGGAAGAGAAGGTCCTGCCTAATGGTGATCCTACAGAGAAAGATAAAGAACAAAGGAAAACAAATAATTTATTTTACAATTTGTAAACGGTGAACTGAATAACAATACTTAAGTTTTAATTTCAGTTTGAGCTAAGAACAACAGTTAAGTTGTCGTAAAATGCCGAAGTCTTAGACCTAGTAAAAATAAGTTAACAATTCACAAACAATAGTGTACAAGTTTCGAACTTGTTAAAGCACTAAAATCTTTCGAAGATTTTTTAAAAGAAGTGTGCTTACGATTAAGAAATTTGAAGTTTGTAACGATACTTGTAAAGCAATTGTAACTTTGAAAGTTTAATGGGTATGATTCAAGCACTTTTAGGATGTCCTTATGGCAATCGAAAAGGCTATAAAACAAGTAGTTCCGTGAAGAACTAAACAGCCTATTTTCATATATTCTACTTATGTTAATTGCCTCTATCAACATACAAAATATCAGTTTGATCGCTGTAATAGATTCATAGATATTGAGAACCGACTAAATATTGCAGATGGTCGCCATGTTGGATTTTTATATATGTAGGTCTTCGAGTTATGTACTGTTACATGAAGATTATTGTGTACGTGTAATATGCAAACTTCAATCGCATGATTAGGACACAAGACGTAAACACGAGATTTTAAAATTTCGCACAGCTGCTATTTTGTGGTTATGGAAACAATTGAAAAAATTAGATGCCGATGGATTAACATTTTGTTTAAGGATTTACTGGACCAAGTGTCACCGCATTCGGATGGTTAAATTGCGAGAAACGACCATATGAATATTTATACTTCGCGTCACCGACATGTTGGATTTGTGAACACCAGATTATTGAAAGTCCTATAGGTGAACTTATGTTCATAGCCCCTATGAACATTAAAAAAATCGGTTTGATTGCAGTAATACATTCGTAGATATTGAGTTCCATATAAATATTTCGGATGGTCGCCATGGTGGATGGTTATATGTATAGGCCATAGAGTCAAGTACCATTAAAGATAAATTATTGCGTAGGTTCATTATTAAAACTTTCACTTCGATCGCATGATTACGATACAAGAAATAAAAACTTAATTTTAAAATTCGCTCAGCCGCCATCTTAATTTTATGTAAACAATTGAACTAAATTTGATACCAGTGCATTACAATGTGTATAAACATTTCCTGTGCCAAGTTTCATTGCGTTTGGATCATTAAATCGCGAGAAAGGTCTATTTAAAATTTTCAAATTCGCTTGGCCGCCATATTCGTTTTGTAGTTAACCGGTTTTTGAAAGTCGCGTAGATGAACTTCCAGTATTGCCCTTTATCTCCGTACAAAATGTCAGGGTGATACCGCTAACAGTTTCAGAGATATAGAATGCCGGTGAAATATTTCGCACAGCCGCCATCTTGAGGTTATATAAAAAATTGAACGAGGTTGGATGTCGGTTAATTACAATGTGTATAAACATATACTGTACCAAGTTTTATTGCATTTGGTTGGTTAAATCGCGAGAAAGGTCTATTTAAAAGTCGCAAATTCACTTGGCCGCCATGTTGATTTTGTAGTTACCAGTTTTCAAAAGTCACGTAGGTGAACTTCTAGGAGTTCCCTTTATCACCATAAAATATTCCAGGGTGATATCGGTAATAGTTTCGGAGATATTGAATGCTGGTGACATATTTCGCACAGCCGCCATGTTGGATTGGTGAGTAGTAACAAAATTTGAAGGGCATGGTCGTGGTCATCCGGAACAGTGCTATGAACTTACCGAGTTTCATTGACATCACTCCAGCCGTTTAGAAGTTATTAGGGGGACACACACACCATCTCACACACGCGCACACACAGACAGACACACGGACAAAAGGTGATCTCATAAGCCTATTTCTTTCATAAATGAAAATAGGCTAAAAAATATATTAGATTCCTGATTGTAACAGAAAAATAAGAACAAATCACAAGAGGAAATTACCGCTATTTGTAATAGAAATTACTAGAGGTAGTATACAAAACAATGCACAGGTCGTATTAACGAAGCCTGGATAGAAAAGATTAGATTAAAAAGAAGTTTCTACAATTTCTTATATTTTTATAGAGTGAAAATTTGGGAAATCCAACAAGATGGGAGGGAGCCTCTTTGGGCTAAGCATCGTAGAAAAAAAGACCCTAATAGTTAAATTTAATTTTGGTTAATAAAAGGTATTTGGGAAAAGGAAATAGGAGCTTTAGGAAAAAGTCCTGGTCAGATTTATTGCTCTAACGAACGCGGCGCGGTTGATAGGTGAACGGGCACTGTTTTGCACTAAAGTCTATTGATAGATTGGAAAAGTTCACTATTGCAGCACAGAAAGTTTATTAAGCGAAAAGTTATTGCAGTTATGGGGATCACTTAGTTGAATTTTAACATGTTACTTGCGTTGTACAAGTTTTAAGATGCACACATAATAGTTCCAGAATTGTAGCAACAGTTAATTGATGCAGATGAAGTCCCTCGGTGGGGTAGCTTATTCCTTATTTGTTGTAGGAAATGCTAGGTTTCTTGACTATTAAAAAGATTGGTTTACGTAGAAAATTCCAGAAATGATGACAGTTATATGGGGGCAAGAGAGGTCCCGCGGTGGAAAGCTAAGTTTTATAGACAGCGGTTAATTAACATGAATCCCTCGGTGTGAGAAAGTATTCCCATTTATTTTGTACAAGAAGTACTAAATTTCATGTTAGAAAGCTAGCTTAGATATCCATAGCCTGACAAAGGAAAATCCCGCGAAGACGGTTATTGCACAACAGTGAGCAATACCACGCTGTCTATGAATTTAAATTAAAAAGCATTTAGCTCTTTAAAAAACATTAAAATATGTTTAAAAACATTGAAGTTTTGTACTTAAGCTTTCTTTTCATGTCGAACAGGTGATGGTTCCTGGTGACGGTTGGTTTAAAAAGTAGACATGGCGTCTGGTTTAAAATGTCTCATTAAAACAGGAAACTGGCCTTGAGAGGGCTATGCACTGTACACTAGACGGCCGAACAAGAAGTGAAAGAGAAGAACGGCGCACCGAGGGGCCCAAGGAGACGAGGTAGAGGGGCGAAGAGACAAGAGAATATACATCAGAATGGCCAACATACAAAAAATAACATCTTTCTACAAATATAAATCTTCTTCATGGAGCAGTCTTCAAGGAGATGTTAGCTGGCGACAATGACGATGCCTGGTGGATTGGATTGGTAAGGAAGTCCTCTTGAGTTCAGAGAAATAGAAGAACTTCGTCAGTTAGCTGCTAGATGCCACTAGGGTTTCCATAGAAGATACATATCTAGAACAGACTTATACAAAACACAAGCAAGAGCACGGAGAAATAGAAAAGATCACTGTTGGTGTTTGCGAAGAAGGAATTAGATAAAATAGATAAATCGAAAAGCAGCAAAAGCTAACTCTGACCGACCGTGTTTCCAAAGAATACACCACAGTACAACTCTCGTCGGCTGGAGGGCTCCTTTAATAGTGCCTTTCCTCACGATCGTGATACAGTAGTAGCCCCAATAACTCGGAGCATGTCACGTTCCATACCGTTGATGGTTCCATCCACGAAGAAACTCTGTGTATGACGCATTAGGGAGATAACTTGCACATGCCCTTTAGGGGCCGTAGGGCCGTTCCTCGATGCTCGCCCCTCAGCACCGGCCCAATCTAGATTTCCTGGTTCTTGGTTTCATTCTGACAGCGGTTTCTCACATGACTTATCTCACCACAGTTCCAGCAGCGTATCTCCCTTCTCCGGCGCGGACCATCTTTGCTCGGCAGAAGTTTCAAGATGATCCGTTCAACCTTCTCGTCCAGGGACTCTTCCTCGACGGTGCTTCGTAGCCGTGCGTTCGCCCTTGACGTCTGCATGGTAGCCTCGAACTCCAATGCACGTGCCAACGCGTCCACTAGCGTCTAAGGATGAGCAAGACGGAGGTCTCGTTGCAGTTCCGGGTCTTTCATGCCCATGAGGAAGGTTCCCACAGACCGAACAAGACACGCGATATCCGCCTCGAATTCCTGCAGTATCTCTCCGCTTTTCTGTTGTCTGTTAATCAGCTGGCTATGATAGACTTGCTGTAGATGTTTGTCCCCATACCTCATATCCAATCTTGCCACTAGGGATGTGTAATCCTTTTGCTCGTTGTCTGGAATGGTCTGTAGAATGTTCAGAGCGTCTCCTCGGAGAGCAGAGCAGTAACCAGGCTAACGGCTTTATCTGCTTCTGTCCATCTGTTGGCAGTAGCTGCGTCCTCGAACTGCTTCAGGTACGTGGACCATAGGGCTTTCCCGTCATACTTGGGTGGCTTTATATGGACGCAAGTAACATTGGCTCCGGTTGTTGATATAATTTCGTTGGTACCTTTTTCCATGGTCGAGTGAACCAAATTTTTCTTCGATGGCGATAATTCTTAACTGGATATCCTTTTCAACTTTCTCAAGTTCTACTCTGTACGCCCTAGAATTTTCGTGAATTCTTTCTTCTAACTTGTTTTCCAACCACTGGTGCATCTCCACCATCTTTCCTTCGAGTAACCTTGAATTTTCAGTTTGGTTTCAGGAAATTGCACTTATCTTTTCTTCTAGCAGTCTGGAGCTTTCAGCTTGGTTCTTCATCATCTCCGCAAGGTCCTTCGTGCTTATGGCTCTTTCAAACAGTGGGGGGCCTCCGGATCCTTACCTTCAGCCTCCAAGGCCGAGCGAAGTCGTATCTTCAAAACGGCCTTGTTTCCAGTATCGTCTAGATCGCGTTCTTCCAGCTCCTGTTTCAGTTCTATAACCTTCATTTCACTTAATTTTACTCTCACAGCAGCCATAATCCTAAGAACGTAAACAGTTACAAGTTTCATAAATAAAAGTCACACTCACGGCCAATTTATATTCCGCTTCTGACGCCAATTGTTACGTTCCGTGGGTAAAATTATAAATTAATTTTATCTCTTGCTAATTCTGATATTTATTCACCACAAAAATCTAATACAATCGCTACATGCCTGTCTTCACAGAGTCTCTACAATCACAATCCGCCACAGCCGACTCGACCCGTCTCTTCCCTTCTTCTTCCACTGCCTTGACAATCTCGTATTCTGTGATTTAATAAACAGTTTCCTCACTCCACCGCATAAAGCGCCACTTAATGCCTATATAGACACGTAGCAATATTTTATGTTTTCGTAGAGAAATAAGCAGAAATTTTAACATTTGAAATATGTATATATATAAATATATGAAAATGAAAATCCACAGCCTGCTTCCAGGCTCCGACCGGGTCAGGAATGGAATGAATGACGCCCCCATCTAGCGGCGAGGATATGAACTGTGCCGGCTGCCGAGGCCTGACGCACTCCTCTGGGACAATGATTAAATGAATGACAGATGAAATGACATGATAGTGGAGAGTGTTGCTGGAATGAAATTTTGTCAGGGAAAACCGGAGTACCCGGAGAAAAACCTGTCTGCCTCCGTTTTGTCCAGCACAGATCTCACATGGAGTGACCGGGATTTGAACCACGGACCCAGCGGTGAGAGGCCGGCGTGCTACCGCCTAAGCCACGGAGGCTTTGTTCAAATTTATGTATTTATTTATTTATTTATTTACATATGTTACGCCCTCATTGGAGCACTTAACCAAAACAAGTATATACATGTCTCAAAAACAATATTAAAGATTCAGCTTCTTATTTTTCTTCTTTTCCCAAACCATTTTCATTCTAGTCTATCTTGCCGCTCTCTCTGCATCGCTTATGGTGTAAGTTTTGCGGGTAATGGTTTTTAAGGGAAGTCGGATGGTCTTGTTTTTCAAGATATTCTTCTCATCCTTGTTAGCAATTTGGGACATTGTCAAGCCGAGTTCATCCAGATCATTTTGAATTTCCATAAACCAAGAGTTCTTTGTTTTACTTTTGAAAAAATAATTAAATAATACTTTTAATTGTCTGGTATCCGGCAGGCGTGAGATATGACAAAAAAAAAAAGCAATTCGCCTTTTTCGCAAAGTATCGACTATAGACTCAGATTCTTTATAAACCACTTCATTTGGTAATAGACGCCATTGACCATCCACCCGATGTTTTTTATTAATTATAGTTCTGAGAATTCTTCTATCAGTCTTCTGTGATGTGTCAGTAAATGATCGAATGTTTAACTTGAAAAGTGTTTCACAAGCATATATTGCTTCCGGCTTAATAACTGATTCGTAATGTCGTAATTTGGCATTTATGGAGAGTGTTGTGGTTTTTTTTCTGTTTATTTTAAACTAGACCATGTAATATATTGCGCTTGTCTTAACTTTGTTGATCTATTTTCGATTGACGCTTTCTCATTCAAATTCCATGTTATAATCTCCCCTAAATATTTAAATTTATGTACAACTTTAATTTCTTTATTGTTAATCAATGTAATAGCTTGTGTTTCCACATCAAAGGATGCCATTATTTCAGTCTTTTCAAATGAAATTTGAAGTCCTACTTTTGCTGAAATAGACCCAAGTTCTTCAATTTGGTGTTTAGCCTCATCTATACTGGTTGCAAGCAGTGCAAGGTCATCCGCAAAAGCCAAGCAATTCAGTTTTATATTAATACCAATCTTTACATTTGGAGGACAAGTTTTGTTCCACTCACGCATGATCTTTTCAAGAACACAATTAAATAATAACGGTGATAGACCATCTCCCTGTCGAAGTCCAGTCCGGATATCAAATGGTTCAGACAAGGCTCCTCGAAATTTAACCTTTGATTTAGTATCTTTCAAAGTAACGCCGATGAGGTTGATAAGCTTTTGATGTAACCCAAATTCCCTAAGGATGTTAAGTAATGACCCTAGATGGATACTGTCATAAGCTTTCTTAAAATCCACAAAAATAATGACTAAATCCTTTTGTCTCATTCTATGATATTTCATTATCCATTTCAGACTGATGATCTGATCCGGACAGCTGCGACCTGGTCGGAACCCTCCTTGATATTCTCCTATTTCTTGATCGAGTTGTTGAATTCTTGTCAAGATAATTCTAGATAGAATTTTGTATGTTACATCAAGCAAAGAAATCCCACGGTAGTTGTTCGGGTCTGATCTATCACCCTTTTTATGAATTGGGTGGATTACAGCCATTCTCCATTCCTCTGGTATTTGTTCCGAATTCCATACATCGATGAGGCGTTTATGGAGGTTGGAGATGGTTTGTTCATTTGCATATTTCCATAATTCTTCTACCAATGAATTCTCTCCTGCTGCTCTATAATTTTTGAGCCAATTAATCGCTGCACATACTTCAGTCAAGTCAGGAGGAATAATGTTCTGTAAATTTGTTTAATTTTTTGGATTAAGCTCAAAATCAAGATATTCCTTAGGTTCATCAGCATTTAGTAGTTCTCTAAAATAATCTGCTAGAATTTTAGCATTATCAGTATCATTGTGGGCTAGTTTACCTGATTTATCTTTCATTAATAGTGTAGGAGGGCTGTATTTAGAATGATATTGACGAAATGTCCTGTAATAGTCCCTTGTTTTGTGTTGTTTAAACGAATCATCAATAATTTGTATGGACTTTTTTGATATTCTCTTTTAATTCTTCTAATTTCTTTGGCAGTTTCCCTTCGAAAAATGGTTAATTCTTCTCGCGATTGTGTGGTCCTCTTTTGCTGATCATTGACCCATGCTGTATGTCTTTTCCGAATTGCAACGTCACATTCCGCATTCCACCATGCATGCTTTTTCCTTTTCCTAATTTCGACAGCAACGGTTTTCAGTGTGTCAACCATCGTTTCTAGCTTGTCACTTAAGAGAGTTTTAGACTTTTCCTTATAGGACACATTATTTATTAAATAACTAGGGTCTTATTGCCTTTGCATGGTCGAGTTTGACGATTTTTGTTTACGTCGTGGAGTTAACTTGATCTTTATCTTGGATATATAATGATCAGAGTCAACATCTACCCCACGTAGTACCTTCACGTTATATATTTCTTTGTAGAACTTTTTATCCATTGCAACATGGTCTATCTGGAATTCCCCTAGTGCACTATTAGGGCATTTCCAGGTCATAAGTGTGTGTGGTATTCGCTTAAATCTAGTAGTTTCGAGACGTAGGCCATGTTCTTCACAAAGGGTAATTAATCTTTGACCATTCTTGTTAGTGAATTTGTGAGCTGGCCACTTACCTACTATATATACAGGGTGTCATTTAAGTACTTGAGTACCCTTAAAGGGCGTGTAGGGGATGGGTATAGGATCAATTAGAGATAGGGAACCTGGGGTCGTAACGGCCTCCTAACCCCAGAAAACAGGTTTGTTACAGGCCCTCCGCCCCTGTAAAGTAGGCAAGCGCGCTAAGTGGCAGGCAATCTTTCACTGTCAACGGTCTATGCGCGACCACCGCTCAACGCTGCGTTAACCGAGAGAATAGCGGCGAGGCGCGGTGCCCCGGTGGTCCCAGGTTCGTTTCTCCTTTGTCCACCACCAGCACATTCTGGGTCAAAATGCAGTCTCCTATGGAGCGTTGTACTCTGAACTGAAACTGCCGCCTCGTCTGTGTCATGTGACTAAGCCCCCTCCTACCCCTCTGAACAATAAAAAAAAGAAAAAGAAAAAATGAAAGCATGGCACCCCAGGAGAAACGAATCCAGGACCACCGGGGCACCGTGCCTCGCCGCTATCCTCTCGGCAAACGCAGCGTTGAGCGGTGGACGCGTCAAGGCCGCTGACAGCAAAAGAATGCCTGACACATGGCGCACTTGCCTACATTACAGGGGTGCAGGGCCTGAAACAAACCTGTTTTCTGGGGTAGGAGGCCGTTACGACCCCAGGTTCCCTATCTCAAATTGATCCTATACCCATCCCCTATACGCCCCTTAAGGGTACTCAAGTACATAAATGACACCCTGTATATATATATATATATATTATTTACAAGCACACACACATTTCCAAAAACAACCATTTAAAGATAAAATATATATCTAAATACCTGTAAGGTTTTGTTTCAATCAGAAAAAGGAACATGAATTTGACAAATTTAACAAGGCGGAGATAGGGCTTACAACCTCCCCTTAATGTTGACGTTACAAACTTAATTTATAGTCTCCTGCCATGTCAACTTGTCAACAATACGCTGCCAAATCCTTTGGATGCCGACGCACTCCACCTGCAGCTCAATTGCTGGATCACTAATCGATCTAGACCTCTCTGAATGCCAAATCTTGATTGGAATCGAGCGCCTCGTAGAGGTACTTTGATATTTGTGAATAAGTCGTAATGACAAGGGCTCATGTCAGGTGAATTTGGTGGTTCTTCAAGTAGCCTTCTTCCCAGTTCCACCTTGTAAACATCCACGACCTACTAGCCGGGTTGTGCCGCGCTGACACTCGCATCACCTTTCTGTGGCTTCCAAGCCACATGGGAATTGCGGGAAACGAGTTAGCGGATCAAGCTGAAAAAGATGCGGTATCACTACCACCTCGACCAATGGAGGTACCCGCTAGAGATATTCGCTCTCAGTTACGCCAACAAGTACTGGCATTTTGGGAACGTCATTGGCTAGTAAACTGAGAGCGATCAAGGGAACTACTCGCGTGTGGCGGAGCTCTTTCCGGTCACGGAAGGAGTCCATCACTTTGTGCAGACTAAGGATAGGTCATACAAGAACCACCCACTCGTACCCAATGAGAAGGAAAGACCCCCCTCCCCCCACTTTGTACCTGTGGAGCCGTTTTCACCGTGGCCCGCATTTTAACCGAGTGTCTTGCTGTCTTAGCAAGAAACTTTGGTTTTCAGATGACACTCGCGCAGCTTATGCGCTGTCCGCACAGTCATGCAAACTATATCCGCATGACGAAAAATGTTGCGGATATCCGCATCAACGCAGGGCTTTATTTATAGATTTATATTCGTTTCAGGCAACGGAAAGGTATAGAGGGAAATGTTTGGTACACAATTTTTGACTTCGTAACTTTGTTTGGACTAGCTAGGAGGTGAACATATCAAAAGTCCCCGCCCGTAGCCTTTGAGCCGTGGGGCAGGGGGGGGTTTGAAGATCTTATTTTTCGATTTTTCGCTTAAATCTCGGAAACTATGCGTTCTAGCGAAACGACCACCCTACACTAAATGAAAGCTGATTAAATTTGTTACAAGTGTTATTCAGTCACGTTTTTCGATAGATTGTATAATTTTGGCGGTATTCGCTCTTGAAAGTCAGTAATTTTGGAAAATAAAATATGTTTGCCTCAAGTTGTTTGCTCTTTTTAGCCGGATAACTCTTCAACTATGCCGCTATGCAACTATAAATGCCTCCCATAGGGTTGTAGAACATTAAATTTTCTTCAATAATATATATATATAACTTTACTGTTTTATCTATTTTCCTTCAAATATTAAAGCAATTTCAGTGTTTAGCGTGAAATCTGAAGTTATGCGACGACTGTCGACTAATGAATCTTTCAATTTCTCACCATTCCCAGTCAACGTATTGGCTGAAATATGTACCATTATGTACACATAGCAGTGGCGTAGCCAAGGGGGTTATGTGGGGGGACCCCCCCATTGAAAAATCCTCAGGTTGTTTTTTGTGTCTGTGGTGATGTACTGTTGTCGCCTTTCAGCCCGGGTTCCCATTTGTGGCTACACACGTCTTCATGACAACGTATAACCACAGTCTACCTACAGATCGCGAAGCGTGGCTCATATTTTCTACCGCCAGACAATAATGCTCTCACGCAACCAGCAAGAATGTGCCAGCTCCGCTAATGTTGGTGTATGTTATTGTTGCTGGATTTACTGAATGTGAGCGTTGTGAAAAGGTTATATCTTTAATTTAACATGTGCTTTACAAGGGGAGATGTGCAGTTCAATAAACAGATCTAATATTAGAAGAAATATTTCAGTGATGCTAAGTGACCTATATGATCGCTTTTCAGTCGGTCAACACGAGTGTACGGTACCGAATTAGATTAGATGAGCAGTGACAATTTATCTCCTAATGCCTGAAATAAAAACACATGAATCGTGTATACACTTAATAAAACACTTCTCACATAAAGGGAGGAGGGGGGTGGGGGGTTGTATGAGAAGCATTTTAGTAAATGTAGGCTAGAAATAATTTTGTATTATGAATTACACAGGGAAATTAATTGTTTAATTAATTAATTAATTAATTAATTAATTGGGTGTATTCGTGCTGACCGATTGGGAAGTCAGACTGTTCAAATAGCAAGACGACACCCAAGTTTCCAAAGGACCCTAAAAGGTAAGATATGATCTATGGATTTTAGGCTTGTACAGGGTCTTTCACTCAAGCGCTCAAGGTAGAACGTGCAGCTATAAAGGTCAGACGAGCATATCGCAGCGCGCTGCTGTCAGAGCATATGTCATAATTAAGATAAGGAAGGAAGTGCTGTGGATTGATGCTTCAGACTCTCGACCCTAAGCTCAGCGAGCTGCCGACGGCGCGTAGAGGCAGCTCGCTGAGCTTATGGTCGAGAGAGCACCCGTACAAATCACATGTAAATAACGAGTACACATAATAACACATAATCAAAGTAAAATAATTACTCACCTTGTCACAGAAGATGTTGAAAATGTCCTCCACCTGCATCTACACATTTCTGGCATCGTCTAAGGAAATTTTCATTTACACGCTTCAGTTCGTCTACCGAGATAGCCTCAATTTCTTTGGTTATATTCTGTTTGAGTTCATCTAGAGTGTGAGGGTTTGTTGCATAAACCTTATTTTTCAGTTTTCCCCATAAATAAAAATCTCAAACCGTAAGATCTGGGGATCTTGCGGGCCACAATGGTTTACTAATTACCCTGTAGTCGAAAATTTCCTCAATTAAATCTAATGACTCGTTAGCCGTATGCGCAGTTGCAGAGTCCTGCTGGAAATATTCAGATTGGCATTCAGTGTCCGTCAATTGTTCAAAAAATGGCACGAGAATGTCATCCCTATATCTCTGCCCAGTGATTGTGGTTTCAAAAAATATAGGCCCTATTATCCTGTCTGCAGTTACTGCCGCCCACACTCCCATTTTCACATCATGTAGGGGTGTTTGATGTATTAAATTAACAGGTTTTTCTGAAGACCAGTACCTGTTATTCTGACTTGAAACATGTCCACTTAAATGGAACCTTGCTTCATCAGAGAATATTATTAATTTCGGATCAAGTACCCCATCATCAACACCCCTTAAAACCCAGTTACAAAAATTTACCCTGTTCTCATTATCACGTGGAAGCAACTCTTGAACAACAGTAATCCTGTATGGTTTCAATTTTAACATTTTTGTAGCCCGCCACGCTGAGGTAATCGAAATTTGTGTTTGCTGCGAAAGTTTTTTGAGCGATTTTGTAGGAGTGCGTTGTAACATTTCCCCTACCTCGCCTAATTTCTCCTCAGTAAGCACTCACTTTTTTACTCTTCGTTTTCCAACCAGAATCGAACGTGTACTTCTAAATTTGTTGAAAAATCTTCTAACAGTTTCTCTATTTGGAATGGTCGCACCTGGAAAATTTCCTATATACCGCCTTCTAACTTCTCTACAGGAATTCGTCAACACATACAGTAAGTGTCGTGCAAGAAAATCTTTTGTTCTAATGTGTACGCAGGTTGAGGCATTTGGGTAGGTTTTTGCTAAGAATTAACCTTACCCACAAGGGAAGATGAATAAAGAAGTAAAGGGAAGTGGGTTTCGGACAGAGGAACAAGTGTGGATAATAGGAAGAAAGTCCAACACTAAATACAAATAATCTTTAGAGAAGAGTGTCACCGCAAAGCCCGTGAAATCACTAAAGTGAGGGGGGACCTGAACACAACTAACGGGAAACGCAGCTAGATCTTGGGCTATTTGCAGGCGAGAGGAGGAGGTTCCTTCCCTTCCAAGCCAAGATTCAGCTACAATGGGGACGGGTGGTAGTCTGGCAAAGAAAGAAATAATGAGTTTCCTATGTATCTTTTTAAAGTAGTTTGTTTTAAACAAATATTTTTAAGAATACAAATAGTGTGAATTGGCCGTGATGTTTTAATTCCTGAAATTGTAGAATTTCTAAAAAGCGACCGAATGTTTCCAAGAAGGATAGGGATGAAGCAATTATACCCTTGGGAATAATTTTGGTAAGAGCACCAATAGTTGCATTTAGGAATGACTAAGCTTTTACCCAGCAAAGCGCCGACTAAAAGTTTAGACAATGAGAAACACTTACATTTTGAAAACCAACCATAAGTTGTAGAGAAAATCTCAACAAGCAGGAAGCTGGCGTAGCGAGCTATGCTTGCCTTACTGGCCAGTTAGAATTAGCTATCAAAGCTAAGAGAGGCTTTAATAAGTTTATAACTAAGAGTTCTTGCTCAAATGCAACAAAAAGTGGAACCGTTATTAATTGTATTTGTGAGGTTTATAAAGTTAAGCCTACAGGAAGAGTAGGGGAAGACAGGATCTTGCCTAATCGTTATTTTTGAGAAATGATAAAGCAAAAGGATAAATTTAAAATTATTCAACAACGCAAAAAGGTGTAATCAATTTAACACATATACAATTTAATTTTATGAACAATTGGGGTCGCAGACCTCCGAAATCATTTAAAGCTTGCACCAGGCAATTGAC
Source organism: Meconema thalassinum (assembly GCA_946902985.2). Taxonomy (NCBI): domain Eukaryota; kingdom Metazoa; phylum Arthropoda; class Insecta; order Orthoptera; family Tettigoniidae; genus Meconema; species Meconema thalassinum. Next base: position 56,318,591 of record OX336401.1, on the reverse strand, counting down.
AATTTTTTTTGTTTTAAACCTTTTATATGCGCTAAAATCTTCGTAAGATTTTGAAATGGTGTTAAGATTAACAAATTGGAAATTTAAAGATAATTAACGTAATTCAAGTTAAATAATAAAGCAAGTACAAGACGAGTACTTTAAGGATTTCTAGAAGGGTATCTTAGAAATATGAACAAATAACAACTTCGAAAGTAACAACAACAAAAAACAGAGATAAATGAAATATAAGTTTCTATAACTTCTTGTATTAATACAGAATTACGTTTAGAGGTTATACAAAATAGGGCAGGTCACTTATTGTGAAACCTGAAGAGAAAAATTAAAAGGAAGTTTCTAGAACTTCTATGTTTAAACAGGATCACGAGGAAAAATGGGGCCAGTTACCCTTCCGTGAAACCTGGATTAAAGAGATTAATGAAAGGCTTGGTAGACAATAACCAATTCTTGTTTTAACAAGAAAAGAAATAGATTAATAAGCAGTTTCTAACTGCTGATATTCATACAGATTGAATAAATGATACGTGGAGAAAATTGGGAGGGCGCCTATGGTTTGGCGAGGCCTCGTTGCAAAATACATAAATTTAAAGATTAACCTAATTTGTTAGTAAAGAGGGGTTGAGGAAGAGGAAATAGGAACTTTGTACAGAAATGTTTTGGCCTATTTTATTCATTTCGGACGAGCGCGACGCGGATGAGAAATCGAACGAGCACTGTTTCACTATAGTCTATTGACGTGGCTGAAAAGTTCACTAACTTATTTTAGCACAGAAAGTTTATAGCAAGGAAAGTTATTGTGATGGTGAAAAATAACTAGTAGCACTAGATTTGCGAGAGTCTATTGAGTTGAAAAACTTGTAGGTTATAGTTGAATGCAGCAGAAAAGTTCCAACGGAGGAAGAAAAATTAGGTGTTGATTAGCAGTTCATAAGGAAGATTCCTTAGTTTGAAAAAGTATTACCATATGTGAGTGGAAAATACTAGTAGGTTGAACTTATAGATGAATTGTTTGGCAAGGAAAATTCCAGAACAATCATGATGGTTGAAATTGACAGAAAAAGTCCAGTGGTGGAACGAGCTAAGTTTTCTACAGACAGTGGGTAATTTAACGATGTCCCACGTTGTGAGAAATTATCTCAGTTAATAAGCATAAGAAATGCTGCTTCATATTAAGATTAGCTTAGATAGACAAAGCCCAACCTCGAAAATCCCGCGAAGATGGCTATTGCCCCACATTTAGTAATATCACACTGTCTGTAAAATGATGGTTAAAAAGCATGTAGCTATTTAAAATCAATTAAAATTAGTTGAAGAACGTTGAAGTAGTACACAGCTCATTTCTGATGAACGGCGATTACTTGTTGACCATTAGTCAGGAATTCACAACATGGCGAAGATTTGAATTATGTCTCTCAAGTAGAGGAGACGGGCCCTAGTTAGGCTCCAACTGAAAGTCTAGACGACTGTAGCACAAGTGAGGCCAGCTCAACGAAGCGCGGAGAGACCAGGGAAGGGAAAAAAGCGGCGGTAGGAGACAAAAGGAATACACAGAAGAATAACCAACATTGTAACAATAAATTCTCTTGATGAAATGGTCTTCAAAGAGTTGATAGCAGGCGTCACTAGCAAAGCCTGGTGGATGAAAAAGTAGACGAAGTCCTCTTGATCACGGAGATGATAGCTGGCGATAGCGACGAGATCTGGTGGCCATATTGGTGAGGAAGTCCTCTTGTACAGTGAAAAATTGAGGAACATCAGAGACTCGCTGCTAGATGACGCTAGGTGGGTCATGGAAGATATATATCTAGAACAGACTCACAGGTAGCATAAGCAAAGTACACCAACTAGGAGAAACCAGGAGATCACTGTTGGTGTTTGCGAAAAAGGGAAGTAATGAAATAAAGCAAAGAGAAGCAAAAGCTTACTCTGTCTTACCGTGTATTCCAAAGAATACACCAGCATTATTGAACCAATAGGCTTTAACACTTAGCAATAACACATTATAAAATTTTGGAACACAATAACAATTAATCAATAACCACTAACACGTACACACGTTATAAACTTATAACACTTATAACATTAAATAGGCTATAAACGAAATAACAAAGTCAACTTTACTCGGTAAACCCTGCATTGCAACTGTTCCAGCACTGCGAAGTCCCGCGCTGCTCCGAAACATCAATCCAACAGCACTTCTTCCTTATCTTAATTATGACATATGCTGTGACAGCAGCGCGCTGCGATATGCTCGTCTGACCTTTATAGCCCCACGTTCTACCTGGAGCGCTGGGCTGGCCGCACCTTGAGTGAAAGACCCTGTATTATAAAGCTTTTCAAGAGGAGCGTGATGGTGCAGTGGCTTAGCTGCTCGTCAATCACCTGGACGGCCGGAGTTCCAATCCCGGTGACAGTGGGGTGGAATTTACACCTGAAGAATTACCTGGCGTCAGAAAGGGCATCCGGCCTTAAATCCCCGGCCAAAACCAAAATGAGCCTGATATGCTCCGGCGACCACAATTAATTGGGATATGCAGTAGAAAGTATTATAAAGCTTTTCAATTAAACAATGGAACTAGGTCTTTAACGGATTATAAATCAATAATAATGTTATTGGTTTAGGTCCCTTTTAACTACTGTGGCTTTTAGAGACTCCGGGGTGCCGGAAGTTTGCCTTGAAGGGTATCTTTAACGTGCCAGTAAATCTACAGACACGGTTCCCTCGCATTTATGCACCCTTAAATGCCAGCTGACTGCGCCAGGATTAGATCCTGCAACCTTGGGCAAAGCAAGCGAGAACGTTACCGCTGAGCCACGGAGCCAGTCGGTTATAAATCAGAAGCATGTCTCGGTAGGATATCTATGTATGGCTTTGGTGGCGTAGTCGGTAATATGCTGAATTGCTATGCCCAAGTTCGCAGGTTCAAACCCAGTCGAAGTCGTCGGGCCCATGTCATAGATTTATGGCACGTAAAGGAACTTACGACTACAATTGGTAGTGTGTAGTCAAAATGTTTAGGCTATTGGGTTAGACACGCTCTATCAAGTTCAAACGTACGCCGTTGGGTCTCAACGACAGTGGCGTCTGGTAATTGGAACTACTTGACACTGAAATTGGGGAACCTACGGGCGTTCATGTGAAATGCCCTGCTATGGCAATTGGCTGAAAATCAAATATAAATATCTATGCATTTTGAAAATTAAGACATACGGTAGGCTAAGTAAACGTTAAAGATGTCATCTCAAACACGTGCCGACGTTTTAATTTTCAGATGTAGAAAATGGCTATTTAATAGTCAGAGAGCTGATTTCATGAATAAAGATATTGTACAATAATATAAACTTATTCTTGAATCCTTTAGAAGCAATCCAATTTATGTCGTCAGGATAATGCTCACAAACTTATATGTGGTACACTGTTTGTTAATTCTCTTATGAAATACCTGGTCTCCCACATGGCTGCTGTGAAGGAACGATACACAATTGTTATTGCCGATATTTTGTAAAATTGGCATTGTATTATTTTGTCAAATTCAGGAATGAAAGATTTCAAACCCACAGAAAACATACGAAGTGCCTACAATTTAGCCATTTAAGACCTTAAGATCTTTTTATACTTTTCGTTTCACAAATCACACTGGTATTTTTACTAATTAACTATAATGTTAACGGAATAACTAGCTTTTGATATGGTTAAGAATTTGTTATTATATTATACCCATACTATAAACCTGTCCCGGCTTCGCCTGGTATCTTAAAGGGGTCACTCAGCGTAAGCTTAAAAGGCGCACGGACGGTAGGTCACAGACGCAATTCAGAAAAGCCGAGGTGAACAGCGAAACTCCAAACACTTATAGTCTACTCTTCTCTGAAGTCTTAATTCGACACGACTCGACAGTTAATGCTGGCCGAAGCTGGGGTGATGGGCTCGCTTCCTAGCTCGTAAACTCGCTCCGAAGCTAGTAATTTAAATTTCCACTGAATGGAGATTGTTGGAAGAAATTAAAACGTAAAATCAGTTGGCGATGTATTAAAGATAAAGATATGCTGTCACGGACTTCCTTGTAGAACTTTTCATGCTGACCAATTCTTACACTCATAGTATATGGATATGTTTAATGTTTCACCCAGCGTAAGCTTAAAAGGCGCACGGACCGCAGGTTTTCCTTCGACATGATTCACTGAAATCGTTACTGCTCGGCTTCCTTTGGTCATAAATGAATGTTTTCCTACAGAAACCTCCCTCGAGAAATTCTTTTCTGAATGGTGAAAACCGCATCAAAATCCATTCAGTGGATTTAGAGATTACCGTTACATCCAGGAATCGTGGACTTGGTTTTATGTAGAGATGCCTGCGACTATCAATAAAACAAATACATTAATTTATAACTAGTATGGACTATGAATTCTACGTTAGACTCATTAAATACGTCATACAACTGTACCTAGGGATACTTATAGAGGACTGAACTAATAAAAACAAAGTATTATTTTTATGTTTCTATGAATTAAAAGTGTACAGTATGTCAACATTGTGGCTTTTTTCTGTAGTAGTTGGTGATTTAACGTGACTTATGTTTAGAATGGAAATAATCACTCAGGTGAGTTAAATTTCAAAAAACCCTTGCAAAAGTTAAATCATCTGTTTCGCGAATAAAGTGCTCAAGGCAGTTGTCAGCTTGCTGGCCGCCGTGAACGCTAGTATCGCTTCACCTACAAAGAGGATGCAATTTCGTAGCGCAACAAGCTTCGCGACTGTGTATTTTAGACTGTGGTAATACAACTCCGTCCTCCCAGGGTTGCCCATCTAACTTTTCCCTCGCGAAATAACTTATAGCTTATTTCAAAATGAGGCCAGCGCCAAATAATTTTGAATCCCACACAGCGGGACAATACTTTTTTCTTTTCTTGGCGGGAGAGAAGTTGTATGTAAATTAATCTAGTTTTTATTAAAAATAACGCGATTTAATAAAGACCTAGAACATTTTGTGGGTACATTAACACTAATCTTGGGATCTTGAGCATGAGATAAGCGTCAGCCGAGTTGATTCATATTACGTAAATATATGTCCAGTAATTCCTCGAATCACGGTTATCTCCGAGTTACGAATGAGTGAAATTTGTCGCCTGAGTAGTGTAAGCAATTAATCCTTTTTCCGGCTGCATGTACCATTTGTAAGGTAAGAAGGACCTTGGTAGGTGACAAAATTCTTCGAAAATGATAGTTTAGGCATTCAGGGCTAATTGCAATATAAAGGACAGGATCTTGTTGGAAAAACTGAATAAACTTGAAAATGAGTACCGGTATTGAATTACCCATAAATCAACATGATACATCGTGAGAGGACATGCCCACTTTTGCTGAGACCTCTGTAAATAATTTCTCTTGTTGAGAGATACGTAGACTCCATGTTAGTAGCACAGATATATTTGAGTTTATTTTGTTCCTGTCAGGGGAACAGGAATGTTCTAGATTACCATTGAGGTGAGACATTTTCGTCAAAAATTAACTAAATTTTTTAAAGAACTGATTTGTTTTTGTCTTTTGAGCATATTGTATTACTCGAAAAATTCGGGATCAAAATATTGAAACTTTTCTTGTGTAATAATATCACATAGAGAAATGGAAATACTTGTAGAGTTGTTGTTAATTCATTTGAGGGGCTTAAGACACCTTGGTCATCAGCCCCGTGTAGTTGGGAGTGTGTTGAAGCTGTCTGACAACCTGTATTGCTGTGATGATTGTAGTTGTGTGTGTAAATGTATCTGGGACAGGGATGGAGTAGACGCTCCGGGACTTGAGCAAGGTACTATCCCGGCAATTTCCTGTAGGGAGTGTGGCAAAACCCAGGGAAAAAGCACACTCAGGATAACCGCTGTCAGCACCGGAATTCGAATCTACGATATGCGTACTTACCACAGCTGTCCTCGCGGCCATGGTGGACGTTTGATGAGCGCGGCTACGCCACGGGACGAAATGCTTGTAGAATTTGGCTTAAGTATCTATAACCCCCCCATTGGCCGATCCTGGCTACGCTACTGTCACATAGTGAGTACTGGACGTCTAAATAGCCCATATACTCATATTAGAATATGTGGGCCCGCTGACCAGGTTCCTCACACATAATTAAAGATGATCTAGACCATTTTAATGGGAAAATATGTTGCTATGATCATGTGTGTGCATATATGAGTGTCTATATGAGCTGTTTACAAAATTATGAAGACATTAGAATACATATTTTAATATCAGAAAGTTATTATACATGCAAACTGGAAGCTAGCAAGTGAATTGAATAAATAACATGGATTTAATCCAAGCTACAGTTGATATCGAAGATATCGATATATGACAGAGTGGAGAGGGGATGATTTCTCCCCACGGCCACGTGCACACAGAGAGAGCTTGTATGACTCCGCTTGTAATGTCTACTTCGACAGTCGGCTAGCACATTATGCGGCTAGGCCCGTCTGCTAGAAAGAGTTTTACATATATTTCCGGCAAGCCACGGTTACAGTGTGACCGCGAAGCGGATAGATAATCGCATAGTCGCTACTGAACGTGTGACAATTTCTACTTCAGTTATAGCAAAGCAATGGAGTTTAAACATCGTGTTAAGCCCATGTGCAACTTGTCGATTTGGGACAGAAGGAACAGTTTGTAAATGACACGCGGACTAATATTTTCATGTCCAGTGGTGTCGATGGTTTAAGCCGCCATTACGTGAAACAGTTTGGAAACTTTCACGAGATATGGTATTGTGCATTCTTGGGTAGAACACATGCCAGCATTGAGACTATTTTCCCAGTGGATTATGCCAGTTTTAAAAGACATATTTCTGACTGAGACGTCAGCGGGGAACTTTTACATTGAACTAGTATCTCCAAATATGGCAGGCTAATAGTGTGGGGTAACTGCTTGTGAAGCATTAGCGAGATGAAGCGAACAATCTACAAACTACACAATCCAGTGAGGAAACGATTCCTTGTATGGAATGCGTAAGTGGTTGTTTGCGAATGCTATTGCGGGCTGTAACATTATGACGAACTCTGCTTGGAACTGCGCGTTTCCACGAGTATGTGCGGGCGATACTCACTTGCGCGATGGGGGGAACGGGAGTCGGCCCGACAGCTGATCGAGTGCGGTGTGTTCCTGGGTTCGAGTTGGATGTCCAAGGAGGAAGAATACTTTGTCTTATTCTAGCGTGGAGGCTAGTATGGCAAATATATATCCTTTTTACAACGCTTCGAGATGCAACGCAAGGTACTGGAAAGAATACTCATTTATTATAGCTTAGTGGAGCATTTGTTAGCAATCACAATTGCCATAGTTTCTTTAGTAGTGTAAATGTATATACACGAATCCAGGTTCGATGTTTCTTTCGAAACTGACTTGTTGTATATCCGGGATTATTGTTCACTTAATGAATTCATCCCTTGTGTAATTTATAGATTTGATGATTCATTTTGAGTAAATTCATAGTAGAAATGTAATTAGATATACATATTTTCATTGTCAAGAAGACCATTTTAGGGGAAGATCTCCAGACTTTTATATAAGAATAATATTAATTGCGTTTTCTTTTAACAGTGTTTAGGACACTGATAGACTTTGTCTTGTGGCTTGTACATATTTGCATGTACACTTTTGATATTTCTACAACGTTTTTTGGAACTTAGTTTTTCCACACATCGATTTGATATTAGGAAGTTTTCGATGCTTTTTGCCTTGATAGTTTTGATTCACTTTTCTGAATTATTTTATGGAAATCACTTAGCTTTTGTGTGCGAGGATTTATTGATGGATTTCCCTAATGGATAGTCAGTGGATCAGCCATCGAAGCTGACCTGCGTTCGTCTGGCTGCGTGGCTCAGGGGTAACGTTCTCGCTTGCTGAGCCCAAGGTTGCAGGTTCGAAACCTGGCGCAGTCAGCTGGCATTTGAGGGTGCGCAAATGCGAGGGAGCCGTGTCAGTAGATTTACTGTCACGTTAAAGATCCCCTTCGGGGCAAAATTCCGGCACCCCGGCGTCTCTCAAAGCCAGTGTAGTTAAAAGGGACGTAAAACCAATAACATTAACATTATTATGACCTGCGTTCATGGTGTAGGTGTTATCTATTAATATTTCCGAACTCACCGAAGTTGGAGGTAATCCTAGTTAGCGGAAGGATCATTTTAACTTTCTATTTGGCATTAATTTGAGTGTAATTTAGTATTTAATATCATGATGAGACATGAATATTTAATTACTGTAAAGTAAATAATTGCTTTTAATGCAATAGTATGTGGAATTAGTGCAGCATATTTATGAACACCATCCAAGTTTTTTAATAAATTATTCCCAGGAAGGAAAGACTTTAAGTCGCTATATAAGCATAACACATGATGTAAACTTTCTGTAAGGCAAGATTTGTAGGCTAATGGAATATTTTGATTCCATATTGATGAACAACGTGCTACAGTTTAGGTGTATATTTTCAAGCACGAATATAGGTTTTTTTGTGAAAGCAATTTAATTTATTAACAAGCATTTAAAGGTTGCTATAACCTATTTTTAAGGTGTAATGCAGATCATTACATGATTTTGTGGTTACCTATTTTAAGGTGTAATGCAGATCATTATGTGATTTTGTGGTCACCTATATTAAGATTCACAGTTGCATATATTAAGCATATATTTTTTAATAATGCTGTTTTGAGGTTTAATGCTTGGTGAAGCGTTTTTGTATGGAAGATTGAGCTAGTAAGAGCCTGTGAGCCAGTGAGTGCCAATCATTATTAGACTCTGAATAGTCTAACACCCGGTGTTTGGTGTATTATAAACCCTGTGTTGTTGTTTTTTTTTTTTTTTTTTTTTTTTTTTTTTTTGTATTTCATGTCCATAGAGACATAGTCAGCTGTTGTGTATTGCTGAATCAGACCTATGTGTTTTATAATAACCGATTCTGAGCAATGTTTAGATAAGTTGTGTGGATTATCGAATTATATTACCACAGCTGTATAATAATGCCTTCACAAATTTATTAAGACCAAGTTATTATCTATTAAACATGACAAGTAATTTTACTTAGCTTGATCGCTTGGTGAAATCAAGCCTGAATTATGAAATATTTACCACGAATTTATGAATTTAACAAATGCGAATGATATGATCCAAGTCAGTATTTGGGCCATTTTAAAGTGTCCAAAACATATTCATGTATACATTTTGTATAATATTGTATATAACATTTGGGTAATGACACAGCATTATAATATCGTCACTGACATTACATTTAAAATTCTTACGTGCTTAATCATGTTTGTCCAATATCCAGTCTATAATTTAAAGAGATTATTATTATTCTGAGATCGACATAAATGATTTTTGTTGTTGTATTGGAAGTTATGTCCAATTACGATCACCCCACTTTGGAGGTGACATTTAAAATTCATTCACGGAATTTTTTTGGCAGAATTTCATGACTGAATTATTGGTCGTTTCAACGATGGTGTTTTTCTCTTATTTATGTCATGTCCTTCCATGAATAAATTTTGTTTTTCTAATTTTAAACTTAATTGCGTGATATTTTATCGAAGTGGAAAGAGGTCGTGTTAAGAAGGCCATCGCTTGGTAATTTCAGGGTATGCCACCCTTTGAGATAATTCTCTTATTGAGGAGTTTTTGTGTTCTAGAGCTAGTCATTTTTCGGAAGCCATGGTCATTCTTAATACAACCTGTTAGGATAACTGATGACCCTATTACTCCTGTACTTGGTGGGTAGGACTTGGGGGTTTTTCTAGCCGGGGATTTTCAGGTTCTACGATCCAGCTGTCATCGAGGGAATTCACCAGGTACTGGTAGGTAATATCGGGTACAGTACCATTGAATCAATTTCTTGCTCTCTTGGGGTGGGGAGGACCTTCACCCTCGTCTTCCTTTTCATCTTCTTTTTCCCTAATATATTCTCCATCGGACCCCTTTAGGGAAAAGGTCAGAGGATCCTCCTGTTGTTCTTCTTCATCTTTGAGTCAAGGTGACGGACCCCATTCAGGCAGTTCCCCTGGCAATTTTGGCATGCTGATGATCATGAGGCTTGCTTTTTTGCAGCCACATTTTGCGCTAGCACAGTCTTTCATGTATCGACAGAAAATCATTTCAGGATATCCTCCGGTGCAGCTGCTAACTCACTGTGCTCTAGGACCAGGCAATTGTTCTCAATCTTCCTCCCATACAACTGAGGAGACAGGTCATTTCCCAGCCACAGCTGAACTTGGAGGAATGTTCGGAGGGAATGCTGTTTTACAGTTCCCTCAGTGGAAGGAAGACAAGAGATATCAGACTTGAAGGTGGCTACCGATTTCAAGAATGACTTGTATCTGTAGGCATTGAGGGAGACCTCTTTTTCAGGAGCCCCATACCACCTCACGATGCAGGTTTCACCTGCCTTTTGTACTTGGGCGGTGGTGGAGGAAGGGTCTGAAAAAACCGCTGCTGTTTTCCGGACCTCTGGCGACTTCAGATACAACTTCGCAAATACGACCTTGCTTTTTCGAAATGTGGAAGATGTTGTGTCTCATCCTGTAAAGGCGTGAAAAACAGCACGTTCTTCAAACCTTGTTGCTGAAGCTCTTGGGACGAGAAGAAGGAATCCCTTATCTTTCCACGTCCAGGTTTGATGAAAATAATGTCCTTATGCGCATCAACTTTAGCCATCAAGAGGACTATGAGGTCGACATCTTCACCCACTAAGCCGACAGCTGTTGTTTCGGACATTCTCACATCCGTATCCACGATCAGAAGGTCCGCATCACTTTCTGCTTGAAGGGTCCTGATGCCGTTGTCTTCAAGCTTCACCTTTAGCATGTTGATGAGCCTGCTTTAGTTGAACTTCTTAGACAGAAAATCTTCTTGTTTGACGTTTATCTCGGTGTCTTCGGTGAAATGGATGTCAGCAGACTTGCTGAGTCGATAGCGCCTTTGTTGCTCTGCTACTTTCGTGCTTGATGTTGATGAAGAATAGCCATCAAAGACTACAGTACATCTCCTTCCGTGGTAGTTCTCCGTGATAAAGTGGATGTAGCACTCGCAGATTGTCGATACCTTGGCACCTCTTTGCTAAATTACTTTATGGAGGAGAAACCCCAAGTCAAATACGATGTACGAGTATAACTGTGCGACACGTACTTCCTTGGTCGTAGTGTTGAATATTTTGTACAGCGCTGATTTAGTTCGATTTCCTCATCCGACTCTCACTGAATAAGGCTAATGGGAACGGGGCTAATTCGTATCCCATGCACAGCTTTAAATTTTCGTATGTTTCTTTGCTGATGGATAAACGTCAGAATAGCAAGAATGGGTCCACAGGAATCTTTTCGTCCTTGATTTTGATCGATGAGCTCACTGTCGACAAGGGAAGAGCTCGATATTTTCGAGACAATTTGATGTTAGAAAATGCCGAATTGACCATTTTAGCCACTGCTTGCTTAACAACTGCAACAGCATTGTAGCAGGTGATCGTTGGATCTCCAACAATATCTGTCACGATAGATATGATGTCACTCGTCTCTGGGAAGGGAGGAAATTTCTCTAACATCGGTGAGCTAGGCAATGTCAGCTGTACCCTTGTTTTGGCGGGCTTGTCCCGGGCCGCCGATACGTAGCCAGCGCGTAAGTCTGCGCGAATGGGTTTTAACCAGGCCCCGGGCTAAGATGTTGGACACCCTGGGCAAATGGTTTACTGGCGCCCTTTTTCTCATTTGTGTGTTATAAAAATAGGAGAATAGTTTTTTTTACTGTCAACTACGTTACTAATAATGTGTCACAGGAAATAATAAGAAAAGTAAGTCGTTCATACAATTTTGTAGCGATTTATTGATACATTAATCACTAAGGTTCGGATGTTAAGGAAAAGTCATATTTTTTTCCTGAGCACATTTTACCCAAAATCTGAAAAATAAGTTTGAATGACGGGTCCCTGACCACGTTTAAAGCAATTTTATGTTGCTTATAAATGCATATTTCGGCCATTTTTATTGTTTTGGTCATATTCGGTCATATTTTAGTGATATAAGGTCATGTTTGGATATAACTTCAGCATTTGTTGTTTAAATTGAGGCGTCGTTAACAAGGTACGTGTTATCTGGGGCGAGTTTCAAACACAGGATTTCCGAACAGTGTAGTAGAAAAGATTTCTTTTCGACAGCCTGAGAATGCATGTCGTCGTGAAGTGCAATGCTGGCATAGAAGAAGATTAAGAGGTATGTACGATAATTAACTCGATAAACTTCCAGTTAGGCAGTGTCTTTTAACTTACGCCGACAGATATCATAATGCATGCTAATACTTGTTTTTTTTTTTCTTTTAGGAAAACCGAACAAGAACTACGTCTCAAGGCTGTCATACTGAATGAATGTTGAAAATGTTAATGAACTGTAGCTCTCTGTGAGTGTGTAGGATTAAATGTGTCTGATGTATTATCGCTGATCACGTTTTGGTTTAAGGCGTTTATCGTATGTTAGTGATACTTGACCTATCCCAAAAATTCATGTCATATCTCATAGTTCTTTAGGGCATATTTAGCTAGTTTTAGGGCATATTTGCTTGCATTATTTGTACTTCTTTAGGTCTTAAACTTCCGAACCCTAGTGATCACAATAAAAACCAAGATTACAAATTCAAAAGTTACATTTTAAAAGCACAATATACAGAAACATTTCAAATCAAAGTTTATTTTCTGGCTTTTAAATTTGCCAATTTATTTATGATGTCAGAAAAGTCTGTGCTAAGGGTTACGTCTTTTTCACAACACAATAACAATAGAGAATTTAGTTTGCTGTCTGAAAGAGTTGATATTTTCAAATTCTTTAGCCGAGTCAAAATAGAAAAACGTGTTTATGCGGAGCAGTTGGTTGCTGGTAAAATTAGGAATATTCTAGTTGCTACCTCAAGATTAGGAAAAGTGGCTTTCAAATCATTTTTATGACGTATTCATATATGTCAAGAATGCTAGTAAATTCTTCCTGTTCCACATACATTTTCAAGATTTCCATCTCGTACTGATTTTTAATGTTGGGATTGATGGGTAAACCTTTTCTGCCTTCAGCGTCACTTAAATTTCGGCGCCCCCTAAAATTTGGCGCCCTGGGCAAATGCCCAGTATGCCCGTTTATAGCCCGGGGCCTGGTTTTAACATTTGAAGGAAAATAGATAAAATAGTAAAGTTACATATATTATTGAAGGGAATTTAATGTTCTACAACCCTCTGGCAGGCATTTATTTTTTGGGTGCATAGTTGAAGAGTTATCCGGTCAAAAAGAGCAAACAATTTGAGGCAAATATTTTTCTTACCAAAATTACAGACTTTCAAGAGCGGATAACGCGAATACCATACAAGATATCGAAAAACTTGACTGAGTGACACTTGTAGAAAATTTAATGAGCTTTCTTTTTGTATAGAGTAGTCATTTTTCTAGGACGCATAGTTTCCGAGATTTAAGTGAAAAAACGAAAAATGAGACCTTCAACCAGCCCCCCTCCCCGGGTGCGCCAGGCTCAAAGGCTACGGGCGGGGACTTTATGTTCACCTCCTAACTAGTCCAAAGAACGTTACGAAGTCAAAAATTGTGTTCTAAACATTTCCCTCTATACCTCTTTTTGAGCATTCATTGACCCATTTACCCATCTCAATATTCATGGTATTGGCAACTCAAACTAACACTTGGGGCGCTGCGGTCGGTCTGGATAAGTAGGGTTTAAAATACTCAATAACACGCGTTTGATATGGAACACTTTTTATTTTTCGGTTATAATCAGTAAATGTGGTCTCTAAAGTAATGACAGTGTTATTTTTAATTGTATATATGTATAACTGTGCGATACACGTGATCTAATTTGTGTGTTCCACTGGATTTTTTGGTGTCATTTGCATATTATCAAGCATCAGTTTTTATGGTTGATGTAGATCAGCTGATTCAAATTTACACAGGGCTACACTTCGGACATTATTTCGGTACTATTATGCGCAATATAATGTAAATGTCGATCCTGAGTCAACGCCGAGGACATTCAAATAGAGAAATACGGTACATAAACAAATAAATAACACACCGAAGCTGTGCTACTTTTATCATTCCGAGACTAGCATCCACGCAAACCAGATTCCACTGTTCCAAGCTCCGACTTATATCGTGAATTGATGTCAAACTGATGATCCGCCAGCCTTTCCGCCAAGCCTACACCTCGTAATCGCTAAGTTCTTCGATATTCGAGCTATTCCACTATCAGTCATATAGGCCTAATTTGCCTCCCCGTGGGCACTGTAGAATGAGTGACTCCGCTACCATTCAAATATTCAACACCAAACCCATCTTTTAACCATCCAAATCAAGCAATTCCTGTCGCCCCACGAGTTTTAATACAAGTTAAACTCATCCCTTCTCCCTACCAAGCAGCCAATAATTAATTATTTAATTAATTATTCAAGTAACATCAATCTTACCAGCGCGCCCATCGTAACAGCTGTTTTTAAACTGAATAACCTTCGCTGGCTTTACGTCGCAGGTCTTCTGTCTGTCTACCTACCTCGACAAGTGTTAGATCCTTCCCGGGGTGGAAAGGTATTATTATTAGGTATTATGTATCATCACATTAAGTGATGAAAAGGTATATCCGCAGCCCTCTTTTACATCGACTTACAGCCGTAAACTGAGCAATACACTTTGCTTTTACTCATTTTTCACTCTATCAACGAGTAAAACTTATTACTTATGTATAAAGACACGAACAATTTACCACGATCTGTTTACCAATACAAGAAACCTTATACAAACAGTCACCACGTGACAAATGTACCCTACTTGGTAAGTTTCTCATTTTTACCGCTAGATGTCATATCAGATAGCTGGAGTTGCCAATACTACCACTACGGTATTGACTGAATGCAAATTCTCTGATTTGACTTAGAAATATCTAAATTATTATACTGTGATCACTTATAACTTATTTCTGATTTATTCAGTGACACGTGATCTATTAAGGTAGCTGCAGTGTCGCAAATTCGATTAGCTAGTGTTGCACTGTTTAAAACCATAACATGCAATTTATTGTTTAACTGACTAAGAATACTTACAAATTAATTTAAGAAAGGTACGGCATTGTTTCTATTGGAGTTTTATGCTGCAATAATATCAATAATTTTATATGTAGGCCTATTATATTAACACCAGCTCTGAATAACTCAGTCAGCTATTATTTATTTCACACTTTCTTCTAACAATCAAATTCTATTTATGCGAGACATCAAATTTGCATCTAGGTGGCGCTGGAATTCTCCATGCACGCAGCATTCATCCAGTGAGCCAATCCATGGGATTTGTCCCAAATTGTGGGACATTTAGCGAAAGCTTTTGGGAAAGGGATAAAGGTTTATTTTTTTTTCATTAAGTTAGGTGAATTTGGGATATTTGGCTATTAATACATAAAAGCTTCGTTTGCACAGCAAACGTGCACAATAGGTAGACTACGATTTATACATGCCGATAGAATTTTAAAAAAAATCACGCAAGTATAGTACGGTATTAGATTACAATCGCCAGCTGCCGCTTGTGCGATAACAGACAGTTTTGTGTGTTTTTGCAGATTAAAACTTATGTTTTGTATTTTTGAGAAATCTTCATTTTTTAAAACTTTTCAAGACTTATACAGGGAAAGATAAACATCTCAATCTTTAAAAAATAAAAACGTGTATTAAGTGAATGTGTATGATAATGATAGTTTACAAGACAGTTTAGTGTTTCGTTACAATCAATTTTAGTGCATTTATAAACACATTATCGAGACTCTGGAGCACACTTATTATTCATTAGACTATACAGTTGTTTTGAACAAAATAAATTTTTACCTGGGATATTTTCTAGTGAAAAGGGACATTGAGTGGGAAGTTGGAATTTTGAGGGTTGAGAGTTTGGCGACACTGATTCGTACCCGAACATTGCGTCATCACGGTCTCATAAGAAGTTTATAACTACGTAGAGAGTGCGCCCTCTGTTATTACATGTTCCTTGACAGTTATTATCTGCGGAGGGGGTGTTTCTGGCCGTGCAAGTGTCATTTTTGAAAATGGTGCGAGTGCAGAATAGTCTGATATACTTACATGTTAATTTTATTATTGATATATTAATAGTTTGTGTTGAAATGATTATTTATTATGATCGTAGTGGTACTTTAGTTTAAATATGAAGGAACTTACTGAAAGTTATGAATCTCTTCCCTTGAAAGTAGGTTATTTTTAATTATTCGAATTGTAACACGATCCTGCTCTGTGGCCACATTGTTTCGGGTAGATTCTCCTACTAAAAATGAACTTTACCTGCGGCAAGTTGATGATTTATCGGACATGTTATATCGAGTAATAAGACTAGGTTAGGCTAGGGTAATGATAAGAAAAATGCCTCTGGCGACAGGTATTAGGCATAGGGGCTAAGATTCGAACGTCCAAGGTGGCAGTTGGAATTTGACTAATTTAGTATTGAATCAACATGATTTACTGCCAGTTTAATTTTAGTGAGACTTGCTGTAATTGGAAGCTGCTCAGAACATGTTTGATGGATGAAATGGAATCTTGTTTCATTAGTGGAACATAGGAAGTTAATATAATATGAATACTATGTACACAGCTTATATTGATGATCGTTAAATGGGAAGGTGGTGTTAACTACAGTTCAGAAGATTAAAACATGAGATTAACCATGGTAAATGTTATTTTGGATTACAATAGGCTATTTCAATTTTTATCCTTCTTATTTCTACTTTCAGATTCGTTTCATCCTGATTCAGAATCGTGCTGGTAAAACGAGGTTGGCCAAATGGTACATGAACTTTGATGATGATGAAAAACAGAAGCTGATAGAAGAAGTCCATGCTGTGGTAACTGTGAGGGATGCAAAGCACACCAACTTTGTTGAGGTAATGTTTCTAATACCCACTATCTAATTATTAATTCTGAATGAGACATCATCCTGGCTTTTACATACCTGGTTTCACTTTCTGGGGGCATTACCAATTCAGGCTCTCGTGTAGTAGGCCTATCTGTACCCTGTTTCAAAAGTGCGTTATTTTTCTTAGTAGAGTTCTGAAAATAGTCCGACTGCCATTAACAAACGCCACGTTCACACTTTCAAAATAAGGAAATTGTCATCATTAACTTTAAAGTACCAGTAAAAAACTTATCAAAAAGCACGTCGCCATGTTTGCTGCCAACTTACTGATTGTACTACTAGGCAAAACTATGGGCCTGGATAAAGATTATTGATGCGTGGCAAAAACCAGGGGTGTTGATATTAGGCTTCCCTAGCGCTATCTAACCTATATTGGTCCAGGCGAAAACCATTGGTTTGGATGAAAATATTGTTCTGGAAACAATAATGTTGGCACTCTGAAAAAAATTCAGTAACACCCTCTAGCCATAAAATATTCAACTCCTCTATATTAGTAACATTGGCCATTTCTATAGAAAATTTTTCATATTTAAATGGTGGCGGGCAACGGATACTACAAGAGTTTCCCAATTCAAATTAGTAACCCTGGTCACTAGTGCACCGGAAATATGTGCTAAATTACGTAAACGTGTGTTTTTATTGCTCTTTTTAACGACGACAGCCCTGTTCGACAGCGCATGAGGTATCATTCAACCATCAACAAGGCACACACATTGTTGCCAACATGGGGATACAAAATACACCACACTAATTAAAGATAATAGGTGCAGGATTACCCCACTGTGGGTGATGAAAACCAGGGGTGTATAAATGGCTGCGACCGGCCTTGGTGGCCGAGAGCGCTAACGCGCTACCTCGTGCCTCGCTGGCATCGGGAGAGCGTGGGTTCGAATCCCGCCTCTGCCGACCTGAAAATAGTTTTAGTGGTTTCCCATTTTCACCACCAGGCAAATGCCGGGACGGTTCCTTTCGATAGGTCCACGGCCGATTTCCTTCCAATATCACTTCCCTGATTCGTCGGCCATTGGCTGCTTTGATAAAGTTATACAGGGTCTTTCATATAAAGTAAGAACGGCAAGCGGTAGTTTTGTTATTCGCTGGTGCTTTCAAGAGTTCAGCAGGTGGCCATATGAAAGACCCTGTATATGGCCACGGGCCTCGTTACCCAACAATAATTATTGATCTAGTCAAGTCATTGGTCTGGATTTAACAAATTTAACAGTAGCAACGTAAGCGCAGGGTCAACAATACTGTATTTGATGATAATTCACGTGCATAATGGCAGATACAGCAAGAACGAAAATTTGACATGCAAGCTACCCTCTGGGTGTCAAATTACAAAGCTTGCACCCAGCACCCGAGACCATACGATATTATTATTATTATAAACTATATAAGTCGTAAAGTGGGTTGGTTATGATCAGCGGAGGAGTAAGTTAAACATCTATTACTATATCATTTCCTGATTTATTTTTCATAATTTGGATAGGCATTATGGCTATTTTCAGTACCTTCGAAAATGTTATCGTACGATTGACTCATTCAGTTTTATTGGATATCAAATCCTGACTTTTACGCTTCTACCTGACATATAATTGAAAGTACAGTAAAACCCTGTTACTACGCTTTTCAAGGAACCCAGGTTTAAACGCGTAATAAGCGGGACATCGCTATAGACTGGAAATGATTTCTAAGGTGGGAAACATTATTTCAGTAATGTACAGTACAGCATGTTATTAATTTATTACTGTAGGCACATTTTATCTCACTTCCTATTAAAAAAGTCTTTAATTGATGCTTGTCGACTGTGCGTACTATCGCTGTGAAAGATCACATATACAATGCGGTTTAAGTGCCTGTTCACATCACTTGATATGCCGCTAGGAATAAGCAAGACAGTGATTGGGTGTGCGTTTGTTATGGCTTATAATTTATGATGGCAAAATACTACATTTTTCTTTCATTGATAGAAATATTTTTATAATCAATTTAAATGCAGTGCTTAATTTATCATCATCATCATCATCAATGTCCCACTCCAGTCGCCCGGGTGTGGTTAACAAGCCTCCTCCACTCGTTTCTGTCCTTCCACTTTTCCTGCTCCATTACTTCCTCCACATCCAATCCAGCTTCTCCGATGTCCTTCCGAATCTGATCCATCCATCTTCTTCTTGGTCTTCCAACTGATCGCTTACCCTTAACTTCTCTTTCCAACTCCCTTCTTGCCGCTCGTTCCTTTCCCATTCTCTTCACATGTCCGAACCATCTCAGTCTTGCTTTCCGTATCTTCTGTACTAACGGTTCCACATTTAGCTCCTCTCTGATTTTAACATTTTGAATTCTATCTCTTCTTGTCTTTTTTACAGATGTTCTTAAAAATTTCATTTCTGCTGCTTGGATCTTACTATCTTGTCTCTTGTTAGTTACCAGCGTTTCCAGTCCGTATGTTACAATTGGTATGAAGTACTGTTTATATAGTGTTAATTTCGTTCTCCTGGGCACTTTGTCATCCCATAAAAGCTCTCTGACTTGATGATAGAATGTTGTGCTTTTACTTAGTCTGTTGTTAATTTCAGGGTTGATTTCATTACCTCCGTTAACAATGCTACCCAGATATGGGAACTGTTCCACATTCTCCAACCATTCTCCATCTATGTTCACTTGGCTTCTCTTTTCCTCTTTTCCACAGTGCAGGACTACAGTTTTCTTTTTACTAATTACCATTCCAAACTCCTTCAGCTTTTCATTCCAAATGTCCAATCTCCTTTGTACTTCCTTTTCTCCCTCTCCCCAAATCACCACATCATCTGCAAATACCAAGGCCTTCACTTCACCACTACTGATACTCTGTTTTACACGTTGTATGATTTCATCCATCAATATAACAAATAATAATGGTGACAGTGCACTTCCTTGCTTGAGGCCTTTTTTGTATAGAATGTTTCAGAATCACCACTACCCACTTGTACACTGCTCTTACTCTCATAATACAACATTTTTATCTTGTTAATTAGTGATTTTGGTACATTCCTTTTCAGTAGGCATTCCCATACATATTTTCTTTTAACTGTATCATAGGCTTAATTACTACCAGTTAAAAATATTACCCACATGTAGATAGTTAATTTACTGTCTGCTGTTACATATATGAAGCCTGTACTTGGGAGCCTAACAGTATCGATGTTTTTATTAATTTCACAATATATACATCTCACATAACACAAAGGACGACTCCCTGATAATAAATTGAATCCAGCAACCCTGAATTTGCATGAATGTTTTGGGTTCAAAGAAGCGTTACTTGGGATGCTCAAATCATCATCATCATCTTCATTTCCCGTTTCCAGCTTCCTGGGTCGGGTTGTGAATTAAGGACCTCCATCGTTGCCTGTCTCTCCACCACTCCTCTCCTGATTTTAGTACATCTTCGGGTTTTCCTCCCTTCTTTTCTACACACTCCCACACTGTATCTGCCCATCTCTTCCGGGGCCTACCTCGTGGTCTCTTCCCTGTCATCTTTTCACAGAAAGTTTTCTTTGGTACTCTCTCCTCTCCCATTCTCATCATATGTCCATACCACTTTAACTTTGTTGTTTCTATCCTGTCCTGCAGCTTCAATATTCCTGTCCTTTCTCTAATCTCTTCATTTCTAACTCTATCTCTTCTGGTCTTGCCCTCTAAGGAATTTCATCTCTGCAGCTTGTATTCTACTCTCCTCTCTTTTTGTAGTAGTCCACGCTCCAGCTGCGTATGTTAGTATGGGTCTGTAGTAGGTTGAATATAATACTTTTTTGCATTTCTTTGGGACATCTCTGTTCCACACAATACCCCTTACACTCTGGTAAAAACTGTTCGCTTGTTGTATTCTCTTTCCAATTTCCTCAGTTATCTTTCCATCTTCTGTGATCACACTTCCCAAATACTTGAAACTTTTAACGACTTCTAGACTTTTGCCATTCAATTCTATCTTTCCTCTTCCTTTCTTCCTTCCTCTTGACATTACCATTGTCTTGCTCTTCTCTGTGCTTACTTTCATCCCAAATTTCTCTATATCTTGGTTCCATACATCTAGTTGTTTTTGTACATCCTTTTCATCCTCACCCCATATAACTATATCATCTGCAAACAGCATGGCCTTTGTTGCTTCTTGTCCCAATCTCTGTTTGACATTCTTGTGGATTTCATCCATGACTATGATGAATAATAATGGGGACAATACACTTCCCTGTCGGAGACCCGTTTCCACTTTAAACCATTCTGTTTCTCCTATACTGGTCTTCACGCTACTGACACAATTTTTGTACATAGCTTTTAACATTTGGACTTCTGCTCTGATAACTCTTCTTTTTCTTAATACATCCCAAACCACCTGTCTAGGCACACTGTCATATGCTTTCTCGATATCAATAAATGTCATCACCATGTCTTTTTCCAAATTCCCATCTTTTCTCCATCATTTGCCTTAATGTAAATATTAGGTCAAATGTTGATCTGTCTTTCCTAAAACCATACTGTTCTTCATGGTTCTTCAGATTCAATTTCTGTACTGCTGTCTTG
The DNA here is from genome assembly GCA_946902985.2 of Meconema thalassinum. NCBI lineage: Eukaryota > Metazoa > Arthropoda > Insecta > Orthoptera > Tettigoniidae > Meconema > Meconema thalassinum. The sequence continues at coordinate 56,297,057 of OX336401.1, read as the reverse complement.
ATCTTGGATAGCATGATCCGCAACCATGTCGTCGACATCTCGGATTTCCGTAGTTACAAGACCATTGTCAATTAATCCCTCTTGTGTATGTTGTAGTGCTTCTGACTCGAATAATAAATAAATTGACACAAAATCTTCGAAGTAACATCTCCTAACTTGTCCCGTACGGCAGCCCCGTCCCTGTCATTATCAGTTGTTACAGGGACATTTGTTTCACTGTGTCCCTAAAGAAATAAAGATAAGGTAAATTAATCCCGTGGCGAAACTAAAATTTATGCAGAAACTGGAAACCCACAGCCTATTTCAAGTCAACTGACCGGATCAGGAATAGGAATAGTGAAGCTTGTAACTAGCGCTGAGGAATGGAATTGTTACAGTTGGCGAGGCCTGTCTGACTCTGGGACAATGAATAGCGGAGAAATGAAATGATTGTGGAGAGAATCTTACCATAAAAAATTCTGCTTTATTAACTTTAAGCAATTAATGATGGTCTGCGTTTCGATCCCTTCCCATGCAGTGGAGATTAAATTCATTGTGTCCAATTAATTTTTTAATTTTATTAATGCAGCCAACGGCCATGTAATTTTCTATTCAGGACAGGTCAGGAAAGGGATATTGGAAGGAAATCGGCTGTGGACCTATTGAAAGGAACCGTCCCGGCATTTGCCTGGTGGTGAAAATGGGAAACCACGAAAACCATTTTCAGGACGACCGAGGTGGGAATCGAACCCACGCTCTCCCGAAGCCAGCGATGCACAAGGTAACGCCTTAGCGCTCTCAGCCACTGCGGCCGGGTAAGATGATGTGGTTTCAGCTCCACTGTCGATGAACTGCAGATATCGTAGAACACGCTTTCTATAGAAATGCTTGAACTCTTTTATCATCCCCCTGGTTGGAGTTTACTGGTTGTGTTGGGATGGGAGGCAGGAATGCTAGTTCTACATTTTTCAGGTTCACATTTTTCGGATTAGCTGGACAATTGTCGATAAAAAGTAGGATTTTGCGTTTGTTTTTTTTTCCATTTTTTGGTCTATTTCTTGGAGCCAATTAACAAACAAGGCACTACTGTCGACCAAAATATTATGTGCACTCAAGTTTGAAGGTTGTTAGTGAAGTAACCAATAGACCTACATAAAATCCATTAACATCAGCATTTTCGTTGTTCTATTTCACGTTAGTTCATGTAGGTTTGGAATTTTTAATTTATATTTTAATATTTTTTATATTTATTTTTTATATTTTTTATGCGTCCCATTTAAGAATTATCTCAAAGACCCGTCATCAGATCAAATCCAAATTTTAACACAATATTATACTTAGGAATGTTGTATAACTGGTTTATTAATTTCAAAACACGGTGTGTTCAAGAAACAAAGTTATCAGTTTTGTAAGGTAACTTTTTCTCGGCCCGGGGTGGTTGGAAAATGTAGTTCTTGGTCGCGTTGTAATCCTTTACATCAAAACGTTACGCTGTATGACTGTGAAATATGTATTAATTCACTTATTTTATATCGGTTTGTATTTGTACGGGGAAATAAGAGATGGTTCACCAGCTAGCCGCTCCGGGGAAAGCTGTACAGCGTTGCTGAGATGGAGCCCTTCACGCCATATGGCGCGCCTCGTTCGGAAGTAATGGGCTCCATCTCGGCAACGCTGTACAGCTTTCCCCGGAGCGGCTAGCTGGTGAACCATCTCTTATTTCCCCGTACAAATACAAACCGATATAAAAGAGTGAATTCATTTACGTATTTCACAGTCGTACAGCATAACGTTTTGATGTATAAGGATTACAACGCGACCAAGAACTACATTTTCCAACCACCCCGGGCTGAGAAAAAGTAACCTCACAAAAATGATAACAACTTTGTTTCTTGGACATACAAAGTTTTGAAATTAATAAACCAGTTATACAACACTCCAATGTATATTGTGTTAAAATTTGGATTTGATCTGATGACGGGTGTTTGAGATAATAATTCTTAAATGTGACGCATCGTTGAAACACGCTTAAAAACGGGCCCTTTTTGTGTTCCAACTGCGATAAAAAATATTAAAATATAAATTAAAAATTCCAAACTTATATGAACTAGCGTAAAATAGAACGACGAAAATGTTACTGGATTTTTTATAGGTTTATTGGTTATTTCACAAACAACCTTCAAACTCGCATGCACATAATACTTTGGTCGACAGTAGTCATCCAGGCATGTGCTTGATTTTTATATTCACCGGGCTGCGCTCCCTAGCAGTTATTGGTCTGGACAAAATCCATTGGCTTGGATAAAATTAAAAAGTCGTAATAACCTCTAAGGAGGTTAGCTGGAACATCATGGGGCCCTGGTGCCAACACTCAGGACTACCGCTTTGGCTGTCGTATACTCTCCAGCTGAATACTGTGCAGGCATATGGTTGAACAGCTCCCATTGCCAACTGGTTGATATTCAACTCCGCCAGACAATGCGGATTATCTCTGGCACTGTACATTGAACTCCCTCGTAGTGCCTACCTGTACTGTGTAATATTGTTCCTCCTAACATCAGAAGGCAGGAAACTCATTCCCGCTTGTGGCGCAGAATTATGGTTAATGAAGATCTCCCAATCCACCAAGACGTCAATCAACCTTCTACATCCAAGTTGAAATCCTGGAAACCAGCCTACCAGACGGCTATGGAACTTACTTTAGCTGCGTTCGACCCCCGAAATACATGGAAAGTTGGTCTACCTCTCCATCTTGTGGCCTGATTAAAAACTTGATCCTACCATCAAACTACCTGGATTCCATCTCCCTCGAGCTGTCTGGTCCCGTCTCAACAGAATTCGATGTGGCACTGCTCGAACTGGAGTAGCCTTACATCAGTGGTGTTGGATAGACTCGCCTTGTTGTGAATGTGGATGCGAAGTGCAAACCATCAAGCACATCATGCAGGAATGACCTCTATTATACAGGGTGATTCTTTTTGCTGAAGCGGGACGGGCTGCCGGGCGCGCGCACCTTCTGCCAACCGAGCTCGCACCGCGGATTGTGCGTAGGTGGAAACCGTAACAAAGTACATTAATTAATGGTAAATTCACCAGCAGATCATGACTAAAGAACTTACCTTTTCACAGAAGATGCTGAAAATGTTAAATTAGCGTTTACACGTTGTAATTCCCTTCTGTTGTGAGGGATATCTGCTGCCGTATATTGTTCTCCAGCTCCACTAGAGTACGGGTAATTGATCTGTACACTTTGTATTTTAAATTAACCCACTATTTAACAACAAACGGGCTTAGGTCCGAGCTTCGATTAATTACAGTAAACAGGGGGGGGGGGGGGGAGTAGCGACATAATGTAACGATGTCTGTCTGTCAGCTGAAGGAGAACACATTTTTAGTATCTTCTATGAAAAGATAAGTTCTAACCTTTAACTGGTGATGTGAGGTCATCCAGATTCCCAAGAAATAAAAGAACATATGTTCTTCTTTATTAAATCTTGCAGCTGTTGTTTATGCTACCTTCTTACCTGTGCGCTGACACTACACACCCTCGTTGATGATAGTTTAGCGACTTAATGGACTTTAATGACCCTGGTTAGCTCGCCTCCGCCTCGCGCAACCCCGCGGACCGAGCTCGTTTGGCTGGCGGAAGGCGCGCGCGCCCGGCAACCGGTCCCGCTCCAGCAAAAGAATCTTACTGTATATACTCTAGGACCATAGAAGAACTCCATGCCACTCCACAAGCACTTGAATGGATTAAAGACCTGTCTGCCCATATGTGAAGGATCCTAATGCTGAAAATTGTCTATTTTGTAAATTTATATATATATTACTGTCTTGAATGAATCATACGCTAAATTAGATTATTGATGCGTTTTTGGGTAATGTTAAGTCTTAGCGGATGGAAGGATATAGATCATATGTTATTTTAAAAGACTGGTGCACTCGATTGTCTTGAGGGTGATTTGTTTCGAAGAAGTGCTCTGAATGGAACTTGGTATTTTTTTGTTTTATGATACCGGCTATACAGTAGTACCGTATGGGTGGGGTTGGCTATACTGTATTTGTCCATCAGGGTGTCTACCGGTAACGAAAAATAGCGAAAAAGTAGCTAATTTTACAAATGGGTAATGAAAGTAACGAAAAGTAGCTAATTTTCATGTCTGGATAGTTTGAGGTAACGAAAATTCGCCGAGGTCTGTTTAAATCATTTAAACCCGCGCCGCTAGGCTCACAGATTGCGATGAAGCGAGTTTGACGCAAGCGGCGCCGATTGCGTAAGCTATATTTCCCCGTGCACGACCTCAAGGAAATGCATTCTGAGGATGCCTTCAGTGGTACTGTACCGTATACATCGGTTCAACGTATATTTTCGGCATCAAGAAGAGAGTTTAGTTTTGCATGAAATATTTTTCTGTATTATTCGGAAACCTGACTTTTTGCGAGACGTTTATTCGCGATAACTTCCGAAACTTAACAGAAACCTCTAATTTCTGATACTGACCTCTAAATTTTGATATCTCATATTGAAGTCTAGAAATAACTCGAATTAGTTTGTCGCAATCTTGCGAAATTATACAGTTTCGAAAAAGAATCGCAGAAATTCTTCGAAATACATAGACTATATTTTAAAAATCTATCCGTCTCTTAAATTTGCGACATCCAGTGCGGTTAATTCGAAACTCCGTTTTATGTCTATTTTTCCTTCGTACTTTGGTTCCATTTGATATATAATATAACCGGTTATCTCGAAAACTTGTATAATTTGAATTCGAAAGAAAATGTGCCATCTTGTATTATTCGTGCAATCCTCTCTGAATAATTCGTAATATCCGATACCTACTTCGAACGTTCATGCTCCAAAATCATATCCTCAAGACGGCCGGCTGACCGCACGACTTGTCTGCAAGAATCTCGTCAAACGGACCGAGATCGACGCCAGTTGCTTAAAATCATAAAACCCGTGCCCGGTCGTGAAATTGTGTCCACGAGGACTGTGGGAATCCTGTCAAAGGTGGTTGGGCACCCATCACGAAAATCATAAAACCCGTGCCCGGTCGTGAAATTGTGTCCACGATGACTGCGAGAATCCTGTCAAAGGTGGTTGGGCACCCATCACGAAACATACTGAACCCTACTCGCCACTTTTCCCATGACCGTATACTTAAAACTGTACGTGGGGCGAGAAGTGCATCATACCACTTAGAAATAAGACTACGTAGCATCGCGATACTCATTTCTTCTCGTGATCCATCGTGAACTTCCAACCACTGCATAGTGACAGCGGGAATCACGGCGTCGACCATACAACATGTCCATAACTGCTTGTGAATTTTAACCATGCCCAACCTCGAGCTTGCCTCCGCCATTCTTCCAGGACAGATAGACAGGCAGATAATCGTTGAACGGCCGGATGCGGTGCCGATTTCATAATATCGCGTTCTCAGTGTCCAACCGCGAGGACAACGTGAATCTCGTAAAACGACCGAGATTGCGGTACATCGCGATATTCTCCGCATTCGATGACGAATAAACTGGATTCTTGTCAAACGGACAGCAAGCGGCGCCGATTGCGTAATAATACTATATTTATCCGTGCTCGACCTCGAAGAAAATAGAAATCTCGTCGAACGACTAAAAGAGACACCGATTATGTAAACCGCGATTTTTCTCAGTGTTCTATTGTGAAATCTACGAATCGCGTCAAACGGCTCAGACCAGTGCCGATCGTGTAACGTCTCGATATGTCTCCGTACTTGACTGCGAAGACATAATTCGGTGACGATCACGTAACGTCGCATATATTTCTTCGTGATCTACCGCGGGGACAAAGGAAATCTCCCCAAACGGCCAAGATCAGAGCAACTTCTTGGTAATCATAACTTCTTGTACACAAGGTTAGCTGAAACAACTCATATGATATTAAATATCCATTATTTATTTTTATCTTTTACATTTTTATAACACTATAAGGTAATTTTATTCACTGGATTACCAATGTGTTCTGTCTCCTACGACCAACTCCTGATGTCAGAATTTATCTTCAGGCACTATGTATACGTACATGCCCTATTAAACACAGTTCATTGTTGTTTTTCTTCACCGCGCGATGAGCTTCTATGCTTGCCGACCGCAGACGTATCTTGAATTAAAAGGTAACTAAAAGATAGCTAAAAAGTAACTAATTTTTACTTCATCCTTACAGTAGACACCCTGTCCATAAATCATACGTACAATGGCGGACTCTGCTGGAATTTTGTCTATATAAGTCGTGATCCAAAAAAGGGGTTGGGGGGGGGGGGGGGTGCGTAATAGTAGGCGGAGGAGTAAACGGCTAGTACTAAATCATCTCCAGATTTTTTCCCCACCATTTTTGGCCCCAGAATTTGGTCTCATCCAGCTATACCGTTGCATCAACGCCCAGTACATTCAAATAAGTAATTAAAATCATTTAAAACCGAAGCTATGGCAACTGGACACCTCTTTTACAGGTATTCAATAAATACGAGAAAGAGGCAAACATTCAAGCTCTCAATGCATTGAACGGTGTCTCGTTTCAACTTTGTTTGTATTACTCTGAAATTATCGTGTTGTAAGCCAGGTTTCAGTGTTGCTTTATTATAATCAAAATTTAATGTTTTTCAGTTGGACAACACGATTGTCCCCAGTTGTAATAAAATGTATTTATTAATCTCGTGTACATTTTCTTTTCTTTTCCATTACGATTGGGTACAATCTTTTTGATCAACTGAAAAACATTAGATTTTGATCACTCTGTAACTTGTTTTTGCTGATTGTGCAATGTTATTGAGTCTTAACTGCTTCACCACATTCACACTTTAATAAGGAAATTATCAACATTTTCCCTTTGCAGTAATCTATGTCTACCTCTTATTAATCCCGTTTTCCACCGGGGTTGGGGATGAGATGCGATGAAATTCTACGAGGCTGATAGTTTCTACGGCTGGATGCCCTACAACTACTACTCGTCATGAGAGGAGTTATTGAGAGATGAAATGAATGAAAGTTCAATTTCAAGTAGTGCCAACTTGGGCTATCAGATGTCACTGACACTAACACCTTGCAGCAAACTTTGGAACTTGATAGAGCGTTTCTAACCAAATAACCTACAAATTTTGCTACACACTACCAATTGCAGTGGTAGGTTCTTTAAATGACATCAATCTATGACATGGGCCCGCCACCTTTACTTCCCCTCCGAAGGAACGATTTTAACGCTCTTAAAAATCCGACGATTTCAACCGAATTTGAACCTGCGACCTTGGGCACAGCAGTTCAGCATGCTACCGACTACGTCACCAAAGGCGCTAATTTTCACTTTGCAGTAATAAATTGATGAAAAAAAACACGTCACCATGTTGGGTAAGATTTGTATCAGGCAATGCTGCCAACTTCACTTGACCCAAGTTAATTTCTCCCTCCATTTCAAATCAGAATTTCTCATTCAAGAGACAAGTTATCAGAACACTGAAAAACACTCGGTGATGGGTGAAAGTCTGACTCGCAACTCACCTTTCATGCAGAGGAATCGTCCCATCGTTTTGAAATGGCCCTCGTATTTTCAGTCTGCATCTTTCTGCCTCCATGTTGGACTAGCGCTTAGAGACAGCCCAGCGGGGCTAACGAAGCAACCCAAATACTCATGACCGCAACCGATCATCCATCCCCCTTCGCGATCTTTTGACACACACCGAGACAGACCAGCGCAGCGGGGCAAACCGAACGTCCCTGAAACTTCACAACCTAGACCTATCATTAGGGCTAGGATTCTTATATAAATACATATTCATTCCCTTTGCTGATAACTAAAAATGATAAATGTCCATGAATTAGAACCTTAGCTATCATCTAATTACATTTTATTACTGCAGGGTGTCGAGCGATACGGGAAATACGGGAATTATACGGGAATTTTAGTGACCCGGGAAAAATACGGGAATTATACGGGAAATTCGCACTTGATACGGGAAATCTTGAAAAGTCTCATAATGCCTGACTTCTTAGCCCCCGAACGCTCGGTAGAGTCCTCCCGCTCAGTCTTCTATTTCGCCTGAAGACCGCGCTGCCACTCGCAATTTGCGCCACCGATAGAGCGCTAAGCGGGATGAGAACCCAGCCAACGTCGAATGCATGCTTTGCCCGGCCGACCGCCGGCCGTACCCTCTCCGCGCGGGGCTACGCGCGCCGCGCTCGTTGCTGACAATGACATACAGGAATCAGTCCACATTGTTATTCACAGAGGAGACCTGGGTTTCTCGACAAGAGCAGCCCCTAAAGAAGCTAACAACTCAAGATCTCAGAAAATTCGAGACGCGGATGTGCTGCAATTTCGCAATTTCCTATGGCTGAAAAAAATCAAAGAGAGGTCATCTCTTGCTCACAAGATGACCCGTGCTATTTCCTGCCTATTCCTTGTAGGGGTCGCTGAGACTCCTAAGTTGAAAGAAGTTAGGATCGTCATTGCCCTGGAAATTCTTTGTAATCAGAAGAATTTGATTTCTGGCGCAATGGCTGACCGCGTAAAGAGCAGCTACTCCGCACTTCTGAGACTGCCCTTCGTCACTTTGCGTTTTAAGCAGTTCGACGGAAAAGAGCCACGGCTCGACGTGCTGTGGTCTGAATTAGTGGCTTCAGCACCTTCCTCAGTTCCTGCCAAAAAACGATCTCACAACCTTCGTTAAAATGATACTGATTTTTTTATCACAGCAATGCAGCTCTAGACAGAGGTTTCTCCCTGAACAAGGAGTGCATGATCGTCAATCACAAAGAAGCAAGTCCGATTGGAATGCTTACTGATCAGGACGCTGTGATGGCAGCTGGTGGAGTAGAAAAGATAACCGTGAGCAAGAGTCCATACTGCACGAAACTCCCACGCCGTGTTCAAGGAAGCAAAACAGGTGCGAAGCGACGGCTAAGGTGGCAGTCGAAAGAAAAGGCACGAAAGAAATCCAGTAATTGGGGAAAAAAGAAGATATTGAACGACGCCCGTTCTGAAGCATAGAAAATTGAAGAGCAGATGAGTTCCCTAGTGAAGCTTTAAGTTAATAAATCCTTGAATATTGTTTGTTTTATCTTATTTTGAGTGACTAAAGTTCCTAACCACAATCTAGTATTAACAAAGTGACTTATTTTATTTTTTGTATGACTAGAATACAGTTCCTATTCTGAAATTAGTACTGTCAAAAGAACTTAATTTTGTGCTGTGTATAACTGAAGTTCCTAGTAACAATCTTGTATTTGTCAAAGTGACTTATTTAATTTCGTTTTGCATTATTTTACTTTCTATTATCTACTTGGATAAAATAAATCTAAATTAAAAAGTATTCGCGGCGTGTCGTGTGTGGAATTTTACTGTTTTTAGCATTTCCATGGTCTACTTTCGTATACCAAATGGTTTTAAAGTCTGTGCAAACACTCAATGCACATGCATAAATTTCAAAAACTACACACAATGTCTCACAGCTCTCGACATTTTACTATCAAACACCCGTCACCAACATGTGGCTACAAAATTCACCACATAAGTGACAGAATTCTTCTCGTATGGACAGGCATTGTTTCAGTCGCTTGTTAACCACTGTCTGTGTGGGATTTCCTTTCATTGTTATTGTTTCGTTATTTTTACTTCTCCGAAGTTCGACCCGAGGACTGGACACATCCCGTACAGCATGAACAGAAAGAAATACTGAAGGCGGTATGGATATCGCGGTGGATGGAATGATTATTAACCTTGGCAATTCATCAAGCTCTGACGAAGACAATGATGGTGGTGATGATGATAGGTACAATGAAGGGATGGAGGGTGTCAAAGAAACCCTTGCCAAGTGACTGAGGATAATTTATTTATTGGTGTCAGTTCACTTGCGTCAATCGATAATAGAGCACAGGCTATTGTTTCCCGTCTTAGTGTTCAAAATACCGTCTGTCATTCAGTAGCCTACAACTCGACAATATAAAACCACGGCAGTAATATCGCCACAGAGCGGTTTGTTTGAGTGCTCAGTGCTAAATATGTATTTACCTTAACTTTACTTTTGTGTTACCACGAAAGCTAATATTAACCGTAGAGAGTCGCGATTCAGTGAGTGTGTATGGTGTTATCTGCCGACTCTTGTAGTAAGCTGTGAACGACCTCCAATCAGACTCTTGTTTCATGTTAAAGGATAATCATTGCATGGTGAGTGTTATTCATTAGCTGTAGAGTGTTTGCCCTCTTTGTCGTATTTATTGAATTGAATACCGATGATAAAGGTAGTATAGCTTCGGTGTGTAATTTATTTATTAATCTAAAAGTATCGTATTTCTCTGTTTGAATGCCCTCTGTGTTGACTCAGGATCGTTTTTTAAAATATATTACGTATAATTGTACAGAAATAATGTCTGAAGTGTAGCGCTGTGTATTATTCGAATCAGTTGATTTACAACAACACTAAAAACTTAGCAAAACAGCTCAGCTGTTCCAAGCTCCCGACATATCCTTCGCGTTGTTTCCTTCGAAATACAGGATGTAGGTGAGAAGCATGCTCAGAATTCTTACCGTGTGGCGTGGGTTGCGGAGAGGAAAGGCGGGGCAAAGTGACATGAAGGCTGTCAGTACTGAATGCGCGGGGTTAACAATACTCATAATTTACGCGTGTAACACCTCCACCTCCAATTTTACTATAAAAGTCGTGATCTAAAGAGGGAGAGTGGGTGGGTAACAACTATTACTACATGACCCCCAACATTATTATTCATTATTACAAAGGGTATTTTGACTATTTTCAGTATTGTAGAAAATTGTATCGCCTTGTTCCGGGCTTCTATAGAGCTTACATTTTCTTTCGACCTTGCATTTGCCATAGGACGTGCCACCGGCGTATGGTTATGCATTACCAGCTTCTGGTTTAATAGTCAGGTAATGGAAGCAATGGGAACTGTGTACTACAATTTTCCTTGCATGTAACTAAGCAAATTATTGTTGTTAAGAGAACGTAAAATGCACCAAGAATGATATGTATGATCTTCAGCTGTGTGCAGTGAGAAAGCTCTGCATGTGTTCATTCCTTATGTATTAATGATGCGAAATGTCAGCTAACGTTGTGCCACATACAACACTCGTAGTCTCTAAATGTTGCACATTTCCCCGTAAATTACACCAGTTTATGTTTATATTGCTTATAAGATCGTGACAAAGAAAGTGTTTCTCCAATTGGATGATTGTATTTAACTGTATGCACGTCGTATAATCTTGGCGAAGTGTATTTTTTTTTTTTTTCACGGAGCAACTTAACACCGCAGTAGGCACGCAGCTTTTTGTATTTAGTTTTCTGGCATCTTGTTTTAAATTATTGACTAACATATTTCTAAATGCAGACAATCCATACCTCCATTAGGATTCGGGTTCCATAATTCATGCAAAATGAGGTTCGTTCGTTTGTGAAATTGAGGTCATAACCCCCCTACCCTTTCAGTGATTACCGTATGGTACTGTACGTAGACTAGGGTGAAGATGTAAATGAGCATTCAAAAAAATTGTCGCCAGTTGTTTGGTTTATTAACTTACGGTAATATTTTCCATAAGTACTGAAAACTAGGCACGGTTGGATTCTAAGGTGGAAAGCATGTGCTGTCAAATATCGCTTTCTTGCAATACCTGGAATATGTATAGAATTATAAAATGATTATTGGTTAAATAAGTGTTAATAGATAGGCTATTATAATTATAATGATTATATAAATATTAAAGAAGAAACGATGCGTTGTTAGTAAATATTAGGCCTACCGGTACGGCGAATAGCCTATAACTCGTAGCTTCCGTAACAATTTAGCATTTAAATGGGTCACGTTAATGCATAATACCTATATACTAATATAACAATCTGATAGCAAATTATAATAATATTCTCACATATAACGTATTTAATTTGCACAATTTAATTATTGTAGTCTAAGATATGAAACCACTGCCGTTTGAAATGTGCAAATCGCACACTTTGTAGGCAAGCTGTTTGTTGTGGTCGTCTGTGATGCGAAGTGTTACCAATTATTCTTTTAGGAGACACTTGTCTTTGGAATATTCATGAAAGGCCAACCCTCTAGTTCTTATTTCATAAGTTGAACGTATAAAAACAAAACCACAATCCGAAATAATAAAGAAGATAATCACGAACGAACGATTCACTGCCAATGAAAATCAAATGGAGATTCGCGGACCGGAAGTTCGCTATGCATAAGCTTCGGTGCCATTTTGTTATTGTTAGTGTTATGGTGCCATTTTAACTCGTGGAAGCTCCATACGGTTACGGTACCATACGATTCAGTCACTTCCCGTAAACATTTTTTATGTGACACTCCTATTCTCTTCTCTCTCAGTCCTCCTCAGTAAAATAGTCATTTATATCAGCTCTCCTCAGGTAAAAGGTATTTTATTTGTGTTCGTAGCATCTCATCCCATCTGCGAGAGAATTAACTCGCGCGCGCGCTTTGCTCACGCTACGGATTTGGCCTAATTCTTGCCATCACCCGTGGGCTGCGGAATTATCTCCAAAAATTCAGTTACTTACGCCAGTAAATCTTGATTAGCGTTTTAAGATTCATTTTCCAGCCATTCGGTATGCGAACTCGAGTCTTAGAGAGTTCTAAAATATACGGGAATTTGGTGGATTTTCGTACGGGAAATACGGGAATTTGAAAAAAGGTCATCGCTCGACACCCTGTTACTGTATTTTACATATTTGTTCATAATGATATTTGTTTTAGATATTTTTAGTTTACAGTTAATATTCTGTGTTTTTATTTTACATATTTGATCAAAATGACATATTCTTAACATAACTTAACTTGATTTATTTAAAATTACATATTCTGTCTCTTACTGTAAACGAAAAATATTTTTTCGCAAGTGAAAACTCAGGTACATGAAACGGATTTTCCAAGCAATTCATAAGCTGTTGAGAAAGGGCCATGGAAGATATTAGTGGAGATAAGGGGATGGACACCCTGGCGGAGACTCAGCGGCTAGACTTAAGTTTATTTGAGTTGTCCAGTGAGTGCCTGAGACTCGAAGAATTAACGCACAGAATAACAAATCAAGCTATTATTCACAGAACAAATAGCCCGACAATAAACGAAAGAAAAATGTCTGCCCAAGGATCATGCCCCGCTGGGCTGTCTCTAAGTGCTAGTCATGTTGGCAAAGCAGGCAGGCAATGCTATTTTTGCTGCCCTAGCTTGAAATTCTTACTTGTAACTCTGTGGAGAATGATGATCAGATGGGTAGATAGTGTTACGAATGAAGAGGTATTAAGATGAGTGGGAGAGGAGAGATGTTTCTGGCAACTGCTTTAAGTCCCTCAGAACAAATTGCTCCGTGAGTGAGAAAGTGAAGCTGGCCACCGGGCCTACCTCAAGTTCAGTGACAGCTTGCAATGTGGAAGAAGGTTCGGAAGGGACGAGAGGGGGGGGGGGGGGGCATAGGAAGAAGGGCTGCTTCTTGTGACAGATTTATAACAGAGAGGTACAGTCAGTCAGTCGGTTGTTCCCAACGTGCTACTTATTTACCAGTCACATAAGTGATGGTGTTAGTGAAATGTCTGGAATCGAACCATTAGATGATTAATATATGTTATATTTTGAAATGAAGATTGAAAATGCATTTCGATTTGCTTGTTTAATTAATTATAATTATGAATAATGGTTGATTATTAATAGTACAGTGCTGAACTATATAGTTATAATACTATATTATTCCATTGCACGTATTCGTGTCATTTAATTGTTCTAATCAACTCTAATACAGTTTGTAACAAGTGAAATAAAAAATGGTTGTTATCGCGTGAGTGAGTGACATACAGCGGGAACAGATTGTACTTCTGGGGGGTGATGCAGCAGACACCACCCAGCAGGCTGAGAAGAGCAGACTCTCTCTTCAGCTTCCTACTAGATTTTCACAAAGGTCAATTAGTTCTGAGGCGGTTATAATGAAGAGAAGAGATAGGTCGGTAGGACACATACTAAGACACCCAGGAATAGCAAACATAGTTATAGAAGGAAGGGTCGAGGAAGAGAACAGTAAGGGGAGACCAGGGTAAGAATATGTTAAACAGATTGCCTCGGATGTAGGGTGTGGTAGCTATGTAGAGATGAAACGATCAGCTCAGGACAGGGAAGCATGGACAGCTGCATCAAACCAGTCGAAGGACTGAGGACTCAAACAACAGCTCTGTGGAAGCACACACATACTGTACATTACGTAATATGTAATGCGATTGGACATCATCAGAAACCATCTAAGGCTAGTTTGTGTATTTTGAAGTTTGCCCTGAAAATTTAGATTTACAATATCTCTCTGGTAAGTTAAGTTAAAGATCAGTGTTAAATTTGGTTACTGCCCAACAAATTCTAGGTTTGCTGCTAAATGATACTACTGTGGAATAGGGTAGTTGTATTGCTACTAACACAACATTGTCTTAGTTAATGTGGGGCCCTAATTTCACTGTTGGTAATACTGTCCATATAGGTCCTTACCTTCCTTAATCACCTGCCTCCATTCTTCACAGTCCTCAGCTTTTCACCTTCAACCCCCCAGGGGCTCACATCTAGTGGGACGTGGATTGGCGACCACAGACCCCTGCTGAGTCCGGCATTGCTTCCACTTACTTGTGCTGGGCTCCTCCCTGTCTTCTTTCCTGTCGACCTCCCTTGGTCATCTCTTGTTCCCGACGGTGTTAGGGTATCCGAGGCCTAGGGAGTCTTTCACTTTTCCGCCTTAATTGGCCCTTGTCTCATCTTTCCTGATCCCTCCTTCTTCGAGGGGTCAGCATTCTTTGTCTTTACATGTTATCTCCTTTTCTCTTTAAGTTTCCCGCACTGTTTTTGTTAATTTGCTCCCCGTGAATCTAAATTCCCTTTAGTGATTTTTTTTAAATATCAGATCTTGTCGACTTTGTCGTTATGTTTGGGTCTAATGTTACGCGGGATGGAGACGGTTGCGCTACGGAGACTGACGTCATGAAGCCGCGCGGGAAGCCTAAGTTATTGGTTAATGGAGTCTGTTGAAAGAGTCCTGGGGCTTTGAGCGAAGCGAAAAGAATACAGGGTGACTCCTAAAGAGGTGTACAAGATGCCAGATAAGAATACAGGGTGACTCCTAAAGAGATATATTCGTATTTGTCATGGTTCCGTATTGATTGAACAATTATGCACAAAGAGGGTGATGGGTTCCGTTGTATTGATCAGGCGGAACCCATCCCCCTCTTTGTGCATAATCCTAAAGAGATATACAAGACGCCAGATAAGAATACAAGGTGACTCTTAAAGAGGTGTACAAGGAGGCCGAGAAGAATACAGGGTGACTCCTAAAGAGGTGCACAAGATGTCAGACAAGAATACAGGGTGACTCCTAAAGAGGTGTACAAGATGGCAGATAAGAATACAGGGTGACTCCTAAAGAGATACAAGATGCCAGATAAGTATACAGGGTGACTCCTAAAGAGGTGTACAAGATGCCAGATAAGAAAAAAGGGCGACTCCTAAAGAGATATACAAGACGCCAGATAAGAATACAGGGTGACTCCTAAAGAGGTGTGCAGGATATCAGAGCAAAATACAGTACAAGATGCCAGGTAAGAATACAGGATGACTCTTAAAGAGGTGTACAAGATGGCAGAGAAGAATACAGGCTGCCTCCTAAAGAGGTGTGCAGGATGTCAGAGCAAAATACAGTACAAGATGCCAGGTAAGAATACATGATGACTCTTAAAGAGGTGTACAAGATGGCAGAGAAGAATACAGGGTGACTCCTAAAGAGGTGCACTAGATATCAGACAAGAATACAGGGTGACTCCTAAATAGGTGTACAAGATGTCACACAAGAATACAGGGTGACTTCTAAAGAGATATACAAGATGCCAGATAAGAATACAGGGTGCCTCCTAAAGAGGTGTGCAGGATGTCAGAGCAAAATACAGTACAAGATGCCAGATAAGAATACAGGGCGACTCCTTAAGAGGTGTGCAGGATGTCGGAGCAAAATACAGGGTGACACTTAACGAGGTGTACAGTATGTTAGATTCAATCAAATACAGGGTGACCCTTAAAGAGGTTTGCAAGATATCAGATTCAAATAATGGGTGACCCTTAAAGAGTTGTAAAAGATGTCAGACTCAAATACAGGGTGACCCTTAAAGAGGTGCCCACGCCGGAAGCCTAAGTTAATGGGTAATGGAGTCTGTTGAAAGAGTTGCTTCGCTTGAAGCCCTCCTGAGCCTTTCTTACATGTGTAGCATTTGTAGCATGCGTCATTTGAAATCGTATAACGTCTAGTCTTTCAGACCGACTATAAATATATTTTTTTAGCCTCTACACTCCATTTTGTTGGTCTTTTCCATCTGCATTGAATTTTGTAGGTTCTTTCGATCTAAATTGCATTTTGTAAGGATTGACAATCTAAATTGCTTTTTAGTAAGTCTTTCAATATAGGGGACGGAACTTTTGCGAGTATTTTGAATTTCAATTGCATTTTGTATTTTCAACCTAAACTGCTTTTTGCAAGTATTTTCAATCTAAATTGCATTTTGTGTGTATCTCAATTGCATTTATGGGTATTTTGAATCTAAATTACATTTTGTAAGTATTTTCAATCTAAATTGCATTTTGTAAGTATTGTCCATCCAATTGAGTAGTTTGAAACTACCATACATTTTGTAAGCCTTTTCAATTTCAATTGCATTTTGTAAGTATTTTGAACCTCAATTGCATTTTGTAAGTATTTTGAATTTCACTTGCATTTTGTAAGTATTTCGATTGTACATTGCTTTTTGTACGTATTTTGAACTTAACCTACATTTTGTGCGTATTTTTCAATCTATTCCTTTTGCGAGTATTTTAGTTCTCAATTCTCTTTTGTAACTATTACCGCTCTCCTTTTTGTGAGTAGTTTCAATCCGAGTTCCTTTTTGTAAGTATTTTCCTTCTCACTTAATTTTCGTTCTGGTTTCCACTTCATTGACATTTTCGCTATCACCTAGATGTTAGGCCCCTTAAAACAATTATCATCATCATTTTCACCTTCAACTTCCTAAGATAATCTTCAACATTGTCAAGCCAGCCTGGGCCTTCTTCCTCTCCTTCCATCAGATTTTCCTACCTTTTTGATGCTGTGGGTTTCTGAAATTCTCTGAACCTGACCGGCATACCAAATTCTCATGAAGAAATAAGACTTTTTCAATTTTTCTGCCAATTCTATACATTTCAGGGGGTACATGTTTCGGAACCTTTTGATTCCTTCCTCAGCCCATGTCCCTATGTTTAGGACACATCATGAAATAAAACGTCGGATCTCTTAACAATGACAAAATACACTTCATGCAATAAAAAAAATCCTCTTGGCACGCCGGAAGGCGGAGGTAGATTTCACCGGTCAAACTAGGGGATTGGCTATAATAGGCAAAATATGCAGGTTTTCGTAGGAGGATCAAACCTCATTGATTGCAAGAAAGTATTTTACATTTGGAGGTTAAAAATCAACTTTTTTTTCGTTTTTGTATGCATATTTTTATCATTTTATTGTCTTATGGGGATGGTAACCTTCTTGTCATTCGGGGTTCATTTTTATACTTGTGATCACACTGTCCTTATGCAAGGTTTGGAACTGATGTGTAACTATCTGACAGTCTGTTACTTCTTCTCGCAAAATTTTATCTCCCGCAGAGATTTTTGTTGGTTCCTCAGTTTAGGGGCTGCGACAACATGGTCATGTAACCCCGGGTGTGTAGAATCTGATAAACGGTGTTAATTGTGAAGACTGTTTTAGTCTGTAATTCAGGTAAGGTCTGCAGACGGTCAATTTTAAGTAGTAGTCCCGAATTTTGTACCATATCCTAACGTGAACGACACCTAGCTGTGAACTTGGCTACTAGATGCCACCGCAACCAGCAACTTGCAACGAACGTTGGAACTTCTCCTCCAAAGGAAAGCATGCTGAGGGTTTTTTAGCGCTCTTAGAAAATCCGACGACTTTGGCCGGCTTTGAACCAGCGACCTTGGGCATATAAGTTCAGCATGCTACCAGTTAGCCGCTTCCCACAGTCAGATGGAAAAATGAATGTGATCTCGTGCAATGGCGTTGTCTTGGCAACCTCTGATAGCTCATCCCTCATCAATTTAGAAGCGTTGTCACGGTAACCTCTGATGGCACTTGGCATGTTCTTTAATTCCTAAATCACTTTTCTCATCCCTTGGCGTAATGGTAGGTCAGATCAAAAATTCTTTCAGACAAAGTTTTAGGTAATTATTGGGGGAATATTTTCCATTATGTACGGGTTTGATATTGTGCCTATTAAGAGAGATATGATTAATGTTTCCCGAAAAAAACACTTTTTTTCCACCCCTTTGGTCAATGGTTGGTGCTATCAAAAAACCTATTTGACATAAATTTTTGGCACTTATCCGACAAATATTATGAACTTTGAATTGATTCGATATTTCACGTATTAAGAGAGTTATGGCGACATTTCACTTTTTCGAAAAAAAAAAGCCGCCCCCCCCCCCCATTTTCACCCCCTTTAACCGATTTTGCCCATTAACGAACTCGACCGATTTTTTAAGGGGTTACATATTATGTAAAACATTAAAGTGATTGGTGCAAAATTACGGCAGTTACCGTGTCCACAAGAAACCGATATATATGCATATATATACACACACATATATATAAACTTTTGAACTGACGGTGGTTTGGGGTCTGGGGGATGTGAAACGCGAAGATGTGTCGAAATTTTCCGGAAGTCGAAACATGGCACCCATTGCAATAGTTAGCTTTCTGATGAAATCAACCTAAAATAGGCTACATAATTTAAAATACTACCATCAACGACACCTAGCTGTGAACTTGGCTACTAGATGCCACCGGAACCATCAACTCGCAACGAACGTTGGAACTTCCCCTCCGAAGGAAAGCATACTCAGGGTTTTTTGGTGCTCTTAGTAAATCCGACGACTTCATCCGGGTTTGAACCCGCGACCTTGGGCATAGAAGTTCAGCATGCTACCAGTTCCGATACCGAAGTCGCTTCCCACAGACATATGAAAACAGAATGTGATCTCGTGCAGTGGCGTTGTCATAGCAACTGCTGATGGCTCAACCCGTATCAATTAAAAGTAAAGTTGTCATGGCAACCACTCTTGGCACTTGGAATTTTCTTATAATTTAAATCATTTTGCTCACTCCGTGGCGTAATGGTGGGTCATATCGAAAATTCTTTCAGACAAAAGTTTTAGGTAATTATTGGAGGAATATTGTCCATTTTGTACAGTTTTGATATTGTGCCTATTAAGAGAGATATGATTAATGTTTCCCCAAAAACCCACTTTTTTCCACCCCTTTGGTCAATGGTTGGTGCTATCAAAAAACTTAGACATAAATTTTTGGCACTTATCCGACACATATTATGAACTTTGAATGGATTCGATATTTCTCGTATTAAGAGAGTTATAGCGAAATTTCACTTTTTCGAAAAAAAGCCCCCCATTTTCACCCCCTTCGACCGATTTTGCCCATTAACGAACTCGACCGAGATTTTATAAGGATACATGTTATGTAAAAAATTCAAAGTGATTGGTGCAAAATTACGGCAGTTATCGTGTCCACAAGAAACTGATATATATATATATATATACATATATACATAAATTATATATAAACTTTTGAACTGACGGTGGTTTTGGGGTCTGGGGGATGTGAAACGCGAAGATATGTCGAAATTTTCCGGAAGTCGAAACATGGTACCCATTGCAATAGTTAGCTTTCTAATGAAATCTACCTAACATTTAAAAACACTAATTAAAAACAACATGCCAGGTTCTCATGTTCTCAGGTGCAACTCATTGCACATGCTTCTGTCCTGAATGTCTTTTGGCACTCATAACACTTTGTTGGATACAAAGACATGAAGTGACATTGAAGATTGCTCAATGTCTATAATTCAATTATGCTACTTGCGTAGAGTATCTTGTCCTATTATTTCTAATAATACCAAATTCTCCCCTGCTGAAATTTTACTACAATCTCTGGCTGACCCAACAATCCCTGTAACACTACATTTGTTCTCATTCTCCATCCATCTTGATGTTACACTGTTCCAAATATTTTTCTCGAAATACTGACTTGCAATGTTTTTATCCTTGCAGTTCCGCAACTTCAAAATAGTGTACAGGAGATACGCTGGTCTGTATTTCTGTATATGTGTGGATGTCAATGATAACAATCTCTGTTATTTGGAAGCAATCCATAATTTTGTCGAGGTGCTGAATGAATACTTTCACAATGTGTGTGAACTGGATCTGGTCTTCAATTTCTATAAGGTGGGTGTTTGACTGCATATATGAAAAGCTTTATCCTTTGTGTGTTTCTCGGAGAGGTCGCCAAGTGGTTTACTAGAAAAGTGTTCAAAATTGTTTGGTTTGCTCTTTATAAAAAAAATTACCCCTGTTTCGAGCATTTTTGCCAATAGGCCTTAGTATGCTCAAACTGGAACATTTAAAAACAATCCTCAAACTTTTGTAGTCTTATTCCCGCACACGTTCCCTGTCTCGTCTCCGTGGCGTAGTCACTAGCGTGTTGGGGTGGGGAATGGAAGTTACCGTGATCGGAACCTACCTTGATCTTTTTAAATTATTTTTCTTGGCTTTCTTTGACATTTTTTTATTTTATGTTAAGTTGGCAGATTACATCAAGTACTTTATTATTTGTTGTTGCTTTTTCTATTTACAATAATAAGTTAATATTTACATTATTGTTTACGTACAGAAAGTTTAGCTTGATGGTGGAACAGAGGGAAGGGCTCTTCCGTTTCTGCATTAGACTCGGCGCAGTGCGAATGAACGTAGCGTCACCTGCCACTCTGCATTTAAATATTGTACATAGCTTCAAAACCGAAGAGACCACAGCAAATACATTATAGAAAACACAAAAGACAATAAGGGATGTATCAGTAAAAGAAGAAAAAAGTGCTGACCAAGGTCTGACTCGAACTCGAAACCTACAATTGCCAACGCGCTAGTGACTATGCCACGGATATGAGCCGGAACGTGTGCGGGAATAAAACTACAAACGTTTGAGGATTGATTTTGAACGTTCAATTTCGAACACACTAAAGCCCATTGGCAAAAAAGCTCGAACAGGGCCAAATATTTTTTTATGAAGAGCAAACCCTCCAAATTTGAACGCTTTTCTAGCAAACCACAAGGCGTCATCTCCTTGTTAGTAATGTTATTAATTTTTCCCTTGACCAGAATCGGACCTTTACAGAACCCTGGAAGATTATTGAAAATATATGATTCACATAGACTACCTTTCTGGGAGTCATTTGGAATTGAAAATACTGTCAGTTATTACTGCTGCACTAGAAATATTTGTAATATTACGTAAGGAAAGGTTTTTATTTCTTGCTTGTTCAACAATAGCAGCCATGTTTGAGGCGCACACATTGATGTCATATCACGTCCCTTACGACATTACGAATGTCACACCCCATCACTGTTGCCAACATATCTGATACAAATAACACCAGAACTAAAATGGGTGACTGGGTTAGAAGACTGTCTGGACAAAATAATTGGTCGCTACTTCATTAGACGACTGTTTGAACGAAAATTACTGATTGCACTACAAGAAAGGGGGTCTGGGGCGTTACCCCAGGTTAGGTTTGTCTTGTATTGTAACGTGTTTTTCGAGGGTATTTTACGCCACTGACATAAGTCAGTAGGAAGCCATTCAATATTTATTTACGCGGCAAATTGTTCAGCCAAGAGAAGTTTTCATGTAACTTATTATTATTATTAAGGTATTTTTTGGAGCGTTTTTTATAAGATTATAAGTATACAGATAGGTTTTCGATGTTATAGAAAACACTATCGAGCGAATTATTACGAACAACTTTATCGCGGAAAATTATATGATTACGGAATTTTATGGAGTTTTGTCAGTTAGGGTATTGTGAGAGAGATGAGTCACTGGGAATTCGGCTACAGGCTTATTCTTGTCGAGAAGCGTGACGCAAGCGGGGTTGCTGCATCAAGAAAAGGCGAAATGGCCTGGACCGGTAATCGACATCTTCGTCGAGCCGAGTGTATTGACCGTGAGGTGGGGAGTATCGCGTGGTGGCTCAGCCAATCAGTGGAGACCGGGCGACTAGAAGACGGCACCGGAGAGGGGATGCGACGAGTGCATATATGGTTTGCGCGCCGAGGAGGCAGGGCGATTATCTTTGTAAAACTTGACCGTTGTGGTTGCTCGTGTGGTTGGTTCCGGTGTGACCGGACCATAATTTAACATTTCTACAAATATTTCTACAACTGACGAAGAAGGTGACGACGTCCAGATGGCTATGGGAAGCTCTTCAGCATCAAGTACTAGGGAAATGGTACGGCAATTTCCAATGGTAAGCGCGAATGACTCAGACCTACATAATCTCTAGTTTCTTTGTTTCATATTTAGTACTTCAGTAACTTCTTAGCTTCGGAATAATAGTAAAATCAGTAATTCATCCGACTCCGTTTTCACGTAATTCTCTAGCGGTAATATTCAAATCGCAACTCTCCAATTTAAATTTATTAATATTAATTTTGCCATACTTGTTTTTTATATAATAAATTCATTTCTTATAACCATGCAATCTTTGCTTTCAGTAGGTAGCATTAGATATAGACCAAATTCCTTCTCCTGATACAATTGTTAGTTGGGTTAATGATCAAATCATACCACGATCTGAGTGTAAAGATTCTTGAAGGTGCTCTACCAGAGCTAGGTGGTGGTAAATATAAATTTAGATTTCAACATAGCGTTGAGGTCTTGGCGCCCATAAATACAACATATCATAGTCAGAGTAAACATTACATTTGTACACACAACAGTGAGGGCAACAAGAAACGTTTCACTTGTCATCCCAACTGTGGAGCTTCTTATATATGTGTTTCAAAGTCCAAGGCAGGGCTAGTAAAACCGTTTCACATGTACGCTCAACGTGGAACAAAATAAACCGTTACAGTATGTAGAGCAGTATTCGCCACTGTAATTAAACTTGGCACACTTTTACATTAACTTGACGGTGGGCTCTTCTTTTACAGTACCGGAATGGAAATACGTAGTACCGAATGCGTGGGGTTGGCAATACTCTACTTGTGCATAATTAATGTCGAAAATGGCCGACAAAGCTGGAATGTTTATAATCTAACCCCTGGCACTACAGCCCATGAAAGGCCTAGGCCTACCAAGCGACCGCTGCCCCAGCCATTTGGCCTGCAGATATTGGGGTGACGCGTGGTCAGCGCATTGGGTCCCCTCGGCCGTTAATCTTGGTTTTTGTGACTATAGCCTATTAGTCGTGATCAAATTCGGGACGGCATGTGGGTAATAGATAGAGCCCTGCGCTGATAAACAAAACGTTATCCGCACGACTTTTATCCGCTTCCGCTGCTATCACAATAATATTTTTAATTTATTAGATAATACTAATATTGTATGGCCTCGGGTGCCGGGTGCAATCTTTATTTGACACCCAGAAGGCAGCTTGCATGCGAATTTTGTCGTTCCTTGGAGCGCTATGAAAGTCAAGGAGGTTAGATATGTAAGATCCTTGACTCTATAGCGCTTTCTGTTAGAGATGGGAGGAACTTTGTGTTTGTGGAAAATACCGAGATTAATTTTGCTATTATGACCATGGCCCACTGAATTCAAATGGGTTCTTTAACATGCCAACAATGTCTGACATGCGTGCCGCGATTTTTGCCGCTTTTCAAAAATCATTTACCACGGCCAGGCGCGAACCTGCAATCTTGGGGTTGGTAGCCCAACACGATAACTACTCACCCACCATGGCAAACATTATTTATTGGAAAGTATTAAAGAAATTCTTTCTCCTAGGCAATGTGTAAATCGCAAGACAAAGTTGACTGAGTTTTGTCCGTATGAGTAAGCGAGTGGCTAATTATAGCACTTACTAGTCAGATATACTCACGCAGGCATAAAGGATTTTCTTTTTTGGGGAGGGATAAGTCAACACTAATTGAGGGTAACCCCCGGGGACTCGCATCTATTGGGATTGGCGACAACGGGACCCCGGCTGAGTGCCCAAGGTCGCAATTTCAAGATCTGCCCGAATTCGTCGGATTTTTAAGAGTTTTAAATCCTTCAGTATGTCTTCCTTTGGAGAGGAAGTAAAGCCGGCAGATTTATGGCATGAGAAAAAAACCTACCACTGCAATTGGTGGTGGGTAGCAAAATTTGTAGGTTATATTTGGCTGGTTAGGAAACGCTCGATTCAACATCCAACGTATGCCGCTAGGTGACAGTGGCGTCTCCCAGCCAAAGTTGGAACTACTTGATATTGAACTTTCATTCATCTTCATTCATTTCATCTTTCAGTAATTCCTCTCGTGAAGTTGGCATCCGGCCGTAGAAACAGGTCTTTTACATTTTGTATTGACTGGGCTGACGTACTTTTTAAAATTTATATTATATGATTTTGCAGCATTCTTTATCGTCGATACGGACATAATCTGCACGGCAGCAGCCATATATTGAAACTTGTTATGCATAGGAACTATGAATCATTGATGAGAAAAGTTCATTTGATGAATAAACAAACCCCGTGGCACCACAGGGCCCTGGCCTACAGATTACGAGGTGATCCATGGTCCCCATATCCGGGACTATCGGACAGCTACTCAATTGTCCTCACGAGGCTGAGGGACCCCGTTCTAGATCCCGGGGTTTTTGGGCGAGAGAAAGGCGTCCTATCCCAACACCACTGGACCGGCCCTCATTTGTTGAATACATGATTAAAAATATGGTTCTCTAAAACTTGCTCAAGAGAAATATCACATTGGGGCAGATGACCTCGTAGTTCCTCCCGTTAGAACAATAACTTACTAGAAATACCACAGATCAGGGGTGGCCAAATAAAACATTTTGATTGGCCCACCAATAGTTCAAGATCCGATGCGGACCTATTTATCCCTGTCATTTATCAATCATTCTGCTCTTGTTAGGCGACTTTATTGTGGGTCATTTAAAATACAGAGCAGCCATTACAGCTTTGAACGATTTCCTCTTTCAAATCTTAAGAGTAACATCGATTTATTAAAAAATCCATATTGTATTTCAGAGTCTGAGAGTCATGAAAACATTAATCCTTTCAAATGGAAATAATACAAATCCGAAAACACTCAGAATTTTGTTCTAAATTCAAATAACATTGTGGATTTGACCAAATTTTGGAAGTAGGCCCTATGTTCCTTTAGACTGGTTTCCTGAAATTCATGATCTTGCTCTAAGCCCCATTTGGCTCCACATACACATGTGATCAAACTTTTTCTGCAGTGAATGTTATTAGAAATAAATTACGTTCAACTATCATTTCAGATGCATATCTTGCCAATACACTTGTTCTATGGACATTAAAAGTTACAATACTGAGAGATTGTTAAATGAAAAGAAAGTTCGGAAATGACATTAAATTAACATTACAGGTCTTCAAGACTATAAGACTATTTTAATGATTATTTCTATAAGAATTCAATAGGTTTCTTTTTATATATTTTTTTTTTTATTTATAAAATAAATTATATGAATAGCTGAATTACTTTGAAAATATTATGCTTTATTTATCAGCCTACAGCCCTACACTTCCCTGAATACTTTACTAATATAGTTTTGATTCAAAATACACTGCTGTCCAAAACTTAAGGATGAACTGTCGCATGTTTTGTCACTGCCAGTAACTATGCTCGTTGAACCTCAAACCATCCATGGGAAGACCTGCTACAGTATGGTACGGGAGGCAATTAAAAGGAATATTCGATGTGACAAACAGAAATGACACTTTTATTCATAGACCTTGCACGTTAAGTCACTGCGACCCATGATTGTCCCCTGCACATCACAAAAGAAGGGACATGGTTCTTAAAAGGGTAGGTGTGTGATCTCTATAGACAGCGATGCATACTCTGCAATGTGTTCCCATGCTAGCCACAAGATTGGTAAGGAGTTCTTGTGGTAGAGCATTCCATTCCTCCACCAGCATAGTTGACAACTGCTGGGTGGTTTTTGGTGCATGTGGGCATTTGCCTTCTCGCCAGATGAGGGTACGTCTCAAATCACTACGCAGACTGAATTTGCTCTCTGAGAAAAGCACGCGACCCCCACTCCTCGTTGGTCCAGACCTAATGCTCTTGGCACCGTCTCAAGCGGTGCCGCCGATGTGCGAGTGCTAACGAAGCATGTCCAGTTTCTATGCACCAGTGGCCGACCCTGTTACCGCACTTCGGTAATTTCCACCGAGGCGTTGATATGTTATGTGGCTTCATCTCATTAACATAAAATACCAATGAGTATTTAATGATATTCCACCTAATGTCAATAAAAATAAATTAATAATATTAATTATTTAGACTAGTTATGGCTCTCCTCAGTAACTGCTTTTTTTTTTTTTTTAGAAAGGAAAGAAAACAAATATAATTGCGAGCAATGTGATTGTTATAGTTGAATTTAACCTTTGAAAATAAATAAAGAATATATCAAAATATTTAGAAAATCAGATCAGTTCCAAATATGTGCCTTAAAATGATGAAAACATAAATAATTTAGTGAAAAAGACATAGCGATAGTAAATTACTATAAAACAGACCAAAAAACATTTTTCCAATTAAAAATATTCTGTGAAGGTCAAAAAGTTGTCGAAAATAGGCTCTTTGTGGAGCGGAGCATGTTTGGAATTCGTAGGTTATTGCATCTTCCTGCAATGACAATTGTAATGGGACTTCCTATGATGGTCAAACGGGATGTCGAATATGTTCTCTTTGTAGAGCGGAGTTGTAGGTTATTGTACCTTTGTGCTGCAATGACATTGTCATTACAATGTCATTTTTTAGGTTTTAAAAGATAGAATTGGTTTACTTTGGTTCGCCAATCCTATTTACAGGAGGCCATGACTAGAATTGCGTATATTGCAAGAATGTATCAGTCGTCAGTTTTTGATAAATCACAAATGGAACTTACAAAGTTGGAAGGTTGGGGTCCTTCTAAAACACTACTGGAAACGAGATTACAAAGCTGCTGCCGCAGCTCGAAGGATATGTGAAGTGGAAGGAGAAGATGTCGTTAGTGAGCATGTGGCACAACGATGGTTCTAACATTTCAACACTGAAGAAAACACTACAGATTTACTGCGTTCTGGAAGACCTAAACTACGGGATATTGAGAATACACGCAGATTTTTTAATAAAATCCGCAAAGAAGTACTCGTAGACTGTCAGAAGAACTTGGTGCATCAAAAGATATACATCGCCAGATTAAGAAACTTGGAAAATCAAACAGAAGCTGTAGATCTGTACATCATGAATTGAGCCCTGAACAAGCTCTACTTAGAATGGATATCAGTCGTCAGCTTATCGGTAACCTCATGGATGATAGATATATGACGAGAATCGTCACATGTGATGAAAAATGTGTCTATTACTGCAACTCTGATGCCTCGAAACAGTGGCTCGGACCCCGTCGACCTGCCAAATTCATATAAAAAGGATCGGTTCAGCCCAAAGTGAAGTTGTGTGTCTGGTGGAATTTTGAAGGAAGGATTCACTGGGAGTTTGTTCCAAACGGGCATGCAGTTATTGCAGATCTTTATTCTCAACAACTGGAACAAGTTCATGAAATTTTAAGACGGAGATACCCAGCATTAGTTGACCGAAATAGAGTTCTCTTGCATCAGAACAATGCGAGACCTCATACTGCATGAACAACCATGGCAAAATTTCAGGAATTGCGAGGAGTCGAACTGCTACCACACCCAGCATACAGCCCTGATCTTGCACCTTCAGGTTACCATCTTTTTCGATCCATGGCCCATTTCTTGCGTGAAAGAAATTTCGAAAACATTGAAGCTGTGGAAGTAGGTCTCACCAAATTCTTGCATCAAAACCCAGAGACTGATACAGTCGCAGGATAAGAATCCTCACTGATTCTATGGCTCAAAATCATAGAATCTGATACTTCAATTTCTTGTCAGAAAACTTTCCAAATAAAATTTCCTTTAAAAAATCGAAATTACTTATGAGACATCCCCTGTATTAATATCAATTTACTTGGATGGCTTTTCAATCACTTTACTGCCACAGATGAATATGAAAGATTAACACAATGTAGGGCTGCTGGAGGAGTACAGTATAGCACAAAGTGCAGGCAAATGCTACAATGGATTTTACCAAAATGTTCGCCGTTTTTAACCTTATATAGCAAAAGTTACTGGAATTATCCGAGGCCCATATTTAGCCCTCTGTAATTACCCACATCTTCCGACACAAACCTGTTATCGATAACATAACAGCGCATGTTTTGCTCCACATCACTGCTTTCACTATATTCATGCCCTCTTTCCACAAAACCAGACTTTACAATTGAAATCACTATTATAATGTATAATTATGAACAAGGACTATTAGAGTGTTTTCAATTGTAATACGATCAATACGGACCATTATGGCTTCGATTATTCCTAAAACCAGACTTGACTAATGAAAACCAATGCATACAATAACTATGTTAAAATCAACCATAGATTACAAGGAGCATCAAAAATTTTCATTGGAGCTGAAAATAATTACAATAAACATTTCAACCATTGCTCCACATGGCAAAGTGTTTTTTCATCTCTTAGACCATAATGAAGATTTTTTAAGAACAATTTTTAGTCTATTTATGAAAATACACACACACCTTTTTTTTAGATTTATGTCATTTTTCACAAAATTATTTTTATTATCAAATTAAAACTCACAGTTGTGAGAGATCTGTTTTTTAAATATATATTTTTATAAGGAATGTTTAATTAGGAAAGACGAAGTTTTAATGTTGTTTCCAAAAGCCTTGCTCGTAGATTTCCATTTGTGGTTTCTTTTCTTCTTTGAAAAACTGGTATTTAATTAATAAATATTAATTTAAAAATTTTATTGACTAAGGTATATTAAAATAAAAATAACCCCTGGCGCTACAGCCCATGAAGGGTCTAGGCCTACCAAGCGACCGCTGCCCAGCCATTTGGCCTGCAGATATTGGGGTGACGCGTGGTCGGTGCGTCGGGTCCCCTCGGCCGTTAATCTTGGTTTTCGTGACCGGGACGCTGCCTCACTGTCAGACAGCTACTCAATTGTCCTCACGAGGCTGAGTGCACCCCGTTCCAGCCCTCACATGAGTTACTAAAATCCGTGACAGAGCCAAGAATCGAACCCGGGGCCTCCGGGGGAGAGGCAGGCGTGCTACCCCAACACCACGGCGCCGGCACTAAGGTGTATTAGATTTATTAAATACCTGTGGGTATTTCTTTTTAAAACCAGACTTTCCATATCATCCTTTTTTAAATTATTGTTTTAAATTTTTTTAATAATGCAGCCAATGGCTTTTTTTTTTTTTTTTTTAGGACAGGTCAGGGAAGGGATTATGAAAGGAAATCAGCCTTGGACCTATTGAAAGGAACCATCCCGGCATTTGCCTGGTAGTGAAAGTGGGAAACCACGAAAACCATTTTTAAGACGGCCGAGGTGGGATTGTAACCCACGCCCTCCCGATGCCAGCGAGACACGATGTAGCGCGTTAGCGCTCTCGGCCACCGCAACCGGTTATCATCTGCATTTTGACAGCCACAGAAGGTCAAAATTCATCTACAAGTATATCCTGCTAGATTTGCTATAGTTTAAGAAATGGCCACTAGATAGAAACACAAAGCAGGCACTGGTCCATGCTGTCTGGTTAACTTCACTATCACACAGAGATCCCTCCTTTGATCTTTTCTTTCCTGTATGGTGATTGTATGTTCAGTGGCACTGTTCCTATACAACCTATTACAATCATTGGCAAGGACAAACACACGCTTGAAAGGTCTGATGTGGGCAAACTCCATCATTATCATTGAAGAATAGGCTAACCCTGCTACACGAATGTTTCATGATTTGTATTCAGACAATCAGTTTCCTAAGTCAACGTTTCTCAAGAATTTTTGTTGTTTATCTAGCTTTATTTTATGTATTCTAGGAGTTTTAACTGAATATAATGCACAGTGTTGCCACACTTTTTTGCACCGTTGCATCTATCAAATTGAGATTTTTTTTTGTTAAATTTCCCCCCAGGGGCTCACATCTAGTGGCACGTGGGTTGGCGACCACGGGGCCCCAACTGAGTCCGGCATTGCTTCCGCTTACTTGTGCCGGGCTCCTCTCCGTCTTCTTTCTTGTCGACCTCACTTGGTCAACTTCTGTTCTCTTCCGACCCCGACGGTGTTACGGTATCCGAGGCTTAGGGAGTCTTTTCCTTTCCCGCCTTAATTGACCTTTGTCTCATCTTTTCTGATACCCTCCTTCTGCGAGTGGTCAGCCTTCTTTTCCTTTTCTCTCCTGCCTTCTGCTCAAGGTGGCAGGGTGTATGTAGCCCCACCATTTCTGGTGCACCCTTAGATACTGCTACACCCCCAGGGACTCATGGCTGGTGAGTTTGGGAGTTGGCGACCCCGAGGGATTCCTGAGCTGGGTCAAGTTTTCCCCCTTTTATCCAATACCTCTGGGGCGGACCCTCTCCTCATTCACTTTCCTATCTGCCTTTTGTGACTCTCCTTCCTTCCAAGTCCCTCAATCCGCATTCTTCGAGGGTTGAGGGCATTTCTTTTCCTCCTGTCCTTTATTTGCCTTATTCCCCTTTTGTTTTCTATTTCTTCTAGTCTATAAGTTAGTAGTAAGTTTTAGTTTACCTTTCTTTATCATCTTCACGATCATCCAAACCATTAGGGGCCTATAACCTAGATGTTAGGCCCCTTAAAACAACAATTATCATCATAATTTTTGTGAAATTTAGCTGTAAGTAGCATGTATTGGTTTTGTTGTGCTGTACTGTGATCCTTGTTTCAGGTATACACAGTTGTCGATGAAATGTTTCTGGCCGGAGAGATCAGAGAAACAAGCCAAACCAAAGTTCTGAAACAGCTGCTCATGTTGAACTCATTAGAATAATAAATGCATATCAACCTTCTCATTTTGTATATCACTTCTCATTGGATGTAACCTTGTAATATAACCATGTGACATTCCATATGTATCTGGAATTAGCAGATATTTTTTTGTGGAAACTGTTGTAAGTAGATATTATTTTTGAGGTTCTGTTTTGTTGTGTTTGATATAGATCTTTATGGAATGAATTACCTGAAAAACTGTAATATATGGTACAGTATGTGTGTGTTCACAAACGTATGAGATAATAAACTATAATTGTAAAGGGATGTGTGTACTCAATCCAAATAGACATCTACTGGCTCTGCATTAATGGGTTCATAGTCGTTCCCATACTTCTAAATCTCTAGACGTACTGTATTATGTTTTGCCTCTTAAAACATCAATCACCTAAGCTCTCTTCCCTGTTGACATATCCTCACGCCCGAGTCATCTTAATTTAACCAAAGCAAGGAAGTGCGCTGGAAGTTACGAAAATAAGTTAACCCTTTCCTTCTCAAAGCGCCCGGATATGAAAGTCACAGCTCCCTTCTAAAGTGCCCCTGTATGTTCTGGCATTCAGGGGCGTGGTGGCTCAGCGGTCTAGCTGTATGCCTCTCACCAAGGCGGTCCGGGTTCGATTCCCGGTCAATGCATGTGAGATTTTCGAAGTGAAATGCCATGTCCTGTAGTTCGGATTCCACGTAAAAAGGAGGTCCTGTGGCTCATAATCACAAGATTCACGGTCACGTAAAACTACAATCTTCCTTTCCTTTTTTTCCTTGTTCTGGCATTCTCCTGCCACTTCTCGTATTGATATGGAATTAAAACTAATTGTGAACTATAGGTAATGTGTCAGGCAGGCATAGGACAGCATTTAGAAGGCATAGTGTTGCTTTTGGCGGTAACAATAAATGTTTGTTCCTTGACCTTTCTCCCAGCTGTTGCTAGGAACATGGCTGGTCTCTCAGATGTCGATGTCCTGGCAGAATTGAATAGAAGCGATGTTAGTGATTCGGGAACCTCATGTGGAAGTGATTTTCTGTGTGATTTTGATGTAAATGATCAGTTAATTGAAAGTGACAGTGATATTGATGAGGATACAGTAAAGCAGCGTACCGTATTTCCTCGCATAATCGTCGCACTTTTTTTTGCCAAAATTTCGTGGAAAAAAGCAGGGTGCGACGATTATGCGAAGAATATTTAATTTCAAAGAATATAATGTATCATTATTTGCCTACACGGGCCAGTCATTCGCGTAGCGTGAGTCATAGCCCGCAGTCAGCGACAGGGTTCTTTCTTCTAACGAGGTCACGACAGGTTAACGCTCGCGGAATGTGCTGACGAAGCTGGCCATTCGCGTCGTGGTTCATAGCCCGCAGGCATAAAGACGAGATTACTTTCTCCTGACAAGATCACGCCAGATTAGGCCTATAAACTCGCGGAATGTGCGCTGGCCGTTCGCGTCACAGTTCATAGCCCGCAGGCATAAAGACGAATTACTTTGTGCTGTCAAGATCACGCCAGATTAGGCCTATAAACTCGCGGAATGTGCGCTGGCCGTTCGCGTCGCGGTTCATAGCCGGCAGGCATAAAGACGAGAGTACTTTCTGCTGACAAGATCACGCCAGATTAGGCCTATAAGCTCGCGGAATGTGCGCTGACCATTCGCGTCGCGGTTCATAGCCCGCAGGCATAAATACGATATTACTTTCTCCTGACAAGATCACGCCAGATCAGGCCTATACGCTCGCGGAATGTGCGCTGGCCGCTCATAGGCCGCAGGTCTAAAGATGAGATTACTTTTTGCTGACATGATCACACCAGATTAGGCCTATAAGCTCGCGAAATGTGCGCTGACCATTCGCGTCGCGGTTCATAGCCCGCAGGCATAAATACGATATTACTTTCTCCTGACAAGATCACGCCCGATTAGGCCTATACGCGCGCGGAATATGCGCTGGCCGCTCGCGTCACAGTTCATAGTCCGCAGGTCTAAAGATGAGATTACTTTTTGCTGACATGATCACGCCAGATTAGGCCTATAAGCTCGCGGAATGTGCGTTGGCCGTTCGCGTCGCGGTTCATATCTGGCAGGCTTAAAGATGAGGTTACTTTCTCCTGACAAGACCACGCCAGATTATACACTCGCGGAATGTACGCTGGCCGTTCGCGTCGCGGTTCATAGCCGGCAGGCATAAATACAAGATTACTTTCTCCTGACAAGATCACGCCAGATTATACGCTCGCGGAATGTGCTAAGTGACGAAACTTGCCGCTCGCGTCACAGTTCATTGCCCGCAAGCATAAAGACGAGATATTTTTCGTCTGACAAAGTCGCGGCAGCGTGTGCAACTGACTGGCGCACAAATACGAACATGCTATGCGACGATTATGCGATGAAATTTTATAAACCTACTTTAGTGTTTGAAAAGTGGGGTGCGACGATTACGCGGTGGCGACGATTATGCGGGGAAATACGGTACTGTAAATTCCGGTGGTGACGGTGGCTACAAGCAAGCATTCAACCTTCCCTGCCTTTTACTCCGCCAGATGATTTTACTGGCGATGGGAGTAGACATTGGGAACTAAGGACTCCATGGAGCAGGCTACCGAGATGTATATATTAGCATATTTAAATTAGGATTTGGCAATTTTTGTAGTATGGGCCAATGTGACTTCTGCGAGTCATAAAAAGATGCTGAAGTTGCTCTGAACCAGGGACCTCAGGAAATAAAACGGTAAAAAATAAAAATATATGTACAGTTTGTGGAAACTGTGCAAATTCCTTTACTAACACATTTTTAAAAACTTAGTTTCATAATTGTTTATGTGGTCAGATCATATAGTTTTAAAATTGTGACCAGATTATATGAGAGCAGACTTCAAACCAAGGACACCAGGTGAGTGTGATTTACTGTGGGTCATTGCAAGACTGTTGGTATATCACGTGTAAAATTTTATTTTATTTAAATGTACTGTATTATATAGTTCCAATATTATCTGCAAGAGTTTCTACCCATGTCCACAGTACTTAAGGCTGGTTCACAATTGGCCCGGGGCCCCGGTTCACAATTAGCCCGGGAACGTGAACTTGTGCATGCGCGCGCAATCAGCTATATCGTAATAATATTAAAACAATCAACAAGCGCCCACTAATAAACACCAATTACACAACTGAAATGCTTCAGAGGGTTATAATAAGGTTATAATAACTTTATTAAACACACATTGTGCGCTTTAGAGAAGCAAGGTTAGAGAGCGCATTCACAGGTTATGTTTACATCGCTGGCTACTCCTTCCGTCATGTGCATGTACAACGTTTCTGATTGGCTCCGGGAAGCTCCGAGAACGTCAAACATGAAACTTGACCATGTTTCCCTTTTGCCTTCCCGGGCTACTTTCAGCTTCTCGTTCCCGGAGATTGGTTGTGAACCGTCCCATAAGGTAGCATGCATTTCAACTTCCTTCTCGTTCCTGGGCTATTGTGAACTGGGCTTAAATGTTCTAAAATAATAGGGTATTTGTGGGGATATCATGCCTGGAAATGCAACAAGGAAAGGGTTAAGTCATTTTTTTTTTTTTTTTTTACAGGGACTCTTTGACAAACTGCCATAAACATTGGCATTATGAACTATACACCTTCCACTATTTTTCGACATGGAGACACTTGTCGTAGCAAGCGATCAGTTTTAAGAAACTACTCTGGTAAAACTCGGTGCCCTGCAATACAAGGAATTGTCAGCTTGTTCCACCTCGCCATTGGTGTTCAAGTGACGTCCCAAGAGTGCAGCTCCACACTGTCGTCCTTCACTGAACGTGCAACACCAGTGACCGACCATTTGACGAGACATGACCGCTTCACCATACACTGTCTGTAGGCTGACACACTGTCAACCAAAATATTGTGTACTCGAGTTCGAAGGTTGTTTGTTAAGTAACCAATAGACCTACATAAAATCCAATCACATCATTTTCGTCGTTCTATTTTACGTTAGTTCATGTAGGTTTGGCATTTTTATTTTAATATTTTTGTCGCAGTTGGAACACAAAAAGTGCCAGTTTTTAAGCATGTTTCAACCATGCGTCACATTTAAGAATTATTATCTCACAAACCAGTCATCAGATCGAATCCAAATTTTAACACGATATACATTGGGTGAAAGCTGTACAGTGCTGCCAAGATGGGCTCCATCACGCGTCATTCCGCGCCTCGCTTGGAACTGATGGGCTCCATATCAGCAACGCTGTTCAGCATTTCCTGGAGCGGCTAGCTGGTGAACCATGTCTTATTTTCCCGTACAAATACAAACCGATATAAAATAATTGAATTAATTTACGTATTTCACAGTCATACAGCATCACTTTTTGATGTATAAGGATTACAACGAGACTAAGAACTACATTTTCCAACGACCCCGAGCCGAGAAAAAGTTACCTTACAAAAATGATAACTTTCGTTCCTGAACAAACAAAATTTTGAAATTAATAATCCAGTTATGCAACATTCCTATGTATATTGTGTTAAAATTTGGATTCGATCTGATGACGGGTTTGTGAGATAATAATTCTTAAATGTGACGCATGGTTGAAACACTCTTAAAAACGGGCACTTTTTGTGCTTCAACTGCGATAAAAAATATTAAAATACAAATTAAAAATTCCAAACCTACATGAACTAACGTAAAATAGAACGACGAAAATGTTGGATTTTATGTAGGTCTATTGGTTACTTCACAAACAACCTTCAAACTCGAGTGCACATATTATTTTGGTCGACAGTAGTCTCACGTGCCCATTTATACCCGTTAACAGCACGCACTTCCATTGGCGACCACGTAGTCAGTACACGTCTGTCTGCTGTTGTGAGTTGTACTCGAATGATACCCGATACCACTCTGCGGCTCCTCTCTCTTCAAAATAGTTTAATCAGTTGAAACTTTCCGTCAAATAGACACATTTAAGAATTATTATCTCACAAATCAGTCATCAGATCGAATCCAAATTTTAACACAATATACAACTGATTAAACTATTTATATACGTCAATACGGACCAGAAATGGCAATTAGTATTCCCATTCCTCTCTCTTCGTCGGCGCTCTGCACATTCCCCCTTTGCTGACGCTCCTTCCATCGTTGAGTCAGCCACGGTTGTGGATTCTTATGGAGATTGTTTGTGTCACCTGGTGTACCATCTGCTCGTACAATAAAATGACCAAACTTAATTTTGGAATTTCCCTCATAAATTTATTATCTGCAAATTTTCTAGACTTTTGTCTTATCTGTTGTTTTGCCTAGGTCAGTGGTTCTTAACCGGTGGTCCACGAGTGCCTCGGGAGTGGTCCGAGGGGGAAAAGGGTCCACCAGCACGTACCCAAAAGTGGCCAATAAATGGGGATTTCGGTGCGTTGAACGAGAATCGTCCGAATGTATTCGCGGCGATGAATGACAGTTTTTTAGTTGAAATATCTGTAAAGGAAGTGTTATTGAGGAAGGTTTACAACTGATAAGGTATATTTGGGGGGGAGTGGGCTGTGGTGGTCCGTACATGTTTCAATTTCAGGCTGAGTGGTCCGCAGACGTCTACTGGTTCAGAACCACTGGCCTAGGTGCACCAAGTTGGGTTCTTCAACGGGCTTTTGTACAAAATACGTGGGTAACCAAATGCACCAAACTACCTGTTATTTTCTTCCTTTGGACTTCAAACGAGAGATGGGACGATCGACTACTTTTACCTATCGACTGACTAGTTATACATAGGTTATGAATACTCCCGAATGGTAATATGATGATATTTCCGTTTGAGCAGATAAATTATCAATTAAAATGGTAACATTGGTCCGGTCAACTCAAACATAAAATGCCAGCGTTTCGCCCCAGTGTGGCGTTGGGCTCGTCAGTTGACACACCTCACCAATATGCGTGGCTAGCACATACTGAGAAGGCCATCGTAAGACTCAAAATACAAGTAGTATTGACAATACGTCACGAGCGATGCCAATGTGCTACGGAAGTCAAGCTCCCTTTCATAAAACAAAAACCTTACCTTGGCAATCCAAATAAACTAACCTAACTAACCCCGTGGCACTACAGCCCTTAAAGGGCCTAGGCCTACCAAGCGACCGCTGCCCAGCCAATTGGCCTGCAGATTTTGGGGTGACGCGTGGTCAGCGCGTCGGGTCCCCTCGGCCGTTAATCTTGGTTTTCGTGACCGGGGCACTGTCAGACAGCTACTCGATTGTCCTCACGAGGCCGAGTGCACCCCGTTCCAACCCTCATGTCAGTTTTAAAATCCCTGACGGAGCCAGGGATCGAACCCGGGGCCTCCGGGTGAGAGGCAGGCGCGCTATCCCAACACCACGGGACCAGCTGGCAATCCAAATAGGTTATGAATATTCCCGAATGGGAATATGATATTTCCGTTTGAGCAGATAGGTACGCGTATTGGTGAGGTGTGTCTGTACCAACTGACGAGCCCAATGGCACACTGGGGCGAAACGCTGGCATTTTATGTTTGACTTGACAAGACCAATTTTATCATATTAATTGATAATTTATCTGCTCAAACGGAAATAACATCATATTACCATTCAGGAATATTCATAACCTATTTGGATTGCCAAGGTAAGGTTTTTGTTTTAAGAAAGGGAGCTCGACTTCCGTAGCACATTGGCATCGCTCGTGACGTCTATACTACTTGTATTTTGTGTCTTGCGATGGCCTTCTCAGTATGTGCTAGCCACGCGTATTGGTGAGGTGTGTCAGTACCAACTGACGAGCCCAACGGCACACTGGGGCGAAACACTGGCATTTTATGTTTAAGTTGACTGGACCAATTTTATCATTTTAATTGATAATTTATCTGCTCAAACAGAAATAATATTATACTCCCATTTGGGAATATTCATAACCTATTTGGATTGCCAAGGTAAGGTTTTTGTTTTATGAAAGGGAGCTTGACTTCCTTAGCACATTGGCATCGCTCGTGATGTATTGTCAATACTACTTTATTTTGTGTCTTGAGATGGCCTTCTCAGTATGTGCTAGCCACACGTATTGGTGAGGTGGGTCTGTACCAACTGACGAGCCCAAAGGCACAGTGGGGCGAAATACTGGCATTTTATATTTGAGTTGACCAGACCAATTTTATCATATTAATTGACTAGTCATATGTCGGAAGAAACTATCTACTAGTTAATGAACTACTTTCAGTCGAAAGATTTATTGTATTCTCTATAGTCGCTGAACGTAGTCGCTTCCAGGAGGTATGAAAAGCATTGTAAGCTGCGGAGTTCGCTCGTATCAAGAGATTAATAACACATTTCTGTTTAACAGAATTTATTTTGGAGGTGTTGGTAGGCCTTAGATATTAAATATTTATAAAATTTTAGGTATTAAAATGTTATTGAGCGTACTCTAGAGTGTCTCTAATTTATTGTAAGTCAAATAAATACGCATTGGGCACTATTCAGGTACATCAAGCATGGATTATCCAAATGATTGCCTGTGTACAACATTTACTAAGACATGAATTTACAAGAAAATCCAGCATCTTAGCAGCGAAGATTAAGTTGATGTTGGTAACCTGTCTATACACAGCTTCTTCAGCGCGAGCACTATCTACATGTTGAAACAATTGACTACCAGAATGCAGATTTAATGCAGGTTTAAAATCAGTCACTAATTAAAGGCCAACAGTACGGTACCGCAATATGTATTGTGTTTGAAATGAATAATTTCAGTGCAATTTTAAATAGCATGGCAAACTCAGAACTACACTGACCGGCAAAAAAAGTGGAACAGTTTAAAAAAGTAATATAAATAGTATAAATCTAGCCTTGAAAAAGATTTAATCACATTTTAAAAGCTTTTCATGCATTAGAACAAACATCTGAAACATCCGTGAATAGAAATTGATAATATGACATTTCTTAGGGTGGTTTCTTCTTCTTCTTCATTTCCCGTTTCCAGCTT
This sequence comes from Meconema thalassinum, assembly GCA_946902985.2. Lineage (NCBI taxonomy): Eukaryota > Metazoa > Arthropoda > Insecta > Orthoptera > Tettigoniidae > Meconema > Meconema thalassinum. The sequence goes on along the minus strand of OX336401.1, from coordinate 56,258,076 downwards.
CCTGGGTCGGGTTGTGAATCAAGGACCTCCAACGTTGCCTGTCTCTCCACCACTCCTCTCCCCCTTTAAGTACATCTTCAGGTTTTCCTCCCTTCTTCTCCACGCACTCCCACACTGTATCTGCCCATCTCTTTCGGGGCCTTCCGCGCGGTCTCTTCCCCGAAACCTTTTCCAGAAAAGCTTTCTTTGGCACTCTCTCCTCTCCCATTCTCATCATATGTCCATACCACTTTAACTTGGTTGTTTCTATCCTGTCCTGCAGCTTCAAGATTCCTGTCCTCCTTATCTCCTCGTTTCTGATTTTATCTCTTCTGGTCTTCCCTTCTATACCTCTTAGGAATTTCATCTCCGCTGCTTGTATTCTACTCTCCTCTCTTTTTGTAGTGGTCCATGCTCCAGCTGCATATGTTAGTACGGGTCCATAATAGGTTGAATATAATACCTGCTTACATTTCTTTGGGACATCTTGGTTCCACAGAATACCCCTAACACTCTGGTAGAAGCTGTTCGCTTGTTGTATTCTCTTTCCAATTTCCTCAGTAATCTTTCCATCTTCTGTGATCACACTTCCCAAGTACTTGAAACTTTTCACCACTTCTAGAATTTTTCCGTTCACTTCTATCTTTCCTCTTCCCTCCTTACTTCCCCTTGACATTACCCTTGTCTTGCTCTTCTCTGTGCTAACTTTCATCCCAAACTTCTCAATCTCTTGGTTCCATACATCTACTTGTTTTTGTACTTCCTTTTCATCCTCACCCCATATCACTATATCATCTGCAAACAGCATGGCCTTTATTGCCTCTTGTCCCAATCTCTGTTTAACATTCTTGTGGATTTCATCCATGGCTATGATGAATAGTAAGGGGGACAATACACTTCCTTGACGGAGACCCGTTTCCACTTTGAACCATTCTGTTTCTCCTATAGTGGTATTTACGCTACTGACACAATATTTGTACATAGCTTTCACCATTTGCACTTCTGCACTGTTAACTTGCCTTTTTCTTAATACTTCCCACACCACCTGTCTAGGCACACTGTCATAAGCTTTCTCAATATCAATAAAAGTCATCACCATGTCTTTTCCAAACTCCCATCTTTTCTCCATCATATGCCTTAGTGTAAAGATTAGATCAAAAGTTGATCTGTCTCTCCTAAAACCATACTGTTCTTCTTCCATCTCTCCATCTGTCTGCCTCCTCAGTCTACCTTCCAATACTCTCTCAAAGATCTTGGCTACATGGGCAATAAGGGTGATCCCTCTGTAATTGTTACATTCCTTTTTGTCACCTTTCTTAAAAAGTGGGATAATTAAACCCTTTCCCCATTCTTCTGGGATCTCTTTTTTCTTCCAAATTATTCTAAATAATCTATACAGCCACTGCAACCCTACTGGTCCTGCTGCTTTTATCATTTCTGTGGTCACCTCATCCACTCCAGGTGCTTTGCCACTCTTCATCTTCTTTATGGCTTCCTCTATTTCTAGCATAGATATCTCCTTTTCTTGTTCTTCTTCTTCCTCCATTGTTCCTTCTTGTTCCCTTTCTTCATCCAGTTCAATGTGTTTAACATTCAGTAGCTTTGAAAAGTATTCTTCCCATCTTTTCAATATACCATCTCTTTCATACAATATCTGTCCCGCTTCAGTTTTTACAAATTTTGTGTTTTCCCTACCTTTCACACTGTTTTTTACTAGCCCATATAGAACCTTTTTACTTCCTTTGATATCCTCCTCTAGAGTTTCAGTGAAACTTTCCCAGCTTTTCCTTTTTTCTTCTTGTACAATCTTTTGACATGCCTTCTTGGCTTCTCTATATTTTTGCCATTTCTCTGCATCTTTGCTGCATATCCACTTTCTCCATGCCATTTGTTTTTCTTTAACTGCTTCCTTTACCCTGTTGTTCCACCAAGGAGTCTCCCTTTCCTTTTTCCTCCCTGATAATCTTCCACAAGTGTTTACTGCACACTTCACAAATCCATTCTTAAAACATGTCCATTCCATTTCTATGCTTTTTGCTTCATCTTTGGGAATTTCCTGTTTTAGTTCCTCTTGAAACTTTTCCATTACCTCCTTCTCTTTTAGTTTCCATACCTTTATTTTTCTTTTCCTTTTTTCTACTAGTTTTGTGATTTTACCAAGGGTGGTTTGTTACCACCAATTACCCCCAATCCTCGATGAGCCTATCTTAATGGTTTTATGGCGGGAAGCGTTTAAGGTTTATGAGTGTTGCCGCTCGCTTATTGTTGTTCTAGGGATAACAACTGGCACTTGTTGAACACGTGTAAACCATCGTCACACATTTTAGCAAGTTATCCATTTGCAGTTCACACTAAAACATGCCTCTTAGCCGTGAGGAAGCTGCACAGGCAGTTGCATTGGTGGAGGATGGCCGCAGCTTCCGTTATGTTGCTGAGGTCATTGGATCATCTCTCGGTAGCATACATCGTGCAGTGCAACGTTACAGAGAGCTCCGAACATACGACAGGAGACGAGGGTCAGGCCGTAGAAGAAGCACAAGTGCCAGGGATGACAGATTTCTCACCCTCCAAGTTCTGCATGATCGGCATACCACAGCAGTTCAGGCACGAAATCAACTGGAAAATGTCAGAAATGTGAGAGTGAGTGAGCGAACAGTAAGAAGAAGGTTTGAAGAAGCTCATCTTTCGTCCAGGAGACCTGCACGTGGACCCGCACTCGAACGGCATCACAGAGAGGCGCGTCTTCGCTTCGCAAGGCAGCATCTGGGGTGGACCCACGAGCAGTGGGCCTCTGTTCTCTTCACTGACGAGAGTTGCTTTAACCTTAGATCTCCTGATGGAAGAGTAAGAGTGTGGAGAAGGCGCTGGGAGAGGTACAGCCCTGTTGCTTTCTCCTCCAGGACTCCATTTGGAGGTGGCTCGGTTATGGTGTGGGGTGGCATCAACGTTATGGCCCGCACCCTGAGTTGATGTGCATCGATCACGCGACGCTCAATTCCCAAAGGTACATCGAAGAGATCCTGATGAACCATGTGATGCCCTTTGCGCCTTTCATAGGTCAGAATTTCATGCTGATGCAGGATAATGTCCGCCCCCATACTGCTCGCTGTGTTGTACAATATCTGCAGGAAGTGGGGATTCAAACCCTGGACTGGCCAGCTCGTCGTCCTGACTTGAACCCCATCGAACATGTATGGGATACGCTTGGAAGGAACGTCAGACAGCATGACCACACCACCTTGGCACAACTGAGAACATCGCTGCTGGAGGAATGGGATCGCATCCCGGCAGATGCCATTCGACGAGTTGTGAACAGTATGCCCGAGCGTTTACAAGCTGTCATAGACGCTAAAGGTGGAAACACCCGTTTTTAGTGACCAGTGTTCTCTGGCAGTGCAGTGCAAACATTAATACTGTTTTGTTTGGCAATACGTTTGATAAACACCAGCCCGAAAGAGCATTACTAAAAAATAGAAAATTGTAAGATTTGTAAAATGTTACGAAATTTGTGAGTTAAAGCGTGTTGTAAAACATGATTCGGTATTTTCTGTTGCCAACCATCTAAATTTACATGAATAATGCAAATATTGGAAAACCGATACATTTTAGTGTAATAAATTAAGAAATTACATAAAAAATTAAAGTGTTCCACTTTTTTTGCCGGTCAGTGTAGATAGTTGACTATCAGTGGCCTCTAGTAATGGGACTTTTTGCATACAAATATAAATTAATATCTGATTTAATTTCACTGTGAGATCTATTTTATTCGATATTTGCAACAATCAGTACCATCACGCTATGAGGAGAATTTCCTAGGATTCTAGTAATTATTTATTTCATGGCAGAATAATTGAATGAAATTCAGTCATAAATAAAGTGAACTTTAAGACCTAAATGATAAGACATTGTTCAAGCCTTGGAATGATTCAGGAATGCTCTCAATTGAAAACTAGAAAGTTGGTATACGATTATAAGAGGACTTCAAACATAACCTCGATATTGAATAAGCTACTGTATTGAAGCCTCCAATAACATGGCCGATATATATCGGAAAATAACTATATTCCATTAAAAGAATCTACTAACAAGAAATTATTCGATGTTGTGAAACATTCGCCACTCACATCAACTTACGAATTAAAGCTCGACTTGTTTAATTCAAATGTTTCAAATGATCGGTTTCGAATCAGTCGTTTGCAAACGACTTGTTGATGATATGCTGAGTAGTCGTTGAGGTTAGTGGACTGTATTTTTTTAAGGGTAGTCGAATAAGTCTATAGTTTTCACAATCGAATAGTTAGACTACTTTCAGTTGACTACTAACATGTTCAGCATGCTTTTAGGTAAATGCACCAATGGTCGTCATGTTAAGGGAGATTTAGACAAGAAATCATATACACCGTACACATTTTGGTAAATTTAATCAACAAAAGCACTGTACCTAACCTCAAACTCGACTCAAACACTAGGAAAGACCAAATATCAAAAATATTAGTTTTTAGGAAAAATTACTTATTTTTTAAAAAAGTGTGTTTATGCGCCAGTGTTCGGCACGATGTATTTGGATTTTTCCTATATTCGTCACCCGTTTGCACCAATTGCCGTCACATTGTTAATTTTACTTGTCTGCTGTTTATAATGAATTTCTGTCAATTGTTGCGTAATACACCGATTTATCGACTTGGAGGCTAACATTTACGAATAAAACAGTACCAGTAACTATGTTTTTTAATAAAAATGGAATATTAAAAAAAAAACGGCAACGGGAAGCGGGATTGGTGGGTAGAAGACATACGAGCAGGAAAATATCGTAATTCTGCTCTAAACAAGTGAGACCACGGCATACCAGCCCGGAAAATGGCCATTTGCCGAGACCTAACACCGATTGTTGCCATAGAAACCCTCTGAATTCGCCACTCATGTACATTTTTCTTCCAGGCAGTCTTTAGTAGCTTAAAAAACCCTACATCCGTGGGTTGAAGTAAGTGTGTGACATTAGGTAGTAAAGCGACCAAACCAATTCCATGATCCTCACAAAATTTACTAGTATGTATGGTCAAGTGTGAGAAGTGCCCGTCTATGAATAATGTCAGGGAGAGGAATCTCCTTCTCAACCAACCCACGATGAAATATGTTACTGAGAAATTCGTAAAACACTTCCCCCCGTCATTCACCCGTCTGGCGATTTGCCAATGCCCCAGTGTGCTGGCATTGAGGCAATAATGATGTCTTGCGGCAGACGTTCATACTTGAACACTACAAGGGAAGGAGAAATATCGCCGTGGGCATTGCCTGTTAGAAGTACCGTCAAGCATTCTTTCTCATCCGAATTCACTTGCTGATATATTGTCTTGTAACCCCTGTTCGTCAGCGTTGAACAGTCGCCGAGGGTCTGACAAAATAGACTGGAAGTCGTTTTCCACTGAATAGCTGTAGACCTATGAAACCCAGGTTTTATTTTGATGTTCTGTAATTGCAGCACGGCTTACTGTTAAATTTTGAGGGGTTCGTAAAAGTTAGACCTGGATTCCTTTTTATGAAAGATTCACGCCATTTCCTTCCTGGTGGCCATCTTTGAAAGGAAAGTCCCTCTTTAATTCTTGTGTAAGGCACTGGACGCTTTTGCAAATCGTCCTTTGTTACCGGGACCCCGCTTTTCGTAGTGAGATTACCCATTGAACTAGCATATCCTCAGCTTCCTGTGTTAAAATGGAACTTAGCCCCATTTTCCTCTCTCTAAGAGATTTTCCTTTAATTTTGTCCGAGAGGGTGTTTCTCTGAACGCCATTCCTCTCCGCGGCCTTTTTAATACTCACGCCGTCCTCCACAACAGCCTTAATAGCAGCTTCCATTTGCTCAATATCATAATTCAGAACTGTGCGTTTCGACATATTGCCTGGGGCAGATGACCTCGTAGTTCCGCCCCTTAAAACAACAATAACTATCTAACATATTGCCTGAAAGCAAAGATTTAGTCTTAGAATAACATATTATTTATCATCTCAATAAAAATAAAAAATCCTCTGTAGCAAGCCAAAAAAAACCTAGGCCTACTGAGGTGCTGCCGTCAAGAAGAGAGACCTACGTAATAATAACAATACCCTGTAAATGTTTATTGGTTGCGAAACGTTAACACAAACATTAACATTATCATGCACTAATGTTCGTCACGAATGTGCTGTAAAGTTCGTCAGCTATGACGACTACTGGACACGATGATCAAATGATAATTTAATTAATACAGGGTGCTTTAGAGCTACATTATAAGTATATTGCCGCTGATAGTTAGGTCTTACAATGAGAAATGACAATGTGCCAGTTTTCGTCACAAATGACGAGCATTGGTAAAGTGCATTTTTTTTAATCCAGTGTTCGTCACCGGCATTTCTAACAAAACTAGGCACGTGAGCACGAAATAACAAATCACATATGGTACAGAAACAATTACCAACTATATCACGCACTTGTAACATTTTAAAATGTCGGAACATAACACGCATGCACATAATTAACTGGCGCGCGTGCTTAGCACATGCGAGAAGCAAATGGCGCGTCAAGACAGCTCAGCTCACAGGAGATGTTTGACGCTGGGAATCACCTATTACATCGCACGCATGATTTCGCAAAGTTGCTCCTTATCGGCAAGGAAGGTATGACGCATCTCGTAAGACTTCGTGCGTTGAGAAAGACCCCTTGACATGCTTATTTTTTGTACTTATATACGAGAGTGACGATGACTGGATCAGTGACGAAAACCGGAACAGTTACCTTACATGATTAATCAGGTCTTGTTTGGCACTATGTGCTATGTAAACATTGCAAGCACACACAATACAAAAGCAAATTTATCTCCTTTCCTTAGCAGCATATACAGGAATCCCAAAGGATAGGTTTCCCTTAACACCTGATGACACTGTTCTCCCATATACGGTATTTACTCATGATGATCACTAAACTACCGTAACTTACACAACCATAATACAAAAAAATCCCTCTCAGCACGCCGCCGGAAGGCGGAGTTAGATTTCACAACTGCCGAACAAGAGTTGGAGATAACGCTATCTTTGGCTCATGTGTAGAACGACACAACTGTCCAAACATCAATGTTGCTTTGATGACATCCATAGTACAGTCAGCAATAATTTGATACCTACCTTCGGCTTAGCTCTTCCCTCATCAACTTGGCACCTTCATCGACAATATTTAGTCACCTCTTGGCATAAGGGTGGCTCATATCAAAAATCTTTCAGACAAAAGTTTTAGGTAATGTACAGAGGAATATTGTCAATTATTTTTATATTGCACTTCTTAAGGGAGAGATATGATTTTATTTTCTCAAAAAAATCCATTTTTCCCACCCCCTTTGGTCAATGGTTGGTGCTGCCAAAAAACTTTACGGAGATAAGTTTTTGTCCCTTATCCGAAGAATAGTACGAGCTTTGTATGGATTCAATTTTTTTTACATATTAAGAAAGTACAGGGAGTACAGAAACTAAATGACAAACTAGAGCAAAACAGATTGAGATGGTTTGGACATGTCAAACGGATGAATGAAGAAAGGCTACCAAGAAGAGCATTGGAACGACGGATGACACGGAAGGGAGGACGAAGAAGACCAAGAATGCATTGGATGGACTCGGTGAAGTACAGCATTAGAAAACGGAACCTGTATTGGAACACCGTGTCGGAAGAGGAAGGGTGGAACGACAGAACAAAGTGGAGAGGAACCATATTTGCCCCCACCTAGTGTCAGATGGAAAAAGGGAAATGAAGATGAAGAAAGTTATAGCGATATTTCACCCTGGTTTGATTTTGCCCACAAACTCCACCAAGATTGTATAAGGTGATATTTTATATACAAATTTGAAAGTGATAGGTGGAAAATGGCGGTAGTTATCGTGTCCACATAAAAGTGGTATATTAGTTACATATTTTACGCCCACATTAGAGCACTTAAATCAATACATTTGAGTAAATTTCTTCTTTTTCTCCTCCCAGAACTTTCTCATTCTCTCCGACCTGGAAGCCCTTTGTGTGTCCGATATAGTATATTGTTTCCGTTCAACTGTTATTAGTTTGAGACATATGCTTTTGTTCTTCCAAATCCTCTTCTCTTCTCAGTTTTTGATTTGTTGCCGAGTTATACCCAATTCTTCTAAATCATCCTGAACTTCTTTGAACCAATTATTATTGATTTTATTGTTCAAAAAGTAATCAAATAGTTGTTTCAATATCCTGGTTTCTGGCAGTCTTGATATGTGACAGAAAAAGGAAATTCTTCTTTCACGCATTGTAGTTATTATTGATTCACATTCAAGACAGTCACTTGTTAGGCAACAATCTCCACTGTCCATCAACTTGGTGTTTTTTGTTAATAATTCTTCTGACAGTTTTCTGTAATTTGTCTGTTGTAGATTTTACATTTAATTTGAATAAAGTTTCACTAGCATAAGTCGCCTCTGGTTTAACTATGGAATTATAGTGTTTTAACTTAGCATTTATCGAAAGAGATTTCTTTTTATAGGTTGGCCAGGTAAGTGTTTGTGCTTGTTTAAATTTAGTTGTTCTGTATTCTAATGCTTCGTTTTAATTTGTGTTCCATGTTATTATTTCCCCGAGATATTTGAATTTCTGAACAATTTTAATCTCTCTATTATTGTTCAGTTGAACGACTGGTAGATCAACTTTAAAAGTTGTTTTTTCAAATGAAATTTGTAATTCCCCTTTCTTTTGCGCTTAATTTCTAGTTGTTTAATTTGAAATTTAGCCTCAGCTATTGTATTTGCAAGTAATGCTAAATCGTCCGCAAAAGCAAGACAGTTGAGTTTAATATTTCTGCCGATCTTGATAGTTGGTGGACATTTCTTGTTCCATTCACGCATAACCTTCTCCAATGCACAATTAAACAACAATGGTGAAAGTCCGTCTTCTTGTCGGAGTCCAGTTCTTATAGTGAATGATTCTGAGATATATATATATATATAACTTTTGAACTGACGGTGGTTTTGGGATCTGGGGGATGTGAAACGCGAAGATGTGTCGTAATTCTCCGGAAGTCGAAACATGGTACCCATTGCAATAGGTAGCTAATGAAATCTACCTAATAATAGTTTGCATTATTTCATAACCTCAGCTTCAAATTCTGGTGAAGAACAAACAAATCTTTCATGCAAAATAATAAAATACTAGACAACCGTTGCTGCTCGGCAGCATCAATTGGGATTACAAGATATCAATTTCATTATGAGCAATACGTAACCTAACTCAGTTACTACTCTGGTTTAGGGTTCTCCACTAAAATAATAAGAATGAACTGATACTCGTAGAGATACAGAAGACAATCTAAAGTTAGCTAATACAAATTTCATAACGCTTCCTTCCAGACATCTCTCAGAAGGCCAAGCACACACAAAACAAAAGCAAATTTTATCTCCTTTCCTTAGCAGCATATACAGAAATCCCAAAGGATAGGTTTCCCTTAACACCTGATGACACTGTTCTTCCGTCGTGGGAGATGGGCAGCGGCACAACGTAGGGTTTGTCTATAGGGGTGAAGTCCAGTGGGTACCTTGGGTGTCCCGGGACCGCTACGGTAGCTCTGAAGGCCCTATAGGAACCCTGAAAAGTGACTGATAACGGGGCTCTGGTGAAGTCTTTAACGGCAGGGGCGGCGGAGAATGAGACATTCGGAACTGCGCTGATGGCGGAGAAAGCAACCCTTCCTCTCTCTCTTGGGGTTAATAAAGAGAGAACCACTGCCTTGTGGCAAAGAGGGATCTTTAAAGGCTAAGGGAGACAGTCAGTCTAGACCAGGGGTCTCCAAACTACGGCCCGGGGGCCACATCCGGCCCGCGGACAGATTTTGTCCGGCCCGCGGAGAGCTAGCATACTTGAAAACTCCTTTTAGAGAACATATTTTTTTTATAGCAAATTAAATTTAGTTTACTGAAGTATTCTAATTTTATGTTGAATAATTATTAATATGACATCTACATTGATATGGTCATGGGCTAACTACTCATAACATTGTTGTAGGCTTATTGTTATTGTGATAAGTTTGATAAAGAAACACAGAATTGTAATGAGTAGACATGTATAACATGCAGACATATGAAATACTAATGAGATTTATGTAATTGAGATTTTCCACTGACAATAGTTTGTAGTTGTGGACTAATTTTACTTGTACCAATTATTAAAAGAGATTTAAGATGCTCATCAGTTAATTTAGATCTGTAAACATTTTTTGTGTACTTCATTTTGGAGAAGGTCTTCTCACACAAATAAGTAGTACCAAAAACAGAAAACAGCCCACGAGCAAATTTATGCAAATTATCAAATTGTGTCAGTGGAAGACTCTTATAAAATTCCAACAAAGATGAGTTTTGATATTTGTTCTTAATTATATCACTGCACTGTAGTTCAATCATTTCCATTTGAAGTTCCAGGGCTAGGGTTTCAATGTCAGTATCAAAAGGATCCTGAAAAATCTTAATTTGATTCGCAAAGGCATCGAAGTCCGAGAAACGAGTATCAAAATTTATTTTCAAAGCACTCAAAGTTTCGATTGCAAAATCGATAGGAAACTCAGTCTCAGTGGTGTGGCTGAATATTTCACATGTTTTAAAATGTGAAAAACATTTACTTCGTAGTTGTGATTGAAACAGTATCAATTTCTTCCGGAATGATTTGATATTAGTGTATAAATCAGGAAGATGCTGGTTTTCTGCTTGCAATCTCAAATTCAGTTCGTTCACATGTTTTGTCAAATCAACATAGAATGCTAACTTCCACAGTCATGCGTTGTTTTGTAATTCAGTAAGAGGGCGATGCTTTTCATTCAAAAAAATTTCGATCACTGCTCGAAGTTCAAAAAAGCGCTGAAGGACTTTCCCACAACTAAGCCAACGTATGGCAGTATGATAAGGTAAGTCATTTTCTCCAATCTCTTCAATAAATTGTCGGAATTGTCGGTGATTCAGCCCAAAAGATCTCATAAAATTAACAGTTGATATGACTGGTTTCAGAACTTCAGACATATCCAAACATTTTCCGCACAAAGACTGTTGATGAATGATACAATGTAAGACTAATGGTTTTGAACCACCGTCATTTTCTACAGCCTTTGACACAAGAGCGACCACTCCTTTATCTTTCCCACTCATGTTTTTGCCTCCATCAGTTGTAATACATTTCAAGTTTTTCCATCGAAGGTTCTTTTGATTAATGGCCATTTCAACTCCTTTAAAAATATCTGTACCAGTAGTTGTGCCATGAATACTATACATATCAAGAAGTTCTTCATGCACTTCATAGCTTTTATCTACTCCTCGAATATAAATCAACACCTGAGCAGTATCTGACACATCCGTTGACTCATCCAAGGCCAAAGAAAACCACTCAACATCTCCATTTTTGTCGAACAGTTGAGAGGATATATTTTCAGCGATGTTTTCTACCCTTCGAGCCACAGTGTTTGCTGACATACTGACAGTTTTTAATAAATTCACATTTCTTCGGCTGCTGCAATTATGCATTCTTTGATCATTTCTCCATCGGTGAATGGTTTTCCACGTTTTGCAATTTCAAGAGCCACACGAAAGCTGGCACGAGTTGCAGCCTCTTGTTCGGTTTTGAGTTTTGTAAATGAAGATTGCTGCGATTTCAATCCGCGCTTCATAGCTTCGAATTTTTCTGTCCACAAACTTCCTGTATATTTTGAGTAATTTTGAAAATGTTTTGTTTCATAATGACGTTTAATGTTATATTCCTTGAGAACGGCTATGCTTTCATTGCAAATCAAACATAGCGCCTTGTTACTGGACTCAATTACGAAATACTGAATGTTCCACTCATCTTTGAATTTTCTGCATTCACTATCAATTTTTCGCTTCTTTTCCATACTACTAAATCACACACAAAAGCAACAATTCAAATCAAAATACTGTTACAAAGATGTCTTAAACTTAAACACGCACAAACACGTTTTAAGGAGGTACGCACTATTTTATTTCACAACAGTGTCATAGGAACTGACTTGTGGTTGCGCAACTAGCCTTCTTATATATTCCAATTACTGCCATCTAGAAGTGAGTGGAAGACACCAGAACTCTCTCGAACCAACGAGATTACTCTGTACGTGCTATTAGCGCCATCTGTTAGCGATAGAAGGTACTACCTATTTCCGCTTGTGTCCACCAGATGTCGTGTCACGTTACTCCTCATGGCTAGTACTCTACGACTAATCTAGAAATTACAGGAAAATTAATAATATGCAGTGTTGCCGTTTTGCGGATTTAGTCCGATTTGCAGCCTTTTTTCAACGTTGCGTACTTTTTCGGACTTTTTTTTCATCAGTGGACTATTTCACTTTTTACCACCGGCAACAATGATAATATGGTTTTGGCCCTCGGAACTTACTGGAGTAATCAGTATGGCCCTAAGGCTGGAAAGTTTGGAGACCCCTGGTCTAGACGGCAGCCCAACCACTGGACTAGGGAGCTGTGGGCTAATCACCTGCACTTCCGAAAACTCTCTGATAGACAGCAAAAAGGAGTCGGATGGATCTTACAATAACAACCATTGGCTTGAAGGGGACAACGAGGATTGATTTTTGGAGAAATTTCTAACCTGAAACAAGTGACAAGAGAAATGAAAAGTTACAAGCTGGATTTATTGGGGCTTAGTGAAGTGAGATGGCCGGACTCCGGAGAAATGCAAATGCAAGATGGGTTCACATTCTGTACTCGGGATAACCAGCAGGTGAAATAGACCACAGAAATGGAGTTGGAATCTTGTTGACCAAAACCGCAAATAGAAGTTTAACAGGCAACCCAATTGAGACAGATTAATGTCAGAATGTTTTAAGACCAAAATTCGAAATTTCACTGTAATTCAATGCTATGTTCCCACATAAACCTCAGATATTGAACAGGAAGAGGTCTACTGCAAGATGAAAAATATTTTGAGCAGAGTGAGTAAAAAGGACAGCTTAATAGTTATGGGAGACTTGAATGCAAAGAAGGGGCCAAAAACTAAGGCATGGAGTAAGTCATGGGAAAACATGGTATAGGAGAAATGAATGAGAACATGTTAGCCAACTTCTGTGCCAATTATGATCTGGAAATCGGTGGTACCCTGTTTCCTCACAACAATTGTCACAAGATCACATGGGTGTCAGCTGACCATGTTACAGAAAACCAAATAGATCATATTGCAGTGAGTAGGAAGTTTAGAAGATCATTGCTAGATGTGAGGAATAAGAGAGATGCCGATGTTAATAGCGATCACCATTAAATGTTGAAAACTTGCGGTTAAAAATCACTGCCACCAACAGACATTTTCAACCATCCAGCAAACCTTTTAAAGTAAGAAAATTGAAGTCTCCAGAAAAACAAAATACATTTCGTAAAGAACTAAGGAATCAATTTGAAGCACTTCAGGAAGTACAGGATGATAGTGGAATTGAGGCTACATGGAACAGAGTTAAAATTGACCACACGGAAACTTGTGTACTTGGATTTAAAAACTACTTGAAGAAAGATTGGATGACCGACAAAACCCAGGACTTAATAAATCACAGAAAAGAGAAATTAGTGTTGACTTCTGTCCAAAAAAAATCCCTTATATTATATTATACCTGCGCTTGCCTGTGTGGGTATATCCGACGACTAAGTAAGTGCTATAAGTAGCCACCCAGTGTTTCACATGCCATTACTCAGCGGGACAAAACTCAGTCAAGGTTGTCTTGCGATTCGTACAAAGCCTAGGAGAACGAATTTCTCCTCAAATGTCTAAATGTGTTGCTTTAATACTTTATGCTTTATCTAATAAATTAAACATAATATTGTAATGTCAGCAGATTGGGATAACAAATGTGCAGGGCTCTAGCTATGCACAGAATGTCAAATTACAATTTCATTACCCTGCAGCTGTCTATCACTTTTTTTCTGTATCTCTATGCTTGAACCCACCTGTTTTCAGTTTTGCCTCACAAGGCTGAGTTGTTCCCCATTTCAGCCTTCAGAAAATAATTAATTCTTGAAAAAGCAAGTTTCTTATTTCCCTTCAAATGGCATTTATTAGGCAATGTTTTATATACCCCTAATTGCCATACATTAATAAAGCAAGTTTTAATCAGGACTATAGTAAAGCCATCCTTACTTCCAACTTGAAGTTTCCGTGCTACGCTACAGCTATCTAGCGGTCAGAAGTTAAATCACTTTAACTAGCCAATCACCGGCAGCCATTCAAAAGGATATATCACGACAAATCGAGTTTCGTTCACGATGCCGCGTTTTAGCAAAAGACACTCGATTTTGAAGCGACGTCAAATCAATTGTTGGAATATAGTGACGTTCCTGAATAAATTGTTACGGTGAAAGGTGATATCGTTTTATCTCTCTTCTGCTGCTGTGCTCGAATGTCGCTACTGTCGTTTTTAGATGTCACGGGTGAACCTCTGGATGGATTTTGATGCGGTTTTCACCATTCTGTACAGGATATCTCGAGGAAGATTTCTGTAGAAATTAATTTATTTATGATCAAAGGAAGCCGAGCAGTAACGATTTCAGTGAAAAAGTCTGGGAAAAAAACACATGGCATACGTGCACTTTTTAAGCTTACCCCGAGCAAACCGTTAAAATTACCTATATACTATGAGCGTAAGAATTGTTCAGCATGAAAAGTTCTACAAAAAAAGTCTGTGAGAGCATATCTCTATCTTCAATACATCTCCCACTATAACCGTTTTTACGTTTCCATTTCTTCCAACAACCTCCATTTAAATACTGAGGCGACAGTTTACGAGTTGGCTAGGGGTGAGTCTTTCACTCCAGTTACAGCCTAGCTAGCGGGCGATCATATTACCCTAGATACAGCCAGCAGCAAACTGTCGAGTCGTGTTGAGTTAAAACTTCAGAGAAGAGTGGTTGTGTTTGGAGTTTCCCTGGAATTGAAACTCGACTTTTCTTCATTTTGCCTGTGAACTTTCTGTTCCGCAAACACATAATTAAAAAATTTACGAAGCTGAAATTTCGCAAGAGCGACAGTTTAATCAAATCAGTCCGTGAATATGTTGTCACGTTCAAATATCGTTCCGCACCGTAGTTGCACACACCCAAAATATTTCAGTGGCTGCCTGTGATTGGCTAGTTAAAGTGATTTCACTTCTGACCGCTAGATAGCTGTAGCATAGCACTGAAACTTCAAATCGGAAGTAAGGATGGCTCTACTGTAATTAACAGGAATTTAAAGGAGTTTTGATGAGAACACATGAAAACTGCAATTATGTAAACAGTTCAACAATATATCTTCATCTTGGCTACATCATGACATAACATATAAACAACATCTTTAATCACCCTTTGTACTGAGAATCTCTCAGAATAAATATATATACGCTTTCTTCAATTAAATACAGAACTTGTCATACACTGACAGGAATGGAATGGTTCATGTTCTCTGAACTTGGATGTGGAATTTACAGGCAGGCATGGACTGGACTTCTGCCGTCACCATGCTGTTGATACCCAGGTTGGCCAGAGCCCCTCTGATGAGCCCACACGTGAAGGCCACGTACTGTAACAAACATTTTACCAAGTATAAGAAGCAGACAAATATCGGGCCATCACAGAGGGGAAGCAAGCTTGCAGTCTTACATGACTGTTAATCTTGTGATTTGAAGCCATGGAATCCTAACGACCTGCTCTGACATGTCAGCACAAACAGTACTTCATCAAATTTCTGGAGTAACTTGAAAGTGAATGCTTGATAAAATTATTTCCCTATAGGGACAAAACAGTGTTAAAGGGGCTGAAAGCTTTTACCACCTTTAGCCAAGGAGCACTGCAATGAGATATAGCAAGTAGTTCCTACCCCATTGGGCCCCAAGTAGCCAACGCACACTCCACTCATGAGCCTCTATGACATCATTATTCAACAGTCATGGCAGCAATATTTTATTTCCCGAAAATATGCCAACACAGGAAATTAACTATATAAGGTAACTGTACCGGTTTTCGTCACTGATCCAGTCTTCCTCACTCTCGTATATAAGTACAAAAAATAAGCATGTCAAGGGGTCTTTCTCAACGCACAAAGTCTTATGAGATGCGTCATACCTTCCTTGCCGATAAGGAGCAACTTTGCGAAATCATGCGTGCGATGTAATAGGTGATTCCCAGCGTCAAACATCTCCTGTGAGCTGAGCTGTCTTGACACGCCATTTGTTTCTCGCATGTGCTAAGCACGCGCGCCAGTTAATTATGTGCATGCGTGTTATGTTCCGACATTTTAAAATGTTACAAGTGCGTGATATAGTTGGTAATTGTTTCTGTACCATATGTGATTTGTTATTTCATGCTCACGTGCCTAGTTTTGTTAGAAATGCCGGTGACGAACACCGGATTTTAAAAAATGCACTTTACCAATGCTCGTCATTTGTGACGAAAACTGGCACATTGTCATTTCTCCTTGTAAGACCTAACTATCAGCGGCAATATACTTATAATGTAGCTCTAAAGCACCCTGTATTAATTAAATTATCATTTGATCATCGTGTCCAGTAGTCGTCATAGCTGACGAACTTTACAGCACATTCGTGACGAACATTAGTGCATGATAATGTTAATGTTTGTGTTAACGTTTCGCAACCAATAAACATTTACAGGGTATTGTTATTATTATGTAGGTCTCTCTCCTTGACGGCCGCACGTCAGTAGGCCTAGGTTTTTTTTGGCGTGCTACAGAGGATTTTTTTTATTTTTATTGAGATGATAAATAATATATTATTCTAAGACTAAATCTTTGCTTTCAGGCAATATGTTAGATAGTTATTGTTGTTTTAAGGGGCGGAACTACGAGGTCATCTGCCCCAGGCAATATGTCGAAACGCACAGCTCTGAATTATGACATTGAGCAAATGGAAGCTGCTATTAAGGTCGTTGTGGAGGACAGCATGAGTATTAAAAAGGCCGCGGAGAGGAATGGTGTTCCGAGAAACACCCTCTTGGACAAAATTAAAGGAGAATCTCTTAGAGAGAGGAAAATGGGGCTAAGTTCCATTTTAACAAAGGAAGCTGAGGCTATGCTAGTTCAATGGGTAATCTCACTACGAAAAGCGGGGTCCCGGTAACAAAGGACGATTTGCAAAAGCGTCCAGTGCCTTACACAAGAATTGAAGAGGGACTTTCCTTTCAAAGATGGCTGCCAGGAAGGAAATGGCGTGAATCTTTCATATTAAGAAATCCAGGTCTATCTTTTACGAACACCTCAAAATTTGACAGTAAGCTGTGCTGCAATTACAGAACATCAAAATAAAACCTGGGTTTCAGAAGTCTACAGCTATTCAGTGGAAAACGACTTCCAGTCTATTTTGTCAGACCCTCGGCGACTGTTCAACGCTGACGAGACGGTTTTCTTTCTCAATCCGAAAGGTAACAAAGTGCTGGCGAACAGGGGTTACAAGAAAATATATCAGCAAGTGAATTCGGATGAGAAAGAATGCTTGACGGTACTTCTAACAGGCAATGCCCACGGCGATATTTCTCCTTCCCTTGTAGTGTTCAAGTATGAACGTCTGCCGCAAGACATCGTTATTGCCTCAATGCCAGCACACTGGGGCATTGGCAAATGACGGGGGGAAGTGTTTTACGAATTTCTCAGTAACATATTTCATCGTGGGTTGGTTGAGAAGGAGATTCCTCTCCCTGACATTATTCATAGACGGGCACTTCTCACACTTGACCATACATACTAGTAAATTTTGTGAGGATCATGGAATTGTTTTGGTCGCTTTACTACCTAATGTCACACACGTACTTCAACCCACGGATGTAGGGGTTTTTAAGCTACTAAAGACTGCCTGGAAGAAAAATGTACATGAGTGGCGAATTCAGAGGGTTTCTATGGCAACAATCGGTGTTAGGCCTCGGCGAATGGTCATTTTCCGGGCTGTTATGCCGTGGTCTCACTTGTTTAGAGCAGAATTAAGATATTTTCCTGCTCGTATGTCTTCTACCCACCAATCCCGCTCCCCGTTGCAGTCTTTTTTTTTTTTTAATATTCTACTTTTATTAAAAAACATAATTACTAGTAGTTTTATTCGTAAATGTTAGCCTCCAAGTCGATAAATCGGTGTATTACGCAACAATTGACAGAAATGCATTATAAACAGCAGACCTACTGGATCAAACCATAGATAACATCCCCAAACACCATGTTAAATTAATAATTGGCGACTTTAACGCTCAGCTAGGTAGAGAAAGAAAATACCGTGACATCATCGGAAAATGGCCAGCACGCAATAGAACAAATAAAAATGGAGAGCGACTAGTTGACCTGTGTCGAAACCATAACTTAATCTCAAAATCTACATGTTTTAAACGAAAACCTCAAAAACTTAAAACATGGAAACACCCTGATTACACTAAGGGAGAATGGCAACTGGACCACGTGTGCATGGATAAACACCACCATAAAGAGATCTATAACGTTAACGTCCTCCGCGGAATTGACACAGGTTCTGATCACTACGTAGTCAAAATTAAAATTAAACTCACGCCCCAGAAGAGACAACAAAGGAAAACCCCCAAAACTACGAACAATAGATCCTATCCAGTTAATCAACAGTGAACAGTACCAAATAGCAACTGGAAACATTAAAATAACTGATAAACTCGAAAACTTGTTTCACAACCTACAACAAATAGCAGAAGACCTGGCTCCAATTAAACCGCGGAAAAAACATCAATGGTGGAATAATGAATGTGATGAGATGATTGAAAAACGACACCGAGCGTGGTTATTACACCAATCCCAAAAATCTGAAACATCTTTTCTTAATTTAGTTACACAACGAAAAGAAACAACTAAAACTTTAAGAAGAATAAAACGGCAATATCATATTGACACCCTACAAACAATTGAAGAGGAATTCAAAATTTCACAATCGCGGAATTATTACAAAATCTTTAAACAACATCTGAAAAAATATGAAGCACCTACCTTATTGTTAAAAGATGAAAATGGTAAATTGGCCCACAACAACCAGGATAATGCACAAATTATGGCTAAATATTTTAAGACACTCCTAAACTGTGAAGAACCCATAGAATTTCTCCAATTGGATGTTGACACTCCAATAACAACACCACCGGAGAACATTAACCTGCCCACATTAGAAGACGTTTACATAGCACTGAATGAGATGAAGAATTTCAAAGCCCCTGGAGAGGACCAGACTTTTGCAGAGATTTGGAAGTATGCTGGAAATTCAGCAAAAATCGCTCTTCACCAACAACTAGTCAACATCTGGATTACAGGAAAATTCCCTGAACATTGGAGATCAGCTATCATCCATCCACTACACAAAAAAAGGGATAAGACAGACCCTAACAATTACCGAGGAATTTCACTCCTGGATGTTACCTATAAAAAATTTTCTCGAATTCTTCTCAATAGAATTAAAGTACAACTTGAAAATGAATTAGGAGAATATCAAGGAGGTTTCAGGCCCTGGAGAAGTTGCCCAGATCAAATTATGAGCCTAAAATTGATAATGGATTATAATAGAAAAAGGAATAGAGATATGGTGATAACATTTATCGACTTTAAAAAAGCATATGATTGTATTCATAGAGAATCTTTATTAAAAATTCTAAGACACATGGGATTACACCCCAAATTGACAAATCTCATAAAACTAACTCTAACAGGCACCAAATCAAAAGTTAAATTCAGAGGTGAATTCTCTGACCCATTTGAGGTCACAACCGGTTTACGACAGGGTGATGGCTTATCACCATTACTATTTAATTGTGCATTGGAAATGGTAATGCGAGAATGGTCTAAGAAATGCCCTCCAAATATAAAAATAGGGAGAAAAATTCAAACAAACTGTCTTGGTTTTGCAGACGACATGGCATTATTGGCGAAAGATTTAGAGGAAGCCATAACACAGATATCAGACCTTCAGACAATTGCAAATAAAATTGGCCTAAGATATCATTCGAAAAAACAGAAATCATGCCACAAAAACCAACACCATTAAAGGAAATACAAATTAATGATATAAAAATTAAAATTGTAACACGATTCAAATATCTAGGAGAGCTAATAACAAACAATTTAAATGAGAAAGCGTCAATTCAAATAAGAACCAACAAGTTATCTAGGGCACAAAAATTAACATGGGAAACTTACAAAAAGAAATGCTTATCAATTAATGCAAAAATTAAACATTACAATACAGTCATAAAACCGGAAGCCACATATGCAGCAGAAACATTATTCCATCTAAATGAACATTCTAAAACCGACAGATTACAGAAGATCGAAAGGCGAATTGGAAGAACTTGTATCAATAAAGGATATAAAAAAGATGGGCAATGGAGAATAATACCTAACAATATGGTCTATAACAACCTAGAACCCATTACTGATACCATGCGAAAGAAAAGACTAGGATTCTTTGGGCACATCATGAGAATGCCAGATTCACGTCTTCTAAAACAACTAGTGCAGTACAATCTTGCTTCAAAAAACACAACAACTGGATGCCGATGGTTAAAAGAAATCAGAGAGGACTTGAAGGAAATTGGCCTAACAACGGAGGATGCTGCAAATAAGAAAAGTTTAACTACAGCACTTTAAAATATGACGTTTCATTTTCCACTCACAAAGAAGAAGATTCCTACAAGAATATTTTCCGCCGAAGAACGGGCAAGACGATCAATACGCATGAAGAAGTACTGGGAGGACCGCAAGGCTCGTACAGTTCTTACAAGTCGACGAACTAATGGTTGGCTAAAGTGATCCTTTGTGGTCTCAAAAGAAGAAGAAGAATAAACAGCAGACAAGGAAAATTAACAATGTGACGGCAATTGGTGCAAATGGGTGACGAATATAGGAAAAATCCAAATACATCGTGCCGAACACTGGCGCAAAAACACACTTTTTTAAAAAACACGTCATTTTTCCTAAAATGAATATCTTTGATATTTGGTCTTTCCTAGTGTTTGAGTAGAGTTTGAGGTTAGGTACAGTACTTTTGTTGATTAAATTTACCAAAATGTGTACGTTGTATATGATTTCTTGTCTAAATCTCCCTTAACATGACGACCATTGGTGCATTTACCTTATGTACACGATTGATTCGAGACAAAAATTGCAGTGATACTAGACAAGAACAAAAGTAAGAAAGTACGTGGAAGATTAATTGGTGAAATTCTTCCTTTATCCTAGACACCATCAGCATAAGAGGATAGGATTATTGAGGAAGATGAGATCACAAAGGAAGAATTTGGAGATGCCCTTAAATACCTATCACAAGTCACCAGATGTCGATAATATTTCTGCTGAGCTAATTGTGGTCAAATGTCACATGAACAAGGTAAATGGCCACAGGAATTGTTCTCTTCAATCATAGTGCCGATCCAAAAGAAAACAGCCCCAGTCAGTTAATCGGACTACAGGACAATAAACTTAATTCTTCACATATCAAAAATCCTCCTACAAATCCTTAAGAACAGACTGGAAAGATATATTGAACAACACTAGATAATTCACAGTTCGGTTTCCATAAAGTATGACTACACATGACGCAATTGGTAGAAATCTGTATGTATGCTTTATAGATTACAAGAAAGCATTTGACAATGTATCTTGTACAGAGAGTTTGTTTTATATGCGATAGGAGTTTTCGCTCGCCTGCATTGTGAGCCAGTCTCCCGCCAGGCACTTGGCCATAATGCGGCGCTAGCGCAGCGCTGAGTCATTGAGTATAGGAATTTGTACTTACCTAGTTCACAGCTGGTGCTGAAAATGTTCGCCATTCACTGCTACACATCTCTGGCACCTCTTTATGAAATTGTCATTTACTTTCTGAAGTTCCTTAGCACCGTTTGACTTTATTTCAGCTGTAATATAGTCTTTAAGCTCATTTATAGTGTGAGGGTTTCTCGCATACACTCTATTTTTAAGCGTCCCCCACAGATAAAAGTCACATGGTGATAAGTCTGGGCTTCGCGGGAGCCACACGTTCCAACTTATGATCTTCGTACCGAAAATGCGACGCAATTCTGTCATGGATGCTTCGGCAGTGTGAGCGATGGAAGAATCTTGTTGACAATAAGTTGACAATCGCTCTCCGTAAGTCAGTTCGTCAAAAAATTGGTCAAGGATCACATTCAAGTACAAATTTAAGTACAAATTCCTATACTCAATGACTCAGTGCCGCTCGAGCTCCGCTTTACGGCAAAGTGCCTGGCGGGAGACAGGTTTGCAACGCGGGCGGGCGAGCGAGGGTTGCCAATGCATTTAAAACAAACTCTCTGTATAAGCTGTTTCCACTCTTTGAAAGAAAAGGTTGTCCAGGGCATGTCATAAGGTTGGTGTACGACTTATATCAACATCAAAGCGCAGTCATTAGGTTTGGCATCAAAGTAACAGATCCTGCAAAAATCCACAAAGGAGTGAGGAAAGGTTGTCTGCTCTTGCCAGAGCTGTTCAATGTATTTGCAGAACAAATTGTCAACGAATCCCTAAAACACACTTGGAATTCAAGTGGGAGGTAAAACAATTCAGACGACTAAGTAATAATCACAGGAAGCCCAACCACTCTAACAAAAAATGCTGCTGATGCTTAATAAAACAGTAAAGGAATATGGAATGAAAATAAACATTAGCATAGTAACGATGAGCAAGAACCAGGGCTAGATTTGTGACGGTTCGCACCGGTACGCCGTACCGAAACCTCTGATCGGGGGGAAAGTCGAATATATAACATAATTTTTATAACTGTGGAACGTTAGTTGTAAGTCGAGGTCAACTTGGTCTTTGACTGGACTGTACTTCAAAGTACGTGGAATCTTGGCTTCTTCGGGGATGGCACTCCGCTCTGGATACTAACAGCAAGGTGATAGAGAGGGGCGGCACATACAACGAAAACTTTTCAAAACTTTGGACAATTTTATAAACCATGTTTAAGTACAGTACCTTTTATAGTAAATAATTATTTCATAAAATTATAAAACAAGAAACAAAAGATTGTTGGTGAACATGTGTGTATTTTCAAACCGAATGTATTTAATTTTTTAAATTACTTTAAAAAATTGAAATAACGTACATTGTTTGAAAGGTAGCCTAGTTGCCTGCATTAAAATTTAATATAGGCCAACGGCTATGGTAAGAAAAATGTTGCTATAGCAGTCTCAATTTAATTTAAAATTGCAATCAAAATTATATTGATATTTTGTCCACTGATTATTTTTAAAGGTGTTCAGAAAAGCTAAGAACCCACACCCCCCTCCCACTACCACCCGATAGCCCAGAGTATTGGAACCTCTTTATTTACAAATCAAGCACTGGCAAGAACCAACATCCACTGATGGCGATCAGTTCAACAACTGGCACAAGTCTTGGCCAGAACATATCAGAAAATCTACAATGCAATTATGAAATTAGATTCCAGATAGCTATGGCTAAGAAAGTAGACTTTCGTGATAGGCAGTCCCTTTTATGTTAATGTTCAATGCCCCTCAGATTATGAAAACGGATCGTGAGTCATATGTAGGGCCCGGATTTTTTAAAAATGCATATGCGCATATGCATATTTTGAGGTTTAGTGCATATTCTAGACGTAACAGCATATTCCGGTATATATGTCTGAATTTAAGGACAATTACAAGAACTACTAAAATAAATCTGTTTTGTGCTTCCCTAGCCCTCACTAATTGGTGTACGACTCTGTGTAATGGCACATTACTTTCACAACTGACAATGGCAACAGAAAGCTTAGGTATGGGTAGGCAGGCTGGTTGGACTTCCCGGAATTCCTTTCTCTACCACAGTAGATAATAATCTCAGGGGGTTGGGCAATTGGTCAGGACAGAAGTATCTTCAGTTCACTAGTTACGTTCCAGTTTAATGCCCTGCATCTCAAGTGTTAGTTTCTAAAAATGCCTAAGGAAAAGAGCAGGAGAAGAGATTTACTAAATCAGTGGGTGTCGGGTAATAGGGACTATTCAACAGATGGTGTCATCGTGCACTGTCAAGTTTGCTCAAAGGAAGTAAAATGTGAAAAGAAATTTCAGCTTGAACAGCATTCAAAAACAACTGCACGATGAGCATATTGCGTATGTCCGTGATGCAAAAGTTGTGTTTGAAACCGCTACTTTTTATCAAGATGTGAATTTCATTCATGCACATTTTTCTAAATTCCCAAAAGCCATTGAGAGCTTAGAATCTTCTGGTACTCCCCTCCATGAATCACTTGATCTCGTTGAGAAAGCTGCATCTTCATTGAATTCCGCTCCAGGCGAAATTGGAGAGAAGATTAAATGCAAGTTAGAAAAGGTGTTGAATTCGAACCCAGGACTGAAGAAGATTAAGTTAATTAGTCAATACTTGAGTGGAACTAGGGTATCCTTGCGACATGTATGCTCCAAAACTTTGGTGCCCATGTATAAGTACTGTCCAATCACGTCAGTTGATGTAGAACGATCATTCTCAGCCTATAAGCTCATTTTGACGGACAATAGGCATGGTTTGTCTCCAGAAAACATTGAAAGACTACTAGTTACCTATTGTGATGCTTCTTTTTGCAACAAATGATACCTGTAAATAGGTAAGTGAATAAAATTGCATGTTTTAAGTGCATATTTCATTATTTTCCATATATATATTCTAACTTTTTAGTGCATATTTGCATGCATATTTTCAGGTTTTTTAGTGCATATAAATCCGGGCCCTAGTCATATGTATGGTCAGTACCGTTGTACTGTGCAGAGACCTGGACGCTAAACAAGACACATCATGAGGCTGGAAGCATTCAAGATGTGGTGTTGGCGTTGAACGCAAAAAAATAATCAGTTGGGTTGAGAGAAGAACCAACACTGAGATGCTAGAAATGGTTCAAGAAAGGAGACAGATGCTTCATCACATCAGGAAGAGGCAACTTGGATGACTAGGACATGGCAGTCTTATGATTGACGTGATAGAGGGTAAAATACCTGGGAAATGACCTCAAGGAAGATCGGTCGGTTCTTAAGTTAAGGGGCTGCGAGAACGCGGTCATGTAGCCCCGTGTACTTTGGGTGTGTGTAGAATCTGTCTAATAACCAGTGTTAATTGTGATGACTGTATTAGTGTGTGTTATCTCTTTTTTAATACAAGTAAGGACTGCAGACTTTTGAATTTTTCAAATAGTTCCTACTTTTGCAGCCACCGTCAACGAATACTAGTTCAGAACATAGGTACCAGATGCCACCGCAGTCGACTCTTGGCAACGAACGTAGGAACCAAAGAGCGTTGTTTACATTCTTAACCTATACAATTTAGCTTCACACAGGTGTAATTAGTAGAAGGTTCTTTAACATGCCATAAATCCATGACATGGGACCGCTGGCTTTACTTCCCCTCCAAAGGAAGGCATACTGAGGGATTTTTAACGCTCTTAAAAAATCCGACGGCTTCAGCCGGAATTGAACCCGCGATCTTGGGCATAGAAGCTCAGCATGCTACCAACTACGCCACCGAAGCCGCTCAAGGAAGATCAAGAAAGACATTTGTCAAGACCTTTCTCGACAATGCAGGGCTGTGGAATTATCAAGATGTCAAATGTACTGCACAGCACTAAACTGAATGTAGAAAACCAGTCGAAAGACTGAAATACGCATGATGATGATGAGGAGACTGGCAAAATGTCCTGGAAAATATGCCACTCATGAAGTGTTTCGAGGAAATCACCACCAAATACCACATAGGCCTATTTAATTTTGTGTGTTGGCATATTGTCGGGAAATGAAATATCGTTGCCATGACTTCTGAATCGCCCCTCGTATATAAACAGATTTGGTTTCCTTATTCCTAATTTATAAAATTTACTCATATTTTAATTGTTGTTGTTGTTGATTCTTTAGGAGCTCTATGACATCGTGGTCATGCAGCCCCGTGTACGTGGGTGAGTGTAGAATTAGTCTGATAACCTGTGTCACTGTGTTGTCTGTACTAGTGTGTGTATTTGTAATTGAGATAGGATTTGGGTAGGAAGCAGGCATGGCCTTAAGTTAGGTATAATCCCGGCATTTGCCTGGAGTAGAAGTGGGGAAAACCACGGAAAAACACTTCCAGGATGGCCGAGTGTACCCCGTTCCAGCCCTCAGATCATAATTAAATTTCTTCGTAGAACTAGGAATCAAACCCAGGCCTCCGCAGTGACAGCCAAGAATGCTAGCCACTACACGAGGCAGACCATATTTTAATTAGTGAATCTAAATAAACAATTACCTTCGGTGCCATCTCTAAATACTGCCGGCTATTAGATAGCCTGGTAAGGAAACGGAATGCATTATCTTGAAGAACGTATACACCTTGGTGGTTTGTCCTCAAATTGTCAATTTGTTTTTTGTTGATCGAGGACCAAAAATCGGTACAGATGAACTTCATAGTATCAAGTTCGTCTTTAAAACGAGGCCATTCCTTCGTCAATCTGTGAAGAGAAATTGAGTTATCATACAAAGCTATTCTTCGCTACAAACTCCACACAGAAATTAGCTCTAACAGCAAAAAAAGAAAAAAGGTTTACCTCTCAATGATCCTATATCCAGTTGAAAATCCTATGTACTCCAGAGTTGATAAATCAGTTTGCTGGAAACACACACCATCATTAAAATAAACAATTATCCTTCAATCTGCAGGGCACTGATAAAAATAAGAGTAACTTGTGTCCTTTATAAAGGGTCATTATATATGTGCGTGCCAGGAAACACGGCAAGCTAAGACGGCTGTGACTGGCGCAGATCGCGGCCGCGCTTACCCGGTTCAGCCGGTGGTAGGCACGCTGCACTGACTCATATCGTTAGTTCACACGTGTTTTGTCATTCATATGGATGTGTTTGCTCGTTTAGTGAGTATTGTGATGATTACTGTGATTGTTGGTCATGCCTCGATACCAATTCACATTGCGCGAACTTGTGTATATCCATAATTCGTATATAAAAAGCAGAAAATCTTGTTCTGAAACGAGACGAAAATTTCAAATCAAGTTTCCAGGAAGACCTGTGCCTAATGCCAATACAATTAGGAGGCTCGCTAAACGATTCAAGGAAACAGGCTCTGTAAATTATATTATTATTACTCTTGATTGGTCACATTGGACCACTTGAGTCATTCCACAATCACTTCTTTGAAGGTAGTACTGCTTGGTTCTTGCGCTCTTTCCAGTACTTCTTCATTCTTTCAGATCGGGATTTTCTCAACTCATCTGAAATCTCCATAGGCTTTCTCTGTGTCATTTCTGCAGAAAATTTGTGAGTTTTAAGAATGGTGTTAATTTTATTTTTCACCTCGGCATCTGTTATCTTGAGTCCAACTGCTTTGAGATCTTGTTGGATATCTTGGATCCATTTTCCTCCAGTTTTCTTTCCTAGATTTCTCATCACCAGTTGGCGTACAATTCTGTTTCCTGGAAGCCGTAAGATGTGAAAAAAATATGAAATTCTTTTCTTCTTCATTGTGCTGGTGATTGGATCAATCTCACGATAGACAGTTTCATTTGGGAGAATCCTCCAGACTCCCTCAACCTGATACTTTTTATTTATGCACGTTCTAATGATTCTTCTTTCTGTTTTGAAGAGCTGATCAGTTCTTTGTTCATTTTTAATTTGGAACAGTGTTTCACAAGCATAAGTGGCTTCTGCGAGAGTTACAGTTTTATAATGTTGGATCTTAGTAGCTCTGTAAATAATAAAAGAGTTGACAGATATTCTTTCTTCAGAAGATGTCAGGTGTGTGTTACAAGAAAGGAATGACATTTTCAGCATCGCCTATGAGCACTGTAAGTACACATTATTGAACATGTTTGGTAAAAGTGTGAAAGTGTGCGCCAACCACCGGCTGAACCGGGTATGCGCGACCGCGATCTGCGCCAGTCACAGTCGGCTTAGCTTGCCATGTTTACTCGCGCGCACTTACATAATGACCCTGTATAAGAGTAGACATAAAGAATCAATACAGTCAAACTTCTATATTCTATATCTCAAAGTAATTTTAATTTACTGGCGAAGTTCTAAATTTATATATCACATTTTTTCTGTAGTTCGAAGTTCTATTATTTGAATATTTTAATAACTTGAATGATATTTTGTTTCCCAGACATAAAATATGTGTCTTTATTCCGAAGTTGGGGTGAAAATGCAGTACGTTCTTTTGGTGTGACATGGGAATTAAAATATAGATTCAATTGCGAAGGGCAGGAGTGCCCAACCTTTTTCAACTAAGGGCCACATTGTAAATAGTTGGGGGACCTTGCGGGCCAATAACACTCCGCGGGGTTTGAGGGGTATGGATTTTTTTTTTTTTTTTAATATAGGTGCAATATGGTGAGTTTTGTGGCTGTCGGAGCTTAGTTTTCTTAGTATTGCTGCCATTTTTATATTTATTTGCAGTGGATAAAAAAACACTAAAAATGAATTTAAATATTTTTTATAAATCCCTTTAAAATAAAAGTACGATGATATTCAATACACTCATACAGTATGAATGACGAAGAATGAGTATTTACGTTCATTTGACACAATTAATAATCAAATTATGAAATAAATTCATGATAATTTAGTTTAGTGCGATGACTGGAACTTGTTTCAAAGTTTTAGCGACACGGTGCGGGCCGGACAAAATAGTCTCCCGGGGCCGTAGGTTGGGCAGTCCTGGCGTAGGGCACCTGGACTGTGTATTTCCGTCAATTTCTGTCAGTAGTCTCTTATTATGCTATGTATTTAAGGCTGGAAGACGGGTTGTGGTCTGATCTGCAATTACAAGTTCAGGCATGGACCAACAGCCTCGCAGAATTGGGATTACGGCTCAACTTTAAGAAAACTGAGTATTTGACAACGGATCTAAATGATCCGACTACGATTAAAATTAATAGGGTTGACCTTCCAAAGACATTGTCGTTTAAATTTCTTGGCTCGACTATTACTGCAGATGGAACCCTCAGACCTGAAATATCACATCACGTGAGCACCGCATGGCTGAAGTGGCGCTCT
Source organism: Meconema thalassinum (assembly GCA_946902985.2). Lineage (NCBI taxonomy): Eukaryota > Metazoa > Arthropoda > Insecta > Orthoptera > Tettigoniidae > Meconema > Meconema thalassinum. The sequence continues at coordinate 56,229,052 of OX336401.1, read as the reverse complement.
TTGTCCGGTGTCTTATGTGATAAAAAGATTCCAAACCGGCTAAAATCTTAAGATTATCGTTCTGTGGTCCGTCCCGTTGCCCTGTAAGGGGCAGAAAACTGAGTATTTGACAACGGATCTAAATTTTCCGACTACGATTAAAATTAATAATGTTGACCTTCCAAACTAAGGAGTTGGAACAGCAACTTGGTGTGATGGAGACAAAGATGCTCAGGTGGGCATCTGGCTTGACACTCCATGATCATGTCAGCAATAATGACATTCACAAGCAATATGTAGTACTGAAAAGATGAGGGAAAGCCGTCTCCGCTGATATGGATATGTCTTACAGGCTGCTGAAACAACAGTAGCACACACTGGATTGGCATTGCAGATAGATGGGAAGAGACCAATAGGACGACCGAGACAGCGTTGGCTTTACACCCTACATGCCGATTTAAAAATTGCCCGACTTCATCCTGACATGGCATACAATCGTATAATATGGCGACAAAGAACCAAAGTAGCAGACCCTGCTAATTGTTGGGATGAATACTAAAGAAAAGAAGATGGGTTGTGGTCAATGTGAACATGAGACAGTGAAAGTAACGACAGTAGCAACAGTTGAATATTTATGATAATAGGACCCCTTTTTTATGTATTTCTATGCCTCAAATTTTCGAAAACTCAAAGTAATTTCTATCTCCGAAAGCACTTTGAGATATCGAAGCTAGACTGTAGTTATAAAATGGATTTTTTGTTTAAAGAATAGGTCATAATATATTAGAGTTTGTTATTTTTTAATGATGTAGATATTAGTGTTTACCTTCATAAAAACAAATATGTTTCTGAATATAATCCAATAATTGAGCTAAAATAATAATGTCGTATGGCCTCGGGTGCCGGGTGCAAGCTTTATTATGTGACACCCAGAGGGTAGCTTGCTTGTCGAATTTCGTTGTTCCTTGAAACACTATGAAAGTCAAAAGGAGGTTGGATATCTAAGCTCCTTGAACACTATAGCGCTTTCTAGTAGAGAAATGAGGAACTTTGTGTTGGCGAAAACTCCCGAGATTAATTTTGCCAATATGAACACAGCCTACTGAATTCAAATAGGTTCTTTGACATGCCAACATCGTATGACATGCGTGTCGTAATTTTTTCCGCCTTTCAAAATTCACTTACCACGGCCATGAACGAACCTGCAAGCTTGTGGTTAGTAGACCGATATGTTAACCACTTGCGCACCGTGGCAAGCTGATCAATAACAATTCTTGGTGAGGTGTGATTGATGGGCTTAATGGTACGAAGAAAATAGATTGAGAAACCTGGACAACTACAGTTTATTTACAAATTGAATTGTTGTTGATTAGCTTAAACAGAGTATATACTGTATAATTCTTTAATTTTCTTTGGAAACATAGACTTTCCACTTGATTTGCCACAGAGGGAATTTCTTGGAAATAAAGAGTTATGACTCTCATAGTACATTGGCACTGCACGTACTAGCCAGTGTCTTGGTAAGATGTAGGTAGGCCTACCATACCAAATAATGAGCTCAATGGTGCAATAGGAGGATACGCTGGCAAACTAGTTTGAGCTGGCCAGATCAAATTTCTTCGAAACAGTGAGTAACCATTCATTTTCTTCACTTGCGTGGTGTGACATCCATTGAATTCATTGCCAGGAGTGGTGACAGTGTCATGATTAAAGCTTGACAACAGCTATTTTTGGATTTTCAACTTTTACATGGCAATTGAAAAAATATGATTTGTGATTCACATACATTTTTGGGAGCTTTAGAAATTGTCACTGCTGCACCGGAAATATTAATTTGTTTTAATAGGTAAATAATAAACTACTTATGTCTTAGCCAATTAGTTCAATTCTATTTCCCTTCTCCAGTTTTCTCTCCTCTCTTGGCCCAAGAGATGGAGCGGCCTTCTTGCTCACCCAACGATGGCAACCATGACACATTGACATCATATCACGTCCTCTCACCGTTGCCAACATGTTCGATACAAAATACTTTGTTCGATGACTGTCTGGACGAAAATTACTGATTGCACTTCAAGCAAGGGGGCTGGGGCGTAAGCCCCACGTTAGGTTTGTTTTGTATGTATAACAGCATTCACCATTTCAAAGAAAATTTGCACACTTTCACATACAGTAGAATGTCGTTTATCCGGACGTAAAACAACCGTAACATCAATTATCCGGAGGAGCAAAAAAAAAAAGACGGAGCAGCGGGCGCTTACTGTTCTTATGCGGAAGTGCGCGCTGCCTACAGTAGCGAGTCGGTTCTAGTTTTCAATTGTTGTCTCCTACTATTCGTTTATGTTTCAACGTGTTCCAGTATGTGAGTGTGCGTACTGTACTACGTTGTGAAAATGGTTTCTACGAGTGGCAAAAAGGAAAAACGAAATCACTATGTTTTATCGATCGAGAAGAAGGTGGAGATCTTTAATAAACTGGATAAAGGTAAGAGTGTGCAGTGTCTAATGAAAACTTAGTGTTGGAAAATCTGTAATTTATGATTTGAAGAACTGAAAAGGTGAAATTCTGAATTGTGCATCGAAGTTAGATAGTGAATGGTCTAAAAAGAGAAAAACCATGAGTCCAGCTATGGATGAAAAATTGGAAGAAGCGGTGTACATATTCAGACATGAAGTAAGAGAGATCCCATTTCTGGACCTTTGTTATGTGAGAACGTGTTGCAGCTAAATGAGAAGCTTGGTGGTTATGAGCATAATGTACTGAGCATGTTTTTTTCCTGTGAAATAAACGCATGTTTCATTATCCGGAAAAATCGTTATCCGGAACACTTTCGGTCCCATTTAGTCCGGATAAACGACGTTCTACTGTAGTACTGAATGTGTGGGGTTGGCAATACTGTACATGTTGCAGAAAATGGCTGAGTCAGCTGGAATTTCATCTACCTAAAGTTGTGATCATATTTGGGATGACTGGGTGGATTACAGACAGCGGAGGAGTAAACATCTATTACTACATCATCTCCAGATTTTTCCCCAACTATTAATTCAGGTATGTTAGTTAATTTCAGTACCTACTTAAAAAAAATAGCTGTCGTCAAGTTCTACCGTGTCATGAATGTGAAGAATGTGCATTCGTGGGTGCGACAGTTAATAGTGTGGTCATTTTGTGACAACGAATGGAAACAACCTGTACCTGGCACAAACTGGTCAAGCAAGACAGCGAATCATATTTTAAACTAAAATTTCATTATTTGTCCAAGTACCATGAATATTTAGTAACACTGCAGGAGACCAAATCCAGAGAGAGAAATTTCTTAAACTACTGAAATTAGCCAAAATACCTGTGGTAAAGGTCGGGAAAAAGCTGGAGATGATGTAGTAATAAATGTTTACTTCTCCGCTGACTATTGCCCACCCTCCAAACCCTTTTAGATCATGAATTCATCATCATCATCATCATCATTTCCCCTTATCCAGCTCCTGCCGGGTCGGGGTATTTATGGCACTTCTCCACTTTCCTCTTTCTTTCCACCATTCTTCTTCCACGATCTTGTCCCAGTCCAGATTTCTTTTTCTTACGCTGTTCTTCACTGAATCAATCCACCTTGTTCTAGGTCTTCCTCTTTCTCTCTTACCCTTGCACTTCGCCTCCAGCATCTGTCTTGGTATTCTATTTTCCTCCATCCTCTTTACATGTCCAAACCACCTTAATTTATTCTTCTCAATTCTCTCATTTAGTTTTCCCATCCCAACTTCCTTCCTAACATCTTTATTCCTCACTCTGTCTTTCCTTGCCTTTCCTATCATACTTCTTAGGAATTTCATTTCACTGGCTTGGATTCTACTCTCTTGCCAGCTTGTCAAGGTCCAAGTCTCAGCTGCACAAGTTAATATGGGAACATAGTACACTTTATACATTACCTCCTTGCTTTTCCTTGGTACTTCCTTATCCCAAACAAGTTTTCTTACACTTTGATAGAATGCATTGCTCTGCTGTACCCTCCTGCCAATCTCCATGTCCAACCTACCAGTTTGCATCAATTCACTTCCTAGGTATTTGAACGTGTCCACAATTTCCAAACTCTGACTTCCAATTTTCACAGTGCCCTTTCGTGGTCTTTCCCCTCTTTTCATCACCATGGTCTTGCTTTTCTCTATACTGATTTTCAGGCCGTACTTCTGAATATTTTCGTTCAGTGCATCTAGTTGTTTTTGCACTTCTTCAGTGTTCCTTCCCCAGACCACAATATCATGAATTATATAGATAAAATTCCAGCATTATATAGGTGATTTATGGGCAAATACAGCATTGCCAACCCCATATATATGGCACTACCATATAGCTGGTATCGTAAATCATAAAAGGCGCCAAGTTCCATTCAGAGCGCTTCTTCGAAACACCCAAGTGCACCAGTTTTTTAAATAAACATCTGATCTATATCCTCCCACCCACTAAGACTGAAATTAACCAAAAACACATGAATAATTTTCATCCAGACCAATGGTGTTTGCCTAGACCAATAATTGCTAGGTAGCATGGCCCAGGACCCCTTTACCTAATATGTACACCCATGACTTTTGTCACGCATCAATCTAAATCCAGGTTAATGGTTTGGCCAATTAATTCTTTAAGTGTCCACATATGGAACCTTGTTCAAGTAATCTTGCCAGAGTCCAGTATAGGCTACATCTTACAAGAAAAATTCAACATTGAGGAACTTTTGGCAACCAAGTTTTCTCTCACCAATGATTTTAAAAAAATATCAAAAAATATTCGATATCTCTAAGATATTGAACTTGAATTCGATCTCACTTCGCATTTACACATTTGATACGCAACCATTTGCACAACAGCCTATTTTATGAATAATTTAAAAGACTATTCAAATTATCCCTGAACAAGAGACCGATTATAACTTAATATACTGTCTAGCTCGGTCTAGCTGGGATGGATACAAATACCTACGTTCAGTTCGTAGGTCCTGCTTACAACTAACCTTAAAATAATATATCTTACTTATTGTTCTGGTACCTAACTCTTAGACCAACAAAAAAACAAGGTGTTGTATCAATTAATAAATTATCCTACCTTAGTATCTTTATCTTTCTCATCTTTCTCTAGGTTGGAAATTACATAAGACACCATTTCAGCATGAAGAAAATCAAAAGAAGCTTCGTCTGCCATTGTTTGGCTGTCAAATTGTCTACTTCTACCTCTTCTGATAGTGGGGTTATGGGCGCAGCAAACTCTTTACCCAGTCGCACATCCGAAGTGTTGTTGTCGGTTGAGTTTCAATATTGGGCACAGAAATCCCTTCGCTCAATAACTTCCAGCTGGGACTCCAGCTATCTAATTTGACATCTAGCGACACAAATGAGAAACTTACCAAGTAGGGTACATTTGTCACGTGGTGACTGATGTATATGGTTTCTTGTACTGGTAAGCATTGGTAAGCAGATCGTGGTAAATTCTTCATGTCTTTATACATAAGTAATAATGTTTACTCGCTGATAGTGTGCAAAATGAGTAAAAGCAAAGTATATTGCTCAGTTTATGGCTGTAAGTCGATATATAAGAGGGCTGCGGGTATACATTTTCATCACTTTCCAAAAGATGCAATTAGCAATAGCCGAAAGGCGACGTTACCAAATAAATACGGGCAACAGGAGCGGGTTGGACCACTCACCATTACCATCACTGATGACAGGATGGGTTGTTCACTGTTACGCCGAGCCAAGCCGCACCTATACAGCCAAGCACAGTCTCGCCGAGCCAAACCGTACCAAGACAGCCAAGCTTCATCAGTCAGGTGTCCTTCCCCGCTCCCTAGTTCATTTCCAATAAGCCTACCAACCACCATCACCTCGCTCTGCGATGTCCGAGCCATTCCACTACGGGTCATATAGGCCTAATTTGACTTCGCAAGGTAAATATCTACTCTGTGAGAACCTGCTACCAGTCCGATATTCAACACCAAACCCACCTGCTAACCATCCAAATCAAGCAATTCCGGTCTCCCCAGAGTTTCAATACAAGTTAAACTCATCCCTTCGTCCTACCAAGCAGCAAATAATTTCTAGAGTCTATGGTACAGTGAGCAAACTCAAATATAGCTTTTAAACGTAACAACGCCATGACTCGAACTGCTCAAAAACAAATACCAGCAGACGACCGATGCTTGATAATAAGCAATTGACACATAAAAACCAGTGGAACATGCAAATTAGATCACGTGTATCGCACAGTGATACATATATACAGTTAAAAATAACACTGTCATTATTTTACGGACCATATTTACTGATTATAACCGAAAAATAAAAAGTTTTCCATATCAAACGCGTGTTATTGAGTATTTTTACCCTACTTATCCAAACCGATCGCAGCGCCCCAAGTGTTAGTTTGAGTTGCCAATACAGTAGCCAAAGAGGGGAAAGGCCGCAGAAAATGGGTCCGTATGATGATAAACAACTAATCTATCAGACTTCTTTGTCGCGTTGGAACTGATGCCCCCAAATCCTCTTCATTTATCGGAGCTGATCTTGAGCACTGATGTCGAAAATTATACATTAGATTAGATTAGATTTTTATTAATCAATTTGATCAATTACATACATACAATACATTTTTGATGTAGGACACGTCAGCAAATACATCTATAAAATAAATGAACTTACGGGTATATATTAATAATACTATAACTATTTATAACTTATTATACTAACAGATCTTAAGAGATACAATGTTATTGGACAACTCTTTACACCTTACTCTATTATCAAAATATGAAAACTTAATTCTATATATACAACAACTTACAGCTAGGTTTTACAATTAAAATAGTAAAGTAAAATATAATTATAGTTTTCATCGTTTCTATGCACTAAGATATTCAACTACAGAGTAAAAACAATGGCACTGAGGATAAGCTTTCAACATTCTTTCAAAGGTTTTTATTTTTGGGGCAAATTTTATATACTGGGGTAGTTTATTGTATAATTTAACTCCTGTGTGAAAAGTTTCTTTTTGATATATGCTTGTGTGTGTGTGTGATTGACAGATAGATAGATAGATTTTTATTAATTCCATTTGATCAAATACATGCATTCAATACATTTTTGATATAGGACACGTCAGAATTTACATGCATAAAATAAAAGAACTAACAGGTATATATTACCAAGATTATAACTATTTATAACTTATTATAATAGCAAATCTTAATAGATACAATCTTATTGCACAACTATTTACACCTCACTCTATTATCATAATATGAAAACTTAATTCTATAAATATAACAACATACAGCTAGGTATTAAAATTAAATTAAAAAAGTAAAATATAGTTATAGATTCCATCACTCCTATACGCTAAAATATTCAACTACTGAGTATAAACAATGGCACTGCAGATAAGCTTTCAACATTCTATCAAAGGTTTTTATTTTTGGGGCCAGTTTTATATACTGGGGTAGTTTATTGTATAATTTAACTCCAGTGTGAAAAGTTCCTTTTTGATATATGCTTGTGTGTGTGTGTGTGTGAAATATGAATGTTTTGATTTTGTCTTGTGTTATGCCTATGAACATCATTGTTTGTTTTAAGAAAAACATCTTTATTCATTAAATTCTTTTTAAAAAACATAATACTTTCAAAGATATATATGCAGGGCAGTGGGAGAATGTTTAAATCTTTAAACAGAGGTCTACATGATTCTCTAGAGTTTACATTTGCCATAATTCTAATCGCCCTCTTTTGTATCCTAAACGTGCTTAGTACATCTGGCGACATACCCCAAAATATGATCCCATATCTTAAGTATGAATGGAAATAAGCAAAATAAGTATTTCTTAATGTGTGCATGCTAGTGCAGGTTTTCAAAATACGTAACGCAAAGCACATCGAGTTCAGGTGTGTGTGTGTGTGTGTGTGTGTGTGTGTGTGTGTGTGTGTGTGTGTGTGTGTGTGTGTGTGTGTGTGTGTGTGTGTGTGTGTGTGTGTGTGAAATATGAATGATTTGATTTTGTCATGTGTTATGCCTATGAACATCAATGTTTGTTTTAAGAAAACGTCTTTATTCATTAAATTCATTTTAAAAAACATAAAACTTTCAAAGATATGAATGCAGGGCAGTGGGATAATGTTTAACTCTTTAACAGACGTCTGCATGATTCTCTAGTGTTTACATTAGCCATAATTCTAATCGCCCTCTTTTGTATCCTAAACGTGCTTAGTACATCTGGTGACATACCCCAAAATATGACCCCATATCTTAAGTATGAATGGAAATAAGCAAAATAAGTATTTCTTAATGTGTGCATGCTTGTGCAAGTTTTCAAAATACGTAACGAAAAGCATATCGAAATCAGTTTAGTATTCAGATATTGTATATGTTTATTCCATTTCAAGTCATGTTGTATCCATAGTCCTAAAAACTTTGTTTCTGATGTATCTTCAATTTGATGATCATTTAATGTTATATTGGGCTTCGCAGGATTCCTATTCTGTATGGTGTGGAAATTTAGAGATATTGTTTTTTTTTTTTATAGTTTATTATGAGGCGATTATCTTGTGACAATTTGGTTAACTCTTCTGTAACGTAGTCAGCAGACTGCTGTGAGACCTGCGTAGTTTCACCTTTTATTACGAGTGTTGTATCGTCCGCAAACAAAATTTCCTTATGAGAACAAATGTTTTGTGTTATATCATTGATATATAGAAGAGTGGGCCCAAAACCGATCTCTGGGGTACTCTAAATTTAATAATTCCCTCCTTGGACAATGTTTCATTAAGTAATTTGCAAGGGCGGCTGGTGATACTGTTGCAGCGTTGCACAACTCCCAATAATTTTACAACTAATTCGTCGGTTTTTTTTCCTTTAATGTTTTAGTTTTATAGATCTAATGCACTCAAAAATGTGTTTAAATCATCGATATTTTGTTATTATTTATCGTAATGCTTCACACTGTACCTATAAAAACAGCCGCCTTCAAATCAAACTCCAGGGGGTTAGCTCTCTTGTTGCGACTCCCAAGTAGACAGCGCGGCCGGCAGGGACGAGGCCAAGCTTGTACATGCTTGCTGGCCAGCATGGGCTGTAGGGAGTTGCAGACGAGCTGCCAGCCCCCTGGCAATACTCAGTTCCAAATGGCCCCGTTAGATTGCACCACTCATTGGAAATGACAACACCCTCGATTTCTCTTACCCCGCGAAGGGTAGTTAAGTTAGTTAGTTACTGTTGCTTTAAGGGGCGGAACTACGAGGTCATCTGCCCCTGAAGGGTAGTTTCTTTCCCACACCACTAGGGAATGCTACACCACCCACAACAGTACAAATATCGGAATTTCATAGGGAGACATTAGTTGGTTCACACCCAATTATTTTTAGATGTGATCTCATCATAACTTCATTTAATATTTTTGTCAATTGTTCTGTGAAGCGAGCCTAAGAACGCCACCATGCTATAAGTACAGTAGATAAGTGGCTGAACTATTTTGCGACGTATTGTTGGTGTACTGTAGCGGTTTGTGTTTGCTTTTACCACTCTTGTTCTTGCGGGATTTGGGTTGCGATTAGTTCTGTATTTAGTTGATTGAGTATTTTGGTTCCAGGCAGATACATAACCGTGCATTATTATTATTATTGTTTGGTTGATTCACTACTATGCATTCACTACGAAATTTCAGGCTAGCAAAATTCAGTGTTTTGTTAGTTTGCCTTTCGCGCCACTTTCCGATATAGCACCCAGATGTATCATCTGTGCATCTTGTAAGTTAGTATTTTATTTAAACGGAATGTTTAGTTTGAAACATTAATTGTATTGTGGAGTGTGAGTGAAAACTAATAGAGCAAGTAATTTACTAGTTAGACAGCTTTCCCAGCTCCCTGATGACGATAAACTCACAGTAAAAACACTCGGTAGACCATTACCAGATAAGTATTGTCCAAAATATAAGTATAGGCTACGAGGGCGTTTAAAGGATATATTTAAGGCAATAATAATTGGTTATGTGAATGCGATATTAAAAACGCTTTATTCTGTTTTCCATGTTTGTTGGTGGAGAATCCGCGTGGACCAAAATAGGAGTTACGGAAATTAATCCCTAAAATAAAGAAACATGAATCTTCAGCTGAGCGGCTTCGGTGCTGTAGTTGGTAGCATGCTGAGCCTCTATGTCCAAGATCGCGGGTTCAAACCCGGCCGAAGTCGTCGGATTTTTAAGAGCGTTAAAAATCCCTCAGTATGCATTCCTTCGGAGGGGAAGTAAAGATGGCGGTCCCATGTCATAGATGTATGGCATGTTAAAGAATCTTCCACTAATTACACCTGTGTGAAGCTAAATTATACGTTAAAAATTTGAACAACGCTCTTAGGTTCCAATGTTCGTCGCCAGGAGCCGACTGCGGTGGCGTGTAGTAACCAAGTTCTGAACTAGTAGTCGTTTACGGTGGCCTTTGGCGTCAAAAGTAGGAACTGCTTGAAATTCAATGTCTGCAGTCTTCACTTGAATTAAAAACAGATGACACTCACTAATACAGCCATCACAATTAACACCGGTTATCAGACAGATTCTCCACACACCCAAAGTACAGGATATGACCGCGTTGTCGCAGCTCCTAAACTGATGAACCAACCAATCTTCAGCTGTTTGAAATTGACACTTTTGGAACTGTTAACGAAGCTGCACAATTGGACAGTGTCTATAGAAGGTAAATTGCGGAATATAACGAAGAAGTTAGGCACAATAGGTATGTAATAAACTGTATTCGTTTCTGTGGCTCTTTCGAACTGGCCTTGCGTGATCATGATGAAAGTGTAACATCAACAAATCCAGGTGTTTTGAGAGAACTAATTAATTTTAGCGTTGAGTTGGATGCTGTGTTAAAGGTCATTTTGGTAAGGGCAACTGTTTTCAAAGGAACGTCCAAAACAATTCAAAATTAAATTTTACAGATATGTTGGTGGTTTGCCAAGAAGAAGTATCAAAGCAAATAAGGGAATCGGAAATTTTAGCCATTATAGCAAATGAAACTAGTGATATTTCAAACATATTTCAGATGGCTGTTGTGTACCGATAAGTTACGTAGTAAGAGGCAAACAAAACATGATGCACACACATTAGCAGCGTGTTTACTGGATTAATTAAAGAAGCCGAAATTGAATGAAACTCCGAAAAAATGAATTGCGCAGACGTATGACAGAGCGCACTTCATGGCTGGTTCCTCTGATGGGGTTGAAGCTGTAGTAAAAAATCTATCCTTATGCAGAATATGTGCCCGTCTTTGTTAGTAATATCATTTTTCGTAACGTACAAACTTTTCGGTTGCCATGTTTTTATGTTGAGAATGTTTATTATCCTGGAGATAGAGACCCAACCTTAGACAACCTGCTGTGTTTTAAATTCTTCCAATTAACTCAGGCATAGGGCGTAAATACATACATATGATTTTTTATGAATTCCTATAGGAAGAAGCCCAAAAGAGCCTTTAAATTTGTCTATTTGTCGAACGTACAGTTATTTTGGAAAACCCATGTATTTCAGTTTTTATAGAAATGTAGTTTATCTAACGTTAATTGATTTTTGTTACATGTGTAAACTTCCCATATAAAATTGCGACATCAGAAATGTTGGTGCAACACCCAGCTTTTCATACCACCGGCCGCCACTGGTAATTTGGTTCCATCATCCTTGTGTCTCAAGCTTACTATTTGTTTACGCCTGTTTAAGTAAGACTCTATCCATTTATTAGATAGACCTCTAATACCATATTGATTTAGTTTTGTAAGGAGGATTTTATGGTCAACAACATCAAATGCTTTCGATAAATCGTAGTAGGCCAATCGCACACGCCGAATATTAGAAACAAAAAAATAGCTACCGTAACCAAAACTTAAAACCACACCAATGAGCACCAGGAAATAATCACATAGACCCTCTCACTATATTACAAATGAAAAGGAAGGTGGTCCAAATAAGACATAATGGCATCCACCAACGGAACTGTAGGGCTATGTAGAAGTGACGCTATATTTAAAGGCAAGGGATAATCAAGGCGCCTCAATTTCTCCAACATTATCTCCCGCTGAGGATTAAAGTCTTCACACTGAAACACTATGTGATGCAACGCACCTCGTGCTCTGCCACATACACACATATCATTGTTCCTGAGATGCATGCGCGCCAAAGCTACTGGTGTAATGGCGTGCTGGAATCTCATTCGAATTATGGTAATAATACGTCGTCGAGAATAGTTTCCAACACGGAACCAAGGAGTTGTGGTTACTAATGGTTTTACTGAGAAAAACTTTTTTGCTTTACATTTTGCTATCTCGTTCCATTCATTTTGCCAAACACTGACGACTCGTTTATGAATCATCGGTACTATATCCGGATACGGGAGCGCAATATTATAAACAACCCGCTGACCCTGTGCCGCATTCTTTGCCCAGGGATCTACTGATTCGTTCCCCACTATATGAGAATATCCAGGAATCCACATTACAACCACATATTCAGCTGTAAAGATTGTAAGATTAGAGGGGAGGCTATAAGTGCGAAGAACCTGTAAGTCCGGAGAAAAAAAGGCCGAGCCCACTCGATGAGGTCGAACCATCTTCGAACTATCAGTGTAAAAAATAGTATAAGTGGAATACAAATTCTGGATATCGCGAAAGGAACGAGAAATGATATCCGGATGATTCTTGAACATTTGAAATAGGAGTGAAAAGGCAGTGCGGTATGCAGAATCTTAGGTTGGGTGTGCAAAACTATGTAGGGTGTTGTATTTGTGAGTGCTAGACGGGTTTGTAACACATCCTTCCTGAAGGGTTGTAAAAGCTCGTAAGCCATGACAAGGGCAGGTTTATGCAAGCGATCTAACCGTTTTTGAGCATAATATTCCGTCAGAAGCTGTAATTTAGAGATAATCAGAGACGCCATTATCGAAATTTTGTGGACTAAATATTTGCCAGCTAAAAATGTGCGTCGATGTGATAAGGGTAACTCACCGGCTTCCACTAATAATGCACCTGTGTGGGTGGAGGCCAAAGCCCGTAGAATGAGGCGCATAGCTTTATATTGAAGTCTATCTAGCATTAACAACCGACTGTTCGCCATCACATCGTAAAAAAAACTGTCATAGTCTAATTGTGAACGGATAATGTTCTTGTACTGTTGTACACTGCCAGTAATAATGCTGGATCTGGTCCCCAACGACGTCGTGTCAATGCTCTAAGGACCTGTAAACGTTTTTAGATTTCAACACCAAGTTATTGGACCTGCCGTGTCCACAGGAGTTTATCGTCAATATAAATGCCTAAATATTTGATATTGCGCAGAACATCTATTGTACCCTGGCGAAATAAAATCGGGGTCTGATCATACCGACGTTGATGCGTGATAATTAATGCAAAATTCTTACCAGGAGAAGTCTCCAAGCCATGATTAAATAACCACTCATGTGCTTGAGTCAGTGCAAGATATAAATCTGTACGGCATTGATGAAAGTGTCACGAGCACAATAAATCAAAAAATCATCCGCATATTGTATGATACGGGCATAAGGCAAAATCACCGATTCTAATTGTTCAGTATAGATTGAAAAAAGAAGACCACTCAGTATGTCACCTTGCGGCAAACCCTGAGACGTCTGACGGTGGTCCAGCATCCCCTCGGGGGTACGTACTATTAGACACCGATGGTTTAAGACATTGTGAACTATACAAAGAAATGGACCGGGAAAGTGCATCTCCTGAAGTTTCCGTTGTAAAAGCATAGGATCTACAGCATCATACGCCCCCTTAATGTTCAGACAGACAACAAGTGTGTGGTGTTTGCGTCCTTTAGCTAAGAATACATCAGTTAAAAAGATAGAAAGTACATCTACAGTACTGCTGCGTTTACGAAATGCAAATTGATACTTAGAGAATAAGTTGTAATACTTCAAACACCATTGCAATCGTTGTAATAAAACAAATTGAAATATTTTCCTTACACAGGAGCCTAAATTGATCCCACGAGAATTCTGAGGATCTCGGGCGTCCTTCAACGGTTTTAATATAGGAAGAACTTTAAAGAGATTCCGCTCAGCTCGAAACGTGACATACTGCAAAACATCATTATACACAGAAATAAGCATCTCCAGTGCCTTAAACGGAAGATGGGCAACCATCTGATATGTGATGTAATCCACACCCGGACTAGTCGATTTCGTAAGCCGTAGGGCAGATTGAATTTCCGCATGTGTTATAGGTTGTAGTAAAACGTTGAAATGAGCTGAAGCTGTATAAGACGGCATAGGGCCCTTATTGGAAACTGTATCTGGCGTATGATGAAGTTAACATTCTTGAAAGCCCTGCCAGCTAAGTCCGGGAGTCGGCCCAGGACATCGTGTATTGGACGAACTTTTGATGTACGGTAGACCATAACTTAGATAATAAGGTAGTGGCATTTAAGGAGCTGGTGTAATTCTTCCATGCAGCGCGTCTTTTTGCATTAAAGACCCGTTGGATCGTGCCAGTGACACGCTTATACAAGATGTAATTGTCAAGTGTACCATGTTTCCGATATTTTCTTAAGCACGCCTTTCTTCGTTTGACTAGTGAGGCGCACTCAGCATCCTACTACTGTGTAGTCCCAAGACGATATAACCTAGTATAAGGAATCGTACGCTGCGGGTGATAACAATTCAAATATTGCTGAATAAGCTGATACAAAAGTGAGTATCTCTTGCGTGGGAGTAGGGGGATGCTTCCCAGATTATCTTGCATAAATTTCTGAAAGAAATCGTAATCAAAATTATTTAAGGAACGAGTTATTTTAGTTCCACGGTGTATAGGTGGTACTATCCCAGTGCGATCATAACAGATTAAAATGGGGAAGTGGTCACTCTGATGTGTGTCCCCGATCGTGCTCCATTCTAATTTGTGCGATAAGTCCGTTGTATTGATAGATAAATCTACAGCGCTTTTAGGACGGCCCGGGGGTGTTAATCTAGTAGGTGATCCGTCATTTAACACATTCAAGGTAAAGGTTGAAATCGCATTAGCAATATGTCTGCCTTTTGCGTTGGTGCGTTCGCTGCCCCCCAGAGACCATAGTGTGCATTGAAATCTCCAAGAATTAAATGTTTAGATCTTTGAGACACATATTTAAAATACATGTGCCATTGTTGTTGAGTGCCCTGAACACGTGGTGGGCAATAGATATGACTGACATAAATATCTCCGACCGGAAAAAAATTGATGATATTGATATGGCAAAGACACCTGAGTTATGTAAATCCGCTTTACCGAGAGTTATTAAACCGCCGTATCCCGGATCTTCCTCACGAAAGACCGTAAAATTAGGAATTTGAAGGCGATAATGTGGATATAACCAAGTTTCTTGAAGAAATACGACCTCTGGGTGAAATGTTGATATTTTATGAAGTAATTCATGCCTCTTATTCACAACACTCCGACAGTTCCATTGGAGCATCCACATCCTTCACATGTGAACGACATGAAATGAAAGAAAAAAGACAAAACAAACAAAAAAAACTATTGACGAATTTTACCAGTGCTCATCGGCATGGGTTTTTCGAGAGGTGGCAGTAATGGAAGTATTTTATCTAATAAGTTTTTACACAGTGAGCCCACTGTGCAGTATGGCCTAGAATATCCGTAAGTTGTGTAAATTCTTCGAGGATGATTTTAGTAGGTGGAGACTTGGAGGGCCCCGACTCAGGCTCAAGACGCCGGACACCTGAGACTCCTGGTTCGCTGGGCTGCACAAGGGGTGATAGATAACCTTTCCACTGTTGGGGTTTTTAGCAGTTGAAAATAAGCTGACCTATCATATCCCAGGTGTGTGATAACTTTCGGAGCCGGCTGCACAACGCCAGTAAATTTACGTTTGCGCGGAGGATCAGCTCTGTGCCCGCTGAACGGAGCTGCCAAAGGGGGGAATTGTTGGGGGAGTGCTAATGGGTGAAAAGGGGGTACTTGTCTGACGTTTCACGATTACATTGTATGATTTATTCTCAGTACACATCTGCCTCTTTATTTCCACTTGCTGCTGATGTACCTCGCAACGCACCGCCCCCGCCATATGATTTCCTTAACAATTGACGCACTTGAATAGCACTTCGTTTCAGTCCGTCGTTAAATGCTCCTGTGCACATTTTCCACATCTAGGGGCCCCGGGCTCGGCAATGAAGTTGCACATGCCCGTACCTCTGGCACTTCTGACACCTAAGAGGTGAAAAAATATCCAAGCTTACTTCCAAAAGCACATTGAATATGCTAACATGAGTCGGCAATGTTTGAGCTTCGAAATTTTTTTGCCGGTTTCGGTTGCTATTTTTTCCGATTTGCCAACTAAAGTTTTGGTATGAAAAAACCGTTGTACACGAACGATGGGTACGGGTGAGTCAATAAAACGCATTAGTTCCTCCTGCGTGAAGGATACCCCACCGAATGAGTCCCGCACGTTGTATGCTTGACGATGGAACGAAGGCCATTAGTTTTCTATCCTTTAACACTGAATGTTCCAAAAAGGAATTGGCATCGCGAAGTGTTTTAAATTGGATTTGTACCCGATTGTGTCCTTTCCGTTGGATTTCTTGGATTCCTGGAATTTTACGCTCGTAAAACAAACGTCCCAATACCATTGCATGAAGATGTCCAATCGCTTGACGCTCAACACCTTGGACTAAGACTAGATACGGTCCCGTATGATTTGGTGAGTAGCGATAGTCACTGGGTGGGGTACGAGGTTGCACAGGGGTTTGGACCACAGGATTAGCCCGAACTTCAGAAGTTGTATTGTTCTCAGGTTCATCCACAATATGCATTGATTCAACACTGATATAACCATCAACAATAACCGAAGAAGAAATATCCGGTGGGTGGCCTATTTGACCCCACCACTGTTCGCCGACATTGCGGCGAAGAATGTCCAAATGTATAGTACTTACACAAGTCTCAGCCAAGAACACAAAAAATAAAAAATAAAGCACATAATTATATAAAGCAAATCGCACACCACGCCGATCCCCACACTCGCAAGCACCAGACTAAAGCGGCTGATATGTTGCTGTGATCACAGCTGACGAGCGACTGAAATCCGAAGTGTAGTAAAAAATTATGAAATTATCTAGTAAGGGGAAAAACAAAGGAACGGGAAAAGTGCGTATAAGAAGAGTATAAACATAAACAAACAAGGACACAATAAGGTGCAAATCTTCACGCCCAAGTGACGCATCTTGGCGACTTTCTACGTGTACACAAACTCGAGGCGTCACACATAGGGGAAAGGGTTAAAGAGTCAAATGACAATCGTGGAGATATTTGTAATAAGGCATTAAGAACGGGAGGAGTAGGGGAATAAAGGAGCACCGAAATAATTAAAGGAAGATAAAAACCGAGATGGCGTAATGCATGAAGTAACGTACTAGGTTGATATGTATACAGAGGACACTGAAATACTAGATGATTAACGGTACCGATCACAGTATTGCATGTGCAAACCTCGGACGATTGAAGGTGGCATCGTGTCATAAACACCGGAGTACGGACATGATTAAAACGTAAGCGAATACTTGTAATTATATGACGGCGAGTGTATAGACCATTATAAAACCAAGGAAGATGGGGTATCGTAGGTTGGAGATTATAATAAAACTTTGTCTTTTCCCTTGTATATTCCTGCCATTGTCGTGACCATACGTCTTTCAATTTGTCTTTCAGAAGAGGTATAAAATCAGAGGTGGGGGTAGAAGGGTTGATTGGGGCGCTGCATGTTTGGCAGCATTATCGACATATTCATTCCCTAAAATAGTTGTATGGCCAGCTATCCAGGAAAAACAATTTTGTATCCCGACTGCGTCAATTTGAAGTTATGCAATTCATAAGCTTTATATTTGGCAAGATAATTTCAGCGCAGTGACTTCATTGGTTTTATCATCTTTATATTGCTGGTGAAGTATTGAGGAATTAAGTGTTCCTACTGCTGATTCCAAACATGTTTATGGTGTTCTGAACTGTAGCTGTCGTACTGGACCGGCACCGTGCATTTGTGCTTTCAATAGTGTCTGGGGATTACCGTGAGGCGTCTATTGAAACTGTTTATGGGCGTAGTTCATTAAGACTTTTTACATGGCTCATGTTGGGCGTGAGATGTTTCAATCTCGCTTTATGGTGCCTCATACAACATTGAATTTTGAGTGCTACGTGAGGAATAATCTTGTATCGTTCTCTGTGATATCGGCTGATGAAGGGGCCAAAATATTAAATAGGCCTCGAAACATGTCCCACTAGTGACCACACGGTGATCATAATTAATAAAGTATTGATCAGGCGGAACCTATAACCTGTTTATACTAATGAGTATTAATGTTTCTGTTCTTATGCATTTTATATGATGCTTTAAAAATCAATCTAGAAGAGATAATTTAAGTTAACTTCACTACCATAATACTGCTTAAGAGTTACTGCTGAGGACTGATGACCAAGATGTCCCTAACTTGAGCAAGGACTGCTTCACAACTTCATGTAAAAGGCCCTTTACTTAGTTTGGATCATTTGCGATACGTGTTACATGGATGTGTGTGCTGACTTTTTGGTGTTAAATTATGTAAGTTGGCAACACCAAATGTGGCGGCCATGTTGGTTTTCTAGTAACTTATTTAAGGTATCCTAGACTATAGGTCCGGAACGCACACCTTATTGTAAATATTTTATATGTGGATGTATTTATGTTTGTTTAAATGTCTTTGGAATTGTAACATTTTGGTGAATAGAGAAAGTAAGTTGAAATGAGCCTCTGTATTATTTCCAAATGTAAATCTAAGGAATGTTCTCAAACAGACCTTCTGGGTAGCATTGGTAAAATATGGGCCCAGTCTTTCCAAGTATTTAAATCCGTGGGACGTTGCATCTGGCAGCAGAGCGTGGTTGAGGTGTTAATACCACATTTATTATCTGTTTGAGTTTATGTTGAAATTGCATTTGGAGATAACATTTGAGCGTAGGCTTAACCTCAAAATATGTGGCAGTGTATATATGTTTTCAATGATTCGTTTTCTCTGTTGCAAGTCACTCGCTGATAATTTAAATGGATTCGAGTATTGCAAAAGCACTATATTATTTGTCAAAAGAAGAAATAGCCTGTGAAATATTAATTCGTGGGTCGGAACCCAATTACCACCGTGAATTAGATATTCTGCTTCTCAAAGCCTTGAAAGATAATCCTGTGATTGTATTGCCTGAGGAACATCGGGAGTGGACAACTGGTAAGTCCAACGTTGTATTATCTGTTTCGGAGTTATTGAAGTGAGCTGATTCGTTGAAAAATATTGAAAATCCGTCGACTTATCGTGTGAATAAGTTTAAATTTCGTGCGCTGCACTGGATCAAGCGTTTGTCTTCCTCAATTATTTTCTGGTCGAAAATTGATTGTGATTTTGCGGATAAGTTGGTTGGACTGCGCAATAAGCTTCTTGATAAATATAAAAGATTGTCATCCGAGGTGGGTAGTTTATTGACTGAGGAATAACCCACCCACCAAGGGAAGATGATTAAGAGAAGGAAGTAGATTTGGGATTGGAAAAGAAGGATAGAAAAATAGGAGGAGAGTCCCACAAAAGTAATAAGTTTAAATTTAAACACACTTAAAGGTGGTTGCCACCGCAAATCCGTTCTCGGATACCTAAAGTGGGTACGAGCTTGGTCGAAGCTGACGGGAACCGCAGCTAAGACTTTGGCGGTTTGCCAGAGAAAGGCTTTAGTGTATTTCCTCCCAAGCATGCATGAAAGTACTATAGGGAAGGGTGATGGTCTGGCCAGACAAATAGTAAAAGCTTTATTGAGTATGAACGAGGGCATAAACCTAGGAAGAGCTAGGAAAGCCAGGATCTTGCCTAACTGTAGTATCAGAGAAATGATGAATCCAAAAACAAATATTTAATTTATTAAACAATGCAAAGAAGTTTGAGGAAATTAACAAGCATGTAATATAATTTTGACAAACATAGTTCATTTGAACTTTTTAACAAATGGGGTCGCAGACCTCCTCACATTAAACGTTTGCTACAGGCAATTGACAATTTACAAGGTTTCAAACCTTACATGTTTCTAAAATCTTTATAAGATTTAAACAAATAAACAATGAAGCAATTAAAGTTTGAACGTGAATTGGAGTACAAAGAGTGTACCTTAAGAAATTCTTGAGAGAATGTTCTAGAGAAAGTGACAACTTCGAAAATAACAATAATAAAAACATGAAAGATAAGATAGAAGTCCCTAAAACTTCTTATATTTATACAGAATTACTATATGAGAATTATACGAAAGAGGGCAGGTCACTTACTGTGAAACCTGAAGAAAGTGAAAAGGAAAGTTCTAGACTTCCCAAGTTTGAGCAGGAATTACTAGCCAAATGGGACAGTTTCCATTTCGTGAAACCTGAACATGACTCGCTCAAGAGTTTAAGGAATTGTTTTCCCTGATTATAGGAAAGGAACAACGTGAATTTAAAACTTGTATCACACAAACAATTATGCAGAATTTAATTAATGTTAAACTAGCAAAGTTGGAAGGGCACCTCGTGAGTGACACCTTATAGAAAGTTACAATTTTATTAATATGGGTGGTTAGTAGAAGGTTGAGGAAAGATCATTGGGATATAGGATCAATGTTCATGGCCGTATTTAATATAAACGGACGATCGCGACGCGGTAGAAACGTGGAGCAAGCACTGGTTATCACTGTAGTCTATAAAGATGGATGCAAAGTTCACTATAGAAACACTAAAGTTTATGAGAAAGAAAGTTATTGCAATGCTGAAAAGAACTGGTTGCACTAGGTAGGCGAGAGTCTATTGCTGGAGAAAATTGTGTATTACAGTTAAATGCGCCATAGAACATCCCAACGGTGGACGAAAGTTAGCTATTGCAGAAATTTGTAAGGAAGATTCCTCATTTTAAATATTATTGTCACAAGTGAGTGAAAAATACTTGACGGCAAGACTCGCAGATAGAGTACAAGATCTCGAAGGTTCCAGAATGACCTTAGTAGTAAAATGGGGTTGAGAAAGTCCAACGGAGGAACTAGCTTTATAATTTATAGACAGCGGGTATTAGATAATATCCCACGTAGTGAGAGGATTTCTCATTTTGCAAGCATAAGAAATGCTGCTTTTCACCAAGATTGGCTTGATTAGACAAAAGCCCCACATGGAAAATCCCGCGAAGAATGATTACCGCTCCACAAGTAATCTCACGCTGTCTATAAAATAATCAATAAAAGCATGTAGATAAAATTGATGAAGATGAGGTTAAAACCTTTAAAATGGTACTTATCTTGATTTCATGTTGAAGGCGAAGTTTCCTTTGAAGATAACTACTTTGCCAACATGGCGTAGAAGAGAGTATGCCTCTTGGTTTGAGGAGGCTAGCTCGAGTGGAGCTTTAACTGATCGAGTCAACTGCCGACTGAGAAGTGAGACCTGCTCAACGAAGCACGGAGGGACCAAGGAAGGGGAAAAGAGTGGGGGGTAGGAGACAAAAGGAGAACACATAAACATTGCCAACTTTAAAACAAAAAATTGATCTCTTGCTGAGCCGGTCTTCAAAGAGTTGACAACAGATGATACTAGCGCAGCATGGTGAGTAAAAGAGTAGACGTAGTTCTCTTGCTCATGGAGATAATAGCTGGCGATGGCAGTAAAATCTGGTAGCCAGATGGAGAAGGAATTCCTCTTGCACCAGGAAGAATTGAGGAGCTTCAGATATTCGCTGCTATGTGACGCTAGGTGGGTCATAGAATATATATCTGGAACAGACTCATACAAAATATAAGCAACCGGAACACCTAAGAGAAAATAGATCACTGTCGGTGTTTGACAAAGAGGAAGGAAAGAACATGCAAAAGCATTCAAAATTTTAATCTCTCGTACCGTGTATTCCAAGAATGCACCATACTGGGAGGGGAAACACCAACAGGGAACAAGAAAAACAAGTAAACATTTAAAGGTAATAAGCAATTGCGGAGAAGTAGTCTTGTGATCTGACCATTAGTGGTCAAAGCTCTGACTATCCTGACTTTCCCATCCCTTCCAGGGTAACACTCGGTCACTCTTCCAAAAGGCCAGACTAGGGGGGGGTGAAACATCCCTAACTAAGACCAAGTCCCCCACTTTAATGTCGGGACTGGAAAGAAACCACTTCTGTCTCCCTTGCAAGGAAGTTAAATATTCCAAGTTCCACCTCTTCCAAAAAGAATTACGGAGGGCTTCAAGTTTACGCCAAACAATAGGTAGATTAAAATCCCTGAAAGAATTAGGAAGGGGAGGATGGGCAGAGAGAGAAGTGCGTGTAAGACAGTGACCAGGTGTGAGTGGAAGGAGGTCATCAGGGTCATTAGAAAGCGGAGTTAAATAACGAGAATTAACGACATCTTCCATCACAAAATAACTAGAAGCTGAGGGAAATAAAGCACTAGTAAAGATTGCGATACGATGCAAAAGGAGAATTAACAAGTTTAAACAAAGCGTATAGAAACAAGTACATCTATTCAGGACAAGAATATACCAAATAAACAAAGAAACTATGCGAGTAGAAAGCAAGAACGCCATAGGTAACAACCTAGTAGCCATAAACAATGACCTTAAGTCATAATAAGTATCAAAGGGGTTACTCAGAAAAATACTTAAGTCAGCGAGGAACGTGACATAACAAGTATGAATACAAAAACACATCGAATGTGACGACGAGAAAAAGTAAGTTTGTTCATCAATGAACATTAAGATCGCAAAATATGTAAGTAAAGTGCAATACATGAGCGCGTGAGAAATACGCAACGAAGTTTTGAAACAAGGATCGAAGCAGTTGGAGAATACGAGCGTGAATAAGTGGAAGACAAAAGCAAGCACGGCCTTGACACACATAGTACAGCGAGATAAGGCATATAAATAGCTGAAAGAGTCCTTAACTGGAACAAGTTTATTTTGGGAAGTAGGTGAACGGCTTCTGTACTTGCAGTAGCGACTCGCCAGACAATGGTTGGCAATCAGCCAGAGTTGAGATAAGAGAAACTTGCTTTGACCTTTAGCAAGCATACAGGAATTGAAGAGTGACTTGACCTTCCTCGGGCTTGTATACAAACAAGTTTGAAAAACAAGCAGTTCGGAATAAACAAACAACATTTGTTGAATCAGCTGTGACTTAAAGCAGATATTCAGGTTAGACGACATGCAGTCAATCGTAACTTGGACGTGAACAAACAATTTAAAGACGTATGAAATAAAGTAGGAAATCAATTTTGCATAATTTTGAGGTTCACGAAATCCGACAACTTTCGACAGAAAAAAGCTTGATTCTTCCGAAATAGGAAGTGAAGCCGGGACATTGAGAAGAAGGTTATGCATAAGAATAGTTATTCTAGATGTTAGAGAATTCAGATTTTCAAGCGGTTTCAAAAGCGGCCTCCAATTGTGAGGAAGGAGGGAGGAGCCGGCCGTGGCCATCCTTCTACATAGCGAAAGAAGTGAAACATAGCGTACAGCAAAGTGATGGAGACTGATAGCCATGGTTTTACACAAGGGGAAGATAGTTTTCGAGAAAGAGTTTAAGCAATTAACTGCTATAAAAATGACATGAGTAGGTAAACGAAATAACACAAAGCAAGGCGAACTTGAATGGCCATCTTGTGCGGGAAGAAGGAAAAACCATTTAAACAACTTACAGAGGTAGTGTAGTTGTTCACGATAAGACATCGTTTCGGCAAGTGTTTTTCAAAAATATTGAGATCTGAAACATGAGCGTTCTCTTTTTCAGAAATAGGATTTATGTCAGCCGTAACGAAATGACATTGCGCTTTGGTTTGAACACTGGGATGCTGAATTTCACCAGTAATAACCCAACCAAAATCGGTGTCTCTGGCGACCACGGTTGAAGATAACTTACGTGTTTGTTTGCGAAGGCACTTCCAAAAAACATTGGCACTGAAAAGTACATCAATGGGACCTTGAGCATTAAACTGAGGATCAGCTAACCTTAAATGCGAGGGAATGTTTAATCCGGAGGTATTAATACAGCTGCTAGGAGTGTCCTTGCCAATACTGGTAAGAATGAGACAGTTTAAATTAAGATTGGTGTTTCTTTGGCAAACGTCTCTGATTTTCAATTTTGAAGACTGCAAGACTTGAGTTTTCAAATTGTCAATGCCGGTCACATTGATAGAAGTAGGCGATGACGAAAGACCTAGTTTTTTAATCAACGATTGCGAAACAAAGTTGTGCGTTGAAGCGGAATCGAGAAGACCACGGGTTCTAAACCAATTTCCAAATTTATCTTGGATTTCGAATTGTACAGTGGTCAAAAGGGTTTGCGCACTGTGAGAAGGTTCGGCATTAGAAATGCAGGAAGAAGCATTAGTTTGTTCGGAGCTGCTCTGCATGGAGCTTGAAGAGGCAGGTACTGATGACCTCGATTTATCGTGAACGTGCAATAAAGAATGATGCGGTTTTTTACAATGGAAACAGAGATTTGATGACGTACAGTTCGAAGAAGAATGCTTAGGCGACAAGCAATTGAAGCAATGTTTGCTATTGAAGACAAACTTCCTTCGATCTTCGACAGACAATTCTTTAAAGGATTTGCACAAATACAATGTGTGAAGCTTTTTACAGAGCGTGCATTTTAACGATTTGTTGAGCGGCCTGATTTGTTCTCTTGCATGATTGAAAGAAGAACGGGGTTGCTTGTTCTCGACAGATGGGGGCTGATGTCCCTTTGAAAAAGCAAGTTTTTTCTCAAAAATTTGACACTGATGATTCGTTTCGACCTTTTCGCACTGAAATGCGAGTGCTGTAAGAACTTGGCATCGGCTATTGAGAAACGAGATTAAGTGTTCGAAGGAAAATTCTTCCTTGCGAGCGAGTTCAATTTCCCAAGCCTTTAAAGTTGAAAAATCGAATCTTGATGTAGCCAGATGAATGAGTATGGTGTCCCATGTTTGGACGGGCTGCTTAAGTTGGTATAATGCTCTGACATTTAACTGTATAGAGTCTAAGAGGTTTCTTAAAGAGGTGACGTCATTAGGTTTGACGGCTGGCAGGCTGAAGAGACAGCGTATGTGGCGAGCTACACTCAAACGTAAATTGCCATATCTCTCTTTAAGGAGATTAAAGGCGATGTGGTAGTTGTCTGCGCTTAAAGGCAGTGACTCCACTAAGGCTAAGGCCTCACCTTCCAAAGACGTGCGAAGGAAATAAAATTTATGAATATCGGCGATTTCAGTATTTTCATGAATTAGGGAGCAGTAAAGTTCGTAAAAAGAATACCATTCACCTTCCTTGCCTGAGAAGTGCGGTAGGCTTATCTTAGGAAGTAACGGTTTCGGTTTGTTCTTGTGAACTGAAGCGGGTGCGAACTGGGCCGGATTGATGACCCTAGTGTCCGGTTCTGAGATATTGCGGATCAGTTGGTGGGCCTTTGCAATCCCTTCAAAGTACAAGGGTTCGACCTCGTCCCGATCCGATTGAAGTTCCGGGCAAGCGGATTCAATCTCGGTTTGAATTTGATCATAATAATCATAAGACCGTTCGTACAACTTAAGGCGATGTGTCAAGATGTCTAAATCACACTCGGCGGGATTTAATTTGCTGATGAAATTTCTGAATCTAGTGAGTTGCCCTTTATAGGAAGAACGTCTAGCAATGAGAGTTTCATCTTTTTCAATAGGAGCCATGATAAAAAGAATAAATTGAAATACAACTCACGAAACTGTAGAACCTTGGAGATGCTGTCAAGTTTGCAGCAGCGAATGGGTAGAAAGAACAGGACACACCACAGGAGACAGGAGCGGCCTCTTTCCCGTTCACAGGCTTTGCATGATGTAATTATAGCTGAAAAATCCAAAGCAGATATTAGTAATATGCAAAGTATTGTCAAATGACACTTGACAAACAATGGACATAGCAAATGGACTCTCCCGGGTTTCTGGTACCAAACTTTGGGTAGTTTATTGACTGAGGAATAACCCACCCACCAAGGGAAGATGATTAAGAGAAGGAAGTAGATTTGGGATTGGAAAAGAAGGATAGAAAAATAGGAGGAGAGTCCCACAAAAGTTATAAGTTTAAATTTAAACACACTTAAAGGTGGTTGCCACCGCAAATCCGTTCTCGGATACCTAAAGTGGGTACGAGCTTGGTCGAAGCTGACGGGAACCGCAGCTAAGACTTTGGCGGTTTGCCAGAGAAAGGCTTTAGTGTATTTCCTCCCAAGCATGCATGAAAGTACTATAGGGAAGGGTGATGGTCTGGCCAGACAAATAGTAAAAGCTTTATTGAGTATGAACGAGGGCATAAACCTAGGAAGAGCTAGGAAAGCCAGGATCTTGCCTAACTGTAGTATCAGAGAAATGATGAATCCAAAAACAAATATTTAATTTATTAAACAATGCAAAGAAGTTTGAGGAAATTAACAAGCATGTAATATAATTTTGACAAACATAGTTCATTTGAACTTTTTAACAAATGGGGTCGCAGACCTCCTCACATTAAACGTTTGCTCCAGGCAATTGACAATTTACAAGGTTTCAAACCTTACATGTTTCTAAAATCTTTATAAGATTTAAACAAATAAACAATGAAGCAATTAAAGTTTGAACGTGAATTGGAGTACAAAGAGTGTACCTTAAGAAATTCTTGAGAGAATGTTCTAGAGAAAGTAACAACTTCGAAAATAACAATAATAAAAACATGAAAGATAAGATAGAAGTCCCTAAAACTTCTTATATTTATACAGAATTACTATATGAGAATTATACGAAAGAGGGCAGGTCACTTACTGTGAAACCTGAAGAAAGTGAAAAGGAAAGTTCTAGACTTCCCAAGTTTGAGCAGGAATTACTAGCCAAATGGGACAGTTTCCATTTCGTGAAACCTGAACATGACTCGCTCAAGAGTTTAAGGAATTGTTTTCCCTGATTATAGGAAAGGAACAACGTGAATTTAAAACTTGTATCACACAAACAATTATGCAGAATTTAATTAATGTTAAACTAGCAAAGTTGGAAGGGCACCTCGTGAGTGACACCTTATAGAAAGTTACAATTTTATTAATATGGGTGGTTAGTAGAAGGTTGAGGAAAGATCATTGGGATATAGGATCAATGTTCATGGCCGTATTTAATATAAACGGACGATCGCGACGCGGTAGAAACGTGGAGCAAGCACTGGTTATCACTGTAGTCTATAAAGATGGATGCAAAGTTCACTATAGAAACACTAAAGTTTATGAGAAAGAATGTTATTGCAATGCTGAAAAGAACTGGTTGCACTAGGTAGGCGAGAGTCTATTGCTGGAGAAAATGGTGTATTACAATTAAATGCGCCATAGAACATCCCAACGGTGGACGAAAGTTAGCTATTGCAGAAATTTGTAAGGAAGATTCCTCATTTTAAATATTATTGTCACAAGTGAGTGAAAAATACTTGACGGCAAGACTCGCAGATAGAGTACAAGATCTCGAAGGTTCCAGAACGACCTTAGTAGTAAAATGGGGTTGAGAAAGTCCAACGGAGGAACTAGCTTTATAATTTATAGACAGCGGGTATTAGATAATATCCCACGTAGTGAGAGGATTTCTCATTTTGCAAGCATAAGAAATGCTGCTTTTCACCAAGATTGGCTTGATTAGACAAAAGCCCCACATGGAAAATCCCGCGAAGAATGATTACCGCTCCACAAGTAATCTCACGCTGTCTATAAAATAATCAATAAAAGCATGTAGATAAAATTGATGAAGATGAGGTTAAAACCTTTAAAATGGTACTTATCTTGATTTCATGTTGAAGGCGAAGTTTCCTTTGAAGATAACTACTTTGCCAACATGGCGTAGAAGAGAGTATGCCTCTTGGTTTGAGGAGGCTAGCTCGAGTGGAGCTTTAACTGATCGAGTCAACTGCCGACTGAGAAGTGAGACCTGCTCAACGGAGCACGGAGGGACCAAGGAAGGGGAAAAGAGTGGGGGGTAGGAGACAAAAGGAGAACACATAAACATTGCCAACTTTAAAATAAAAAATTGATCTCTTGCTGAGCCGGTCTTCAAAGAGTTGACAACAGATGATACTAGCGCAGCATGGTGAGTAAAAGAGTAGACGTAGTTCTCTTGCTCATGGAGATAATAGCTGGCGATGGCAGTAAAATCTGGTAGCCAGATGGAGAAGGAATTCCTCTTGCACCAGGAAGAATTGAGGAGCTTCAGATATTCGCTGCTATGTGACGCTAGGTGGGTCATAGAATATATATCTGGAACAGACTCATACAAAATATAAGCAACCGGAACACCTAAGAGAAAATAGATCACTGTCGGTGTTTGACAAAGAGGAAGGAAATAACATGCAAAAGCATTCAAAATTTTAATCTCTCGTACCGTGTATTCCAAGAATGCACCACGAGGTAATTGGTGAAATTTCTACTGAGATTATTGCGTGTGCGGAAGGTGCTTGCTCAAGTACTAATAAGTCGAGTGAATTAGTGGTTGAGAATTATTTGGGTGCTGATTTAGTGTCTGCATCGAAGAGTTGTAGCGATAATATGATGAATCGTGTGACTGATTTGCATGCTTTAGAGCGAAATGTAGGATTAGGGTCATCCAGTAATTTGTCAAGGGCTGTGTCGAGTCCAATTTATTCTAGTGAATGTGATCCAGGGCTATTAAACGAAAGAGATAACATGTTGTCGGTACCTTTGCCATGTCACAGCGTTGGTAACACGGCAAGTAATTTAGGATCTCGTTTGCCTCATAACACTAGAGCAGTGCAAACTGATGATAGCCTAGTTTGCGAAAGTAATCTTGTGGAAAGTGCTAATTTGCGTGGCGATTTAAATAATTCTGCCTCATCTAGTATTGTGGTACCTCCAAACCTCTCAGCTGATGGTGATATTAAGTTCGTAAATTTACCTAACCCATTGAGTTCTGTACTTAAGGATTTTCACGTTTGTAGTGACACTGATAATGATTTATTAGTGAAGTTTTTTTAAGAAATTTGTTGAATTGAGGGATAGCGCTGTTGTGTTCAGATTGTCAGAGCTACAAATTTTTAGGATTATTTATCCTTGTACAAATGGGTTATTATGGGAAAAACTTATAGATTACATGAGTGCTCGTAAATCTTTAGACGAGTTCCATATTGAGGTTTTGAATTTCCTTATTGATTCACACACTTTGTCTGAACTGCATAGATGTTATTTATTTCGTGGACAACGCATGAATGAGACTCTAAACAAATACTTCCTTGATATTAAAGGTTATGCTAAGGTTCTCGCTAGTGAGTTGACTGAAGCTCAGATCGTAAATTCATTGGTAATAGGCATTAACCCCATGTATCGGTCGTACCTGTCCATGAATGTCAAGCCTCGTAATTATGCTGAGTTCAACGAAATGATTTTGTTTGCTGAAAAGGTAAGAAAGGCAAACACGTTACGCATGAGTTATCCTTCTTGGCCTGCTACGCAAGGTTATGTAAATTATTTTCAGCCTTCTGGTGGTTCTCAGGGGAGAACAGCTGAGCAGCATAGTAACTTCAATCTTGTTCCAGACAATTGTGTTACTTTATTTCAGCCAAAGTATTTCAGGGTAGCAGAGATTTCAGACCTGCATATGTTGCGTCTAATGTACGAGGCACGTCCAGAAAGTACGTTCCGTTTGGTAATAAAATTAAATTGTGTACAGATACAGAAAAATTATTTATTGCACAACATTCTACACCTCTTAAACTACTTTTCCACATAACTGCCGAACTTTTGCAGGCATTTGTCATAGCGTGGCACAAGTGTTTGGATACCTTCTTCATAGAAGTTTGCCTCCGACCCGTAAACGAGAGTGAAGACTCCCCTGTAAGATATCCTACTGTTTGGCCACCACTGTTAGGCAAATTGCGTGCTTACCAGGAGAACTGCGTATGTTTAGGAGTTCTCCTGACCACGTACGCAATTTGCCTAACAGTGGTGGCCAAACAGTAGGATATCTTACAGGGGAGTCTTCACTCTCGTTTACGGGTCGGCGGCAAACTTCTATGAAGAAGGTATCCAAAAACTTGTGCCACGCTATGACAAATGCCTGCAAAGGTTCGGCAGTTATGTGGAAACGTAGTTTAAGAGGTGTAGAATGTTGTGCAATAAATAATTCTTCTGTATCTGTACACAATTTAATTTTATTACCAAACGGAACTTACTTTCCGGACGTGCCTCGTATTTCAGGAGCGTCCTGATCAGAGGTACAGTAGACGTGGAGTAAGTAAAGGTAAGAGGTGTAATCGTTGTGGTTCTTATGACCACATTAATCGATGGTGTGATGCAAATGCTGGACACTATGCATGATGGCATTGGGTGTCCTTGTATTTGTCTTTTCTAAATTGTGTGCGGTCTAAAGTGACAAACTTGTATAAATGTATTTGAGTGTGTGAGTGTGGGTGATTGTTATTTAGTTTTGTTCTTGTAATCGGGTAGGTGTGTTGTTTTTGTTTATTGACGTAAATTAAGGTTAGGGTTTATTTTAGCTTAATTTTAGTTTATTTGAGTAAATACGCCGACATATTAAAAGATATTACGTTGGGATATCATAGGTAGGTATTTACAAACCACTTCCATTCTCCGAGTGATGACTTGTTCATTTATTTTGCTTGTTGATTTGGGAAGGTAAGTGCTTGCCGAAAAATGTTGTGAGGTGACGGGTGATCATGCTCACCAGGGAAATATGCGGTGAGTATGACATGTTGATTTACAGGGAATTTGTTTAAGGGTATTAATTGTGTATGTCGGTATCCTAATAATGTGTGTCTACTTATATTCTGGATATATTTGGGGAATATTGCGGGTGGTTAATTGTTTGTTATTTTGGGGTGTTTCTAAGATTGTGTGATTTGGATGAAAGATTTGGAATGTTTGTAACTTGTTGGTCTGCACGGGTGGTCGGTTGATCTTCTATTTATTTAAGGGTCTTCTGAGGTCATTTATTGAGGTGTTTTGTTGAGTCTGTTCTTGTTTTGATTTTGGTTCACGGATTTGTTTGGATAGTCTTCGAAATACTAGGGTATATCAGGGGTAAATGGTTGTTTATTGTTTTTCTAAATTGTGTACGGGAAATACTTTATTTCTCTGCATTTGTGATGCATTTTCTTCTGAATCAGCAATTCTATAATATTTCTCCTTGTATGTACTTTTCAAAATTGTGTACGGCTGATCACTCACTAATGGAGGGCATATGTCGCGTGTGTGCTATTTGTGTGTTTGTTGGTCTGCGCGTGTGATTTTCTTCAAAATTGTATACGGGATATTTGTTATTTCTCTGCACTTGTGATGCATTTTCTTCTGGATTGTGTAATTCTATAATGTTTCTCTTTGTGTATGCATCTGGTATGAATGCCTGTTGACTGGTTTAGATTTGTTGATTATAAGGGTGGGATGTTTTGTTTGTTGTTTTAAATTAAGGTTAGGTTTATTTTTATTTATATGGTTTAACTTCATTTGATGCACAGCCGAGTATATAAATAGGTTCGTTAAAATGTCCATGTTTTAAGGTAGGTATTTACAAACTGTCCTCTTATTTTCTCCAAGTAGTGACTATGTGCACTTATTTTAGCTTGCTGAACTGAGGAAGTAAGTACTTATCAATGAATTGTGGATGTTGTGAGGGTTAGTTGGTAATGGTCGTTGTTTCGTTGAAGTAAGTTGAGAAACTTTTATCCGAGGCAAAAGGAAGGTAATTGTTATTTAAAGGGTATTTGATGTAATGTGTCGGTATTTTAACGGTGACTATTTATATTTTGGGAAGATTTTGGGATATTTTGTGGGTGGTAACTGTAACTTAGAATATTCATATGGGAGTTTGGTTATGAATGTATGAAAGCAAGTGATTGGGTGAGTTGAGTGTTCTGTACGGGTAATCTGGTTGTTTATTTGAAGGTCGAATCTCCTTGAAATGTTTTCTTGGGTTAGATTTTTTCTTTTCGTTTGGATTTTCGTTCGTGTTTTCTTGTTTTCCTGAGGTATTCTCATAAATAACTGGAACAGATTTGCAGTGTAGGGCTTGCCTACGTCTATTTTGTTTTGGGTTTGTAATTTTTCTCATTCTGGGCTATTTAATTTTTTCATTTTGATTAACTTGAAGTATTTTGTCACATATTAAGAAGGGAGGCAGCTAATGTTCATTCATATTCTGGAATGTTTATGTTATTTAAATATTTTCTTAATGTGAATTTGTTATCTGATGGAAGACTAATGTAAAATTGTTACGCTGTTATTGGGAAATTTAATTATGATTGTAAAAGGTGTGTGCTTCGCGGAAAGAAATAGGGTTTGACTAGGAACGTTCAAAGGTCATATTTTGAGAAAATGTTTATTTATTTGGGTTCTCGTGTTTTCCACTGATGTGTATTGTGTATTAGATGTTAAGCTTTCCATGTCAATATTGCTGTCGGAGTTGAACTTGTTTACAGTATCAAATATTCGAGGTCATGTTCTGAGTTGGATAATGTAATGCTGTGCTAGAAGATATCCAGGGCCCGGATGTTGAACCAAGCTCCATGTATTATCACAACGAATTTGAAACTGATGCGACTGAACTGGGTATCTACTGGAAAGATATGATAATGTTGTATTGTATCAAGAAATGATCCTGATGTAACTTTGTGCATAAGTACCTATTTTACTTCTATGCATGAAGATAGATTGATAAGTTTGGTGTTCTAATTGTGCTGAGGAAAAAAAAGAACTTTGTTGAAAAGTGCTTCTGGTCCAAAGCTAATAAGTGCTAGACCGGCAAAATACTTTATTGTTGAGTGAAGATTTTGCATGTTGTGGTACACTTTCTATTTGATGTATGTTGTCTAGGTTCTTGAACCGTCGACAAATTTGGGCAGGGGAGTTCTGAGCCGTTTCTCGGCTCACTCTACGACTTTCCCCTCACAAAAGGTAAATGGTAAGACTGTACAAGAGGTAATGTAAGGTATATAGTTGCTCCGGCAGTCACTAGATGGATCCAATTCCTGATTTGACAAGTTGCATGAAAGATAGTTGCATGATTAGCCGATAGAGCGCGGTATGAGGCTACTTGCTAGTAAGTTATGAACATAACTGGTATTTGTTCTGTTTTTGTAATGGCATGACGACAATTATTGAGATGGAATTATTAACACGATGGTGATATGTTCATGACCTGTGAAAATGTAACTGCACGTACGGGAAGTTGGTTCGGGAAGAAAGGGGGCTTGCCCTCCTTAATTACTCTCCCGATATGTTATTCTGAACATCGAGAGTATGTGATCAGCTGGTGATATTACTGGAAGTTGGAAATTTGGAAGCTTTATTGATACGCTACATCTGGGTGGAAATTAGGCCTAGCATTTGAAGAGTGGAGTATTGATATGAAGGCATTGATAATATGAGTCTGTTGGAACTACGCATGGAGATGTTTGATGAAGATTTGGTCCTACTTGTTAATATTTTAATATGTTAACTGGGTTAACTTATGGAACTAGATCGAATGATGTCGCCGTGTATATTGGTATGTGTATGATTGCAGTAAGTTGACGTACCAAGAAAATGACCAGATGTAATGCTTTAATATTTTATTGGCAACTCAAACTAACACTTGGGGCGCTGCGGTCGGTATGAATAAGTAGGGTAGAAATACTCAATAACACGCGTTTGATATGGAACACTTTTATTTTTCGGTTATAATCAGTAAATGTGGTCCCTAAAATAATGACAGTTTTATTTTCAATTGTATATATGTGTAACTGCGATACACGTGATCCAATTTGTGTGTTCCACTGGATTTTATGTGTCAATTCCATATTATCAAGCATCGGTTGTCTGCTGTTTTTTTCTTTTTTTTTTTTTCTGTGCAGTACGAGTCATGGCGCTGTTACGATTAAAATCTATATTTGAGTTTGCTCACTGTACCATAGACCCTAGAAATTATTTGTTGCTTGGTAGGGCGAAGGGATGAGTTTAACTTGTATTAAAACTCTGGGTAGACAGGAATTGCTTGATTTGGATGGTAAGTATTTACCCAGCGAAATCAAATTAGGCCTATATGACTCGTAGTGGAATGGCTCGGATATCGCAGAGCGAGGTGATGACGGTTGGTAGGGTTATTGGAAATGAACTAGGGAGCGGGAAGGATAGATGACTGATGAAGCTTGGCTGTCCTCGGCTGGTGTAGGCTTGGCTGTCTTGGTACGGCTTGGCTCGGCGTGACTGTGCTTGGCTGTCTAGGTGCGGCTTGGCCCGGCGTAAGTGAACAACCCGTCCTGTCGTCAGTGAGTGTAGTGGTGAGTGGTTCAACCCGCTATTGTTGCCCGTATTTATTTGGTATCGTCACCTTTCGGCTATTTCTATTTGCATCTTTTGTAAAGTGATGAAAACGTATATCTGCAGCCCTCTTATACATCGACTTACAGCCGTAAACTGAGCAATATACTTTGCTTTTACTCATTTTGCACTCTTATCAACGAGTAAAACTTATTACTTATGTATTAACACGAAGAATTTACCACGATCTGCTTACCAAAACAAGATACCATATACAAACAGTCACCACGTGACAAATGTACCCTACTTGGTAAGTTTCTCATTTTTACCACTAGATGTCATATCAGATAGCTGGAGTTGCCAATTCTTTGATTGGACGTGTGATGGCCTAGCAGAGAAGAAGTGGTTTTAATTTATGGGTCGGGCTCGTGATTTCTCAATGTAGAAGCCGACATTCATCTTGTGCGACGTAGTTAATGTATTAATAATCTCCAGTTAATTTGTAATATTTGCCCTCCTTAACTACGTGTAGAATGGTCCTCATGATCCCGTATAATTTATTATGTAATTAGTTCTTTGATCTATGTTGTATCAGCAGCGCAGTAGTGGTTTCGTATGTCTTTTGTCAACTGTCATGGCAACTCTGGAATTATTAAGTATGTAGATCGACAATAAGTGGAAACATACGAGAAGATCGACGTATAGCCGTTAGTAAAAATTACGGATTGGGATCACTATCATGTTATTGGATATTGCTGATATGAATTGTTTCATATTTACTTGGGCGATATGAAGATCATGATGAATAGATGTATTGAAGAAGAAGATGTATGATGAAATATTGTATTTTGGAAGATATGTATTTGATCCTACGAGAGTTCGTATATCCACTGATAGGCAAATCTTGTCGTCGACCTTAAGACGCTGCCATGTTTAGTAATGACAAGGGAAATGAAAATAGGATACCCCTCAGAAGTGAGTACCTTTCGTAGGTCCGGAACGCACACCTTATTGTAAATATTTTATATTTGGATGTATTTATGTTTGTTTAAATGTCTTTGGACTTGTAATGTTTTGGTGAATAGAGAAAGTAAGTTGAAATTAGCCTCTGTATTATTTCCAAATGTAAATCTAAGGGATGTTCTCAAACAGATCTTCTGGGTAGCATTGCTAAAATATGGGTCCAGTCATTCCAAGTATTTAAGTCCATGGGACGTTGCAATAATAATTCCAAGAAATCTAGAATCATGAACATACCGGTACGGTACGTACTGCGCCCCTCCAAATGTGTATACAATGGCCTATTCAGCACTCGTCGAATCAGTACTGTGCCCTTCCAGCAAGAAATATGCAAATCACAGTATGCCAGCAATGCTCAAATCGGGATTTTCGGGGTTATGGTATGTTCTCCCACTCTGTGACTTACACATTTTGGATTAAATAGAGGATACACTTCCAAAATAAAAACAAATTCAACTCCTATTTTAACACATTTAATTAACCAAAATTATGGCGCTACAAACAAATAAAACAAATAAACCATATACCAAATCCTTCTAAACTCGTCCAAAGTGAACAAGGAAGATATAAAAGTTAAACAAATATTGTATTAAAATAAATGGTCTCCTTCAAACCAACCAACTTATAATTCTTTCCACTTCCACAAAGTATCCCTTTTAAAAGTTCAATATAATTATGAGCTCCACCGGCTCGATACATTCCTATATGAACGGTGTCATTCTTTTACACATCTCAATATTTATTTTATGAGTTTCTTGTAATTAAAACAATATATAATCATCTTTACAGTATATGTTATTCCTTTACTTAAAATTCTGGACATTCAACAATGTTCTCAACGTTACCATGTCTCTCAAGACAACAAATTCACTACAGTGATCGGGAAAATACCTGTGTACACCAGAGCTACCAAAGACTACTTGAACAAAGTCAAAATTATGATTACTCCCGGAATCAAATTGTCCTCAGTGAACACATGAAATCCTACATCAATACCACATTATCTTAGGGATTTTTATTTATTTGTCTTAAAAGACCATTTTCACATAAGAAAGCTACGATCTGAACTGGCAAGCGGTACTTTCAATCTACAAGGACCTCGGTTCAAATCCCGGGTCATTAACAAATTCTAAACACTCACGGTGTATCATTACTCCTTCCAGACGGTTCTCTCCGACCCTACCACAACAAGGGGTCTGACCGTACACTTGACTTGATTTATGGCAAGGGAGGGACGGCTCTATGTCTCGCCTCGAGACCGCTACATTCATGCTTTTAAACCAGCTATTTCCTTTCCACAGTTTCTTTGAATAGACCTGGCGTTTCTTTCATTTAATCTTTAACAATATTATATAGGTTCATAGACCACTTTCGTAACCTTGGCATTTATTAATTATGAAGTGTCATCGTTGATGGGTAAGAATAATTCAATACAACGACGATATTTAGGGGCTTTCACAACTATACGAGTCTGGGATCGACTCTCTTAACTGCCTCGGGAACCACTCCCATACTTGAGGACTTACAACAATTCAGCGTTTAAGGCGACCTCAGTCTAACCTGCGCTCATCAATACAACAAATACGCTCCCTATTATTTAATTCAATACAACACACATGGCCTCGGGAATTAATCCCATACTGGAGGACTTGCAACATAGCTCAATTACCGCAATCAACTGTCCCTCAAAATTAATTTGCCAAGTATATTTTGATTCAACGCCTTCCTAGCGTGATAAATTACTTTAATACGCGACAATGCGCTACACATTTCTTTAAAGCCTAGCGTCTTCCAAAGAACTGGTAAATTCAAAATCAACATTTGATCTACATCTCCATTTTTTTATATTTATCCTCTCCCGTGACGATAATCACTATACTTTAAGAACATGTATTCATATCATGTCTTCATTCCTTACAAAAGCTCAAAAGCTATTTCTTTCATATAATTCAAATTTATCTTCATTTATATACTTTTCATTATTATTATTATTATTATTATTATTATTATTACGCTTGCTTTTACAATATTTATCAAACATACTGATATTTTACTTCATACTTTTCCTCTAAAGGATTTATTCATTTCACATAATTATTTTATAATTTCTCAATTCTTATTTGTTCAGACCGCGCTCTTATTCTGTTATCTGTTACTCAACAACATCCCTACTTCTCAAACTCCGGTGGATTGTACACAAACACCTCCCCAACACCAAAACATAATGAAAATGATTACTCACATGTTCAGACGGTCCAATTCCGTACCTCCCAACGACGTTTCATTTTTGCCCACTATTTGTGATTACTCCATTTTGCACAAATTAATTTCATATATTGACATATCTTGACACACATATAACTCAGATATATTAAACGCTGGTGACATTTTAAAATACACTGGTGTATTCTTCTATAATACACAATAAAAATCACTAAAAATATTACTCTTTAACACAATTTTTTTTATATACTTACACTTCACAGATTCTAATCACTAAGGCTCTATTAAAACTTTCATACGTGATTTCTTGACCTCCCGTCTCCAAGGGTGAAATTTAGTAAACGTCGGCATCCTATCTTGCCAGAATGTGAAAGTCTCGAACCATCTACTTCCTCCCTGGAATATTACTCCTTCAAATCCCGTTTCCTGACGATCTGTTATTATTATTAACTCGAACGGCTCTTTTCTAGACCCTATTTGTGGGTCTAGCGAAAGTCTGTTCTGTCCACGGTCCCCCAGATAATCTATCGGTGACCTATTGATTTCTAGCCACTAATACTCCTTGTAACATAGTGCTTTTTAATAGTTCGTCTGCTTCCTTGAAACAATGTCTAGAGTTTCCTTCTCCTTTCCGCTTATTTGGTTCTCGAATTCCTATCTTTCCAGAATACTTTGCGAACCTCATTCTGTCCGTCCCCACTCGGGTTCTTTAAAGTTGATCGACTGTTTATCTCGCTGTTACGGTACTTCAATACGTTATGATACTTTTGGTCGTTTAATTTATGACCTATCGCCCTTGGTTCTAAGTTCGCAGCCTGCTTTGACTGAACTTTTCACTGTAAACTTTATACTGTCGGAACTAAATCCTGTAACTAGGATTTCCTAATTCTCCACACGGCGATACTGTAATAATACTTCTTGGCTACTCCTTGCGGATGCACGTTGGTTATCGATACCGCGACGCTCTTGGCTGTCGGATAATGTCTATATGATGTGATGTAGCATCTCCCCTCAAGGAGTCTGTCGTGAACTGCATTCGGTGTGATGTAGCACAATGACGCCCCCTGGGTTATCGGAAACTGCATGATTGGTCTGGCTTGGCCTGGATTTTTATACTATTTAGTCAAAAAAAGATAAAATCCTAGTCCTTTTCGTGACCAACTTTTGAAATAATTGTCGCACAATTATAATAATAATAATAATATCGTATGGCCTCGGGTGCCTGGTGCAAGCTTTGCTATTTGACACCCAGAGGGTAGCTTGCATGTCGAATTTCGTAGTTCCTTGACTATGAAAGTCAAGGAGGTTAGATGTTAGATATCTAATCTCCTTGAACACAATAGCGCTTTCTAGTAGAGAAATGAGGAACTTTGTGCTGGCGGAAACTCCCGAGATTAATTTTGCCATTATGAACTCGGCCTACTGAATTCAAATGGGTTCTTTGACATGCCAACATCGTATGACATGCGTATCGTATTTTTGCGACCTTTCAAAAATCACTTACCACGGTCAGGGGCGAACTTGCAATCTTGGGGTTAGTAGACCGACACGCTATCCACTCACCCACCGTGGCAAGCTCGCACAATTATAAAAATTATATATCCAGAAAGCTCGTTTTCTAAACGTCAAATGACCTCACTGCACATGAAAATCGATCGTGCATTTCGGAGATATTAAATAATTTTTAGTCTTCAGCTGTGTGGGTGTTGCTGTTGATTTTTTAATTCCCCACTCCTCGGGTCTCAGTAAATCCCCGATGACGTATGCTACGTTTGCACTTCTCTCCTAGGCAATTATTAAAAGCTTTTTCTCCACACAAAAATCTCTAATCCGAAATGATTCACAATGCTGCATTTATTTACTTACTTTTATTCTTGCAAATGGGTTAAATTTAATTATTCTTCTTCTGGCACAGTTGCGCTGTTGCCGTTTTAATGCAAGGTAAGGGCGATTTCCGAAACGTGCTCTCTCTTATACGCCTGGAACTCTTCACTCCTTCTATTTATATTCGTGACCGGCTCCTTATCAATGAGTCAGGCATGATCTCATTTCCTGGCCACCTGGGTCCAGCTTCTTACACAACGTTAGGCTAGCATCCTTGCTTGAAATCTTTCTGTGTTCCCCTGAAGACTGTATATTTCCTTCCTTCCTTTTACAAAAATTCCTGGATTCGACCCCTTTTGAGCCAATGGTACATGGGTTCATCTCTCCCCTCCTTAGGTAAATAAATTTTCGAAAAGTTTTCAGGAAATTTATTTCTATTATTCATAAAATCTTATTTTTCTTTAGTTGTCGAAGCCATCATAACGTTTATCCGTGCCTTCTGATCTTTATTCCTTTAAAATCCCACGATATTTTGTTTTTCCTCCTTTTATATCATATCCGGTAACTGTGTAGGTTGGGTACGCTCTGTCCCTACCCTTTCTTTCTTTCTTTCTTATTTGTCTGGATTACAAGTTTCCAGAACATAATTCTTCGTTACGGGTGTGGTCTAACCCTACCCGTTTCTTTATTTCATCATTCTCTCTTCTTAAATTGAGATTTTCCTTTTCAATAAAATCAATTATTTCTCTTATCTCGCAATACAGTTTCTGTAATTCGCATTCGCACTCGAATGGTTGAGCTCTGTTTCCTTTTTCTCCCTTACTATTGTTTGTATCAAAAGTGGATTCATCATCTCTAAATTGTTCCATGACCAGGGCTTGTTCATTGGCTTCATCGAAGTCTTCGGGAGGGTAATCTATTTTTAAGTTCGCTGAGTTCATGGTCACTTCGTGATTCGTTTCACAGTGCCGAATTCTATAGGCATTATTTCTCAAATCCCTTATTATTTGATACGGTCCGTGGTACATTTTCTGGAACTTTTTGTACACGCGGTTCCCTGGATCCGAAATGGCTGGTCTTTTTACTAACACAATTTCCCCTGCTAATAATGGTCGATGATACCTCTTGTGCCTATTTCTTCTTTGCCTTCTATCGGCTTGAGCTTTTAGATGCTCAAAGGCTCTTCTAATACGTACATCTCTTCCAGGCTGAGCGTCTGCTGGCCTAGGAATTACCAGACTCCAAGGTCTCTCTGGTTGCTCATTCCGATGTAACGTTATTGGAATCTCTCCCGTAGATTCGTGGATTGTATTGTTTATACAAAATTCGATAATATCCAGGATATCTATCCATTTCCAATTTTCTTCGGCACAGTATATTCTACAATACTTGGCCGTCTCCCTCATCACTCTTTCCACAGGATTTGCCTCAGGATGGCGAATACTTGACAAAATCTGACGTATTCCAAGTCTTTCTAATTCCTGTCTGAACTCTACACTTGTAAAACAACTACCGTGATCCGACAACAAATTCTCGGGTTTTCCCAGAATCGGTATCACTTTTTCTTTGAGTCGTTTTAACACCTGTTTGGTACTAGTCTTCTGTATGGGAGCAAGGACAACCATTTTTGTGAAGACATCCATAGCCACCATTATGTGTCGATTTCCTCGCCTAGCCTTTGGCAAAGGTCCGAAATTGTCAATAGAAATGATTTGACCTGGCCTCTCGGGCAACAGTGGTATAGGCTTTTGTCTCATCAAAAATGCATTTGGTTTAATCCTTTGACATAGATCACATGTCTTTAGCGTATCCCTTACAGTCTGTCTCAGTCTCGGCCATACAAATGCTTCTTTCAGCATCGAGACTGTTTTGTCGACTCCCAAATGTCCGAACGATCTATGGGCTAACCATACCATTTTTCTCTGCAAAATCGCAGGTACAACGATCCTTAATCGTGTATGGTCAGATTCCACAAACTTATATAACAATCCATTATAGAATGTGTAATCTTGAGCTATCTTATTAGCTTCCGTGTACGCCGGTGTTCCCCTTATCAAACTCCCTTCAAGGAAAGATATGAGCATGTTCATCCATGGATCCTCACGTTGTCGTTGACCAATGCTTCTTAACTCATTCAGAGTACGCTGATCCCTGTCTTCCAAATCAATAGCCATTACTTCCTCTTCTGTGGACTCTGGCTGTCTACTTAAATAATCTGGAACTATATTTTCCTTCCCTGGGCAATACTCTATATGTACGTCAAACTGTTGAATGTATAAAGCCCAACGCATTAACCTTTGACTGGATAAATCAGTCTTCATCAAAAAGGTTAAGGCTTTATGATCCGTCCTTAATGTGACTTGAAACCCATATACGATCTTTCGCCAATATTGCAACGCGTGCAATATCGCTAACAGCTCGATCTCGCTGATTGTATAATTTTTCTCGTGTGGTTTCAGTCTCCGACTTGTGAAAGCTAGATAATTTTTCTTATCAGGGTTATCCGGGTTTTCCTGATATAGCATTGCCCCTATTCCAATCTGGGATGCATCTGTTTGTATAATAAATCTCTGATTAAAATCAGGATATCCTAGCTTCACATAGTTTAAGAGCATTTCCTTGGCCTCTATAAATGCTTTTTCTGTTTCCTCCGTCCATTTCCACTTGCCCCCCTTCTTCAGAAGGTCCTGTAGTGGTGCAACAGTTTTGGTGTATGATGGACAATGTCCTGAGAAAAATCCAATCAATCCCAAAAACTGGCGAACGTTTTTCACCTTCAAAGGCCTTGGAAAATCTCTTATCGATTCTAATTTGCATGGGTTTGGTTTAACACCATCCTTATCAATCACATGCCCCAAAAATGTTACTTGTCTCTGACAAAAATTTGATTTCTTCAAATTAAACTTAAAGTTAGCCTTTCTTAAATCTTCCAATAATTTCTTTAACTTTTCCAAATGTTCCTCAATGTTTTCTGAGGTAAACAAAATGTCATCCACATAACAGATAGTGCACTCTTTCACTTCCTCTGACAGGTTTCAATCAAGCGCTCTTATTAAGGCAGATCCCGCGGTCTTCAAGCCAAACGGACATCTCCTGAAGCAGTATGTTTGTTGGTCGAACTGAAATCCAGTTAAAAGACTGGTTTTCTCTTCCAGTTCGAGATGATGATACGAAGAAGTCATGTCAATATTTGTGAAAATCTTCTTGCCTTTGAATTTCCTCAGTATTCCTTTTATGGGTGGTGCCGAATCATTTTCTGGTATGATTTTTGCATTTAAATTCCTGGCATCTAAACACACCCTTACTGAGCCATCCGGTTTACTCACAATTACTAATGGACTAACATATGGTGTCGGCGTCTTTTCTATAACACCT
Source organism: Meconema thalassinum (assembly GCA_946902985.2). NCBI lineage: Eukaryota > Metazoa > Arthropoda > Insecta > Orthoptera > Tettigoniidae > Meconema > Meconema thalassinum. Next base: position 56,186,324 of record OX336401.1, on the reverse strand, counting down.
GCATTCACCATCTCCTGCAGTGTTTTCTTCGTTTTTGGGTTAATGTTTTTCCGCAACCGGGTATGGTTTTTGTCTGAACGGTGCCCAATCATTGACCTGGAACGCGTATTTAAAATTTTCAATCTTCCCTGGCTTGGAATCAAATACGTCCCTGAAATTTACTAGTAATTCCTTTAATTGTTCCTTATTTTCGAGGTTAACTTTAGCTTCCTCTATTTTTCCTGACAGGTTGGTTTCGAACTCAATTTCCGAACTATCTTCAAGTTCTATATTTAGGACTTCAAATATCTTTTCTATGTCCTTACAACCTTCTTCCGTTACTTCTTCCACATGCCATACCTGTTCTCCTATTTTCACATCCTGTTCCTGTAAGCTTATATTTTGTTCATCCACATCCTCTCTTTGAATCCTAATGCAGTTTTGCGCTAGGTCTATGATGACCTTGTTCTCACGGATAAAATCAATACCTAATATGACATTATATGGCAATTGATTTACCAGCAAAAAGCATTGCGAAATTTCAGCGTTACCCATGATCAGATCAATGTATACCTGAAATTTACATGTTAAAGATTTTTCAGGAATAATTCCCTTAATCTTTACACTTGATGTGGGAATTTTCAATACGCGGCCTCTTGTTTCCAGTTCATTTAAGAGGGTTTGCGTAATTAAACTTATGGTTGATCCAGTATCAATTAATGCCCTGACCAGTAATCCTTCTATCCTTAGCATAACGATAGGTAGTTCTCTTTTAATAGGTGGGATTCCTTCCACATCCTCGTTAATTAGCTCATCTGGTCTTGCTATCCAATTCACAATCTCTACCTCCTCCCAGCTCCTGGTATGTTTCCACTTTTGATGATTTAATTTTGAAGTTTTTTTTTTATCCTGAGGGCTTCCTTTCCCCTCATTCTTCAAGTGAGCCTGTAGCTCCAAGCTTTGAGCTCCGTCTAATCTGTCGGGTGATTTTCGGTTCTTTATTGCCTCACTCCAACGGACTTTTGCCTTTCAGGTTCGTCTGGTCGTTCATTCATGTAACGAAGACTTTCCTGATATCTCTCTTCTATTTCGGCCCGATATTCATCATCCCTATCCTCTGGCCTTACGTTCTTTCTGGGATAATTTTCCCATCTCTTTCGGTTATCTTGCCTCTGATTGTTATTGTTATAGGGTCGGTTCTCTTGTTGCCTATAACCCGTATTCCTAGGATTTCTTCCTCGATATCCTCCTCTATAGTATGGCTGTATTCCCCTAGGCTCTTGATGTCCATACTCTCGACCCAGTCCCTGAGTATCAGTACTAGTGGACTGATTTCTGGTCGATGGTTTCTCTCGGTTTTCTTGACTGCTGGCCATATGTACCTGTTCAGTCTGTCTTTGATGCCTGGGAGTAACGTGTGAAGTCGTCATATCTAATTGACGTAATACGCTCTCCACTTCCACAGCACTTCTGGCTTTAGATGAGATTAACAACCTCTGGATCTCATATGGAAGTTGTCTTGCAATGGCGGCACACAGGTCGTTCTCAGCAGGAGCAATGTCAAGTTCCCGGAATTTACACAGCTGAGCGGTGAAAAATTCTGAGTACTTAGTTGGGGCATTTGTGCTATACTTCCTAGAGTACAGATCTAGCCTCAAATTCTCTTGGACATCTGCTGCCCAATATCGTTTCAGAAAGGCTTCTCGAAAACCTTCCACCGTGTCAAAGGTGTACCTGAAGCTTCTGAACCAGGTGAGACAATCACCTGCCAACAGCTTCTCAATTGCTCTCAGTCTCCGATCCTGAGGAACCTTCATTTCATTCAAGTACTCTGCGACTTCCTTTAACCAGTATTTAGGAGTAATTGACATATTATTACCCGTAAACTTCACCGGTCTGTCCTCGTTTGACTTGATGATATTTATTATCTGACCATTTGTCTGATTCATGTATGGGGTTGACATCGCCATCGGATATCCTGGGTTCTTATAAGGGCTCTCCCTTCCTAGGTCCCTATCTTGATCTGTGCCTCGTTCATGGGTATCTACCCATCCTGTCTTTGGAAACTCATCCTGACTCTCAAATTCTAACTTCCTTTCTCTTCGGGCACTTTCTTCATTAGCCATGAGTTGAATTTCCATTTGACTGTTCTTATGTTCAGTCCTTTCCAACCGGGATCCCAATTCATTTTGAATTCTTTCCTGATTTTTCTTACTGGTTTCCAGTTATCGTTTGAGTTGGAATCCCCCTCATGCTTCCTCAACCATTCATCCACCTGTCCCGTGAAGTTGTTAAATTGCAGTTCCCTTCTTTTTGCATCGACCTCACGTTGCTTCTTAACATCCTTCATTTCCTCCTGAACTTTCTCGACTTTTTCCTCGAGGTTTCCTACTTTTTCCTCCACCCTTTCAAATCGGGTTCCTAGCTTATTCACACTTTCTTTTATCTCATCCCGTGATGTTTCACAAAGATTCATGTTAGATTTTATCTGATCTTCTAATTTTTTCTGCACACCTTGGATCAGGGTTACAAGTTCATTTTTACATCCGTCTACCTTCTCTTTACAGGATTTTTCCATGTTATTTAATTTAGTTTTTATAGAACCAAAATTACCTTCTAAATTTTTAAAGTTTTCTTGACATTTAGCTTGGGAATTTACCGTACTATCCTCTAAAGTCTTTATTTGGGCTTGCAATCCTGACTGAAGTGCCTCATTTTCCTCTTTAATTTACTTTGTGATTTCCCCTTTTAACTCAGTTAACTTCTTCCCAAACTCAGTGTCAAAACCTTGAAATTTGTTATTCATTGTTTCTTCTAAAACCTTGGATTGTGCTGAAAAATGGTTTTAATTTTCTGTTTTTATACTATTCAATTTGCTTTCTATCTCAGCCTTCAGTACCTCGTTATTTGCTTTACTGTCAGCTTTTATAGACTCTAACGTCTCGTCTTTTACCACTTTCAACTGTTCTTTAATGTTATCCCCATTTTCTGTTTTTATCTTTTCTATCTCAGCCTTCAGTTCATTGTTCATTGTTATACAGTCGGCCTCGATAGCTTCTAATTTAATTCCCATGTTATCACTATTAGTTTTTAATGATTCTAAACTTTGGTTCATGGATCCTAACTTTTTGTTATTTTCATCCTGTTGAAGGCCCAATGTATTGTCTATCGTTTCAAATTTATTGTTTATAGCCTCCAACTTTTCCTTGTTATCGGCTTTTATAGCCTCCAACTTCTCATTACTATCAGCTTTTAAAGCGTCCAAAAGTCCCTGCCTCTCTTCCCTATTTTCTGCTTGCATATTTGCCTTTACGACATCCGCAAGCCTCTGCAATTCCTCACTCAATGCCATCTTATTAGAATACAGTGGGCTACTCATGCCACATCGCTGGTACATGCTTGAGAGATGGTAATCTGAACCATTGTGTCCCAATTTCTTCAAAAATTTACTTTGGTACGGGTGTTTACTAAAACGTACCCTTTTGATATGTTTATTCAATGTCAAAAACCTTTATGGAAGTATTTAAAAATTAAAAATTTCGAAAAACCATTTTTTTAATGAAAATTTTGATTTTTCGAGAAAACTCGGGTTTTCCCTCGGAAAACTCATCCCTGCGTACTGGGCGCCAAAATCGTAGATTTGCTAGGGGGTTTTTAATTCAGGACTGCTCGGTGTGAGTTTCCTGGGACCCATGCGGTCAGTTAACCTTACATGTTGTAGCTATTCCTATCATTACATTAATTTTACATGAATGACCGTCTTAAGTGTTCCTCTAATTATTAATCCAAGCACAGTACTTCTATGCCCCCCTGTGCCCTTCCAGCAAGAAATATGCAAATCACAGTATGCCAGCAATGCTCAAATCGGGATTTTCGGGGTTATGTTATGTTCTCCCACTCTGTGACTTACACATTTTGGATTAAATAGAGGATACACTTCCAAAATAAAAACAAATTCAACTCCTATTTTAACACATTTAATTAACCAAAATTATGGCGCTACAAACAAATAAAACAAATAAACCATTTACCAAATCCTTCTAAACTCGTCCAAAGTGAACAAGGAAGATATAAAAGTTAAACAAATATTTTATTAAAATAAATGGTCTCCTTCAAACCAACCAACTTATAATTCTTTTCACTTCCACAAAGTATCCCTTTTAAAAGTTCAATATAATTATGAGCTCCACCGGCTCGATACATTCCTATATGAACGGTGTCATTCTTTTACACACCTCAATATTTATTTTATGAGTTTCTTGTCATCATCATCATCTTGCACAGTTTCCAGCCACTGGCCGGGTCTGTTTGGAACACAAGCCTCTCCAACGTCTTCTGTCTTCCCACCATCTCTCAGCCTCCACCCTTGTCCAGTCTTCTCCTCTCTTCTTCACGCTTTCTTCCACCCCCTTCAGCCACCTGTCTCTCGGTCTTCCCCTCGGTCTCTTTCCTTCCCACTTCGTCTCATGTACTCTCCTGGGTATCCTCTTCTCCTCCATTCGTTTTACATGTCCATACCATCTAAGTCTAGATTTCTCTATACCATCCTGTAATGGTTCTTCCTTCATTAATTCTCTGGTCCTCTCATTTCTTATTCTGTCCATCTTTGTAGCTCCAATACTGCTTCTCAAGAACCTCATCTCACTGGCCTGTATTTTGCTCCTCTCCCTTCCTTTCATAACCCAGGTCTCCGAGGCATACGTCAGGATAGGGACATAGTACGTCCGATATATGATCTTTTTGCTGTTCTGAGGGACATCCTTGCTCCATAACATGCTTCTCACACTCCTCCGAAATGCTTCTGCCTGCCTCCCCCGCTCATTCATTTCTCTATCGTTTCTTCCATTATCTTGTATCAGGCTTCCCAGATACTTAAAACTCTCCACTTTCTTCAGCTGTTCCCCACCAATTGTTATTCCCGTTGTGGTTCTTTCCTTCTTCCTTGTTGTGATCACCATCTCACTCTTATTTATGCTAAATTTCATCCCATATCCTTGTATTACTCCTTCCCACACGTCCAACTGTTCCTGTACCTCCTCCTCCTTGTTTCCCCAAATCATCAAATCATCTGCAAACACCATTGCTTTCATCTTTCCGTCCCCAATTACTTGTGCCACTCGGGTCATTATGTCATCCATCACCACAATGAAAAGTAACGGTGACAGTGCACTTCCTTGTTTCAGGCCGTTTCTTTGTTCCAACCAGTCAGATCTCTCTCCTCCCACTTTCACACAGCTCACGCTTCCCTTGTACATCTCCTTTATCCTCTTTATAGTCCATTTCTCTACTCCTCTATCCTCCAGTGACTTCCATACTTTGTTTCTGCATACACTGTCATATGCTTTCTCAATGTCCAGGAAGGCCATCAGTAGATCTGTTCCATATTCATAGTGCTGTTCTTGTAACTGCCTTACAGCAAAAATCAAATCCACTGTGGACCTTCCTGCTCTGAAGCCATGTTGTTCTTCCCTCATCCCTCCTTCTATCCTTGTCCTAATTCTCTTTTCCAAAACTTTCTCGAAGATCTTTGCACAATGACTCATCAGTGTTATTCCCCGATAGTTTTTGCAATCTGTTCTACTACCTTTCTTGAAGATCGGGACAATGATTCCTTTTTTCCAGTCCTCTGGGGTCTTCCTTTCCTTCCATGCTGTCCTCATCACTCGGTACAGCCACTGTATCCCCACCTCTCCTGCTGCTCTCACCATCTCCACACTCAACTCATCCACACCCGGTGCCTTCCCTCCTTTCATCTTGTTCACTGCATCTTCCACTTCTTTCCATGTTAAGTCCTTTTCTGTTTGCAGTTCATCTTCCTCTTCCCCGATTTCTTCCTCCTCACCATCTTTTCCATTTGGGGTCAGAAGTTCTTCAAAATATTCTTTCCACATTTTCTTCAGTTCTTCCCTATTTTCTATCTCTTGTCCCCTTTTGTTCACCATTCTAACATAATCCGTAGGATCCTTCCGCCTCTTATCTTTCACCATCCCATACAGGACCTTTTTTGTACCTTCACTATCCTCCTCCATCATCTTTGTCCACTCTTCCATCCACTTCCTTCTCTCCTCAGCCACCACTCTCTTCGCCTCCTTCTTTCTTTCCTGGTACTCTTCCCTTGTCTCTACCGTCCTATTTTGATACCACCTCCTAAAGGCTCTATTCTTTTCCCTTACTATATCTTTTGTCTTCTCATTCCACCATGGTGTTTCCTTCCACCTCTTCTTACTACTTGTCCTCCCACATACTGCTTCTGCTGCACCCACTAGTGTCTTCTTAAATCTAGCCCATTCCTCTTCCACCCCTCTTTCTTCATCTGTTGGAATTCCTTCCTTTACCATTTTGAGGTACTCGACCCTTCTATCCCCTTCTTTCAGTTTCCATATCCTTATACGTCTTTCCTGGTTCTCAGTCCCTTTCTTCTCCTTACTCCCTCTCAGGTTCATTACCAGTAATCGATGGTCGCTATCCAGGTTCTCCGATGGTATAACCTTGATGTCCGTGATGTTCTTATTTAGTTCTTTCTCATACAGTATATAGTCGACCACCGACTTCCTGGTCAAGTCATCACTGTACCATGTGATTGTGTGGCTCTCTCTTTTCTTAAACCAGGAGTTCCCAACTAGCAGGCTGTTCCTCTGGCAGAAGTCCAACAGTCTCTTTCCTTCCTCATTTCTTCCACCCCAACCCTCTGGTCCTAGAACACTCTCATAACCTTGTCTTTCTCTTCCTACATGGGCATTGAGGTCCCCCATAACAATCATATTTCTTCCTACCAGCTGCTTCTGCAATTCCTCTTCAAACTCCTCCTTCTCTTCAGAAACGCAGCCTACTTGTGGAGCATATACTTGCACTATTTCTACGGTCTCTCCCCTCAGTGCTACTTTCACTTTCATCATCCTATCACTTATTCTCCTCACTTCTTCTTTCAAACCATCTCGTACTACTACTCCCACTCCATTCCTCTTTCCCTCTTCGTTCCCACTCCAGTACAGTCTATAGCCTTTTCTCAGTACTCTCCTTCCTTCCCCTTTCCACTTTGTTTCTGCCAATCCCAATAAATCCAACTTCCTTCTTTCCATCATATCCACTATCTCCTCCACCTTCCCCGTCAGCGTTCTTAGGTTTAAGGTTTCTTGTAATTAAAACAATATATAATCATCTTTACAGTATATGTTATTCCTTTACTTAAAATTCTGGGCATTCAACAATGTTCTCAACGTTACCATCTCTCTCAAGACAACAAATTCACTACAGTGATCGGGAAAATACCTGTGTACACCAGAGCTACCAAAGACTACTTGAACAAAGTCAAAATTATGATTACTCCCGGAATCTAATTGTCCTCAGTGAACTCATGAAATCCTACATCAATACCACATTATCTTAGGGATTTTTATTTATTTGTCTTAAAAGACCATTTTCACATAAGAAAGCTACGATCTGAACTGGCAAGCGGTACTTTCAATCTACAAGGACCTCGGTTCAAATCCCGGGTCATTAACAAATTCTAAACACTCACGGTGTATCATTACTCCTTCCAGACGGTTCTCTCCGACCCTACCACAACAAGGGGTCTGACCGTACACTTGACTTGATTTATGGCAAGGGAGGGACGGCTCTATGTCTCGCCTCGAGACCGCTACATTCATGCTTTTAAACCAGCTATTTCCTTTCCACAGTTTCTTTGAATAGACCTGGCGTTTCTTTCATTTAATCTTTAACAATATTATATATGTTCATAGACCACTTTCGTAACCTTGGCATTTATTAATTATGAAGTGTCATCGTTGATGGGTAAGAATAATTCAATACAACGACGATATTTAGGGGCTTTCACAACTATACGAGTCTGGGATCGACTCTCTTAACTGCCTCGGGAACCACTCCCATACTTGAGGACTTACAACAATTCAGCATTTAAGGCGATCTCAGTCTAACCTGCACTCATCAATACAACAAATACGCTCCCTATTATTTAATTCAATACAACACACATGGCCTCGGGAATTGATCCCATACTGGAGAACTTAAAACATAGCTCAATTACCGCAATCAACTGTCCCTCAAAATTAATTTGCCAAGTATATTTTGATTCAACGCCTTCCTAGCGTGATAAATTACTTTAATACGCGACAATGCGCTACACATTTCTTTAAAGCCTAGCGTCTTCCAAAGAACTGGTAAATTCAAAATCAACATTTGATCTACATCTCCATTTTTTTATATTTATCCTCTCCCGTGACGATAATCACCATACTTTAAGAACATGTATTCATATCATGTCTTCATTCCTTACAAAAGCTCAAAAGCTATTTCTTTCATATAATTCAAATTTATCTTCATTTATATACTTTTCATTATTATTATTATTATTATTATTATTACGCTTGCTTTTACAATATTTATCAAACATACTGATATTTTACTTCATACTTTTCCTCTAAAGGATTTATTCATTTCACATAATTATTTTATAATTTCTCAATTCTTATTTGTTCAGACCGCGCTCTTATTCTGTTATCTGTTACTCAACAACATCCCTACTCCTCAAACTCCGGTGGATTGTACACAAACACCTCCCCAACACCAAAACATAATGAAAATGATTACTCAAATGTTCAGACGGTCCAATGCCGTACCTCCCAACGACGTTTCATTTTTGCCCACTATTTGTGATTACTCCATTTTGCACAAATTCATTTCATATATTGACATATCTTGACACACATATAACTCAGATATATTAAACACTGGTGACATTTTAAAATACACTGGTGTATTCTTCTATAATACACAATAAAAATCACTAAAAAAATATTACTATTTAACACATTTTTTTTTTATATATTTACACTTCACAGATTCTAATCACTAAGGCTCTATTAAACCTTTCACACGTGATTTCTTGACCTCCCGTCTCCAAGGGTGAAATTTAGTAAACGTCGGCTTCCTATCTTGCCAGAATGTGAAAGTCTCGAACCATCTACTTCCTCCCTGGAATATTACTCCTTCAAATCCCGTTTCCTGACGATCTGCTATTATTATTAACTCGAACGGCTCTTTTCTAGACCCTATTTGTTGGTCTAGCGAAAGTCTGTTCTGTCCACGGTCCCCCAGATAATCTATCGGTGACCTATTGATTTCTAGCCACTAATACTCCTCGTAACTTAGTGCTTTTTAATAGTTCGTCTGCTTCCTTGAAACAATGTCTAGAGTTTCCTTCTCCTTTCCGCTTATTTGGTTCTCGAATTTCTATCTTTCCAGAATACTTTGCGAACCTTATTCTGTCCGTCCCTACTCGGGTTCTTTAAAGTTGATCGACTGTTTATCTCGCTGTTATGGTACTTCAATACGTTATGATACTTTTGGTCGTTTAATTTAAGACCTATCGCCCTTGGTTCTAAGTTCGCAGCCTGCTTTGACTGAACTTTTCACTGTAAACTTTATACTGTCGGAACTAAATCCTGTAACTAGGATTTCCTAATTCTCCACACGGCGATACTGTAATAATACTTCTTGGCTACTCCTTACGGATGCACGTTGGTTATCGATACCGCGACGCTCTTGGCTGTCGGATAATGTCTATATGATGTGATGTAGCATCTCCCCTCAAGGAGTCTGTCGTGAACTGCATTCGGTGTGATGTAGCACTATGACGCCCCCTGGGCTATCGGAAACTGCATGATTGGTCTGGCTTGGCCTGGACTTTTATACTATTTAGTCAAAAAAGGATAAAATCCTAGTCCTTTTCGTGACCAACTTTTGAAATAATTGTCGCACAATTATAAAAATGATATCTCCAGGAAGCTCGTTTTCTAAACGTCAAATGACCTCACTGCACATGAAAATCGATCGTGCATTTCGGAGATATTAAATAATTTTTAGTCTTCAGCTGTGTGGGTGTTGCTGTTGATTTTTTAATTCCCCACTCCTCGGGTCTCAGTAAATCCCCGATGACGTATGCTACGTTTGCACTTCTCTCCTAGGCAATTATTAAAAGCTTTTTCTCCACACAAAAATCTCTAATCCGAAATTATTCACAATGCTGTATTTATTTACTTACTTTTATTCTTGCAAATGGGTTAAATTTAATTATTCTTCTTCTGGCACAGTTGCGCTGTTGCCGTTTTAATGCAAGGTAAGGGCGATTTCCGAAACGTGCTCTCTCTTATACGCCTGGAACTTTCCACTCCTTCTATTTATATTCGTGACCGGCTCCTTATCAATGAGTCAGGCATTATCTCATTTCCTGGCCACCTGGGTCCAGCTTCTTACACAACGTTAGGCTAGCATCCTTGCTTGAAATCTTTCTATGTTCCCCTGAAGACTGTATATTTCCTTCCTTCCTTTTACAAAAATACCTGGATTCGACCACTTTTGAGCCAATGGTACATGGGTTCAGTACTTCGATATGGCATTGTAACTTGGGATGGGGCAACAGGAAATTCAATTAAATTGGTGACATAAATAAAATATTTGTAAAACTTGTGAAAGGTAGAGAGAATTTTAAGATTGAATTCCTGTCTATTGAAGATTTATATAAGAGCACAGTACTTCTAACACACTATAGAGGTGATAGATACAGAGTAGTACCACAACACCCTAAAGAAACCAGATTAAAAGAGAATGGGTACGTTGTTCCCTTCACATTAATTCATATGGAAGACAAGAATTGTAAGTTTTAGTAATAAGATAACGCAATTCACTAGCCTCAAAATTAGGAATCTTCCAAAACAAAAAGCAAAAAATTAATTTGAAAAATTCCACAGAAAAACTGTCAACTAAGCTAGGGTTTTGATCAGACTCAACAAATTTTTAAAATATATAAAATAACCATTTTAATAAGATTAATAAGGTGAATAATAAGGTTTTTATCAAGTACACAATTTATGTAATATTTCGAAATTTGTTCCCACAGATAAGCCACATCTGATGGCTTTGTGGGACCATGATACTTGTGATATTGTAAGTAGTGCGTACATCTCCAAAACTAACACAAAGTAAATATCATCAAAAGAATAATAATATAAATACAAATACCTGTACAACAAAAATCCGGAGAGTGTTAAATTACTTTGCTATATTTGTGTTACCGTACTATTCCCATTATTGCCATAATATTATTTATGTATTTGTAAATTTATTTTCATATATGTACTCTTTAACCCTCCCTCCCGAGTTTTTGGACTTCCAGGCTGGGTAAGATTTGGACCATTCATTATTATTATTATTATTATTATTATTATTACAAATATATGACATTTACATAGAATGACAAAACCATCACCGTCAGACTCCTTGCAAGCCAAAGAAACTAATGATAGCACTAGATCTCAAGATGCTCAGAGCAAGTAACTGAAGAGATAAATACTTACGTACTATACTTGCAGTACCAAGGAAGGTAGCTTTTGCATCAACTACATAAAATGGTTTCTCTTTGAGTCAAGTTTTTCCTTTGTATTGTCGTAGTCCTTCGTAAGTAAACCATTCACGGAAACAACATCTGGGATGATAGCTTCTTTTAAACCGTATTTATGTGACTGAGCTCAGTGGCAAGTGGCTGGTATTTTCGCTTCTTCTCAGCCACCTTGTTCTGTAGGTTTTCATCGAGTGGAACAGCATCATCGACGATGGTAACATTATTATTATTATTATTATTATTATTATTATTATTATTATTATTATTATTATTATTAGCGCACTAGTTGCTGGGAAAATGTGAAAGATTACGAGCCGGTGAAGTCAGGAAAGCTGCGATCTTTGCCCACCTAGTGACAGCCGTAGACACCTACGGTGGCTATTTGTCTGCCATTCATTGGGCTTACAGAAACTCTCTGGACTTTTATTAACTAGCGCTCGGCAGAAATTTAAACTTCCACGAAGTACAGTATCAAAGCAATGGACATGTCTGTGGAGGTTTAACTTTTTTTTACGGAAGGTAGCTTGTATGTTAATAGGGGGCCATAAGTCACAGAACCTCCTTGGTGGGAGACAAGCAGCTACGTCACTACGTCCCTATTAGCATGAATTACTTCTAAACTTGTGCTTCGGTACACTCCTTTCTTTCGATTTTATGTGTACAATCACTGTATAAAAGAGGCTGAACTACAATAAATAAATAAATAAATAAGTAAATAAAACCCGCCAACCTGGGCCCAATGTAGGGAAGCCAGGCTCTGCCTGTTACAAGCCAGGACAAAGGGTAAGTGTTAGAGGAGTAACACCTCTCAAAAAACCTTGGGTCAGCTGGCTCCGGCTGAAAGTACCATGTTCTTGGCCCCGTGCCAGGGTAACGGTGAAGACCTCAACGATATCTACAGCGGAGAAGATGGACTTTGGTACGGTGTAGATGGCGCAAGAGGCAACCCTCTACTCAGGGGTTTCGTATGAGTAGGCAAACCATTGCCTTCTGGGTAGAGAAGGGATTCTCAAAGGCTTGGGGACCTGCCCCACCCCGGGGGCTCTGGGGCTTACAACCTCAGTTCTATCCTCGAAAACAGGATATCCTGTTTTCCCAATTACTTCAACAGTTGGCATGATGAAACCGTCTTCGAATGAAACTACTCCAGGGGGCAGCCGGAAACGGAAATCCCTCACCACGAATAGTGGTGCTACTACTGTCAGCGCAGAAATTATGTGCACCCGAGTTTGGAGATAAATAGCAAAACAACCGAAGGGCCAAAAAAAAACAAGTAACATCACAGTAGGCCTTTGGATTCTAGAGAGCCTGGAACGTCATGTAAGAAAGAGTCGGAGCTTCCTGGAACCTCCTTACAAAAGGTAAGACCTAGGAGAGAGAAAACTCCCCTGTAAGATATCCTGCCATTTGTCGTGCAAATTGCGTGCTTACCAGGAGAACTGCGTATGGTTAGGAGTTCTCCTGACCACATACGCAGTTTGCCTGACAGTGGGGGCCAAACGGAAGGATATATTACAGGGGAGTTTTCTCTCTCGTTTACGGGTCGGCGGCACTCGCGTTCGGCGATGCCATTTCAAACGCTTGTCAGCACACCCACACATGGGCGACTGTTGCCATAATGGCGTCTCAGACTTGCCAATAGATGCAGGTACACAGCGCACCTGCACGGAATACCGACCGCAGCGCTGCAACGGCGTAATATCACAACGGGTATTACTTAAAAACAGCCTAAATTAAATCAAAATCTCCCTTTGTCACCTATGCGTATCTATCCCCGTTCATACATATTAGTGAATTTCTTTTCAATGATCCGATGTCAAAATAGAATATAGCATATTAAGAGGCAACCTAGGCGCTCGGTCTGACGTATGAAGCCAGCGAGACGGTGTTGCAATTCGGTCTGGCCACTGCCTGGTTATAGGTGGCTATAGTATCAACCACCGACACTTTGCCTTAAGCGTAATTATGGTAGTTTAGTTACTAACAATAAAGAGAACTGCGAGCTCATGGCGAGTTATTTTAAAGTGCTATTAAATTGCGAAGAACCTCTTGCTTAACGAGACACCAAAACACAAACTCACGAGAACCCAAATTCCCAACCACCAGGGATTGATGAGGTCGAATTTGTAATCAAGGAGCTCAGGGATAATAAAGCACCTGGGGAAGATGGCATTTTGGCTGAAATGTGGAAGATTGGTGGAGAGATCACTGCAGGAAAAATCCATCACCTTATAGAAGAAATATGGAAAACTGAACAGATTCCAAAGGACTGGAAATGTGCGCTCATTCACCTTCTTCATAAAAAAAGACACCCGAACAGACCCAAATAATTACAGGGGGATGTCTCTACTTCCATTTGCCTATAAGATACTCTCTAAGATTTTGTTGAGCAGACTTGAAGAACAAGTTGATCGCCTCATTGGAGAATACCAAGCTGGTTTCCGAAAAGGCAGATCATGCGTTGATCAAATTTTCAACTTGAAAAGTATTCTGCGAACAAGAGCTTTAAGGAGCCTGAACTCTCTGGTCACCTTTGTCGACTTTCGAAAGGCATACGACTCGATTGACAGACAAACTTAAAAGAGTTTGGAATTGACAAAAAAACGAGAGAAATCATTAAACAAACACTGACGGATACCATCTCGAAAGTGAAGTTCTTCGGGGGAAATTTATGATCCATTTGAAATTAGGACTGGGGTCAGAGAGGGAGACGTATTATCTCCAATTCTCTTCTACATTGTCTTGGAAAAAAATAATGAAAACTTGGGAAGAGGATTTAAATATGAGAGGAATTGTAGGAATACACCTGGGGAGAAGAAAACAGAATCTTGAAGGTAAGTGTTTAGCTTTTGCTGATGACCTTGCTCTCTTAGCCAACAACCGAGAAGATGCTCGAAAGATGCTTGAGAGTCTTCATGACATAGCTGGAAGAAGAGGTCTTCAAATCTCCTATAAAAAAGGAATATATGGAGTGCAGACACCAAAATGAGAAATATATGGAAGTAAATCATGGGAAGATTAAGAGGACAGAGAAGTTTAAATACCTGGGGGAATGGATCCAACCCAACGGACTGGATAAGGAACCAATCAAGGAAAGAACCAGAAAACTGAACCTGGCCTACAAACTAACACAGAATAAATACAACAAATGAGCTTTATCATACAAGGCCAAAATCAGGCACTACAAATCGGTAGTACAACCTGAAGGATTGTACGCTTCAGAGTGTCTTATTTTAAGTAAAAAAGGGAGACAAAAGTTCATATGGTTGTAGAAAAACAACTATGGTTATACTGTAATAATACAGGCTGATGCTTATCCGGTTGTCTTCCTGGCTGGAATTTCGAGCATTTTCGTGTTCACTCTAGCACCAGTTGTGGTCGACTGAATCCGGGTGTTAACTAGACGAAACTGTTTTTTCCTTTCTCCCCCCCCCCCCTTTGTTCCTAGGTGCTGTCTGAGGTCAGTGCAATGTTTATTTGTGTGACGTTGCCAAATCTAGATAAGAATGTATGCTATTGAATACAGGAAGATCTACAAATATTAAAGGCCGTGGAAATGTCTTCACCATGCGTGGACTATAAAGCCTTTCGAACTAAGCGCTGCCCGGTCTATTGAAGACGTCCAGGCACCTTTAATACTGCCGCGCATACTGGCCTAGGTTTATTGCAGAAAAAGTGCATAGTACACCTGATCCAGATAACATTTACCTATTAACCACCGCTATTTCGCCCCCCCCCCCCTTATCTAGCCTGGCTGTATCGCTAAGTTGTGTCTTGTTTCCGACAGGGTGTGTTTTTAGTAGAATTAAAAGGGGGGAAATAGCGGTGTCTCTTCAACAGCATACTTCTTATTATGTAGTCACTGTGTTAAGCTTTGCTAAGGCAAGCAAGATAGCCTCGTGCCAATGTATTATGTGTAAATACTTGGTGTTTGGTGAACTAAATAAACAGCATTTCAAAGTCTTCATATTCTTTCTGAAATAATATAATAACTCAGACCCGAGGAGAACCTGCGATGACCTGAGTAGTAGATTCTCACTTAATTATCCAAGTATTCAAATATAAATATGATAAGTTTACATATTCACCTACACAACCGGCTAGAGATCTACAAACTTATCTGGGGGCCTGCCCGGGATTGATACGTGATCATCGAGATCCATATGCTAATTGGATCAGGTATTCCGACAACGCTCCAGAAGCGCCTTTCGTTACCTGCCCGAGAAGCTGTATCATCCTGCAACATTCTGCAGTATATTAATTCAAAAGAACCAGCTAGCTAGTTAGAAGTGGAACTGACAACGCTGAAATAAGTGCCTTTCGACCACAACCGACTACGCCAGTTGAAGGAAGGAAGTTAGCCAACAACGCTGAAATTAGCGCCTTTCGACAACAACCGACCGCCATCGCCGTTCGAGTAAGCCGACAACGCTGAGACAAGCGCCTTTCGATAGCTTGACGACGCCGGAAGACGGAGAAGGAAGGAGGTAAGCCGACAACTCCGAAGAGTGGCCTTTCGACTACCGCCTACCGCCATCGCTGTACGCATGTACCGACAACGTTCCAAGAAGCCAACGCCCCAAGCAACGCCTTTCGACTACATGATACCAGGGAAGAACCAACGCCAACAGCAGCACAGAAGAAATGCAACCCGAACTGTTCATCTTCCTCTACCTGTGAGTACATGAAATATACCTTATTTTGTAATGACTGCATATTTCAAGTGAACAAATGGTTCGTATGTATTTTGTGAAGACCAATAATAATAATATGTAATTTGCCTTTCAAAAGAAGAGTGAGTTTGTTTAGATCTAAACGGGATTTTTCGCATGTCACTATTTTCTTTTGAATTAATACGTAGATACTAAGATAATAATAAATGTGTCTTTGCCCTTCAAATGAAAAGTGATTTAGTGGGATCGAATGATACGTCGCTTTTCCTATTTCATTTGTACTAATACTTGTAAAATAAAACATTTAAAAAAGTCTTGCCCTTCAAACGGAAGCAAATTACGATAAACTTTAACTAGTAGAGTTTGCTTTGTCATTTTGTATTGAATTATACTAGTAAATTAAAGCAAAACATATATATTTAATAATAAATATTTGTGACTTTCAAGAGGAAATTATTTAGTGCGCTCTGATTAGCAGACCTTACACTCTTTATCAATCTTTTGAATTAATATTGAAACTAAACAATTAAAACAAAAATTAATAATAAATTAATATCATTTTCTAATAAAATTGAGTTAGTGCAGCCCATATTGGTCTTTCGCTTGTCACTATTATAAGAATTAACAAATAATTTAAATATTTTTTATATACAAATAAATAATTCTTCTTTCACTTTTTTCTGAACTAGTGGAAATCTAAACGGGATTCCCACACATCATTGTTCTTTTATATCAATAATAAGAATAATTATAATAATAATAATAAGTTACTTATTTTGTTTAAAATAATTTTAACCATTTGTTAAAATAACTTTCGTTTAAATAAACTTTCAATTGTCTTAATTTCACCTAACTAAAACAATTTACAATGGCTGAGGCAAACTTATCAAAATTTCAGTACGCCCAAATTCAACTGTTACCCGAGTTTAATGGGACTCCATCTAGCAGTCTAGATTACTTCATTGCAAGATGCGACAGTTTTTTGAATACGCACAGAAGAGCAGCCGCAACTACCAATTCGAACATAATCAATGAATTCCTATTTAACGTTGTTAAATCTAAATTGAAAGGTGAAGCTAGTAAAATATTAGATTTGGACGCGAACAGCAGCTACGAAAATTTCAAGGAAAAGCTAATTAGGAAATTTGGAGGCGTTAAGGACGAGAGACTTTTGGTTCAAGGAATTTCAAATTGTTTCCAGAAAAGGAACGAGAACTATACAGACTATCATGATAGATTAGACGCTCTTGTTCTCCAATGTAAAGGTCTATGCAAAATAAATTACAGAGACCAAATCTTGGAGTTTAAATTGAGAGAATTAGACGAGCTTTGTCTTAATACATTCAAAGCAGGTATCTTAGAGCCTTACCGTGCTTATTTGCGCTCTGCCCAAATCGCAGATTTAAGCAGTGTGTTGAGACACTGTAGAATCTATGACAATGACCGTGTGCATGAAAACTATATGGATGAGTTGAGAGGAACACCAAGGTATCCTCCCAACAATACCGTCAGTAAAAAAGCATTCGCACAGACACCACCTAGGAGCAGTCAAACAACACAACCACTAAACTAGGTTTCTCATAACCCATTTACATATCCGAGGCCACATATCAATTATTTCCCTCAAATGTGACAGTTCAAAAATCAACCAAACCAAAAATTTAGAAATCCTAACCCACATCCAAACTTCAGACCTTTTCAGAATTCGAATCCAGCAAATTCCAGACCGCAAAACCAACAACCTTTTAAGCCTACAAACCGAACTTATCCTATACCAAATAACATCGGCGGACGATTCACACCAACAATCAAAGCTACCCAAAGCCTATGTCAGGTGTATCCACCATTCGAGGAAACTTAAATGCACACGAGGAAGAAGCTAATGAGACAAATAGTCACCCTCTTGAAGTGCAGTCAGAATTTCCTCAGGAAACACAACAATTCGAATCTGCATTCGAACCTGTATTCGAACATGAGTTAGAACACACATTTGAATACGACACTGTTCATCCAACATTTGGAACCCATTTCAATCATAATTATGTAAATTTTGAACAAGATCAGGATTTTCGTTTTACCCAGCCGTTTCAACCGGAAACCTGAATAATATCAGAAACGCTCCCAAGTTGCCATTTATCACCCTATTTGGTTTCAAAATTCTAATAGACAGTGGTGCTTGCAACTCGATAATGAACCCTAACATAGCACATGAATATTTCGCAGAATATTTGTTCAAATAATAATTTTTCATACAGTCTGTCCATTCAGAAACGATAGGTGAAGACAATGTACAGTTCCCTATTTTTTCTGAATAGGAAATTAACCAGCCGATAGATTTTCGAGTCATGCAATGGCACGACTATTTCGACGCGTTAATTGGCTCGGCTGATTTTGTGAAAATAGGTGAAAAAATTGATTATAAATCTAACCCAGTTACTTTAAACAACAAGGACATACCATTCTATTTCCATTCAAACTACAAACAGATAAATTTTAAACCCTCATTAGATATGCATAATATTGCTATCCCTGTCAATATCGAAAAAGGAGCTGTATATATTCCAAACTTTGAACATGAAGGAGTGTTTTTCGCAGATGCAATTTTGCATGCGGAAAACTACCAACTGCAATGAAACAAGAATTCAGTAAACCAGTGCTAGTTGAAACTTTAGAGAATATCGCAATACACCCGCTGGAAATAAATTCAATTTTAGATTTTGATATTCAGTAATATCTCCGCACACAGCACATGAATGACCTAGAGAGTAGAGTCATATCGGAATTATGCTCCGAATTTTCAGATGTGTGTTGTCTATCCAGGGTGCGATCTAACGTACACTAATGCAGTGAAATATTTTATTTGCACCACTGATGAGGATCAGGTATATCAAAGGAACTATCGATATTCTCCCGCATTAAAGTCAGTACCGAGCGAAGAAGTGTAAAAACTTCTTAGGCAGGGGATAGTCACTCAAAGCGAATCTCCATATTGTAATCCCGTCTGGATTGTGCCCAAGAAGCTAGACGCTTCTGGACCGAAGGAATGGAGACTCGTCATTGATTTTAGACAGTTAATAAGAAGACCATTGAGGACAAATATCCACTTCCTAGAATAGATGAGATTCTAGACAATCTAGGACACAGTCAGTATTATTCCACCCTTGATCTCACCCAAGGATTCCATCAGATTGAAATGGATCCCAGATCTGTACAAAAGACAGCCTTTACTATAGATAATCGGCATCTACAACATTCTAGGATGCCGTTTGGCCTTAAAAATGAACCATCCACTTTTCAACGCGTAATGGTCAACGTTGTACGCCCTTTCCTCTACAAGTTCTGTTTAGTGTATATCGATGATATCATCGTGTACAGCAAATCCTTAGAGGAACACAGACAACATTTAACCCTTGTAATGCAGAAATTACGAAAGGTGAACCTGAAGACTGAGCTCGACAAGACTGAATTTCTTCATAAGGAAGTAGCCTTTCTCGGCCACGATGTCTCACAGAACGGAGTAAAACCGAATCCCGAGAAAATCAAAGCAGTAAAAAACTACCCCGTTCCCAAGACTACGAGAGAAATTAAACAATTTCTAGGTCTAGCTGAATACTGCTAGGTCTAGCTAGATACTAGGGGCAGATGACCTAACTAACTAACTAGCTGGTACTGTACCCGTAAATCCGGAAAGTAGCGTGTTGGAATATCCATTGCCCCAGCTGGATCGCCTATTTCTAACAGCACCGGCCAATTACTACATTAGAAATCGCTCCCAACATGGCCTTTAGGGATTTACACACAGCAGTTACAAGAATATTGTGGATAAACAACAAACTACACGGGGCACACCTACCTTTACTTACGTTCTCGGGGACTGGGAATTCAGCTTCGCCTACAATATATCCACAATACTCTACTCCTTATATTTAAAATGAATCACCCGTCAACACCGACAGATAACGAACTGAATAAATTCATTAATAATGGTAAACTAACCTAAATAAACAAAATAACAATAAACTAATCTAATAACAAAAGAAAAAGAAAACCACAGAATCATACACACTTCCTTTCTAATACACATCTTACTACAATGCCATGTAAAAATATCAGCGTGAAAGCCTTAGCTGGATTAGGCCTACACTACGTAAAAAGAAAAACGTTTAAGGGATGCTCTTACATTCCTGGCAACTGGTTACATTCGCTAGCACGCGTCTGGAAAACGCACGTGCACTGGCCTGTTTCATCAATTAAACGCCAGCACCACGCTGCATTCAGAACTTTTTACATTTTATAGAAGGCTGTGAATCTTCACCTGTTCATATTATGTCACACCGCTCTCCAATCCTAACGGTGAATCATTCTGCCTAGCCTACATTGAGACTGCTTCGTGGGCGTTTAAAATACACGTAAAATTAACATTCAGATCTTACAAAAATGCTCATAACTTCTATGTTCCTTTAACAATCATTCTGAAAAATTTTATACACTCTTTCATTCGCACCCCGAATTACTCTTAACAGTGGACAATCATTCATACCAAAAACATCCGCTCATAAAACACACGCTATTCTAAAACATTCGATTAATAAATCCTACCAAAATTATTCGACTCATTAAATCATTTCGGAAAAATATTTACATGTAATTTGTTCATAATAATATACACTATTTAGTGTTATTAACACGTTACTTACGAGATTCTGGATTCTCGGTTACAATACAATTCTCAATTAATTATTTACACTGTTTTTTCCACATAGATATTTTCTAACACTCCGTAGTTTTGATATACTGCTTACACATCGTCTTATATAGGTTTCACTACATTGTCGGTCTAATACAATCGACTGACTAAGGTTAACTGTACGAAATTACATAACTTCGGGTTTAATAAAATATAATAATTGTATCTGTTGGGAACACTGATTGAGATGTCTTTGTTTATTTTATATATTAAGCAGCCCTAGGATCTAGAGGGCATTGACTCAAGTAGTTAAGTAAAATGGCGTCCAATGTAACGGACAGCATGTAATGTAAGATAAATAAAGTTCAGTTATTTTTATGTGTATTTAATCTATCCATTGGTGGAGGGCCGAACATTTGACATTTGGCGCCCAGCGTAACGGCACGATAGTTTTTCTCGTCAGTGTTTTGTGATTACTTCCGCAATGGAGAAGGTTAAAAGTAGAAGAAGAATCAACAGAGCATTGTTTACGCGGCATTCCGTTGCACTTGATAAGTTTCTTGAAGAACAAAAGTATGAAGAAGCTCGAGAATCATTTGCTTGTTTGGAACAGTACTTCGAGAATATCACTGTCCAGAATGAAGAGGTTATTGCATGTATGTTGGAGAACTGAGCTAGTGAACAAGAACTAGATCGAGAAGCGCTGGCGGCTGACGAGTATCGCAGTAAGTACGAACTGTTGAAAGTGCGGCGTTTAAAAATTGATTCCCTAGACCGACAATCTATCGCAAGTAATGCTCAAGTAAATAGGAAAATAAAGCTTCCAACCATAGACTTTCGTAAGTTCGGCGGTGAACTCAGAGATTGGTTGCCGTTTTGGAACCAATTCCAGCGTATTCATGAGAATGTAGGGATTGCACCAGTTGATAAATTCTATTATCTTATACAAGCTACGTTACCCAACTACAGAGCTAGGTCTGTTGTAGACAGTTTTCCAGCCACAGATGGCAATTACGTGTTAGTGATAGAAGGACTTCAGGAACGTTTTGGTAGGGAAGATCTTCTAATTGAAGTATACATCAGGGATCTTCCAGTTTGACCCTGCCTGCTAGTAAAACATGCCATTCACTTACGGAGATGTATGATAAGCTGGAGTGTCATTTAAGGGCACTTGAATCTCTTGGTGTCACAACTGGGAAATGTGCAGCAATCCTTTGTCCTTTGTTAGAATCGTGCATGACGGAAGACTTTTTAAGAGTATGGCAGCGAAGTTCTTTATATAGTGATATATCTAATGCAGAACAACGACTTAATAAGTTCATGTCCTTGATGAAAGTGCAAAATGAGGAAAGGATCCATGTGGCCATGTCTGGGTTTAAACAGTCAGCTGATAGTGTGCCCGTTTAGACCGGAGTCCGCACGACCACATATGCATTTTACCAAGAATCAGTCAGCACGAGAGTCAAAATATCCCGGAGCGCCAGATGGGTTAAAGCTAATCGCAAAAACGACATCAAATGAAAAAAATGCTTTACTGATTTTTGGTTCAATGCAACAATAAGGATAGAAGGAGATTCAACTGGGCATAACACATCATGTGAAATTATCTCATTTTATTCTGAAGTTAAAATTGACTGCAAAATAATAATGCTCAAAGCGGCATCATTCACGTGTGGCGACCCACATCACTATTTACACAATGTACAGAAATTTTCCAACACATTGGACAATTATATTTGGAGACACAAATCTGATTATCAGTCCTGTAGACTGTGTTCCAAAATTATATCCATTAATTATGATTAAATCCAGTTCAAATTTAATTGTCTTTACTGGAAAAACCGTAGTTCACTGATTAAATTTTTGCATAATATTAACACTCGTAGAATAATTGTTCATAGAATTTTTAACTTTCACTTATTTTTCCAGTTTCAAAAAAATATTGTCAAAAAATATTATTATCTTTGAATCAACACAAATTATGTACACATATTAATAACAACATTTGAAAAGTATTTGACCTTGAGCATAGCATCGAAGAACTGTGCGAAGCACAACAAAATTAATTGTTCTTCTGACATTAAACATTTCGAGACGTGACTCGATTATAAACTTCAAGTTCCTAACAAAATACATGATTTCTGAATCATCAACTTGATCAATAAATTGTTGGACCATTCAACTATTCGATTATCCACTTGGAATCATTATTAAGAAAAATATTTATATTTGTGGCCATTTTAGTAACTTTCACAACTTGCAATTCTTCGACAGAATGCGGAAATAAGAATTGTAGCTTCATAATAAATTCATTTAGTTCATGGCACTAGGATTGAAAATATCCTTCAAATTATTCGTGGTTATAGAATTATTTTTAATTGCAGTGGCCCATTCTATTATTTTAATAAGAACACAATATTCCAACAACAACGGCAAAAGTCTTCCTCTGAAGAAGAATAAAATACTATCATGACAAATCCGGGTTCTAGCAAAATCAAAGTTTAAATGGAATCCGTAAACAAGGTTGAAATAAGAACTGATGGTTTTTAAGAAATAACCTTCGGGTCATTCATACGACGCAATGTGTGGCTCCAATACTCCTTTAACACTGAGTCATCGAACCTACTATTTGATTGATGCTCTAATAAAAACCTCCTCATTCCTGCGACTTAAACATGCGCACCTGGGAATGGCATTTAAACTACTCCACACACATAAATTTTCTTCCCAAAATTTATACAATAAATCAAGCCTCTGCTTGTTATCAACACTGGAAGATTAATAAACTTACAAGTTTATTTTATTTTACCATTCAGTTCAACCCGTGAATTTACCATACTTATGAAAATCTTTATTTCACTTTCGAGTGTGTATTTACGTTATGATTTTATATAAATACAAAAATATCCTAATTGATACAAATATCATTTGCTTCCCGTTTCATGCCTCTCCGTGTTATCTGAAAAATATACTTTGCTCATTGCAAATATTAACTGTTCAACCAGAACTGTAATGTTGGTTGAATGCGGGCTTGCGCTAACCACTCTCCTTCGGAAAATCACTTGTTCCAAACTAGAAATGATTAAACTACTTCATAGGCTCTCTCTCAATAAATGTGATTATTAAAAAATATAAGATCCAAGAATTATTTAGAAAAATTATGAAAATCATTATTATTATTATTAGTGGATTATTATTATTATTATTATTATTAGTTATATTATTTTAAATGTGTTTAATTATTATTTCATTAAGTGAGAATCCACATGTTCGATTCTTCGAATATGGATAAAATATCCATCTCTCAACAAAAATAATTATTAACTTTTACAGTTACATCGGTTGTTTTCCGTGATTTCCCAAAAATATGAAATATTCAAATAAATGCTCGTTCTGCTCGGTCATCGGTCCTAAACTGTTCTGAGTGCTGAAAATGCTCAGAATAACTCTAATATGTCTTGCGTAAATCATTGCAAGATTTAAATACGAAGAAAAATAAATGTGTTGGCCATCTGCAGAAAATTGAGTTTGTTCCAATTAGCTAGGCATAGTATAAAGTCAAAAGTAGCTTACATTTCTTGATGGTCTTGAAGCGTAGTGAACCTGGTCTATATCAGATTTATCCAGATACATGCCCTAGCGGACAAGCACGTATAATCCTTGTATCGGCCGCCATTATATACCCACAATCTGTCTAACACGACATAGTGGAGATATTACTTGAAGTTTGAAGTAACTGCTGATCCATTTTAATGTTGACTTCTATTAAATCCATAGCAGTTTGCTTAAATGGGGTCAGATCTAAGTGATCTATTTTCAAATATGTCAGTTGTAACATAACTCACGGTAATCTTTTCAGTACAAGAAAACACTGACAGTCTAAACCAATCAACGGCTGTTCTGAAGATCGTTCCCTGGGCATGGCTTCACACCATCTACCATGCGCGAAGCAACATGTAGTTTACCTGCGTTGGCTAATGAACAACACCGTGATAGACTGGTCTTCAATATACTGATAGATCGGAGTGGTTATCAAGTTACAATTATGAAACTGACTAAGTTGGACTAAAATATCCAAGTATTGAATAATTATTACTGGACTGTGACAAAGTACTTTCTAGACAAAGTCTAGCATATGTCCATGTAGAAATAAAATATTTCATCAGTGTCCGTCGAAAAATAACTATCACCTTAGTGATTCTCCCTGCCGGAAACTTACTAAGTTCCACTGTAGCGCAGCACTTTTGTGACTATCACAATTTGAAGATATGTTCTGCGTAGATCCGGCAACCATGTGCCTTGGCTCAGCGTAGTAGCACCTTGCTAGGCAAGAGCTTGATTCGAAGTGAGCTAATGATGCCTGTGCCGGCCGGCTTTTATTCAAAACGGTCAGGGTCACGCTGCATCACGCTGAAATCTAGAAATCCTCATATCTCTGGTATCCCTGGTCCGATTTACTTGATACTAAGTGCATTCTCTTTCATTTGGCCGTGCCAGTAATCTGATCCAAGTCTCAAGTCTCTACTCCATGGCTAACTATTTAATCAATAAATAGTCTCGACCTCTGCTATTACTCGCTACGTCACTTGACATGCTCTTGGCTGTAAATTCTTTCCATTTCCTTCTGGAAGCAATGTAGCGCGATATTCAAATATCTCAACTTTCAAAAGCGGCTGTAGCCTTTCCCTTGATATCTAGGTGTCTGAATCTTGGAATACCCATTCCTAGAGTTGGGCACAATAGGGCAAAGAAAGTGCAGAAAGATGTACCTACAGCAATGGGTTTACTCTCGTTACACGAAAATAAGCGTTCTGCTTGTATCTTTTGCAGTAATGAACATCATATCAGTGCTGACTGCTATAAAGCACGTGATATGCCTCTCTCGGAAAAACTTGAAATTATTAAGGATAGGAAATATTTTTTATTTGCATTAAACCAAATCATGTAGCTAAAAAGTGCACCTTCAAACAAAAATGTTTGATTTGTGATAAGCACCATGTAATGTTGTTGTGTCCAGATTTTAAGAGAAGTAAGAATGTAGTTAACAGTACTGATTCCCCTAGGCCTGACGTCATGACTGTTCAGAAAGATGAAGCCCTTGCTAACTTAACGTGTGATAATAGTGTGCTGCTTCCTACGCTTCTGGTGAAGGTTCGAGGGAATGGATGTGAACGTACTGTGAAGGCAGTTCTTGATACGGGGTCACAACGGTCATATGTCTTGAAGGGAACAGCACGGGAAATGAATTATTCTCCTGTTGGGAGAGAAGCTATTGTCCATTCACTGTTCGGAGGTCAGAAAACCGGTATTTGTGAGCACAATAAATATAGAATTCATCTTGCCAGTCTCAATAATGATTATTTGTGCAATTTTGAGGTCTTGGACCAAGACAATAATTGTGATAATGTACCTCATATGCAGAATAGTGTCTTAGTTAATCAAATACTTGACAATACCAACAATATACAGGAAGCCATAGGTACTGCAGGTCCTGTAGAAATTCTGATTGGTGCTGACATTGCTGCCAAACTCTTCACGGGTAATGTTAGAAGTGTATCATGGGTTTGATAGCAATGGAGACCAGGTTAGGTTGGACCATTTTTGATAAATATCCCAGTGAACAACCCAGAGTTACAACTGCTATGATTGTCACATCAATGTTGATTAACGATTTAAATATCTCAGATCTTTGGAAATCGGAGTTGATAGGCATTACGGATCCTGTTGATCGGAAAACTAAGCTTGAATTGCAGTTGGGAGTGGACAAGCATTTTCAAGAGACTGTAAGGGTGAATGGTGAAGGTCGATATGAAGTCCATCTTCCCTGGAAGGATAGGCATCCCCCTCTTCCAGCGAATTACATCCTGGCAGAAAAACGACTGGATTCTACTATAAAGAAGTTGAAGGCTAATAACCTGTACCCAGATTATGAACAGGTTTTTGAGGAATGGCTTGAAGAAGGTGTCATTGAACGGGTTCCTGACTCGGAGATTGTTAGTGATAGCTGTCATTATCTTCCTCACAGACATGTAGTGAAAGAAAATAGTACCACCAAAATTAGACCTGTGTTCAATGTATCAGCTCTTGAAAAGAATAGTCCATCATTGAATTCGTGCTTGGAGAAAGGGAGATCATTGGTAGAACAGATACCTCCACTTCTTTTAAGATTCCGTCTGAAGCAAGTGGGAGTTGAGGCTGACATCAGGCGAGCTTTCTTGCAGATTAGTATACATGCAAATAACAGGAACTTCCTACGTTTTTTTATGGATGGATGATTTGGGGAATATAATTGTTTATCGACACAGGAGAGTTGTGTTTGGTGTTGTTTGTAGTCCTTATCTGTTAAATGCAGTTATCAGACTTCATCTCTCAAGGATTCTAAATGAATGTCATGAGGGAATTTCTGCATACTCTGAGACCACAATTAAAAGTCTTTTGGATTGTTTCTATGTTGATAATGTAGTCACTAGCCTTGATGATGATCAGCTTAAAACATTCATTCACGAAGCCACCTCTATCATGGCTGATGGCAAGTTCGAATTGCGCGGGTGGGAGTTCTCAGATCCAGATATACTTACAGAGGCTTGTCTCACTAATGTACTTGGTTTAATCTGGGACAGAAAACATGACACTCTGGCCATAAGCCCTGACTATTTCCAGAATTATCCAGAAAAAATTACCAAAAGAACTATCCTTTCCACTGCCCATAAGGTGTTCGATCCAATTGGTTTTTCATCTCCTGTGACCCTAGAACCAAAACTTATCTTAAGAGAATTATGGAGTGTAAACATTGGGTGGGATGAAGAGGTGGATCAAGGCATTGCCAACAGATTTGTGAAATGGGCAGATGATGTCGCATGCTTGAAAGACTTGAAGATCCCAAGATGGTTACCTTCTAACAGTGGACCTGCTGAGTGGAGTGTGCATACATTTTGTGATGCCAGCAAGGATGCCTACGCTGCAGCTGTGTTCCTGAGGGTGGAGACGACTCGGCAAGTAAATGTACAGTTGGTTCAGGCAAAAACAAGAGTTTCCCCCACTAACAATACAGTCACGATACCTCGTCTAGAATTGCTTGCTGCATTGATAGGTGCTAGGCTCCATGCAGCAATAATTGAAGATCTTCCCAAAAGCTGCGAGTCATACTTCTGGAGTAATTCATCCACAGTCTTAGCATGGATTAAAAGAGATGATCAGTGGGCTACCTTTGTGGCGAACCGGGTGAATGAGATAAGGAAGCTGACTCAACCAGAACAGTGGAATCATGTTCCAGGGATTTGTAATCCAGCTGACCTGCCATCTAGAGGCTGTTCAGGTAAAAAGTTGCTTCATTCATCATGGTGGGAGGGCCCTAAATGGTTGCACCAAAAGCGTAGCTGTTGGCCTTCGGCCGAAGTCAAGTTTGAAGAGGATGTTATTATTCAAGAAAGAAAGAAAGAGTACTGTTGTTTCCTCTGTGCTTTGTGCAGATGCTGATTCTCTTCCAAGTGACTGGTACTACAGGTACTTTTCAAAGAGTGAGAAAATTATTACAATGGTTGCTTGGATGGGTCGTTTTGTAAACAATTGTAGAGCTGCTGGCTCTGAACATTTTATGAAGAAGACGGGCCCACTTTCTACTGAAGAAATCACTTCTGCTGAGTTAAGGGTCTTGAAACTAGTTCAGAAAGATGCATTTCCCAGTCACACGGACCCCAGAATCTCCATCCTACAACCCTTTGAAGATCATGACGGTCTCCTCCGCTTGCGAACCAAGATCTCCAATAGACCTGACAACCATGACTTTCGGTATCCTGTACTTTTGCCCAAAAATCATACCTTTGTGTCACGGCTGATTATAGATGTTCATGTTCGAAGGTGTCATGTTGGCATTCAGGGTATGCTTTCGATTATGAGGGAAAGATTCTGGGTGATGGGGGGAAGAAGAACACTACGGTCAGTGTTAATTAAGTGTGAACTCTGCAAGCGCCAGGAAGCTAAACCCTTCGTAGTATCCACTCCACCACTTCCAGCAGAACGTGTAAGAGATGCTGCTGCCTTTGAAGTTTCGGGTGTCGACCTGGCTGGACCTCTTCATCAGAAAACCCACGAAAAGGCGTGGATTTGCTTGTTCACGTGTGGAGTTACCAGAGCTGTTCACTTGGAACTACTCCTGTCATTGTCAACACATGCTTTCTTGCAAGCATTTCGTCGATTTGTAGCTAGGAGAGGACGACCCGCTGTAATTTTCAGTGATAACGGTACTAACTTTTCTGGTACTGAAACTGCCTTCAGTTGAATCGAGTGGTCGAAGGTAAACGAGTACTGTTCAGTGGAGAGAATAAAGCGGAATTTCAACCCACCCACTGCTGCCAGGTGGGGAGGTTGGTGGGAGAGGTTGATAGGACTAGTGAAAAGATTACTTCGGAGAACACTTGGACGTTCATCTCTTACATAATCTGAGATGGAAACAGTGTTATGTGACTGTGAAAGTGTAGTAAACTCGAGACCTCCGAAATATACAGCTGATAATTCCAATGAACTAGGAGCAATAATGCCTGCCATATTTCTTTAGGCTATTCGTGAAGTTGCTGTGCCTGAGATTGATTTCATCGAGTCCTCCAGTTTTAACAAGAGGTTGAAGTACTTAAGGAGAATCTGAGAAAGAGGTTCCGTAGCGAGTACTTGGGTCTACTGCGACAGCAGATGGATGTCAAGCAGCAAAAATTGTTCAGATTGATGATGTTGTCCTCAATGGGAATGACAACTCAAAAATACTAGATTGGCCTTTAGGAAAGGTCCTAGAACTTTTGCCCGGAAAGGATGGAGTCACCCGTCCTGTTCGCCTGAAGACTACATCTGGAGAGCTTCTGCGCACAGTTCAAAGACTCTACCTCCTCCTAGAAGACCAAGGTAGTGAACCTGCTACTTCAGACAGTGAACTGACTGTTAAAGAAGATAGTGGTGTTTCATGTGGTAGTGTGAGTGACGTAGGGGAAGAAATCAGGACACGGAGTGGAAGAATTGTAAAAGTGCCAAAATATATTTTGATTAACTTGTCTGTTTTGTGCCAATTTGTTTCAGGTGTGAGCAGAATGTATAATGTTCCCAGGACTATGTGAAGTTAACTGTTCCACATCTGTTAACTTGCTGGGAGAATGTTGGGAACACTGATTGAGGGCATTGACTCATGTAGTTGAGTAAAATGGCGTCCAATGTAACGGACAGCATGTAATGTAAGATAAATAAAGTTCAGTTATTTTTATGTGTTGTTAATCTATCCATTGGTGGAGGGCCGAACATTTGAATTGTATCATTGACATGAGTAGGCAATCGTTCTCTAGTTGTATTTCCGCTAAAACCCTTCTGTCAACACAGCTAAGACGTTACTTCACATGAACTGGACTTCTTGTATACAATGAACAATAATACTTTGACTTCCTTTAAAATGCGGAACTTCCTCCGCACGAGCACTTCAAAGCTCTACAAATCCTCATATAACAATATATATGGCACAAACAATTATCATCCACTATGTTAAACAATAACCAAAAAGGATTAATTGTTATTAACATTTCTTCTGTAGGAACTTCTCCCAAATAATGGCATGACCCTCAGTATCATTTCACATGACTACTGATCTAAATTATACATGCTTAAGTTCTTCAAACGAAACTTCCAATTGTAATGAACGATATTAGACTGTCGTGATTGACCTCCTAAAGTTTACTCCACAAAAAGATAATTAACTGTAACTCGTCTATCACAAATACATGTAATAAAAATAACACTCCTGTCTCACTTCACTGATCAAGCTTTAAATTGTGTTTCGTTGTAACACCAGGTCTACATAATGACGTGATATTACACAAATAGTGTAAAATAACACACATGTTATTAATAGTGTCAAATAGAATTCAATCTTGACCGGGATAAACTAGCTTTGAATTCCTAGCCAAAGATTTGAATAATCTTCTATCAAAAAGGTATGTCCTCTAACATATTAAATGAACAAAGCTCTCAGCTTTACAAATAATAAAAAGGATCGTCAACGTCGTAATGTTTTTCCACTCTACACAAAGAATGTTTATAGATCGTCGACAGTTTATGTACAATAATGATATAAGAATATTATTCGATGTTTCTTTTGTTCTTGACGTTAGATGTTGTTACATTAAAGTGCTCAAAGAGCAGATGACCTCGTAGTTCCGCCCCTTAAAACAACAATAACTAACTAACTAAAGTGCTCAAATTAAATTTAAAAACAGAATTTAATTTGAAGCTATGACACAATGAATACTTGGTTTAAATCAACTTGTTAAAATTCGAGAGTCGAAACGACTAGTCTTCTATGAGGCAATATGATTCCTCAAACAAAATTTTAATGTCAGTTCCACAACTGATCCGTAGAATAAAATTGAAAAATAGATGAAAGGCAATCATCTCCTAAGTAATCTTGGAGCATAAAAATCTTAGCACACATCTGAAGTGTAAAATATATGAGAATACTGAAATTCATGAAATATGAAAATATGGAGTAAGATCGTTGGCTCAGGATGTCACTAATCAAGCTCTATACTAAAAATAACAAACACAGCTACCTTATTTGGACGAAAACTTGAAGATCTATGTAAGTATTCACACAATACATTAGATGTTTCCTCAGTTCAAGATACTGAGATGGATCTGCATTCGAACCTCGGATCTGCGACCTCAGAGATAGGAAAAACGTTCCCTCTCCGGAATTCACCAACATTCGCCTGGGCTCGAACGACATCCTTCTGGCAAATTCTTCTGTGGTTGCTGGGCTACCCCTAGCATCTTGACAAATCTCTTCTGTAGAACTCAGCAATACTTCTATAAGAATTACTGAGTTTTAATTCTCCGGCCGTGAAATCCAATATACCATCTCTTCTGTAGATTCTTCATTCTCCGTCGTAAATATGTTACAGCCTCATCATTGGAATATAATTTATAGAAATATTCATATAAATGGCGAATGAAATATTTCTACTGCTAATTGATGTTACATTAGTGTTCGTAGACTGATGAAAATGTACAAGATGGCTCGTACACTACGTCTGTATTCAAGAATACGTCGTCTAACGAAGTTCCATCGTTGTATCTTAACTTCTGTTATCGAATTTTTCTCTGGCACATGACTATTTAGTTCATCATAGCAGCAATGTTATTTATGGTGACCCTAGAGCCAAAACTTATCTTAAGAGAATTATGGAGTGTACACATTGGGTGGGATGACGAGGTGGATCAATGCATTGCCAACAGATTTGTGAAATGGTCAGATGATGTCGCATGCTTGAAAGACTTGAAGATCCCAAGATGGTTACCTTCTAACAGTGGACCTGCTGAATGGAGTGTGTAACACTTGAAGAATAATGATAGTCATTATAATAATGTTTATTTGCTGCGCCAATGTTACAAGTTCTTCGCTACTGTTCAGTTGAACTGCGTTCGCCAACTTCACATTGCAATCTAAAATGATATTCAATTTTATTTCCAACACATTTGAGAATCTGTCTTAACAGGCTTATATTGTCGAAACGGTAAATTTTAGAACGCTCGACTTTCAACAGAATGTAGTATTCGACCTGTTCTTTATATATATTCACTTAGTTGAACACAAATCTCAATTATATAAGAGATACCCTAATGTCAATGCTCCTCACAACTTCACATAAAATGGAAGTGCGGTAATCTCCTACGTTCTACCTAGCTATCCTCGCGTCTCCACAAGTCGACAGTCGTCGCACTCGGACAAAGCTTTGGGATCTCCGTTATCCCAGTAAAAAAACTTCCTCACTCTTCAAAGACTGCTGGAATAAGAACTTCGGTCCTTGGATCTCCCCCTCCAAGTCGAAATTTTGGCGGCCATATCAATCTCCCACCATAATTTTAGCGCGTAGATTACTAATGCTTATTACTGCGTAGATTAACCGATCTGCGGTTTTTAAAGTATCAGACATAATTTCTTTTAATATTCTCTTCATTACCAAATAAGAAACTCTTCTTCTAAGGGCCTAAATGCATAATTTCACCAAATTATGTAGTTGAAATTGATCCCGTCTTCAATAAGACCTCTTCTCATTGGCTCTGAGCTGAGATCCAATAGCATAATTTATAACAATATTTATAATATTAATTTCCAAACTCATTGTTGCTGTGCCAATTTTAGCCTTCTAGAAGCGTCTATTGTGCAATAAATCACGTGATCGGGCTCTCCCACGGCCTCGAGCTTGTAACACTACCCTCCTGTGTCACACTTCCAGAATTTATATTTGCTGGTTAAATTTATCATGGGGACGGAAAATACTCTCATTTTGTCCCAGAATAATTCAATTTTCGGGGCAGTACTACAGAAAGTTTCTAAAGGATTTTTCTAAAATAGCGTACGTATCCTATGACCCGATGCTTGAAAAAGGGATCAAAAATAGATGCAGAAAACCCAGAGTACAAATCTGCATTTGAAACTCTAAAAACCTTGCTTAATAAATGTGCCAGTCTTAGCTTACCCAGATTTTGAGGAACCATTCGTTTTAACCACGGATAGCTCAGACTTCACATTAGGGAGTGTTCTCCCCCAGAAAGGGCATCCAGTCGCCTACTACTCTAAGACTTTAAATCCCGTAGAGAGAAACTTATCTACTACAGAGAGAGTACAACTTGCCATAGTAGAAAGTACAGTAGTAAGCATTTTAAGCCTTACTTATGGGGACGGCATTTCACTGTAGAATGTGACCATCGTCCACTACAATGGCTTTTCACTCTAATGGATCCCAGCTTAAGACTCTACCGCTGGAAGATAAAATTGGGAGAGTTTGATTTTGACATAAAATATGTCAAAGGGAAAACTAATTATGTAGTAGACACCCTTTCACGAATTCAAATTAATGTGAACGAAGAAACATTTTACAATGTAGCCATCCCCGGATATGATACATGCCAACAGGAAATGGACAATGAATCTGTAAATTCCAATCTGGAAGACCCGATTTTAACCTTAAAAACATCAGGGAGGAATTTAAATCAAAACCGAAATCAGAAAGTTTTGAATGAAAAGAAATCCGATCCAAGGGATTCCACATTTGAACACCCATACAAGATAGGTGAAATAGTGTATGTTTTGGATCCTCTGACCAGAAACAGAAAATCCAAAAACTTGTATAATGAAGGCACAATATTCAAGATTGAGACGAACCGAGTTTATTGTAAGATGAAAAATGGTAAGACCTATATCAGAAACTTTAGGGACATAAAACCATGGCACTATCCACACAGAGCCCGTAGAAACCCCAGGATTCTATGCTGATCCTACCGTCCTGTTGTAATAATTAATAATCTTCACAAATTCATGTTTCATTTCAATTTAACTACTCTCAAAGAAGCATACACAAATATTGATGATACTGTCTCTCGCTAAGTAATAAAAAGTAATAATACTTTTCCGTATTTAATAAATAAATTCATTGAAATAACTAAAGAAACAAAAAAGGATTTAAATAAATTAATACCAAGTATTTCTAATAGAACTAAACGAGGTTTAATTAACGGATTAGGAAAAGTAATAAAATTAATCTCTGGTCATTTGGACCAAGATTATCTAGATAATTTGCAAAGTCAATTGGACACTTTAAAACAAAGAGTAATCTATACTAATATAATAAAGCTGAAGAGTTTGTGTGTTTATATGCTTAAACGCGCTAATCTCTGGAACTACCAGTCTGATTCAAAAAAGTCTTCTTTTATATGATAGCCAGATTCAAGAGGAATAGTTTAGGCTTTGTAGCATTAGGCTACACCTCTCAGGTAACCTTAAATATTGATTTTTGTTCACTAAGTAGGTAGAACAAGCGCCCCCGAACGGCTCTATCCGCATGCGCTGGCGTTATGGTTAGTGATACGTACACCGTTTCACCTATCTGAACCAAAATTCGTATACTTACTCTTTGGAACCTTGAAGGTAACACTGTCTAAGTGAAATTTATAACAGACCAGTCCATTCCCTGCATTTAGGCCCTTTGGTTCAAATCTGCACCATTTCCCCGATCTGAACCAAAATTTGGATACTTACCCTTCGGAACCCTGCAAGTAACACTGTTTACATGAAATTTCGGACAGACCACTCCATTCCTTGCATTTAGGCTCTTTGGCACAAATCTACACCGTTTCACCGATCAGAACCAAAATGTGTATACTTATCCTTTGGAACCCTGTGAGTAACACAGTCTGCATGAAATTTCGGACAGACCACTCCATTCCCTGCATTTAGGCCCTTTGGCACAAATCTACACCGTTTCACCTACCTCAACCAAAATTTGTTTACTTACCCTTTGGAACACTGCGAGTAACACTGCCTACATGAAATTTATGACAGACCAGTCCATTCCCTGCATTTAGGCCCTTTGGCACAAATCTACACCCTTTCACCAACCTGAACCAAACAATGTATACATACCCTTTGGAACCCTGCGAGTAACACTGTTTACATGAAATTTCGGACAGACCACTCCATTCCCCGCATTTAGGCCCTTTGGCACAAATCTACACCGTTTCACCGATCTGAACGGCAATTTGTATACTTACCCTTTGGAACCCTGCGAGTAACACTGCATGAAATTTTGGACAGACCCCTCCATTCTCTGTATTTAGGCCCTTTGGCACAAATATACACAGTTTCACAGATCTAAACCAAATTTTACATACTTACCCTTTGGAACCCGACGAGTAACACTGTCTGCTTAAAATTTCGGACAGATCACTCCATTCCCTGCATTTAGGTCCTATGGCACAAATCTACACCGTTTCACTGATCTGAACCACATTTTGTAAACTTACCCTTTGGAACCCTGCGGGTGGCACTGTCCAATTTAAATTTTGGACAGACCTCTCCATTCCCTGCATTTAGGCCCTTCATCACAAATCTACACCGTTTCTCCTAATTGCACCAAATTTTACATAAACTTTGAAACCCTACAGGTAACCACGTATTAAGGCCCTAGAACCATTCCTGTCCGTAGTAGTGTAACTGTGAGCGTATTTTAATGAGTCTATTGTTGACGGGCAGTTCGGTCTGCATCACGTCACCCCTACCAGTGTTTTGGTGCAGAATTGCGAAAATAGTTGCATCTTGCGCTGTTTATAAATTGCAGTCACGGGGCGTAATTAGTGGAAAAAGATTTCTTAGGCCCCTTTAAACAGTTATCATCATGCAAATAGTATGCCTCTGTATAAGTGCAATGGTGTTGGTGCAGTATATTGAGGTTATCAGCTGCAATAAGCATTGGTGCTTTCAAATTTACCTTCATTTATTCCGAAACTTATCGTTAAGCGCTTTGTGGCGATAAATGATACTATTGCTACCTCAGTAGCTCGGGACAGCCGAAGTTTTCCAAAGAGTTCTGTTTATTTTCCTACAGCGCTCTGCGACAAAATACGACACTATTGGTCTCTACATTTCTGACAGCCAATGAGATATAGGCCCTAGGCAGTGTCTTTTATTTCACTTACTCCCCTTTCTATTTTTTTTGTAAATTTGTTTGTAAATTACATGTGTCAGTGCTGTAGTTTGTAAATAGCTGTTTCCCTATTCATAATTATCATTACTGGAAAATTACCTGAATGTTACGTTCATTATACATTACTAGGCTACTTATCACCCCCACTAAAACCACCACCACCACCACCACCACCACCACCACCACCACGAAAAGATATATTTTTAAAATATTGTTTTCTGTTAGTTTAAGTATCATGTGCCAGTTCTGTAGTAGTATTCATTATCATCTATAAAACAAACTAATCCACCGGGCGAAGCCGAGCACTGCTGCTAGTAATGAGATAAAACATATAAATAAATTGGTGTCTTTTGCTAATTCAATTGCTCAAATATTCTATGATGAAATGAACCATGTTAGTAACAATATGAAGGTAATTCAAGGTATTCTCCAAACAGAAGATTTCAAGATCAGCCTACTGGATGATTCTCAATACGTGTTAATTATACTGGATGAAGAAATGATTGTAATTCTTTCCATGCCAATCACAGATGGAAGCCAATATCAATTAATGAAGTAATCCCTGTACCAACTGTTAAATACATCATACTTATCCCAACTGAAAAGTACTATTTGCAAGGGCCCCACTTCAAAATGGTCCAGTACACCCTGTATAAAAATACTCAATCATATTGATCCCTTGTAAAGAAGCGTGACAAGTCTCTTTTTCGGGGATGTGTTCGGTTCTTGTTCGTGGTTCCTATCGTCGATTGCTTCTCATAATAACAAGGTAACATAAGGGTAAATTAAAACTATAACAAGAAAGTGAACCAAAATTCAAATAAAATAAATATAATAACAGATCCAACAAGAAACAAAATATAAAACACATCATCCTTAGATGTACACCCTCTTAATCAACCAGAATAAATCACAAAAACCTCTACTCGAGATTGCAAAGAAAATAAGGACATGACATTGTCCAGATGTCGCTTCAAAATTATATGTGTGAGTATGTGAAGATGTTTGCATGCTAAATGGAATAAGTACTAAAATACGCGATTCGCTACCATATGGCATATCCGACAAGTTAAGAATCCGTATTTTTGCGAATATAGACTTGGCGTCTGGGAAAACTAAAAAAATTGCTCTACACTAAATAAACAATGCCAAACACTCGCTACCCTTCTACAACCTGTGACAATAAAGGTCGGTGAATAGTCCTATACTATCAACATAGATGAACAATGCACAACAGTGACCCTATTGTCCTTCGAAATAGTCTCCTTCCGTAACTATGCAATGCTGAGATTGGCAATACATGTCCTGGAAACTTTTCAAAAAGGCGTCCTTTGGGATGGTGTTCAAAAGGCTCGTCACGTGACCAAAATGTTCGGTGAATGGGTCTACATTACGAACGGATTGTTGGACCGAACTTTATTGTCACAGGTTGTATATTACAACAGACCTCCGCAATGAAATCTTGACTGAGTGCCGGAATGCACGAACAAATGCCTCAATTCAGGTCTTATCAAATACACAAAGCAACACACGTTACTACACTACAAAGACACACACAAATGTCCAACCGTCATCTTAAGAAACTACACATCAAAAGTGTACGCAAAAATCAACATAAAATGAATCAACACAAAGACAAGTATGCCCACCGGCAATATCTGCAATAAACACAATTTTATTTCATCAAGAGACATGAATGTACGGTTCCAGCATGAAGAACGATCCCTTTAAATAAACTTGATTTTAACCAAACAGGCTTATCTATTTTAAACATCAGGGTCTCAGTCAGCTGGCCCTTCCCATTAGCAAGTCTTATCTTATATCTGCTCGTACCCTGTAGACACTCGTCGCAACATGTCATTAACCCAGCGTGTTTACCAAATATCACGAGCCTGCACCACTGCAGTTCAAGACCGCAGAATCACCACCTCTACTCCACCTGAATAAAACATGTGTCATCAAAAATGCCAATAGTGTCCATAATTCTCCCAGGAATTATAAGACTCGTCGAGAATCGATCAGTGCCTCCACAGAGTATAGCTGTCCAAAAATGCTGCAGACAGAACTTGGTCACTTTGCCAGTTTTCTCCGCGCAATAAATACCACTGACGACACCAACACACACTGCTTGGGTATGACTCACCTCCAATCAAAATCCACACAACTTGACGCAGCATATTCAAGATTAACAGAAAGATTTCAATACTTTAATTAATTATCACCATTAAATGATTACATAGAGAACTTATGGTTCCCCGCAAATAGTAGCAACAAGGCAAACTCAAAATAGCCTGTTTAATTAAATCAGTACCACAAAATAACTTCTTTCCCCATATCTATCACTATTTTAACTTTAATGCAGCTCCATTTATCACCGAACCCACAATCCATGCTCTAGCGAAATAAAATATCGCACACAACTTGTACTCGCATAGTACATGAAATTTAAAATTACAATAATAAAATACACAAATTCAAACCAGTAGTCACGATGCATTACTATAAATTGAGTGTCGGAAACACAAAGAAACACAAAATTACACAAAACCATACAAGAAAATATATACATGCTGTTCCCATAAACCAAGATATCACGCTAATTGAATAATCAATTTGGTACTGAACTCGAATTCAGCCCAGCTTAGGACTTTGATTGAGCCGAGGTTCGAACCGACTTGTGAACCATGGGAGAGAAAAATTGGAAATTTGGAATTAAAATAATTTAATATTTATATATGCATTTTGGGAAGTGAATGATGCATAATGAAACTATTTTGGAAAATTTCGGAGCATTTTAAGGAATTATTATTTTGGAATATTCTGGTGAATGAGATATTAACCAAGGAAGTGTTGGATCATTCGAGGCTGGAAAATGTACAAGGCGTCATGTTAGGTAGCAGAAAAAAATTGGCATATAAAGTGAAATGAACATATCTACAGGCGTAGAATGCAATATGGAATTTATTTGGTTAAATAGAAATATAAATTATTGGCTAATAGAGAAACTATGAGTATATTTCTATTAAAAAGCAGCCGTGCGAGGCTAGGAGAGAAGGCTAGCTTTGGCACGCGCGCTATCGCGGAGAAGCGAGCCAGAACTCTTATCCAGCTACTTGAACCGGACGGACGTGTCAGCCACGCGACCAGCAGCAGGAGCGGCAGAGCAGCACTTGTATACGAAAAAGTTATACGGAGTACAGGCGAGGAAGTACCGCCAGGAAATCGACCAATCGCCGAGGAAGATATTAGAGGAGCCGGTGAAGTGCAAATGCGCTGAATATTGAAGAGAACAGCATTTTATTTTGAAACAAAATTATCAGAAGAAGACTTCACTAATACAGCGTTAGTCTACAGCAAAGCAATAACTACTTACTACAGCTACAGTATTGCTACAATATCTATTCTACGATTCAAGAATATAGTCAACATGAACGCAACCATCCTGAGTCAGGGAGGACAAACTTTTTCTACGAATACTGAGAAGATTTTTATGAATAACTAAATCAATGAAAGGAGGTTAGTCTATACCATGGATTGGAAAGTCAGAGTGACTTAGAAGATCGGAGATCGATACATCTACAGCTGCTCAACAACTTGCAGTATTCCAAGATGAATTTCAGTACTACAAGCGAGATATCCATTACCATCAGGGGGAGATGTCAACCCAGGACATTCAGATCTACATTGATGATGCCACTCTGTTATACGGAGATAAGAAGCAGACGAACGCTTGCAGTCGATTGGACCAAGAGACGCAGTTCCCAGGTCGCTGACCGTGAAGCTAGAAGACTTGCCGTTAGCCGCCACAGCCGATCCTGAATATTCATGATGAACCCATAATAAAGAATGAAATAAACCTTCTCCATTCCTGTCTTGATGTAACAAAGCTGAAATTGGACGTGAAGCCCTTCCCCACAACTTATATAACAAGGAAGCAATTTATATCCATTTATATGATTTTTGTACTAACTATAGTATTTATGATTTGGTTTATATTCAGACAAAAATTAAGTAATCTGTGTAAATCTGCAAAACTTAGATGTAAGAAAAATGTAATAATTACTGAGGACAGTAATTTTTAACTGAGACGGGAGGAGTCATGTACCCTGCCTAGCGACCCACTTAGTGACCCATTTAATATTCGAAGTCAGCCAATGTGTTCCAATAACTTTAGTTTTTAGATGTTATTTTTATTATTATTCTTGTTAGGAAACACAAAAGCTGTATTTGCTTCAAACGTGCAAAAGCACATAGCTGAACTCTCAGAAGGCTAGCCCAGGTTGCGAGCTGACCCTCGACCAAGCCCTGTTGTAAAGCCAAGAGTAAGAGCATGTATCACCACTTAAGGGAAACAAGAAGCATTACTCCCAGAACACAAGTCCGATATTCATTCCTCAGAACGACAGACCGTCTCTGGTCCTTGTGACATAACTTTACTTAGAAAACCAAGCAGTTACCATGTAACTTTTTACCAGCCCTTCTTGGGCGACTGATTTAAAACTTCCCAAAATCATCCTCCTATTTTTGATCGGAAGTACTTCATCATATACCACACAATTGAAATGGCAGGGTCGTGGAGTGTTGGACACACATTTGGTCAACCTAACTGGTATCATTTGGGCGTTCAACTATTAGGTGTAATTCCCTATAAAGAAAACTAATTATAACCTTCAAAATATGTGTATTAATATCAACTTTAAACATATGGCGGGGACTCTCGTCGAACAGACTATGGTTTACTATCTTCTCTCCTCGGCAATGACGAAAACATGTGACCCAAAATGAATGTTGGAATATAAAGATGTTTGTTACTCACTCATCGACGATCTAGCAGATAATCTACGAGACATGCTCGATAGATCAGTTCTCCCCAGCATTTCTAAGATTTTCCACACGTGGTTTGAGGTTAGAGATGTTTACTGGTTTACATAGCCACATCTCTGCGAGAGAAATGAATGTGCTTCCGTACCCAACTTGAATTGTGCTAACAGAGATAACATCGTTGTGATATGTAGCCGTTTCGAGTACATTCACAAGCCATGCTTTCAACAAAACTGTTTCTCCAAATAGGCCTACGCCAAATTACGAGAACGCGACCTTTCCAATCAGACGCTACAATAGAAGTGAAGCCCCGCTATACACGAAAATCCCACCTCTCATCTTGTAAACACATGTTTTCGTCTTTCTCCGCCAGGGTCATGATACCCTCCAACCCATACAAAATACACCAATAATCTCGAACCCATGTATATTTCTTACAACTCGTGGCGCGAAACTCTTCTCTGACGTCAGAACCTTACACAATTTACACAAAGCTTTCTTCAAGACAAGGGAAGTTATTCTCGGCCCAATCTAAATTTGGCCTAGAGTTTCCTGCTGTTGCAACATCTTGTAGCTTACCTACACAATCCGCTGTCTTGTATACTGACATCTCCCATACAAATTAAATGAAATATTCCTGACTGAGTCCCCGAGATACACAAGATATATATACACTAAATAAAATGAAATTCTACAACCTAAATGATGAACAAGAAAAGAAATGGTATGAACAAATTACCCTAACCTGACTTCTCTTGCAGTCAACCAAATAAGGGTTTGGGAACATTGTGACCGGAACAGTCACAATACGCCCCCATGTGATTCACACGGGTGAAACAAGTGTGGATCACAAACACTCAAACAAGCAACGCACTGAAAACACAAAGAATTACACTATTACATAAATAAACCCTGGAAGACATATATACATACACACTTGTCAAATTTTCACACATTCTCACTCTCTCGAATGTCTTATTGTGTCAATTTCCTAGCCTCACTGATTTCTCTCAAGTGTCTTAGGTCTACCACTTCATTTTCTTCGTCTCATCATGAGACCCTATCGCTTCACAAGCCATGGTATTTGCCTGCACAGGCCTTATCATACCATCTATCCATCTAACACTCGATGCCACTTTGCTGGTTAGCATTCTTCGTCACATCTCTTGAGTTTTGTCATGCCATCACGTTATGTTGACTGATTCTCTAAGAGTCCATGCCATATTATTTTACAGAGTGATATCTACGGAGATTCCTAATATTATGTGTACTGACAGACTTACCATCCTGGTCCGTTAAACTATAGGCACACTCACCAATACGTTTAACCACCTTAAAAGGCCCCTGAAATAGATGAAAAAACTTCCCTATCTCCTTATCTACAGCTGAAGACGGATATGGAACCCTCAGAAGCACCTGATCGCCTACTTCAAAAGAATCAAACTTTACCCGCTTCTGCTGGCGCCTACGCTTATTCCCTGCCTTGATTAAGTTGTCCCTAGCCAGCTGGATACAAACATCCTTCCCAATCTCCTCTCCCGTGACCAAACCTAGCATTCTAGCAAGCTCATTGGTAGGCTTCCTACCATACTGAATTTCATAGGGAGTGCATTTTACACTCTCATGGAACGTACTATTGAACCATCGTTCAATATCTCCTAACTTGGAGAACCACGCATTGTGGCGATTGCTCACATAGGTGCGAAATACTCTCCCTAATTCTCTCATAACTCGTTCGGACAAATTCCCTTGAGGATATCGAATAGATGAGAATATGTGCTTGATACCCAATTCACTCAACTTGGTTTTCCAGATCTTTGAGGTGAATTGACTACCGTGGTCTGATAGTATCCTGAGAGGCACCCCAAACTCAGGTACATACTTATCAGTGATCTGTAGGACACAACCCTTCCCGGTCGCTTTTCTCAGGGGATACAGTTTGACGAGTTTACTGAATGCGTCAACAACCACGAAGATATACTGATATCCAAACTGAGCTTTAACCAATGGACCATACAGATCGACACAGAGTAAATCCCTTGGTTTTTCTGTGATCACCATTTGCCGAGGTCCCTCAAGAAACCTCGTTGGGCATTTACACCGTTGACACGAGTCACAACTTGCCAGAACTTTCCTAATCTGCCTTCCCATGTTCTTCCAAATGAAATGCTGCTGAACAGCAAAAAGAACCTTGCTTGATCCAAAATGCCCTAAAGCCTTGTGATGATACCAAATCATCGTTACCTGCAATGAGCTTGGCACACACACTCTCCAGGCACCTTCATGGCACAGCCTAGCCAAGAAACCACACTCCAACTTGTACCAATACTTTCCAACCTTAATTCTACTATCCACATCCATACCTCTCAACTGAGTCAAGATATCACCTAAGACCTCATCCTTCTCCTGCTCTACAAGCAGATTCCTTAAGCAGCGTATCTCATAATCACACTCGCTTACCTTGGTTACGCAGATAACAACACCTTCCTGTACCTCCAGTACCTGATGACCCTCATCACCCCCAATGTTTCTACTCATGAAGTCAGCCACAATGTTCTCAGTACCCTTAATATGCCTTACCTCAAAGTTATATTCACTTATAGCCAATATCCACCTTGACATCCTGTTCGAAGTGAGCTTGCAGGATCCAATAAAAAGTAATGCATGATGGTCAGTCAGTATCTGCAACTTACTGCCCAACACATAACTCCTAAACTTCCCTAGAGAGTATACGATTGCTAACATCTCTATTTCAGTAATTGTATATCTCTTCTCCGCCATGCTTAGCCCTCTGCTTGCTAATGAGACAATCCCTAGATTGCCCTCACTATCCTCCTGACACAAAATGCCTGAGATGCCTTGCATGCTCGCATCAGTCATCAAAATGTAGGGACAATCCAGACGAGGATACCTAAGCATGACAGTCTCTACAAAGCCTCTCTTCAACTCCTTAAAAGCCTCATCGTGCACCTGGGTCCATACCCACTTAGTACCCTGCTTCAGCAATTCCCTAAACGGTTCTACAAGACAGGAATATTTAACTACGAATCTACGAAAATAATTGAAAACCCCTAATATTGACCTCAATTGTTTGGCGTTACGTGGTGTAGCAGTGTTGTGAATCTTGTCTAATCGTGACTGTTCGGGAGACACCCC
This sequence comes from Meconema thalassinum, assembly GCA_946902985.2. Taxonomy (NCBI): domain Eukaryota; kingdom Metazoa; phylum Arthropoda; class Insecta; order Orthoptera; family Tettigoniidae; genus Meconema; species Meconema thalassinum. Next base: position 56,142,077 of record OX336401.1, on the reverse strand, counting down.
TTGTGTTGTGATAGTATGCCCTAAAAATGTGATTGATGTTGTGCAAAACAGAGACTTCTTAAGTTTAATTGTAAATCCCCCGTCCCTTAATTTCCCCAAAACAATGTCTAAGTGATCCAGGTGTTCCTTTAATGTGTAAGATGCAACAATTAAATCATCTATGTACATTGTCACAAACTCGTGTGTGTCCCTCCCTAACACTAGATTTAAGGCCCTAATCAACGCTGAACTGCTGGTCTTTGTTCCGAAAGGAACGACCCTGAATTGGTACAAACCACTCTTAAAGCTAAACGCAGTCAACTTCCTGTCCTGTTCTCTCAACGGTACCTGCCAAAATGATGCACTCAGATCCATAGTGGAAAACCATTGCTTACCATAGAATTTCTGAACCAGTTCCTCAACACATTCTGGCCTCTGTTGGTCCCCAGATATCCTACAATTGAGCTGCCTGGCATCAATACACAACCTGACCGAGCCATCACTCTTCCCAACCACAACTAAGGGATTCAGATATGCACTAGTTGAAGGCTCAATAATACCCTGATTCAGCATAATGCCTATTTCTTTCTCCACAGCATCAGCAAATTTGTGAGGTATCGGGTACTTGGGTCCTGAAAATGGAGAATGATCTACAATTTCGAACTGATGCGTATAGACATGTGTTAGCCCTGGCTTGTCACTGAAAACTTCTTGGTTTAGCTCTAAAACCTCTAACAACTTTTCCCTCTCCTCAACACTTAAACCACTCTTATCCACAGCCTGCTGGAGTTGATCACACTTATCACCCTCCACAGCAATGTGACATAAATCCACAACTTCCTCCTCATCGTCAGCCTTACCTTCTGCCATATCCCCTACAGTGACCTCAGTAACACATGCCTTTACTGTCTTATCTACACTCTTGCATTTCATTCTCATCTCCTGGCTTATATTCCCCCTCACAAAGTTGATGACACCCCGGTCAAAATCAATAACAGCACTATGCTCGTTAAGCCAGTCTATCCCCAAAATCATTTCATAAATTAGGTTAGGAATTACCAAGCAAGTCTTGTGGTCAACTTCATTACCAAACCTCATGGGCAACAATACCTGCTTTCCCACTCTTTGGGATTTATTACCAACAGCAGTTACCACATATGTCGACTTAACTGGAATTTCTTCCAACTTACCACCGTCCTTGATTAAAGTATCATAAAATCCCTTACTGATGACACTTCTCTCACTCCCCGAATCCACCAATGCCTGCACTCTCTTACCTAGTATGCTCAACTCAACAGTTGACATAAAAGCCTCCTTCTCCCCGATACATGAGAACTCCTGCTGGTCAGCTAGCAGATCCTCCCGACTCATAGGCATAAAATCCTCCTCACCCACAATAACACACTGCTTGACTTCATTTCTTACGGACTGCCTGACTGACCTCCCTGCACAGCCCGTTCGGAGTTTAAAGCTCCTTGACCACCTTGTTCTTGTCTCCTCTGGTTCACCTGTACTCTTTCGTTACCACCTTCCTGACGCCCCCCACCTCTCTGATAGTTACCTTCCTGTCGCTGTGAATTATCCTGACGCCCCCCACCTCTCTGATAGTTTTCCTGCCTCTGCTGATAATCTCTTTGCTCCTGATTAAATCTACCCCTATTAAACTCCTGATTATTCCCCCTATTGCCCCTAAATTCCTGTTTGACCTCTGGCCTCTCCATGTGCTGCTTGCCTAAAACGTCAAAGCTCGTAAGAAGCTCTTCCAACTCTTCTACCGTCCTTACCTTCTGCATACAAGCTGCCTCCTGAATTCTAGGTGGGAAGTGCTTCAACATGACCCTAACCACATCACTGTCAGAGGTCAGCCCATCCAAATTCTTCCAAATAAGTACATGTGCCAAAAAATATTCTGTCAGGGATACCCCTTCTCTCTCCTTATATTTCCCAAAAGTTAATTTTTCCCTTTCCCTGGACTGTACCCCCTCCCCCCAGAACTTAGCTTTGAATTTATCCCTGAATTCCCTTAAACTATTCATGTTAGGCCTGTATATTTGGAACCATGCTTTCACATCCCCTTGAAATGAGTTAGACAAGATCTCCAACACTGTTTCCCATTCGACAACCCCGTCTTCTAGATCCTTGCTGAATTTCTTCTCAATGGTTTTTAAAAACTCCATAGGGTTGAACTGCCTTGAGTTAAATTGTGGCAGACCAGGGTCCCTGAGTAGCAAACTAGATGGCATCACAACCCTTTGACTCATCGGTCGCTCTTTCAACTCTCTCCTGACCTTTATCAGCTCTTCCTGCAGCTTTTCGTTTTTCTCAGTCAAAGCCACCTGCTTCCCTCTCAGACCCTCAATCTCTCCCAACTTATTTTCAACGGCACCTACTCTATCTAAATATTCCCTCTTATTCCCACTTACAGTGTTGCATATCTCATCACACTTTCCCGTTACATTCTGTACTTCTGCCCTTGAACTAGCTATCTCTGACTTAATTTTCGTTATTTCCACATCTTGCTGGTTCTGATGGCCTTCCATTCCTTCTAGCCTACTTGTGATCCCAGCCTGATTCCCCTGCATTTCTGCCCTGATTTCCTCTCCCTGTTTGCTAATTTTCCCACTTAATTCCAGGTTCATACTCTCCATTCTACTATTAAGGACAGACTTATGGTCCCGTATTTCTTTGCTGAGACTCTCTATCCTTGTGTTCGTGGCCCTGTTGCTCTCCTGAATTTCCTTACTTACAAATTCCTTCACTTCTACTATCTGTTTGGTCACTGACTCTACCTTCTCATTTACAGAGCCTACCTGCTCCTTAATTTCCTTACTCATAGATTCTCCTTGCTTCTTAATCTCTTTTATTTCACTCAGTAGCATTTGGATCAAACTATCGTTCATAACCCCCCCATTTACATTTAAGTTACTACCTTCAGCGATCAGCTGCGACTCAGTAGTAACAATGGTAACATATGTTCCCACTGTCTTTTCCACATCTTCCTCACTGCCACTTCCCCCAGTTTCCTGATTACCTGACATTTTACTGTTTGATTTACACACAACCCTTGACCTTAATTCTAAATTGTCTGATGTGGACATACCCCTTAAAACAAAACAAATTACTGTGAACCCTAATACTCCTAAGGTGTCTATCGGCTGTGTGCATATGTGCCCTAATGATACCTGCTAGGTTTCCCTACTCTTGCCCCACGTTGAGGTGCTATGTTGTAACTTTTTACCAGCCCTTCTTGGGCGACTGATTTAAAACTTCCCAAAATCATCCTCCTATTTTTGATCGGAAGTACTTCATCATATACCACACAATTGAAATGGCAGGGTCGTGGAGTGTTGGACACACATTTGGTCAACCTAACTGGTATCATTTGGGCGTTCAACTATTAGGTGTAATTCCCTATAAAGAAAACTAATTATAACCTTCAAAATATGTGTATTAATATCAACTTTAAACATATGGCGGGGACTCTCGTCGAACAGACTATGGTTTACTATCTTCTCTCCTCGGCAATGACGAAAACATGTGACCCAAAATGAATGTTGGAATATAAAGATGTTTGTTACTCACTCATCGACGATCTAGCAGATAATCTACGAGACATGCTCGATAGATCAGTTCTCCCCAGCATTTCTAAGATTTTCCACACGTGGTTTGAGGTTAGAGATGTTTACTGGTTTACATAGCCACATCTCTGCGAGAGAAATGAATGTGCTTCCGTACCCAACTTGAATTGTGCTAACAGAGATAACATCGTTGTGATATGTAGCCGTTTCGAGTACATTCACAAGCCATGCTTTCAACAAAACTGTTTCTCCAAATAGGCCTACGCCAAATTACGAGAACGCGACCTTTCCAATCAGACGCTACAATAGAAGTGAAGCCCCGCTATACACGAAAATCCCACCTCTCATCTTGTAAACACATGTTTTCGTCTTTCTCCGCCAGGGTCATGATACCCTCCAACCCATACAAAATACACCAATAATCTCGAACCCATGTATATTTCTTACAACTCGTGGCGCGAAACTCTTCTCTGACGTCAGAACCTTACACAATTTACACAAAGCTTTCTTCAAGACAAGGGAAGTTATTCTCGGCCCAATCTAAATTTGGCCTAGAGTTTCCTGCTGTTGCAACATCTTGTAGCTTACCTACACAATCCGCTGTCTTGTATACTGACATCTCCCATACAAATTAAATGAAATATTCCTGACTGAGTCCCCGAGATACACAAGATATATATACACTAAATAAAATGAAATTCTACAACCTAAATGATGATGATGAACAAGAAAAGAAATGGTATGAACAAATTACCCTAACCTGACTTCTCTTGCAGTCAACCAAATAAGGGTTTGGGAACATTGTGACCGGAACAGTCACAACCAGTCCATGACCAACGTTCTTAGAAATGGCCAGTCCTCTTTCTTGCCCACTCAGAGTTCCTAGGAATCCACTATTCCTAGAAAGTCAGTATGTCGCCTATGAAACCACGCCTGGTCACCGCCCGGGAATCCATACTGTCATTGGCTATTGTCCTTCCCTTTCCACAGGTTTACCTTTATTGGTTGTAACTAAACTAAAGTGTATTATCATTGGTAAAACTCAATCGGAGACACTCGGGAATACCTCGTGTCCCCCCACCAAGACTAACCCTAGAATTTAACCTCATGTTGGAGTCGCTCCTGACTCTTCAACAGCATACTTCTTATTATGTAGTCATTGCTAATGCAAGTAAGATAGGCTTCGTGCCAATGTATATTTATGTAAATACTTGGTGTTTGGTGAACTAAATAAGCAGCATTTCAAAGTCTTCATATTTTTTTCTGAAATAATATAATAACTCAGACGCGAGGAGAACCTGTGAGGACCTAACTAGTAGTTTCTCACTCAAGTATCAAAGTATTCAAATATAAATTTGATAAGCGTACATATTCATCTAGACAACCGGCTAGAGATCTACAAACTTATCTCTAGTAGATGCAGATGCAGCGTCAATAACCATCCCGGCAGTCAGAAAGAGTAAACATCCGTGGTGGACAGCTACATGTGACAAGGCAATAGAATAGAGGAAACAATCACAGCCAAAATGGAACCATAATGAAAGAGTGGGCAATCATAAGAATTTCTTAGAAACTCGGAAAACTGCTGCCAAAATTATCAGAACACGCTAGAGGCAGCATAATAAAGATATAATTGACCAAGTAGAGAGGGATTTCCAGCGGAACAACACTAGAGACTTCTACCAGGCTATTAAATCACAAATAACACCCTATTCAGCTCCTACACTTCACCTTCGGGGAGCTGACGGAGATCTGAAACTGAACAATGAGTAGTGCACCACAGTCCTTGCAGAGTATTTCAGCGACCTTCTTAACTCCGAGGAACCCATGGAAAAGCTACCTTTTGAACTCAAGAACGTTGCTAAGCCACACTCTCTCCCTCCAACAAAGGAAGGGATCCAGCAAGTCATTTCCAAACTAGAGACCAATAAAGCAGCAGGCGAAGATGGGATAATTGCAGAGCTCTGGAAGTATACTGATGAGGAGTAAATACAGAGTATTCATGACATCATAACTATCGTCTGGTTGACAGAACAATAAATTACCGTACATAGTGACTGGACCTCAGCTATTATCCACCCACTGCACAAAAAAGGTGACAAATCAGATCTCAACAGAGGGATTTCCTTGGTCTCAGTGACATGCAAGATACTCTCCAAAGTATTGCTCACGAGAATAGAGGTTCAATTGGATTCCTGCATTGGAGAGTACCAAGCTGGGTTTCGAAAGTCAAGGTCATGCGCCGAACAGATTCTGAATCTCAAAACCATTCTCACATACAAAAATCTAAGTGCCTCACCTCATGTGACAATTGTTGTTGATTTCCAAAAGGCCTACGACTCGGTAGATAGAGAGTCACTCTTTCAGATACGGTACTTGCTGAATTGTGGCTAGATAAAAAAGACCACGAACCTTGTGAAAGTGACACTCACCAACACCACAGTCAAAGTCAAATTCAGGGGGGAACTGTCCAAGAGCTTCGAGGTCAGAACTGGTGTTAGACAAGGGGATGGCTTTTCTCCGATTCTCTTCACTTGCCTACTAGAAAAAGTAATTCGTGTGTGGACAAAATTCCGAAGGATGATTCTGGATTGACTATAGGCTAGAAGAAAGACAAGTTAACAGTCCCCTGTTTAGCCTTTGCAGATGACCTTGCACTCCTAGCGTCCAGTGTGGAGGAAGATAACCATCAACTATCCTTTCTAAATTGCATAGCAGCTAAAGTAGGCTTAAAGATCGCCATCAACGAAACACAGTTTATCACCAACATCAGAAATGCACTCGAGTCAATCCTACTGGGGGGCAATGTAGTTCGATGCACTAACTCCTTCAAATACCTAGGGGAATGCATACGGTATCCCCAAACATTAATGAAGACCTGGCCATGAACCACAGATGCACCAAACTGGAGAGAGCCTACTACCTATGCAAGAATATGTACACATCCAAATCCCTCTCAATGAATCTCAAACTCAGACATTACAGTACTGTAATGAGGCCATCAGTACTCAATGCCTCAGCATGCCTAAATATGGTCAGAAATTGGTCCGGAAATTGGAGCTGAAGGACCGGAAGATTCTGCGAAAACGCATGGGCCTCATTAAAGAGCAAGGCACGTATACAATCAGGCACAACAATGAACTGTATGGACAAGTGGGGAGCATTACAACAGCTATGAGGAAGAGGAGGCTGATCTTCTATGGTCATATTGTGAGAATGAGTAATCAGAGGCTCACCGCCAGAATTTTCAACACTGTCTCTAGAGTGAAAGCAACTAATGCTAAGAGGACGAAACTAGTCGGGAAAGACCTTGGACAACTGGATATTGACCCCAGTAGCATCTACGACAGGAATAAATACAGAACTTTGATCAGAACATCAGACTCTCTCCAGTCTCTAACAGCAAAAGCAGTGTTTCCAGGAGTAGGTGTGAAATGGACTCAGGAGCGGAAGGACATTCGCAGTGCCAGGATGAAGGAATACTTCCAGAGATAAGAACCACGTGGTCCACAGTCGGCCCAAACGGAACTAAAAATAAATAAATAAATAAATAAATAAATAAATAAATAAATAAATAAATAAATAAATAAATAAATAAATAAATAAATAAATAAATAAATAAATAAATAAATAAATAAATAAATAAAGTACACTGTGCTTCTTCGATGTTCTTGATTGTTTTAGTAACTGTGTACACGAACTTTTTTTTTATATACGGACAGATTGGGTGGAAAACTGGGTGGGGCTTTAGGTAGGGGTGGGGATTGGAGGTCAATCTTACCTGACCCATAATGGCGTCTAAACGGCTGTTCCAATCATGATGAATATTTGGGGATATTTTCGTGAAACAGAATTTGGATATTATTAATTTCCGAAAATATTGATGAGTCGAGGGCACATTGGGCCGTAAATTAATTGGAACATTGAATTAATTATGTGAAACGTCGTTTTCAAGTCATAAACAAGTTTAAATGGAAGAGCATGTTTTCAATTTTCTTCGTTATTTTGAGGGTCATGGGGGTATTCACCAATTGTTTACCCATTGAATTAATGCAATACGCTTCTTCGGTGTATTTGAATTTTTGTTATAAACGAAATAATATATCATGCCCAAATATCGAGTAGGAGACTGGGGAGGGGGCTTTAGGGGATCAAAATTGTCTGACCGAGATTGGCGACAATGGCTGTTCTGATCACAAAGATTATGGAGATGTTTGTACTGTATTATTTTTAGGGCACAGGGTAGACTATATTTATTCGAAAATATTAGGGGTTTGCAACCTTAGGGTGCTAGTTAATTCATTTGAAATTTAAATGAAGAAATTGTACGTTGTTTGAAAGCTCTATACCAGATTTAATTAGAAATAATACCGTTGTGATTTTTGTCTTTGCTTCAGGATCTAATTAATCCCCAATTGACAACCTCGTTGTGTAGAGGCTAGCGTTATTGGCTGTTGCCCAGGAAGTCCGGGTTCGATTCCCAGCTCAGCCAAGAAATTATAATTCTGGTGTGAGGCCTGGAACTGGGTACATTCAGCCTCGTGATGCACAACTGAGAAGAGGAGGGTTCGATTCCCACCTCAGCCATCCTGGACGTGGTTTTTCGTGGTTTACCCCACGTATACTCCAGGCAAATGCTGGGGTGGTTCCTAACTTAAGGCCACGGCCGCCTTCTTCCCAATCCTATCCCCAATTTATAAATACACACACTACCACAATTACAATTACACAGGTTGTGACACAAATTCCAACCCTCCCCCAAATACACGGGTCTATGTGGCCGCGAAGTCGCAGCTCCTAAAATAAGCAACAACTAAAATCCCCAGTTTAATTTATAAAATAATTAATTCAATTCCGTTGAAAGTGGGTTAAACAGGGCATAAACCAAATTCTATATCATGCCACGAAATTGACTCGGAGGTCTTTGTTATCAGAGTCCATACCGGTAATTTATGAGTATGGGAAGCGTGGTTTTTTTTGTCGTGTGGCCTCCTGAGAGGCCGAGTGCAGGTCTTTCTAGTCGACGCCCGTGGGCGACCTGCGTCGGGATGAGAGATGGAATGAGTGAAGATGAATGAAACTGGTCAAGGATGTGGAAGGAAGCGGCCGTGGCCTGTCAGAAGGTACCGTCCCAGCATGTACCCAGTGTTGAAAATGGGAAACCACGGAACATCATTTCAAGGATGGCTGACGGTGGGGCTCGAACCCACGCGTCTACCGAGTCAGCAGAGAGCTTGGCCCCATGACCTAATGCTGCGCTTTAGCCAGCGTAGCCACTGCTGTCGGTAGTGTGTGGGTATAATACCTAAGTATAATAGCTTCCTCGTAAATATTTTTGTGATCGGTACAGTAGGTGATTTTGGAATATGACAATATTAATTTACAATATTTGATATCTAATAATTGTTATTCAATAAGAATATATATAAAAGGAATGCATTTTCTAGACTGAAATTTCTAGGTAACTTACCGGTAATTCAGAATTCAGGGGTAGGGCAATGCCATTTCTTCTGGACCCCTATACTACCACAATGCACATATCAAGAAAAGGTTGGAAATAATGTCACCACTATCTCAGAATTTTCCTCGGTATTATCAAATGCCCTTCTATTTTAGAAATTGAAGTCCAAGTAGATTCAAACTAGAGTTTTTTTAAATGTTGGTAAATAAGCCGAAATAGTGTGACAACATACTATTTTTTTAAATCCCTCCAACGCAAATGACCTGCACATATTACTGTATAAATAAATAAATAAATAAATAAATAAATAAATAAATAAATAAATATGGTAAATAAATAAATAAATAAATAAAGCCAAGGGGGAGGTGCATGTTGCAATCTCTCTTCCTCGTCGACGTCTTTGTTACAGTAAGTTCTTTCCATTTCCGGGAACTGAATGTAAGTTTCTGACAGGAAAATTTAAGAAGAAACTTAGACTATTCGTTCATTAGCAAATTTCCTCTTGATAACACCTCAACGGAATAGGATAAAATATTCCTTGAATGTAATTCATTCCACGAGAGATGGCCTCGATGTTCTGACCATTAAAACAATAATCACTGCGAAATGCATTGCAATCTGCAACATAATAATTATAAAGCTAGTCTTTGTGTATACTAGCCTATATTTGGTCCTGAGACTATTTGTGGTCTGATCCCTCCTCCCACTTCTTCGTTAAACATGGAACCACGGAGCCAGAGTTTACTTGTAGAAGGGTGATAAGTTAATTTCCGTTCCACTAACAGTCAACAGGACGTGGTCATCCTCCCAAATTTTGACCAGGTCTAATGTTGCTTTATTTAGAAAGAAACTTAGGCTGCTGGCAATATTTGGGTTAGTTTATGGATTTACTGTGAATTTGGCTCTATAATTTATATTAAAAGGGAAAATTGTCTTTCTGATTTCGGGTGAACCTAGTTTCTAATTTTTAAATTAGGTTTTCATTTATGACAGTGTTTTCTTTTTTCTTTTTCCTTTCTAGGAAGACTTATAATATTGATAAAGGAAAGTGCTGTAAATTAGTGTATTTAATACCATCCCAATGGTTAGATACTCGCAGCGTATCAGTGGCGTTTGGATGCAACCGAAAGGTTGACAGCTGGTTTACACGTAGATAGGGGGTATTCTCGCTTAGCATCGAAGATATTGTTTGTTCAATGTACTCTTGCAGCTGATTGAAAAGTGGACGTAAAAGATACATAAGCGGACATAGTTTGCCTAGAAACGTTTTCGCCTTTATTTTGGCCATGGCGGGGCCCTCGCCCTCAAATCCTTTGGGATATGTTGTCCGCCGAGAGTACAGTAATAATGTGGTTTTTAATAAATCTTTGTTACGGGAGAGATTGAATAGTGCGAGTAATTTATATAGAAAAGACCTTCTTGCTCATTATGGATGTGTTAACGCCATCGAGTTTTCGAACAAAGGTGAACTTTTAGTATCAGGTAAGGAAATCTTACATAGAGCTCAACATTATAATTTATCTATGCGTTATTTTAACGAGGTAACAATTTCTTGAATTTTCTTGACATGACATTTTAGCAATTAATTGCTTGCATATCTAAAGCTAGACTTTTGGACATTGCCATCGAAGAAGAAATGCATGAATTTATTTATTTTTATTCGAAACATTATAATGACAGTTGCTGATTTTGTCTAGGATTATTGCGAGTTATATGAACTCATATATAATGTGCCTGCCACAGGTGGAGATGACAGGCGTGTGTTGATATGGAATGTTGAGCAAGCTGTACATGGGGTGTGTAAACCTGCTGCTATGAGAGCACAGCATACCAGCAATATTTTTTGCCTTGGTTTTGATAGTATCAACAGTAAAGTATTTTCTGCTGGAAATGACGACCAAGTTATAGTTCACGATGCGGGCACGTAAGTAGATTTAAACTTATTTACAATTTATTTTTATTTGTTTGTCTATTGTTAGCTGAGCAGCTCGGTGACATGTGAAATTTATTGAGAGATATGGTGTGACAACTGTTTAGGAGGGATGAGATTTTTCTTCCTGTCTAGTTTGGTTGTGTTTGTTTACTATTTAGGCTACTTCCCATTTCTGGTGTATTTTCAGTATGGTATGTTATTTTCACAGCAGATGGTGTTGGCCTATTTGGTATCTTTGTATTTTTGGAATATATGGAGTGAGCCGCCATAAAATTCTCAACAATTTCCTGTAGGAATTGGTGTTGTGACTGAGAGTCTTATTGCATATATTCAGTAGTGTCAACATGATTGCGTTTGACACAAGATTGAATTTGCGGTGGCCTGGACTCGTTTTGGAGCCTCTTTGTATTGTTGAGGCTGGGAAGTTCAGTGTGGTGTTCAGGCTTTAAGTTACATACAAAATCATACATACCTAACCTGAGGCTTAGGTCCCAGACCCCCTTACTCATAGGCGCATAATGGCGCAGTAGTCCAGCTACTTGCCTCTCATCATGGTAGACTGGGTTTTTAATGTAACCTGCGGTTTGTATTCCACAGCTTAGTTTTCCGGCACTTATGGAGTTTAGGTGGTACAGATATTTTTTCTCGAAATGTGATTTTTTTACATCAATTATGGGTAAATCGAGGGTGCTGATCACAAATATACTATTAGTTTTGCACCCACACTTAACGCCCTTGAGGGGCGATTCCCCTCCCAGGTACCAAGTCATAAATTTGAATTTGCGATGAATGACCAGGATTATCTACACAATACAGTTCCGATCCACCGGGTGAGTTAGCCGTGGTCGTTATGGCATGACTGCTGGCAGTCGCTCACATCCGGGAGGTGAGGAGGTTCGAATACCCCCGCCGGCAACCTTGAAGATGGTCTTCTGTGGTTTCCCATCTTCCTTCCAGGAAAATGCCGGGGTTGGTCCCTAACTATAGGCCACAGCCGCTACCTTCCAACTCCTCGACTTTCCATTCCAACTTTCCTCCCCAATGGTACTTGTAGCTCACCCATTGGGTGTCCGTCTCGAAGCAGCTACAAAAACTGGTCTCGAAGCAGCTACAAAAACTGGCGAGCCGAACATGTCCTCGGACACTCCCGGCACTAAAAGCCATATGCTAAAAAGGAAAAAAAAATCCGATCCGGGCCAGAGATTGCGAATTTGATTATTCCATTTAGTGCTTGGGAGGGGAATCGAACTCCGACGTTCAAGGGCGCTACGGATAACTTTTTGCATATCCGAAGTAAGAAACGTTTTCATACAATTTTTATCGACGCAATGCCGTACGGATCCTGGTTATACGTAGCAAATTCGAATTTATGACTTAGTACCTGGGAGAGGAATCGAACTCTCGACCCTCAGGGGCGCTACGAGTGACTTTTCGCATATCCGATGTAAGAAACGTTTTCATACAATTTATATCAAGGCAATACCGTACCATTCCGGGTCATTCATCACAAATTCGAATTTATGACTTGGTACAAGGGAGGGGAATCGAACCCTCGTCCCTCAAGGGCGTTAGGTGTGGGTGCAAAACTAATAGTATGTTCGTGATCAGCACCCTCGATTTACCCATAATTGATGTAAAAAAAATATTCACATTTCGAGAAAAAATTATCCGTACGACCTAAACTCTTATAAGTGTCAGTTTTCCTTCCCTTGCTTAAGTAATTTTCCCCACCCAATGGTCTAACCCAGGGTAATAGTTCAGGAGTGGTGAACCTTGTACAAAACTACTTAAATTAGCCAAAATACCTTTTGTAATGATATATACAAACAAACTCCATGGCGCTACAGCCTATGAAGCGACCGCCGCCCAGCCATTTGACCTACAGATTATGGGGTGACGCGTAGTCAGCACGTCGGGTCCCCTCGGCCGTTAATCTTGATCTCCATGACCAGGGCGCTGTCTCACTGTCAGACAGCTACTCAATTGTCCTCACGAGGCTCAGTGCTCAACGTTCCAGCCCTCACATTGGTTTTAAAAGTCCCTGCCGGAGCCGGGATTCGAAACCAGGGCCTCCAGGTGCGAGGCAAGCGTGCTACCTCAACACTAGGGGGCCGGGCAGCTAATATATACACCCCTTGTTTATATCATGCACAGTGGGACTAGTCGCGCAGTAATAACCTCTATCCAAACCAATAGCATACCTACCAACGTTTCAAACTGAAGAACCGGGAGATTTTGAAGACTCGATGTCTAATCATATTCTTCGCCATAGCCTGTTACCGAGGAACCGACAAAATCACACAGATCTAAAAATCAGAATAGCCTACCGGCATATTAATGCCAACATCTAAGTTATACACAAATAATTTCATGTGTTAAACAGATATAATATTCCACAGCCTACTGTACAACTACCCCTCAGCCACGTGCTATTATGAAAACTTCTAGGAACACACGCTGAATTAACCATTGACTATTTCAAACAAAGAGATATTCAAATCCAATTGCGGGGGCTCGTAGTTATGGAGAATTATCTATAAATTATCGATACGAAGCGAAACTGCGGTATTGAAACTCATTTCAAATTACCGGTACGTAAAATCGACCTGTTCCATGGATGAATGAAGTTTTTCATGTCGCACTTTTAGTCAGAATTTACGTGCAAGATTTTTTGAAAAATCAGGATATTTAATACGTAAAGCGGGAGGGCGGGAGAAATGGTGTAAAATCGGGAGTCTCCCGCCTAAATTGGGAAAGTTGGCAGGAATGCAATAGTTTTATCAATTAATGCTTCATGGGCTGTAGCGCCATGGGGTTTGTTTGTACTGTATATATCATTACAAAAGGTAGAATATGCGCAAGAAGAGCTTGCCGCAGATCTTCGGCAATGTTCGGGAGGGCTCGGTAGTGGCAGAGCAGGCCCCTTCCATTTCGCTTCAGTAGGTCGCTTGCAGCAGTTCTGAATGGACCGTCTGCCCAGCCGGAGGCTTGGCATGCTAAACTGTGACTGAGGTTCAAGCTTGATCTCAGCGCGTGTATGTAATGCCTTACACAGTAGTTATTACCTGAGCCAGGACACAGTAACCTATGCCCTAATTAGCCCATATTGTTTGCTGCTTTCTTGCACTCTTCACCTGAATTACAGCTGTAGACCGCGTCTCGCAGCGAGCCTGCATGGTTGAGGAATGCAGTGAGCCAGGTAATCAACATTTGGGGAACACACAGGAGCCCCGCAATGAGCATTAAACCACACCAATGGATATTCATCTCTGCACATCGTTGGGTTTCGGCAAGCTCTTCTTGTGGGTACTCGACCATTATTTTGGATAGCCTATTTTGTACAAGGTTCACCACTCCTGAACTATTACCCTGGGTTAGACCATTGGGTGGGCAAAAAGGTGTATTTTGTATCCCATATGTTGGTAACAGTAATATGACGTCAGTGTGTGCATTGGTAACAATTGAAAAGTCCTGATGCGCCAAACAAACATGGACATAGCCTATTCGTTGAATGAGCAAGAAACAAAAACTCATATTTACGTAATGTGCACATACAGGGTGTATCAAAATGAATATCGGGGTTTTAAGGCTTTGTAGTATTTATTACAGTTAACTTACGATTATAAATAACACATCAAATGAAAGAGCAACTCAACAGTTTGTCCTACAAGTGTTCAATGTGAGCACCATTCGTCACACGGCACATATCGAGTCGATATCAGAGTTGGTCCCAAACCTTGCTCATTGTCTCTGGAGTAATTATTGCAACAAATGCTTCAATCCTGTTTCTTAAGTCGGTTAGGTCAGTCAGTAGTGGAAGCACATACACATAATCCTTTACGAATCTCCAAATATAAAAATCATATGGCGTCAGATCGGGTGAACGTGGAGGCCATGCGAACCAAGCTTTGTCATCCAGCCCCTTACGGCCAATCCAGCGGTTGAGTACGTCACTTAACCAATCGCGTACTAAGGCATGCCAATGAGGCGGCGCCCATCTTGCTGCCAAATAAAGTTCTCTAGTTCAACTTCTTGTAATTGAGGAAAGAGCCATAGTTGTAGTGCATCAAGATAAGAAACAGCAGTTACAGTTGCTCCAGCATAAAAGAAATGCCCATGAACTTTGCACACGTTGCACTGTCACTACAGATTCAGCCCTTGCAAACTTTAAAACACAAAGAGGTTTCTGCCACCTTGGTTAATAGCGCTTCCATCGGATTACGGAGGAACCAGTGCTTGTGCATGCGCACAGTTATGAACATTTGTAGGACAAACTGTTTGAGTTGCTCTTACATTTGATGTATTATTTATAATCGTAAGTTAGCTGAAATAGATACTACAAAGCCTTAAAATCCCGATATTCATTTTGATACACGCTGTATTTCCAGTCTAGTTGTAATGAAACAGTAATTTCAATTGGCGATGACTCAAGTACAGTATGGAAATAATGAAAATGACTTGCATTATCCAAGTTCAAGTATAGAATCCAGGTTCATCACTCCTCAACAATTACTCATACCCCCAGCAATGACGAATGATTTTGCCCAGACAATGGTCTAAACCGGTGATGATGATTGATGTTGTTTTAAGATGCAGAATAGCAAGATCATCTGCCCCCATGACCCACTAGCACCGGGGGATTTTATCCAAACTGCGAGTGCGGTGAATTGAAGTTGGCAAATTTGTCTTTTCCTTGCCTTTTTCAACATAACTTACTATTGTTTTCGTCAGTTTACTACTGCGAGAGTAAAACTTTAATAAATTCCTTCTTAACCCTCTCAATGACATGCACCGATCAGATCGGCTCTCGCTGCTTGCGCCAAAAGTGCCAAAGCCGATTCAATCGGCGCGCTGTTTATCTTATATTAGTAGATTTCGTTAGGCATATGTCTGTGATTATTTCATACTGTTGGAAAGGTGAGGTTTCAAGCTTGCCTGTGCGGTTTTTACTTTTTTCCTTCGAAGTCCGTTACGCGATAGGTTTGAGTTTGTATTCACGCCCTCCCTTTGCGCTCCCCCAATCACGCGCGTTCCTGCCAAAATTGCGGTGAAGTTGTTTCCTTCTTGTTGAAGTTTTCTGCCTACAGATGTATCTAAGATCTTTCTACAGCTGGAAACGTAGTGTTTCTTCGAATATGACTCTTAGGTGTCCTTATTTTAGGCTCAAAACTGATTTTTTACACACACACAAAAAAATATCTAAGAATAACCTCAATTAAAAAGGTTTAGATGCCGTATGAAAGAATGAGGTATTGGTTATAATGCAAAGCAAAAATAATGATTCTATTGTTGGAAATGGGATATTTATGTCTGTTTTTTTTTTTTCGAATAGTCTGCATGATCATTGAAACTGGCTTAGCATTCTTGGCAAGTATTTCAGAAAATGGCTTGGCACTAAGAGGGTTATCTGATTGCTATATTAAACCAGTCAATAGACTGAAGACTCGAACACACAATGTGTGATTGTATCATTTCCTGAATGCAATTAGCATTGACTAATTATGACAAAGTAAGGAGAAACAAATTTCTTATTAATATAAACCAAATTTCCTAAACTTGCCCTAGCCACTATACACGAGTTGTATTTTTATCAGTGGCGGCTGGCGGATTATAGTTCTGGGGATGTTGCACTATTTTCATTTAGTGGGAAAAATTGTATTCAGTTGCACGGTAAAACGGATGTACCTCATTCATCACGAATGCCGCAGTTCAGAGTACATCACATTGTCAACGGATTAAATGGGTTGTGAGTTAGTCTACATGAAAACCTTCACGAGAACAAAACAACGTATAAGAGGGCGAGAAAGAACCGCGTGTGTCACAAGTATGCGCAAATTACATTGCAAGACATAATAGTATCGGCAGTTGACGGAGCATCACGGATGTCTCCGTCCGACCTCGGCTCCCTTGTTGTAATCAGCGGGCAACGACCAGCCGAGTTAACTGTTGGGATAGGGTTTACTCAGTCTAGCATCTCTGCCAGACCCTTCACTATTGAGATCTAGTCGGTGCTCGGGCCTGGCAACGACCAGGCGAACGAGCTCTCCTAGACAGTTGGCGCGCTTCGCTTTCTCAGACAGTTCACAGTAACTTACTATAAGATTTTCTGAATGATTCAAAGAAGAAAATTATGAATTCCTATACATATAAAATTAAACATGCAGCTTTTATTAGCCTACTCAAAATATTATTACGGTATTAAGGAAGACAGAATATTGAAGTCAGTGGAAATCCATTGGAAATGGTAAAAGCTTTAAGTACCGTATTTGGGGAGCATACTCACAGAAGATGGTACAATAAATTAAGAAATTGGAAAGAGAATCCAACGAGCTAATGGGTTTTACCAGTGTGTGTGAGAGGTTTAGTATGGAACCAGGAAGTCCCAGAGAAATGCAAGAAAGTTCTATTCTCAATGTATTACACACCGATTTTGACATATGCAGCAGGTACTTGGACCACAACAAAACGTGATGAAAGCCGAATCCAAGCAGCCGAGATGAAGTTCCTTAGAGGAATAATTGGGAAGACACGGAGGGATAAAATCAGAAATGTGGACATTAGGGAGAGAACTGGGTTCCCAAAACTGCAAGACAAGATAGAAACCAGTAAGCTGAAGTGGTACGGACATATGATGAGAATGGAAGAATAGAGTACCAAAAGGAATATTTATGGAGAAAATACCTGGAAGAAGACCACGAGGAAGGCCCAGAAAGAGGTGGATAGTTACAGTGAAGGAAAGCATAGAGAAAAGAGGAGTAAAAGAAAAAGAACTATTGAAAGAAGGAAATGAATGGTAGAGGGAGAGACAACTGTGGAGGTCCTTGATTCGCAACCCGACCCAGGGAACTGGAAACGGGAAATGAAGAGGAAGAAGAAGATGAATTGTTTTTCTTGGATTAATCTGGTCGTCGTGCAACACTGCAACCTTATTACCGGCCGCCACTGATTTTTATTATCTGCAAGAGAGTAACTCGGCTATAAGTTTGCTAGTAAGTCTGAGAAATTACTTCTTTTTTTTTAAATGTTACTGTATGTTGTGATCGTCACTCATTGCTGTTAGTTGCTAGCATTCTGTACGTAATTCTTGGTTTAAAACGCCTCTCCAGCATATTTTAGGTAGATTTCCTGGTAAAGCTATCTGCCCCATAATGCTGCTCATCGTGGCCCGTATTGACGCAATATATTGAGTGAAATCAAGTCCATTAAGAAGAACGTCTTTGGAACAACAAAACAAGCACTGAAACTAATGAAAAATACCTAACTTTTAATATCCCCTGGAAAATACTTGAATTTTCCATATACATAAGAAGTGTTACTTAATGTGTTGACAAGTCACTACACACAAATAAATGTATTGTACCCTATTTTAATTAAAAATGAGTGTTCATAATGCATGTTTTTTAATTGGGCATATTTATTATTACAATAGTAGACTAATAATAGGCGAATAAGGGCCAACAACTAGGTCCAACCTGAACCATGTAGCCTACTTTAATTTTTATTCATTCTTCAACTCAATATTAAGTATTTTATATCAGCATGTGAATAATAGCTATAATCTATTTTGGATTTTTAAGTAATATGCAATGCATACTTCCCAACTTTTACGGCTTATCCGTAAAATGTACGTAATTTGCGGTATTTTACGGCTTTACGGATGGAGTATGTTATTTTACGATTCTACGGACAAAAAATTGAAATGACCTTTTCAGGCTGCCGTTGATTTTCTCGAAGGGAAACATTAATATTCGCCAATTGGTCCGTTTCTTACGATCGATTGTTCAGATTATCCACGTCAACTAAATCTTTGAAGTCTATTTCTATTAGGAGTTCTGGTCCGTTACGCCAGGATCTTTTCTCCAAACTTTTGACAGGAAGCTAAAAGCTTCACAGCTATGAATTTAAAATCGGACTAAAAGTTCAAATAATTTCCATTGAGTGATGAGCGTATTATATTACTTCAAAGAAGTCCTGTTATATCTATGCTCCAAACCAAAATTCACCACACCTGCTGCTTTTTGAGGGTCATGCTCGTTGACAAATAATTGGCATATGATGTAAGTAGATAAGATTTCATTTAAACATCCTGTTTAAGGCGTGAATTACTGTTCCTTGTAGCCCAGGAGGATTATTGTTTCAAGCCGGGGTATGTCGAAATTTGTTAGATTTATTGGCGTGCGCGAATTGTACTCAAAGCTCTTTTTGAAAGTTGGCAATGTAACAAGTGTGTTTTTTATCTTCATGTTTATTTATATATGTTTAGGGCATGGAAAGTTTTTCTAATGTTTTTGTCAAGCAGGCTGATGAAGGGGGAGTACAAAACCCCCCGAAACATGTACCTGTGAATACCAATTCTATTAAAATTGTATTGAAAAGGCGGAAAACTTTTAGTGTTTCACTCAAAGCTGTCTGTTGCAATGGGTACCAAGTTGCGGCTTCCGGAAAATATCGACATATCTTTTGCGTTTCACAGACAC
The DNA here is from genome assembly GCA_946902985.2 of Meconema thalassinum. NCBI lineage: Eukaryota > Metazoa > Arthropoda > Insecta > Orthoptera > Tettigoniidae > Meconema > Meconema thalassinum. The sequence continues at coordinate 56,122,649 of OX336401.1, read as the reverse complement.
CAAAACCTGACTCAGTTTTAAAGGTTACATATAATTTGGAGCGTGGCGCTCTATGGAAGTGAAACTTGGACTATTGGTGCAGCAGAAAAGAGGAGAATAAAGATCAGATGGGTAGATAGGGTAACAAATTAAGAAGAGTGCGAAAAGAGAGATGTTTCTGGTGACTGCTAATGAAGAGAAGAGATAGGTTGGTAGGACACATACTAAGACACCCAGGAATAGCAAGCTTAGTTATGGAATGAAGGGTCGAGGACAAGAACTCTAGGGGTAGACCAAGGTTAGAATATGTTAAACAGATTGCCTCGGTTGTAGGGTGTGGTAGCTATGTAGAGATGAAACGATTAGCTCAGGACAGGGAGCCATGGAGAGCTACATCAAACCAGTCAAAAGACTGAAGACTCAAACAACAACAACAACAGACTATATATATCACTTTCTTGTGGATATGTTACCTACAGTAATTTTGCACCAGTCACTTTCAAATATTGTAGACATAAATTATAACCATTCAAAATCTTAAGTCAGTTACTGGGCCAAATCTGACTAAGGGGTTGGAAATGGAGGGCCTCTTTTAAAAAAAGTGAAATATCGCTATATCTTTCTAAGTATGTAAAAAATCTAATCAATGTTCGTACTATTCTTCAGATAATGGCCAAAAACTTATCTTCATAAAGTTTTTAGATAGCATCCAACCATTGATCAAAGAGTTGGGAAATACATCCCTTGATAGGTGCAATCTAAAAAAAAAAAAAAAATTGTCAATAGTCCTCTAAAAATTACTGCCGTCAAGTCAATGTGAAGATGCGCCAATTTTCATAAAGATGTTGAATAGTGTTCTACATACAAACCGAACCTGGGGCTTATGCCCCAGACCCCCTTGCTTGTAGTGCAATCAGTAATTTTCCTCCAGTTGTTTTTGTTGTTTGAGTGTTCAGTCTTTTGACTGGTTTGATGCAGCCCTCCATACCTCCCTGTCCTGATCTAATCGTTTCATCTCTACATAGGTACCACACCTTACATCCGAGGCAATCTGTTTAACATATTCTAACCTTGGTCTATCCCTACAGTTCTTGTCCTCAACCTTTCCTTCCATAACTAAGTTTGCTATTCCTGGGTGTCTTAGTATGTGTCCTACCAACCTATCTCTTCTCTTCATTAGCAGTCGCCAGAAACTTCTCTCTTTTCGCACTAGTCTTAATACCTCTTCGTTTGTAACCCTATCTACTCATCTGATCTTCATCATTCTCCTGTAATGCCACATTTCAAACGCTTCAATTCTCCTCTTTTCTGCTGCACCAATAGTCCAAGTTCACTTCCATAGAGTGCCACACTCTAGACAAGGGCCTTCAAAAATTACTTCCTAACACCTAAATCTATATTCGATGTCAACAGATTCCTTTTCTGTAGAAATGCTTTCCTTGCATGAGTTAACCTACTTCTTTATATCCTCTTTGCTTTGTCCATCACTGGTTATTTTGCTTCCTAAGTAACAGGAGTCTCCTACTTCCTTTTTCGTTTTTCACCTGCCATTTTGATGTCCATAGAGGATTCTGAATTATTTCGGCTGCATTCCAATATTTCCTCCAGACAGTCATCTAATCAAGTAGCAACCAATGGTTTAGTCCAGACACTCATTATAGTTCTGGTGTATTTTGTATACACCCATTTTAGTTCTGGTGTATTTTGTACACACCCATTTTAGTTCTGGTGTATTTTGTACACACCCATTTTAGTTCTGGTGTATTTTGTATCGGACACGTTGGCAACAGAGATAGGACGTGATATGACGTCAGTGTGTGTGTATCAAACATGGCTGCCATCGTTAAATGAGCAAGAAATGAAAACATTTCCAGTGCAGCACTGACAATTGATAGTAATTTCAATTCCTAATGACTCCCAGAAAGGTATGAATCATGAATCCTATATTTTCAATAATCTGCCATGTAAAAGTGTCATCATCATCATTCTTTCATGTGTTAGTCCTAGAACAGTGGTTTTGAACCCTTAGAAGTCTGCGGACCACTCGGCCTGAAATTCAATCTTGTACGGACCCCCCCCCCCCCCCCCAATACACCTAATCAGTTGTTACCCTTCCTCAATAACTTTTATTTTATAGATATTTCAATTCAAAATCTGATAGCCATCGCCGCGAATACATTCTGATGAATCTCGTTCAACGCAGACCGTTTTCGAATTCCCCATTTATTGACCACTTTTTTATACGTGTTGGTGGACCCTTTTCTCCTGCGGACCACCGGTTAAGAACCACTGTCCTAGAAGAACTGTTATGGTCTACACGCCATCTTTTCCTGGGGCGACCGAGGCAGTAGTTCATGACTGCTTTAGGGATCCTGCTTCTGTCCTTCCTGTTGAGGTGTCCTAGCCGATTTCTTTGGTATTCATGGATGTATTCCAATATAGGTCTGCTGTTAAGACCGTTCAGCACTTCTGTGTTTCGTTTGTGATCCCACTTAGTGATTCCTGCTGTTGGTCGCATATATTTCATTTCGGCGATAGTTATTCGTGTCTCATCGCATTTATTCAGCCAAAAGTAGCCGTTTTTAAGCTTTAATGATCAAGATATTGGTTGGTTCCTTAGTTTAGGGGCTGGGACAACGCGTTCATGTAGCCCCGTTTACTTTGGGTGTGTGTAGAATTTGTCTGATAACTGGTGTTAATTGTGATGGCTGTATATAAACATAGCTCACCACCAAGCCTCGCACATCATTGGACTTGATAGCATCATCCACTTTTTTTCTTTCTCACATGGCCAACTGTGGACCGCATGGAACCTAAGGCTTTCTGGTCAATTTTTTCTTCTTTTCTTCCCAGAACCTCTTCATTCTTTCACTTCTAATCTTTCTCTGCTCCTCTGTTATTGCCAAATTTGGCCTGTGTTGTGGTGGTTTTTCTTTGAACGTCTTGATATTGTCAACTCGGCTTCTGAACGTTTTCCTATCGTGAATGACCAAGTTCAGTTAGTCCAACTTCAATGGCGTCTCTTTTGACCTTTTCTACCCATTTTGTAGTAGCTTTCAACCCTGTGATGTGTTTAAAAATTTTCTTTGTCAGTCTGTTCCCGTCCATTCTCATCAAATGCCCATGAAATTTTAGCCTTCTTTTACGCATTGTGACGACAATGGTTTCGGTCTGTATATACAGATCTTAATTTTTCCTTTTTTTTCCATGTTCCGTCATCATCTTTCCGTGGTCCGAAAATTTTCCTCAGGATCCTCCTTTCCTTTATCTCAAGTTCCTTCAGCTCCCCTTTTTTGTTCAGGGTTAGACACTCGGAGGCATACAGACCCTCTGGCTTTAACTCTGTACTGTAATGTCTAAGTTTTGCATCATCCACATCATCATCATCATCTTGCACAGTTTCCAGCTACTGGCCGGGTCTGTTTGGAACACAAGCCTCTCCAATGTCTTCTGTCTTCCCACCATCTCTCAGCCTCCACCCTTGTCCAGTCTCCTCCTCTCTTCTTCACGCTTTCTTCCACCCCCTTCAGCCACCTGTCTCTCGGTCTTCCTAACGGTCTCTTTCCTTTCCACTTCATCTCGTGTATCCTCCTGGGTATCCTCTTCTCCCCCATTCATTTTAGATGTCCATACCATCTAAGTCTAGATTTCTCTATACCATCCTGTAATGGTTCCTCCTTCATTAATTCTCTGGTCCTCTCATTTCTTATTCTGTCCCTCTTTGTAGTTCCAATACTGCTTCTCAAGAACCTCATCTCACTGGCCTGTATTTTGCTCTTCTCCCTTCCTTTCATAACCCAGGTCTCCGAGGCATACGTCAGGATAGGGACATAGTACGTCCGATATATGATCTTTTTTGCTGTTCTGAGGGACATCCTTGCTCCATAATATGCTTCTCACACTCCTCCGGAATGCTTCTGCCTGTCTCCCCTGCTCATTTATTTCTCTATCGTTTCTTCCATTATCTTGTATCAGGCTTCCCAGATACTTGAAACTCGCCACTTGCTTCAGCTGTTCCTCACCAATTGTTATTCCTGTTGTGGTTCTTTCCTTCTTCCTTGTTGTGATCACCATCTCACTCTTATTTATGCAAAATTTCATCCCATACCCTTGTATTATTCCTTCCCACACATCCAACTGTTCCTGTACCTCCTCCTTGTTTCCCCAAATCATCTGCAAACACCATTGCTTTCATCTTTCCTTCCCCAATTACTTGAGCCACTCGGGTCATTATGTCATCCATCACCACAGTGAAAAGTAATGGTGGCAGTGCACTTCTTTGTTTCAGGCCGTTTCTCTGTTCCAACCAGTCCGATCTCTCTCCTTCCACTTTCACACAGCTCACGCTTCCCTTGTACATCTCCTTTATCCTCCTTATAGTCCATTTTTGTACTCCTCTATCCTCCAGGGACTTCCATACTTTGTTTCTGCATACACTGTCATATGCTTTCTCAATGTCTAGGAAAGCCACCAGTAGATCTGTTCCATACTCATAGTGCTGTTCTTGTAACTGCCTTACAGCAAAAATCAAATCCACTGTGGACCTTCCTGCTCTGAAGCCATGTTGTTCTATCCTCATCCCTCCTTCTATCCTTGTCCTAATTCTCCTTTCCAAAACTTTCTCAAACATCTTTGCACAATGACTCATCAGTGTTATTCCCCGATAGTTTCTGCATTCTTTTCTACTACCTTTCTTGAAGATTGGGACAATTATTCCCTTTTTCCAGTCCTCTGGGGTCTTCCTTTCCTTCCATGCTGTCTTCATCACTCGGTACAACCATTATATCCCCACATCTCCTGCTGCTCTCACCATCTCCACACTCAACTCATCCACACCCTGTGCCTTCCCTCCTTTCATCTTCCTCACTGCATCTTCCACTTCTTTCCATGTTAAGTCCTTTTCTGTTTGCAGTCCATCTTCCTCTTCCCCAATTTCTTCCTCCTCGCCGTGGTTTCCATTTGGGTTCTTCAAAATATTCTTTCCACATTTTCTTCAGTTCTTCCCTATTTTCTATCTCTCGTCCCCTTTTGTTCACCATTCTAACATAATCCGTAGGATCCTTCCGCCTCTTATTCTTTACCATCCCATACAGGACCTTTTTTGTACCTTCACTATCCTCCTTCATCATCTTTGTCCACTCTTCCATCCACTTTCTTCTCTCCTCAGCCACTACTTTTCTTTCCTCCCACTTTCCACATAAAAGATAAATTTAAACAGCAGAGATACATGGCTGCAATTTGAGGCATTACATCGAACAAACACCAGTGTTCTCATGTCACATGTTCCCTTACAGTCTGCAAGCTGGGAGAATGCGATTGACATCTCTTGGCTCGCCATGTGGATCTGAGAACAAGGATACCAAACTGCTCGCTCCGACCACGCACAGGCAAATTTGTTCATTCAACTCGCTATAACATCTTTAATAATTATTTCAGTGATAAGCTACAGTTGCTACAGACGTAGAATATACAATATCTCCTTTTTTATGTGATTAATATTAAGTTAAGGGCTTCAAGAAAACTCTAAAGAGTCCGATAACTTACAATAATATTATTTTCTGTTGCAATGTCCTGATTTAGGCTTAAAAGGGGAATACTCCTATATTGTGTATGAAATATTCGGGCAAGTTTTGCACTTAAACCCGAGGAAGATTTACTCACATGCTCTCAACTACAATAAGTACCGTATGTTTGTATTAGAAGGTCTTGACATTTCATCAACTCTCACTACCATTATTACTAAACGTGCAAGTCATAATGCTGTCAATAAGCTTGTTAGTTCATTGTGGTGATATCATTAACATTCCTAAAGTCAGTTACTTCTCTTCGTCTAAGCTATGCTATGCCTTAACTTTGGAGAGAGCAAAATCATGTTTAAAAAAATTCTCACAAAATTATAAGGTAAACTGTCGGTTCAGAGATAAAAAGGTACTTACCATTTAAAGAGTAGCATGAAGAACTTTTCTACTAGTAGCTAAATGGAGCCCATCACGCATCATGGCCTGCCTTGCTCGGAAGTGATGGGCTCCATCACAGCAACGTTGTACAGCTTTTCCCGGAGCGGCTAGCTGGTGAACGATGTGTTATTTCCGCCTACAAATTTACGTATTTCACAGTCATACAGCATAACGTTTTGATGTATAAGGATTACATCGCGACCAAGAACTACATTTTCTAACCCCCCCCGAGCTGAGAAAAAGGTACCTTAAAAAAATTATAAACTTTTTTCTTGGGCACGGAAAATTTTGAAATTAATAAACCAGTTATACAACATTCCAATGTATATTGTGTTAAAATTTGGATTCAATCTGATGATGGGTTTTTGAGATAATAATTCTTAAATGTGACGCATGGTTGAAACACACTTAAAAACGTGCACTTTTTGTGTTCCAACTGCGACAAAAAATATTAAAATATAAAACCTACATGAGCTAACGCAAAATAGAACGACGGAAATGATGATGTTACTGGATTTTATGTAGGTCTATTGGTTACTTCACAAACAACCTTCAAACTAGAGTACACATAATACTTTGGTCGACAGTAGTTACCTTTCTTCATCATCATCATCATCATCATCCTGAACCAACTCCAGATGCCCGGGCGTGATATATGAGCCCCCTCCATTTCATCCTGTCCTTGTACCACTCCTCCTCCACCAACTTGTCCCAATCATGACCTCTCTGCAGTACATCGTTCTTGACTGTATCTATCCACTTCTTTCGTGGCCTTCCCACAGGTCGTCTTCCTTCTACTTTTCTCTCAAATTCCTTCCATGCAGTTCTGTTTGGTGTCATCCTCTTCATGTGACCAAACCACTTCAGTCTTGAGATCTGGATCTTATTGAGGAGAGAATCATCTATTGCTACTTCTTCTCTAATCTTCTCATTCCTGATCTTGTCTTTCCTGGTTTTCTGAATCATCGTATGTAGGAATTTAATTTCGGCTGCCTGGAGTTAGAGTTATCTCTATTGGTGGTTTCGAGACTGTATGTAAGAATCGGTGTATAATAGGACTTGTACAATGTCATCTTTGTTTTCATGGGCATTTGCTCATCCCACAGCAGTAATTGTCTTACCTGGTAGTAAAATTTTGCCTTATTAATTCGATTGTTTACCTCGTGTTTTGCTAGCTTGTCACTTGATAGAATGCTACCCAAGTACTTGAAAACTGGAACGCTGTCTAATTTGGCTTCATTTAGCATAACTATTGGTTCTGCTCCTTCCTTTATGACATGAAATGAGCCATGTTGGAATTGGGTCTGTATTAACTTATGCTAGATTAAAACAAGATTTCAAAATATCCATTAATTCATAACACAACTATAATGTGTAAATTCATTCAAAACTTAAGAATTTGTATTAATGTGAAACAAAAATATTGGAATGCAGCCGAAATAAATCAGAAACCACTATGGACATCAAAGCTGAAGGAAGTATGAGACTTCTGTTACCTAGGAAGCAAAATAACCAGTGTTGGACGAAGCAAAGAGGATATAAAAAGTAGGTTGGCTCAGGCAAGGAAAGCATTTCTACAACAAAGGAACCTGTTAACCTCTAATATAGATTTAGGTATTAGGAAGTCATTTTTGTAAGCCTTTGTCTGGAGCGTGGCGCTCTATGGAAGTGAAACGTGGACTGTTGAAGCAGTAGAAAAGAGGAGATTTGAAGCGTTTGAATTGTGGTGTTACAGGAGAATGAAGATCATGAAGATCAGATGGGTAGATTAGGGTTATAAATAAATAGGTATTAAGACGAGTGGGAGAGGAGACATGTTTCTGTCGACTGCTAATGAAGAGAAGAGATAGGTTGGTAGGACACATACTAAGACACCCAGGAATAGAAATGTCTGACAGTCTTGTATGAAGTGGTTTGGACATATTGTGAGGCATGATAACTATGTAGGGAAGTATTGCTAAGAGCTGAAAGTTCTACAGAAACAGTATTACAGATCGCATTGATATGAAGTACATCCTTCCTCATAGAAGTTATCCATATCATGGCTTGCCACGGTGGGTGAGTGGTTATCGTGTCGGGCTACCAACCCAAGCTTGCAGGTTCGCTCCTGGCCGTGTTAAGTGATTTTTTTTGAAAGGTGACAAAAATCACGACACGCACATAATACGTTGTTGGCATGTTAAAGAACCCATTTGAATTCAGTAGGCCGTGTTCATAGTGGCAAAATTAATCTCTGGATTTTTCGCCAACACAAAGTTCCTCCATTCTCTACTGTTGTTGTTTGAGTCCTCAGTCTTTTGACTGGTTTGATACAGATTCCTCCCTGTCCTGAGCTAATCGTTTCATCTCTACATAACTACCACACCCTACATCCGAGGCAATCTGTTTAACATATTCTAACCTTGGTCTACCCCTACAGTTCTTGTCCTCGACCCTTCCTTCCATAACTAAGCTTGCTATTCCTGGGTGTCTTAGTATGTGTCCTACCAACCTATATCATCTCTTCATTATCAGTCGCCAGAAACATCGCTCCTCTCTCACTAGTCTTAATACCTCTTCGTTTGTAACCCTATCTACCCATCTGATCTTCGTCATTCTCCTGTAACACCATATTTCAAACGCTTCAATTCTCCTCTTTTCTGCTGCACCAATAGTCCAAGTTTTACTTCCATCGAGCGCCACAAAGGCTTTCTAAAATGACTTCCTAATACCTAAATCTATATTTGATGTCAACAGATTCCTTTTCTCTAGAAATGCTTTCCTTTCCTGAGCTAACCTACTTTTTATATCCTCTTTGCTTCGTCCATCACTGGTTATTTTGCTTCTTAAGTAACAGAAGTCTCCTACTTCCTTTAGTTTTTCACCTGCCAATTTCATGTCCAAAGAGGTTTCTGATTTATTTCGGCTGCATTCCAATATTTTGTTTTACATTTATTAATTTTCATCATGAATTCTTTCCTCAAGACGGAGTCCATACCATTCAAAAACTAGAAAGGAGCTTAGGTATCTATCTAACCTCCTTGACTTTCATAGCGTTACAAGGAAAGACAAAATTTGACATGCAGGCTGCCCTCTGGCATTAAATAACAAAGCTTGCACCTGAAGCCATACAATATTATTATTATTCTCCATATCACCATCATTATCTAAAGACCAAGCCTTTTCGCTGCAGCCAGCCCACGATCTTCAGCAGTTCTCTTCATCGTGACGTAGGAAGCAAAACCCAGCTGAGTGATTTTGTTTCTAAGGTACAGTATGAGAGATGCGGCCTTCCTCTCGATTTCTTCCCTAGGACCTTGCCTTCAAAGCCAATCCGGAGGAAGGTGTCATGCCGTAAGACATGTCCAAGAAATGTAGTTTTCCTCTGCTCTACTGAATAAAGTAATATCCGTTTCTCCTTAACGTCATCCAAGGTTTGTTCATTAGTCTTCTTTTCCCTCCAATTCGTCATTGTCAGTCTTCAGCTTATTGGCTTATAAATTAAAATTCCTATGAATAGGTAAAAGTATTATTCCACTTATGTAATTGATCTCCAGAGCTGAAAGAAAAGTGAAAGTGATTTTTTTTTGGGTGCACATTACAGTGCAGCTCTTCTTCGAACTTCTTTATTGTTAATAAGTACTCCCCAGTGTCATATACGAAAGGTCAAATGGTAGGATAGGACTTTCGGATCTCAGATCCCACTGTAAGGCAAACCGTTGATCTTAGGAGTGATTTTTTCCCCCCTGTGTTTTTACGCTCAATAAAAACTCAATAATCTTACCTGGGATTTTGTCATTGTGGTTTTTAGTTTTGGATAGGGTCTTTCCTTGAGGCCAATTGTTAATTTTTGCGGAAATCTGTCTGATGAATCCATCTTCTCCTAACCCCAGTTAAACCCCCGAGATACTTTGTCCCATGTTCGCCCGAGCAGAAATTTTGTTGTAGTATATTTTTTCCAGACACATTTCCATTTCTTTTTTTTAATGACTTTGCTTTGATGCGTTTGCTTTCGAATGTCATGTGTGATATCTGGGCCACCCAGACATCTGGAAACGGGTGAGGATGAGAACAGTAGGGGTAGACCAAGGTTAGAATATGTTAAACAGATTGCCTCGTATGTAGGGTGTGGTAGGTATGTAGAGATGAAACGATTAGCTCAGGACAGGGAATCATGGAGAGCTTGTAACATTAATTAGTGCCCCATGTTGGTAGCGACAAATGTAACTTTTTGACTGCCCACACGTTGAGCGTACAAATGTAACAGTTTTGCTGCCCCAAACTGTTGGGAGATAAATGTAACTGTTTACCTTTGCCTAAGCTATGTTGTTTTAATGGGCGCCAAGACCTCAATGCAATGTTGAAATCTAAATTTGTATTTAACAACGTCTAGCTCAGGCAGAACACCTTCAAGACTCTATACACTCAGATCGTGGTATGATTTGATCATTAACCCAACAAACAATTGTATCGGGAGAAGGAATTGGTCTATATCTAATGCTACCTACTGAAAGCAAAGATTGCATTGTAAAAGAAAAGAATTTATTATATAAAACAAGTATAGCAAAATTAATAATAATAATAAGTATAAAATTTAAATTGGAGCGTTGCGATTTTAATATTACCGATAGAAAATTACGTGAAAACGGAGTCTGATAAATTGATTTTACTCTTATTTCCAAGCTATGAAGTTACTGAAATATGAAATATAAAACAAAGAAAAATGAGAGATTGCGTATTTCTGCGTCATTTGCGCTTACCACTGGAAATTGCCAAAGCATTTCCCTCGTACTGGATGATGCTGTGTGCTTCCCACAGTCTCGTGGACGTCGCCATCTTCTTCGTTATATGATGATATTCTGGTAGATTAGATAATTCTATGGTCCGTACATCGGACCCAAACACTCGTATAACCACACTGGTTAAGTTTTACAAAAGTTAGTCCTCCACTCCATGGAACATCGGAGCGACTCCCGCGTGAACCATACTTGGCAAGTTCAACACAGATAGTCACTAACTCCCCTGAACATCGGAGCGACACGCACTTGCAACCACACTCAGCAAGTTCTACACAGATAGTCACTAACTCCCCTGAACATCGGAGCGACCCGCACTTGCAACCACACTCCGCAAGTTCTACACAGATAGTCACTAACTCCCCTGAACATCGGAGCGACCCGCACTTGCAACCACACTCCGCAAGTTCTACACAGATAGTCCACGTTCCACGGCGCGTCGAACGATATATCCACACGCCGGCTCCCCACTCTTCATCCGACTTCAAGCTTACGTGGTCTCCACTGATTGGCTGACCCACCACGCGATCTTCCCCTCCTCCGGGTCATTACACTCGGCGGGAGGGTTCCGTTCCAACAATTCGCCTTTCCTTGACGATGCGACCCAGGATTGCGTCATGCTTTCCGACAAGATTAAGCGTGTACTTGAATTCCCAGTGAGTCACGTCTCTCAATATACCCTAACTGACGAAACTCCGTAAAATTCCGCAATCACATAATTTTCTATGATATTGTCGTTCGTAATAATTTGCTTGATAGCGTTCTAATACATAGAAAACCTATCTGAATGCTAATAATTTTTATAAAATGCTCCGAAAATATCTTAATAATAATTATAATAAATTAATAATAATAATAAATTAACATGAAAAATTATCTTGGCTGAACAATTTGCCGCGTAAATAAATATAGAATGGCTTCCTACTGACTTATGCCAGTTGCACAAAAACCCCTCGAAAAACACGTTACAAGCTGTATCAAGCCAGCCGAAAGACTAAACGCTCAAACAACAACAGTTATTACAGTGAGGGCCCTCCCTATAGAATGGGGCTTTGCAGTTGCCGTGAGACGGGCAGGCCACTGTGTGTAGCCGCTAGCAGCAGTTTAACACATTTACACTTTTACACTTTAACCATATTTACTAACATGAATTTCAGAGTAGTTGCTGGAAATGCTCTCCTTCATTTTCTAAATACACGTAAGTTTTAAATAAATAATATAAGCCTCAATTTTGGCTAAAATTCATAATTTTTATATGGATTTTCGTTTTTCCTACAATTTCTCTTAACTTTTTCACTTAAAATTTTAATTTCTTTCAACAGCAAGGACATGTCCATTTCATTCTCCAATGTTGACTGTTGGAGGTGCCGTAGTCACGCAATAAGACAAGTTCTGCCGTATCCGCCCAGTTCAATGAAAATGCATTGGTACACACAGATTTGACAACATGTCCATTAAGAAGACCTTTTTTTGGAATAACATAAAACAAGTACTGAACATTAATGAAATATAGTTAACTTTTAATATCTCCTGCAAAAATATTTAAAATTTTCCATGTACATAAGAAGAAGTTTCAATGTGTTGACAACTGTCACCATACATAAATAAGTGCATTGAACCCTATTTTAATTGATAATGAGTGTTCATAATGTATGTCTTTTAATTGGGCCTATTCATTCTCACAACAGTAATATTTGGCGAACAATCAGAACAAGAGGAAGAGACCAATAACTGGGTCCAACCTGAACCATGTATTTTAATTTTATACATCCTTTAACTTCAGTATTAACCATTTTATATTAGCATGTAATTAATGGTTATAATCTATTCTGGATTTTTAGTGATATCCAGTGTAACAAGTGTTTTTATCTTCATTAATTTGTGTGTGTTAAGGTATGGAAAGTTTCCCAATGTTTGTGAAGCTGGCAGATAAAGGGGGAGTAAGCTACCCCCCGAAACATGTACCTGTGATACCAATTCCATTAAAATTGTATTGAAAAGGCGGAAATTTAATATTTCACTTAATAAATTACGTCAATACGGACCGCAATGAGCAACGTTATGAACACACGTTGCACCGACTTAGGAAGTTTTGGTACACTTACTGTAAGAGTAGATAAGTTTCCACTAGGAAAATTTGATGTTTTGTTCAACACCTAACCATATTCATGGGATACGAAACAGGCTACAGTACTTCACCACAGGTGGTAATATCTCAAGTAAGGTATCTTAATAGCCGGGAATGATCAAGCTATGACCACATGCGGTGATTCCCGTCCCTCTGTTGTGTAACGGTAGATGTTAGTCAAGTGGTGCTGACTCAATGCTCTCTATGCATCACACGACCAAAGAAAGGCTCAGTGCTGTAGGGAAACTAAATTACATAAATAGGACTAGTTTCGATTAACTTGTAACTATCCTCAGCTTAAGTTAAATTGTAATAACATTAAACTATGAGCATCATATAATCTAAAAGTTATCAATCTATAAATTGAAATTGAGCACTAAAATAAAAATATTCGCTATAATTTTTTTTCTTAGTATCTCTTGAATAACCTTCCAAATATACAATGAAATCTGCTTAAAATAACGTTAGATTCAGAAACAAAAAAATTCAACAAAAAAATCTCGTTTCTATCCGGTGAATGCCTATAATAGTGGTAAAGAAAGTTGTAAATTATTTTACAAATCAGATCTGTTACATTGGATAATTAATGAAACTTAAAAAACGTTATAAAATGTTGCTAATTAATAAATACAAAATAGTATTAGTACCTATCCACCAAAAGTCAATAAATTCAAACTCGAAGCTCTTTAATGATGCACTAGTCTTCACTAGCTGGTCCATGACAAGCAGAATTGGGTTACAATTTTAAGGATTTTTAAAAGAAGATTTTTTAATTACATTTTTAACAGATTTTTAATGATTTTAAGAAAATTATTATTAATATTATTATTGTAGCAGATCTGATTTTTTAACATTTCTAAATTTTAAGAATATTTCAAAACATAATTTTTAATAAATACTGGTAAGTTTTCTATATAAATTTATATCAATACTGGACTCAAAATTACGAACCAGTTGCCTCACTGTAAAAATAATACGTATGCTGTAGAAGACCACAATGTGATCGAAACTAGTACATCATCAAAGAACTTGAGTTTGAATTTGACTTTTGGTGGATAACTACTAATATTATCATTTAATCATTGCCCCAGGGGAGTGTGACAGGCTTCGGTAGCCGGCACAGTTCATTATTATTATTATTATTATTGCCTTTATTGGTGGCGCAGTTAGGGCTGTTGGCCCTCTCTTACACTTAACCACATTAAAACAATACAATAAACATATTATGGCGACAAAATTAAACCATAATAATTGACATTGATCATGACTTTCACACTCTCATTCACTCATCCAGTCACACTTGTTGTCGGTCAGCAATGTTCAGCAGGTGGTCTTGAATTTAGATAGGGAGGTGATACCCCTGACACTGGCTGGAAGGGTATTCCACAGCCTAGACCCCACCACATGAAAAGAGTTGTATATAGAGGAGCGATGAATAGGAATGGAGAGGGAAGAACCAGAGCGTGTATTATTACCATGGAAAGAAGACAAGTACTTGAATTTATTTGATAAGTATAGTGGTCTGTCGTCAGACAATAATCGGAAAATCTGGACAAGAATGTGATATGATCGACGTAGTTCAGGTTTCAGCCAGGAAAGAGCGCAATAATAGGGAGTGATATGTTTATCATAGCTCAGATCGTAGATAAATCGTATGCAAGAGTTCAGAGCTCGTTGAAGTTTCAAAGTTAATGTTTTGGTTGTGTCTACAAGAATAACGTCACAGTAGTCAAGAATAGGAAGTATTAGTGTCTGTATGAGTAGGATTCTTACTTTAAATGGTAAAATATCTTTTTTTCTTTTGAGGGAGTGGAGCGTTGCGAAAATCTTCTTGCATACATTCTGTACATGTTCAGACCAGTTAAGAGTCTGATTTATTATCACACCTAGATTTTTCACTGTAGGACAGTATAGAATTTCATTGTTGTTCAGTACAATTGGGGGAATAATTTGATCTCGGAGTGACGTCAATAGTTTTTGAGAGCCAATTATGATAACTTGTGTTTTGGATGGATTCATATCCTCGCCGCTAGATGGGGGCTTCATTCATTCCATTCCCTGACCCGGTCAGTCGACTGGAAGCAGGCTGTGGATATTCATTGTTATTTATTAATATATTTGTCACAGATTTCTTTTCAACAGCATCTTAGCAACATCTTAAGGAAGTATAAACATCTTGCATATCCAAGATAAATGCAAAAGAAAACCAAAACACACAATAACACATCAAAACCCGACGAAAAATTACGAAACAATACTTCTTTGGCAATGACAATTCACTTCAAAATTTCCATTGGAGCAGGAAGATAAATTCAATGACCTACATATTTGAACCTTTGCTCCATTATGCAAAGAGCTTAGAAATTGATTCATCATCACAAGATATTTTTCAAAGAAAAATATTTTAGTTTGTTTTACAGTAATATACGATCACCAACTGTTTAGATAAATCATTTTCACAAAATTGTTCTATATTATCATCATTTTAAAGTCATTAATTGTTACGGATCTGATTTTTTAAACTACACTGACCGGCACAAAAACGCAACACTTCAATTTCTTACAAAAACTGAAATTTATTTTTAATTTATGACACTAATCTACGGTCCCATTTAGGTGTCTAACAATGAAGAAAAAGACAATAATAAACAAATTTAACAAATTAAGCCAGAGATGCACACTTTAAGGAAAGAAAGCGTGGGAAATTTTGAGTAGGCTCCTTCTGTTTTGATTTTATACACCTCACACTTTACTTCACAGACCTCGGAGATGATCTCGGAGACCTCTGTTCGCATCTTCAAAAGCATATATTGCCACCTCTTGCACCAATGACGGCATTCAACCTTTCAGGAATATTTTTGATTAATGCTGTAATGTCTTGTTGAGGAATCATCTCCCATTCTTCCAGGAGGGCATTCCGCAGGTCCTGTAGGGTCTCTGGACAGCGCTGACAGGCTCCTCTCCCCACCCGGTCCCAAACGTGCTCAATAGGATTCAAATCAGAGCTTCGAGCAGGCCAAGCCATTGCATTAGTGTGAAATCATTACCAATAAATGGAGCGAAAGGCACAACATGCTCCAGAAGGATTTCCTCCACATACCGATGTGCGGTAAAGCTCCCATTCTCCACGAAGACCATATCCGTTGTTGCAGCCATACTGATTCCTGCCCACACCATCAGAGAAAAAGACTGAAAAGGCGTCCTGGATAAGAATTTGCCCCTGGCCTTCTCCAGACCCTCTCTCTTCCGTCAGGTGATCGGAGGCCAAATCGCAACTCATTGGTGAACAACACTTGTTCCCATTGTTGTACTGTTCAGCCATGATGTTCCCTTGCGAAACGTAGTCGAGCTGTGCAATGTTATCTGGTAAGTTCTGGGCCTGTAACTGGTCTTCTGGATTGATGATTGGCTTCTTCCAATCTTCTTCAGATGGTTCTCTCACTAACATCGACTCCTTGAACTTGGTGGAGTCGATTTCGTGCTTCAATGACGGTGGTGTGACGATCGTGGAGAACTTGAAGTTGTAAGAAGCGGTCATCTCTCTCCGATGTTGCTCTTCTCGGGCCTGTTCCTGGTCTCCTTGCAAAGCCTCCAGTTTCCCTGAACCTTTGTACGGTTCTGAAAATCATGGTAGGTGTAGTCCTCAACACTTCTGCAATGTGATGCATGCTGTGACCATCTTCCACCAAAGCAACAGTTTTTGCAGCTTGTTCAGAGCTTAAGGGCATGTTTGCCCCAGAAAGCTAAATACGACAATCACAGAAAGATCCTACAAACACATGTGATTGAAAAGGGAACAATTCAAAGTACAAGATAATTACACAATAATTACACATCGTTTATTGTGCGTTGCGTCTTTCGTGCTGGTCAATGTATTATGATCTATTTTTATTAATTTTTCAAAGGAAAAAATCCAAGTATAATACACGGTCATTATCTATGTGTGCCCCGATAAACATGGCAAGCTAAGCCGGCTGTGACTGGCGCAGATCGTAGCCGCGCGTACCCTGTTCAGCCGGTGGTGGCGCGCTCCGCTGACTCATATCGTTAGTTCACACGAGTTTTGTCATTCATATGGACGTGTATCTGCAAAGCTTAGACGTTAGTGTTGCACGTTTAGTGAGTATTGTGATGATTACTGTGATTGTTGGTCATGCCTAGACACCAATTCACATTGCGCGAACGTGTGTATATTCATAATTCGTATATGAAAAGCAGAAAATCTTGTTCTGAAACGAGACGAAAATTCGAATCAAGTTTCCAGGAAGAAATGTGCCTAATTCCAGTACAATTAGGAGGCTCGCTAAACGATTCGAGGAAACAGTCTCCGTAAATAATCAAGAGAGGGAGGACATTTTCAACATCGGCTATGAGCACTGTAAGTACACATTATTGACCATGTTTCGTGAAAGTGTGCGCCACCACCGGCTGAACCGTGGACGCGCGCCCGCGATCTCCGCCAGTCACAGCCGGCTTAGTTTACCATGTTTATCGGGGCGCTCATAGATAATGACCCTGTATATATTCAAACTTTGCTTGCAATAATAGTTTTTTATGAAACAATTACTGAGGATGGCCATAAAGTGGCCGAAACTGGTAGAATCACTATTAATGTACATTCAATTTATTGACCTACGGTGTAATAAAATTAATAAACACCCATGGTATTTCATTTAGTTTAATATGATTAATTTCATATCAATAAATATTGCTATTTGAAACTTTGAAGTTCAGAACTAATGAATGAATTTCCGCTACTGTAAAATAGTTCTTCAATGTGTTATTGTGGATAAATTAAATTAAAATGACTTATTTGAATATTGTGCAAAAGATTCATTTTTCAGGCAAGAATCTTCCCCACAATTGATAGCAGTGATATACAACGGTAGTTGCCAAAAACACTACGATCACCCTCTTTAAAGATAGTGATCATATTGGCATTCTTTAGATCTCCAAGTACCTTTCTTGATTCCCATATTCTGAGGATAAGGGTGAAAATCCTTGTTTTAAGGGATTGACCTCCGGCTTGAATTAGTTCCAGGGGATGTTATCTGGGCCAGGTGCATTTCTGGGTTTCAATTGGGTGAGAGCTGCACTGAATTCATGATAAGTAGGAGGTACTGCCAACCACAGTAGTTCAGGTTGTTGCGGCACATCACAAAGGAAGTCTTCAGCAGCTGTTGATGGACGATTTAGGAGATTGGAAAAGTGCTCCTTCCAGCGTTCCAAGATTTCTTGACCATCAGTAAAGGTAGTAGAATTATCAGCGCTTTTCAGTGTATCTGATGATGAGCGAGGTGGTCCATATATTTCCTGGAGTACTGCATAGAAGTTCAAGTCTCGAGCATCCGATAGTCTCTGCAATTCCTGTGCCTTCTGTTGCCACCAAGTATTTTTAATCTGCCTTATCTGTGTCTGTCATTTACCCTTGAGTTCCAATAGTTTATATCTCTTTGTGTTGGAAGTTGGGTCTTGAAGATGGGCAATATAGGCATTCCTTTTGGCATTGATTAGAGACAGAATTCCTTCATTGTTGTCATCAAACCAGTCTTGTCTTTTCTGCACTATAAAACCAATGGTTTCCTCAGCTGACTGTGTGATAATCTTCTGTAGTGTGGCCCATTCTTGCTGAATGTCATTCGTTACTGAGTTTTCTGATAACTGGGTGACGATCCGGTTTCCAAAATTTTTTTAGATGGATTCATTCTTAAGTTTGGATGTATTAAACTTTCTTCTTGGGAAATTTTCGATGTTCCTAGGTGGTTTAGGTCTGTCACATACTAAGACACTCAGGAATAGCAAGCTTAGTTATGGAAGGAAGGGTCAAGGACAAGAACTGTAGGGGTAGACCAAGGTTAGAATATGTTAAACAGATTGCTTCGGATGTAGGGTGTGGTAGCTATGTAGAGATAAAACGATTAGCTCAGGACAGGGAGACATGGAGGGCTGCATCAAACCAGTTAAAAGACTGGAGACTCAAACACACCTGGAAATATCAGGGAATTGTCAGGAAAATCTGTTAGTTGGTTTTGGTAGAAATCCTGGATAGGTAAAATCATTCTGCACCAAATTGTAATGGAGATTTTCATCCAATTGTTCAATTTGAATTGGATGGTAAGCCACAAGTTTCTCATTTAATTTTACGAATCTCTTGAATTAATCTTATACAATGACAAACCTGTCTTTTAATTCACCACATCTCACTATTAATAGAAGGCAAGCGGATGTTTTAAATCGATAAACATTGTTAGTAAGTTATTTAAGGTACAGTTCACGCCACGGTTTTTGGGCGGTGATCCCCGGTTTCACAGTTGTACAGAGGACAGGTGACGAACCTCTGGCATGTGCAATTGATATGAGAGTTGCTTTCCGCGTAACTGAAAACTCACGTATCAATTGCACATGGATGAGGCTAACCTACTGTCCTCTGTACGACTTTGAAACCGGGATTGACCGGCCAAAAACCACGGAGTAAACTGTACATGGACTATATAACACCATGTTTGCAGTGATGGGGTACAAATGGGAAGGTTACATTGTTAGTAACTTATTTGAGGTACAGGGACTATATAACACCATGTTTGTAATCATGAGGGACAATTGGGAAGGTTACATTATTAGTAACTTATTTAAGGTACATGGACTATAGAACACCATGTTTGTAGTGATGGGGGACAAATGGTATGGTTACATTGTTAGTAACTTATTTGAGGTACATGGACTATATAACACCATGTTTGTAATGATGAGGGACAATTGGGAAGGTTACATTATTAGTAACTTACGAAGTACGTCCAGAAAGTACGTTCCGTTTGGTGATAACATTAAATTGTGTACAGGTACAGAAAAATTATTTATTGCACAAAATTCTACAACCCTTAAACTACTTTCCCACATAACTGCCGAAATGTTGCAGGCATTTGTCGTAGCGTGGCACGAGTTACCTTCTTCATAGACTTGTGCCGCCTGTGTCTTCAACTAGTTGTACGTTCCGCTGCAGCGCAGTTCCGCATATGCACGGTAGACGCTCTCTATCAAGGAGAAGAAACGTGCGCCATTTGGAGAGCGCTGTCAGCCACGTACGCGTTGTTGTGCATGTTGACTCGTACAATGTCGGTGTAGATTGAAAATCCTGCCGCTTGTGAAATCAGATCTGTGATTCGTTTTCTGAATGCTAGGAAAGTGAAACCAATTGAAATTTTTCGGCAAATTTGCGAAGTGTATGGACAAAATGCGATGAGTGATTCAATGGTGAGAAGATGGGTCCGACAGTTCAATGAAGGACGTAGTGGAGTGCACGATGAAGAATGAAGTGGGCCTCTATCTTTGGTTACAGAAGACCTGGTTTACGCGATTGATGACAAGATCCGGGAAAACCGCAGGTTTACAATTAGTGCTCTCGCTATGGAATTTTCCCAAATCTCACGATCACTAATTCATGAAATTGTTACCGAAAAACTGAACTTTCGTAATCTTTGCCGACGTTGGGTACCAAAGATTCTTACGGAGCAACACAAAACAAAACGGATGGGTAGTGCACTTCAGTTTTTGACCCGTTACAATGATGGCGGCGAAGAATTTCTTACACAGATAGTCACAGGAGATGAAACTTGGGTTTCTTACGACACCCCTGAAAGTAAGCGGCAATCAATGGAAAAGAGGCACACTTCATCCCCAGCAAAGGTTAAGCCGAAACAAATCTTGACACCTCGAAAAATGATGTGCACAGTGTTCTGGGACTGGAAAGGCATCTTACTCCTTGATTTCTTTCCCCGTGGTCAAACAATCAACGCAGATGCTTACTGCGAGACCCTTAGGAAATTGCGCCACGCAATACAGAATAAGCGACAAGGGTTGCTGTCAAAAGGTGGTTTTTCTTCACGACAACGCAAGACCACACACTGCAAATGTGACGAAAAACCTGCTACAGGGATTTGGCTGGGACGTGTTTGACCACCCTCCGTACAGCCCTGACCTCGCTCCTAGCGACTTTCATCTGTTCACACATCTCAAGTCTTTCCTTGGCGGTCAACACTTCAACAATGACGACGAGCTGAAAGAAGATGTTTCCAATAGGTCGAAGTCACAGGCGGCAAACTTCTATGAAGAAGGTATCCAAAATCTTGTGCCACGCTATGACAAATGCCTGCAAAAGTTTGGCAGTTATGTGGAAAAGTAGTTAAAGAGGTGTAGAATGTTGTGAAATAAATAATTTTTCTGTGTCTGTACAAAATTTTATTTTATTACCAAACGGAACTTACTTTCTGGACGTGCCTCGTATTTAAGGTTCATGGACTATATAACACCATGTTTGTAGTGATGGGGGACGAATGGTAAGGTTACATTGTTTGTAACTTATTTAAGGTACATGGACTATATAACACCATGCTTGTTGTGATGGGGGACAAATGGTATGGTTACATTGTTAGTAACTTATTTATTGTGACATGGGCTATATAACACCATGCTTGTAGTGATGAGGGACAAATGTTGTTAGTAACCTATTTTAGGTGACGTGAACTATGTAACACTGTGTTTGTAGTGATGAGGGACAAATGATAAGGTTACATTGTCAGAAACTTATTTAAGGTGACATGGACTATATAACACCATGTTTGTAGTGATGGGGGACAAATGATAAGGTTACATTGTCAGTGACTTATTTAAGGTGACGTGGGCTATATAACACCATGTTTGTAGTCTTTCTTTATTCGTATCAGGAGCACCAATCACAAATACATGTCACAAATGGTAAACAGTGAGAATCAAATACAAATAATAATAACAATAAGGGTACCGTGGATTGTTAATAAAGGCACAAAATGCTTGGTAAACAGTGAGAATCAAATTCAAATAATAATAATAAGGGTACAGTGAATTGTGGCAAACTATTCTAAATCTTAAGTAAGGACGCCGACATACAAGTTAGTTGTACAACACACAAACATCTGACCGCCAGGTAACCCCCAACCCAAATTAAATGTTCTTTGTCCCGTAACGGGCGACGTCAATAGCATTCGGATTGGCAAGTGTTAAATCTTCCATTGTGCATGTTGCTGGACATAGTAGGCACTGGTAAAGATGTTGGACTGTCTGTAGTTCCCCACAATCACAGAGGAGAGAGTCGCTCGAAAAACCCCATTTCTGCAGGTTCATCTTGGTTCTTCCAACTCCAGTCCGTAGTCTGTTGAGTGCCTTCCATATGGCCCAGAGGAAGGCTTTCTTTTGGGGTCATCCTGCCGGACAGATGACCATTTCTTTCCTTCCACATTCGGTCTGAAATTTTTAGGGTCTGAATTTTCCTTGCCAGGTTTGAGAAAAGCAATCACTCGTGCTTTTCTCCATATTTCGGGAATCTTAGAGGATGCCAAGCAGCTATTAAAGAAATTCCGAAGCCATTCCTTCGTAGCTGTGTTTGATCTGTTCTACCGTAATATTATCGGGCCCTGCTGCCTTACCGTTTTTGCAGCTTTGAATGGCTTTCTCTAACTCACTCAGGTTAAATGGTTGAGACATGTCATTAGTTCTGGCGTCTTCACTTAGTTGGATTCTGTGTTCCATTTTTCTGATAGGGTGATTGGTCTTTGCATTCGAGATAAGTTGGTTTGCAATTTGGTTTGCCGAAACATTGGCGTGGAGCGGTCCTTTAGTTGGGTCGTTACTGAGTCGTTTTAACAATCTCCATGCTTTTTGGCTGCTTCTCGACATGTCTGTTTCCTCCTTAAGTCGTATCCATGCATCTGTCTTGGCTTCTGAAAGAGAAGCAAGGAGCTGTTTTCCTGCTGAAATAGTTTCTTCGCTTGAAAGATCTTTTGAAATAATGAGAAGTAATTGTCCATTTGGGCTGCTGTTTCTGTTGTTAGGCCTTGTATGTAACTGGACCTACATCGTCGTGGTATAGGAACTCTGGAAGCTTTCTTCACGGAATCTACAAACTCATCCTATTTCTCCGGCACTGCATGATTGTCTGATATCATTATATCAAGAGTTGTGCTAAACTTCAGCCAGTCTGACTTTTTTTTAAAGTTATATCTCCTTCGGAATGGAATAGTTGCTGGTCCAACTGCTGCCCAGAGTTGTTTGGACTATATAACACCATGTTTGTAGTGATGGGGAACTAATGGTAAGGTTACATTGTTAGTAACTTATTTAATGTGACGAGGACTATAAAACACCATGTTTATGGTGAGGGGGGACAAATGGTAAGGTTACATTGTTAGTAACTTATTTAAGGTTACGTAGACTATATAACACCATGTTTGTAGCGATGGGGACAAATGGTATGGTTACATTGTTAGTAACTTATTTAAGATAATGTGGACTATATAACACCATGTTTGTAGTGATGGGGGACAAATGGTAAGGTTACATTATTAGTAACTTATTTAAGGTGATGTGAACTATATAACACCAATGTTTGTAGTGATGGGGGACAAATGGTAAGGTTACATTATTAGTAACTTATTTAAGGTGATGTGAACTATATAACACCAATGTTTGTAGTGATGGGGGACAAGTAGTATGGTTACAGCGTTAGTAACTTATTTAAGGTGATGTGAACTATATAACACCATGTTTATGGCGAGGGGGACAAATGGTAAGGTTACATTGTTAGTAACTTATTTAAGGTTACGTAGACTATATAACACCATGTTTGTAGCGATGGGGACAAATGGTATGGTTACATTGTTAGTAACTTATTTAAGGTACATGGACTATATAACACCATGTTTATGGTGAGGGGGACAAATGGTAAGGTTACATTGTTAGTAACTTATTTAAGGTGATGTGAACTATATAACACCAATGTTTGTAGTGATGGGGGACAAATGGTAAGGTTACATTATTAGTAACTTATTTAAGGTGATGTGAACTATATAACACCAATGTTTGTAGTGATGGGGGACAAGTAGTATGGTTACAGCGTTAGTAACTTATTTAAGGTGATGTGAACTATATAACACCAATGTTTGTAGTGATGGGGGACAAGTAGTATGGTTACAGCGTTAGTAACTTATTTAAGGTGATGTGAACTATATAACACCAATGTTTGTAGTGATGGGGGACAAGTAGTATGGTTACATTATTAGTAACTTATTTAAGGTGATGTGAACTATATAACACCAATGTTTGTAGTGATGGGGGACAAGTAGTATGGTTACAGCGTTAGTAACTTATTTAAGGTGATGTGAACTATATAACACCAATGTTTGTAGTGATGGGGGACAAGTAGTATGGTTACAGCGTTAGTAACTTATTTAAGGTGATGTGAACTATATAACACCAATGTTTGTAGTGATGGGGGACAAAAGGCTGCATTGTTAGTAACTTATTAAGGTACATGGACTATATAACACCATGTTTGTAGTGATGGAGGACAAATGGTAAGGTTACATTGTAAGTAACATATTTAAGGTTACGTGGACTATATAACACCATGTTTGTAGTGATGGAGGACAAATGGTAAGGTTACATTGTAAGTAACATATTTAAGGTTACGTGGACTATATAACACCATGTTTGTAATGATAGGGGATAAATGGTAAGGTTACATTGTTAGTAATTTATTTATGGTACATCTTCTTCTATCTATATATATAAAGCTCAATGTCTGTCTGTTTGTCTGTTATTTATACAAATCAACACCATTGCACCGATCTGAACCAAAATTTGTATACTTACCCTTTGGAACCCTGTGGGTAACCCTGTCTACTTTAAATTTCGGACAGACCCCTCCATTCCCTGCATTTAGGCCCTTTGGAAAAAATCTACACCGTTTTACAGATCTGAACCAAATTTGTATACTTACCCTTGCAAGAACAGCACTATGAGTATGGAACAGATCTATTGATGGCCTTCCTGGACATTGAGAAAGCATATGACAGTGTATGCAGAAACAAAGTATGGAAGTCCCTGGAGGATAGAGGAGTAGAGAAATGGACTATAAAGAGGATAAAGGAGATAAAGGAGATGTACAAGGGAAGCGTGAGCTGTGTGAAAGTGGGAGGAGAGAGATCAGACTGGTTGGAACAGAGAAACGGCCTGAAACAAGGAAGTGCACTGTCACCGTTACTTTTCGTTGTGGTGATGGATGACATAATGTCCCGAGTGGCACAAGTAATTGGGGAAGGAAAGATGAAAGCAATGGTGTTTGCAGCTGATTTGATGATTTGGGGAAACAAGGAGGAGGAGGTACAGGAACAGTTTGACGTGTGGGAAGGAATAATACAAGGATATGGGATGAAATTTAGCATAAATAAGAGTGAGATGGTGATCACAACAAGGAAGAAGGAAAGGACCACAATGGGAATAACAATTGGTGGGGAACAGCTGAAGAAAGTGGAGAGTTTCAAGTATCTGGGAAGCCTGATTCAAGATAATGGAAGAAACGATAGAGAAATAAATGAGCGGGGGAGACAGGCAGAAGCATTCCGGAGGAGTGTGAGAAGCATGTTATGGAGCAAGGATGTCCCTCAGAACAGCAAAAAGATCATATATCGGACGTACTATGTCCCTATCCTGACGTATGCCTCGGAGACCTGGGTTATGAAAGGAAGGGAGAAGAGCAAAATACAGGCCAGTGAGATGAGGTTCTTGAGAAGCAGTATTGGAACTACAAAGATGGACAGAATAAGAAATGAGAGGATCAGAGAATTAATGAAGGAGGAACCGTTACAGGATGGTATAGAGAAATCGACTTAGAAGGTATGGACATGTAAAACGAATGGAGGAGAAGAGGATACCAAGGAGGGTACACGAGACGAAGTGGGAAGGAAAGAGACCGAAAGACAGGTGGCTGAAGGTGGTGGAAGAAAGCGTGAAGAAAAGAAGAGAAGACTGTACAAGGGTGGAGGCTGAGAGATGGTGGGCAGAAGACGTTGGAGAGGCTTGTGTTCCAAACAGACCCGGCCAGTGGCTGGAAACTGTGCAAGATGATGATGACCCTTTAGAACCCGACGAGTAACATTGTCCACTTTAAATTTCGGACAGACCACTCCATTCCCAGCATTTAGGCCCTTTGGCAAAAATCTAAACCGTTTCACAGATCAGAACCAAAATTTGTATACTTACCCTTTGGAACCCTGCGGGTAACCCTATCTACTTTAAATTTAGGACAGACCACTCCATTCCCTGCATTTAGGCCCTTTAGCACAAATCTACACAGTTTCACCCATCTCACCCAAATTTTACATAGACTACTTACCCTTTGAAACCCGACGAGTAACACTGTCTGCTTGATATTTCGGTTAGACAACTCCATTCCCTGCATTTAGGCCCTTTGGAACAAATCTACACCGTTTCACCAATCTGAAGCAAATCCTACATACTTACCCTTTAGAACCAGACGAGTAACATTGTCTGCTTGAAATTTATGACAGACTACTCCATTCCCTGCATTTAGGCCCTTTGGCACAAATCTGCACCGTTTCACTGGTCTGAACCAAATTTTACATACGTACTCTTTGGAACCCGACGAGTACCACTGTCTGCTTGAAATTTCAGACAGACCACTTTGTTCCCTGTATTTAGGCCCTTTGGCTCAAATCTACACCGTTTCACCGATCTGAACCAAATTTTACATACTTACCCTTTGGAACCCAACGAGTAACACTGTCTACATGATATTTCGGACAGACCACTCCAATCCCTGCATTTGGGCCCTTTAGCACAAATCTACACCTTTTCACCTAATTGCACAGAATTTTACATACTTACCCTTTGAAACCCTGTTCACTTGATATTTTGGACAACTCTTTCCATTCGCTACATTTAGAATAACAGGCAAAAGAAACCTGAAAGCCACGTTTTAAGGCCCTAGAACCATTCATGTCCGTAGTAGTGTAACTGTAGGCTGGCAATGCGGGCTGCATCACGTCACCCCTACCAGTGTTCTGGTGCTGAATAGCGAAAATAGTTACATCTTGCGCTGCTTATAAATTGCAGTCACGGGGAGTAATTAGTGCAAAAAGATTTCTTCGGCCCCTTAAAACAGTTATCATCATAAAAATATTATGCCTCTGTGTAAGTGCGATGGTGGTGGTGCAGTACATTGAGGTAATAATATCGTATGGCCTCGGGTCCCTGGTGCAAGCTTTGTTAATTGACACCCAGAGGGTAGCTTGCATGTCGAATTTCGTCGTTCCTTTGAACGCTATGAAAGTCAAGGAGGTTAGATATCTAAACTCCTTGATACTACAGCGCTTTCAAGTAGAGAATGGAGGAACTTTGTGTTGGCGGAAAATCCCGAGATTAATTTTGCCATTGAACACTGCCTACTGAATTCAAATGGGTTCTGTAACATGCCAACAACGTATGACATGAGTATCGTGATTTTTGTCGCCTTCAAAAATCACTTGCCATGGTCAGGGGCGAACCTGCAATCTTGGGGTTGGTAGTCCGACACTATAACCACTCACCCACCGTGGCAATCACCTGCAATAAGTGTTGGTGTTTTCAAATTTACTTTCATTTATTTCGATCCTTATCCTTGGGCGCTATGTGGCGATAAATGATACTATTGTTACCTCAGGAACTCGGGACAGCCGAAGTTTTCAAAAGTGCACTGCATATTTTCCTACGACGCTAAGCGACTAAAGACGACACTATTGATTTCTATTTTCTAACAGCCAATGAGATACAGGCCCTTTTTATTTCACGTACTCCTCTTTCGAATCATATTTTTCAATTAGTTTGTATATTACATGTGGCAGTACTGTAGTTAGTAAGTAGCCGTTTCCCTATTCATTATTTTCACTATCATTAGGAGAAAATGACCGGAATGTTACGTCCATGATACTGTACTACTTATCACCACCACCACCACCACAAAATGTTTTTTTTTTTTTTCTGTTTAAGTATCATGTGCCAGTTTTGTAGGAGTATTCAATATCATCCATAAAACAAATAAATCCACCAGGCGAAGCCGGGCACTACTGCTAGTGGTCTATATAACACCATGTTTGTAGTGATGGGGGACAAATGGTAAGGTTATATTATTAGTAACTTATTTAAGGTGACGCGAACTATATAACACCATGTTTATAGTGATGGGGGACGAATGGTAAGTTTATGTTGTTAGTAAATTATTTAAGGTGACGCGAACTATATAACACCATGTTTGTAGTGATGGGGGACAAATGGTAAGGTTATATTATTAGTAACTTATTTAAGGTACATGGACTATATAACACCATGTTTGTAGTGATGGGGGACAAATGGTAAGGTTATATTATTAGTAACTTATTTAAGGTGACATGGACTAATAACACCATGTTTGTAGTGATGGGGGACAAATGGTAAGGTGACATTATTAGTAACTTATTTAAGGTACATGCAGGGCCGTGGAGAGCGACGACGGGCCCTGGGGCTGGAATCTCCCGGGCCCCCCTCTAAAACCAAATTCTGTAATATCCTCGCAAAATTGCACAAACTGTTTTTACAATTTTTTTTATTTGCACTAAATGTTCATCACGAAATCAATTACAAGAGCATAAAGAGCCAGCAAGCAAGTAATAATAATAATAATAATAACAAGAAGTTCCGTGACGAACTAAAGAGCCTACTTTTCTTGAAATTTAAGATTCTTGCCAATCTATATAGACCTATCTAGAATAATGACTAAATTAAGTTGGTAATATCGAAATTCCTAATTAGTTCGAAATATACCTTATATAATGTAGCCTAATAGAGTAGTACAGTTGGCATCCCTGGTGACTGAATATAGGCTATTGTTAGTTGCATCTCTTAAGGTACAGAATACAAAATTTGGTTGAAGTCCAATGGATAGCATGCACGTTACATACAGTTAGACCTTGGATTTATCAGCGCACGTAAAATTATGTTGGCAACTATGTCATGCATGTGTTGGTCAGAAATAATCTGAAATATTATGATCTCGTGTTGTACCAATTTTGGATGAAATCCATTTGTTAGTATAGAAGTAACATGCATTTTAAAATTGGACCTATCAGCAGGCTTAGAATCATGTTGGCAGCACTGGCGTAGACCTATATTAGTTACTCCAAATTAATCTAGAATGCCAGGTACTATACGTGTGCAAAGTTTAGAGCTATTGGCTTGCATACTTTCTGATATATTGATATTAGGGTAACAAAAATAGAGACAGTATTTATTAACAGTTGGCAGCCCTGGTTACTCTTAAGAATCGGCATAGTCATATCTGTTATGGTACATATATCACACACGAAATTTTGTTGAAATCCAAATGACAGTATAGAAGTTACATATATTTAAAGTTGGACCTCTCAGCAGGCTTAGAATCATGTTGGTAGCACTGACGTATATAAGATACTCCAAATTAATCTAGAATGCCAGGTACTATACGTGTGCATAGTTTAAAGCTGTCGGCTTGCATACTTTCTGATATAATGGTATTTGGATAAAATAAATTGAGAGCATTTATTAACAGTTGGCAGCCCTGGTGGCTCTTAAGAATACGCACAGTCACATCTGTTTATGTACACATACCACATACGAAATTTGGTTGAAATCCAATTGATAGTGTAGAAGTTATATGCATTTAAAATTTGGACCTATCAGCAGGCTTATAATCATTTTGGCAACACTGCCATGTATGGCCTCCTGGAAATTAAACTGCAATATTATTATCTATACATGTGCCAATTTTGAAATAGCTCCCATGTATACCTTCCAAGATATCCAACATGCAGCTCAAATTTCAATTGCGATTTTTCAGCAGTTGGTAGCACTGATATCATTTTCAAATATGGCCGTGAGATATTCAGGTATAGATCTTTACTCCCACCAAATTTTGTTTTGATTGCTGCAGCCGTTTAGGAGTTGATAGGGGGGGGACACACACAGCCAGCCAGACAGGCAGACAGACAGAAGGACAGACAGATGGACGGACAGACAGACAGCCAGCCAGACAGACACACATTTGCCCGATCTCATAAGACTACTTTTTCCTCATTTTTGCAAAATGTGAAAAGTAGGATAAAAATAATAATAATTATTATTGTAGCATGCTGAACTACAATGCCCAAGATCGCAGGTTTAAACCCGGCCGAAGTCGTCGGATTTTTATTCGGAGGGGAAGTAAAGCCAGCGGGTCCATGTCATAGATTTATGGCATGTAAAAGAACCTACCACTACAATATTGGTAGTGTGTAGCCAAAATTTGTAGGTTATTTGGTTAGAAACGCTCTATCAAGTTCCAACGTTCCCCGCTGGGTGTCAGTGACAGTGGCGTCTGGTAGCCAAAGTTGGAAGTACTTGAAATTGAACTTGTTGGGGGGCCTACGGGCGTTCAATTGAAATGTCCTAATATGTCCATTGGCTGAAATTCATATATAATAATAATATTTCAATGATATATTCCACTAAATCCAGGCTATATTTATTATCATAAGCAGAGCGTGAATTACTATCAATATAAATAAGTTAATGCTGGTATGTAAATTTAATAACATTGAAAGTGGATGAATGCATCCAAAATTATTTGCAAATTCAATGTTTATACCTGACAAGCACGTACTAATGCATTATTTTCAATTAACAAAAAATAATATCAGATTAAAGCCATCGAAAACTAGGTACCGTAATAATTTTCATTAAATTCACTATACTGTTTTGGCGTTTGACAAATCTAAATTTGTCCCGTTGAGGTAACACTGTAAGCATACACTATGTTCAGATTTAAAGTTCTGCAGATCCTCTTTGATATCAATAACTTTAGAACTTCAGTGATACTCGTAAAAGCAATATGCTCGTTTGTAGTACACACATTTGAAAAAAGTTGCATTTACCGGACCAGTAATTGCATGGCTTTTACAGTATTTAACTTTGGGAAAATACTCACATCGAAAAAAAGCTGCTGTCCATTAACTCGGAAACAGGTGGGTTAGAATTCCTCCGTCGGTGATTCTATGCTTATTTTCCATGATTCATCGTTTTAACCCGTACATTCATTTCATCCTCAATTCTATCCTTACGTCATAAGACCCATTAATCAACAGGAAGTTCATCTCACTGAACTGCATGTTAAAAGAGGTGGAAAGGGTATACTGTACACTGTGAAGTACTACGGCCTCTGTGACATACGACGTAATCTCTTTTCATAATGAAAACATGATTTTTACAAAAAGTCATTACGTATTTTAAAATACTTTTACATATAACTTAGTGTTTTTATGTTGACATTCTTAAAATTTGCTGCCCTTGAAGAGTCACGCCCTTGGGTCTAACCCTAAACACTGATAGGTAAGTGTTTCGGTTGAACGGCGATCAGACATCTTTGCACATTAAACAAAGCAAAATATATTTTCATAATTAACCATAGGTATACAGTACTCATACTTAACTCAAGTTATTATGTGCTATCAGTAGATTGCAGCAGATCAGTGATTGTTTTCACAAAAGAAGAAACTGTGAATTTTAACTATATTTTGTAATTGGCAGTCAGAGGATTTCTTATAATTTAATATTGCTTTGCAGTAAGCAAAACTAGAGCCAGGTTCTCCTAAAAATCCCGAATCCTATATATGACTGGTGACCATTATGGGCAGATTTAAGCCAAGATTATGGGGGAGTGGACACCCCGGGGAACTTGGGGTATGGAATATCACCAAGCTCAGAGTGGGGTCCGGGGGCCCTCCTCCGGAAAAGTTTGCAAAAATTAGGTCCAAATTATTGAGTTATAGGATAGACCATTTGGGTGATTATTTTGGGATATTTTGGAGTAAACATTTGGTGACCATTGACATATAGTGGCTATAGAAAAGACTCTCTGGTATTGAAGTAAAAGCTCTCACATCTTAAAGTAAGACCCCGCCGTGTAGCTCACCAATGATCGTGATGGGGGCCTACAGCAAGTCTACAGATCGGAAGTTCGAATCCGGGCACTGACAGCGACTATCCTGAGTGTGGTTTTTCACACTCCCTCCAGACCAATGCCGGGGCCGGTCCTTATTTCAAGTCCAGGGACACCTACCCTACTCTTAACCCTAATAATTACAGTAATAGTCGCGACGGCCAACGCATTCCCAGTCGGCAACTAAGAATACGACATGCGATTTATCATGTCACAGAGGCCATAGTACAGCACAGTGTATACCCCGCTTTTCACCCAGCAGTTGATGGTTTTAAGAGGGTCTAAGTTTTTACTCTCCAAGACAAATAGTTACAACAATGTTGCCAATACACCTCACTTATTATACAACAACCATTAGCCTCCTCTTCAGTCTACACAATTCGCACATTTTTTGGTTTTCTATTTTGTTCGCTTCATTAATATTTGTGAAAACTACTGCTTTACAGTCAACTTCATTCAATAACGTGGAGGCCTTCAGAAACAAACCGTAAAACTAACGCGTCAGCAAATACTGAATTATATATACAGTACTATTTGATGCAAACCATCCCCTACCGAGCGCCAATTGTTCATTGCCCGCCAGTGATACTAGACCTACTAGCTACCAAGTACACGGGTTGAATGTTGCAAGCTCCTAAATGAATTAACATCTGTAACTACAAACAGGCCTTTTTATTAACTGTTGAGTAAGGCTATGAATAACACCGCAGTCGGGAAGCCAAATCCTGCATTCCTGCCGCGGCTTCGTCAGGAACCGGGGTCATTTCTAAGTCGTAGTTAAAGAGGGCAATTAATTTTATGTTTAAAGGTACTGAGACGTTAAAGCGTATCACGAAAGGGCTTGATTTGCAAGGGAAAATATCTCTTCGCGTCCTGAAAAATAAGTGCTTTGCACATCCTCCTAGGACGCCGGGCCCCCCTTGGAGGGTCAGGTCCCGGGGCACCAGCCCTGCCTGTCCCCCCCTCTCGTCGGGCCTGGGTACATGGACTATATAACACCATGTTTGTAGTGATGGGGGACAAATGGTAAGGTTATGTTGTTAGTAAATTATTTAAGGTGACGCGAACTATATAACACCATGTTTGTAGTGATGGGGGACAAATGGTAAGGTTATGTTGTTAGTAACTTATTTAAGGTGACGTGGTTAAATGACACCTCTTCCAATTTGTTTTATCTATCCATAGCTGTTCTTCGGATGTAGTATGTCAGTTTACACCACTCTTCTCCACATTCTTTGAAACTTGTTTCACCCATAAGTCTCGAGGTCATCCTCGGGGTCTTTTGCTAGGAACTGCCCTTTAAATAAGCTCTAGGAGTTCTTACTGTAACCATCCTTTTCATACGGCCATACCACCGTAGTCTGTAGAGTTCCATTAATTCCAAAAGGCTTCTCTCCAATCCAAGCTCTTCTCGAATGTTAACATTCCTTATTTTCTCCTTCCTTGTCTTTTGTAAGCAGGAACGGAGGAACTTCATTTCAGCGGCCTGTAGACGGCTGGTTTGCTGGTCATGTCAGTGTTGCTGCTTCAAGTCCGTATGTTAGAATTGGTACAAAGTGGGTTTTGTATACAGTAATCTTGGATACTAGTGGGAATGTTGGATCCCAAAGTAATGAATGCACTGAGTGATAACATTTTGAAGCTTCTTGTAGTCTGTTGTCGATTTCTCGCTTCATGGTGTTGTCAGAAGAAACAAAACTGCCGAGATATTTCATGTTGTCAACAATATCCACTTCTTCATTTTTAATTTTAAGATGGATTATTTCAGTACTCCTACTAATTACCAAGCCAACTGACTTGGATTTGCTAATCATTAGCAACTTATATTAATCAAAATATACAGGCTGTAAAAAAAGTCCTGCACCAAACTTAAATGCCGCATGCGGTTGGGGGCAGGGAGTAATTTGAGATAGGGAACCCATGTGCGGAACTCAACCGTTACGCCCCTATGAGCGATTTTAATTATGAGTACATTTGGCAACGTCGCGTGCTACCCACGGCAGAGGACCAATTACCGCTCACAAGTCAATCCAGCTATAGCGTAAACATTTAATTAAGATTCTTAAAACGTTCTTGAAAAATCTACCTGAAAACATCATGCTTACAGTAGTTGAGTTGATCCATCATCAAATTACTTGAGGAAAAAAAAAATCAAGTTGGGTTGGAAGAAGGATTGGAACCCCAGCGTGTAGTCACCTACGCCTGAGGGTCGAGCGCTTTACCACTGAGCCACAAAGTGGGACTGGAGCTAGGTAGACTTACAAGCGATAATCGGTCCCCTGCCGTGGATAGCACGCGACGTTGCCAGATGTACTCATAATTAACATCGCTCATAGGGGCGTTACGGTTGTGTTCCGGACATGGGTTCCCTATCTCAAATTACTCCCTACCCCAAACCCCCATGCGGAGTTTTAGTTTGGTGCAGGACTTTGTTTACAGCCTGTATATTATTTCAGTAGTATAGATCCCTCCTGTAGCGCTCGCAAACGACCGATCGTGACAAACGAGCATTCAAATGTAAGTGAATAGACATTAGCAGCAATGAATTGCACTCTAATTTCATAAATATCTATAACTAGCTGTTACCCGCGGCTTCGCCCGCAATAACATTTGTAATCCTGTTATAACATTAGTTAAATAGATAGATAAGCATGGGTCCTAGTGGTAAATAATTCTATCACCTGAAACCAAAAATGCATGGGACGAAAAAAAACATCAAAATATCATGTTGGTTTCGGACCCTAAAAGACGTGAAAAATATAATAAAAGTATTAAAAAAACTTATTTTTTTGAAATTTCATTCGAATCAATTTTTATGTCATTCCTGGGACTAAGAAAATTCCGGCCAAAAATACAAAATCATTAATAACTCCCTAAGTATTCGTCGTATGATGAAATAGCAAGAGACAAAAAAGATGTAATGTGTTATTGTCTACAACATAGGCCATGTATAATTTTACACTCAGACATATTAAGTTTCCCCCCTCCCCCATAATTTCACCCCTCCCCATGGGCCCCTTAAATTGGATTTATGAAAAAACGTCAAACACCTGTTTAGTTATTTTTATGCTGATTTTTTTCGGCTGAGTTCCAAACTCCTCGCCTATGTCGTTTAAGAGATACACGCTCCGTTAGGAATCCTTCAACCCCCACTTTTCACCCCTTTCACCTCATAATATACACCACATCGAAAAACCCTCAGACACGTGTCTTCTTGAGTTTATATGCCGAGTATCACATCCCCCAATGAAAGCAATCGGGAGATATTGCTATTCAATGAAATGCAGGTCTACTCCCTTAACAACCTGAATATCCAAAAATCCTTTCTTAGTGGGCGTTTGCGGCCCTTGAGGAAGCTGGATACCAAATTTCATTCCAATCCGTTTGGTGGTTTCTGAGATTTCGTGATGAATGAATGAGTCAGTGAGTGGTATTTGAGCTTTGTATAGTAGATAAGCATCAGTCCTAGTGGAAAATAATTCCATCACCTGAAACCAAAAATGCATGGGACGAAAAAAGACATCAAAATATCATGTTGGTTTCCGACCCTAAAAGACGTGAAAAATATAATAAAAGTATTAAAAAAACTATTTTTTGAAATTTCATTCGAATCAATTTTTATGTCATTCCTGGGACTTAGAAAATTCCGGCCAAAAAATACAAAATCATTAATAACTCCCTAAGTATTCATCGTATGATGAAATAGCAAGAGACAAAAAAGATGTAATGTGTTATTGTCTACAACATAGGCCATGTATAATTTTACACTCAGACATATTACGTTCCCCCCTCCCCCATAATTTCACCCCTCCCCATGGGCCCCTTAAATTGGATTTATGAAAAAAACGGTCAAACACCTGTTTAGTTATTTTTTATGCTGATTTTTTTCGGCTGAGTTCCAAACTCCTCGCCTATGTCGTTTAAGAGATACACGCTCCGTTAGGAATCCTTCAACCCCCACTTTTCACCCCTTTCACCTCATAATATACACCACATCGAAAAACCCTCAGACACGTGTCTTCTTATTAGCCTACTTTTCACATTTTGCAAAAATGAGGAAAAAGTAGTCTGAGATCGGGCAAATGTGTGTCTGTCTGTCCTTCTGTCTGTCTGTCTGTCTGTCTGGCTGGCTGTGTGTGTGTCTCCCCCTATCAACTCCTAAATGGCTGCAGGAATACAAACGAAAATTGGTAGGAGTAAAGATCTATACCTGAATATCTCACGGCCATATTTGAAAATGTCAGTGCTACCAACTGCTGAAAAATCGCAATTGAAATTTGAGCTCAATGTTGGATGTCTTGGAAGGTATGAATGGGAGCTATTTCAAAATTGGCACACGTATAGATAATAATATTTCAGTTAAATTTCCAGGAGGCCATGCATGGCAGTGTTGCCAAAATGAATCTAAGCCTGCTGATAGGTCTAATTTTAAATGCATATAACTTCTATACTATCAGTTGGATTTCAACCAAATTTTGTATGTAATATGTGTACATAAACAGATATGACTGGGCGTATTCGTACGAGCCACCTGGGCTGCCAACTGTCAATAAATGTTATCTCTATTCTTTTATCCAAATACCAATATATCAGAAAGTACGCAAGCCGACAGCTTTAAACTATGCACACGTATAGTACCTGACATTCTAAATTAATTTGGAGTAACTTATGTACATCAGTGCTACCAACATGATTCTAAGACTGCTGATAAGACCAATTTATAAATGTAACTTCTATAATATCAATTGGATTTCAACCAAATTTCCTATGTGCTATGTGTACCATAACAGATATGACTATGCTTATTCTTAAGAGCAACCAGGGCTGCCAACTGTTAATAAATGATACCCAAATATTAATATATCAGAAAGTATGTAAGCCAACAGCTTCAAACTTTGCACAAGTATATTACCTAATATTCTAGATTAATTATGAGAAACTAATATACGTCAGTGCTGCCAACATGACTCTAAGCCTGTTGATAGGTCCAATTTTCAAATACAAGTAACTTCTATACTAACAAATGGACTTCATCCAAAATTGGCACAGCAAGATATCGTAATATTTCAGATCATTTCTGACCAACGCATGCGTGACATTGTTGCCAACATGATTTTACGCGCGCTGATAGATCCAATGTCTAACTGCATGTAACGTCCATGCTATCCATTGGACTTCAACCAAATATTGTATTCTGTATCTTAAGAGATGGAACTAAGAATATATTCAGTCACCAGGGCTGCCAACAGTAGTGTTCTATTAGGCTACAGGTATATTTCGAACTAATTAGAAATTTCGATATGACCAACTTAATTTCGCTATTTTTCTAGATAGGTCTATATAGATTGGCATGAATCTTAAATTTTAAGAAAAGTAGGCTCTTTAGTTCGTCACGGAACTTCTTGTTTTAATGATGAGTTTATATGCCGAGTATCACATCCCCCAATGAAAGCAATCGGGAGATATTGCTATTCAATGAAATGCAGGTCTACCCCCTTAACACCCCTTTAGAACCTGAATATCCAAAAATCCTTTCTTAGCGGGCGTTTGCGGCCGTTGAGGAAGCTGGATACCAAATTTCATTCCAATCCGTTCGGTGGTTTCTGAGTGGTATTTGAGCTTTATATAGTAGATTTCTTTAAAAAATGACTTAAAATGTACGAAGTGTGATTTGCAGATACTGTTGCTGCAGGAAAATATGCTCCATAATTCCTG
The DNA here is from genome assembly GCA_946902985.2 of Meconema thalassinum. Taxonomy (NCBI): domain Eukaryota; kingdom Metazoa; phylum Arthropoda; class Insecta; order Orthoptera; family Tettigoniidae; genus Meconema; species Meconema thalassinum. The sequence goes on along the minus strand of OX336401.1, from coordinate 56,085,242 downwards.
TCCACTTCACATTTTGGCCGCTGTAACGCCTGTTTCATGTCATTTTTTTAACATTCTGAGGTCTTTCCTATATCATTTTGCATGGATTTCAGAAACGGTAAATCATAGGAATAAGTACTCAAATTGTATAATTTCATAAATATTGAATAACCGGTGAGTGTTATAGCTAAGCTGTCAATCAATGGACTCGGCACACAAATGACATTAGCAGTGACGAATTGCATTCTAATTTCATAAATATCGATTTTTGTAACAAGTGTGCGATTCATTCATTCCATTCCTGACCCGGTCGGAGACTGGAAGCAGGCTGTGGATTTTTCATTTGTGCGATTTGCATATACTGATGCTCTAACATGCTGCAATTTGGGTGATATAAAAACATAACAACTTTTATCCTTTAAGTCTCTTTTTATAAACCTTTTGGGGAAAGTGTGGTTTATGACCATGCGAGATTTCTTGCACGGGTCCGCTAGTATTACATATTTAAACATTTTTAAATATAATATTACATATTTTACCTAATATTATTACATAAATATGTCCATATTTTGCATGTTGATATTACATTTAATTCCTAGCCATAGTCACCAACTTGAAGGTTGTTTGTATCATGTCTTGCAGTGGGGACCCAGTGGACTATTTCCTCCATGAGCAGCCTGTATATAGTCTGTCCATCGATCCTCTGAACGACAGTGTATTTGCCAGTGCCTGCGACGACGGTAGGATTCTCATCTACGATATACGAGAACCTGTGAGCACAGGTTAGTGTTAACTTTGTGCCCTGTGGGCTTGCAAGTATGTGACCATGGTAGTTGCATAAGTTAGCCGGTATCTGTTCCTTGCAGTGCCCTTCTGCCTGGCCAATTACTCATCCTCATTCCATGGGGTGATGTTCAACCCTGTGGAGCCTCGACTTATTACCACAGCCAACTCCAAGGAGGGAGTGGGGCTATGGGATGTGAGGAAGCCACGACAGTAAGTATACATACACTTTGTGTTGGCTGATTATTATTATTATTATTATTATGTTTTTACATTACTTCTCTTGTCTACAAGAGGGCTGGGTCTGCTTTATTGCATGCATCATCCATCATCATATATATTATTTCAGTAGTATAGATTCCTCCTGTGGCGCTCACAAGCGTCCGATTGTGACGAATGAACATTCAAATGAAAGAGAATAGACATTAGCAGTGACGAATTGCACTCTGATTTCATAAATATCTATAATTTCTTTAAAAAAATGACTTTATAAAAAATGTACGAAGTGTGTGATTTGCAGATACTGTTGCTGTTGAAAAATACGCTCCATAATTGCTGTCCACTTCACATTTTGGCCGCTGTGTCACTGGTTTCATGTCATTTTATCATTCCTCCCAGAACTCACATCTAGTGCGATGTGGGTTGGCAACCAAGGGACCCCGGCTGAGTCCGGCATTGCTTCCACTTACTTGTGCCGGGCTCCTCTCTGTCTTCTTTTCTGTCGACCTCTCTTGGTCAACTCTTGTTCTCTTCCGACCCCGAAGGTATTAGGGTATCCGAGGCCTAGGGACTCTTCCTTTCCCGTATTAATTGGCCCTTCTCTCATCTTTCCTGATACCCTCATTCTTCGAGGGGTCAGCCTTCTTTTTCTTTTCCTGTTATCTCCTGCCTTCTGTACAAGGCCCTCAAGGAGGCAGGGTGTATGTAGCCCCACCACTTCTGGTGCACCCTGGATAGTGCTACACCCTCAAAGGCTCACGGCTGGTGAGTTTGGAAGTTGGCGACCCCGAGGGACTCCTGAGCTGGGTCCGTTTTGCCAACTTTTTCCTCTCCTCTTTCCCCTTTTCTATCTGCCTTTCATGGCTCTCCTTCCTTCCAAGTCCCTCAATCTTCGAGGGTTGATGGCATTTCTTTTCTTCCTGACCTTTAATTGCCTTATCCTTTATTTGTTTACCATTCTTTCTTCTAGTATGTACGTTTGTAGTTAGTATTATTATATAGTTTTCATTCTCATCTCATCTTTTGCTCTCACCCGAACCATTAGGTGCCGATAACCTAGATGTTAGGCCCCTTAAAACAACAATTATCATCATCATTTTAACATTCTGAGGTCTTTCCTTTATCATTTTGCATGGATTTCAGAAACAGTAAATCAAAGGAATGAGTACTCAAATCGTATAATTTTATAAATATCGAATAATCGGTGAGTGTTACGATGATCCAATTTTCAGTGATTGCCTTCTTAAGTTAGGGGACGTAGAACTTCGAATTCTAACTGAAATGTAAATAGTGTTCTATAGTCATTTGGTTGAAATCTAAACATAACAACCTTTCTCCTTAAGTCTCTCATTATCTATTGGGGAAAGTGTGGTTTATAAACATTCGAGATTTCTTGCACGGGTCTCTAGTTCCTTTTATTTTGTTTGAGGTGAGTGGCAGACACCAAAAATTCACATATCCTTCTTGATGCAGTCAGGGTCCTATTTCTCAAAATGACCACATGCTTGATTTCCTCCGGGTGCTGTCTTCGCAGTCTAAATGTCGTTGGTTCTCACAAAATGACACTACCATCTGAGATGAGTTCTCGCAACTTAATTAATCACATGTAGTATTTTCCACCTAATATAATTACCGTATTTACTCGGCTATAGGACCCCCTTTTTTCTCTAAATTTTTACTTCCGAAATTGGGGGGGTGGGGGGTGGGTACTATAGAAGCGAACTTCGCAAAAATCCATTATTTTGGGAAAGGGAGAGGGTAAAAATAAGCAATTTTATTTTGACACTACATAGTATGATATATTTAATCAAAATAAACATCTTTAATCAGCCCATTATGAGACTGCCATAACCTCACTTATCCACCACTGTTTCCGGCTATCACCCAATGACTTTCACTACTATCCCTTGCTAAGCAAAAATATTAGTAACAAAGAAAAAGAATGCAATGGACAAAGTATCAGAGATGGAAATGCAAACTTTATTTTTATTTGAACACAGGGAAGGAGAATGCATCAATTAGTGAATGACTGATGAAGCTGAAAGATCACATCTCTCTAACATTTGTAAACACAACTGAGTACGTATTATTCACATATTTCTCATGCATAAGGTTCGAATGTTAAGGAAAAGTCTTTTTTTTTTCCCCTGAGCTCATTTTACCCGAAATATGAAAAATAAGTTTTAATGATGGGTCCCTGACCACGTTTAAAGCAATTTGATGTTGCCTATAAATGCATATTTCGGCCATTTTTATTGTTTTGGTCATATTTGGTTATAATTTCAGCATTTTAGTTTAAATTGAGGCGTCGTCAACAAGGTACGTGTTATCTGGGTCGAGTTTCAAACAATATGATTTTCGAATAGTGTAGTAGATATATTTTTCTGTCTTTTCCTGGAACAGGCAGATAGCAGGTTTAGAAGACCTGATTCCCTTGGGTGCTCCTCTACGGACGTCTTTTAGCACATGTTTCTGGACAAGTCAGATTGCGACACTAGACGCATGAGGTCACAGAACATGACGATAGTGTGCTTCCGGCTTTCAATAGGATGTCACTCCAGTAGATATATTTAGCTCAGAAGCAATTAGCAAACAAGAAAATGCCACGTTCTTTAGGTCATACTTAATAGATTTTATGTCATATTTAGCTAGTTTTTAGGGCATATTTTGAACTGCTTTAGGTCTTAAACTTCCGAACCCTACTCATGAATATACCAATAACGTGTCACACAAACGCCAATGGTTTTTGCAACAAATGAAATTTGTTTAAAATAAAACTAAGAAGACTGTCTTAAACACAATCGAATCACAATATAAAGAATACTAAACAGAAGAATGCAGGCAAGATGTGGAATTATAACATTCTTTGGCGGATGACTCTTCAACTCGGCCAATAGTGTGGCATCTTCTATTGGATATTGGGTGAAGCCTACACAATACGATATCCTGCCCAATCGCGTACGCGGTACATATAAGGAAAATAGCAGTCATATTGTCCGAATTACAAACTAATATTACAAGTAAAAATATTTTTGTCATAAAAGAGAATGAATTTATAAGTGAGAGTGGGTTAGGGTCAGCAATCTAAATTTTCCAGTGTACATAGACTCAACGACGTGTTCGTTTTTGAATGCAGAATTTTTGTTTCTTCCGTATTTTGTTTGTTTGTATTATAATTATTATTTTTATTAATTTTTTTGTTTTATTAATTTTCGGTCTTTTCAAATTTAGGTGTCCATCTCTAAATTTTAAATTCCATTCCAAATTTGTATACTTTAAACTGTGTTAAGAGGGGCAGATGACCTCGTAGTTCCACCCCTTAAAACAACAATAACAAGAAGCATTCGGCATTTACATCCGATGTGATAAATAAGTAGAGTCCCTATGTGGTTGGGCTTTATGGACTACTTCCAGTTGCTAGTGTACAGTGTTTGAAAATTGAGAAAGTTTAGCATAAAGGCCGAGGTAGAATATAATCTAAAATACTGTTCATCATGTAGATTTGGTGATCCTGATCTGTCTCTATTTGTTTGCACCACTGTGGTCTTGTAAGTTTGTTTTGCAGAGATTCGTGGATTCGGTAAGTAAGTCTGGAGTGATTCATTCTTTCCAAATGGCCTCAAAATTGAATTCTTCATATCTTCATTGTATCAGTAAGTTTAGAATTTTTAAAATATATTTCAGAGTATATTTTAAATTCTGGTCCCTAGGATTTTTCTCATAACTTTCCTTACCTCTAATTGTTCCTTTAATGTCTTATGTTGTAGATTGAGCATTTTTGAAGCATAAAATGCTTTAGGTTTAATCACTGTTAGTTAAGTAATGGTGAATTTAACAGTTCCAGGACAAGCTTCGTTTGTTATAAACATTCCTTGTGAGTTGAAAAGCAAATTCCATTTTGTGGATTCTTGAGTTTACAGATTTATTTTCATTGCAATTTTCTGTGATCAATTCACCTAAAATCCTTCTGAAAACTTTCAAATTTGAAGTCTTTCTTTTTGGTGCAGTGGATTTCTCGTCAACAAAAATGTATTAAAAATGGCAACTATGTTGAAAAATAGCGGAAAGAACAAGCTTTCCAACGGTGTACTTTTCAAGTAAAATAAAAAGCTAACTATTTCTAACAAATGGAGGAACCATATTTTTGAATCTACCCTCATAAATGCACCTCATAGACTTTACACTATTGTGTACAGTACACTAGTGACATTTAGGTGCATAAAATGCATATGTATTTACCGTTATGGTAAAGCGAAGTTAGAATCCGTATCTCTCTCCCTCTAGTTATCAGCTGTAAAGCTGGTTGGAAGAAGCTCTCCATTCTTTACGCTTCCCTGCTTTCCTTTTCAGTTGGTAGTAGGAAGTACACCTCATGTCTTCTCGTGATGTATTCTTGTCGTGGTCTGGTTGGTTCCTCAGTTTAGGGGCTGCGACAACACGGTCATGTAGCGCCGTGTACTTTGGATGTGTGTAGAATCTGTCTGATAACGGGTGTTAATTGTGATGGCTGTATTAGTGTGTGTTATCTGTTTTCAATTCAAGTAAGGACTGCAGACATTGAATTTTTTCAAGTAGTTCCTACTTTTGCCGCCAAACGCTACCGTCAACAACTACTAATTCAGAACTTGGATACCAGATGCCATCACAGTCGGCTCCTGGCGACGAACGTTGGAACCTAAGAGCGTTTGTAAATGTTTAACCTATAATTTAGCTCCACACAGGTGTAATTAGTGGAAGGTTCATTAACATTCCATAAGTCTATGACATGGGACCGCCGGTTTTACTTCCCCTCCGAAGTAGGGCATACTGAGAGATTCTTAACACTCTTAAAAAATCCCACGACTTCGGCCGGGTTTGAACCCACGATCTTGGGCATAGAAGCTCAGCATGCTACCAACTACGCCACCGAAGCCGCCGATATGATCTTCCTCTGTAATTTCTCCCCTCTATGGAACTCTCCATAATTGTCTTTAAATAACCCATCATGCCGCAGTATATGTCCAATGACATGGTCTCGGTTCCTTTTTATTCGGATCATGAAACATCTCGCTTCTCTTGCTCTGCAAAAGACCTCATCATTGGTAACCATTTCTCTCCAACTTATCTCCAGTAACCTTCTATAGCACCTAACTTCAAATGCAAGCAGTCGCTTGCAAATCTTTTGCTGATGGTCCACGTCTCACTTCCATACAGCGCAACGCTCAATACATAAGTTGTTTCCTCACATAAAATTCATTGTTTTTGATGTAAACGGATTCTTCTTGTGAAAGGCATTCTTCGCTTGAGCAATCTTGCTTATTATCTCTCGAGAACTTGTACCATAATTTGTAATTTTAGTTCCCAAGTATGTAAATTCAGACACTTCCTGTAATTTTTCACCCCTCAATTTTAATTTACTTACTTCACTTTACGCCCAGGGTACTACGTGCTGCTACAAGGGTTCTCCTCCACTGGATTCTGTTTGCTGCTCTCTGTTGCCAGTCATCCTCTATTCCAATCTGTCACAGGTTTTCTCGGATTCCGTCCTTTCATCTTATCCTCAGCGGCGTATATTGCCTGTGTTCAAGGTGTCCACTGGACACCCTATAAATTTGTGTTTTGTCTTTTTTTTTTCACTCTCCCTCATTAGAAGTTAACTGTATATGATTGAAGAATATATTTAATTTATTACCATTTAAATCTCAAATGCCTGCTGGCTGGATGAGTACATAATCGCCAGAATGACGAGGAAGCTAGTCAATTGGTTGCTGCAGCCATCTGCTCGGCCTGTGTTCTGCATGGCTTTGGTGGGCTGTGCTGTTCCTGCCTCCGGACATCTTGTAACGTGTTTTTCGAGGGTTTTTTATGCCACTGGCATAAATCAGTAGGAAGCCATTCTATATTTATTTACGCGGCAAATTGTTCAGCCAAGAGAATTTTTCATGTTAATTTATTATTATTATTAATTTATTATAATTATTATTAAGGTATTTTTCGGAACATTTTATAAAAATTATAAGCATAGAGAAAGGTTTTCTATGTCTTAGAAAACGCTATCAAGCAAATTATTACGAACGACAATATCATAGAAAATTATGTGATTACGGAATTTTACGGAGTTTTGTCAGTTAGGGTATTTTGAGAGACATGACTCACTGGAAATTCAGATACGGGCTGATTCTTGTCAAAAAGTATTACGCAAGCTTGGGTCGCAGCGTCAAGAAAAGGCGGATAATTGGAACGGAACCCTCCCGCCGAGTGTAATGAGCCAGAGGAGGGGAGTATAGCGGCGGGAGCAGCCAATCAGTGGAGACCACGTAAGCTGGAAGTCGGCTGAAGAGTGGGGATGCGACGGGTGCATATATCGTTCAGCGCGCCGTGGAACGAGGACTATCTGTGTAGAACTTGCCGAGTATGTTTGCACGCGGGAGTCGCTCCGATGTTCCGTGGAGTGGGGGACTATCTGTGTAGAACTTGCCGAGTATGTTTGCACGCGGGAGTCGCTCCGATGTTCCGTGGAGTGGAGGACTAACTTTTGTAAAACTTAACCAGTGTGGTTGTACGAGTGTTTGGGTCCGATGTACGGACCATAGAATTATCTAATCTACCAGAATATCATCAAATATCGACAAAGATGACGACGTCCAGGAGACTGTGGGAAGCTCACAGCATCATCCAGTACGAGGGAAAGGCTTCGGCCATTTCCAGTGGTAAGCGCGAATGATGCAGAAATACGCAATCTCTCGTTTCTCTTTGTTTTATATTCAATATTTCAGTAACTTCATAGCTTGGGAATAAGAGTAAAATCAATAATTTATCAGACTCCGTTTTCACATAATTTTCTATCGGTAATATTAAAATCACAACGCTCCAATTTAAATTTTATACTTATTATTATTATTAATTTTGCAATACTTGTTTTATATAATAAATTCATTTCTTTTACAATGCAATCTTTGCTTTCAGTAGGTAGCATTAGATATAGACCAATTCCTTCTCCTGATACAATTGTTTTTTGGGTTAATGATCAAATCATACCACGATCTGAGTGAATAGATTCTTGAAGGTGTTCTACCAGAGTTAGACGTTGTTAAATACAAATTTAGATTTCAACATTGCGTTGAGGTCTTGGCGCCCATTAAAACAACATAGCTTAGCCAAAGGAAAACAGTTACATTTATCACCCAACAGTTAGGGGCAGTCAAACTGTTACATTTGTCGCTCAACGTGAGGGCCCAAAACCATTACAATGTACGCTCAACGTGGAGCAAAGTGAAAAACACTACAATCTTAGCTCCAAAATACCGCTGTTCTTGCCCGCGCGCGCAACTGGTGGGGAGAGGGAACTCTAGCTTCACAAGCGGCCAGGTCGTGCGGCAAGCCAGCAGCTCAGCTCTTGCTTGTATAACATAAGTACGGTGCTGTGTTTAGGTTTGATTGGAGTTTTTTGTTGTGTTTTTAGTGCAAGACAGGCCTAGTGTGGATCTTCCGTGTTGACACCTGTGCTTAGAAATGTATACTGTTGTAGATCTCTTGCAAAAACCATTTTCTCTTCGTACATTAGAAGATAAACTAGATATTGTGAGTAAGGGTAGGCCTACTCCGCCACTTCCGAATTTAGTGCAACAATATAAAACAAGTGAACAATACATTAGACATTTTTCTATTTCACAGTATGAAAATGTAGTCTGGTTAGCGGGTTGTGAAACTTCTAACAGATTATTTTGTTGGCCATGCTTTTTGTTTTCTAACAAAAATGATGTTTGGAGTAAGCATGGGTTTGCTGACTTAAATCACTTAACAGAAACATTCAAAATCTCAAACCCATGTCCAATGTTTTCTGAAATCAAGACTTTTCGGCAGACAGCGAATTGATACTTGACTTGATGATCAACGTAGAATTGATTCCAGTAAACATAACAAAGAGGCAAAGAAAAATAGAGCCATATTAATATGAATTATTGATGCTATTTGCCTCCTAGCTAACCAGGATCTACCTCTACGGGGACATGACGAATCAGATTGCTCTTTCAACAAAGGCAATTTTTTAGAATTTTTGAATCTTAAAAAAAAAATATGATTCACTTTTAGAAAGTCATCTAAATTCTTCCACAGTATTTCGAGGAACTTCTCCTGCGATTCAAAATGATATCATAAAGAGCTATTTCTGACGTAGTAAAAGAAGAAATAAAAAATGAAATTAACTCTTGTTTCATTTGTAGCTATAATGCTGGATGAAACGTCAGATATTGAGAATAAATCTCAACTATCTACATTTCTCTGCTATGTAAAGGGCAGCACTGTCTATGAAAGATTCTTGGGCTTCATAGATGTTAGTGCTGATAGAACAGCAAATGGTTTATTTGCTCATGTGGAACAAGTAGTAAGTGAATTTAGAATTTCCATTTAAACTAGTGGGTCAGACGTACGATGGGGCTTCTGTAATGAGCGGTCATGTGAATGGCTTACAATCTAAAGTCTTATCGGCCTATCCAAACGTAATATTCACCCACTGTTATGCCCATGTTCTAAATCTTGTTCTCCAGCAGAGTGTATCGGTGATTAAAGAATGCAGAATATATTTCCAAACATTGATTGGACACTCTGCTTTCTTTTCTAAATCATCTAAAAAGACACATGCGTTGCAAGAATTTGTGCAAAAGAAATTACCCAAAGTAGCACCAACCAGGTGGAATTTTACATCACAACTTTGTCACACTGCAAAAGAATACAGATCCGAACTTTGTGAGTTCTTCGAAAATATCATAGAACATTCTGGTGACTGGGATAGTGAGACAGTCATAAAATCACGAGGTTTTTTGGCTTTTCTTCAAGATGTTGAAACTATATTTCTATTGGAAGTATTTTCTAAGTTGCTTGCTTACACAGACATATTGTACAATCTTCTACAAACAAAGGATTTCGATATTCTTTACTGTAGCAAGAAGGTAAATGACCTCAAAGATCAACTTCAGTATGATAGAGAACATTCTTATTCATTAGTTTGGAACAATGCAATTTCAAAGAAGGATGAACAAACTCAGATCAAACCAAAGCGGCACTGTCTAGATAACAATGATCAAGAACATCGTTATCGCCGCCTATATGTGCAAATTGTCGATTGTTTAATTCATCAGATTGAATGTAGGTTCTCTCAACTTGAGAAATTGGAATATTTTCATTTGCTACATCACCATAGGTATATTGAATATAAGAAAACATTTCCCAAATCACTGCTACAAAAACTTTTGGCTCAGTACGGAAATTTATTTGACCGCATTGGATTGAGGAATGAATTAAGTGTTCTCTACACATCAGCTGAATTTCATGGGAAAGATGTTCACGAACTTGTTAGTGTTATGGATGAAAATAACCTCGCTTCTGGATTTGGTGAAGTTTATAAACTTGCTAAATTAATACTGACAATTCCTAGTACTACAAGCTCTGTGGAACGTTCGTTTTGTGCATTAAGAAGATTCAAGACTTACCTACTAAGTACTCAAACACAAGAAAGACTGAGTAACTTAAGTTTGTTATCAATCGAAATGGAGTTAGTACACAAAATGAAGGACAAAGACTCATTTTATAATGCTGAGATTGAGAAGTTCTCTTCTCAAGAACGAAGAATACATTTTATGTATAGAGGTAGGCCTACATGGTTTTAATTACTAAATTTATGAAATATAACCTATATGTCACTTGTAAGATTTCTGTGAGGCCATAGATCAACTGTATATATGTTTTAGCAGCACACCCATACTTTTGGTCCAGCATTCGCCACTGCTTTTCCTTGGCCTACACAGTGGTCTTCTTCCACGAGGAACAAAATTGAGCAGTTTCAGAGGACATCGGCATGTGTCCATCCTAGTGACATAGCCTGCACATGCCAGACATTCGCTTCTCATTAGTCCTACGATGTTTGGCGTCTTATACATGGCATCCAGCTCTCGATTGTACCGTATATGCCATTCACCAGTGTCCTCATCTTGAAGAGGACCAAAGAACTTCCTCAAAACTTTCAGCTCAAAAACGAGGAGATTATTCAAATCTTCTTTCCTAGTACTCCATGTCTCGCTTCCATACAGCACTATTGGCTGAATTAGAGTCTTGTCTAGTTGGAGTTTGAAATTTCTCGATAGGCTGCGGTACTTAAGAAGATGACCGAGACTGTAGTAGGAGAGGTTTCTGGCTAAGATCCTCGCTTTAATCTCTGCCTGATATGATGCATCCTCTACAAAAATAACGCCTCGGTACTTAAAATCATGAACTCTCTGGTAGAATTTTGTCCCAACTATCAATGGCTCCCTTGAATTTCGGCTCATCACCAGGTAATCTGTTTTAGACTCATTTATCTGCAGACCTATCTTGCTTGCTGCAGCCTCCATGATTTTAGTAATCTATGTCAGTTCTTCCTTTGATCTGGATAAGAGGGCCATGTCGTCGGCGTATGCAAGATGTGTGATCTTCTCGCTTTCTACTTGGATTCCTTCGAAGTTGTCATGGAAGGTTTCCCTCATCACCTTTTCGACTGCCAGGTTGAACAATATCGGTGACTAGTGATGTGGACCGGGCAAGACATTTATAAATGGGCATTTGCCCAAAGCAGTTTTAAGCGCCCAAAATCTGGGCATTTAAAAAAACATTTTTTTTACTTTTTACTACTTGTGTCTTAGGCGGCAGCACGCTGGCCTCTCACCGCTGGGTCCGTGGTTCAAATCCCGGTCACTCCATGTGAGATCTGTGCTGGACAAAACGGAGGCAGACAGGTTTTTCTCCGGGTACTCCGGTTTTCCCTGTCAAAATTTCATTCCAGCAACACTCTCCACTATCATTTCATTTCATCTGTCATTCATTTAATCATTGCCCCAGAGGAGTGCGTCAGGCCTCGGCAGCCGGCACAGTTCATATCCTCGCCGCTAGATGGGGGCTTCATTCATTCCATTCCTGACCCGGTCGGAGACTGGAAGCAGGCTGTGGATTTCATTTTCATTCACTACTTTTGATTGTCACTAGAGCTTCTAAAACATAATGACCATTAATCAAAGGTACATTTCATGGATAAACTAGTAATGCCAGAATATTGCTAATAATAATTTAATTATCTTATCCTGTGTCAATGTTGTCAATAACATCTAAATGGAAATTATGTATATCTGGTTTGAATAAAAAAAACATTGTATTACTGAGTTAGGCCTGCAGGCCTACTCATTTATATTTAGGAAAATTAGGTAGGAGTTTGATTATGGTGTGAATAGTGGCTTTGGGAGGGGGATGGATGGGCTAGGCCCTGGGCGGCCATTGTGCTATGATCATGGAGTGGGGGTAGGGTGGTTGTGGCCTTGAGATGGGCGAGGCATTCTACCACCACCAGCCCAGCCCAGTTAGTTGTGAAGTAGAGCTGTCTGTTGAGTGGTTGAGTCTCAGATAACCTCACTTCTTTCTTAGGCTATTTATAGTTTTAAGTGTTAGATTAAATCATTACAAAATGCTTAGGAAAAAAGGACCTATTTGGAACTTTTTTAATTTGAAAGGGAAAGGAGTATCTTGTAAATATTGTAATAAGGACTATTAACAGTCACATTGTAACAAAATGGAAAAGCACATTTTAAAAGTGTTTTAAGTGCCCTCAGGATCTAAAAAAAGTGCTTCAGTTAGGTACAGTTACAGTGGTTGAAAAACCTTTTCGAAAGAAAACCCTTTATGAACCTTTACTAATTGAAGCGGATGATTTTAACAACAAATCTGCAGTACCAAGCACAAGCTCAGCCTCAGAACAAAAATCATGTTCTTTCAGTCAATTCCTACAACAACTTCCGCAGTCTATTTTGGCCTCAACTCCTGTTTTATGGATAAATATATAGAATACATATATGTACATACATATATGACTAAAACAATATTTATATAAGTGTTGCATTATAAATATGTTTTTAAAAGAGGTAAATGCCCAAAATGCCTGGGCATTTATGGATTTTGGGCATTTGCCCAGGCATTTATCCTGGGCATTTGCTCCGACTTATAAATGCCTAGACATTTTACATCACTATCGGTGACATTCCATCTCCTTGTCTCAGTCCTGTAATTACGTCAAAGCTCTCTGTTACCTGGTTTTCGAGTTTCACCTTGCCTTTTGTTTCGCTGCTTTATGACGTCCGATTCACTGTAATCGAACTATATTTATTAACAAGCAGTCCTTTAAGGTACATTTATATTCATTCTATTCTTATTTATTTATAAGTTTTCTAGTTATTTTTGTGAGCTTTCTTTTTATTTAAATTTCTAATAGTGTTTTGTAAGGATATCCAATTTCTCTTTTATCTTTGTAAACTTAGGTTTAAGATTATTTTTTTACGTCAATCTACGCTGACGAAGGTGTCATTGAACACCGACACATGTGCGTATAAGCAGTAATTAAACTACATTCTCAGTATGCCTTCCTTCGGAGGGGAAATAAAGCCGGCGGTCCCATGTCATAGATTTATGGCATGTCAAAGAACCTTCCTCTAATTACACCTGTGTGAAGCTAAATTGTATAGGTTAGGAATGTAAACAACGCTCTTAGGTTTCTACGTTCGTTGCCAAGAGCCGACTGAGGTGGCGTCTAGTAGCTAAGTTCTGAACTAGGCCTAGTAGTCGTTGACGGTGGCGTTTGGCGGCAAAAGTAGGAACTATTTGAAAAATTCAAAGTTGCAGTCCTTACTTGAATTAAAAACAGATACACACATTAATACAGTCATCACAATTAACACCGGTTATCAGACAGATTCTACACACACCCCAAGTACACGGGGCTACACGACCGAGTTGTCGCAGCCCCTAAACTGAGGAACCAACCAAACGACATTCTTTAGTGTTGACAAGGCGGTTTTGAATCACATAGTACTATCAGTCAACAGGGATAGTAATTATTACCATTATCATAATGGTTAATGTTTACGCATTCCATATATACTGTAATTTGATATTTCAATTAAATAACTTAAATATATGTACATACTTCATTAATTATTAGTACATATAAATTACGAAGGTGGATCAAAAAAGTTAGTTGCACTAACGCGCATTGTGTCGCAAACGTGGGCACAGGGGAGAAAGGGACAGACACTGCTCACACATCTGTTAGGCAGGTTGCTGTGGTGTCTCGTCTTGTATGGTGTGAATAGCGGCCAAAAGCAATGGCGCGTCGACTGGACGTTCACTCCAAATATGAGGTGCGTGTGACAATCCGATTCCTATGGGCCAAAAGGAAGAATTGCACGGACATTCATCGTGAAATTAGTGCTGTGTATGGGCAAGGGATCGTAAAGTGGTGTCGGCAATTCGAAGCCGGACGCACGGATATCATGGACGAATATCGTGAGGGCAGGCCCGCAACGTCCAGGACCCGTGCAAATGTCAACAGTGGGAATGCGATCATTAGACAGAACGGTGGTTGACATTCACAGACCGATGAGGAGGTGAAGGACGCTGTCTCCGTGTGGTTGCAGAACGCTGGAGGAACTTTCTATGCATCCGGCATCGACAAGGGTGGTTGTGCTTTCGTAGAAATGTTTGGAGTATCTTGGAAACTATGTGGAAAAGTTACGTTACATTGTATGTCGTTATAGGCATGTTGCTGTTGTAGAGGTGGTGTAATAAATGGCCATAACTGGGAAGTGCAACTTATTTTTAGATCTGCCCTCGTACTATAACACTTCCGGGATTTAACCTGAAGAGAAACCAGTGGGTAAAGTTAAATCGCCTAAGAACAGGTCACGCCAGATGTAACCCCATGGTACATAAATGGGGACTTCATGATTCTCCTGCCTGTGACTGCGGAGCTCCTCTTCAAACCGTAGAGCATATTATTCAAGAATGCCCGCTGAGGAAGTATGCTGGATCACCACAAGATGTTGTTTCTGCTGCACCTCCCTTTCTGCACTGGCTTCAACAATTGGATATCTCGTTGTGAATGCGAATGCAACCAATGTTCTAGTGATGTATATATTGTACATATGATTTACTTATTTATATATACATTTATTATATTGTAATTAATCTAGTTGCTAGCCATACGATAAATAAATAAACATACAAATTCGTTCCCTGATAATAATATTTATTTTTTATTTATTTATTTTCATAGAGAGGATGTCCTAGAGGGCAAGGCCCTATAGTAGGACTATACATTGTTATATAATAAGGAATATTAAATATTATTTAACATACAAAAACAAAGTTGCAGAGTATTTTACAATGACAGTAAGTTACTATTCAAGGTTTTATTAATTTTATAAATTAGGAAGTATCAGAGTGTAGTTGTGAAGAATTGTTTGCAGGCTTTTTTGAATTTTAAGACAGGATTTATTGACTTTATATGTGCTGGGAGAGTATTATAATCCTTTATAGCCTGGTTACTTGTAGTTATGTGTAAAAGTAACGGTGATTCTTTATGAAGTGTTATTGATTTAATTTTAATTGTGTGCAGAATATTATTAACGAAACTTCTCTTGTAACCGTTAAGATCAACAATGGCGTATATTGTTAATTTCATGAATGTAGTGTACAGAGTCCATTGCTCTATTGATCATACTATAATACTAAATCTTTTTTGAGAACATGTTTTTTGCAAAATAATATGCAACGATTATATCAGAAAATAGACCTATATAGCGGATGGGGAAATGCACATATCTGGCAGATTGTGTGTGTAATAATGCTGCTCATCATGGTCCATATTGACACAATATATTGAGTGAAATATTAAAATTTCTGCCTTTTCAATACCAAAAAAAGAATTGTATTGAAAAGGCGAACATTTTAATATCCAAATACAAAATGAGATTAATGTTCCGGCATGACTCAACAAATTGCCAGCGTTTCGCCCCGGTGTACCATTGGGATCTTCAGTTGGTAAAAGTACACCTCACCAAGACGCTGGTTAGCACACACTGGGAAGGCCATTGCAAAACGTATTTGATACATGTGTACCCACGTCACGAGCAAAGCCAGTGCACTACGGGAGTCAAAGCTTCACTCCAAAGCAATTATAACCTTACCTTGGCATTGAATATATAATTTTCCCAAAAGAAAAATATGTATTGTCCGTTGAGCCATTATGCATTCAAATACAAAATGTGATAAATGTTCCGGCATAACTCAACAAGATGCAGCGTCCCGCCCCGGTGTACCATTGGGCTCTTCAGTTGGTAAAAGTACACCTCACCAAGACACTGTCTAGCACACATATTTTTCTTTTGGGAAAATTTTAATATTTCACTCATTGTGTGTGTAATGTCTGAAACTTACCTCGTGTTCTAGTGTACTGATGCGGTACGGTGATCCATCCGCTGCCCAGAGCTGCATGAGTGTAAGGTTTAACCAGCGAGGCACTCGTATCCTCGCCCTACGTCGCCGACTGCCCCCGGTCGTGTATCCGATCCAGTCTTCCACACACCTTTGTCAGTTTGATCACCCTGGCTATTACAACTCTTGCACCATGAAGAGCTGCTGCTTTGCAGGTGAAGACGATCAGTACGTGTTGTCTGGATCTGACGATTTCAACTTGTATGTGTGGAAAATACCTCCAGGAGAGCAAGAAGGTATGTGGAGATATACTTAATTTACAGTTTTATAGTCAAGTGAGAAATATGCTGTGAGAAAGCAATGCGTTAATCCAATTCTCGTTTACGGATTAGAAACATAAGTGCGGTAAGACTATCTGTAAAAAGCAATACCATTCACCATGCTAGGAGAATGTATGAAGGTTACCTTTCATACCTGCCAAGTTTTCTGGTTTTCCCAGAAGATTTCTGGATTTTTGTGGTGTTTTCCGGTTGTCCGGATAACATAGATTTTTCCCCAGATTTTCAACTCCCTAGCTTGTTTCCGTTCTCTGCATCCAAATCACATTTCAGTTTTGATTATCGATAATAGCTGCTATTCCGAGATGCGAGTGTTTGAAATTCGACTGAAAATCGACCGATAAGTTTATCGATAATCCCGTCTCGCAGATTACCGCTGCACTTTTGTCATTAATTCCTTGTGTTTGACATTACGCTGAAAGTCGATCGAACTGTCTATCGATACTCACATCATGCAGATCATCGTTGCATCGACTGTTTGTTAGCGGGAAAGCTTCGTTTAAGCGGTGTTGACTGCAGTTCTGGTATTCGTGCAATTGTGTGACGAATTTTCGTGCGATTTAGTGTTTTCGTGATGAATTCAAGTAAGAAACGATACGATCAGACATTCAGGGAGGCATATTCTTCAGCATTTCCCTGTATTATGCGATCACGGAAAGGTGAAACATTCGCATCTCTCCTCTACAACCTGTGACTTGCCAGTGTTCTGTGACTTGCAAGATCAAAGTGAAGAAAAGTCCATGTTTGTGTATTGTGTGAACTGTTCCCAATTATTTAGTGTTCTTGATGTAATTGCAATATTTTTGGAAACTGGCACAACGAATTATAGTCTCACATCACCAAGAGTTTATCTCTTACCCTGTAGTCTTTTCTCACTATTTTTAAGACCTTGCGACGCATATACACGTTAAATTTTTGCGCTTTGGGATCTTCTGAATTTCTATTTTTGAAAGTTGGCAGGTATGCATATTGATTAACCCTCGAGCGGAGGTGCGGATTTTCATTACATGAACGGGCGTGTGGCGTACTTCATACACATGTATGGTTTTATCTTACCAATGTAAACGTTTATGTGGTAATTTATGCTAACTTATGTCAATTTGGCCTGTCACTCTTTCTAAGTTCACACTGTACATGAAACACTCTGCCATTATAAAATGACTAAACTATATTTTGTAAGTGTTCTCGTAGTTCACCCCAAATTCATCAAGTATTTGCACCCCATTCCGGCTAATTTATTCCTTAGTCCTCTTTCTTGGCTTGTCGTCTGGTCATCAAAATGGATACAACGCAAGAGGAACAACAATGTTTTATAGCTCATCACAGCCTTCGTGATTTCCAAACCTGTGCCATCTGCTGCCCATGTTGCATAATAGTGCGGTTTAATTTCTTAGATCCGATGAAATATAGCAATCCAAACAATGCCATTATTTCACACCTTATAGTACCTTTATCATCCTTGTCACTCGAATATTGAACACTTTCTATCTTAGACTGAACTCTGGATCCTCGTTGAGTAGCCAGACAACTCCGTTGTTGGTCAGCTTTTCTCTCGACCTGCACAGAGTGACTGGAACGCTTGAGTAATGTGATATATTATGCTGCGTTTAAAAGGCAACTAAATAAGGCTGTAGAGAATATTACTTACATGACTTTGTACACTAAGACGACACACTCCCAATTTCTTTAATTTTGCTGCCGTACATTTGATTTGCTTGATTTGTAAAATAAGAGGATCCGGTACTGTGGGTTACGTGGTGGTGGTGGAGGGGGATGGGGGCTTTATGGAATATTGAAATATAGAGTTCTAAAAACAATATTTTTACGCTTTTCTGAACACCTCTAAAACTTCATCAGTGGACAAAATAGCAATCTAATTTTGATTGCAATTTAAAATTAAATTGAGACTGCTGTAGCAACATTTTTCTTACCATAGCCGTTGGCCTGTATTAAATTTTAATGTACGCCAACTAGGCTACCATTCAAACAATATAGGCCTACATTATTTCAATGTATTTCTTTTTACATAATTTAAAAAAATAAATACAGTTGTTTCCTATGGCTAGCCCGGATTCCAATCCATCAGTTTGAAAATACACACATGTTCACCAACAATCTTTTATTTCTGGTTTTATAATTTTGTCTTTACAGCTTTATGAAATAACTAGCTGTTACCCGCGGCTTCGCCCGCAATAACATTTGGAATATCCAAAAATCCTTTCTTAGTGGGCGTATGCGGCCCTTGAGGAAGCTGCATACCAAATTTCATTCCAATCCGTTCCGTGGTTTCTGAGATTTCGTGATGAATGAATCAGTGAGTGAGTGGTATTTGAGCTTTATATAGTAGACTAGCTGTTACCCGCGGCTTCGCCCGCAATAACATTTGGAATCCCGTTATAACATTAGTTATATAGATAGATAAGCATGGTCAATCACCTGAAACCAAAAATGCATGGGACGAAAAAAACCATCAAAATATCATGTTGGTTTCGGACCCTAAAAGACGTGAAAAATATAATAAAAATATTAAAAAAATTTTTTTTTTTGAAATTTCATTCGAATCAATTTTTATGTCATTCCTGGGACTTAGAAAATTCCGACCAAAAAGTACAAAATCATTAATAACTCCATAAGTATTCGTCGTATGATGAAATATCAAGAGACAAAAATGTTGTAATGTGTTATTGTCTACAACATAGGCCATGTATAATTTTACACTCAGACATATTACGTTTCCCCCCTCTCCCCCATAACGTCACCCCTCCCCATGGGCCCCTTAAATTGGATTTATGAAAAAAAGGTCAAACACATGTTTAGTTATTTTTAATGCTGATTTTTCTCGGCTGAGTTCCAAACTCCTCGCCTATGTCGTTTAAGAGATACACGCTCCGTTAGGAATCCTTCAACCCCCACTTTTCACCCCTTTCACCTCATAATATACACCACATCGAAAAACCCTCAGATACATGTCTTCTTATTTTTAATGATGAGTTTATATGCCGAGTATCACATCCCCCAATGAAACCAATCGGGAGATATTGTTATTCAATGAAATGCAGGTCTACCCCCTTAACACCCCTTTAGAACCTGAATATCCAAAAATCCTTTCTTAGTGGGCGTTTGCGGCCCTTGAGGAAGCTGCATACCAAATTTCATTCCAATCCGTTCGGTGGTTACTGAGATTTCGTGATGA
Organism: Meconema thalassinum; assembly: GCA_946902985.2. Taxonomy (NCBI): domain Eukaryota; kingdom Metazoa; phylum Arthropoda; class Insecta; order Orthoptera; family Tettigoniidae; genus Meconema; species Meconema thalassinum. The sequence goes on along the minus strand of OX336401.1, from coordinate 56,065,466 downwards.
ATGAATCAGTCAGTCAGTCAGTCAGTCAGTGAGTGAGTGGTATTTGAGCTTTATATAGTAGATAAGCATGGTCTATCACCTGAAACCAAAAATGCATGGGACGAAAAAAAACATCAAAATATCATGTTGGTTTCGGACCCTAAAAGACGTGAAAAATATAATAAAAGTATTAAAAATAATATTTTTTGAAATTTCATTCGAATCAATTTTTATGTCATTCCTGGGTCTCAGAAATTCCGACCAAAAAGTACAAAATCATTAATAACTCCGTAAGTATTCGTCGTATGATGAAATAGCAAGAGACAAAAAAGATGTAATGTGTTATTGTCTACAACATGGGCCATGTATAATTTTACACTCAGACATATTACGTCCCCCCCCCCCCCCCCATAATTTCACCCCTCCCCATGGGCCCCTTAAATTGGATTTATGAAAAAACAGTCAAACACCTATTTACTTATTTTTATGCTGATTTTTTCCCGCTGAGTTCCAAACTCCTGGCCTATGTCGTTTAAGGGATACACGCTCCGTTAGGAATCCTTCAACCCCCACTTTTCACCCCTTTCACCTCATAATATACACCACATCGAAAAACCCTCAGACACATGTCTTCTTATTTTTAATGATGAGTTTATATGCCGAGTATCACATCCCCCAATGAAACCAATCGGCAGATATTGCTATTCAATGAAATGCAGGTCTACCCCCTTAACACCCCTTTAGAACCTGAATATCCAAAAATCCTTTCTTGGTGGGCGTTTGCGGCCCTTGAGGAAGCTGCATACCAAATTTCATTCCAATCCGTTTGGTGGTTTCTGAGATTTCGTGATGAATGAATCAGTCAGTGAGTGAGTGAGTGGTATTTGAGCTTTATATAGTAGATAAGCATGGGTCCTAGTGGAAAATAATTCTATCACCTGAAACCAAAAATGCATGGGACGAAAAAAAAACATCAGAATATCATGTTGGTTTCGGACCCTAAAAGACGTGAAAAATATAATAAAAGTATTAAAAAAAACTATTTTTTGAAATTTCATTCGAATCAATTTTTATGTCATTCCTGGGACTTTGAAAATTCCGGCCAAAAAGTACAAAATCATTAATAACTCCGTAAGTATTCGTCGTATGATGAAATAGCAAGAGACAAAAAAGATGTAATGTGTTATTGTCTACAACATAGGCCATGTATAATTTTACACTCTGACATATTACGTCCCCCCCCCCCCCCCCATAATTTCACCCCTCCCCATGGGCCCCTTAAATTGGATTTATGAAAAAACAGTCAAACACCTATTTACTTATTTTTTATGCTGATTTTTTCCCGCTGAGTTCCAAACTCCTGACCTATGTCGTTTAAGGGATACACGTTCCGTTAGGAATCCTTCAACCCCCACTTTTCACCCCTTTCACCTCATAATATACACCACATCGAAAAACCCTCAGACACGTGTCTTCTTATTTTTAATGAGTATATATGCCGAGTATCACATCCCCCAATGAAACCAATCGGGAGATATTGCTATTCAATGAAATGCAGGTCTACCCCCTTAACACCCCTTTAGAACCTGAATATCCAAAAATCCTTTCTTAGTGGGCGTTTGCGGCCCTTGAGGAAGCTGCATACCAAATTTCATTCCAATCCGTTCGGTGGTTTCTGAGATTTCGTGATGAATGAATCAGTCATTTAGTGGTATTTGAGCTTTATATAGTAGATTATTTATTATAAAAGGTATTGAACTTAAACATGTTTTACCTCACAGTTTATAAAATTGTCCAAAGTTTAGAAAAGATTTCGTTGTATGTGCCTCGTCACTCTCTCTCTCTCTCAGCCCGCGCAACCATATGGCGGCATAAACGTGAGTGATAGTTCCTAGCCAGAATTGCTTTTAGAAGGTGACAAAGTAGAAGCAGTGCATTGCAAGAGTGATCAGTGAGAAGTAAATCAACAGCAGAACGTTCGGTGATAAACGCAGTAAGTTGAAATATTGCTGTTATTTTGATAACAAGTATTAAAGTGTGTGAGAGGTTAGAGTTGAAAACTACAAAATGACGGGCAAAGACAAATAAAAGAAGGCAGTTGACCGCAGTGGGGAGCGCGGAGTTCGTGAACAAACGAAGGGTGGACAGCGCAAGCAAGTGAAAGCAGACGACCCTAGCGCCCTAGAGAGGAACGGAGCAGGTAGCAGCTCGGGAGAACAATTGAAGACCGTGGATCGCTGTCAGGGTGGGGGTTGTCGCAATGCTAGCGACGCTGACGGCTCAAAAAGAAACTGGAAGGACAGTGGCACTACTTTTTCTTCAGCGGACCACAACCAAGCTACGCAGGATGTGCGCCGAGACTCAGCTGACATTTTAAGCCTGCTGAGTGATACGAACCTAATCGAGGAGCTCGTGGATCGAGTTGCTAATAAGGTGATTGATAAACTAAAAGAAACAATAGATTTTAACACCCAGGTCATCAATGAGCTCAGACAGGAACTTGCCAGGCGAGACGACACTATAAATCAACTTGAGCTGCAACTGAATGACCGCACTGATGAACTTGAGCAGTACCAGCGTCGAAATAACTTGAGAATTTTTGGTATTCCAGAAACACCAGGCGAGGACACCAACAGGTGTGTAATGGATGTTGCTGCCAAGTTGAATGTGACAATCGATCCCCAAAGAATAGACCGATCTCATCGTGTAGGACTCCGGGATGCTGGAAAGAAGCGGCCAATAATAGTGCGGTTCGTGTCCTATGCAGATCGAGCAGCACTCTTCAGGTCGAAGAAATACTTAAGGAATACCGGCATAACTGTAAGAGAAGATCTGACGAAAACCCGGACTGATATTGTAAAACAAGCAGTAAGCCACTTTGGGTTACACGGTGTCTGGACTGCAGATGGTGTTGTTCTGATCCGCATTGATGACACGAGGCATCGTGTGAAAACACTCCGAGAATTGGACTTTTTGAAGAAAAAGTTTCCCGCTCCTCGTACGTAAAGGACCCTCATACGTGCCAGTGTGAGGGGGCTCAACTGATCAAAGTTACAAGTGTAAGCACAGACATGTAATATGGTTACTGGTGGAACTTTAACTACAGTGTCTAGCCAAAATACAAGCCGATATTATTGATTAATATTTAGAAAATAGCTTAAGTTTTAGATTTTGTAATTTTTGATATTTCTTGTTTAACAATTTTACAATAACTTTCAATTATCTTTTGCATGGATATTAGTACCAATGAGTATATGCATGCCTATCTTTGTGATATAGCTGATAGATTACCCAATGATTTTAAAGTAACTCACCTGAACACGCAGTCACTTAAAATGCTAGAACATTTCGCAGAATTTGAATACACATTTGTTAACTCCGGTATTGATGTAATCGCTGTTAGTGAAACATGGTTCAATAAGTCCATTACTGATTCATCTGTAACCTTGCCAGGATATAATATCTACCGCAATGACAGACAACGTAGAGAAGGGGGTGGAGTAGCAGTGTATGTTCGACAGCACATTAAGTGCCGGGTTATCTGCAAATCCCCAAATAATGAGAATTTCAGACCTGAGTACCTATTCGTAGAGATTTGCCTGAAAGATACTAAAGTATTATTTATTTGTGTTTATAGAGCACCCAAAGTCGGTTTTATGGAACTACTATTAAATGACATGCTTTCACACATTTTTAGTTATAAATATGTAATATTAGCCGGTGATTTGAATGCCCATTTTGGGTCGGCTACATTTGAAACGAAAAACATAGTAGAAACTCTAAATACTTGCAATCTGTCGTGGATCCCGTATCAAGATACACATCACACTGCAACCTCCTCTTCTACTCTGGATCTAATAGCATCCAACTGCAATGAGCACGTGATTGAGTTTGGCCAAACTGCTGCTTCTGGCTTCTCAGCACATGATCTCTTATACGTAGTATATACCCTGTCAACTCCAAAATATAAGCCCAGTATTCGAACTTTTCGAGACTTCAGCAGGTTTAATTATGAAAGGTTTAAGGCCGACGCCATCTCAGTTCCATGGCACACTGTTTTCGAGCAGCAAACTATAGATGAGAAGGTAGAAACATTGAACACATTTTTAATTGATTTATATGATCGCCATGCCCCAGTGCGCTCAGCTAACGTGAGGCACGCACCAGCTGCCTGGATCAACACAGAAATAAAAGATCTAATAAGATCTCGAAATAGAGCCAGAAAGAAGTGCAACAGAACACAGAAACCCGAGGACATTGTAGAATACAAAAGCTTACGCAACAGAACCCAGCAAGTTATTCGTACTACAAAGATACGTTACACTTATTCGCTAATTAATTCAGCTAAAAACTCTTCGGCTTTGTGGAGAGCTACAAAAACTCTCGGTGTTGGAAAATCCAGACACAAAAGCAATAACCCAACAATGAGCGCTGATGAGCTTAATAAGCATTATTTAAACGTATCAACCGTTGTAGACAGCAATAGAGTTTTGTCAACTGTTGCTAACTACAGGGAAAAAATTACTGACCGACGGGAAGAATTTCATTTTGGCTATATATATCCTGAGGACATTCATTTAGCCATATTTAGGATAACTTCAAAAGCCATAGGAGCAGATCGTATATCTATTACGCTATTGAAAAGGAATATGGACCTCCTCATGCCAGTTTTATTGCATATATTTAACTATAGCCTGCAAATGGGTATTTATCCGACACAATGGAAAAAAGCCAACATCAAAGCAATACCAAAATTCACGAACGCCTTAAACTGTAGTGACTTTAGACCAATAAGTATATTGTGTGCAATTGGGAAAGCGTTAGAACGGATTGTTTTTGATCAGTTTTATGAATATATAAATTCCAACAATATCCTAAACCCGAACCAATCTGGATATAAATCAAAACATAGTACTCTGACAGCCCTTATCAAAGTCACAGACGACATTCGTCTAGCAATGGACCGGAAGGAAATAACTATATTATCTCTATTCGATTTCAGCAAAGCTTTTGACAGAGTTCACCATGAGATCCTACTAGTTAAATTAAGAAATCTAGGCCTTTCAAAGTCAGTAACGAACTGGTTTAGGTCTTACCTAACAAGCAGATGTCAGAGAGTAGTCCTAGCAGATGACAATGTTTCAGAATGGTGTGAAGTAACAACAGGTGTGCCGCAGGGTTCGGTCCTTGGTCCACTCCTGTTCTCCGTGTATATAAATGACCTTCCATCTGTCCTTAAATTCTGTCAACATCATATGTACGCAGATGACCTTCAGCTATATCTACACGCGGATCTGAAATCCATTCATTTGAACGTAGCACTAATTAACAGTGACATTCAAAGCCTATCTCAGTACGCACTCGATCATAATCTAATACTTAACTTCGAAAAAACGCAACCGATCATCATCGGCTATACCAAATTACTCAGTTCCCTACCTGACCCAGTACCACCTTTACAGCTTGCATCCCAAACAGTTCCGTATCAGTCAGCAGTAAGAAATCTGGGAGTTATTTTTGACTCTCGATTATCGTGGCAGGATCACACAAACATGATTCTGAAAAGGGTTGCATCGTCATTATATCAAATTAGGCGAACTTGCTTCTATTTGCCTCAAAATGTACGAAAGATACTGATACAGAGTTTGATATTACCAATATTTGACTATGGATCTATAATTTACCATGATATGGGAGAGGTCCTCAATACAAAATTGCAAAGAATGCAAAATGCTTGCTTGCGGTTTGTTCTCAATGTACCAAGAGAGTCTCATATAACTCCATTTTACGTCCAGATTGGATGGCTTAAGTTAAAGGAACGAAGACAGTATGCCATGGCTCTGAATGTGATAAAAATTCTAAAATTCAAAATTCCGTCTTATATTTACTGCACACTAACTCCCATGCAATCAGTGCATAACCGTGCGAATAGACACACTGCACAGATGCTCCAGATACCTAATCACAGAACCGAAAAATGCAAAGGTTCATTCCGTATTTCAGCTAGTATTCTCTGGAATAAATATAAATTGCACCAGTATTCAGGACTTCCTATCAGAGCGATAAAACACTCCCTTCATTGTAATCTATCAGCTATACAATTATCATGTTCAAGGTGAACGGATGTATTAACAAGAACTTCTATTGTCAACTGTATGTATAGGTTAAGTTTTTTCTTTCTTCATTTATTCTATTGTATTTAACCGCCCTCTGAATGAAGAGAGCTGCATAAAGAGGCTTTGTAGCCTCAGTGGCCTGTATAAGAGAAACAATAAATTCAAATTCTAAAAATTCACCTTGATGTTAGTATCTAGAGTGGAGTGCCGTCCCCGAAGCAGCCAAGAATCCACGTACTTTGAAGTACATTGTGCTGTGATAGAAGTTCATTTTCCGTATTGACAGATTCACTGTATAACAAAAGAGAAACTGTTCCGCCTAGTCAATACGTTTATTTAAAACAAGTTATAAACTTGTTATTATATGGTACATGTTTCGGGGCCTCTAGTACAGTCGGGTCAAAGACCAAGATGACCTTGACTTACATCTAACGTTCCACAGTTCTAAAAATTATCTTATATATTCGACTTTCCCCCAATCACAGGTTTCGGTACGGTGTACCGGTGCGTACCGTCACAAATCTAGCCCTGGGTGTAGGTATGACAACATAACTTGTCACTATGCTAGCTGAAGCAGCAATGAAGGAATAGGTGCAAGGCCGCAACTGTTCAACAATAATGGACCGGTGCAAGGCATTGTTATTCTTCAATGGCGCACTTTGTTCATAGGCATGCCCACTCGAGGGTTATTAGATAATTCCTAATAATACTACGCCATAAATACATTTTTGTATCCTTCTGGAAACGGTAATTCCAATATACTACGCCAATCGATACAAATCAAGAAACAACTATTCAATTGTTGTACATGCTTCGGCTTGACAATGAGGCCTTTTTCAGCTAAAAGCGCAATTAAGAATATTAATTAAAATATTGTTGTGTCAAATCTATCAATTACTGATATATCATCATCGCTTCTAAAGGCTAAGAGCCTTGTCATTGCAGCCATTTCTTACTCTCTTCAGCAGTTCTCTTCATATGGGCAAACGAGACACATTCCAGTTCCTTGACAATGTTCTTAAGATACGATTGTCTTTGTCGTCCCCTTGTCTTTTTTCCCAACATTTTTCCTTCAAAGATTACCTGGAGGAGAGTGTCATTTCTGAGTATGTGTCCCATGAATTTTGCTTTCCTTTTCTTGATGGTGTTCAACAGGCATCGATTCTCCTGAATTTGGTTCAGAACAAGCTCATTTGTCTTCCTTTCCATCCAGCATGTTCAGGTCATTCGTCTCCAAAACCACATTTCAGCTGCCTCAAGTTTTGTTTCTCTTCTTTTCCCAAGTGCCCATGTTTCACAACCATAGGTGAACACACTCCAAACAAATGTCTTATGAAATGACTTACTTATATTCAAGTTGAGGTGCTCATTAAGCAGCAAATTCTTCTTATTTTGAAAGGCTTTCTTCGCTAAAACAATTCTTTTCTTAATTTCTGAGATGCATCTGTTGTCATAATTAATCACACTTCCCAAATAACATAATTCCGTTACTTGTTACTTGTTCAATGGCATTATTATTTAACATTATATCAGCTAAAATTGGTTGTTTCTTTTTCCTGATCACAAAGAACAATAATTTGCTATGACTAAACCTCTAAATTAATGTTTAAATGAAATGGATATCCTTACAAAGAATGAATAAAAATGCAAATATTTGACAATATTTCATTGTATTGTATAATATTATGAGTAGCCTTTTTTTTCTTTTCGAATTTGGCAAACTATGGACTGCAAAGAACTTCAAACTTTTTGCCTTTTCTTCTTTTCTCCTCCCAGAACCTCCTCATGTGTTTTTTGCTTCTTTTCTTTCTCTCCTCATTGGAAATGATCCGTTAGGGCCTCCTCATTGTTGGTTTCTCCTGAAATGCTTTTATACTGTCTCCTCTCCTTCTAAACTCAATTCTGTTGTGGACCATCTGTAGTGCGATTTCAACTTCTGCCGGATCCCTTTTCACCTCGTCTACCCATTTAGATGTGGCCTTTAACCCCATGAAGTAGTTGAAGATCCTTTTGGTCAGTCTGCATTCATCCATTCTTAGTAGGTGTGCATAGAACTTCAACCTCCGCTTCCTCATTGTGTCCGTGATCTTCTCAATGTATTTGTAGAGTTCTTCGTTTTTCCTCATCCTGCAAGTTCCATCAGCAGTTTTCTGTGGTCCGGATACTTTCCACAGAATCCTCCTTTCTTTCTTTTCTAGTTCTTGAAGCTCCCCCTTTTTATTTAAAATAAGACACACTATGAGTAGCTTATTACAATGAAGAGTTTTTTGATGATGGCAACATTAGGTTTTTTACTCTTTAGAACTTCATTACCAGTGGGCAATAAAGAAATCCGTTTTTGTGGTGATATATAAGTATTTGTGTGTCGAAGATGGTACCATTAACAATGCTTTTCATAACAGACAATAGTTATGAAATTGGAGTCTTCCTCAATTCACCGCCAGAAAAGCTCTATTTTTGAATATTTCTGTTTAGGCATTTCAAACTATCTTCAGCACACTACTCATTGTGAGTCGATACAGGACACAACTTCACTTCCGAAATACAAAAATAGTAGACTCGAGTGTCACCAATTTGTTCCTTGAATATTTGACGGAAAAGTATGTTAAAATTTTCTAATTGGGTGCTAGGATAAAAATAGGCTAATACCTTCAAATCTCGGCCCTACTTATAATAGACTAAGAAAAATAATATGCATGGTTCTGAGACTCCATAACTTTGTTTGATTAATGTGATTCTTTACTTATTTGTTGCAGAGCAATGGGTGGGTTTCGCCCACATGATCCTAAGAGGTCACAGATCTATCGTCAATCAGGTGCGCTTCAACCCGTCCAACTACATCATAGCTTCCTCAGGAGTTGAGAAGTTAATAAAGGTATCTATATGTCTTCCTCCACCCACACCCAATATATTGTAGTTTATATTTGTTGAAAGAGATCAATCTGTAGGCTCCGTGCGTTGGTGGAAGAAATGCACCGTCGCGATACGAGTGGCCGAATTTACCTCGTGAGTTTTACCATCGTCGAGGTAGAGCGATGGGTAGGTATATTTTGAAAATAAACCTGAATAAATAAGCGTTTTCCAGACATCCTAGAAACTTGGTCACAGTAAAGTTGATGCTCTGAAAATTGCTATAGGAGTCTTAATTATTCTAATATTAAGGGCCGGGTTCACCATGGTTCGTTAAAATGTTAACAAACCAATTTATGCCGTTGACGGACGATTACCGAAATGTTGTGGTTCACCAAACATTAACAATCCATTAGCTTCCCTAACAAGCCGTCAAAACTAATTGATCTGTCAACATGGAATTAACGACTTGACGGTCGATTTACGTAGCAATCAAATCCAAAATGGCGTGCGGCGAAAGCTGGAATAGTTGTGCATTAAACTTTATTCTCAACGATGACGATGTTTTTGAAGACATGCTAGATTTTCTTCGACCACTAACTTATAAATAACGAAGGAATTACTTGAATGAATGCGACGACATAGAATTTATTATGAGATTTCGGTTGTCAAAACCTTCTGTGTTGATGAATGTTCTACAGATGACAGAACCTAACCTGGAATTCCCATATGATAAGTAAGATAGCCTAGGCCTATGTACCATTCTTTATTTATGTCTAATATCGTGTGATGCATTACGGTGTAGCACATGTAGTTAATTTAATAAAAGGCTACCTAGACTTCTCAACATCAGTACTCTTATTCATTTTTACGTGTAATGAATTATGTTATAAAACATCCTAGTTAATTTAATTTAATAAAAGACTACCTAAGCGTTACAGCATCAGTCCTCTTATTTTCAACGATTTCACAATGCTCATCCACGGAGTAGATAAGGCTGGATAATAATTATGTTTCTTTCATTTAACGAATATTTCACAGTCCCCGGCTCTTCTTACTCTTTTCCTCATCAGCCATGTTTGTTTTTAACCAAGGAGCATGTAACTTTTAAGCCTTTTCAGTTAACAGTCTGCTCGATTACACCAAAGAATAAACAAATACCTCCACAATCATCATCTTTCAATGAGTTTTGTACAGCCCTTAAATATAACACTTCGTTTGCTAATGCCAATCGGCGAATGTGCTGGTGAAACGCCAACGAGCTTAATGCCGATGTTAAAGTTAACAACGCATTTACTGACGGTCTGTTAACGCTGCGTTGGTGAACCCAGCCCTTAGAGTGGACAGAGTTGGAGGGGCTTGAAATGGTATCTTAGGAGAAGAACGCAAGTGCAAGCATTCCTTCAACCATAGCATAACTTTTTTTTCTTCCAAAGAGATGGCCTATAATTTCTGAAGACTCAAAACAATCCCTGAATATCTAAACTAACTTTTAACATCAAACCCGGAGAATGTGTGGAGGAAAACTTCCAAGATATTAAGGAGGTAACGTCGTGGTGATAGAGATAAAAATAATAATAGATACGAATTAATGCAACCCTTCCAGGTATCCTAGAAATTTTAAACTAGGTACCAGGGAAGCTGACGTCCCCAAGATCCCTAGAAATATATACTGTATTTACTCGGCTATAGGACCCCCTTAATTTTCGAGAGCCAAAATACAAAATTCTCGGAAATCTCTTTTAGTACATCTCCTTAATTATTGACAGTCAAAATACAACATTCTTGGAAATTGACTAATGTAATTTTTTTTCAAATAATAACTGAAATTCATCCTCTTTTATGACAAAAATATTTTTCTTGTTACATTATTTTGTTATTCAGACGATATGACTGCCATTTTGCGTACATGTACCGCGTACACGAATGGGCAGGATATCGAATTGTGTAGCCAATTGGCAACTCCAGCTATCTGATATGACATCTAGCGGTAAAAATGGGAAACTTACCAAGTAGGGTACATTTGTCACGTGGTGACTGTTTGTATTGGTAAGCAGATCGTGGTAAATTCTTCGTGTCTTTATACATAAGTAATAAGTTTTACTCGTTGATAGAGTGCAAAATGAGTAAAAGATAGATAGATTGTATTAATTCCATTTGATCAAATACATGTATACAATACAAAGCAAAGTATATTGCTCAGTTCACGGCTGTAAGTCGATGTATAAGAGGGCTGCGGACATAAGTTTTCATCACTTTCCAAAAGATGCAAATAGCAATAGCCGAAATGTGACGATACCAAATAAATACGGTCAACAGGAGCGGGTAGGACCACTCACCAATACACATACTGACGACAGGATGGGTTGTTCAATGTTACGCCGAGCCAAGCCGCACCTAGACAGCCAAGTACAGTCTCGCCGAGCCAAGCCGTATCAAGACAGCCAAGCCTACACCAGTCGAGGACAGCCAAGCTTCATCAGTCAGGTATCCTTCCCCGCTCCCTAGTTCATTTCCAATAACCCTACCAACCACCATCACCTCGCTCTGCGATATCCGAGCCATTCCACTACGAGTCATATAGGCCTAATTTGACTTCGCAGGGTAATTATCTACTCTGCAAGAACCTGCTACCAGTCCGATATTCAACACCAAACCTACCTGCTAACCATCCAACAAATCAAGCAATTCCTGTCTCCCCCGAGTTTTAATACAAGTTAAACTCATCCGTTCGCCCTACCAAGCAGCAAATAATTTCTAGAGTCTTTGGTACAGAGAGCAAACTCAAATATATGGTAGCTTTTAAACGTAACAGCGCCATGATTCGAACTGCTCAAAAACAAATACCAGCAGAAACCGATGCTTGATAATATGCAATTGACACATAAAATCCAGTGGAACACACAAATTAGATCACGTGTATCGCACAGTTATACATACATACAATTAAAAATAACACTGTCATTATTTTAGGGTCCACATTTACTGATTATAACCGAAAAATAAAAAGTGTTCCATATCAAACGCGTGTTATTGAGTATTTTTACCCTACTTATCCAGACCGACCGCAGCGCCCCAAGTGTTAGTTTGAGTTGCCAATAGTCTCCACCCGATATCCAATAGATGATGCCACACTATTGGCTGAGTAGAAGCACCAAGTTTAAAATCTGCACTGGGGCCGATAACCTAGATGTTAGGCCCCTTAAAACAACAATTATCATCATCATCATCATTAAAATCTGCCAATGAAAGTAATGTTTTCAAATCTTGCCTGCATTATTCATGGTAATGCGCTTTGAAGTGGTGTTTGCGGCTGCCTTCTTCTCAGTTTTATTTTAAACACATTTCATTTGTTGCAAGAACCATCAGCGTTTGTGTGACACGTTATTGGTATATTAATGTGAATAATACCAGGGTGTCTACGACCCGGGAAAGACGGGAATTCTCAGGGAATTATGAATTTCTGGAATAATCAGGGAAAAATCAGGGATTTTCTTTGTTAATCAGGGATTTTTCTCCATTTGTCTATATCCCGTAAAAGTGGAAGCAATACTTTCGAATTTCGCGGGAAGTGATCGCTCGTTACCGGTAACGAAAGTAACGAATTTTACAAACGGGTAACGAAAGTGACGAAAAAGCAACGAGTTTTAAAAACGGGTAACGAAAATTTTCTGTAGGCGGGTTGAATCATTTAAACTCGCGCCGCTAGGCTCAGAGATTGCGATGGAGCGAGTTTCACGCAAGCAGCGCCGATTGCATAAGCTATACTTCGCCGTGCCTGAGCTAGAGGAAATGCATACTGTGGATACCTTGTGTGGTATAGGCTACATCAATTCAACGTATATTTTCGGCATCAAGGATACTTTCTAGTTTTGTGTGAAATATTTTTCTGTGTTCTTAGGAAACCTGACTTTTCTCGAGACGTTTATTCGCGAAAACTTCCGAAACTAAACAGAAACCTCTCATTTCAGTTATTGACCTTAAATTTTGAGTCAAATTGAAGTCCAAAAATAACGTGAAATAATTTAATGTTGCTATCTTGCGAAATGTCACCGTTTCGAAACAAAAAATACGAAATAGCTTCGAAATACATAATAACCTACCGGTATTTTAAAAATCTGTCTCGTAAATTTGCGACATCCGGTATGGTTAATTCGAAATTCAGTTATATGTCGATTTTTCCTTCGAACTTTGGTTCCATCGGATATATAATCTAACTGGTTATTTCGATAACTTGTATAATTCGTGATTCGCATTCGAAAGAGAATGTGCCCTCTTGTCGTATTATTTGTGCAATGCTCTCAGAATAATTCGTAATATTCGATACAGTACCTACTTCGAACGTTCATCCTCTAAATCACATCCTCAAGACGAATGGCTGACATCATGACTTGCCTGCGCGAATCTCGTCAAACGGACCGAGATAGACGTCAGTTGCGTAAAATGATAAATCCCGTCTCCTATCGTGAACTTGTGACCACGAGGACTGCGGGAATCCTGTCAAAGGTGATTGGGCACCCATCACGAAACATTCCGAAACCTACTCGCCACTTTTACCATGACCGTATACTTAAAAGCGTACGGGGAGCGAGAAGTGCATCAACCCACTTAGAAATGACTGCCTACGCTGCATCGCGATACTAATTTTCCCCCGTGATCCACCCTGAACTGATGACCTCCCAACCACAGCATAGGGACAGCGGGAATCACGGCGCCGACCATACAACATGTCCATTACTACTCGTGAATTTTAACCATACCTAACCTTGAGCTTGCTTCCACCATTCTGTCAGGGCAGATAGGCAGGCAATCGTTGAACGGCTGGATGCAGCGCCGATTGCATAATATTGCGAGGACAACGTGAATCTCGTAAAACTGCCGAGAGCGGCAGAGATTGCGTTACATTGCGATATTTCTCCACCTTCAATGACTAGGACAACTGGATTCTTGGCGCCGATTGCGGAATAATGCTATATTTTCTCGTGCCCGACCTCAAGGACAATGGAAATCTCGTCGAATGACCAAACGTGACACCGTTTATCTAAATCGCGATTTTTCTCCGTGTTCTATCGTGAAAACTGCGGGAATCTCGTCAAACGGCTGAGACCAGTGCCGATTGTGTAACATCTCGATATTTCTCCGTACTTGACTGCAAAGTCAGAATTCGGTGACGATCACGTAACGTCGCATACAATTCTTCGTGATCTACCGTGGGGACAAAGGAAATCTCGCCAAACGGTAAAGAGCAGAGCAACCTCTTGATATTAAAACAACGTATTGTGCACAAGACGACATATTAGCTGAAACAACTAATTTGATAATTAATATCTAGTATTTTTTTATTATTTATTTTATTTACAGCTTTAATCACAGTTCATTGTTGTTTATCTTCACCGCGTGATGAGCCTCTTTGCTTGCAGACCACAGACGTATCTTGAATTCAAAGGTATCTAAAATTGACTAAAAGGTAACTAAAAAGAAACTAATTTTTACTTCATCCTTACAGTAGTCACCCTGATGACAGTGCTCAGCCAATGAGCAGTGCCTTCTCAAGGTCAACTGAACGTATGATGTGGCAACTTTTCCGTTCGCTTTCTGCGCAGGAGCCAACTACGCCATTTTATTGGGCCTTGAGCATTTTGTTCGTTGCGATCAGTATTGCCAATTTAGCGATTTTGTCGGTAGATGTAGCAACTTTGGCGACAAAATATTTTAAATTTAGTATTGTTTATAAATATACTATGTGAGCTGCCTGAATAGGATTGACATTTCAGCGGAAATTCCACGTCAGTCATCACCGCTCTGCCTCTTGACCAATCCATGTTCGTATAGTTGATGTCATAATACTCTGCGTTGCAATATTACCGCCCACGTGCCTCAGTGCCTGGTCAGCTTTATCTCTGGCTTGTACAGTTTGGCAATCTCGTTCTCAGACCACTTGGCGAGACGAGAAATGTCAATCCTATTCTGGCAGCTCACAGAGTATCTATAATATACTAGCTTCGCCCGGAAACAGTTATGAATGCATTACGTGACAAGCGCTTTTTTTCTCGATGTCAATGAACTACGACCTAGGCCTATATCCGTTTTACGTCTCTGCATGATGGGTTGAAATCACTGACTGGACTATTAATTATATTATCATGGAGATAGCATGTACAACGAATTCTTGTCAGACGTAATTTAAGAATGGCGAGGTGCATGAAACTCAAATCCCCCTCCCGTCCAATCTAAAAGCACTTATAGTGGGCGATGTATTGAAGATAGATATATACTCTCGTGGTTTTTTTTTAGAACTTTCCATGCTGAACAATTCTTACACTCATAGTATATTGATATTTTTAACGGTTTGCCCAGTGTAAGCTTCAAAAGCGCAGATAGGTATATTGTCTCGATAGTGCTTTCGGTACAGGAAGTGAGGTTTTACCGTGTGTATTGTCATGTCAAGTGTTAGCGCGCGTCCGGGCAACATGTGTTAGACTTGGGTTGACAATACTGTTTGCGCGGCTTTTCGATCCCGGTATTCTTTGATTATTGTCTGCTGTAGTTCTACTGTTAATGCTTTAGTGTGCTGTTTGAAGTTTACTAAAAATATAACATTTGTGCCATTGTGTGCTAAATCTATAGTGAAAACTTATGGTGTGCAATAATTCCCAGGGTGTTCTTGTGCTGCTGTTGATATATGATTTAGCCCCTAAAATACGTAGTTGTTCAAACACGTGGTTGTGCTACCCCCGATTATATCGTGTGCTATTCGATCTGTGTCTACTCTTGTGCATCGAGGCAAATAACCTCTCGCTCTGCTTACGAATATTTCATTTGGGATACCTTGTACTTTATACTGTAGTGATCAAAAGGCTTAACGGAAGCTCAAGCACTTGTGCTGTTGTCTAGCTCATGATCACTATGAGGTTGTTAATGTGATCATCTGAAGTCCACTTGGTATCTTTACCTTGTAGATGCTGCCAGTTATGTTCAGTCTGGTTCACGATTGGCCCGGGAATGAGAACGGGAAGCTTGCTGGGGGTCTGGTTAACCACTGGAACGGGAACAAGGAAAATGTTTGATGTTTATGTAATGTGATGGATATGCCTAGTGCCCTTAAATGCATATTTATTGCTCCTACGTTCCTTGGCTAGGCTAGAACTTATGTCCTATTTTGTTTTTAATTGCGCCCAGGAAATGTGTTTGTAACACCTTTCAAACTCGGCCTTGTATTATCAGACAGACTAGGTTTAATTATTTTAGACTGATAATGGTGTGTTCTGGCCTGTCGAAACATCATTGATAATGATTTCCTTCATTTAAATGTATTTAAAAATTACTAAATTGACGAAATTAATATTATATAAACAGTATTTCATACCAATTGTAACATATGGACTGGTAACGAATAAAAGGCAATATAGTAAGATACAAGCAGTAGAAATGAAATTTTTAAGAACCTCAACTGAAAAGACAAGAAGGGATGGAATTCAAAATATTGAAATGAGAGAAGAGTTAAATATGGAACCGTCAAATCAGAAGATACAGAAAGCAAGGTTACGTTGGTTCGGACATGTAAAAAGAATGGGTAAGGAAAGAGTAGCAAAAAGGGAATTAGAAAGTGAAGTCAAGGGAAAGAGACCAGTTGGAAGACCGAGAAGAAGGTGGTTGGACCAAATTTTGAAGGACATTGGAGAAGCTGGGTTGGATGTGGCAGAAGTGATGGAACAGTAAAAATGGAGGGACCGAAAGGAGTGGAGGGGGCTTGTAAACCACACCCGGGTGGCTGTAGTGGGACTTGGATGATGATTACTCAATTACATCTGTCATGACGAGGTGGACCTAATTCAGAGTGAGAACTTGGAATATGCCTCCCTTCGTCCCTTGGATATTTGTAAATTACTGTATAGGCTTATATTCAGACTTATGCTACCGAATATCATACCTGCGACGTAGATTAGTGATTTCAATGGTAATGAAAGGTTTTACAAATTAAATATTGGTCTAAGATGATCCCACTCATATGGTGACACCTTGATGTGTGTATTAAACCTCCCTTTGTCCCTTTTATTGGAGGCATTTACTGTAGCATGACTTAATAGACCTTGCTTATTTTACTGGACAACAAGTTCACTTATTGAAATAAATTTATTTTCACAACTGTTTCCCTTGTGCCGCCATTGCTCACATCTGTTTAGATCCTGGAATTTCCGAGAACAGAAAACATAAAACTTAATTCTATTTTCCTTTTGCTTTCCTGGATTACATTTTGCTTCTTGTTCCTGGAGAGCGCTTAAAACCAATCAAAAATAGCGTGCATTTCATCATACTTCCCGTTCCCGGGCGAATGTTTAGCATTCTTTACTCAGGGAATTCTCTCATTAATTCTGGAAAAATCAGGGAATAATCAGGGAATTCTTTTAAGATGAGTTGGTAGACACCCTGAATACATAATAGGTTGTGTTTACAAATGTTAGTGAGATGTGATCGTTCAGCATCATCACTCATTCCCTAATTGATGCATTCTCCCTCCCTATGTGCATTTCCATGTCTGATACTTTGTCCATTCCATTATATTTCTTTGATACTAAGATTTTTGCTTAACAAGGGATAGTAGTGAAAGTCATTGGGGGATAGCCGGGAATAGTGGTGGATAAGTGAGGTTATGGCAGTCTCATAATGGGCTGATTAAAGATGTAAACTTTGTTTATTTTGATTAAATATATCGTACTATATAGCATCAAAATAAAATAGCTTATTTTTACTCTCTGCCTTTCCCAAAAGAATGGATTTTTGCAAAGTTTACATCTATAGTACACACCCCTCTCTCAATTTCGGAACGAAAAATTTAGAAAAAAAAGGGGGGTCCTATGGCCGAGTAAATATGGTGAATATCTTTAAGATTTGTGAGGGGACGTAGCTAGTGAGTTTTAAAATTGGGGTTCAGAAGCAGTTTGGCATAAGTACGCAAGCATACGGTATTTTCGTCCATAGGCTTTTTTTTTTCTTCAAAAGATAGTTTTGAGCTCAAACGTTTCCTGAAAGTCTAAATTAACTTTTAGCATCAACAAACCTACTAAGAGATAGGCTAATTAAATCCAAAATTCACAATTTAAACTTACTGCTTGCGATTCACCATGTTTTCAAATCCATTTCGGAAATTCAAGAAGGAAAAATACGTAGAACATTACATTGTTCTGTGTTTTACAATATCTGTTAATGTAACCAACAATAATACACAACGTTTTGACATCTTTACTGTATAGAATGATGAATAAATGCTCACACGTTTTCTATCAATACTCAACTGATTGCGCCATGCAATTAGCTTCTCGAAACACCCGCTTACAGGAGCGTGGAGCCTGTAGCCTGTACAAGGAATCGTGGAAATGACTTGGAGAACACCCTTCAAGTGGGTCATTGGAAACTCCTGGCATCACACGCAGAATGCTGTATTTCTAAACATTCCCAATACTCTGCCTGTAATTTACTATTGGGCATCAAATGTATATGCCAACATAACGCATAATGCTTTGAATGTAATATCTAGGGCTCGGATTTTTAGGTGCTAAAAATCGGGAAAATATTTATTTTTTATGTATTAAAAATACCGTACCTGAAATATGTGACAAAAAAGTAAATACATTTAATTATAATTTAGTTTATTAATGTGAATAAACTATTGTTGGGGGCCATGATAAGATCTAGGGATGTGGTGCTGCCGCAGTTTTGTCATTTGAAGTTGGTTTGTGTTGTTTTAGGGAATCATCGTGTGTTTTCACAGCTTTTTTAATGTGTATCCAGTGCAATTTCCTGTTATCTCGTCGATCTGTGCTCTCATTATGCAGGTTCACTCAAGTGAATCATTCTGTATGTTTCTTTGTCCAAAATTGCCGACATGTTGTTTATCTTGCGTTGATTTGATATTTCGTAGTTCTTTATATTCAATGAGGAAGAGCACACGGGCCTATACCACCTTCTGAATAATGTCCATGACAATCCGCACGTTTGTGTGAAGTGACAGATCTATACAGTTGACAATCAACGATTAAAAATTAGGGTATGTATACATCCTTCCTCCTTGTAGTAGATAATGATCCCTACATTTTGAATTATTACCAATTTTATATGATCTTTCTTTGATAGATATCCAGAACCCTGAACATCTGGGGTTGTCCTCTGCGGCTAACAACCGCAGTTGTAATTTGGAGCTTGCTCCACTTAAGGTTGATAACCTTCGACAGTCAGATATGGAAAAGTCTTTAAGTAGTAAAGGAATTCCACCGTCCAACCACTTAAGGATGGAGGGGACTACATCGGACTCGGTGGGTAGTCGCCTAAAAGACAAGAATGAATTTAAGCATTCAAATGCATACAACCAAACACAGAAACAAAGAATCAAACATAAGCATATTAACTACATTGCGACGCACAACATTAACTCTTTACTGACAACCAGAAAGCTCAAGAACTTCACAGATGAGTTAGATAGGCAGAATATTCTTCTGGTAGGACTCCAAGAAATGAGGAATTTAACAGAAGATCTGTTTGAATCTCAGGGTTATAGAGTGGACAATGGGAAGCCAGGACAAAGAGTCATGAAACATTGCCCCCAATTTGGTACAGGATTTATAGTAAGTCTGAAAATAATAGATTCCATAATTGATTTTAAAGCCATCTCACCAAGAATTGCAATTCTAACTTTAAAAGCCACAAACAAAATTTACACCATCATTAATGCTCATGCTGTACGACTGGGAAATGAAGAGAAGTGTCAGAGATATAAAGGTAATACCATCAGAGGCCTTAGATAGCGACCACAGAATACTTGTAATGAACTTGGGAGTTGTTAAGGATAGCAAGAGGACAGAGTACCAGGAAAGGAGAATCAAAGTATGGAAACTCAAGGAAAAGGAAGTCAAAGAAGAATTCCAGAAGATAATAAGGGAAAGGATGCCAACAGACAATCCTAAAACAGGGGAAGAGGAATGGAAGCAATTTAAAAACACAATGGTGGAAGCTGCAGTGGCAGTATGTGGAAGAACAAGCAACAGAAAGCGGTGTAAAGAGACACCATGGTGGAATGAGAGAGTAAAAGAAGCTGTGGGAAGGAAGAACAAGGCTTTCAGAGTGTGGTTCCAGGAAAGAACTGATCTGACAAGGGAAGATTATAAGATAAAGAAGAAAGAAGCAAACAAGATTGTCGCAGAGGAGAGGAAGAAGTGGATGGTAATGTGGACAGAGATGATGGAGGAAGACAGCAGAGGAAATAAGAAAGTACTTTATGGGATGGTCAAAAGTAAGAGAAGAGGTCTGCGAGAGGATGTGGTAATGATGGACAAAAACGGTAATGAGGTACACAACAAAGAGGCACTCAAGACAGTGTGGAAAGAGTACTTTCAGGATTTGCTGAATCCAAATGGTCATAGGGAGGAAGACAATGTATTGGAAGATGGAGAAGATAACACAGGAATGGAAAAGGACCTGACTGGAGAGAACTGGAAATGGCTATAGACAAGATGAAAGGAGGAAGGGCACCAGGTGTGGATGAAGTGAGTGTTGAAATGGTGAAGGCAGCAGGGGAGGTTGGGAAACAGTGGCTGTACCGTGTGATGAGGGTGATATGGAAGGAGAAAAAGACCCCAGAAGATTGGAAGAAAGGATTAATTGTCCCAATATATAAGAAAGGAGTGCAGAAATTACAGGGGAGTCACACTCATACCTCACTGTGCCAATATATATGAAAAGATATTAGAAAGTAGAATACGAGCCAAAGTGGAGAGAAAATTGAGAGAGGAGCAGTATGGATTCAGACCTGGAAGATCAACAGTGGACCTCATATTTTCAGTGAGACAGCTCCAGGAACACCACTACGAATTTGGAGAGGATCTGCTGATGGCCTTCCTGGACATCGAAAAGGCCTATGATAGTGTGTGTAGGGAGAAGATTTGGAAAGCAATGGAAAACATGGGAGTGGAAAAAGAGACTGTAGGCAGAGTGAAGGAGATGTATTGTGGAAGTGTGAGTTGTGTGAAAGTTGGAGGGGAAAGAACAGACTGGTTCAGACAAATGAGTGGCCTGAAACAGGGTAGTGCGCTGTCACCCCTTCTCTTTATTGTGGTTATGGACGAGGTAATGACACGGATAGCAGGAAAGATAGGAGAAGATAAGATGAAAGCAATGGTGTTTGCAGATGATCTCATGGTCTGGGGAAACAAGGAGGAGGAAATTCAGGAGCAACTGAAGGCTTGGGAAGAAACAGTGGGAGAGTACGGATGGAAGTTCAACATCAGTAAATGTGAGATCCTGTTAACGACCAGGAAAAAGGACAGCCCAATGAGTGGGATAACACTTGGAGGTGGACAGCTGAAGAAGGTGGAAAGTCTCAAGTACTTGGGAAGTATAGTGGAGGAAAATGGGAGAAATGACAAAGAGATTACGGAACGTGGCGGACAGGCAGAAGCATTTCTGAGAAGCATTAGGAGCTTAGTGTGGAATAAAGATGTCCCACAAAAAAGCAAAGAAGTGTTATACAGAAGCTACTATATCCCGATACTGACCTATGCTTCAGAAACGTGGACAATGAAGAAAAGAGACATAAGCAGAATACAGGCAGGTGAAATGAAGTTCCTGCGAAGTAGGATCGGAGTAACAAGAAGAGACAGGGTGAGGAATGAAAAGGTCAGGGAAATGGTGAAAGAGGAGCCCTTGCAAGGTAGGATTGAGACATCAAGACTGAGGTGGTATGGACACTTAAAGAGAATGGATGAGAAGAAGATTCCCAAGAGGATACATGAGATGCAGATGCAGAAGAAACGACCAAGGGGAAGACCAAGAGATAGATGGCTGAAAGGAGTGGAGGAATGTGTCGAGAAGAGAGGCGAGGACTGGACCAGAGTGACAGCGGAGAGGTGGTGGGAAGAAAGAACTAAGTGGCGAGGCTTATGTTCCAAACAGACCCAGCCTGGGGCTGGAAACTGTACAAGATGATGATGATGATTAATGCTCATGCCCCTACAAATGAAAAAAAATTCCTAACCAAAACTCTGCAAGAAGTCGATAATTTCTGGGATCTCCTGGATCAGACTATGAATAAAATAAATATTTATAACATCAAAATCCTTATAGGGGACTTTAATGCTCAACTGGGTAGAGAAAAGAAGTATCGAGATGTAGTAGGAAAGTGGGCTCCTCACAAATATACTAATAGAAATGGCCAAAGACTCGTAGAAATTCTCAGAACCCATGGACTAATCTCCAAATCTACTTATTTTAAAAGAAAACCACACCAACTCAAAACTTGGAAACATCCTGATTGGACAAAAGGAGAATTTCAGCTAGACCATGTATGTATGGGCAAATTCTATCACAAGGAAATCCACAATGTCAAAGTTCTAAGAGGAACCGACACTGGCTCAGATCATTACTTAATTAAAATCAAGGTCAAATTTACTCCGTTAAGAAGAAAAAGACAATACAGTTGGAGGGAAAAGGACATACGACCCTCATCAGTTAATCCAGAATGACCAGTACCGGCATAGATCAGGAACTACAAGACTAACAGACAATTTAGATGAACTAATACCAATACTTAAACAGAACGCAGAAGACCATTAAATCCAAAGAAAAGACATGCCTGGTGGAACTCTGATTGTGATAGAATGCATGAAGAAAGACATAAAGCTTGGTTGAAATTTCAAGCCCACAGAACAGAAGAGAACGCCACTAACCTCAAGAATGTCAGAAAAGAATTCACCCAAACTATTAGAAGAATAAAGAGAAAATATCAAAAAGATTTAATAAACTGTTGTTGTTGTTGTTGTTATTGTTTCCTATGGCTAGCCCGAATTCCAATCCATCGGCTTTCTTGCGTTCCAATAGAGTTGTGTGAGGTTTCCAGAAGTTCTAGCAGTCACATCAAGTTTGTTGCAATGTAGCAGGTGTCCCTTATCCATTTTACTTCCAGGTTCGTGACAAAGTGTGCATTCTTCAGATCTCAGGATGTTGATTCGTTTCAGATGAGCTGCAAGGCAGTCGTGGCCAGTGTTAAGTCTGAAGAAGGCTGCAGCTTCTTTTCTTGGTGTTAATTTATATTGATCCCATTTAGCATCAATGTCTTTCCATAATTTGGTTTCTGCTGTTTTCTTTGCCATTTTTTCATACCTGTTTTTGATAGTATTTTTCAAGATCCTTTTTGCTGACATAAAATGTCTGACTGACAGGTTGTTGTAGTGTGGTACCTTTTTTTGCTAATCTGTCTGCCTCTTCATTTCCTGCTATTCCAACATGAGAAGGGATCCACTGAAATGAGATCTGTTTGTGGAGTCTTTGAAGGGTTTTTTATCATACAAAAAATTTCTTTCAGTTCTTTATTTTGGGGCTTATAATTTGACGAGATGGCTTGGATGGCTGCTTTTGAATCTTTAATGATAACGCATTTTTGATAATCAATGTTTCTGCCTAATAACTGATGGAGTTCATGTGAAATTGCTCTTATCTCAGCATCAAAGTTTGTTTTGTTTTGGCCTACTGGGAAGTAGAGTGAGAAGAGAGATGAATGTATTCCTGCTCCAGTTCTATTTTCTTTGTCTTGTGAGCCATCTGTAAATATTTTTAGCCATTGATTAGATGGATATCTTTCTTCTATTGTACAGAGGGCCAGTTGTTTTAGATCTTGTGGTGAAGAGTCTTTCTTGCAGACCTCTTCTAACAGAGTAAGATCTGTAGTCACTTGTATATATTCAATGGGATTGACTGGCATACAGAGTGGTTCAAGTTTTATTTGCAGATTGCTCTTATTGATGTATTCTTTGGCGAGGCTTAAGGGATCCTTTTGCGTTTTAAGATTGGGGCTAGAAACTGGTTTTTTGATCCATGTCATATGAGGTAGTCTTTGTATACTGAGGTATGCATTGGCTGTTTGATGTTTCATCTCTTCTTTGGTAAGTTGTGGGTATATAATTGCAAGGCGGTTATAGGTGTGGTTTTTATTGCACCTGTTATGATTCGTAGGGCATTATTCTGACACCTCTCGAGGCGATCAATGTTTGACTGGGGGTGCTGTAGAGAGTACTTCACTGCCATATTTTATGATAGGTTTGATGTAAGTATTGTAGGTTTTGTTGAGTGTGTCTTGAGTGCTCCCCCAAGTAGCTCCTGCTAGTCTCTTCAGTAATTTCATCCGTTTGCTTACCTTATCCTACACATGTTTTATGTGTTTGGTCCAGTTCAGCTTCTTGTCCATGATGATACCTAGGTACTTTGTGCTATCACTTTTTGGAAGGTCTTGATTACTAAATTTGAGATTAAAAGTTGGATTGTGGTGTCTCAGGGAGAAAAACTGGTATACTGTTTTGGAAGTATTGATTTCCATATTATTGTTTTCGGTCCAGTTTTTGAGTTTTATAAGTGCCTGGTTCATTCTGTGTTCAAGAAGCATTTGCTGATTTGGGCTGTTACGTGCTGTGGTCCAAATGATAACATCGTCTGCAAACATGCTGATATTCACATTACCTACTTTCTTTATTGTTTTTAGAAGATCGTTGATGTATACATTGAATAAAGTTGTGCTTGATACAGCTCCTTGTGGGAGGCCTAGTTTTGATTGCTTGCAACCTGAAGTTTTGTTGTTGTAACGAACATTGATCATTCTTTGTGAAAGGAATCTTGAAAACCAGTTTAACATACATCCATTTACTTTGAAGTTGATAAGTTTCTTTAGCAGCATGTTTCGCCATACAGTATCATAGGCTACTTTAAAATCGATGAAAACTGCAAGAACACTTTCCCTTTTGTTAAAGGCTTCTTTAACAGCTTGTATAAATCTCATTATTTGGTGGGAGGAGGACCTGTTTTGTCTAAACCATGCTTGTTCTTCTGGTAGAAGAGATTTTGTTTCCAAGTACCAATTGAGTCTATTTGTAATCATCTTCTCTAGAATTTTTACCAGAATGGAGGCAAGTGCTATAGGTCGGTACGAGGTGACTTGGTTTTTTTGGCTTGCCTGGTTTTAAGATTGGAATGTTGGTTGCTTTAGTCCAGTCTTTAGGTAGGTTATCATTTGATGTCCAAAATTTGTTGAATATGTGTAGCAGTATGTTTAGAGCAGATGGACCTAGATTTTTTATGAATTCTGGGAATATCTCATCTGGTCCTGGTTGTTTTCTGACTTGTGTGTTCTTTATTGCTAACATTAACTCTTCCATTGAAAATTTATTGTTAAAGATATCATCTGCATTATTATTCATGAATTTTTTGACTATTTTTTTGAGAGTCTTGTCTTCTTTCTTTTTCTGTTTTGATAGTCTAATTGAAGTGAAATGTTTACAGAAGTGGTTTGCTACTTTATGACAGTCTGTAATTTCCTTATCATTTATCATAATAGGATTCAAAGGAGTGACTACGTGTTTGTTGTTTAGAGAATTGATAAGTTTGTGAGCTTTATTGCTGTCTGTCCTATAGTCAACCGTTGTTAAAAATTTATTCCAAGATTCTCTTTTTGATATTGTTATTGCTTGTTTTAATTTTGCTGTTGCTTGTCGCCATTTCCGTACATCATTTTGATCCTCAGTAAGTTCAGCTGTTCTTCTTGCTTTGTCTCTGGCGGACTTAAGATTGTTCAATTCATCTGACCAGAAAGGTTTATATTTTGATTGGGCACCTCTGGGTATGCACAGTTTGGCTATGTCTTTTATGGCTGTAGTAAATTTATTCAGGATGATGTTAGGAGGTGCATCAAGATCAATTTCCGACATTTTTGTTTCAAGTTTGTTTCTGAAATTTTCCTAGTCTGCCTTAATAAACTCTATTGAGGAAAATAATTACAAAACCAATTCTAGAGATTATTACAAAGCCTTTGATAAACAATTGCAAAAATACAGCTCCTCCACATTATTGTTGAAAAATAAAGATGGAAAAATAGCGCATAACAATAAGAAAAATGCAGAAATCATGGCGGAAGCATTTAACAAGCTCTTGAACAATGATGAACCTGAAAAGATTTTATTCATTGATACACATACCCCAGTAAAAACTAAACCAGAAAACATAAACCCACCTACAGCGAAAGAAGTTGAAACAGCGCTTAAGGAAATGAAGAACTACAAAGCGTGTGGTGAAGACCAGGTTTTTGCAGAGATGTGGAAATACGCCGGCAGTTCGACTCAGACGTCTCTCCATATGGTATTACAAAAGATTTGGATATCAGAAAAATTCCCAGAACAATGGGCCACAGCTATAATTAACCCTATTCATAAGAAAGGTGACAGAAGTAATCCAGACAACTATAGAGGTATTTCCATTCTGGATATCACTTATAAGATTTTTTCTAAGATACTATATAATCGGATTAAAGATCAACTAGATCAAGAGTTAGGTGAATGGCAGGGAGGCTTCTCAGACCATGGAGAAGCTGCGCTGAACAAATAATAACTTTGAAGCTAATCATGGCATATTACAGAAAACGAAACAAGCCCCTTTCAATATCATTTATAGATTTCAAGAAAGCTTATGACTCCATCCACAGACCATCATTATTAAAAATTTTAAGACATTTCGGACTTCACCCAAAGCTGATCAAATTGATAGAACTTACTCTAACGAATACAGTTTCTAAAATTAAGTTCAGAGGAGAACTTTCTGAACCATTTTTGGTAACAACTGGTTTGAGACAGGGTGACGGATTATCACCTCTTCTTTTTAATTGTTCGCTGGAGTACGTTATGAGGTAATGGTACAAGAACAACTCGAAAAATATAAAAATTGGAACCCAGAAAGACAACATACATCTGAACTGTCTAGGATTTGCTGATGATCTAGCTCTTCTGGCCAATGATATTCAGGAAACAAAACTTCAAATAAAATCTATACAGGAAATAGCTCAAAATATTGGTTTGAAAATTTCATTTGAAAAAACAGAAGTTATGCTAACTCAACCTCCGCTTGCAAACAAAATTAAGCTGGGAGACAAGAAATAAAAATTGTAGAAAAATTTAAATACTTAGGTGAAGTAATCACATACAACCTGAACGAGAAACCAGCATGGCAAAATAGAATAGATAAACTGGTTAGAGCACAGCATGTTACCAAGAATACATATAATAAAAAATGTCTCTCGATAGCAACCAAATTGAAGCACTACAAAACAGTCACCCAGCCACAAATTACATATGCATGTGAAACATTATACAAGACAACAAACACAGTTGCAATAGATAGAGTACTCAAGTTAGAAAGGAGAATAGTGAGAACCTGTTTAAATAAAAGTTATCAAGTAAATGGAGTCTGGAGACTAGCTTCCAACGAAACAGTTTATAATGAAATAGAACCAGTGACAAGCACAATGAAAAAGAAACGAATATTATTCTTAGGGCATCTAATACGGTCACCAGAAAATAGAATCAGTAGAAAAATAATAGAAAAATTATGGACGAGTAAGAGTAAGAACAATATTAGATGGATCACAGAACTTAAAGAAGACATGAGAGAGTTACATATTACAATAGAAGATTTAAAATACAAGACAGACACACTCAAGATTCTGAAAGACAAACACACTAGACTGCAGACAAAAATCAACAAGCAGAGAATAGGAAGAGTCGTTCCTGAAGCAGAAAGAAAATTACGTTCAGAAATGATGAAGAAATATTGGGTTGACAAAAATAAGAAAAACCTCCATAAACCTGACTAATGTAGTCCTATGTTGGCTAAAAAATTAAAATAAATAAATGTGAATATAAATGCAGTACTCACGAATGCAATTTATTCTATATCTCACTGACTGCTGAAGCATTACAATACACAACGAGATAAATCTTCAGGTTGTCCATCACAAATGACCGACGATTATCGCGAAACACTTCTTCTAAAGGCGTGAAACAGCGGCGATATGTTTCTTGCCATTGAGATGTTGTGTAACATGAGATCGCTGTTCAGCCTTGGTTGCTTTCCCACATAGTTGGCAGAAGAGAACGCCCTCATCAAAAGTAAAATTATCTTTAAATTCTGCAACAGACAATAACTTGTAGTTGCTTTTACTTTAGGCATCATAGAACTGCCTTACACTTCACAGTGCCAGAAATGAACTGCATGTGAGTGACACTGGTTCCAGGTAGCTGGGGGAGGGGAGGTCTAGCACGTGGTGCAATATGGCTGTGGACAAGGAAATCCCCGGTTTCCACAGTGAGTGGAACGGGGTGACAAGTTAAGAATAACACAGTTGCAAGCTGACCTACTGTACCCGATAATCCGGAAAGGATCCTGTTGGAATATCCATTGCCCCTGCTGGATAGCCTATTTCTAACAGCACCGGCAACTACAACATTAGAAATCGCTTCCAACATGGTCTTTAGGGATTTACAGACAGCAGTTACCAGAATATTGTGGATCAACAACCAACTACACGGGGCACTCACCTTTACTTACCTCGGGGACTGGGACTCAGCTTCGCCTACACTACATCCACAATACTCTGCTCCTTATATTTAAAATGAATCACACTCCAACAACAATGGAAAACAATCTGAACAAATTTATTAACAAAAAGGTAAACTAATCTACTATAAACAAAATAACAACAAATGAATTTAACAATAGACATTAAAAATTAAAAACACACGCAATCATTCACATCTCCTTTCAACTCTACATCTTACTACAATGCTGTATTAAAAATTATGAGTATAAAACTTGGCTTGTTCTAGGCCCACACTGCGTAAAAATAAAAACGTTTAGTGAAGCCTCTTAATGGTATTCCATACACATGTTTTCATTCACAAACCTGCGTTGTAGAACGCACATGCCGTGGCTTTGTTTCATCAATGAAACACTGGCGTCACGCCGTACTCAAAACTGGTTTATACAATAAACAGAAGGCTGTGAGTCTACGCCTGTTATATTATATCATCGCTCTCCAATGCTAACGGTGACTCATGCTTGCAAACCCACAGAGGCTGCTTGTGTGCATTTATAAAACACGTAAAAATTAACATTCATATCTTACAAAAGTTGACATAACTACTTTGTTTCTTAACCCCATCCCGCCCTTAGCGCCCGAAAGTGCCCGTCTCTTGACTTATCCTTCCGGTCCTTAGCGCCCGAAAGCGCCCGGTCGCATTATCTGCACACGTCTGCCATCTATGCGTCAGGTTTGTAGTTTTCTCAACTCAAAAGTGTTTATAAAGCATTTACGAATGTGCAGTACAATCCACAAGGCAGTGAAAACAAAACAATAGCGTAAATCTCTCATGAACTTCCGTGCACACTGATCAGGTGTTTCGTTCGTAAACATGGCGGGATTGAGTAATGCAGATAATGAAACCGAGCTCAATATAGGCGAAGAAAGTGATGCAGAATGATTTAGTAGTGGTGAAAGTGAGTTTTTAGTCAGTGAAGAATGATGATAATTTCAATGATAATAGTGATGTAAGTGAAAACGGAGACCAAGAAATCGGACCTGACGGCGATGCCCCAGCATTTCAGGTAACACAGACATTTCGTTTTTTTTACTACGAATGAGTTTTCGGAGAAATTATTTCGTAGTTTCATTTGGTTGTGCTAATAAAAGGAATATTCCAATCGTTGGTATCGATTCTTAAAAAAAATAAGAGTAATAAGTTTATGCTTGTACCGGTATTGGTTTATATCGCACCGGCCCTCATTTCTAGTACTTGACAATTATAAATAAAACTGAAAAGTACGTATCGTGATATGAATAGACAATGTTTGTTAGGCGGTCTCCTCACTTTGGGAAATGTTGTATAATATAATGAAAGTATTCTCTACTATGTGAGAGTTATAGGTTATGTTTACATGTCGTCTGGCGATTTCTCCAGTATTACCAAGATACTGGTTTGAACCAACAACCTTAGGACTCCAAGAAGGGAGATATGGATGTGATGGTATGTTTTCTAATATTGTTGAAAATTTGAATACATTATGGTCAGTCGTTTTCATTATATTATACTTTTTCTGAAACAATGTACTTAGGTTCATTTCTTTCTAAATAATAGGGTAAAACCTGGGGATAGGCAACCTGAAAATACGGGCGGGAAAAGGTTAAACAATCATACTAAAATTTTTATACACACTTTCATTCGCACTCCGTTATTGTTCTAGACCAATACGGTTCCACATTTGCTCTTAACAATGAATAATCATTCACACCAAAAACATCCGCTCATAAACACACTCCGTTCCAAAACAATTGAATAATAAATCCTACTAAAATATTTAACTAATTAAATCATTTCCACAAAAATATTAACATGTAATATGTTTATAATAATATCCATTATCTAGTGTTGCTAACGCGACACTATCGAGATCCTAACTTCTCGGTTACAATAAAATTATTAACTAAATATATACACTGGTTTTTCACATAACCATCCTTTCTTTAACGTTCTGTAATATACTGCATACACATCGTCTTATATAGGTTTCATTACATTATCGGTATAATACAGTCGACTGATTAAGGTGAACTGTACTTAATTACATAAATTCGGGTTTAATAAAATTTAATAATTGTATTATAGACGTGAGTAGACAATCTTTCTCAAGTTGTATTTCCGCTGAAACCCTCCTGCTAACACAGCTAAATCGTTAATTCACAAGAACTGGACTACTTGTATACAACGGCTCTTATCATGATATATGCCTTTTAATCAAAGAACAACAATACTTTGACTTTCTTAAAATGCGGAATTCCCTCGCCTGAGCACTCCATAGCTCTACAAAACCTCATATAACAGTATATATGGCATAAATAATTATCATCTACTATGTTAAACAATAATCAAAAGGGATTAATTGTTATTAACATATCTTATGTAGGAACTTCTCTAGAGCCTCCGTGGCTCAGGCGGCAGCAAGCCGGCCTCTCACCGCTGGGTCCGTGGTTCAAATCCCGGTCACTCCATGTGAGATCTGTGCTGGACAAAACGGAGGCAGACAGGTTTTTCTCCGGGTACTCCGGTTTTCCCTGTCAATATTTCATTCCAGCAACACTCTCCACTATCATTTCATTTCATCTGTCATTCATTTAATCATTGCCCCAGAGGAGTGCGTCAGGCCTCGGCAGCCGGCACAGTTCATATCCTCGCCGCTAGATATGGGCTTCATTCATTCCATTCCTGACCCGGTCGGAGACTGGAAGCAGGCTGTGGATTTTCATTCATGTAGGAACTTCTCTCAAATAATGGCATCACCCTCAGTATCATTGCATATGACTACTGGACTACAATTACAGTAGAAACCCTTTTTAACGAATCTCAGGGGGATTTTATATTTCTTCCTTAGAAGGGGGTTTTCCTTAAAAGGGGGTTCAAAGAAAATAGGCTATATATCACAAGAAATAATGATACCGGTACATTTATGTCTTCAACTAATGTAATGTCAAGAAATAATAAATGAACATGTTAAGAAATACTAAAAAGTCAAATTAACACAAGAATAACAGAAAATATTTACGAAACAGCACAGGTAACAGATTCCTTAGTGGTCCATTGGGAGCACAAGCTGCAGCAAGGAAAGGAGAAATACGTATTGCTGACTTGTAATTCTAACTTGGAGGAACAGAGGCCTAACATATACGAGGCACGTCCAGAAAGTAAGTTCCGTTTGGTAATAACATTAAATTCCGTACAGATACAGAAAAAATATTTATTGCACAACATTCTACACCTCTTAAACTACTTTTCCACATAACTGCCGAACTTTTGCAGGCATTTGTCATAGCGTGGCACAAGTTTTTGGATACCTTCTTCATAGAAGTTTGCCGCCGACCCGTAAACGAGAGTGAAGATTCCCCTGTAAGATATCCTACTGTTTGGCCACCACTGTTAGGCAAATTGCGTGCTTACCAGGAGAACTTCGTATGTTTAGGAGTTCTCCTGACCACATACGCAATTTGCCTAACAGTGGTGAACAAACAGTAGGATATCTTACAGGGGAATCTTTACTCTTGTTTACGGGTCGGCGGCAAACTTCTATGAAGAAGGTATCCAAAAACTTGTGCCACGTTATGACAAATGCCTGCAAAAGTTCGGCAGTTATGTGGAAAAGTAGTTTAAGAGGTGAAGAATGTTGTGCAATAAATAATTTTTCTGTATCTGTACACAATTTAATTTTATTACCAAACGGAACTTACTTTCTGGACATGCCTCGTATTAAGGATATTTGTGAAGGCAGACCATGAGAACTATGAGAATAAGCATAAGGTATTACCCTTCACTTTCTGAAGTAGTCCAGTAAAGTAGTTTGCTTCCTCTTGCCCAGATGTCACACGGAAAGAATTTTTCTCTCAATTTGGTTGAGAGTGTTGATGAGCTCTTCATCCACACTGAAGGAGGAGAAGTACCGGCGGACAATATCCAGTCCTTCCACTGCTGCCCCAAAAGTTGGTTCTTCTTCTTCGTCTTCCTCTTCAGTACTTTGCCTTTTTGCATCATCACAAAGGTCTCCAACATCCATCTGTGGTGGTGAGGTTAGGATATCATCATCACAAGTAACAAATTCTTCAAATGTTGTGACAGTAGAATCCTTTGATACAACCCCGCCAATTTTCCCCAATGTCATCAGTAGCGTCTTCTTCATTAAAAACTTCTGAAATAGCACCAAAACCTGCATGGCCAAAGCAGTTTTGAATAGTGGTCGTTGTGACTAGTTGCCATGGTGCTACAAACATATGCATGGCTTGGAGTATGTTCAATTTCATTACCTCATTTCTTTCGAGGAAAGAAACAGCTCTTTGAACCAGGGCCTTCCTGTACTTCACTTTCACAGAATGAATAATGCCAAGGTCCAAAGGCTGCAGGTGACTGGTGCAGTTAGGAGGAAAGAAAACCACTTTGATATTCCGCAGGAAAGACGTATCTGAAGGATGAGCTGGACATCTGTCTATCACTAGCACTATTTTCCTTCCTGCCGTTCCCATCTTGGCATCCAAGCTTTGTAAAATTTTTCGAAATATCTCCGATGTCATCCATGCACTTCTGTTAAAATCATATTTACATGGGAGTGTACGGGTGTTCTTGAAACATCTTGGATTCTTACATTTTCCAATTATTAGTGGGGGTAATTTTTCACTCCCGTTGCTGTTAACACATACCAACGCTGTCAGTCTTTCTTTACTTTTTTTTGCCTCCGTGGCATTTTTCTCCGCGAACAGCGTATGTTTTGGATGGGAGCAAGTTGTAAAACACTCCCGTTTCATCGGCGTTAAAAATATCCTTAGCATCATATCCTTCAAGAAGTTGAGGCAACGTTTTCTCTTTCCAGTATACAACTGTATCGTCATTAACTTCCGCACTCTCGCCGCACATGTTTTGGAACAAAAGATTGTGCCGTTATTTGAAGCGATCAAACCAGCCATGAGAAGCATGGAAATCGACCAAACCCAGCTTAAGTGCGATTTCTTGAGCTTTTTGTTTAAGTATGTTCCGTCAATTGGAGCGTTCTCACTCCTTTTTCCCTTGAACCATTTCATTAAAATGTTTTAGAGTTCCTCGTACGGCGAAGAACGAATATTCTTCCGCATTTTTGCCCCACAACCGCACTCAACTTCCGCGGTCAGAATAGCTTCCTTCTGTTTCATGATGCCAAACAGCTTAGAGGGTGCCAAATCATATTTTTTTGCCATCTGTGACAAAGGTACTTGGCTATCCCTTTCAACATCCCTGATGATGTCTATCTTTTATGAGGAGTCAGCTTCTTACGTTTTGCAGCCATAATGAATGTGGTCCGCCGTAACTCGCAGTACAACTCTTATCACCGACACAAAAAAACTCGTAGCACAACTTCCAACAACACAGGAACAAAAACAGAGAATGAGCCTTCAGTGCGCACCCCTCGCGTCCGCGTGATTCCTAAGCAGCGATTGGAGCAGCGGGACAGAAGTGCCTAGCCGGTGTAAGAGCGCTGCGGCTATAGGTTAAGGCAGCTGACGTCACTGTAGACATTACCCGACTAAAACTGTCCTAACTCCCTAACGGTTGGAGATAAGTATATGCGTTCTCGGACTTTTTTTGTAGAGCTTCAACAGCTCTACATTTCGTACGCATATACTTGGGGTCTATCAATGACGGTTCAGGCAGCGTAAGCCATGGAAGGCACGACTTTCTACTTATTCCGTAATTTTTTCTAGAATACATTTTCATTTTGTAGAATATCCATAAACATTTTCAGTTTCTTATTGCTTATTGCTTTTAATCTTTCACCTAAATCACGTGAAGTTTGCAAGAGACCTTTGGCCTAAATATTTATATTTCGTAAAGTTACCCGAGTCTTGCGGCATTTACGCGTAGGCCCTACGTCAGTCATGCCTCTAGGCTGTATAGCTTAGTCTCAAGGTAAACCGCACTTCGTTCCCATACAGCCGTCATTCAAGTACTACCTACAGTTCAATGGACATAACTAACCAACAGCGTCTAGCGTGATAGTGACTGCTGCTTGCCGGTAACAGTGATTTCCAGCGGCCGCGCCAATTTACCACGGTTCTATACATCTCTAAAGGAGTGATTTCGTTTAGCGCGTCAACTTCAGACTGAGATTACGTCAAAACGGAAGTTAATTTACATTCAAAACAAGTTTAGAAAAAAGTATCTTATCGACATATTCGTTACAACGGGATGCGCGATCGTAATTTATGTGAAATATATTCCTTAGAAGCGGACTTTTCCTTATATCGGGGTTCTTTAGAAGGGGGTTTAAATAACACTGTGCTTATGGCGATTTGGCTGGGACTTACGAAAATCTTCGTTAAAAGCGGGAATTCGTTAAAAGCGGGCACGTTAAACGGGGTTTTACTACATACGCAAGTTCTTAAAACGAAACTTCCAATTGTAATGAACGATATTAGACAGTCGTGATTAACCTCCTAAAGTTTACTCCACAACAAGATAATTAACTGTTAACTCGTCTGTTGCAAATACATGTAATAAAAATAATACTCCTGTTTCATCTCACTTGTCTAGCTATAAATTGTTTATCGTTGTAATATCATGTCGACAAAATGACTTGATGTTACACAAATAGGATAAAATAACTCACATGTTATTTATAGTGTCAGATAGAATTCAATCCTGACCGGGATTAACAAGCTTTGAATTCCTAGCCAAAGATTTGAATAATCTTCTATCAAAAGGTATTTCCTCTAACATATTAAATGAACAAAGCTCTTAGCTTTACAGATAATAAGAAAGGTTTGTCAATGTCTTAATGTTTTTCCACTCTACACAAAGAATGTTCATAGGAATTAAGACTTCGGTCTTATCAAACGGCTAGTATTTCTTAGATCGTCGATAGTTTATATACAATAATGATATAACAATATCATTCGATGTTTCTTCTTTTCTTGAAGTAATATGTCGTTACATTAAAGTGCTCAAATTAAATTTAATAAGAATTTAATTTGAAGCTATGACACAATGTCAGAATACTTGGTTTAAATGAAATTATTAAAATTCGAGAGTCGAAACGACTAGTCTCCTATGAGGCAATATGATTCCTCAAACAAAAATTTTTAATGTCAGTTCCACAACTGATCTGTAGAATAAAATTGAAATATAGATGAAATGCAATCATCTTCTAAATAATCTTGCAGCATAAAATCTCAACACACATCTGAAGTGTAAAATACATAAAAGCACTGAAATACATGAAATGTGAAAACATAGAAATATGGAATAAGATTGCCGAAAATATGGAATAAGATCGCTGGCTCAGAATGTCACTAATCAAGCTCTATATAACAATTGAGATACACTAATACCTTATTTAGACGAAAACTTGAAGATCAATGTAAGTAATTGCCACAATACTTTAGATGTTTCCTCAGTACAAAACACTGATATGGATCTGCATTCGAACCTCGGATCTGCGACCTCAGAGATAAGAAACGTCTCTCTCTGGAATTCACCAACATTCGGCTGGGCTCGAACGACATCCTTCTGGCAAATTCTTCTGGGTTGCTGGGCTACCTTCCCTAGCATCTTGACAAATTTCTTCTATAAAGTCTTCATTCTCCGTCGTAAATATGCATCAGCTTCATCATTGGAATATAATTATGGAAATATTCATATAAATAGTGAATGAAATGTTTCCATTGCTAATTGATGTTATATTAGTGTTCGTAGACTGACGAAAATGCACAAGATGGACCGTACACTACATCTGTATTCAAGAATACGTTGTCTAACGAAGCTCCATCGTTGTATCTTAACTCCTGTTATCGAATATGTCTCTGGCGCATGACTGTTTAGTTCATCATATCAACAATATAAATTAAGTTGAATGATAATGTTTGAAGAATAATAATAGTCATTCTGTTAATGTTTATGTGTTGCGCCAATATTAAATGTTCTCCGCCACTGTTCACTTGAACTGCGTTCGTCAACTTCACTTTGCAATTTATAATGATCCTCAGCTCTATTTCCAACACATTTGGAAATCTAACTTGGCAGGCTGATATCGTCGAAACGGTGAATATTAAAAAGCTCGACTTTCCACAATATATAATAGGCGACCTGTTCTTGATAAATGTTCACTTATTTAACTTCAAATCTCAATATTACATGAGATATAATCAATACTATGTTCTTCGCAACTTCACACAGAATGGAAGTGCGGTGATCTCTACCGTTCCACCTAGCTATACTCGCGTCTCCACAAGTCGACAGTCGTCGCACTCGGACTAAGCTTTGGGATCTCCGTTAACCCAGTAAAATCACTTCCTCACTCTTCAAAGTCTGCTGGAATAAGAACCTCGATCCTTGGATCTCCCTCTCCAAGTCGAATTTTTGGCGGCCATATCAATCTCCCACCATAATTTTAGCGCGTAGATTACTATTGCTTATTATTGCGTAGATTAACCGATCTGTGGTTTTTAAAGTATCAGACATAATTTCTCTTAATATTCTCTTCATTACCAAATAAGAAAATCTTCTAAGGGCCTAAATGCATAATTTCATCATGTTGAGTAATTAAAGTTGATCCTGTCTTCAATAAGACCTCTCCTCATTGGCTCTGGACTGGGATCCAATAGCATAATTTATAACAATATTTATAATATTAATTTCCAAACTCGCTGTTGCTATGCTAAGAATAGCCTTCTAGAAGCGTCCATTGTGCAACATATCACGTGATCGGGCTCTCCCACAGTCTCGAGCTTATAACACGACCCTCTTGTGTTACACTTCCAGAAATTTATTTGCTAGTTAAATTTTATCATGGAGACGGAAAATACTCTCATTTTGTCCCTAAATAATTCAATTTACGGGGGCATTAAGCTCTGCATGAAGATTAAATAGCTCACAGGTTCTTGCCCTTGAGGTGTTGTGTAACTTGAGATCGCTGTTCAGCCATGATTGCTTTCCCACATGGTTGGCAGAACAGACCGCCCCCATCTGAAGTGAACTAACACAGAACAAAAATGCAATAAACTGAAAGATCTAGCATACTGATTTTAAAAAAATGTAAATATGTTTTTATGTGCTAATACGTGAAAAGCAGGAATTTATGTATCTATAGAAAAAAATGCTTAAAATATGTATTTACATAAAAAAATATTTATTTACCTAAAAATCCGAGCCCTAGTAATATCCCTCGTCATCTGCACCACGGAGGTCAGGGTTTGAATCCCAGCTCTGCAAGGAAATTTAATTCTGCTTAGTGGGCTGGAATGGGGTCCACACTGCCTTATGAGGCACAACTGAGAAGATTGGTTTAGTTCTCACCTCAGGCATCAGAAGAAGTGGTTTCCCATAGTTTTCTTTTTCTGCTTTGGCAAATGCCGGGATGGTAGCTAAATTAAGGCCATGGCTGCCTCCTACCCAAATCCTAGCCCCAATTGCATTTATTTATTTATTTATTTATTTATTTAGTGTATGGCTTTTAGTGCCGGGAGTGTCCGAGGGTATGCCAGAGGCTGTAGCTGCTTCATTGCGGACACCCATGGGGTGAGCTACAAGTTATACTCTGTGAGCTGCCTGAATAGGATTGACATCATCATCAATGTCCCACTCCAGTCGCCCGGGTGTGGTTATGGCCAGAAATTCCACGTCAGTCATCACCCCTCTGCATCTTGACCAATCCATATTCGCATAGTTGATGTCATAATACTCTGCGTTGCAATATTACAGCCCACGTGCTTCAGTGCATGGTCAGCTGTATCTCTGGCTTGTACAGTTTGGCAACCTCGTTCTCAGACCACATGGCGAGACGAGAACTGTCAATCCCATTCTGGCAGCACACAGAGTTTAGTAAGTAATTCAAGTAATTCCAACTTTCGCTACCAGATTTCACTGACTCCTAGTGGTGAACGTTGGAACTTGGATAGAGCTTTTGATCAAAATCTAACCTACAAATTTAGCTTCACAAAAGTTTAATTAGTGGAAGGTTCTTTTACATGCAATAAATCTATGACATGGGACCGCCGGCTTTACTTCCTCTCCGAAGGAAGGTATACTGAGGGATTCATAACGCTCTTAAATAATCCGACCACTTCGGCCGAGATTGAATCCGCGACCTTGGGCATAGAATGTCAGCATGCTACCGACTATGCCACCGAAGCCGCTGACCCAATTACAAATACAGTGCCTAAGCGAAAGGATCTGATGATGATCGCTTGACGATCGAAACATGCCATCCAATCAAGCTAATTTTAAGTTAATTTTTGTACATAAAAGCGTGTTATTTTGTGACAAATATCTTGTGTAACTTTTCTTTCTTTTGGGCACAATTTGTTTACCGACTAGAAAGCTTTCTATAATAATTTCTGTCTTGTAATTCGAATGCCGATTTTCTGCACTATTTCTTGTAGAGATTTAACTTGTTGGAATTCCTGAATGTTATTAGATGGGAGTCCAAGATCATCAAGAAATCCCAGGCAGTTTAAACTTTGGGGCAGATGACCTTGCTGTTCTGCCCTTTAAAAGCAACCACCACCACCACAGTGATAAACAAACTCCTTTCCTTAAACCTATTTTAATGAAGAAAGGTTTAGATAGTTCCCCTCTTAACATATGGTAATCCTACATTTTGTGTAGTTTTTTCACATCTCTTTGTACAGTTTGTTAATGTTCTTCTTAGTTTTGGAGCCCATTCCCGCTGCCGGACTCCACTGGTAGTCTGGTAAAGGAGTGCGAGCCGAGCGACAACCAGCGCAAGGTGTTCACTCACGAGGAGTACATCGGGCTCGTACTGCAGAGTGGGCAGGTACAGTATGAACCGCAGGTTGGTGCTCTTATACCATAAGTATTCTCTAAGCAAGGTCCAATTAATATAATTCTACAGTTTCATGTTTATTTCCACATTTGCAGGGATCCCAACCGTTGGGTTTTCTGTAGTTATTACGAATATTCGTGACTTATAATGACATTACCGAAATGATCACAAAATTACATATACTGAGCCCGTCAGAGGAGCTGCCAGGACAGCCAACAACCGAAATGACTTCTCTAACATCTCATCCGCCGGACCTAAATGCCAAGAGGATTGGGTGAACTTCCAAACAGGCCAAAGCGGCACGAGAATCCATCATCCACGGGGATTGTGGTACATGGTGACTAAAGGTCATAGATTGCCTAAGGAAAGGTTCACCTTAAAAGCTAGACTGAGAAAAGAAACATCCAGACTTATGTAAAAGATCGTAAGGATTTATTTTAAAATCGACAAACCCCTATCCTAGTTCGGAGGGTTTCTATCGGCTAATCCGCAAGCTAATAAATAATCAAAAATAAAGAGCAGGTCCCTACCTGAGAAGTTACTGTAAACACTCGCGAAAGATCTATCTCACAATTATTAAAGCAACAACAGCAACACTAGGAAAATGGTATGGCGAGAAACCCTAGGTCAAGTTACAAGATCAAGCTAATATCGGAATTTACATTTAACAGGGCAGCAAAACAAATCTAAGTTAGGATGATACCATTCCCTTATTTACATTTAATATTAATTCATTTAGCTAAGTCCTACCAATTAATTACGAAATTTACGGCGGTGACGTCCGTAGTATCAAACAATTACAATCAAAGCTATGTGACAAGCCATAAAAATAAACATCTAAGGCACTCTTACAAACTAGGTGCTAACCAGCACACAAAAGGTGACATAGAGGATTTATACACTTTCACATCAATAAATCAATAAATATAAGACCACAGTTTTATTCAAAGCCTACCTACACCTTGGTTTACTGTTCGTAAGCCATAGTCATTTAACGTGTGTATTTACGGTGACGACTGCGTAGTGGAAACTACGTCTAACATCGTATGGCCTGAGCTCCACCAGCTACGAACTATAGGTTCAAGCAAGCCTCTGTCGTTACAAAAAATGTCAGCTGTCCTAAGGTCATTTCCCCCAGGAAATACTTTCAATTGGCATGGCTATGTCAGCAGGTTCCAAATGCAAATGAACAAGGTTAAATAGAAAGGATTTGTTAGTTATATTTTGTTTATCAAAAATTATGCGTTCTATTATTAAGATGTCGGTTTGAATTATCGTTGGTTTATGGCGAAGAACAGTTGACTAGCCTGGCATGGAGCGTCTCTGCGAGATCATCTCTGCCAAGGAGCCTCGACTCAAAAGTCGGGATACGATCAACGAGTAATAACATCTCGGACACACAATAACACAAGTTACCAGCGGCGCGCAGCTCGCGTTCAATAACTTTGGGACAGGCCTGGAAACACATCAGCTACCCTCCCTAAATATTTGGTCTACGGGAACTGTCCCGGACATGGTACACAAAATACCTTCTTACATGAGAAGCCTCTTCACGGGGGTCACTAGCCTCCAACATAATATAAGAATCCTGACATAACTGTACTCGTCGAACCAACGGTACACGCAAAAGGCGTTTAACTAACAAATAACAATCTACAGAACATGTGTTCAGACACAGAAATGGACACTGGGTTCCATGAGTTATCATTGCAATGAAAAAGAAAATGCTGCAAGCATTGCGTCCTGTGTTAAAAATAAGTCTGTCTCACTTGGAAGCAAGCGCTCTCAATCGTGCGCTTGGAAATATTCACACACCTGTCTTCGTGTCACAGCGAGTTACTGGCTCCCTGTACTATTTGACACAACACGTTGACTGGGCCGGCAGTTTTGGCAAGAAAATAACTATAAAACTGGCCTCATAATAATACCCATACCATAGGTTATAAACATCAAAGAATGTGTGCATTAAGAGCACGCTATAAAGCTGAATATAAAAATATAAATCTGTCTTTCATAGCAAAGACGTTTAAAAGATAGCAATGTCTATCATCGCTGGAGCTCTTTGCTCTCAAAGATAAAACACTTCATCTGTTTCTTATATCAAACATTCAAATAAATCACGTGCCATTACACTTGACACAAAACAAAATAATGTTATGGCGCAAACCTCACTCTGCTGGATTTGCTTAGTAATACGTTGGGAACTGGGTTCGATGCTAGGTTACAACTGGGTTCGATGCTAGGTTACAACGAAACATCCCTTTTACTTACAAGGTCTACACTCGACCTGGATGGCTTCTGAGCACATCCTGAATGAAATATAAACGCAGTTACAAAACTGGTAATTACAGTCGATTACCTAAATGATACGACTTCTCTAATCAATTTAGGGGCGTAACGTTGACTGGCTGCTATGAGTGCAGTTAAAGAATTATGACCATGGCATCAATTTACCATGTCAGGAGTCTGCTAAGACTCGAAAATCACCCCAGATGGGGTTAAACAAAGTAGCCCTGAAATGACTACGGTCACGTTTAGCAATAGACAGGAATTGGCGTCCTACGACGTCCATCAGGTTGCACCAGGGTTAAACAAAATATCGAACCCAAGGGTGGCTCACAATCACTGTAAATAAATAACATCTAATTATACTAATTACAATCCCTGCCTATAAAATGGCTGTCACGAAGTTCGGCTGATTTACAATCTACACTAATCTAAATATACCACCAATGACTAGAACAATGAAGGGTTGTACAAGCTCACGATATGAAGGAGCCCACACTTAGCTCTTTCCAACGACAAGGGTTGAACAAAGCACCTCTGGCCTTCAGGATTGGTTTTATCCATATCAGAACTTCCATCTTAGCTCTCCCAAAGATCAGGGTTCGGTCTGTTCCCGTAGTTGACATCGTGAGTGGGTTGAAAATGCCTAGAAAGGGCATCCTCGACTCCTTCCTTCTCGTTCGACGTTCTTGAAGTTCCAAATCATGCTCGTTCCATCTGAGACGTCTCCCTCATACCATGACGGTATCTAGCCCATCATCTTCGACTCGAACATGGTGTTATAAATGTCGAACACGTGGTCGGTAATATTAGACATCATGTATTTCTTTATCACTTGAGATTGCGGTGTGCTTTGTAGCTATCAAAGGCGTTACACGTATATCTAGCAACACAGCCTCTTCACTTTGCAGATATCATAAATAAATGGCCATGCACTGATCTGCTGGTTCACACGTGCACAGATTCTGTTTTTGCCATCACGTGGCATCCGTGAAATTGGCGTCGAATTCTTGCAGATAAATCCACTGTAGCAATTTATACACGAAGCGTATTTAATATAACACTCGTTTAATGCAACGTTATCACGGTTACTTGTATATTTGACACCAGGCTTTAGCCCTCCACAAATCACGTGGGTACAAAATGCGGTGCTACAAAATCGTAGAAAATTCACAATACGTTTCAAATAAATTCACAATACTATTAGTGCTGATCACTACACTTTGATAATCGTGATGCACAATACGATGGTGCTCGATGACACTTGATAAAATTCTTCGCTATAAAGCGGACTATTCCCCCGTCTTACACGACGGGTATTACAACACGCCTCAACCGGGCGGATCCTCAAGACATAGTGCACGGAACTACGTTCCCCGTGGAATCAAGTCGTCAAACTAAGTCGTTTAGCGACTATTTACATTCCTTTTTGCATATCCGCAATGATATTACCATACCTTAAAGTGGAAAAAAAAAACATTCTCCAAAATGTTTCAATAATACTGAATGACGAAATGGAATATTCTGAGTCTCGTAGAAAGTTACAGTTGATTAATAAGACCTCAGATAAATAATTAGCAGACTTCACCAGAGTCAAAAGTGCGATCCTTCGCTACTCCAACGAGAATTGTATAAGCTCTCAGCTTCTAGTTGCTTTCTGGGTGTGTTCAAAGGTAGTACCGTATATACCCGAATGTAAGACGACCCTGAATATAAGACGAGGCCTAGTTATCAACTGCCTCTTTCAATTTTTTCAAAAAAATACTCGCTAACTCATAACTTGCACAATATATGCCCTTAAGGTCGTACTTTCATTTTTATAATGTCAATGTTATCGGAAATCCCTCTGCCCGCTTTTCCAAGACATACTCTATAATTTCTTTGTTCAAGAATGGGAGATATTATTAAATTAAGATACGTTGATCACTCAAATACTGCTCGTAAAACTGACTGGTTGTTCTTGTAAAGATTGTTTTTAAACATATTTCCGTATGCTTTCGAACATATAATTTATCCGCTTAAAATGACGTGTATGCATAAATCCTAACCTCAAAATGTACGCTATTTGTATATGCATGGTAATTAAACATAACAAATCATATTTTAATCTTCATTAACGCATTGATTTGTTGCGAGTTACAAGATGCCAACACCACATACTACTTTGCAAATAATGATAATTTAAAAAAAAAACATTTTTTTAAAATACCCTGAATATAAGACGACCCCAAATTTTTATAACACAAAAAGTG
Organism: Meconema thalassinum; assembly: GCA_946902985.2. NCBI lineage: Eukaryota > Metazoa > Arthropoda > Insecta > Orthoptera > Tettigoniidae > Meconema > Meconema thalassinum. The sequence goes on along the minus strand of OX336401.1, from coordinate 56,021,776 downwards.
GGAAAAAACCTCGTCTTACATTCGGGTATATACGGTACATCCCATCATAAATGTGTTGTCATGAAAAATATCACATGAACCTTAGCTCAGCGGGTTCAATACCGAACAATTTCTTATGTGAATTTTACTGAAGAGCTTTCAGAGAAATTGCATTGTTGATTGTGATGAGTGTTAAAACTGTATTGGAGTTTATTTCGTCACTAATCAGTACACGTACCGTATTTACTCGAATACGACCCGCCCCCGAATAAGACCGCACCCTGATTTTGAAGAACAAAATTAAAATAAAATAAAAATTACTCAAAATTATTTACAATCTTAACTAAATAAACAGAAAAGCATTTATCCAAAATAGTTTCCAACAGTTTTGAAGTCGTCGTAAAATAACACACACCAAACGATTAAAAATACAAATAAAAGTACACAAACACTTCATTCATCGTCATCAGAAGTACCAACTTCGGAACTTTTATCACCATCACTTTCCCACTAAATGTCGTCATCACTGACATCCATAGCATTCGAAATACTACATTTCTTGAAGCTCTTCCGTATGAGATCTCCAGAGATACGATTCCATGCCGTCAAAATCCACTAACACAGCAGCTGAATACGACCAGTTGGAGTCAGTGTGTGCTTATCGGCCGCCATCCGCTCCGTCTACAGCTGTTTCAAGGCTGCTTTGAACGGGCGGTTCACGCAGACATCCCGTGGTTGTAGCATAGACGTCATCCCGCTCAATCACGAATACATGACTCGTCAATATCATATTTCCTACCGGGCACGATTTCCAATAACTTCAGCTTCCCTCACAACTTTTAATTTCTCACTCACAGTAAATGACCGCAAACGTTTCGTAGCATTCATGTTTACACTCGGAGAACGTGCGTGTGACTGAATGACGCCGCGTGCTTACGGTAAAACAAAGTTATAGCCGGAAGAAGGCTAGCACCATCTAGCGGATACTCGCAACACCCGATATCGCGCGTGGCGGCAATGTAGATCTTTCAAATTTGGATGACTCAAATAAGACCCGCACCCCAATTTTTCACGTCCGAATTTGTTTAAAAATGTGCGGGTGGTATTCGAGTGTATATACGGTATTTCTCGGAAAAATTGCATAGTTAACACCGAGAAATATTAAAGGTATACTGTATAGAGCTTCCACAATTCAAAATGGTGTCAAAGCTTATGCATATCAAACTTCTGGTTTGAAAGTCTCCATTTGGTTTTCATTGTCAATTTTTTATTTTTTATTTTTTATACATGGTGGCCACTACTCCTGGAAAACCTGGAAATCCTGGAACACTCCTGGATTTTTATTAGGTCTGGAAAACAGGAAAATGATGAAAAATTTGAAAACTCCTGGAAAATAGCCACTGTTAAATAATTATAAAAATCTTCCCATCTTAAATCATACTCCCGCTGCGGTTTTGGGGTGAGCACTCTATCGTTAACGGAAGAAATTTCCTCAGGCTACCTGTTTCTGTATGTGAGAACACGCGATAGTATTTTTGTAAAACATATTGAGTATAGACAACTTCACCGCAATAAAATTGCAGGCGGCATCCTTTTCTCTTCTTTTTTTAAGCGGATATTTCAGCCACAAAGGCTTTTTTAAAACAACAATTAAATCATTTGTGTGTAGGGTTGCGTATCATAACGCAATCACCACTAATTTTTGTCAACATCTGTATAAGTAAACCAAACACAACTTCTTTATTTTGGTCTTGACGTAGGCAACCGATAAAGCACTCCCCGGGACTCGCGCTTATTTTTAAGTCTGGAAAAATTAGAATTACTCCTGGAAAATCGTTGACCGATTTTAGTGGCCACCATGTTATACTTCGGATTGTGATTTTGTTTATAAAATAAAAACTAGAGGGTTGGCGTTTCTGGGATATTCCAAAGACAAGTACCTCCTAAAAGAATCATAACGAAATGAAGTTAATCATAATGGCTTAGTTAAATCTGTATTGATAATAAGTAAACTGCTAAGGTTAGTAGAAGACCTTAGTCAATACTTGGCTACTGAATGTACGGAGGGCGTTCAATATATAATGCATCACATTTTTTTCCTCTGCCAATTTCTGTTTTAAAAAATTGAAATTTGTTTGGGACATCTTTGAATATTCCCGCTTCGTCTCGTAGAGTTTCGGTACTTTCCGATTGGTGGCAGCACTATAACTAGCCTTGAAAATGGCGTCTGTAACAGAGGTGCGTACCAAACGGAGAGCAAACTCGATCGAAGCAGGCAGGCAAGCAGCAATGCTGGAAGGGCTGCCTATCTTTTGATGGGAAACCAGGGCATCACAGATCTTCATAGGTGCTTGCAGACTGTCTACGGTGACCCGTTGGAGTATTCAAAGCTTTGTTTCCGCTGGGTTCCTAGACACCTAACTGAAGACCATAAAGCGCAAAGAAGAAGCATCTGTGCGGAATTGCTTACTCGTTATGAGGCTGAAGGTGACAATTTCTTGTCAAACATTGTCACAGGTGATGAAACATGGATTCATCACTATGAACCGGAAACAATACGGCAATCCATGGAGTGGTGCCACACCAACTCTTCCACGAAGAAAAAGTTCAAAACCGTACCTTCCGCTGGTTAAGTTATGGCTGCGGCCTTCAGGGAATCTGAAGGGATTATTCTCTTCGTTGACTCCGACATAGACCAGTTGAGTGTTACCATGCAGGCATACAGGCCCTCACATTACGGTGGCGTAAGGCCATAGCATTGAACGGTGACTAGGTTGAAAAACAGGGTATTGTAGCAAAGGATTGGAGAATAACATGGTGCATTTGAATCCTCAATAAAACTAACCTGCTTTTAGAAAAAGAATGTGTTGCATTATACAGAGAGGTTAGTTTTTCTGTATCGGAGACCCTCGCTCGCCCGCGGCGCGAGCCATTCTCCCGCCACGCACTTTGCCGTTATGCGGCGCCCGCCCGGCACTGAGTCATTGAGTATAGGAATTTGTACTTACCTAGTTCACAGCTGGTGCTGAAAATGTTCGCCATGCACTGCTACACATCACTGGCACCTTTTTATGAAACTGGCATTTACTCTCTGAAGTTCCTCAGCACTGATTGACTGAATTTCAGCTGTAATATAATGTTTGAACTTTTTTCCTAGATCTTTTATTGTTTTGACGCTAGGCACGGGTCTGTTTGGAAATTGCTGACGGAATTTTCGCACAAGATTTCCTGTACTTTATGAAGGTATTATATATATATACACACACGTTCACGTAATGAAAATCGCATTGGAACAGCACACTGAGCACTAAACACGTGAACAATTGACTAAACTGAACCTCACACTGTTAAAGCTCTCAGCAGACTGCAAAGGAGGGAAACTTGTGGCGCCAAGAAGCGCATTACGCCAAGTGCGTGGCAGGATACAGGCTCGCGCAGCGGGAGAGCGGGCTAGCGAGGGTCTCCAATACATAAAAACTAACCTCTCTGTGTATCGAACGCCCCTCGTATTAGCACATGCTTTGACTGGTCATTGCAGCCTTCAACAGCTAAAAGATGATAGGAATATTGTTGAATTTAAGATGAAGCATATTACAATAATAAAGTTGCTACTAGCTATAAAATGTGAAGAAACATGAACTTGCTAGAAGAATGGTAAATCGGAAGCGTAATTTGTGTAGCGGAATTGTTTGACGGCAGTCAGCTGCTATCCATTAACACATAGTGTTTGGTCCCATAACCAAATCGACGTGGACCATCTGATGATCCAATCGATAATGTACACGATGATCAGCTTTGATAACTAAGTAAGACCTCCAATCAGGTTTATCAACTATTTCATTAGCTTCTTATCCATGTTGTCGCCCATACTGAGGAAGTTGATGATCTACAATTGAAGCGTATTCACGATCAAACGTCTATGTTACATTTTGTGTAATTTGAGATATTCATGGAACAAAAATCTATGATGTTTTCTTAATACGTATTTACTGGTAGTTCGAGCATATCTCAACAGATGGCTTTAGTATTCCGGAACTCGTGAAGCGAAATGCACTCTAAAAATAACGGAGCAAAAGTCTATGTTACATCGCTTCTCGCTCGAACGCGAAATAATGTTATGAAGTGAATGGATATGAAAATCCACAGCCTGCTTCCAGTCTCCGACCAGGTCGGGAATGGAATGAATGAAGCCCCCATCTAGCGGCGAGGATATGAACTGTGCCGGCTGCCGAGGCCTGACGCACTCCTCTGGGGCAATGATTAAATGAATGACAGATGAAATGAAATGATAGTGGAGAGTGTTGCTGGAATGAAATTTTGACAGGGAAAACCGGAGTACCCGGAGAAAAACCTGTCTGTCTCCGTTTTGTCCAGCACAGATCTCACATGGAGTGACCGGGATTTGAACCACGGACCCAGTGGTGAGAGGCCGGCGTGCTGCCGCCTAAGCCACGGAGGCTTCACATGAAGTGAATGGATATAATGAAGGCTATGAGGCTATTCTGGTGTTAACAGCTGTGTATTACTAAGTTTATTATTGTGTTGAAATCAAAAGGAAAAGCACCATAGTCGTATTTTGAAACTTAATGAAAATACCTTGACCACGGCAAAGAAACGAGTTCATTCACGTTTTATTATTATTATTGTTATTTCTGATTATTCCCCTTCATGAGAGCGTGAGAACTTGAGCCAATCACAGCTTCACTTCCTTTCTTTTCTTCCCATAACCTCTTAATTAGTTCACTGTGCTTTTTCTTCCTTTCCTCTGTCCATTAGTTTCCTGATGTGTCTTTCCTTGAGACTTGTACAATTTTCGTGTTTCTGATTTTATTTCTAAATTGTTCTGTCCTTAATGTCGTCTTCAGAGATTGTAAGTAATTCCATGTCTTCATGTACTTCTTTTATCCAACTGGTCTTTAATTTACTTGCTTTCATGATATTGAAAATCTTCTTAGTGAGTCTGTTCTCATCCATCCTATATAATGTGTCCATAGAACTGCAGACGTCTCTTCCTAAATTTATCTATAATGGTGTCTGTATTTTCATAAAGTTCCTTTGTTGGTCTCCTGACCCAAATTACATTACGGAAAACAGTGCCATGGATTTTCCTAAGAATTTTTCGTTCCTGTTTCTCAATATCATGAATTCTCGTCATTCCTGCCGCGTACAAGGCTTCAGGCAAAACAACTGTGTTGTAATGGCGCAGTTTTGCATTACGAGATACTGCTCTTTTGTTATAATGATTCCATGTCAGCTTGTACGCCTTCTGCAGTTCACTATTCTTGCTGCATTAGAAATTGTTTTTAATCCTGTGGGTTGGATGGCTTCTCCTAAATATTTGAAGTGAGTGACCTGCGAGATTTTTCCATATAGCGTTCGCATGGTGATGTTACCTGTTGACTTGGTATCCATATACAGTGAAACCTCGTTAGTACGTTTTTCAAGGGACTGAAAAATTTGGACGTCAAAAGCGGGAAAACGTACTAATGGAAAATAATAATTAAACCTCATAAATTTGTATCAGTAAGGGAAATGTAAAAAACGCGTTAATCAGAAGTGCCGCGGCGCGTGCCACTGTCTTACTTTTAAGAGTCGCCTATACCTGTTAAGTCGCTACCCTCGCCCGCTTGTTGGCAAGGAATGTTATCTCAGTGGGGTCGGTCTCACATTCCACTAGGGGTGGAAAAAGAATGCTTTCAGGGCTGTCGAAAATGCGATCGTACTACGCGATGCGCGGCGCGTGCTACTGTCTTACTTTTAAGAGTCGCCTGTACCTGTTAAGTCGCAACCCTCGCCCGCTTGTTGGCAAGGAATGTTATCTCAGTGCGGTCGGTCTCACATTCCACTAGGGATGGACAAAAATGCTTTCAGGGCTGACGAAAATGCGATCGTACTACGCGATGCGCTGCGTGGTGCAGCGCGTGCTACTGTCTTACTTTAAAGAGTCGCCTATACCTGTTAAGTCGCAACCCTCGCCCGCCTTTTGGCAAGGAATGTTATCTCAGTGCGGTCGGTCTCACATTCCATTAGGGGTGGACAAAAATGCTTTCAGGGCTGACGAAAATGTGATCGTACTACGCGATGCGCTGCGCCGCGCAGCGTGTGCTACTGTCTTACTTTAAAGAGTCGCCTATACCTGTTAAGGCGCAACTCTCGCCCGCCCTTTGGCAAGGAATGTTATCTCAGAGCGGTCGGTCTCACATTCCACTAGGGGTGGACAAAGAATGCTTTCAGGGCTGACGAAAATGCGATCGTACTAAGCGATGCGCGGAAAAATGTGTGACGTGATAAATGAGGTACTTTTGCGTTATTGTCATCAGATAAGAATCGGGACTTGAAAATTGCGACGTGATATGCGATAAAACGTACTAATGAGGAACGTGTTAACGAGGTTCTACTGTACTGTGTTTTTTCTTATGAAATATCAAGTACCATTTTACATTTAAAGGAACATTATTTTCACGGGATAATACATTAAAAGTAGGTTCAAACAGTAACATTACACTTCAACTTACTACCATCTTAAAATAACATTATTCTATTCTGTATGCTTCCATTATGGGCGAGTGAGTGAGCGTGCGCACTGTAGTGTGTTGGTTTACGGAACAAAAGTCTATGTTGCGTCGTACCGCGTAGGCCTGTCCCGCGGACAACAGTCTCCTTTATTGCTGTTTTTCTCAATAAGTAAGAAATGTGACATGTAACGTTTGTTTACATACGCTTCAATTGTACGTGATACGAGAACCCACTCTCTTCCATGGGTTAGTGTCCAACTCTCATCATTACAAAAACTACAATTTATCTTACTGTATTTTGGTATTTTAAAGAAAATTATTACGTACTTCTTGTATGGACACTTTGGTTTGAATTTTCAATCCATTATAACATCTTATAAGTTATAACACATAACCTATATAATTTAACACATAAGACCCATAGACATAGTTTTCATTTATCTTTTCAGTTATAGTTCTATAATGAAGAGGATTATTACTTAAGGGGACCGGTACAGTAAACCACCTTCAAATTTTGACATTTAAAATAATTTTTATCTCAGCTCCTAATATATGTACAGCAATGAAACTTTCTAAATAAAGAATCCTATATATTTACTACAAAGTACGTATCTCAGAATTGATTTTAGCATTATGAAACTCGCTAATTCATTATTCAAAATGGCGGCTGTTTGCGTGTCGGTGCTCAGCGTTTTATTCATAGCTGGACCATTTATCAATATATTAGTGTTCTGCTTTTTTAAATGTACTGTTACAAGTTACAGCTACAAATCTGGCCACTTCCAGAATTATATGTTCAAAATTAGTATTTTAATTTTGTCATCATCATCTTTATTTCCCGTTTCCAGCTTCCTGGGTCGGGTTGTGTGAATTAAGGACCTCCATCGTTGCCTGTCTCTCCACCACTCCTCTCCTGATTTTAGTACATCTTCGGGTTTTCCTCCCTTCTTTTCTACACACTTCACACTGTATCTGCCCATCTCTTCCGGGGCCTTCCTCGTGGTCTCTTCCCTGTCATCTTTTCACAGAAAGTTTTCTTTGGTACTCTCTCCTCTCCCATTCTCATCATATGTCCATACCACTTTAACTTTGTTGTTTCTATCCTGTCCTGCAGCTTCAATATTCCTGTCCTTTCTCTAATCTCTTCATTTCTAACTCTATCTCTTCTGGTCTTGCCCTCTATACCTCTTAGGAATTTCATCTCTGCGGCTTGTATTCTACTCTCCTCTCTTTTTGTAGTAGTCCACGCTCCAGCTGCGTATGTTAGTATGGGTCTGTAGTAGGTTGAATATAATACTTTTTTGCATTTCTTTGGGACATCTCGGTTCCACACAATACCCCTTACACTCTGGTAAAAACTGTTCGCTTGTTGTGTTCTCTTTCCAATTTCCTCAGTTATCTTTCCATCTTCTGCGATCACACTTCCCAAATACTTGAAACTTTTAACGACTTCTAGAATTTTGCCATTCAATTCTATCTTTCCTCTTCCTTTCTTCCTTCCTCTTGACATTACCATTATCTTGCTCTTCTCTGTGCTTACTTTCATCCCAAATTTCTCTATCTCTTGGTTCCATACATCTAGTTGTTTTTGTACATCCTTTTCATCCTCACCCCATATAACTATATCATCTGCAAACAGCATGGCCTTTGTTGCTTCTTGTCCCAATCTCTGTTTGACATTCTTGTGGATTTCATCCATGACTATGATGAATAGTAATGGGGACAATACACTTCCCCTTTCGGAGACCCGTTTCCACTTTAAACCATTCTGTTTCTCCTATACTGGTCTTCACGCTACTGACACAATTTTTGTACATAGCTTTTAACATTTGGACTTCTGCTCTGATAACTCTTCTTTTTCTTAATACATCCCAAACCACCTGTCTAGGCACACTGTCATATGCTTTCTCAATATCAATAAATGTCATCACCATGTCTTTTCCAAATTCCCATCTTTTCTCCATCATTTGCCTTAATGTAAAGATTAGGTCAAATGTTGATCTGTCTTTCCTAAAACCATACTGTTCTTCTTCCAGCTCTGGGGCGTGGTGGCTCAGCGGTCTAGCTGTGTGCCTCTCACCAAGGCGGTCCGGGTTCGATTCCCGGTCAATGCATGTGAGATTTTCGAAGTGAAATGCCATGTCCTGTGGTTCGGATTCCACGTAAATAGGAGGTCCCGTGGCTCATAATCACAAGATTCACGGTCACGTAAAACTACAATCTTCCTTTTCTTCTTCCAACTCTCCTTCTATCTTCCTCCTCAGTCTGCCTTCCAATACTCTCTCAAAGATCTTAGCTACATGAGCAATAAGAGTGATCCCTCTTTAGTTATTACATTCCTTTTTGTCGCCTTTCTTAAAAATCGGGACAATTAAACCCTTTCCCTATTCTTCTGGAATTTCTTTCTTCTTCCAAATTATTCTAAATAATCTATACAGCCACTGTATCCCTATTGGTCCCGCTGCTTTTATCATTTCCGTGGTCACCTCATCCACTCCTGCTGCTTTACCACTCTTCATCTTCTGTATGGCTTCCTCTATTTCTAGCATAGTTATCTCCTTTTCTTGTTCTTCTTCTTCTTCCTCCATTGTTTCTTCTTGTTCCCTTGTTCCCTTTTTGTGTTACTTAAAAATTGCATACTTTGGTCAATTTTTGGGATGTAAATAATGTTTTATCCCAATAATTATTAACCCTAGGAACATGAGCTTGGTCAGTTTTGTAGTCTCTAACACTTAGAACATTAGAGAAAAGTGTCGTTGTAATACAATGAATAATTTAGGAGTTACAAGTAAAACGGATTTGAGAAAATGAACCGCAAAGTACCGCAGAGCTCTTTAAATAGCCTAAGCAATGTCTAGCATTTTAAATCATAACTCCTAAACTATTGCAGATATTTAAATAATTATTTCACCAAAATGAACTAGAAGAGTGGGACTGTACATTAAACAATACATTGAAAAATCGAAATTTTGAAGGTGGTTTACTGTACCGGTCTCCTTAAGTAATAACAGGACAGCATTTATTACATCTTCTAACAAGGAGAGGTTGCCATCTGGTTTACTAGAATAGTGTTCAAATTTGGAGGGTTTGCTCTTCATAAAAAAAAATTCACCCTTGTTTGATCGTTTTTGCCAATGGGCCTTAGTGTGTTCAAAATTGAACGTTTAGAATCAATCCTCAAACTTTTGTAGTCTTATTCCCGCACACGTTCCCGGCTCGTCTCCGTGGCATAGTTGCTACAGTGTTGGCGTTGGGAATTGAAGTTACCATGATCGAAACTTACCTGGATCTTTTATAGTTCTTTTCTTTTTCTTTGACATTTTTTCTTTTAATTTTATGTTTGTGGTATAATGTGTAAGTTGGTAGATTACATAAAGTACTTTATTATTTGTTGTTGCTTGTTCTATTTACAATATTAATAAATATTTACATCATCTACAATATTTGTCACATTTTCACTGTTCGTCTGACAATGAATTGCTTGAAGTTGACCCATTATTACACTTACTTGGGTGGTATTTTTCAAAGAAGCATTGGGAACAAAGCATTTGCGACAACAAGCCCATTTGATAAATGCAGGTGAGGAGCAAGAATAGCACATTGACCCCATTACTTCATGCGGAAAACAGATGATGTTGACATTTTCGAACACTGTACTTTCGTCTGTTAACTTTGCTGCAAAGAAAGCATATTTTATCATGTCTACGAAAGCATTAGATGAAAGTTAGTGGTGAATCAGTGGATGGATTTTGATAGCATCTTCTCTCGTAGACAGATCTTTGTCCCCAAGTCCAGCATGGACCGTGTTTTGTGGTTTCTTAACCCCCTTAGAGCCACGCGTCGATCAGATCGGCTCTCGCTGCTCGCGCCAAAAGTGCCAAAGCCGATTGAATCGGCGCGCTGTTAATCTTATATTTGCAGATCTCTGTAGGCATATGTCCGTGATTATTTCATACTGTTTGAAAGGTGAGGTTTCAAGCTTGCCTGTGCGGTGTTTACTTTTTTCCTTCGAAGTCCGTTACGCGATAGGTTTGAGTTTGTCTTCACGCCCTCCCCCAATCACACACGTTCCCGCCAAAATTGCGTGCAGTTGTTTTCTTCTTGTTGAAGTTTTCTGCCTACAGATGTATCTAAGAACTTTCTACAGCTGGAAACTTAGTGTTTCTTCGAATATGACTCTTAGGTGACCTTAATTTAGACTCAAAATTGATTTTTACACAAAAGAATTGAAAAATTGAAAAATTTTCAGAATAACCTCCATTATAAAGGTTTAGATGAAGTATTTACTTTTATGACCATAATTTATGAAAGACTGGGGTTTTGGTTATAATGCAAAGCAAAAGTAATGATTCTATCGTTGAAAATGTGGTATTAATGATTTCTTTTCGAATAGTCTGCATGATCATTGAAAATAGCTTGGCATTCTTGGCAAGTATTTCAGGAAATGGCTTGGCACTAAGAGGGTTAATGAATCCTTTGACCTGCAAACACAAAACAGAGTATGCTTACACCTTTATTTCATATGATAAGCAAAGTATTCAATAGACTTATTTTTTATTACTTGTCGAAAAAAGTAGATATCGCATGGTTGGCAGAACGGGGTGCAATGTGGTGGGATGATTTCTACGTCTGCCGTGCACCCGCCATCTTCTGTCGTGAAGCCGTTCAGTAGGTTTGGATCCATTTGTCCTCTCCATGAATCCCAAATCATTAGACATTCTTCTTTTTCCCACGTATGGCATTACTAAATTTTCAAGAAAACTTCTAAAGTGATCGTTTGTTAACTTTCCAGATTTTGAAGCGGTTACAAAATCGTTGCCATATTCTACGGATAATGTCTCTACATTGCCAGCTACACAAGGGCCAAACATGCTCCTTGGTTCTTGCATGCAGAGAAATACCTTAGGAAGAAGTTTCCCAGATAGTGTTACAAGCATACTGTGCAGTATACCAACCTTATTGTTAAAAGATGAAAAAGGTGAATTGGCCCATAACAACCAGGAAAATGCACAAATTATGCCTAAATATTTGAACACATGGAAGACGGGCCCCGAGAAATCTCGTAGTACGCTCGCCAGCGGTAGATGACGGGCCCCGAGAAATCTCGGTTTTATTCACGTCATTGTTTTCGGTCTTCCTGTGACATCTCTTGACCATGTATTGAACTATTTCGGTCTAGCACATTGAGAAGGATATTTATAGATGTAAATGTGCCATCTTCCGTCTATTCATGGCCTTCTTTTATTCTTTGAATTTGTTTCGAAACATCGAACTTCCTTCTGTTGGTTCAATCCATGACAAGATGGAGGACTTGTATAATCTGATGATAAGATTTATCGTTTATATTATCGTTCAAATGGCACAAGTTATAGTGAATTAGTGGAAACTGAATGAGAGAGTGATATTCAGGTCTCTAGGTGACGTAATAACAACCAAAGTACGTACCGTACTTCGATTGTTGATCAGTCTAACCTCAAATATACTCCATCTGCTCTTTCTGTAAGCCGCCACTGCACATTGTGTCATGTTTCCAAATACATCACCCCCTTGAGCACTACTAGGGGTATGTGTATACTCATATCAACTAGAAAGATAATATCTAGGTTATTTCCACAATTATGTACTTTTTTATAATCTAGTGCACTGGAATATTCTCAGTAGCAAAATGTCCGGTCTACAGGGGATGTGACATGTCCAGGCATCCGGTCAGCAATGTGTTAAGACACTCCTAAACTGTGAAGAACCCATAGAATTTCTTCAAATGGATGTTGACACTCCAATAACGACACCACCAAAGAACATTAATCCGCCCACACTAGAAGATGTATTTATAGAGAATCTTTATTAAAATTCTCAGACACATGGGTTTACACCCCAAATTGACAAATCTCATAAAACTAACTCTTACAGGCACCAAATCAAAGTTAAATTCAGAGGTGAATTCTGTGACCCATTTGAGGTCACAACCGGTTTATTGGTGATGGCTTATCACCATTACTATTTAATTGTGCATTAGAAATGGTAATGCGAGAATTGTCTAAGAAATGCCCTCCAAATATAAAACTAGGTAGAAAAAATCAAACAAACTGTCTTGGTTTTGCAGACGACATGGCATTATTTGCGAAAGATTTAGAGGAAGCCAAAACACAGATATCAGAGCTTCAGACTATTGCCAATAAAATTGGCCGTAAGATATCATTTGAAAAACTAGAAATCATGCCACAAAAACCAACACCCTTAAAAGAAATACAAATTAATGATACAAAAATGAAAATTGTAACACGATTCAAATATCTAGGAGAGTTAATAACAAACAAGTTAAATGATAAAGCATCGATTCAAATACCGTATTTCCTCGCATAATCTTCGCCACCGCGTAATCGTCGCACCCCACTTTTCAAACACTAAAATAGGTTTATAAAATTTCCTCACATAATCGTCGCATAGCATATTTGTATTTGTGCGCCAGTCAGTTGCACATGCTGCTGCGACTTTATAACCTGGCGCGACTTTGTCAGAAGAAAAGTATCTCGTCTGTATGCTTGCGGGCTATGAACTGTGACGCGAGCGGCAAGCTTAGCACAATCAAATATATTGAGTACATTCCTCAAGCGTATAATCTGGCGTGATCTTGTCAGGAGAAAGTAATCTCACCTTTATGCCTGCGGGCTATAAACTGTGACGCGAACGGCCAGCGCACATTCCGCGAGCTTATAGGCCTTGCGAGCAGAAAGTAGGCCTAATCTCGTCTTTATGCCTGCGGGCTATGAACTGTGACGCGAACGGCCAGCGCACATTCCGCGAGCTTATAGACCTTGCCAGGAGAAAGTAGGCCTAATCTCGTCTTTATGCCTGCGGCTATGAACCGCGACGCGAACGGCCAGAGCACATTCCGCGGACTTATCGGCCTAATTTGGCGTGATCTTGTTAGGAGAAAGTAAATCTCGCCTTTATGCCTGCGGGCTATGAACCGCGACGCGAACGGCCATCTTCGTCAGCACATTCCGCGAGCTTTAACCTGCCGTGACCTTGTTAGAAGAAAGAAGCCTGTCTCTGACTGCAGGCTATGACTCACGCTACGCGAATGACTGGCCCTTGCAGCAAATAATGATACAGTATATTCTTTGAACTTAAATATTCTTCGCATAATCGTCGCACCCTGCTTTTTTCCTCATATTTTAGGCTCAAAAAGTGCGACGATTATACGAGGAAATACGGCAAGAACAAACAAGTTATCTAGGGCACACGCTGGCTAAAGCGCAGTGTTAGGTCATGGGACCAAGCTCTCTGCTGACTCGGTAGACGCGTGGGTCCGAGCCCCACCGTTGGCCGTCCTTGAGATGGTTTTCCGTGGTTTCCCATTTTAAACACCAGGCAAATGCTGGGACGGTACCTCCTGATAGGCCACGGCCGCTTCCTACCACATCCTTGCCCAATTTCATTCATCTTCATCCGTTCCATCGTTCATCCCGACGCGCAGGTCGCCCACGGGCGTCGAATAGAAAGACCTGTACTCGGCCTCTCAGGAGGCCACACGACAAAAAAAAAAAAAAAAAATCTAGGGCCCAAAAATTAACATGGGAAACTTAGAAAAAGAAATGCATATCAATTGATGCAAAAATTAAACATTACAATACAGTCATAAAACCTGCAGCCACATATGCAGCAGAGGAGAGGATACAACAGTTTGTGAAAAGTGGCCCACTCGGTTATTTAGCATTTTATTGCTAGTTGAGGTCATAACGTGAGCCGAATTCTGTATCTAGATGTCTTGACTGTGTTACATATTCGTGAAGGAGTGAGTCTATTGGATTGTTGTTCCAGTTCATGACTCATGACTACAGTCACCAGTCGACCAAGGAAGATCCTCGAATGATGGCCTTTTTTGATTCTCTGGTCCAGCGAGAAATCGAGGGCTGGACGTCCGAAGGAACTCTGTCCTCGGAACATTCTCGCCCTTCAACAGATTCAGAATTGGGTAAATATCTGAAGGTTCTAACAGCTTAGACTTTCACAGCCAGTGTTCATAACTATGTACAAGTTGTCTGGGCTTGTACGCCATAGTCCAGGCAGGATGTTATCTCCCATAGTTTCACCGGAAACTGCGTCCGGCGTTAACAAGGGTCTGCTCCTTGTTAAACGTCTGGAGATAACAACCTGCCTGAACCATGGCGTACAAGCCCGGACAACTTCTACATAGTTATCTCAAGGTTTTGTTTTGGAATCATGATGATTCTGCGGTTTAAACTTGGTGTAACATGTCTCCCCTCATAACTAAATGTTTGTTCTATCTGTTACAGAGAATCGAGAAGTAGTTGTTTCCAGGCCATCCTATTTGGAAAGTAATTTTGATGCCCAGAGTACGAGTGGTGGTAAATATACAAGAATTTCTAGCTACTGTATTAGAGAAAGGCTGCAAATGTTATCTGTTTTAATGGTTTTGAGGATGTTTTAACGGAGTGACGGATTCCATTTGCAAATTTGCGATTTTTTAAATATACATGGGTTGGTGTTTTAGTTTTAGCACCAATGCTTCAGAGCCAAGTTGCAACAATGTTGGGCGCTGCCACTTTTACAGACGGTTGCTGCCCTGCATCCCCTCCCTCAGAGCACATGACCTCGCCCGTCCTCACCACCGCTCGTGCGCAGTCGCGCCTGTCAGATGAGTAGCGTGAGACCAGCGCTCGCAGTGTTTTCCTAGCAGGAGCAGAGAACGTGGATAAAAATTCAGTGTGCTAGGGGTCGCAGTGCTAAACAGTGTCACCGAGGATTGCAGGAAGCGTGCGGTGCAGCTGCGTTACCGTTCAGAACGGTAGCAAGATGGGTTGCAGCCTTTCGAGATGGGCGCGAACGTGTGGAGCACATGCCTCGATCTGGTCACCCACCAGTAAGTGATGACAATGTACAGATGGTGTCCGCGTTAGTAGAGGTGGATCGGAACGTAACGATTCGTCAATTAGAGCAAGATACCGGACTGGCGCATTCAACTGTCCTCCACATCCTGAAGGACTTACTGAAAATTAGGAAGATTGCGTCCAAATGGGTTCCGCATGACTTAAGCGACATGCACAAATGGCTGCGATATGACGCTTGTCGTCTGCACTTGCAGCATAATGAGCGCAAAGGAGAGGCCTTCTTACGGCGTATCATAACCATTGACGAGACGTGGGCCAGATCTTATGAGCCACAGTTTAAACGCCAATCGAATGAGTGGCGGCACCACGGATCACCATGGAAACAAACAGGTCGACCAACCCCCACCAATGTGAAGGTAATGTTGATTCTTGCCTATGATTGGGATGGTGTGATCATTCACCATACTGTTCCCCGAGGGCAAACCGTTAATGCGGCGTACTATTGTTTGTTTCTGCAAGACCATCTCCGAGGAGCTCTGAGAAGGAAACGGCGCCACCACATGGTTACACTGCCCATCGTTCTGCATGACGATGCTAGGGCACACACAGCAGGTGTTGTCGGCATTGTTGGATTGCTGGGGCTGGGAGGTCCACTATACCCCCCCCCATATTCTCCCGACATCAGTTCCTGCGACTATGATCTCATCCCGAAGATGAAGATTACAATGCGCGGGGAGCGCTTCCGTACCATTGAAGACGTTAAGCAGGCTGCCGAGCACTCTCTTCGTACCATCAATAGATCGGGCAGTGCCAACGGGATCCAACGACTTCCGCATCGCTGGGAACACGTTGTACGCATCGGTGGGGACTACATTGAGGGCCTGTGAAACTTGGAATCATCTAAGTGAGTTATTAATCCAGTTATAACTAAGGTGCCAAAACTAAAAAACCAACCCATGTATTTAATTATTTAATCCTGTGTATAACTCTGAAGAGAATACTTAGGATTACTTGCACATCACAAGAAGAAATGTATTTTGAGCAGTATATGCAAGTGGCCGATGAGTGTATGAGGAACATCTTGTCTGCCACAGGAAGCAATAATCTGCTTAGGGGCAAAGTGCTTGCACCTACTGGTTGTGGCTTTCTCCGGCCCGTTCGGCGAGATTTCCACTGTCCTCGCAGTTTAGAGTTTGTGACCGGAATAGGAAACATGTTGTGATGTAATGTTTGATAACATTTCCGTTGTCCTAGTGGACTGGTGATCACAAGTTTGCAGTCAGGTACTAAGAAAGGTTGGTTTTACGAGCGACGTTGCTCTCTACCCATCAGATGTGATTCCCTCTGACTTTATTCTACGGTGTCGAGTCGCAGACTGCCAGCGTTTTTTGTAGTGCCTTATTTACGGTTAGACACTAGAAGTACTTAGGTACCGTACTTAATATTTCATATAGGGGGAGAATTGAATGAACATAATCACAAAAAAGTAATTTCATTCTTCCTTTCTTTCTTTCTTTTGAATGAGGAATTAGACGGTCATACAATGATAACAAATTAACCCTATTGTCGTTATTTGGATCCGTATTGACATACGAAACTGCCAAGGTTTATTGATTAATTAAATGCCAATACTTATATTTTATTAATTACTAACTGTACCTGGCATGCGTTGCAATGCCAATCAAAGAAAGTGTTGGCGATATGACTTGGTTTTTTAAACTGCTTTTGGATTCCCAATATGTTTTTCTTCTTACATTTACCACCTCTAAACTATTATAAAATTGATTTACTATCTCAGAAACATTCATGGGAGCATCCTCAACAACTCACCAAAGTTTCATCGCAATGAAATGAATGGTACAGAGAGTTTATTTTGTATCTGACGGAGACCCTTGCTTGCCCAATCGCCCGCGCCGCGAGCCTATCTCCCGCCACGCACTTTGCCGTTATGCGGCACTGATTCATTGAGTATAGGAATTTGTACTTACCTAGTTCACAACTGGTGCTGAAAATGTTCGCCATTCACTGCTTTATTAGCAGAACTCCTACTCACTCCAGTTTCCTGCGCCAAACGTCTTAGACTTTTTTGCGGGGTGTGCTCTAGTTTCCAATCTCGTCTAATTTCTCTTCTGTAAGAACATGTCTCCTTCTACGTCTTTTACGATCATTTATTGAACCTGTCTGTTTGAACTTTTTTGCTAGATCTTATATTGTATTGATGCTAGGCAGGGGTCTGTTTGGAAATTTCTGACGGAATTTCCGTCTTGTTTTCGCACAAGATTTCCTGTACTTTATGAAGGTATCATACATATACACACGTTCACGTAATGAAAATCGCATTGGAACAGCACACTGAGCACTAAACACGTGAACAATTGACTAAACTGAACCTCACACTGTTAAAGCTCTCAACAGACTGTAAAGGAGGGAAAGTTGTGGCGCCAAGAATCGGATTATGGCTAAATGCTCGGCGGGAGACTGGCTCGCGCCGCGGGCTAGCGGGCAAGCGAGGGTCTCCGTCAGATACAAAATAAACTGTATATGAACGCATACGGGTCTTTGTTGAAACGATTCGAGCGCCGTCACCCATTTGTTGAATATACTCGCACGCTACCTATTGTAAAATGGATTTACTAAGTCGAAAATCTTCCCAGGTGTGTACAGAACATCTCACCCAAGTTTCATCGCTATTGGACGAATGGTATTTGAACGTATACGGGACTTTGTTGAAACGCTTCGCGCATCTTCGCTCATTTGTTGAATCTACTCGTGCGCTACCTATTGTAAAATGGATTTACTAAGCCTGAAACCTTCCATGGAGTGTACACAATAACTCACCCAAGTTTCATCGCTATTGGACGAATGGTATATGAACGAATATCGGACTTTGTTGAAACACTTCGCACCTCGTCGCTCATTTGTTTAATCTACTGTACTTGTGCGATACCTATTGAAAAGTGTACTTACTACGCCAGAAACCTTACCTGAAGTTTACACAACATCTCACCCAAGTTTCATCACATTGGGATGAATGGTATATGAACGCATGTGGGTCTTTGTTGAAACGAATCGCATGCCATTTTATTGAAGCTACTCGCACGCTATCTTCTGTAAATTGGATTTACTATGCCTATAACTTTCCCGGGATTGTGCACAACAACCCACCAAAATTTGGTCGCAATCGGATGAATTGTATATGAACGCATCGCCAACACTCCTTTGTCTAAACTACTGGCGCGCTATCTATTGTAAATTGGATTAACTATGCCTATAACCATCCCGGAAGTGTGCTAAACAACCCACCAAAATTTGGTCGCAATCGGATGAATTGTTGGCTGTATGAACGCATCGCCAACACTTATTTGTTTAAACTACTCGCGTGCTCTCTATTGTAAATTGGATTAACTATGCCTATAACTATGCAAAAAATCAAAAAAGTCCGAAAATTTAAATACCTAGGCGAATGGATTACCCCTAATAATTCAGAAATAGCTGCTATTGAGAGCAGATGTAACAAATTGGAAGGTGCCTTTCAAACCTGCAAAAACATTTACAAAAGTAAAAGCTTGTCCCGGAATGTCAAACTTTGTCATTATAATACAGTAATTAGGCCGTCAGCACTGTATGCTGCAGAATGCTTACAGATGACAAACAAAGGCCCATTGAGAAAATTAGAACTTAAGGATCGGAAAATTCTAAGGAAAATATTAGGACCTGTTAATGATAATGGTACTTACAGAAGAAGACATAACAATGAATTATTTGAACATATAGAAGATTTGGTGAGTGTGATGAGAAAAAGGAGAATGTCTTTCTTTGGACATTTGGAGCGGATGGAGCATCATCGACTTTCATATCGAATCCACTCATCAATCTCTAAAAAAAATTCCCATTGTAAATGGTCGATGCAAGTTAAAAAGGACCTAACAGAAGCTCGAATCAATCAAACTCTGGTTTGGGATAGGAACCTGTTCAGAAAGGCGGTTAAATCAACCAGTAATCTACACCCATTAACATCTGTGATGCCTCGCCCTCACTGCAAGTGGACGGAAGAAAGGAGAGCTGAACATTCGTCAAGAATGAAGATCTACTGGCAGACAAGAAAACAAGCTTTACAGTGATCATATGAGTGAAGAACATCGTGGTCCATTGATGGCCGAAACGACTCAAAAAAAAAAAAATGCCTATAACCATCCCGGAAGTGTTCTCAACAACTCACCAAAATTTGATTGCAATCGGATGAATGGTTTATGAATGCATAAAAGACGAACATCCTTTTATGTATATATACTAGCTGTTACCCGCGGCTTCGCCCGCAATAACATTTGTAATCCTGTTATAACATTAGTTAAATAGATAGATAAGCATAGGTCCTAGTGGAAAATAATTCTATCACCTGAAACCAAAAATGCATGAGACGAAAAAAACAACAACAAAATATCATGTTGGTTTCGGACCCTAAAAGACGTGAAAAATATAATAAAAGTATTAAAAAAAACTATTTTTTGAAATTTCATTCGAATCAATTTTTATGTCATTCCTGGGACTTAGAAAATTCCGGCCAAAAAGTACAAAATCATTAATAACTCCGTAAGTATTCGTCTTCGTCGTATGATGAAATAGCAAGAGACAAAAAAGATGTAATGTGTTATTGTCTACAACATAGGCCATGTATAATTTTACACTCAGCCATATTACGTTTCCCCCCTCCCCCATAATTTCACCCCTTCCCATGGGCCCCTTAAATTGGATTTATGAAAAAACGTCAAACACCTGTTTAGTTATTTTTTATGCTGATTTTTTTCGGCTGAGTTCCAAACTCCTCGCCTATGTCGTTTAAGAGATACACGCTCCGTTAGGAATCCTTCAACCCCCACTTTTCACCCCTTTCACCTCATAATATACACCACATCGAAAAACCCTCAGACACGTGTCTTCTTATTTTTAATGATGAGTTTATATGCCGAGTATCACATCCCCCAATGAAAGCAATCGGGAGATATTGCTATTCAATGAAATGCAGGTCTACCCCCTTAACACCCCTTTAGAACCTGAATATCCAAAAATCCTTTCTTAGCGGGCGTTTGCAGCCCTTGAGGAAGCTGGATACCAAATTTCATTCCAATCCGTTCGGTGGTTTCTGAGATTTCGTGATGAATGAATGAATGAGTCAGTGAGTGGTATTTGAGCTTTATATAGTAGATAAGCATCGGTCCTAGTGGAAAATAATTCAATCACCTGAAACCAAAAATGCATGGGACGAAAAAAAACCATCAAAATATCATGTTGGTTTCGAACCCTAAAAGACGTGAAAAATATAATCATCATCATCTTGTACAGTTTCCAGTCCCAGGCTGGGTCTGTTTGGAACATAAGCCTCGCCACTTAGTTCTTTCTTCCCACCACCTCTCCGCTGTCACTCTGGTCCAGTCCTCGCCTCTCTTCTTGAAACATTCCTCCACTCCTTTCAGCCATCTATCTCTTGGTCTTCTCCTTGGTCGTTTCTTCTGCATCTGCATCTCATGTATCCTCTTGGGAATCTTCTTCTCATCCATTCTCTTTAAGTGTCCATACCACCTCAGTCTTGATGTCTCAATCCTACCTTGCAAGGGCTCCTCTTTCACCATTTCCCTGACCTTTTCATTCCTCACCCTGTCTCTTCTTGTTATTCCGATCCTACTTCGCAGGAACTTCATTTCACCTGCCTGTATTCTGCTTATATCTCTTTTCTTTATTGTCCACGTTTCTGAAGCATAGGTCAGTATCGGGATATAGTAGCTTCTGTATAACACTTCCTTGCTTTTTTGTGGGACATCTTTATTCCACACTAAGCTCCTAATGCTTCTCAGAAATGCTTCTGCCTGTCTGCCACGTTCCGTAATCTCTTTGTCATTTCTCCCATTTTCCTCCACTATACTTCCCAAGTACTTGAGACTTTCCACCTTCTTCAGCTGTCCACCTCCAAGTGTTATCCCACTCATTGGTCTGTCCTTTTTCCTGGTCGTTAACAGGATCTCACATTTACTGATGTTGAACTTCCATCCGTACTCTCCCACTGTTTCTTCCCAAGGCTTCAGTTGCTCCTGAATTTCCTCCTCCTTGTTTCCCCAGACCATGAGATCATCTGCAAACACCATTGCTTTCATCTTATCTTCTCCTATCTTTCCTGCTATCCGTGTCATTACCTCGTCCATAACCACAATAAAGAGAAGGGGTGACAGCGCACTACCCTGTTTCAGGCCACTCATTTGTCTGAACCAGTCTGTTCTTTCCCCTCCAACTTTCACACAACTCACACTTCCACAATACATCTCCTTCACTCTGCCTACAGTCTCTTTTTCCACTCCCATGTTTTCCATTGCTTTCCAAACCTTCTCCCTACACACACTATCATAGGCCTTTTCGATGTCCAGGAAGGCCATCAACAGATCCTCTCCAAATTCGTAGTGGTGTTCCTGGAGCTGTCTCACTGAAAATATGGGATCCACTGTTGATCTCCCAGGTCTGAATCCATACTGTTCCTTTCTCAATTTTCTCTCCACTTTGGCTCGTATTCTACTTTCTAATATCTTTTCATATATCTTGGCACAGTGAGGTATGAGTGTGACACCCCTGTAATTTCTGCACTCCTTTCTGCTTCCTTTCTTAAATATTGGGACAATTAATCCTTTCTTCCTATCTTCTGGGGTCTTTTTCTCCTTCCATATCACCCTCATCACACAGTACAGCCACTGTTTCCCAACCTCCCCTGCTGCCTTCACCATTACAACACTCACTTCATCCACACCTGGTGCCCTTCCTCCTTTCATCTTGTCTATAGCCATTTCCAGTTCTCTCCAAGTCAGGTCCTTTTCCATTCCTGTGTTGTCTTTCCATCTTCCAATACATTGTCTTCCTCCCTATGACCATTTGGATTCAGCATATCCTCAAAGTACTCTTTCCACACTGTCTTGAGTGTCTCTTTGTTGTGTACCTCATTTCCGTTTTTGTCCATCATTACCACATCCTCTCGCAGACCTCTTCTCTTACTTTTGACCATCCCATAAAGAACTTCCTTATTTCCTCTGCTGTCTTCCTCCGTCATCTCCGTCCACTTTACCATCCACTTCTTCCTCTCCTCTGCGACAATCTTGTTTGCTTCTTTCTTCTTTATCTTATAATCTTCCCTTGCCAGATCAGTTCTTTCCTGGAACCACACTCTGAAAGCCTTGTTCTTCCTTCCCACAGCTTCTTTTACTCTCTCATTCCACCATGGTGTCTCTTTACACCGCTTTCATTTGCTTGTTCTTCCACAAACTGCCACTGCAGCTTCTACCATTGTGTTTTTGAATTGCTTCCATTCCTCTTCCCCTGTTTTAGGATTGTCTGTTGGCATAATAAAAGTATTAAAAAAAACTATTTTATGAATTTTCATTCGAATAAATTTTTATGTCATTCCTGGGACTTAGAAAATTCCGGCCAAAAAATACAAAATCATTAATAACTCCCTAAGTATTCGTCGTATGATGAAATAGCAAGAGACAAAAAAGATGTAATGTGTTATTGTCTACAACATAGGCCATGTATAATTTTACACTCGGACATATTACGTTTCCCCCCTCCCCCATAATTTCACCCCTCCCCATGGGCCCCTTAAATTGGATTTATGAAAAAACGTCAAACACCTGTTTAGTTATTTTTTATGCTGATTTTTTTCGGCTGAGTTCCAAACTCCTCGCCTATGTCGTTTAAGAGATACACGCTCCGTTAGGAATCCTTCAACCCCCACTTTTCACCCCTTTCACCTCATAATATACACCACATCGAAAAACCCTCAGACACTTGTCTTCTTATTTTTAATGATGAGTTTGTATGCCGAGTATCACATCCCCCAATGAAAGCAATCGGGAGATATTGCTATTCAATGAAATGCAGGTCTGCCCCCTTAACACCCCTTTAGAACCTGAATATCCAAAAATCCTTTCTTAGCGGGCGTTTGCGGCCCTTGAGGAAGCTGGATACCAAATTTCATTCCAATCCGTTCGGTGGTTTCTGAGATTTCGTGATGAATGAATGAGTCAGTGAGTGGTATTTGAGCTTTATATCGTAGACTAGCTGTTACCCGCGGCTTCGCCCGCAATAACATTTGGAATCCTGTTATAACATTAGTTAAATAGATAGATAAGCATGGGTCCTAGTGGAAAATAATTCTATCACCTGAAACCAAAAATGCATGGGACGAAAAAAACATCAAAATATCATGTTGGTTTCGGACCCTAAAAGACGTGAAAAATGTATTAAAAGTATTAAAAAAAACTATTTTTTGAAATTTCATTCGAATCAATTTTTATGTCATTCCTGGGACTTCGAAATTTCCGGCCAAAAAGTACAAAATCATTAATAACTCCCTACGTATTCGTCGTATGATGTAATAGCAAGAGACAAAAAAGATGTAATGTGTTATTGTCTACAACATAGGCCATGTATAATTTTAAACTCGACATATTACGTTCCCCCCCCCCCCTCTCCCCCATAATTTCACCCCTCCCCATGGGCCCCTTAAGTTGGATTTATGAAAAAACGGTCCAACACCTATTTACTTATTTTTTATGCTGATTTTTTCGGCTGAGTTCCAAACTCCTCGCCTATGTCGTTTAAGAGATACACGCTCCGTTAGGAATCCTTCAACCCCCACTTTTCACCCCTTTCACCTCATAATATACACCACATCGAAAAACCCTCAGACACGTGTCTTCTTATTTTTAATGATGAGTTTATATGCCGAGTATCACATCCCCCAATGAAAGCAATCGGGAGATATTGCTATTCAATGAAATGCAGGTCTACCCCCTTAACACCCCTTTAGAACCTGAATATCCAAAAATCCTTTCTTAGCGGGCGTTTGCGGCCCTTGAGGAAGCTGGATACTAAATTTCATTCCAATCCGTTCGGTGGTTTCTGAGATTTCGTGATGAATGAATGAGTCAGTGGTATTTGAGCTTTATATAGTAGATATATATATAGGGTACGGCGGGGCTAATTCGCCCACGGGGCTTTCCCGCTCAAAATAAGCTTTACGTTGAACTGAGCAGCCACCCTGCTCATCTGATATCGCCCTTTGTGTTCAGTGTGACCCTCGGTCTCTGTGCTACTACATCTATCGTTTGTTTGAGAGTGACAGCTTGAGTGTTGAGTAAAACAAAGGAAGAATACTGCAAGGTACATTGTTTATGTTGTGGAATTTGTCGTCATTAAGAATTTGTGCTTGCAACTTAAGGATTAGTGTCCAGAGTAGCGGCTTTTCTTTTCCTGGAAGTGTGGCGCCTGGCAGTCTGAAGGTTAAGTTACATCTGGACATAGCGGGTAGCGCGTTTCCTTGGTCACAGCTATCACAAGACGCGCTATTGTCAATTCCAGTAATTGGGGCTACTCCGCCCAGAAATATGGGGGCTATTCCGCTCGGCCAAGACTTCTCTCTTGTTATAATATTGCAACCAAATTATTTCAGATAGCAGATTAGTATCTCTTTCTTGTTACGTTAGAGATGTTACGGACGTATAAAAGGAAAAGGTCAGTTCGAAAATGGACGGAGGAAGATATTGACCGAGCTATTTCAACTGTATTACGAGGCGAAGTGAGCATGAGAGGTGCAGCTGGACTATTCAATGTGCCTTATTCAACACTTAAAAATCGTGTTCATTTGCGTAAACGACAAGGACCCTTAGGGAAAATCATAGTGGACAAACCACCGGGTCATCCCACAGCATTTAGTATGCAAGAGGAGACGGATTTAGCTTCCCGGCTAAAATGCTTGGCAGCAAGAGGTTTTGGATGCACACCAGAACAGATTCGAAGGGCAAAACGGAGCTTAAAATTTGATAAGGCCCGTAAAGGAAAGGTTGCCAAAAACATTTTCGAGACATTTGCAAGACAAATGACCGGGACCTTCAATCCGTACGACCAAAAGACTTTGACAAGGAAGAAACACCATGTGGATTTTGTGGCGTAACATTTTATACCGCTCAGTCATCATTAAAGGGTGGTTGGATTCAATGCAAAGACTGTGAAACTTGGTATCATGACATGTAAGTTGGGGCTACAGGAAGGAAAAACTTCATTTGTGGTAAATGCCGTTGAGGAAAGGGCATTATTACAGTGAGCGTAATAGCCCCATTAAATTTGTGATTCGTCATTTTTGCTTTGATTTATATTTTATTTAATCAAGCCGGTATATTGTTATAACTGTATTTTGACAACATTCGTATGTAATAAGCAATAAATAAGGTGTGCTTTGCTGTTGGTTCCATCTTAGAAAAATGAACAGTTTTTTATTTATAATGTTTACAATTTGAAATGAGCGGAATAGCCCCGCTCTACCCTATATATATATATATATATATATATATATGAGGTTTTGGGAAGAAAAGAGAAGAGGAAAAGGAAATGAAGCTGTGATTGGTTAACCCCCTTAGTGCCAGGCCTGAGTGCTCACATTATGCCAAGAGTGCCAGATTGATTTAGAGGATTTTGCAGGTTCACACTCTCAGGGCTATATAATTCACAATAACCAACACAATGGCGTGACATTTTCCCTAAATGCTAACTAGAGAACTCACTTACTTCTGAACTACACTTTAACATTATCATGCTCATGTTTATTCAAAATAAAAATGTTTTTGGAACATTCTCAAAACACGAAAAATATAAATACCGGAATAAAACAAAATATAATTAGAAATTCAACTTGCAGATAAGTAATGTTTACTTCTCTGTAATCTCCCATTCCCGATGAATAAACACGTAAAATATCACTTTATTATGTACAATAGTTTGGGAGTTATCTTCACTAAAGATAAACACAACACACAGAAAACATGTCTACAAAAATATAGGCTACAGGATTTACCCCAAACCTCCCAGATGAGGGTTGGTATTTTGCATCTTGTCCTACCTGAACTTCACGGAAATCGTGAAACTGCTGGATATTGTTGTTGTCTTCATCGCTACTACTGTCATTCTGAAGGTCATTATCACTGTAACTATCGCTGTTTACCTTAAGCCTAAAATCACGTGGTCGGATGTTTACATCAATCCCGCCGCTATCACTTTCACTTTCCACTTTCTCATCTATTGGAGGATTAAATTCCTCTTCCGAGTAATCATCATCCTCCTCTTCACTCAAATTATTTACGTACATAGCCAGATCATCGCCGTCAACAAACTTATTTCTCCCGCTGGACGCCATTTTACTCAATGTGTCGTAGATGATACACGGCGCGGATGAACACAGATTTCTAAAATTCACTGAACCGGAAATAGGAAACTTACGCGTCATCTAGCGACGTAGTTAAAAGCTACTATCCTTTCTCTGTGGAATCAACGCATATGGTGCCGCCTCCTGGCAAATCCAACAGTACTAAATACGTATAAAAGAGCGGTCTGTTCAAACGACGATATATCGTTGTTGGCACTTTAGGCGTAAATACGGAACAACGATATATTGTTGTCTGGCACTCTAAGGGTTAAGTTCGCACGCTCTCCCAAAGAGGAAAAATCGATGATGATGATTATAATAATTACTAACATCTAGTACATGTTTCGGCTCTCATTGTCTACAGCAAATAATGATTGTGAGCATTTAAAGTATACAGTCATGACATTACTCCTATAATATGTCACATTGCTATACAACACAAAAACTTCAGACATAGAAATCCTGCATAATTCCAAAAAAGGGCCTTTCATGAACATTCAGTGTGCTCAACGATAATTTGCGTGCAGATGATTCGCTTTGCGGTCAATTCGCGGGTCTCAAAGAGTTTCTTATTTTTATTTGTAGCCTACTTTCGATTTTTGCAAAAACTGAAAGTAGACTTATGAGATCACTACAGGGCCAAAAATTGTGTGTCTGTCTGTCCCCCCCCCTATCAATTCGAACACGTTGAAACTGAATTGAACGATATTTCGTACAGAAGTAGCTCTAGCAAAGGGCACCTCAGTGTCATGTTTTATATCGCCGCCATCTTGATGGAAACGTAATAGCGGCCACCCAAATGTTAAAAGCTTAAATCAGATTACGACCAACCTAATCATCTGATCTCTACCAAATTTTGCATCAACATATCTTTATGTGAGAAGCATCCTTTACCAAGCTACAAGGTCATAAATCCAATAGTTTGCAGATGGGGGCCATTTATGTGTGCAAATCTATTTCCCCTATCAATTCAAATATGGTGAAACCGAATTGAACGAAATTTGGTACAGAGGTAGCACTAGCAAAGGGCACCTCAGTGTCATGTTTTATATCGCCGCCATCTTGACGGAGATGTAAGGGCGGCCACGTTTACAGTTGGCGGCCAAGTATGTGTGCAAATAGATTCCCCCTATCAATTCAAACACGGTGAAACCGAATTGAACGAAATTTGGTACAGAGGTAGCACTGACAATGGGCACCTCAGTGCCGTGTTTTATATCGCCACCATCTTGACGGAAACGTAACGGCGGCCACCCAAATGTTAAAAGTTTAAATCAATTTACGGCCAACCTAATCGTCTGATCTCTACCAAATTTTGCAACAACATAGCCTACCTTTATGTGAGAAGCTTGCTTTGACCAGGCTACAAGGTCATCAGTCCAATAGTTTGCAGATGGCGGCCATGTATGTGTGCAAATTGATTCCCCCTATCAATTCAAACACGGTGAAACCGAATTGAACGAAATTTGGTACAGAGGTAGCACTGACAATGGGCACCTCAGTGCCGTGTTTTATATCACCACCATCTTGACGGAAACGTAACGGTGGCCACCCAAATGTTAAAAGTTTAAATCAAATTACGGCCAACCTAATCATCTGATCTCTACCAAATTTTGCAACAACATAGCCTACCTTTATGTGAGAAGCTTGCTTTGACCAGGCTACAAGGTCATCAGTCCAATAGTTTGCAGATGGCAGCCATGTATGTGTGCAAATTGATTCCCCCTATCAATTCAAACACGGTGAAACCGAATTGAACGAAATTTGGTACAGAGGTAGCACTAACAATCGGCACCTCAGTGTCGTGTTTTATATCGCCGCCATCTTGGCGGAAACGTAATGGCGGCCAGCTAAATGCTAAAAGCTTAGAGCAAATTACGGCCAACCTAATCATCTGATCTCTACCAAATTTTCCAACAACATACCGTTGCATCTTTTGACCATACTACAAGGTCATCAACCCAATAGTTTGCAGATATGGCAATGTATGTGTGCAAATCAATTCCCCTTATCAATTCAAACAGGGTGAAACTGAATTGAACGAAATTTGGTACAGAGGTAGCACTAGCTAAGGGCACCTCAGTGTCATGTACAGGGTCTTTATTTTTGCTTGGCAAGGACATTCTCGCTCCGCCAGTGACAGCTCAGTTCCCGGCTGCCGCACTCGCGTATATACGGTAGAATATTGTCATTATAACCAGTATCGTGCATTTTTACTCACCATGCTTACAGTAGATGCTGAAAATGTTCCCCATCCGCCGCCAAACATAACCGGCATCTCCTTATGAAGTTTCCGGTTACTCCGGTTAATTTAGCTTCAGTAAGGAAATAATGACATTTACGTATATTTTTATTGTTTACTGAACCTGTACGTTTGAATCTCTTAGCCAGTTGATTTATTGTCCGATTTATGGGAATGGGTCTCCCTGGAAATGTCATTCGAAACTTTTGTCTTGTTCTAGCACACTTTATGAACGGCACGTATTGTGCAGACCTTTGCTTGACCTTGGCCGCCTGTCCCCGGCCAGGTTAGCATGTGGACTCGATCCGTATTGCTCGGGTATTTCCTCGCTCTTCTGTAGACGTGTGAGCTCTGAGCTAATTGGGTGTTTCAGTCTTGTGTTTTATAAAGCCACTGTGTACCGTTACTGTATATCGTATTGTGTACATGTTTTATTGTGATTGTGTGTAGTGCTGTAATGCCATCATCATCATCTTCCTTCCAAGTATTGGGCCAAATGTCCCGTTACGGTCTTGCACTTTCCCTCCATCTCTTCATCGGACGTCCTATCGATCTATTTCCCCGTGGCTGGTAGCGAAGGATCTCCTTCGGAAATCTTCCAGGTTCCATCCTTTGGACATGATGCTTCCAGTTCTCTTGGTAGTCACATATGTATGCAGTTATTGGTTTCACTTTTAGTTCCTTCAGCACATCCTCGTTTCTCTTATGATCCCATTTAGTATAGCCTGCTGTTCGGCGCATAAAGGTCATTTTGCGTGCTGTGAGTCTGGAGATGTCCTGACATCTTATTGTCCATGCCTCGCTGCCATAGCATAGGGTTGGTCTGGCTAATGTGTTATACAAACGCAAGCGTGTATGCCTTTGGACAAGAGATGGCTTCATGACATGATTAATGATCCCTGTTGTTCTGGTATAATTAGTTATTTTTGCAGTTATGTCTCGTTCTTCTTGAAAAGATAAATGATATCCTAAATACTTGAATTCGTTAACTCTTTCTAAAATTTTACCATCCAGACAAATTTTACTGGGGATAGGGCCCTTACCCTTAAAGGCCATTACTTTAGTCTTTTCAGTAGAAATGCACATGCTGAATATTGATGCCACTTTCTGGAGGTTGAAAACTGACCACTGCAGATCATCTTCAGATGCTGCTACCAATGCAACATCATCAGCAAATAGTATAGCATCTAAATTTTTTAGATGCCTGCTGATAGGTATTGAACCATGTCTTTCACACCTCCATTCCTTTATTATAGCATTCATGTAGATTATGAATAGCAATGGAGAGAGTCCACAGCCTTGTCTTACCCCTCTGCTGATTGGCTTCCACTCGGATTTATGATTACTTAACCTTACTGCAATAAGAGTACCACTATACATGTTGGAAATGTTATCAATTAACTGTTGGGGGACACCATCTCTGGCCAATATGTCAATAAGTCTGTTTCTGTCAACAAAATCAAAGGCTTTCTTAAAATCAACAAATGATATGTGTGTTTCCAAATTGAACTCCCTGCGTTTTTCGATCAAAATTTTTAAGGTAAAGTAGGCATCTGCACATGTGCGACCTTTTCTAAACCCATGTTGTTCATTCCCTATTAACTCAGAGTAATGTTTCAGTAATTTTTCTTTAACAATGTTTGCAAAAATTTTGTATCCAGAGTTAAGTATACTTATTCCTCTATAATTTTCCAAAACTTTCATATTTCCCTTCTTATGAAGAGGAACTACTATTGCCTTTTGCCAATCTTCTGGAGGCCTGTTACCCATCCAGATTAAATTCAATAATCTGAGAAATCTTTTCTTGAAGGCATCGCCTGAATATTTCAACATTTCTGCATTTATCGAATCTTCTGTAATGCCTTGTGTAAAATATTCGTACTTATACATATACGTACATAAAGTGCAGGAAATCGTACGCTAGAACAAGACAAAAGTTTCGAGTGAGATTTCCATGGAGACACATTCCTATAAATCGGACATTAAGACAACTGGATAAGAGATTCAAACGTACAGGTTCAGTAAACAATAAAAATAGACGTGAAGATTTCCTTACTGAAGCTAAATTAACAGGAGTAACCGGAAACTTCATAAGGAGATGCTGATTGTTTGGCAGCGGATGGGGAACATTTTCAGCATCTGCTGTAAACATGGTGAGTAAAAATGCATGATATTGATTTTCAGCACCGTATTCTGCCGTACATAGACGCGCGCGGCAGCCGGGAACTGAGCAGTCACTAGCGGAGCGCGTGAACGAGAATGTCCTTGCCAAGCAAATATAAAGACCCTGTATTATATCGCCACCATCTTGACGGAAACGTTATGGCGGCCACCCGGATGCTGAAAGCAAAATCAAATTACGACCAACCCAATCATCTGATCTCTACCAAATTTTTCAACAACATACCGTTTTGTGGGAAGCATCTTTTGACAAAACTACAAGTTCATCAGCTCAATAGTTTGCAGATATGGCAATTTATGTGTGCAAATTGATTCCCCATATCAATTCAAACAGGGTGAAACCGAATTGAACGAAATTTGGTACAGAGGTAGCACTAGCAAAGGGCACCTCAGTGTCATGTATTTTATCGCCACCGTCTTGACGGAAACGTAATGGCGGCCACCCAGATGTTAAAGGCTTAAAGCAAATTACGACCAACCTAATCATCTGATCTCTACTAAATTTTGCAACAACATACATTTTTGTGGGAAGCATATTTTGACCAAACTGCAAGGTCATCGGCCCAATAGTTTGCAGATGGCGGCCATGTATGTGTGCAAATCAATTCCCCTTATCAATTCCAACACAACTGAACACAAATCGATCCACCTTTGGTACATAGGTAGCACTAGGAGGGGGAAACTCAAGTGTCATGTTGTATATCGCCGCCATCACAACAAAAAAAAAAAGGATTGGCGCCCACCCAAATGTTCTGAGCTTAAATCAAATTACGACTAACCTAATCATCCAATCTCTACCAAATTTTGCAACAACCTAGGCTACCTTAATGTGGGAAGCATCTTTTTTCCAAACTACAAGGTCATCAGCCAAATAGTTTCCAGGTGGTGGATGTATGAATCATGCAATTATTATAGCCTAAACGTAACTTATGATTAAACAAGGCCTGGCCTCAACGATTCAGTTATCGTACATACGGAGGTTTAATCCGTCCTCAATGAGGTGACCAGTGAGATATTAGCATCTTATGATAGAATATGAAACCGTAGAACTGACTAACAGGTCAGGCTTACCGTGCCATATCGTTGTGGGCACGTGCCGTCCCGTTGTCACCATGGCCGCTATTTTTGCTCGTAAATACATATATTTCCGTAACTTCCTAAGTTTCTATCCTTTTAGGGGTGTATTGAACAAAAAATACATATTTAGTATCAAATGGTTTATAGAATCGCCATAAAACGCTAATGAAACATGAAATATGATATACTAGACCAGTTGTTTATCAAGTATTAACGTAGGGCATCAGTGGCGTAATGGTAGCGACTTGGGCTCTTAGTCTGGGGGTTCGTGAATCAAATGACTGCAGGTTCAAATTTCTTTACTTCGTTCTTTTTGGTATGGTTTGGTACATTATAATGTTAAGCATATATACTGTAGTGTGTATTTGCAATCGAAAATATTATATATATATATACTTATAACACCACTTATTTCAACACTTGCATACCGCGATTAACATTCATTGACCTTGATCCGTGGTAGAGACTATTGTTGTTTTTGTTGTTGTTGATTCTTTAGGGGTTTTGCGGCATCATGGTCTTGTAGACCCGTTTACTTGGGTGTGTATAGACTTCTGATAAACTGTGTCACTGTGATGTCTGTAGGCTTACTAGTGTGTGTACTTTTATACAAGGAAGGATTTGGATAGGAAGCTGTTGTTGTTTCATTTTAGATGCATGGACATCATAGTCATTTAACCCCGTGTACTTGGATGAGTGTTGAATTTTGTCTGATAACCTGTGTTATTGTGATGGGTGTATTAGTATGTGTGTATATATAATTCAGATGAGGATTCAATCAATCAACGTTTAATATCTGTATAGCACGTTGTATTTCAACAAGCTACTACAACCAACATTCAATTATACTCCTTGATAAGGACAAAGGGTTATTACTATACCCATGCATTTAGGAGAAAGTAGGCTATATGTTCTTTACTGAACATCTTGTTTAAGTAATAATTGTTACAGCATCTAATGACACTAAGTAAAATAATCTCTCTGTCGTTTAAAAGAATTTTATCGTGATACGATGTGTGGCCAAGAGATCATTGAGATTTGTGGAGATTGAACTGTGTTTCGCTGTGATCTAACAAAAGGCCCACTTGTATACTACCACCAGAATGCTGCAATCTTGGAAACACACAAGCATGTTGCCATGGGTGGTGTAGCATAGATTTCCTTAATCTTCGAATATACACTCACCGGCAAAAAAAAACGCAACACTTGATTTTTAAAATTAAAACTTACAACAGCAATGGCAAGCCGTTCTCTTCACAGACGAGAAGAGATTCGGTCTCAGATCGCCTGACGGAAGAGAATGAGTGTGGAGGAGGGTTGGAGAAAGGTTTTGTCCTGTAACTTTTTCCTCCAGGACTGCATTCGACGGGGGTTCTGTCATGGACTGGGCCGAGGTCAGTATGGATGCCAGGACTGAACTTTACTTAATTGAGACTGGGACTCGCACAGCTGACGGTACATCATGGAAGTCCTTGAAAACCATGTTGTCCCAAACATTACCTTTTAAATACTGGTTTTTCTTTCCTGGATTACATTTTTTCACAGCAACATCATCATTAAGATATTTACTCTCACATGAACAGACGATCATATCAATCCCAACCTCAAAATTTCTATAAATGAATTTATAATATCCACATTACTGATACTCTCAACTTCAAGCTGATTTTTTCTTTCACCTGTAATATATGCAGATCTAATTTTTTAGAATTTTAATGCATTTTTCACTTTTAGACAACTAGTATTTTTTTAGATACATTTTTGATAATCTTTGTTTAGAAAATGTTTAAATGTAAGACTTGCAACTGAACTTGTTTTTTTCTTAGATCTGATCTGCTAAGGAAGGTCAAACCGGTACTACTCTAATTAAAAGTACATTTTATTTACTGAAGGTTTTAATTCTCATAATATATTAGTCCCACCTGTTTTTATTTAGGCATCCAATAAATAACTATTATAATGATCTCACAGTCGATTGATGAAACAAAGACATGGTCGCGCACGGAGCTTTGGACCGGTTGTCGAAACTTTTGCTTGTAGCAACAGAGCGCGTTGAGTGAAATTGATCAGAGGATCTCAGTGTTGTAGGGGGAAGGTACTAGAGAGGGGGAACGTGTTGGCGCCAAACCGAGTGCGCACGGCACAAATAAACAAAAGACCGTGGCACGACCAATAGGGGGTTAAGGTGACGTTCACTATAGGAATTGCCCAAATAAATGTGGGGATGAAATTTCATATCAGATGTTTCTGACCATCATCTGTGTTTAGTTTCAACAAGTTAGCATCTCCAGTGGTAATTTCTTTGCAACTATAGTGTTATAATTTATGGTTGTATGGACTAAGTTATTCTGCTTCATACATGAAATTTGATATTGGCTTCTTTATACTGTATATTTTGTTATTTGGTTTACCTTTTTTTGAGCACTTTGTTTAGTTGTATATTTAGGCATGGACTATGTTGGCTTTTAATATCTTTCTTCTGTTTTGTAGCATCCGAGCAGAACGTAGAGATGAGCACCGAGGCCCAAAACAGGATATCACAGCTGATAGCCCGGAAACGAGCACAGCTGATGCGACTGGCTCGATCCCGAACTGCCGAGGATTCCTTGCAGCCCTTCTGTGCCTCTCGTCGCAAGCGTAGTGTCCGCTTCGTGTCCCATAGCAGTGACAGCAGCGAGAGTGGACGTGAAGTGACGGCGAGCGAACAGGCTGACGCCGAGAACAACAACGTCCAAGCCAGGAATGAAAGCAATAGCGTGTGTCAAAACAGTATGGCTAGCACATCAACATCGAAGAGTACTAGGAAAACAGAATCCAAAAATAATAGAAAACGGAGATTAAAATACATGATACCACTGCCTGATTCCTCTGAAGAGGAGGAGAATAATGACGACGCAGATGAAGATGACGACAATGATCGGGATTGGAAACCCATTCAGAAGAGGAGGAAGTTATGGAACTGTTGGCGTCCCAAGCCTAGTGACTCGGATAATGTTGCCGAGGAAAGCGAGGAAGAGACAGCCAGCAGTAAAGTGGTCGCAAACACGTCGCGTCACAAAAGCAAAACGGTAAGCAGCCGTAGATGTCCCATATCTAGTGACTCGGACGAAGATAGTTTATCTAAAGTGAGTGAGAAAACAATTCCTCAGAGGAAATCGCGGCCCAAGTTATTAGTATTGCACAGTTCAGATTCAGATGAGGATGTCGGAACTCAGTCGAAGTTTAAGAGAACGACCTGGAAGCGAAATGGTAAACATCAGACCGATGTTCAACCCAAAACTTCCATTCTTAGTGAATTAGGTAAGCAGCTCAGCGACTCTTGTACAAACGATGATGGTGGTGGTGGTGATGATGATGACGATGATGTCAATGGTAGTGATAAAGTTCCTAAATGTAATAAAAATAATGGTGGAGCCTTCGTTCCGCTCAAGATAGATTGTGATGATGAGTTGCAGGAAGTAGAAGTGTCTCAGTCAACCACTCCGGATAGTAAACAGACCTACACAGTCCAGGAACTGGAGACTCCAGACAGTGGCATTGCCGTGTCCGGCAGCCCGTACTCTCAGCCCAGCAACAGTTCCGGATCCCAACCCAGTAGCCCTTGCTTGCAGCCCGGCAGCAGTAAGGTCTGTTTCCAAATCAATGCCAAGAATCGGGCTAACAATAACAAGCCTTGGGCTCTTCAGGACAGTCCTCCAATGCAGTCCCATCCAGACAGCAACGGGCGGACCAACTATGAATGGACAATCTTCCAGAGATTTAAGAATCGAGTGGAAAGAACACGAAGAAATTTTCGGAAGCACATGGGAGATTCGGACTCCAACTAAATCACCGAAGACTTCCTCTGTCTTTGTGGCGTGTTTGTAAATTTTTTATAACTGTATTATAGATCTGTCTCGGCTGTAGCATGAACTGACTGTGGACAGAATGGAAACCGTATCTAAAGAAAGAGATATCTTTTATGGGAATCTGTATTTTAAGCTGTAAATGATTTCATCCCCCTATTGGCTATGTAATGCATGGATGGTTGGTTTAGTTTGTCCTATGTATTGCAGCTTGCATAAAGTTATATATATAATGTTAAGTGCGTTCCCTAAAAGACTGACCGGTGCAGAAGCTCCTCGAAATAAAAGAATACCTCATCCAGTGAAAGTGAAAGAGTGTTTCAGGTATTTCAAACAGGAACTTATAAAAAAAAGAGAGTGAATATTTTATTGTTGATATTATGTCATGTTTACAGAATATTTAAGTTAGTTTTTATGCAGAAAACTGTTTTGTTGAGTGTGGAATATGTGCATTTCTTTCTCTTAATAGACTTCATTTGTGGTGAAGCTTGCTTGCTTGCTTATACATTATCTTATTTTCCTTTTATATTAATTTAGCCAGGGGTATACTGAGTATCTAGATTAATTCCACTGCACTCATCTGCAGAGTTTGAAGTATTCTGACAACCTGACTAATGTCAGTTGCCCCGGTCATGAAGAAATCTGTGTGCATTCTGTTGTATTTTTCTGCTAGTGGCGTTATTGTACAGTAGAATTCCTGCTATCCAGAACTGAAAAGTGCAGGTGGGAACAGGCTAATATCCCATTTAGACATCCCGGTCGCGATCCCGAATAGGCCCTGATCTGAAGGCAACAGTATTACATTATCGCGATTAACTTCTCCTCCAACGGGATCAGCCCGTTCCCACAACCAGATAATCGCGTTTGTGGCCATTGTGATTGTTGGTGTGTTCTATCCCCCTGCTGTGTGAGTGAAGTAGGCAGTGGAAATGATGGCAATTTGGAATTGTCTTGTGTTTTTGAAAGTTAGAAGTATGTTATGTTGGCCAAGATGGTTGTAATTATATTGGTTGATATCAGATATAATGAAGATTGAGCAACACGAAATGATGGAAGGAGAACACACATACCAGTATTTAAACACGGAAAAATTCTCTGCATCGGGGAAAGTCGTTGAAGACGAATAATAAAGACATAAATCGGATTCCGATAGGACCAAATGTCTGGACGAACAAAGAAGTATTTATGCAATATATATCCTGGACCTGTGCAGGCCTTGTTTACACATCGCCTCAGGATTTGTATAAAATTAAGAATATACATTAGCAAGTTAAATTCTGTAAAAAGAATAACTGAAATACTTCAAAACTGGAGGAAACCAACTACTGTAAATTTCTGTTATAACTCTTGGAATTCAAAAGTTGGCAGAACTAAGTGATGTCGTATTGTTCTACTCTATTATCCTGTTGTTTCATGATGGGACGTCTAAACACGTACCAATGACAAATGCCGTTGATCGCGATTGGACATTATCCAGATCAGAGGTAATCGGGATCGCGACCGGGACGTTTAAATGGAGTATAACTGTGGTGACATATCGAGATGCATTTGGAGACACAGTTTAACAGGACTTTTTTGAACACTACGTACGTGATATTTTCTAGGTGACTTGGAAGGGAATGTGGAATGTTACCTGAAACTCTTCGATATCGAGCATTTACAGGACTGCCTTGACTATAAAATCATGATAAATACCAATGGCTGCTAGTGATAATTCTCTTGGTGGTGCCAGGAAATTCAAAATTTGCAAACAAATCTTTCAACATTGCATGCTATAAACTTCATGAAATGAGAGTATTTAACTGTACAAGGCGTGAAATACAACTTTTTCACAATTTCAGTTGCCGGTGCGAAATAAAACGGGAAATGAAATGAACAAGATGGTCTAATGTCAAGACTACTTTACATACAGATATAAACTTACACCCTATATCATTTGGCTAAACACAAAATTAATTTTACGATGCTCTTCTTAAACACTAATTACAATGCCAACAGAAAAATTATCAAACCTGAGAATTCATGTTTGCGCACTGGTAGGCTTAACTGTGTCGCCAACTTAACTAAAAATAAACACAGCAAAACTCACTGCAAAAGTTACGGATTGATACATTATAAATAGAGAGATAATTATTCCCGTCTCCAATAAGAGTGTGTAAAGGTCGCTAAATGTCTAACCAGAAAGAAATCGTGTCGAATAAATGTATTTAATAGTCGTCGGATATGGAACTATTTCAATTAATTTTTAAGTAAATATTTTTAAAAGAAATCTTATTACCAGCAATTCTTTGGTATTTAGTATCTTGGGATGATGATGATGAGGGTGAAAATAACACATTTCGCAAAATAACTTTCTTCTTCCTGGCGTTGTTCCCAATTTTTTTTGGGGGGGTCCGCTGCTCTGCACTTTGCTCTCTATTTGTTGTGGTTTTCTGCATCTATAGGACGAAGATCTACGCTGCGCATATCGTTGTGTAGGGTATCCAACACCTTTTTTGTCGCCCTGGAGGTCTTTGTCCATCAGGCTCAAGAGCAAGTGACTTCCTTACAATGGACTCGGTATTTGCTCGGGCTACATGCCCGTACCAACGCAACCGAGTCTCCCTCATTTTGACTGGAATAGGGGCAATTCCAAGAGTATTGCAGACATCTTGGTTCTTAATATGATGCAGCTGTGTAATTCCCAAGGACCATCATAGCATCCGCATCTCCATTGAGTGCAAGGCTTGTTCATGTTTCTTTGTATTAGGCCAGCATTCAGCTCCATACAAAGCAACAGGATGGACGACTGTTTGATAGATCTTAGTTTTGAAGCGCAAAGGGATCTTGCGGTCACAGAGAACGCCTGTAACTTGGTGCCACTTCATCCACGCGATATTTCGCGGCTTCAATATCTAAAGAAATGGCTAAGGGCCTTATTTTTTGGTGAAATAAAACCGTTGATTTCGGTGTTAAAACTGACGCTATTTCGGTGGCTATTTCGCGAATTAAATTGTCGCAGTGATCGATGTTTCTTCTGAAATCTTCCTTATAGTATGGCGTAAATCTAACAAATTATGTGATAAGAAGGTTTTTCAACTTCTTTGCGATGTGTAGAGTATCGCCAAATGTTGTTTGCCGCTTAGAATTATGTTCGTTTGCTTCTTTCTTCCTCTTTTTATGCGTTGCTGAATCCCTGCAGTGTTTTATCGCACGTGTCTTTTCGTTGCCACTGAATACGAACATTGGAGTATTTACACATTATAATCTTTCTTGCAGCGTCAAATACATAGACCCCTCACTGTTGTATTCGTCGGCCCTCGAGAAAACTGTTGTGACTTTAATTTTTGGCATTTTTATACGTAAATGCTGGATGTTTGCCGATAGTTTTATCAGTCGCGAACTCGCACTGCTGTATCTACGACCACAATGTCAATTGATGTAATCGATAGCAGATATCGATTTTCATCGATAGCCTTAGAGATCGCGGAACTGAATACACATACTTCCGGCTTTGTGGGCTTTTGTGTAGAGAATATGCAGCACTTGGTGTTAACACTATCAATCAAACGAGAAGGAAACCACAATGGTAAATTCCTCAGAAGCATTTAAACGTTTATTGGAGAGATTTTTCGATAATATTTAGCATTTTCGTATCAAGTGGAGTATATTTCGTGATTATTTGTGCAATTTGTGCAATAAATCAGATTTCGTGATATTTCGCGAGTTCATTTTGCTAAAATACGCTACTTTAAGTACCTACAAGGTCATATACAGTGGAATCTCGTTAGTACGTTTTTCAAGGGACTGAAAAATTTGGACGTCATATGCGGGAAAACGTACTACCGAAAAACGCCATACTGCATTTACAACGTATAAGAAAGAACGCGGCGTATATATGGGCGTTAAATCGCCGACCTTAGTAAGTGATTGTATGCACTACTACAGTCACAACATAAACATAGGTTATCAATAACTTACACGGAAACATAAAAATGAATCACTGTACCTCTACACTACAGTATAATACAGGGTCTTTATTTTTGCTTAGCAAGGACATTCTCGCTCTCCCGCTCCGCCAGTGATGGCTCAGTTGCCGGCGACCTCGCACACATATGTAGGCCTACGGCAGAATACGGTGCTTAAAGTCAGTAGCCTACCATGCAGTTTTACTGGCCATGATTTACAGTAGATGCTGAAAATGTTCCCCATCCGCTTCCAAACACACATAATACAGGGTCTTTCTTTATATTTGATCAGCAAGGACATTCTCGCTCCGCCAGTCACGGCTCTGTTGCCGGCGACCGCGCACACATATGTTTGAAGCACGGGCTTGCTTGAACCACTTCAACAAAGCACTTTCTAGTTCAGGAAACTGTCCCTCTCGCACACGTTTCCTGTTGCCACTCGCCCCTTCTACAAATGCACGTTCGATTTTCTTCCTTTTGCCGAAAATCGTGTGCAGTGTAGACGAAGGAATGTTCCACTTTCGCGCTATATCTACACACTTCATGTGAGGATTGCAGTTTATGTCTCGAATGTATTTCATCTTATCATCATTAGTTATCTGCCATACTTTCTTCTTATCCATTATGAAACACGCAATAAAATAGGTCATAACTGGACGTGAACACTAAGAACTAGAAGACGATAGTGCAGAACACGAAGACAATAATGCGCCTACGTGAGAAATAAACAAAGGAAAGGGGGTGAAGGGCAGCGGGAGAGAGACACGTCACCTGTGTTGCGTCATAGCTATAGCCACTTCTACGCCTTCAAACACAATAAAATCATCTACACTGTAAATAACTATCAGAGAATATGAGGCAATATCGCGTCGTGTTTTCCAGAAGCCGAATTTTATAATGAAATAAGAATAAAATACGGTTTACTAACAAATAGTTCAACGGAAATTTGATCATTGTAAGCGGGAATAGAGAACATATTAAGGGGATATATCAACATGAATTTAGTAGGATAGGGACTTGAGAAAGGAGAGAAAGGGCAGCGGGAGAAAGACACGTCACCTGTGTTGCGTCATAGCTATAGCCACTTCTACGCCGTCAAACACAATGAAATCATCCACACTGTCAATAACTATCAGAGAATATGTGGCAATATCGCGTCGTGTTTTCCAGAAGCCGAATTTTATAATGAAATAAGAATAAAATACGGTTTGCTTACAAATAGTACAACGGAAATTTGATCGTCGTAAGCAGGAATAGAAAACTTATTAAGGGGATATATCAACATGTATTTTGTAGAATTGGGACTGGGACTTGAGAAAATCATCGCGCTAAACGGGAAAACGTCATAACCGAGAACGTGCTAACGAGATTCCACTGTATAGGCAAGAAAGGAGATAAGAAAAAATTTCGCGCGTATCGCTATTACCAAAAAAATACGGCCCCTAGAAATGGCATATTTGGGGTAAATATATCGTTTTGATAACCTATATATATTTGAAATATTTCACGGATATCATTAACCCTTAACTATGGATGTACATTTTCAGCGACATCAACATGGATGTGAGGTAACAGAGATCGCATAAAATTTATTGTGGCTACGGAAGGGAGGGTTAATGAGAGAAATTGCTAGCTGTTTTCATTTGAATAATTACACTTTATTCAACCCAAAACCACAACAACATTTTTCATTTGTTCATTTGTAAAACCCTCATACCTTCAGATTACTGTTGCAGCAATTTTTGTTACCCTGTTCCATTTGAACACACATATCCTTTACACTATCAAAAAAATGGACCCTAACTTGGGTATTAAAGCTGTTAGATAACCACTGCATTCAGCAGATCTTTCTTGTACACTCCAAGCATACTGGTTTTACACATCTGTTGCACTTGTAATATGTTTTCCTCTTCTTTGCTTGTGGGCACAGACGACAAGTTATCCGTTTTTCAAGCTTCTCCCCAGCAATGTTGATACGCTCCTTCACTGCTTCAATTGTGGACGTGCTGTCACCCAGGCCGCTACGAAACTCATCAGCTTCTTATCGCGGCTGCATGGTTATTTATGACAGATAAGATAAGTGCAGTGGAGAGGTATTCTTAAAATAGAAAGGTACTGCAAGCAAATATACTGGGAGGGCGATGAGCGAGATGTGGCACATGATTATTTTTCCACCACGGTCATGTTGACCGCACGTCCATAGTTAAGGGTTAAAACCAAAAATCCGGGACTGGAGGTATATACTATGACGTCAATATGGACAAAAAAATGATATGTCTTATACACTATGATATTCGGCTGTTAATTATTTTTCTTTGGTGTCTCGACTCACATTTGTCTCTGTTACTCTTCCTGGAATGCCACAGTGATTGTAATTATGTTATGTTGACCAACTGAAAAGTTGCAATATCAATCAATTTGATGAAGGATCGCTTCACTACTGCACACAAAATAATTCAGAGCATTATTATGGAATGGAGGGGATACTTAAAAAATTAACTTAAACATTTTTTTTTAGAATATTCTAAGTAACTGTTTTCGATGTCACTAATGTTTCGGTAAAGCTGCGATTTCCTCCAGTAGCGGTACCGCTTTCTAGCAGCCCTAATGTGACGGGGAATGACGTATAGAAACTGGGAACCGTCTTGACGGTGAACAATGGTGTAAAGCTAGAGCTAATTATCAGTAGGTGTCGTGAAGACATTTTGTCATAAAGTTAAATAAGAAATTGATGATCTTGACATGGCACTCGTAATATGTTTGGAAGAAGAGTCATTCGAAGATGATAGGGAATGTTCGGGGGGAGAAGTGCCATTTTTAAAAGGCGTCCTAGAGAAGGTGCAAATGAAATTTTAGTGTGTCATCATCTGCACGGCAATGAAGATACATTCAGAAAATATTTTTGGTTGACACCAGTGTTATTTGATTTTCTGAATTACATAAAGAATGACATAACTTCAGTGCCATACAACAGAAAAAAAAAAGACCAGTATCTCCTGAACAGAAACTGTGTATTTTTAAGGTTACTCTTCACATTATACAATGCCTCATGATTCTTTACGAAAACTATTAGTGTTTCCTCTCCTTCCATACTCCAATAGATCATCTTATCAGTCATTGTATACGTTATACCGTAATTCAATACTTTCACACACACTGTACACCGTACATAAACGTTGACGAACTGTTTGCTACCACACTCACGACCGTCCTATGAATGACGCCACCGCAATTTCATGTGACGGTGGTAGTCAACGCTTCCTAGGAAACCACTCGCCTTCGTTTCTATGTGGAACGTTTTTGTGACGTCATTCCCCGTCACATTACAGCCGCTAGAAAACGGTACCGCTAGTGGAGGAAACCGCAGCTTAAGCATGGCCTGTTCTTACCCTATAAGTATTTTGTAGTGCCGTGAAAAATCACTGCCTTAGAAAATATTTTATACAACTGTTAAATATTATCAGAAACTAACAATATTCACTATTTTGATCACAAAGGGTTGTTTCACAATTTGAAAAATATAAATAATGAGAATATAAGAACCGAAGACACTTTATACAATCGTCATCAACTTCCAAAGGCAATGCCTCGTCTCCGCAACTATTGTTCTCTGTCTTCAGCACCTCGTTTAGTTTTATAGTAGGAACCATAATGAAGAGTTAGTGTGTTATCTTGAAGGAAATATTTTCTCGGTCATCCTCGGCCTTCCTTCTCTGTGATTTTTCCTTCCAGGAGATTAGTTAGGAAAGCGTTATGTGGCCTGTGAAGTTATCTTTTCTTTTATAGATCGTTGGTCTCAGTTCTCTTTTCCCTTCAATATCTTGCAGGATGCTGATGTTAGTCCTGTTTTCAATCCATTTAACCCGTAACAGACCCACATCTCAAATGCTTGGAAGTCGCTTCCAATCCTTTTCTCTAATCGTCCAAGATTCACATCCATACAAGGGGGCGTGGTGGCGCAGCGGTCAAGCTGCTGGCCTCTCACCACGGTGTACTGAGTTCGATTCCCGGTCAATGCATGTGAGATTTTCAAACTGAAATGCCATGTCCCGTGGTTCGTATTCCACGTAAAAAGGAGGTCCCGTGGCTCATGATCTCGAGATTAAACGGTCACGTAAAACCACAATCTTTCTTTTTCACATCCATACAGAAGCACATTCTATACAAAGCAAACTTTTTTGTTGGTTTGCATTTTTGTTAATTAGAAAATTCAAAGTGAAATTACACAAAAATTATTCATCATAATAAGAAAAACTGAAATGTACAAAATGTTGCTTATATAATTTTGTAAAAGACGCCTGTTAAAACCTATCTGGTAATTGTACAGGCCTATTTACATGTGCCTGATCAAGTCTCTTGTATCATCATCCGACTAATTTTCCAAGCTTCCTTCAGCCTCGCCTATAATTTCATTGTCCTCAGAATCATTATCTTCAAAGTCACTATACTCGCTACCCTCATCAAGAGCTTGTATGTGATTCAGTTAGCTGCCATGTTTGTTGTTTACCACAGTCCCATGACACCAAGGTTCG
This sequence comes from Meconema thalassinum, assembly GCA_946902985.2. Classification (NCBI taxonomy): domain Eukaryota; kingdom Metazoa; phylum Arthropoda; class Insecta; order Orthoptera; family Tettigoniidae; genus Meconema; species Meconema thalassinum. The sequence continues at coordinate 55,977,370 of OX336401.1, read as the reverse complement.
TAGACATGAAACTCCAACAAATACTTGCAAAAGTGGAGCTTGTATGTGATTCAGTTAGCTGCCATGTTTGTTGTTTACCACAGTCCCATGACACCAAGGTTCGTAGAAATGAAACTCCAACAAATACTTGCAAAAGTGACAATAGTGGTGATGTGCGTATATTAGACACATTCACGTTGATATAGTACAAATATTTCACCAACAGCTGGCATAGCTGTGGAGAAAACATGCATCTACTAAAAATCACAATAAGCGATTTTGGCACCAAAGGAAGATGCAGAGATCCACTTTATTCCATCGACGTAACTTGTTCATGTTGCTTGCCACGGTGGGTGAATGGTTATCGTGTCGGACTACCAACCCCAAGCTTGCAGGTTCGTTCCTGGCCATGGTAAATGATTTTTGAAAGGTGACAAAAATCACGACACGCATGTCATACGTTGTTGGCATGTTAGAACCCATTTGAATTCAGTAGGCCGTGTTCATAATGGCAAAATTATTCTAGGGATTTTCCGCCAACACAAGTTCCTCCATTCTCTACTAGAAAACTCTAGTGTCAAGATATCTAACCTCCTTGACTTTCATAGCGCTCCAAGGAACAACAAAATTCGACATGCAAGCTGCCATCTGGGCGTTAAATAACAAAGCTTGCACCCGGCATCCGAGGCCATACAATATTATTATTATCTGTTCATGTTGGTCTCGAGTAAATGACAGTTTGAAAATCAGTTCCACAAACATGCCAGTACATTTTATTTTGTTTATATCAAAAGAATCTTACCTGAAAATTCATCCATCATGCACTCTTTCTGTCATAATTTCAGACTTTAATCTGCTAGTATCTCCAGTCATGTTAAGAACATCAAATACTAATTTATATTTGTCGAACAAGGCAACAGAGGGCTTTGATTTGACACGTGCAGCGGCCTGAGCGAGCCGTGCCAATAACAAGAAATTCCGGTGTTATCGACACTAGATTTTCACTCAGTGGAGAAACTGGACCTCTAGTTTGGGAGACGGTACCAGCCATACGGAAACTTAAGATACCAAACAGAACTAGAGCTAATTTCCTCGGCCCTAGTTTGTCTCAAATGTACGAGGTCTGTTAGAAAAGTATTCGACCTTTTTCTTTTGCGAAAACCTGATGGATTTGAAACAAGCATGCTTGCATGAGCCGACCTTGAACCTTCGTACGCACGCATGAATGTTGTCCCGCCTGTCGATAGCGTAGTGTTGCTGCCAAGTAGCATTTGAGTGAGATATTGTGTAGTGCTCTCATCGGTATTTCATTGCAAGGACTGGAATTTGGTTTCCGGGTCGTCCCCGTACAACCATGACTCGTCACCAGTGATTATGGTGTTGATGAAGTCGCTGTTTGTGGAATCCAGTGTGTCCTGTGAGACTTCAACACAAAGTTCTTTGTGTTCCGCCTTCAGCAGCTTTGGCACGAATTTCGTGTTGAAGTCTCGGTCTATAATTGCAATTTTGTCCTCTTGAGCCTAATTAACAGGCGTTATCTTGTGGTCTGACCAAGGTGTGTGCAAAGTTTCATCAAAGGCAATGTTTTAAAACTGAATTTGACTCGTCAGTAATGTTCTCGCTGGCTGTGCCCAAGGTTGCAGGATCGAATCCTGGCGCAGCCAGTTGACATTTGAGGGTGCGCAAATGCAAGGGAGCCGTGTCAGTAGATTTACTGACACGTGAAAGATCCCCTTCAGGGCAAAGTTCCGGCAGCTTATCGTCTCTAAAAGCCAAGCAGTTAAAAGGACCGTAAATCCAATAACATTATTATTATTTAAACTGAATTTGGAAGAAATGGCATGATAAACATGGTATTTAGTGAATATCAGAATGAGAACCACAGCTATGTTGACATGTTGTGGATCCATGCTGACTTTGATGACCTTTACTTTTGAATTGCCCGATAAGCATCACTTCACCATTTCTAAACTTTAAGGTGGTAAATCTTAGCTGAAAATTGAGACAAAAATGTGTGTCTAAAACTCAATACTGCTCAATGCGACAAGAAGCCTGTGGAATACTTCGATGACTAAATATAATCTAAAAATGTAGGCTACCACCTTCCAGCACCAAAATATTTGACATGTTTTAGACAATATGTGGTCCTTCCTCAGGCATATTCTCACAAACAGTTGTTAATAATGACTGCGTTGTCGCAGCCCCTAAACTGAGGAACCAACCAGTTGTTAACAAAATTGTTATAAGGTGATCTTTTGTAGTTGTTATGGCTGAGGAAGGACATCAGAGTGTCTGTAACAGAGTTAACCGCAGCTGTGTACAGTAATTCTTTATGTTCCGCCTCTATTTGTGGAGCTTTCACAAGGGTAAATAGCATATTATTACTTGAGTATTGAAAGTGCAAGGTTCCGGATATAATCCCTTAGTCCGATGATATCGTTTCAAATAACTGTGATTGGAAGCAGACGCTGGACCCCTCAGGAGAGAAAGAAAGGTGAAGAGATTGACTAAGAGTCTGTGGTTTTTAGTATTTACGATAGATGCGAGTGGATTTCACTGGTTTTGAATGAGCAATAAAATGCAAACATAGCTCTACATGTGAAATTGTTTGTTTTCTGCTAAATAAATGCAGAATTTTTGTTCTGTTGTAAAATATCTGTAAACTTAACAAAGAAAAACTCTTTCTTTTGGTTGATGGAATGTGTTTGGAATCTTACAAAGGAAGGAGCTTGTTTCACAATCATTAATTAAAATTTAAATTGAATGTATTGCAAGCACAAATATGTTGTAAGTTTGTATTTTATAAGAGTTAGGTTATATTTTGTGTTAACATTCTTCTGTCTTTATTTTCTGTAGTATTCTTTAAATATTTTAATGACCAATATTATCGGGAGAATCCTACCAACAGATTTTAGACTCTTGCCTGAGGAAGTAGATCAGGGTTTCTTAACCTGTGAGCGACGACTATAGCTTCTCGAAGAGCAGGAGCTAACTGACATGGCTTTGCACCATAGTTTCCAAAAGCAAACGGTCACTACAGTATGTTCATTAAAATAAACCGGCTTATCCACACTTGCCACCATGTAAGTTAAGATCAGAAACTGTCAGCCCTTAAGATGCTCCCTTTAAAGACACTGGTGCATGGTCTATTGCACAAGTCAACACTAATTTTGAGTCTGGGTTCAGTATGCCTAGTTTTGATTTGTCATGCCTAACTAATGAAAGAAAAAATAGTTTTACCTAATAAAGTTTGCTTTTGTAGCTGCCACAACGAAAGTTGCTATTTGAAGGAAATTCTCTATTTTTATAAGTTCAAACAAATACAAACATAAATTTATTTATTTACATCAAGTTTATTTACAAAACAAAGTAAATATTAATCTACAAATCAAGAAAACAATACAAATACAGTGAACTTGGTTGATTTGAATTTATGAACGTACTGAAAAATGTGAAAGATTCGAAATGAGCCAAGTTTCATTTTCATGAATAGCAAACATATGTACTTATAAAAGCACTCTTTAACTTGAAATTAGACCTATGGGTTTGGAGTTGTGACAGTAAAAGGTTAAGAACCACTAAAGAAGACACAAATTTATGAAACGGCGTTAGTTATTTTAAAGAGAAGTACCATCTTAAGTCAATTTCAATAATTGGCTTTACAATACAAGCAAGAGTGACCATCCTGAAATATTTTGCAGACCTCTGCAAACAGTTTGGTCTTCCTAAAACCTGTTGTTGGCTGCACTGAAGGGATCAGGAACCATGCATTTTATTTCAGTAATATTTGATATCCCGTTCAATCAATTTCCTACAAACTGGTGAATGTTCGCTTACCACCTCTGTCTTGATATGATGTGTGTGTGTGATCCAGATACTCAGTATTATACTTGCATTCGTCATGTAACTTAGTGTATTTGCACTGTTAACCTTTGTAAATGGTTTTTCTTTCCCTTTTCCTTTCTGCCCATGAACCTGTATGATCTTATTCTTTTATAATTCTAGTCAATAGACACATTGTAATGTACTGAACATGGATATATTATTACAAATACAAATACCAGCATACTTGATTTCATTCCTCCTCAGTGCACTTCTTCATCTGCCTTTGCATTGCTGTTTTAACATGCTTTAGGATGGAAAGCCAGATAGAAACTGAGTTGTGTGAAGACCAGTTTGGTTTCAGGAGAAATATAGGAACAAGGGAAGCTGTAGCCGATTTTGGAAGGTAGAATAAGGAAAGATAAGAGAACATTCATGGTATTTGTAGACTTAGAAAAGGCTTTTGATGTCGTTGATTGGACTAAATTGTTTGACATTTTGAAAACGATTGGAATAAAGTACAGGGGTAGGAGGGTGATCTACAATCTATACAGAAACCAGACGGCAGTCATTCGAGCTGAATGACATGAGAGAGAAGCTGGTATTCAGAAAAGTGTAAGGCAAGGCTGCAACTTATCACCCATACTTTTCAATCTTTACATTGAACAAGCAATGAAGGAAATTGGAGAAAAATTTAAAGTGGGAGCGAAGATTCAAGGAGAAATAATTTCAACTCTGAGATTTGCCGATGACATAGTCATCTTGGCGACACGCCTGAGGATTTGAATGAATTTTTGAATGGTATGGACTCCGTCTTGAGGAAAGAATTCATGATGAAAGTTAGTAAATATAAAACAAAAATATTGGAATGCAGCCAAAAAATATCAGAAACCTCTATGGACATCAAATTGGCAGGTGAAAAGCTGAAGAAAGTAAGAGACTTCTGTTACTTAGGAAGCAAAATAACCAGTGATGGACGAAGCAAAGAGGATATTAAAAGTAGGTTGGCTCAGGCAAGGAGAGCATTTCTCCAAATAGGAATCTGTTGACATCGAATATAGATCTAGGCATCGGAAGTCATTTTTCAAAGCCTTTTTCTGGAGCGTGGCACTCTATGGAAGTGAAACTTTGACTATTGGTGCAGCAGAAAAGAGGAGAATTGAAGCGTTTGAAATATGGTGTTACCGGAGAATGATGAAGATTATATGGGTAGATAGGGTTACAAACTGAGAAATTAAGACGAGTGGGAGAGGGATGTTTCTGGCAGCTGTTAATGAAGAGAAGAGATAGGTTGGTAGGACACATACTAAGACACCTAGGAATAGAAAGCTTAGTTATGGAAGGAAGGGTTGAGGACAAGAACTGTAGGGGTAGACCAAGGTTAGAATAGGTTAAACAGATTGCCTCGGATGTAGGGTGTGGTAGCTATGTAGAGATGAAACGATTAACTCAGGACAGGGAGGCATGGAGCGCTGCATCAAACCAGTCAAGAGACTGAAGACTCAAACAGCAACAGGGCTAAACATGGACAAATGTATCTAAATTTCTGACCTGATGGTTACTAAGGCAACAAGTATTTATCATAATTTGACGTTTGTCAGTATAGCATAAGTTCCCCAAAAAGTAAACTAGCCTTATGTATCACTTGGTGTTTCTGTCTGTGTCGGCCTGTTAACTTCAAAAGGTTGCTCTGGTTTTGAAAGCTATGATAATTGAGCTTCTGTGCTAGCATCTGTTGCGAACTCATTCTCAAAGCATAAGGAGATCCACAGATATGGGAGGGTAGAGGAACCAGATCAATAATAGACTGTATCATTACTGACTTCAAATTTAGTAAATTGATAAGGAATTGTAGGATATTCTGGGGCTTCTTTGATGAAACAGAACTCAAATTAATCGACTGTGAATTAGCATAATTAGACCTAAAGTGAGGACTGTTTGCAGATAGATTTGGGTTGAGAATCTCCAGGATAAGAAACTTCGGCTGAAATACATGAAATGCTTCATGAGAAATTTCAAAGAATAGATGGGAAAGAATTTTATGTGATCTGAAAATACCCATAAGAACCAAGGGTAAAGTTTATAAAACTGCCGTAAGACCAATCCTACACTATGGTAGTGAAACATGGACTACTACAATGGCACATGAGCAAAAGCTACATACCACTGAAATGCGTATGTTATGTTGGGCAGGTGGAGTTATCCTGTAAGGTAAAATCTGTAATGAACATGTGCGGGGCAGGTAGTTATCCTCGAAGATAAAATCCGTATTGAACATGTGCGAGGCAGTTTCAAAGTAGCGCCTAAACTGAGAAACTTTTAGAGTCCAGGCTAAGGTGGTATGGGCATGTTATGCGAAGACTGAAAAATCAACTAGTGAAGAATTGCCTTTCCAAGGCTACACAAAAGAGAGGGAGTGGCAGGCCTCAAACAACATGGATGATGAATGTCCAAAGGGACATGAGAGTATTTGGTCTTTCTGATGATGCTTTACAACGATTTGACTGGCGTCTCAGGATTAAGAAAGACGACACCATGTAACGGGAAAAGGTGAGGAGGAAGAAGAAGAAGATGGGAAAGAATTGTAGGACATTGAAACAGAGTGGTCAGGAAACAGGGATGTAGTACTAGAAGCAGCAAAATCATGTCTTGGGACAACGGTATGTAAAGGCAGGATTGACATAGTGAAGTCGGCTTGTAATAGTAAAAAGAAAACTTAAAAAAAAGGGCTCCAAACAAGGAATCCGGCAGACAGAGATCTCTATGTAGTGGGAAGGAAGAGAACCAAACAAATAATAGTCCAAAAGGAAATCGTGGGTGGTATTCGGAGATAAATTAGAAACGTTAGGTTTTCCTGCCGCTTGAACTATCTGGAGTGTTACAAAGAATCTTAAAAATGGAGATAAAGGAGAAATGAGCAGTGTTCTGGATAATTCATTGTGGATACCAAGGAAGCACTGGGAAGATGGCAGGAATACTTCAAAAACTTGCTAAATGTTAATGGAGACTTATCTGGCAATGTGACAGATTTTGAGATTATGCAGGAGGAGAATGAGGACAGGAGCCGGATCATGGTTGAGGAAGCAGTGAATGTGGTAAATAAACTACAATGTCACAAAGTGGCAGAGGTAGATGAAATTCGGCCAGAAATGGTAAAGTATAGTGGGAAAGCAGGGCTTAAATGGTTGCATAGGATAATCTAATTGGCATTGGATTTAGGAAAGGTACCCTCTGACTGGACAAAAGCAGTATTCACACCGATTTATAAGCTAGGTAACAGGAAAGATTGCAACAATTATAGAGGCATTTCTTAGAAAAGTGTCCCTGGTACTAGGGTACTGTCGAAAGGAGAGTTCGATCATCGGCCGAGAGCAAAAGCAAAGCCTAATCCGTACAGGCCATGGAGGCCCTGGGAGTAGTGGAAGGTAGTGGCTTCCACCCTTTATGACATCACCACTAGATGGGATGGAGTTGTCAGCTCCATGCCCGGGTGTCTTTGCTCCCGCGAATTACTCTGGTACTTATTTCTGGTGTAGACTGAGTGATCCCCACGGCTATTTACATTTCCGAAAGTGGTACTTTTGTTTCTAAAATCCACTACCTGGGCGGGGATCGAACCCACTTCCTAACAGTTAGAAACTCAGCGCCTCGACCGACGGTACCACGCAGCTTTGCTTTGGCCGAGAGTAAGATGGATAAAATCCAGTGTGGAGGATGTCGAGATCAAATTTTTAGTATGCACAAAGTTATTGAGAAATGCTACGAGAGGAATAGACGTTTGTGTTTTGTAAATCGAGAGAAGGCGTACGATAAACTACCCAGGGAGAAGATGCTGAGCATCCTGATGGATTATAAAGGCTACTACAGGCAATCAAAAGTATTTGACGACAAACAGGCTGTGATTAGAGATGATGGTAGGATGAGTTCTTGGTTTAAAGTTGTTACAGGAGTGAGGCAAGGCTGTAATTGTTCAGCATTACTTTTTATACACCCTCTGTCTGAAAAGTTCAGTGAATGGGCTATATTACGAACGGATTGTTGGCTTACCTGAAACAGCCGTTACTGTCCTTCAAAGTAATCCCTGTGGATGGTTATGCACTTCTGAGAACGACAGAACAAGTCCTGGAAACTCCTTGCATAGTCTTCTTTAGGAATAGCCTTCCGTTTGGTTCGTCAAAACTCTAAATTGAAAGAAAGAGAGAAATGTGAATTTATGCAACCTGCCTTACACACCTGATAGTCGGGCGGCAGTGAGAAGGGTGAATTTATGCAACCTAACGTGCACAACTGTTCGACGGGTGGCAGTGAGAAGGCGGAATGGTCCTGAAAACCATCGTCATGGGTGGCGAGACCTGGTGCCTGAGGTACAACCTCGAAGGCAAGCGTCAAAGTATGGAGTATCAGGGTCCAGGGTCGCCGAAACGCTCTGAAGGGCCAGAGGTTTTTGGAAATTTCGGACTTCCAACCTAATGTGACAACCCAACTGAAGGCTATCCCTCAGGAAGACTATGCCAGGACGTGTGTAGAGCCGATCTAATAAGTGCATAATCATCCTCGGGGATTACTTCGAAGGATTAACAGCTGTTTCAGGTAAGCCAACAATTCGTTCGTAATATAGCCCATTCACCGAACTTTTCAGACAGAGGGTGTATTATATATGGACCATTTGCTAAAGGACATAAACTGGCTGGGGATGATTCAAGTAGGTGGGAACCAGTTAAGCAGTCGGGCCTATGCCGATGACCTGGTTGTAATGATGGACTCCGTCAAAAGCTTGCTAGCCAATATGTTAGAACTTGAAGAGAAATGTAAGGAGGATGGTATGAAGATCAGAATTTCAAAGATGATTAGTGTTGGTAGGGAAGAAACGCAAGAAAATAGAATGTCAGGTAGGAAGAACTGAATTGGAGCAGGTGGTGGAGCATTTTAAGTACAGTACTTAGACTGTGCATTCTCTCAGGATGGTCACAGTATGGGGAAGGAAATGGAGTCGAGGTGTGGAAAAGCCAATGCAGCGAGTTCTCAGTTGCGATCTACACTATTCTGCAAGAAAGAAGTTGGTGTTGCGACGAAACTCTACCTACATCGCTCGGTATTTAGACCAACCTTGCTGTATGGGAGTGAGAGCTAGTACATAAGCTAGAGGTAACTGATATGAGGGTAGCACGAATGATTGCTGGGACAAATAGATGGGAGTAATGGCAGGAAGGTACTCGTAATGAAGAGATAAAGGCTAAGTTACAAATGATCACGCTTGATGAAGCTGTTCGTATGAGCCGACTTGGATTGTGGGGTCAAGTGAGGAGGTGAGAGGTTAATGAGTTCAGCTGTAGAGGGTAAGAGAATTAGAGGTAGACCTAGGAGGCAATGGTTAGATTCATTGTTAACGATTTCGTAAGTGAGAGGTGGAAGCTGAGGGAGCCGCAGTGCTAACTGCTAATAGAGGATCATGGAGGCGACTTGTTTGCAGACTAGAATGGCAAAACAGTATCAAATAAAACTGTATGTAGAGAGAGACAATCATAAATTGTCGCATGGAAAATATCCAAGTGCTGTTCGGGTATCATAGTGCTTGGACGTGGCTGTACAGTTGCAACAAAATTGATGTACTCCCAACTATTTGAAAAATTCATAGTCTGCAGTCCTTACTTGAATTAAAAAACAGATAACACACACTAATACAGTCATCACAATTAACACCGGTTATCAGACAGATTCTACACACACCCAAAGTACACGGGGCTACATGACCGCATTGTCACAGCCCCTAAACTTAGGAACCAAACAGATATTTCATCAATGAGCTAGGCTGATGATCATTTACCATAATAGTAACTTAAAACTAGTAGTACTGAACTATTTACACTCCTATTTAGATTGTGAGGTTTGAAGCCATTTTTCAGTGTTGCCTAAGTAAACAAAAGTTTGGTGCTTTTCAGTCGGTCAACACGAATGTACCCAAATAGAGCTGGGTTATGCCCTGATCCTGAAATAAATTACATAAGATTAATAAATACACTAGGATGACCAGTTTCGATCGTCAAGCGATCATCATCAGATCCATTACACTTAGGCTATAACATCTAAGTTTGAGAATACAGGTGAAAAATATATACAATATGTACAATTATTTAGTTGCAGTGTTGGTAATGCAACAGTCGGTGTATGTTAAGTGTGGTATATCTAATGTTAGGTAAACTTTTAAAATAGTGATGAAAATCCGGAATTTGTCTGTTAGGGGTGATTACATGGTTTTACAAAATCAACTATGGTTATACTGAAATAATGCAAGCTTATACTTACCGAGTTGTCTCTTTAACTGGAACTTGAAGCAGTTGCGTGTTTCCATAGACACCAGTTGTAGTCGACTAACCCCGAGTGTTCGCTGGGTGGAACTGGTTTTCCCCTTCCTCCCCCTTTAGTTGCTATGTCACACAAATATACATGGCACTGACCTCTGGAAGAACATAGCAACTAAAGGGGGAGGAAGGGGAAAACCAGTTCCACCCAGCGAACACTCGGGGTTAGTCGACTACAACTGGTGTCTATGGAAACACGCAACTGCTTCAAGTTCCAGTTAAAGAGACAACTCGATAAGTATAAGCTTGCATTATTTCAGTATAACCATAGTTGATTTTGTAAAACCATATAATCACCCCTAACAGACAAATTCCGGATTTTCATCACTATTTTAGAAGTTAACCTAACATTAGATATACCACATTTAACATACACCGACTGTTGCATTACCAACACTGCAACTAAATAATTGTACATATTGTATATATTTTTCACCTGTATTCTCAAACATAAATGTTATAGCCTGAGTGTAATGGATCTGATGATGATCGCTTGACGATCGAAACTGGTCATCCTAGTGTATTTATTAATCTTATGTAATTTATTTCAGGATCAGGGCATAACCCAGCTCTATTTGGGTACATTCGTGTTGACCGACTGAAAAGCACCAAACTTTTGTTTACTCCTATTTAGCTTACAAATGATCGTTTTGTACTAAACATTTTCACTGGACCTAGTTCATAATATTCTGAAGATTTAGCTTAGTCATATTGCCCAATATAAATTCTTCTTTGGCAATTCCACAATGACACTAGCAGATGTTGTGAACATGAAACACAGAACAATACAAGTTTGGTTGGTTTAGGTGCTGCGACAACGTGGTCATGTAGCCCCGTGTACTTTGGGTGTGTGTAGAATCTGTCTGATAACCGGTGTTAATTGTGATGGCTGTATTAGTGTGTGTTATCTGTTTTTAATTCAAGTAAGGACTGCATACATTCGATTTTCAACTTTTGTTACCAAACGCCACAGTCAACGACCAACTAGTTCGGCACTTTGTTACTAGATACCACCGCAGTCGGCTCCTGGCGATGAACATTGGAACATAAGAGCATTAGTCAAATATACCTGTAATTTAGCTTCACACAGGTATAATTAGTGGAAGGTTCTTTAACATGCCATAAATCTATGACATGGGACCGCCGGCTTTACTTCCCCTCCGAAGGACGGCATAATGAGGGATTTTTAACGCTCTTAAAATATCCGACGACTTCGGCCGGGTTTTAACCCATGACCTTGGGCATAGAAGCTCAGCATGCTACCAACTATGCCACCGAAACCACCCAAAACAAGTTTATGAGCCTACAATGTGATGAAGTTCCAAGAGGGAGTCCACATTAAAGAAGTCGCATGATTTAAACATTCAGCTTCTAAATGGGACTTGGGGTATACCATTTTTGGCCGATCAGACCCGGTTGCACAGTCGACGAGCCTCAGGCATGTGCAATAGGAAATATTGGCAGTCCTGCCACAGCGCCCTCCTAGTTCTTAATTGAGACGGTAGATGGTGGCAGGGGCACACTTCCTTTCAAACATGCAGGAAGATTTTCGATTGAGGTGTGGCTAATATTTTCTGTTGAATCGCATTATTAAGTTAATCAGGCATGAAACTTGCTTTAGGTAAAGTTTCAAACATCCCACGCAGTAAATGAATGCATTCCAATCAGCATTTAACATCTAACTGAAATCATTCGACGTTGAGCCAAGTGGACAATGTGACAATATGCGAGTGCGAATGTGTACGAGTGGTATTGTGCTTGCTCTGTAAACGTATGTCCCTGGTTCATGGCTGTCCTGAAGCAGAAATGTTTACTCTTTATTAATTATTTTTCACGGCCAGTGAATTAAAACTCGGCAATTTTTCTAGGTTTGTGCTGTGTCTTGTTTGGTGTTTCTCCTAGGACACCAAGCTGGCTCGTCAGCGGGCTATTGGTGTCCTATTTGGAAGCCTTCATAGGGAGGTTATCGCTGCTTGAGCTTTTAGCTCTCGCAGTAAAGAGGCGCAGGTGCACTTCATAAAATGACAGGTAGCGCGCATTTCACTACTCCTGTGGGGGTCTGGGCGTGGACACCAAGAGCTCACTGATGAGCCAGCTTGGTGTTCCTAGGCGAAACCCCACACAAGACACGGCACAAACCTAGAAAATTGCTGAGTTTTAATTATTTTATTATATCCTCGCTACCTCTTACTGCATGATTTCTACCTACTGGTACTTTAATCCAAATTATCTACGAGGGCGTTTTAAATGATAAACACTGTTAGGCGGAAATGGTCTCTTTTCTCACTTGAATTTGTATTTTCCCTACTTCCTGTTTAACGCGGCTAGCATTCTTGGCTGTCATCCCGGAGGTTTAAGTCCGATTCCCGGCTCTGCGAGAAATTTTAATTCTGGTGTGAGGGCTGGAATGGGGTACACTCAGCTACGTGAGGCAGAACTGAAAACCTCAGCCATCCTGGAAGTAGTTTTCCATGGTTTCCCCACTTATACTCCAGGCAAATGCTGGGATGGTTCCTAACTTAAGGCCATGGCCACCTCTTTCCCAATCCTATCCCTAATATACAAATACACACACGGGTACAGCCTTCACAATAACACAGGTTATCACACAAAATTCCACACACACCCAAGTACACGGGGTTATACGAGCACTATGTCGCAGCCCCTAGAATAAGCAAAGGAAACGATAACTATTCATGACTCTGCCAAGAATACCAGGGCTGGTTTTTTTTTCAAGTTCCGATGGAACATATAAAAATAACTGATTGACATACCAAACTAATTTTACTACTAAATGTTTGCTTGTTTTATTCTTACACTGAAGAAAATGGAAATTGCAACTCCATGAAGGCATTGGTCGTTTGTGTTGATTTTCAAGAAATGGAACGATGCCATGTAGGTATGTAAACGATCAAAGTTTTAAACCCTTTGGATTGTTGCTACAGGTCTCCCCACGTGATTGGTCGCGGAGGAATCAACTCCAGTATACGGACTCTGGTGTAGCGTAGTTGACTTGCAGTCTGTGCAGTGAAGTGTTCCCTGTCAAACATGCCTCGACGACAGAGAAGAGCACGCTATCAACAACTGTAGCCGTTCGAGCGGGCTCGGATAATTGGGCTGTGTGAGGCTGGATTATCACTAAGGACTGTCGCTGCACGTGTTGGCCGACATGCATCTACGGTACAGCGTGTATGGCAGCAGTGGTCAAATGAAGTTACCCACACTCGTAGACCTGGCACAGGCCCAGCGCGACAGACAACTGTGAGAGGATCGCCGCATCATTCGGATGGCCCGGATGGAACCCCATGCAACAGCAGCGCAACTTCGAGCAGATGTGGCACCCCACGTTACACAACAAACAGTTGGTAATCGCCTGCGTGCAGCTGGCTTACGATCCCGTATCCCTGCATAAGGTGTTCCATTGACCCCACAACAGCGACGTGTAAGGCTGGCCTGGTGTCTAGAACGATCGACGTGGGTCGACGAATGGCATAGGGTCATCTTTGGTGATGAATCGTGCTTCTGTCTTGTCCGCAGTGATCGCCGGAATCGTGTGAGCCGACGTACCGGGGAGAGGGGCCGCCCAGACCTTATTGTCGAGAGGCACACAGGGCCAACACCAAGCATTATGGTCTGGGGAGCTATTGGCTTTAATGTGAAATCACAATTAGTGCTTGTTGAGGGCACTATGACTTCTCGGCAGTTGATAGGGTACTCAATCCATTGGTTGTCCCTATGATGGCGAACATTGCTAATGGGATATTTCAGTAGGACAAAGCCCAGGTTCACACTGCACGCATCTCCAGAGAAGCTCTCCACGACATTACAACCTTAGAATGGCCCGCCAGATCCCCGGATCTCAGTCCTATTGAGCATGTGTGGGACATGATGGATCGACAACTGGCCAACCGTCCTCAGTCACCCACAACTCTGGAACAACTGACTCATGCAGTGCAGCAAGCATGGGCCACAATTCCTCAGGAAGCGATCCAGGGCCTTATTGACTCCATGCCTTGACGAATTCATCAATGTATTGCAGCTCGTGGAGGGCACATCCTGTATTGATTGTTGTCCAAACTTGCGATCAGAGGGACCTGAAAGTGTAATCATCAAATCACAACCGAACTCTCGTCCTGCATGTTCAATTGCAGCAATGTAGCACCACTCCTTCTGGGTGTTGCAATTTCCATTTTCTTCTGTGTATGTCTCAACGTAATCGCCAAAACTATTGAAACATTTGTCGTATCTTTACACCAGCTTTCCAATGCCCTCTGCAAAATATTATGCCGCCACTGAGGTGGGTACGTCTGGAGTGTCTCCTGAAGTTTTTCCTGTTTGGTGAGGCATTGCCGCCCAACCATACCTTCAATTCTTGAAAAAGGTGGAAATCATTCACGACTGCACTGTCCCAACATTACGATAGACTTTTTCAAAGAATTCAAGTGTGAAGTCTTGGAGCATCTGCCGTTTAGTCCAAACCAGCACTGAATGATTATCACCTTTTTCGAGAATTGAAGGTATGGTTGGGCAGCAACGCCTCGCCAAAAAGGAAAAACTTCAGGAGACTGTCCAGACGTACCCACCTCAGTGGCGGCAGAATATTTTGCTGAGGCATTGGAAAGCTGGTGTAACGATACGACAAATGTTTCAATTGTGTTGGCGACTATGTTGAGACATAAGAATAAAACAAGCAAACATTTAGTAGTAAAATCAGTTTGGTATGTCCATCTGTAATTTTTATTCAGTCCATCGGAACTTGAAAACAAAGCAGCACTCGTATTTTCATTCTGCTGTGAGGGCTGGAAGAGGTGTGCTTGTTTCACTCCTCGGCCATCCTGGAAGTGATTTTCCATGGCTTTCCATTTCTACTCCAGAAAATGCCGAAATGGTTCCTAACAAAGCCACAGCTGCCTCCTGCCCAATCCCCTCCTGAATTACAAATACACACCTTACTACAGGCACCACAATAACACAGGTTATCAAATTATTTATTTAGTTATTTATATAGCCAAGTCGCCTTGGGGAGATGCAAGCAGCTTGATCATTTGAGCAACTTGGACATAGTGGTAATTTTGCCCTGTGTACTTGGGTATATAAATAATTTCTATGATAACCTGTGTTATTGTGGTGTCTGTAGTAGGGTGGCCTGTTTGCCATCTCTTGGTGAATGCAGTACATTTGCATTTGTCTGTTGGCACAGGCTAGAGTAAAAGGTGGCTTTTCACCGATGCCTCAGTCTCACTCATGGCTGTGATTATATGGAAGCTACTGAGGTAGTAATGACATTCAGGGCACAGTCAGTGCCTGTGGATGCTGTGAAAGGTTCTACTCATAGGGTTAGTACTGCTGTTCTGACTCAGTGAGGAAAGCAATGACAAACTACCTCACTCCTCGTCTTGCCTAGTACGCCTCAATATAGCGCTGCCTTGGGTTTTTGTGGGTATCTAACCACATGGCCTAACGGTGGTACTTTTTGAGGATCCAACCAGCCTTCGGGCTGACTACCTAACAGACAGTCAGTAGTAGGGTATGTAAATTTCTTTCTCTCTTTGATATAAGGTGCTTGTTAAAATTTATGTTTTAAATAAAAACAATTAATATTCAAAAGACCAGCCTCCGTGGCTTAGGCGGCAGCACGCCGGCCTCTCACCGCTGGGTCCGTGGTTCAAATCCCGGTCACTTCATGTGAGATCTGTGCTGGACAAAACGGAGGCAGACAGGTTTTTCTCCGGGTACTCCGGTTTTCCCTGTCAAAATTTCATTCCAGCAACACTCTCCACTATCATTTCATTTCATCATTGCCCCAGAGGAGTGCGTCAGGCCTCGGCAGCCGGCACAGTTCATATCCTCGCCGCTAGATGGGGGCTTCATTCATTCCATTCCTGACCCGGTCGGAGACTGGAAGCAGGCTGTGGATTTTCATTTTTCAATATTCAAAAGGTAAACATACACAAAAAAAAGTGATAATAGAATTAAATTAAATACCGTTTTCTTGTAAAAATTAAAAATTCCTCTAAGCACGCTCGAAGGCGGGTGTAGATTCCATCATGCAAAGAAAAGTATTTCGAATTCACTAATTTTGCCAAAATTGTTGTATACGTACAAAAGGATACGATATGCCCCATCTTGTAATTCCGAAAACATTTTGCTCATCTCTTGGCGTAGGGGTGGGTTATATTAAAAATTATTTCAGACAAAAGTTTTAGGTAATTTTTAGAGCACTATTGAACATTTTAAATGGTTTTGATAGTGTGTCTATTAAGGGAGATATTATTTTTTATTTAATCCCAAAACTCCCTTTTTCCCCATCACTTCGGTAAATAAATGGTTGATGCTGTCAAAAAACTTTGGTTGGTTGGTTCCTCAGTTTAGGGGCTGTGACAACACGGTCAGGTAGCCGATACTTTGTGGGTGTGTAGAATCTGTCTGATAACCTGTGTTAATTGTGATGGCTGTATTAATGTGTGTTATCTGTTTTTAATTCAAGTATTTCCAACTTTTGCTACCAAACGCCACTGTCAATGACCAACTAGTTCTGAACTTGGTTATTAGATACCACTGCAGTCGGCTCCTGGCGACGAACGTGGGAACCTGAGAGCGTTAGTCAAATCTAACCTATAATTTAGCTTCACACAAGTGTAATTAGTGGAAGGTTCTTTATCATGCCATAAATCTATGACATGGGACCGCCGGTTTTACTCCCCCTCCGAAGAAGGCATACTGAGGGATTTTTAACGCTCTTAAAAAATCCGACGATTTCGGCCGGGTTTGAACCCGCAACCTTGGCTATAGAAGCTCGGCATGCTACCAACTACGCCACTGAAGCCGCCTTCAAAAAAATTGACCAAGATAAGATTTTGGCCCTTATCTGAAGAATAGTACGAACATTGAATGGATTCGAATTTTCACATACTAAGAAAGTTATAGCTATATTTCACTTTTTAGAAAAATGCTCCACAATTTCCACCCCCTTGGCCTGATTTTGCCCATTAACAAACTCTACCGAGATTTTGAATGGTTATAATTTGTGTAAAAATTTGAAAGTGTTTGGTGCAAAATGACGTTAGTTAGTGTCCAAAAGAAAGTAACCTGTACCGTATATAAAACTAGCAATGCACACCGGATTCACCTGGTATCTTTAACGGTTTACCCAGCGTAAGCTTAAAAGGCGCACAGACGGCAGGTCCCAGGCGCAAATCAGGAAAAGCCGAGGTGAACAGCGAAACTCCAAACACATATTCTCTTGTCTGAAGTATTAACTCAACACGACTCGATAGTTTGATGCTGGCTAGAGCTGGGGTGACAGGTTTGCTCGCTAGCTCGTAGACTCGCTCCGAAGGTAGTATTTTAAATTTCCACGGAATGGAGATTGTTGGAAGAAATTAAAACGTAAAAACACTTATCGTAGGTGAAGTATTGAAGAAACAGATATGCTGTCGCGGACTTTGTTCTGTAGAATTTTTCATGCTGAACAATTCTTACACTTTATAACGGTTTACCGAGCGTAAGCTTAAAAGGCACACTTACGGCAGGTTCTTCTTCGACTCGATTCACTGAAATCGTTACTGCCCGGCTTCCTTTGGTCATAAATGAATGTTTTTCTACTGAAATCTTCCTTGAGAAATCCTTTATAGAATGGTGAAAACCGCATCAAAATCCATACAGTGGTTCTTGAGATTACCCGTTACATTAAAGAATCGGGGACTTTGTTTTATACAATGTAGAGATATAAACTTTTGAACTGACGGTGGTTTTGGGGTCTGGGAGAAGTGAAACTCGAAGATGTGGAAATTCTCCGGAAGTCGTAACATCTTACCCATTGCAATAAGTACAGACCCGTGCGAATTAAACAGAACAATGGTTTTTTTTTCCCCATTATTATTCCATTGGTTGGCAACTGTGCTACACATGACATTTTCTTAGTTCCTGCACTCTCTACACATTATTTGCACTATTATTCCATGTTTTTAATTTGTGTGGAGATTCTTGTGGATAAGGGCGGTATTTATTTGAGGATTCTTGAGGTAGTAGTAATATCAATTTCTTCAATGGATACGACTCCCAGGAAGTGTGTTGCGATTATAGCATTACGGTACCGGTATCTCAAAATACTTCTATGACACTAAATTTTGTGTCAGTGGAGTCACTATAAATGGAATTATTCAGTGGTACAAACGAACTGGATCAATTTCACCGAAGAAAACTGAGAACTCCTATGAGAGTTATTTTCAAGTGCAGGGGCAGAGGGTACAATATGTGCGCCGAGCGACTAATGAGGCATCATTTGTAACATATCGTAAAACACCCCGTGCAGAAGATATTTTAGAGGTGTTTCAAACATCAAGAATTGGGACCCTTAATACCAGTTGAGTCGCCTCCGTTGCGTATTGGTCAGCGTGATTAGCTGCCACCCCGGAGGTCCACGGTTTGATTCCCGGCTCTGCCATGAAATTTGAAAAGTGGTATGAGGACTGGAACGGGGTCTACTCAGCCTCGGGTGGTCCAAATGTATAGTGGGTGTTAAATTCCCAACTCAGCCATCCTCGAAGTGGTTTCCTATGATTTCCCACTTTGTCTTGGGGCAAATGCCGGGATGGTACCTACCGTAAGGCCACGGCCGCCTCCTTCCCACTTCCTTGCCTAACCCTCCCCACTCTTCCCATCCCTTCATCAGGCCACTGTTCGCTTTGCAGGTGAGGCCACCTGGCATAGTGCTGGTCACACACCGCAGTTGTATCCCCTACTCAGAGTCGCAAGCTCCAGGACACTGCCCTCGGTGGCGGTAGAGGTGGGATCCCTTGCTTAGTCCGTGGGAAAAGCCAACGCTGGAGGGTAAAGCGATAGCAACAAAAAAAAAAACAAAAAAAAAACAAGCAAAGTGTAGCCTCCGTGGCTTAGGCGGAAACACGCCGGCCTCTCGCCGCTGGGTCCGTGGTTCAAATCCTGGGAATTCCATGTAAGATTTGTGCTGGACAAAGCGGAGGCAGACAGGTTTTCTTCGGGTACTCTGGTTTTCCCTGTCACAATTTCATTCCTGCAACACTTCCCACTATAATTTCATTTCATCTGTCATTCATTTAATCATTGTCCCAGGGAAGTGCGACAGGCTTCGGCAGCTGGCACAGTTCATATCCTCTCCGCTAGATGGAGACTTCATTCATTCCATTCCCTGACCCGGTCGGTCGACAGGAAGCAGGCTGTGGATTTCCATTTTCAATACCAGTTGAAGTACATCCAAATACTGCAAAGAAGGGAGTTCCTGAGCTGCAGAAGAGGTTTCCAGACGACGAAATTTTTCAGACTGAAAAAAAAAAAAAAATCAGTGAGAACAATATTCATGTTTTAGAGTAGCCAGGGAACTTTCCTGACATAAATCCCATTGGAAACTTGTAGGCTATTTGCAAAAGGAGACTCGGAAAAATTGATCGAGTCACTAAAGTGAGGTTTTATGATGAAGATGAACTTAAAAATATGTGCTCAAAGTTTGTGGAATCAATGCCAGATGCTGTGAAAGATTTTATAAAACACAAAGGAGGACATATCAGCTATTAGAAATGATTCAAGGTAGGCCATATATTCTGTTGTATGAATTGCCCCGTTCGGAATAATTTGCACGGGACTGTAGCTTATACAAATTAAAATTACGCCACGGTTTATGGCCGATCTATTCTGGTTTCACAGACTGCGAACCTCACACATGTGCAATTGATACGTGACTTGCTTTCCGCGCAACTGAAAACGTGCATGAGGTTTGCCACCTGTCCTCTGTACGACTGAGAAATTGGGGCTCACCGGCCAAAAACCGTGGCATAAACTAGAATACCGGTACCTGCTTTCAACGGAATCAAACGGTACTCGTATTTTTTTCTGTTAAAGATAGGTTTCCGGTTGACTGAGGTAGGTATATGCTAAAATAATTAAATCACTGACATACTGAGAAAAATCAAGTGGTGTACATACCTTATTCAATCGTGTGATGACATATTTCTGCTCCGAACTGTGTCAGTAATAATAATAATAATAATATCGTATGGCCTCGGGTGCCTGGTGCAAGCTTTGTTAATTGACACCCAGAGGGTAGCTTGCATGTCGAATTTCGTCGTTCCTTTGAACGCTATGAAAGTCAAGGAGGTTAGATATCTAAACTCCTTGACACTACAGCGCTTTCAAGTAGAGAATGGAGGAACTTTGTGTTGGCGGAAAATCCCGAGATTAATTTTGCCATTGAACACGGCCTACTGAATTCAAATGGGTTCTTTAACATGCCAACAACGTATGACATGAGTATCGTGATTTTTGTCGCCTTCAAAAATCACTTACCATGACCAGGGGCGAACCTGCAATCTTGGGGTTGGTAGTCCGACACTATAACCACTCACCCACCGTGGCAAGCGTGTCAGTAATGAAAGTTGAGAAGTGCTCAGTTACGGTAAGAGCTGAATTCTAAGCTGATTGACAAGGGTCGAGACAAAGACAGGCATTTGTTGGTTGACAGTTAATTAAAGAGGGCATTGGGAAAGGCTTGGGGAACAGGAAACAGAAAATTAGCCATACGATACACTTTGACACGTAAGTTGGAGAACAAAAGAAGGAAGACCTAGTTGCCCATTCATTGTTAGCTACGGAATCAAGTGTTTCAGCAGACAAGGTAGGCTTTCACAGGGCGCCTGAAAATTTTCTAAACAATGTATTTCGGAACTTGGAAATTTTCCGTTATAATGCTTACCGTATTTTGATGTCCATTTTCCATGCAATAAGGGTTCCATTTAATGAAGGGAATTTATCAAAGTTTTTCACCCATAATTTCACGGAACCGTCAAATACTTCCATTTAATGAAGGGTCCGTTGAAGGCAGGTTCTACAGTAACAAACTAAAATAATAATATATGAAGAATAAAATTCTAAAAGTAGAAAGAAGAATAGCTAGGACATGCATAAATTAAAAATATCAGAAAGATGGCAAATGGCGTATAGTATCAAATGAAGTGGTATACAGAGAACTGGAGCCCATCACTGATACTATTATGAAGAAACTGATTTCTTTTTTTGGTTACATTATGAGTGCACCGGAAACCAGTTTATCTAGAAAAATTGTTGAGAAACTTTGGAATATGAAACAACAAGTAGGATGGATTAAGGAAATTAGAGAAGATATGAAAGAATTTGAAATAACCTTGGATGACTTGCAAACCAAAAAATTTAAAAAACTGATGACAAACGTCATACAGTAAAAAGGGTATTTACAGATGAGGAACGCCTGAGAAGATCAGTCAAATGAAAAGCTACTGGGCAACTCGGAAAGAAAACTTACTGAAGAAGAGGACCAAGAAATGATTGACTGAAGTGGTCCAATGAGGCCGTAAAAGCGGAAGGAAAAGAAGAAGAACATTAAAATGTCAAAGAAAACAAAATTTACAATCTATTTTTCCAGTGTATATTGACTCAAAGACTTGTTCTTTTTTGAAATCTGTAATTTTTGTTTGTTTTTATAATTATTAGTTTTATTTAATTTTTTGATTTATTAATTTTCGGTCTTTTCAAGTTAGGTGTCCACCTCTGAATTTTAAATTCCATTCCAAATTTGTATACCTTAATCTGTGTTAAGAGGGGCAGATGACCTCATAGTTCTACCCCTTAAAACAACAATAACTAAACAAAATTTAAAATGAATAATAATTAAAATTAGGCTAAAATAATTAAAATTCAATAAATACAAATAAAATATCTTCAGTAATAAATTGATGCCAAAAAATCACAGGCACACTTAAAGTGCGGTCCGGTATAATTTTTCTTGGAATTTCGAGAGCATTCATAGGGAGCTCCCTCCAGCCCTCCCTGAATCAAAATATTAGTCCCATAAAGAAAGGGGCAATCTAATGTGGGAGAGTGGGGATACCTTAGCCTCGGAATGCTGTTTGGTCAACACCAAGGGAGTTCAGACAGGAAAGACAAAGGAGTATCATGGTACAAGTGGAGAGAGCACAGCTTGGGCCCGTAAGCAGTGAGACCCTCATTGATAACCATATCACACAATTAATGACCTGTGCTAAGAATTCATGCTATGTTTGCCTATAAACTTGGCTCATAAACCTGTGCTATTGTCCTCCATGCAGTAGTGGAATTCCCATCTGATGATGCAAGAGGTCTTGTCTGAGGCTATGAATGGGCTGATGACACAATAGTTCCAGGTAAATATAAGCTGGACACTAATTGGCATGACTCATAATAGCTTCCTGAGTATGACAACTGCTTTTAAAACAATTGAGTGTACAGTCATTAAATTGGTAATCTCTAGGGATTGTGCATATTTTCAGCTGCCTTCACTGGTCTTAGGGAGACCTACACATTCAGACCTCTGTCTTAAATATCTGGGGTTCAAATCCTACCTCTGCCATGTTTTATGTATTTATCTACTTTTAATCCAGGCAAAATCCCAGTATGCCTCCTTGCTGGTACCAGTGATTGAAAGGATCACCCAGGTAAAAATAGAAGGTGGAATGTTCCAATTTCCTGCAAGAGAAGCTTGGAAAAACAAATAATACAGTGCCGATACCATATATTACCGGTACTTGGCTAGAATAATTATACAGAACATATTCTTCTTAATTATTTAATTAAGATATGTAATAGCATCCCTTTACTTGATGGTTACTAATAAAGAAGAAAATTAAATCATGTTCATATAGGCCTATCATCTAATGGTGAGATTACAACACCGATAGACTTCCTCTGTTGTGGTCTCTACTTCCTGATAAGAGTAACATTCCAGGAAGTTGACTTGCTTGCAGCAATGTAAGAAGGTCTGTCTGTGGTTACTCATACAGGAAAAGCTGAGGAGGCAAGGATCATGTAATATAAGTGAGGAGGCTCTTGTTCTAACAACAGCACTACTTGAAGTTAACAAGGAAAAGTTAGGAGTCTCCACAGCAGTGATCTCAAAAGTGTTCTTTCTTTAATTCAAAACTAATTGGAGTTGTGTTGAGGTGGCTTTGCTGCCAAAAGCACAGCAGTGATCTCAAAAGTGTTCTTACTTTAATTCAAAACTAATTGAAGTTGTGTTGAGGAGGCTTTGCTGCCAAAAGGACAGCAGTGATCTCAAAAGTGTTTTTACTTTCATTCAAAACTAATTGAGGTTGTGTGGAGGAGGCTTTGTGGCCTGAAGCACAGCAGTGATCTCAAAAGTGTTCTTACTTTAATCCAAACCTAATTGAGGCTGTGTTCAGAAGGCTCAAAAGTGATCTCAAAAGTGTTCTTGCCTTAATTCATAACTAATTGAAGTTGTGTTGAGAAGGCTGAAAAGTGATCTCAAAAGTGTTCTTGCCTTAATTCAAAACTAATTGAAGTTGTGCTCAGAAGGCTCAAAAGTGATCTCAAAAGTTTTCTTACCTTAATTCAAAACTAATTGAAGTTGTGGAGAAGGCTCGAAAGTGTTCTTACTTGAATTCAAAACAAATTGAAGTTGTGTTGAGGAGGCATTGCTGCCAACATCACAGCAGTGATATTCAAGTGTATTCTGCACAGAATGATGCCTACTGTTTCAATAGGACTTCAGCTGCTATGTTGTTTATCCAGTGTGTACAGTTTCAACATAGACACCACAAATCCCATTATTTATGATGATGTTGCCCGAAACACTTCACAGAGAGGGACTTACTTTGGCTACACTGTGCTGCTGAATAAGGCATATTCCTTGTAAGTATTTCACTGCGATCGGTATGGTATTCTGAATCAAAGAACTATTCTAACTTATGCCTGGAATTCAGTAAAACATGTTTGTTGTTGTTGTTGTTGTTGTTTGAGTCTTCAGTCTTTTGACTGGTTTGATGCTTCCCTGTCCTGAGCTAATCGTTTCATCTCTACATAGCTACCACACCCTACGTCCGAGGCAATCTGTTTAACGTATTCTAACCTTGGTCTACGCCTACAGTTCTTGTCCTCGACCCTTCCTTCCATAACTAAGCTTGCCATTCCTGGGTGTCTTAGTATGTGTCCTACCAACCTATCTCTTCTCTTCATTAACAGTTGCCAGAAACATCTCTCCTCTCCCACTAGTCTTAATACCTCTTCGTTTGTAACCCTATCTACCCATCTGATCTTCATCATTCTCCTGTAACACCACATTTCTAACGCTTCAATTCTCCTCTTTTCTGCTGCACCAATAGTCCACATCCTAACACCTAAATCTACATTCGATGTCAACAGATTCCTTTTCTGTAGAAATGCTTTCCTTGCCTGAGATAACCTACTTTTTATATCCTCTTTGCTTCGTCCATCACTGGTTATTTTGCTTCCTAAGTAACAGAAGTCTCCTACTTCCTTTAGTTTTTCACCTGCCAATTTGATGTCCATATAGGATTCTGATTTATTTCGGCTGCATTCCAATTTTTTTTTTTGTTATTTTATGAAGTACCGTATGGTACCAAAAATGATTTTGTCAAAACAGCTGTGTGCAAACCTTTCAGGGTCAAAAAAAAAAATTGAATTATTGGAATCACTAAAGTTTTATCTTTCATTTGGTGAAACCAAAATGAAAATATCTTCAATACTTCCAGAGATATTTGCCTAAATGTTAGTTGCTGTTGCTTAAGTTGTCTCTTTAACCCCTATGCTGCCAAATTAAATTTTGAACTTTACTCTCAAAGATTGAATTACGGTAAGCAGTGAAAAATTAATTTTTATACTTACCTCAAATAACTTTATTTTCGGATTACATACATACTCAAGACCACAGAAAAGTACTATTATGACATAAATATTTCTAGTGGTTGCACATACACTGCAAAGAATGCTGAGCTTCTATGCCCAAAATCGCGGGTTCAAACCCTCAGTATGCCTTCCTTCGGAGGGGAAGTAAAGCCGGTGGTCCCATGTCATTGATTTATGGCATGATAAAGATCCTTCCACTAATTACACCTGTGTGAAGCTAAATTAGGTTAAAAATGTAAACAACGCTCAGGTTCCTACGTTCGTCGCCAGGAGCCGACTGCAGTGGCATCTAGTAGCAAAGTTCTGAACTAGTAGTTTTTGACGGTGGCGTTTGGCGGCAAAAGTAGGAACTATTTGAAAAATTCAAAGTATGTTGTCCTTACTTGAATTAGGAAACAGAAACACACACTAATACAGTCATCACAATTAACACCTGTGATCAGACACCCAAAGTACACGGGGCTACATGACCGCATTGTCGTAGCCCCTAAACTGAGGAACCAACCACTGCAAAGAAAGGCAAAACAAAAATGAAAAATTGGAAGATTATTTTATGTGTGTACGGTATATGACTTTATTTCATTTATTTTCCTTCTAGTTGATCGCAATTTTTAGCCTATTTTCATTTATGAAAAAAATAAGCTTATGAGATCACCTTTTGTCCGTGTGTGTGTGTGCGTCCCTGTAACGCCTCCCCCCACCCCACCCTCACCCCTCCCCCTCCACTCAAATAAAATCTAAATGGCTGGACCGATTTCAATGAAACTCAGTATGGTCATAGTACTATTTTGTCCGACTCGACAGTGCCCTTGAAATTTTATTTCGTTGCACCAATCCAATATGGCGTGTGTGCGAAATATTTCACCAGCATTCTATATCTCTGGAACTATCACCAATATCACCCTGAAATTTTGCACGGTGATAAAGGGCACTACTAGAAGTTCACCTATGACATCAAAAGAACGTTGTATCAAGTGGTTATAAAATTCTGAGGCCGTGGTCTAAAGTCGAATACGGCAGCGGACGGAATGTGATTGCCATTCAACTACAGTCCAACATGGCAGCATAGGGGTTAATTCAGACTACCACGCCCTTAGGTAAGTTTGAAGCTCCTTCCATGGAAACTTTATTTACACACAGCGTTTACATGACAACTCAAATACTATTCAAGATATCTCAATGATGAAAGTTTGCTTGATTGTGCATTGTGCTATACTCTGAATTACCAATAATGGTCGCTGACAGCTGTCAAAGCTAGCACATGGGGAAATGCTGCATTGCCACTGAGGCAGATCATGACCCACAACATTCCAAGAGGCTTGCAGGAAGACACAAATACTGGGGAAGTTAGCCCCCCCCCTGACTGGCGGTCTAATGACCGTGACGAGTGAAGACATACTGAGTCAAACCATTTGCTCGCTGCTGTGTCGGCATACATTGCAACATTGCTCGCTGTTGCTCTGGAGACCATTACCCCTTTCGTCTCCACTCCTACCTCGCCCTTCAAGCGGATGACAGCTTTCACCAACCATCTTTTGTAAATCAGAGTATAATAAGATCAACATACACTACAATATTTTGTGTATCAAGCAAGCACACTTCCCAATTAAGAGAATATTTTTTACCCAACACAAGTAAAAAAAAAACTGAATATGTGTATCACTTATGTTGGTGTAAATTGCAGCCATGAATGTTACCAACAGCTCAAAGAACATCCATGTATATATTTTAAATTGTGGGGTACTTATCATGTAAACACTGTCCAACTGTGCAAAAAATGCTGAAAGTTTGGATGTATAATAACGAGTGAACTGTGTTTAATAATCCTGCCAAGTTTTAGGGTGACTGCACCTATGGTTGAACGGTTACCAGTGGATGAACAGTATCAATTTAGATAAAGTTGATAAGGTTCATTTGGAAGGCAAACCTGAACACCAAACGGGCCTTATGCCAAGATGCCGTAAGACTTTTCAACTACAATAGATGTCTTACGGCATCTTGGCACAAGGACCGTTCCATGTTCAGGTTTGCCTTCCTACTGAACCTTATCAACTTTACCTAAATGGATTCTGTTCATCCACTGGTAACCATTCAACCATAGGTGCAGTCACCCCATATCTTTGCAACATATAGTTTATGAGATATATTTGTTTTTAACTCAGTAGAAATTGTCCTCCGAAAGGTGCTCAAATACGACAGCCCCATGTCAGTAGATTTACTGTCACGCAAAAGAACTCCTGTCGAACAAAACTCCGGTGCATCAATAACGAGGAAAACAGTCATACTGTACAAAACACGGACGAGAGATGACGGAGCACTAAAACCTATAAGCGATAACAACAAGTACCTGTAAACAACAATGGCGCGGCGAGTAGTGAGTCGCCGCTACGAGTGTTGGGGTAAGTTCAGCTCGAGCACGTCCCTTTTAACAACTGCGGCTTTTAGAGACGCTGGAGAGCCTGAATTTTGCCCCGAAGGAGATCTTGAACGAGCCAGTAAATCTACTGACACGGTTCCTTCGCATTTGAGCACACTCAAATGCTAACTGACTCTTCCAGGATTTGATCCTGCAGCCTTCGGGACAGCAGGCAAGAATGTTACCACTGTACCACACAGCCAGTCTAAACAAATTTTCAAGGTGGGAGATCCAACTTAAGAGAGGAATATAATGTAAATATTCATTCGATTGTTGAACATGCTACAATTATTGTTGACAAATGATACTCATATCACAGCTTGTGGTAATCTAAAGCAACTTTTACAATGTCGAAATTCTTATCATAAGAGTTTTTTAGAAAATTTTCAAAATTCTCAATTTTTTTACCATGCATCATCATTTCCCGTATATCTCTCAAGTTTATAAGAAATTTCCTACTTTTCTTTTTTATCATTTTAAACGGTCTTGTCGACTTCGTCGTTACGCTGAAGTCTGG
Organism: Meconema thalassinum; assembly: GCA_946902985.2. NCBI lineage: Eukaryota > Metazoa > Arthropoda > Insecta > Orthoptera > Tettigoniidae > Meconema > Meconema thalassinum. The sequence goes on along the minus strand of OX336401.1, from coordinate 55,949,571 downwards.
CGTTACGTTACGGTGACGGGACGAAATGTACCTAGAATGCACTGAGGTGTGTGACGTCATAGTACGATGTAGCAGCCGAGTACCAAGAAGGCAGTGCGAGGACAGAGTTTCAAGAAGGCAGTGCGAGAACAATCAAGTAGGCAGTGAAGAAACAAAATAGAATCTTGAAACTCTGTTGTCGCACAGCCTTCTTGGTACTCGGCTGCTAGCATTTAAAATGATGTAAAGTCCAGTCTTTCGGACTGACTATCTGTGTCTTTTTTTAAGGTGTGTATTACATCTGCACCTACAAAATGTACCTTAATCACTAACATAAACTGTAAATTAAGTATTTTTATTGGATATTTATTCAGAGTAAGACTGTAGTGATAACAAGAGACAAGGAAGACAGAATATTGTAGTCAATGGAAACGCATTGCAAATGGTAAAAAGTTTTAAGTATTTGGGGAGCACACTCACAGAAGATGGTACAATAAATGAAGAAATAGGAAAGAGAATCCAACAAGCTAATGGGTTTTACCAGTGTGTGTGAGAGGTTTAGTATGGAACCAGGAAGTCCCAGAGAAAAGCAAGAAAGTAGTTCTATTCTCAATGTGTTACACACCAATTTTGACATGCAGCAGGTACTTGGACCACAACAAAACGTGATGAAAGCCGAATCCAAGCAGCCGAGATGAAGTTCCTTAGAGGAATAATTGGGAAGACACGGAGGGATAAAATCAGAAATGTGGTCATTAGGGAGAGAACTGGGTTCTCAAAACTGCAAGACAAGATAGAAACCAGTAAGCTGAAGTGGTGCGGACATATGATGAGAATGGAAGAATATAGAGTACCAAAAAGAATATTTATGGAGAAAATACCTGGAAGAAGACCACGAGGAAGGCCCAGAAAGAGGTGGATAGATACTGTGAAGGAAAACATTGAGAAAAGAGGAGTAAAAGAAAAAAGAAGGAAATGAATGGTGGAGGGAGACACAACTGTGGAGGTCCTTGATTCGCAACCCGACCCAGGGAACTGGAAACGGGAAATGAAGAAGAAGAAGATTTATTGAGAGTTGCTGAAAATGGTCTTTTATTTAAAGAATAAGTACAGTATATAAAAACAAATAAAAATGCTAACGACCTGAATGAGGTACATTTGTTGGTGCAGATGTAATACACACCTTGAAAAAAGAAAAGTAGGAAATGTCTTATAAACTTGGGATAAATATGGGAAACAATGATGCACGGTAAAAAAATAGGCAAATTTTGTACATTTTCTAAAAAACTCTTATGATAAGAATTTTGATTTTATAAAAGTTGATTTTGGTTGCCAATAGCATGCCATTACTGTGATATGAGCAACAACTCTCGACCAAAACTGGAATGATTCTCTTCCCATCTGTAATAATGCCAATAGCTACCTACGGACTCAACATTATATGGGATACTCTTACTGTCACAGACCTCTTAACACTAGAAAAAATCAAGGCCCGCTACATGAAAAGAGTGCTGGGAATAGGAATAACAGCACTATCAAGACTGAGAACTTCTTCATAGAAGATATGAGGTTGCAGTTGCATCTTTCAAACACAAAGGCATATGAGAAAACCTTTCAAATATTACTTGAAAAAAGGAACAACATTTGGACAGAGTTCTATACAACAGACGTCATACTGACACAAAACTGGAGACTCTGAATTACCAATAAAGATCGCTGACAGCTGTCAAAGCTCACACGTGGGGAAATGCTGCGTTGCCACTGAGGTAGGTCATGATTCATAACATTCCAAGAGGCTTGCAGGAAGACACAAATACTAGCCCGCCTGCCTGGCGCTCTAATGACCGTGACGAGTGAGGACACACTGAGTCAAACCATGTGCTTACTGCTGTGTGCCGTGTCGGCAAACATTGCAACATTGCGTGCTGTTGCTATGGAGACCGTTACGCCTCTTGTCTCCACTCCTCACCTCACCCATCAAGCGGATGACAGCTTTCACCGAGCATCTTTTGTAAATCAGAGTATATAAACTGAGACATGCCATCACATTATTATTATTTAGCGTATGGCATAAGTAACATATATACAATTAAATATGATACAATAACAAGAAACAGTTTCAAATAGAAATGTCCAGTCCTTCGATCCACTTTAGTGCTGCCTTTGATGGGATCGAGAAATCAGCCCAGCTACCCGAGTAGGCTCTCAGCTTGCAGCTGCCGACGATATGAGCGATGGTTTGCCGTGGAGCACCACAGTCGCATTCTGGTGACGTTGAACAGTTCCACTTGTAGAGTGAGTCCCTGCATCTTCCATGGCCTGTCCGAACTCTGTTAAGAGTGGCCCACTGCCTGCGTGGTAGATGGAATCCACTAGCAATTTGCGCACCAGAAAGGATGTTGTGTAGGGACAAGTCTGTGGAAGTTTCCCAACGGTCTTTCCAAACTTTCACAGCGTCGAAGTTGTTGTGAGCCATGTCGGTAGCATCACGCAAAGGTGGATGGCGTGACTTCAATCTTTGAAGATTGAGTGCAGGGATGTCTTCTTGTATGGGTAGTTCAGGATTTCTGCAGATTTTTTGGTACTCTCTTAATAGGGCATTCGATCTGCGCAGATCAGGTGGAATTATTCCCGTGAGCAGCGGGAGCCAATGGATTGGCGTGGATCTGATTGTGCCCGAAATAAGGCGCATGCTGTTATTTAGCTGCGTGTCAACATATCGGGTATACGGGCTATTTAACCATACTGGAGAGCAGTACTCTGCACTGGAGTAAACCAGACCAAGGGCAGAATGTCGTAGAGTGCTTGCAGTAGATCCCCAAGTGGTCCCACACAGTTTCTGAAGAATGTTGTTCCGAGTTTTCAGTTTCTTTGATAAGTTCAATAGATGTTGCTTGAATGATAAAGTGCGATCTAAGGTTATACCAAGATATTTAGGAAACCAGTTATGACGAAGAACTCGGTTACAGAAGCTTATGTTCAATTTGCTGTTAGCCAGTCGGTTATTTAAGTGGAAGCATGACACTTCTGTTTTACTTGCACTAGGACTGAGTCTCCATTTCTTGAAATAAACCCCTCGAGTGGACAGGTCCCTTGTGAGGATTTCCTCAGTTTTCTTGAGATCTTGGTGCTGTGTGGCTAGTGCAAGATCATCAGCATAACAGAATTTCCTGCAATTTGTCTCAGGAAGATCAGAGATGTATAGATTGAACAGTAGAGGGGACAGAACTGATCCTTGGGGTAAACCATTCTTGAGTTTTCTCTCTGTGCTCTTACTGTTGCCTGAGTACACCTGGAATCTCCTGTCACTTAGCATGTTGTTGATAACCTGAACGATGGTTCTGCAGGGTATGACTTTGAGGAGCTTGTAGATCATACCTTCTCTCCAGACAGTATCGAAGGCAGCAGTGTGGTCTATAAACGCAGCAGATGTTTTAAGCTTCTTTTGGAATCCTGCCTCAATATATGATGTGAGTGATAGTACTTGATCACAACAGCTGCGACTTGGTCTAAAACCTGCCTGATCTGCAGGAATGTGTGCCAAGATTGTGGAGTTAATTCTGTTAAAGATAAGCCTCTCAAACAGTTTGTAGCAGCAGCTAAGAAGAGCTATCGGTCTATAACTTTCAGGTCTATTAGAGAGTTTTCCAGGTTTCAGGACTGATATTATCTTTGCCTTCTTGAATTCTGATGGGATTTCCCCAGTGTTTAAAATGTCCGTAAAGAACTCTGCCAGCCATCTCTTTGCATTATTACCCATGTGTATGAGGAATTCTGGGTGAACTCCATCGAAACCAGGAGCTTTACCGGACTTCAGATCCTTGAGTGAGGCATCTATTTCGTCAGATGTGAAGGCACAAGAGTAGTTTGATTTGCGAGGTGTTGTTAATTTCAGAGCTCGAAGCTGCCGTCTGATGTACCTGGTGTGTTTCTTATCTGCTGGAACTCGAGATGTTGCAACGATGTGAGACGCTATTTCATCAGGTGTCACCGCAGGCTGGTTTTTAACAACTGGTGCGCTTTCTCCGAGTTTTCTAAGGAGACTCCATGCCTTTCGACTGGAGTGAGTGAAGTCCATATTTCCTACAGTTTCAGCCCATCTTTGACTTCGGTTAGCATCCAAACTTGACAGTTGTTGGTCAGCAACATGTAAGTCTCCACTTTGTTGGAAGTCATTGTAAAGTGCCTCACTCTCTGCGCTCCAACCAGGGATGTATTCCTTCCTGTACCCTCTCGGCATGCTTTTCTTAGCTGCTGACATTACTGCACCTAAAAATCGTTTGTAGTTTTGGTGCTTTGGCTGGATCCAGCGAACAGATTTATCCAGCTCAGCAGAGAACGTAGTCCAATTAGCTTTCCGAAAATTCCACCGGGCATGTGGTGTAGATCTTACAATTGGGATTGAGGTGCCAATTTCTAATATTACAGGTCGATGCTGACTGTGAGGGAAGTTTCCAATCACTTTTCGTATGATGTGCAGAGGATATCCATTTTCATTGCAGCTGGCAAAACACAAGTCAGGATTAGTATCTCTACCCCATGCAGCTGATCGGAAGGTGCCATGATCTTTGGCATCAAAAACTAGATGAAGATTGTTGACTTCAGCCCATTCTGAGAGTTTAATACCACATTCATTATTTTTTGAGTACTTCCATGATTCATGGTGGCTGTTAAAGTCACCCACATAGACTGCGGGATGTTCAGCAGTTGGTAGGACAGCGTCGGGCCAAGATGTGCTGGGTGGTTTATAAATGTTGACAATGGTGACATTATTCAGCCGTATCGTTACACTGTGGATGTCTCCATCTACACTTTGGGACAGAAGTGAAGCTCCTTGGATGTTATTCCGAGCGTACGTAGCAACACCGTAGACATCATGGTAAGTCACTCCATCACACAATTTGCAGTACACGGTTTTCACCACAAGCTATGCACCAACAAAAGATTTCATAACCCAAATGAGGACAGTGTGTGTGAATTATGTCACAATCAATGTTCCCGATATACGATTATGTGCAAAAAAAGACTAATATCACTAACGAAACTGTGCAGTGATTAGATATAGGCAAATCATATTATTTTCAGATGTATTTTGTATTTTTTCTGGCTATTTTGCTGCAATAAACAATTCATTCATTTGTGTGGTATGAGTATCATTTGTCAACAATATTTGTAGCATGCTCAACAATCGAATGAATATTGACATTTTATTCTTCTCCTAAGCCGGACTTCCCCCCTTAAATACCAGATATTCAAATATGATAACGCTGGATTTGTATTGTGTCAGGGGTGAATTTTGGTACAAGACTACAAAGCAGAATGAATTGGTTCCCAAAGTAAGCACTGTTTTCAATAGTTTGAACTCATCCCTGTTCCTTCTTCCAGGATTTTTATTGGAGCTCCTCGGTCTAATTCTACATATCTGAGTCCGGAGAAAGTCAACGAACCGGGAGTGGTGTATAAGTGTCCCTACATGCAGGGGTGTACAGAGCTCCTCTTGGACTATAAAGGTAACTTTTACATAATCATAATCAGTGGGAGAGGTGTCTTCTCCGAGCATGATGTATATTATAATAGAGCAGAACACGAGGCCCAGTGTATAGTTTACACCCACATTGGAGCACTTAAATCCAACCAAATACATATCAAGGCAGTGGCGATTCCTCCATGTAGGACGTGAGGATCATCCTAAAGTCAGCTCTCAGCTGTAACTGTTTAAAAAGAATAAATTAATTGTTTTGTAAAATAGTCTTTGGGGCTACCTTGCGCGTCCTCTCGATAAGCTCTGTCTCACTGTCACTGTCAATACTTGTAACTAGTTCTACATAGGTGAAGTGTGACCTTCATCGCCCCGAGTAGAAAGCTGAGGAAGGATTTATTGCTTTACAAAATAATGTATGGGAGCCCTTGAGGGGAGGGGGAAGGGGCGGGTTTGGTATGTTTAATGGCACTCTCATGACGTCGACTGAGATCCTCAAGTCTCGCTATTAGTTGATTTTAAGCCAACACTACGGGCTAATTGGTTACGATTTTGCGTGGATAAATGGATAGTCTGTTTTCAGCTTGTGCACATCTTTGGAGTGGTATTGTATTGTGTAATGGGTCCGTAATAGTGCTGTGCGACTGAATAATTAACATTAGACTGAGTATAATATCTCAATTATCATATTACGTCCTACACATTGTAACAATCAGGAGTCGCCACTGATCAAGTCTTCCACTATACAGGATGTAACAAAAAATTACGGCACAAAATGGTGGACACATTCCTCACACGTAGACGAAGAAATTATGTTATGTGAACATGGGTCCGGAAACGCTTTCTTTCCATGTTATATACCCCATTATCTCCAACTCATGAAGCATGGGAAACACACAAGAACAGAACGTTAGAATCATGGGGAACATGCACTCTTGGTCACGTTGTTATTATCGTAGGTGCACCGCCAGTGTTTTGTTTTACATGGCCCCGTTGCCATGCGACTTAGCAGATGTGCCTTTAGCTATGCAATAAAATGTGTACTTCATGCACGATGGAACACCTCCTCATTTTAGTGCTAATGTCCGTCGGCTTCTAAATAATAGATTTGGTAACAGATGGATAGGTAGAGGTGGGCCAATTGCCTGGCCTCCATGCTCTCCGGACCTAATATCACTGGACTTTTATTTGTGAGGGCATTTGAAAGCTCTTGTGTATTGAACCCCAGTACAAGATGTTCAGAGTCTCCGTGCCCGTATTATGGAAGGCTGCGAAACCATTCGCAGTACTCCAGGGATACATCAGCGTATCCGAGATTCACTGCGACAGTGGGTTGATGCATGTATCAATGCGCACGGAGAGCATATTGAACATCTCCTGTGAGAAAGAGTTGCAAGTGGTATGCTAGTACGTTCTGTTTTTGTGTGTTTCCCATGATAAATGAGTTGGAGACAATGAGGTATAACATGGAAACAAAGCGTTTCCGGACCCATATTCATATAATATAATTTCTTCGTCTACGTGTGAGGAATGTGTCCTGGATTTTGTGCTGTACATTTTTGTTACACCTGTATAACTTATTTCTTCAACATCTTTCTTCCCTCCCAGAATGTCTTCATTCAAGTCGATCTTGCCGTTTTTTCGTCTTCAGATATGACATACTGCTTACGTTTACAATTTTTTTTTTTTCAAAATATGATTTTCTTCTCGTTCAATGTAATGTTTAATTCATCTAAATCTGTTTGTACTTCCTTGAACCAGTTATGTTTCATTTTGTATTTCCAAAAATATTCAAAAAGATGTTTCAAAATTCTCGTGTACTTTAACCTTTTTTTATGAACAAAGAAAGGAATTCTCATTTTCCTCATTGTATCAATTACTGATTCACTTTCCGGTATACGACATGATCCAGTAAAAGTCTCAATAGTCCGTTAATTTGATTTTGTTGTTGTTAATAATTGTCCTAATGATTCTCCTCTGAACCTTCTGCAATTTATACAGCGAGTTTATTTTGTATCTGACGGAGACCCTCGCTTGCCCACTCGCCCGTGCCGCGAGCCTGTCTCCCGCCACGCACTTTGCCGTTATGCGGCGCCCGCGCAGCGCTGAGTTATTGAGTATAGGAATTTGTACTTACCTAGTTCACAGCTGGTGCTGAAAATGTTTGCCATTCACTACTACACATCGCTGGCACCTTTTTATGAAACTGGCATTTACTTTCTGAAGTTCCTCAGCACCGATTGACTGTATTTCAGCTGTAATATAGTCTTTAAGCTGTCTGTTCGAACTTTTTTGCTAGATCTTTTATTGTATTGATGCTAGGCAGGGGTCTGTTTGGAAATTTCTGATGGAATTTCCGTCGTGTTTTTGCACAAGATTTCCTGTACTTTATGAAGATATTATACATTCACACGTTCACGTAATGAAAATCGCATTGGTACAGCACACTGAGCACTAAACACGTGAACAATTGACTAAACTGAACCTCACACTGTTAAAGCTCTCAGCAGACTGCAAAGGAGGGAAACTTGTGGCACCAAGAAGCGGATTACGGCCAAGTGCTCGGCAGGAGACCGGCTCGCGCCGTGGGCGAGCGGGCAAGCGAGGGTCTCCGCCAGATACAAAATAAACTCTCTGTATGTCGTTGATTGCGTGTTTAATTTAAATAAGGTTTCACTCGCATACTTTTCTTTATATAGTAAAATCTGACTAAACCGGACCCTCTATATACCGGAAACTTGGACAAACGGAAAAGAAAATTCGGAACGGAGGTATTTCTTATGTAAAATGACACTCTAAACCTGAAAACTTCATAGCGTGAAAACGGAAAGAAATTTCGGAACTGTAGGCGTAAATAACCTGACTAAGACGGATTATCTTATCCATAATACAAAGCTATCCCTCCCTATATTATTCTGCCAAGGTCCCATTCTGGTTTTGTACCGAAAATAAGGTCCCATTAACACCAACCTACACATATGGGGTACCTACAGGTTCCGCATAACCCAATGTATGCACGAAACACACTCACTTCCTCTTTAAATGCCTGGTTGGTTGGTTCCTCAGTTTAGGGGCTGTGACAATGCGGTCATGTAGCCCTGTATACTTTGGGTGTGTGTAGAATCTGTCTGATAACCGGTGTTAATTGTGATGGCAGTATTAGTGTGTTTATCTGTTGTTTATTTCAAGTAAGAATTGCAACTTTGAATTTTTCAAATAGTTCCTACTTTTGCCGCTAAACACCACCGTCAACGACTACTAGGCCTAGTTCAGAACTTAGCTACTAGACACCACCGCAGTCGGCTCTTGGTAACGAACATAGAAACCTAAGAGCGTTGTTTACATTCTTAACCTATACAATTTAGCTTCACACATGTGTAATTAGTGGAAGGTTCTTTAACATGCCATAAATCTATGACATGGGACCGCCGGCTATACTGAGGGATTTTTAACGCTCTTAAAAAATCTGACGGCTCTTTAAATGCCTCACAATAAAATACCCTAAAAAAATGTACATTTGCAATGAAAGCACCGTAACCAGCCATCTAGCGGGAGCGCGGCGTACTGCTAGCTGAGGAGTCTCTCAACAAATGGCTCAACCCACATTCACGTTGCGAAGGCTCGCATAGAACCAATAGTGTACTAAATTTTGAGTGTGACTGTACTTGCACCAAAGTTCTAGGAAACATTAACTCTAATTTTTCCTCAAGGATGCTACATTTCACAACATTTGTAAGGGAATGGAATGTACCGTTATTTCCTCCAACCCTCTCGTAATACACACAGTTGTCTTCCGACAAATGAGAGTAGATGATAACAGTGAACTTACTGATCTTTTTAAGGTGTTCCTTTTACTGTGTACAGCATTTATTTTTCGTACTGTAATTCAGTCTGGCTAAAGTATAAACTGTGTTGTTTAAAGTGGGAAGAACTCAAATAATATTCCATAGTAATCCTATGCGATAATACAGTACTTCTTTGGAGTGTATTTTGTCTTATTAAAACTCAACCCTTTGTAAAATGGAAACCTGTGGAAACGGAAAAATAAATCCGGAACGATGGCGTTCCACTTTAGTCAGGTTTTACCGTATAGGATTGTTGTTGTTTGAGTCTTCAGACTTTTGACTGGTTTGATGCAGCCCTCCATGCCTCCCTGTCCAGAGCTAATCGTTTCTTCTCTACATAGCTACCACACCCTTCATCCGAGGCAATCTGTTTAACATATTCTAACCTTGGTCTACCCCTACAGTTCTTGTCCTCGACCCTTCCTTTCATAACTAAGTTTGCTATTCCTGGGTGTATTAGTTTGTGTCCTACCAACCTATCTCTTCTCTTCATTAGCAGTCGCCAGAAACATCTCTCCTCTCCCACTCGTCTTAATACCTCTTCGTTTGTAACCATATCTACCCATCTGATCTTCAACATTCTCCTGTAACACCACATTTCAAATGCTTCAATTCTCCTCTTTTCTGCCGCACCAATAGTCCAAGTTTCACTTCCATACAGCGCCATGCTCCAGACAAAGGCTTTCAAAAAATGACTTCCTAATACCTAAATCTATATTCGATGTCAACAGATTCCTTTTCTGTAGAAATGCTTCCTTGCCTGAGCTAACCTACTTTTTATAACCTCATTGCTTCCTCCATCACTGGTTATTCTGCTTCCTTCAGTTTTTCACCTGCCAATTTGATGTCCATAGAGGTTTTTGATTTATTTCGTCTGCATTCCAAAATTTTTGTTTTACATTTATTAATTTTCATCATGAATTCTTTCCTCAAGAAGGAAGCCATACCATTCAAAAACTCATTCAAATCCTGAGGCGTGTCGGCCAAGATGACTATATCATCGGCAAATCTCAGAATTGAAATAATTTCTCCTTGAATCTTCACTCTCACTTTAAATTATTCTCCAATTTCCTTTGTTGCTTGTTCAATGTAAAGATTGAAAAGTATGGGTGATAAGTTGCAGCATTGCCTTACAACTTTCTGAATACCAGCTCCTCTCTCATGTCCTTCAGCTCAAATGACTGCTGTCTGGTTTCTGTATAGATTGTAGATCACCCTCCTATCCCTGTACTTTATTCCAATCGTTTTCAAAATGTCAAACAATTTAGTCCAATCAACATTATCAAAAGCCTTTTCTAGGATTATTATTCTCCTATTCGTTTCACCCAGCTTTGGGGTACATTAAATCAAGCACTTTTTAATGTTCTGTGCTCTCCTTTTAGCCCAGTATTGCCTCATCTTGCTCTCCTTTATTCACCAGAGATTTGGATCTTTCTCTTGGGTTTGACTTTGACTTGGAACCGTTGTTTCTTGTCCTTGGTTATGGTTTTGGCTGTTTTATCCATGAGCATATTTTCTGTGATTTGGAGTTCTATTAAGTCTTTCTCCGTTTCCTTAAACCAAAGTGGTTTGGTTCTTTTGTTATGGAAGTAGTCAAGGATATTTTTGGTTAGCCTCTTTAAAAGATGGTATACTGGCTTTCACGGCCGGTGAATTAAAACTCAGCAATTCTTCTAGGTTTGTGCCATGTCTTGTGTGGGGTTTCGCCTATGACACCAAGCTGGCTCATCGGCAGGCTCTTGGTGTCCCCGCCCGGTGTCCTAGGCGAAACCCCACACAAGACCCGGCACAAACCTAGAAGAATTGTTGAGTTTTAATTCACCGGCCGTGAAAGCCAATATACCATCTTTTTGGAAGCCTTCATAGGGAGGTTATGGCTGCTTGAGCTTTTAGTTCTTGCAGTCAAGTGGTGCAGTTGCACTTAATATAAAGGGAGGTGGCGCGCAGTTCGACACTCCTGTGGGGGACCGGGCGGGGACACCAAGAGCCCGCCGATGAGCCAGCTTGGTGTCATAGGCGAAACCCCACACAAGACACGGCACAAACCTAGAAGAATTGCTGAGTTTTAATTCACCGGCCGTGAAAGCCAATACACCATCTTTTTGGAAGCCTTCATAGGGAGGTTATGGCTGCTTGAGCTTTTAGTTCTTGCAGTCAAGTGGTGCAGTTGCACTTAATATAAAGGGAGGTGGCGCGCAGTTCGACACTCCTGTGGGGGACCGGGCGGGGACACCAAGAGCCCGCCGATGAGCCAGCTTGGTGTCATAGGCGAAACCCCACACAAGACACGGCACAAACCTAGAAGAATTGCTGAGTTTTAATTCACCGGCCGTGAAAGCCAATATACCATCTTTTTGGAAGCCTTCATAGGGAGGTTAAGGCTGCTTGAGCTTTTAGTTCTCGCAGTCAAGTGGTGCAGTTGCACCTAATATAAAGGGAGGTGGCGCACAGTTCGTCACTCCTGTGGGGGTCCGGACGGGGACACCAAGAGCCCGCCGATGAGCCAGCTTGGTGTCCTAGGCGAAACCCCACACAAGACACGGCACAAACCTAGAAGAATTGCTGAGTTTTAATTCACCGGCCGTGAAAGCCAATATACCATCTTTTTGAAAGCCTTCATAGGGAGGTTAAGGCTGCTTGAGCTTTTAGTTCTCGCAGTCAAGTGGTGCAGTTGCACCTTATATAAAGGGAGGTGGCGCACAGTTCGTCACTCCTGTGGGGGTCCGGATGGGGACACCAAGAGCCCGCCGATGAGCCAGCTTGGTGTCCTAGGTAAAACCCCACACAAGACACGGCACAAACCTAGAAGAATTGCTGAGTTTTAGCCTCTTTAAGTTCATTCTGAGAATGTGTCCATAAAAATCAATTCTTCTTTTTTTGATTGCATCTGAGAGTTTTTCTGTACTTTGGTAAAGGGTTTCATTTCTACAAACATACATACATACATACATACATACATACATACATACATACATACATACATACATACATACATACATACATACATACATACATACATACATATCTCACCTCGTTCCATCTATTAGATGGGTCGGCGAATGAGGCCCCTTCACCAATTTCTGTCTCTATACTTCTCTTCTTCTTCTCCTTCTACTTCAATACTGTCCAAGTCCTAGCCCAATTGTTGGAAGTCATTTCTCGCCATGTCTGCATATCTCCTTCTTGGTCGTCCTCTTGGTCTTCGGTTATGAAGCTGAAGTTCATACATTTCTTTTGGAATTCTGGTAACATCCATCCTTTGCATAAGGCCAAACCACATGAGCCTTTTCAAGGTTATTTTATCCTGTAGTTTGTCGACCTGAACCAATTTTCTGATATGTTCATTGCGAATTCTGTCTTTTCTTGTCTTACCAACCATGGCTCTGGCAAATTTCATCTCTGCTGCTTGAATCCTTCTCTCATCTTTCTTCCTCATCGTCCAAGTTTCAGAGCCATAGGCCAAAATTGGCACATAATAAGTCTGATAGATCGCTCGTTTACATTGCAGAGGCACTTCCTGGTTCCATATGAGGTCTTGAACAGCTCTATCAAATGTACCTCCAGCCGAAATCCTGTTGGTGATTTCCTCATCAATGGTACCTGTTGCTGATATCACACTTCCCAGATATTTAAATTTTTGAGAAAATCTAAGCTGTCTGCCATCAATTTCAATGGAACCTTCCGGTTGGCCGTTTCTCTGCATAACTAGCACCTCACTTTTTTTACACTAAACATAAGACCATATTCCTTTGCTCTTTCTGTCCATGGTTTGATCTGTTCTTGAAATTCTTCTTTGGAATCACCCCACACACATGTCATCCGCAAAGATTAATTTTTTGTTACAGAATTTCGTGCCTAAGATTTTTCGTAATATCTTTCTTTCAAGCGGACCCTGGCTTGTGATAGAGAATGTTTCTGCTGCATATAAGGCTTCTGGATTAATTACCGTGTTATAATGTGGAGAGTTTCAAGTATCTGGGAAGCCTGATACAAGATAGTGGAAGAAACGATAGAGAAATCTCCTTCGGGGGAGACAGGCAGAAGCATTCCGGAGGAGTGTGAGAAGCATGTTATGGAGCAAGGATGTCCCTCAGAACAGCAAAAAGATCATATATCGGACGTACTATGTCCCTATCCTGACGTATTGCCTCGGAGACCTGGGTTATGAAAGGAAGGGAGAAGAGCAAAATACAGGCCAGTGAGATGAGGTTCTTGAGAAGCAGTATTGGAGCTGGACAGAATAAGAAATGAGAGGACCAGAGAATTAATGAAGGAGGAACCATTACAGGATGGTATAGAGAAATCTAGACTTAGATGGTATGGACATGTAAAACGAATGGAGGAGAAGAGGATACCCAGGAGGATACACGAGACAAAGTGGGAAGGAAAGAGACCGAGAGGGAGACCAAGAGACAGGTGGCTGAAGGGGGTGGAAGAAAGCGAGAAGAAGAGAGGGGAAGACTGGACAACGGTGGTGGCTGAGGGATGGTGGGAAGACAGAAGACGTTGGAGAGACTTGTGTTCCAAACAGACCCACCCAGTGGCTGGAAACTGTGCAAGATGATGATGACGATAAGTTGGAAGGCTAATTCTACTTTATTTGTCCTAGATTCCATTGCTTTTTTCTCTAGGGCATTCCACCTGATTGTCATTTAACTAATAATATAATCTTCTATTTGGTACATGTTTCGGGGCTTACAAATCCTGCTCCCTTCATCAGCCATACACAAAGCTCTATACAAATATCATAAGACACATAAATGAGAAAAATATATAATTATATCTAAAAATTCTTGGTTAGAAGCGTTACACTCAATCCTTGGTAGTTCACTAAATCAATCACTACGAATGCTAGTGTTGGCCCATACATTGTCAAATCAAAATCGAAATACCTACTTCCATTTGGACTGACAAGTCATGCACACCAAGCGTTAATCCACATCCTGTGTCATATGTTGTTCACTAAATTGATGTAAAGCTTCTTCTTCTTCTTCTTCTCTCGGATTGGCCTACTTAGGACCACGTTTATTCAACTGGTGGGTCTTGACCTTTGCCCAGTATTGCCGCATTTTCTGCCAGTGTAACTCGTTTCTTTCTGTAGTCCAGGGGTACCTTTCTTCCGAGGTTTCTCCTGAAATCCATGGACTTCCTTCAAAGCACGACTCACAACCTGTCTGTCACGCAGATCTGATATTTCCAGTTCGTTAATATCCCTCTCAGTTTCCGTCAACCACGTGGTACAAACATTTGGTCAATCTTATGGAAGGTCATTTCGACATATGGCCATATAAGGCTATTCTCTTTTTTCTCGCACAATCGGATAGTTTCTCTATATGTTCGCAGAGCTCGGAGTTAAGTCGCCTACGAAATTCTTCATCTACCTTTACAGGACCGAGGATCTTCCGGAGCATTCTCCTCTCTCTAATTTCCACCTTCTCTATCAGACCCCTTCGGTTTAAAGAAAGTCACTCCATGGCTTCTGGCCTTATGCCTGACTTATAATGTTTCAACTTCAAGTTACGAGATAAGCACTTCTTGTTGTAAGTGTTCTTTGCCAACCGATAGGCCATTTCTAATTTTTTGACTCTCATGGATAACACTGCCCTTTCAGATAAGTTGGATTCAATCCATACTCTGAGATACTTAAAGTTTTCAGTCCTCTTGATCTCTACCTGCTCCAAGAGCATCTCACTGCTAGCTTCTTTTATACTAGTGAAGAACTCTGTCTTCTCCTGTGACACTTGAAGACCTACTTTGGCTGCCTGTTTCCAGAGGCAATTTATCTGGATTGATGATGTATCCATAAAGTCAGCAATCAGTGCTATATCGTCAGCAAAAGCCAGACAGTCTGCAAATAATCTGTCTTAAGACCCAGGCATATCCCACTCTGAACACCCAAGGTGGTCAGTTCCTTGCACCACTCCCTCACAACCTTCTCAAGAGCACAGTTGAAGAGAAGTGGAGAAAGTGGATTTTCGTCATGATTTTTAGATATAAAATTCTGAAAATACAATTTCTATATTAAAAACTGGAGTTCAAGTCCTTCGTCTGTTTAAAAATATTTGATGCTTAGTTTCTTCTAAAACTGCTATTTCATGGTTCAGAACCTCGTGTTCAGATAACTGGCAGGTTTCCCAGCTGTGTGTTTCAATTATTGTATTCTTGTTGTCCTTAATCCATTTTTTACTGCGAAAATCCATTGTTTTATGTATATAGTAGGATTTTAGTTTGTACAATAAGATGTTTTCAAAATGTGTAAATAATATTGTAACAATTATGAACGACTGATGAAGGTGATGTGCCGAAACACGTATCGTTGTGTATTAGAGGTTTTAAAGCGGCAATGAAATGTAACGCTCGTTTAAATGTAACTCAACTGATTTATTTAACACAAAATACATGAACTGTTTAAATGCGTTGTGCCGTGAACAGATCATAAAACGAACTGTTTAAAAGTTAGTTGAGGGCGCTAGTTGCGCCTATTGATCAGGATAGAGGTCGATACCGGCAGGTGCCGATCTTCACCAACACTTCCCCTCAACCAACAGCCAGAGTCATCCTGGTGCATGTGGTCTCAAGCCAAGGCTTTGAGCACATTTCTCGTGCTTGGGCCTTGACAATCCTTTTGTCAATATGTCGGCAGGCATCTCATCCGTTGGAGTGTACTCCACCGAAACCACCCTTTTGGCCACGGCATCTCGGACGAAATGGTGCCTGATGTCGATGTGCTTCGTCCGTGAATGAAACATAGGATTCGACGTCAGCTTCTGCGCACCTACATTGTCGTTCTTCACTGGGACAACATCTATCGGTTTTCCGAAGTCTTTCAGGAGTTTCCTCATGTGTAGTGCTTCCTTGGTTGCTTCTATCAAGGCCATGTATTCGGCCTCCGTCGACGACAGGGCCACAGTAGGCTGCTTCCTGGACTCCCAACTCACTGCAGTGCCGCCTAGTGTGAACGCGTATCCGGTGTACGATTTTCGATCCACCAGGCAGTTTCCCCAGTCAGCGTCCACGTACATCACCGCTGGACCGCTGGATTTGGAGTACATGAGGCCGAGATCACGTGTGTTAGCGAGGTATCGCAAGACACGTTTTGCAGCCTTCCAGTGCTGCTGTCCGTGACAGTCGTTGAACTGAGAGAGAGAACTGACTGCATGGGATATGTCCGGCCTCGTTCCCACTGACAGGTACATTAGAGCTCCTATCAACTGTCGGTAGGGGACGCTCTCCGCTTGTTCGCCAGGGTTCACGTCTTCCTTCTGCAGCTTCGTACCTGGATCAATGGGAGTGCTGACAGGCCTGCACTCTGCCATTCCGAATCTCTCCAGGACCTCGTCTATGTATCCTTTCTGGCTGAGTTTCATCTGGTTGGCGCTCCTCTCGAACTCCAGCCCCAGACAATACCGCACGTCCCCCAAGTCCTTGATCTCGAACTTGGTATTCAGAAAGTCTCTCACCATGTCGATCTTCTTGTCGTCTCGAGCCATGATCATCATGTCGTCGACATAGATGATTATATAAATCCTATCTTCGACCGGTCCGATGTGGTACATGCATAGATCTGCATCCGAGCGAGTCGCCTTGAGATTTTTCATCTCTTCCTCGAGACGGTGATACCAAGCGCGTCCTGCCTGTCGCAGTCCGTACAACGCTTTGTTTAGTGAGCACTCCATGTCACGATTGGTCAACTTCTCCAGCATCTCATCTGCGGTCTTTCGCACAGTCTCGTCAACCGATTCGTCTTGAACGGTATGGGCAAGAACGTCCTCGAAGTGGTCCGGGGCCTCTATGAAGATTTGCTCCTCGACTTCTCTGTTCCAAGTACACCGTCTTGACGTCTAGCTGTTGGATCTCTAGATTATCTTGTACAGCTAACGCCACCGCAGTCCTTATTGTGCTCAGCCTTACAACTGGAGCGATCGTGTCGTGGAACTCTATTCCTGGTCTCTGCGTGAAACGCCTCGCTACCACGCGCGCCTTCCGCTTGCTGATAGTGCCATCAGGGTTAAACTCATTCCGGAGAACGAATCTGCTTCCTATCACACGTTGCCCCTTGGGACGGTCGACCAGCTTCCACGTTTTGTTCCGAATCAGTGAAACCGCTTCTTCTGACATTGCTTCGATCCACGCAGATGAGTCATCTCCGGAGATAGCCTGGGTCACTGGGATTTCAGCGACGTTAGCCGCTTCCCCTGGTCGATCACCGTAGTCCTTGCGGGGTCACCCAGATTTTCCAGTTCTAATCAAACGAGGCCGTCCGCCTCTTCTCCTAGAGGATGCCGCTTGTTGCTCATCGGATTGGATCTCCGGTTCAACAAAGTAATCGTCGGCAGGAAAGCCTATGAAGCCATCGGGGAATTCCCATTCAGCAACATCAGGTTGGTTTTCTGCCAGAACTTCGTCTCTCGACACCAGCTCGAACTCCAGTTCATGGATCGGATCCTCTGGTTCAATGCGTACTTTGTCCGGAGAGTCACGCAGGAACAGATCATCGACTGATTTCTTAGGCGCGGTCATCTCCTCACGAAAATCAACATCTCTCGTGATCTCGTTCGTTTCAGGAATCCAGATACGGTAAGCCTTCGACTGCTCCGAATATCCAACAAAAATTCCCTCTTTTGAGCGAGGGCTAAACTTCCCCTTGTTTGGGGTCTTGTCCAGGCAGAACACCTTGCTCCCAAAGTCCTTGAAATAGTGTGCAGTCGGAGTTCTGTCGATCCAGCGTTCAAATGGAGTCTTCCCGGTTAGCTTTTTGGTTGGACATCGGTTCCTCAGATAATTTGCGGTGTTGATCGCCTCCGCCCAGAATGTCATCGGTAGGCCAGATTGCAGGAGTAAACATCGTGCTGCCTCTTCAAGGGTCCGATTTTTCCTCTCGGCTACACGATTTTGTTCAGGCGTATATGGTGTTGTGAGACGGCGCTCGATCCCCTCAGATTTCAAGAACTCGTCAAATTCCCTGTTGACATATTCACGTCCATTGTCGGACTATACGCACTTTATTTTCAGACCTTGCTGCTTCTCGACGAAAGCCTTGTACTCTCGGAACATTTGCAACGCCTCGCACTTCGTCTTCATAAACCGTACCTCTGTCCATCTCGAGTAGTCGTCCGTAAATGTGATCATGTACTTGGATCCACCGTTCGACACAACACCCACAGGGCCACAATTGTCTGTGTGAATAATATCGAGCTTACCGGTCACACGATTTGACTCTTTCGGGAAAGGTATTCAAGTCATTTTGCATTTCGTGCAAATGTCACACGTTAGATCTCCACATCTCCCTTTTAGTTGCACACCTCGAATGGATCCGCTCTTCACTGCCATATCGAGATCACGAAAGTTGACGTGACCCATCCTTCGATGCCACAGCTGCGCCACATTCTCATCGCGCTTGTCTTCTGACACTGTGTTTCGACATTTTTCCAGTGTGGTGCCCTGTACGTAGTACAGATTGTCCTTGCGCTTTGCAACTAACCTCGTCAGTCCGTTCTGGTCGAAAACTTCCGCCTTCTCTTTGCCAAAAGCAACCGAGAAACCATGGTCTGTCATCTTCGAGACTGATTAGTGCGGATCTCAGAAACGTGCAAAATCTCATTGAGAGTAACGTTGCAAGTTTTACCGTCTACACTTGTTGCAATTTTTGCAGTTCCTCGGGCCTTTATCTCTGCGGTTGTGCTGCTCGCTAACTTCAGCTTGCCAGTCTCGCCCTTGTCCATCTCTGTAAACACAGTCGCATCACCGCACAGATGAGACGTGCACCCACTGTCGAGACACCACAGGTTTTCGACGCTGCTCGTCACGAATTGGCACGTATCAGGTTCCTCAACTGATAAGAGTGACGCGTCCAACAGCTGATTTTTGTTGACCTTAACATTGCAGTCCACTGCCTTATGTCCCTTGATTCCGCACTTCGAGCATTTGAACGGGAACGATTTCTCCTTGTCACTCTTACCACCGGAGTAGCCGTGGTTTTTGTTTTGAGGCTTCAACTGTGGTTTCCTTGAAGGACCTTTCTCCTTCACGTACATGGCGCCTTGATTTTCCATCGGTGTTGACGAGGCAACTCTGGCATCGTGTTCTTCGATTATCTTCGTACTTAGATTCTCAGGCTTCAGTAGATCGTCCCGGCTCTCGATGGCAATTCTGAAATTTTGAAAACTTGCCGGCAAACTGTACAGCGTCATGATGGTAAGTTGGTCTGGGTTAATAACTACGTCCATGTCAGCCAACTTGTCGACACAGTCAAAGTAGTTGTTGAGGTGCTCACGGATGTCGCCACCTTCAGTCATCTTTTGCAAGGTTAGACTCTTCAACAACGTGGCCTTGCGAGCCGGCCCCTTCGACTGAAACCTATCCTCAAGTTTCTGCCATATCCCGCTTGATGACCTGCAGTTCTTCACCAACTTGAGCTGGCTTGGTCCGATGGATAGGATTAGGTCTGACATGGCCTTTTCATCCCTAGTCGTCCACTTGGTCACTTGGGCTGCATTGTCCTCACCCGACTCTGGTTTGACGATCTGGCAGTTGACATAACCCCACGCGTCATTCTTTATCAGAATGGCGCGCATTTGCATTTTCCAGGTGTCGTAATTATCTCGCCCTAAGGCCTCGATGCGCACTACACCATTTGAATATTAGAGGTTTTAAAGCGGCAATGAAATGTAACGCTCGTTTAAATGTAACTCAACTGATTTATTTAACACAAAATACATGAACTGTTTAAATGCGTTGTGCCGTGAACAGATCATAAAACGAACTGTTTAAAAGTTAGTTGAGGGCGCTAGTTGCGCCTATCGATCAGGATGGAGGTCGATACCGGCAGGTGCCGATCTTCACCAACATTGTGAACTGAGATAAAAGGATCGAAACAATTTTGTATTGAAAAGTGGGAGTTGTATTTAGTAATTAGTAACTTGACTTACATCCATTTTGGAGCACTTTCGTGTTGTGCTCTCAACTAGCCAATATGACACTGGCATTCTACACTGAGCAAAATATGTGTAACTATATACCGTGACTTCTTAGCTATGATTAATGCATTGACTTCCATATAATGCAGGGAATGAGAAACCAGATTCAGTGGACGGATCAAACAACATCTGGGACCTGAAGAACAACTCATGGATCGGAGGGGCCATGGACTTAGAGAGGAAGAAGGGAGGTCGCATCGTGGTGAGTATCAGATCTATGAGAATAAGAAATTTTCAACTTTTCCACCTATTCAATACTTTTAATTTTACACATATTAGGGGTACATGTTTTGGGGCCCGCTTTTGGTCCCTTCCTCAGCCCTCAATCTTACATTTAGGAAACATTCAGAATAAACAACATCGAAGTTCTCGACGATGGCATAGAAAATACACTTCACACAATAACTGAAACATTGTCTAAAAACTAATAAAATAACATGCAATGGTTCTCAAACTTTCAGGTACACATATTACACTTGTTCTGTCCTATGTTGTGATGAGGAATGTCATTTGACACTCATGACGACAAAAAACATGAATTGACATTGGAAGACCAGTTCAATGTCTATATCAGGGGTTCTCAACCTGTGGTATGCGTACCCCTAGGGGTACGCGAAACATTTCAGGGGGTACGCGGCAGGCCATCCTTCTACTCGATCCACATGCGCAGTGAGCTTCGTGCCGTGACTACTGTGTGAGTTATTTACGGCGCGTGTATTTAAACTCCACAAAGAATTGCATATTTTCTTTACCGAGCACAATTCTAATTTATCATCAGTACTCGATGACTTTGATTGGCTTTTAAAATTGTCCTATTTAAGTGATATTTTTCAAAATCTGAACATTTGGAATAAGTGTATGCAAGGTAGTGTTTCTGATATGTTCTATGTTGAAATGAAAACTAACGCAATGATTGCAAAAATCACTCTTTGGGAAAAGGAACTGAAAAACAACAACTAGATTTTGTTTTATTAAAATATCTTTCCTTATAAAATTACAAAGGTTAAACCATACTAACTAAATACCTTTTACATTTTTAATAACCATTATTACTACCTAAGAAAGGTTAGTAGGGGGTACGCAGGATGTTTAATTTTTTTAAAGGGGTATGATGGTTGAAAAAGGTTGAGAACCCCTGGTCTATATAATTATTGTTTTGTTATACTCCTTTTGTAGCATGTCTTGCATTAGATTGAGAAAATTCTTAAAAACACTTCTTCAAACGATGTGGTTGAAGGTGAAATTGAAAAGGCGATTGTTGAATATTTTGATCATATTCTTTGCTTCAAATGTGGCATTTGGCAAACTGTCTTTGAAAAATTGAAAAATCTTCTGTCGCACGGTACCTGAAATGATTGAATGTATATATTACTGAGTTTCACGGATAATAAAAATAATAGATGTGACTAAGAAAATAACCAAATTTAAAGACGAAATTGAAAAACTTACCGAAACAAAGATTGAACTTATCATCTGATTCTCCAGTCGTTTGAAATTAATACTCTGGATCCTGACGAAGAAAAACGGTTTGAGGATAAAACTTTATACTTGGAAACACTAGTAGAAGAATGGTAAAGTACTAAACGCTTGTTTAAAAGGAAAACTTACCGATGTCAAATGAAAACAGCTTTGAGGGATCGTGTGAAGGTCAACGCTCCGCTCAGTGAGAGCTGCTTGCTACTACTGGACTCGTGTGCGCTTGGTAAGTGTGATGAGAGATGACCTGCTTGGTGAGGGGAGGGAGCGGGGTAAGGGGGTTTGGATAAGTGGGTGGGTGAGAGGGAGTGGGGGTGGGGTGGGATGGGTAAAAATGGGGGGGGGAGGAGGGGGGTGTATGTGGGGGTAGTTAAGATGATGGGTGGGTTAAGAATAGAGACTAATTTGGGATTTAATGTCTATGGCGCTTTATGTTTTTATCATTTAGAATGTGATCTGCTATCCTGTCGAATAATATGTTAGTCTGGAAAATGATGTCATTTAAATTATTAGAATAATTTGATCTCTGGGATGTGTTTATATGAATTGCCTCCAAGACGATCATCAAATTGCCCTTATTAACGTAACGTAAAATGTTCATGTCCTTGTCTCTGGTTGTAAATTTATGACCGGATTCTTCCATGTGTGATGCCATGGCTGAAAATTTTCTATGTTTGATGCCAGAAACATGTTCATTATAACGAATACGAAAGCTTCTTCTCAGATCGTCCATTTGTTCACGGGTTCAAAGGAAGTTTTTAGGTCAACCTCTAGGACTTGTTCCTGTCACCGAAGAATAGAAAAAATTTCTATGCCAGAGAAATGTATGAGAACCTTCTGGAGGATAGCCTGTCCCCCTGAATCACTGATAGAGGATTAAATAAATGCTGTAAACTTCACTTGCTGACATCCATATATAGATTTCTACCCCCACGTACATGTCATCAAAATTTAGTTACTTGTCCTCATATCATAACCGAAGCACTCAATCTGGCTCTTCCCTCGTCATCCCCATCTACCATTCATCCATGTTCAACCCCTCTTTTACTGTAGCTGGGTCTCGACTATGGAATTAAACTCCTGCCGATATCAGAAATTCTATAACAATAAAGAAATTTAAGAATGAGTAAAACCTGAATTTCCTGTCAAATCAATACTTTACTTACAGAAAAACTCTATGGGTACATATTTTGAAAACCTGCTTTGTTTCCTTCCTCAGCCCTCATTTGGTAATAAAACATCATACAACACTATCGAAATCCTCATAAAACAATATAAAACACAAATCATCAATTACAACACTAAAACATATTAAAAACTACGAGTTTAAGAAATACACTAATTAGAATATCAACAACACACTCTTAAATATAGCATGCAATGCTCCACGCATATTCAGTCATTCGGTCCTGCGTTTGATTTTTGTCATTAGACACATTAAAATATTGCTTATGAACAAACACTTAATTGTTAAAGTGTCTTCAATGTCTAAAATACATATAACCATTCTATGATTTGTGTTTTATGTTGTTTGATGAGGATTTCGATAGTGTTGTATGATGTTTTAATACCAAATGAGGGCTGAGGAAGGAAACAAAGCAGGTTTCCGAAACATGTACCCGTAGAGTTTTTCTGTAAGTAAAGTATTGATTTGGCGGGAAATTCAGGTTTTACTCATTGTAAACACGGTCAATACGGAACCTGGAATGAGTGCTGTTCCTAATAAGAAATTTAAGGCCGCTTGCCGAGATTACCTGTTGAATACTGCTGATATCCCTGTGTGAATGGTGATGGATGATAGGACGTATGACTGAGCTAGGATTATATCTAGGATATTACTGTAGAGAAAGATTATGACATTGTGATTATTATTACAGCAAACTCGGCCTAATGTGGACCGAGGGTGGCCAAGTTCGCGAAAATGCTGGGTTATCGGGAAATGTGTTAAAAAGAAGAAATGAGATGTTTGTTCTTGTTTAGAAGTAATGCAATGCACTACATTTATTTGTTTTTAACAGAAACACAAGTTTTGAAACGATTAAGCCACTACAATTACAGTTCTTGAATATATAGTTCAGTACTGTACTGCATAGGAATCAAGGGAAACAATTACTGTAAATTATAGAAGAAAACTTGGAAAAACTAGGCGTACGGATTATTTTTATAATATGTACAAAACAATTCCTGTAGGTAAATAGTTTTTTCACTTAATGAAAATTACCATTTTACTTTTTTGCAAAAAAATAAGTAGTTCTTTTGCTTTTCGCTTTGAAACCTGTTTCTTGAAGCCTCGTCACGAAGACGGCGAAGAAACAGAATGTCCATAGCGGATGCACCTTGTTGTTCAAAGTACCGAAGAGTAGTTTCAGTGGCATTAAGTCCCTCGGTATGAGTGATTATTGGTTCCACTACTCCGCAATCTTCAACTTTATCATGATCGTCGATTTCATAATTTCTTGTGACAGCCGCTACAATATCTGCATCCAACAGAATGTATTGCTGCGTGTCACGAAGAATGCGCAATCAAATAAATACAACGCTCTGCACGAGAACCGTTTGTTTACTTCTTACTGCCAACAGTTTGTGTATTTACAGTACTGTACCTGTATTTATCAGGTCGTCGTTACCAGAGGCGGCTCCAGACCCGCACAAGGGGTAGTGCCAAGTAAAAAATATGAAAATATTGGTATTTTCTTAATATTATATCAGAGCAGGGTTCGATTTCCGATGTTTATATAGGGCCTTACACTAATCTTGATAGTCAACATTTCACATCGGGACTTACCGAATATAATATATACGATAAGAAAATATATTAAAAAACCGGTAACTTAAATAAAAGAAACTTTTTCAGCACTCATTCATTCACTCACTAATAGCCTACAACACAAACTCAATGTTTTTGACTCTTTAGTACCATGACTCACTAAAAATAACCACGAACCGTTAACAAGAACTGAAGATAGACTAGAACTAGACTAGACTACAAACAGGAATTCGCGCGATTTCATCCAGGCCTGACAGTTGCAGATGGTTTATCAACCATAAATATTTAGCTACCGAGAGTAATCCGTGAAGATGTAGGCCTACGGTAGTCATGATCTTACTTTTTTTCTCTTTTATTCATTCGCTTAGTTATTCACTTTACCAAATAAGGAATTAATAAATACATACATATTATTTTCACTATTTATTACGGCAAGTTTAAATTTCACTGTTGGACGCAGCCCTTTTAGAGAAATCTAGAATTAATGCTCTTTGTGTGAGAGCGATTGGTTGTCAATTTGTGTCAACCAACGCCCCACCCCACCAATAACCAATGAGTCAAATGACTTTCAGCCAATCAGGCCATTGGCCCACACCCTCTTCCCTTCCTTCCTTTCTGGCAGCTTGTGACAGGCATGTCGCTGGCCCAGTACCTCGTAATGACCGGCAGACTTCACTTTCAGTACCGCTTTGAGCCAAACTCGATTCGGCACGGAGACCAGCGTATTTCTTCATAGCGAGTGACGAGAGAGGCTACGGAAAAGATCGTAAATTGGACTGCGCATGCGTCAACCGTGCCGTATAAACCGCGGCTCAAGATATCACTGGGGCGAAGATGGAATCAATGATCATACTTTACGGACGGAATATTTTAACTACAAAGTAATTTGAAACTAATTAGATATCGGTATTAAACGTAGGCGTTCGAAATTATTCTTTCAGGACTATGAATAATTTATTTTCTCTTAGAGGGCAGTGCCATGGCACGGTGGCACTACGCCTAGAACCGCCCCTGGTCGTTACTCTTCTTGTAGACCAACTTGTTTCGCGCCTTATTTAACCGTCGATAATTTCATTGACGGAGAAGACGAAAGAAAACATAATAACGCTCTGTGCGGAAACACAAAAACAAACAAAAATCATTATTTTTTTTCTCCTGTCAGGTTGGCCAAGAAATCCGGTGTGCCGTGTTACAGAGTGCCGAGTTTGCGACACTCTACTATATTGTTATTTTTATTGTTATAATTATTATTATTATTATTATTGTTATCATTATTCATGTGCCTTTTTCATTAATATTAGTATTAGCATAATTAATTTACTCCTTATTTATCATCACAATTATACAAAATACGTGGTTCAGTGTTAGGGAGCCCTAACTTCTCCACTACTGAAGACATAAAATAAATAAATAAATTACACTAACTGTTCTGGAGAGAATATTCAGAATCTGTCTTCAATGTATTTAATTCTTTTCGTACGGAGACCAGTTTAAATTGCTATTTCATGAAGAGTTTCTACCATTTGCAAAACTAAGACATTTTACTTGAAACCTTCCTCTTCCTCGTCCCAAGTGAATCCCTTCAATATTTTTCCTACTCGCTCATAGTTCAATATTAAATTGAACAGAATTGCTCCATCACATTGCCAAGCTCCTGTTTTGATTTTAAAGATCTCTGAAATTTCGAAGTTGTCTCTGTGGCTGTTTGGACAAAACTTTTCTATTATTTTTATCTATGCGATATCTATCTATCAAAGATGGCGATGTTAAATGTAAGTCACAAACGGTTATCTCTTGAAAATTGTTCCCAATCGGGTGATGTAAGTGTTCAATGTGATAACAATTCTTTATTTCTTGAAGAGGTGTGTCTTAATTGTGAAGACAAATCATGTAGTGGCGAAAAACTTTTGAGATGTGAACGAAATCAACAGGGAAACAAGTACGAGTTGCCGCGAGCGGCGAATGAAGCTGAACTCCTCAAATTAGAATTGGCCTCCAAAGAGGAAATAATCAAAATGCTTGTGGTTGATTTAAAAAATGCACAGTCACAAATATGTCTCCTTAAAGAACGACTACAAGCAGAAGAAGATAGGCCTACTCAGGCAGACTATTTAGAGGTTAGGTCTAAAACCAATGCACGCTTTCCAAGAAGTAGGCCTAACTTGGTGAAATCTGGGAATATTCCTAACGACTTTATCTCCCAGAATCCGTTTGAAATCCTCAGCCGTTCCGATTCCCAAGTAGAAGAAAGACAAGATACCGGTATTGAAAACGAGACATCCAGACGCGACAAACCTACCCATAACCCTAAGAAAAGGAGACGTCCCCGTGTACTTGTCATGGGTGACTCAATTCTGCGAAATGTAGGCCCAGTAGTTGATGATGCCGCAGTCTATTGCTATCCAGGAATAAGAACTGATCAATTAACTAGAAAGGTATGGGCAAACGAGGTTCGAGAAGACCCTGAGGTGGTAATGATTCATGTAGGGACCAATTGCTTGAACAGTTCTCCAACACCAACTCACATTATGAATGACATGGACAAGCTCGTGGACGAAGTGAAGAGTGCCTTTCCGAGTTCGAAAGTGTGTGTTAGTGGTGTATTACAAAGACGTGACATAGACCCACGATACATTAATGCCGTGAATTCAACACTGGATTGGTTGTGTAGTGAAAAAAAACATTATTTTTTTAGAAGGGAACTCTTGGTTACAAGACAGGGACCTTGCTTATGATGGTCTCCACCTCAATAGAAGAGGAACAATGAAATTTGGAAAACTTTTAAACAGAGTTGCCAAGTTTTTACTCTCGGAAAACTAATTGCTAGAACGAGTGATGATATCTTATTGTTTAGAGAGAAGAAAGCACTGACTACAAGTGGACACCTAGGTGAAGTACAGTGCAGTGAACATAATTACAACTGTTTGGATGAGTTCATGCAACAGGACTGTAATATAAGTGCATGCATAAACTCATTAGAATTAGGTGGAGAGTTTAGGTGTTTGTACATTAATAGCAGAAGTATTCGGAATAAGCTTGATGACATTGAAATTCTCTTGCAAATGATAGGCCAGATAGATGTATTGGTAGTTACAGAAACCTGGGTGAAAAGTAATGAGGCAGATTTTTATAACTTCAACAATTTCACAAGTTGTTTGCTCATAGAGATGACAAAGTTGGTGGGGGTCTGGGTATTTATGTATCACACAAATGGAAAGTGAATGTTAAAAGAAAGTGTGAAATGAATCATAGTTTGATGTGGATTGAGGTATTCAGAGATGATGTTAAAAGTAATAGGCCAACATATAAAAGCATTGATATTATTGCAGCATATAACCCCAATAGAAGCAATGCCATACCCTTCTTAAATTCATTTGAAAGTTTTCTTAGCCAGATAAACAATAAATTATGCATCTTCCTCGGAGATACCAACATTGATATCCTAGCTGATGATCAATTAAGAAGGAAATATCTAAATCTAATAGCATGCTATGGGTTTAAACAGTGCAACACTAAATATGCTACACGACTTTGTGACACTGCAGCTACCTTAATAGATCACGTGTCACTAAACAATTCAGAATTAAGTTATAAAATATCAAATGTCAGCAATGATATTAGTGATCACAGTATATTAATTCTTGATATTTCCAAGACCAATTATAGCACGTACACTCAGTCACATAACTCGACAAAATCAACAACACACGAGGACTCTTGGGATAGGCAACACACTCCTGAAACTAATATATCTATAAACGCTGATTCCCATAATGATGCAAACAGTACTGTTAACTCTCTATATAACTCTTTCATCAAACAATTGAATCTAAGGAACAGGCATAGTCAAAGAAAAATAACAAACAAAACTAACAATAAAAGACAGACTACTAACTTACCATGGGTCACAGCTGAACTCCTTACACTTATAAAACAACGAGACAGTCTGCATGCAAAGCTCAAAAATCCCCTTTACAAAAATAATAATGATATGAACCAAGAATACTGTAGATGCAGGAATAGTGTAACAAACTTAAAAAGAAGACTAAAGTCAAATTACTACTCAGAAAAATTCAGAACATATGGAAACAATTCCAAAAAAACTTGGGAGACTATCAAAGAAATCATACACAACAAAAAACCTACAGTTGAGACATGCACTTCACTTGAAATAGACAACAAAATTATCACAGACAATCAAGAGCTATGCGAATCATTCAACTTGTTCTTCACAAACATTGCTGGAAGTCTAGCAAAAGCTATTCCTGAACAGAAGGAAATCCTCAGTAAGGACCACAAGCAGTCAAATTCCCTCTACTTATATCCAACAGATGAAGCAGAGGTCAAGTCCATCATCACAAATTTAAAGAATAAAAAGAGCTGTGGCTTAGATAGGATCAAGACAAATTTCATTAAAAACAATATGCAATCATTTATTAAAATCTTAGTTGAAATGATTAATGAGTCCTTAGTTACTGGCATGATACCAGATGACTTAAAAGTGGCCAAAGTAGTTCCTATATTTAAGGGTGGTGACAAAAGAAATCCAAATAATTATAGACCTGTTTCTATTTTATCGGTAGTTTCAAAAATTCTGGAAGAAGTGGTAAAAACAAGATTGCTTTCATTTCTGAACAAGAATACATTCTTTCATAATATGCAATATGGATTCAGGGAAAAATCTAGTACTGAGGCAGCAACTATTGACCTAATAACAATGCTACAAGAAACTATTGACAAAAATAATATGGCAGTTGGGTTATTTATTGATCTCACAAAAGCCTTTGATACAGTAGATCATAAAATACTGTTGTCAAAATTAGAAAATGCTGGTGTCCGAGGTATAGCTCTAAAATGGTTCCAAAGCTACCTTCTTGGAAGAAAGCAGCTTGTAGCTTTGAATAAATGCATAAGTTCAGGAAAATATATAACTCATGGCGTTCCACAAGGATCTATACTTGGACCTACATTATTCTTAATGTATATAAATGATATTGTGAAATGTAATTTGAGAGGGCATATCAAATTGTATGCAGATGATACAAATATCTTCTACACTGGGAAAGACATAATTGAAATCATACAAAATGTGCAACAAGATATAAATACTCTCTCACAATGGTTCCAGGCCAATAAATTAACAATGAACCTACAGAAGACCAATTACATGGTAATTTCAAAACAAAGCATGAAAGAAATCACACATGACAAAATATATATAAATAATATTGAAATAAAAGAGGTTAATCAGGCAAAGTATTTAGGTCTAATCATCGACAAACACCTGACCTGGATTGAACACGTTGAACGAATTGCTAAGAAACTCTCACCTGTAGTGGGGATCCTAAGGAAACTTCGGTATCTTATTCCCCTAAACCTTGTAAAACAAATCTACTATTCACTTGTACATAGCAAGCTCCAATATTTAAATGTTATTTGGGCTCACTGCAGGAAATCCACACTGAATGATTTAATGACTATTCAGAATAGGGCTATTAGAAACATATTTAACCTTCCTTACTGCACTCCAGTAAAAGATCTGTACATCAAAAGTAAAATTCTACCCCTCAGCATAAGTGCAGAACTCCGAGCAGCTATGCTAATATACAAGATTAAACACAACACAATACTCTATAGCTCTCCCTACATCTTGAACTCAGACAATCATTCTTATGGAACTAGGCATGCGAAGGACGTAGCCTTATATATCATTCACTCTTCTAAATATGGTAGAAATAGTTTCAAGTTCTCTGCATCACAGTCATATAATAAACTTCCTGATGAAGTAAAAAGTGCACCAACTTTGTCGGTATTTAAGAGGAAAACTATGGAAGTATTGTGGGAAAAATTCGATGCATCTTAATACATCAAATAAGTTAAGTTATGTATAAGATTAAATATTCTAAGTGCTTATCATTTTAAGGGACCTTGGTCTAAACAATCTTAGATATGGTATCAACCTTATAATAGGCCTATGTCCTTATTCATCAATTTGTGTTACCTTCAGAATTTTCTTCCTTGGTGTGTAAACACACATATTACTGTACAATTCCTCTGTACGAGCCTATGGCTCTTTGGAATTAATTGAATAAAATATCTATCTATCTATCTATCTATGCCTAATTCTCTTATTGTTAGGAATAGCCTAGTGTTTGCCTGTCTATAGAATAATAGACCTTTATGAAAGTAAATAAAGAAAGTTTTTCAGTCGGTCAACATGGATTGCGCCCAACTACATTAGGCGGGAAACAAACATTTACATAACCTACAAGCTAACAAGCTAAGACTGTTGAAATGACCATTAGCAGACATGCCACCTATGACTTCCTTGATCTAAACACATAAAACATATTATAGGTTATAAATTTGCATTTGCATTACTACTGTTGTTACTATATATGACGATTACATTCATGAAGATATATAAAAAAAACATACACCATTCGACAAGTAAAGAGATGATATTAATGCCGTTATTCAACTACAAGAATCTTGCTTTCATTGTATTCATAACGTTTGGGTATATATTAGAATTGTCACCTATTCCACATCAGGCATTTCTCTTATACAAATCACACCGAATTCCCCATCCTATACATCGAGGTTATTTTCATGTCGACATACTAACTGGTTGGCAACTATTCAAAATTTTTAAACTCCGTATTGAAGAAAGAGTTAGCTTATTCATTCAAGCAATGAACTGAATAAATTATTGATTTTAGAACTTAATTTTCAAAATTATTTTATGTATATTATTTTGATAAAATTTTTATTATGTATAGCATAACATTTATTTATAATCACCAGTAATATTTCTCGCTTTTTAACTACATTTTCAAAATTATTGTAAAAGGACCAGTATTATATTTTATTTTATTTAATTCTGAATTATAAGCATATCCATTTTAGTATTTTATTTCATTTTATTACAATTTTATCATTAACATTTCATTCCTTATTTAGATTTAAGTACATATATACTATTTTGGTTTAATTCTTAATTGATTTTCATTTTTAGCTGAAGATGACCTCATTGAAGGTCGAAACATGTCCTATATATAAAAATATATATGTGTTGAGTATTGATTTGGCATATAATTTTAAACATGTAATTAGCAGAGAGAGGAAATATTTGGAGGGAGCACAACTAAAATCCGTTTCTCACTTCCAGTATGTTGGAAGTGTGGTCTCCAAGGATAACACCCTCCAACAAGAAAATCTAAATAGGACACAGAAAGCATCACATTTCTATAACCAAGTTCGGCACTTACTTTGGGACAAAAATATACCCTTGACAGCAAAGGCAACGTTGTACCACACTTACTTTGTTCCAATCCTTACGTATGGTATGGAAACATGTACATTGCTAAGTATAATTCAAGTCACAGAAATGAGATTTATTAGCACTATGAACCAGGAGAGACAAGATCAGAAATCAGGTACACAGAGCAACAGTTGGCATCAGGGTCCCTGTTATAAAATTTCTGGGGAACTCAGACTTCAGTGGTATGGCCATGTAATGAGGAAGGATAGCTCTAGAACAGCTAAGAAGTACTTCAACCTGGATGTCAGAGGGATGAGACCAAGAGGACGATGGATAGAGACAGTTCGATCAGA
This sequence comes from Meconema thalassinum, assembly GCA_946902985.2. NCBI lineage: Eukaryota > Metazoa > Arthropoda > Insecta > Orthoptera > Tettigoniidae > Meconema > Meconema thalassinum. The sequence goes on along the minus strand of OX336401.1, from coordinate 55,917,432 downwards.
GGTGGAGAAGAATGGTTTTAACTGGGACGATGTCCAAGAACAAAATATGATGCGCCAAGATCGGGCAAGATGGAGAGCGCTTGTTTACCACACCCGGGAAACTGGAGATGGAAAATGATGATGAAGATGATAAGCTAATACACTTTTTATGTACAAATATCTACTTAATTGGATGACAAGTTTCCAACATCACGCATTCGTCCTCAGATCCTGCTCACTTAGGCTTAACTAGTATATGATGTTTATGAATCACACTTAAACACAAATAAATATAAATATATGAACCCGCACCACAAATACGGGACTCCGCGCCACCTGGGTCTGTTTTGAGGTTATAATGGCAAAAGGTACCTGGTCGCATGTAGCATGAAATGAAATGTTAAGCGTGCATAAAACTGTTATGTGCTATGCTTAAAATGAATGTTATACAGCCAGAATTTCAACCCATTCCTGTTCGGAGAGTTAATTATGCTTAATGACATACTGTAATTTGAATGAGATTAGCTTAAATTGTTATCTTACAGTACATTAGTCATGAAAAAAACTTAACGGAAATATATGATATGTCATAAACATCCGGGTCCTAATAATACAGTATTAAAAAAGTTCGGATTGTATTCTAAAAACAAAGACGATAATAATGACATACTCTGCTTCATTGATCTAAACGGAAAATGTGCATTTACATTACCACAAGAAAGCTATATAAGACATTTGCGAGCAAGAAGATATATATAAAACCTTATGAAACGGGTTTACTTTGCTCCCCGTTGAGCGTACAAGTGAAACGGTTTCTTACTAGCTCTGTCTTGCACTTTGAAATATTTACTCTGACTAAGATATGTTGTTTTAATGGGCGCCAAGACCTCAACGCTATGTTGAAATCTAAATTTATATTTAACAACACCTAGCTCTGGTAGAACACCTCCAAGAATCAATTCACTCAGATCGTGGTATGATTTGATCATTAACCCAACAAACAATTGTATCAGGAGAAGGAATTGGTCTATATCTAATGCTACCTACTGAAAGCAAAGATGGCATGGTTAAAAGAAATGAATTTATTATATAAAACAAGTATAGCAAAATTAATAATTAATTAATAATAATAATAATAATGGAAATATCTGTTCCCGAAGGAAACAGGATGTAAAATTGTCCGATTGAGCTATGTACATTAACAAATTCACAAAGAAATTTGATAAAATGGTCCGGCTAGCTCAAAACAGTTGCCAGCGTTTTGCCCCAGTGTACCAATGGGCTCTTCAGTTGGTTATGGTACACCTCACCAAGACGCGTGGCTAGTACATACTGTGAAGGCCGCTGCAAGGCACAAAATGTCGCCACGAGCAGCGCCAATGTACTACGGAAGTCAAAACTTCCTTTCAAAAATAATGTTAGCTTACCTTGCTAATCCATATTGGAAATATCTGTTCCCGAAGGAAACAGGATGTAAAATTGTCCGATTGAGCTATGTACATTAACAAATTCACAAAGAAATTTGATAAAATGGTCCGGCTAGCTCAAAACAGTTGCCAGCATTTCGCCCCAGTGTACCAATGGGCTCTTCAGTTGGTTATGGTACACCTCACCAAGACGCGTGGCTAGTACATACTGTGAAGGCCGCTGCAAGGCACAAAATGTCGCCACGAGCAGCGCCAATGTACTACGGAAGTCAAAACTTCCTTTCAAAAATAATGTTAGCTTACCTTGCTAATCCATATTGGAAATATCTGTTCCCGAAGGAAACAGGATGTAAAATTGTCTGATTGAGCTATGTACATTAACAAATTCACAAAGAAATTTGATAAAATGGTCCGGCTAGCTCAAAACAGTTGCCAGCGTTTCGCCCCAGTGTACCAATGGGCTCTTCAGTTGGTTATGGTACACCTCACCAAGACGCGTGGCTAGTACATACTGTGAAGGCCGCTACAAGGCACAAAATGTCGCCACGAGCAGCGCCAATGTACTACGGAAGTCAAAACTTCCTTTCAAAAATAATGTTAGCTTACCTTGCTAATCCATATTGGAAATATCTGTTCCTGAAGGAAACAGGATGTAAAATTGTCCGATTGAGCTATGTACATTAACAAATTCACAAAGAAATTTGATAAAATGGTCCGGCTAGCTCAAAACAGTTGCCAGCGTTTCGCCCCAGTGTACCAATGGGCTCTTCAGTTGGTTATGGTACACCTCACCAAGACGCGTGGCTAGTACATACTGTGAAGGCCGCTGCAAGGCACAAAATGTCGCCACGAGCAGCGCCAATGTACTACGGAAGTCAAAACTTCCTTTCAAAAATAATGTTAGCTTACCTACTAATATGGATTGTCCACGTTTCTGAAGCATAGGTCAGTATCGGGATATAGTAGCTTCTGTATAACACTGGCTTGCTTTTTTGTGGGACATCTTTATTCCACACTAAGCTCCTAATGCTTCTCAGAAATGATTTGCCTGTCTGCCACGTTCCGTAATCTCTTTGTCATTTCTCCCATTTTCCTCCACCATACTTTCCAAGTACTTGAGACTTTCCACCTTCTTCAGCTGTTCACCTCCAAGTGTTATCCCACTCATTGGTCTGTCCCTTTTCCTGGTCGTTAACAGGATCTCACATTTACTGATGTTGAACTTCCATCCGTACTCTCCCACTGTTTCTTCCCAAGCCTTCAGTTGCTCCTGAATTTCCTCCTCCTTGTTTCCTCAGACCTTGAGATCATCTGCAAACACCATTGCTTTCATCTTATCTTCTCCTATCTTTCCTGCTATCCGAGTTATTACCTCGTCCATAACCACAATAAAGAGAAGGGGTGACAGTGCACTACCCTGTTTCAGGCCACTCATTTGTCTGAACCAGTCTGTTCGTTCCCCTCCAACTTTCACACAACTCACACTTCCACAATACATCTCCTTCACTCTGCCTACAGTCCCTTTTTCCACTCCCATGTTTTCCATTGCTTTCCAAACCTTCTCCCTACATACACTATCATAGGCCTTTTCGATGTCCAGGAAGGCCATCAACAGATCCTCTCCAAATTCGTAGTGGTGTTCCTGGAGCTGTCTCACTGAAAATATGAGATCCACTGTTGATCTCCCAGGTCTGAATCCATACTGCTCCTCTCTCAATTTTCTCTCCACTTTGGCTCGTATTCTTCTTTCTAATATCATTTCATATATCTTGGCACAGTGAGGTATAGGTGTGACTCCCCTGTAATTTCTGCACTCCTTTCTGCTTCCTTTCTTAAATATTGGGACAATTAATCCTTTCTTCCAATCTTCTGGGGTATTTTTCTCCTTCCATATCACCCTCATCACACCGTACAGCCACTGTTTCCCAACCTCCCCTGCTGCCTTCACCATTTCAACACTCACTTCATCCACACCTGGTGCCCTTCCTCCTTTCATCTTGTCTATAGCCATCTCCAGTTCTCTCCAAGTCAGGTCCTTTTGCTCTCACTATGGGAGATAATAATATTAGGCGCAGTTGGTGTCGTTGACGGTAGCATTTGGTAGCAAAAGTAGGAACTACTTGAAATTGATTACCTGCAGTCCTTACCTGAATTACAGATAACACACACTAATACAGCCATCACAATTAAAACCGGTTTTCAGACAGTTTCTACGCACACCCAAAGTATACGGGGCTACATGAGCACGTTGTCGCAGCCCCCAAACTGAGGAACCAACAGTTTAATTCATTTTTATGTTCACCATTCTTTACTTAGTTATACCTTTGTGTAAGAATTTAATTCTTAAAATAATGTTTAAACTTCTCATTAATTTTCAAGTAGCGTATTAAACCTCCTTTTTAGCCTGTGTTCATTTATGAGGCTTATGAGATCACCTTTTGTCTGTGTGTGTGTGTGTGTGTGTGAGTGCGCGTATGTGTGTCTGCAGAAGCGATTTCAATGAAACCTTGTCCAACCTCGACCGTGGCTTTCAAATTTTAATACGTTTCAACAATCCAACATGGCGGCCGCACAAAATATTTCACCGGCATTCTATATCTCCGCAACGGTAACAGATGTCACCCTGAAATTTTGTACGGTGATAAAGGGTACTACTACAAGTTCATATATGTGACTTTCATAAACCTGTTTAGTACAAAACGAACATGGCGGCCAAGCCAAGTTGAAACATTTAAATAGACTTTTCTCGCGACTTAAGCATCCGAGCGCAGTGAAACTTGGTACAGAAAATGTTAATACACATTGTGGGCTTTGAAGTAAACAAAAGTTTGGTGCTTTTCAGTCGGTCAAAACGAATGAACCCAAAAGAGCAGGGTTACGCCCAAATCCTGAAATAAATTACGTGAGATTAATAAATACACTAGGATGACCAGTTTCGATCGTCAAGCGATCATCATCCGATCCATTACACTTAGGCTATAACATCTATGTTTGAGAATACAGGTGGAAAGTATTTACAATATGTACAATTATTTAGTTGCAGTATTGGTAATGCAACTGTCGGTGTATGCTAAATGTAGTATATCTGATGTTAGGTGAAATGCTAAAATGGTGATTTCATCTTCATACAAGTCTTCATGTACTGCGCTCGAAATCATGTCCAGCCGAGACAATGTCACTGAACGAGATTCGAACAGAGAGCATCAGAGAAAAATGTGTATACATTTTTTCGAGATTTGAACTATATTTACACACAGGAAGAGAGATTATGTGTCAGAAGAAATATGCTTATTTGGAGAAGAAATGAAAATTTTATTGTATGGAATATTTTAACTAAGGGAGAATCATTTGAACTGCACAGTTTTGTAAATGTTACCAGCGAGAAACCAGTTTTCGTGAGCGAGGGAGCTTCGCAAGGATAGACAGAGGTCAGACACACGCCAAGATAGAGGAGTGGGGATGTCGCGTGTACGACGTGCTTGATAACAAGTGGACAGCCAATCAGAACGAAGGAAGAATGCGAGGGAACTTATAAATATTAAATACTAGCAGGTACCCGCGGCTTCGCTCGCGTCATAGTCTTGTCATATTGTTATTCAATGAAATGCAGGTTTAACCCCGTTCACACCCCTTTAGAACCTGAACATCCAAAAATCTTTCCTTTGTGGACGTTTTCGACATTCAACGAACATATCCAAAAAAATTCATGTTTATAACTTCAATAATTTTGACTGGGCGATGATGAGTGAGCGAGTCAGTCAGGACATTTTCTTTCATTTATTTTTGAGAATTTCACCCCTCCCCATGAACCCCTTAAATGGGATTTATGAAAAAAAAAACGTTAGAACACCTATTTACTTATTTATTAAGCTGATTTTATTTCCCGCTGAATTTCAAACTTCTCGCTTATGTCGTTTAAATATACGCGCTCCGTTAAGAATCCTTAGGCCCCAATTTTTACCCCTTTCACCTCATAGTATACACCATATCGATAAACCCTTAGACATATGTTTGCTTATTTTATTAATTAATTTATATGCCGAATATCACATCCCCAAATGAAACAACTCGTGAGATATTGTTAATCAATGAAATGCAAGTTTTACCCCCTTAACACCCCTTCAGAACATGAATATCCAAAAATCCATCCTTAGTGGACGTTTTCGACATACAACGAACATACCCCCCAATTTTTTAAAGTTTCTAACTGCAATAGGTTTGGATGGGGGATGAGTGAATATCCAAAATTCCTTCCTTAGTGGACTTCCTTCCCCAGAATTTCACCCCTCCCCATGGGCCTCTTAAATTGGATTTATGAAACAACGGTCGACCACCTATTTACTTATTTTTCAAGCTGATTTTCCCCGAGTTTCGTACTGTATGCCTCTGTCTTTTAAGAGATACTTGCTTCGTTAGGATTCCTTCAACCCCCACTTTTCACACACACATCTCATAATATACACTACAGCGAAAAACCCTCAGACATGTGTCTTCTTATTCTTAATGATGAGTTTATATGCCGAGTATCGCATCTTCCAAGGAAACCAATCGGGAGATATTGTTATTCAATTAAATGCAGTCTACCCCCTTAACACCCCTTTAGAACCTAAATATCCAAAAATCCTTCCATGGTGAATGTTTTCGACATACAACGAACATAACCCCAAAATGTCTTGTTTCTAACTTCAATAATTTTGGCTGGGCGATAATGAGTGAGTGAGTGAGTGAGGGTGTCAGGACATTTTCGTTCATTTATTTTTCAGAATTTCACCCCTCTCATAAACCCCTTAAATTGGATTCATGAAAAGAAAACCGGTCGAACACTTTTTTACTTATGTTTAAGATGTTCTTCCCCCCTGAGTTTGATATGTGAGTGAGTTAATCAGTTAGAACACTTTCTTTCCTGTTTTTTCCCCCAGAATTTCACCCCTCTCCAAGGGCTGTTTTTTTTGTTGTTGCTGAATTTCAAACTTCTCGCCTATGTCGTTTAAGAGATAAACACTCCGTTAAGAATCCTTCAACACCCAATTTTCACCCCTTTCATCTCATAATATACCGTACACCACATCGATAAACCCTTAGACATATGTCTGCTTATTTTTAATGATTAGTTTATATGCCGAATATCACATCCCCAAAGAAACAACTCATGAGATATCGTTATTCAATGAAATGCACGTTTACCCCCTTAACACCTCTTCAGAACCCGAATAAACGAAAATCCTTCCTCAGTTTACGTTTTCGGCATACAGCGAACATATTCCCAAAATTTAATGTTTCCAACTTCAATAGTTTTTGCTGGGCGATGATGATTGAGTGAGTCAGTCAGTCATTTTCTTTCAATTATTTTTACCAGAAATTTACCCCTCCCCATGGGCCCCTTAAATTGGATTTATGAAGAAACGCTCGAACACCTATTAACTTATTTTAAGCTGTCCTTTTCCCCTGAGTTTGATGAGTGAGTTAGTAGTTAGGACACTTTCTCTCCTTTTCCCCCCCGAATTTCATCCCACCCCATTGGCCCCTTAAATTGAATTTATGAAAAAAAAAACGGTCGAACACCGATTTACTTATTTTTAAGCTGATTTTTTCCCGCTGAATTTCAAACTTCTCGCCTATGTCGTTTAAGAGATACACGCTCCGATAGGAATCCTTCAACCCCCACTTTTCACCCCCTTTCACCTCATAATATACACCACATCGAAAAACCCTCACACTCGTGTCTTCTTTTTTTTAATGATGAGTTTATATGCCGAGTATCACATCCCCCAATGAAACCAATCGGGAGATATTGCTATTCAATGAAATGCAGGTCTACCCCCTTAACACCCCTTTAGAACCTGAATATCCAAAAATCCTTTCTTAGTGGGCGTTTGCGGCCCTTGAGGAAGCTGCATACCAAATTTCATTCCAATCCGTTCGGTGGTTTCTGAGATTTCGTGATGAATGAATCAGTCAGTGAGTGAGTGGTATTTGAGCTTTATATAGTAGATATTATTTTAATATTATAAAGGATTGTTGCATATCAAATTCACCAGGAAGGAAGAAGAAAATTTAATTGGCAAAACAGAAATTAAATTCTATGACTGAGAGAGGAGATATAAGCGAATGAGTAAGTTTATAGACCGGCGAGAGGCTAGTTCAGCAAGTTTGAGAGGGAAATCTAACCGAGGAGGCTAGCGAACGGCAAGAAACGAGGCTCTTATTATTCGAACTTCCAACAAAGTAACACGTATAAAAATTCACTCTACAAGCTGTATGAAATGAGAACTCAGAAATTATTAGATTTCAGTAAGAAGAACTACTATGGTAATATGAAACGAGAAGAGTAATTGAACTATTACTGCAACTAAGAAGAAATATAAAGCTGAATTTAAGGAAATATACGTCGAGATACTCTACAATACTTAGTATCACAGTATTGGAACTCCTACACGACAATCTACTACGCCGAAGAAGAGAAGTTAGAAATACTGCAATATTTACTTGAGAACCACATTATATTCTACAAGATGTTTTTCAAATCAGGTCGAAGGGGAGGAGTGACGACTAACAACTGTTTAGAAGGATGGAAGATGTTCTAATTTTTCAAAATGAAGGGAACGTAGAGCTACACTAGCAAGCGAAATCCAGATATGACCATGATAGCTTGACTATGGAATCGAGCTGCACCAACATTGTAACGTGTTTTTCGAGGGTATTTTACGCCACTGACATAAGTCAGTAGGAAGCCATTCAATGTTTATTTACGTGGCAACTTGTCCAGCCAAGATAATTTTCATTTAACTTATTATTATTATTAATGTTTTTTTTGGAGCTTTTTCCTTAAAGATTATAAGTATACAGATAGGTTTTCGATTTTATAGAAAACGCTATCAAGCGAATTATTACGAACAACATTATCACAGAAAATTATATGATTACGGAATTTTATGGATTTTAGTCAGTTAGGGTGTATTGTGAGAGAGATGAGTCATTGGGAATTCAGCTACAGGTATATTCTTGTCGAGAAGCGATGACGAAACCGAGGAACATTCCAGCTGGCTGTATCAAGAAAGGGCGAATTGGACTGGAGCGGCAAATCTACTTCGTCACGCCGAGTAAAATAACCCTTATGTCAGGAGTCAGCGTGGTGGGTCAGCCAATCAGGGGAGTCCGGACCACTGGGTGACGGCACTGGAGAGGGGATTCGGCGAGTGCATAAAGTGTTCGCGCGCCGAGAAGAAGGGGCTATTAACCTTGTATAACTTGACCAAAGTGGTCGCTCGTTTGGTTGGTTCCGGTGTGATCGGACCATAACTTTAACATTTCAACAACAATCTCCACAAGTGACGAAGAAAGTGGCGACGTCCTGAAGGCTGATGGAAGCTCTCTTGAACCATCACGTACGAGGAAAATGCTACGGCTATTTCCAATGGTAAGCGCGAATGACTCAGAACTACATAATCTCTCTTTTCATTGTTTCATAATCAGAATTTGAGTAACTTATAGCTTGGGAATAATTGTGAATTCAGTAATTCATCCGACTCCGTTTTCACGTAATTTTCGAGTGGTAAAATTCAAATCGTTACGCTCCAATTTTAAATTATTGATATTATTAAAATTGCCACTACTTGTTCTTTTATATAATAAATTCATTTCTATACTATGCAATCTTTGCTTTCAGTAGGTAGCATTAGATATAGACCAAATTCCTTCTCCTGATACAATTGTTAGTTGGGTTAATGATCAAATCATGCCACGGTCTGAGTGTGAAGATTCTTAAAGGTGTTCTGCCCGAGCTAGGCGTTGATAAATATAAATTTAGATTTCAACTTAGTGTTGAGGTCTTGGCGCCCATTAATTCAACGTATCTTAGTCAGAGTAAACATTACAATTAGCTCAAACGTGGGACTTGTGGTGGTTTAGCATTACTCACCCCAGTCAAAACATTACATTTGCCGCCAACTGTGGAGCTTCTTATACATGCGTTTTAAAGTGCAAGTCAGGGCTAACGAAAACCATTACATTTGTCATCCCAACGTGAGCAAAAACGTTACAACATCAGCAGTTCGTTCAAAATAACACTACAGTCAACTACAATGAAGAGGAGATCACAGGAAGAGGTGATTTCTCGTCATAAGAAACATCACTGCAAAACCACTAACAACAGAGAACGTCGAGAGAGGTGCCGAATGAAGTTGGATCCAGACAAGAAGCGTGTGCAGTATCTAGGTCATCTGACCGAGAAAAGGGAATATTTGCAAGCAGAGCGAGGTCAACGGCATGGGCGAGGGGAGACCGTCTGGCGCTCTCAGCTGTAAACTGGTCCTGTCACCACAACACTTACCTGCTGCCGAGCCTAGCAGAGCACGGAAGCAACGTGACGCATGCAGATTCCCGTGGCAAGATGCGTGCCACATTCCAGAAGCATGTGGGAGGATTTCCACAGAACACAGATGCCAACGTCTTCAGGTCTGTCATGAGCGATCCAGTATTCAAGGTAGAACAGTGATATTTATAACACCTATGTAGTTAGAACTTGTATGCGTTATTCCAGTATATTGACCAACAGCTGACTATTTTATTCCTAGTTCATGTTATTATTGATGTCTTAAATCTTGAAATTTTGATAGAAATCTTCGTATTTCGTTTAGAACGTATTTTCAATGTTTTTTGGTAATATTCTCACTTTAACTATTTTTGCATTCTATTAACCTAACGTTTTTAGATCTTTTCATTCAGAGAAATTTCATAGCGATAAATGAAGTACACTGCGTTGACGTGTTGTAACATAAGAAAGAAAGTAGTAATGAGTTTGACAAGTGCAATTTTGTAACAAATGAAATGAAAGATGCAGAAGAGACATTATTATCCTATATAAAGCTAATTCATTATAGGAACGAAAATATGATGTATAGAAACCGTAACTATTGGCAGGCGTATTCAATTATTGCATTGAAAGCACTCCACTGTCAGAGAAAGTAACTTTGTGAAACCCGGAATTTTATTTTGACTGTACGAACAGTATGCGTATTTTAAAAGCATAACTGAGAAATGTAAAGAGAAATGTGATGTTATAGATCAATCTTTGTAATTGAAAGGTCATGTAAGACTAAAGAAAGGATGGTTCATATTAGATGAAATGTCAGAACGTGAGGCGAAGGTATTTTTATTGAGTAACAAACGCGAGCAGACTTAAGATTCAGAGAAAGGCTATAAATTGTAACGGAAATGTATTTAAAGCAAAGAAAGGAAACATGGCATAATTTATATGAATAGAAATGTGAAGAAGCATTACGGGAGTATTTATATGAGATGCGCAAGTAAGAAATAGCGCGGAATTGTATAATCGATAGCGGTTATGTATGAGGAGGAAGTTGTATTCATGAAAGGTATTACAGTCGTAATATTTAGTAGGAATACTGAATCTCTTACTTTGTCGAAAGTATTTGAGATGGTTTTTAGAAGTTTGTAATTGTGCTAAGGAAAATACATGCATGAGGTTATGGTAAAAGGACGTGTAGTAAAGACACGGTATGTAATGTATGTCTACCCCTTATTATTCCCGTTTTCCAACGGGGTCGGGGATGAGATGCTATGGAAGTCTTTGTGGCGATGATTTTTACGGCCGGATGCCCTTCCTGATGCCAACCTCATGAGAGGAGTTAATGAGAGATGAAATGAATGATGGTGAATGAAACTGGGCAAGGATGTGGAAGGAAGCGGCCGTGGCCTGTCAGAAGGTACCGTCCCAGCATTTTCCTGGTGTTGAAAATGGGAAACCACGGAAAACCATTTCAAGGACGGCCAACGGTGGGGCTCGAACCCACGCGTCTACCGAGTCAGCAGAGAGCTTGGCCCCATGACCTAATGCTGAGCATTAGCCAGCGTAGCCACTACTGTCGGTGTAAAGACACGGTAATATTGTTAATTAAGAATGTGAGATAAAGAGATTACGATGAGTAAATATGGAAATACAGTATGTCAGTAAAGTGAAGTCGTAAAATGTATTTGTGAAGAGTTAAAAGTGTGAGTTGTGAGGATTAAATGCCATGCACACTTATTTTGGTGAAAGCTAATCTGAAAGTCATGCGTCGCAAGTTTGAAATGTTATTGAGTTTATTAAACAACGGATTTGTAATATAGTGAATAGTTCTGAACTTAATTGTTTGTAACCACAGATTCACTTTGGACAGAGAAATATATATTCATGATTTTGTAACGTGTTTTTCGAGGGGTTTTATGCAACTGGCATAAGTCAGTAGGAAGCCATTCTATATTTATTTACGCGGCAAATTGTTCAGCCAAGAGAATTTTTCATGTTAATTTATTATTATTATTATTAATTTATTATAATTATTATTAAGGTATTTTCGGAGCATTTTATAAAAATTATTAGCATTCAGATAGGTTTTCTATGTCTTAGAAAACGCTATCAAGCAAATTATTACGAACGACAATATCATAGAAAATTAAGTGATTACGGAATTTTACGGAGTTTTGTCAGTTAGGGTATTTGAGAGACATGACTCACTGGGATTTCAAGTACAAGCTGATTCCTGTCGAGAAGTATTACGCAAGGCTGGGTCGCAAGGTCTAGAAAAGGCGAATTGTTGCAACGGAAATCGACTTCTCCCTCTCGCGCGCCGAGTGTAATGAGGCAGAGGAGGGGAACTAGCGGCGTGCTCAGCCAATCAGGGGAGACAACGTAAGCTAGATGACGGTACCGTGGTGGGGGAGCCAACAGGTGCATATATCGTTCGACGCGCCGTGAAACATGGACAATCTGTGAAATACTTGACGAGTATGGATGCGCGTGCGAGTGGCTCCGATGTTCGGTGGAGTTAAGGACTATCTGTGTAGAACTTGCGGAGTACGGTTGGAAGTGCGTGTCGCTCCGATGTTCAGTGGATTTGAAGACTAACTTTTGCAAAACTTAACCAGTGCGGTTGTACGAGTGTTTGGGTCCGAGGCACGGACCATAGAATTATCTAATCTACCAGAATATCATCAAATTCCGACGGAGATGACGACGTCCAGGAGACTGTGGGAAGCTCACAGCATCAGCAAGTACGAGGGAAATGCCTTGGCAATTTCCAATGGTAAGCGCAAATGACGAAGAAATACGCAATCTCTCATTTTTCTTTGTTTTACATTTCATATTTCAGTAACTTCATAGCTTGGAAATAAGAGTAAAATCAATTTATCAGACTCCGTTTTCACGTAATTTTCTATCGGTAATATTCAAATCACAACGCTCCAATTTAAATTTTGTACTTATTATTATTATTAATTTTGCTATACTTGTTTTATATAATAAATTCATTTCTTTTACAATGCAATCTTTGCTTTCAGTAGGTAGCATTAGATATAGACCAATTCCTTCTCCTGATACAATTGTTTGTTGGGTTAATGATCAAATCATACCACGATCTGAGTGAATAGTGTCTTGAAGGTGTTCTGCCAGAGCTAGACGTTGTTAAATACAAATTTAGATTTCAACATTGCATTGAGGTCTTGGCGCCCATTAAAACAACATAGCTTAGGCAAAGGTAAACAGTTACATTTATCTCCCAACAGTGTGGGCTAGCCAAACTGCCACATTGTACGCTCAACGTGAGGGCGAAAGAAACCATTACATTTGTCGCTACCAACATGGGGCACTAAATAATAACCATTACATTTGTCACCGACAACTTGGGGCTGAAAACCTAATAACATTTGTGGAAGGAGAGGGGTATATATTTCTGTGCCTGTATTTTGGGGGTTATTTGTCTTTATCAGTGTATATCATTATGGGGGATGAGAAAGAAAGACAGATGAGGTTACGTAGTGGTCATCAACTGGAGAGTGATGATACGAGCAGTATGTCAAGTGATGGTAGTACCGGGGTAGCGGAGGTAAATCCCGATACTGAAACAGGGAGTGTAGGCGGCCAACCAGAATTAAAAACTTTACTTCTCGAGTTCATGTATCAGAACAAAGTTAGTAGTGATGCCTTAAATGCAAAATTAGAACAGAATAATGCAAAATTAGAACAAAACAGTAGGGAAAATAAAGAAAGTACAGAAGCCTTAAATGCAAAATTGGAACAGAATAATGCAAAATTAGAACAGAATAATGCAAAATTAGAACAAAACAGTAGGGAAAATAAAGAAAGTACAGAAGCTTTAAATGCAAAATTAGAACAAAACAGTAGGGAAAATTAAGAAAGTACAGAAGCTTTAAATAAAAAATTAGAACAGAATAATGCAAAATTAGATAAGAACAACAAGGAAATTAGTGTGAAAATGGAGCAGATTAGAGGAGAAATCAGAGGAGTAATGGAAGAGAAGGTTAAAGTGATCATTGCAGATGTAGACAAGAAATTAGGAAAAGTACAGGAGGAGTTAGAAATTAGAATCAGTACACAGGCTGAAAATTTAAAAGAACTAGTGCAACTGGAAACACAGCAGGTCAAAAAGCAATTGGGGGGAGAAATTGACAAAATTCAGGTAGCAACTAAAGAGGTTAAGGAACAGCTGGGGGGTAGAATTGAGAAAGTCCACTCGCAAATATTTGCAGAAGTAAATGATTTAAGAGAGAGTAATAGAGAGAGCATTAGCAAGATTGAGGAGAAACAAGCAAAGCTATATGATAAAGTAGAAGAATCAGAAGGAAACATTAAATTAACAGTAAACAGTATTGAGAGGAAGGCTGAGGAGAAAATCGCAGAATTAGAATTAAAATTAAAAGCTAGGAACAGGCAAGAAAATAGTCAGAATAGGCCAGTTTTTGTGAATAGCACACAGGGAGGTAGAACTGGGTAAGTTCAGCAATCGACAGGGGTGCCCAATGGAGTTCATGAACACTATAGAAAATAAATTCGGGGAGAGGTTGGAAAATGGTAGTATTGAGTGGTGCCAGGTAGTTGAAATTTTAGAACAAGTGTTTGTGGGGGAAACGAGGAATTGGTTTGCTGTCTACAGAGACAAGTTTACTGATATTAATGATTTTAAAATGAAATTCTGTGAAAAGTTCTGGAATGAGGTTATTCAGTCGCAGCATCGTGAGGGAGTAGTGTGTGGTAAATATAACCCTAAAGGAAGCTCCACCATGACCGAATACTTTTTAGGGCAGGTATTAGTGTGTAAATATCTGGATGGCTTGAAGGAGGAAAGTGATGTGGTAAGGTTGCTACTTAGGCACTTTCCCTATAGGATCAAGGAGGCTGCTTGTATCCAGAATGTAAAGACTATATCACAAGTAGAAAATTTGTTAAGCACATTTGATGCACTAGGGAGAGGGGGTTATGAGGACAATTTCAATCGGAACCAGGGTAATAATAATAATAGACCTAATGAAGCCAGGCATCAAGAAGTTCATGGGAACGGTGGCGAAGGGGCCAACGTTCAAAATAGAAATAATAATAATCAGCTAAATCAGAACAGAGGAAATGACTATGGTAATCAGTATCAAGGGAGGAATAATGATTTCAGGGGAAATCAAGGGAGGAACAATGATTACAGGGGAAATCAAGGGAGAAACAATGATTTCAGGGGAAATCAAGGGAGAAATTATAATGACAATAATTACAACCAGAATAGGGGTCAAGGAAGAGGACAGCCTAGTGGTAGTAATATACAGCCAAACAATGACAACACAGCCCAGAACAACCAGACCAGTTTAGTAGTTAGTAGTACTACGGCCAGCTGTAGTGGTTCTTTAAACGCGAACCAGGCTGCGAAGTAAGGTCAGAATCTCAGTCTGTAGCATGCCCTGTCCATACAATTATACAGGAACCCTATGACCTAAATGTAAGAAATGAATTATTACATGAACTAAATGATGAAGGTATTATTCAGGAAGTGGTTAGTAAGAGCCCCATAGTTAAATTTAACGTGTCCGAGGCGTACACAGATGTTTTAATTGATAGTGGTTGTATGAAGAGTTGCATAAGTAGTGCATTTTATGATAAAATGAAAGGAACTGGAGTAAATTTTGAGGAGCTGCCAATTAAAAGCACTTTTGTTATCACAGCTGTTGGGAAGAGGTCTAAAGTAATTTCTAAGCAAGTTTTAGTAGACATTAAAATTAATAATCATGTAGAGAAGCAGATTTGCCTTGTAATTCCAAATTTAGTATTCAGTGTTATCTTGGGTTCAGAGTGGCTAAGTAGAGTGTCTGGTAACTTATGTTATGATGTAGGGAGTTTGAAATTTAAATGGGGAGATTCTGAAGTAGAAGTAGCGTTCAATGACCAAATTCAGAGAAGTAGTGTTGTAGGTGTGATTTGTACTTTAAATGAGATATCGCCAGCCGTAGAGCGGGGTTCTCCATGTTTTGTGGGCAGTGTGATTACGAACGGAAGTCTAGAGGACTCGTTACGTGAGGCTGCATTTCAGGGAAATATAGAGGATGAACAATGTGTTCGGCTCTATGATGTGTTATGGTGTAATAGGAGAGTGTTTGAGGATCGCATTGGTATGGCCAATTGCTATACCCATTCATTGAACGTTATTGATAGGTCAGTATTCACAGGACATAGATATCCTGTACCTTTCGCTTATCAGAGTGCAGTTGAGGCACAAATTAATCAGATGCTTGAAGATGGGATTATTGAGCACTCTAACAGTCCGTATGTTAATTCTTTGATAACGGTACCCAAGACCGACGGCACTGTTCGTATTTGTTTAGACGCTCGTTTGGTTAACAGTAGAATTAGTTCAGATCAGCTGAAATCTATGTCAATAGAAGAATTAATGCAAACATTTGAGGGGAAGAAGTATTTCACTTGTGTAGATTTGAGTTCCAGTTTTTGGCAAGTGCCACTTATGTACGAAGATAGACCATTTACAGCTTTTAGTCATAAATATAACCTTTATCAATTTTGTAGAACACCTTATGGGTTAAAGAGTAGTTCAGCAGCTTTAATTAGGGCTTTAAACATCGCATTAGGGGATGACACAGGAGAGTTTGTAACCATTTACATAGATGATATGGTAATTAGTTCACGCAGTTTTGAGGAGCATCTACGTCATTTAAATATAGTTTTTCAGAAGTTAGATCAGGCAGGGTTCGCTTTGAAGCTGTCTAAGTCGTCATTCTGTCAGTCAGAAGTGACATTTTCAGGTCATAGAGTGTCGAGTAGAGGTGTGACACCATAGGAAGGTAGGGTTAGCATGTGTGGACAGTAGCAACAGGGCATCGTTACAGACACTGAGAAATATGCTAGTAGAGCAACGTGATGACGTTCATTTAAGGGAGCCACTTGCAAGGTTGGAAGCAGGTGACGCAGAAACATTTCTAGTTTCCAAACGTATTGGGAAAACAGCATATGTGCTGGAGAATAGTGAGGGAAACAGATTATACGGGATGTATAATATACATAGTCTCCGAAAGTATGTGTCATAAAGTGAGGATGTTTAGCTGGCGAGCCAGCCTATCAAATGAGTAAGTGTGGTATTTGGTGCGTGGGAGGAGATGGTCTTCCAGGCAGGCGTATCAGAAGTCACACAGGGGGGTAGTATGTAAGTAAATGAGAGTTTTTAAGGTACAGGGAAATATGACGGGATTGTCGGATGCTGTTGAGCACTAAATTGTCTGGATGCACCAAGGCCATTTTGGCAGCGCTGATGGGTTCCCATTTATCTCCAAGAGATGGGGGAGCGCTTGTATAGGGCTTGTTAGCTTAAGGCGTCCACGAGATAAAAGATGGGCCATCAGAATTCGAGACAGTCCTTCATGAAACTCATACATATCAGCACACGTGATTTCTGTTTACGGCCTCGCCATGTAAGATTTGTTAGTGTGTAATTTAAGATAATTTGTACAATGGTATTATTTGTGTGAGGAGAAATGGTCTGTGTTGAGAACTAGTATTAAGTAGAATATGGTTAACGGGAACTTAACAAGACAGGGCGATTACGGCACAGAAATATTTGGTGTTATATGTAATGCGCATTTATTGTTTTTTTTTCAGAAGTCAATATTAATTTAATCTACTTTAAAGAGAGATTAAGTATTATGGTCACGAGGCGCTGCCACAATAGTGTGATCGTGTGCTCAGTGATAAGTGGAATTAAATGTCACCATAAGGAGGGGACCTCCAGTGAAATTAGGAAGTTCTATGGTGATATAAATATATCAGAACACCTTCAATGCGTGTGATATGACATCATAAATACATAGTGCTCACACATTAATTATGTCTATTTCTCCAACATAGAGAAATTTGAGAGGCGGAAATATCCGTGGAACACTATTCCATAAGTAAAACATTGGACTGGTTGCAAAGTGCAATCCATAGTGACAACAAACTTTGACGCAAAGTGCGTGAAGAAAAAATATGAGTGTATATATCTGTAATTTAGGGTGATTTCATTTATGTAATATGTATTTTGGATGGGGTTTATTAACGTGTCTGGGATAATCGGATAATGGACCGTCGTCACGGTAAATCATCCGATGATCCGAGGCGAATATGTAACGTGTTTTTCGAGGGGTTTTATGCAACTGGCATAAGTCAGTAGGAAGCCATTCTATATTTATTTACGCGGCAAATTGTTCAGCCAAGAGAATTTTTCATGTTAATTTATTATTATTTTTAATTTATTATAATTATTATTAAGGTATTTTCGGAGCATTTTATAAAAATTATTAGCATTCAGATAGGTTTTCTATGTCTTAGAAAACGCTATCAAGCAAATTATTACGAACGACAATATCATAGAAAATTAAGTGATTACGGAATTTTACGGAGTTTTGTCAGTTAGGGTATTTGAGAGACATGACTCACTGGGATTTCAAGTACAAGCTGATTCCTGTCGAGAAGTATTACGCAAGGCTGGGTCGCAAGGTCTAGAAAAGGCGAATTGTTGCAACGGAAATCGACTTCCCCCTCTCGCGCGCCGAGTGTAATGAGGCAGAGGAGGGGAACTAGCGGCGTGCTCAGCCAATCAGGGGAGACAACGTAAGCTAGATGACGGTACCGTGGTGGGGGAGCCAACAGGTGCATATATCGTTCGACGCGCCGTGAAACATGGACAATCTGTGAAATACTTGACGAGTATGGATGCGCGTGCGAGTGGCTCCGATGTTCGGTGGAGTTAAGGACTATCTGTGTAGAACTTGCGGAGTACGGTTGGAAGTGCGTGTCGCTCCGATGTTCAGTGGAGTTGAAGGCTAACTTTTGCAACACTTAACCAGTGCGGTTGTACGAGTGTTTGGGTCCGAGGTACGGACCATAGAATTATCTAATCTACCAGAATATCATCAAATTCCGACGGAGATGACGACGTCCAGGAGACTGTGGGAAGCTCACAGCATCAGCAAGTACGAGGGAAATGCCTTGGCAATTTCCAATGGTAAGCGCAAATGACGCAGAAATACGCAACTCTCATTTTTCTTTGTTTTACATTTCATATTTCAGTAACTTCATAGCTTGGAAATAAGAGTAAAATCAATTTATCAGACTCCGTTTTCATGTAATTTTCTATCGGTAATATTCAAATCACAACGCTCCAATTTAAATTTTGTACTTATTATTATTATTAATTTTGCTATACTTGTTTTATATAATAAATTCATTTCTTTTACAATGCAATCTTTGCTTTCAGTAGGTAGCATTAGATATAGACCAATTCCTTCTCCTGATACAATTGTTTGTTGGGTTAATGATCAAATCATACCACGATCTGAGTGAATAGTGTCTTGAAGGTGTTCTGCCAGAGCTAGACGTTGTTAAATACAAATTTAGATTTCAACATTGCATTGAGGTCTTGGCGCCCATTAAAACAACATAGCTTAGGCAAAGGTAAACAGTTACATTTATCTCCCAACAGTGTGGGCTAGCCAAACTGCCACATTGTACGCTCAACGTGAGGGCGAAAGAAACCATTACATTTGTCGCTACCAACATGGGGCACTAATTAATAACCATTACAATTTGACAGAAATATTGTGTGAGATACAAAAGCAGAGAAGCGAGATGAACTTTATGCCGATAAAGCAGAAAGAGAAATCGTGCAGGTCGCGATATTGTACATAAATGTATTTAAATAATTATTATTATTATAAATAATTCATTAATATTTTTCTACACCTAATATGTATAGTTTTGATGCCATAATTGTGATAATATAATGCTGTATTAAGCAGGGAGAAAGCTTATGTATTGTTTTAACTTTGAAGTGAGTTAATTTTAGGACTTGAGGTACAGTATTTTACGAAAGTGTATTGTTATTGTTTTTCTAAATCTTTCTAAGAAAGATGAACACGTAACTGTTTTAAGTTTGAAGCAACATATACTTAGTTAGTCGCATCCATGTCTAGAGAAGACATTTATTTCAATTTGAGTGTTTTTTTTTTATCTTAACATTGTTAGGGACATTATTGTAGTGTCCATCTTTGAAGAAATGGCAAGTGCTTTTTTGTACATTTGCTCCGTTTTTTATGGAGCTGATCTTTATTCAATACTTAATTACGCTATAGCGATACTACTAGTTCGATTCAGACAGTTAATCGACATAATTTACCTTATCCACCCTGAGAGCCGAGTTGCTCATAGTGCTCAACTTTTGATATTTTAGGCTGTTCTGTGTGCAACTAGTTAGTAGTATGGTTAGATATGCGTTATGTGTGTCAAGGGTTCCCTAGTCATCAGTCCGGTAGGAAATGTTGATTTCTTTGCCGGGTGTTGACATCCCTACGATCCTTTCTCCATCTGCGCGGATTTTGGACTGTGACTTTGAGGAATTCGGCGCAGTACTGATGTCTAATTTAATGGAATTAACTTAGGAGAATTTAAAAATGATGGCTGTGCATTTTTTTAAAATCTTGTTTTTATTTTTCGTAAGACCAGAAGGATATATTAAAATAGGATATGTAGTTCTTCACGGAACTATTTTTTAAGTACTAAAAGAGACAGGTATATAGCTTCCATAATGTTTATTCAAATTGAAAGAGGTAGTAACTGTCGCAGAGCCATTCCCATTTTTCTTGATGTATTTGTAGATCTGTGCCCCTCGTTGGACGAACCAGTACTACAAGACCCGGAGTGAGTATTATATGACCGGCCTCTGCTACTTCATGTACAGTGAGGATCTCGATGGATCAGCTAATCGGCTAACTCCAACCACTGATGATGCAAACAGTAAGTCTCCAGCATAGCTTCTAGAGGTACGAGGGGCATTCGATTAGATGAGTTACTTCTTAACCAACATATAAGTTTTTCACCTAGTCACTACTCCGGTTAAATGGTGTAGCTTACAATGCTTTGTGTACCGGAAGACCATTTAACCAGAGTATTGATTAGGTGGGTCGCCCCCTTGGTGTAATGTTCAGCGTGCTTAGCTGCCACCCCGGAGGTCCGTGGCTCGATTCCCGGCTCTGCCACAAAATTCGAAAACTGGTCTGAGAACTGAAATTCGAAGAAGAGTCCATTTCAGGTTCCGTGTTGACGTTTAGTAATTAAGTATAACAAATTTAAAGTTTCCGCCTAATCAACACTCATTTAATATTTAGTTAGCTTATGGGTACATGTTTCGGAATTAGTACAATTCCTTCTTCAGCCCTTCATAATTCATGTTCAGAAACATCATAGACTAAAAAGACTAAAAAGACCACGTCCATGTAAGAAACATAACACACTGATATTAAAATATTATAAAAAATATTATAAAAACTGGTTGAACACTTTAAAACATGACATATTATGGACATTACATACGATAAAACAATAAAAACATTCCTGCTGTTAACAATCAAATTGATTACTAATCACTCCTATGCACATTCTTGAAAGGTAAGCGCAGGTCAAATTGTGTAGTCGTTAATTTGTAAATAAAAACATAGAGCACATTACATTAGTGTTCAGGACACAAATAACTTGCTGTACTGATGAATGTTGACATAGGTGGAGACTTTGTTCGGCACTTTATTAAAAGTGCGCTGACATGTGCTTAGTAGATGCAAACGGAGAAACGGATTATTAAGCTTGTATTTTGCACATTAACTGGGTGTGTTTATCTTGAGCCGAACGCTCCACGGACCTGAAATGAAAACGTTCAGTGGTTGGAATATGTTGAAGCCAAGGATTTAAAAAATTTAAAAAAACTAAATTCCGCCCTAACAAGAAATTTTGGACTTACGTGCAACGTTTGAGAGCAAAACGCCAAGGTCAATGACTATGGTGCTGGGTGGTAGGCTCCCACATCTGAAGCGAAAATTGGTACCAAAGTGAAGGAAATGACTTTGAATAAAGAATAGTTGCGTGGAGTACATTATGTTAGATTAACTTACCGGCGTGACTGCTAATGACAATTAAATGGGACAAGGGGGTCTCCGCCCAATCAATACAATTTTATTATTGGCAACTATTAATTTAATGCCATTAAGGACATGTTTCGGGCCTCATGGGCCCTTCTTCAGCCGCAAAAATTAATAACTTAATCACAACCATTACAATACACAAAACACATACACTTTAAGAAAAACATTGAAATAGACTCTAAATTAATTCTAAAATATAATCTTATCATGCTGCAAAAATTAAAAGTAACATTCGAAATTAATATCAAGATACCATCCCATCCACATTATAAAAGTACAAAACTGCTAATGCGAGGCGATGTAGGTAAGGTCAAGTGCCTGGCTGTTTACGGTCCGATGTGTATGCAGGCTAATCCACTAGTGCTGTGAGTGGAGTCAACCTGCTGCCTGATACGGATGAGGGGCGCACATGAGCGGAGGGGAAGTGGAGGGGTGGAACTGCTCGGGGTGGAAATGAACGGTGCGGCACTGGGTGGGACGGGAACCCGATGTCGACGAACTTGCTACTGTCTATGGAGGTTTTAATTTTTTGGAGATGAGATGGTCTGCTAACGTATCAAATAATATATTGGTATCAAAATTGATCTCATTCAAGTTTTTGTGTGCATTGGACCTTTGGAACACGTTGATGTGTATGTTTTCTAAAATATTCATCAGACTGCCTTTGGATACATAATGTAATATATTGACATCGTTTTCTAAGCTGGTGAAGCTGTGTTTGCTTTCTTCCATATGGGATGCCATAGCCGAAATTTTTTTATATTTTATTGCTGAAAAATGCTCATTATAACGAGTGCGAAAGCTCCTACCGGTTTGGCCTACGTAATTGGCTGGACACGAATCACATTTGATTTCATAAACACCCGATTTGGAATATTTGTTGGTGTGATTGATTTTGCTTGAATTGAAGAATTTTTTGAAGTTAGAATTGTTGGTTTTAAAGGCAATGTTTAGGTTGTGTTTTTTTTTAAATGTTAGAGACAGTATAAACGCTTCGGTCCACATAAGTGAAAGTTGCGAATTTTTTCTTTTCGGGTTCAATTTTGACTAATGTAGTTTTTGGTTTATTTTTTGCTTTATGAACAAGGTTATTGATGTAATCGTGACTGTAGCCGTTGATGTTTGCTATTTGATGAATAATCTCTATTTCCTTTTGCAAATCCTTTGGGGACAACGGTATATTCAGGGCTCTATTTATGAGGCTGATGAAAGTTGCCTTTTTATGACTTCCAGGGTGGTTGGAGTCATGACGTATAGTGGTGCTCGTTTGAGAGGGTTTCCTGTATATTTTGTAATGGAGCCTATTACTTTTTCTAGTTACCGTTAGATCTAAGTAATTAATTTCATTATTGACATCGGACTCAACAGTGAACTTGACGTTTTCGTCGATGTTGTTCAAAGTTTTTAGAATGTTGGCTATATTTTGACTTTGTTCATTGATGACGATGAAGACGTCATCGACGTATCTTCCCCAGAATTCAATTCCATCTATGTGGTTAATTACTTTCTCGTGTTCTAAATGGTCGAGATAAATATTGGCAAGTATGCCGGACAGGGGAGATCCCATTGCGAGACCATCGGACTGTTTGTAAATTTTACCATTGAACATGAAGACATTATTATTGGTCACCAAATCTAATATTGCAACTAATTCTTCGATTTCTACTTTAGAAAGTTCGCTGTGATTGGTCAATTGTTTGCGTATGACATCTATGGTTTTTCTCACTGGTATGTTGGTATACATGTCCTTAATATCTATTGAGTGCAGGGTGCTGCTATCCTTTAGTTTTAAGCCTACTGTTTTTTCGCAAAAATGCATGGTATTCCTGAAGGATGTGTTTGCCTTGTACTTATAATGTCTGTTGAGATATTGTTGTGCGAATTTTGCAAGCTTGTAAGTGGGACTATTTTTGAAGTTAACAATTGGTCTGATTGGTGTGCCTGGTTTATGAATTTTCGGTAACGATCTCAACGTGGGTAAACTTGGGTTCATACTCGTGAATTTAGTGGCTTGTTTGTCGTCTATGATGAAAATCGTGTTTTTCAAAAGTTTTTTGACCTGTTTTTGAACAGCATTAGTTGGATCTTTTTTGATTTCTTTGAAATTTGCGATGTTGAGAAAATTGTTGGTCTTTTGGATGTAATCATCTTTGTTCATTAAAACAGTTGTGTTTCCCTTGTCGGCCTTTGTTATGACTATGTTGTTATCATTGACTTTTTTAACTAAGTTATTTAATTGTGCTTTAATGAGAGAACTATTGTGATTATTTTTTCGTTTGTTTTTATTGGAGTTTATGATTTTTTTGATTTTCTTATTGGTGTCGAACCTCGTGGCGTTTTGTTCTTCATACGGCAATTTTTTGATTGCTGCTTCGGTTTCGGCAATTAAATTGATTAATTCGTTGTCATTATAGTTCTGGTCCCAATTATGCTTGGGTCCTTTTTGTAATATTTCTAACTCTTTTTGGTCCAATGTGATGTTTGAAAGGTTTTGGATGGGGTTTTGGAAAACATGTTGATTATTCACTATTGATTTATGATGGTTAGGGGGCGTGTGCTGTGCATCCATCAGGTTTTTGAATTTGTTGTCAAGCGCCTTGACCTTCCTTATGGCGCATGCCTGAGTCAGTTGCCACACGATGATCTGGTAATTGTCCCATTCTTTTTTGTTTATTGAATTGGACGCTTCCAGATGTGCTCGATACAACGCATTGTTAATGTTGTTCTTCCTCATGTGTAAGAACCTTATCTCCCGCTTAAGTACCCTGTCATTGACCAAAAATTGCGTGTGCTTTTTTAAAATTTTTTAAATCCTTGGCTTCAACATATTCCAACCACTGAACGTTTTCATTTCAGGTCCGTGGAGCGTTCGGCTCAAGATAAACACACCCAGTTAATGTGCAAAATACAAGCTTAATAATCCGTTTCTCCGTTTGCATCTACTAAGCACATGTCAGCGCACTTTTAATAAAGTGCCGAACAAAGTCTCCACCTATGTCAACATTTATCAGTACAGCAAGTTATTTGTGTCCTGAACACTAATGTAATGTGCTCTTTGTTTTTATTTACAAATTAACGACTACACAATTTGACCTGCGCTTACCTTTCAAGAATGTGCATAGGAGTGATTAGTAATCAATTTGATTGTTAACAGCAGGAATGTTTTTATTGTTTTATTGTATGTAATGTCCATAATATGTCATGTTTTAAAGTGTTCAACCAGTTTTTATAATATTTTTTATAATATTTTAATATCAGTGTGTTATGTTTCTTACATGGACGTGGTCTTTTTAGTCTTTTTAGTCTATGATGTTTCTGAACATGAATTATGAAGGGCTGAAGAAGGAATTGTACTAATTCCGAAACATGTACCCATAAGCTAACTAAATATTAAATGAGTGTTGATTAGGCGGAAACTTTAAATTTGTTATACTTAATGAGAACTGAAACGGGGTCTACTCTGCCTTGGGTGGTCCAAATGAGTAGAGGGGGTTTGATTCCCACCTCAGCCATCCTCGAAGTGGTTTTCTGTGGTTTCCCCACATCGTCTCCAGGCAATTGCCTGGATGGTACCTATCCTAAGGCCACGGCCGTCTCCTTCCCGCTTCCTTGCCTATCCCTCTCAATCTTCCCCTTCCTTCCCTGTTCGCTTTGCAGGTGAGGCCGCCTGGTCGAGGTGCTGGTCCCACCTCTCCAGTTGTATCCCACGACCAGGTGTTTAAAGCTCCAGGACACTGCTATGGCGGCGGTAATGGTGGGATCCCTCGCTGAGTCCGAGGGAAAAGCCAACCTGGAGGGTAAACTGACTAAAAACAAAAAAAAACAAAAAAAAATGATTAGGTGGAAATCTTATTTGTCTTGTAAATAATTCCTGGTTAGTCTGCAAGTCTTCTTCTTCCTAGCATTTGTCCCGCACACAGGCAGAGTCTGCTATTCTTTCTCTCTCTCGCCAACTCTTGGCCTTCCTCTTGGTCTCTTTCCCTCCATTTCCATCTCATGCATCCTCCCCTCAGGGGCTCACAACTAGTGGGATGTGGGTTGGCGACCACGGGACTCCAGCTGAGTCTGGCACTGCTTCCACTTACTTGTGCCGGGCTCCTCTCCGTCTTCTTTCCTGTCGACCTCCCTTGGTCAACTCTTGTTTTCTTCTGACCCCAACGGTATTAGGGTATCCGAGGCCTAGGGAGTCTCTTCCTTTCCCGCCTTAATTGGCCCTTGTCTCATCTTTTCTGATACCCTTATTCTTCGAGGGATCAGCCTTCTTTTTCTTTTCATGTTATCTTCTGCCTTCTGCTCAAGGCCCTCAAGGAGGCCGGGTGTATGTAGCCCCACCACTTCTGGTGCATCCTGGATATTGCTACACCCTCAGGGGCTCACGGTTGGTGAGTAAGGGAGTTGGCGATCCCGAGGGATTCCTGAGCTGGGTCCGTTTTTCTTCGTTATCCACTGACTTTGGAGCGGTCCCTCTCCTCTTTCTCTTTCCTATCTGCCTTTCATGGCTCTCCTTCCTTCCAAGTCCCTCAATCCTCATTCTTCGAGGGTTGAGGCCATTTCTTTTCTTCCTGTCCTTTATTTGTCTTATCCTTTATTTGTTAACCATTTCTTCTTCTAGTTTGTAAGTCTGTGGTTAGTAATAGTTATAGTTTTGTTTCCCATCTCATCTTTCACTATCACCCACACCATTAGGGGTCGATAACCTAGATGTTAGGCCCCTTAAAACAACAATTATCATCATCATCATCATCATGCATCCTCCTTGGTATCCTTCCATCCTGCATTCTCCTAACATGTCCGTACCAACTCATTCTTAACTTCTCAATGATCTCTTGTAAGGGATTCCCTTCCACAATCTCTCTCACTCTCTCATTCCTCACTCTATCCCTTCTCGTTATTCCTAATCTGCTTCTCTGAAATTTCATTTTGCAAGCCTGGATCCTGCTCACCTGTCTCTTCTTCATATCCCACGTTTCTGATGAGTAGGTGAGTATTGGGACATAATAGGTTCCTGCTCCGTACCAGACCTCTCACGCTCTGCAGGAATCCATGGGCTCGCCTTCCTCTCTCACTGATCTCCTTGTCATTTCTACCACTTACTTCTATTACACTCCCTAAATACTTTAAACTATCCACCTTCTTTAGTACTTCTCCTCCTATTATTATGTGCGAATGGACCCAGATGGATCACGCAGTACTTTTATGATTCACCTTTCTGATCTTCCATATAGCCCTCAATCTCTCTCCGTGAGCCATCTTCCTTTCCTCAGTCCACTTGGTTCCTGGTCTCTTTGGAGCGTCATTCTCTGTTGTTACATTCCATCCATTTACCCTATAGGCCATTCAAAAGTGGCAGTAAATTCGCAAAACATGATGTATCTCTGATTTTTTAGTATGTTGTTTGGACCCATTAGGGCTATGTATACCCAAGTTTGCAACTCTCAAAAAGTTGTGGAAACATTTTTACACACCAAAAACCACGACATTTTTGGTCTTGTTTCAGATTCTGCTCTATATCTCCTAATCCATGCATTCTTCGTCGAAAGCTATTCCATACATTTGTTAAGATCATAAAATGTTTGACAAATTAAGCCCAACCAGAGCTCTGTAGGTAAATTGGTTACCGAATTACGACACTTTGAAAATAGGCCAGTTTTTTCCACAAATTGAAAATTTTAGATTTAGACCATTTTTAGACCGAAACTGCGTCGAAACCATTGATCCTACGAGTAGAAGTTGCAGAATATAATTTGTAGGCCATTTAATTTGCTTTGAATTAAGCCTAGTAGTTCTCTCCAAATCTCAAAACAACCCATATAAAAAAAAATAGCATTTTTCCAAAAATGTACCTAACCACTTTTTGTTGCATGAAGTGATATTTAAACATAGAAAACGTGTTATGAAACTAGGGGAGGACGAGGAGGGCGACTGCCCAGGGCCCCGCGGTCCGGGGAGGGGACCACGTCATGGATTTTTTAACATTTAATTAATTAATTATACTTTTCAAACTAATTTGTAATTCATATTCTTTTTTTCAGTGCAGCTATGACTTGCGAGACAGAGACGCTCTTGCTTGGCACTGAAAGGTCACAAATACTGTTTGCAGAAGACAATGGAAATGTACAAAGTGTAACTGCCAAATTCAAAAGCGCCCTTGAAAAACTTGAAGAAGAAGGCCTGACCGCAAAACTTGGGGTACTCTACTATTAAATGACCTTAATCATGAAGCAATTCATTCAAGCCGAAAAGATGGGAGATTGGAACCTTCACCTGCAAATAGTCAGCCAAATGCTCCCATTCTTTCACTCGTCTGGACACTTCTTCTATGCGAAAAGTGCTCGTTTATATTTACAAGAAATGAGCAAGCACTCTGCAAGACCAGATGGACCCAACCGAATATCAATTGACCTACAGAGCTCCGGTTGGGCATAAATTGTCACACATTTAATGCTCTTACCAAACGTATAGAATAGCTTTCGACGAAGAATGCATGGATTAGGAGATATAGAGCAGAATCTGAAACAAGAACGAAAATTTTGCGGTTTTTGGTGTGTAAAAATTTTTCCGCAATTTTTAGAAAGTTGCAAACTTGGGTATACATAGCCCTAATGGATCCAAACAACATACTAAAAAATCAGAGATACATCATGTTTTGCGAATTTAGCCATTTTTTGTGTCGCTTTTGACTGGCCTACTACATCTGAATAGGTTCCTGTTAAAGACTTCCACTGTTCTTACTTGGGCCTTCTCCAAATCCTGTTTGACTTGCTGAATCCATGGTATATTCTTCAGTCTTTCTGCATAGTCGGTGGAAGTCTTTGAACATGTCCATAAAACTTCAATCTTCGTTTTCTGATGTCCGCCGCAAGATAATTTCTCGGTTGCTTTACGAGATTTCAACCTGTATCCATCTTCTGTTCGCCTCCTCCTTCTTTAATACATCTCCTACTATCATTATATCTGTTGTTACTCTTCCCCTTTTTCTCGTTGTTACCATCGTTTCACAGTTCTTAACATTCAATTTCAAACCATACTGTTTTACTGTCTCAACCCATACACTCCCCCCAGGGGCTCACATCTAGTGGGACGTGGGTTGGCGACCACGGGGCCCCAGCTGAGTCCGGCATTACTTCCACTTACTTGTGCCGGGCTCCTTTCTGTCATATTTCCTATCAACATCCCTTGGTCAACTCTTGTTCTTTTCCGACCCCGACGGTATTAGGGTATCCAAGGCCTAGGGAGTCTTTCACTTCCCCGCCTTAATTGGCCCTTGTCTGATCTTTCCTGATACCCTCATTCTTCGGGGGGTCAGCCTTCTTTTTCTTTTCATGATATCTCCTGCCTTCTGCTCCAGGTCCTTAAGGAGCCCCACCACTTCTGGTGCACCCTCGATAGTGCTACACCCTGAAGGGCTCACGGCTGATGAGTTCGGGATTTGGTGACCCCGGGGGATTCCTGAGCTGGGTCCGATTTCTCCCCCTTTTTCCATTGCTATTGGGGCGGACCGTCTTCTCTTTCACTTTCCTATCTGCCTTTCATGGCTCTCCTTCTTTCCAAGTCCCTCAATCCTCATTCATCGAGGGTTGAGGCCATTTCTTTTCCTCCTGTCACTTATTTGCCTTATTCTCCTATTGTTTTCCATTTCTTCTTCTAGCATATAAGTTAGTAGTTAGTTTTAGTTATAGTTTACATTTCATTATCATCTTCACGATCACCCAAGCCATTAGGGGCTGATAACCTAGATGTTTGGCCCCTTAAAACAACAATTATCATCATTATCAACCTATACATTCAACCTTTCTTGTACCTCTGCCTCTCCATTGCCACATATAATTAGATCGCCTGCAGACAGCATTGCTCTCATATGTTCTTCTCCTATTTATGCTGCCACTTCTACCACGAGTGGTTGAGTAATGAAAATGAACGCGAGTGCTCGATGGTTAAGCTCTCGTAACATGTACCTGTGATATTTTGATAAATCATCAATGTAAGCGGAAACTGTTTTAACTGTTAGTTGGTTGGTTCCTCTGTTTAGGGGCTTCGACAACGCGGTCATGTAGCCCCGTGTACTTTGGGTGTGTATAGAATCTGTCTGATAACTGGTGTTAATTGTGATGGCTGAATTAGTGTGTGTATCTGTTTTTTAATTTAAGTACAAACTGCAACTTAGAATTTTTCAAATAATTCCTACTTTTGCCGCCAAACGGCACCGTCAACGACTACTAGGTCTAGTTAGAACTTAGCTACTAGAGGCCACCGCAGTCGGCTCTTGGCAACGAACTTAGAAACCTAAGAGCGTTGTTTACATTCTTAACCTATCCAATTTAGCTTCACACAGGTGTAATTAGTGGAAGGTTCTTTAACATGCCATAAATCTATGACATGGGACCGCCGGCTTTACTTCCCCTCCGAAGGAAGGCATACTGAGGGATTTTTAACGCTCTTAAAAAATCTGACGGCTTCGGCCGGGTTTGAACCCGCTATCTTGGGCATAGAAGCTCAGCATGTTTTAACTGTATACCCTCAAGTAGTGCTGATGTCTTGGACTATCCGGAAAATATTTCTGTGGTATATCCCCTTATTTATCTATTTATTTAGCATATGGTTTTTAGTGCCTGGAGTATCCTAGGACATGTTCGGCTTGCCAGAGGCTGTAGCTGCTTCAATGCGGACACCCATGGGGTGAGCTACAAGTTCCGTTCAATTTCAAGTAGTTCCAACTTTCACTACCATATGTCACTGACACCTAGTGGTGAACGTTGAAACTTTGATAGAGTGTTTCAATGAAATCTAACCTGAAAATTTAGCTTCACACAATTTTAATTAGTGGAAGGTTCTTTTACATGCCATAAGATATCATACACTGTCTTGTTACAAAGTTCACTTTTGTTTCAGCTCTGTTTAAACTGGACTGGGCTCGCTATTTTGTGTTTTACTTTGGTCAGAGCCAAGCAGGAATGTCCGTCCACATGATGCCAGAGAATCCAGTAAGTATGTCCATCCTTAGTCGGAAATTATAGTTTATACTCAAGTCTAAAGAAAAGTTGTTGAACTGTTTCATGATTTAAGCAGAGTATAAAATATTAGCAAAGTTGTCGTACAAAGAAGCAATTTAAATCCTTTAACCCTCCCCTCCGTTAGGCACACGGGTTTGCAGAACGCTGTTTGTTGCGCTGGATCTGGTGAACCCATGCTACTGTTGCTCAATAATCGTTCATTATTTCAACTGTATGGTAGTTTGTATTTTCAACAACTAATTCCTGTGTTTCATCACTAACAAAAAGATCCCAACATTCAAATTCTTACCAGTCCTTACATCACCAGGTAGTTTAGTCAGAATCTTGTGGAGTCATGCCTGAGTAACCTTCCAGGGTTCCTTGTCCCACTTCGTGCCATCCTTGCTTAAAAGGAAAAATATATAATCCAACATAATAATAATAATAATATTTGGGGGAAATAATTCAGAAGAATGGCTTAGAAAAATCTGCTGTAGAGGAAAGAGTGCACAAGATTCAAAGAGCATATGGTATAATCAGGAATATCTATAACAAAAAATGTTAACTAAGAAATTGAAATTACAGCATTTTTTTTTTTGTCGTGTGGCCTCCTCAGAGGCCGAGTGCAGGTCTTTCTATTCGACGCCCGTGGGCGACCTGCGCGTCGGGATGAGAGATGGAATGGAGGAAGGTGAATGAATGAAACTGGGCAAGGATGTGGAAGGAATCGGCCGTGGCCTATCAGAAGGTACCGTCCCAGCATTTGCCTGGTGTTGAAAATGGGAAATCACGGAAAACCATTTCAAGGACGGCCGACGGTGGGGCTCGAACCCACGCGTCTACCGAGTCAGCAGAGAGCTTGGTCCCATGACCTAATACTGCGCTTTAGCCAGCTGAGCGAGTACTGTCGGTATTACAGCACTATAGAACAGTAATTTAACGAGAATGCTTATATGCCAGTGAATGTCTAATACTAAATTATAAATTGGATAAATTAGAAGTATCAGAAAGAAACATTATATGCAAAATTCTCGGTCTATTAAGAACTACAGAGTTTTGGAAATTAAGAAGTAACGAAGAAATATATCTAAACATTGAAAACGTAACGGAGGCAATAAAGAAGAGGTGATTGTTATTTTTCGGACATTTATATTGAATGAATGATAGCAGGTTAACCAAACAGATTTTTAAATATCTTTGGAAAAAGAAATCGGCAACAGCCTGGTTTCAAGAAGTAAAGAAAGATTTAGAAAAAACAATGTAAGAGAAGAAGATGCACTAGAGAGAGAAATTTTCTAAAAAAAGGTTTTTGGAATGGCAGGACTCCAAGGAAGGCAATATAAGAAAACAGGCTCAAAATGGTCGGAAGAGAGAAAGAAGACACACTGCAAAAAGATGAAGGAGCACTGGAGGAAGAAGAAAGAACAACAATCGACTAAACATTGAAATTGGTTCGTGGTCCTCAGAAGACCCTAACGGAGAAAGAAAGAAGAAGGCTAATAATAATGGCCTACTAACATCAGAACGGCTCCAAAACATATAGAAGTGAATCATGGGAAATTCAAGCGGGTTGTGAAATTTAAATATCTTGGTGAATGGATAGACCCTACAATGTCCGAAAACGAGGCTTTTGCGTCATGCTTGAATAAAATTGAAATGGCTTACCATCTAAGATAGTGTAAAACAAAAGATCTTTAAGGTGCGTTCAAAGAGCCAGAGGCTGTAATGCGCAAACCGGTGACGACATCGGCTAATCGTGGCGTGTGTAACGAGGTGTGGTTCCGACCAGGGCGTGGAAGGTCACAGCCCGTCGCTAGAAGGCACGCGTGCACGTCACGTGACGCTACAAAGCGAGCAGCAGCATGCATCAATCGTCTAACCAAGACCAAGACAGTAGGCCATTCGACATGCTTCCTGGTGTGGTTGAAGACTGTGGGGCACCCATTGGGCACACACTTTCCGCAAGTGCAGTCGTTCCTTCATGATGGTGTGCACACTTCCGACGCTCAATCCGACCACGGCGGCTATGGCGTTTACTTTCACTCGGCGTTCCTGGGTAATGAGTGCATCAACCAGCTGGACGTTGTCATCGGAAATACAGGCGGGTGCCCCAGGCCGGGCATCATCGGCCAACGACACCCGTCCTTCCCTGAAGCGCTTGTGTCACGCCTTGACCCTTGCAAGGGACATGCAGTGTTCGCCGTACACTTGTGACATTCGGCGGTGCATGTCCGTTCCCCCTACTCCTTTCGCTGTCAGAAACCGAACAACACCCCTTTGCTCTTTGTTTGACGCCTCCATGTCACTGTTTGCAATGCGACTGGCAGCGTTGGACGATTGATGCATGTTGCTGCTCACTTTGTATCGTCACGTGGCGTGTACGCGTGCCCTCTAACGACGGGCTGTGACCTTCCACGCTCTGGTCGGAACCACACCTCGTTACACACGCCACGATTAGGCCCATGTCGTCACTGGTTTGCGCATTACTGCCTCCGGCTCATTACTTTTTGAACGCACATTATATATCCCTGAATGCAAAACTCAAACACTACTGCACGGTCATCCGGCCAGAAGCTTTTATGCAGCAGAATGTCTCGCCATGAATAAGAAAAGGCATAATGGAAAAATTGGAGACCAAGGAAGGGAAGATTTTGAGGAAAATCCTGGGTCCAGTCAAAGAACACGGCGAGTTCCGAAGACGCCACAACCCAAGAGTTGCACACACACGCAGAGAAAATAACTGACGTGATGAGGAAATGGAGGATTTTTTGTATGGACATATAACCCGAATTAATCAACACGGCTATCCAACCGACTTTTTGCTTTTCTTCATGAGAAAAGGACAAAGGGGGCCTAGTTCAGTGAAGTAGAGAAAGATCTGTTGGAGATTGGGATAACATGTGAAGATATCCAGGAGTGTGGCACACTTAGGGAAAAACTTCAAAAACATCGGAGTTTTCAACTTCAGCCGAAACTACAAACCGGGAAGACAGAGAGAAAGGTGGAATATCGATTGCGAATGAAAGAGTTCTGGGCCAACATTAAAATGCAGAAGAAACAGTTGACATGACGTGTTTAGTTGGCCGTAATGAAGGAAGAAGAAGGCCTACTAACCAATGAAATATGAAAGGCCATCCAATTCTTCGCTTCTAATACCATTCCCCTGACCAATTTTATGGTCAGTATCCCAGTGTACGGATCTTGTTTCAACTTTGTTTTCAGTATCAGAGACATCACGTCCTTTGAAATTGTCATCAACTATTGATTCGTTATCTTCCAGCAGAAGGCGACATTCTTCAATTACATCCTTAGGTTTTCATAAGTTGTATATCTCTTTACTCATATTCACTTCAACTCAGAATGGGCATGCTGGGACTACCAGTCCCACATGACACAGCAGCTGACAAAGCTGAAACGTGTATACGAGTCGCTTACTGTTATGTCCTCAGGGGCATTACTGAGAAATGGCGGTATTAGAAGTAGGGGTTGCGAATTGGCTGGAGGACAAAACGTGTGTGTAAATTGTACTGAGGAAGTGAAGTGCAAGCAGGATCTAGAGATCGCTTAGCGGCCTTGTCTCGCGAGCGGGCACGAAAGTGCTGAGGTAGCGCTGCGGGCAGCCAAGTCGGCTGGGTATGCGTGGTGTAGAAGGAATGCTTAACTCGGGGCGAGCTGGAAGTCCGGGATTTAAGTGAGGACGTTTAAGAAATACAAGGGGTCAGTTTAAAAAGGTGGTTTAATTCCACAAATGATGAGAGTGTAGCAGTACTGGAGAGCTTCCAGTGGCACAAATGAATTCAGTGTAAAGAAGTGTAAAGAAAGATGATTACAAATTAACAGAGGTTCGGAGTTTGAACGAAGAGAGGACTACCATCTACGGACGCCTGGAAAAGACTAATGCATGAGAGAGTGAAGAAGAGAGATGAAATCTGGCTCGAATTTTACATAACGGAAGCCATGACGAATAGGGTATGGACTGACACCAATCAAGACCTACGACACTTCGTTAACTCGATGGCGGTACATGGGTACCACCATAAACTGTGCGTCACCGAGTACTTTCATGACATAGACGTATCCTGTACTTGTAAATTATGTGGTAAACAATGTAGTCGGTACCACATAATCACATGTAAGAACCGGGGTCCTTCCATTGTGAAATTTGTGAAGGTGGAAGGTGAAAACACTAATGTATATTCACATTTATTAACCCTATGCACAATTTGTGCTCTGTATTTTCAATAAAGGAATGTTTAAGGATAAACCTTGAGCAGCCCTCACCTAGTCGGCTGTTCGGCAGCAATGACGACGGACAGCAATTCCTCCGGCAAAAGACAGCTTCCTTCTGTGGGCGGGGTCTTATATAGTAGTTACCGTAGTGTTGTAACTTTGAGTCAGCATTCTCGTGTTGTGATGTGCCCCAGATAGCTGCTGACTACATGTTTACCTTGTGTGGCAATGTATGAGAGTTGGTTCGCCAAGCCAGTGTAATTGCTGTTGTTACTTTGCTGTACGGGCTAGTGGTGTGAGAAAAAGGGTGATTACGCCCCGTGGGGTCTCGGGGCGTAATGATACGTTTGAAGATAAGCAACACTACTGTGTTAATACTAGGGACCGGATTTTTAGGTTTTTAATAGGTAGAATAGGTTTTTGTGTTTCAAGTGTAACAAATGCTGACATAAACTGCACAAAGCTTAAAATTAATGCCTAATTGTTAGTAGAAAATCTACTGGGTGAGTTAGCCGTGGTGGTTACGGCATGACTGATGGCAGTCGCTCACATCCGGGAGGCGAGGAGGTTCGAATCCCCCCGCCGGCAACCTTGAAGATGGTCTTCTGTGGTTTCCCATCTTCCTTCCAGGCAAATGCCGGGGTTGGTCCCTAACTATAGGCCACAGCCGCTACCTTCCAACTCCTCGTACTTACATTCCAACTTCCCTCCTTCCCTCCCCAACGGTACTTGTAGCTCACCCATTGGGTGTCCGTCTCGAAGCAGCTACAAAAACTGGCGAGCCGAACATGTCCTCGGACACTCCCGGCACTAAAAGCCATACGCTAAAAAAAAAAAAAAAAAAAAAAAAAGTAGAAAATCTGATTGTAACGAGATTGTAAATATTTTTCAGGGGAGAGATTTCAGAGCCCCTTGAAATCATGACTGGTGTAAGACAGGGAGACGGACTATCACCTTTGCTCTTCAACAGTGTGTTCGAAAAAGTCATCCGAGAGTGGCGAAAAATAATGAACGTTAACAGGGCTGAAAATGGAGTCAGATTGGGCTACAAGAAACAGAACCTGAAAGTTGACTGCCTAGCATTCACAGATGATCGTGCAATTTTTTTCAGATTCCCTGGATGCAGCCGCAGTGCAAATTAATGAACTCCAGATTCAAGCAGCAAAAACAGGCCTTAGGATCTCTTTTGAAAAAACAGAATTCATCACTAATATCAAACAAACGCCAACAGAGCTGGATGTAGGACAGGGGAAAATCAAGCAAACGAAAGCGTTCAAATATTTGGGTGAGTAGATAGACCCCAATCTCTCCGAGAAGGAGGCTTTCGAGTCACGATTCAGGAAAATGGAAATGGCATGTAATCTAACAAAAGACATTTATAACAAGAAATCCATATCTATAAATGTCAAGTTAAGACACTACCGAACAGTCATCCGTCCAGAGGCTTTGTATGCTGCAGAGTGCCTTGCAATGCTTCACAAGGGACTAATCGAGAAACTGGAATTGAAAGAAAGGATAATTCTAAGAAAAATCTTGGGCTCAGTAAAAGGAAATGGGGAATATAGAAGATGGCACAACCACGAACTTTACACCCATGTGGATAAAATAACTGACACCATGAGGAAACTGAGAATTACCTTTTACGGTCATATAACAAGAATGAACCCAGCTCGATTGACAAATAGAATTTTCACCAACTTCCTCAAAAAAAAAACCAAGGGAGGTTGGTTCACTGAGGTGAACAAAGATTTGCAAGAAGTGGGAATTACAAGCAACGATATCTGGGAACGTGCCCCCCTTGAGCAAAAACTAACAGCACAGCGATGTTTCCAAGAAAAGCCGAAGCTTCCAACTGGCAAGAAGTGGACAGGAAACGAAACAACAGCATCGAGAACTAATGCGAAAGTACTGGGAGGATGTTAAAGCTCGATGCAGCAAGAAGCAGTTGAAATGACGTGGTCCTTTGATGGCCGAATCGGAAGAAGAAGAAGATGCATCTTTTATCAAATTATCACCAAGAACAACTAGTCACTAGGAGTTTTAAGCCAGTACTAAAATCCCATGAAGGTTCAAGTTGGCAGGTAGATTTCAGACAGAAAAATATATATTTCTTCACCTCTCTTCGTCACAGCTAGACTCCAGGGCTTTGTTGGCTCATGGCACGGTGTTGTCAAGTCTCCACCGTAGCCTCCGAGAGCAAGCAGCGACACCGGAGATCTGACAAATGGTTAAGAACCATCAACTGTCTGTCAGCAGCGAACAGCGGCGGAGTTCTGAAGGTAATCCGATCTAGCTATCAGCTTTGTCTGTGTGTGCTACCGCCTAACATTTGAGTCGCCGGTGGTTTACCAGGAAAGTGAGAGTAGACAACAATAGCAAGCAAAAGTATTTGAATTTTCTGGCAGGTAGGATTTCTTTCTATCAACTAGAGCTAGGAATAAACACTATCTTGTGGTCTACTTCTAAAAATATGGACTAAAAATTCAAATATACCAAAAGGAACAAAACTGCAATTAGGTATTTTTAGGTACTCGCATATCATTTAGGTTCTTTTAGGAACTACAGAATTCATGAATATGGCTCCTTGGAGTGAGATTCGGAAAAGTATTAATGTATATTTGTATTTACAAGTTATTATTATTATTATTATTATTATTTATCATATGGCTTTTAGTGCCGGGAGTGTCCAGGGACATGTTCGGCTTGCCAGAGACTGTAGCTGCTTCAAGCGGACACCACTAGGGTGATCTACAAGTTCCATTCAATTTCAAGTAGTTCCAACTTTCGCTACCAGATATCAATGATACCTAGTGGTGAACGTTGGAACTTTGATAGAGTGTTACAACGAAATCTAACCTAGAAATTTAGCTCCACACAAGTTTAGTCTGTGAATAGAAATATAGCACCCGCAGTGGGACTCGAACTAGTGTCCCTGCGATTACTGGGCCCGAACGTTACCCGGTTAGTCACGCGTCCTGCTCGAGTTCTGTAGCATCTTTACTGGATATGAAGCGCTGGGAAAACTTCGAAGTTGATTTTCTCGAGAATTTATGAATATGGCATCGAACGGCTTTGGGAAATTATTGTTCGAGGTCTGAACATTACGTACCCAAAGCAGGAAAAAGTACAAAAATCCGATTGCCGTAGGATCCCCTTGTAAGAAGTTTAATAATTAAATTAATACTGTTTGAAGCCATTTTTCAGTGTTGCTCTGCAGTCTGTCAACACAATTGTACCCATCTCATTTGGGTACAATTGTATTGACCGACTGAAATGCGCCAAACTTTTATTTACAAATAAGGAAATAAATGGGTAAAAACCTGAGAATCCGGTCTCTATATATCACAACTAAACCTTATTTATGATTTGTGGACATGTATCGGGCTGCTGTTAAATACTGTGATTTC
The DNA here is from genome assembly GCA_946902985.2 of Meconema thalassinum. Classification (NCBI taxonomy): domain Eukaryota; kingdom Metazoa; phylum Arthropoda; class Insecta; order Orthoptera; family Tettigoniidae; genus Meconema; species Meconema thalassinum. The sequence goes on along the minus strand of OX336401.1, from coordinate 55,879,107 downwards.
ATGAAATTATCTGTACTTGCAACTTTTAATCCTTCTTCAGCAAAGTACCCTGGAGCTCACCAGGTTTGTACTGTTATGTGAAACTAATTTTGTTATCCTTTCAGGATATTGGAATGTTGCTTGGTGCTCCTGGTCTCATCAATTGGAGAGGTAAGTGCTCATGTCCAAAAGACAGGTTCATACGCCCTCCCGTCAATACCTAATTGTTATTTGAGTCTTCAGTCTTTTTGATGCTGCTGTCGATTCCCCCTTTCCTAAGCTAATCGATTCATCTCTACATAGCTACCACTGCCTACAATCTGTTTAACATAATTATTCTAACTTTGGTCTACCCCTACAGTTCTTGTCCTCGACCCTTATCTTCCATTATAAGTTTGCTATTCCTGGGTGTCTTACCAATGTGTCCTACCAACCTATCTCTTCTCTTCATTAGCAGTCTCCAGAAACATCTCTCCTCTCCCAATCGTCTTGATACCTCTTCATTTGTAACCCTATCTACCCATATGATCTCCTGTAACACCACATTTCAAATGCTTCTACTCTCCTCTCTTCTGTGCCAATAGCCCAAGTTTTACTTCCATAAAGCACCTTGCTCCAGGTAAAGGCCTGCAAAATGACTTCCTAATACCTGAATGTATTTTTCATGTGAACAGATTCCTTTTTTGTATGAATGCTTTGCTTGCCTGAGCCAACGTACATCTGTACGTTGATAACATTCAATTTCTATAGAACTTAAAAAAAGGAGACTCAGGGCCTCTTTCACAGATGTCAATTATCTCAAAATTCATCATTAAAGGTTATTTAACTTAGCACGAGCATTTCAGCAAAAAGAAACGCTCGTTAATTTACCACTAACAATCAATTACGTTAAATGGCCAAATCTGACCACTCAACTCTCTAAAGCATCGTTAAAGTGGAGGGAAACAGCTGAACTCTTCCTCGTTCATATTGCAATGGCGGAAGAATTTGTTTCTTTTCAAGTTTCACATGCACTTTCATCCATATGAATATAAAACACATTAATGACAATGAAATTATAAAAGATCATATGTTACTAATACCGACAGTAGTGGCTGCGCTCACTAGAGCGTTGTGTTAGGTCATGGGGCCAAGCTCTCTGCTGACTCGGTAGACGCGTGGGTTCGAGCCCCACCATCGGCTGTCCTTGAAATGGTTTTCCGTGGTTTCCCATTTTCAACTCCAGGCAAATGCTTGGACGGTACCTTCTGACAGGCCACGGCCGCTTCTTTCCACATCCTTGCCCAGTTTCATTCACCACTCCTCTCATGAGGTTGGTGTCAGGAAGGGCATCCGGCCGTAAAAATCATCTGCCACAAAGACTTCCATCACATCTCATCCCCGACCCCGTTGGAAAAACGGGACTAATAAGGGGTAGATATACATACATACATATGTTACTAATACCAAGAAAGAAGAATATGGAAATTTAAATAAGCATATGAGTCGTCTAGTATCAAAACCGGCCAAGTCACTGAAGGCATATTTTTCAGTATGGATGAAAAACCTCTAGAGACAAAACAATGGTGGTCACAAAAGATTTTATTGCATAGTTATATCTGTAATGGTTTAATATTTAAGTTGTACTATTTTGAGAAATCTGATTCATAATGAACCCTTTTTTGCTAATATTAATTTTGACTTGGCCGTTTTTGTTGCAATTTGGTATAATTTTAGTCCTTTTTTGTAAAACTTTTCTTTTTAAATTCCAAACTCCAGTGGAAAAAGGCAATTAAATTAAAATAAATTGACATTTTAATTACCGTTTTTATTGCAATAAAAACGAAAGCATTCTGCTTAAATTGGATAGTAGCCTAATATATGAAGATGAACATCAGAAAGCTGAGGAGAATACAAAATAGGTATTATATCATTAAAAGTTAGTAGTTCACTTAGATCTTGAACACAGTAAAAGAAAATGAGTCACTTATTAAAATGGGAACAATCTACACGTTACATTACACAATAATGACAAAATACGAGCACACAGGAAATACGATTGCTTTCGCGCCAATGCGGTAAGAAGCCCGCGAATACGGAAGTCAGTGTTGCAAATGAACAAAATACAAATTATTATGACTTCGAAGAGTATACAATATAAGGAACAATGATGCCTACTGATATCACATTCTTGCGTAATCTAACAACGTTAGATTCCAGACAATAATGCTGCGACGTGAAGATTGCTACTTGTTCTTTGACATGGCCGGTTATGAAAGCACTGCCTGCATGACTTGGCCCATTTTGTTGCACGACCAAGAATTCAGTGCTCTGTAACATGAAGACATGGACGATTTTGAAGCATATTCTTGTTTTGCCTGATAGTGCTGTACTTCTACTTCAGATTGATAACCATAACTCAATTTCGTAAATTTTGTGACTTGGCCGGTTTTGATACTAGACGACTCATATCCAAAGTAGGATTGGAACTCCTTCCAGCTCTATGTGACGAACTACGAGTCTGCAATGCAACCGCTTGCGCTACGAAGACACGATGGAGAGCTAAGTACACAAAGTATGCACACAACTGCCATTTCCCCTAAATACTTTGCTCATATCATTCTAAGCTTTTGCCATGAATAAGGTCTTCTGTATTTCCCTACCTTTATAATTATGTTCCAGAAAATCTCAACCATTATGATATTGGGCTGCTATATACCGTTCTAGTTGGAGCAAGTTTTGGATTTACTAGACACGTTATTTTACCTCTCTAACCTTGCGATGCAAATGTTCCATATATTGAACACAAGATGTCTATAACGCAATTCTGTACCAATTATTATTGTTATTATTATTTCCTTATTATTATACGTATTATTTGTTAATTTATTTGATATGATTGTCAGAAAAGAAGTAATTGATACCACATTATCAGTCACGAGTTCATTCGCATAAATATCTAGGGTGCTACCTGAATGACAAATGGGACTGCTGCCATGAAATCAAAGCTCGCATTGAGCAAGCCAGGGGTGTCTTTATCAAAATGAAGAATCTGCTTTGTCACTGAGATCTTAGTCTGAGAACGAGACTACTTGCCCTCAAGTGTTACATAATTCCCTTACTAATGTATGGACACGAGGGGTGGACGTTAACCAAAACCTTGGAGAAGAAGTTGGAAGCATTTGAAATGTGGCTGTATCGTCGCTTGCTTCGTATATCGTGGACCCACAAGGTGAGAAACACCGAGGTGCTGGATCGGATGGGCAAGGAGATGGAGGTGCTCTACAACATCAAGCGACAGAAGCTACAACACTCTGGCCACGTGATTCAAAATAACAAGTACCGACTCCAGCAGCTAATTATGGAAGGCAAGATTGAAGGACGGCGCAGACCAGGGAGGAGGAGGATCTCCTGGCTGAAGAATTTGCGGGAATGGTTTGAACTTGACTCAGCATATCTGTTTCGAACGGCAACCTCGAGGCAAGGGATTGCAATGATGATCGCCAATCTTCGACGCGGAGATGGCATATAAAGAGGAAGATTTGATATGACCATTGGCTGCAATAAAAGTTTCTTATATACATAAAATAGTAATAACACACACGTTTGCTGCTTCCTTCACTCTATGCTTGATTTACATCTGTAGACCACGTCTCGCAGCGAGCCAGCAGGGTTGAAGAATGGAGTGAGAAGTGAGCCCGGTAATCAGCATTCGGGGGGAGGGGGGACAATGCAATGAGCATTATAATACCCCGATTGATATTGGTCTCTGCACATCTTTGAGTTTCGGCAAGCTCTTCTTGGGGGTACTCTATTTGCTGGTGATGTTCTGATTTGGGGAGAGAATGAGAATGTGGTCCAAGAACAGCCGGATGTACTGAAGGAAAATATTGAGAAATGGGTAATGAAAATCAGTGTCAAGTAAGACAATGGTAATGACAAGAGGAAAGAAAGCAGGAAAAGGGATTGTTAAAATTGGAGATGTAGATCTGGAAGTAGTAGAGCACTTCAAATATTTAGGGAGTGAATTGATGGGAAATGTGGAAGTGTTTTCTATCATCAGGTTCGGATAAAGACATACCACTGAAGTGATGTCCAAGACCTATTCATCATCATCATCATCTTGGCAGTTTCCGACCGCTGGTCGGGTCTGCTTGGAACATAAGCCTCTCCATCGTTTCATGTCCATCCACCATCTCTCGTCATTTACTGTGTCCCAGCACACTCCTCTTTCCTCCACACTCTTCTTAACTCCTTTTGTCCATCTGTCCCTTAGCCTTCCCCTTGGCCTCCTTCCCGTAATTTCCATTCCAAACATCTTCTTCGGTATCCTCTCCTCTTGCATCCTCCTCACATGTCCATACCATTGTAGCCTAGATCGCTCTATTCTATTTTGCAATGGTTCCTCTCTTACCATCTCCCTGACTCTCTCATTCCTTACTCTGTCCATTCTTGTCACTCCTACCCTACTCCTCTGGAACTTCATCTCCACTGCTCGTATTTTATTCTTGTCCCTTTCCTTCATCACCCATGTTTCTGAACCATATGTCAAAATTGGCACAAAGTAGGTCTTGTAGCTGATTCCTTTACATTTTTGTGGTACATCTTTATTCCATAACATCCCCCTAACACTCTTGAAAAATCCATCTGCACACCTTCCCCTTTCATTTATTTCCATCCTATTGCCTCCCTTTTCTTCAATTATGCTTCCTAAGTACTTGAAGCATTCTACTTTCTGCAACTGCTGTCCTCCAAGTGTTATGCCCATATCCAGTCTGTTCTTCCTCCTCGTTGTGATGACCACTTCACTCTTTTGTGCTGAGAACTTCATCCCATATGATAACACTACCTTCTCCCACTCATCTAATTGCTCTTGTACTTCTTCCTCATCCTCTCCCCATACCAGAAGGTCATCAGCAAACAACATTGCTTTCATTTTCCTTTCCCCAATGCTATTTACCACTTTTCGTATGATTTCATCCATCACCACTATAAATAACAGGGGTGAGAGGGCACTTCCTTGTTTCAGACCACTCTCCAGTTGAAACCATTCCGTTCTCTCCCTTCCCACCTTTACACAGCTTTTGCTTTCCTCGTACATTGCTTTCACTCTTGCCACTGTCTCCTTGTTCACTGCTTTTGCTCTCATTGCTTCCCATACCTTGTTTCTATTAATACTATCATATGCTTTCTCAATATCCAAGAAGGTCATCACCAGATCTTTCCCATATTCATAATGGTGTTCTTGTAGCTGTCTTACAGCAAATATGAGGTCAACTGTTGACCTTCCTGGCCTGAATCCATACTGTTTTTCCCTCGTGACCTATTACTTACTTATAATGACGTATGGAACAGATGACGAGGGGAGATGAAAGTTGAAATGGTTCTTTATTATAAGAGTATATATATGGTTCGGGGCATGGCTGCTTCTTGCTGGTGGGCCGTTGCAAGGAATCTAGAGCGTGAGCTAAGAAATCCCTGTGATGGTCCAGGAGTGAGGTAGGAGGGGGCCATGCTCATTTGAGTTCCATATCTATATGGATATTTCTTTTTTTGATGGTGTGTTGTTTCATCTTTTATCTCTGTGACTGTATATGATAGTGTTAGGCCCTTAGAGCATAAATACAATAGAGGGCGCATTGCCACACTGCGCCTGTACTGTGACGTGAAACCAACATCTCGATCAGCTGACTGAAGGGTAATGGCTAATGGTGAATGTTAAGCAACGCCAAGGAATACAAAAGGAGCTTCATATTGGATAATTCTATCATCACTATCCGCAGTTCCCTTCAGTCAGCTGATCGAGATGTTGGTCTCAACAATGTGACGTCATCAGCCATCTATTGAATTTATGGTCTAAGGTTAGGCCTGTTATGTCTGATTATTGTTTTACTGGGGCTACAAGATTGGTAGATGTGAGAGGTAGTAGTAGATTAGTAGGCTTATTGGAGAAGAGTGATGTAGAAAATGTTGGTTGTTCATACTCTCTTTGTTAATGGAAAATATTTGCTATGTGAGATAATGATTGGGAATTAGATGTGAAAATAATGATATATGAAGAGATATTAAAGAAAGAGAATTACTTAAGAAATTAAATGAATACTTGTGTCACTTGGGAAGAAAGCAGGTTGTTCTATGTTTAGATTGATGGAGAAAAGAGTCATAAATGGATAAGAGAGGAATGTTTGTCCTATTAGCTGTGAAATTAAAATATCCCGAATGTGTTTTAACAACCACAACCCCGAAAATAAGAAAAGTACAGTTACAAAGAAGAATACAGGCAGCCGAAATGAAATTCCTGAGGAGTATGGTACAGAAGACTAGGAGAGATAGAGTGAGGAATGTACAGAAGCTGGAGCAGAACAGATTGAGATGGTATGAACATGTGAAAAGGATGAATGATGAAAGAATGCCGAAACAACTGATGGAGAGATGGATGACTGGAAAGAGAGGGCGAGGAAGACCTGGAGTGTGGTGAAGGACAGTGTGAGAGAACGGAACCTGGAGTGGAGTTCAGTAGTTGAGGAAGGATGATAGAGTAAAGTGGAGGGGTGTTATATTTGCTCCGACCCAGCCTGGGCTGGAAAACGGAAATTGTTGATGGTGAGGAATGTAACTTGAATCTTATTTATTGTAAAACATATTTTATTATATATTGTTTTAATTCCCAGGTGGAGTGGTGGAGTATCGTGATGAAGACGTGTACGATCCTCAGGGCTGGAATAAACGTTCAACTGACAGTGTTCGAAAGCAGTTCTCACATCCTCGTATAATAAACTCGTACTATTCACTCCAAAACACAGATTTTGAATATTTTGGTAAGTAACACCATTATTTTAGTGCAATCTAAAGTTGCGCCACTCAGCTCCGTAATGTCCATTTTTTATTTACCTTCTTCCAGAGACTATTAACATGACTAGAGTTATATAACAAAGGAGAAACTGTTCCACCTAGTCAATACATTTATTTAAAAGAAGTTGTAAACTTGTTATTATATAGTGCATGTTTCGGGGCCTCTAGTACTGGTCCCTTCTTCAGCCTTAAATTAAGATGTAAAATCCAGCATAATTAAAGATATCATTAAAAAAAACATAAAATGATGAGTGAATGGATGAAATGAGGTGAAAAAGAACATATTAACCATGAGAAGTAACATGAGTGCGCATCAGTAAAAAGTAACACCATTGGTAGTGCTAGGTTCTTGTGAATAAACACTTACTTAGCAATGTTCTAATGTTTATCACTTCACTTGGGATGTATGGCCTGTTGTTTACAATGCTGTTCTGCCTTCCTTCGGAGGGGAAGTAAAGCCGGCGGTCCCATGTCATAGATTTATGGCATGTTAAAGATCTTTCCACTAATTACACCTGTGTGAAACTAAATTGGATAGGTTAAGAATGTAAACAACGCTCTTAGGTTGCTACGTTCGTTGCCAAGAGCCGACTGCGGTGGCGTCTAGTAGCTAGTTCTGAACTAGGCCTAGTAGTCGTTGGCGGTGGCGTTTGTCGGCAAAAGTAGGAACTATTTGAAAATTCAAAGTTGCAGTCCCTACTTTAATAAAAAAAAAAACAGATACACACACAAATACAGTCATCACAATTAACACCGGTTATCAGACAGATTCTACACACACCCAAAGTACACGGGGCTACATGACCGCGTTGTCGCAGCCCCTAAACTGAGGAACCAACCAACCAACCAACCAACAATGCTCTTGACTGAAACTTGCAGTTCAAGATGGGTCTTCTGAGCTTATAGTCTCTTATTCGAGGGGAAAAACACTGATTGTCATGTAATGAAATACATCACCATGATGAGGAGACGTCCAAGCGTGGAAAAAACATACTTCACTTAGACCAACTAAAACAATTTTCTTTGTTGATCTAATTCACAGAATCTCAAATCCTATTTTTCAATCAAAGCCTCATCTCTGCTTCTTGTCTTTATTAAAATTACATAAACTTCATGGCCCCATCATTGCTTCATCCAGTTGCTTAGATACCATTGATCTAAGGCTTCTAGATTATATGCATTGCCTAGGTCATGAAGTATCTAAATTTGCAACCATTGCACTCTCATGAATAATATATTATTAAATTTAAAAAATAATGACAATAAAAAATACTCATAAAATACAATATGAGATTGAAATTAAAGTAAGGAACAGTTTCTCCTTTGTTATATAGTGAATCTGTCAGAACGGAAAATGAACTTGTTTCAGAGCACAATTTAGGATTAGAGTTAGTAATAAGTAGAGCCGTGCACGGATAAACAAAATGTTATCCGCATCCGCATGACTTTTACCCGCATCCGCACGACTGTTATCCACCCTGCAACACGTTTACCCGCATCTGCACGACTGTTATCCACCCTGCAACACGTTTATCCATATCCGCACGACTGTTATCCACCCTGCAACACGTTTACCCGCATCTGCACGACTGTTATCCACCCTGCAACACGTTTATCCATATCCGCACGACTGTTATCCACCCTGCAACACGTTTACCCGCATCTGCACGACTGTTATCCACCCTGCAACACGTTTATCCATATCCACACGACTGTTATCCACCCTGCAACACGTTTACCCGCATCCGCACGACTGTTATCCACCCTGCAACACGTTTGTCCATATCCGCACGACTGTTATCCACCCTGCAACACGTTTATCCATATCCGCACGTTTGTTATCCACCCTGCAACACGTTTATCCGTATCCACACGACTGTTATCCACCCTGCAACACGTTTGTCCATATCCACACGTTTGTTATCCACCCTGCAACACGTTTATCCATATCCACACGACTATTATCCACCCTGCAACACGTTTATCCATATCCGCACGTCTCTTATCCACCCTGCAACATCTTTATCCATATCCACACGACTGTTATCCACCCTGCAACACATTTATCCATATCCACACGACTGTTATCCACCCTGCAACACGTTTATCCATATCCACACGACTATTATCCACCCTGCAACACGTTTATCCATATTCGCACGTTTGTTATCCACCCTGCAACACGTTTATCCATATCCGCACGTCTCTTATCCACCCTGCAACATCTTTATCCATATCCACACGACTGTTATCCACCCTGCAACACATTTATCCATATCCACACGACTGTTATCCACCCTGCAACACGTTTATCCATATCCACACGACTATTATCCACCCTGCAACACGTTTATCCATATTCGCACGTTTGTTATCCACCCTGCAACACGTTTATCAATATCCGCATGACTGTTATCCACCCTGCAACACGTTTATCCATATCCGCATGACTGTTATCCACCCTGCAACACGTTTATCCATATCCACACATTTGTTATCCAAAATCCGCTGACATTACAATTATACTTTTAATTTATGAGATAAAGTATTAAAGCAACACCTTTAGACATTTGTGGAAAAATTCGTTCCCCTAGGCTATGTGTGAATTACAAGACAATGTTGACTGAGTTTCGTCCCTCTGAGTAACGGCCAGTAAAACAGCGGGTGGCTAATTATAGCACTTAGTCGTCGGATATACACACACAGGTAAGCGCAGATATAAAGGATTTTCTATTTTGGCAAAAGTGAACACTAATTGAGGGTATTGGCTTCTCTCACGTCCCTATTATTCTCGTACAATCCAAGCGAAAGCAAATAAAGAAATAGCAAGAAACGTGAAAGATGTTCGTGCATTAATTACCACGAATTATTGGGAATGCACATCTTAGTAAAAATTAAAATTATTAAAAATGAAATCCAGTTCAACGTTGTATTCTAAAATCAATCTGTTAATTTACTCTAAACATTATCCGCAGCTTATCCACTATCCGCACAGCCATGTAAACTATATCTGCAAGGCGAAAAATTTTGCAGATATCCGCATCAGCGCATGGCTTTCAATGTGAGGAAAGCGGTATTTTAAAGTGGAAAATTCAGTGGTTTCAGTTACACTTTTCGGTACCGGTACTTTAAAAATGATTAGTTTCAGGCAGAATATTTTATATATTTTTATCATGGATAATATGCATAAATATTAAAATACTTTACACTAACAACACATTTCACAGTTCATCCTTCAAAGTACAGATCTGTTCAAATTATTAGATTCTACACACAAATCGTATAGAATATCGAGATGAATTTTCGTTCTCATATAAGTTATTGTTTTCTGCAGAAATGTACAATCTAAAATTAGAAGAAATAAACCATCTAAGAAACAAAAAGTGAGGACAGTCGTTTTTCTTAGATATTAATGTTGGCATAATCCACATACCGGTACCTCGAGTCTTACAATAAAATACAGTACAATGTTATAAAGTGTCAATTTCTTTTGCGTGATCATAAAATACATTTCAATATTTTAACCAATGGTTTTGTTTTTGCTAGGCTTAAAACCATATCTGCGGAAGTTTGTGCATTAATTACCGCGAATTATCGGGAGTGCACTGTAAAGAAGAAAACAGAAAAAAGAGCTAAAATTCGCGTTTACATGCGGAATTCGTGAAATTTTGCAAGTTTAAAAACCATTATATTTGCCAATTTTAGGGTCATTAAACATATTACCACTTGTGTATTACTTCATTTAATAATTCGCAAAATTTGTGGTCGCTAATTTTTCCTATCCCTAGTAATAAGCGATGTTTGGTTTTGAATTGATTATTAGAATAATTTGAAATTAATTGAAAATGTCTGGCCATTGTATCAATTATTTGAATAATAGATTAACCTTTTAACTGCTATGAATAAATACCCAAGTGCTGAGGTATTTTCACACATCTTAACCGCATTCTACATCAAGGTCCTAAATCAATTTAACATATTCTCTCTTCTCCTATTGGTTCTAATCATCCTGCCGGGTCGGGGTGTTCACTGTCTTAGTGCCAAGCTATATCCTGAAATACTTGCCAAGAATGCCAAGCCATTTTCAATGGTCATGCAGACTATTCGAAAGAAAAATCATAAATACCACATTTTCAACGATAGAATCATTATTTTTGCTTTGTTTTATAACCAATACCTCATTCTTTCATACATTATGTTCATAAAAGTAAATACTTCATCTAAACCTTTATAATTGGGGTTATTCTGATAATTGTTCAATTTTTCAACATTTGTTTTGTAAAAAATCAGTTTTGAGCCTAAATTAAGGACACCTAAGAGTCATATTCAAAGAAACACCATGTTTCCAGCTGTAGAAAGTTCTTAGTTATATCTGTAGGCAGGAAACTTCAACAAGAAGAAAACAACTGCACCGCAATTTTGGCAGGAACGCGCGTGATTGGGGGAGCGCTAAGGGTGGGCGTGAATACAAACTCAAACCTATCGCGTAACGGACTTCGAAGAAAGAAAGTAAACACCGCACAGGCAAGCCTGGAACCTCACCTTTCCAACAGTATGCAATAATCACGGACATATGTCTACAGAAATCTCCAAGAATAAGATAAACAGTGCGCCGATTGAATCAGCTTTGGCACTTTTGGCGTGAGCAGCGAGAGCCGATCTGATCGGCGCGTGGCATTGAGAGGGTTAATGCTATGTCTCCACCGTTGCCTCTCCTTCCACCATTCATCTTCAGTAATTGTATTCCAATCGAGTCTTCTATTCCTTGACAGAGCCTTACCATCTTCCCCTTGTCCTTGTCCTTTTCCCCTCAATCTTAGCCTTTACGTATCCTTCCCTCCTCCATCCTCATAACTTGTCCGAACCATCTCAATTTATTCTTCTCCATCCTATCATTCAATTTTTCTACCCTTATTTCTTTTTCGATTTCATCATTCCTTACTCTGTCTCTCCTTGTCTTCCCCACCATACTCCTCAGGATCTTCATCTCACTGGCCTGACATCTAGTTTGACGTGGGTTGGCGACCACGGGACCCCGGCTGAGTCCGGCATTGCTTCCACTTACTTGTGCCGTGCTCCTCTCAGTCTTCTTTCCTGTCGACCTCTATTGGTCACCTCTTGTTCTTTTCTGACCCCGTCGGTATTAGGGTATCGGAGGCCTAGGGAGTCTTTCACATTCCCGCCTTAATTGGCCCTTGTCTCATCTTTCCTGATCCCTCCTTCTTTGAGGAGTCAGACCTCTTGTTTTCTTTTCATTATACAGTATTTCCTCTTCTCTTTAAGATTCCTTCACTGTTTTTGTTAATTGGTTCCCTGTGTATCTAAATTCCCCTTAGCGAATATTTTGCATCTACACTCCATTTTGTAGGTATTTTCAATCTACGTTGCATTTTGTAAATCTTTTCGATCTAAATTGCATTTAATCAATCTAATAATCAACAAGTAAATCCATCGAACAATACTATATTATGACAAAATATCACTTCCTAAAACTAGGGTACAAGTTTCGAGCTATTCAAATACAGTATTTAGCCCTTCTTCAGCCCTCTCATGTCATTATTAAGTCACCAACACATCACCGACACTCATCAATCAACATAATAAAAAACACATTAAAACACAACTACAGGGTATATTTTTTTAATTTACTCCGCAGCACCACTCAAAGCACGGCACGGCTGGCGCAATGACACTCCGCTCCTAGCCGTATAATGCACGCTTTTCCTCCCCACAACATTGCGGCAAGTCACACTTATAGAAAGCCATTCCTATTGAAACTACACTGACCGGCAAAAAAAGTGGAATAGTTAAAAAAAGTAATATAAATAGTATAAATCTAGCCTTGAAAAAGATTTAATCACATTTTAAAAGCTTTTCATGCATTAGAACAAACATCTGAAACATCCGTGAATAGAAATTGATAATATGACATTTCTTAGGGTGGTTTATTACCACCAATTACCCCCAATCCTCGATGAGCCTATCTTAATGGTTTTATGGCGGGAAGCGGACTGGAAGCGTTTAAGGTTTATGAGTGTTGCCACTCGCTTATTGTTGTTCTAGGGATAACAACTGGCACTTGTTGAACACGTGTGAACCATTGTCACACATTTTAGCAAGTTATCCATTTGCAGTTCACACTAAAACATGCCTCTTAGCCGTGAAGAAGCTGCACAGGCAGTTGCATTGGTGGAGGATGGCCGCAGCTTCCGTTATGTTGCTGAGGTCATTGGATCATTTCTCGGTAGCATACATCGTGCAGTGCAACGTTACAGAGAGCTCCGAACATACGACAGGAGACGAGGGTCAGGCCGTAGAAGAAGCACAAGTGCCAGGGATGACAGATTTCTCACCCTCCAAGTTCTGCGTGATCGGCATACCACAGCAGTTCAGGCACGAAATCAACTGGAAAATGTCAGAAATGTGAGAGTGAGTGAGCGAACAGTAAGAAGAAGGTTTGAAGAAGCTCATCTTTCGTCCAGGAGACCTGCACGTGGACCCGCACTCGAACGGCATCACAGAGAGGCGCGTCTTCGCTTCGCAGGGCAGCATCTGGGATGGACCCACGAGCAGTGGGCCTCTGTTCTCTTGACTGACGAGAGTCGCTTTAACCTTAGATCTCCTGATGGAAGAGAAAGAGTGTGGAGAAGGCGCGGGGAGAGGTACAGCCCTGTTGCTTTCTCCTCCAGGACTCCATTTGGAGGTGGCTCGGTTATGGTGTGGGGTGGCATCAACGTTATGGCCCGCACTGAGCTGGTGTGCATCGATCACGGGACGCTCAATTCCCAAAGGTACATCGAAGAGATCCTGATGAACCATGTGATGCCCTTTGCGCCTTTCATTGGCCAGAATTTCATGCTGATGCAGGATAATGCCCGCCCTCATACTGCTCGCTGTGTTGTACAATATCTGCAGGAAGTGGAGATTCAAACCCTGGACTGGCCAGCTCGTAGTCCTGACTTGAGCCCCATCGAACATGTATGGGATACGCTTGGAAGGAACGTCAGACAGCATGACCACACCACCTTGGCACAACTGAGAACATCGCTGCTGAAGGAATGGGATCGCATCCCGGCAGATGCCATTCGACGAGTTGTGAACAGTATGCCTGAGCGTTTACAAGCTGTCATAGACGCTAAAGGTGGAAACACCCGTTTTTAGTGACCAGTGTTCTCTTGCAGTGCAGTGCAAACATTAATACTGTTTTGTTTGGCAATACGTTTGATAAACACCAGCCCAAAAGAGCATTACTAAAAAATAGAAAATTGCAAAATGTAACGAAATTTGTGAGTTAAAGCGTGTTGTAAAACATGATTCGGTATTTTCTGTTGCCAACCATCTAAATTTACATGAATAATGCAAATATTGGAAAACCGATACATTTTAGTGGAATAAATTAAGAAATTACATAAAAAATTAAAGTGTTCCACTTTTTTTGCCGGTCAGTGTATTAGTCTATAACCTACCTGGCATTACATTTGATGTTCAAAATGTTGTCCCTCAGCTGTCAAACACGCCTGACATCTCGTAAACAGGTTTGCAGACACTTGGCGAATCTCAGCCAGTTTGATGTTCGAAATAGCTTGTGTAATGTTCTCTTGTGTGAGGGTTGTTCACATACACTTTTCCCTTCAGCATCCCCCACAGGTAATAATCACAGGGATTTAAATCAGGAGATCTAGGGGGATAATTAACCACACGATATTCGAAAACGTCCCATATTACTTCCATAGACCGATTAGCAGTGTGTGCCATCGCATTATCTTGTATGAAGTAACCATTACTCCTTTCTTCTTCTGTCAGCTCTTGAAAGAATGGTCTGAGAATGAGGTATATATATCGATCAGCATTTATTGTTTCACGGAAAAGTATAGGCCCTATAATTCTACGAGCTCTTACTGCGCACCAAACTCCTATCTTTACATCATGAAGTGGACGGACATGCAGCTGGTGGGGATTTTCTGCACACCAGTAGCGATTGTTTTGACTATTTACATAGCCACTTAAGTGTAGCCATGCCTCATCACTATAAAATAAAAGTTCTGAGTCAATATACCCATCGTGAACTGACTGAAGAAACCAGTTACAATACTGAACCCTAGTGAAGCTGTCAGGTCCTCTTAATTGTTGGGCAGGGGTGGGTTTGGCTTTTAACAGTTTTGTTGCTTTGTGGGCAGAAGATAGTGACACATTAGCTTGTACGGCGAACCGTGACAGGAATTTTGTTGGAGTCCTTTCCAAGAGAGCTCCTGTTTTGTCAAGCTTTTCCTCTGTTAAAACGGTTCGTCTCCTGCGTGATTTCTTGTTAAGAATGGACCCAGTGGTGGGGAACTACTTTACTAATTTACGTACCATACTCCTATGGGGAGGGAGGATGCAAGGAAATTTGCGAATGAATTGAAAGCGGCACTCTGTATAAGAAGAATGCTTCGCATAGCAAAACCCAATGAATACACGCTGTTCCACTGTATACATCACTCGTTAAACACACGATAACTTTTGTATTCCTACAGAAACTACGCTATTTTAAAGCGAACACATTGATCACGCTACCAGTACCACAGATGTTAAACTAAACTATTGCTGTGAAGCAATGGTTATCGCTACCGTACTGCATTAGATCATCTTAGCCATCATGACGGGATATATCTCTCGGCAAATGAGTCAGCCTTCCGTGCATGTTCCCCTGATACTCGGAGCAAACTAAAAATAAGACCCTGTATATTAGCATACACACTCAAATGTCCTTAACATTTTATAAAAAACTGTCTCTTCTTTTGAGTGCATCTTTGTCCATGTTTTGACCAATTCATACTATCTTGTATTCAAAATTTTGCTGAGCTGGCTTGAACTTTTCATCCCTAAAGTAAGGTTCATGTGAAGCCGGATGTCCTTGGTTCGATAATTTATGGACTCGCTCCAACCCAGATCTGTCCTAAAGAAACGAAATAAAGCTGTCACTATTCATCTGTCAAGAGAAATCAAATAGTCTAAATAGTTCAATGTGAATAAGCTTACGTCAAAGCCAGCTGGGAACCTCATAAGTTGGGGTAGCGGGCCCAAATCCATGCGCCTCACATCATGTAATTTGTAAAATTGTTACAGGCAAATTGAATTGAAGTGTAAATAAGGTGAAGTAAAACTAAACAACTATGTGTGTTGTTCCGAATGATGTGTGTTGGCTTATCTGCACTTTCCAGATGGAAAGGAATCGCCTAATGAAGCGAGCATAGCCTCGGTCCAAGTGACACGGCAGGAGGAGGATAGGCAGAAGGGGAGGGGGAAGCCATATGTCCATCAAACCTGCAACCGAAACCGAAGCTCCTACTCTGTTGACGTCATAACGTTAACACACGTTGTAAACCCATATTGCGACTGGACTAAGGTTTTTTTCTATTATAAACTTTAATTGAACAGTCTGTTAGCATATCGTAAAGCACATTGATCTCAAATTGATGTCATTTAGGTTATCAGATGGATGTAACCTCTGCGCTGTGTTGATCTCCATTTTTTGGGGCGTGGTGGCGCAGCGGTCAAGCTGTATGCCTCTCACCAAGGCGGATCGGGTTCGATTCCCGGTCACTGCATGTGAGATTTTCGATGTGAAATGCCATGTCCTGTGGTTCGGATTCCACGTAAAACGGAGGTCCCGTGGCTTATGATCGCGAGATTAACGGTCACGTTAAACTACAAGCTTTTTGATCTCCATTTGTTCCAGCACGTTCATCATAGTTCCTTTGCTCTCGTAGTGCAGAATATTCATGTCATTATTTATATCCGTGAATTTATGCCCTGCCTCTTGCATATGATTTGCGATGGCTGAAAATTTTCTATGCCTTATTGCGTTAACATGTTCAGCGTATCTTGTGTTGAACGCCCTCCCCGTTTGACCTATGTAGTTGGCCTCACACTCATTACTGCTCATTTTGCAAGCACCTGACCTGTTAAATTTATCTTCTTGATTGACATGCGAAGAATTAATTAGTTTTTTCTGATTAGTGAGAACTGTTCTGTATGCTATTTTACAGTCATATTTCTTGAGAACATTAGTGACACTATACGTTAACCTATTGGAGAAAGTAAACAGTGCAAACGACGATTTGTTCTTATTGACTGGTTGAAGCTTAGTGGTTGGTCGGGACAGGCCTCAAAGCTACAGACTGGCTGCGTGGCTCAGCGGCAACGTTCTTGCTTGCTGGGCCCAAGATTGCAGGTTCGTATCCTGGCACATTTGAGGGTGCGCAAATGCTAGGGAGCCATGTCATTAGATTTACTGGCATGTTAAAAATTCCCTTCGGGGTGAAATTCCGGCACCCTGGCGTCTCTAAAAGCCAGAGTAGTTATCCCTTTCCTTCTCAAAGCACCCGAATGCGCCCGTGTATGTTCTGGCATTCTCCTGCCACTTCTCGTATTGATATGGAATTAAAATTAATTGTGAACTGTAGGTAATGTGTCAGGCAGGCATAGGACAGCATTTAGAAGGCATAGTGTTGCTTTTAGTGGTAACAATAAATGTTTGTTCCTTGACCTTTCTCCCAGCTCATGCTAGGAAACATGGCTGGTTTCTCAGATGTCGATGTCCTGACAATTGAATAGAAGCGATGTTAGTGATTCGGGAACCTCGTGTGGAAGTGACTTTCTGTGTGATTTTGATGTAAATGATCAATTAAATGATAGTGACAGTGAAATTGATGAGGATACAGCAAAGCAGCGTACTGTAAATTCCGGTGGTGACGGTGGCCTACAAGCAAGCATTCAACCCTCCCTGCCTTTTACTCCACCAGATGATTTTACTGGCGATGGGAGTAGACATTGGGAACTAAGGACTCCATGGAGCAGGCTACCGAGATGTATATATTTGCATATTTAAATTAGGATTTGGCAATTTTTGAAGTATGGGCCAATGTGACTAATTCTGGGAGAAATAAAACAAGTAGTTCCGTGAAGAACTATACAGCCTATTTTAATTGCTGTTAATTGCCACTATCAACATACACAATTTCAGTTTGATTGCTGTAATAGATTCGTAGATATTGAGAACCGACTAAATATTTCGGATGGTCGCCATGTTGGATTTTATATATGTAGGTCCTAGAGTTTACTGTTACATGCAGATTATTGTGAACGTGTAGTATTCAAACTTCAATCGCATAATTAAGACACAAGAAAAAACAAGGAGATTTAAAAATTTTTCACAGCTACCATCTTGAGGTTATGGAAACAATTGAAATAAATTAGATGCCAGTGGATGAACATTCGGGTAAAGATTTACTGTGCCAAGTTTCACTGCACGCGGATGGTTAAATTGCGAGAAACGTCCATGTGAATATTTATAATTCGCGTCACCGCCATGTTGGATTTGTGATCACCAGGTTATTTAAAGTCCTATAGGTGAACTTAAGTTCATAGCCCCTATGAACATTAAAAAATGCAGTTTGATTGCTAAAATAGATTCGTAGATATTCAGTATCGTCTAAATATTTCGGATGGTCGTCATGTTGGATTGTTAAATGTATAGGCCATAGAGTCATGTACCATTAAAGGAAAATTATTGCGTAGGTTCATTATTCAAACTTTCACTTCGATCGCATGACTACATCACAAGAAATAAAAACTTAATTTTAAAATTCGCACTGCCGCCATATTGAGGTTATGTAAACAATTGAACTAAATTAGATACCAGTGGATTACAAAGTGTATAAATATTTCCTGTACCAGGTTTCAGTGCGCTTGGAACATTAAATCGCGAGAAAGGTCTATTTAAAGTGTTCAAATTCGCTTGGCCGCCATGTTCGTTTTGTAGTTAACTGGTTTTTGAAAATCTTATAGATGGAATTCCAGTAGTGCCCTTTATCTTCGTACAAAATTTTAGGGAGATACCGCTAATGGTTTCAGAGATATAGAATGCCGGTGAAATATTTCCCACATCCGCCATCTTGTGATTATATAAACAATTGAAAGAAGTTAGATGTCGGTGCATTACAATGTATATAAACATATACTGTACCAATTTTCATTGCATTTGGTTGGTCAAATCGCGAGAAACGTCTATTTAAAAGTCGCAAATTCGCTTGGCCGCCATGTTGGTTTTGTAGTTACCAGGTTTTCAAAAGTCACATAAGTGAACTTATAGTAGTTCTCTCTATCACCATAGAAAATGTCAGGGTAATATCGGTAATAGTTTCGGAGATATGGAATGCTGGTGAAATATTTCGCACAGCCGCCATGTTGGATTGGTGAGTCGTAACAAAATTTGAAGGGCACGGTCGAGGTCGCCGGGAATAGTGCTATGAACTTTCCGAGTTTCATTGAAATCGCTCCTGCCGTTTAGATTTTATTAGGGGGGGACACACACACGAATCACACACACACACACACACACACACACACGCACACACACACACGGACAAAAGGTGATCTCATAAGCCTATTTTTTCAAAATTGAAAATAGGCTAAAAATGCTGAAGTTGTTCTGAACCAGGGACCTCAGGAAATAAAACGTTAAACAATGTAAATATGTGTACAACTTGTGAAGACTGCAAATTCCATTACTGACACATTTTTTAAACTTAGTTTCATAATTGTTTATAAAGTTTATTGTGACCAGATTATATGAGGGCAGACTTCAAACCAAGGACCTCAGGTGAGTGTGATTTACTGTTGGTCATTGCAAGACTGTTGGTAATTAACATGTAAACATTTATTTAAATGTAGGCTACTGTATTATATAGTTCCAATGTTATGTGCAAGAGTTGTTACCCATGTCCATAGTACTTCATATTCTAAAAAAATACACTGACCGGCACGAAAAACGCAACACTTCAATTTCTTACAAAAACTGAAATTTATTTCAAATTTATGACACTTTTATAACACTAATCTAGTATATGATGATGCAATATTGTAGTACGGTCCCATGTAGGTGTCTAACAATGGAAAATAAAAGATGATTATACACAAATTTTAAAATTAAGCCAGTGATGCACACTTCAAGGAAAGAGCGGGAAATTTTGAGTAAGGTCCTAAAGGTCCTCACTTCTGTTTTGATTTTATGCACTTCACACATTACTTCACAGACCTCGGGGATTATCTCGGAGACCTCTGTTCGCATCTTTAAAAGCGTGTTTTGCCACCTTTTGTACCAATGATGGCATTCAACCTTTCAGGGATGCTCCTGATTAATGCTGTAATGTCCTGTTGAGGAATCATCTCCCATTCTTCCAGGAGGACATTCCGTAGGTTCTGTAGGTGTCTCTGGATAGCACTGACGGGCTCTTCTCCCCAGCCGGTCCCAAACGTGCTCAAGAGGATTCAAATCAGGGCTTCGAGCAGACCAAGCCATAGCATGAATCCCTGCTTCACCCAAGAACTTTCGCAACATGTGGGCGTGCATTGTCTTGCATTAGTGTGAAATCATCACCAATAAATGGAGCGAAAGGCACAACATGCTCCAGAAGGATTTCCTCCACATACCGATGTGCAGTGAGGCTCCCATTCTCCATGAAGACCAAATCCGTCCTTGCAGCTATACTGATTCCTGCTCACACCATCACAGAAACATCCTGAAATGGCGTCCTGGATGAGAATGTGCAAGGGGAATACCTTTCCTCTGGTCTTCTACAGACCCTCTCTCTTCCATCAGGTGATCGGAGGCCAAACCGCGACTCATCAGCGAACAACACTTGTTCCCATTGTTGTACTGTCCAGCCATGATGTTCCCTTGCAAAACGTAGTCGAGCTGTGCGATGTTCTCTGGTAGGTTCTGGGTCTGTAACTGGTCTTCTAGATTGAAGATTGGCTTCTTCCAATCTTCTTCCGACGGTTCTCTCACTAGCATCGACCCTTCGAACTTGGTGGAGTCGATTTCGTGTTTCAATGGCGGTGGAGTGACGGTCGTGAAGAACTTGAAGTTGTAAGAAGCGGACATCTCTCTTCGATGTTGTTCTTCTCGGGCCTGATCCTGGTCTCCTTGCAAAGCCTCCAGTTTCCCTTTACCTTCGTACGGTTCTGGAAATCGTGGAAGCTGTAATCCTCAACACTTCTGCAATGCAATGCATGCTGTGACCATCTTCTACCAAAGCAACAACTTTTGCAGCTTGTTCAGGGCTTAAGGGCATGTTTGCTCCAGAAAGTTAATTACGACAATCTCAGAAAGATCCCACAAACACATGTGATTGAAAAGGGAACAATTCAAAGTACAACACTAAGCGCTATAAGAGCGGGAGCACATTATTGGGTTACGTCCAGTGATGTGTTTTCCAGGTTGCGCGGGAAAAATCAATTGAGGCTAGTGCAATCAACAATCAACACTTCATTGTTTGCTTGCAAAGCAACACCAATAACATACCCCGTCTAAAAAAATAGGTTAAAGTGCTTTACTTTGATTAAATAGATAAATTACACAATAATTTCACATCATTTATTGGGTGTTGCGTTTTTCGTGCCGGTCAGTGTAATAAGGTGATTTCTGGGTACATCATGCCTGTAAATACAACAAGAAAAGGGTTAAAAGGGACGTAAAACCAATAACATTTTGTTCCTAAAATTAGGGAGTGGGGATAGATAGTACGAGGTACGTTCAGAAAGTAAGCTCCGTTTGGTAATAAAATTAAATTGTGTACAGATACAGAAAAAATATTTACTGCACAACATTCTACACCTCTTAAACTACTTTTCCACATAACTGCCGAACTTTTGCTGGCATTTGTCATAACGTGGCACAAGTTTTTGGATACCTTCCTCATAGAAGTTTGCCGCCGACCGTAAACGAGAGTGAAGACTCCCCAGTAAGATATTCTACCGTTTAGCCACCACTGTTAGGCAAATTGCGTATGAGGTCAGGAGAACTCCTAAACATACGCAGTTCTCCTGGTAAGCACGCAATTTGCCTAACAGTGGTGGCAAAACGGTAGCATATCTTACAGGGGAGTCTTCACTCTCGTTTACGGTCGGCGGCAAACTTTTATGAAGAAGATATCCAAAAACTTGTGCCACGCTATGACAAATGCCTGCAAAAGTTCGGCAGTTATGTGGAAAAGTAGTTTAAGAGGTGTAGAATGTTGTGCAATAAATATTTTTTCTGTATCTGTACACAATTTAATTTTATTACCAAACGGAGCTTACTTTCTGAACGTACCTCGTATATAAAGGATGCTGCTTGTCAACAGGCTATCAAGTGTCAGCAGGTTTCTTCTTCAGCAAGAGATACCAGCTCTATGTAGCAAGTGCTCCCAGAGGATCTACCCTCAAAGGTTATGTGAGTATGATTCTGTATTGATTAACAAACAAAAGTACTGGTATACTAGGGTAATGCATTGAGAAGATTCCGCCTAGTCAATACCTTTCTTTATGAATTATTATTTACCTTATAATAAGCTTGCCACGGTGGGTGAGTGGTTATAGTGTCGGACTACCAACCCCCAAGATTGCAGGTTCGCTCCTGGCCATGGTAAGTGATTTTTTGAAGGCGACAAAAATCACGACACTCATGTCATACGTTGTTGGCATGTTAAAGAACCCATTTGAATTCAATAGGCCGTGTTCAACGGCAAAATTAATCTCGGGATTTTCCGCCTACACAAAGTTCCTCCATTCTCTACTTGAAAGCGCTGTAGCGTCAAGGAGTTTAGATATCTAACCTCCTTGGCTTTCATAGCGTTCAAAGGAACGACGAAATTCGACATGCAAGCTACCCTCAGGGTGTCAATTAACAAAGCTTGCACCAGGCACCCGAGGCCATACGATATTATTATTATTATCAATACCTTATAATATGTGGGGTGCTCAGAAACTAAGGTTACAAAGCCTTCACACAATCAACACAGCCAACTGATAGTACAGTACAGTCTCCGTATCGGTTTAGGCTCTTGGTGCATCATGGGGGGAGTTTGGATGTTCCCTGTCCTTGCTTGGAGCGAGGTTTGGGCTGTAGGGAGGGTTGTCAATGTTGTCCCAGCAAAACTGCTTCAACAGCGTGGTGGTCTTCAGGGCTGTGAGAAGTCCTGGCCGCGTTTACGTGTTTCACCCTCTGAAATTGAATAACTAAGGGGATCTCTTCG
The DNA here is from genome assembly GCA_946902985.2 of Meconema thalassinum. NCBI lineage: Eukaryota > Metazoa > Arthropoda > Insecta > Orthoptera > Tettigoniidae > Meconema > Meconema thalassinum. The sequence goes on along the minus strand of OX336401.1, from coordinate 55,856,239 downwards.
CGAGACCAGTTTTCCGAACAGGTCGCTATTAGTTGTTTACCTACAACTAGCACTGTAGGTGGCTGAAACTTTCAACTGTTACCAATCGTATGTATTCAAATTACCCCACAGTGCTAATTTCTCTATAACAGACGAAACCTTAGTTTCTGATCACCCCTCGTACAATCATTTTTGGTAGCCTACATGTTAAGGGTGCATTCCATTTTTGGCCCCTTCATCAGCCATTAATAGATACACAGTCTATGTAACATTACAAAGCGGTAGAAAAAAATGACAATAATTACACTAACATTTTTAAACATTAAGAAAATTCTTTTATAAACACTTGCTTTTTTGAGAAGACAAGAAGCTGTGTACAAGTACAAGTCAGACTGGTTTGAGACAAGAAAAGGTGTACAGTAAAGTTGTGTGCTGTCACCACTTTTATTTTTCACTGTCATGGATGCCATAATAAAGACGCTCAAAGGGAAGAAACAAGATGAGTTGCATGCTTTTGCTTTTGCAGATGATATTGTGCCACCCTAAAGATTGGCACACGTTTTCCCCCCTGTCTGCCTGCCCCCGGCAACCCTTCTACAAGACTATTCTATAAATCTGCCCGGCTCATATTTGAATATCCCGCCTGGTGCCTCCCGCCATGTTCCTTCCAGGCAAAGCTAATGCTCCCTACCAGGCAAAGCTAAGTGCTCCCTCCAGGCAAAGCTAACCGGAACAGAACATTCTGGAACTATTGTCTCCCGCTGAGCGAAGAGTCAATGGTGTGCTTCGCTGCAGCCCGAGTGTATATGGGTAGACTCTGTATCAGGCCTGCCACACTAACTCGCGCGCTGCCATGGTCTGCTTATGGCAGAAAGGAACTTCCGAGGCGTGCCAAGGTTGGCGACATCCGCTTCGAGTATATTCCGCACGGCGCGCTCGGCTCGGCTCGGCTCGCCGGCCGCCTAGCTGTGCAAGTGAGAGCTTGCTCTCCCCCCATTTGAATTTCAGCCATGTAACTGACTGGTTGACGTGCGGCCAGGCTCTCGGTAGCTTGGCCATGCTGTCTGCTTGAACTAAGGTATGGTTTCCGCTCCGATGTAACACATCCAATACTGACTGAATTGTATATCTTGTGAAATATTTAAATCATTATTAAACCTCACAGTGTCGCCGTGAGGAAGACTTTCTGCTAGTCCGGACTGATTAGATTTTAAGCCTTACAAGCGCACGACTTTTAGAACTGTAGTTACGTCGAGGGAAAAGGCCGGGGCAGCCTACCCTCGTGATACTGTGTCGTGCTGCAATCACAAAACATCCGGTTTAATGTATCACCTTATTTCTTTTAAGTTGTGTTTTCCGTTTGTATTACGTCGGGTTTATCCTTTTAAATTATTCTTTTTGGAGGATGATCTTTATTTTGACGACAATGTCTCATTGTCTAGTGGCTTGGCCTACAATGGCCAACGGCTGAAGCCCGTTGTTGGGCAGTCGTTTGATGAGTTCCTTGCCATCCTTGGTTGTGTGCGGACGCAAATGTTAAGAGCTCCCGCTCTTGAGGCTTGAGTATAGCCTAAGGGTTTCTTTCTTATGTAGTGTTCAACTAATTGTGTTGGCTTTGGCCATTTAAAGGTAATTTCTTACATCAATGGAGTTGCTGCTCCGAGTTTTCCTCGTGCTAAGAGGATATTTCAAGTTTGTGGAACTTCGTAATTCTGATAGAGCTTCATGGCTGTGTGAATTTTGTCTTAAGGGAATTGCTTCCCAGTTATTTCAGGTCTAATGCCTTTTGCCTATTCTCAGCACCCTTTGCTGGGGCATATCTTTCATATTTCTTGTCTCCAAGAAATGTGCTCTTGAATTTTTCTAACCTAAGACACCATACACAACCGTTGGTGCGCAACCTGGCCACGTGGGTTACTTATAGGTTAGGAGGGTTTATTTTCTCATGTTTTGATTTTCTATTTGTTTCCACTGTTTTGTATATTTATTCAGTTCAATACATTCCTTATATTTTGTTGTTTTAACCCTTGGTATTTAATTGACTGTCTCCCATAAGTCCAACCCCTCGTCCACGTCGTGGGAGACGGGCAATGGCACAAAGTAGGGGATCGCCTGTAGGGGCGAAGTACAGTGGGGACTTCGTGTGCCCCGGGACCCTTATGGTAGCTGTGAAGGTCCTACAGGAACCCTGAAAAGTGACGGCTAAGCTCTGGTGAAGCTACAATAGGCCCAGCAAGCCAGTAGTGGATGAAACCAAATGCTTTCAAGAATGGAACGAGCCTCGGACATGATGGATATAATAGACGACGACACGGCTGTACACACGGACTAAGATTCGGAACTTGAAACATAAGAACGCTGACGGGGAAGGAGGAGGAGATAGTGGATATGATGGAAAGAAGGAAGTTGGATTTATTGGGATTGGCAGAAACAAAGTGGAAAGGGGAAGGAAGGAGAGAACTGAGAAAAGGCTACAGACTGTACTGGAGTGGGAATAAAGAGGGAAAGAGAAATGGAGTGGGAGTAATAGTACGAGATGGTTTAAAAGAAGAAGTGAGGAGAATAAGTGATAGGGTGATGGAAGTGAAAGTAGCACTGAGCGGAGAGACCGTAGAAATAGTGCAAGTGTATGCTCCACATGTAGGCTGCGCCTCTGAAGAGAAGGAGGAGTTTGAAGATGAATTGCAGAAGCAGCTGATAGGAAGAAATATGATTGTTATGGGGGATCTGAATGCCCATGTAGGAAGAGAAAGACAAGGTTATGAGAGTGTTCTAGGACCAGAGGGTTGGAACGGAAGAAATGAGGAAGGAAAGAGACTGTTGGACTTCTGCCAGAGGAACAGCCTGCTAGTTGGGAACTCCTGGTTCAAGAAAAGAGAGAGCCACACAATCACATGGTACAGTGATGACTTGACCAGGAAGTCGGTGGTCGACTATATACTGTATGAGAAAGAACTAAATAAGAACATCACGGACATCAAGGTTATACCATCGGAGAACCTGGATAGCGACCATCGATTGCTGGTAATGAACCTGAGAGGGACCAAAGAGAAGAAAGGGACTGTGAACCAGGAAAGACGTATAAGGATATGGAAACTGAAATAAGGGGATAGAAGGGTCGAGTACCTCAAAATGGTAAAGGAAGGAATTCCAACAGATGAAGAAAGAGGGGTGGAAGAGGAATGGGCTAGATTTAAGTAGACACTAGTAGGTGCAGCAGAAGCAGTATGTGGGAGGACAAGTAGTTAAGAAGAGGTGGAAGGAAACTCCATGGAGGAATGAGAAGACAAAAGATATAGTAAGGGAAAAGAATAGAGCCTTTAGGAGGTGGTATCAAGATAGGACGGTAGAGACAAGGGAAGAGTACCAGGAAAGAAAGAAGGAGGTGAAGAGAGTAGTGGCTGAGGAGAGAAGAAAGTGGATGGAAGAGTGGACAAAGATGATGGAGGAGGATAGTGAAGGTACAAAAAAGGTCCTGTATGGGATGGTAAAAATAAGAGGCGGAAGGATCCTACGGATTATGTTAGAATGGTGAACAAAAGGGTCCAAGAGATAGAAAGTAGGGAAGAACTGAAGAAAATGTGGAAAGAATATTTTGAAGAACTTCTGAACCCAAATGGAAACCACGGCGAGGAGGAAGAAATCGGGGAAGAGGAAGATGAACTGCAAACAGAAAAGGACTTAACATGGAAAGAAGTGGAAGATGCAGTGAACAAGATGAAAGGAGGGAAGGCACCGGGTGTGGATGAGTTGAGTGTGGAGATGGTGAGAGCAGCAGGAGAGGTGGGGTTACAAGGTTGTACCGAGTGATGAGGACAGCATGGAAGGAAAGGAAGACCCCAGAGGACTGGAAAAAAGGAATAATTGTCCCGATCTTCAAGAAAGGTAGTAGAACAGAATGCAGAAACTACCGGGTAATAACACTGATGAGTCATTGTGCAAAGACCTTTGAGAATGTTTTGGAAAGGAGGATTAGGACAAGGATAGAAGGAGGGATGAGGGATTTGCATCATGGCTTCAGAGCAGGAAGGTCCACAGTGGATTTGATTTTTGCTGTAAGGCAGTTACAAGAACAGCACTATGAGTATGAAACAGATCTACTGATTGCCTTCCTGGACATTGAGAAAGCATATGACAGTGTATGCAGAAACAAAGTATGGAAGTCCCTGGAGGATAGAGATAGAGGAGTAGAGAAATGGACTATAAAGAGGATAAAGGAGATGTACAAGGGAAGTGTGAGCTGCGTGAAAGTGGGAGGAGAGAGATAGGACTGGTTGGAACAGAGAAATGGCCTGAAACAAGGAAGTGCACTGTCACCGTTACTTTTCATTGTGGTGATGGATGACATAATGTCCCGAATGGCACAAGTAATTGGGGAAGGAAAGATGAAAGCAATGGTGTTTGCAGAAGATTTGATGATTTGGGGAAACAAGGAGGAGGAGGTACAGGAACAGTTGGACGTGTGGGAAGGAATAATACAAGGATATGGGATGAAATTTAGCATCAATAAGAGTGAGATGGTGATCACAACAAGGAAGAAGGAAAGAACCACAACGGGAATAACAATTGGTGGGGAACAGCTGAAGAAAGTGGAGAGTTTCAAGTATCTGGGAAGCCTGATACAAGATAATGGAAGAAACGATAGAGAAATAAATGAGCGGGGGAGACAGGCAGAAGCATTCTGGAGGAGTGTGAGAAGCATGTTATGGAGCAAGGATGTCCCTCAGAACAGCAAAAAGATCATATATCGGACGTACTATGTCCCTATCCTGACGTATGCCTCGGAGACCTGGGTTATGAAAGGAAGGGAGAAGAGCAAAATACAGGCCAGTGAGATGAGGTTCTTGAGAAGCAGTATTGGAGCTACAAAGATGGACAGAATAAGAAATGAGAGGACCAGAGAATTAATGAAGGAGGAACCATTACAGGATGATATAGAGAAATCTAGACTTATATGGTATGGACATGTAAAACGAATGGAGGAGAAGAGGATACCCAGGAGGATACACGAGACGAAGTGGGAAGGAAAGAGACCGAGAGACAGGTGGCTGAAGGGGGTGGAAGAAAGCGTGAAGAAGAGAGGAGAAGACTGGACAAGGGTGGAGGCGGAGAGATGGTGGGAAGACAGAAGACGTTGGAGAGGCTTGTGTTCCAAACAGACCCGGCCAGTGGCTGGAAACTGTGCAAGATGATGATGATTTATGACCTACAGGAGAGTTTAGACCAATGGAGGAGAGCTCTAGAGTCTAATGGACTGCACATTAGTAGAACCATGACTGAATATATGGTATGCGACTTCCACAACAATAAACCCAGTATGACAAATATTGAACTTAAACTAGATGGTGAAACCATACCAAGGGTAACAAAATTCAAATATCTAGGTTCTGTCATTGCTGAAGATGGCACGATAACCGCCGATACAATCCATAGGGCCATGTCTGGGTGGAACAAATGGTGCGAACTAACAGGAGTTTTATGTGATCTGAAAATTCCCATAAGAACGAAGGGGAAAGTTTATAAAACTGCCGTAAGACCAATCCTACTCTATGGTAGTGAAACATGGGCTACTACAAAGGCACATGAGCAAAAGCTACATACCACTGAAATGCGTATGTTACGTTGGGCAGGTGGAGTTACTCTCAAAGATAAAATCCGTAATGAACATGTGCGGGGCTGTTTCAAAGTAGCGCCTATAACAGAGAAACTTTTAGAAACAAGGCTAAGGTGGTATGGACATGTTATGCGAAGACCGGAGAATCATGTAGTGAAGAAATGCCTTTCCATGACTCCGCAAAAGAGAGGGAGCGGCAGACCTCAAACAACATGGATGACGAATGTCCAGAGGGACATGAGAGAATTGGGCCTATCTGCTGATGATGCTTTCCAAAGAAATGAGTGGCGCCTCAAGATTAAGAAAGCCGACCCCGCGTAACGGGAAAAGGCGAGGAGGAAGAAGAAGGATATATGAAAATAGGCTATTTAGTTCTTCACCGAACTACTTGTTTTATGTGATGTTACTATTTTAATCAATGTTTTCATTAGTGTACTGCATCATTTACTAGGCTGAAGAAGGGTACATGTACCTGAATGTAATCTAAACAATGTTCTTTAAATAATATAAATTGTATTGATCGGATGGAAACAACACCTTTAAGCTCCAAAAAATGACATTTTTCAAAAATATCATATTCGAATAGAACAACAATTTCTCTTTCATTCAGTGAAAGAATTGGTTTAATATCTCGAATAGAACGGAAGTTATAGTAAAAGTACGATATGACTGACATCTCCCAGTGAAAATTAAATTTCCTGTCAATGCCCATTTTAATGAGCAATCTCCATTCCTCAAAATTGACTCTCTTAGAATATTCACTTTATCTATCGAATTATGTTGATAGCACTGGCATTATAAAATTTGCACAAAATATAGCTGGAATATTTTGGTCTAAAAGGTGTTGTTGTTGTTGTTTGAGTCTTCAGTCTTTTGACTGATTTGATGCAGCCCTCCATGCTTCCCTGTCCTGAGCTAATCGTTTCATCTGTACATAGCTGCCACACCCTACATCCGAGGCAATCTGTTTAACATATTCTAACCTGGTTAAACCCTACAGTTCTTATCCTTGACCCTTCCTTCCATAACGAACTTTGCTATTCCTGAGTGTCCTATCTCTTCTCTTCGTTGGCATTAGCAAAGAAAACTAGTTTTAAAAGAAATAAGAGACTATGACTGTAGGAAAACACTGAGAAATCCGGTGAGGAAGGACCAGTTTATGCGTCAGGGGAATTTTAGAACATCCCAACCATGTAAAACTTTCGTCGCTCATTTTCCGTAAGTTCATATTCTTCATTTGTTTCCCTAATAACTCATGAACTTACAAAGATATTTCAGTGAAGTTTTGTAGTCACATTTCTACGATAGTTATCAACAAAATGTACTAGAATGGTTGCCATAACCATTATAGTTTATTAATAATAAATTATTTACTATGAAAATTTTATAGATTTTTAGACCCATTATTTAAAAAATCTCAAAATAATATTTCTTCTTGAAATATTTCAATCATTCTATTACATTTTGTTGCCATGACATCTAGGACCACATTAAAAAAACAATAATTAAAATGTAGCAATATTTCCAAGAGTTACTAGGGAAACCCCATTCTTGTGTATAATATACAGCCGCCATTTTGTGTGCATATATATCCAAGATGATGCAATTTTTTAAATATTTAATAGTTGGTCTGTGTTAAAATTGTATTGTATGTAGACTGTGTTAAGTTACAACTCCAAGCAGTTTATCAGTGTAAAGAAAATAAATGTTAAAAATTCACTATTTTGTTGCTGCCGAAGGTGTTGGTCCCCCCTTTATATTTTGTCATATTTAGGAATTTGTCAATCCGAACCAGAAATAAATTTGAATATTCCCGGAGATTGACCATGAACTCATATCTTAAGATAGACACCCACAGTCGACAGAAGAACAATGTGGTTTTTCTCTTTTCAGGTGATGATAATTGATTTTCCACCAAAAGTTTACTCTAATTCTAAATTCATCTATTATGACAAGAAACAAGGGCAGGAGATGGGGGAGTATTTTGGCTACAGCATCGCCGTAGGTGACATCACCGGAGATGGCTACGATGACCTGGTGGTTGGTGCTCCTCTCTACTCAAACAAGGGCAAACAGAGGGAGGTCGGCAGGATCCATGTCTTCCTCGGCAGTGGGAGTGGCTCGGTATTGTATATATATTGTATAATGGGGTGTTACCGTCTTGCTTTCTGGAACATTTGTTGATTTAAAATTCTGATTATTCATTCCTTAGCTTACCACATGTACACGAATACTGTACTACCTGCCATCGAGTAATTCCCACACCTTCATTTAAAAAACAATTAGTTTTGTAACTCATCATCATCATCCACAGGGGGCGTGGTGGCTCAGCGGTCTAGCTGTATGCCTCTCACCAAGGCGGTCCGGGTTCGATTCCCGGTCAATGCATGTGAGATTTTCGAAGTGAAATGCCATGTCCTGTGGTTCGGATTCCACGTAAAAAGGAGGTCCCGTGGCTCATGATCTCGCGATTGACGGTCACGTTAAACTACAAGCTTCCTTCCTTCCTTATCATCATCCACATCATCATCATCATCATCCACATCATCATCATCATCTTGCACAGTTTCCAGCCACTGGCCGTGTCTGTTTGGAACACAAGCCTCTCCAAAGTCTTCTGTCTTCCCACCATCTCTCAGCCTCCACCCTTGTCCAGTCTCCTCCTCTCTTCTTCACGCTTTCTTCCACCCCCTTCAGCCACCTGTCTCTCGGTCTCTTTCCTTCCCACTTCGTCTCGTGTACCCTCCTTGGTATCCTCTTCTCTTCCATTCGTTTTACATGTCCATTCCATCTAAGTCTAGATTTCTCTATACCATCCTGTAATGGTTCCTCCTTCATTAATTCTCTGGTCCTCTCGTTTATTATTCTGTCCATCTTTGTAGCTCCAATACTGCTTCTCAAGAACCTCATCTCATTGGCCTGTATTTTGCTCTTCTCCCTTCCTTTCATAACCCAGGTCTCCGAGGCATACGTCAGGATAGGGACATAGTACGTCCGATATATGATCTTTTTGCTGTTCTGAGGGACATCCTTGCTCCATAACATGCTTCTCACACTCCTCCGGAATGCTTCTGCCTGTTTCCCCCGCTCATTTATTTCTCTATCGTTTCTTCCATTATCTTGTATCAGGCTTCCCAGATACTTGAAACTCTCCACTTTCTTCAGCTGTTCCCCACCAATTGTTATTCCTGTTGTGGTTCTTTCCTACTTCCTTGTTGTGATCACCATCTCACTCTTATTTATGCTAAATTTCATCCCATATCCTTGTATTATTCCTTCCCATACGTCCAACTGTTCCTGTACCTCCTCCTCCTCCTCCTTGTAACTCAGCAATTTTTCTACGCTTATGCCGTGTCTTGTGTGGAGTTTCATCTAGGAACACCATGATAGGCTCTATAGCGGGCTCTTGGTGTCCGTTCCCGGACCCCCACAGAAGTAGCAAACTGTGCGCTACCTCCCTTCTTGCGCTTCTTTACTGCGAGAGCTAAAAGTTCAAGCAGCTTTAACATCCCTATACTCTCTTTCAAGTTAACAGCCCTGGGGCTGGTTTGCAGCAACTCGCCAATCTTCTCTATTCTCTGCCATCCTCTTCAATTCGTGATATGATTTTGTGTTCGTGTCTGTCGTTATCTGTGTGAAGTATGCGAGTGGTGGTCTTCCTCTTGTGATTTTCCCTTCTAACATCCCTTCGATGACTCTTGCTAGCAGGCTATTATGTCTGAGAATATGTCCCAACACATTCGCTCGTCTTGTTTTCAGACTCTTCATAAAGCTAACATTCCTATAAAGGCTTCCAAAAAGATGGTATATTGGCTTTCACGGCCGGTGAATTAAAACTCGAGCAATTTTTCTAGGTTTGTACCGTGTCTTGTGAGGGTTTCACTCAGGTACGGGCATGGACACCAAGAGCTCACTGAAGAGCCAGCTTGGTGTTCCGAGGCGGAACCCCACACAAGACACGGCATAAACCTAGAAAAGTTGCTGAGTTTTAATTCCTTGGCCGTGAAAGCCAATATATCAATTAGTTTTGTGATTTTCAGAGGCTGTGGGAGTTGGTATCAAGATATTGTGATTTGAACACGCCAGGAGATGAGTTTAGTGTTAATCACGAGTCAGTTGTGATTCTCACCGCCACAGAATTTTTGCATTTTTAGTAAAATATGTGCTGTGGTTTACTCAAGATTTCATTTTGGGGGGGGGTTAATTTAAACAGTACCGGTACATTATTAAAATTATATTTTGATTATCTTTTTTTTCTTTGAGTCGGATCTGCCATCAATGGACCACGATGTTCTTCACTCATATGATCACTGCAATGCTTGTTTTCTTGTCTGCCAGTAGATCTTCATTCTTGACAAATGTTCAGCTCTGTCTGTTTGTCTGTCTGCCTGTTATTTATACAAATCTACCACCTTTTCACCGATCTGAATCAAAATTTGTACACTTACCCTTTGGAACCCTGCGGGTAACCCCGTCTACATTAAATTTCGGACAGACCACTCCATTCCCTGCATTTAGGCCCTTTGTCAAAAATCTACACAGTTTCACTGATCTGAACCAAAATTTGTATAGTTACCCTTTGGAACCTGACGAGTAACACTGTTCACTTTAATTTTCGGAAAGACTACTTACTCCATTCCCTGCATTTAGGCCTTTGTCAAAAATCTACACAGTTTCACCGATCTGAATCAAAATTTGTATAGTTACCCTTTGGAACCCTACGAGTAACACTGTTCACTTTAATTTTCGGAAAGACTACTCCATTCCCTGCATTTAGGCCCTTTGTCAAAAATCTACACCGTTTCACCGATCTGAACCAAAATTTGTATGCTTACACTTTATAACCGAACGAGTAACACTGTCTACTTTAAATTTCGAACAGACCACACCATTCCCTGCATTTAGGCCCTTTGGCAAAAATCTACACCGTTTCACCAATCTGAACAAAAATTTGTATACTTACCCCTTGGAACCCTGCGGGTTACACTGTCCCCTTTAAATTTCAGACAGACCACTCCATTCCCTGCATTTAGGCCCTTTGGCACAAATCTACACCGTTTCACCGATCTACACTAGATTTTGTATACATACCCCTTGGAACCCAACGAGTACTTCGGTGAAACTGTGCGGGACCAGAAAATCACGTTTTAAGGCCCTTTCACCAATCGTGTCAGAAGTTAGGCAACACCACACTCTTCTCCTCCTGTGATTTTTAATATATGTTTTTCTATTAGTTTCTAAGTTTGATGAACCAGTTCAGTAGTAATAGTCATCTCACCACATACAGTCTTGCTCAATAGTGGTAGTGTATGTATGTCCTCTATGCGTTCATATACCATTAATCCGATTGCGAAGACACTTGGGTGAGTTGTTGTGTGGATTGCAGGGAAGATTCTGCCTACAAATTATTTATGTAACACAAAAGGGTGAGAGACATAACAGGAAGTTTTAAATACCACAATAACCCAATTGCACAATGCCAGTTGTGATGATGATGATGATGATGATGATGATGGTGATGATAATTGTTTTTTAAGGGGCCTAACATCGAGGTTATCGGCCCCTAATGGTTTGGCGGATCGTAAAATTGAATCTACAACTAAAACTAACTACAAAACTTATGGGCTAGAAGAAGATAAGGACAAAAGAAAGTTGTAAGGGAAATAAAAGTCAGGAAGAAAGGAAATGCCCTCAACCCTGGATAAATGAGAATTGAGGAACTTGGAAGGAAGGAGAGCCATGAAAGGCAGATAGGAAGAGGGTCCCAAAGGCAATGGAGAAAAGAGGTAAAACCGGACCCAGCTCAGGAATGCCTCGGGGTTGCCAGCTCCCGAACTCACCAGCCATGAGCCCTTGAGGGTGTAGCACTTTCTAGGGTGCACCAGAAGTGATACCAGAAGGAGGGTATCAGGAAAGATGAGACAAGGGCCAGTTAAGGCAGGAAAGTGAAAGACTCCCTAGGCCTCGGATACCCTAATACCGTCGGGTTGGAAGAGGACAAGAGTTGACCAAGGGAGGCCGACAGGAAAGAGAATGGAAAGGAGCCCGGCACCTGTAAGTAGAAGCAATGTCGGACTCAGTTGCGGTCCCGTGGTCACCAACCCATGTCCCACAAGTTGTGTGACTTTGAGGGGGGGAGTTGTGAGAATAGCTTGCTGATTCATCGCGAGGTGATATGAGAAGACTGTCCAGAGTCGCCGTCTTATCTGGTATTGCTGACTATGCTGATGTTCATACAGGGCCGTTGCTCAAACCACTGTGGTGTTACGAAAGAGTGAGTGATTCACCGGTACGTTCCTCTCAGGTCCGTGCATTTGGGACCCGAGCAGTACGTCATAAGCTCTTTCACTATAGTGCGTCTCTGCCTTAAAAGACAGTATAGAATTAAATGTAGTATTTGCCTCTCACTCGCAATCCTATGTCCTGCAATTAGCTTCGTCCTTTTCTACCCTGGCGATGTTGTCATTTCTCAATGATTGAAAGTGACAAATCTAAGAAAGTGTTTCCGTAGTCTTATAGAGAATATTTCTAGGGCACTATGCGACAAAAGACGACACTATTGATCTCTACTTTTCTAACAGCCAATGAGATATAGTCCCTAGGCAGTGTTTGCTGTTTCACATACTCCTCATTCTAATCATATTTTTCAATTCGTTTGTAAATTACATGTGTCAGTACTGTAGTTAATAAATAGCCATTTCCGTATTCATTATTATCATTATCATTATGAGAAAATGACCTGAATGTTATGTCCGTTATACTGTACTACTTATCTCCCCCACTACCACCACCACAAAAAGTTATATTTTTAATATATATTTTTCTTTTAGTTTTAGTATCATGTGCCAGTTCTGTAGTAGTATTCATTATCATCCATAAAACAAGTAAATCTACCGGGCGAAGCCGGGCACTACTGCTAGTTATTCATAAAAAGCAATAATTAAATTAAACATTCTCTTTGCATAAAAACTATTTTTCTTATAATTTGCAGCACAATAATAAAATTGAAAGAATTCAAATAAGAAAATGGAAATTATGGAAAACAATAACTAAATATTATAACTGAAATGATGCAGTGGTACCAACATGTCCATATGTGACTGCTTATAATATTGATATTATGTGAGAGAAAAATAATGTTTTGTTCTCCATGTTCCTACTGCCATTGCTATTGACTGTCAAAATCTGCCCTGGCGGCTTCGGTGGCGTAGTTGGTAGCATGCTGAGCTTCTATGCCCAAGATAGCGGGTTCAAACCCGACCGAAGCCGTCGGAATTTTTAAGAGCGTTAAAAATCCCTCAGTATGCCTTCCTTCGGAGGGGAAGTTAAACCGGCGGTCCCATGTCATAGATTTAAGGCATATTAAAGAACCTTCCACTAATTACACCTGTGTGAAGCTAAATTGTATAGGTAAACAACGCTCTTAGGTTTCTACGTTTGTTGCCAAGAGCCAACTGCGGTGGCGTCTAGTAGCTAAGTTCTGAACTAGGCCTAGTATTCGTTGACTGTGGCGTTTGGCGGCAAAAGTAGGAACTATTTGAAAAATTCAAAGTTGCAGTCCTTACTTGAATTTAAAAAAAAATACACACACTAATACAGCCATCGCAATTAACACCGGTTATCAGTCAGTATCCGACCTTTGGCCGGGGAAAGAAACCTGGCATACCTGGAGTGTTGGAAACCTAATCACCCTCAAAGTAGTCTCCTTGGAAGCCTCTTTCGGAATGGCGTTTAGCTCGGCTGTCGTTGCTGCCATAATGTTCTCTCTTGTCTGAAAACGCGTTACTTTCAATGGCCTCTTCAGTTTGGGGAACAGCCAGAAGGCAGGAGGCAATATCAGGAGAGTAAAGAGTCAAAGTACCAGGAGAGACAAGATCAGAATTGAGGTACACAGAACAGGGTCCCTGTTATCAAATTTCTGGGGAAACACAGACTTCAGTGGTATGGCCATGTAATGAGGAAGGATAGCTCTAGAACAGCTAAGAAGTACTTCAACTTGGATGTCAGAGGGAAGAGACCAAGAGGAAGACCAAGGAGACGATGGATAGAGATAGAATAATATTATCCATTTCAGGTCCGTATTGAATATGTTTACTAATAAAACTATCAATATTCTCCGTCTTTTCAATACAATATTGATAATTAAATACAAGTCTTTCGGGCTTGTAGGCCGTGGTCCAGACAGGATATCTCCCGACGTTTCACCGGAAACTGCGTCCGGCATTATCAAGGGTTCCGCTCCTTTCCTTGGTCTGCAGTGGAATGAGGAAGAGGCTTGAAATAATGGGTAACGGCTAGTAGTGAAGTATTGTTGTTTAAATATGACTGTTGGTTGGATCTTGGCGATGAACTAACGGCTGGAAGGTAGTTTGGATCTTCAAATTAGCATGGTGAGCCGAGCGTTCTCTTCGCATTCAGTATGCCTTCCTTCGGAGGGGAAGTTAAACCGGCGGTCCCATGTCATAGATTTAAGGCATGTTAAAGAACCTTCCACTAATTACACCTGTGTGAAGCTAAATTGTATAGGTAAACAACGCTCTTAGGTTTCTACGTTCGTTGCCAAGAGCCAACTGCTGTGGCATCTAGTAGCTAAGTTCTGAACTAGGCCTAGTATTCGTTGACGGAATGCGAAGAGAACGCTCGGCTCACCATGCTAATTTGAAGATCCAAACTACCTTCCAGCCGTTAGTTCATCGCCAAGATCCAACCAACAGTCATATTTAAACAACAATACTTCACTACTAGCCGTTACCCATTATTTCAAGCCTCTTCCTCATTCCACTGCAGACCAAGGAAAGGAGCGGAACTCTTGATAATGCCGGACGCAGTTTCCGGTGAAACGTCGGGAGATATCCTGTCTGGACCACGGCCTACAAGCCCGAAAAACTTGTATTTAATTATGAACGCCGGCCGTGAAAGCCTAAGCTGTTATAACAATATTGATAGTCTATTTATACAATTGGGTACATGTTTTGCACAAACGTTAGTGCTTCCTCAGCCCAAATATACATTAAGACATAAACAAATATTACGCACTTATCAAATACATACAATGAAAATATTCCATAGATAAAACAGTGCAATAGTTTGTGACATCCATAGAAGAAATAAAATCATGTTCTAAATATTCCATAGATGAAACAGTACGATAGTTTGCGACATCCAAAGAATAAATAATATTATGTTGTAAAATTACACCAAAGCCCATATGAGTGTAAAAATGCTTGTAGTTCTATGCCTGATTATATTAACTTTGAAAATGTTGTGTGTTATCTCCTAATATGATGTTAACCCGAATAAACAGTGAACAAATCTGAGAAAATCTGAGAAACTACAAAGAAATTTGAAATGACTGTCCTAAATGTTTAAGTGGAAAACATGAAAACTGCTATAAGCTGCTAACTCACACTAACCTACCGACTCGAGTCATGCGAAGTCGTAGCTACATATGAACCGGCGCAACCTCATGCTAAAGCGACTTCATGAAGAACATACTCAGAAATAAGTTATAAATATTGTTAACAGCTATTGTTAAACTCAAATAATAATTATGAGTCTCAGGATTCATGCTCAGCCGATTTGGCTTAATTTCTTTTGTTTGTAATGGTCTCAATTAAAGTGTCGTACAAGACAGTTCGATCAGAGGTGGAGAAGAATGGTTTTAACTGGGACGATGTCCAAGAACAAATGATGTACCAAGATCGGGCAAGATGGAGAGCGCTTGTTTGCCACACCCGGGAAACTGGGGAAGGGAAGAAGCCTGTTGAACCACAGGAGTCTGGCTTTTAGCCAAAAATGTCTGAATCAAGTGCTCCGCCGTCTCCAGCTTCGGCACAAATTTTTGCCACCACTCTCTACTTGGCCAAACCTTTGGTCACAATGGAATGTGCCAAAAAAGTGATGATGTCCACCTCTTCTGCAATTTCTTGGATAGTCGCACGATGGTCCCGCATCACCACAGTGTTCACTTTGGCATTAACCTGGTCATTTCGGCAAGTTGATGGCCGACCGGAGCGTGACTCGCTCTCCACCGATGTGCGGCCGTCTTTAAACCGGTTGTACCACTCCTTAATCTGTGTGATGCCCATAGCATCGTCACCAAAAGCCATCTGAATCTTCCGAATGGTTTCCACCTGGCTGTCGCCCAGTTTCTGGCAAAATCTTATGCAGTAGTGCTGCTCCAGTCATTCCGTAATTTTCCTTGCAACTCTTTGAAAGTCATAATAATTGGAGTATGCAACATCTGTAAGACCTAATGTATCCTACTCACGCCCATGGTACATGACCCGGACAGTGGTTGAAATCGAGAGGTAAAAGCTGGGCCTCGGGATGTTGAGGGAACTTCATTGTCGGCCAAATGAACACAAAATACAGTATAAATAAAATGATAACATAAGCGTCGTGACTAAGGCCCGGATAGTTATGTGTTTAAATATGTTTTAACTAAATATTTTCTCTTTATTTACATTTTTTTGATGATTTTGGGGAAACAAGGAGGAGGAGGTACAGGAACAGTTGGACGTGTGGGAAGGAATAATACATGCATATGGGATGAAATTTAGCATAAATAAGAGTGAGATGGTAATCACAACAAGGAAGAAGGAAAGAACCACAACGGGAATAACAATTGGTGGGGAACAGCTGAAGAAAGTGGAGAGTTTCGAGTATCTGGGAAGCCTGACACAAGATAATGGAAGAAACGATAGAGAAATAAATGAGCGGGGGAGGCAGGCAGAAGCATTTCGGAGGAGTGTGAGAAGCATGTTATGGAGCAAGGATGTCCCTCAGAACAGCAAAAAGATCATATATCGGACGTACTATGTCCCTATCCTGACGTATGCCTCGGAGACCTGGGTTATGAAAGGAAGGGAGAAGAGCAAAATACAGGCCAGTGAGATGAGGTTCTTGAGAAGCAGTATTTGAGCTACAAAGATGGACAGAATAAGAAATGAGAGGACCAGAGAATTAATGAAGGAGGAACCATTACAGGATGGTATAGAGAAATCTAGACTTAGATGGTATGGACATGTAAAACGAATGGAGGAGAAGAGGATACCCAGGAGAGTACACGAGACGAAGTGGGAAGGAAAGAGACCGAGAGGAAGACCGAGAGACAGGTGGCTGAAGGGGGTGGAAGAAAGCGTGAAGAAGAGAGGAGAAGACTGGACACGGGTGGAGGCTGAGAGATGGTGGGAAGACAGAAGACGTTGGAGAGGCTTGTGTTCCAAACAGACCCGGCCAGTGGCTGGAAACTGTGCAAGATGATGATGATGATTTACATATTTTTGCTGCTTTTATAAATAAATACATTGATGCACTGCATTTTCCACTTAAGTGGCGATCAATCTTTGAGAGTTTACACTCTTGTCCGTTGTCACTGTAAGAGACAGTTTTGTACGAGAACAAGTCCCAGGTAGACTCCAAGGCTCCAGCTTCGGTGGCGTAGTCGATAGCATGATGAACTGCTATGTTCAAAACCGGCCGAAGTCGTCGGATTTTTTAAGAGCGTCAAAATCCTTCAGTATGCCTTCCTTCGGAGGGGAAGTAAATCTGGCGGGCCCATGTCATAGATTTATGGCATGTAAAAGAACCTACCACTGCAATTGGTGGTGTGTAGAGAAATTTGTAGGTTATATTTGGCTGTATTTATACACAAATTGTGCTAAATGTTCCGGCATAACTCAACAAAACGACAGTGTTTCGCCCCGGTGTGCAATTGGGCTCCTCAGTTGGTTAAAGCACACCTCACCAAGACACTGTCTAGTGCACACTGGGAAGGCCATTGCAAGACGTATCCGATACATGTGCATCCACGTCACGAGCAAAGCCAGTGCACTATGGGAGTCGAAACTCCACTCCAAAGCAATTATAACCTTACCTTGGCATTGAATATATAATTTTCAAAAGAAAAATATGTATTGTCCGTTTAGCCATTATATATTTATACACAAATTGTGCTAAATGTTCCGGCATAACTCAACAAAACGACAGTGTTTCGCCCCGGTGTGCAATTGGGCTCCTCAGTTGGTTAAAGCACACCTCACCAAGACACTGTCTAGTGCACACTGGGAAGGCCATTGCAAGACGTATCCGATACATGTGCATCCACATCACGAGCAAAGCCAGTGCACTATGGGAGTATAAATATATAATGGCTCAACGGACAATACATATTTTTCTTTCGAAAATTATATATTCAATGCCAAGGTAAGGTTATAATTGCTTTGGAGTGGAGTTTCGACTCCCATAGTGCACTGGCTTTGCTCGTGACGTGGATGCACATGTATCGGATACGTCTTGCAATGGCCTTCCCAGTGTGCACTAGACAGTGTCTTGGTGAGGTGTGCTTTAACCAACTGAGGAGCCCAATTGCACACCGGGGCGAAACACTGTCGTTTTGTTGAGTTATGCCGGAACATTTAGCACAATTTGTGTATAAATATATAATGGCTCAACGGACAATACATATTTTTCTTTCGAAAATTATATATATTTGGCTGGTTAGGAAACGCTCTATCAAGTTCTAATATTCGCCGCTAGTGTTAGTGATAGTAGCATCTGGTAGCCAAAGGTGGAACTACTTGAAATTGAACTTGTTGAGAGCCCACGGGCGTTCGATCAAAAATGCCCAGCTTATGGCAATTGGCTGCAATTCATATAATAATATTAACCCCTAGCACTACAGCCCATGAAGGGCCTAGGCCTACCAAGCCGCCACTGCCCAGCCATTTGGCCTGCAGATATTGGGGTGATGCATGGTCACCGCATCGGGTCCCCTTGTTCGTTAATCTTTGTTTTCATGTTCGGGGAGCTGCCTCACTGTCAGACAGCTACTCATTTGTCCTCACGAGGCTGAGTGCACCACGTTCCAACCCTCACCTCAGTTTCTAAAATCCCTCCGGGTGAGAGGCAGATGTGCTACCCCAACACCACGGGGCCGGCCTCTGCGATTCATATATCATCATAAATAAATACATATGCTGACGTCTATTTAAAAGTTACTAAAATCACAGACACAATCCGTATGAGAAGGATCCAATTCGAGGGGCATTTGGACAGAATGGACCCAAGTAGGTTAACAAATAAAATCTATACGTTTTTGCGGAAAAAGGCAACAAGGTCCAATTGGTACAAACGGGCGGAAAAGGACTTCCCAATCTCAAGGATCGAGAGGAAATTAGGAACACAGGGTTTTGAGGGAGAAGAGAGAAGACCTACCAGACATGTCTGGTCGCAGCAACGAAGACTCGCTCATTCGTTGCGCATGAAGAGTTATTGGGCAAACATCAAGGCCAATAAGTAGTCCTAGGAGACCCATTCGCCCAGAAGAAGAAGAAATACATATTCTGGAGTATTTATTCGTAAGTACATATTTCCTATATTTGGTGGTGTGTTGTACTCCTTAGATGATTACTGCTCACATTTTGTACCCTTGGCAATTCCAGTAATTTGCTTCTCTATTTCGTGAATGCACCCTTGTCTCTGTATTGTAGTAGTATTTCAAGACAGAAATTCCCCGGTCATTAAGTATAGCAGAGGCCTGAAGCCAACAGTCTCATTAAGTCTCCAATAGGTCTTACCTTGACAGGAAATTTTACTTGAAATTACAGTGGTCTGCGAAACTTGTGAGTATTGACAGTGTGCTATGAAAGTCTTTGAAGTGACCTTTTCTCCTGCTCTTTAGAATGAAATTAAAAAACAGCACACACATGATTTCGTACAGCGCATCTGCAGCAAGTATTGTAGGATTCAGAAACTGAGGCAAGCCCCGGCATATTAAGCAGGAACATTTGCACTGTAGATAGGATTATGGATTATTCAAGGAACTGGACGTTTCAACTATATTTAGAGTAACTGGGGACATAAATATGATATAAATTTATGAACATATTGTGTTTTTAGTCACACATTTTCCACTTTTAAGCACATAAGTAAATACATATTTCTGAAAAGTCACGCACATAATTATGCAGGCCCTGGTAATGACGCACCCAAAAATGATTACTGTGTTAATATGATGCAGGGATAAATGTTAATCACAAATAATTGCAATACTGGAATTTATCCATTGCATAAGCGGAATAACAAGAAACAGAAAATGCTGTGTCTTACCTCACATAAGTTAGAAGTTGTCTTGCTGCTCAGAGATTCCAAAAAAGAATTATAGCATAATATTATGAGGTGAATAAATACGCAGGAAATGGAATCATCATCATCTTTGCATTTTCCCATTTATGTGGGGTTTGCCTTCCTGCAATGATTCTTCCACTTCAATCGATACATAGTGTCCTGAGAGCAGAGTTTAGTGAGTCGCATGTCATCTCTCACCCTATCCAGCCAGCGCATTTGAGGTCAACGACCCTCCATTTCAGTTGAAGGGCAGTCTTTGCAACTGAGGTTTCGCTGCTACGGAGCACATGTCCATACCAACGCAGACGTGATTAATGCATTTTCTCTATGATTGGGACAACCTTGAATTTTTTCCGCACAGCACCATTCCTAACATGGTCCATTCGAGTCAAGCCATTGGACCACCACAACATCGAGTCAAGCCATTGGACCACCACAACATCTTCATTTCCATAGCATGAAGTGCCTGTTCGTGCTTCAATGTTGTAGGCCAGCATTCAGATCCATAAAGGGCCACCGGTCTAACCACTGTGTGATACACTTTAGTTTTTAGATGCAATGGAATTTTCTTACCACACAGGACTCCAGTAACTTGGCACCATTTCATCCATGCGGCTGTGACTCTTGTTTTGACATCAGCAATCGTGCTGCAGTCTGAGGTGATGCATGACCCAAGGTATTTGAATTGGGTCACTTTATTAAGTTGAACCACACACGCAGTGTTCATGCGGGAAATGGAATGCCCAAATCCGGCAACGGATAACCCTTGTAGTAGATTGGACTTAAAAGATGTGTGGGATGACAAGGAGAGCCTTTCTTAGCCTGCGGGAAGACTGTTATTCACATTTTCGAACACTCATGCCATGAAGTGCTAGGTGCGTCCTCGGGACCTGCTGGTAAACT
The DNA here is from genome assembly GCA_946902985.2 of Meconema thalassinum. Taxonomy (NCBI): domain Eukaryota; kingdom Metazoa; phylum Arthropoda; class Insecta; order Orthoptera; family Tettigoniidae; genus Meconema; species Meconema thalassinum. The sequence goes on along the minus strand of OX336401.1, from coordinate 55,835,613 downwards.
AGCATTACATGCTGGGCGAATGATTCACACTGGAAGTGTTAAATGAGGCTCATGAACTGATTTTTTGTTCATTCCCTTGTAAATTTTTAGGGGATGGATATCCTCAGAGAGGGGGCAAAATATCCTTTACTGACCACCTCGCAATCTAAATCTGCTCCTGCATTAGAGAGCCATTATCCTCTTTGAGGTTTATAAAGACTGAAGGAGAGGATCTTCAGTGTCCTTTGGGTACAGATGGTTTAGACCCTGTCTTGCTAAGTTTCAACATTCATCTCTGTTTCAGAATTTATTGCAAGTGCCGAAGACGGGAGACCTGATTGAAGGTACAAGCATCGACGGCCGGTTTGGTTCTGCTGTGATGTCACTGGGAGACATTGATAAGGACGGCTATGTTGGTAAGTTTCGTTCAAGATATCTGTTTGCTTAACCTTTTAACTGCTATCTATTTCCAGAAAAATAATCACCCATGTGCTGAGTTATTTTCACACATCTTAGCGCCATTCTACAGGGTGGCCACAAAGTCCCGTTCTTCTTCTTCTTGTAAAAACTCTATTCTATATATTTATTATGACTGCTACTGTTCCTCAGGGAATTTTCTGATTTATCCTGGAAAAGGGAATTGTCAGGGAAATCTGTGAGTTTGTTTTAGTAGACACCCTGTCCACTATATCTTCTGAATGTTTGAAGCTGCTGTTGTTGTTTAGATATCGTTGTCGGAGCTCCATACGAAGATGAGCGTCATGGGGCCATTTACATTTACAATGGTAGCCCTCTCGGACTGAAGCCCAAGTACAGTCAGCGCATAGCGGCACGCAACGTTGACTCATCTCTGCGAGGGTTTGGGGTCAGCATCTCTCCTCCTGATGACATGGACAACAACCATTATGATGGTGAGTCTAACAAGTAGTCTTCATCATAATTTAACCACAAAAATGTAATATTTTTTAGTCTGTTTTATAGTAATATACAATCGCCAACTATTTAGATATGTCCTTTTCACAAAATTATTTTATGTTATCATTTTAAGATCCATAATTGTTACAGATCTGGTTTTCTAACTACAGAGTCATTATCTATGTGTGCCCCAATAAACACGGCAAGCAAAGCCGGCTGCGACTGGTGCAGAATGCGGCAGCGCGTACCCGGTTCAGCCGGTGGTGGGCGCGCTCCGCTGACTCATATGGTTAGTTCACACATGTTTTGTCATTCATATGGACGTGTATCTGCAAAGCTTAGACATTAGTGTTGCACGCTTAGTTAGTATTGTGATTACTGTGATTGTTGGTCATGCCTAGACACGAATTCACATTGCGCGAACGTGTGTATATCCATAATTCGTATATGAAAAGCAGAAAATCTTGTTCTGAAACGAGACGAAAATTTCGAATCAAGTTTCCAGGAAGTCCTGTGCCTAATGCCAGTACAATTAGGAGGCTCGCTAAACGATTCAAGGAAGCAGGCTCCGTAAATAATAAAAGAGCACTAAGTACTCATCATTGAACATGTTTGGTAAAAGTATGAAATTGCGCACCGACCTCCGGCTGAACCGGGCACGAGCGTTCACGATCTGCGCCAGTCACAGCCGGCTTAGCTTGCCGTGTTTATCGGGGCTCACATAGATAACGACCCTGTATTTTGATATATTTTGTATTAATTTTTCAATGGTAAAAGTCCAAGTATAATAATCAACTTCGCTCGCAATTAAACTGGTTTCTTCTAAAAAGCAATTACTGAGGGAGGCCATAATGTGTTGAAACTAGTATAATTAATAAATATTATTAATTCAATTCAATTAGCGGCTTCGGTGGCGTAGTCGGTAGCATGCTGAACTGCTGTTCCCAAGATAGCGTCTTCAAACCCAGTCGTCGGATTTTTTAAGAGCGTTAAAAATCCTTCGGAATGCCTTCCTTTGGAGGGGAAGTAAAGCCGGCGGTCCTATGTCATAGATTTATGGCATGTAAAAGATCCTTCCACAGACTAAACTTGTGTGAAGCTAAATTGTCAGGATAGATTTCGTCGGAACGCTCTATCAAAGTTCCAACGTTCACCACTAGGTATCATTGGTGGCGAAAGTTGGAACTACTTGAAATTGAACGGAACTTGTAGCTCACCCTAAGGGTGTCCTCTGGAAGCAGCTACAGACTTAGGCGAGCCGAACATGTCCTCGGACACTCCCGGCACTAAAAGCCGTACGATAAATAAATAAATAAATAATAATAAATAAATTAATTCAATTTTATTGACATGAGCTGTAATAAAAGTATTAAATACTCATTGGTCGAAATTGGTTTTTCAGTCGGTCAACACAATGAGATTAATAAATACGAGTACACTTGGAAGACCAGCTTTGATCGTCAAGCGATCATCATCAGATCCATTACACTTAGGCTATTAAATCTACAAGGGGCATACTATATTGTTTTACACTTTATTTTTTGTACGTCCGGGTATGGTTCACATTTCACTTTTGAAGGTGGTGACGTGTAATAGTGTCAGTGGCGGATCCATGCTTTGCGGGGCCCTGGCCAATATGATAAGGGGGGGCCCGCAACAATAAGAAATAAAAGAATATCAAATCAAATGGAAATTAGTTTTGTAATAATAGTAAAATAAAGAATTGTTACTAAATTTTGAATACAATACAGTACATTTTTTAATAATATGAAAGAAACCTGTCATTCCCATGTGGAGAAGATTATGTAAACTATGAAATATTAAAATATTACTTTGCCACTTTTTTCCGGCTGAAATCTTCCATCATTTCACTGAAATCTAAACTTGCTAAACGGTCAAGGGAATTCATATCTGCACTGAAAAAATAAGAATTATAAATTAGTTTGAAAAGTATAATTAATTAATTAAATTTTAAAAAATCCATGGCGCGGGGCCCCCAGGACCGCAGGGCCCAGGGCGGTCGCCCTCCTCGCCCTCCCCTAGATCCGCCCCTGAATAGTGTCTTGTTCCACTGTTTGGTAGCAGCACAAGGGCCAACGAATGTACTCGTCATAGCCGACTTCATGGCTAGGCTTGTGACTGGTGATGGGACATGGCTCCATTACCATGAGCCACAAACGAAACAACAATCGATGCAATGGAAGCCAAAGAAATGTCGAACAGTGTTCTGGGACACAAAGGGCATCATCCTCATTGACTGGCTGGAATTGGGGGCCACGATTAACTGTGCTAGGAACAGTTGGACGTGTGGGAAGGAATAATACAAGGATATGGGATAAAATTTAGCATAAATAATAGTGAGATGGTGATCACAACAAGGAAGAAGGAAAGAACCACAACGGGAATAACAATTGGTGGGGAACAGCTGAAGAAAGTGGAGAGTTTCAATTATCTGGGAAGCCTGATACAAGATAATGGAAGAAACGACAGAGAAATAAATGAGTGGGGGAGACAGGCAGAAGCATTCCGGAGGAGTGTGAGAAGCATGTTATGGAGCAAGGATGTCCCTCAGAACAGCAAAAAGATTATATATCGGACGTACTATGTCCCTATCCTGACGTATGCCTCGGAGACCTGGGTTATGAAAGGAAGGGAGAAGAGCAAAATACAGGCCAGTTAGATGAGGTTCTTGAGAAGCAGTATTGGAGCTACAAAGATGGACAGAATAAGAAATGAGAGGACCAGAGAATTAATGAAGGAGGAACCATTACAGGATGGTATAGAGAAGTCTAGACTTAGATGGAATGGACATGTAAAACGAATGGAAGAGAAGAGGATACCAAGGAGGGTACACGAGACGAAGTGGGAAGGAAAGAGACCGAGAGACAGGTGGCTGAAGGGGGTGGAAGAAAGCGTGAAGAAGAGAGGAGGAGACTGCGCGGCATTCCATTGCACTTGATAAGTTTCTTGAAGAAGAAAAGTATGAAGAAGCTCGAGCCTCATTTGCTTCTTTGGAACAGTACTTCGAGAATATCAATGCCCAGAATGAAGAGGTTATGGAATGGATGTTGGAAAACGGTGCTAGTGAACAAGAACTAGATCAAGAAGCGCTGGCGGCTGACGAGTATCGCAGTAAGTACGAACTGTTAAAAGTGCGGCGTTTAAAAATTGATTCCCTAGACCGACAATCTATCACAAGTGAAGACTCAACAAGTAATGCTCAAGTAAATAGGAAAATAAAGCTTCCAACCATAGAATTTCGTAAGTTCGGCGGTGAACTCAGAGATTGGTTGCCGTTTTGGAACCAATTCCAGCGTATTCATGAGAATGTAGGGATTGCACCAGTTGATAAATTCTATTATCTTATACAAGCTACGTTACCCAACTCCAGAGCTAGGTCTATTGTAGACAGTTTTCCAGCCACAGATGACAATTACGTGTTAGTGATAGAAGCACTTCAGGAACGTTTTGGTAGGGAAGATCTTCTAATTGAAGCATACATCAGGGATCTTCTCAGTTTGACCCTGCCTGCTAGTAAAACATGCCGTTCACTCACGGAGATGTATGATAAGCTCGAGTGTCATTTAAGGGCACTTGAATCTCTTGGTGTCACAACTGGGAAATGTGCAGCAATCCTTTGTTAGAATCGTGCATGACGGAAGACTTTTTAAGAGTATAGCAGCGAAGTTCTTTATATAGTGATATATCTAATGCAGAACAACGACTTAATAAGTTCATGTCCTTCATGAAGGCGGAAGTGCAAAATGAGGAAAGGATCCATGTGGCCATGTCTGGGTTTAAACAGTCAGCTGATAGGGCAAAGAAAGTGCAGAAAGATAGCAGTCCTAAATCATGTTCCAGGCAAGATGTACCTACAGCAATGGGTTTACTCTCGTTACAGGAAAATAAGCGTTCTGCTTGTATCTTTTGCAGTAATGAACACCATAGCAGCGCTGACTGCTATAAAGCACGTGATATGCCTCTCTCGGAAAAACTTGGAATTATTAAGGATAGGAAATATTGTTTTATTTGCATTAAACCAAATCATGTAGCTAAAAAGTGCACCTTCAAGCAAAAATGTTTGATTTGTGATAAGCGCCATGTAATGTTGTTGTGTCCAGATTTTAAGAGAAGTAAGAATGTAGTTAACAGTACTGACTCCCCTTGACCTGACGTCATGACTGTACAGAAAGATGAAGCCCTTGCTAACTTAACGTGTGATAATAGTGTGCTGCTTCCTACGCTTCTGGTGAAGGTTCGTGGGAATGGATGTGAACGTACTGTGAAGGCAGTTCTTGATACAGGGTGTTGAAGGGAACAGCACGGGAAATGAATTATTCGCCTGTTGGGAGAGAAACTATCGTCCATTCACTGTTTGGAGGTCAGAAAACCGGTATTTGTGAGCACAATAAATATAGAATTCATCTTGCCAGTCTCAATAATGATTATTTGTGCAATTTTGAGGTCTTGGACCAAGACAATATTTGTGATAATGTACCTCATATTCAGAATAGTGCCTTAGTTAATGAAATACTTGATAATACCAACAATATACAGGAAGCCATAGGTACTGCAGGTCCTGTAGAAATTCTGATTGGTGCCGACATTGCTGCCGGACTCTTCACGGGCAATGTTAGAAGTGTATCATGTGGTTTGTAGCTATGGAGACCAGGTTAGGTTGGACCATTTTTGGTAAATATCCCAGTGAACAACCCAGAGTTACAACTGCTATGATTGTCACCTCAATGTTGATTAATGATTTAAACATCTCAGATCTTTGGAAATTGGAGTTGATTGGCATTACGGATCCTGTTGATCGGAAAACTAAGCTTGAATTGCAGTTGGAAGTTGACAAGCATTTTCAAGAGACTGTAAGGGTGAATGGTGAAGGTCGATATGAAGTCCATCTTCCCTGGAAGGATAGGCACCCCCCTCTTCCATCGAATTACATCCTGGCAGAAAAACGACTGGATTCTACTATAAAGAAGTTGAAGGCTAATAACCTGTACCCAGATTATGAACATGTTTTTGAGGAATGGCTTGAAGAAGGTGTCATTGAACGGGTTCCTGACTCGGAGATTGTTAGTGATAGCTGTCATTATCTTCCCCACAGACATGTAGTGAAAGAAAATAGCACCACCAAAATTAGACCTGTGTTCGATGCATCAGCTCGTGAAAAGAATAGTCCATCATTGAATTCGTGCTTGGAGAAAGGGAGATCATTGATAGAACAGATACCTCCACTTCTTTTAAGATTCCGTCTGAAGCAAGTGGGAGTTGTAGCTGACATCAGGCGAGCTTTCTTGCAGATTAGTGTACATGCAAATGACAGGAACTTCCTACGTTTTTTATGGAAGGATGATTTGGGGAATATAATTGTCTATCGGCACAGGAGAGTTGTGTTTGGAGTTGTTTGTAGTCCTTATCTGTTAAATGCAGTTATCAGACTTCATCTCTCAAGGATTCTAGATGAATGTCATGAGGGAATTTCTGCATACTCTGAGACCACAATTAAAGGTCTTTTGGATTGTTTCTATGTTGATAATGTAGTCACTAGCCTTGATGATGATCAGCTTAAAACATTCATTCACGAAGCCACCTCTATCATGGCTGATGGCAAGTTCGAATTGCGTGGATGGGAGTTCTCAGATCCAGATATACTTACAGAGGCTTGTCTCACTAATGTACTTGGTTTAATCTGGGACAGAAAGCATGACACTCTGGCCATAAGCCCAGACTGTTTCCAGAATTATCCAGAGAAAATTACCAAAAGGACTATCCTTTCCACTGCCCATAAGGTGTTTGATCCAATTGGTTTTTCTTCTCCTGTGACCCTAGAGCCAAAACTCATCTTAAGAGAATTATGGAGTGTAAACATTGGGTGGGATGAAGAGGTGGATCAAGGCATTGCCAACAGATTTATGAAATGGGTAGATGATGTCGCATGCTTGAAAGACTTGAAGATCCCAAGATGGTTACCTTCTAACAGTGGACCTGCTGAATGGAGTGTGCATACATTTTGTGATGCCAGCAAGGATGCCTACGCTACAGCTGTGTTCCTGAGGGTGGAGACGACTTGGCAAGTAAATGTACAGTTGGTTCAGGCAAAAACAAGAGTTTCCCCCACAAACAATACAGTCACGATACCTCGTCTAGAATTGCTTGCTGCATTGATAGGTTCTAGGCTCCATGCAGCAATAATTGAAGATCTTCCCAAAAGCTGTGAGTCATACTTCTGGAGTGATTCATCCACAGTCTTAGCATGGATTAGAAGAGATGATCAGTGGGCTACCTTTGTGGCGAACCGTGTGAATGAGATAAGGAAGCTGACTCAACCAGAACAGTGGCATCATGTTCCAGGGATTTGTAATCCAGCTGACCTGCCATCTAGAGGCTGTTCAGGTAAAAAGTTGCTTCATTCATCATGGTGGGAGGGCCCTAAATGGTTGCACCAAAAGCATAGCTGTTGGCCTTCGGCCGAAGTCAAGTTTGAAGAGGATGTTATTATTCAAGAAAGAAAGAGTACTGTTGTTTCCTCTATGCTTTGTGCAAATGCTGATTCTCTTCCAAGTGACTGGTACTACAGGTACTTTTCAAAGAGTGAGAAAATTATTAGAATGGTTGCTTGGATGGGTCGTTTTGTAAACAATTGTAGAGCTGCTGGCTCTGAACATTTTATGAAGAAGACGGGACCACTTTCTACTGAAGAAGTCACTTCTGCTGAGATAAGGGTTTTGAAACTGGTTCAGAAAGATGCATTTCCCAGTACCACGGACCCCAGAATCTCCAGCCTACAACCCTTTGAAGATCATGACGGTCTCCTCCGCTTGCGAACCAAGATCTCCAATAGACCGGACAACCATGACTTTCGGTATCCTGTACTTTTGCCCAAAAATCATCCCTTTGTGTCACGGCTGATTATAGATGTTCATGTTCGAAGGTGTCATGTTGGCGTTCAAGGTCTTCTATCGATTATGAGGGAAAGATTCTGGGTGATGGGAGGAAGAAGAACACTACGGTTAGTGTTAATTAAGTGTGCACTCTGCAAGCGCCAGGAAGCTAAACCCTTCGTAGTATCCACTCCACCACTTCCAGCAGAACGTGTAAGAGATGCTGCTGCTTTTGAAGTTTCGGGTGTCGACCTGGCTGGACCTCTTCATCTGAAAAACCACGAAAAGGCGTGGATTTGCTTGTTCACGTGTGGAGTTACCAGAGCTGTTCACTTGGAACTACTCCTGTCATTGTCAACAGATGCTTTCTTGCAAGCATTTCGTCGATTTGTAGCTAGGAGAGGATGACCTGCTGTAATTTTCAGTGATAATGGGACTAACTTTTCTGGTACTGAAACTGCCTTCAGTCGAATCGAGTGGTCGAAGGTACACGAGTACTGTTCAGTGGAGAGAATAAAGTGGAAGTTCAACCCACCCACTGCTGCCTGGTGGGGAGGTTGGTGGGAGAGGTTGATAGGACTAGTGAAAAGATTACTTCGGAGAACACTTGGACGTTCATCCCTTACATACTCGGAGATGGAAACAGTGCTATGTGACTGTGAAAGTGTAGTAAACTCGAGACCTCTGACATATACAGCTGATAATTCCAATGAACTAGGAGCAATAACGCCTGCCATGTTTCTTCAGGATATTCGTGAAGCTGCTGTGCCTGAGATTGATGTCATCGAGTCTTCCAGTTTGAACAAGAGGTTGAAGTACAGATTAAGACTTAGGAGAATCTGAGAAAGAGGTTCCGTAGCGAGTACTTGGGTCTGCTGCGACAGCAGATGGATGTCAAGCAGCAAAAAATTGTTCAGGTTGATGATGTTGTCCTCATTGGGAATGACAACTCAAAAAGACTAGATTGGCCTTTAGGAAAGGTCCTAGAACTTTTGCCCGGAAAGGATGGAGTCACCCGTCTTGTTCGCCTGAAGACTACATCTGGAGAGCTTCTGCGCCCAGTTCAAAGACTCTACCTCCTCCTAGAAGCCCAAGGAAGTGAACCTTCTACTTCAGACAGTGAACTGACTGTTAAAGAAGATAGTGGTGTTTCATGTGGTAGTGTGAGTGACGTAGGGGAAGAAATCAGGACAAGGAGTGGAAGAATTGTAAAAGTGCCAAAAAGATATTTTGATTAACTTGTCTGTTTTGTGCCAATTTGTTTCAGGTGTGAGCAGAATGTATAATGTTCCCAGGACTATGTGAAGTTAACTGTTCCACATCTGTTAACTTGGTGGGAGAATGTTGGGAACACTGATTGAGATGTCTTTGTTTATTTTATATATTAAGCAGCCCGAGGATCTAGAGGGCATTGACTCAAGTAGTTAAGTAAAATGGCGTCCAAAGGAACGGACAGCATGTAATGCAAGATGAATAAAGTTCAGTTATTTTTATGTGTATTAAATCTATCCATTGGTGGAGGGCCGAACATATTTGACATGGGATGACTACGATATGTATTCAATCTTGCCGTCCTTGAGAAAGTATGTACCAAGAGTGTAGAAGCTATCATCTTTGGTCATCGACTAAGATGGACAGGACATGTCCGTCGCATGAATGATATCAGGTTGCCACACTAATTCCTCTACGGAGAACTTTGCACTGGTAAAAGGCCACAGGGTGCACCTTTAATGCGCTTCAAAGACCAGCTGAAACAAACCTTTAAGTTGACAGAAATTAACCCTCAAACTTGGGAGGCACTGGCTGAAGATCGTGTACTTTGGAGGCAAACTATATCTGCTTCGGTAAATCATTTTGAACAGGAACATCGCAGACTGGCAGAAATGAAGCGACTCCAACGCAAGCTTCGTCAAACCCGTCCATGCTCTTCTCCAACTATAAGATGCTCAGTATGTGGCCGCATGTTCCATGCAAGAATCGGCCTGTTTAGTCACCAGAAATTCATTCATAAAATACCCTGGTTTTGGAAGTGTATTGTCGGAAAATTGTATACTCGGAAACGAGCTGCAGCCGCCGCCACCGACTTATCTGGTTGAGAGCAGTTAACTTCATCACCACACCCGGGTGACTGGAGTGGGACTTGGATGATGATGACTGTCTGCTAAGTGTAATTGATCTGATGATGATCACTTGACGATCAAAACTGGTTATCCAAGTGTATTTATTAATCTCATGTAAGTTACTTATTCTTTGAAGAAAATTTCTCATCCGAAAAATATCTATTTACTTTCATAACTACGATGCAATAACATAACAGAAGGTCAATGGGTGGCAAACCAGTTGGAACTTGCCGGTTCAATATTTCAAAGCATTCCATTTTCCTTGAAATTTTATACTCTCATCATTATCATCCATTTTCCGCTCCAGCAAGCCGGGTACGGGTATAAATGAGCCTCTTCCAGTTTGTCCGGTCCTTCCACATATTGTGCTTCAATAATTTAAAGTGGGAGTGAAGATTCAAGGAGAAATAATTTCAACTCTGAGATTTGCCAATGACATAGTCATCTTGGCCGATACGCCTGAGGATTTGAAAGAGTATTTGAATGGTATGGACTCCGTCTTGAGGAAAGAATTCATGATGAAAATTAATAAATGTAAAACTAAAATATTGGAATGCAGCCGAAAGAAATCAGAATCCTCCATGGACATCAAATTGGCAGGTGAAAAGCTAAAGGAAGTAGGAGACTTTTGTTACTTAGGAAGCAAAATAACCAGTGATGGATGAAGCAAAGAGGATATATAAAGTAGGTTAGCTCAGGCAAGGAAAGCATTTCTACAGAAAAGGTATCTGTTGACATCGAATATAGATTTAGATGTTAGAAAGTCATTTTTGAAGGCCTTTGTCTGGAGTGTGGCGCTATATGGAAGTGAAACTTGGACTATTGGTGCAGCAGAAAAGAGGAGAATTGAAGCGTTTGAAATGTGGTGTTACAGGAGAATAATGAAGATCATCTGGGTAGATAGGGTTACAAATGAAGAGGTATCAAGACGATTGGGAGAGGAGAGAAGTTTCTGGAGACTGCTAATGAAGAGAAGAGATAGGTTGGTAGGACACATTGGTAAAACATCCCGGAATAGCAAACTTAGAATGGAAGATAAGGGTCGAGGACAAGAACTGTAGGGGTAGACCAAGGTTAGAATATGTTAAACAGATTGCCTCGGACGTAGGGTGTGGTAGCTATGTAGAGATGAAACGATTAGCTCAGGACAGGGAGGCATGGAGAGCTACATCAAACCAGTCAAAAGACTGAAGACTCAAACAACAAACAACATTTCTTCTGCCAATCTGCATCCCTCTTGGCCAAGTCTCTCCAGATTTGCTTCTCCCAAATGTCTCGAGGCCTTCCCCTTGGTCTCTTACCTAGCATGACCTGGTCAAAGTATAATCTTGCAGTTCTGTCAGGGGCCATTCTCTTTACATGCCCATGCCATTTCAATCTATATAGTTCCAGTGTGTCAAGCAGACTTCTGTCCGAATTGAGCTGTTGCCTAATTTCCTCATTTCGTATTTTATCTCTCCTGGTCTTCTGTAGACAAGATCGGAGGAACTTCATTTCAACAGCTTGAAGTCTGCTACTGTCGGGTGCTGTTAAAGTGGCTGCTTCAAGTCCATAAGTCAATATTGGCATGAGATAGGTTTTGTAAAGTGTGTTTTTGGATGTAAAAGGAAAGGATTCATCCCGCACTAAATTGCATACAAAGTGATAGAAATGCGAAGCCGTATGTACTCTATTCTTGATTGTATGCGTAATGATGATATCTGCAGACACTGAAAATTATCAATAATATTTATATTGTCATCACCAGGTCTGAGATGGATATCTTCGGGGTTCCTGCTCATTATCAAGCCAACTGTCTTCAGTCGGCTGATACTTAGTCCCTTCTTATCGAACTCTGACCTCAGTGAAATTTTACGCTCTGTAGATATAAATTAAAAGGAAGTTCCTCCGCTACATGGAATAATTATTATGGATATGTTTTGCAGATCTAGTTGATGAATAGCTGTTAACCTTTCTCACAAGGTTATATTGCAGGCAAGCACTTGCAATTTGCATGAGAATAGGTCTGTAAACCAGGTTTCTTTATAACACACACAAAGTTAGCCCTTGCTTCGGCAAATTCATCAAATAAAGAAATACAATTTATTTTACTGAGGCCATCTTGCGAACTATTATTTGAAATAATGTGCTTATTCTCCAAGGTTGCTGATTAGACCCGCCGTACCTCGGTGGCCATACTGCCAACTTGTAGTGACAGTGTCCTGCCATTGAGCTGTTATGAATTTGGTGACTTTCAAGGACGCAAGTTTTGTAGCAGATAACTCGGCCCACTTGAATGTTACTTGAGTAATGTTTTTGCCGTGAATTGCGGACTTCTCATATGTTCAGAAGTAAGTAAAAAGAGAGACGATTTAATATCATCTCAGCGAAGAAAACGAGATCTAATCCGTGTGTCAAGATTAGTCTCGTGAGACGTTAACATCGGGTATTTATGGCGACTTGCCGAAGGCTCGACAAGTTCCGACGATTTTTAGAAAAAGGATGGGGGTTAGGTTAGAGGTGGTATCCTTGTGACACCGTCAGCTACGTTATTGTGCTCTACAGTCCTTTTCGACAGTGAGTTAATATTGCACTCTAAGCAACATCTCAGGCAAAAGGAACTGTGTTTTAAGCTCAATTAGAGGCAGAATGTATATATCGGTGAAATATACTGGCACATATCTTCCTATTACAAAAGCTAGTAATATGTGTTTTACTTGATGTTTCCAGATATTGCTGTTGGTGCCTTTCTGTCCGGACATGCAGTTCTGTTTCGTACACATCCAGTTGTGAAACTTGAACTTTCTGCAACACCAAGTTCTAATGTTTTAACCCTTGGAATCTCTGACTTCAAGCTAGACATTTGTCAGGAATACAATGGCAAGCATGCTCCACCCACCATCGGTAAGAATTACGGTATTTATAACTTTCAATACATATTTCCAGTACAAGATGGCGATGTTAAATGTAAGTCACAAACGGTTATCTCTTGAAAATTGTTCCCAATCGGGTGATATAAGTGTTCAATGTGATAACAATTCTTTAGTTCTTGAAGAGGTGTGTCTTAATTGTGAAGACAAATCATGTAGTGGTGAAAAACTTTTCAGATATGAACGAAATCAACAGGGAAACAAGTACGAGTTGCCGCGAGCGGCGAATGAAGCTGTTGTTGTTGTTGTTTGTGTTGCGTTGCTGGACACAGAAGCTTCTTCGCCCAATAACATCCGGCATGGGAATAGTCTACAGTAGCCATCGCAGTAAAATGCCGCAGCAAATTGGTCCATATGTTCAAAACCACTAATCTCTTGAACTTCGTTTATCACATTGCAACTGATGTCCACATTATCCTCTTCACTATCGAAGCTGATCTTTAGCACTGATGTCTAAATTTATGTAATTATCGCACACGCCAAATATGAGAAATCAGGGAAACAAGATCTATCCGTATATTTATATGGGTGACCAAAAAACCGAAAACCACACCCAGGAGCACCAGAAAGAATAACGGGAAGGACCCCCTAGGAGCCCACCTAAGATTTTACAATTGAAATGGAAGGTGATCCAAATATGACATAATAGCATCCACCAATGGAACTGTAGGACTATGTACAAGTGACGCGACGTTTAACGGCAAGGGATAAGCAAGTCGCCTCAATTTCTCCAACATAATGTCCCGCTGCGGATTGAAGGTTTCGCACTGAAACAATATGTGATGTAAAGTACCTCGTGCCCTACCACATACACACCTATCATTGTCCCTGAGATGCATGCGCTCCAAAGCTACTGGTGTAAGAGCGTGCTGGAACCGCATTCGAATGATGGTAATAATATGACGCCGCGAATATTTTCCGACCCGGAACCAAGGCGCTGTAGTTACGGATGGTTTTATTAAGAAAAAAAGTTTTGCTTTACATTTTGCTATCTCGGTCCATTCATTTTGCCAAGCACTAACGACTCGCTGATGAATTATCGGTACTATATCCGGATACGGTATCCCGATATTATACACTGTTCCCTGACCGCATGCCGCATTCTTAGCCCAGAGATCGACTGTTTCGTTTCCTGCTATATGACAATGCCCAGGAATCCACATGATGACCACGTCTTGTCCTGTGAGGGTGAATGTATGGAAATATTGCACTATTTGGTAGAGATACCAATTATTTGAGTGCAGAAAATGAGGTAAGGCATTAATAACACTCAAAGAATCCGTGCATATTAGCGCGTGATGTAAACGATGGGCATGAATATAGTGACAAGCCTGGCGTATAGCAAAGAGTTCAGCTGTAAAGATTGTAAGATGAGGGGGGAGGCAATAAGTGCGACTAACCTGTAAATCAGGAGAGTAAAAAGCCGACCCCACGCGATCCGGTCGAACCATCTTTGAACCATCCGTATAAAAAATCTTATAATCGGAATACAAATCCTGAATATCTCGAAATGCACGAGAAATGATATTCGGATGATGCTTGAACATTTGAAATAGCAATGGAAAGGAATTATGCAGAATCTTAGGTTGGGTATGCAAAACCTTGTAGGGGATTGTATATGGAAGTGCTAAACGGGTTTGTAACACATCCTTCCTGAAGGGTTGTAAAATCTCATAAGCTATGACCAGTGCCGGTTTATGTGAGCGATCTAAACGATTTTGTGCGTAATATTCCATCAGAAGTTGTAATTTAGAGATAATCGGAGACGCCACTAACGACAATTTGTAGGCCAAATATTTGCCCGCTATAAATGTGCGTCGATGTGACAAAGGTAACTCACCGGCTTCCACCAACAATGCACTCGTGGGGGTGGAGGCCAAAGCCCCTAGAATGATGCGGATGGCTTTATATTGTAGTCTATCTAACATTAACAAGCGACTGTTCGCCATTAGATCGTAAAAGAAACTGCCGTAATCTAATTGTGAACGAATAATGTTCTTGTACACTGTCAATAATAATGCGGGGTCCGCACCCCAACGACGCCTTGTCAAAGTTCGAAGGACCTGTAACCGTTTTTCGATTTTAACTTCAAGATATTGCACCTGCCGTGTCCACCGGAGTTTATCATCAATATAAATGCCTAAATATTTGATATTGCGCACAACATCTATGGTACCCTGTCGAAATAAAATAGGGCTCTGATCGTACCGCCGTTGATGCGTGATAATTATAGCAGAGTTCTTACCCGGAGATGTTTCCAAGCCATGATTACTTAGCCATTCATGGGCTAGAGTTAATGCAAGATATAAATCTGTTCGACATTGATGCAACGAGTCACGGGAACAATAAATCATAAAATCATCCGCATATTGTATGATACGGGCATAAGGCAAAATCACCGCTTCTAATTGTTGAGTATAAATGGAAAACAGAAAACCACTAAGTATGTCCCCTTGCGGCAAGCCCTGAGACGTCTGACGGTGGTCCAGCTTCCCCTCGGGGGTACGTAATATGAGACGCCGATGAGTTAAAAAATTGTGAACAATACAAAGAAATGGAGAGGGGAAATGAAGCTCCTGCAGTTTCCGTTGTAAAATCATGGGATCTACTGCATCATACGCCCCCTTAATATCCAGACAAACAGCAATAGTATGATGTTTACGTCCTTTAGCTAATAACACATCAGTTAAGAAAATCGAAATAGCATCGACAGTACTGCTACGTTTACGAAATGCGAATTGATACTTAGAGAATAAGTTGTAATATTCCATACACCATTGCAAACGTTGCAATAATACTTTTTGAAATATCTTCCTCACACAGGAGCCTAAATTGATCCCACGATAATTCTGAGGGTCACGTGCGTCCTTCGAGATTTTTAAGATAGGCAGGACCTCAAAGATATTCCACTCAGTGGGAAACGTGCCAAAACGTAATACTTCATTATATACAGAAATAAGTATCTCGAGTGCCTTGTCTGGAAGATAGGCAACCATCTGATATGTTATAGAATCGACACCAGGACTTGTCGATTTCGTACCTCGAAGAGCAGATTGAACTTCCGCGTGCGTTATAGGTTGCAGTAGAACATGGAAATGATCTGAAGCTGTATAAGACGGAAGCGGGCCCATATTGATAACTGTATCTGGCGTGAGATTTATATAAAATTCTTGAAAACCCTGCCGGCTAAGTCCTGTAGACGGCCCCATATAACGAGTATTGGACAAACTTTTGATGGTAGACCATAACTTAGTTAAAGAGGTTGTGGCATTTAATGAGCTGATGTGATTCTTCCATGCGTCTCGTCTCTTTTCATTAAATACTCGTTGGATCGTGGCTGTGACGCGCTTATACAAGATATAATTGTCATGTGTACCATGTTTCCGATATTTTCGTAAACACGCCTTCCGTCTTTTTACTAGTAAGGCGCACTCTGCATCCCACCACTGTATAGTCCCAGGGCGTTGGAACCTACTATACGGAATGGAACGCTTCGGGTGATAACAATCCAAATATTGTTGAATAAGGTGATACAAAAGAGAGTATTTCTGACGTGGGAGGGGTGGGATACGGCCCAGATTATCCTGAATGAATGTCTGAAAGAGGTCGAAATCAAAGTATTTTAAAGAACGAGTTATTTTAGTGCCCCGGTGTATCGATGGTGCGACCCCAGTGCGATCATAAAAAATTAAAATAGGGAAGTGATCACTCTGATGCGTGTCCCCGATCGTGCTCCAATCTAATTTATGCGACAAGTCCGGGGTAGTGAGGGTTAAATCTACCGCACTTTTTGGACTGCCCGGGGGTGTCAATCTCGTAGGAGAACCGTCGTTTACCACATTTAAGGAAAATGTGGCAATCGCATGAGCAATATGTCTACCTTTAGCATTTGTTCGTTCACTGCCCCAGAGGCCATGGTGTGCATTAAAATCACCTAGGATAACATGCTTAGATCTTTGTGACACGTATTTAAAATACATGTGCCACTGTTGTTGCGTGCCCTGAACACGTGGTGGGCAATAGATATGACTAACATATATATCCCCCACCCGAAAAAATTGATGATAACAAAAAGGGAGGTGATACGGCAAAGACAGCGGAGTAATTTGTAAATCCGATTTACAGAGGGTTATTAAGCCTCCGTATCCCGGACCATCTTCACGAAAGACCGTATAATTGGGAATTTGAAAACGGTAATGTGGGTATAGCCACGTTTCTTGGATAAAAACGATCTCAGGGTGATATGTCGATATTAAATGAAGCAATTCATGCTTCTTATTTACCACACTCCGACAGTTCCATTGCAGCAGCCACATCCTTCACCTATGAACGACATGAGATGAAGAAAGAGACGAAACGAATCAACCCAAAAAAAAAACTATTGACAAACTGCACCAGTGCCCCTTGGTAGTGGTTTTTCGAGGGGTGGAAGTAATGGCAGTATTTTATCTAATAACTTTTTAACACAGTGCGCCCACTGTGCATTGTGGCCTAAAAGCTCCATGAGTTCTGTAAATTCGTCTAGGATTTTTTGAGTAGGAGCAGTTTTATCGGGCCCCGAATCGGGCTCCAGTCGCCGGACACCGGATGTGCCCGGTTCGCTGGGCTTCTCAAGTGGTGATATCCGTTCCACGCTTGGGGTTTCTATCAGTTGCAAATATGCCGACCTATCATATCCCAAAGGGGTAATCAATTTCGGAGCCGGATGTACCAACTCTGAAAATTTACGCTTACGCGGAGGATCAAATCGTTGCCCACTAGGTGATGCTGCCAAAGGGGGGAATTGTTGGGGAAGTGCTAAAGGGTGAAAAGGGGTACTTGTCTGGCGCTTCACAATTTCATTATATGATTTGTTTTCAGTACACATCAGCCTCTTTATCTCTATTTGCTGCTGATGCACCTCACAGCGCACCGCCCCTGCCATATGATTGCCTTGACAATTAACGCACTTGAATATCACTTCTTTGCAGTCACTCGTTAAATGCTCCTGCGCACATTGTCCACATCTAGGTCCCCGAGCCCTACAGTGAAGTTGCACATGCCCGTACCTCTGGCACTTCTGACATCGAAGAGGTGAAAAAATGTACAAACTTACTTCTAAGAGAACATTGAAGATGCTGACATGAGTAGGCAAGTTTTGAGTTTCGAAAAAAATTTTCACCGTGCCCGTTGCTATTTTTTCCGATTTTCCATCTACGGTTTTAGTACGAAAAAAACGTTGTAAACGTACGATAGGTACAGGAGAGTCAATGAAACGCATTAGTTCCTCCTGCGTAAGGGAGGTATCTACCCCCCGAATGAGTCCCACTCGTTGTATGCTTGACGATGGTATAAAGGCCATCATATTTCTATCCTTTAACACCGGATGTTCCAAAAATGAATTGGCATCTCGTAGTGACTTAAATTGAACTTGAACCCGATTGCGCCCTTTTCGTTGGATTTCTTGAATTCCTGGGATTTTACGTTCATAAAACAACCGTCCCAAGGCCATTGGATGCAAATGTCCAATCGCTTGAGGCTCAACGCCTTGAACGAAAACTATATACGGTCCCGTATGATTTGAGTAGTAGCGATAGTCACTAGGAGGAGTACGAGGTTGTACAGGGGTTTGGACCACAGGAATAGCCCGAACTTCCGACATTTTAGTGTTCTCATGTTCATCCACAATATGCATTGATTCAATGTTGGCGTAACCATCAATAATAACCGCCGATGGATTATCCGGTGGGAGGCCTATTTGACCTCCCCCACTCTTCTCCGACATTGCGGCGAAGAATTTCCGAATGTATAGTACTTACATAAATCGTCACCAAGCACAAGGAAATAAAGACGAAAACAACACACTTAAATATGGATAGCAAATCGCACACCACACCGCTCACCGCACACACAAACACCAGACGAAAGCGACGGATATGTTGCTGCGTTCACAGCGGACGAGCGACTCGATGTGGAATGAAGCTGAACTCCTCAAATTAGAATTGGCCTCCAAAGAGGTAATAATCAAAATGCTTGTGGTTGATTTAAAAAATGCACAGTCACAAATATGTCTCCTTAAAGAACGACTACAAGCAGAAGAAGATAGGCCTACTCAGGCAGACTATTTAGAGGTTAGGTCTAAAACCAATGCACGCTTTCCAAGAAGTAGGCCTAACTTGGTGAAATCTGGGAATATTCCTAACGACTTTATCTCCCAGAATCCGTTTGAAATCCTCAGCCGTTCCGATTCCCAAGTAGAAGAAAGACAAGATACCGGTATTGAAAACGAGACATCCAGACGCGACAAACCTACCCATAACCCTAAGAAAAGGAGACGTCCCCGTGTACTTGTCATGGGTGACTCAATTCTGCGAAATGTAGGCCCAGTAGTTGATGATGCCGCAGTCTATTGCTATCCAGGAATAAGAACTGATCAATTAACTAGAAAGGTATGGGCAAACGAGGTTCGAGAAGACCCTGAGGTGGTAATGATTCATGTAGGGACCAATTGCTTGAACAGTTCTCCAACACCAACTCACATTATGAATGACATGGACAAGCTCATGGACGAAGTGAAGAGTGCCTTTCCGAGTTCGAAAGTGTGTGTTAGTGGTGTATTAGAAAGGCGTGACATAGACCCACGATACATTAATGCCGTGAATTCAACACTGGATTGGTTGTGTAGTGAAAAAAACATTATTTTTTTAGAAGGGAACTCTTGGTTACAAGACAGGGACCTTGCTTATGATGGTCTCCACCTCAATAGAAGAGGAACAATGAAATTTGGAAAACTTTTAAACAGAGTTGCCAAGTTTTTACTCTCGGAAAACTAATTGCTAGAACGAGTGATGATATCTTATTGTTTAGAGAGAAGAAAGCGCTTACTACAAGTGGACACCTAGGTGAAGTACAGTGCAGTGAACATAAGTACAACTGTTTGGATGAGTTCATGCAACAGGACTGTAATATAAGTGCATGCATAAACTCATTAGAATTAGGTGGAGAGGTTAGGTGTTTGTACATTAATAGCAGAAGTATTCGGAATAAGCTTGATGACATTGAAATTCTCTTGCAAATGATAGGCCAGATAGATGTATTGGTAGTTACAGAAACCTGGGTGAAAAGTAATGAGGCAGATTTTTATAACTTCAACAATTTCACAAGAGTGTTTGCTCATAGAGATGACAAAGTTGGTGGGGGTCTGGGTATTTATGTATCACACAAATGGAAAGTGAATGTTAAAAGAAAGTGTGAAATGAATCATAGTTTGATGTGGATTGAGGTATTCAGAGATGATGTTAAAAGTAATAGGCCAACATATAAAAGCATTGATATTATTGCAGTATATAACCCCAATAGAAGCAATGCCATACCCTTCTTAAATTCATTTGAAAGTTTTCTTAGCCAGATAAACAATAAATTATGCATCTTCCTCGGAGATGCCAACATTGATATCCTAGCTGATGATCAATTAAGAAGGAAATATCTAAATCTAATAGCATGCTATGGGTTTAAACAGTGCAACACTAAATATGCTACACGACTTTGTGACACTGCAGCTACCTTAATAGATCACGTGTCACTAAACAATTCAGAATTAAGTTATAAAATATCAAATGTCAGCAATGATATTAGTGATCACAGTATATTAATTCTTGATATTTCCAAGACCAATTATAGCACGTACACTCAGTCACATAACTCGACAAAATCAACAACACACGAGGACTCTTGGGATAGGCAACACACTCCTGAAACTAATATATCTATAAACGCTGATTCCCATAATGATGCAAACAGTACTGTTAACTCTCTATATAACTCTTTCATCAAACAATTGAATCTAAGGAACAGGCATAGTCAAAGAAAAATAACAAACAAAACTAACAATAAAAGACAGACTACTAACTTACCATGGGTCACAGCTGAACTCCTTACACTTATAAAACAACGAGACACTCTGCATGCAAAGCTCAAAAATCCCCTTCACAAAAGTAATAATGATATGAACCAAGAATACTGTAGATGCAGGAATAGTGTAACAAACTTAAAAAGAAGACTTAAGTCAAATTACTACTCAGAAAAATTCAGAACATATGGAAACAATTCCAAAAAAACTTGGGAGACTATCAAAGAAATCATACACAACAAAAAACCAACAGTTGAGACATGCACTTCACTTGAAATAGACAACAAAATTATCACAGACAATCAAGAGCTATGCGAATCATTCAATTTGTTCTCCACAAACATTGCTGGAAGTCTAGCAAAAGCTATTCCTGAACAGAAGGAAATCCTCAGTAAGGACCACAAGCAGTCAAATTCCCTCTACTTATATCCAACAGATGAAGCAGAGGTCAAGTCCATCATCACAAATTTAAAGAATAAAAAGAGCTGTGGCTTAGATAGGATCAAGACAAATTTCATTAAAAACAATATGCAATCATTTATTAAAATCTTGGTTGAAATGATTAATGAGTCCTTAGTTACTGGCATGATACCAGATGACTTAAAAGTGGCCAAAGTAGTTCCTATATTTAAGGGTGGTGACAAAAGAAATCCAAATAATTATAGACCTGTCTCTATTTTATCAGTAGTTTCAAAAATTCTGGAAGAAGTGGTAAAAACAAGATTGCTTTCATTTCTGAACAAGAATACATTCTTTCATAATATGCAATATGGATTCAGGGAAAAATCTAGTACTGAGGCAGCAACTATTGACCTAATAACAATGCTACAAGAAACTATTGACAAAAATAATATGGCAGTTGGGTTATTTATTGATCTCACAAAAGTCTTTGATACAGTAGATCATAAAATACTGTTGTCAAAATTAGAAAATGCTGGTGTCCGAGGTATAGCTCTAAAATGGTTCCAAAGCTACCTTCTTGGAAGAAAGCAGCATGTAGCTTTGAATAAATGCATAAGTTCAGGAAAATATATAACTCATGGCATTCCACAAGGATCTATACTTGGACCTACATTATTCTTAATGTATATAAATGATATTGTGGAATGTAATTTGAGAGGGCATATCAAATTGTATGCAGATGATACAAATATCTTCTACACTGGGAAAGACATAATTGAAATCATACAAAATGTGCAACAAGATATAAATACTCTCTCACAATGGTTCCAGGCCAATAAATTAACAATGAACCTACAGAAGACCAATTACATGGTAATTTCAAAACAAAGCATGAAAGAAATCACTCATGACAAAATATATATAAATAATATTGAAATAAAAGAGGTTAATCAGGCAAAGTATTTAGGTCTAATCATCGACAAACACCTGACCTGGATTGAACACGTTGAACGAATTGCTAAGAAACTCTCACCTGTAGTAGGGATCCTAAGGAAACTTCGGTATCTTATTCCCCTAAACCTTGTAAAACAAATCTACTATTCACTTGTACATAGCAAGCTCCAATATTTAAATGTTATTTGGGCTCACTGCAAGAAATCCACACTGAATGATTTAATGACTATTCAGAATAGGGCTATTAGAAACATATTTAACCTTCCTTACTGCACTCCAGTAAAAGATCTGTACATCAAAAGTAAAATTCTACCCCTCAGCATAAGTGCAGAACTCCGAGCAGCTATGCTAATATACAAGATTAAACACAACACAATACTCTATAGCTCTCCCTACATCTTGAACTCAGACAATCATTCTTATGGAACTAGGCATGCGAAGGACGTAGCCTTATATATCATTCACTCTTCTAAATACGGTAGAAATAGTTTCAAGTTCTCTGCATCACAGTCATATAATAAACTTCCTGATGAAGTAAAAAGTGCACCAACTTTGTCGGTATTTAAGAGGAAAACTATGGAAGTATTGTGGGAAAAATTCGATGCATCTTAATACATCAAATAAGTTAAGTTATGTATAAGATTAAATATTCTAAGTGCTTATCATTTTAAGGGACCTTGGTCTAAACAATCTTAGATATGGTATCAACCTTATAATAGGCCTATGTCCTTATTCATCAATTTGTGTTACCTGCAGAATTTTCTTCCTTGGTGTGTAAACACACATATTACTGTACAATTCCTCTGTACGAGCCTATGGCTCTTTGGAATTAATTTAATAAAATATCTAAAATATCTAAAAATAAAAAAAATATATTTGGCTTTTGGGGCAGATGGCCTTGCTGTTCTGCCCCTTAAAACAACAATAAATATATTAGGCAAGAAATATGAGATTCTTTTTTATGTGCACTTAATTTTTATTTGTAATGTTTTGAAGTTAATCTATCAGTGTTGTCAATACAAGGGCTGTTTTTTAAGTAAGGGCCGTTTTTTTTTTAAATTAACCAAACATTTTATTTTGAAACCACATTTATTTTTAGGTTTTACATACCTTCCTCTATTTTTCTACATAGTTGCCTTGTTTATTTAGACACTTGTCATACCTTAAAACTAAGATCTGAAATCCCTCTGAATAAAAGTTTGCCCCTTGCTCAGACAACCAAGAATTCACACTTGAGGAAAATCCATGGTTATCATGAATCTTCGGTCCTCATGAACTTTCGTGTCAATTGCTGTCACCAAGTCATCTGTGATCACAGACCTGAGCGTTCATCGTCATGAACATTTTCACGGCCACTTTTGAACTCGCGTACCCATTTTCGCACTTTACCTTCCGTCATTGCATTATCACCATACACCTCACAAAGCTGACGATGAATGTCTGCAGCCGACATGTTTCTTGCACTCAAAAATGTATCACAGATCGTACCTCACACACGGCGGGCGAATCAATAATCTTAAATATTGTAAAGAGGCACAGTTCATCGTACAGGTTAGCTACACAGCTGCAACTGACTCCTGCTTGTTCGCAAAGGATGCCGGGAGGTAGCGCGCACGCTTGTTGCAGCATGCGCACTAACTACAGGCTTTTAAAAAAATGTCTCTTAAAAAGTAGCCCTCATACAACCTGTCAGTTGTTACTCTTCAGTTAGTCAACATGACTGGGCGGGGTACAATGTATGAATGTTTGGTGTTTAAACACCAATGAAACCCACTACATTTTTTTTGAAGTAAGATAATAGTTGTATATAAATTTATACCTCAACACAGTGATCAGTAAGGTTCGGATGTTAAGGAAGAGTCATATTTTTTTTCCTGAGCTCATTTTCCCCGAAATCTGAAAAATAAGTTTGAATGACGGGTCCCTGACCACGTTTAAAGCTATTTGATGTTGCCTATAAATGCATATTTCGGCCATTTTTATTGTTTTGGTCATATTTGGTCATATTTTAGTGATATAAGTAGGGATCCTGATTTATGGTAATATAAAAGGCTTCAAAGCGGTGAAATAACATGTTCACAGCAGTAAAATAAAATATCTATGGTGGTGATATAAAAAAAGGGAGGTGTGAGTGTGCTTAATAACTTTGTAGGCCTAGACCAGGGGCCTAGGCGAAACACGGAGTTGGTTAAATAATGAACTCTATAGAAACGTTCGGAGGAATAAGAAACAATTTATTCTAATTATTAGCCTATTATTACTGTACTATTTTAGAAAGAACTAAAACTCAAATTAATTTACGTTTAATATCTTACCTAGCATTATTTCAATAAACATTCTCCATGGTTACAATAGTTCTTTTCTCCCTAACTCGTGGAACTTGTGTTGTTCCCAAAGAGCATTGTCTCCTTGAGTTCAGGACTTGAACCAACCAATCTCAAGAAAGGCCTTAGTTTGTTGTTTTAAGGGGCGGTACTATGAGGTAATCTGCCCCTTACATTAATTTTAAAGTAAATATTTTTAAAAATATCTTATTAGCAGCATTTCGTTGGTATTTAGCATTTTAAGGTAAATATTAACACATTTCGCAAAATAAAGTATATTTCATGGTGTCAATATCGACAAAAATTGCATGTTTGGGGTAAATATATCGTTGTGATAACATATATATGCTTGCTGAAATATTTCGCGGATATTGTTAAAACCAAGAATATGGGACTCTAGATATAAGGTCATATTGGGTTATAATTGCAGCATTTGTGTTTAAACTGAGCTGTCGTTAACAAGGTACGTGTTATCTGCGTCGAGTTTCAAACACAGGATTTCCGAATAGTGTAGTAGATATATTTTTCTTTCTTTTACCGGAACAGGCAGTTAGCAGGTTTAGAAGACCTGATTCCAAGAAGGTGCTCCTCTACGGACGTCTTTTAGCACATCTTTCTGGACATGTTAGATTGCGACACTGTACGCATGAGGTTACGGAACATGACGTTAGTGTGCTTCCACCTTTCAATAGAATGTCTCTCCAGTAGATATATTTATATTTAGCTCAGAAGCAATTAGCAAACGAGGAAATGCCATGTTTTTAGGTCATATTTTATAGTTTTGAGGTCATATTTAGCTAGTTTTTAGAGCATATTTGCTTGCATATTTTGTACTTCTTTAGGTCTTAAACTTCCGAACCCTAGTGATCAGGATCTGAGGATTACCGCTTGAAGGTCGAAATGTGTGATTCTAAAATTGCCCATTATAATTGTTCCAAATTAAAAATGAAAGAAGAACTGAACATCTCCTCAAAACTGAAAGAAGAATTATCAGAACCTGCATAAATAAAAAGTACCAGGTTGAAGAAGTGAAACAGTCTATCGAGAGATTGACCCAGTTACCAGCATGATGAAGAAGAAAAGAATCTCTTATTTCCTTCACATCCTAGGATTAACCTGAAAACAGGATTTTACAACAACTAGTGATGAGAAATCTGGGAAAGAAGACTGGTGGGCCTTGGATCAAAGAAATTCAAGAGGATCTCAAAACAGTTGGACTCAAAATTACAGATGCAGAGAACAAGAATAAAACTACCACCTTTCTTAAGAATCACAAATTTTCAGCAGAAATGATGCACAGACGGCCTGCAGAGATTTCAGACGAATTAAGAACATTGCGATCAGAACGAATGAAGAAGTACTGGGCAGATAAGAAGAATCAAACAATACAACCTTCAAAGAAAAAGTGTAAATGGAAGACTCTAGTGGTCCAATGTGGCCAATCAAGTTAATAATAATAATAATAGTAATAATAATAATACAGTGCACTCCCGCTAATAAGCGGTAATTAATGCACGAACTCCCGCGAATTATCTGCAGTAAGTTTTAAGCCTTCTAAATGCAAAATCATTGGTTAAGAATTTTGAAATGCACTTTATAAACAAGCAAAATAATTATAGCACTTCACATTGTATTGTAAGACACTCTAGTGGAAAATTACAAAATGCTATGTAGATTATGTCAACATTAATATCTAGGCCTAATGAAATAAATCCGTCATCACTTTTTGTTTTTTAGGTAATTGTTCATTTTTTCTAATTTTGTATCGTACATTTCTCAAGAAAACAATATCTGAGAATGAAAATTCATCTTGATTTTCTACATAAGAGAGAAGTGTGTCTATAGAGACACTAGCTTGGCTGTGGGAAACTTTCGGGATTTCCGTTGCATCACTACCGCACTCGATATCATCTGGATCTCCGTCTTGCTCACCGGCAGTCAAATTCTGTACAATATCCTCTTCTCTTTCATGTCCGAAACCATAATCGTCTTTATCGACGTCTAACCACTCAATAATGTCATTTTCATCTGCATCTTGGCATTCATCCAGGTTTTGCAGTAATGATTTCATCGTAGCGAGACTAATTTGCCCGTCTGAAATATCGCCGTCACTAAAGCCGCCAAACGCTTGCTCTTCGCCTAGAACAGATTTCCATGACCGTGCGAGCGTATTGCCGGTAACTTTCCCGCATGAGGTGTTGACTGCATGATGAGCATCCAACAAACTAAAGTCCTTCCAAAATGTTGAAATATCAATGTTTTCCTCAACCAATTGCTGTAACAAAGATGACCGATAGTTCTTCTTTAATACAGCAATAACGCCTTGGTCCATAGGTTGCAGAATAGAAGTTACATTAGGTGGAAGGAAATTGACGACAATATCACCTTCTCTAAGTTCACTTTCGTGTGGATGGGAAGGCGCATTGTCAATTAAGAGCACTGCTTTGATTGGTAAAGACTGCTTAATTAAAAAGGCCGTCACTTGTTTTACAAAATGATTGTGAAACCAGTCCTTAAATATTTGTGTGTCCATCCACGCTGCCTTTTGATGGTAGTACTGCAGAGGGACATTTTCTTGTTTAAAACAACGAGGTTTTTTAGATTTCCCTATCTCTAACAATTTTAATTTATGATCGCCACTTGCGTTAGCACATGCCATAATTGTTATTCTTTCCTTCGATATTTTACGGCCTGGGGCGTGTTGTTCTTTTTGCATCACTAATGTTCGGGACAAGGCAACCCCTCAATCAAAATCTCTCGAAACAGAAACAGAAACGAAGTGACAAAGCATGGATTGGCATGATTTGGACTCGCCGACGTGTAAAGAGAGTGCAGTCTGCTGGGAAAGTCATGAGCACCATCTTTTTGGATGCAGAGGGTCTCATTCTGGCTGAATTTCTTGAACCCAGGCAAACCATAAATGCTGCCCGTTACGTTGAAATGTTTCACAAGCTTCGTCGTGCATTGTAACATCATTATCCAGTAACACGATAATACACACCCCCACAGGGCTAGTTTCATCAGCGGGAACATTCGAAAATTTGGTTGGGAGTTATGCCGCATCCTCCCTACAGTCCAAACTTGGCACCTTCCGATTACCAAAACATGTCATCCTGTAGTTTTCTCACTCTTCTGTGGTCCAAAATAAATATATTTTAATCACCTGTAATGTTTTTCAAGCTTTTTTTGCTTGTCCCAGTAATTGTTGTTGTTGTTGTAGATGTGACACGCAGCCTGAGGATCGACGAGAAGTACGGCCGTGCTAAATACGAAGGGAGTGAGAAGAAAGTGACGTTACGGAGAGAGAATCGTACATGTGAAACTATAAAAGTTACTCTTAATGTAAGTTGTTTAACAAAGCAAAACTTTCACATAACATCAGTGCTAGTTGTCTAGATTTGATTAACGTGGACTTGATGATGTTCGCTTGACAAACGAAACGTGTTATCTTAGTCTATTCACTAGAGGATTTGAATGAGTTTTAAATGGTATGGAGTCCATCTTGAGGAAAGAATTACTGATGAAAATCAATGAATGTAAAACCAAAACAAGTACTTTTGTGAAGAACTAAATGGCCTTTTTTTATATATCCTACTTATGTTAATTGTCTCTATCAACATATAAAATTTCAGTTTGACTGCTGTAATAGATTCGTAGATATTGAGAACATTCTAAATATTACGGATGGGTCGCCATGTTGAATTTTTATATGTATACGTAGGTCATAGAGTTATGTACTATAACATGAAGATTGTTGCGTAGGTGTATTATTCAAACTTCAATCGCCTGATTAGGACACAAGAAATTTAAAAACAAAACAGTTTTTAAGATTTCTCACTTCTGCCATCTTGTGGTTATGAAAACTATTGAAATAAATTAGTTATCAGTGGATTAGAAATTGTATAAGCATTTACTGTACCACGTTTCACTGCGCACCGATGGTTAAATCGCGAGAAACCCCCATTTAAATGTTTAAATTTTGCGTCGTCGCCATGTTGGATTTGTGCTCACCAGGTTTTTGAAAGTCCCATAGCCTTTATCAACATACAAAATTTCAGTTAGATTGCTGTCATAGATTAGTAGATACTGAGAACTGTCTAAATATTTTGGATGGTCGCCATGTTGGATTTTTATATAATTATGTATGCCATGGATTTATGTGCTATTAGATTACAATTATTGCGTAGGTTCATTATTTAAACGTTGACTTCGATCGTATGATTAGGACACAAGAAACAAAACCTTTTTTTAAATTTCACACACGAACCTTCTTGAGGTTATGCAAACAAATGAACTAAATTAGATGCCAGTGCATTACAATGTGTATAAACATTTGCTGTACCATGTTTCACTGTGCTCGGATGGTGAAATCGCTAGAGAGGCCTATTTAAATATTTCAACTTTGCTTGGCCGCCATTTCGTTTTGTACTTAACAGGTTTTTGAAAGTCACATAGGTGAACTTCCAGTGGTACTATTTATCACCATACAAAATGCCAGGGTGATATCAGTAATAGGTTCAGAGTTATAGAATGCTGGTGAAATATTTTGCACAGCCGCCATGTTGGATTGGTGAGGCGTAATAAAATTTGAAGGGCACGGTCGGGATCGAAATAGTACTATGACTTTACAGAGTTTCATTGAAATCTCTGCAGCCGTTTTGATTTTATTAGGGACACACACGAACAAAGGTGATCTCATAAGCCTATTTTTCCAATATTGGAGCAGCCGAAAGAAATCAGAAACCTCTATGGACGTCAAATTGGCAGATGAAAATCTAAATAATGTAGGAGACTTCTGCTACTTAGGAAGAAAAATAACCAGTGATGGACGAAGCAAAGAGGATATAAAAAGGAGGTTGGCTCAGACAAGGAAAGCATTTCTACAGAAAAGGAATCTGTTGACGTCGAATACAGATTTAGGTATTAGGAAGTCATTTTTGAAAGTCTTCGTCTGGAGCATGGCGCTCTATGGAAGTGAAACTTGGGCTGTTGGCGCAGGAGAATAGAAGCATTTGGAATGTGGTGTTACAGGAGATCAGATGGGTAGATAGCGCACTCTATGGAACTGAGTGTTGGGCAGTAACCAACAGATGTAAGCAAGTGCTGCACTCCATGGAGATGAAGATGCTGCTAGCAAGACTAGATCATGTCACCAATGGCCATGTTTATTTATTTAATCGTATGGTGAGTACAACAAGGAATTCATAAGTCCAGGTCCAAGTTCTTCAACCACACAACAGCACTTTCTGAAGGATGAAATAGGTCCCTGGGGCTTCCGGAGTAGGCATGAAGAGGGCAGCGCAGGATGACATGGTCCATGGTCTGCTCCTCTTCACTGCATTTACACATTGGAGAATCCATCCAGCCCCACTTATGGCGCAAGAAATTACAGCGTCCATGCCCAGTTCTCAGTCTGTTGAGGCAACGCCATAGTTTTCTTGGGAGGTCAAATCCATTCATTTTCCGAGTTGAATTTATCTCATGAGCCAGATGTTGAATTTGACCACTTTTCCTGCCAGCTCCGGTTTAGGTTAAGATTGTCCTTCAAGAGTCGGCCGGCCAAAACACTTGCTGGTCTCCTTGATCGAAGCTGTTGTGGCGATGGGTAACAAAATTCCTGGTGAACTGGTAATGAGGGAAATGACCGGATCTTCTTTGCTTCTCTCAGCAGAGCTTCCTTTCTCCTCAGGTGGGGTGGTGGGATATGGCTAAGAACGGGTAACCAGTGGCGAGGTGTAGACTTTACAGTACCAGTTATGCAGCGCATGGTTTCATTCAACTTAGTATCCACTTTATGCACATGTGCACTTGCCAGCCATACAAGGGCACAGTATTCCGCTGCAGAGTAGACAAGACTAATACCCGTTAATCGTAAGCAGTCAGCAGAGGCTCCCCATGAACTACCACAAAGCTTGTGTAGGATGTTATTCCTTGTAGTGATTTTGTGAGAGAGCTTGGTGAGATGTAAGAGGCACCCTTGGTGTCGCACCGACCCCTGACAAGATGCTGGAAGCTCGCCTGCGTTGGTACGGACGTGTACTGCGGAGTTGCGAGGACACAACTAGATGTAGTAGGCAAATGACCACAACGATGGCGCAAAGAATCGGTGGCTTGATCAAATCAAGGAGGACATGAGAGCAGGCGATGTTGAAAAGAAGGACGCTGAAGACCGTGCAAGATGGAGGCAATTGTGCAGAAGAGCCGACCCTGCTCTGCGGGACAAAGGCTAGAAGAAGAAGAGATGGG
This sequence comes from Meconema thalassinum, assembly GCA_946902985.2. Lineage (NCBI taxonomy): Eukaryota > Metazoa > Arthropoda > Insecta > Orthoptera > Tettigoniidae > Meconema > Meconema thalassinum. Next base: position 55,804,986 of record OX336401.1, on the reverse strand, counting down.
TAGATAGAGTAACAAATGAAGAGGTATTAAGACGAGTGGGAGAGGAGAGATGTTTCTGCAGACTGCTAATGACACTCTGCAATTGCAAACTTATGGTCTGTATTTCGAAAGAAAGAACGTGAAGGAAATGGTGGGAGCTTGGAACAGCTGTGCTGTGTTGCCAAGTTTTTATTATTCATGTAGATCAGCTGATTCAAATAATACACAGGGCTACTCTTCGGAGATTATTTCGGTACTATTATGCACAATATAATGCAAATGTCGATCCTGAGTCAATGCCGAGTACATTCAAATAGATAAACACGGTACATAAATAAATAACACACCGAAGCTATGCTACCTTTATAGCCGTTTTTCAATAAATACGAGAAAGAGGCCAAACACTATTTGCAACTTGACATACCGGTACTACCGACAGTAGTGGCTGCGCTCGCTAAAGCGCTGCATTAGGTCATGGGGCCAAGCTCTCTGCTGACTCGGTAGATGCGTGGGTTCGAGCCCCACCGTCGGCCGTCCTTGAAATGATTTTCCGTGGTTTCCCATTTTCAACTCCAGGCAAATGCTGGGACGGTACCTTCTGACAGGCCACGGCCGCTCCCTTCCACATCCTTGCCCAGTTTCATTCACCATCATTCATTTCATCTCTCATTAACTCCTCTCATGAGGCTGGTGTCAGGAAGGGCATCCGGCCGTAAAAATCATCCACCACAAAGACTTCCATCGCATCTCATCCCCGACCCCGTAGGAAAAACGGGAATAATAAGGGGTAGACATACATACATTGACATACTGGTACTATAAAAGAAATAACAAAGTAAAAATGGAAACAAAAAATATTAAAACTCGATGCTGAAAGTAAACGAAATTATGACAATGAAACGAACTCCGACACAGACCGTGGCAAACAAGCGACTGAATGAATGAACGATGCGCTGGCAACGTGTGGCATGAGTTGTCAAAATCGAGCCAATAGGAGCCCGCGGTGGCCATTTTTATATCGTTCCCGCCAAATGCTTCAGGTTCATACTCTCGAAATACAGGGTATAGTTATGGAATGAAGGGTTGAGGACAAGAACTGTAGGGGTAGACCAAGGTTAGAATATGTTAAACAGATTGCCTCGGTTGTAAGCTATGTAGAGATAGTTATTGTTGTTTTAAGGGGCAGAACTATGAGGTCATCTGCCCCTTATGTAGAGATAGCTAGCACACCTTACAGGGCCGATAACCTAGATGTTAGGCCCCTTAAAACAACAATTATCATCATCATCACACCTTACACCAGAGTCATGAAATGCTTAGCTCAGGACAAGGAGACATGGACAACTGAATCAAACCAGTCAAAAAAGACTCAAACATACCCAAGTATATGGGGCTACATGACCACAATGGCCCAAAGCCCCTAAATCAACAACATTTTCTTTTTAATGTTTTTCAGACTATTCACATTAACTATGGCAACGATTTAGTTAAATCATCTTCTTTGGTCTCATCTACCGGCCCGGGTCCCTCGGCAAGTCTGACGAACAAAACGTGTTATCTTAGTCTATTTTTTGGCAGGACCGGGAATGGAACCTGGACTGTCACCACACCATGAGGTGGAGGACACACTAACACAGGTTGCCAGACACACCCTAGATTTCCAAGCTCATAAAATGAATTAACCACAAGTTTGTGTTAAGTGAGGATGAATGTTGTTTTGAATTTTAAACTGAATTTGCCATGTTCTTGTTCCGGCAGTCTACTGAGGAGAATATGGAGGATATTAAGGTGACAGTGTATCAAGACATAGTGAAAACAGTTCAGAAGAGAAATGCTGTCTGGATAAGGCCAAACTTACCTCCCTCAGGTTAGTATTCTTTTCTTCCTTTGTATGGCAGGCATGTATAACCAGTAAACATTCATAAGAGAGTGGCCAACTTAACCCTTCAAGTCACAAATTTTAAGGACTAAGAGTATAGACCAAATCAGGACCAAAATTACTACAATTTAAAAAAAATATTTATGACTGTTCTAATTAAACATAGAGTTTACATACCAAAGACATGTCTTCGTCTTTGGTATGTACTCGTTAAAGGGTAAACTAGAAAACCTGGAATAAACTTTCACAAGTGAGATGGTATAATGGCTTTCACAGCCAGTGAATTAAACCTCAGCAATTTTTCTAGGTTTGTGCCGTGTCTTGTGTGGGGTTTCGCCTAGGAACACCAAGCTGGCTCATCAGCGGGCTCTTGGTGTCCGTGCCCGACCCCCACGCAATTAAATAGTAATGGTGGGAGACCGTCCAGTCCGGATTTCAAATGATTCAGACAACTCTCCTCTAAATTTAACTTTTGATTTAGTGTTCTCAAGGGTAACACGAACGAAATTGATAAGTTTCTGGTGTAATCCAAATTCTTTAAGGGTTTTAAGTAATGACTCACGATGGATATTGTCACGCTTTCCTGAAGTCAACAAAAGTGATAACAAACTTTTTTTTATGTTTCATAATCCAATTAACACTGATGATTTGGTTGTTACAACTTCTTCCAGGTCGAAATCCCCCCTGATATTCTCCAAATTCTTGGTCAAGCTGTTCCTGAATTCTTGTGAGGATAATTCTAGACAGGATCTTATATGTGATATTAAGAGAAGACATTCCCGGTAATTGTTTGGATCCAGTCTATCACTCTTTTTATGTATTAGATGAATTATAGCTGTGTTCCATTCTTCAGGCAGTTTTTCAGAAATCCACATGTCTATGATGTGTTTGTGTAGGTTTTGAAGTGTTTGGTTATTTGCATTTTTCCACAGCTCTGCAACCACTTGGTTTTCTCCAACTGCTTTTTAGTTCTTGATCCAATCAATTGCTTGGAGTACCTCATGAAAATCCGGTGGTATGACCTTGACTAAAAATGATTTATTTTTTGGATCAGGTGCAAATTCTATGCATCCTTTTGGGTCCTCAGCATTTAGTAATTCTTTGAAGTACAGTAATCTGCCAATGTTTTGGCCTTCTCCTGATTTGTGTGTGCTAGTTGTTCTTGTTTATTTCTCATCATGAGTGTGGATGCACCAAGGCAGTCCGGGTTCGATTCCCAGTCATTGCATGTGAGATTTTCGAAGTGAAATGCCATGTCATGTGGTTTGGATTCCACGTAAATAGAAGGTCCCGTGGCACATGATCTCGAGATTAACGGTCACGTCAAACTACAAAGTTCCTTTTTCATCATGAGTGTGGATGAAATATACTTTGATTGATATTGTTTAGATCTCCTGTAATAGTCTCCTGTCTTATGTTGTTTGAATGATTCCTCTTTGATGTTTAGGTTTTCTTTTTGATGGTCCCTTTTGATTCTTCTGAGTTCTTTAACCGTTTGTCATCTAGCAATAGTTTGTTCTTCTCGATATTGTGTGGTTTTCTCTTGTCGGTCATTTAGCCATGCTTTATGTCTTTTCTGTATTGCCATGTAACATTCCTCATTCCTCCAGGCATGTTTCTTTTTCCTTTTAATAGGAGCAATTTCTTCGGCGATGTTTTTCAGTTTATCAATAATCGTTTCCAGTTTGTTGCTTGGAGGTGTTTTGGATTTCTCTGAATACACTGCATTATTTCCTCCGCCTAGTGGATTTCGATGGTTTACGTTTCTTTCTTGGAGTTAACTTGCTTTTAATCTTCGAAATATAGTGATCAGAATCAATGTCCACTCCACGAAGGACTTTGACATTATGTAGATTTCTCTATGATATTTTTATCCATTGCTACAGGGTCTATCTGAAATTTGCCCATTTTAACATCAGGGCATTTCCAGGTCATTAACTTGTGTGGTTTTCTCTTAAATCTTTTGGTTTCAAGAATATGCCCACGGTCTATGCAAAGTTCAATTAATCTTTCACCATTTTTGTTTGTCAATTTATTCGCTGGCCATTTACCTACCACTGTGCGATATTTTCTTTCTTGTCCAATTTTTGCATTGAAGTCTCCAAGCATGATTTTAACATGGTTGTCAGGAATATTTGATATCAGTTGGTTCAGCTCCTCCCAAAATATTTCAGTTTCTTCTTTATTTGTCTTGATTTTGTCATTTGTTGGGGCATGGGCATTCATCAATGTATATATTTTGTTTTCTACTTTAATCATTAAGGTAGCAGTTGTTGGTGAGTTTGAAGAGAAGTCCTCCACTGAATCTAATATGCTGGTATGGACCAGGAATCCCATTCCAAATTGGGGGACATTCTTCATTACTCACTTTCCTGGAGGTCCTTTGTCAAGACGATATCCCCCAGATTCAGATGGGTCTGATCTGTGTTCCGAAGTTCTTGAAGGGCTGTGATTAGAATCCTGTGTTGATCCATGATATCCATTAAGTGTTTCAACTTTCCAACTTTCATTATTGAGTTAATGTTTAATGTTGCAAAGTTAGAGAATTTTCCTGGTTTACTGAATTTAAGTCTGTGTCTGTACTTGTCGTATGTTTGTTGGGCTTTCAGGCGCTCCGACCGCATGACACCCCACTGAATCCGGGTGGTGCCTTCGCTTGGGCCTAGAATGTTGGATGTCCAAGCCGGTGGAATTGTTTATTAGAAGACTCTCTATGTTAAGTTAATTGTCTGATCAGTGATCAATGTTCTGACCGCGGTCAGGTGTTACAATTCCAGATGTGATCTGGAAAGGTGATTAATGACATGATGACATCATGAAGGCAGCAATGAAAGAATATAGTAGGGCAAAGATGTAGGTAATGTTGTTGTTTGCTGACGAAGTTGTGATCTGGGGCGAGGATGAGATGGAGGTACACGAACAGTTAGACATAATAAATGAAAAGATTGAGCAATGGGGATCGAAGATAAATGTGGAGAACAGTAGAGATAAGAAAGAAGGAAAAGGAGTAGTCAAAGTCGGAGATAAGGAATTGGAAGTGGTGAAACACTTCAAATACTTGGGAAGTGAACTGACTGAAGATGGAAGACTAGATTTGGAAATTAGCAGAAGAATACAACTTGGGGGTGCTTTCTACCAACAGATACGGGACTAGTATGGAACAAGGATATACCAATTAAGGCTAAAGAAGTTATGTACAAAGCATATTATGTTCCTATAATGACATATGCAGCAGAAACTTGGACAATGACTAAGAGGGATGAGAACAGAGTACAAGCAGGTGAGATGAGATTCCTGAGAAGTATGGTCCAGAAAACGAGGAGAGACAGATTGAGAAATGAAGATATACGGAAAGAACTGGGAGTACAGAAACTAAATGACAAACTGGAGCAAAACAGATTGAGATGGTTTGGACATGTCAAACGGATGAATGAAGTAAGGAACGACGGATGACAGGGAAGAGAGGACGAGGAAGACCAAGAATGAGTTGGATGGACTCGGTGTAGAATAGTATTAGAAAACGGAACCTGGATTGGAACACCGTGTTGGAAGAGGAATGATGGAACAACAGAACAAAGTGGAGAGGAACCATATTTGCCCCCACCCAGTGCCAACTGGAAAAGGGGAAATGAAGATGATGATGATATGGTATGATGGGCGATGAAATTGTGGAGTGTGTTTGGTCCGCGAGAGCTGTTTTACTTCCTTTATGAGAAATAAATTTGGCACAGGAAACTCTATTGCTTACCCTCAATTGGGGTGTTTCAAGTAATTCTTTTTAGTGTTGAAAGTTCAAATTCACTCTCCTGAAAAATTTACAGAATGTGATTTACCTCGCTTTTCCCGTGGAGTCTTAATTTGCTGTTATACGGAATTGGTTCTAACTGTTGCAGGTAATGACACGTTCTGTAAGAGCTGTCCTGTCCTTGAAGATGCCAAGTCCTTGAAGGAAGTGAGTCTCAGTCTCCGCTACGCCCGCGAATGTAATCCCTGCCTGTCTGATCTGCACCTTTCCTGTGATCTCCTTGATGGAGTCAACAACCGAAGGTGAATAGTTAGGAGAACGTGTTTCGTGTTTTTTAAATGATGAAATGTTATTAAAGTTATCCTATTTTCTTGAAAATGATATCACACGTTCTAATGATATAAACTAGTCAGTTTGTGGCAAAAATAAATTTTAAATAATTTCTGGAGGGTGTTCTCAAAGTTGCATTACACAAATATAATAAGTGGCTTCGGTGGCATAGTCGGTAGCAAGCTGAACTGCTATGCCCAAGATCACGGGTTCAAAACCGGCCGATTTTTAAGAACGTTAAAATCCTTCAGTAAGCTTTCCTTCAGCGACAAATGCATAAAGTTACAAGGATATTATGTCGAGAAGGTGGACGTAACAACTGATGTGTAATGTACTTCATTTGGGTAGAAAAAAATTAAGTGTAAGACAATATAGTACTCCCTTCATACATTGTTTACTTAGCTAAATAGGACACCCTCTTTCAGTTATCTTCGTAGCGCAAGTGCAAACTCATAGTTCATTATGTAGAGCTGGAAGGAGTTAGAATCCTACTTTGGATATGTTTTTTTTTTTTCCATATTCTTCTTTCTTGGTATTAGTAACATGTATGATCTTTTATAGTATCATTGTCATAAACATATTGATACGTGCTATCCCTAGTGGCACTTTCGTTAATTGGATTACAGTGGGTAAAAGCACAACACAAATGGTCCTTTAAAGAAATATTAGCTTTATTGCAGGTCTAGAAAGTTACACCACACAATAAGCAAATAGAAGCAATTAGTAATCTGACTCTAGTTTCCTCTTGTAGGGAACAATCCCCTTTCACTTGGTCTTGCAGTTAATCCTCGCTAATGAGACCGGTGGTCTCGGTAGGAGTACACAAGCTACAGTTATTTACGATAGTCTGGCACTCACCACTAAATGCTTGTCTTAAACACAGTCCCTCCATATGATTCACACTGCTTCGCTGTCTGGAGAATCAGCCTCACTTGGTTTGGTAATTCGCACATCACGTCACCACAATACTGTCGCACAGGTAAAAACACGCACTCGCTCAAAAACACAGTCCGTCCCTCGCTGGCCAGGTCGCTTTATATATAGCGGGGCTGGTGACTCAATGGATGTTTCTAGAGTAGACCAGGGTTCACACCTTCTCGAGATTTCCAATACTAGGTGGGCCAGGAACCTTCTGGACCATGTCCTTGTTCTTGCAGCCCTGTTGTGTAAGGCGCTGGTAACACACAGTCAGGGATAGCCTGGGGCGGCCTGAGTCTTGCACGGGGCGACGAAGCTGTCTAGCATTCGTAACAATATGTTATATTCATATATTTATATATGTCCGTGTGAAACTCGGAAACAAACCAATTCTTCCGACATTGCAAGATGCGCGAGGTAAAATTAAGCTGTTTCCCTTCACTTTTAACGATGCTTTACAGAGTTGAGTGGTCAGATTTTGTCATTGAACATAATTGCTTTGTAGTGCTTGTTGCTGTAGATTATAGACTAACTAGATACCCACCCGGTATCTTTAATGGTTTACCAAGCGTAAGCTTAAAAGGCATATTTATTTCGATTTCAATGAACTGCGACCTATATCCGTTTTCCGTCTCGGCATGATGGGTTAAAATCACTTACTAGACTATTAGTTATATTATCATGGAGTAGCATGTGCAACGAGTTCTTGTCAGACGTAATTTAAGAATGGCGAGGTGCATGAAACACAAATCCCCCTTCGATCCATCTAAACTTGACTGTGTATTCTGCGGAACAAAAAGTTCACAGATGAAATTAATAAAAACCGAGTTGCACTTCCAGGGAAACTCCAAAACACATCCACTCTTCTCTAAAGTCTTAACTCGAAACCTTTGCTCCATGGTTTGCTGCTGGCTGTATCTGGGGTAATAGGCTCGCTCGTAGCTAGCTCGCAAGCTAGTAATTGAGTGGAGATTGTTGGAAGAAATGAAAACGTAAAAACACCTACAGTGGGCGATGAATTAAAGATAGAGACATGTTGTCAGGGACTTTTTTGTAGATCTTTTCATGCTGAACAATTCTTATACTCATAGCATATAGATATTTTTAACGGTTTACCCAGCGTAAGCTTAAAAGGCGCATGGTTGACAGGTTTTTCTATTTCGAAATTTTCACTAAAATCGTTACTGCTCGGCTTCCTTTGGTCATAAATAAATTATTTTCTACAGGAACCTTCCTTGAGAAATCCTTTACAGAATGGAGAAATCCGCATCAAAATCCATTCAGTGGTTCTCGAGATTACCCGGAACATCCAAGAATCGGGGACTTTGTTTTGTGCTAGGTAGAGATTTAGTTTTTGGAGTTTGAAATTATCTTGCTGATGAAGCAAGAAACATGAGGTTTGAAACATGCACAATTTGTATAACATTAAATATTGACAAATAGGCAGATATTATTGATTGTGTTTCCATATGAAAACCATTTAATGAACCAATATTTGTGCTATTGTACTAGTCTGAATGGGGAGTACATCTTGGGTTCGGGAAAGAGAATCCAGCTGCTGATGAATGTCACGCTGGATGGGAACGTGGCGTATGGAATGTACCTCATTGTCAGCCTGCAGGAGAATGTGAACATCGGGATCCTGCCGTCCGACTGCCAGGAGAAGCGAGAGGGTCTGCTCCTGAACATCGTGTGCGACTTCAAGAGAGCCGTTCGGCAAGGAGACTTGGTGAGTGTTTCAATTTGCTGAGAGGTTCTCTACAGGACCTCCTGAACATCGTGTTTGACTTCAAGAGAGCCGTTCGGCAAGGAGACTTGGTGAGTGTTTCAATTTGCTGAGAGGTTCTCTACAGGACCTCCTGAACATCGTGTTTGACTTCAAGAGAGCCGTTCGGCAAGGAGACTTGGTGAGTGTTTCAATTTGCTGAGAGGCTCTCTACAGGACCTGCTGAACATCGTGTTTGACTTCAAGAGAGCCGTTCGGCGAGGAGACTTGGTGAGTGTTTCGATTTGCTGAGAGGCTCTCTACAGGACCTGCTGCACATCGTCTGAGACTTCAAAAGAATATGTTGAAGATTTAAGCCAAATAAAGTATAAAATATTAATTCAATATGATAAGGAAGACAGACATCAAATGCAAGTAAACATTTCAAAGGAATAACTACCAACTTGTGTCCGTACACAATTGTAGAGTTAGAACAACACTTGGTTACTTTAAATGGTTTGATATAGGACAAGGACTAAATCAAGGCAGTATCCTATCTCCTGCACTATTTAATGTTGTAATGGAGGGTATGAATAGATTAGTAAAAGAAATGGTAGAAGAAAAGGACAAAATTATTATATTTGCCGACGATATGGTAATATGGGGTAATAAAGAGGAACATGTACTGTTACAACTCGAAGCATGGAAGGAAGTTATGGAAAGGTATGGATTAAAATTAAATAAAGATACGAGTGAAGTTATGATATTCGGAAGAGATAGAAAGTTAAATGGGAATATTGAGTTGGATGGTGAACCCCTCAGAGTGGTAGACAGTTTCACTTATTTAGGTAGTGAAATATCTAGTGATGGTAGGATAACAGATGAGATTATCAAGAGGCTGCAAAAAGGAGGACATTTTTATCAAACAATAAAACATCTCGTTTGGAATAAAGAGGTTCCAGAAAAAGCAAAACTCCTCATGTATAATGAGCAGAAACGTGGACAATGACAGAAAGGGACTGGAGCAGACTGCAAGCTGGTGAAATGAGGTTTCTCAGAGCAGTTAATGGGAAAACAAGATTGGACAGAATAAGAAATGTAGAAATTAGAAAATAACTAAATCAGGAAAGTATGAGAGAGGGGGTAGAGGAAAAGAGACTACGCTCGTATGGACATGTTAAGAGGATGAGCGGGCAAAGGTTACCAAAAATAATGGAAGAACTTAAAATTGATGGAAGAAGACCTCGAGGGCATCCAAGAATGCGCTGGAATACAGGAGTGAGAGTGTGTATAGAGAGGAGAGGAGTTAACTGGCATCAAGTGGGAAGATATAATAAGATGGAGAGGCACCCAGACACGGCAATAGCTGGAACGGGCTTTGGATATGTATGTATAACTACCAAGTTAATCATGTGACACAATCCTCATATGAAACACTTGTTGCTCAATTCCATTACTTCGTTGACAACTATTCAATAATCAAATGGTTGGCACCTGTAAATGTATTCGCACGATGCCTGGCGATAACCTCAAAGATCTACATTGAAGTACCTACCTACAGTAATCGGATTCTTCTTGCAGCATCGGCACGTCAAACATCATTCCAAACAAGCCCCAATTAGTTGTTTGTAGATAATATACTGTACCTAATACAAATCCAACTGTAAATACACCAACTGGTTGGCACCTGACAGCCTTAAAGAGTTTTGTAATTGTATGAATTTCTTACACTTTAGTCAATAATTAGTGAAATGTACCAGTTTCGGCCATATTATGGACTTCTTCAGCAATTCTGTTTAAAAGAAAAGAAACTAAAGTAGATGCAAGCCAAGTTTTATTAGTAATATTTTACTTGCATTTCCTATGAAAAATGTTTATGAAGCGTTACATTAATTTTTAAATTATTCAGTTTCTTCTTGCATATTCTTGATATTCTAAATCACCTGATTTTGAATTTTGATTTTTTCATGAGAAACCCTATATTATATTTAAATAATTGTATTCTCTTTGTAAGGATATTCATTTCATTATTTTATATTTAATTATAATACAGGGCGCCCGAGAATGTTATCGCAGCGGGTACGTGCAGCTGTGAGTGGTTGAGTCATGCGTTTTAGTTGGCTGCACTGCACTGTGTCCTTCAAAGCGGGACTTCTCCGTGTGAGCTGTCGGATGTGTATTGCGATAAGCGCGCGAGCCTGCATGTCTTTAGCGTGTATTACAGTCAGCGAGCGTTCAGATAGATTATTATTGGAAGAGTGCAACAGTATATAGGCGGTAATGTTTACTACTGAAGAGAGAGTTTTTTTTTTTTGATGGAATACGTTTTTCGCGAAGGCGATCGATTTACAGAAAATGTAAAATTAAGATTTCAGGCGCGGTTTCCTTATTCAAAGTGTCCTAACCGTGATACCATTCATGATTTGGTAAGTAAATTTCGTGTGACTGGTTCAGTTCACGATGTACCGGGAACAGGCAGGCCTACGCTTTTAACAGACGAAGAACTTGATGAAATCTCCGATATAATGCTGCGTAGTCCAAGTAAATCAACACGAAAATTAGCTCAACAAATAGGAATCTCTAAGTCGACAGCACATAAAGCTGTAAGAGACAAGCTTCAGTTGTTCCCTTATAGTGGGCGATGTATGGAAGACAGACATATGCTCTCGCGGACTTTTTTGTAGAACTTTTCATGCTGAACAATTCTTACACTCATAGTATTTAGATATTTTTAACGGTTTGCCCAGCGTAAGCTTACAATAACAAATTAACAAAGAAATTTGATAAAATGGTCCGGCTAGCTCAAAACAGTTGCCAGCGTTTCGCCCCAGTGTACCAATGGGCTCTTCAGTTGGTTATGGTACACCTCACCAAGACGCGTGGCTAGTACATACTGTGAAGGCCGCTGCAAGGCACAAAATGTCGCCACGAGCAGCGCCAATGTACTAAGGAAGTCAAAACTTCCTTTCAAAAATAATGTTAGCTTACCTTGCTAATCCATAACTGGAAATATCTGTTCCCGAAGGAAACAGGATGTAAAATTGTCCGATTGAGCTATGTACATTAACAAATTCACAAAGAAATTTGATAAAATGGTCCGGCTAGCTCAAAACAGTTGCCAGCGTTTCGCCCCAGTGTACCAATGGGCTCTTCAGTTGGTTATGGTACACCTCACCAAGACGCGTGGCTAGTACATACTGTGAAGGCCGCTACAAGGCACAAAATGTCGCCACGAACAGCGCCAATGTACTAAGGAAGTCAAAACTTCCTTTCAAAAATAATGTTAGCTTACCTTGCTAATCCATAACTGGAAATATCTGTTCCCGAAGGAAACAGGATGTAAAATTGTCCGATTGAGCTATGTACATTAACAAATTCACAAAGAAATTTGATAAAATGGTCCGGCTAGCTCAAAACAGTTGCCAGCGTTTCGCCCCAGTGCACCAATGGGCTCTTCAGTTGGTTATGGTACACCTCACCAAGACGCGTGGCTAATTTTACATCCTGTTTCCTTCGGGAACAGATATTTCCAGTAAGCTTACAAAGCGCTCGATGCCAGGTATTTTATCGACTTTTCCACTAAAATCGTTACTGCTCGGCTTTCTTTGATCATAAATAAATTATTTTCTACAGAAATCATACTCGATATATCCCTTACAGAATGGTGAAAACCGCATCAAAATCCATCCAGTAGTTCTCGAGTTTACCCATAACCAGGGCTAGATTTGTGAAGGTACGCACCGGTACGCCGTACCGAAACCTCTCATCGGGGGAAAAGTTGAATATATAACATAATTTTTAGAACTGTGGAACGTTAGTTGTAAGTCAAGGTGAACTTGGTCTTTGACTGAATAATTATTTCAGAAAACTGTAAAGACAAAATTAGAAAAACAAGAAATAAAAGATTGTTGGAGAACTAGAGTGTATTTTCAAACCGAGTGTATTTAATATTTTAAATTACGTAAAAAATTAAATTGAAATAATGTAGATTGGTCTAGTTGGCCTACATTAAAATGTAATATAGGCCAACGGTTATGGTAAGAAAAATGTTGCTACAGCAGTCTCAATTTAATTTAAGATTGCAATCAAAATTTTATTGCTATTTTGTCCATTGATTAATTTTTAAAGGTGTTCAGAAAAGCATAAAAATATTTTTTCTAGAACTCTATTATTTCAATACTCCATAAAGACCCCCCCCCCGTCTCCCACCAGCACCCGGTAGCCCACAGTACCGGAACCTCTTTTTTTACAAATCAATCACTGCCCATAACATTCAAGAATCGGGGACTTTGTTTTATACTAAGTAGAGATGTTGCAAGCGGCAGCCGTGCTACCAACGTAACTGCTGTAGCTAGCTCTCGAAGACGCATGTAGGCGCTGCGGAGAACATTCCCGGACTCACTGTATTTATATATTCTGAATGTTGGCTGAAGAAGACCTCATTGCTAGGTAGAAACATGTATTGATTGTCGTATATTTAACAATTTTTGAGAAGATGGAATAATACCAAAACACTTGTTGGAGGAAAGAGAGCAAGAGGAAGACGGATCGACTTGATTAAGACTAGCATAAGAAGGCGGAATATGGACTGAAACAGAAGAGTGGATGGACAAGAGAAGGTGTATGACCCGGCCTTAAACTGGATGAGAGGAAATGATGATGATTCACTCAACACCAACCAAAATCTTTTTTAAACCACTTCAAGTACACAGTTCAAAAAAATTACGGGAACATGTTTTGTTACGTCTGGTATGTGAACATTAATTTTGTATAGGGGATTCTAATGGTCGTACAGCATGCCTTGAGACCTTAGCTACTCAGGGTATGTCAAATCGGATTTATACTCCATCTGTAGGTGTAGCCATGCATTAAACTGTCAGGTGACCGCTCAAAACAAAGGGAATAGAGGTGCATCCGTGTGTTGTTGTGAGGTACACAGACTACTGCGGTCATTTGAGCACGTTGTACTGGCACATGGCATGAGACATCGTAACGAGGTTCAAGTCGCAAGGGTTGTCACTTTGATTCAGGAAGGATGGACTATTGGTGTCCTAGGCGAAACCCCACACAAGACACGGCACAAACCTAGAAAAATTGCTGAGTTTTAAACAGTACTGTATTTAATAATCATTATTACTTACATGAATTTTACAATAGTCGCTGTTCTTCATTTTGTAAACACACATTGCACCAATGTAGGAAGTTTTGGTACTCTCGCTGTAATTCATCCTCACTGATATTTCGTTTTCGAGAGCCTGTATACCTTTTGTTTGAGGTTCCCCCACAAGTGCAAATCGCATGGCGCTGAAACTTGCGAACCCATTATTTTACTGAAAGACTTCTCCTTGAGAAGATAAGTTTCCACTAGGAAAATGCGTTGTTTTATTCCATACGTAACCATATTTACGGGATACAAGATAGGCTACAGTAATTCACAACAATTCTTAACTCTGTCAACTAAGGTATCTTGCCAGCTGCGTGTGTAATAAATGCGATGCTATAGAGCATCCAGCGTTGAGAAAAAACTGTGGAGCCTTATGGCGACAGTGTTGCTAACTCTATGCAGAGGTAGCGCTGACGTCATACGTTATGTTCACCCGTTTCGAGTACTGCGCTTTCATAAGTTAGCGAGACAACACAACCCCAGCTGCTACCTGAAATACAACACGCCCAGGAAGGAGCAGTTTTGCAGGCGTTGACGGATTGGACCAGTATTAAGGATACCGTACGCGAAGAGAACCAATAACTAGAGGTGTTAGAAAGTGTTGTTATTTTTTTGAAAATTTGTTGATTTAAAATTCAAAAGGTGGTGTTTTGTGTTTTTATTATTTTTTCGGGGGATGACATGTTAAAATTTGGAAAGCGATAAGGTTTGTACAATAAGTGCATTTAAAAATATAAACAATTAATAAAACAAAGTAAAAAAAAAAACCAGCAGGGTAAAACGTTAAACATGGCTATGGAAGAATGAGATAATACTTATATGGAAGTCACATTTTTATTTTACATTCACCATCTCGAAACACATTTCAGTGAATACCTTTTTCAGTTTTATCCAAATACTGCGGTGAAATCACTGGAAGTAGATCATGGTTAAAGTCTCAGCATTTGCAGCTGTCAATTTTCGCCTCCTATCACTTACTATGAGACTGTATTTCGAAAATGACCTTTCAGAATCCACATTTGAACAAGGATACCACACACACTTTAATGCAGCTGTTGCATAGTCTCGGTGAGCAGGCCTTAATCCCATGAGGATCTCTGGAACATTCACATTATCTTCATGACGCAGTTGGTTCTTGATTGCAGTCAGGTAAATGCTGTGAGCCTCTAAAAACTGTTGAGACTCCATCTTCGTAAGAAATGGGGCATTCTTCTTAAATTGGAGCAGTTCTGTGGGAGATACGTTCTTAGGTGCATGCCGAGGATCAAACAATGACCCGATGGCTTCTACAGTCTTCCTGGCTGGATCCGTGGTCCTTAAAGTCCCGACTTTCACTAGAGCTGACTGGGCAACACACGTAAGATTGGACTTAACCTTTATCTGCATCTTTTGAGGAAGCTGTTCCAAGTTCTGGAGGATCGTATGATTGAACATTCCACCATCGCCTAATAGCTTGAACTTTACCTCAAGGTCATCTAGCTTCCCAGCCAGTAAGTGAATTGTTGGGTACTTAGATCCCTCCAAGAAATTAAGCAAGTCCATAAGAGAGGCACCAACAACAGAAACATACAATGCTTGTAATTGTATAAATTGTATTGTTGAAGTCGATGCTTGTTGGAAAAATTTGACCCCAGAATTTGAATCTTCCAATGTTTTGAAAAATTCTACCAGTTCTTCCACATGCGTGGCCATATACATTGCAGCCTTAAACCATGAATTCCATCTTGTACATACAGGCATTGGGAAAGCTTGAATTTCATTCTCTTTTTCTGTGTTTTCATATTTCTCCCTTAGAAATGCAACGTAATTGCTTTTTCTTTTTCGCGTATTTAAAAAGGCATTCTTTGTCTTTACTATAGACATGTTCAATTCGTCCAGCTCGTTTTCAAATACGCAGCCGATAAGATTGACTTTATGAGCCCAGCACTGGACATGACTTAATTCTTCAATCAATCCTTGAAGAGTAGTTACACATTTTGTCATGTAGCGTGCTGAGTCCGTAACTACTGCCACTACACGCTCCCGTTCAATTTCATAGGAATTCAAGGTGTCTAATATCGCATTGGAGCAATTTACGCTATTGGCAGAATCTAGAACAACAGAGGCAGCCAGATGGGTGTTCATTTCAGTTGATGGTACTGATGGACGAAAAAGAATGTTGAAAACACACCTACCATTCTTGTCAGTTGTTTCGTCACATAGCAGAAACACGTCTTTGTTTTTTATATCTTCCCTAATTTCTTCCCTCCTTCTTTCGCCAATCATGGGGATGTATTTCTGACGAATCTGATTTGCTGATGGTAAATCTCCACTTCCGCGAATGTACTTATTAAACCAAGTACGGATAGCAGGATTGTCTAGTTTCTCTACTGGTATATTAGCTTTCACAAACGCAGTAGTAGTGACCAAAATAAACTCTTCTTTCATATCCTTCACACGACTAGCATTTGATAATGTTTCTTTCAAGGTGGCCACTCTAGGAACACTAACTTCAAGACGCGAATTTTCTCGGCGTTTTGAATGCTTCTCCGATTTGCAATGTTTGTCTAATGCATCTTTCCTGCGATAATCTAACCGACAATCACAATATTTGCACATAAGAATGCCACAAGAAATTATAAATCCTTCATTCTTATATTCTTTAAGTCTGTCTGTGGCAGAAACAGCTACCTTCGGCATTTTTAAACTCAACTGAGCGATGCCCAGTAACAAACACTGTTATCACACGGTTGACTGTAGTCACACGCCAGTATAAATTCGTAACCACACGCAAAATTTATTTCTGAATTCGTGTCATAATATTTAAATTACGTCGCGTCTCATCTTCCTGTACTGCTAAGTTCGGAACTAATACGACGAACACGTGGTCGCCAACTGATTCACGCAAATAACACACTAGCTTCGATGATAACGCACAATTTGCGCACTTTTTATTAAATTATATAGAATTCTCTACTATAATTTACACTCGCTACCGATGTAACAGGAGGCAAACGTAGTTTACATTATGAACAACTATCACATAACCTTTTGAAGGTAGTCGGCCAAACTATTCACGCCGCGATATAACAGCTGTTTACCACAGCGCTAAAATCCAACGAGTAACGAGAATATCGACAGTATATCGTAATATGACGTATATCGTAGTATTACCCCTCGCGAAACTATACAATCTATCATTCTCTCGAATTGAACACCAACCAAATTCGATTATCGGCTTGTGGACGAAAATGTTCGGATTGGTGTGGGGAAAAAATATGAAAATTTGTTTTTATTTCGCAGATTGCGGTATTTGTGGTGTTATTCACAAAATTTGCGTTATTTCGCGATTTAATTTCACTCCTGGGCGGCACGAAACATGTAAATACGTGAAAATAAAACATCCTAACCTCTAAATATGACTTTTCGTTTTATCGCGAATTAACAAAAACTAACACCTCTACCAATAACGAATCGGATCGAGCCAGGCGCGCAAAGTCAGATTGTGCGTGAAATTATAGCCTTTCAGCCCGGAGGCCTTTACAGCTATATCCCTAATACGAGTGACCTGACAGCATTGTTTAGGGGTGTTGGGTGATTACCATTTTAATTTTTAATTAGCCAGCATATGGCTAAGTGCACTAGGGCACTGAAAAATGCTAATATGAAAGATAAAAATAGGATAGACAATTTTTATGAATTAAGAGAATGAAAAGAAAGAAATCTGGTTAGCTATAGTAGCTGAAAGTTGAGTTATAGAGTTTACTCAATGATAATTCGGGGGCGCTTATGGCGGCACCCCGTGGCTTGGTAATCGCCCAACCTGTTTATAAGAGGGTTGGTGCTTCTTGTACTTGATTTGTAAAGGTTGACTGCCTGCTTCCTAATCCTCTGACTGATGGTCTCGAGGTGATAGTTGTGGTGTAGTTGGGTGTTACGTACGTACCAGGGGGTGCCTGATATCGTATGTAAAGACCTGTTCTAAATAACCTGAAGTTTCCTGATCAAAGTGGGGGCTACAAACCCTGGGACCTTAATAAAGGCCAGAGCTGCGCTAAGATCCCTTTCGCTTGGTTTGCGCGCTGTGAAACCTCCTGAGCGAATGTCAGTTGGCGATCTAGCGTGACTCCCAGGTACTTAGTGGCTGTCTGCCATCTCATCACTTCACCAAAGAAGTTTAGATCCTGGACTTCTGTGAATTTCCTTTTTTTCGTGGACAGTGTGGCAGAACATTTATTGGCATTAATTTTAATTCTCCATTTCTCTAGCCAGGCTACTAGAGCGTCTAGGGCGACTTGGACGTTGTAGTTGACTCTATGTCCTCTCAAGGAGGTAGTTGAGATGGCGGTATCGTCTGCGTACAGGTGGAGTTCAGTGTCTGTAGACTTGGGCATGTCAGCGACATATATATTGAAGAGAGAGGGGGAAATGACACTGCCCTGTGGTACACCAGCTTTAATGTCTCTCATAGCAGGCTTGGGCGTCCACCACCTGGACATAGAATCTCCTGTTCCTAAGGTAGGACATTCCTTTTGTTGTGATATGATGCATTACTGATTGACAGATGTCGAGAGCACAACCCTTCCTTCTCGGATGTATGCTGACGATGTTTACAATTTTTACGTCAGCAATACTGTTGAACATCACCTTTTTTGTTATTAGTTAGGCTATAATTAAGTTTCTTTCAATTTTATTCTTGTTCTTTTGTTTAGATTAATATTTGTAATATTGTAGTGAGTTAGCCATGTGGTTAGGGGCGTGCAGCTGTGAGATTGCATTCGGGAGATAGTGGCTTCGAATCCCACTGTCGGCAGCCCTGATTCGATCGAAAATAAAATAAAACAGACACACAACTATAACATCAATGACAGATAGTGCTTCAGAACTTATGTTGCCGGCAGAACTGAGCACGTGCTCCACTCCGGGCGAGCATGCAGCACAGGACGAGGCTCTTCTTTCCAGCGTGCTAATCTCGAAAATTTTTAAATTACTAAGACGTAATATAACCGTAATATAACCGTGAGTGTGCCTGGTGACAGAATGTTTTAGTGGTAGTATTTGTTGTTGGTGGAACACTTGTTTTCGTTAGTAGAATTTTGGTATTTAATTGGTAGTAGAAGGTTAGTATGTTTGTTAGTAGAATTGCTCATTACATTTCATCGCATAATCGTCGCACTTTGTTTTGCCAAAACTTCGTGAAAAAAAAGCAGGGTGCGACGATTATGCGAAGAATATTTAATTTCAAAGAATATACTGTATCATTATTTGCTGCATGGGCCAGTCATTCGCGTGAGTCATAGCCCGCAGTCAGAGACAGGGTTCTTTCTTCTAACAAGGTCACGACAGGTTAACGCTCGCGGAATGTGATGACGAAGCTGGCCATTCGCGTCATGGTTCATAGCCCGCAGGCATAAAGACGAGATTACTTTCTCCTGACAAGATCACGCCAGTTAGGCCTATAAACTCGTGGAATGTGCGCTGGCCGAGCGCGTCACAGTTCATAGCCCGCAGGCATAAATACGAATTACTTTCTGCTGTCAAGAACACGCCAGATTAGGCCTATAAACTCGCGGAATGTGCGCTGGCCGTTCGCGTCGCGGTTCATAGCCGGCAGGCATAAAGACGATATTACTTTCTCCTGGCAGGATCACGCCAAATTAGGCCTATAAGCTCGCGGAATGTGCGCTAGTCGTTCGCGTCACAGTTCATAGCCCGCAGGCATAAAGACGATATTACTTTCTCCTGGCAGGATCACGCCAAATTAGGCCTATAAGCTCGCGGAATGTGCGCTAGTCGTTCGCGTCACAGTTCATAGCCCGCAGGCATAAAGACGAGAGTACTTTCTGCTGACAAGATCACGCCAGATTAGGCCTAGAAGCTCGCGGAATGTGCGCTGACCATTCGCGTCGCGGTTCATAGCCCGCAGACATAAATACGATATTACTTTCTCCTGACAAGATCACGCCAGATTAGGCCTATACGCTCGCGGAATGTGCGCGGTCCGCTCGCGTCTCAGTTCATAGGCCGCAGGTCTAAAGATGAGATTACTTTTTGCTGACATGATCACGCCAGATTAGGCCTATAAGCTCGCGAAATGTGCGCTGACCATTCGCGTCGTGGTTCATAGTCCGCAGGCATAAATATGATATTACTTTCTCCTGACAAGATCACGCCAGATTAGGCCTATACGCTCGCGGAATGTGCCCTGGCCGCTCGCGTCACAGTTCATAGGCCGCAGGTCTAAAGATGATTACTTTTTGCTGACATGATCACGCCAGATTAGGCCTATAAGCTCGCGGAAAGTGCGTTGGCCGTTCGCGTCGCGGTTCATAGCCGGCAGGCTTAAAGATGAGGTTACTTTCTCCTGATAAGACCACGCCAGATTAGGCCTATACGCTCGCGGATTGTGCGCTGGCTGTTTGCGTCGCGGTTCATAGCCGGCAGGCATAAAGACAAGATTACTTTCTCCTGACAAGATCACGCCAGATTATACGCTCGCGGAATGTGCTAAGTGACGAAGCTTGCCGCTCGCGTCACAGTTCATTGCCCGCAAGCATAAAGACGAGATATTTTTCGTCTGACAAAGTCGCGCCAGGTTATAAAGTCGCGGCAGCATGTGCAACTGACTGGCGCACAAATACGAACATGCTATGCGACGATTATGCGATGAAATTTTATAAACCTATTTTAGTGTTTGAAAAGTGGAGTGCGACGATTACGCGGTGGCGACGATTATGCGAGGAAATACGGTACTTATTCTGAAAGGGAGTAGCAGCCTTTCAGAATAAATCAATTCTTTACTAGTCTTATAGACGGTTAAGATATTGATAATATAAGCCAACTAATGGCTACACTGCGTTCTGATGCACGGCTGAAAGCAACGGGAAACTACAGCCGTAATGCTATTCCCGAGGATATGCACCTCTCTATGCATAATTACATGTGATGATGGCCTCCTCCCTTGTAAAATTTCAATCCGGAGGTAAACTAGTCCCCCGTTCGGATCTCCGGGTGGGGACTACTCGAGAGGGGGTTAACATCACAGAAGTGACAAAGAGGAAATCTGATATTCTACGGATCGGAGCATGGAATGTTAGAAGTCTGCTAGGAAGTGGAAGGTTAGAAAACTTAGAAAGAGAAATGGATAGGTTGAGGTTGGATTTGGTTGGGATTAGTGAAATGCGCTGGCAGGAAGAACAGGACTTTTGGTCAGGAGACTATAGGGTCATTAGCACTAAATCAAACAATGGCCAAGCAGGGGTTGGTCTCATATTGAGTAGGAAACTTGGACAGCGGGTGGAATATTATGAGCAATATAGTGAACGGATTATTGTAGCAAAAATAAATACTAAACCTACGTGCACCACAGTGGTACAAGTCTATATGCCTACCAGTCAAGCTGATGATGAGGATGTTGAAAAGGTCTACGAAGAAATAGATGAAATTCTGAGGTATATCAAGGCTGATGAAAATGTTATAGTAATGGGAGATTGGAACGCTGTGGTAGGAAAAGGGAGAGAAGGGAAGATAGTAGGAGATTTCGGATTAGGTGAAAGGAATGAGCGAGGAAGCAGGCCGATGGAATTCTGCACCGAGCATGAGTTGGTCATAGCTAACACCTTATTCAATAACCACAATAGAAAAATATACACATGGATGAGACCAGGAGATACAGGGCGTTACCAAATCGACCTCATTATGTCCAAGCAGAGGTTTCGAAACCAGATTTTGGATTGTAAAACATATCCTGGTGCTGACATAAACTCTGACCACAATCTGGTTGTAATGAAATGCAGATTAAAGTTGAAGAAACTGAAGTAAAGTCAAAAGCCAAAAAGGTGGGCAATAGACAGACTGAAAGAGCAGGATGTAAACGAAAGATTCAAGAAGAGTATAAAGGAAGGACTAATGAAAAACCCTGAACAAACTTCAATTGCAGACGAATGGGCACTTTTGAAGAATGAAATAACAAAATCCGCAGAAGAAAACATTGGTAGGAAAGAAAGAATAGGTAGAAAACCGTGGATCACTCAAGATATACTAGAATTGATGGATGAAAGGCGGAAATACAAGAATGTAAGAGATGAAAAGGGGAAAGCAGAATACAGACGTCTGAGAAATGAGGTCAACAAGAAGTGCAAGGAAGCGAAAGAAGAATGGTTGAAAGAGAAATGTGCAGGTATAGAAAATTGTCTGAAATTAGGAAAAGTAGACACAGCTTATCGAAGGATTAAGAATACTTTTGGGGAAAAGAAGACTAAGTGCTGTAATATTAAGGACACAAATGGAAAGCCTGTAACAGGTAGGGAAGAAAAGGTTGAGAGATGGAAATCTTACATACAGTGTTTGTATAAGGGAAAGGAGATTGAGAATCGTGTAGTGGAAAGGGAGGAGGAAATTGATGAGGATGCAAAAGGAGATTTAATATTGAGATCAGAATTTGACAGAGCATTGGAAGACTTAAGCAGGAACAAAGCACCAGGCATAGATGATATACCGATTGAGTTGCTACGCTGCATAGGAGATGAAGGTCTGATCAGGTTATTTCACTTGGTGTGTAGGATTTATGAGACAGGTGAGGTACCCTCTGATTTCAAGAAGAATGTAATCATCCCTATACCAAAGAAAGTGGGAGCTGACAGATGTGAAGATTACCGTACAATCAGCTTGGTTACTCATGCTTCAAAGATCCTGTCTAGAATAATTCACAAGAGGAAAGCCAGATAGAATCGGAGTTGGGTGAAGACCAGTTTGGTTTCAGGAGAAATGTAGGAACAAGGGAAGCTGTACTAAGTCTTAGGCTGATTTTGGAAGGTAGAATAAGGAAAGATAAGAGAACGTTCATGGCATTTGTAGACTTAGAAAAGGCTTTTGATAACGTTGATTGGACTAAATTGTTTGACATTTTGAAATCTATTGGAATAAAGTACAGGGATAGGAGGGTGGTATACAATCTATACAGAAACCAGACGGCAGTCATTCGAGCTGAAGGACATGAGAGAGGAGCTGGTATTCAGAAAGGTGTAAGGCAAGGCTGCAACTTATCACCCATACTTTTCAATCTTTACATTGAACAAGCAATGAAGGAAATTGGAGAAAAATTTAAAGTGGGAGTGAAGATTCAAGGAGAAATAATTTCAACTCTGAGATTTGCTGACGACATCGTCATCTTGGCCGACAAGCCTGAGGATTTGAATGAGTTTTTTGACTGGTATGGACTCCGTCTTACGGAAAGAATTCATGATGAAAATTAATAAATGTAAAACAAAAATACTGGAATGCAGCCGAAATAAATCAGAAACCTCTATGGAGATCAAATTGGCAGGTGAAAAGCTGAAGGAAGTAGGAGACTTCTGTTACTTAGGAAGCAGAATAACCAGTGATGGACGAAGCAAAGAGGATATAAAAAGTAGGTTGGCTCAGGCAAGGAAAGCATTTCTACAAAAAATCAATCTGTTGACATCGAATATAGATTTAGGTATTAGGAAGTAATTTTTGAATGCCATTTTCTGGAGCGTGGCGCTATATGGAAGTGAAACTTGGACTATTGGTGCAGCAGAAAAGAGGAGAATTGAAGCTTTTGAAATGTGGTGTTACAGGAGAATGATGAAGATCAGATGGGTAGATAGGGTTACAAACGGAGAGGTATTAAGACGAGTGGGAGAGGAGAGATGTTTCTGGCGACTGCTAATGAAGAGAAGAGATAGGTTAGTAGGACACATACTAAGACACCCAGGAATAGCAAGCTTAGTTATGGAAGGAAGGGTCGAGGGCAAGAACTGTAGGGGTAGACCAAGGTTAGAATATGTTAAACAGATTGCCTCGGATGTAGGGTGTGGTAGCTATGTAGAGATGAAGCGATTAGCTCAGGACAAGGAGGCATGGAGAGCTGCATCAAACCAGTCAAAAGACTGAAGACTCAATCATCATCATCATCATCAATCATCAATATAACCGTTACTTGCATGCAATAACAAACGTAATCAATTGGCAGATAATTGCAGGAAGCTATTATGACGGAAAAAAAAAGTTGTTCAGAGTTCCTTCATGATAAAAGGTGAGGTTGTGGGGTTTGAAGCCATTTTTCAGTGTTTCCTTAGTAAACAAAAGTTTGGTGCTATTCAGTCGGTCAACACAAATGTACCCAAAAGAGTTGGGTTATGCCCTAATCCTGAAAAAAATTACATGAGATTAACATATACACTAGGATGACCAGTTTCAATCGTCAAGCAATCATCATCAGATCCATTACACTTAGGCTGTAAAATCTAGGTAACAAAACTAGTGTAGGCGGGAGATTTCCATTAAAAGTAAAAGCCCATAAGACCCATAGTCTTTTCTCAACGCTTGATCCTCTATAGCAGGGATTCTCAAACTTCCTGTACTCGAGGACCCCTTCAATTATTTATGTAGTCATTGTGGACCCCTCAAAACTGCCTTTAATTTTTGTTGTAATTTTTTTTATGGTTGTCATTTTTAAAGATATACAATTTATACCAAAAAATGATGGGTTGTAAAAACAATTAATCTGTTTGTTTTATTATTATTATTATTATTATTATTAATCTTGATTGGTCACATTGGACCACTTGAGTCGTTCCACAATCACTTCTTCTTTGAAGGTAGTACTGCTTGGTTCTTGCGCTCTTTCCAGTACTTTTTCATTCTTTCAGATCGGGATTTTCTCAACTCATCTGAAATCTCCATAGGCTTTCTGTGTGTCATTTCTGCAGAAAATTTGTGAGTTTTAAGAATGGTGTTAATTTTATTTTTCTCCTCGGCATCTGTTATCTTGAGTCCAACTGCTTTGAGATCTTGTTGGATTTCTTGGATCCATTTTCCTCCAGTTTTCTTTCCTAGATTTCTCATCACCAGTTGGCGTACAATTCTGTTTTCTGGAAGCCGTAAGATGTGAAAAAAATATGAAATTCTTTTCTTCTTCATTGTGCTGGTGATTGGATCAATCTCACGATAGACAGTTTCATTTGGGAGAATCCTCCAGACTCCCTCAACCTGATACTTTTTATTTATGCACGTTCTAATGATTCTTCTTTCCGTTTTGAGGAGCTGATCAGTTCTTTGTTCATTTTTAATTTGGAACAGTGTTTCACAAGCATAAGTGGCTTCAGGGAGAGTTACAGTTTTATAATGTTGGATCTTAGTAGCTATTGATAGGCATTTTTTATTATATGTTGACCAGGTTAGAGATTGTGCTTTTTTCATTTTATTTGTTCTATTTATCCAAGTTACTTTTTCGTTTAAGTTATGTGTTATAATTTCTCCAAGATACTTAAATTGAGGAACTAGGTTAATTTTATGATCATTTATATAGACTTCATTTATATCTAAGGGTTTCATAGGCATGATCTCAGTTTTTTCAAAGGATATCTGTAATCCTATCCCTTGAGCAATTTCTTGGAGACTAGTGATCTGAGTACAAACCTCTTCCTTGTCTAGAGCTAAAAGAGCCAAGTCATCTGCAAATCCTAAGCAGTTTATTTTTATTGATGGTTTTGTTCCAATTTTGATCTTAGGAGGGTTTTCCTTTTGCCAAACCTTCATGATATAATCAAGAGCCACATTGAAAAGCAGAGGGGATAATCCATCACCTTGTCTGAGACCAGTTTTTACTGTGAAAGCTGTTGATATTTCTCCCCTAAATTTAACTTTCGAATTTGTGTTTGTTAATGTTAATTGAATGATTTTTATCAATTTAGGATGGAGACCGTATGATCTGAGGATTTTGAGCAGTGTCAGTCTATGAATACTATCATAGGCTTTCTTGAAATCTATAAAAGAGATAAAGAGTTGCTTATTTCTGTTTTTGTAATATTCCATTATTAATTTCAGGCTAAGGATTTGGTCTGGACAACTTCTGTAAGGGCGAAATCCTCCTTGATATTCTCCAAGTTGTGGTTCCAGAATGTTTTTGATCCTGTTGTAAATTATACGAGAGAAAATTTTATATGTGCAGTCCAGAAGGGTAATTCCTCTGTAGTTATCTGGGTTCGTTTTGTCTCCTTTCTTAAATAATGGATGGATTATTCCTGTGGTCCAGTGTGCAGGAATTTCTTCAGTAATCCACATTTTAACTAGATGTTGATGAAGATTTATAATCGCAGGTTTACCAGCATTTTTCCAGATTTCAGCAAAGACTAAGTCTTCGCCACAAGTTTTGTAATTTTTTTGTTCTTTAATTGCGAGTTCTACTTCATTAATGTTTGGAGGATTTATTAAATCAGGTGAAGTTAAAATAGGTGTATCAGTGTTTACTTGCAGGGTTTCCAGTGGATCATCACAATTTAACAGTTTCTCGAATGCTTCTGCAAGGATCTCTGTATTTTCTTGGTTAGAATGTGCTAACTTTCCTGTTTGATTTTTCAACATTAATGTTGGAGCTTCAAATTTTTTTAGATATTTACCAAATGTTTTGTAATAATCTCGAGATTGCTTTTTCTTGAAATCGTCTTCTATCTTTTCCAGTGTATTTTTAAGATGATTACGTTTCGTTTGTCTGATGATTTTATGGGTTAATTTTCTTTGTATAGTTAGTTCTAAATTTGATTCTTCTGACTTTAGAGCTTGATGTTTTATCCATGCTTGGTGTCTTTTCTCTATTGCTTGATCACAATCTACATTCCACCATTCATGTTTTTTCCTTGGATTTATTGGTGCTAACTCCTCTGCTATTGATTTTAATTTAGTGATTAATTCGTCCAATGTTTTAGTGTTGAGAGATTCTTCTCCTGTTCTTTCACAGTACTCTATATTTTTTATTAAGGTAGATGGATCAAATTTCCTCCTATTGTTATTATTAGTTTTTTTCTTGGCCATTGGAGTTAATTTTATTTTTATCTTTACCACATAGTGGTCTGATCCTGAGTCAACTCCCCTTAGAACCTTGACATTGTGAATTT
This sequence comes from Meconema thalassinum, assembly GCA_946902985.2. Classification (NCBI taxonomy): domain Eukaryota; kingdom Metazoa; phylum Arthropoda; class Insecta; order Orthoptera; family Tettigoniidae; genus Meconema; species Meconema thalassinum. The sequence continues at coordinate 55,778,370 of OX336401.1, read as the reverse complement.
CGTGATGGTGAAATTTATCCATGCAGACATGATCCAACTGCCATTCACCCCTTCTGAAGTCAGGATGTTTCCAAGTTTTCAATTTATGGGGCTGTCTTTTAAAACATGTTGATTTAGAGATTAATTTGTGGTTTCTACAAATTTCGACTAATCTTTGACCATTTTTATTGGTTCGTTTATGTGCTGTCCATTTTCCAATTATATCTCTATATCTTCTTTCTTGTCCAAGTTGCGCATTGAAATCACCAAGGAGAATTTTGATGTTTGATGAAGGGATGTTTATTAAAGTTTGATCCAAAAGATCCCAGAATTTTTGTACTTCTTCTCTGTCCTTAATGGTGTTGTTTTTTTGATTAGTAGGAGCATGTGCATTAATAATTGTATATGTTTTATTTGCCGATTTAAAAGTTAGGGTCGTAAGTCTGGAGGATTGAGATTTAAATTCTGTTATCGAGTCAATGATTCTGAGATCTATTAAGAATCCGTTACCAAATTGTGGACAATTTTTCATAACTCGTTTTCCTGGGATTCCTTTATATAGTCTATATCCTTGTGATTCCAGATGGCCTTGATCACCATTTCTAATTTCCTGAAGGGCCATAATTAGAATTTTATGACTTCTCATGATATCCGTGATGATCTTCAATTTTCCAGTTTGAACCAGAGAGTTAACATTATGTGTAGAAAAGAATGAGACTTGTTTAGGTTTGATTTTCCGTAGTATTTGTTTGTTTGCTACTTGATGAGTTTTCAGACGCTCCGATTCGTCATTATCTTCCGCATGACAGCCCACCGTATCCGAATGCTGTCTTTTCTGTAATCTATCATTACAGACGGCGGAATTATTCTTCAAATGACTTTTCATGGTCGACTATCTAAGGTTTCACCTTGAGGGGAGGATAAATCCTCGAATTACAATCCTGAATGTTATTCAGAAAGGTGAAAGAACTGAGAAAATAATTCTCAGTCCCCCCCAACACTAGTCTGTTCACTGACCCAGTTTCCCGCTGGGATTGATTACCCAACCTTCCACTGGGTTGCTCAGCTTAGCAGGGGACACCACGTGCAGGTCAGTGTTTGGAGTTGGAGTGGAGAGGTTATGAGGATTCTCTTCTGCTGAATCCTTGTATTACTGATTTTGTTGGTTAGTATCATCACATCACACTCCCTTTGTCCAGGTCTACATATTTATAGACCTCCCCAGGTTATATTATATATATAGTTTATTTAAATTGGGATAAATACTGGAAAAACATGACTTACATAAGTATACACAAATTTTCTTAATTACAGTAGGAGTAGACTTTTAAATGCAATCTTAGAATAAAAAGTTATCAGTGTTTTTACCGTTACTTTAGTGGGAACAATGGTACTGTTTTTTGCTTTTGACTATCTCTAAAATGTTGGGATTTATTTTAGAACGCTTTAGCCTTAAATCGGTTTCAATGTTCTTCAGTCTGTTTCCTTTTGCTGGCTTCAGGTTGCTCATTTCAGAAAAGGCGCGTTCACACAATTATGTCGTACCAAAGGGCACAATATGTTCGAGGGCTTTTTTTTGGGCAAGTTCTGGTACCTCAGCTTGTACAAGTAGCCAAAACCTTGCCAAGTTATTTTCTTGATAAACAATCTCCCAGGCTCTGCTGCAAGAGAGTTCCACCAATTGGTCTTGCTCAGTAATCAGATAGGTCGATGAGGTTACCAATACTTCTCTTCTTGAATGGATACTTCATCCAATCATTATTAGGATTAGGTTCAGGAAAGTAACTTCTCAAACTCTGAGCTAGGCCTGTTAAATGCTCAGCCAACAGTTCTTTTGTATTTGTAGGCATTTCTTCTTCAGATGTTATTAAGAATTCCTGCAACGTTGTAAAATTGTTGTATGAATCCTTAAGCATACTGTCAGACCAAAGCTACAGTTTTCCTATCATAGCTTCCACTTGCTCTTCTACACGGAATATGTCAGTGTCAGACCCTTGAAGTTTCGTATTTAGGACATTCAAATGCTGGAAGTTATCTGCCAAATATGCAACCTTGATCAACCACGCAAACTCACACAACTTGTCTTTGAGAAAAAAGTTTTCATACTTTTCTTCCAAAAGAAATATTGTAATTTCATCACGCAATTCAAAAAAACGTGTGAGGACATTACCTCGGGAGAGCCAGTGAACTTCAGTGTGAAGCAAGAGCTGTACATGCTCACTTCCAATTTCTTCACAAAGCTGAGTAAAAATACGAGAGTTCAAAGGTCGGGCTTTAATATAATTTACAATTTTCACAACTTCTTTTAATGATGTTTCTAGATCTTCTGGCATTTTTTTTACAGCCAATGCCTCCCTATGAATAGAGCAGTGAGTCCACTTAACTTTGGGAGCGACAGACTTGACACGAGCAATTAGGCCTGTCTTTTTGCCGGCCATGGCCCCTGCTCCATCGGTACTCACACCAACACAACGTTGCCAGTCCAAGTCATTTGATAAAATAAAATCATTTAATGCTTCAAAAACATCATGGTCATTGTTATGAAGAATCTCTTTGCAAAACAAAAGCTCTTCTAAAAGCCAATTTTCATTTTCATACCTAACAAAGGCTAACAAGTGAGATTTGTTTGATAGGTCTGTACTTTCGTCAAGCTGCAAAGCGTACATTTTTGTAGATTTTAACCTACAAAGTAACTGCTCTTCAATATTTTGAGACATGTCATCAATCGTTTGAAAGTGGAACTGTACTTAATTCCTTAGCAGCTGCCTCTCCTATTATTATATTACACATTTTTTTGCCGCTGGTAAGATTAGTTCTTCTGCAATCGTACATGGCTTTCCAGATTTAGCTATGAGTAATGCTATGTCGTATGACGCCACCAACGAGCTAGAGAAAGGTATATAGAGTGGAAATGGCGCCGCCATATTTGAAGAAGGTTGAACTGGCAGCCGCCATGATATACTCTGTCAAGAGGGTGGGGGCAGGGAGGGAGAGGCGTGACTAACGAGGCGTAAGATTAGGCCTACGTAAGGCCTGACAATTTAATTTGTACATTGAACGAAAACTAACACAATCATCTTACAAGACAATACGCTACGTTGCTTATGCACAGTACATTGCATGATTCCATTCTCCTTTAAAAATAAAACGTTTTGTTTACAACTGACGCACCTGTTGACCTCTCACGTTGAGCTGTATTTCTGCAGAAGTGTGAAGCCTGCATTTATAATACTGTTTCACAATTCGCTCGATGAGTGAAGCATAGTGAGGCTTTTCCCCAGGTTCAGTAGCTGTAATAGATGGTCAGATTTCAGGAACAGATAACCCGGCAGCATATCATAGACATCTGTCTGCAACTTCAGCATGAGATTGTTCGTGTTATTTCGCAACATACACTCATTCTTCCTGATGACACTCTCAGCTGTTTTACATAATTTCACTACATCATTTGATGGATTCAAAGGGCATACTTTCACGTCTTTCTCTTCAATCAGTCCTTCTTTCTGAACATCTTGACCTGATAAAAGCACTTCTAGGCATTCAATACAAGTAAATTTTTTTAGACACTTGGTGAACGACACTTCCTGCTATGTAATGAACAACATTTCCTCAGTGAATTATAATGTGCACAGTAACCATGATCTGTCTGTCAGCATATTATCGTCCTTCCCATTGACACCATGAATATTTGCTGTTGCAGTTGTCACAAGTAGGTGACAGGCTTACAGTTGGAATTCATGTATGGGCGTACCCTCGCAATTAAACACGTCCTATTAGATGAATTAAATTGTACTGCATTTGGATTATTTCTATTCCCACTTCTGGAGCGAATAGAAGAAAAAATAGCTCTAAGTGATCCTGACTCAATCTGCGTGTTAATAAGTATCTGCCGCGGTGGCCGAGAGCGCTAAAGCGCTACCTCGTGCCTCGCTGGCATCGGGAGAGCGTGGGTTCGATTCCCACCTCGGCCGTCCTGAAAATGGTTTTCGTGGTTTCCCATTTTCACCACCAGGCAAATGCCGGGACGGTTCCTTTCAATAGGTCCACGGCCGATTTTCCTCCCAATATCCCTTCCCTGACCCATCCTGAAAAGAAAAGTACATGGCCATTGGCTGCATTAATAAAATTAATTAATACAGATCTTTGTCCCCACACGTATGTTTCTGCTAGTTGCATCACACTTAAGAAATCAATAATCAAACCGTATATTGGCATCTTTCTGCTGGAATCGCAAATAAGCTTTCCATCTGGAATTTCTGAGAAGAAAGAAAGAAAGAAAGAAAGAAAAAATAAAAGATTAGTAAAGCCTGTTACGTTTCCCATAATTAGTTCAAAACAACGAACTAGATAAAGTATACCTCGTTGGCTTACGAAGATTGATATTTGAACAATATATTTTATTTTATAGCTTGCCACGGTGGGTGAGTGGTTATCGTGTCTGATTACTAACCCCCCAAGCTTGCAGGTTCGCTCCTGGCCGTGATAAGTGATTTTTGAAAGGCGGCAAAAATCACGATACGCATGTCATACGATGTTGGCATGTTAAAGAACCCATTTGAATTCAGTAGGCCGTGTTTATAATGGCAAAATTAATCTCGGGATTTTCCGGCAAAACAAAGTTCCTCATTTCTCTACTAGAAAGCGCTATAATGTCAAGGAGCTTAGTTATCTAACCTCCTTGAATTTCATAGTGCTTCAAGGAACAACAAAATTCGACATGCAAGCTACCCTCTGGGTGTCAAATAACAAAGCTTGCACCCGGCACCCGAGGCCATACGATATTATTATTATTATTACCGTAATTATGATTATGGCTCACAACTATCTTTGCTTAAATTTTAAGACAGCCTAATATATTTACCTACCGATATCAAGGTCTTCTGGAACAATGCTACCGTATCTGAATGCGAGTGTTCTGTAGTTTCCTGGAAACTACGCTTCTTCGGCGAAGATCTACAGGCCTGCTTCTTCTGCAGATGTGCAGGAAAATTGAAAATTGTAGGTACTGCATTAGGTAGTAGACGTCGCCTTTCATTTGCTACATACATATATTTATCTTCAAAGTGTAGAGAACAAATTAAGCTGTATCTCGTGGGGTGCCATTTATTGCTTTTCATGTTGACAACCCATTGTTTTGTTAGTTCCTGGTTCTGCAAAGGAAATCTGAAATGTAAATATCACACAAACTTAAACTGTTGCATCACGTTTTCGCAAAGGGTCTACCTCATTAATTTATGAATTTGGATGACATTTCTTACCTGAAATACAACACTCCTGTTGTCTTATAACTTCTATTCGTACAATTGAATGACGAACACACTGATGGCATGGTCAATGTATTTTTAAATAAATTTCATTCAACACATGTTCCCGCTCAACGCGAACAATCACAACAAGCTCATGTCAGACGACGTTCTGAATCATGGCCGCCTTAAATCAAGTTGCCTCCGCCCAGAGCGCTGCTACGTGGCTCCTTGCCTCTCTATATACCTTTCTCTAGCTCGTTGGACGCCACAGTAGCTTTTTCAGCAGCGCTACCTGACGCCATTTTCTCCATTGATGTTTTCATCTTTTCCATTTCTTGACTTTTTATTAAAAAAACTCAAATGACTTATCACCAAAGTCTGGATGTTTTGTTTCTAAGTGCCTCCTTAATTTCGCAGGTTTCATAGCTTCATTGGAAAGAATCTCGTAGCATAACACGCACTGTGGTTTTTGTTCGTCATTAGTTTGCACAAAACCTAATTTTAAATACACTTCAGAATATTTGCGGCGCTTAACAGTCTTACGTAAATCAGCGTTGCAGCTAGAACTAGCTACTGAAGTTGAACAGCTAACCTCACTTTCACGATCATTGTCTCTCTCTAATTTATCAACTGAACGTTTTACAGTCCCTGTCTTTAACCAACGATCCATGATACAGGCCCAACGTAAAATGTTTCCACCATTAAAAGTTAAACATCACAACAAAGCAAAACAAACCATCACGACAAGCACCAAATAGCGACAAAAGTCAACTGAATAACAGATGCCGATACGTTTGCTCCGCTGACAGAACAGATGACAGACTAGGTGTGTTAGTGGCTAGCCGCAGGGTAGCCACCCGCCGAAAACAATATTGACCTGATCATAGGATTGGCTAAGCTTGCCACGCACATATTTTGTAATACAAACTAAAACTTTTATTTGCATAAACAGGAGTCCTTGGTATGAGTAATTAACAAAATTAGATTCGAATATTTTTTGCGGACCCCTGAAAACATGCTTGCGGACCCCCGGTGGTCCGCGGACCACACTTTGAGAAACTCTGCTCTATAGCATTCGGGACTTCTCGTCCTGCTCTTGTGTTATCGCTAAGTGCTTCTCAAGTGGCAGTGACTAATCACTCCCCGCCCGTCTCACATGCAGGCAAAACCTCCGGTCTTTACGGAAGGCCCTCACTTTATTGTTTTATGATGGTTACTAAAGTGAATATCTGTGTGGCAGGACTTCCTGTTACTGGTTAAATAATAATAATAATAATAATGTTATTGGTTTTACATCCCTTTTAATAACTGCGGCATTTAGAGGCGTCAGGGTGCTGGAATTTTGCCCCGAAGAGGATCTTTAACGTGCCAGTAAATCTACTGACTCGGCTCCCTCGCATTTGCGCACCCTCAAATGCTGTGCCAGGATTCGATCCTGCAACCTTGGGTACAGCAGGTGAGAACGTTACCACTGAGCCATACAACCAGCCATTCACTGGTTAAAGTAACGCGATAACCTTTGTGGGATATTCTCCCCTAATAAACCAACAACAGCAACCTCACTGAGTCTTCTCACGAGTGTGTATTTGTGCTTTCAGAAAACGTTGATTCTGGCTTTGGACATGAGTTACGTGGAGAGATCGATGAATGAAACGACTGGAATTGCTCCAGACGTCGTCCTTCGCGTCAAAGTCGGATCCAGCAGCATCGAGCAAGACCCCAGTGATAACATTGTTGAAGCTAAACTCAAGATCAAAACTGAAGCAGTCTTTTCTATTCTCGGGTTAGTATCTCTTGTGATGAGCTCTCCTTGTTACTCCCGCTAGTGGTTCATTTACGGTACGTAAAGTGCAAATTTTGTTTCTATCGGAGCCCAGTATTTTTATATTCTGATTGAGAGTTAATATTAAATTGGATGGATTAACCTCCTCAGCGTGTACGGATAGACAATCATAAATTGCTGCATGGAAAATATCAAAGTCCTGTTCGGGTATCATCGTGCTTGGACGTGGTTGTACAGTTGCAACAAATTTTGATGCACTTCGATCTTTGTTCAACGACATGTTCGTGACAAAATGCAACTATCAGTACACAGAGCCACTGTACAGATATCAGAATATCAGAGAAGAATGATATGCAATTAATGAGAAACCACCCAAATGCGTAACTAAATGCGTGAAGTGAGGGACACGTCCCAAGTGACGATGGATGATAAGCGCTTAACAGAGTAGCTGTCTGAAGTTGGTTCAAATATTGGTCTCAGCAATTATTTTTGTTTTGATGGCCTCTGTTATACAATTGTGGAACCGCGCGATACTGGACACCTTTTAAGTTTTACAACAAAATATTGCAATAAACGGTTATTTAATTAGCACTGGGTCTATGATAGCTGTTATAGACGTGCATGAGATGTTGGAAATATCATTACAATATTATGAGCGTTCTGCAGACTGCCAGTTAGCTCAGGGGAAGAGGCGTTGAGTGGAACGACAAAGAACCGGGGTTCGAATCGTACTGTAACCGAATTTATTTGGTTACAGTATTCACTCTCACGTTTTCGGTTTGTTTAATGTTGTATTGAGGTTAGGAAATGGCCACCTGTTGATGGGAACTGCAGAGAGTTTTGTACTTTGAGCTATGGGATTCTTTGTGCTGACCCAGCAATAGGTCACTTTGCCGAATAAAGTTTCATTGCAGGTTATTCTATATTCCTTTTAAGATAGTGTGTTGTTTTGTATCTGCTTATTGGTTGATGAGTTACTATGGAAAAAAGAATAATGGAGAAGTTATCTGTTTGTTAAGATGGAAAGAAATGTAGTAGATTTGTGGAGAATTATGGATTAGTCTGCTTGTTGGAAAAAATGGAAGGCTTGAGGAAAGAATTAATGATGAAAATTAATAATTGTAAAACAAAAATATTGGAATGCAGCCGAAATAAATCAGAAACCTCTATGGACATCAAATTGGCAGGTGAAAAGCTGAAGGAAGTAGGAGACTTCTGTTACTTAGGAAGCAAAATAACCAGTGATGTACGAAGCAAAGAGGACATAAAATGTAGGTTGGCTCAGGCAAGGAAAGCATTTCTACAAAAAAGGAATCTGTTGACTTCAAATATAGATTTAGGTATTAGGAAGTTATTTTTGAAAACCTTTGTCTGGAGCGTGGCACTCTATGGAAGTGAGACTTGGACTATTGGTGCAGCAGAAAAGAGGAGAATTGAAGCTTTTGAAATGTGGTGTTACAGGAGAATGATGAAGATCAGATGGGTAGGTAGGGTTACAAACGAAGAGGTATTAAGACGAGTGGGAGAGGAGAGATGTTTCTGGCGAGTGCTAATGAAGAGAAGAGATAGGTTGGTAGGACACATACTAAGACACCCAGGAATAGCAAGCTTAGTTATGGAAGGAAGGGTCGAGATCAAGAACTGTAGGGGTAGACCAAGATTAGAATATGTTAAACAGATTGCCTCGGATGTAGGGTGTGGTAGCTATGTAGAGATGAAACGATTAGCTCAGGACAGGCAGGCGTGGAAGGCTGCATCAAACCAGTCAAATAACTGAAGACTTAAACAACAACATATGGAATAGAAGATTAAAATATATAAATGATTGGGATGAAGAAAGATGGAATGGCTAGTTTTATTGGGAGTGGATTATATTAGGTATGGAAAATAATGAATGTATAGAAAGGTTAGGATGAAAAAAGGAATAAGATGAAGTGTTTTGGATGTATGGTTATCTGATGTCTTGATGTATGCTGATAGATAAAGAGATGTTTTGAGAAAATGCAAGAAGATAAGAATGTAGCTGAAGAATATTAAGCATTGTGAGGGGTATTTTTCCGTTATGAAGGTAGTTGTGGATACTGTGCGAGAGATGCAGGTAAAGGAAGCTTGCTTACATGTTGATAAACAAGTACAGTAGAACGTCGTTTACAAGAAGTATAACACAATTTTCACTCGCCAAATCAATACTTTACTTTACTAAAAATACTATAGGTACATGTTTCGGAAACTTGATATGTTTCCTTCTTCAGCCCATATGTTGGTGTGAAATATCATATGACATCGAAATCCTAGCCAAAAATAAACATACAGTTCATATTTTCTTTATTGTTCTTCTTTTGTTGAGCCTGTGTCATTAGACATATTAATGTCAACCATGGAATAAGCACTTATTATTTGAAGTGATGAATGACTTACGTGGAAACGTTAAATATTTATTCCTTCTAAGGATGATTGGGAGTGGCGTCAAGAAATTTTGATCAAGTCAGGATATATGTAGGAATTAATCTATTACGGCGGGGGTTGAGGAGGCAGTTTTCTTTTTTTGTTATTTAAATGATCTGCTAATGTATCAAATAATACGTTAGCCTCAAAGTTAATCTCGTTCAGATTATTGCATTCATTAGATCTCTGATAAGTGTTGATATGAATATTTTCCAAAACATTCATATAGCTGCCTTTCGATGCATAATTCAAAATTTTGACATCATTATTTATGTCCGTGAACTTATGTCCCGTTTCTTCCATATGTACCGCCAAGGCTGAGAACTTCCTGTGCTTTATGGCCGAAACATGCTCATCATAACGAGTGTGTATGCTCCTACCTGTTTGTCCCGCGTAGTTTGATTTGCAAAAATTACATCTGAGCTCGTAAATTCGTTTATCTGGACGTCAAACAACTGGAACGTCAAACAACCGGAACCTCAATTATCCGGACGAGCAAAAAAAAGTCGGAGCAGCGCGCGCTTACTGTTGTTATGTGGAAGTGTGCACTGCCTACAGTTGTGAGTTGGTTCTCGTTTTCAATTGTTGTCTCCTACCGTTTGTTTGCTGTATAATGTTTCATCGTGTTACAGTAGCCTACGTGCTGTACTGTATTACATTGTGAAAATGACTTCTTCTTCTACCTTATCCGATACGGACGTTGGCTACCACCATGGCTAACACATTCTTATCCTGTGCAATCCTGAAGAGTTCCGTGGAAGACAGCCCAAACCACGTTCTTAAATTATCCATCCAAGTTATTCGTCTCCTTCCCGGTCCACGCTGACCTTCAATTTTACCCTGAAGTATAACTTGGAGCAGACGGTATTTTGGATTCCTCATCATGTGTCCCAAGTATTCCAATTTCCTCTTCTTAATTGCGTTTAACAGCTCAGGTTGGCTGCTCACACGCTGAAGAACCTCGGCATTACTCACATGTTCTGTCGACGAGATTTTAAGAATCCGCCAGTATATCCACATTTCAAAAGCTCGAATCTTCTTTTCTGTAGCTATGGACAAGGTCCAAACTTCAACACCATAAAGAAGGGTGGAGACAGCATAACACTTCACAATTCTCTGCTTAAGCGTCATACTGAGATCTTGACAGTATAGTAGTTGTTTCATTGTCATAAAGATGGATCTAGCCTTCTCTATACGGCGTCTTATTTCAACCGAAGGATCCCAATTCTCATTAATATTCTGTCCTAAATAAACCAAACTCTTGACTCGCTCAATCTGATGTCCATCGACTAAAAGGACTTGTGACAATGCTGGTTTTCGCGATATTATCATATATTTTGTTTTCTTAATGTTGAGGTCAAGGCCATATTGTTTACTCTTTTGACTTCTAAGAGTGGCAAAAAGGAAAAACGAAATCGCAATGTTTTATCGATTGATTATAAGGCGGAGATCTTTAAAGAAACTGGATAAATGTGAGAGTGTGCAGTGTCTAATGAAAAATTACAGTGTTGGAAAATCCACAATATTTATGATTTGGAGAACCGAAAAGGTGGAATTCTGAATTATGTATCGAAGTTAGATAGTGAAGAAGGGTCTAAAAAGAAAAAAAACATGAGATCAGCTACGGATGAAAAATTGGAAACTTATGGTTTATTCAGACAAGAAGTAAGGGATATTCCATTTCTAGACCTTTGTTGTGTGAGAAAGCGTTTCACCTAAATGAGAAGCTTGATGGTTCTACCTATGTTCGATTATCCAGAAAAATCGTTATCCGGAACACTTTCGGTCCCGATTAGTTCGGATAAACGACGTTTTGATCGCCAGAGAACTTATAGTAAGAAGAAGGACAGAAAGAGACTTTTAAGAAAATGCAAGAAGACAAGAAAGGAGCAGATGTATGTTTTGGAGTGGAATTGATTCTTATTTCTTTATGTGCTTAAAATCATCGACCCCCAAGATTATCATTAGAAGAAAGAATTTAGTTACATTGATCGCCCATTGTTGTTGGTTGACCCCGACCAATCTAAGAAGAGATTTGTTTCATTGATTGCCCAAGTTGTTGTTGTTGGTTGACACCGACCATTTCTACTACTATTTAAATTTGTACTTGCGGTGTTTATTTTTTCAACATGTCAAAAGTTTCATGAACGAAATACGTGTGTGTTTCTATACAAAGGGAAATCTGGCTTAATGAATTTGCTTATTGTTAAGGCTGGTTCAGAATTGGCCCGGCAACGAGAACGTTAACGTGAACGCGTAGCTTCCCGGGTCCCCGGTTCACAATTGGCCCGGGAACGGGAACTTGTGCATGCGCGCAATGAGCTTTAGTAGAATAATATTAAAACAATCAGCAAGCGCCCACTAATAAACACCAATTACACAACTGAAATGCTTCAGAGGTTTATAATAACTTTATTAAACACAAATTGTGCGCTTAATAGAAGCAAGGTTTGAGAGCGCATTCACAGGTTATGTTTACATCGTTGGCTACTCCTTCCGTACTGCGCCTGTGAAGGTACAACGTTTCTGATTGGCTCCGGGAAGCTCCGAGAACGTCAAACGTGAAACTTAACCATGTTTCCCGTTGGACTTCCCGGGCCACTTTTAGCTTCTCGTTCCCGGAGATTGATTGTGAACGGACCCATAAGTTAGCGTGCATTTCAACTTCGTTCTCGTTCCCGGGCGATTGTGAACCAGCCTTTAGTCCTGAAAAGGACTGTTGTAGGCACTTCCTAAATATCTCGTCCAGTATCCACCGACTTGGACAACTTGCTGTAGCCGACGTGGCATTGACTGAGCTAAGATTCCTGAGGTACTGTTCAAAAGTTGACATAAACTGCCCAAAGCTTAAAATTAATGCCTAATTGTTAGTAGGAAATCTGATTGTAACGAGAGTGTAAATATTTTACACAAAGACACATCTTTCATCAAATTATCTCCGAGAACTTCATAATTTTAAGTAATATTTGCTGTCCTTGATGAAATGAAAATCCACAGCCTGCTTCCAGTCTCCGACCGGGTCAGGAATGGAATGAATGAAGCCCCCATCTAGTGGCGAGGATATGAACTGTGCCGGCTGCCGAGGCCTGACGCACTCCTCTGGGGCAATGATTAAATGAATGACAGATGAAATGAAATGATAGTGGAGAGTGTTGCTGGAATGAAATTTTGACAGGGAAAACCGGAGTACCCGGAGAAAAACCTGTCTGCCTCCGCTTTGTCCAGCACAGATCTCACATGGAGTGACCGGGATTTGAACCACGGATCCAGCGGTGAGAGGCCGGCGTGCTGCTGCCTAAGCCACGGAGGCTTCGCTGTCCTTGATAATGTTAATTATTAATTATATATGAATCGCAGCCAATGGCCATAGCTGGATATTCTTGACTGAACGCCCAAGGGCTCCCAACAAGTTCAGTTTCAAGTAGTTCCAACCTTGGCTATTTGGATCGAACATTGGAACTTGATAGAGTGTTTCCTAACTAGCCAAATATAACCTACAAATTTTGCTACACATTACTAATTGCAGCGGAAGGTTCTTTACGCGCAATAAATCTATGACAAGGATCCGCCGTCTTTACTTCCCCTCCGAAGGAAGGCATACCGAAGGATTTTAACGCTCTTAAAAATCCGTTCATTATGTAAATATGTAAAATATTTAAATTCAATAAAACCAAGGATGCCAGAGGTGATTTTTACATTCTAGCCCGATTAATTAATTTTATTTATTTAGAATTTAACGTTTAAGATAATGGCATTCTGTGACACGGAGCCAGTAAGAAGTAAGATCTGCTTGGATAATAACATTTTGGAAAGAGTAAACGATTTTAAATACCTTGGTTACAAACTGTCTTTCCTTGAAGAAATGGACATACCCGAGAAAATCTTTAAATTCAACAGATGCTTAGGAATCATCAATAAAGCTTTTAGATCATCATTAGTTCAAAAACACACCTGAACAAGAATTTACAAAACCTTAGCAAGACTGGTACTTTGCTATGGTAGTGAAGCGTGGACCCTGAGAAAATGCGATGAGAGACGAATAACTACCGCCGAAATGAAATATATGCGATGAACAGCAGGAGTCACTAAGTGGGATCACAAACGAAACACAGAAGTGCTGAATGGTCTTAACAGCAGACCTATATTGGAATACATCCATGAATATCAAATAAATTGGCTAGGACACCTCAACTGGATGGACAGAAGCAGGATCCCTAAAGCAGTCGTCAACTACTGCCCCGGTGGGAAGAGATCTCTAGGTCGCCCCAGGAAAAGATGGCGTGAAAATTCAAGTCTTTTGTGTAGACCGTAACAGTTCTTCTAGGACTAACACATGAAAGGATGATGATGATTTATTTAGAATATAGGGAACTTGGAAATAAGAAGAGATTTATCCCCACTTTCCTGACAGTAACAATATGATAAGATATAAGCTGAAAGTAATCAAATTTTCTGGCAGGTAGGATTTCTCTCAATCAGCTAGAGCTAGGAATAAACACTGTCTTGTGATTTACTTTTCAAAATTATAGACTAAGAATTCAAATAAACTACAATAAATGAAACAAAACTGCTATTAGGTATTTTTAGTTATTTGCATATCATTTAGTATTTTTAGGTACTACAGAACTCTCTTGAGCATGGTTCGGAAATGTAAGGTATTTTTGTATTTATAAGTAAGGAAAAAATAGATCAAGCCTAAGAATCCGCTCCCTAATAATGATGAACTAAGAATGGTCTCGGGATGCACTGATCCTGTGTGTTTGAGTTTACTGTTTCCCACAACACCCCTTAATGCAGCACCGACTCAACTGAAAAGGAGACCAAGTAAACTACAACAAAGGTTCTATGTTCCAGTCGGTCCACGGAGGAGCTGTACCCTTACATCATCAAGGACGAGGAGGACAAAGATAAACCACTCAGCATCATGTTTCATCAGAAATATCAGGTGTGCACTCTCTATTCTCTTCCAAGGTCATCTACCTTTATCTTTCAGATGTAAATGATCTGAATATTTATTTATTTAGCGTATGCCTTTTAGTCCCGGTGGTGTACAGAGGCTGTAGCTGCTTCAAGCAGACACCCATGGGGTGAGCTACAAGTTCCATTCAATTTCAAGTAGTTCCAACTTTCAACACCAGTTGTCACTGACACCTAGTGGTGAATGTTGGAACTTGGATAGAGCATTACAATGAAATATAACCTAGAAATTAAGCTTCACACGAGTTTAGTTAGTGGAAGGATCGTTTACATGCCATAAATCTATGACTGGGACCGCTGGCTTTACTTCCCCTCCGAAGGAAGGCTTACTGAAGGATTTTAACACTCATAAAAAATCAACGACTTCGGCTGGGTTTGAACCTACGATCTTGGGCACAGCAGTTCAGCATGCTACCAACTACGCCACCTAAACCGCTATCCGAATATGATTCAAATTAATAGTGTTGCCCTTCCAAAGACATTGTCATTTAATTATCTGTTGTTGTTTGAGTCTTCAGTCTTTTGACTGGTTTGATGCAGCGCTCCATGCCTCCCTGTCCTGAGCTAATCGTTTCATCTCTACATAGCTCCGACACCCTACATCGGAGGCAATCTGTTTAACATATTCTAACCTTGGTCTACCCCTACAGTTTTTGTCCTCGACCCTTCCTTCCATAACTAAGCTTGCTATTCCTGGGTGTCTTAGTATGTGTCCTACCAACCTATCTCTTCTCTTCATTATCAGTCGCCAGAAACATCTCTCCTCTCCCACTCGTCTTAATACCTCTTTGTTTGTAACCCTATCGACCCATCTGATCTTCATCATTCTCCTGTAACACCACATTTCAAATGCTTCAATTCTCCTCTTTTCTGCTGCACCAATAGTCCAAGTTTCACTTCCATAGAGCGCCACGCTCCAGACAAAGGCTTTCAAAAATTACTTCCTAATACCTAAATCTATATTCGATGTCAGCAGATTCCTTTTTTGTAGAAATGCTTTCTTTGCCTGAGCCAACCTACTTTTAATATCCTCTTTGCTTCGTCCATCACTGGTTATTCTGCTTCCTAAGTAACAGAAGTCTCCTACTTCCTTCAGCTTTTCACCTGCCAATTTGATCTCCATAGAGGTTTCTGATTTATTTCGGCTGCATTCCAGTATTTTTGTTTTACATTTATTAATTTTCACCATGAATTCTTTCCGTAAGACGGAGTCCATACCATTCAAAAACTCATTCAAATCCTCAGGCGTGTCGGCCAAGATGACGATGTCATCAGCAAATCTCAGAGTTGAAATTATTTCTCCTTGAATCTTCACTCCCACTTTAAATTTTTCTCTAATTTCCTTCATTGCTTGTTCAATGTAAAGATTGAAAAGTATGGGTGATAATTTGCAGCCTTGCCTTACATCTTTCCGAATACCAGCTTCTCTCTCATGTCCTTCAACTCGAATGACTGCTGTCTGGTTTCTGTACAGATTGTATATCACCCTCCTATCCCTGTACTTTATTCCAATTGATTTCAAAATGTCAAACAATTTAGTCCAATCAACGTTATCAAAAGCCTTTTCTAAGTCTACAAAAGCCATGAACGTTCTCTTATCTTTCCTTATTCTACCTTCCAAAATCAGCATAAGACTTAGTACAGCTTCCCTTGTTCCTACATTTCTCCTGAAACCAAACTGGTCTTCACCCAACTCCGTTTCTATCTGGCTTTCAATCCTCTTGTAAATTATTCTAGACAGGATCTTTGAAGCATGAGTAATCAAGCTGATTGTACGGTAATCTTCACATCTGTCAGCTCCCACTTTCTTTGGTATAGGGATGATTACATTCTTCTTGAAATCAGAGGGTACCTCACCTGTCTCATAAATCCTACACACCAAGTGAAATAACCTGATCAGACCTTCATCTCCTATGCAGCGTAGCAACTCAATCTGTATATCATCTATGCCTGGTGCTTTGTTCCTGCCTAAGTCCTCTAATGCTCTGTCAAATTCTGATCTCAATATTAAATCTCCTTTTGCATCCTCATCAATTTCCTCCTCCCTTTCCATTACATGATTCTCAATCTCCTTTCCCTTATACAAACTCTCTATGTAAGCTTTCCATCTGTCAACCTTTTCTTCCCTATCTGTTAGAGGCTTTCCATTTGTGTCCTTAATATTACAGCACTTAGTCTTCTTTTCCCCAAAAGTATTCTTAATCCTTCGATAAGCTGTATCTACTTTTCCTAATTTCAGACAATTTTCTATACCTGCACATTTCTCTTTCAACCATTCTTCTTTCGCTTCCTTGCACTTCTTAATTATCTAGGCTTGATTATTACTGCAGATGGAACCCTCAGACCTGAAATATTACATCACGTGAACAGGGCATGGCTCA
This sequence comes from Meconema thalassinum, assembly GCA_946902985.2. NCBI lineage: Eukaryota > Metazoa > Arthropoda > Insecta > Orthoptera > Tettigoniidae > Meconema > Meconema thalassinum. The sequence goes on along the minus strand of OX336401.1, from coordinate 55,761,559 downwards.
AGTGGCGCTCTTTGTCCGATGTCTTATGAGATAAAAAGATTGCAGACTGGCTAAAGTGTAAAGTTTATCGTTCTGTGGTCCGTTCCGTTGCTCTGTATGAGGCAGAACTAAGGAGTTGGAACAGCAACTTGGTATGATGGAGACAAAGATGCTCAGGTGGGTATCTGGCTTGACACTCCATGATCATCTCAGCAATAATGACATTCACAAGAGATATGGAGTAGCGCCAATTATTGAAAAGATGAGGTATGGACATGTCTTACGAGCTGCTGAAACAACAGTTGCACACACTGGATTGGCATTGTGGATAGATGGGAAGAGACCAATAGGACGAGACAGCGTTAGCTTGACACCCTACATGACGATCTAAAATTTGCCCGATTTCATTCTGACATGGCGCACAATCGTGTAATATGGCGACAGAGAACCAAAAAAGCTGACCCTGCTAATTTGTGGGACAAATGCTAAAGAAATAGAAGATGAAGCTCTTCAGACTATTCTTCAGTGGGAATTAATTGGAATGCGGCAATAAAGTACGCATATTTAATTTATTCACATAATACTGTTTAGGTCGCCACCGTCTGGTGGGCTTTTGGATGCTTATGGTGTTAGGGGTGCTCAGGGAAGGACGGCTTCCTAACACGGGGCTGTGTTAATGAGGGTGCATGAATTTAGAGGGAACGGTGATGGGCTCAGGATGGGCGCTCCACAGAGGTCCGTACGCATGCTACTTGCTTAGTCGGGCACGGGACCTTGCTGAGATTGCTGGCTGTTCGCTGAGTCAGGGCGATGGCCACTGCCGGTATTGTGCATGTCGTGGGAAAAGTTAGGATTCGTGGTAGTGGAATAATGAAGGAGGGATTCCTTGTGTACAATTTATGGTTTAATGAGTTAGAGTAAGGGTGAAGTGTGAGGGGGGAAAAGGGAAATGCTAGGAACCTTAGAGGTACTGCTGCGATGCGTCTGGGAGCCTCGTTCATACTGGATGCACCGCCGTGCCGTGGGGTGCTCGCCTCCGTCGGCACTGTCTCGTGCGTCTCTGTCGTGCAACTACCCCTGATGTCTCCCATTCTTGCCTATTTGAAGCCGTTTTGCGGGCCATTCCAGTCAGCAGTATTGCCCTCCTTGTTGTGGTTACATTGTAAGCCTGTTTTGGCAATGATTGCGCGCTATTGGTGGGTAAAATAATGCCAGATGACTGGAAGAAGGGAGTTATAGTTCCCCTGTTTAAGAAAGGAAGTCAAAAAAAGTGCAACAACTTTAGAGGTATTACTTTACTGTCTCATGGTTTAAAAATATTTGAGAAGATTCTTGAGAAAAGATTAAGGAAAATTATTGAACCCCAACTGCTAGAAGAACAATATGGATTTAGGAAAGATAGATCAACTATAGACCTCATATTCACACTAAAAATGATATTGGAAAAGCACTGGGAGAAAGATCGTAATTTGACATTTGTGTTTCTAGACATCGAAAAAGCATTTGATAGGGTCCCTAGAACAACTATATGGGAGTGTCTTAAAAAGAAGAATGGGACTACGAAACTCATTCAGAGAGTAAAAATGCTTTATGATGACTGCTAATGCTGTGTTCAAGTAGGAAATGGATATTCAGATTGGTTCCAGACATCTAGAGGAGTGCAACAAGGCAGTGCCCCCTTTCACCATTACTATTCATCACCATCATGGATGAAATCATAAAGGAAGTGAAGCACAACACCAATTTGGATCTTCAAGCATTTTACAGAAAAGTAAAGATAATATAACGCTGGAGGGTGTACAGTTGGCAACCGTAAACCAGTATCAGTACCTTGGATGCTTAATATCAAGTGACAACAGAATACAGCTTGAATTAAATAACCGTATTCAGAAATCAAGTCAATTCTATCAGCAAGTTCGATATCTACTCTGGAATAAGCAAGTGCCACTAAGATCAAAACAAACTCTGTTTCGAACATACTTTGTCCCTATGTTGACTCATGGGTTGTAAACATGCACAACTACCAAAAAAAGATGACAGCAGACTTCAGGCTTCAGAAATGAAGTTTCTAAGAAGCATGCTTCAAAAAACTAGGACAGACAAAGTAAGAAATGAGAAGATAAGAGAACAAGCTGGAATAAATCAGTCCCTGAAGGAGACCATAACTAGGGCACATTTGCGATGGTTTGGTCACGTCAAACGTATGACAGAAGGAAGAATTGCAAAACAATGGTTGCATACTGAGATTACTGGAAAGAGACCTGTTGGAAGACCTAGGAGGAGATGGTTGGACCAAGCGAAGGAAGATATCACATCCAAGGGAATCAACTGGGGTGAAGTCTTGAAGGAGCAGTGGTACATGAATAGACTAAAATGGAGAGCGCTCGTTAACCACACCCGGGAAACTGGAGTGGAAACTTGATGATGATGATGGTGGGTCGGGACTTGCTTCACGTTTCCCGGTTGGGTACTTTCGTAGGTTTCTGTAGATTTGCCTTGTCCTATGTATTTGCGTAGATTTGGCGTGAGGGGCCATAACAATACATACCTTGAATCTTTTCTAATAGCTGATACGTCCTCCTTTGTGTTTTATAAGTTCTTTCATACAATTTGGCTTTGATTCCACAAGCTTTGAGCACATATTTTTCTAACTCAGCAATTCTTCTAGGTTTGTGCCGTGTCTTGTGTGGGGTTTCGCCTAGGACACCAAGCTGGCTCAAGACACCAAGAGCCCGCCGATGAGCCAGCTTGGTGTCCTAGGCGAAACCCCACACAAGACACGGCACAAACCTAGACGAATTGCTGAGTTTTAATTCACCGGCCGTGAAAGCCAATATACCACATATTTTTCTGTTCATCATCACACTTTTTACTGGTCAGATTTCATCGCCCCTTCAACTGGTACTAAGGGTCCCAATCCTTTATGTGAGAAATACCCCCAAAACATCTTCTGCACGGGGTGTTTTACAATATGTTGCAAATGTTGTGAAGCTGTTGCCTCAATAGTCGCTCGGCGCACATATTGAACCCTCTGCCCCTGCACTTGTGATGACAAATGACAAGAGAGGTGGGTTTGAATGTCACTTTGAACCATTGAACGAGAGGCTGTCTGTGGCCTCCCACTGCCGGGTTGATATCGATTCAGTGAACTAAGGACAGCAGTCACAATAAATACATGCTGTAACGAGTGGGCTCTGAGACAACAAAACCTGTTATTGCAGTCCTTCTTCCAATATTATTGGCATAAATGTTGCAATGTATCTTATCAGTAACCACTGAAGCACCACACGAGTAAACTACAATGTTCATATAATGGTAGGGACCACTTATATAAAATTTGGACGAAATTCCTGCACTAGCACGCTTTCAAACAACAAAAACATAATTTAAACAAAACCACAAAAATGGCGCAGGGGTTCAAGTATTAACATAACTATGGTATTTAGATTGTGTAGGCTGTCAAATTTATATTAATAATGTCCAATTTAATTTATTATTATTATTATTAATCTTGATTGGTCACATTGGACCACTTGAGTCGTTCCACAATCACTTCTTCTTTGAAGGTAGTACTGCTTGGTTCTTGCGCTCTTTCCAGTACTTTTTCATTCTTTCAGATCGGGATTTTTATTTAAAATATAAATATTTTTTTTAATTGTTCACAAATGAGGCAAAATATTATGTAGCATATAGCACATTAACAATATGTTCACCTGCTACAGAAAGAATATCACCATTCTATCTTGAAATATAAAAAGATGAGTCTAAAAGATCTAATGACTTTGGAAGCAGTCAAATCACGATTCTTGAAAGCCACCCTAGGTGTTTCGAAACACACAAAGTCGAGGCTAGAATACGAGCTTGCCAGAGAACCCTTTTTTATAGAATACCTACGTATGAGGCTCCCATTCACCATCAGCTCAAATAAACTGCTCCTTGAAAGAGAAGAAAAGGAGGGAGATTTGGCTTGACTTTTATACAACAGAAGCCATGATAAATAGATCCTAGGCCGACACGAATCAAGAACTCTGACACCTGGCGACCTCAATGGATACCACCACAAAGTATACAAGACCAAGTGATTTCACGATTCCGGGAATAAATGTGTTCATGAAATGAGACCGTTACCACGTGACCACCTGCAAAAAAACGAGTAAAATCCCTGGTAGACTTTTGTGCATAATAAACAATGTATACAATGTAATAATTAATATAATCCACCTGTCGATGTTGTCTTAGTCCAACAACAACAACATGCCCCACAGTTGGGCGTTATTGTAATGATTATATAAAACTTGCCACCTCAGGGTATAGGGACTATAAAACTAGCTTTAAATAAATCCACAAAGACCACGAGAACTTCAAAAAAATTCAGTATTTATTAATACAGGCAATCTTCCATTACCTGCATCTGTTATCCTTGCTTGTCCTTGCACAAGTTTACCAAGCCAAGCCCTTCTGATCATGAATTACTGCATTTTCTATTGCATTTAATGTTTTTGTGGCTGGTTGATGCTAGGGACTTGATGATCATAAGCTCTGTACATATGTGTGTAATTTGTCTAAGACTCTTCCCTGAAGCCAACCTCCTTACAATAATATCAACACTAACTTCCTTCCAATCATACATAAAAATAACTACTTCATATCAGCATGGCAGCATCAACTAATCAACTTCCACATTTTCTAAAAAAAAAAACACCTCCCATCTTGCCTGAATTCCAGCACACAAACAGCTAATTCCCATGGCAACCTCGCCATGCCAAAGGACCTTTGCCAATCTGCCAAAGCTAACACAGGTTAGAAATTCACTCTCAACCCTTAAAACAAAAACAAAAATCACAAACAGAAACAAATTACCGTATTTCCGCGCATAATCGTCGCACTTTTTTTGCCAAAATTTCGTGGAAAAAAGCAGGGTGCGACGATTATGCGAAGAATATTTTAAGTTCAAAAAATATACTGTATCATTATCTGCTGCATGGGCCAGTCATTCGCGTAGCGTGAGTCTTAGCCTGAAGTCAGAGACAGGCTTCTTTCTTCTAACAAGGTCACGACAGGTTAACGCTCGCGGAATGTGCTGACGAAGCTAGCCATTCGCGTCGTGGTTCATAGCCCGCAGGCATGAAGACGAGATTACTTTCTCCTGACAAGATCACGCTAGATTAGGCCTATAAACTCGCGGAACGTGCGCTGGCCGTTCGCGTCACAGTTTATAGCCCGCAGGCATAAAGACGAATTACTTTCTGCTGTCATAATCACGCCAGATTAGGCCTATAAGCTCGCGGAATGTGCTCTGGCCGTGCGTGTCGCGGTTCATAGCCGGCAGGCATAAAGACGACGCGGTATTACTTTCTCCTGACAGGATCACGCCAGATTAGGCCTATAAGCTCACGGAATGTGAGCTGGCCGTTCGCGTCACAGTTCATAGCCCGCAGACATAAAGACGAGAGTACTTTCCGCTGACAAGATAACGCCAGATTAGGCCTGTAAGCTCGCGGAATGTGCGCTGACCATTCGCGTCGCGCTTCATAGCCCGCAGGCATAAATACGATATTACTTTCTCCTGACAAGATCACGCCAGATTAGGCCTATACGAACGCGGGATGTGCGCGGTCCGCTCGCGTCACAGTTCATAGACCGCAGGCCTAAAGATGAGATTACTTTTTGCTGACATGATCACGCCAGATTAGGTCTATAGTTCGCGGAATGTGCGCTGGCCGTTCGCGTCATAGTTCATAGCCTGCAGGCATAAAGACGAAATTACTTTCTGCCGACAAGATCACGCCAGATTAGGCCTATAAGATCGCGGAAAGTGCGCGGGCCGTTCGCGCCGCGGTTCATAGCCGGCAGGCATAAAGACAAGATTACTTTCTCCTGACAAGATCACGCCAGATTATACGCTCGCGGAATGTGCTAAGTGACGAAGCTTGCCGCTCGCGTCACAGTTCATTGCCCGCAAGCATAAAGACGAGATATTTTTCGTCTGACAAAGTCTCGCCAGGTTATAAAGTCGCGGCAGCATGTGCAACTGACTGGCGCACAAATACGAACATGCTATGCGACGATTATGCGATAAAATTTTATAAACCTATTTTACTGTTTGAAAAGTGGGGTGCGACGATTACGCAGTAGCGACGATTATGCGAGGAAATACGGTATACATCATAGTCAGAAAAACTATTGGCACTATCATCTCAGAAACAACCATTCTAGATTAACCAGAATCACCAGCATAAATATTTTCTTCAGAAAGAACGGCTGAATCATCATAAGACCTGTCTGTGCCGTCATCATAATCATCTTCATCTTCATCATCAACAACATTAAGTGAATCCAAAATCCTCTTTCCTTTCTTTTTTCTTCTCTTGGTATGTGTCCTCTGATTCAGTATCATCATATTTTCCTTTTATTTTTCTTCTTCTTCTTTTGGTCTGTCTCCTCTGATTCAGTATCATAATCTTTTCCTTTCTTTTTCATCTTCTTCTTCTTCTGCTTCTTCTTTTCTTCTCGTTCTCATAATTCAGCCTCTCTATGGGCCTTCTCCTCAGCTTTAGCTTCCAACCTTATAAGAAATGTCAATACCTTTGGGCTCAATGTCATAGTCATCATCATGAGCATCTACATCATCAGATTCATTATAGTGTTGGGCTGTATGTCTCGCACGTGCTCTAATGTGGTGAGCTCCAACTGCTCTTCTGATCCAGAATCACCACCTTCATCAAAGTCTTCCTCTTTGCTCTTCCTTTTCTTCTTGTCATCTCCCTCCGTATCGTCTCCTTCTGCAGATGCTTCTCCTGCTTCAGTCTTCGCTGGTAGTGGTGCTTCTTCAGATACTTCAGCTGGAGCTGGCTGTGTCTCGCCTGCTCCTTCAGTCTTCTTGGCTGCCTCCTTCTTCTGTTCCAGTTTCTTCTGCTTCTCACTGTCCCCCTTCTCTCTCTTCTTCTGCGGCGCAGATTTCATAGTACTTCCATCCACTTCCTCACCATCAGTATCGTCCGCCTCCTGCACTTCCTCTACCATTTCTGTGGTATCCGAGGTGTCCTTCACCTCCTCCTCTTCCTCATCCTTCTTGTGTTCCGTGCTGCCCTCTGAGAGCAGAGGAACCCGATCCACAATCTCCACCTCCACCTTCTGTTCTTCTTGGTCGGCAGTAGCTTGCTGCTGCTTGGTCTTGTTGGGCCGCATCCTGGTGCCAGGTCGAGGAAACTTGCAGTTGTCCGCCGCAGGCAGCTCCATGCCTTGGACCTGCGAGCCTGCAGGAGGGCCTGAACACGCGCACGGTCTGTCTTCTGCTTGTGCGTCAGCCACTTGCCTTCAGCCTTCAGTCTTTTCTCCCTCTCCTTCCCCTTCTTTTTCTCCACTTTCCCTTCCTGCTTCTCTTTCCTTCTCTTCCTCATCTGCCTTATTTTGCTGAGCAATTCCTTTCTTCTTATCTTTTCAATTTCCTTCTTCTGATTCCTCCTTCTCTTATTTCCATCTGCCTGACAAATCATCTTCTTCATACTCCTTCTCTTTGCCTTCCATCTGGTCCATTTCTTCCTCCAACTTGTTCTCCTGCCTATCCTCCTCCTGCAACGTTTCTTCACATTATCTTCAATCTCATCTTCCTCCTTGTTTTCAGTTTTATTCTCCTCCTCCATTTGACATCCTCTTCTGTTATGTCGGCGGCGACCTCTGTGTCTACCTCCGCCACTGCTCTCTCTTCTTCGCCTGCTATGGTCTCTCCAATATTTACCACCAAGCTTCTTTGACCTTATAGTTTCCACTTCTTCACGCCCCCTAGCATCACGTACTTCACAAATCTCCTCCTCTTCCTCTACAGACTCGCTCTCAGATTCGACTATCTCAACTTTCTCATCTACAATGCATATGCTAACCATCTGCTCTTTGACCTTGTCAAGCTTCTCAGACATATGCTCACTGCCTCATCAAGCTTCCTTGACCTTATCTTCTCCACTTCTTCTCGCCCCCTAGCAACACGTACTTCACATTTCTTCTCCTCTTTCTCCTCCTTCACAGACACACTCACAAATTCCACCATTTCAACTTTCTCTTCTACAACACATGACCTCTACTCTCTGTTCTTCCAACTTCCCTTTTTCTTCCCCCTTCAAAGCTACACACTCAGATTCTAGCCTCTCAACTTTCTCATCTATGATACATAGGCTAGCCACGTGCTCTTTGACCTCATCAAGCTTCTCCGTCAACTTCTCTTTACAACTAGTAACCTGGGAGGTGATCCTCTCCTCAATCCCTTCGTACTTTTCATAGCGCAGCAGAAGCGTCTCCAACATGGCCATCATCTCAGCTTCAATATTTCTACTATTTTCGGCCATCCTCACTCCTGTCTTTGTGTGATTCATTTTCTTCGTGCTTCTACGTTGGGCACCATTGTAAAAATTGATATAATCCACCTGTCGATGTTGTCTTAGTCCAACAACAACAACAACATGCCCCACAGTTGGGCGTTATTGTAATGATAATATAAAACTTGCCACCTCAGGGTATAGGGACTATAAAACTAGCTTTAAATAAATCCACAAAGACCAGGAGACCAACTTCAAAAAAATTCAGTATTTATTAATACAGGCAATCTTCAATTACCTGCATCTGTTATCCTTGATTGTCCTTGCACAAGTTTACCAAGCCAAGCCCTTCTGATCATGAATTACTGCATTTTCTATTGCATTTAATGATTTTGTGGCTGGTTGATGCTTGGGACTTTATGATCATAAGCTCTGTACACATGTGTGTAATTTGTCTAAGACTCTTCCCTGAAGCCAACCTCCATACAATAATATCAACACTAACTTCCTTCCAATCATACATAAAAACAACTACTTCATATCAGCATGGCAGCATCAACTAATCAACTTCCACATTTTCTCAATAAAACACCTCCCATCTTGCCTGAATTCCAGCACACAAACAGCTAATTCCCATGGTAACCTCGCCATGCCAAAGAACCTTTGCCAATCTGCCAAAGCACATATGCCACCAGCCAAGGCCACCTGATGCCACCAGCGAAGGCCACCCATCCGTAGACCACCAAAAAAAGAATCCAATGGGCACTGACCACTCAAGACTCTCCATGGCGCTCCACCAACAGGCAGCCATGTCTGGCAACCTGATAGAACAAAAAAATAATAACAGTCTCTGTAACCTAACAAAAGTTCGGTTACAACAAATGCGGGGTACAAAGATACCAACAAAACTTACAGTATGTAACTTATACACAACTTGTCTGCATTTCATTTTAATAAGAATATAGGTAGGAGACAATTTTAATGAAATACTTGTAATTTCACTAAACTTGGCAATTTTAGCACAACCACTAATTGATTGCTTGGCATCAAATGGGGTGAAATAATTAGCATTGACGAAGGGGAACAAGTTTAAAGAAAATCATAAGTCAGATATTGTAAGTGTATTGTCATTCAGTCAGTGTGTGAGCACATATACAGTATTTGTAACCTAAGTGACAGACACTGGCATTTGGGCGAGTAATTTTGAAATTCAAAGGAACTATTTTCAGTTCAATCGAGCAGAGATCCTTCGTCATCGAATATCAACTAGCCCCATTCAAGAATGATACAGCTCAACTTTCCAAGCTCAATTACATATTCAAGTTCACTGTTATATGGAACAATATTTTTGTGAAGTTAATTTTATGAACATTCCAAGCCATCAAATATGACATTACTGAATTCATAAGAAGTTTTATAATGCTATTTTAAAGTGTTTTTTAGCATGTGCTTGTTTAGTTTTAGTATTTTATATGATGAAATGATGTTGATATGTTGTTGACTTTGCATGATTGTTTTGACATGATAGAGCTGAGGAAGGGCTATTTATAGCTCGAAACATGTACCCTGATTGGTAAATTTTGAAATTATATAGTATTGATTGACGGAGTTCCTTAATATTTGTCTTAGTAACCTAAGTGAAGCCATACTCATATGTTCGCAGGCAGTTAAAGTTGGTCGCAGTCCAGTGCAGGAGATGCAGGTCCAGTTCTCTGTACCGATGGTATTGACCACTGGAAACATACTCTTCCTGGATATGTACTTACCACAGGTTAGTAGCATAGTTACTCTTGAGGATAAACGTGTGATGTATTTCTCTCTGGTTAAATATTGGGTTGGTGCATAAGTCCGTAGCGTTTTCCATAAGTTTATCCACATCAAGTTTATAAGTTTATTAAACCATCAGATCCACATAAGAGAGAAGTTAATCATCAGTATCATATTCTCCTTCACTATCTACAATTCTATCCAACAGCACTGTTTCTGGCCGCCTCCGCTGCTTTCGTCCCTCTATTGAATTCAAAGAGAAGAATATGTCGGAAATGTTCCAATTTCTCCACTTGGCACTCTATTTCCTAGCATCCACGGCTCCACTCACTATCTGCAAATGACAAAACTTCAATAGGTAAACTCAAGAACAAACATTGAACTACAAAGCAACAATGTCAGTCGATAAATAAAAACATAGCAACCGGAATACCAACAAGCAAAACAAAAACGCTACGGACTTATGTACCAACCTAATATAAATGCATCATGCATTACAAAATACTAATATTCCATGCCACCTCAAAGACTGCCTTGGAACTTGTCAATTGACTTGATGACTTAACTCTCGCCTTCCTCACCAGCATCATCTGTGACCATCTCCAGCTAGCCGGGTGCGGTATATGAGTGCTAGCCATCGCTGTCTATTCAGGATCCGTTGCCAGTCCAAATCTTGTTGAACCTTAGTGATCCACTTCTTCCTCGGCCTACCTCTTGGTCCCTTGCCTTTGATCTTCTTATCTTTATCTCTGATTGTCCATCCTCTTCAGCTGTCCCAACTATCGTGGCCTGGCGTTGGTTACGGATTTACAGAGTGATTGGTACATGCCTTCATTTCTAATCCTGTCTCTCTTAGTTTTCGGAACCATTGTCCTTAGGAACTTCATTTCCATTGCTTGAAGCTTACTGGCATTCTTGCTGGTAGGGACGCTTGTTTCAAGGCTGTAGCTGGTGATCTTCTTCTTCTTCTTCTTCCTCTTCATGTGCCTCTTCCTCCAAGAACATTGGCGATCAGTAGCTTGATCTGCTGTTTGTCCTTAGCTGTTCTAAACAGTGACACTGAATTAAGTCCATACCACTGGCTTAAGTTCTTTAGCCAGGATATTCGTCTGCGTCCTGGACCCCTAATGCCATCAATCTTCCCTTGGATAGTTAATTGGAAGAGGTGGTATTTGTTGTTGCGCATGAAATGACCAAAAAGTATTCTAATTTTCTCCTTTTGATAATACTGAGAATTTCCAAGTCTTTGTTCATACGCAGCAGTACTTCCACAATTGTGACTTTAGCTGTCCATGATATCCTTAAAATCCTGCGATACGTCCACATTTCAAATGCTGTCAGTTTCTTACTTTAAACCTCGGTAAGTGTCCATGATTCAACTCCATAGAGCAGGACACTAAAAACATAAGGTGGTGATCGGCAGGAAGAAACATTTGTACAGAACTACGTTAGCTCTCAATGAAATTTGTTTATCCCAGAGAAGCTTTCTCACTAGATGGTAAAAGTTTGCTCCTTTCTGTATTTTGTGCGAGATTCCTGCAGATCATGCGTTTCTCGAGATACTATACTTCCAAGATATTGAAAGCGATCCACTTCTTCCAACTTGTTACCATCGAGAGTTATAGTTACATGAATGTCTTGTCTAATTTGCAAATTCAATTCTTGAAATATTTCATTCCAACTATTCAGTTTCTGTTGTACCTCTCCTTCCTGCTCCTGCAAAATCCCTTCATTACATTCCTCTTACCTGTTCTCTTCTTGACTTTCTCTAAAATGAGTCTTTATTTACTAATGTTCTACAGGCTTCGCACTCTCTTCATTGATGTTAAATTCCATTGTTTCTTCTAGCTGATCTTGGAAGTCTTTTGTTGTCCAGTCTGTAGATATTGCGTATGGTATTAATGTACCTATCTGTTAGATTTTCTCACATTGGGCTGTATATTTTCCCGAGAATGTTCTGTTCTTGTATTTGAGAGGTTTCTGATGCGTATAAGGCTAGCTAATCTAGGGCTTAGGTCATGGATGGTTTCTTAGGGACTGGTACGCCTTATACTCTTATTTATGTGAAGGTTTTGATTGTATATAATGTTATTTTACTGTGGAAATTTATCCTGTCCTCTGTATTTGGAGTAGATTAAAATTTATACTGTATTTGTCTAGCAATGGTGTTTATGTAGGTTATTTGTTTTATAGGTAAACTAGATTAGAAAAGGGCTGGCATTGTTTCCTTAATATATCCTTCAGTTCCACAGTATTTTGGTTATTTGCTTGTGCTAAATAACCACTGACATAAGGGCTGCAACAGGGGTGCATTCAGCCTCGTAAAGACAATTGAGTAGCTGTGTGACAGTGAGGCAATACCCTAGTCACGGATACCAAGATTAACGGCCGAGGTTGAGTGCGTCGGGTCCCCTCGGCTGTTAATCCTGGTCTCCATGACCGCGGCACAGTCTCACTGTCGGACAGCTACTCAATTGTCCTCACGAGGCTGAGTGCATCCTGTTCCAGCCCTTATGTAAGTTTCTAAAATTCCTGACAGAGCCAGGAATAGAACCCAGGACCTCTTGGTGCAAGGCTGGCATGCTATCCCAACACAACGGGGCCGGTACAGCAACAGCATGTTTGCTTGAATTTTGCATTGTTGATGTAAATTTTGGTTAACTTGTATTGTATTGGATATTACAATATATTGCCCATTGTTGGTGCCTTTGCCATTGTGTCTAGATGTTATTTAACTAATTATAGGGGTACCACCTTTAAAAAAAAGTTCATCTGAGCAAGCGCGCCAACAGAGAGGAAGGTTATTCCCCCTCCACCAAGCATTTCCTTTCCCACATCTCTCATCTGTGTCTGCGCAAAGCGATTATAGTGTGAGAGAGAGTGTTTCAATATCTGTTTCACACCAACTGTTGTCCAACGTGTGGAGTGTTGTTTTTGTTTACCCGCTCTAGGAGAAGTGTAAAATATTATATATAAGTTTCTATACGAGTGATGACCCCTTCATGTTCAAAATCTTCTAGTGTGTCTGGCAGGCCCATCAGAGGACAGGCAAGAGAAATAGTATTCAACACTGTACAGTATTTCAAACAAATGAAGGAAACGCATAATATTGCTAACGCGAATATTTGGGTAATGACTATTGAGGCAACAGGTGTTTCGGTAAGCACAGTTTAAAAAATGATGAAGGAATCCAAGTAAGGTATTGCAAGAAACAAATTAACTTTTTCGACTCCAGATGGGAAATGTGTGCCTAAAAAGAAAAGGTTTGAATGTGATAGTTTCATGGAATGTGCTATCAGACAGAAAATTCATTTCTTCTATACAGTGCGCAAAGAAATCCCTACCATCAAGAAACTGCTCTGCGATCTTAAAAATGACAGGATTATGGACTGTGGAAGAGAATAGCTCAGACAGAAGATTTAAAAAAACTGGGGTTTCATTGGTGAAGATGGCAGTCAAAGAGGAAGATCGTCATAGAACGGCCGGAAAAATTATATGGAGAACGAAATACATCCATACAATCCAACAGTTCAGAAGGGAGGGATGGAATATAATCTACATAGACGAGACTTATATTCAGCAATGTCATATGGTAGAAATTTGTTGGCAGTCAAAAGATGAAATTGGGGCTACCGCTAACATTGGAGCTGAACAGAGGCTGATAATTATCTATGGAGGAGAAGAAGAGGGGTGTGTGGAGGGAGCCTTGTTAATTTTTAATTCAGAACAAAAGTCGGGGAATTACCATAGCTCCATGAACTATGACAATTTACGTAAGTGGGTAGAAACTCAGCTCCTCCCAGCTTTGTTATCTCCTAGTGTCATGTAATGGACAATGCCAAATGCCTTTGCAACGAGAAGGACAAAGTCCCGAATCGAGGAACCCTTTGCTGGCTGCAAGATCGCGGAGTTGTGTTTGATGCCTCCCAGAGCAAGGCTAAGCTCATAAATTTGGTGAAGAGCATACCTATCAGAAAGAATGTTTAGTGGGTGATTATTCTTCACTCTCATGGTCATATCCCTTTGCGTCTTCCGCCTTACCACCCAGACCTCCATCTTATTGAAATGGTCTGGGGAGACAATAAAGGCAAAGTGGCAGAACAGTCAATTGACTGTTAAAAAGCAGCTGAGTCAAAAATTATTCCAAGAATATACGGCAGAGAAATGGAAATATTATTGTGACCATGAGAAGGCCAAAGAAGAAGACAATTTGCAGCACGACACTAGCCAAGACAGTGAAGTGGACAGAATTGTAATTGGTGTGCGAGCAGGAGACGAGAATTGTGATGACAGCAACAGCACCAGTGAGAATGAGCGATGAGACGGGAGTCGGCTGGCCACGGTGAGCAGAAGGGAGAATACAGCAGCATGGAGGGGGATGCCAAGGTCAGTTCAACTCTGCCTACAACTATTTTTTGAATGTGGTACCCCTATAATTCCTTTCACCTATTGGTGTAAATGCCATAATTGCCATAAGGCCTTCAGCAAGACCACTGTTTTGTAATGACACAATTTTGCATTGCATTTGTATAGTGATTCCATGTTAGATTTTGTGATGTCCTATATGTTCCTGAAATGCCATTCATTGTGCTAAAAGCATCTGGTAACCCTATTTGAATCAATCAAAAAGAGTTTATAACACTTATTTACTCTCCTCAACACATTTATTTATTGCTTTCATACAAGTGACTGTGCTGTTGTATGGCGATTCTAATGATAGGATCCTGCTTCTGTGTCAGATTCTTGTTCTAAGGCGACCTGTGGTATACTGAAGTGACACTGCTCTCTGACTTTCAGGGCTATTTAAGAGACCAGCCAGTGAAATGTACAGGGGAGGACCAAATCAACTTCTTGAGCAAGAACAGAGCAATCCAGAGCGAGAGCAGTGCCAATATAGAAGAAGAGCTTTATCGCAAGAAGAGATCAGTCTACGGTGTGAAGAATAGTAAGGCCTCAGGGAAGCATTTAAACGAGACAGGCGTTAACCAGGGCTTCAAGAATCATGTGGATGAGTATCCATCCAACAGATCCTTGTACCTCAACTGTTCGACGGCAGAAGTGAGGTGCTACACCATCACTTGCATAGGGACGCAGTTCGACGTGCAGTCCCTCGAGTTCGAACTAACGATGGTCCTCAATGTTGCATCACTAGGTAAGTCTTGAGAATTTGTGGCTTTTAACTTGTGAAACTACTAGACAAACATGCTACAGATTCTACACACATATTGTTGTATACATAGGCCGATATAATTTGCATGCACAGGGGTGTTTCAGCTCACAGTGAGTCTACATACGTTTGCAATGTCTCCACTCGCAACGAGTTATTTGGATCTTGGTCCTCTACTCGAGTTGACAGGGTGAGGACAGTGTTGACAGTAGTGGCGGCTGATTTTATTATGCCGCCCATTCAGTCGAAATTTTACCAGAATGTTGGATCGCTGTTGAATTTGTTGATCAGAATATCTTTTTGCTTGCTGATGATCATAAACTCGTTCTTCTTAATGTTCATTTGGAGCCCACAAACAGTGTTAACTCTCTCTAAAAGGACCTGCAGATCGTCTGCACTTTCAGCCAATAGCACTGTATCATCCTCAAATGCTGTCCATTAATTGATATGTCTACTGCTTCAGGTGTGTCTAGTGCTTCATTGAATAAAGCCTCTGATAAATGTATGAAGAAATTTAATTCTGGTGTTGGGATAGATTCAGCTTCATGAGGCAGAGCTGACTCCCACCTCTATCATCCACTTCTACTCCAGGAAAATGCTGGGATAGTATCTGAATTGTGGCCACAGCTGCCTCGTACCAAATCTTCTTCTTCATTTCACGGTTCCAGTATATCTTCCATTTTCACTCCTCTTTTCTCAATGCTCTCCCTCACTGCATCAATCCACCTCTTCCTCGGCCTTCCCTTTTGACACCTTCCCGTGACTTTCTAAGTAAATAATCGCTTCGGGACTCTGTCTTCTCCCATTTGCATCGTATGTTCTTACCATTTTAGTTTACTGATCTCGATCTTGTCTTGTAACTTCGGGAATCCTGATTCCTTGTTTCTGATTTTGTCTCTGCGAGTCTTTCCAATTATACCTCTAAGGAACTTCATCTCTGCTGCCTGGATTCTACTTTCCTCCCGTTTAGTTGTTGTCCAAGTGCCTGCTGTGTAATATGTTAAGTACAAGACTTTTTTACATTTCTTGGGAACTTCCTGGTTCCACACCAGACCCCTCACACTCTGGTAAAACCCATTTGCTTGTTGGATCCTCTTACCAATTTCCTCACTTATCCCTCCATTGTCTGTGAGGACACTCCCTAAGTATTTGAAGCTCTCCTCCATCATTTCATTTCATCTGTCATTCATTTAATCATTGCCCCGGGGGAGTGCGACAGGCTTTGGCAGCCGGCACAGTTCATATTCTCGCCGCTAGATGGAGGCTTCATTCATTCCATTCCCTGCCCCGGTCGGTCGACTGGAAGCAGGCTGTGCATTTTCATTTCATCAGATAAACTCTACACTTACTCAAGTACAGAGGGCTGCATCACCACAAAGTTGCAAGGCCCCTTAAATGAATATGCAACAACTTAAGTTGGTGGAAAGTTTCCAGCATATAAAAGTATTTGAGAAGTATTATTATTCTCTTCCAGAGCCTCTCATGAAGGATAAAGATATCATTCACGTGTCGACTGAAGCGAGAGTGTCCATCAACAAGCCCATCAACCTGAGACACTTGGACAGGTGAGCATCTCCATAATCTGGTGTAGTTTCAACTGTTTCAACTCTGAGATTTGCTGATGACATTGTCATCTTAGCCAACACGCCAGAGGATTTGAATGAGCATTTAAATGGTATGGATTCTGTCTTGAGGAAAGAATTCATGATGAAAATTAATAAATGTAAAACAAAAATATTGGAATGCAGTCAAAATAAATCAGAAATCTCTATGGACGTCAAATTGGCAGGTGGAAAGCTAAAGGAAGTAGGAGACTTCTGTTACTTAGGAAGCAAAATAACCAGTGATGGACGAAGCAAAGAGGATATAAAAAGTAGGTTAGCTCTGGCAAGGAAAGCATTTCTACAAAAAAGGAATCTGTTGACAACGAATATAGATTTAGGTATTAGGAAGTCATTTTTGAAAGCCTTTGTCGGGAGCGTGGCGCTCTATGGAAGTGAAACTTGGACTATTGGAGCAGCAGAAAAGAGGAGAATTGAAACATTTGAAATGTGGTGTTACAGGAGAATGATAAAGACCAGATGGGTAGAAAGGGTGTCAAATGAAGAGGTATTAAGATGAGTGGAAGAGCAGAGATGTTTGTGGCGACTGCTAATGAACAGAAGGGATAGGTTGGTAGGACACATACTAAGACACCCAGGAATAGCAAACATAATTATGGAAGGAAGGGTTTAGGACTAGAACTCTAGGGGTAGACCAAGGTTAGAGTTAAACAGATTGTTTCGGGTGTAGGGTGTGGTAGCTATGTAGAGATGAAACGATTAGCTCAGGACAGGGAGGCATGGAGTGCTGCATCATCGTCATCTTGTAAGCTTGCCACGGTGGGTGAGTGGATAGCGTGTCGGTCTACTAACCCCAAGATTGCAGGTTCGCTCCTGGTCATGGTAAGTGATTTTTGAAAGGCGGCAAAAATACGACACGCATGTCATACGATGCTGGCATGTCAAAGAACCCATTTGAACTCAGTAGGCAGTGTTCATAGCGGCAAAATTAATCTCGGGAGTTTCCACCAACACAAAATTCCTCATTTCTCTACTAGAAAGTGCTGTAGTGTTCAAGGAGCTTAGATATCTAACCTCTTTGACTTTCATAGTGATTCAATGAACAATAAAATTCGACATGCAAGCTACCCTCTGGGTGTCAAATTACAAAGCTTGCACCCTGCACCCGAGGCTATACGATATTATTATTATAATATCATCTTGTACAGTTTCCAGCCCCTGGCTGGGTCTGCTTGGAACATAAGCCTCTCACCCCCTTTCACTCCTCACTCTGTCCTTCTCCTTCCCTCTTGGTTTCTCGCCCTCCACTTCCATCTCATGCATCTCCTTGGTATCCTGCCATCCTGTATTCTCCTAACATGTCCCTACCAACTCATTCTTAACTTCTCAATGATCTCTTGTAATACCCCGTTTAGACGTCCCGGTTGCGATCGCGATCAGGCGCCGATCCAGATTAAGTTGGGACGTTTAAACGCAACAGGATAACATTATCGCGATCAACTTTCCCTCCAACATCATCATCCCGATCCCGTTCCCACAACGAGATAACCGCATTTGCGGCCATTGCGATCGTCGGTGTGTTCTATCCTCCTGTTGTGCGAGTGAAGTAGGCAGTGGAAATGATGGCCATTTTGTATTATCTTGTGTTTTGAAAGTGAGATGTACGTAATGTTGGCCATGATGGTTGTATTTATGTTGGTTGATAGAGATATATGAAGATTGAGAGAAACGAAATGATGGATGGAGACAAACATACCAGTGTTTAAACGCTGAAAAAAATAATATTAGCGTTGGGGAAAGTCGATGAAGACGATTAATAAAGACATAAATTTATTCTCAAAGACTTAGAAGGGATTCCGATAGGGCCAAATAACTGGACGAACAAGAAGTATTTATGCAATAAATAGCCTAGACCTGTTTATAAATATTTCAAAATATTTTTATTTCCACTCCAAGGGTAGGCCTTGCCTACACGTCTCCTCAGGATTTGTATATATTTAAGAATATGCATTAGCAGGTTGAATTATGTATAAAGAATAACTGAAATACTTCAAAACGGTAAGAAACAAACTACTGTAAATTTCTGCTATAACACTTGGAATTCAAAAGTTGGCAGACCTTAGCAATGTCATGCTGTTTTACTCGATTATCCTGTTGTTTCATGATGGGACGTCTAAACACGCACCAATGGCAAAAGCCGTTGATCGCGATTGGACATTATCCAGATCAGAGATAATCGGAATCGCGACCGAGACGTCTAAATGGGGTATAAGGGATTCTCTTCCACAATCTCTCTCACTCTCTCATTTCTTACTCTAACCCTTCTAGTTATTCCTAATCCGCTTCTTTGAAATTTAATTTCGCACCTGCTCACCTGTCTCTTCTTCATAACCCACATTTCTGATGCTGCATCAAACCAGTCAAAAGACTGAAGACCCAAACAACAACAACAATAACAAGTTTGTGGAGGGAAGGAAAAAGAAGAATAAGAAGGAATGTCGTCTGACAAGTGCACTGCTATGCTGAGGACTTGCGATTGGCAGGGAATAAACAGTGTACTGCTCAAGGGATCACAGCAACCTTGCAGTGGTGTTGGTGAAGTGTTCCATACCAAGTGACGGAATCAAAACGCTTACAAAATGTATTGAGAAACGTGGGCAATTCTTAAGTGATATTAACACGAATAATCCAGAGTTAACTGGTCTACATTTCTTGTGAACACAGGTTTTCAGACAAATCCCATAAGTAGGTTATGTTGCACAACAATGGGAAGTTGATAGTGAAACACATTATGCAAACAATTGAATTATTATATATATACACCGCGGACAGGCCTACAAGGACCACGGAAATATCACTTCTTTATAGGTCTAGTTTCCTTCTTTCTCTTCCAGAAT
The DNA here is from genome assembly GCA_946902985.2 of Meconema thalassinum. Taxonomy (NCBI): domain Eukaryota; kingdom Metazoa; phylum Arthropoda; class Insecta; order Orthoptera; family Tettigoniidae; genus Meconema; species Meconema thalassinum. The sequence continues at coordinate 55,741,878 of OX336401.1, read as the reverse complement.
TCTTTCATCCTGGTCGACTGCGCAGCTCTTCTTTCAGCAGTCCATTCTCCTCTGTTGAGATTCTTCTTCTCCCCGACAAGAATTTTGAGGCCAATTTTTTTTTTTCTGTACTCGATTCGATTTAGACAATCTTCCTCAGTAATTTTGAATTATTATTATATATATATTAAAAACAAGAAGTCAACCCCATGACGGGCTAAGGGCGACCAAGCGACCGCTGCCCAGCCATTTGGTCTGCAGATATTGGGGTGACGCGTGATCAGCGCGTCGGGTCCCCTCAGCCGTTAATCTTGGTATTCGTGATTGGGGCGCTGTCTCACTGTCAGACAGCTACTCAATTGTACTCACGAGGCTGAGTGCACCCTGTTCCAACCCTCACGTCAGTTTTAAAATCCCTGACGGAGTCGGGGATCGAACCCGGGGCCTCCGGGTGATAGGCAGGCGCGCTACCTCAACACCACGGGGGCGGAATTATTATTATATACTGTATATATTCTTTATTTGTTTAAACCAGACATGGGCAAACGTTTTAGGGATGGTGCCAGTTGCAATACATAATAATCTAGGCGGGCCAGAAAGAAATACAGTTAGTTAGATAGTTATTGATTTTTTAAGGGGTGGAACAGCGAAGTCCTCTGCCCCTTAAAAGAAAAGAAAAAAGGAAAAAAAAGGGGGAAAAAACCAACACATGTTTATAGATAGATTAAAAACGTATTATTTCTGAATTTTTAATTAAACAAAACTTATAGGCTACTTCTTCTTCTTTTCCATCGTCTTTTCCCACTCAAGTGGGGTCGACGTTCCTGACAAGTCTTCTCCATTTCCCTCGGTCCGATACGTCCTCTTCCCTTAGATGTTTCTCCCTCAAGTCATCTTGTATACAGTCCCTCCATCTTCTTCTTGGTCTTCCCCTTCCTCTGTCACCCTCCACTACCATTCTCTTGCCAACATAAGTGTCGTCCCTTCTCATGACATGTCCATACCACTGTAGTGTTCTCTCTTGAACCTTGTTTGATATCTCCGTCACTTTAACACTGCCTCTTATTCTCTCGTTTCTGATTCTATCCTTTCTGGTGACGCCACAAATCATTCTTAACATTTTCATTTCAAGCTCATCCATTGCCTTACAATGTGTCTTAGTCGGTGCCCATGTCTCTGCTCCATAAATCATTGCAGATCTCACTACTGATTTATACACCATTCCTTTAGTCCTCAGGTTTATCCTTCTATCACACAGTACACCTGATGCCCTTTTCCAGTTCATCCATCCTACCTGCACTCTACGGGCTATTGCAGTAGCGTAGCCAGGATTTTAGTTTGGGGGGGGGCATTAGGTCCTCATCTATTACTGCAGGAGTTCATATATTTTAGCCTATTTTCATTTATGAAAAATAGTAGGCTTATGAGATCAACCCCCCCCCTTCATCATCATCATCTTGTACAGTTTCCAGCCCCAGGCTGGGTCTGTTTGGAACATAAGCCTCGCCACTTATTTCTTTCTTCCCACCATCTCTCCGCTGTCACTCTGGTCCAGTCCTCGCCTCTCTTCTTGACACATTCCTCCACTCCTTTCAGCCATCGATCTCTTGGTCTTCCCCTTGGCCGTTTCTTCTGCATCTGCATCTCATGTATCCTCTTGGGAATCTTCTTCTCATCCATTCTCTTTAAGTGTCCATACCACCTCAGTCTTGATGTCTCAATCCTACCTTGCAAGGGCTCCTCTTTCACCATTTCCCTGACCTTTTCATTCCTCACCCTGTCTCTTCTTGTTACTCCGATCCTACTTCGCAGGAACTTCATTTCACCTGCCTGTATTCTGCTTATGTCTCTTTTCTTCATTGTCCACGTTTCTGAAGCATAGGTCAGTATCGGGATATAGTAGCTTCTGTATAACACTTCCTTGCTTTTTTGTGGGACATCTTTATTCCACACTAAACTCCTAATGCTTCTCAGAAATGCTTCTGCCTGTCTGCCACGTTCTGTAATCTCTTTGTCATTTCTCCCATTTTCCTCCACTATACTTCCCAAGTACTTGAGACTTTCCACCTTCTTCAGCTGTCCACCTCCAAGTGTTATCCCACTCATTGGTCTGTCCTTTTTCCTGGTCGTTGACAGGATCTCACATTTACTGATGTTGAACTTCCATCCGTACTCTCCCACTGTTTCTTCCCAAGCCTTCAGTTGCTCCTGGATTTCCTCCTCCTTGTTTCCCCAGACCATGAGATCATCTGCAAACACCATTGCTTTCATCTTATCTTCTCCTATCTTTCCTGCTATCCGTGTCTTTACCTCATCCATAACCACAATAAAGAGAAGGGGTGACAGCGCACTACCCTGTTTCAGGCCACTCATTTGTCTGAACCAGTCTGTTCTTTCCCCTCCAACTTTCACACAACTCACACTTCCACAATACATCTCCTTCACTCTGCCTACTGTCTCTTTTTCCACTCCCATGTTTTCCATTGCTTTCCAAACCTTCTCCCTACACACACTATCATAGGCCTTTTCGATGTCCAGGAAGGCCATCAACAGATCCTCTCCAAATTCGTAGTGGTGTTCCTGGAGCTGTCTCACTGAAAATATGAGATCCACTGTTGATCTCCTAGGTCTGAATCCATACTGTACCTCTCTCAATTTTCTCTCCACTTTGGCTCGTATTCTACTTTCTAATATCTTTTCATATATCTTGGCACAGTGAGGTATGAGTGTGACTCCCCTGTAATTTCTACACTCCTTTCTGCTTCCTTTCTTAAATATTGGGACAATTAATCCTTTCTTCCAATCTTCTGGGGTCTTTTTCTCCTTCCATATCACCCTCATCACACTGTACAGCCACTGTTTCCCAACCTCCCCTGCTGCCTTCACCATTTCAACACTCACTTCATCCACACCTGGTGCCCTTCCTCCTTTCATCTTGTCTATAGCCATTTCCAGTTCTCTCCAAGTCAGGTCCTTTTCCATTCCTGTGTTGTCTTCTCCATCTTCCAATACATTGTCTTCCTCCCTATGACCATTTGGATTCAGCAAATCCTCAAAGTACTCTTTCCACACTGTCTTGAGTGTCTCTTTGTTGTGTACCTCAGTTCCGTTTTTGTCCATCATTACCACATCCTCTCGCAGACCTCTTCTCTTACTTTTGACCATCCCATAAAGTACTTTCTTATTTCCACTGCTGTCTTCCTCCATCATCTCTGTCCACTTTACCATCCGCTTCTTCCTCTCCTCTGCGACAATCTTGTTTGCTTCTTTCTTCTTTATCTTATAATCTTCCCTTGCCAGATCAGTTCTCCCCCCCCCTTATAAATGAAATATAAACGGCCGGAGCGATTTCAAGGAAACTCGGTAAGCACATACTACTACCTCGTCCGACCTTGACCGTGCCTTTCAAATTTCAAATTTTGATGCGTTTCACCAATTCAGCATGCGGGCCACGCGAAATATTTCACTGGCATTCTATATCTCCGCATTGGTAACAGATATCACCCTGAACTTTTGTACAGTGATAAAGGGCACTACAACAAGTTTACCGATGCGACTTTATTAAACATTTAGGAGTATTACCCTTCATTTATAAACCCTGTTAAGTACAAAACGAATATGGTGGCCAAGCGAAGTTGAAACATTTTAATGGATATTTCACGCGATTTAACCACCCGAGCTCAGTGAAACTTAAAGCGGTAAATATTTATACAAATTCTAATCTACTGACATCTAATTTAGTTAAATTGTTTACATAATCTCAAGATGGAGGCTGTGCGAAATTTTAAAATTAAGTTTTTATTTCTTGTGTCGTAATCATGCTATCGTAGTGAAAGTTTGTATAATGAACCTACGCAATAATTTTCATCTAATGTTACATAACTGCATGGCCTACATCTGGCGACCATCCGAAATATTTAGACGGTTCTCAATATCTACGAATCTATTGCAGCAATCAAACTGAAATTTTGTATGCTGATTGAGGCTATTACTATAAGTTCACCTATTGGACTTTCAATAACCTGGTGAGCACAATACCAACATGGCGGCAAAGTGAAGTGAAAACATTTAAATGGAATTGACTCGCGATTTCATTATCTGAGCGCAGTGAAACTTGGTATGATAACTGTTCACACAAAATCTACTGCCATCTAATTAAATTCAATTGTTTTATAACCCCAAGATGGCGGCAGTGTGACATTTTAAAATTGAGTTTTTATTTCTTTGTGTCCTAATTATGCGATCGAAGTGAACGTTTGAATAATGAACCTATGCAATAATCTTCATCTAACGGTGCATAACTCTATGGCGTACATACAGAACAATCCAACATGGCGTTCCTTTTCATAGGCGGGAGATTTTTCTAATAAAGAAGACCAATTGGATACATGAAAATAGGCTATATAGTTCTTTACGAAACTACCTGTTTTGAGTATAAGTACTTTAGGGTCCATTTTAACTTAGGACAAAGATCTTCAGTCTGTTCATGTCTGTCTGAATTCTGACCTTCGTTGCTTTGTTTTGAGGCAGCTCACAGCTGTGTCAGTGTCTATATTTGTCTCTGTCGCTCAGATTTTCAATTATCCGTTATCAGAATACTCATCATCATCTTCATTTCCCGTTTCCAGCTTCATGGGTCGGGTTGTGAATTAAGGACCTCCAACGTTTCCTGTCTCTCCACCACTCCTCTCCTGTTTTTAGTACTTCTTCAGGTTTTCCTCCTCTCTTCTCTACACACACTACTACAATATTATGGCATATTCACACGTTCTTTTACATTAACACTGCACTATGTCTTGGTGTTTTATAAATAGTTTATTTACCAGAAATGTTTTTAGTCAATTTAATGAATCTGTCAAAAAAAAACAACATCAGGAGTAGATAACAGGAAGAAAGGACACTCATAAAGGCATCAAACAAGTACCTACGTTGCAAAATATTTAGGTATGTTATTGTTAGTTTAATTTATACAGTGCTGTTTTAAGGTAAGCCTACCATGTATGGTACCTCAATCTTGTTTATTATTATTATTATTCTGAGGAAACTGTAGCACCCTTTAAATAATAATAAATAAATACGAACCTTTTAAAAAAATGGAATAACTTTACATTCTATCAGTGAGCATTGCGTCTTTCTCGTTCAGAGAAAATTATTTGTAAAAGCTGTGCCTATATAATGAAATGGGGGCCTCAATTTTCTGCACCTACAATAAAAGCTTTTCATAACTTACCGAAGATGTGTCCAGTTTTGCCTTCTTTATGACAGTCGCTAATGTGATAAAAAAAAGAAAGAAAAGAGCAACTATCAAACAACTCTCGACTCTTCCCCTATACTACCACTCACAAACTGTATCTCTCCTCTCGCACAGACACACAACCACCGTAAATCCCGACAGTGGCGACAATCAACCATGCTGCGCTAGTATTGTAGCCTGGGACATTTTAACACTGATATTTCCAGGAAATGGAAATTAAAAGGTGACAAGATATAACTGGCCCCCTCCAGAGAGGTCTCCTGCTAATTGGCAATCTCCTAATTTCTTGGTAGACTTTTGTCATCATCACCTGGATGTATCCCAGTACTCAGGCACCTACTGTTCTTGGAAAATCCCCCCTCCCCATGTCACAATCCTAATTGCAACCTTGTTATTTGAGCTCCTCCAAGCAGTGCAGACACGGAAATGATGACAGGCTGTGCAAAGATTGTTAGTACATTCTTTGTCAAAGCATTTACTGTATTTAACATTTCGTTGTAGGTTCTAAATTTGTTTGAGCCGTAAGAAAATATGAAGGCTTATGCCAACCCCAATTTCTGGATTTGGGGGGGGGGGGGGGGGCGGCCCCTCTGGCTACGCCACTGGGCTATTGCCATTTCTGAATTGCCATCATTTGGACACTACTGATCCTAAGTAGTTAAAGTTAGCGACTTTCTTCAAGTCTTGGCCATCCAGCTGGATTGTTTCTTCTCCTTGTCCTCCTAGGCACATGTACTCCCTTTTCTTCCTGTTGATTTTCATCCCTCTGTAGAAAACTTGGGAAAAAAGAACACACCTTCTTCTTCTTGGTTCGATGAGGCCCCTTGGACCACGTGGTTCCTAACTCTGGCGAGCTTTCTTCTTAGCCCAGTATTCCTTCATCTTTACATTATGAACACACCTTCATTATTATTGTTAGAAGAGGAAGTACAAGTGAAACTGTGACTGTGCTTCTAAAAGTTTTTCATAATCTGGTTGAAACTGGGATGAGCTGATTCTTAGTAGCGCAGCTAAATGGTGGTCTGTCACCTCCCAACGCTATTTTTGTAAAACTTCATTGTGAAAATAGATATAGGAAGATGCAAACATGGCAGTTATCTTCTGTGCATGAGATTCCAAGTTTGGGAAGCTTGATTTTGGTTGGGCCTTGCTAAACTCAATTTTTGAAACGCTGAGGAATAGTTGCTTCAATTCATTGTTACATTGTAACTGAATCAGTTCTAGCTGCAACTCTATTACACAAAACGTATAAACACAATGAGATTGAAACAGTTTTTCACTTCTAGGTGTTCAGAACAGAAAATATGACCTATATGTAATAATCTACAATTATTGTAGGTAGTATAATTCGAAACCATGTCGCGGGCCGGCTTAAAATAGCTCAAGGGCTGTACTTTGCCCATGACTGGTTTAAACTTTTAACTACATTCTTGGCATAATCATTGTACCCTACTGTCGACCGAAGTATTATGTGTACTCGAGTTTGAAGGTTGTTTGTGAAGTAACCAATAGACCTACATAAAATCCAATAACATCATCATTTATGTCGTTTTATTTTACGTTAGTTCATGTAGGTTTGGAATTTTTAATTTATATTTTAATATTTTTATCGCAGTTGGAACACAAAAAGTGCCGGTTTTTAATCGTGTTTCAACCATGTGTCACATTTAAGAATTATTTTCTCACAAGCCCGTCAGCAGATCGAATCCAAATTTTAACACAATATACATTGGAATGTTGTATAACTGGTTTATTAATTTTAAAATTTTGTATGTCCAAGAAAGAAAGTTATCATCATTTCTGTAAGGTAACTTTTTCTCGGCTTGGGGTGGATTGAAAATGTAGTTCTTGGTCGCGTTGTAATCCTTATACGTCAAAAAGGTATGCTGTATAATTGTGAAATACGTAAATTAATTCACTTATTTTATATCGGTTTGTATTTGTACGGGGAATTAAGACATGGCTCACCAGTTAGCCGCTCCGGTGAAAGCTGTACAGCGTTGCCAAGATGGGCTCCATCACGCGTCATGCCGTGCCTGCCGTGCCTCGCTCGGAAGTGATGGGCTCCATATCACCAACGCTGTACAGCATTTCCCGGGGCGGCTAACTGGTGAACCATGTCTTAATTCCCCGTACAAATACAAACCAATATAAAATAAGTGAATTAAGTTACGTATTTCACAGTCATACAGCATAACTTTTTGATGTACAAGGATTACAACGCAACCTAGAGCTACATTTTCCAACGACCCCGAGCCGAGAAAAAGTTACCTTACAAATATGACAACAACTTTTGTTCTTGAACACACAAAATTTTGAAATTAATAAACCAGTTATTCTACATTCCAATGTATATTGTGTTAAAATTTGGATTTGATCTGATGACGGGTTTGTGAGATAATAATTCTTAAATGTGACGCATGGTTGAAAATATTAAAATATAATAAAAATTCCAAACCTACGTGAACTAATGTAAAATAGAACGACGAAAATGATGATGTTATTGGATTTTATGAAGGTCTATTGGTTACTTCACAAACAACCTTCAAACTCGAGTGCACATAATATTTTGGTCGACAGTAGTTTATCTTCTACAAATATTCGGCTATAGTATGCGACAATTATGCCAGGAAACATAGTAGCTTCTCAGAAATAGGAGCACAATATCCATGTACAATGTGTAGTCCGCGTCACCTTAAATAAGCTACTAACAATGTAAACTTACCGTTTGTCCCCCATCTCTACAAACATGGCGATTATAATATTATCAATTGCTGTTTGGAAACTGGGCTTCGTGCTCAATGGTTAGGGAACCATTATAGCCCCTGGTCTTCAAAGGGTTAATGGAAAAACCCTTAAACAATATATTGTTTTTAGAATTTAAAGGGTTCATTTTGGTTCCGTATTGGTAATTTGATAAATAATAATAGGTAAAAATTCCGCCTCATCAATACCGTACCTTTTATTTATTATGATCACAGTGTGGTCATTAATGAGACATGTTTCAAGGCCTTCCCATGTGTGGCCCCTTTATCAGCCAATACTTATGATTAAACAAATGTTAACTAACACAAAACACTGCAGAGCAAAATACTGGTATTAAAAAGTTCCTTAACATTTAACTTAATGAAATATACACAATGTGAAAAGATGGAGAATGGAGTGCTTAATGCGTCGCTGCAAACAGATGATTGTTTGCAGATGATTACGCAATATTTTTCAGATTGAGAAGATGCTCTTCATGGATCCATTTATACACTACTACCTAAAGTACCCGTGCTTCGCTACGGGTCATAAATAAATTAAAATGTGAAGGTGACAGTTGAAACAGGGGATAGGCGAGGTGCTGCGCGGAGGGAGAGCAAGGGTGGAGCATTTTGTCCAACTACACCGCTCGGTGTTGACCGTGTTTTACAGCACAAATTTAGGTGCCTATATGTTAACCGGGTAAATCAGCTACTTTCATGTAAAATTTCATGTAAATCGAACCAGTGGTTCTTGCGTGGTTGAGTAATACACAGACACACACCATCTCATTTCTATTGGTGTAGATTTCTTATCGCAAAACATGACTTAATTATTTTAACAAAAGGACTTAAGTCATGGCATTTAAAGGCATTGAACTAGTTAGGGCAAAAACTATTATCAATGATACCATAATTGAACTATTCTCTTCATTTAATTACCTTGGATGCTAGATCTCCTTCTTTCGACCAATAGATGCAGAAGCAAATTTACATAAATTTCTAAAATTGGTTGGTAAGATCAAAAAGATGTTCATAAAGAAGCTGAGGGCAGAGAGTATGAAATTCTAGAAGACAATGGCTCGGAAACCTGGGTACCGGTACCTACTATTAGTGTGAGAAAAGAACAGGATACAGGCTGCGGAGATGTGTTTGATGTGACCTCTCGCTGGCTTGCACTGTTAGAGCAGCAGTTTAGCACAGATATCCAACAACAACTTCATGTACTGCTCGGTTCTAACCTCCGTAGACCTGACAGGAATGTGAAGCGTTGACGTTTATGATGATAGATGAGCCGGCTTCCCAGTCCGGTCCTTGCGTAGTAACAGAATCAAATACATAGGTCGGTGACTCATTCACTCGTTCGCTACACCACAGTGGTTTGAGCAAAGATCCTATGTTAGCAGTATTGGAATAGACGGGAATACCAGGTAAAGTGGCGAGCTGTCGAGAAGCTTCTCTCTTCTCGCCTGCTCCTTCCCTGCCTCTGCTCTTCACCCCGCAAGTTCATAGAGCTTAGAGCCGAGCAGTACCTAACCTTATAAGCACTTTTGGAAATTCGAGAACTTGTTGGACCAAGATTTATTTAGAATGTCAAATTCTTCGCTTCCTGTACAGATCTACTCTTACCAAGCAAGTAGTAAAAGGAGAATAGGTAGACCAAAGAAGTCATGTGTGAATCATATAAACCTGGAGATGGCATAGGACTAAACCATGGAGTTTATTTCAGGGTGATTTTATGGTGGTTATGGAGGTGTTGCAATTTTATTTCAGTCAGCATTTTACTTCACAGAATACATCACAAATAGTGGTGGCCCCCGAACGCTAATCCACAAAGGTGTGGCTACGATAAACTGTGATGTGTTAGCTTATCTGAATGTGTTCTGTCTCTGTCAGGAATCACAGTATTCCTTGTTTTCCAGTGCTAGCCATGCAGTAGTGGCTTCGACTTTTGTGGGCACGCTGCCGGAGAAGAAAGTGGAAATATGGGTGATCGTGGTGTCTGTCGTTGGTGGCATTTTGCTGCTCGTGTTGCTCATCCTGGGACTCATCAAGGTAAGTAGGGAACTCGCCTTTCATTTTCCTGCCTTGTCTATTATTTCTCAAAACCTTCAGTTTTGAAAAGGTGGTATTCCCCATATCCTGTAAGAGGACCTAAAGGAGGCCTACCCTGGATCATGGTACACCCTCAAGTGATGTTTAAGGTGTCAATTCTTCTTTTCTTTTGAGAAATGTATACTGTCATCCCTCGTTATATGCGATCTCACTTAACGCGCTTTCGCTATAAAGCGATTTTAAAAAATGTACATAATTATATAAAATAAAAAATACGTACAAATTAGGTTGCGGATTCACAATCACCCTGTGGGACGATTTCGTGATCGAGTATGCAGCACTGCAAGGTGGCCCGCGGCGTTTAGTCAGTCTCAAGGAGAGTGCCGAGTGGCTGTGTTGCGTTGTTTCAGTGTTGACTGGTGGCATGTGGTACTAGCCAATTGTCTTGTTGAGGTGTACTATACTAACTGATGAGCCCAATGGTACACCGGGGCAAAACATTGGCAATTGAATTGAGCAATCTGGATCAATTTTTCAAATTCTTTGAAATTTGGTAATGTGGTATGGATGTATTGATTATCACAGCTTCTTTCTTCTGCCGATCAAGGTCCATAACATCTTTTGATTGGTAGTTATAATATGGAAGCGAGGAGTCATTTAGTCCTGTAGTTTTAGCCATCTCCATGTGCACGATCTCAGCAACATTATTGTGGTGCTCAGTGTAGTCCATATTTGCCAAGGTTGGACATCCTCCGATAATGTGATCCAAGGTTTCTCCCTGCTTGCCACATTTATGACACTTATCCTCCCACAAGTCCAACCCCTCCTCCACGTGGTGAGAGACGGGCAACGGCATGAAGTAGGGGATTGCCTGTAGGGGCAAAGTCCAGTGGGGACTTCGTGTGCTCCGGGACCGCTACGGTAGCTGTAAAGGCCCTATGGGAACCCTGTAAAGTGATGGCTGATGGGGCTCTGGTGAAGCTACGATAGGCCTAGCAAGCCAGTAGTGGTTATTATATTTGCTTTCATAACAGGAACAAGCCTCGGAAAGGCAGGATGCAAACGACGACGACCCGGATATGCTAATGGACTACGAGTTGGCACATTAAACATTCAAACACTGACAGGAAAGGTGGAGGAGATTGTAGATGTGATGCAGAGAAGAAAGCTGGATGTACTGGGCTTGGCAGAAACAAGATGGAAAGGAGAAGGTCGCAGATAACTGAGGAAAGAGTACTTACCGGGTTGTACTGGAGTGGGAACTGTGAAGGAAGGAGTAGGAGTAGTTGTGAGAGATGGAATGAAGGAAGAGGTAAAGGGAATAAGTGACAGGATCATGAAGATCAGAGTAACTGTAAAGGGAAGAAGCCTGGAGATAGCCCATGTATATGCCCCTCAAGTTGGATATACAGCTCAAGAGAAGGAAGACTTTGAGAAGGAGCTACAACAGCAGTTGAATGGTCAGAGCATCATTGTCATGGGAGATTTGAATGCACATGTAGGAAGTGAAAGGCAAGGATATGAAAATGTATTGGGAGCAGAAGGATGGGGTAGCAGGAATGAAGAAGGGAGAAAGTTGCTGGACTTTTGCAAGAGAAATGGTTTAGTGGTAGGCAACTTCTGGTTCCGGAAGAAAGAAAGACACAAGGCAACGTGGTACAGCAGTGATTTAACAAAGAAATCTTTGGTAGATTACATGTTGTACGACTGGGAAATGAAGAGAAGTGTCAAGAGATATAAAGGTAATACCATCAGAGGTCTTAGATAGCGACCACAGAATACTAGTAATGAACCTGGGAGTTGTTAAGGATAGCAAGAGGACAGAGTACCAGGAAAGGAAAATCAAAGTATGTAAACTGAAGGGAAAGAAAATCAAGGAAGAATTCCAGAAGATAATAAGGGAAAGGATACCAACAGACAATCCTAAAACAGGGGAAGAGGAATGGAAGCAATTAAAAAATGCAATGGTGGAAGCTGCAGTGGCAGTATGTGCAAGAAAAAGCAACAGAAAGTGGTGTAAAGAGGCACAATGGTGGAATGAGAGAGTAAAAGAAGCTGTGGGAAGGAAGAACAAGGCTTTCAGAGTGTGGTTCCAGGAAAGAACTGATCTAGCAAGGGAAGCTTATAAGATAGAGAAGAAAGAAGCAAACAAGATTGTCGCAGAGGAGAGAAAGAAGCGGATGGTAAAGTGGACAGAGATGATGGAGGAAGACAGCAGAGGAAATAAGAAAGTACTTTATGGGATGGTCAAAAGTAAGAGTGTCTGCGAGAGGATGTGGTAATGGTGGACAAAAACGGAAATGAGGTACACAACAAAGAGACACTCAAGACAGTGTGGAAAGAGTACTTTGAGGATTTGCTAAATCCAAATGGTCATAGGGAGGAAGACAACGTATTGGAAGATGGAGAAGACAACACAGGAATGGAAAAGGACCTGACTTGGAGTGAACTGGAAATGGCTATAGACAAGATGAAAGGAGGAAGGGCTCCAGGTGTGGACGAAGTGAGTGATGAAATGGTGAAGGCAGCAGGGGAGGTTGGGAAACAGTGGCTGTGCCGTGTGATGAGGGTGATATGGAAGGAGAAAAAGACCCCAGAAGATTGGAAGAAAGGATTAATTGTCCCAATATTTAAGAAAGGAAGCAGAAAGGAGTGCAGTAATTACAGGGGATTCACACTCATACCACACTGTGCCAAGATATATGAAAAGATATTAGAAAGTAGAATACAAGCCAAGGTGGAGAGAGAATTGAAAGAGGAGCAGTATGGATTCAGACCTGGGAGATGAACAGTGGATCTCATATATTCAGTGAGACAGCTCCAGGAACACCACTACGAATTTGGAGAGGATCTGTTGATGGCCTTCCTGGACATCGAAAAGGCCTATGATAGTGTGTGTAGGGAGAAGGTTTGGGAAGCAATGGAAAACATGTGAGTGGAAAAAGGGACTGTAGGCAGAGTGAAGGAGATGTATTGTGGAAGTGTGAGTTGTGTGAAAGTTGGAGGGGAAAGAACACACTGGTTCAGACAAATGAGTGGCCTGAAACAGGGTAGTGCACTGTCACCCCTTCTTTTTATTGTGGTTATGGACGAGGTAATGACATGGGTAGCAGGAAAGATAGAAGATCAGATGAAAGCAATGGTGTTTGCAGATGATCTCATGGACTGGGGAAACAAGGAGGAAATTTAGGAGCAACTGAAGGCTTGGGAAGAAACAGTGGGTGAGTACGGATGGAAGTTCAACATCAGTAAATGTGAGATCCTGTTAACGACCAGGAAAAAGGACAGACCAATGAGTGGGATAACACTTGGAGGTGGACAGCTGAAGAAGGTGGAAAGTCTCAAGTACTTGGGAAGTATAGTGGAGGAAAATGGGAGAAATGACAAAGAGATTACGGAACGTGGCAGACAGGCAGAAGCATTTCTGAGAAGAATTAGGAGCTTAAAGATGTCCCACAAAAAAGCAAGGAAGTGGTATACAGAAGCTACTATATCCCGATACTGACCTATGCATCAGAAACGTGGATAATGAAGAAAAGAGACATAAGTAGAATACAGGCAAGTGAAATGAAGTTCCTACAAAGTAGGATCAGAGTAACAAGAAGAGACAGGGTGAGGAATGAAAAGGTCAGGGAAATAGTGAAAGAGGAGCCCTTGCAAGGTAGGATTGAGACATCAAGACTGAGGTGGTATGGACACTTAAAGAAAATGGAAGAGAAGAAGATTCCCAAGAGGATACAAGAGTTGCAGATGCAGAATAAACGACCAAGGGGAAGACCAAGAGATAGATGGCTGAAAGGAGTGGAGGAATACGTCAAGAAGAGAGGCGTGGACTGGACCAGAATGACAGCGGAGAGGTGGTGGGAAGAAAGGACTAAGTGGCGAGGCTTAGGGGAGAGTGGGCCGCAGTGGGACAGAAAAAATATATTTTAGTATACTGTGTTATTTTTAGCCTATTTTCAATTTTGAAAAAATAGGCTTATGAGGTCACCTTTTGTCCGTGTGTGTGTGTGTGATTCGTGTGTGTGTCCCCTCTAATAAAATCTAAACGGCAGGAGCGATTTCAATGAAACTCGGAAAGTTCATAGCACTATTCCCGGCTACCTCGACCGTGCCCTTCAAATTTTGTTACGACTCACTAATCCAACATGGCGGCTGTGCGAAATATTTCACCAGCATTCAATATCTCCGAAACTATTGCCGATATTACCCTGACATTTTCTATGGTGATAGAGGGAACTACTATAAGTTCACTTATGTGACTTTTGAAAACCTGGTAACTACAAAACCAACATGGAGGCCAAGCGAATTTGCGACTTTTAAATAGACGTTTCTCGCGATTTGACCAACCAAACGCAATGAAACTTGGTACAGTATATGCTTATATACATTGTAATGCACCGACATCTAACTTCGTTCAATTGTTTACATAATCACAAGATGGCGGATGTGCGAAATATTTCACCGGCATTCTATATCTCTGGAACTATTAGCGGTATCTCCCTAAAATTTTGTACGGAGATAAAGGGCACTACTGGAAGTCCATCTATAAGACTTTCAAAAACCGGTTAACTACAAAACGAACATGGCGGCCAAGCGAATTAGAAAATTTTAAATAGACCTTTCTCGCGATTTAATGTTCCAAGCTCACTGAAACGTGGTACAGGAAATATTTATACACATTGTAATCCACTGGTATCTAATTTAGTTCAATTGTTTACATAACCTCAAGATGGCGGCAGTGCGAATTTTAAAATTAAGTTTTATTTCTTGTGATGTAGTCATGCGATCGAAGTGAAAGTTTGAATAATGAACCTACGCAATAATTTTCCTTTAATGGTACATGACTCTATGGCCTATACATTTAACAATCCAACATGGCGACCATCCGAAATATTTAGACGATACTGAATATCTACGAATCTATTTTAGCAATCAAACTGCATTTTTTAATGTTCATAGGGGCTATGAACTTAAGTTCACCTATAGGACTTTAAATAACCTGGTGATCACCAATCCAACATGGCGGTGACGCGAATTATAAATATTCACATGGACGTTTCTCGCGATTTAACCATCCGAGTGCAGTGAAACTTGGTACAGTAAATCCTTATACGAATGTTAATCCACTGGCATCTAATTTATTTCAATTGTTTCCATAACCTCAAGATGGCAGTTGTGAAAAATTTTAAAATCTCCTTGTTTTTTCTTGTGTCCTAATTATGCGATTGAAGTTTGAATACTACACGTTCACAATAATCAGTATGTAACAGTACATAACTCTAGGACCTACATATATAAAATCCAACATGGCGACCATCCGAAATATTTAGTCGGTTCTTAATATCTACGAATCTATTACAGCAATCAAACAGAAATTGTGTATGTTGATAGTGGCAATTAACATAAGTAGGATATATGAAAATAGGCTGTATAGTTCTTCACGGAACTACTTGTTCAATATATGAAAATGTCTTTATATACTGAAATATAAGTTGATTGTTGCTCATCAATTTCATACCCTTAGAATTTCCAAAACATCCACACTATTCTGTAAAAATAATTAATTGTGAACATGTTGCAGCCGACTCTCTGTAGCCCACCCGTGGGCCACACTGAGACACAATGAAAAGAATTTATTTTAACTGGTTAAATATAAAGATCAAACACTAAAACAAAGAATTAATGCCAGAAAACACTACAGCACATTCAGATTCCCAGAATTTACAGAAAATTTGAGATATGACTTTTGTCTTTCTGTTTTGCCATATGCACAGGGAACCGGCAACAGTGATCTGTTGTCTTTCGCGGGGACTGAAGCAATATCTGCAACCTCTGGGTAAAAAAAAACTGCCTATCATATTTGCACTTTTTCTTAAGAATTTTCCTTCATAATTTCCATCATCTAAATTTCGTTTTATTTCCCCGATGTAAAATCTTGAGTGTTTCCCTGAAAACTCAACCAGAACGAAGTCACCTTCCTTAGGTTTGCGAGCAAGTTGATGAAATGTTAGGAGCTCGATTTCTTCATTATCTGATAAGCTGTCTGAATTAGAAGAATCGTCAACATCATCATCCATGGAAATGTCTGTAGCTAGGGCTGCCTTCTTGGATTTCAAGTTCCTTTGGCTGAAAAAACTCTTCTTGCAGCTCTTTTGATTTGATTTTTTTAAATTTGTGGACTTAAGAGCAAGTTTCTTTTTTTCTGGGGTGTGAGTTGGAATGAAAGATCTCCCCTTTTCTCTCCTAGAAGTCGACTCTGCCCTCTCCTCAGCTTTGGGGTAACTCCGTATATCTTTCTCACTGTCTCACTGTAGCCCACCCTACTGTGTCTCACTGTGGCCCACTTGCGACATGTAAAAACAAATGTTTACCATCTCACCTACAATACTGAACAAGCTGACAATTCCAATAATTATTTAGTAATATGTATGTATTTCAACCATATCATATTCATTAATGTACAATGATACACATAACTATAAAAAGCAAACATCAAAGGAAGAAAATTTTACTTTGCTTACCTCAAAAATGATGATGTTGTTTATCTCCTACATAACATGCTTCTTTCAAAGAGTAAACAGGATCAAAATGTCTGCTACCATGAGTGCCAACCTCTTAGGCCTCTTTATAATTACATGCCACATGCTACATGCCACATGCCTTGGGAAAGCATCCTTTTATAGTTTCGCATCAGTCGAGCATGTACTATGGCAGGGTTGACAACTAATAAGTGATCGCAGCTGCGTACCTCTACGAGATAATGGCGAGAAAGAAGAAGAGGAAACGGCGTTTTAGTGTCCATCCTCTTAACATTCAAAGAGATGTGATAGGAACCTTCGAAACCCTCTACACTGATCTACGAGAAGACGAAACAAAGTTCTTCAATTATTTTAGGATGGCCCCAAAATCATTTGACGAATTATTTGGAAAAATAGAATGTCAGTTCCAAATTACAAGAAACCACTCCATGCCCATTCGTCCAATGGAGCGGCTCTGTGTAACTCAGAGGTATGTGTATTTGCTGTAGATTTCCTCCCACGCATTATTCCGAAGATCTCGGTTTCTGTAGTCTTCAATGCTTGGATCCCATAACACCGGTCTACACTGCATTTCACTCATGAGCACTTCGGTATCTAATCCAGCCTCCATTGTCCAGGTTAACACTCAACTAGAATACAAACTGTACTGAACCGCTCGGCATGACGCGTCAACTATAAACATTCCCATAAGGCTTTGGTCCCACCCGCGTGGCGGGACATGCCAGGCGTGGCGACCACCCGCTTGTCCCGACCCGCTTCAGTCTCATGCCTGGCGTGCGAAACTGACCGCGAGGCGGGAGCAGGTAACTATAAAATGGTCCCATTTGACCAATGTTAATTCACATGCTTAGCATGTGGCATGTAGCATGCAACTATAAAAGGAGCCTAAGAAATATAAAAAGAAAATCCCTCTTTCAAAAAATAGATTTAATGAGCTTGTCTCACTGTGGCCCACCTTCCCATATGTTCCAAACAGACCCAGCCTGGAGCTGGAAACTGTACAAGATGATGTTGATGATCCTCAACTTCTGTCTGTTTTAAGATGGACTTCCTGTAATTCCTTGTAGGAATGACTGTCTTGTATAGGTGGTCTCGCCAAATAATTGCCCTTCTTGGAGCCATCTGTTTGGTGCACACTTACCTTATTCTTTTTTCTTTCTTTCTTGGCCATCTTAGGACCATGTAAAATAACACACTTCCTTTTGTATCCTGCTTCCTTTGTTGTTTTCCAATATTTCTTCATTACTTTGCTTTTTCTTCCTCTCCTCTGTCCGGATGTAGTTTCGTTCTTTCCTTACTTTCTCCTGGAAACCCTTGACATTTTGTGTTAAATTTCCCAAAGTTATTCTGACCCTATTATGTACGTTGTTATTCCCATCTCTGCCATATCCTTCCTTATCCACTGGTTACCATTGTTATTCTTGTAAACCTGATTGAAAATTTGCTTAGTTTATTTATTTACTAGCAGAAGTACCCGTTCTTCGAACGGTGTTTGGTGTTAACACCAGACATTATCAATTGAGCTACTGTTGCAATGGTTAGCGGTTTGTCATTCCTTCATAAGTTTATCAGAACGAAGTTAGTTTTCTGGGAATATCATACACACTGTTAATTTAAGGGCCTTAAAATGTGGTTTTCGGAGACCCTTTATATACTTCCGAATTTTGTGTCTCCCATTGATAAGCGCACATATGCTTTGGTAGTCCGTCTAGGATAATTTTTATATTTCGCCTATTTTAGCATGTATTTTGAGAAGTTTTTCCCTATAACCACCCTTCTACTGTATGAAAAGTACAGTGAAGAGTTTTATAAATGATTGGTGTATTGACTCTCATGGTTACCATACCTAATTTTACGATGCACCAAGCACCCGAACACGAGTTATAGGCGTACATAAAGATACACAGAAAGACAGACAGACAATTCTATTGTCTACAACATATCACCCAGATATCCAAATATGGGTATATCTACCACACAGTATCAAACAAAATCATCCTTACGATGAACCCGTATGTCGACAAAAAAAAAAAAAAGATTTGTTAAAATGTGCTCTCAAACTAAATTCACCTAACGTGTACTTCCTGACGTGAAATAGAATTGAAAGCCTTGTAGACGAAACGCAATATACGTCACATAAAAACTGACCACTATGTTGTGTTAGGTCCCCATACACAGGAAGACCTCTTTCATAAATTATAAAGGCTTGTGGTGCATGAAAATTCAGGTTCTTTAGCCTCAAATGGCCCAAATTCCTGAAAGCCGCAAAAAATGCTGATTCAATTCAGGAATTTTTGAAAATAATGTTGCTGTTTGGAGATATATTAGACCTTCTGTACTATATATCGCACGTGAAAATTGCATGGAAAAATTCTAGGTTACCCCTTGACCTCTTTAATAATTGATGAAATATACAGTCTACGGTGGTTCCATGATAACCTTATAGCAATTTGCAAACTGTCACAGAAATGTAATAAATGGAGTGACATTGCTTCTTACATAAATAGATGGAAAGTTGGATGCCACCCCTTGAGATAATGTTGTCATTGTTACCGATTTGCATTCCTTCATTAGTTTGTTAAATTAAATTAAATTAGTTTTCTGGGAATATTTCAGAAACTGTTGGTTATAGAGCCTTATAATGTAGTTTTCGAAGACCCTTTAGGGCCACCGAGTTTTGTTTCTGGCACCGAGGGGCTTTGTCTCGTCGTTGTACGCCATAATATAATACTAATAATAATAATATAATATAGGGATAGGAATATAATAGACCTGCCGTACCACACCCGCAGGTGTAAATCGTGTGAAAAAATTCCCGAGTACCTCTAGACCCCCTTTTAAGCGCATTATACGTATTGATGAATTTTACAGCTTAATTTGGTTCCGTGATAACCTTCTAGCCATTTGCAAACTTTGACACTAATGTAATTAATGGAATTGCAATAGATGGACCTCTGAGAATCTGTTGCCATGGTTACCGGCTTGCATTCGTTCATTAGTTTATTAAATGAAATTAGTTTTCTGGGAATATCTCAAGAACAGTTGGTTTTGGAGCCTTAAAATGTAGTTTTCGGGGACCCTTTGGGGCCCCCGAGTTTTGCCTCTCACATTGAGAAGCTGAAATTGAGCTTTGTCTCATCCTACGCCTATTTCAGCATGTATTTTAATGGGGTAGGCCCCCTTTTATGAGAGGTATGGAGAAGAGTTACATCAATGATTAGTGTCGTCCCTCTGATGGATATCTGTACCAAAATTTACATTGACACACCCAGCCGTTCTCGAGTTATAAGGGAACAAAGTTCTCCACAGACAAACAAACAGACAGACAAAAGAATTATTTTCGCGTGCATCCATCATAAAACAGTCTGAAACGCGTAAATAACTAAAATTTCTGTAGAAATTCAGAAAGAAACAGGGAAACTTTAATTTTTATATATATAACCAGTGCTTGATTTGTAAAAAAAAGAGGTTCCGGTACTGTGGGCTACCGGGTGGTGTTGGGAGGGAGTGAGTGAGGGGGTGAGGGGGGGGGGGGGGCATCTTTATAGAATATTGAAATATAGAGTTCTAAAAACGATATTTTTACGCTTTTCTGAACTCCTTTAAAAATTAATCAGTGGACAAAATAGCAACCTAATTTTAAATTAGATTGAGACTGCTGTAGCAACATTTTTCTTACCGTAGCCGTTGGCCCATATTGAATTTTAATGTAGACCAACTAGGCTACCATTCAAACGATGTAAATTATTTCAATTACATTTTTTTTATATAAATTTAAAAATTAAATACATTCGGTTTGAAAATACACACATGTTCACCAACATTTTTTATATCTTGTTTTATAATTTTGTCTTTACAGTTTTCTGAAATAATTATCCAGTCAAAGACCAAGTTGACCTTGACTTACAATTAACGTTCCACAGTTCTAAAAATTATGTTATATATTCGACTTTTCCCCCAAGCAGAGGTTTCGGTACGGCGTACCGGTGCGTACCGTCACAAATCTAGCCCTGTATATAGAGATAGACTGCACCGCTCGGTGTTGACCGTGTTTTATTGCACAAATTTAGGTTTTACTCACTAACCGTTGGAGATACACGAAAATTGATAAGGACCTTTCGGATAGGAAATTAAATTTTGAAGCTCATATGTGCCATCAAAAGTTTGATATTTCTTAGGGTTCTCTTTTTATTTGAAATGGAAATATGAAATTTTGAAACCAAAGGGTGTAGTGACGTCACTAAAATGGTTTCATTTCAATTGGACCAGTGGTTCTTGCGTGATTGAGTAACAGACAGGATGACAGACAGACAAACACCATCTCATTTTTATATACACACATCAAAAAAAGTTTTGCATCACCTCGGTTCCAAGAGTTCCGGAACCTTTAAATACAAAGGGAATAGAGATCAACACAAACAACATTTCAGCTCGTTTTATTGCTCATGAGACCCACACATTGCATGTTGTACCATCATACAGCTAGACTTTCAGCATTTGTGGTCCAGATTGCAGTACACACCACTACCTCTAATACCCAGTAGCACGTCCTCTTGCATTGATGCATGCCTGTATTCGTCGTGGCATACTATCCACAAGTTCATCAAGACACTGTTGGTCCAAATTGTCCCACTCCTCAACGACAATTCGGCGTAAATCTCTCAGAGTGGTTGGTGGGTCAAGACGTCCATAAACAGCCCTTTTCAACATATCCCAGGCATGTTCGATAGGGTTCATGTCTGGCGAACATGCTGGCCACTGTAGTCGAGCGATGTCGTTATCTTGAAGGAACGCATTCACAAGATGTGCACGATGAGGTCGAGAATTGTCGTCCATGAAGACAAATGCCTCTCCAATATTCTGCCGATATGGGTGCACTATGGGTCGGAGGATGTCATTCAGGTATCGTAAAGCCGTTTCGGAGCCTTCCATGACCACCAGTGGCGTACGTTGGCCCCACATAATGCCACCCCAAAACATCAGGGAACCACCACCTTGCTGCACTCGCTGGACAGTGTGTCTAAGACGTTCAGCCTGACCAGGGTGCCTCCAAACACGTCTCCGACGATTGGTTGAAGGCATATGCGACACTCATCGGTGAAGAGAACGTGATGCCAATTCTGTGGGGTCCATTCAGCATGTTGTTGGGCCCATCTGTACCGCGCTGCATGGTGTCGGGGTTGCAAAGCTGGACCTCGCCATGGACGTCGGGAGTGAAGTTGCGCATCATGCAGCCTATTGCGCACAGTTTGAGTTGAAACACGACGTCCTGTGGCTGAACGAAACGCATTATTCAACATGGTGGCATTGCTGTCAGGGTTCCTCCGAGCGGCAATCCGTAAGTAGCGGTCATTCACTACAGTAGTAGCCCTTGGGCGGCCTGAGCGAGGCCTGTCATCGACAGTTCCTGTATCTCTGTACCTCCTCCATGTCTGAACAACATCGCTTTGGTTCACTCTGAGACGCCTGGAAACTTCCCTTGTTGAGAGCCCTTCTTGACACAAAGTAACAATGCGGACGCGATCGAACTGCGGTATTGACCTTCTAGGCATGGTAGAACTACAGACAACATGAGCAGCGTACCTTCGTCCTGGTGGAATGACTGGAACTGATCGGCTGTCGTACCCCCTCCGTCTAATAGGCCCTGCTCATGCATGGTTGTTTACATCTTTGAGCAGTTTTAGTGACATCTATGAACAGTCAAAGGGACTGTATCTTTGATACAATATACACAGTCAACGTCTATATGCCGGAGATCTGGGAACCGAGGTGATGCAAAACTTTTTTTGATGTGTGTATTAGTATGATTTAGCATATGGCTTTTAGTGCCGGGAGTGTCCGAGGACATGTTCGGCTCGCAAGAGGCTGTAGTTGCTTCAAGTGGACACCCATAGGGTGAGCTACAAGTTCCGTTCAATTTCAAGTAGTTCCAATTTTCGCTACCAGATGTCACTGATACCGAGTGGTGAACGTTGGAACTTTGATAGAGTGTTTCAACGAAATCTAACCTGCAAATTTAGCTTCACACAAGTTTAATTAGTGGAAGGTTCTTTTACATGCCATAAATCTATGATATGGGACCGCCGGCTTTACTTCCTCTCCGAAGGAAGGCATACTGAAGGATTTTTAATGCTCTTGGACCCGCAATCTTGGGCATAGAAACTCAGCTTGCTACCGACTATGCCACCGAAGCTTAGTTAGTCTGGTATTATCCATCCTCAATATGCGACCAAAGAACTGAACTCTCCTCTTCTTGATTGTATCCGACATTATTTCTATTTCTTAGTTATCTTTTTTTTTTTAAACTGGTCGTGGTGCAACACTGCAATCTTATTACCACTGATAGATGCTCAAGTGGCTATTTGTAGAAATATATCAATGGCTGTATACGCTATTTAGATTCTAACAAAGAGAGTGTTTTCAGTAACTAAATGTTCTTGCATTTTAAAATCACCCTCGTAAATGTTAATGTGTTTTATTCACCGCTCTGAATAAAATAAGAGAAACTACAATTGAATCGCTCGTTGTTGAAAGGCACTAAGTCCAATTTTTAAAGTTTTGAGGAAAACACAAAAACCTGTTTTTCCGCTCTTGTACTGAAATATGAGATGTAATGTTTTGTATGTGGAAAGAGCACACAAACGACGATATAATAAAACTAAAATAGCATTGTTCCGTGTGTTACTAACAATTCTATTGACAAAATACGTAACTGGACTTAGTCCATTTCAACATGGAACGAGCGGAATCTTTGATCGAGGAATATCATTCACATCCTTAGTTTATCTCCTTTATTTCTAAATGAACATATGTATCCGGAAGCCTGAAAAAAAAAGGTAACATGAATGTAATAACTCTTATTTTCTTCATGTTGAAACGCACTAACTGCTGGACTAGTTCCTTTCAACACGAAACAACTAATTTGACGGCTGTGGTAATGGCACAAGCGCTGCCAGGACATGGTTCCATTCAACACCAAAACTTGCATTTTGCTTCCTAGGATGCAAAATCGCGATAAAAATGATTAATCAAAAATGTGGACTTAGTGCCTTTCAACAACAAGCGATACAATTGTTCTGCCATGAAATGAATTAATAGAGTTATTTTCTTTTAGGCTGGATTTTTCCGGAGGAAAAAGAAGGAGGAGATGGATGCCCTGATGAAAGCCGATGTGAGTATCTCCTGCCCAGTATCAGTTCATAATTGAGTTATTTGTTTGCTTGTTTGTTAGCAAATAATGTACAGGTATCAAGGATATTGTTATTGTTTCATTCAGTGCTTTTTTTTTCTAGAAAAAATTAAGGGGTGCTCTGAGTTGTAGTCGACAAACCATCACGATGTTACAATTTTCAGCAATTTGCAAAGTACGGTTATTGTTTGTGTTCAAATCATTAACGTTCAGCTTTTTCAATACGTGGGTGGATGTTAAACAGTTTGTTATTTTCTTGATCATTCAAAAGTAACCACACACACAACCTATCCCGCCTCCGAACAATAGCCTACGTGCTTATAAGAACGGAGTGCCGAGTTGTTGACCAAAAGAAACTGATTCGATAGATCGATTTGAATCGAGGATTACTCTAAATCTCCTCCAGCTGTTGTGAACAGCGCGTTGATGTCAGCTGATCGATGAACTTTCAAGTCGGAAGTTATATTTGCCGGACTAGATACAATTGTACCACTATTTTTTTCTGAACAGTTTTCAAATGTTTAATGAGTGCGCGGGCCCCCGCATTTCCCTTGAAAGAAAGCAATGGTTTCATTTAGCCCTTTGACTGTCAGGGTAGCAATCCATCATTAACAGCCTTAATTATTGATAATTTTGTTATTTTATGCTTGATAGCAGCACTTCAAATACTTGGGAAGTGAACTGACTGAAGATGAAAGACTAGATTTGGAAATAAGCAGAAGAATACAACTCGGGAGTGCTTTCTACCAACAGGTACGGGGACTAGTATGGAACAAGGATATACCAATTAAGGCTAAAGAAGTTATGTACAAAGCATATTATGTTCCTATAATGATATATGCAGCAGAAACTTGGACAATGACTAAGAAGGATGAGAGCAGAATACAAGCAGCTGAGATGAGATTCCTAAGAAGTATGGTCCAGAAAACAAGGCGGGACAGAGTGAGAAATGAAGATATACGGAAAGAACTGGGAGTACAGAAACTAAATGACAAACTGGAGCAAAACAGATTGAGATGGTTTGGACATGTCAAACGGATGAATGAAGTAAGGCTACCAAGACGAGCACTGGAACGACGGATGACAGGGAAGAGAGGACGAGGAAGACCAAGAATGTGATGGATGGACTCGGTGGAGAATAGTATTAAAAAACGGAACCTGGATTGGAACACCGTGTCGGAAGAGGAATGGTGGAACGACAGAACAAAGTGGAGAGGAACCATATTTGTCCCCACCCAGTGTCAACTGGAAAAGGGGAAATGAAGATGATGATGATGATGATGATGAGCAGCAATTTTCAGGAAATATGAAAAGGCAATTTTAACTGACGTTTATATTCCGTGGGAACCTTCGATAATCTGTTAATTCTTAGAGTGTGTGAAACATGTGGTCGCGGAGTTTCGTGTCTTGTTTACATCTTGGTTGATGGCAAACTTGCGTGTATTTTTCTCAGTTTTCATTGGTAATTTTGGATTCTCAACATTTACCATGCTATCAAATAATACAGAGTATCTTTTAACATGAATAGTAGACTTGACAAGTGAATTCCATTTTCCAAAATTACTTCAAAATTTCAAACCTGAAATTTGTAATTTTGTTCCATTGTTTTTTTTTTAAACATTGATATCTTATGGCACAGTGTAATAACAAGTGATTTATACACCATGTTTATACCGTAATATTTTATTTTAGTTGGTTAGTTCCTTAGTTTAGGGGCTGTGACAACGCGGTCATGTAGCCCTGTGTACTTTGGGTGTGTGTAGAGTCTGTCTGATAACTGGTGTTAATTGTGATGACTGTATTAGTGTGTGTTATCTGTTTTAATTCAAGTACGGACTGCAGACGATAATTTCAAGTAGTTCCTACTTCGCTACCAAATGCTACCGTCCATGACACCTAGCTCTGAACTTTGCTACTACTAGATGTCATTGCAACCAGCGTCCAGTAATGAACGTTGGAACTTAAGAGCATTAATCAAACCTAACCTACAAATTTTGGCTTCACACAAGTGTAGTTAGTGGAAGGTTCTTTTACATGCCATAAATCTATGACCTGGGCCCGCTGGCTTTACTTCCCCTCCGAAGGAAGGCATACTGAGAGTTTTTTAACTCTCTTAAAAAGTCTAACGACTTCGGCCGGGTTTGAACCTGCTACCTTGGGCATAAAAGGTCAGAATGCTACCCACTACGCCATCTTTATTGGTCTCTCTTCCATCTCATTTTAAAGAAGTGTGTGCACAGCTTGGTAAATATGGCTGACATTTCACACATCCATCAGATCAGTGAAAGGGTTGGGCATCGTGGCCATTTAGCCCTGTGTACTTGGGTGAGTGCAGAATTTGTCTGATTACCTGTGTTATTGTGGTATCTGTAGTAGTGTGTATTCTTGTAATTCGGGTGAGGATTGAGAAGGAGGTGGCTGTGGCCTTAAGTTAGAAACCATCCCTGCATTTGCCTGGAGTACAAGTGGGAAACCACAGAAAACCACCTCCAGGATAGCCGAGGTGGGAATCTAACCCATCTCTTCTTAGTTTTGCCTCACGAGGCTGAGTGTACCCCGTTCCAACTTTCAGAACAGAAATAAATATCTTGACAGAGCCGGGAATCGGACCCAGACATACAGGGCAACAACCAAGAATGCTAGTCACTACAACATGAGGTGGTTGAAGTATCATGGGAGTTGGTGGTCATGATTTTTATAAATTTCAGACAATTTCCCTTTCCTTATTCTTTTTGTTAGGAAATTTGATCTTGTTTTAAATCACAAACAACAATTCATTTGCTATTTTGGAATGAATTTGGTGAGAATGAAAGTTGAATACAGGCAGCCGAAATGAAACTCCTGGGGAGTATGGTACAGAAGACTGGGAGAGATAGAGTGAGAAATGTACAGAAGCTGGACAGAACTGATTGAGATGGTTTGGACATGTGAAAAGGATGAATGATGAAAGAATGCCGAAACAAGCGATGGAGAAAGAGAGGACGAGGAAGGAAGACCCAGAGTACACTCATTCACTCACTCAGAAGACTTCTACGGGACACAAAGATCCCGCGCCGATCTCACAAAATACCTCCACTGAGTTCTTGCCAGTTGTCTACAAAGTTTGGAGATTTCATTTTTCCAGGAACTTCCTACTGGCCTGTTTCCTCTTGGTTCTTCTTTAGAGATTTGTAAGACCATCTTATCATCTCCCATCTTGAGTAAATGACCAGCCCATTCAAGTCTTCTGGAGTTAGGTGCTTGCTGTGATAGTGAGTGTAAGTCTTTATTTGATCTTTTTTCCAGCTTTGAGATGCAGCATCAAAAAATGTTCCTATACACTTTATTTTCGAAAACCTGCAACTGGTGTTGTTCCTGTTTTGATAAACTCCATGATTCTGCACCATAAGTTAGAACTGGTCTAATGATGGTATTGTATATTTCCAATTTTGTATTTCTCGTCAAAAATTTGGATCCCAATAAAAACTGCAGGGAGTAGTACTGTACACTTTGTTAGCATTCTGTATTCTAACTTTAATTTCCACTTCTCTATGATTCTGTTCATCAATCATAGAGTACGGTGGATGTATTTGGTGATGGACAGTGTGAGGGTGGAGTGGAGTTCAGTGGTTCAGGAAGGATGGTGGACAGGGGTGTCATATTTGCTCCGACCCGGCCCAAGCTGGGAAACGGAAATTGATAATGGTGATGATGGTTGACCAATAGTAATCTTTACCACAAAGTTCTTAACTTTCGCTCACCTAGTTTACTTCGGAGGGGAAGTAAAGCCGGCGGTCCCATGTTATAGATTTATGGCATGCTAAAGAACCTTCCACTAATTACACTTGTGTGAAGCTAAATTATAGGTAAAAATTTTTAATAACGCTCTTAGGATCCAACATTCGTCGCCAGGAGCCGACTGTGGTGGCGTCGAGTAACCAAGGTCTGAACTAGTAGTCGTTCATGGTGGCATTTGGCGGCAAAACTAGGAACTAGTTGAAAATTCAATGTCGGCAGTCGTTACTTGAATTGAAAACAGATAACACACACTAATACGTCATCACAATTAACACCGGTTATCAGACAGATTCTACACACACCCAAAGTACACGGGGCTGAATGACAGCATTGTCGCAGCCCCTAAACTGAGGATCCAACCAACCAAAGTTCACCGCATGTTGTACAGCACACAAAATTTACTTCATTCCCATCACCATCAAGTACAGGTTTGAATACTAATGAAATGCGACTTTTAAGGTTTGGATCAGGTTCTGAAGTATTGTATTGCCGGGTTCTCTGTTTCTCCTTTATTTCAAGTTTTCTTGCCACCCGTTCCCTATTTGTTTCTCATAGCTGGACAAACAGAGAAAGTCGAATGGAAAACCACAGCAAACCTAATCATCGCCACTTGACTTTAACACAAGTCGCTCTGCCTTCCCGCAGTACGCTTTGAATCTGTAAGCCCATGGACTACCAAAGCGCTCCCATGTGCCCGCCGCGTTAAAAGCGACATGGCGTGGTCCAAGCCCCTGCGATTACGTCATGGGCCACTAGGTTTGAGACTTTACAAGCTCAGTGCAGTCTAGTGTCGAAACAGCCCATGGGCCGGGCCACTTTGCAGAACCCTGGCTCGTAGCTCATTGGCTGTGATACACGTGCTAGCAGCAGATGGATATGTACTCCCCAAGAGAACTGTCACAAAAGTGCAGACTTACAGTAAATGAACTCTAGTGTCATACCAGTAGAATCGTGGACGTTTGATGATATTCTTTATTTTTCAACTTTTCAGGATGACTTCAGTACGTTCCAAAGCTCAGTGCATATGGTGGCACCTCCTCCTGACCAAACAGCTGACGAGTCTTAGATGGATGATGGCTCTTCCGTGAGAACAACCGACTACCCTCTTCAGTCTGTTCCATAACTAATTCTAGTCTGCCTACAACTTCGAGCATAAATACAATAGAGGGCGCATTGCCACACTGCGCCTGTACTGTGACGTGAAACCAACATCTTGATCAGCTGACTGAATGGTAAACAGAGGAACTCATAATGGCCAATGGCTATTGGCGAATGCTAAGCAATGTCAAGGAGTACAAAAGGAGCTCCCTCTATACTAATATAATAAAGCTGAAGAGTTTGTGTGTTTATTTGTGTGATTATGTGTTTAAACGCGCTAATCTCTGGAACTACCAGTCGGATTCGAAAAATTCTTTTTGTCGGTATATGATAGCCTGATTCAAGAGGAATAGTTTAGGCTATGTAGCATTAGGCTACACCTCTCAGGTAACCTTAAAGATTGATTTTTGTTCAGTAAGTCGGAAGAACAAGCATTCCAGAATGGCTTCAATAATACCGAAGTCTATTGTTGCATGTAATGCGGGCAGCATCACGTCGCCCCTACCAATGTTCTGGTGCAGAATTTGCGAGCTGCTTATAAATTGCAGTCACGGGGAGTAATTAGTGCAAAAAGATTTCTTTGGCCCCTTAAAACAGTTATCATCATGACAATAGTATGCCTCTGTATAAGGGCGATGGTGTTGGTGCAGTATACTGAGGTTATCAGGAGCAATAAGCGTTCGTGCTTTCAAATTTACTTTCATTTATTCCGATCTTTATCCTTGAGCGCTCCAGTTGTGTAAAACAAATAAATCCACCGGGCGAAGCCGGGCACTACTGCTAGTATTGGATAATTCTATCATCACTATTCGCAGTTCCCTTCAGTCAGCTGATCGAGATGTTGGTCTCAACATTGTGATGTCATCAGCCATCTATTGGACTTATGATCGAAGGCCTACAAGTTCTATTTTAATTGTTTTTACTGCAGTATCTTGTCATTCCATTTTGCTACGTTGAATTTGCATGTTTTCTTACTCAGCTACAACCAGCCCTCAAAATGTTCACTCTTTGCTTCAAGTCTATCCGGCAACACTGCAGGTCAAAGTAACAGTTTTGACAAGAAAAAGGATAGAGTTGATTTACCTGAGAAATGAAGACTTTAAGCTAGTACGTCCAATAGTGCACTAATAGTGCTAGCCATGTGCATAGAGAAATAAAATATATGACTCCAGTGATACTAAGCCTCTGTGGCTTAGGCGGGTCTGTGGTTCAAATCCCGGTCACTCCATGTGAGATATGTGCTGGACAAAGCAGAAGCAGACCGGTTTATCTCTGGGTACTCCGGTTTTCCCTGTCACAAATTTCATTCCATCAACACTCTCCACTGTCATTTAATTTCATCGGCCATTCATTTAATCATTGCCCCAGGGGAGTGCGACAGGCTTCGGCAGCCGGCACAGTTCAAATCCTCACCGCTAGATGGGGGCTTCATTCATTACATTACCTGACCCGGTCAGTCGACTAGAAGCAGGCTGTGGATTCTCATTTTCCACTCCAGTGACACTCTAAGTCTCTCTTGGCAGTGATACATCAGTTTGTTCCATGCTGTGAGCTATCTATAGATTCCAAGGATTGGATTGAATTTGGGCGTGTCATAAATGTATCATTTTCATTGCTGAGTGAGAATTAAGATGACCCCAACAAGTTCAAGTTGCTTGCTATGGTGGGTGAGTGGTTATCATGTTGGATTACTAACCCCCAAGCTTGCAGGTTCGCTCCTGGCCGTGGTAAGTGATTTTGGAAGGCAGCAAAAATGATGACACGCATGTTATACGAAGTTAGCATGTTAAAGAACCTATTTGAATTCAGTAGGCCGTGTTCATGATGGCAAAAATAATCTCGGGATTTTCCGCCAACACAAAGTTCCTCATTTCTCTACTAGAAAGCGCTATAAAGTCAAGGAGCTTAGATATATAACCTCCTTGACTTTCATAGTGATTCAAGGAACAACGGAATTTGACATGCAAGCTGCCCTTTGGGTGTCAAATAACAAAATTTGCACCCGGCACCCGAGGCCATACGAAATTATTATTATTAGTTCAAGTTGTCCAAACTTGTAGGATGTGGTCTTTTGACGTTTCACCCAAGAATACGTTTGGTATTTTCAAGGGTCCACTCGTTCTGATGGTCAGCAGTAGACTTCTGTCCCTGAACACCTCAGTGGTCAGAGTACCAGTCATGGGTCTGAGTCCTGTTCAGGTCATGGCGTGTAAGAAGAAACATCCTGAAGGGTTTTCCTCTTCCTACTGATATGTAGCCAATTCAGTTTAGTTCATCTGCCTAATGGTCTTTCTCTGCATCTAATCCTGTCTTCTGCACAACGTTTCATAAGATTTATCAATCTTTGTTATCAAATCTTCATCTTCCCCTCCTGGAATTTGTGCCATACATTTTTGTAACACACTGCATATCTTATACATTTTTTTCACATATTCCAGTAAATTGGAATTATTTCGTGTTGACCAACTGAAAGCAAAGCAACACTGCAAAGTGGCTTCCGAACAATGTTTTGTTTTATTATAAAAGGGAGGTTAGCAAAACACAAAACCTCAAAGTATATGTTGATGGAGAGGCATCTGTTCCAAGCAGACCCAGCCTGGGGCTGGAAACTGTCGAAGATGATCATGTTGTTTTGCTGCTATGTTGCTTTATCTTCTTCTCTTGAATTGGCCTACTTAGGACCACGTTTATTCAACTGGAGGGTCTTGACCTTCGCCCAGTATTGACACATTTTCTGCCGGTGTAACTCGTTTCTTTCAGTAGTCCAGTGGGTACCTTTCTTCCGAGGTTCCTCCTGAAAACCATGGACTTCCTTCAAAGCACGCCTCACAGCCTGTCTGTCATGCAGAACTGATATATCCAGTTCGTTAATATCCCTCTCAGTTTCCGTCAACCACGTGGTACGAACCTTCTTATTGCGCCAGAAACTGAACAAACGATTGGTCAATATTGTGGAAGGTAATCTCTCGATATGGCCATATAAGGCTATTCTCTTTCTTCTCCCACAATCAGATAGTTTCTCTTTATGTTCGTAGAGCTCGGAATTATATCGCCTACAAAATTTTTCATTTACCTTTACAGGACCGAGGATCTTCCGGAGAATTCTCCTCTCTAATTTCCATATTCTCCATCAGACCCCTTTGGTTTAAAGAAAGTCACTCTAAGGCTTCTGGCCTTATGCCTGACTTATAATGTTTCAACTTCAAGTTACCATGTTGCTTTATCATTATTCTTTTTTTCAGAAAGTGGCCAGAGATCATTGTCGTTGTATTCATAGAAGTGTGTGTTAGACTGAGTTAACCCAAACAGGTTGTGTTTGTTTATTTGTTGTTGATTATATCTGTAAATATTGACACTGTAATTGTTTGCTTATTTATGAAATAAACATATCTTAAAAATTCTCTGCTGAGTTTTTTATTATTTCGCAAACTTATATGCTGTAGTCCAGTGGCGGCTATCGGATAATTGGTCTGCGCTTTGCACTATTTATACTTAGGTTAGGTGGGGTAGAGTAAAAGACTGCTTGATGCTATAGAAGACATTATACATGTACTTGGTAAAACTGATGTATAGTTTATATTATATTTGACAGAATTGTCCATCAATCAATACCTTATTTTACTTTTATAAGAGCCAAGTGGTACATGCTTCGGGCTTCAATACCTAGCAATTACATCATTTCATGGACTACTATATTTTAAGTACTAACAGAAAGTGGCAAACTACAGTCATACTGGTTTAAAAGGACTTTGCATGAACATTGAAGTTTAGTCACAATGGACCTAGGGCCGTAGTGCCCTTGACACTGTCTCAACAAAATTTGCATGTCTTTTAACTTAGTTTTTTAACCTGTTTAACCTGTTTTATATATGCTTTACATTTTACTGTTTTAGATGTTATTTGATGTATGTACGATTGTGACCAAATTGTTGATTGTGGCTGATGAAGGGCTAGGTATTGAAGCCCTAAACATATACCACGGGGGCTGCGTGGCGCAATCGGTAGAGGCGCTGAGCTTCTAATCGAAAGGGAGTGGGTTCGATCCCCACTCAGGTAGTGGATTTTAGAAACAAACCTACCACTTTCGGAAACGCAAATGGCCCTGGGGTTCACTCAGCCTACACCAGAAATGAGTTCCAGGCTAATTCCTGGGAGCAAAGACGGCCGGGCGTGGAGCTGACAACTCCCTCTCATCTAGTGCCAATGTCACAAACGGTGGAAGCCTCTACCTTCCACAACTCCCAGGGCCTCCATGGCCTGTACGGAGTTGGCTTTTGCTTTTGCTTTAAACATATACCACTAGGCTATTATAATAAGTAAAAGAAGGTATTGATTGACAGACAATTATATCAAATCTATTATATAAAACAAAGTGTCCTGAAATTTTGGGGATATGTTCATTGCAGGTCAAAAACGCCCACTAAGGAAGAATTTTTGGATAGTTCAGGTTCTAAAGGGGTGTTAAGGGGGTAGACCTGCATTTCATTGAATAACAATATCTCCCTATTGGTTTCATTGAGGGATGTGATACTCGTCATATAAACTCACCATTAAAAATAAGAAGACATGTGTCTGAGGGTTTTTCGATGTGGTGTATATTATGAGGTGAAAGGGATGAAAAGTGGGGGTTGAAGGATTCATAACAGAGCAAGTATCTCTTAAACCACAGAGGCAAAGAGTATGAAACTCGGGGTAAAAAATCAGCTTGAAAAATAAGTAAATAGGTGTTCGATAGTTTTTTCATAAATCCAATTTAAGGGGCCCATGGAGAGAGGTGAAATTCTAGGGAAAAACGTCCACTAAGGAAGGATTTTTGGATATTCACTCATCATCTCCCAGCCAAACCTATTGCAGTTAGAAACATGAAATTTGGGGATATGTTCGTTGTATGTCGAAAACCTCCACTAAGGATGGATTTTTGGATATTCATGTTCTAAATGAGTGTTAAGGGGGTTAAACCTGCATTTCATTGAATAACAATATCTCACGAGTTGTTTCATTTGGGGATGTGATACTCGGCATATAAACTAATCATTAAAAATAAGCAGACATGTGTCTTAAGTTTTTTTCATTATACAATAATTATTTATACACTTAATAAAACGCTCCTCATACACGACCCCCCCCCCCCCCTTTATGTGAGGAGTGTTTTATTAACTGTATAAATGATTCACGTATTTTTATTTCAGGCTAGGAGATAAATTGTCGCTCCACACCTAATCTAATTGGGTACCGTACACTCGTGTTGACCGACTGAAAAGCGATCATATAGGTTACTTAGCAACACTGAAATATGGCTCCTAATATTTGATATGTTTATTGAACTACACACACATCTCTCCTTGTAAAACACAATATGTTAAATTAAAGATATAACAGTTACACAATGCTAACATACAGTAAATCCAGCAACAATAACATACACCAACACAGCGCAGTCGGCACATGCTTGCTGGTTGCGTGAGAGCATTGTTGTCGCGCAGTAGAAAAATATGAGCCAAGCTTCGCGATCTGTTGGTAGACTGTGGTTATACGTTGTCATGAAGGCGTGTGTAGTCTCAAATGGGGACCCGGGCCGAAAGGCGACAACAGTACATCACCACAGACACAAATCACAACTTGCCGATTTTCCGATGGGGAGGTTCTAACCCCCCTAACCCCCCCCCCCCCCCCTTGGCTATGCCACTGCTCTAATGAGTTTGTTTTCTCTAGCTGCTGCTTCTAGGAAATATAACATAGGGAGTAGGGGAGCAAGGAGAATTTAAAGTCACCCGGCGTTGCTCGGGCGGCTTTTATGTTAAAATAATTAATATCTTGCAAACCCATGGTCCGATTTGAATATGTGACATGTTGTTGGACTCGGGGTAACACCCTCTTTCCTATGGACCACTCGTACTTCTTCTCCTTCTTCTGCTTTTACGTCCTCATTGGACCACTTCAGTCAATCATTTCTTGGTCCTCTTCTTCAGTTCGTTTTCTTTCCGAGTTGCCCAGTAGCTTTTCATTCGCTCTGCTCTTCTCAGGTGTTCCTCATCTCTAAATAAGCTTTTTACTGTATTATGTTTGTCTATTTTAGCCTGAAATCTTATTTTTATATTCTAAGTGGTCTATAATAGGCCAAATTCTGTATATATATCGGAATACATCGGAATTCAGTCCTATTTGAATTAACATTAGACAATTAAATTATATTATACAACATCTCTGTACACATTACTTAAAATACACTTTAAAATTATCGGGATGATCTAAAACATCCAAATGTCAATTGCTCCTTTCAATTGTTCTGTGGGGTCCTGTCTTAGAATCCTTGCTGGGTGGAAGAAACTTGTTTTGACCATAAATAACGGATCTTCGTAATGTCCTGTGCAGTGAGTGGTTTAGGACTTAGGGGCGTGGTGGCGCAGCGTTCAAGCTGCTGGTCTCTCACCAAGGTGGACCGGGTTTGATTCCCGGTCAATGAATGTGAGATTTTCGAAGTGAAATGCCATGTCCTGTGGTTCGGATTTCACGTAAAAAGGTGGTCCCGTGACTCATGATCGCATGATTAACGGTCACGTGAACTTCATCTGTGTGACGTCATGCGCAAACCTACTTCAAAGATTCCGTGGATAAGGTATAAGCCTCATAAGGTCTCCTGGTGGGATCAAGGAGTAATAAGGAGACGCCCTGTCAGCGCTATAGAATGGGGAGAGTTGAAGCACTGACCACGCCCCCATACTTGCCCGGCTCGAGCGGTAAATGGAGCCTACGGTACCGTACACTTATTTATTAGTGGAATTTAAGTATGATTGCCAGTAAAAGATTCGTGTGCAGGTATAGTACGAAGTTGTAAGGTAGGCCTATATGACGATGGAAATCAAGGAATATTTGTTGATCTTTGCTGGCTAGCGTGAAGTGTACGGCAGTCACAATATTTTTCGTCACACTCGATAATCATGTAAATTGCCGTAAGCCATTTAATTTTACAACATAAACTAGAGCAATGCACCGATCTAAAATATAGTATAGCACTTGGGAAATGAATGTATTATACCTGTATGCAGTTTTTATAACCTGTAACTATTGTGGGATTTAAGGCAACCAGACACCCACCACTATTCTTAACTTATACCAAATAATAGTCAAATAATTACCGAGATCAATAGGCCTGGAATTTTATTCACGAATGTGTATTAAATAAATTAAATAAATTTAATATAGCCTATTAAGGCATGTGAACTAATTGGGTGGTGGCGTTATTTTTATTGCACAATGTTTTTTTTTTAAATAGGCCAGTTTAGTTCCGGTAACAAACTGAACAAGGTCTAGGCTGAGGTTTGAGATTAACACGCTAAAATATGCAAATAATGGCATATCAATCTTCTAACACCCACGAGCAATACATCCATAGTTCAAGCCACGTTAAAAATAGATTCGGGTAATTAGATTACAGTAATACCGTTCATTAATAGACAAGCAGAAGCTATTTCCAGTAAGAAATGAAGGAAAATATCCGTAATTAATTCCTAGCAATCAAAATACTTACCGTATATTGGTGGATACATATGCCACATTTGAACATTTAACGAATGATACTAGAACAGTACCGTAAGCTGGCTACTCTAAGGATGAAAGCTTAACGCAATAAATGGCAAATAAAGTGCATTTACTTGTGAAATAGCATTACTTTGGCAGGTGGGAGTTCTGTTTGTGCAAACATATGCCCCACACATAGACATTTCGCCGACACGCGAAATATCACCACTTTTAAGTATGTACGTCACACCATTACATGCTTTTCTTATGGGACTACCGCAATGTTTTGAGCATATGTGAAGGAGTAACTTCTGGCTTCACTTCCTTGCCGTTAGGGCCTCTCCTTATTTCTCCTTGGGTGGGATGTGGTTGTACACGCCTTGTTAAATGACGAAAAGCTTTACTTCGATTATTTTCCGTACTCATCACAGTCCCTATACGTACCAGCATTACAAACAGTTTGTTGAGCATGTCCAACGTACTTTTAATACAAAACGCCCTCATGTCTGGCAAGTGTATATATCCAAAATCCATTGTCAGACTCCAATTCAAGATATTTGGTCGGTCATTAAAAATATATATCAGGCGCTCCTCCACAATCTAGTCATCCTCGACTCACAGATGACGGTTATTATCGTTTTAACTGTCATCTTACCCCCGATTTTGCTGAACCTGAATTTCGTTTCCCACACATAGACCATAGTCCAAAATTTCACGAATCGTGTTTGATGAACTTATTGTTGCCCTGACCAATAAACGATCCACCACACCAGGTCCAGACTATATTTTCCTATCATATACTTCATAGTCTCCCAGAAAAAGTTTATTCTTGATTACTTACTGGTATCGTACCGTCAGACTGGGAAATTTTCAATGTCCTACCTGTTTTGAAGCCAGGGAAATATAGTCAGATCCTTTGGGCTATCACGGTATAAATCTAGGGTCATGTGTACGAAAGATATTCCAACAAATTTTACTGCCCAGATTGATCTGAGCTTTGGAATATTATGACCTAGCCCCAGAAATCAATTCGCATTTCTCAAATGGAAATCTACCATAAATGCCCTCAATCTTTTTCTACTCGACTTACTTCTATCTCATTGTTGACAGCATTCTACGCTAGCAGTTTTCCTTGATATTAAAGGGACCTATGATCACGTCAATTTATTATACCTTCTACTTAAAATGTTACATGACTCAAATTACCCTCTGTGTTTATCAATCTGATTTCCGGTTTCTTGCGTTACAGAAAACTGATTCTCTCTCCTAATCCAGAGAAATTTTACGATCACACGTCTTCATATGGACTTACGCAGGGCGATATTTTAAGTGGCATTTTATATCTTATATGGAGGTAGAGTCATAAGTCATAGCAACTTTTTTCTCTCTCGCGAACAGGAGACAACACGGAAAATCCACGATATGCATTTGGAAACGTACGGTATGTACTTGCGTAGGATGCAACTAGATGGTGAATGTAAACAATAGAGTGGGTCTGAGCATGCCCCCAAGTTCAGTGTGTGAGTGAGAGCGTCACACAATGGAGGTCAACAAACAGGAGGAACGATCGTACATTAAAATCGCAGTTCTCCACGGCAGAAATGCACGCCAATGCCATGCAGAGCTGCGGGAAGCATTAGGTGTGCATGCCATGCCCTATAGAACAGTGGTGAGGTGGGTGGAGACGTTCAAACGGGGTAGAGTATGAACTGCCGATTTGCCTCGCCCAGGCCGTCCAGTGTCCTTGGATACAGATGTACGGATAATGGTGATCGATCAGGAGGACAGGCGCTGGACTAGAGCGGAATTGCAAGAATATACCGCAATACCAGCGGCAAAAGTACGGCGCATTTTACACAAGGACCTACAGATGTGTAAAATGTGTGCAAAGTGGGTGCCACATCACTCAACGGAGGTACAGAAGTGGACTCGTTACAAAACATGCCGCATCAATCTGGAAAGGTTTCAGGAGAAGGACAAGCCATGTTGAATCGCATTATTGCAGCCGATGAAACATGGGCACGTGCTTATAAACCTGAACTGAAGAGACAGTCTTAGTGAATGGCGTCGTCAGGGGTCACCACGGAGACACAAGGTTCGACAAAATCCGTCGCCCAATAAGGTTATGGTCATCCTGGCATACGATGTTCAAGGTACTCTTGTGTGTCATCCAGTGCGTGAGGGGCACACTGTCAATTTTGTGTATTACATTTTTATTTTTGCACCAATTGCGCCGTGCAGTGCGAACCAAATGTCCTGATCGTTTGGACGACGCCATAATCCTACACAATAACGCTACAGCTCACACAGCAGCCATCGTTCAATGTTGCTTACAACAGTGGGGATGGGAGGTTCTTCCACATCCGCCTTATTCGCCTGATCTGAGCCCAAGTGACTATGATCTAATCCCCAAAGTCAAGAAGCCACTACATGGACGACGGTTTGCTAACAAAGAAAACATCGTAACAGCATTTCTGTGGGAAGTGTTACACGTTAGCGATACACATGCAGCGAATTCAGCGCCTGCCCCACCGCTGACAACGCACAGTAGACACCTTGGTTGATTATTTCGAAGGTCTGTAACCAGTGGAGACCTGTCCTTTGTATGTAGTCTTGTGTATTTGCTGTCGATACCATAATAAAACAATGTTTACCGATGGCCTGTGTTCTGTCACTTACCTACGAGCATCTCCTGTCGTCAGAATTTATCTTCAGGCACTATGCATACGTACATGCCCTATATTTCCAAATGCATATCGTAGATTTTCCGTGTTTCCTATTCGCGAGAAAAAAAAGTTGCCATGACTTATGACTCGACCTTCGTATATACGAGTGAGATCGAGACCCTTCTCCTCCCCTATGTGCGCATCATACAATATGCCAATGCCATTCTTCTCTATAGTTCCCATTCAGATCTAGACACGTGTCGACAGACGATGTATTAATCATTAACAGTATTACACACGTGGTTATCTCAACATGGCCTTGATACTGTTCCTCATAAAAACACTGCTGTCATATTTTCGCCACGACGTCTTTATGACCGTCATCCTATTCAATATCAGCAAGGCACTATCCCACTTCAACATAAGACCCGTTACTTAGGACTCCAGATCGATGACAAACTCTCATGGCAAGCTCAACTCAATCACTTATCTCTTCATATAAATATGAAATAATAATATTTTACATTCTATCACCCGGCGCCGATGGGGTGCGGACCCTAAGGCGTTACTCCTATTATATTCAGTGGTGTAGCCAGGGGGTGTTACTGGGGGTTAGAAACCCCGTATTGAAAAATAGGTAGGTTATGATTTGCGTCTGTTTAACCACCGCGCCGGCTACTTGGTGATAAACTGTTGTCGCCTTTCGGCCCGGGTCCCGATTTGAGACTACACACGTCTTCATGACAACGTATAACCACAGTCTACCAACAGATTGTGAAGCTTGGCTCATATTTTTCTACTGCGCGACAATAATGCTCTCACGCAACCAGCAAGCATGTGCCGACTGCGCTGTGTTGTTGTATGTTATTGTTGCTGGATTTACTGTATGTTAGCATTGTGTAACTGTTATATCTTTAATTTAACATATTGTGTTTTACAAGGAGAGATGTGTGTGCAGTTCAATAAACAGATCAAATATTAGGAGCCATATTTCAGTGTTGCTAAGTAACCTATATGATCGCCTTTCAGTCGGTCAACATGAATGTACGGTACCCAATTAGATTGGGTGGGGAGTGACAATTTATCTCCTAATGTTGAAATAAAATGTACGGTACCCAATTAGATTGGGTGGGGAGTGACAATTTATCTCCTAATGCTGAAATAAAAATACATGAATCGTTTATACACTTAATAAAACTCCTCATAAAAGGGGGGGGGGGGGTCCGTGCATGAGAAGCGTTTTATTAAGTGTATAAATAATTATTGTATTATGAATTACACAATTACACAGCAGGGAAATTAATCGTTTCTCCTCGCCCAATGTAATTGGGTGTATTCGTGTTGACCGACTGAAAACTCATTATATTAATGTAGACTGTTCAAATAACAAAACGACACCCGAGTTAGCATGGCTTAACAGTTGTCAGGTAAAGAAAGTCGATGTACAACTTAACATCACCATGCGTATCATCTCCGGTACTCTGAAGCCTACTGCATCACACTGGTTGCCGGTCCTGTCTCACATTGCTCCATCGCACTAATTGTGGAAGAGCTGCATTCTCCCTTCACCAGTGGGGCTTCAGGGACTCTCCAGCATTTGATTGTGGTGCCTCTGCGTGCTTATGGTGGAGACCAGAAAGACCTTGCTGATGTCTCAGTATCCCTAGTGCAATGGATAAATAATTTAGATATCCATGTGTAATTGTTCACTACTTAGTACCATGTATTCTTTGCAGGTTCTTGTCCATTATGTAAAATTCCATACGCTTAATAATAATAATAACCCGAGTTA
This sequence comes from Meconema thalassinum, assembly GCA_946902985.2. Classification (NCBI taxonomy): domain Eukaryota; kingdom Metazoa; phylum Arthropoda; class Insecta; order Orthoptera; family Tettigoniidae; genus Meconema; species Meconema thalassinum. Next base: position 55,701,264 of record OX336401.1, on the reverse strand, counting down.
GGTTTCCAAAGGACCCTAAAAGGTAAGATTTGAGCTATGGATTTTAGGCTAGTATTATAAAGCTTTTCAAGGGGAGCGTGATGGTGCAGTGGCTTAGCTACTCGTCAATCACCCGGACGGCTGGAGTTCCCGTCCCGTTGACAGCGGGGTGGAATTTTCACCTGAAAAATTACGTGTCGTCAGGAAGGGCATCCGGCCTTTAATCCCCGCCCAAAACCAAAATGAGCCTGGTTGGCTCTGGTGACCCCAATTAATTGGTATACGTAGTAGAAAGTATTATAAAGCTTTTCAATCAAACACCGGAACTAGGTCTTTAACTGGTTATAAATCAATAATAATGTTATTGGTTTAGGTCTGTTTTAACTACTGTGGCTTTTAGAGGGGCCAGGGCGCCGGAATTTTGCCCTGAAGGGGATTTTCAACGTGCCAGTAAATCTACAGACACGGCTCCCTCGCATTTACGCACCCTTAAATGCACCCTTATTGGATTACTCGAAAATGTAATGCACATTTGTGCGCAGTTCCTTTATTAATATGATATCGATCACGTGAGGCAATGCTCAGACCGAGGATCATGTAATATGGGGCGCGCACTGGTCAGTGGGTTGGTGGGATCCGGGTCTCGAGCGCGGTTTGTGGTGGAAGCCCGTGGAAACCATGCACCGCTAGTCTATTTATTTAACTTCTCATCTGACAGTGTTTATTATATTATGATGTATCTATTCCAAATGCATTTTCGTGCGCAATTATACTATTAAATGCCAGATGACTGCGCCAGGATTAGATCCTGCGACCTTGGGCACAGCAGGCGAGAATGTTACCGCTGAGCCACGCAGCCAGCCGGTTATAAATCAGAAGCATGTCTCGGTAGGTTATCTATACATGGCTTTGCGGCATAGTCAGTAGCATGCTGAACTGCTATGCGTCACTTGAAATGCCCTGCTATGGCCATTGGCTGCAAATCAAATATTAATATCTATGCATTTTGAAAATTAAGACATAAGTAATATTTTTATAACTAATTAATGTAAGGAAGTTGAGGAAAATAACAAAATGGGAAAGACGAGGGAACTTTACAAGAAAATTAGGGATAAAAGGAAAATTTCAGGCAAAATTTGGGATGGTTGTTATACCCCTAGGGGATGCCACCCCCTACATCCCTTATATTTCATACATCATGAATCATACAAATAAAACTCCCAGACGACTTCTACAAAATCACTACAGTTCCAAAGGCCTAACACTTCAGATAACCTCTGATAACCTCATACTTGTCCTCCAACGACCCCAGCCAGCACCTCACTTCCTAAGGAATCCGCAATTCTGCAAACTCGACAGGCGGACTCTATAAAACGGCAGAGGTGAGGTAACCTGGGGTCAGTCTTTCACAGTGCAACCAGGTGCCGGACCGCTGCCCAAAGCCGTCACGTCCAGATTGGTGAGTGTCCAGCGAGCACACGTACAAACACTTACACCTTCATCCCCTAAATAATTGTAAAAGTAATAAGCATCTGCATTGGTAGCACCTGCTCTGCAGGGTTCTATTGTATTCCACATTGGGAGTACGCATTAAATCCAAACATCTAAAAACTAACTGGTCCTTTGGTTTATTTAGCTAGTTGATAAGATCCTACCCCTTAAACCACTTCCCGGTAGGGTTCTAATAACACTTAGCTAATTGTTCAGTGGCTCCGTAGTCAGCCACTTGCTTCACGTCACATTGCTTGCGTGCGCGCTATTCACTAGCAGCGCGGCCAGTTACTCCAAGTTAGCAAGAACTCGAGCGGCAGCACAGCTGTTCCGATACTTATTTAGCAAACCACCCCTTACCATCATCCCCTCGAACTGCCCGAGAAAACTGTATAATTGGGAGTTCTCCTTTCGAGTGCCTATACGCTCTCAAATCCGTCCACGTTTACACCTCTCACAGCCAAGCACGAGTAGTCCCCCAGCTGCTCTCATTTCATCCCCTTAAACAATACATTGTAGAGGACACCCTCTCGGGTACCATACAATTGGTGGAGTCGCTGAGTACCGTGACGTTGTCGTAAGACAACGCCCAGGGGTCACATACAACGTGATTGTGCGGGAAAGATCCGGCAAAGTACCTTTTTGCAAAGCCAAGCATACGCCACCCAAAATTGTTTTTTTTTAGCATACGGGTCTGGTAATATTTTAATACCCAGCCAAAGGAAAAGGAAGGAAGATTGTAGTTTTACGTGACCGTGAATCTTGTGATTATGAGCCACGGGACCTCCTTTTTACGTGGAATCCGAACCACAGGACATGGCATTTCACTTCGAAAATCTCACATGCATTGACCGGGAATCGAACCCGGACCGCCTTGGTGAGAGGCCTACAGCTAGACCGCTGAGCCACCACGCCCCTATACCCAGCCAAGCCCGCCCCAATAGATATTACATTTTTCAACGCCACCCTTACATCGCCGTAAGCGAGTTACGACCCCACAGTTAGCTACGCCCACCCCATCCAGTAAATAGGGGCCACAGTACTTAACTACCCGCCCTATTCGATCCCCAGTACCTTACATAGGATAGCAACGGTGATATTTAATTCACCACCCCTGTAATCTTGGGAGAGATTACACACCGGTAGGGAAAATCCTCCCATAACTCCGCTAGTCCGCATAAACCTATATATATAGTTAATTATTCAGGAATACCATAATACACATAATAATTAACGCATCTCCACAGAGGATACACCCCATTACATACACCCATGCTAACTGCCAAGAGCAAGGGTAGGCGCAAGGGTAGCGCCGTAGCCCACTACCTGCACACTTCTACCAAACCACTACGCCCCAAGGTCATAGTTAAAAACGCAGACCTCATAGACGAACATAACGCTGGTCGAATAATAGCTAACTTAGAAGCCGGAGCCCTCGACTTGCGGGTACGATACCCTAACACAGTAATCCACACACCCCCTCCCACTAGCACGCCAACCCCGAGGACGCGACATGGCCAAACCCACATTATTACACGTTGATATACAGTCATTACTCGATACACAGGAAGCACATACAAAATTACATGCTCTTATCCAACAGTTAGACGAAACTGTGCAGGACACTAACTGTTCAGCCCTCATCGCGGACATTCAAACCGCCAGTGAGGCATTGAAACACTTTATTAATCAAACCCTTCCCGAACCCTACACGATCCCCGTTGACCATAATTCAGCGCTACCCCCACCCCCCCTCAAAGAACTCCACCACCTGATTCACAGGACATGCTCCAAACTACCCCCCATGGCCCGAGTACCTCACAGGCTAGGCGCGCACGCCGCACGCCTGCGGTACCAGCCACCCTTTCACAAAATCACGAAAAAACCGACGCCCCTTTACACAATAAACCCAAGGCCAGGCCAACTAAGGACACCGCCGTCAATCCCACAAAGCATTCGGGGTGCAAACGGGATCCCGAGGGATACTTGACGCGAGCGCACTACCCTTTAACACACTGCACAGGTGTGCCTCGGAGGACTATCTCACCTCCCTGGGGGCAGAACCACCCTCCCCCACAGCATATAACAAGCGTGCGACCCCATCCAAACCATTCCCGCAGTCATCCAGGGGACAACCCTCCACGATCTAGGGATCCCACATGGCGTCCTAGGCCACATGCGGAGGACATACGCCACATAAATACGCCTCCACACCGTCGACCGGAATATCCCCCGCGCTGGGCAAGGAACGGTCATCACCGTGAAACGCCTCCCCCAGCGTACACTCAATACGCCCCTGTCCGACCCGCACGAGGACCAGAGGACTATCCCCTGCCCGACCTCCCTCCCCGGGCATCACGAAGGCATTCTCCCCAACGGGATGGAGAGGTATTACGCCCCAACCCCCTGCAACAACCCCAACCAGACCCTAGGCGCACCAATGCACCCAGGGGTCACCCGAGATAGGACAGTGGGAAACTATTCGGCACACAACTGGGAGGGCTCGTGATGAACAGCACCGTAGAGGGTACAGGTTCGCCTCCTCCTTTTCATATAGAGGAAATTTACAAATAAGGCACGTCGAGGCACGATCGATGCACATATAGCACTTACACATATCTCACAATTCCCCCCCCCAGGTCATAGTGACATATCAAACCCAGGACCTTACGAGTCGAAAACGAGCCAACCGCGCTCTGGCATCTGGTAGCCAGGTTCCCGACTACGTGTCAACACCAGTCCCACACCGACTGCCTAATCACGATTCCTAATTATAAGTAACATGTTTAGCTCTTAAGAGTGTCTTAATTACATTGTATTTTAAAAAAAAAATTCATGTCATAATTGTATCACACTAGGATCTGATAACAAACGCTAGTACAAGGAGTATTTGTACAGTGAAACACATGTTTCATTGCCTGCCTAGGTCATTTACACTCACCGGACGTTGTAACTCGAACTCCACCGCTGACATCGCAATTGACACGAGTCCATAGCAACTGAAGTGCACTGCAAGGCACGTGTCTAGGGACACTCCTCCACAGCCGTGCGTAATCCAATACTTCACCCGAAGTCCACGCGTGAAATCGCGGAAAGACTTACTTATAGTAGGTGCCCACACATACCCTGTAGATCTCAAATTAATTTGACGAGGGGCTTAGCCACCTCACATTTTTACACTAAAGTGCGCCCCCAGTCACGGTCCTTTAGTTGACCGACGGTAGATCAAATTCATTACGGCAGGATCCGTAGGACATACATGCCTTTGCTTAATACCTATATACTCATCACGTTATTCATGCGCAATAATGATCTATATATTAGCTTGTGACCGCCGGATGATTAAAATGCCATAGGATAATAATTACTGGCACCGCGTTACATAGCAACAGCCATTTCTTATTTTATGCCAACACATACACACTAGAATTACCGCGAAAGATGATAGTATACGTAGCGATTCTTTCCACACGCGCCCGTGGTGCACGAATTCCGGACGCGACCTCCAACTAACGAGAGATTCCAACCTCCTCTCATTTCATTTTCGTCACGTCAGATAATCCTCTGTTAGGAGTTCTTTCATACACCGTCTTCTACAATATTAACCACATCTAAATGTCCCTCACCAGCTGCCCGGTGCAGTGGAGTGTTACCCTCATGATCTGAAACTCCCACGTCAGCTCAAGTGTCTAATAATCTATTATCCACATCTACATGTCCCTTAAGAGAGGCCCAGTGCAGTGGAGTGTCACCATCCTGGTCTATAACTCCCACATCAGCTCCATGGTCTAATAATATATTAACCACATCCACATGTCCCTTATAAGCTGCACAGTGCAGTAGAATTTTATTCTTCTGGTTTGTAAGTCCCACATCAGCTCCATGGTCTAATAATATTTTAACCACATCTACATGTCCCTTAAAAGCTGCCAAGTACAGTGGAGTGCTACCTTCCTGGTTTGTAACTCCCACATCAGATCCATGGTCTAATAATCTATTAACCACATCTACATGTCCGTTATAAGCTGCCCAGTGCAGTGAAGTGTTACCCCTCTGGTCTGTAACTCCCACATCAGATCCATGGTCTAATAATCTATTAACCACATCTGCATATCCCTTATAAGCTGCACTGTGCAGTGGAGCGTAACCTTCCTGGCTTGTAACTCCCACATCACCTCCATGGTCTAATAATATATTATCCACACCCGCATGTCCCTTAAGGGCTGCCAAGTGCATTGGTGTGCTACCCCACTGGTTTTTAACTCCCACATGAGCTCCATGATCTAATAATATATTAACCATATCTTCATTTCCCTCGTGAGCTGCCCGGTGCAGTGGAGTGATACTGTAGTTGCCTGTGGGTATCACGTCACTTTTATGATCTAATAATATATTAACCGCATCTGCATTTCCCGCTCTAACTGCCCAGTGCAATGGTGTGAGACCCCTCTGGTTTGTAACTCCCACATCAGCTCCATGGCCTAATAATATATTAACCACGTCTACATGTCCGTTATAAGCTGCCAAGTGCAGTGGAGTGTTACCCTCCTGGTCTGTAACTCCCAAATCAGCCCCTCGGTTCAACCACCAGGATACAAGGTACCTTTTACCATTTCTCGCTGCGTCTAGTAGAGAAGAAAACTTTTCATTGACAACACTAGATACATTTAAATGGTATTTATTTGCAGTGGATATCATTTTCATCGAAACGCTTTTATCTTGGATTATATTTTTTAACCTAGGCAGGTCTGTCTCATTTGCCCTTCGAACCAGAACCAAATATTTTGGAAACTGAAGTCAAAAAGGAAAAGGAAGGAAGATTGTAGTTTTACGTGACCGTGAATCTTGTGATTATAAGCCACGGGACCTCCTTTTTACGTGGAATCCGAACCACAGGACATGGCATTTCACTTCGAAAATCTCACATGAAGTCAAATGGGCCCTAGAGAATATTGCTAAAACCAAAGCAAGTGGACATGATGGAATTCCAATAGAAATGTTCAAAGAAGTTGGAGATAGTGCAGTGAAAATTTTGCATTCCATATGTCAGCAAATATGGAAAACTCAACAATGGCCAAAAGACTGGAAAAGTTCAGTATTCATCCCAATTCCTAAGAAGGGAAATTCTAAAGAATGCACGAATCACCAAACAATAGCACTTATCTCACATGCTAGCAAAGTCATGCTTTAAATCCTACAAAATAGACTACGCAAGTATGTAGACCGAGAGCTACCTGAAGAACAAGCTGGATTTCGTAAAGGAAGAGGGACCAGAGATCAAATCGCCAACGTACGATGGATAATGGAGAAGGCAAGAGAATTTCAGAAAGATGTATATTTTTGTTTTATTGATTATGCTAAAGCTTTTGACTGTGTTGATCATAATGAGTTATGGAAAGTACTAATATACATGGGAGTACCAGAACATATCATTAACCTCATCCGGAACGTATACTCTGATCAAGAAGCTACAGGGAGAACCATCTATGGAACAAGTAAATGGGTTAAGATTCAAAAAGGAGTACGGCAAGGCTGTATATGGTCACCTTGCCTTTTCAATCTGTATGCAGAACACATTATGAGGAATGTGGGGTTAGATGAAGAAGAAACAGGAATCAAAATAGCTGGTTTAAATATAAACAACCTGAGATATGCAGATGATACAATCCTGATGGCTGAAACTGAAGAAGATTTAAAAAATCTCTTACTGAAAGTGAAAGAGGAAAGTTCAAAGGCTGGACTAATGTCGAATGTCAAGAAAACAAAAATTATTACAACTACAACTGTCAATTCATGGCAAGTAGGAGGAGAAAAAATGGTGATAGTCTCTGTTTTTAACTATCTTGGCTCACAGATTTCTGCCGATGGTGACTGCAGTCATGAGATCAAAAGACGATTGCTACCTGGTAGACAGGCATTTTCAAATCTGGACAATATCTTAAGGAGTAGAGACCTAACCTTAACAACAAAGATCCGTATAGTAAGGGCTATGGTTTTTCCAGTTGTGATGTACGGATGTGAGACCTGGACCTTAAGAAAAGCTGAACGCCGTAGAATAGATTCCTTCGAATTACGGTGTTGGAGAAAAGTTCTTAGAGTTCCATGGACTGCGAAGAGAACCAATACGTCAGTTTTACAGCAAATTAAACCAGTGTGTTCCTAGGAGGGCTTAATCCTGAAACAAAAACTGAGCTACTTTGGACACACCATGAGAAGACATAATTCATTAGAGAAGACCTTAATGCTGGGGAAAATAGAAGGCACAAGAAGAAGAGGGAGGCAAAGAATGAGATGGATGGATGGATGGCATCACAGAAGCACTAAATTCCAGCTTGGAAAATCTTCGAGAGGCAGTGCAAGACAGAAGAAATTGGCGTAGTCTAGTACATGGGGTCACGGAGAGTCGGAATCGACTAAACGAATAGAGAGAGAGAGAGAGAGAAACGTAAATGATGTCATCTCAAACAAGTGCCGATATTTTAATTTTCAGATGTAGAAAATGGCTTTTTAATGGTCAGAGAGCTGATTTAATGAATATAGATGTAGACTATTTTGTACAATAATATTAACTTATTTTTGACTCATTTTGAAGCAAGCCTTTTTATGTCGTCAGGATAATGCTCACAAACTTAGACGTGGTACACTGTTTGTTAATTCTCTTATGAAATACTTGGTCTCCCACATGGCTGCTGTGAAGGTATGGTACACAATTGTAATTGCCGAAATTATTATTTTGTAAAATTGACAGTAATATTTTGTCAAGTTCAAGAATGGAAGGTTTCAAACCAACAGAAAAATATGAAGTAGGCTACGTACAATTGAGCCATTAAATTCCTTAAGATCTTATTATACTTTTCGTTTCACAAATCACACTGGTATTTTTTTTACTAGTTAACTACAATGTTATTCAATTGTACGGAATAACTAGCTTTTGATTTGGTTGAGAATTTGATGTTATATTATACCCATACTAGCAACCTACCTCGGCTTCGCCCGGTATCTTAAAGGGTTTACCCAGAGTAAGCTTAAGAGGTGCACGGACGGCAGGTCCCAGACGCAATTCAGAAAAGCCGAGGTGAACAGTGAAACTCCAAACACATATAGTCTACTCTTCTCTGAAGTCTTAACTTGACACGATTCGACAGTTGATGCTGGCCAAAGCTGAGGTGATAGGCTTGCTCACTATTTCAAAAACTCCCTCCGAAGCTAGTAATTTAATGTTTAACTGAATGGAGATTGTTGGAAGAAATGAAAACGTAAAATCAATTATAGTGGGCGATGTATTAAAGATAGAGATATGCTGTCGTGGACGTTTTTGTAGAACTTTTCACGCTGACCAATTCTTGCACAAATAGGAAATATTTATTTTGTTCCTGTCAGGGGAACATACATTTTCTAGATTTTCCATTGAGGTGAGACATTTTAGTCACAAATTGTCTTAATTTTTTAAAGAACTGTCTTCTTTTGTCTTTTGTGCATATTGTATTACTCGAAAACTTCGGGATCAAAATAGATGAAATTTTTCTTGTGTAATAATATCTCAGTGAGAAATCGAAATACGTGTAGAGTTGTTGTTAATTCATTTGAGGGGCTGAGACATGTTGGTCATCCGCCCCGTGTAGTTGGGAGTGTGTTGAAGCTGTTTGGCAACCTGTATTGCTGTGATGATTGTAGTTGTGTGTGTGTAAATGTATCTGGGACAGGGATGAGGTAGACGCATAACTTTACACTAAACTGATAACCATGAAGTATATCCGGATAGGAATTCCGAGAAAATCAGTACCGGGACCGTAAACACCAAACACAAAACGCAGAAACCACACCATAACAACACAAAAGTTATCCCTCGGTCTCCATAGCCACAGAGCCTTTGGACCGTGACGTCACTCGCATATCAAATTTGTATTGCATGGCCTTCTCGCTCGGTGGTGTTGCCCTAACTCCGGTCTATATGGCCCTTTGCCATCTCACTCCTTCATCGTTATGTTCGTCTATGCAGGATGTAGGCACCGTTTATTTTTCAATGTCCCCTTTATGACACCCCACGCAAAACACTTCTACAATCATTCCACAACCTCGGTTTTCACCGTCCATTAAATATATCCATCCTTCTCCATAATCGTACATTTCCGGTCCTAACATCTTTAATAACTTTCTTCAATAAATGTCATCTTACTTTTTGAATCCCTCTCCCCCTTATGTATGACTCGGTCTCTATGTACGTTTACGTAGTAAGTCGCTGAGATGGGTCACTTTAAGCTCCCACATGTGTTCCTGTATTTTTTTTGTTTGTGCTTTCCATTTTTGCCCGGTGCATTTCCGGTGTTATCTGGATACTCCCAAAACCTTTTAAGCAAGAGGTTTTAGTGACTGGGTAAAGTGCTACGCTACGCCCAAAAAATCTGAAATGCAGAAGAAGTCTGCGAAATTTGAAGCAAATAAGCCATACAAATTGTATCTCTATCAAAAGTAGTGAAGTTTTTGATAACTCAAAAACATGCTTTATGCTGCTAGAGTCAATAGGTATGATATTGTCAACTTATCTAATATGTATTTTTCAATTTGCATTTGAATGAGGTTATATTTTGTATGGAAGCACACTTTAAGCTTACAAAATGTTCATAATAATAGAAGATAATTGTAACTGAGAGTGAACATCATTATTGTATTAATTCTTTGTTTGCTAGGCGCCTTTTTATGACATTTGCTGTTTAATGTAATAAATAAAAGGACGTCATGCATATTGAAAACGACTTGATCATTCATCATTCGTCCTCTCTCGGAGCCTAAGATTTTTAACAAGAATATACGGTAGTTCTTTAACTTTTTATTGTTAAAGAATACTTCATTTTTATGAAGCCTACTTTCGAAGTTACTAATTTTGAGCAGAAAATTGTAATTGTCTGGGGATATGAAAATACACTTCTTCTCATGTACGGTACTTAAAAATCGGCCTAACCCAGACTTGCATGTCTGCTTATAATAATAAACATTTATTGTGGCCAATGGCCAGGGTAAATATACACTTGCATTAAATTATGACTATACAACTACATGGTATCACTCTTCAGCACAGAATTTTGTGAAAGATGCTTGCCTATCTGGACAATCAATGGCGTGATATCTGCCACTCGTGGCGCTACAACAAACGCACACCCAACTAGATTTCGGCTGATGGTAGGCCTTGGTTTTGCAGAGTTTGAAATAAAACCCGTGTACTGCCACTCCAGTGACCAAGTGCCGTAGTTCGTAGTTCGGCTGCATCCACTTATTTGTCGTCATTGCAACAGTGGTGTAGAAATCTTCCCAGATGTCAGCTTTTTTCTTTTGTAGCTCTGCCAAAAGTCGATCATAGTTCGATGTACATGACAGCAATAGCTTGCATCGAAGCTCCTCGATGAAGAACGGCTCTCTCGTTAGGTCGTAAACGAGACGTGGTAGCGTGTACTTAGAGAGGCATAGAATCCTCTTTAAGTACAGGGCTTTAACTTTCTCTAGTCTTCATAGACTATTGATATTCAAGTGGATCGAAGTAAGTTGAAGGCCATAGGTCCTATGTTACAATATGGATAATTTTGACAGCGATGAGTTGCAGCGCAGCTTGAACAGACATTTTCCTCAGGTCTTTAATGTCATTCATAGCCTTGATTGCCTACACATTCGGCCTAAAGTGTGCTGAGTGAACATGGTACCTCTGGTCTGGAAAGTAACTCCTAAGTATTTAAAGGCATTAACGGTGTTGTGTTGGCAGCAAGCACAAGAGTAGTGTAGTGCAGTATCTTTGACATAGTCTTTGATATCAGTGAAGTTCAGTGTCAAAAAAAAAAAAAAAAACAATATGGTGTGTGTCGTGTGAATTGTGAATCTTTCCACAACAAATAATAAAATATGCATTCAAGAGGAGTCTATGTGATTTATTAAGACGTGAACCTAACATTTTATGGCGACCGTGACAGGACTCATTCATAGTAAAAGGCTCCCGTGAAGAAAGAAGATGGAAAGACTCGCTAAAGAAAGAACCGTAAAGCGGCGGTTATTTACGCGCTCACACAATCAACTAATGGCGTTGTTAGAAGATGATCAAACTGAAACGGAAAAAGTGCAAGTGCAACTTGAAATCCTTTTAGAAAAGTATGATGATATCTCTAATTTAGATGGATTAATATTTCAACAGATGATAGACGACGAGTGTGAGGATGACGAAATAGAAACGGAATGTGAATCAGCTGATGATTACAAACACAAATTCCTTAGCTGTAGAACAAAAGCAACACGTTTTATCAATCCCGTTGTTTCCATTACCCCTCCACAAAGTGTAGTGAATGACAATGTTCGTGATAAAAAGAAATATAGACTTCCAAGAATAGAATTCAAGAAATTTTCTGGTGAAATAATTGATTGGTTATATTTTTGGAGCCAGTTCCGTAAAATTCACGAGGATGAGGACATTGGGAAGGAAGATAAATTCCAATATTTAATTCAGGCTATGACAGAAGGTTCCAGAGCATATGAATTAGTTACTAGTTTTCCACCCACTGCCGAGAATTATGACAAAGCTATAGAGAGTCTTCAAGCTCGATTTGGTAGAGAGGACTTGCAGGTGGAAGTTTATGTTCGTGAATTGCTCAAACTAGTATTGACGAATGCAGTCAATTCCAAAGAAAGGCCAACACTGAGTAGCTTGTATGATAAATTAGAGTCACATCTCAGATCGCTGGAAAGTTTAGGCATTACTACAGAAAAATGTACTGCAATGCTGTATCCCCTAATTGAATCATCTTTGCCAGAAGACCTATTAAGAGCATGGCAGAGGAATACTTCCTTCAGGTGTGATTCCATATCCAAAGATCGTTTGCAGCAGCTCATGGCTTTTCTTCAAAATGAAGTAGTAAGTGAAGAAAGAATTTCATTGGCTATGAAAGGGTTTAGTATTAGCACATCCCAAGGAACTAAGATTAAGGGAGACAAGAAACCAAGGGATGTCATTGAACCAAATATACCTACTGCTTCTGCTTTGTTTGCTGATGTTTCTAAGAGACAGGAGTGTGTTTTTTGTCTTAAACCTCATTCGAGCCCAGAGTGCATTAAAGCTCAAAAAATGACTGTAGGGGAGAAAAGGAAAATCTTAACTGATAAACACTGTTGCTTCAATTGTTTAAAGAAGGGCCATGCAAGTAGAGCTTGTAAATCGATTGTCAGGTGCATTGTTTGTGGTGGTAAACATGTGGTATTAATGTGTTATAAGCTCCGTGACAAAGAAAATGAAAGTGTGTCCAAAGAGAATTACGAGGGAGACAGGAATTTGGTTCACCAGGATGGCAATAATGTGGATAAGGCTTTAGCTAATGTGTCTTGTTCTCCTGAGGTGTACTTGCAAACCCTGGCAGTTGTCGTTAAAGGAAAGGGTAAACAAAAAACTGTACGAGCTGTCATTGATACTGGGTCTACTAAATCCTACATTGCACGTGACCTAGCCGAAGAAATGGGGTATCAGTCAATCAGGAAGGAAACGTTAATACATTCCTTGTTTGGTGGAGTACGTTCTCGAGAAGCAAAACACGACTGTTACAGAATAAGTTTAAAGCGATTGGAGGGAAACTATTCCAAGGAGCTGGAAGTTTTAAGCCAAGATATTATTTGTGAAGATGTCCCATATATTAAGAATGGTTCTTGGAGTGAGGAGATAAGGGATCTGAAAATATGTTTAACTGATGTACGAGAGCGAGGGCCTGTGCAGATTCTGATTGGGGCCGATAAGGCGGGTGAACTGCTCACTGGGAGGAAACATCAACTAAAATGTGGCCTAGTTTTGGTGGAGACTTCCCTAGGGTGGACACTAATGGGAAAAGTTATAGCTAACAAGGCCCAAAGGGATTCGGCATCATTATTAGTGTCATCATTGTTTTCCCAACATACAAGAATTTCTGATCTCTGGGACTTAGAAATTCTTGGAATTACTGACCCTGTTGTGAAAGAATCTATCGTCGAGAGGAATGAGCGTGTTAGAAATAACTTCCTTGAGACTGCACGACTGAATGAAGATAACAGATATGAAGTGTGTCTGCCTTGGAGTGAACAACATCCACCTCTCCCTGACAACAAAGAAATTGCTCAGCACAGATTAGAAATCACTACAAAGAAACTACAAGCTGAACAACATTATCAGGAGTACGATAATGTCTTACGAAGTTGGTTGGAGCAAGGAATCATCGAGAGGGTACCTGAAGAAGAACTGAAGAATAGTGGACACTATCTACCTCACCGACCTGTCTTCAAAGAAAACAGCACCACCAAGATCAGGCCTGTTTTTGATGCCTCGGCGAAGCAGAGAAACGCTCCATCTCTGAACGAATGTATTGAAAAAGGGCCTAACTTCATAGAGTTGATCCCTAGTGCGCTACTGAAGTTCAGAGAAAATGAGATCGGAGTGACGGCTGATGTAGAAAAAGCATTTCTTCAAATAAGTGTCAATCCTAGAGACCGTGATTTTCTGAGATTCCTTTGGTGGGAGGAGGAATGTACAGGGAAGGTAGAAGTGTTCCGTCACAATAGAGTTGTCTTTGGACTTGCATGTTTTCCGTTCCTATTGTCGGCAACCATTAAACTCCACTTAAACGAGTTGAAGAGACAAACAGTCGATAATAGTTCCTACTCAACTTCAACAATAGAAAGATTGGAAGAATGTTTTTATGTGGATAACTGTGCTATTAGTGTTAACAACAGAAATGACCTTCATTCATTCATGCGAGAGGCAAGCATAATAATGGATAAGGCATCTTTCAATCTCCGAGGGTGGGAGTATTCTCAGGATGGTACAGCTGAAAATCTTACTCATGTGCTTGGGCTCATTTGGAATAAAGGAGAAGATACCATTGAACTGAATCTAACTCATGTGAACGATTTCAAATGTGATGTAATCACCAAAAGAGCTATTCTAGGAGCTGCACATAAGGTGTTTGACCCTATTGGCTTCTCATGTCCGGTATTTCTCTGTCCAAAATTAATCTTGCAAGAACTATGGGCCACTGACTTGGGTTGGGACACCAAAGTAGACGAAACAACAAAGAGAAGATTCATGAAGTGGTTGGCAGAACTACCTCAGCTGTCTGAGATTAAGATTCCTAGATGTTTGATCGGTAGTGTCTAGTCGGTTGAAGATATATCTCTTCACGTGTTCTGCGACGCCAGTCAAACTGCGTATGCTGCAGTTATATTCTTGCGAATACAGAGGGTTGACAATATAGAGCTACGATTTGTACAAGCCAAGACAAGAGTGGCACCCGAGAAGAGTATCACCATACCACGCCTGGAATTATTAGCAGCTACAATAGGGGTTCGACTAGTGACGTCAGTACTGCCAACATTAACTGCAAAAGAAATCGTTACTTATTATTGGAGTGACTCGTCGACTGTGTTGTCCTGGATCAAGTTAGACGAACCTTGGGGGACCTTCGTGTGGAACAGAGTGCAAGAAATTCGAAGACTGTCCAGAATAGAACAGTGGCGTCATGTTCCAGGAACCATGAATCCGGCTGACCTGGCATCAAGGGGATGTAGCACAAAACAGTTAGTTCAACAGAGATGGTGGGAAGGGCCAAAATGGCTAAAACAATCCACTACACAATGGCCTAGCCTCGAAATTTCAACAAACGATGATGAAGTCTTCCAAGAAAGAAAAAAGAAAGTCAACACTATGACGGTGTTAGAAGACAAGTCCAATACCCAAGAATGGCACCTTGACTATTTCTCAAGTTTCCGTAGAACAGTTCGTATGATAGGATGGATCTTGAGGTTTCTGTATAATTGTCGGCAGAAAAATAATAGAAGAACTACCGAACTATCCATTGAAGAAACCACAGAAGCAGAAAAAGTCGTGATGAAGTTCATACAAAAGGAGTGTTTTGTTGGTGAAAAGGATGAAAGATTCAACTCACTATGTGTTTTCATGGATGATGAGGGAGTGATGAGACTGGAAACGAAAATTATATCGCGCAAAGATGATTATGCTTTCCGTTGTCCTGCTATCCTTCCTGCGAAGCATACAGCAGTTCACGCTCTCATTAGGGAGAAGCACAAAGACTTATGTCATGCTGGAACCCAGATTCTGCTCAGTGGGCTCAGACAGAAATATTGGATCCTTGGAGGAAGGAGAACGGTGAAGGGTGCAATTAAAACATGTGTTGTCTGCAGGAGGTACCATGGAAAACATCTTGAAGCAGAACAAACTCATCTCCCCATAGACAGAGTAAGAGAAGCCTCAATTTTTGAAATAACAGGGGTCGACTTTGCCGGGCCTCTGATTTTGAAAGGTGGAGAGAAAGCCTGGGTCTGTCTGTTCACGTGTGCGGTTTTTCGTGCAGTACACCTGGAGCTAGTAACATCTTTGGCTACTGCAACATTCCTCGAAGCTTTTCGGCGCTTCGTGTCCAGACGTGGAAGGCCAATGATTGTCTATAGTGACAATGGGACAAACTTTCAAGGCACCTGCAATATGTTGGAGACAATTCAGTGGGATAAAATTGCTGAATATAGTTCTGTACACCAAATAAAATGGAAATTCAATCCTCCCACTGCAGCATGGTGGGGAGGATGGTGGGAGAGGCTGATTGGTGTCCTCAAACAAATGCTCAGGAAAGTTCTGGGAAGGTCATGTCTGTCGTACCAAGAAATGATGACTGTTCTGTGTGACATTGAAGCTGTCATGAATTCACGACCACTTACTTACCTGTCCAATGATGGAGAAGACTTGATGGCTATCACCCCTGCAATGTTCCTACAGGAAGTCAAGGAGATTGGAATGCCCGATATCGACATGATAGAGGACATAAAACTTGACAGAAGATTCAGGTACAGACAGAAAGTAAAGGAAACATTAAGGGTAAGATTCAGGAATGAATATCTTGGACAGCTAATACAGAAGAACCACATTAGGAAAAGTCATCACAAACCCTGCGTAGGTGAAGTAGTACTGGTAGCCAGTGACAACACGAAGAGACTAGACTGGCCGCTGGCAAGAGTGGCGGAGGTCATCCCTGGCAAAGGCGGTGTCGTGAGAGTTGTTCGCTTGGTGACTACAAAAGGAGAGCTACTGAGGCCAGTACAGAGGGTGTATCCACTTGAAGTGACATCTGGAGAAGATCATGCTTTAAGACTGCAAGTTGAGCGGAATGAAAATGAGAAGAAGGAGAAAAATCCAAAGACGGTTAAATCATCTACTAATACTTCTGATCTCATCAAAACCAGTAGTGGGAGAGTGGTGGTTAAACCAAAGAGATATTTTGAGTGACTTATTTATTTCTGTGTTCATTTATTTTGTGAAAATATATGTGTTATGTTATTTTATTGTTTTGTTGAGTTGTTTCCACAACTCAAGGTGGGAGAATGTTGTGTTGGCAGCAAGCACAAGAGTAGTGTAGTGCAGTATCTTTGACATAGTCTTTGATATCAGTGAAGTTCAGTGTAAAAAAAAACAATATGGTGTGTGTCGTGTGAATTGTGAATCTTTCCACAACAAATAATAAAATATGCATTCAAGAGGAGTCTATGTGATTTATTAAGACGTGAACCTAACAAACGGTATTCAGATGGTCTCCGTTGTAAACTACTTTGTCTGTGGAGGAGAGTCTACCACCTTTCCTGAAAATCATGTGGACGGTCTTTTGTTCATTCAACATTAAGTCATTCCCAAGTGCCCATATCACTAGCTTATCGAAGGATTCTTGCAGCTCCATGCTATGTTTTGCAACATGAACCATGTCATCTGCGTATATACAGTATACCCATAACTTCACTTCTTCCACCAGGACTTCTGTCACGTCGGCCGTTGCGATGGTAAACAGAAGAGAGCTGAGTGAATCACCTTGAAGCACGCCGTTCGTCTGTGCTAAGGATCTTGATGTAGAAATTGTGTCCTGAATGTTGACGTTGTTCCTGCTTAAGATATCATGAATTATAACATTTATATAATGATTATCCCCCGATGAGGTTTTGGAGTTTTGCCAGCAATAGCTCCCTGTTTAACAAGTCGAAAGCTTTGGAGAAGTCGATGGATATTGCGTGAAGTTTTCCACTCGATCTACTCAAAGCGTCCCCTATGTCCTCTTGTAGACATTTGATGCTTGAAGTGTTGATCTGCCTCCTCTTCGGTTATATGCTATTGTGACAAAACGTTAACTAAATACAGCAATTGGTTGATTATTATTATTATTATTATTATTATTTTTATTATTATTATTACATCGTTATGCCCATCGGTGCAGCGCGATAAAACTTATTTAGTTGATGATTTTTTCTTCTCCCAAATTCTCTTCATCTGAAGATCTTCCTTCATTCTTCACTGTGTGATTTATTGTTCTGGCAAAATCCGGCAAAATGCTGGTTGTTGATTGTTGTGTGACCCCCTGAGAGGCCAAGTGCAGGCTTTCTAGTCTACGCCGGTGACCTCCTGAGAGGACAAGTGCAGGTCTTTCTAGTTTATGCCTGTGACCTCCTGAGAGGCCAAGTGCAGGTATGTCTAGTATACGCCTGTGACCTCCTGAGAGGCCAAGTGCAGTTCTTTCTAGTTCATGCCTGCAATCTACTGAGAGGCCAAGTACAGGTCGTTCCAGTTTACACCTGTGCCTCCTGAGAGGCCAAGTGCAGGTCTTTCTAGTTTATGCCTGTGACCTCCTGAGAGGCCAACTGCAGGTCTTTCTAGTTTACACCTGTGACCTCCTGAGTGGCCAAGTGCAGGTCTTTCTAGTTTACGCCTGTGACCTCCTGAGAGGCCAAGTGCAGGTATGCCAAGCTTATGCCTGTGACCTTCTGAGAGGCCAAGTACAGGTCTTTCTAGTTTACACCTGTGACCTCCTGAGAGGCCAAGTACAGGTCTTTCTAGTTTACACCTGTGACCTCCTGAGGGGCCAAGTGCAGGTCTTTCTAGTTTACGCCTGTGACCTCCTGTGAGGCCAAGTGCAGGTATGCCTAGCTTATGCCTGTGACCTTCTGAGAGGCCGAATGCCTACTAGTCTATGCCTGTGTGGATAAAGTGATAATGAATACGTTTCATGCATCCAGTCCCCGGATCAAGTGAATGAACCCTGGAAGTTAAAATTCTCGTTGGCCCGGCTGCGAATCGAACCTGGGCTCCTTCGGACAAATGTCTTGCATGCAAACAATGTTACACATTCCGGCTATCCAATGAGTCTATTATTTTAGTAACTGAAGTTGTTGTTTGAGTCTTCAGTCTTTTAACTGGTTTGATACAGCACTCCATGTCTCCCTGTCCTGAGCTAATCGTTTCATCTCTACATTGCTACCACACCCTACATCCGAGGCAATCTAACATATTCTAACCTTGGTCTACCCCTACAGTTCTTGTCCTCGACCCTTCTTTCCATAACTAAGCTTGCTATTCCTGGGTGTCTTAGTATGTGTCCTACTAACCTATCTCTTCTCTTCATTAGCAGTCGCCAGAAACATCTCTCCTCTCCCACTCGTCTTAATACCTCTTCGTTTGTCACCCTACGACCCATCTGATCTTCATCATTCTCCTGTAACACCACATTTCAAATGCTTCAATTCTCCTCTTTTCTGCTGCACCAATAGTCCAAGTTTCACTTCCATAGAGCGCCACGCTCCAGACAAAGGCTTTCAAAAATGACTTCCTAATACCTAAATCTATATTCGATGTCAACAGATTCCTTTTTTGTAGAAATGCTTTCCTTGTCTGAGCCAACCTACTTTTTATATCCTCTTTGCTTCGTCCATCACTGGATATTTTGCTTCCTAAGTAACAGAAGTCTCCTACTTCCTTCAGCTTTTCACCTGCCAATTTGATGTCCATAGAGGTTTCTGATTTATTTCGGCTGCATTCTAGTATTTTTGTTTTACAATTATTATTTTTCATCATGTATTCTTTCCGTAATACGGAGTCCATACCATTCAAAAACTCATTCAATTCCTCAGGCTTGTCGGCCAAGATGACGATGTCATCAGCAAATCTCAGAGTTGAAATTATTTCTCCTTGAATCTTCACTCCCACTTTAAATTTTTCTCTAATTTCCTTCATTGCTTGTTCAATGTAAAGATTGAAAAGGTTGGGTGATAAGTTGCAGCCTTGCCTAACACCTTTCTGAATACCAGCTTCTCTCTCATGTCCTTCAGCTCGAATGACTGCTGTCTGGTTTCTGTATAGATTGTAGATCACCCTCCTATCCCTGTACTTTATTCCAATAGATTTCAAAATGTCAAACAATTTAGTCCAATCAACGTTATCAAAAGCCTTTTCTAAGTCTACAAATGCCATGAACGTTCTCTTATCCTTCCTTATTCTACCTTCCAAAATCAGCCTAAGACTTAGTACAGCTTCCCTTGTTCCTACATTTCTCCTGAAACCAAACTGGTCTTCACCCAACTCCCTTCCGATCTGGCTTTCAATCCTCTTGTAAATTATTCTAGACAGGATCTTTGAAGCATGAGTAATCAAGCTGATTGTACGGTAATCTTCACATCTATCAGCTCCCACTTTCTTTGGTATAGGGATATTACATTCTTCTTGAAATCAGGGGGTACCACACCTGTCTCATAAATCCTACACACCAAGTGAAATAACCTGATCAGACCTTCATCTCCTATGCAGCGTAGCAACTCAATCGGTATATCATCTATGCCTGGTGCTTTGTTCCTGCCTAAGTCCTCTAATGCTCTGTCAAATTCTGATCTCAATATTAAATCTTCTTTTGCATCCTCATCAATTTCCTCCTCCCTTTCCATTACATGATTCTCAATCTCCTTTCCCTTATACAAGCACTCTATGTAAGCTTTCCATCTCTCAAGCTTTTCTTCCCTATCTGTTACAGGCTTTCCATTTGTGTCCGTAATATTACAGCACTTAGTCTTCTTTTCCCCAAAAGTATTCTTAATCCTTCGATAAGCTGTGTCTACTTTTCCTAATTTCAGACACTTTTCTATACCTGCACATTTCTCTTTCAACCATTCTTCTTTCGCTTCCTTGCACTTCTTGTTAACCTCATTTCTCAGACGTCTGTATTCTGCTTTCCCCTCTTCATCTCTTAGATTCTTGTGTTTCCGCCTTTCATCCATCAATTCTAGTATATCCTGAGTGATCCACGGTTTTCTACCTATTCTTTCTTTCCTACCAATGTTTTCTTCTGCGGATTTTGTTATTTCATTCTTCAAAAGTGCACATTCGTTTGCAATTTAAGTTTGTTTAGGGGTTTTGATTAGTCCTTCCTTTATACTCTTCTTGAATCTTTCGTTTACATCCTTTACTTTCAGTCTGTCTATTGCCCACCTTTTTGGCTTTTGACTTTTCTTCAGTTTCTTCAACTTTAATCTGCATTTCATTACAACCAGATTGTGGTCAGAGTTTATGTCAGCACCAGGATATGTTTTACAATCCAAAATCTGGTTTCGAAACCTCTGCTTGACCATAATGAAGTCGATTTGGTAACGCCCTGTATCTCCTGGTCTCATCCATGTGTATATTCTTCTATTATGGGTAATGATTAAGGTGTTAGCTATGACCAACTCATGGTCGGTGGAGAATTCCATCAGCCTGCTTCCTCGATCATTCCTTTCACCTAATCCGAAATCTCCTACTATCTTCCCTTCTCTCCCTTTTCCTACCACAGCATTCCAATCTCCCATTACTATAACATTTTCATCACCCTTGATATACCTCAGAATTTCGTCTATTTCTTCGTAAACCTTTTCAACATCCTCATCATCAGCTTGACTGGTAGGCATATAGACTTGTACCACTGTGGTGCACGTAGGTTTAGTATTTATTTTTGCTACAATAATCCGTTCACTTTATTGCTCATAATATTCCACCCGCTGTCCAAGTTTCCTACTCAATATGAGACCAACCCCTGCTTGGCCATTGTTTGATTTAGTGCTAATGACCCTATAGTCTCCTGACCAAAAGTCCTGTTCTTCCTGCCAGCGCATTTCACTAATCCCAACCAAATCCAACCTTTGCCTATCCATTTCCCTTTCCAAGTTTTCTAACCTTCCACTTCCTAGCAGACTTCTAACATTCCACGCTCCGATCCGTAGAATGTCAGATTTCCTCTTTGTCACTTCTGTGATGTTAACCCCCTCTCGAGTAGTCCCCACTCGGAGATCCGAACGGGGGACTAGTTTACCTCCGGATTGAAATTTTACAAGGGAGGAGGCCATCATCACATGTAATTATGCATAGAGAGGTGCATATCCTCGGGAATAGCATAACGGCTGTAGTTTCCCGTTGCTTTCAGCCGTGCAGCAGGACGCAGTGTAGCCATTATTTGGCTTATATTATCAATATCTTAACTGTCTATAAGACTGGTAAAGAATTGATTTATTCTGAAAGGCTGCTACTCCCTTTCAAAATAAATAAAGAGCAATTCTACTAACAAAAACAAGATGTTCAGCAAAGAACATATAGCCTACTTTCTCCTAAATGTATGGGTATCTTTATGACTCTTTGTCCTCATCCCTAAAACAATCACCTCTACCACCATGTATTGTTTGTTTTCTTTTATATTGATAATTAGCCAGTAAGTGTCAAAATCAATATTATATACTTTATGATGATTGAATAACGAAACTACTAACTTATTGAAATGCATTCACGTCCGTTAATCTCTATATTAAGCCAGCCTGCAAAATTAAGAATCTTCCGCGCCGATCACAGTAGGTTGGTGCTGCGACCTATCAGTGAATTAATTTTTATCTTGTACGCCTATGCACTGCCATCGTAATGTACTACGATGGCAGTGGCCTATGGGTGTTGAATGAGTAGGCAGTTTAAAGTAGCCAAGAGGGAGGCGATCTAGCTGGCAGTGTTTAAAGGTAATCGGAGCGCGATCGTAGCTAATAGTTGAACTACCAGTATTACAAAATTGCCATACTTCAGGAGGCCAGGTATTTACAAAGCGGTATGTTTGGAACAATATTAGCCACATAACCCACAAGAGGACAGCACCGTACAGAGGCATTAAGAAGACTGTGGTTAATGACAACGTGTATCTTGTTCTTCTATTCTCCTTTTTCTAATGTCTTCTGTTTATGTGCGATGCTGGGACTGAGATTTTATTAATAAACGAGTGTATACTTTAGCCTCTTCTTTGAGCTAAATGACATTTTATTCAGAATCTGTGGAAAGAGCTCGTGCACATCATTTGTAAAAGAATTCAAGAAAAAAAGTTAACTGTAGCAATACTCGATCCCCAGTCAACTGCGTGTCAGACTAACACGCTAGCCCTGAGCTAACCCTATCGATGACATCATGGTGTTCTTAACTGACATATTAGATACAAACTGTTGGCAAATAATGACTTTAAATAAACGATTTCTTCACTGCAGTACATCTTCATTAAAGATCATTTCATACAAAGTTTATATTATTGTATCAGTACGGTATATCACATACAACATACTAAAACTACTGAAATATAAGACAGGCACATGAGGACAGCTGCCATCTTGTCGTGTGACACAGACGGCTCAGCTCTTTTAAGCCACTCATACTGTATAATATTATAATATTAAATTATAATAAATAACGGATCACGACCTTCAGGATAGCTTAAACCACCCTAGGCTCGATAATCGGAATTGGTGGGTCTTAAGCTATTGATTAAAATGGTTGCATAATTCACGCGACCGCCATCCTGAAATGGCATGGCCGATGACCTTGAATTTTGTGTGAAAGATGCATCCTATATAATGGTATGTTGTCACCAAATTTGGTAGAGATCTAATGATTAGTTTAGCCGTAATTTGATTTTACGTTTTGAACGTTTGAGTGGCCGCCATTCTGTTTTGGTAAAGATGGTGGCGATATAAAGTATGACACTGAGGTGCCCTTTGCTAGTGCTACCTCTGTACCAAATTTCGTTCAATTCTGTTTCACCGTGTTCGAATTGATAGGGGGGGACAGACATTCAGAGTACACACACTCACACACACACATACACACACAGACAGACACACAATTTTTCGCCCTGTGTTGATCTCATAAGTCTACTTTCATTTTTTGCAAAAATCGAAAGTAGGCTAATACTAACCTTCTACTAACAAATAAATATCAAAATTCTACTAACGAAGAAAAAAAACGTAAGTTCCACCAACAACAAATACTACCACTAAAACAGTCTGTCACCAGGCATACTCACATGCACCCTCACACATCACAGTCTACTGAAACAATGAACTATAACTAATAAACAATGCAACTGCTACTAGACACACTCACACACCACAGTCTAATAGAACAATGACCTATATCTAATAAACAAACTAACTACATACTTACAACTAAAACTAACTACATACTTACTGTACCCCTTAAACATATGAAAACTGTTTAAGAAAAAATATTGGTACATTTGTATATATAGTCTGGCAAATATAACTTCCGACTTGAAAGTTCATCGATCAGCTGGTGGCAACGCGCTGTTCACAACAGCTGGAGGAGGTTTCGAGCAATCCTCGATTTAAATCGACCTATCGAATCAGTTTCTATTGGTCGGCAACTTGGCACTCCGTTCTTATAAGCACGCAGGCTAGTGTGGGGTAGGTTGTTATTTTGTGTGTGGGGTTAGTTTTGAAGGATGAAGAAAATAACGAACTACCGTATTTACTCGAATACGACCCGCCCCCGAATAAGACCCGCACCCTGATTTTGAAGAACAAAATAAAAAAATAAAAAATTTTTACTCAAAATTATTTACTATCCTAATTAAAAAAACAGAATAGCATTTATCCAAAATAGTTTCCAACAGTTTTGAAGTCGTCCTAAAATAACACACATCAAACGATTAAAAATACAAATAAAAGTACACAAACACTTCATTCATCGTCATCAGAAGTACCAACTTCGGAACTTTTATCACCATCACTTTCCCACTAAATGTCGTCATCACTGCCATCCATAGCATTCGAAATACTACATTTCTTGAAGCTCTTCCGTATGAGATCTCTAGAGATACGATTCCATGCCGTCAAAATCCACGAACACAGCAGCTGAACTTTCGGGCGCTGAATACGACCAGTTGGAGTCGGTGTGTGCTTATCGGCCGCCATCCGCTCCGTACACAGCTGTTTCAAGGCTGCTTTGAACGGGCGGTTCACGCAGCATAGACGTCATCTCGCTCAATCACGAATACATGACTCGTCAATATCATATTTCCTACCGGGCACGATTTCCAATAACTTCAGCTTCCCTCACAACTTTCAATTTCTCACTCTCAGTAAATGACCGCAAACGTTTCGTAGCATTCATGTTTACACTCGGAGAACGTGCGTGTGACTGTATGTACAGTAAAACTTCTTTTATACGATTCACACTTATACGTTTTCTACACTTATACGATTTTTTTCTTGGTCCCGGCAAAATCCCTATACTTTCCATGTTAATTTATTTCCGATATACGTTTTACATTTATTCGTTTTTCACGCTTATACGATCATATCTTACGTCCCCGAGAGAAAAATGCGTCGTTTATAGGTTTACAACGGTTTCCCTACCTAAAATCTCTAAAAATATTGGAGCCAGAAACTTATGAGACGCACTGTACGTTTCTCGGAAACCATCCCTCGCGCGGCG
Organism: Meconema thalassinum; assembly: GCA_946902985.2. Classification (NCBI taxonomy): domain Eukaryota; kingdom Metazoa; phylum Arthropoda; class Insecta; order Orthoptera; family Tettigoniidae; genus Meconema; species Meconema thalassinum. The sequence continues at coordinate 55,676,198 of OX336401.1, read as the reverse complement.
CTATGTTGTGGCGAGAACAACCCTGAAGCTATGTTCAGCCGGAGTTGCGTGTGTTGCGAAATACAACATCACTTGCTTCAGTCATTGTTCTGCCTTGTTCGGTGCTTCAGTTGTGGTTAACCTTGATAGCAGTGAACATGGGTGAAAGGAAAAGGAAGTGCATTACGATTGCTGTTGTTCACTTCTTAACGGGGGCCATCGCTCGCCGCTCGCCCGCATTGCGGGACTGTCTCCCGCCAGGCACTTTACCGTAATGCGTAGCTCGCGCGGCCTATAGCCTATACTGTAGTTCACAGCTGGTGCTGAAAATGTTCGCCATCCACTGCTCCACATCGCTGGCACCTCTTTATGAAATTGTCGTTTACGTTCTGAAGTTCCTCACCACCGATTGACTGTATTTCAACTGTAATATAGTCTTTAAGCTCATTTTCGCGAAAGATTTCCTGTACTTTAAGAAGGTATTTACACACGTTCACGTAATGAAAATCGCATTGGAACATCACCTTGAGCACTAAAGACGTGAACAATTGACTAAACTGAACCCCACACTGCTCAAGCACACTGCAAAGGAGGGAAACTTGTGGCGCCAAGAAGCGCATTACGGCCAAGTGCTTGACGGGGGACCGGCGCCGCGAGCGAGGGTCCGCGTCGCATACATACATTTTGCAGTTTTTATTAAGCGACTTTCATTTACGCGTTTTTCACGCTTATACGTTTTTTTCATTTGGTCCCTTGAAAATCGTATAAGTGAAGTTTTTATCTTTATATACGTCAATACGGACCAGAAATGGCAATTAGTATTCCCATGACTGTATGACGCCGCGTGCTTACGGTAAAACAAAGTTATAGCCGGAAGAAGGCTAGCACCATCTAGCGGATACTCGCCACACCCGATATCGCGCGCGGCGGGCAATTTAGATCTTTCAAATTTGGATGACTCAAATAAGACCCGCACCCCAATTTTTCACGTCCGAATTTGTTTAAAAATGTGCGGGTGGTATTCGAGTATATACGGTATTTTATATCCAACCAGGCATCGAAAAAGCTGAAAGTTAAAGTAACTGAAGTAGTGTTTATTATTTTTCAGGATTCTGGAAGACTGTTAAAGGTGGCCATTTCTCCACTCCGGAGTCTTCTGGAGTGAACACGGAACCTTGAGAAGTCCAGGGAAATAGGATCAAGTAAGATGGAATTCTAAGAACAGATATAAATTGCCTAGACCTCGCAGTTAGCTTGTTGTTTCATTTAGGGTATTGGACACCATGGTCATCGTTCCATTCACTTATTTTTATGATAACCAGCGATAACACACAGGTTCATCTTCAGATAAGAGAAGTAGAACACGATCATTTCATTGCAAATCTTTAACAGCAGATTTATATAACTATCGTCTACTCATTGCTCATCACGAGGCAAGGTTCTTCTGGGAACTTGCACGACAATAATATACAGTATAGGCCTATACAGACAAAAGATTTGAGTTAATTTGCACGTTTTGTTCCCAAGTACAAACCGATTGCTACCATTATTTAAATGAGTTTCAAACATAAAATTTACAGTGCACTTAATAGGAGATATGTAATTAAAAGTTCACATAGAAATTAATTTTACACATTAGAAAGAAGTTGTTACTAAAAATTATGTTATGAATAATACTGGTGAATTGTGTAATATTTTAGAAATCTACCTTACGATACAGCCCAAGTCACACTCCTTTTAAATTGGCTTACACCGACAGTCACTAATGTAGTGGTAGGAGACGTTGCTGCCAAATGAATAATGAGGTGAACAACGTAGTGGTAGAAGACGCCGCTTCCAGATTAATAATGAGGCGAACAATGTAGTGGTAGAAGACGCTGCTGCCAGATGAATAATGATACCTTAATGATTGTTTAGCCGTCGAATCTCGATATACTGTCAGTCGAGTCCCACTTGTCGGCTCACTCTTGCTGCATCAGCTGATCACAAATATCTCCTGAACCTTATTATTGTCTCTGCAAAGTAATAGAAAGCTCCATCTGTTGACCGGGAGTAAGGAATGTACTATTACTTTCCATAGCAATCGTGTGATGACATGACTATTTCAATGTTACATATTGTCAGACTTGATTTCATAATAATTATAATTTCTAGACTGATACTTACAGAAGCATAATGCTTTGTAGTAAAAGATACATTTTCACAACCGGCACAGAAATAACCTCAAATCATTGACCACGCCCCTTCTTTACTCCCTGCCCATGCACTAATCTCTCACCAGCATATTTATGTGTGGCATGTGTTTTCAGGGTCAAACATATGTCACATGGAGCGAGATTTGTGGCTGCCATTTAGTTGCTTTCCTTTCTGCGGGTTATCATCTTTCTTGCGGCACCAACAACACATGTCATTTTCTCAAAAGAAAAATATGTATTGTCCGTTGAGCCATTATATATTTAAACACAAAATATGAAAAAAATTCCGGCATAACTCAACAAATTGCTAGCGTTTCGCCCCGGTGGAGTGGAGCTTTGACCCCCGTGGTGCACTGGCTTTGCTCGTGACGTGAGTACTGTACCCGAAATTACCTACCGATACCTGGTGAAATTCCTCGATGAGAGCTGGATCGTAGAACCTGAAAATCCCCGGCTAGAAAAACACCCAAGTCATACCACCAAGTACAGGAGTAATAGTGTAAGCAGTTATTCTAACAGGTTGTATTAAGAATTACCATGGCTTCAGAAAAAATGACTAGCTCTAGAACACAAAAACTCCTCAAAAAGAGAACTATCTCAAAGGGTGACATACCCTGAAGATACCTAGCGATGGCCTTCTTAACACGACCTCCCAACACTTCGATAAAATATCACGCAATAAAATTTAAAATGAAAAAACAAAATTTATTCATGAAAGGAACATGACATAAATTAAAGAAAAGACCCTGTCGTCGAAACGACCAATAATTCAGTCATGAAATTCTGTCAAAAGAAATTCCGTGAATGAATTGTAAATATCACCACCAAAGTGGGTGATCATAATTGGAAATATGTTCCAATATAATAACAAAAATCATTTATGTCGATCTCAGAATAATAATATCTTACTTAAATAATGGACTGGATATCTGACAAACATGTGATTAAGCGAGTTAGAATTTGAAATATAATGTCAGTGACGATATTCGAATACTGTGGCATTTCTCAAATGTTATATACAATATTATACAAATTGTATACATGATTATGTTTCTGGATACTTTAAGTTGGTCCCAATACTGACTTGGATCATATCATTCGCATTTGTTAAATTCATAAATTCGTGGTAAATATTTTTAAATTCAGGCTTGATTTTACCAAGCGATCAAGCTAATTAAAATTACTTGTCAACATTCATGTTTAATACAAATAACATGATCTTAATAAATTTGTGAAGGCTTCATTATGCAGCTGTGGTAATATAATTCGATAATCCAGACCAACTTATCCAAACATTGCTCAGAATCAGTTAATATAAAACACGTAGGTCTGATTCAGCAATAATCAACAGCTGACTACGTCTCTACGGACGTGAAATACAAAAACCCACCTGGGTTTATAATACACCAAACACCGGTTGGTAGACTATTCAGAGTCTAATAATGATCGGCACTCACTGGCTCACAGGCTCTTACTGGCTCAATCTTCCATACAAAAATGATTCACCAAGCATTAAACCACAAAACAGCATTATTAAAAATATATGCCTAATATATGCAACTGTGCGTCTTAATATAGGTGACCACAAAATCACATAATGATCTGCATTACACCTTAAAATAGGTGACGACAAAATCATGTAATGATCTGCATTACACCTTAAAATAGGTTATAACAACCTCCAAATGCTTGTTATAAAATTAAGTTGCTTTCACAAAAAATCTAAATTCGTGCTTGAAAATATACAACTAAACTGTAGCACGTTGTTCATTAATATGGAATAAAAATATTTCATTAGCCTACAGATCTTGCCTTACAAAAAGTTTACATCATGTGTTATGTTTATATAGTGGGAATAATTTATTCAAAAACTTGGATTGTATTCATAAATATGCTGCATTAATTCCACATACTATTGCATTAAAAGCAGTTATTTACTTGACATTAATTAAATATTCATGTCTCGGCATGATATCAAACACTAAATTCCACTCAAATTAATGCCAAAAAGAAAGTTAAAATGATCCTTCCCCAAACTAGGATTGCCTCCAACTTCGGTGAGTTCGGAAATATTAATAGATAACCCCTACACCATGAACGCAGGTCAACTTCGATGGCTGATCCACTGACTATCCATTAGGGAAATCCATCAACAAATCCTCACACACAAAAGCTAAGTGCTTTCCATAAAATAATTTAGAAAAGTGAATCAGAACTATCAAGGCAATAAGCATCGAAAACTTCCTAATATCAAATTGTTGTGTGGAAAACTAAGTTCCTCATCCAAAATACGCTGTAGAAATATCAAAAGGGTACATACAAATATGTACTAGCCACTAGAAAAAGTCTATCAGTGCCCTAAACACTGTTAAATGAAATCGCAATTAATATTATTCTTATATAAAAGTCTGGAGATCTTCCCCTAAAATGGTCTTTTTGACAATGAAAATATGCATATCTAATTAAATTACTACTGTGAATTTACTCAAAAATACTATAAAATACACAAGGGATGAATTCATTAAGTGAACAATAATCCCGGATATACAACAAATCAGTTTCGAAAGAGACATCGAACCTGGACTCGTGTATGTCCATTTACACTACTAAAGAAACTATGGCAATTGTGATTGCTAACAAATGCTCCACTAAGCTATAATAAATGAGTTGTCTTGCCAGTACCTTCCGTTGCATCTTGGAGCGATGTGAAAAGGATATATATTTGTCATACTAGCCTCCACGCTAGAATAAGACAAAGTATTCTTCTCCATTGGACCTCCAACTCGAACCCAGGAACACACCGCACTCGATCAGCTGTCGGGCCGGCTCCCCGTTCCATATCGCTCAAGCGAGTATCGCCCACACACACTCGTGGAAACGCGCAGTTCCAGACAAAGTTCGTCATAATGTCACAGCCCGCAATAGCATTCGCAAACAATCACTAACGCATTCCTTACAAGGAATCGTTTCCTCACTGGATAATACAAGTGGTAGGTTGTGCGCTGCACCTCGCTAATGCTTCACATGCAGTTACCCCATACGAATTAGCTTGCCATACTTGGAGCTACTAATTCACTGTGAAAGTGCCCCGCTGACGTCTTGGTCAGAAATATGCCTTTTAAAAGTGGCATAATCCTCTGGGAAAAAAGTCTTAATACTGGCATGTGTTCTCCCCAAGAATGCACAATACCATATCTCGTGAAAGTTTCCAAACTGTGACACGGGGATGGCCAGAGGTCCGCCTCGCTTCAACAGCAAAATCACCTCCAGGTGACATGTCCCAACAGAAGAACACCAAAAGGGGTGGAAGGAAGGTGGAGAAGGGGAAGGCACAGGCTCGACTACAGACACCCCCCAATAACCAACAGAACTGCTGCCGATGAAATAATGCCACAACAGTTGCTTAAAAATCTAAAATAAAATTTAATTATCAGAAGGATGCAAAAAAAAAAAAAAAAAAAAAAAACAAAATCATTTGAAAAAAAGGAGAAAACTCTATGGCCAAGACACCCTCTGAAGATGCACGTGGCTTAAGGCCAAAATAAGACAATTATCTTAGAAAACTAGATAAGGCTTTACATGCTTGCTTGCTGAACCAAAACGAAAACATTAAATTTAAAAAAATTAATTAAGCCCAAAGGAAGAAAATCAGTAGACAGGCATTATTAAATGAGAAAGGGCTTGATTATTTACTAGTGTATGTAATACCGACCCGACATGCAGAGATCCAGGCCACGATGCAAAACAAAAAACTTAAAATAAAATTAATAAAATAAAATATGATTAATTAAGAAATCCACAACATTCGTGACGGAGAAAAACACAGGAACATTCACCAACAACACGAGGTTAAACTAACAAGGTTAATAAAAAACATATTAAGCTAACACCACAACACGTTTGAGTTTACCGCTCGACGCCAAGAGACTGCACTCTCAAGACCAGAATGCACTCGGGCAAAACTAACAAGGTTAATAAAAAACATATTAAGCTAACACCACAACACGTTTGAGTTTACCGCTCGACGCCAAGAGACTGCACTCTCAAGACCAGAATGCACTCGGGCAAAACAAAAAACAAACATGGCCACAAAAACAGACGACCGCATGTCAAATCGAATTACGGCAAACAATTAGCATAAAATTAATTTAAAATCACCAGAGAGAACAAAAGGGGGGAAAGAATTCGCTTTAACAGTATTAACATGAGGCTTTTTAGACTGCAACGGATCTTAATATAAAACAAGAAGTTCCGTGAAGAACTATACAGCCTACTTTTCATGCCAATGATTATTCTACAGTATATGAACCTATATAGAATAATGACGAAATTAAGTTGGTTATATCGAAATATCTAATTAGTTCAAAATATACCTGGTATAATGTAGCCTAATAGAGCACTACAGTTGGCAGCCCTTGTGACTGAATATATTCTAAGTTCCACCTCTTATGGTACAGAATACAAAATTTGGTTGAAGTCCAATGGACGTTACATGCAGTTAGACACTGGAACTATCAGCACGAGTAAAAGCATGTTGCCAACAATACCATGCGTGTGCTGGTCAGATATAATCTGAATTATTATGATATCTTGTTGTGCCAATTTTGGATGAAATCCATTTGTTAGTATAGAAGTTACATGTATTTTAAAATTGGACATATCAGCAGGCATAGAATCATTTTGGCAGCACCGCCTTTTATTAATTACTCCAAATTAATCTAGAATGTCAGGTGCTATACGTGTGCAAAGTATAGAGCTGTTGGCTAGCATACTTTCTGATATATTGATGTTAGGGTAAAAAGAATATAGACAGCATTTATTAACAGTTGGCAGCCCTGATTGCTCTTAACAATACTTATAGTCATATCTGTTATGGTACACATTGCACATACGAAATTTGGTTGAAATCCAACTGATAGTATAGAAGTTACATGTATTTAAAAATTGGTACTATCAGCAGGCTTATGATCATGTTGGTAGAACTGACGTATATAAGTTACTCCAAATTAATCTAAAATGTCAGAATATACGTGTGCATAGTTTAAAGCTGTTGGCTTGCATACTTTCTGATATATTGGTATTTTGATTTAAAAAATAGAGAGAGCAATTATTAACAGTTGGCAGCCCTGGTGGCTCTTATGAATACGCTCAGTCATATCTGTTATGGTACACATTGCACATACGAAATTTGGTTGAAATCCAACTGATAGTATAGAAGTTACATGTATTTAAAAATTGGTACTATCAGCAGGCTTATGATCATGTTGGTAGAACTGACGTATATAAGTTACTCCAAATTAATCTAAAATGTCAGAATATACGTGTGCATAGTTTAAAGCTGTTGGCTTGCATACTTTCTGATATATTGGTATTTTGATTTAAAAAATAGAGAGAGCAATTATTAACAGTTGGCAGCCCTGGTGGCTCTTATGAATACGCTCAGTCATATCTGTTTATGTACAGATATTACATACAAAATTTGGTTAAAATCCAGTTGATAGTGTAGAAGTTATATGCATTTAAACATTGGACTTATCAGAAGGCTTAAAATTATATTGGCAACACTGTCATGGTTGGCCTCCTGGAAATTAAACTGAAATAGTATTATCAACATGTGTGCCAATTTTGGAATAGCTCCCATGCATACCTTGCAAGATATCCAACATGGAGCTCAAATTTCTAGTGCGTTTTTTCAGCAGTTGGTAGCACTGACATCATTTTCAAATATGGACGTGAGCTATTCCGGTGCACATCTTTACTCATACTAAATTTGGTTTTGATTGCTGCAGCCGTTTAGGAGTTGATAGGGGGGGACACACACACAGCCAGACAGACAGACAGAAGGACAGACAGACAGACAGACAGACAGACACACATTTTCCCGGATCGATCTCATGACTACTTTTTTCTCATTTTTGCAAAATGTGAAAAGTAGGCTAAAAATAATAGGGCTATCCCAAAGATTACCAAAAATTAAATAAATAAAATTTTCAACGTAAAATAAACTAGAAGCGTGTCTCCAAAGGTACGAAGAAAAAAATAAAACTTACATAACTGGTAACATTAGTAAAAGAGAAAAATTAGGCCTACCAGGTGAAACAAAATATATAAAAATTAATAACGTACCTTAAAACTTTTCTGTGGAGACACAATAAAAATAAAATAATTAACACATTTTAAATAATATACAAGACTAGCAGGTACCCGCGGCTTCGCTCGCGTCATAGTCGTGTCATATTGTTATTCAATGAAGTGCAGGTGTACCCCTTAACACCCCTTTAAAACCTGAATATCCAAAAATCCCTCCTTAGTAGACATTTTCGACACACAACAAACATATCCCCAAAATATCCTTCTTCTAACTTTAATAGTTTTGGTTGGTCGATGAGGTTGAATATCCAAAAATCCCTCCTTAGTGGACTTTTTCTTCCAGAATTTCAGCCCTCCCCATTGGCCCCTTAAATTGGATTCATGAAAAAACGATCGACCACCTTTTTACTTATTTTTCAAGCTGATTCTTCCACCTGAGTTTCATACTTTATGCCTCTGTCTTTTAAGAGATACTTGCTCCGTTAGGAATCCTTCAACCCCCACTTTTCACACATACACCTCATAATACGCAGTTCATCGAAAAACCCTCAGACATGTGTCTTCTTATTCTCAATGATGAGTTTATATGCCGAGTATCGCATCCCCCAAGGAAACCAATCGGGAGATATTGCTATTCAATTAAATGCAGGTCTACCCCCTTAACACCCCTTTAGAACCTGAATATCCAAAAATACTCCCTTGGTGGACGTTTTCGACACACAACGAACACAACCCCAAAATTTCATGTTTCTAACTTCAATAATTTTGGCTTGGCGATGATGAGTGAGTGAGTAAGTCAGGACATTTTCTTTCATTTATTTTTCAGAATTTCACCCCTCTCATGAATCCCTTATATTGGTTTTATGATAAAAAAAACGGTCGAAGACCTATTTACTTCTTTTTAAGTTGTTCTTCCCCCCTGAGTTTGATGAGTGAGTGAGTTAATCAGTTAGAACACTATCTTTCCTGCTTTTTTCCCCCAGAATTTCCCCCCTCTCCAAGGGCCCCTTAAAATGGATTTATGAAAAAACGGTCGAACACCTATTTACTTATATTTTAAGCTGTTTTTTTTTCGCTGAATGTCAAACTTCTCGCCTATGTCGTTTAAGAGATACACGCTCCGTTGAAAATCCTTCAACCCCCAATTTTCACCCCTTTCGCCTCATAATATACACCACATCGATAAACCCTTAGACATATGTCTGCTTAATTTTAATGATTAGTTTATATGCCGAATATCACATCCCCAAAGAAACAACTCGTGAGATGTCGTTAATCAATGAAATGCACATTTACCCCCTTAACACCTCTTAAGAACCCGAATAAACAAAAATCCTTCATTAGTTGACGTTTGCGACATAGAGCGAAAATATTCCCAAAATTTAATTTTTCCTACTTCAATAGTTTTCGCTGGGCGATGATGAGTGAGTCAGTCAGGTCATTTTCTTTCAATTATTTTACCTGAATTTTACGCCCTTCCCATGCGCCCCTTAAATTGGATTTATGAAGAAACGCTCGAACACCTATTAACTTATATTTGAAGCTGTCTTTTTCCCCTGAGTCTGTTGAGCGAGTGAGTTAGTCAGTCAGTCAGTCAGGACACTTTCTCTCCTTTTTTTTCTAGAAATTCACCCCACCCCATTGGCCCCTTAAATTGAAGTTATGGAAAAACGGTCGAACACCTATGTACTTATTTTTAAGCTGTTTTTTTCGCTGAGTTTCAAACTTCTCGCATATGTCGTTGAAGAGATACGAGCTCCGTTAGGAATCCTTCAACCCTCACTTTTCACCCCTTTCACCTTATAATATACACCACATCGAAAAACCCTTAGACACAAAATGTCTGCTTATTTTTAATGATTAGTTTATACGCCGAGTATCACATCCACAAATGCAACCACTCACGAGATATTGTTATTCAATAAAATGCAGGTTTAACCCCATTAAGACACCTTTAGAACCTGAATATCCGAAAATCCTCCCTTAGTGTACGGTTTTGACATACAACGAACATATCCCAAAAATGTCATGTTTCTAACTTCAATAATTTTGGCTGGACGATGATGAGTGAGTGAGTGAGTGAGTCAGGACATTTTCTTTAATTTTTTTTTCAGAATTTGTCCCCTCACAATAAACCCCTTAAATTTGATTTATGAAAAATAAACTGTCAAACACTTATTTACTTATATTTAAACAGTTTTCTCTCCCTGAGTTTGAAGAGTGAGTGAGTGAGTCAATCAGTTAGGACACTTTCTTTCCGCCCCCCCCCCCCCCAGAATTTCACCCCTCCCCATGAGCCCCGTAAATTGAATTTAAGAAGAAAAACGATCGAACATCTATTTACTTATCTTTTAAGCTGATTTTTTCCGCTGAGTATCAAACTCCTCGCCTATGTCGTTTAAGAGATACACACTCCGTTAGGAATCCTTCAACCCCCACTTTTCACCCCTTTCACCTCATAATATACACCACATCGAAAAACCCTCAGACACATATCTTCTTGTTTTTTATGTGTTCATATGCCGAGTAACACATCCCCCAATGAAACCAATCGGGAGTTATTGTTATTCAATGAAATGCAGGTTTAACCCCCTTAAGACCCCCTGAATATCCGAAAATCCTCCCTTAGTGGACGGTTCCGACATACAATGATCATATTCCCCGTAATGTCATGTGTCTAACTTCAATAATTTTGGCTGGGTGATGGTGAGTGAGTCAGGACTTTTTCTCTCAATTTCCTTTTTTCAGAATTTCACCCCTCCCCAAGAACCCCTTAAATTGGGTTTATGAAAAAGACTGTCAACACCTATTTACTTATTTTTAAGCAGTTTTTTTCCTGAGTTTGATGAGTGAGTCTGTCAGTCAATCAGTTAGGACACTTTCTTTCCTGTTTTTTCCCCCCAGAATTTCACCCCTCCCTATTGGCCCCTTAAATTGGATTTATGAAAAAACGGTCAAACACCTATTTACTTATTTTAAGCTGATTTTTTTCCACTGAGTTTTAAACTCCTCGCCTATGTCGTTTAAGAGATACACGCTCCGTTAGGAATCCTTCAACCTCCACATTTCACCCCTTTCACCTCATAATATACTTCACATCGAAAAACCCTCAGACAGGTGTCTTCTTATTTTTAATGCTGAGTGTATATGCCGAGTATCACATCCTCCAATGAAACCAATCGGGAGATATTGCTATTCAATGAAATGCAGGTCTATCCCCTTAACACCCCTTTAGAACCTGAATATCCAAAAATCCTTCCTTAGTGCGCGTTTTCTACTTACCACGAACATATCCCCAAAATTTCATGATTCTAACTTCAATAGTTTTGGCTGGGCGATGATGAGTCAGTCAGTCAGTCAGTCAGGACACTTGTTTTTATATAAGAGATATGAACTGCCTGAACATTGCAGCGGAAGTACACCCAAGCTGCTTCGATCATCCACGAGGCTTTCCTTCTTGTAGCCAGTAAATAAACAGACCACACATCATCTTCACGGCAAATTAAGAAATAAATGCCTAGGAGCACAGACATTTCCTTGTTTCCTTTTAATCTCTTATATATAATCCAAAACTGACTCATCACTGCAGGGCTCAAACCACTAGACCTAGAAAGCTGAAATTTTGCATGTTGGTTGATCCGAGTATGTAGAGGCTCACTAAGAAACGGTTTTTGAAAATTCAATTTGTAAGTGACTTTTTTCGGCCCTTTGGCATTGACAATCCAAAATTGACTCATCGACGCAGGGCTCAAACCACTAGACCTAGAAAGCTGAAATTTTGCATGTTGGTTGATCCAAGTATGTAGAGGCCCAATAAGAAACGGTTTTTGAAAATTCAATTTGTAAGTGACTGTTTTCGGCCCTTTGGCACTGAGCAAGGACAGTCGGTAAAATGTTCGGATTTAGCTCATTTTAAGCCGCCACATACGAGAAACAATACTCGGAGGTCCTGTAGGGACCCCGAAACACACTTTTTAAGTTCCTAAAATGAACGGTTTCGGAGATATTCCCAAATAACTGTGTTCCCTCTGAGAAACAGATCAACGTTACTATGGCAACCGCTGAAATTTCGCAGACCGGGGATAGTTTTCTGGCAATATCTCGAAAACCGTTCGTTTTAGGGCCTTAAAACGCTGGGTTCGGTTCCCACTTCTTCGAAGTGGAAACCACGAACATTGCTCCTCACATTGATACGCGCAAAAAGAGCTATAATCCATATTTCTACGATCAAATCTACTCGGAAAGTCTCATTTCTTATATATAATCCAAAACTGACTCATCCCCGCAGGGCTCAAACCACTAGACCTAGGAAGCTGAAATTTTGCATGTTGGTTGATCCGAGTATGTAGAGGCTCACTAAGAAACGGTTTTTGAAAATTCAATTTGTAAGTGACTTTTTTCGGCCCTTTGGCATTGACAATCCAAAATTGACTCATCGACGCCGGGCTCAAACCACTAGACCTAGAAAGCTGAAATTTTGCATGTTGGTTGATCCGAGTATGTAGAGGCCCAATAAGAAACGGTTTTTGAAAATTCAATTTGTAAGTGACTTTTTTCGGCCCTTTGGCACTGAGCAAGGACTGTCGGTAAAATGTTCGGATTTAGCTCATTTTAAGCCGCCACATACGAGAAACAATCCTCGGAGGTCCTGTAGGGACCCCGAAACACACTTTTTAAGTTCCTAAAATGAACGGTTTCGGAGATATTCCCAAATAACTGTGTTCCCTCTGAGAAACAGATCAACGTTACTATGGCAACCGCTGAAATTTCGCAGACCGGGGATAGTTTTCTGGCAATATCTCGAAAACCGTTCGTTTTAGGGCCTTAAAACGCAGGGTTCGGTTCCCACTTCTTTGAAGTGGAAACCACGAACATTGCTCCTCACATTGATACGCGCAAAAAGAGCTATAATCCATATTTCTACGATCAAATCGACTCGGAAAGTCTCATCTCTTATATATAATCCAAAACTGACTCATCACCGCAGGGCTCAAACCACTAGACCTAGGAAGCTGAAATTTTGCACGTTGGTTGATCCGAGTATGTAGAGGCTCACTAAGAAACGGTTTTTGAAAATTCAATTTGTAAGTGACTTTTTTCGGCCCTTTGGCATTGACAATCCAAAATTGACTCATCGACGCAGGGCTCAAACCACTAGACATAGAAAGCTGAAATTTTGCATGTTGGTTGATCCGAGTATTTAGAGGCCCAATAAGAAACGGTTTTTGAAAATTCAATTTGTAAGTGACTTTTTTCGGCCCTTTGGCACTGAGCAAGGACAGTCGGTAAAATGTTCGGATTTAGCTCATTTTAAGCCGCCACATACGAGAAACAATACTCGGAGGTCCTGTAGGGACCCCGAAACACACTTTTTAAGTTCCAAAAATGAACGGTTTCGGAGATATTCCCAAATAACTGTGTTCCCTCTGAGAAACAGATCAACGTTACTATGGCAACCGCTGAAATTTCGCAGACCGGGGATAGTTTTCTGGCAATATCTCGAAAACCGTTCGTTTTAGGGCCTTAAAACGCTGGGTTCGGTTCCCACCTCTAACCACGAACGTTGCTCCTCGCATTGATACGCGTAAAATGAGATATATTTTATATATAGAGGTTGCTTTTGGGGCTCGGATACGATCGTCATTTTGAGTCTAATTTTATACTTTTTAGGCTGGTTGTTGTAAGCGAGCTTTCAGAAGTTTACTCGAATTTACGATGGTAAGATACTTTCTATTCTGCACGGTATGCTTTCATTTTCTTTATAAATTTGTTTTTTCTTAACTGAATATTTTTGTTTGCCAATTTTGATCTGCTCTTTTTCGTTTTTAACCATGATCTGCAACGTTGATTCACAGTCGAATGTGTCGTATTCTACCGGCTGTCACGTTAATTATTATTGTTTCTTAATTACTCTTACTGAGGAATTGGGCAAACTTATTTCAATAAAGTTGTTGTTTTGTCTTTCACGGCCCTTGAATCCCCGCACAAGGCACGGCTTAAACCTATAAAAGTTGCTGAGTTGTACTAATGGACTAATGGTGCAGCAGAAAAGAGGAGAATTGAAGCTTTTGAAATGTGTTGATAAGGGAGAATGATGATCAGATAGGTAGTTAGGATAACAAATGAAGAGGTATTAAGACGAGTGGGAGAGGAGAGATGTTTCTGGTGACTGCTAATGAAGAGAAGAGATAGGAGGGTAGGACACATATTATGACACCCAGGAATAGCAAGCTTACTGTCGACCAAAATATTATGTGCACTCGAGTTTGAAGGTTGTTTGTGAAGTAGCCAATAGACCTTCATAAAATCCAATGACATCATCATTTTCGACGTTCGATTTTACGTTAGTTCATGTAGGTTTGGAATTTTTAATTTATATTTTAATATTTTTTATCGCAGTTGAAACACAAAAAGTGCCCCTTTTTAAGCGTGTTTCAACCATGCGTCACATTTAAGAATTATTATCTCACAAACTCGTAATCAGATCGAATCCGAATTTTAACACAATATACATTGGAATGTTGTATAACTGGTTTATTAATTTCAAAGTGTTGTGTGTTCAAGAACGAATGTTGTTATTATTTTTGTAAGGTAACTCTTTCTCGGCTCGGGGTCGTTGGAAAATGTAGTTCTTGGTTGCGTTGTAATCCTTATACATCAAAAAGTTATGCTGTATGACTGTGAAATAGGTAAATTAATTCACTTATTTTATATCGGTTTGTATTTGTACGGAGAATTAAGACATGGTTCACCAGCTAGCCGCTCCGGGAAATGCTATACAGCGTTGCTGATATGGAGCCCATCACTTCCGAGCGAGACGTGCCATGACGCGTGATGTAGCCCATCTTGGCAATGATGTACTGCTTTCACCGGAGCGGCTAACTGGTGAACCATGTCTTAATTCTCCGTACAAATACAAACCGATATACAATAAGTGAATTAATTTACGTATTTCACAATCATACAGCGTACCGTTTTGATGCATAAGGATTACAACGCGACCAAGAACTACATTTTCAAACCATCCCGAGCCGAGGAAAAGTTACCTTACAAAAATAATAACAACTTTGTTTCTTGGACACAAGAAATTTTACAATTAATAATCCTGTTATACAACATTCCAGTGTATGTTGTGTTAAAATTTGGATTCGATCTGATGACGGGTTTGTGAGATAATAATTCTTAAATGTGACGCATGGTTGAAAAACGCTTAAAAACAGGCACTTCTTGTGTTCCAACTGTGATAAAAAATATTAAAATATAAATTAAAAATTCCAAACCTACATGATCTAACGTAAAATAGAACGACGAAAATGATGATGTTATTGGATTTTGTATAGGTCTATCGGTTACATCACAAACAAACTTCAAACTCGAGTACACATAATAGTTTGGTCGACAGTAGTTATGGATGGGAGGGTCGCAGACTAGAACTGTAGGGGTAAACCAGGGTTAAACAGATTGCCTCGGATGTAGGGTGTGGTAGCTATGTAGAAATGAAACGATTAGCTCAGGAGAGGGATACATGGAAGGCTGCATCAAACCAGTTAAAAAACTGAAGACTCAAACAACAACAATCAGGAATTTTAATTACTTAGAGAGGCATGTGGGGCAAAAGGGTCGTTGGAGAATTTCAATCCCTGGGATGTAACACTGGAAGAGACTGCATAATGTACATCAGCGGCCAAGGTGAGCGATATTTAACTATATGTCTATTAATAGGGATATGTTTACGTTCAAATCATCAATTAGTATGGCGAAATTACATCCAGAATAGCTTAAGTAAGAATACATTTAATTCCCCATATTCCGATAGATTTGCCATTCCAGTGTGCAAGAGTGCAGTTCCCTCTTCAAACAATATTCGCAATTTCTTTAACAAAGCGCAATGACACACACTTAACAGTAGCACGTGTACATTTAGACAAAACAATTTTTTCCCATGGTCAACTGTATGTGGCGTGCTCGCGAGCATCCGGACAACAAAATCGTTATGTCTCAGCAGAAGATGGCAAAACCATAAACGTAATTTTAAAATGTGTTAACATAATGTAACAACGAACCCTGCAGACGTTCACAACTCGATAAAATTCCCACTTTGCTGATCATATCAATATACTGTATGTATCAGAATATTCAGAATTAGAATGGACACACCTTTAGCCGCGATTGCTGTAATAGAATAGACCAATTATCAGCAATAATGCATCGTCTCCATTTTCTTGATCGCGGGCGAAGCCGCGGGTACCTGCTAGTATATCATGTTTTGTAGGGGCTAGGGGCGAAGCCCCCAGCACACGGAGAGATACTCTCTCACACCAGCGGCCGGCTTGTTTTCTTGATGACAGACTATCAATCTCACAAGATGGCGGAGAATCACAAGTCAAAAACAGCATTGCATTCATGTTAATGTAATTGTCCAATCACAGCATGACACCTCAAGCAACAATGTGATTATTAAGTAATTAATTTGGCGGTATCATGTATAAACAGTCTTTTGTTCCATGACGTAGAATATAATAGCCTTCAAATATAACTTCGATTAGGACGAGTTTAGAAGGCACCACAACCACACTCTAGCGGTGAAGAAGGAACCACGGCTAGAAGCGCCGAAGTCCAATAGAAGCTGCCATCTCGTGTTCACAATCGGAACCAAGTCATCAGGCGGTCGTTTCAAAAGGTCGTGAAGTCACAAATAGGGAAGATACATATTTAAAAACGTTGGTACGGACATATGCACGTAACACAAACTATTTCACGCAATGGTGGCTTAAACCATCGACACCACTGGACATGAAAATATCAGTCCACGTGTCGTTTACAAACTGTTCTTTCTGTCCCAAATCGACAAGCTGCACATGGGCTAAACATGATGTTGGGATTCCATTCCTTTGCTATAACTGAAGTATAAATCGTCACACGTTACACACGTTCACTCGCGACTAAGCGGTTATCTGTCCGGCGAAATACAGCTCGCTTCACGGTCACACTGTTACCGTGGCTTGCCGGAAATATATAAAAGAAACTCTCTCTAGCAGACGGGTCTAGCCGCAGAATGTGCTAGGCGACTGTAGAAGTATATATTACAAGCGGTCTGATACAAGCTCCCTGTGTGCACGTGGCCATGGGGGAGAAATCATCCCCTCTCAACTCTGTCATATATCGATATCATCGATATCAACTGTAACTTGGATTAAATGCATGTTATTACTTCAATTCAGTTGCTAGCTTCCAATTTACATGTATAATAGCTTTCTGCTATTAAAATACGTATTATAACGTCTTCATAATTTTGTAAACAGCACTTATTTTCTTCAAAACAGTAGAAACAGCTCTCAAGCTGGGGTCGATGCGAGACATTACGTCATTGATAAATTTATTGATTGGCTAGTGCTGCGGCCGTCCATTCAGAAGTATTCGTTGACTGCTATACGGAAAAGAATGACCCTCTCTTACTACATCCCAGCTGCGGAGAATGACTTATCTTGTGTCTGCAACTACGTCACGCCTCGTGACGTAACTGTATACATTTCTTGTACTAAAAACCTTGCAAAATAACGGTACAGTACAAATGTATCAAATACGTCTTGCAATGGCCTTCCCAGTGTGTGCTAGCCAGCGTCTTGGTGAGGTGTACTTTTACCAACTGAGGAGCCCATGGTACACCGGGGCAAAACGCTGGCAATTTGTTGAGTTATGCCGGAACATTCATCACATTTTGTGTTTAAACCAACAACACAACCATTTGGTTATATGAAGAACAAATTGTATCGTGTGACAGGGATTTGTAGCGGCCATGGTGAATGAGGAACAGTACACCACGAAATGACCTTGCAAACAGTGCTGTTGATAATTCATTTTAGAGGACTTGGGAAACCTTGGTCATTAGCCCCATGTAATTAAGAGAGCGTTCCTCTGGCGACTTTGGCAGTGTTTATACAACTGTGATTATTAGAGGAGAGATTAGAGGAGGTGCACCAGATATTTACTCGGAGGTGGTAGTGTGTTAAATAACAGGGTCAAGAAGGCTATTGTCAGCACTGGGTTTTGAGCCTCTAATTTCCAAATGAACTGCAAATCCCCATCACGGTGGTGCGAAACGTCACAGGGACACAATTAGAGTTACAATTGGTATTATAAAAACCATCACACCTCTACGATCCTATGCGACCAAAGCTTCCTCATGTCCTTTAATTGGACAATCTCGTCAATAGTTCTAATGAGTTTGGTTTCTCTAACTCCTGCTTCCAGGAAATGTAACATAGGGCCGATCCACAAGCACCTCCCTTACCTCAGTAACTTCTATACCATCACAGGTGCCTTTAGTGAAACAATCTCGTCAATAGTTTTAATGAGTTTGGTTTCTCTAACTCTTGCTTCCAGGAAATGTAACATAGGGCCGATCCTCAAGCACCACCCTTACCTCAGTAACTTCTATACCATCACAGGTGCCATTAGTGAGACAATCTCGTCAATAGTTTTAATGAGTTTGGTTTCTCTAACTCCTCCCTTTCTAGGAAATGTAACATAGGGTCGACCCACAAGCACCACCCTTACCTTAGTACCTTCTATACCATCACAGGTGCCTTTAGTGAAACAATCTCGTCAGTAGTTGTATTGAGTTTGGTTCCTCTAACAACTGTAAATAAGATGTTTTGCTCTGGCGTGTGCCAAGAGACGATTTGCATATGGCAAAACAAATGTTACCCCACCGAGGTGATGGAATCCTGCATACTGTTTCCGGGTATCCATTGGCCTCGGTGGGGTAACACAAGGCCTACGACGGAAAGAATAAATATGTACCATAAATAAATAAAAGTAAACAAACATTAGAGTGACACAATGTTTACAGAATGCAGCAGGTGGTTGATAATTCCAGTTATCATTTATTTTAGGAAAGTAGTGTTTAACGTTTTTCAGGTGTCTTCGAAGACCTATCAAGGTGACCATTCGTCCACTGTGGAGACTTGGAGAAGTCCTTGAACATTGACCAAGTAAGATAAAATTCTAAGAACAGTCATATGGTAAGAGCCTCGCACTTAGAGCATCATGGTCAACAGTCCCATTCACTTATTTGTATGATAACCAGTGTATGAAGTACCGGTATTGTGTGTACTAGTAATTAGATAATGATGGTGATTTCTTTTCACTCTGAGTATACTGCTGGCAATTTGGCAACACTGCACTGTTATTGAGCTGGTTGGTTTCATGGTGGTCAACCGTGTTATATGTTCTCTCAACTCTTAATTACATCGAATTAATAAATACATTGCAAAACATGCAGTGTTCATTTTCTGCTGTCAATAACTAGATTTAGATTTTGTTTTATTTCAATATTACTTTAGTAAATGTGTAAGATTTGTGTCGATAACAGCACCAGAATACGTTCAATAGTTTGCGAGATTAGCTAAGAGAAATTAGGAGACTTTCCTTTATACTATGTATTGATACTCCGTCTTACTGAGTGATCAAGTACGTAAGGAAGCGGGTCTAGGCGCACTCCATTTGGTATAGATCCAAGACACGTCCATCCTTAATTCTTTTCACTCATTGTTGGCTGCAATTTATTTTCGAGTAAACTGTTCTTCCGGGTTGCCCTTTACAATCTTATCTCATCCGCTTATTGGAAGAGACGAGAGGAGGTGTGATAGAGTTTGATGTAACTTGCGTAATTGACAATTGGTTTCTTCATTTTCCTGATGCTCTTTGTGAAAAGGGCCACTGCATCATGGCTGAGGTTGAGGCAACGTGAATAATCCTCTGCAAGTGGCTTCTAATTTTCCAGGTTACCGTCATGGTTTGTTTCAGTTTGTCCTCATTGTTCCTCGAAGGGGCCCATATGATCTCAAGCCAGTGGTAATTTCATTAACTCCAAGAAAATGCCGGGATGGTATTATAATTCATGTTCCACACCACCTATCCTGATCTTAGACCTTAGTATGGGATGCTTTAAACCAACCTTATTAACCATTAAGTGGTATCTTGTCGGTGTATTGGGATCCAATATCTTTTCTATGACAGGATGGAAGATTTGTCTACCTATACAGTAGATTGTACCATTTGGCATGCACAAACACTTGTATAATTATTCTCAATCCAGTCATCCAAGATTTTGTCTCCTCTCCTGTCATTCTTTGAACTCTAGTGTCTTTGATGTTAGGTTTCTTATTACTCCCCATTCTGTTTGGTCTTTCTTAAGGTAGAACATTTCCATAATAAAATAGCTTCCTCCTCAATTGGTGATTTGCTCGAGATTACCCCCCACTCCCCCTGGTAGTCAGTCCAATTTATTATTAATTATTAAAACACAGGTGGTATCACATTATCCCATTTTAATGGGACATATATTTCTGATGCGTGACTGAGAGATGTTATTTCTCTCTCCAAGTAAAATAAAGACATTAAAGAGAAGTAATTTGACAATATCTGACTCATGTATAATTTCCTTCAAATATTTGGGGATCCGCATCTATTCCACTTAACCTGCCACCAGGCATGCACGTGAAATATACCATGTGTCTCTATCATATCATAAGTTGTTGTTAGTGTGGAATTATTAAACAAGTTGCCTTCTTGGAATATGGTTTCCAATTTTGCTTCACTCAAAACCCGGGAGCATGGCTTCACTTCATTAGAGTCAAGGAGCCTGGTTACAATGCCCATCTATCTATATATATATAAAGCACAAAGTTTGTCTGTTTGTCTGTCTGTTATGTATACAAATCTACACCGTTTCACCGATCAGAACCAAAATTTGTATACTTACCCTTTGGAACCCGACGAGTAACCCTGTCAACTTTAAATTTCGGACAGACCCCCCCATTCCCTGCATTTAGGCCCTTTTGCACAAATCTACACCGTTTTACCGATCTGAACCAAAATTTGTATACTTACCCTTTGGAACCCTGCGAGTAACACTGTCCACTTAAAATTTCGGAATGACCACCCCATTCCCTGCATTTAGGCCCTTTCGTACAAATCCACACCGTTTCACTGATCAGAACCAAAATTCATATTCTTACCCTTTGGTACCTGCGAGTAACACTGTCTGCTTGAAATTGCGGACAGACCACTCTATTCCCTGCATTTAGGCCCTTTGGCCCAAATCTACACCGTTTCACCGATCTCAACCAAAATTTGTATATTTACCCTTTAATAATAATAATAATAATAATAATAATAATAATATCGTATGGCCTCGGGTGCCTGGTGCAAGCTTTGTTAATTGACACCCAGAGGGTAGCTTGCATGTCGAATTTCGTCGTTCCTTTGAACGCTATGAAAGTCAAGGAGGTTAGATATCTAAACTCCTTGACACTACAGCGCTTTCAAGTAGAGAATGGAGGAACTTTGTGTTGGCGGAAAATCCCGAGATTAATTTTGCCAATGAACACGGCCTACTGAATTCAAATGGGTTCTTTAATATGCCAACAACGTATGACATGAGTATCGTGAT
This sequence comes from Meconema thalassinum, assembly GCA_946902985.2. Classification (NCBI taxonomy): domain Eukaryota; kingdom Metazoa; phylum Arthropoda; class Insecta; order Orthoptera; family Tettigoniidae; genus Meconema; species Meconema thalassinum. The sequence goes on along the minus strand of OX336401.1, from coordinate 55,654,478 downwards.
TTTTGTCGCCTTCAAAAATCACTTACCATGGCCAGGGGCGAACCTGCAGTCTTGGGGTTGGTAGTCCGACACTATACCCACTCACCCACCGTGGCAGGCATTTACCCTTTGGAACACTGCGACTAACACTGTCTGCTTGAAATTGCGGAGAGGCTACTCCATCCCCTACATTTAGGCCCTTTGGCACAAATCTACACCGTTTCACCGATCTGAACCAAAATTTGTATACTTACCCTTTGGAACCCTGCGAGGAAAACTGTCCACTTAAAATTTCGGACAGACCACCCCATTCCCTGCATTTAGGCCCTTTGGCACAAATCTACACCGTTTTACCGATCTGAACCAAAATGTGTATACTTACCCTTTGAAACACTGCGAGTAACTATGACCACTTAAAATTTCGGACAGACCATCCCATTCCCTGCATTTAGGCCCTTTGGCACAAATCTACACCGTTTCAACGATCAGAACCAACATTCGGATACCGTACTTACCCTTTGGTACCCTGCGAGTAACACTGCCCCCTTGAAATTTTGGACAGACCACTCCATTCCCTGCATTTAGGTCCTTTGGCAAAAATCTATACCGTTTCACCCATCTCAAACAAATTTTACATACTTTCCCTTTGAAACCCGACGAATAAGACTGTCGACTTAAAATTTTGGACAGACCACTCCATTACCTGCATTTAGGCCGTTTGAGAAAAATGTACACCGTTTCACCCATCTCAACCAAATTTTACATACTTACCCTTTGGAACAACGAGTAACCCTGTCTACTTGAAATTTTGGGCAGACCACTCCTTTCCCTGCATTTACTTTTAATTTTGGGCAGACCACTCCTTTCCCTGCATTTAGGCCCTTTGGCAAAATTCTACACCATTTCACCCATCTCAACCAAATTTTACATACATACCCTTTGGAACCCGACGAGTAACCCTCTCTACTTGAAAATTTGGGCAGACCACTCCTTTCCCTGCATTTAGGCCCTTTGCTAAAAATCTACACCGTTTCGCCCATCTCAACCAAATTTTGTCTTGCTCGACTGTGATTCATAAAATATTATTGTTACTATTACGTTAGTTTGTAAGTTTGACGTGCCAATTCAATAGTTGTAGTGCATGTATGTCCCCTATACGTTCATATACCATTCATCCGATTGCGATGATATTGGGTCAATTGTTGTGTGGATTTCAGGGAAGGTTTCTAGCTACAAATTATGTATGTAACACAAAAGGGTGAGGGACTTAACAGGAAGTTTGAAATGCCACAGTAACCGAATTGCACAATGGCAGTTGTGATGATGACGATGATGATAATTGTTTAAAGGGGCCTAACATCGAGGTGATCGCCCCTAATGGTTTGGGGGATCGTGAAAATGAAACTAATACTAAAACTATCTACAAAACTTATGGGCTAGAAGAAGCGAAGGACAAAAGAAAGGAATAAGGGAAATAAAAGTCAGGAGGAAATGAAATGCCCTCAACCCTAGATAAATGAGAATTGAGGACTTGGAAGGAAGGAGAGCCACGAAATGCAGATAGGAAAGGGAAAGGGGACAGGGTCCGTCCCAAAGGCAATGGAAAAAAGGGGTAAAACCGGAGCCAGCTCAGGAAACCCTCAGGGTTGCCAGCTCCCGAACTCACCAGCCATGAGCCCTTGAGGATGTAGCACTATCCAGGGTGCACCAGAAGTGGTGGGGCTACACACACCCTGCCTCCTTGAGGGCCTTGAGCAGAAGACATGAGATATTAAGAAAATAAAAAGAAGGCTGACATCTCGAAGAATGAGGCTATCAGGAATGATTAGACAAGGGCCAATTAAGGCGGGAAAGTGAAAGAGTCGCTAGGCCTCGGATACCCAGATACCATCGGGGTCGGAAGAGAAGAAGAGTTTGACCAAGGGAGGTAAGAGAACTGAAAGGAGCCCAGCACCAGTAAGTAGAAGCAATGCCGGACTCAGCTGGGGTCTCGTGGTCGCAAACCCACGTCCCACAAGTTGTGAGACCTTGGGAGGTGGAGGGTTGGAGGAGGGGGCAGGTGTGAGAATAGCTTGCTGTTTCATCGCGAGGTGACATGAGAGGACTGTCCGGAGGCCACCGTGTTACCTGGTATTGCTGACTATGCTGATGTTCATACAGGGCCTTTGCTGAAACCACTGTAGTGTTACAAAAGAGTGAGTGATTCACCGGCCAATGTATAGGACCGGGACCCCCCCCCCCCCCGAAAGTCTGTCATCATATATCGTCATCAACTGCGATATTCTCAGGTTCGTGCAGCTTGGCCCCGAGCAGTACTTCATAAGCTCTTTCACTAGACGCATCGAGTATAGGCCTAAGCCAGAAAATAAGGTTCAGACTTTGGAAGACATCGAAGGTAGGAATCTGAATTAACTATAGACTATCAGATTTAAAATTACACCATGTTCGTTTAGTAGTCATTTTTCATTACCTTATTATTATCATCATAAGGGCAAATGACCTAGATGTTACGCCCATTATAACACTAATCACCACACACAATAAGTCTTCATCGCGTATGAATTTTGAAATATTTCTTTCTATCACGGCAGTCTGTAAGTTTGCCGTGTCAATCTAACAGTAGTTTTCATTATCATCCTCATCAAAAGGGCAAATGACCTAGATGTTACGTCCATTATACTACTAAGCAACACCACAGTCTACCTAGCCTGTGATTTTTAAAATGTGTATTTCCATTAGTTTGTAAGTTTGATATACCCGTTCAGTAGTAGTCGTTTTCATTATCATCCTCATCAAAAGGGCAAATGACCTAGATGTTACGTCCATTATACTACTAAGCAACACCACAGTCTTCATCGCCTGTGATTTTTAAAATGTGTACTTCCATTAGATTGTAAGTTTGATATACCCGTTCAGTAGTAGTCGTCTTCATTATCATCCTCATCAAAAGGGCAAATGACCTAGATGTTACGTCCATTATACTACTAAGCAACACCACAGTTTTCCTCGCCTGTGAATTTTAAAAGCTGTTTTTCCGTTAGTTTGTAAGTTTGATGTACCAGTTAAGTAGTCGTCTTCAATATAATCCTTATCAAAAGGTCAAATGACCTAGAGACATTTATCGTACAGGTGAAACCTTAACAAGACGAATCTTTTAACCAGATAGCGATCTAAGTGGGAGCTCTTTGGCAAAAATAATCAAGTCTTTCCTGAAATGTGAGTCCTAAAAATAAATTTTTCTATTATTTTCTAAGTTTCATATGTCAGTTATGAAGTAATTTTCAATATCATCCTGATCAGTAGGGCAAATTACCTAGATGTTACGCCCTCAACGTCATTGGGGGAAATGACCTAGATTTTAAGTCCATTATATTTCCAATCACCGCCACATAAAGTCTTCTACGACTGAGTTGTCACGAATTCTGGGACCGCTAACGACATATCTCGACTCGGACTGAAGACAAATATCATGAGAATGATCATTATTTTACAGAGCCTTCCCATAGTGACTTAAGTATAAACATTGTCACTGGTTTTGATAATGTAAGAAATGAATACATAAATAAATATAATTTATCACGTTGAGTGTTAAGGAGACTGAGATATTATCATCATTCCCCCGGGCGAAGCCGGGTACTACTGCTAGTTAAGTATTAATTGCACAATTTACAGCACACCCTGTGCATACCAGTAAAATCACAAAAATAATATGATAATATAACATTGTTAATCATGCTTCATGTTTGGTTGAATACAACATAACATTACTAAAACACATATTGGCTGGCTAAATTCCACGTTGATTCCAGACGATTATAACACCAAGTTACACTATCGCACGACATATTTACGGCACACAACAAAATACAGCAAATACAGTAAATGCAAGAATGAAATCGCACCAAAGATCCATACGATATAATTTTGTAAACAATTAAAAAAAAGTCTTAAACAAATCTGTACTTTTCGTTGTTCTCTGGTGTTGCCTGTTTCTACACAGCATGCTTCAATTAAATTTCTTGTTAGTCTTCCTCGTGGCGTAGTGGTTAGCATTCTTGGCTGTCACCGCAGAGGCTCGGCTCTGCCTAGAAAATTAATTCTGGCCTGCGGGCTGCAGCGAGGTACACTCAGCCTCGTGAGGCCAAACTGAGAAGAGATAGGTTGGATTCCCTCCTCAGTCGCCATAATAGTGGTTTCCTTGGCTTCCCACTTCTACTCCAGGCAAATGCCCTAGTGTTGCAGCTAATAGAAAGCGACTTGAAGTAACTGTCGGCAGTATCTAAGCATTATCAATTCCTTCTGCTTGTAGTTCTTCCATAGAAGAAACTTAAATTTCTACCTTCTTTGTCCTAATTGAGTTTTAGAAATGCCTATCAATTCCAACATCTGGCGACTGCCAACTGGACTAGTTTGAGTAGTCAATTATGGAAGGAATTGAATGATCAAGCGTGATTGAACGGAATTAATAAGGTTATTTATAAGGGCAAGACATGATCTGCAGCAGGTAAAGACACGATATGCTAGGGTTGAGTTCTTAATTGAAATGCATATACTTGAACTATTGCTGAAGGGGCTTTATAAAGCTAGAGACGCTTGGTGTTACTTGTGATAAATATGCTGCAACGCTGTATCCACTGGACGAATCTACATCACCAGAAGAGCTTTTAAAGATTTTGGAAATAACTCAAAGATCCGAGGAATACAAAGACGGTTTATCTGGAAGGACTGCTATTTTTTTTAGGAAAGTTGTCAAAAATGAAGAGCATCTACTCCTACACTTACCTGCTTCAAAAATAGACATAGGGGAAGCTATCCTTCAAAAACTTAAGGAGGCATTACCAACAGCAGCCATTGGAGGTTAGGAAATGCCTGACTGAAGTGTGAGATTTTATATTGTTTGGTCTTTGGTCAGAAACTAATGTTGGCTATTGTGCTTAGGTTTTAATGTATTTTCACTGTGCAAAATAAAAGTTGCCAATTTAAGCAAACCTTTTGCTTCCCTTTCGATTCTAACATAGTTCCTTTCCAAGCCTGGATATAGCAGTATTGCATTTCTCTCTTCGTTCAGATTCGTTGGGGGAAGCTGGGGAAGATCATCTAACCACCTTTTAGTAAGAATGCAGCATAGAATCTTAGCTTTAATTCATCTGTTTAAAAACTAGAATTGTATCAGTATCCCATACAATTTGCTAATAGCAAACCCAAAGAATTCTGACATCTGTTGGCCTGCTTTTTTCTTGCGCAAGAGGGCTCCATTTCCCGAACATTTCTAGGCCAACACTCGATGTTATCCGATTTCAGAGTTCAGTAACAGCTAAGCCTATTAATAGAGGCAGATAACTACCGCAGTAGGTCTAAAAGATTATAGAAAACATACATAAGATCGCCACTTCTTCCCAATTAATATGACTTGCATGTCTGACACAGAGTGTATAAGGTCTGCTTACCGGATACTGATAACTAATAACTAGGGCCCGGATTTAAAAAAATGCATATGCGCATATGCATATGCATATTTTGACATATTTTGAGATTTAGTGCATATTCTAGACGTAACAGCATATTCCGGTATATATGTCTGAATTTAGGGACAATTACAAGAACTACTAAAATAAATCTGTTTTGTGCATCCCTAGCTAGTTGCCTATATTATGTGCATCCCTCACTAATTGGTGTTTTCGACTCTCTGTGTAACGGCACTTTACTTTCACAACTGACAATGGCAACAGATAGCTTAGGTATGGGTAGGCAGGCTGGCTGGACTTCCCGGAATTCCTTTCTCTATCACAGTAGATAATAATCTCAGGGGGTTGGGCAATTGGTCAGGACAGAAGTATATTCAGTTCACTAGTTACGTTCCAGTTTAATGGCCTGCATCTCAAGTGTTAGTTTCTAAAAATGCATAAGGAAAAGAGCAGGAGAAGAGATTTACTAAATCAGTGGGTGTCGGGTAATAGGGACTATTCAACAGATGGTGTCATCGTGTACTGTCAAGTTTGCTCAAAGGAAGTAAAATGTGAAAAGAAATTTCAGCTTGAACAGCATTCAAAAACAACTGCACATATTAAAGCAAAGGGGGAGAAGAACAGCACCCCACAACAACTACTTCTTACTCAGGTAAAGCCTAAGTCCGGTATTCTTAATACATTTTCAAATGATCTTTGTAGGGCTTTCGTATGCAGCAACATTCCATGGAATAAATTAAACAATCCAGTTCTACGATCATTTCTTGAGAAATATTGTGTAAATCAAAAAATACCAGATGAATCAACTCTTAGGAAAAATTACCTACCTCCGCTATATGAATCTACCTTGGAATTGATCCGTTCTGATATCGGAAGGAACTATGTCTGGATATCGGTGGATGAGACAACGGATTCATGTGGCCGTTACATAGCAAATTTCGTGGTTGGTAAATTACATCCAGACGAACCCGATAAGCCGCATCTTCTTGCTTGTAAAGTACTAGAGAAAACCAACCATAGCACAATAGCAAGATTTGTAAATGATTCTCTGCGACTATTGTGGCCATCTGAAATTGAGGATAATTGTTGTAAAGTGCTTGTACTGCTCACAGATGCAGCTTCGTATATGTTGAAAGCAGCAAAGGCCCTCCAAGTATTTTATCCGAAACTCATACACGTAACCTGTTTAGCGCACGGATTACACCGCATTGCAGAAGAAATACGCACACAGTTTCCAGCTGTTAACAATTTAATTGGATGTGGGAAGAAGCTGTTTCTGAAAGCACCAGCTCGTGTCCAGTTCTACAAAGATTGTCTACCTGAAGTTCCTTTGCCACCTGAACCTGTCCTGACTAGGTGGGGGACATGGTTATCTGCAGTATCATTTTATCAGGAGAATTTTAATGAAGTGAAAGAAGTGGTTACAAAACTTGAAGATGAGCATATTGCGTGTGTCCGTGATGCAAAAGTTGTGTTTGAAACCGCTACTGTTTATCAAGATGTGAATTTCATTCATGCACATTTTTCTAAACTTCCAAAAGCCATTGAGAGCATAGAATCTTCTGGTACTCCCCTCCATGAATCACTTGATCTCGTTGAGAAAGCTGCATCTTCATTGAATTCCGCTCCAGGCGAAATTGGAGATAAGATTAAATGCAAGTTAGAAAAGGTGTTGAATTCGAACCCAGGACTGAAGAAGATTAAGTTAATTAGTCAATACTTGAGTGGAACTAGGGTGTCCTTGCCAGATGTATGCTCCGAAACTTTGGTACCCGTGTATAAGTACTGTCCAATCACGTCAGTTGATGTAGAACGATCATTCTCAGCCTATAAACTCATTTTGATGGACAATAGACATAGTTTGTCTCCAGAAAACATTGAAAGACTACTAGTTACCTATTGTGATCCTTCTTTTTGCAACAAATGATACCTGTAAATAGGTAAGTGAATAAAATTGTATGTTTTAAGTTCATATTTCATTATTTTCTGTGCATATATTCTAACTTTTTAGTGCATATTTTCAGGATTTTTAGTGCATATAAATCCGGGCCCTACTAATAACACACAGCCTTATCTTCTGATAAGAGCAGTAGAGCACATTCATATGATCTTCAGCCACAGAGCTGTGAAACTATACTCGTTGCTGGTCTCATTTCAAGGTACGCCTTAATATAATTTTATTAATGCAGCCAATGGCCATGTATTTTTCTTTTCAGGACGGGTCGGGGAAGGGATTATGAAAGGAAATCGGCCGTGGACCTATTGAAAGGAACCGTCCCGGCATTTGCCTGGTAGTGAAAATGGGAAACCACGAAAACCATTTTCAGGACGGCCGAGGTGGGAATCGAACCCACGCTCTCCCGATGCCAGCGAGACACGAGATAGCGCATTAGCGCTCTCGGCCACCGCGACCGGTACGCCTTAATATATCTGCATAGAACAGATTTGAGCATATTTGCATGATTTTGTTCCCAAGTTACGAACTGCTTGCTGCCAATCAGTGGCGGTTCTAGAAGCTTAAATCTGGGGCGGAGGAGGGAGCTGGTTTGGATGACAGAATTCAATAGAAAAGTAACCATATTTGTGAAAATACAATGGGCAACATTAGCACAACCATTTACATGTTCATTTACACTCATACTACTATGCCATATTATTTAAAGAACAATAAGTTAATGCAACCAGAACTAACCATGATCAGAAAATGAGAACCGAAAGTTAGTTACCATAGGACAGAGATGAGACCACAACAGTAATAAATACCCTGCATATTATAACTACTGTATGCATGCATTATAAGGTAATATTGAGAAATAATATTATTCTGTTTCCACACTGGGCAAATTGGTTCACTATATCTGAAGGGTCTTGAAGTAATGGTATTTTACGCAAGTCTTTTTGTGTCAATTGCCATGAAACTAATCCACTGTTGTTAAAATTCACAGATTTACCATACGTTAATATATTTATACAGGTTAGTAATTTAAAAAATTATCATTGGTAAAAAAAGCACATTTCAAATTCACTGTCTCATAAATGTATTCTTCTGTTTCCATTCTGGGCAAACTGGTTCACTATATCAGAAGGTTCTTGAAGTAATTTTCCACTTAATTTTCTTTCAATTGAAAGAATTGCGGGATTGGAAAGCCTCTTTGTTGCAATTGCTGCTCTTAAATAGGATTGTATTCGTTTCATGACAGAGAAGCTTTCCACGGTGGGTGAGTGGTTATAGTGTCGGACTACCAACCCCAAGATTGCAGGTTCGCTCCTGGCCATGGTAAGTGATTTTTGAAGGCGACAAAAATCACGATACTCATGTCATACGTTGTTGGCATGTTAAAGAACCCATTTGAATTCAGTAGGCCGTGTTCAATGGCAAAATTAATCACGGGATTTTCCGCCAACACAAAGTTCCTCCATTCTCTACTTGAAAGCGCTGTAGTGTCAAGGAGTTTAGATATATAACCTCCTTGACTTTCATAGCGTTCAAAGGAACGACGAAATTCGACATGCAAGCTACCCTCTGGGTGTTAATTAACAAAGCTTGCACCAGGCACCCGAGGCCATACGATATTATTATTATTATTATTATGACAGAGAAACTGAGCTCAGCAGAAGCAGATGACACAAGAAGAGTCAGCATCAACTTGAAAAATAATAGTAGCTGTGGAAAAGCAACTTCCATTTTCAGAAGTTCAGAAAAAAAAAAAGAATGAGGAAGTGTTTGGATATTTGCCTCTAAATACATTCTTAGCTAAACTGATTTCAGTCTGTAGCACATTGCGGTCTGTGAAGATTAGATTATACTTTTCACAGAACGTGAGAATATAGCCTATTCAAAATTTTAAAAGTTTTCACTTCTTGGGTTACAGGCATCCATTGCATTGCACACAAAATCATTTTCAGTAAATCTACGCTGTAACTCTTCTACCATGTTGTCTAATATTTCTAAACGATTTATTTTATATGTCTCTGATATTGTGACATTTTCCTCTTCTTTCTCCGCAGAGACTGGCATTAATAAAACGTATCTGAAATGTTCTTTGGAATACATGAGACTCTAGATTGTTTATAAACTTTCAGGCCTAACGACTGAGCAGAGTCACATGTAGCCGCCCGTAGTTCTGTAACGTGTTTTTCGTTTTTTTTATGCCACTGGCATAAGTCAGTAGGAAGCCATTCTATATTTATTTACGCGGCAAATTGTTTAGCCAAGAGAAGTTTTCATGTTAATTTATTATTATTATTATTAATTTATTATAATTATTATTAAGGTATTTTCGGAGCATTTCATAAAAATTATAAGCATACAGATAGGTTTTCTATGTCTTAGAAAACGCTATCAAGCAAATTATAACGAACGACAATATCATAGAAAATTATGTGATTACGGAATTTTACGGAGTTTCGTCAGTTAGGATATTATGAGAGACATGACTCACTGAAAATTCAGATACGGGCTGATTCTTGTCAAGAAGTATTACGCAAGCGGGGTTGCAGCGTCAAGAAAAGGCGGATAGTTAGAACGGAAGTCGACTTCATCATCCGCGCGCCGTGTGTAATGAGCAAGAGAAGGGGAAATAGAGCGTGGGGTGCAGCCAGTCAGGGGAGACCACGTAAGCTGGAAGTCGGTACCGAGGTGGGGAGCCGACAGGGGCATATATCGTCCGATGTTCCGTGGAGTGGAGGAGAATCTGTGTAGAACTTAACGAGTACGGTTGCACGCGGGTGTCGCTCCGATGTTCCGTGGAGTGGAGGACTAACTTTTGTAAAACTTAACCAGTGTGGTTGTACGATTGTTTGGGTCCGATGTACGGACCATAGAATTATCTAATCTACCAGAATATCATCAAATATCGACAAAGATGACGACGTCCAGGAGACTGTGGGATGCTCACAGCATCATCCAGTACGAGGTAAATGCTTTGGCAATTTCCAGTGGTAAGCGCGAATGACGCAGAAATACGCAATCTCTCATTTCTCTTTGTTTTATATTCAATATTTCAGTAACTTCATAGCTTGGGAATAAGAGTAAAATCAATAATTTATCAGACTCCGTTTTCACGTAATTTTCTATCGGTAATATTAAAATCGCAACGCTCCAATTTAAATTTTAAACTTATTATTATTATTATTAATTTTGCAATACTTGTTTTATATAATAAATTCATTTCTTTTACAATGCAATCTTTGCTTTCAGTAGGTAGCATTAGATATAGACCAATTCCTTCTCCTGATACAATTGTTTGTTGGGATAATGATCAAATCATACCACGATCTGAGTGAATAGATTCTTGAAGGTGTTCTACCAGAGCTAGACGTTGTTAAATACAAATTTAGATTTCAGCATTGCGCTGAGGTCTTGGCGCCCATTAAAACAACATAGCTGGGGCAATAATAAACAGTTACATGTATCACCCAACAGTTAGGGGCAGCGAAACCGTTACAGTTCCTTAAAATAATCATAATTTAGTTTTTCTTACAACGATTTGACAAGACCATAGATCAATCTATGTGCCCCTCCGAAGTCCACATGTTTTTGTTGTATGAACATAGAGGCTACATTGGCAAGCTCGAGAATATCAGAAAAGATTTGTAACACAAACATCAACTTCACTTTACAAAGCTGTTTCAACAAACCTTTTGTTTCTGCTGCCTCTTTCTTGTTAGCTGACTGAAAAATACTCTAGAGCTGCTTTAACTGAAGCAAAACGTTTCTGAAAATACATTACTCCTCTATATTTACATCCTCATCGCGTGTAACTTTGAAGAGGTATCTCTAAAACACGTTCTCCTGGATAAAGATCACCATGTATCTCAACAAACTTCTGGTGACTTACAGTAGATACAGACTGAAAAGCATAAATTGCTTCCAGTAAACTAAAAGTGTCCCCTACCACGTCTCCTGCCTTTGAGAAGTCCACCAAAACTAAATTTAAGTGATGTGCATAACAATGCACGTAAACACACCGGTTATTGACCTTTTGTCGCAATAAACTTTGCACACCGTTTATCTTCCCTGGAATAACCGCGGCTCTATCATATGCTTGTCCAATGCACTTACATCGAAATCCACTGAAACAAGGTACTCTAGAGCTGAATTAGCTATACTTTCTGCATTCAGTTGAGACAAATGTATAAAACCAATGAAACGCTCCTCTATAGAATTTGACACTAACGACATCTGTTCCACTTTACTAACATCTCTAGCTTCATCCAGAATTAAGGAAATATAACCATTGTTATATTTTTCGTCTCTGCTCCAATATGTTCAACTATTATATTAGCTGAGATATAATGTAATTCATTTTGAGAATCTTTAGATGAGTAAGTTGCATTCTTTGTAGACTGTTTACATTCTCACTCGTGCTTTCACTTTGTAGTTTAATTACATTTAAAATTTCAACAAAATTCCTTTAATTATTACCACTATCGTCATCCGAAACGGTTTCGCGATGACCTCTAAGCCCAATGTCTTGCCGAGCACAAAGTAATGCGACTCGGACCATTGTTGCCACAGTTGAGCGGTTACGCAATATGTCATCTTTGTGTTTCTCGCTTAGCTTCGAAATAACTGTGCCGTTACGTTCACTTTCCAGAAAACTGTTCCACATTACTATTGAAGATTTATGACATTCACTATCAGCATGCTTTGCAAGTTTTTCTCCTATTCTTTTCCAATTGCAAAATCCAGATTTAGTGAAAACATGTTCATCATTGCTTGAATCAGATTGAACGAAATGACGACACGGAAAACAGAAAGCAGCATCTTTGTTCTCAGAGTATTCAATAAATGTATACCTATCAAACCATTTACTGTTGAAACTTCTGTTATCTTTGTATAGTGGCGTTTGTTTATAAACTGATTTACGTGGTTGGCATGGATCATCATAGATCGATGCACTGATATCAAATGGTACTGGTTCGTATATATTAGAAACAGTTGCACTCACATTTATGTCACAGAGTTGGGGAGATATCGATGCACTTGTATCGCATGGAGGTTTGCCTACATTGGAAACTTCTGAACTTGCATTTAAGTCAAAAAGTTGGGAAAAGAGTTTAATACTCTTCAGTCCATTCGGTTCACATGCACTTTCATCGCACTTCCGTTTGTTACGGAAAACGAACTTAAAAATATTACTCTGTTTAGACATACCGTAACTAATACAAGAACACGTCTACTCAAGCATAGCGACTGATCATCTGCTACTGAAGACCGTTGCGAAATGATAAATCCTTTCTGTGATTGTTAGAATAACGAGCAGTCGGCACTGTCGTCTGTCAGAATTTGAATGCAGACCGCTTTGACTGATTGTTGATGTAAAGAAATATCTAAACATGTTGATCTTGGTGTATACACTCTTCTTCTCCTTCAAGTGCCTCGTCCTCCAAGAACGTTGGCGATCAGTAGCATGATCTGCTGTTCTAAACAGTGACACTGTATTAAGTCCAAACCACTGGCTTAAGTTCTTTAGCCAGGATATTCGTCTGCGTCCTGGACCCCTAATGCCATCTATCTTCCCTTGGATAATTAATTTCAAGAGGTGGTATTTGTTGTTGCGCATAAAATGACCAAAGTACCCTATTCTAGTTTTCTCCTTTTGATGATACTGAGAATTTCCAAGTCTTTGTTCATACGCCGCAGTACTTCCACATTTGTGACTTTAGTTAGTTAGTTAGTTAGTTATTGTTGTTTTAAGGGGCGGAACTACGAGGTCATCTGCCCCTATTTGTGACTTTAGCTGTCCATGATATCCTTAAAATCCTGCGATACGTCAACATTTCAAATGCTGTCAGTTTCTTATTTAAAACCTCGGTAAGTGTCCATGATTCAACTCCATAGAGCAGGACTCTAAAAACGTAGCATCGAAGCAGTCGGGTGCGTAATGACAGACTTAAATCGCGGCTGATCAAAACTTTTCTCATTTTCATGAAAGAACTTCTGGCCTGCTCAATTCTACAGCGAATTTCTTGATTTAAGTCCCAGTTATCATTGATTTGATATCCTAAATATTTATATGATAAAATCCGTCCAATTCTTTCATTACCAAGTGTAAGAATGCCCTGAATTTCATCTTTGTTTCTACTAACAACCATCCACTTAGTTTTTTGTACATTTAAATGTAATCCCATGGCGTTACTCTCTTCAGAAATAGAATCCAGTAGTGTTTGTAGATCATCCATTCTTGTTGCAAGGATGACAGTGTCATCAGCATATCGGATGTTATTAATGATAGATCCATTTACTACTACTCCTTGAGACTTTCCATCAAGAGCATCTTGGAAAATCTTTTCAGAATAGATGTTGAAGAGGAGTGGAGAAAGAATGCAACCTTGGCGAACTCCCTTCATAATCGATACTTCTTCAGGCAGCTGACCATCAACACGTACAGCAGCAGTACAGATTTCCAATTTCCAATGCACTACGCATTTTAAAAATATTATATTTATCCACAATTTCAATTGTGTGTTTAAATTACATTTAATTAAATGCATTTGTTGGTTTGATATCAGATAAATTATATCTGTAAATTATCAATTTATTTAGTAACCAAGGAATTTTAATAATTATTTCACTAAAACTGCCCCCCCCCCCCCCGGCCCAGGGCTAGAACCGCCTCTGCGTGCCAATATTTAAATGGCTTATGTTGTCCTGTGGAATCCCCATAGCACTCGACTGATGACACGGCTACTTCCCTTGTACAGGGGCGGATCTAGGGGAGGGCGAGGAGGGCGACCGCCCAAGGCCCCGCGGTCCGGGGGCCTCGCGCCAGGATTTTTAAAATTTAATTAATTAATTAATTATACGTTGTAGTGTTTGAAGCCATATTTTCAGTGTTGCCTTAGTAAACAAGTGTTTAGTGCTTTTCAGTCGGTCAACACGAATGTACCCAAAAGAGATGGGTTATGCCCTAATCCTGAAATAAATTACATTTATTAATCTCATGTAATTTATTTCAGGATTAGGGCATAACCCATCTCTTTTGGGTACATTCGTGTTGACCGACTGAAAAGCACTAAACACTTGTTAATTATACGTTTCAAACTAAGTTATAATTCATATTCTTTTTTCAGTGCAGCTATGACCTCCCGTGACCGTTTAGCAAGTTTAGATTTCAGTGAAATAATAGAAGACTTCAGCCGGGAAAAGAAGTCACAAAGTGATATTTTAATATTTCATAGTTTACACATACTCTTCATCAAGGGGACTTAAAGGTTTCTTTCATTTTGTTAAAATAATGTACTGTAGTGTATTCAAAATATGGTAACTATTTTTATTTTATTATTATTATTACAAAACTATTTTCCATTTGATGTGATTTTTTTATTATTCCCTATTGTTGTGGGCCTCACCTTATATTATCGCCCAGCGCCCCGCAAGGCCTGGATCCCCCACTACCCTTGTACATACTGTATTGTCGGACAAGAGGAAACTTGATATCGTAATTATGATGAAATATTCATTGATACTAACAAAGGCATACTACTTTGTACAGAGAGGCATTCCTTCACCACCGCTGCTGAAAAAATAGACCACGCCCATTCCTCATTCCTTGCCAATAGAATAATGATACACTAATCTCTTACGAGCTCAGCAGTTGTAGACTAAGTCTAATTCAGCAGTGGCAATGTAAATATGTTCAATTACAAACTAGTACTGTACTTCAGGAGAAAGTGCGCTTATTTAGGAGCCAAACAATATAAGTCGAATGGTGCGAGAGATAAGGAGATACATGGCAGCCATTTTGTCCCTTTGTTGCATTCTGTTCTGCAGGTTAAATGTTATTCCTATCTGTCCTCGTGCAGTATCAGCAACACAACAAACTGTATCACACTATACCAATGGTCTATGTTAATGGGGAACTGTGCTGTTCTTAATTCATTTCATGGTCATCAGCCCCATGTACTTGGGTGGTGTTCAATATTCCTGATAACCTATGTTTGTGTGTTGACTGCAGTAGTGTGTTCAGCTGTAACTATTACAGTTAGAAATGTGGTATAATATTAAACGCTTTAAGGTACTTTCTCAGCAATTACCTACTCAAACCCCCCCCCCCTCCTCCCAATTATACACACTCTCACTCCCCTCCTCGCTACTGTGACAAAATAGTGACTAAAAACAGAAATTGGTTGATAATTATTATTATTATTATTATTGTCATTTAGACTTTCACGGCCCGTGTTATTATTCATAATGTTGAATTTTGGGCTTTCCTGACGATGAAAGACATGGTTTCTTTCGAAACGCGTCGAATTGCAATATAATAAAACACGGCATAAGCCCAAAATTCAACATTATGAATAATAATTATTATTATTTTTTAATTTCGTTAGGGCCATCTATGGACCACGGTGCTTGTGTTTTAGCTGTTTCTTGATGTCATCGTCAGGCTTGCCACGATTGGTGTTCTTAGTGGTGGGTTTGGCAGCTGCTTTCATGTTGGTACCTCGAGCTTTTCTGATGGCCCAGTAGTCCTTCATTTTCCGGCTAAATTGAATCTTACGTTCCTCAGACCATTTCCTAGTCTCGTCTTTTGGTCTGTGGGTAACTTCTGTGAGGGATGTCACGAAGGATTTAATTTTAAGAGCTGTATGATAGTTACTCCGGTCGGCTATGTCATTTTCATTTATATGGAGTTCCGAAAGATCCTTCTCCACTTGCTTCTTCCACAAGAATCCAGTAGCTTTGCCCTTGTTAGCAGCCTTGAAGATCCTATGGGATAACCTGTTTGAGTCCATTCTGAATATATGTCCGTAAAAAGCCAGTCACCTTCTTCTGATGGCATCTATGAGATTTTCTTGGTGTTTATATAGCTCACAATTTGGTTGATACCATCGGCTTCCATCTGGTAGAATTCTTGGTCCTACTATCCGTCTCAGGAACTTTCTTTTTTGTACCTCGAGGGCTCTTAATGGGGTCTTCTTAGTTAGACATAGGCACTCTGCTGCATAGAGGACTGAAGGTCTGACTACTGCATTGTAGTGTCTTAGTTTGACATTCATCGACAATTTTTTTGAAGCATATAGTTTTCTACAGGCATGGTAAGCCTTAGGCCTATCTAGTTTGAGTCTCCTGTGTTCAAGAGCCACTGTCTCGCTGAGGTCCTCTGAAAACCATTCCCCAAGGTATTTTACACTTTTGACTCTCTTGATGTAGATGTTATCACTGACTCTCATCATTCAAGGGGAATCCTTGATGTTAGTAACAAACTCGGTCTTTCCTATGTTAATCAAAAGACCCGTTTTAGCCGCTATTGAGTGCAGTGTTTGGAGCTGAGTAGTAGCCTCCTGTATGTCAGGTTGTCAGCTTTAATCCCCATCCGTAATCCAGTATTCTCTGGTAGGATTCTCGTCCACTCTCTAATGATCTTTTCCAGAACACAATTAAATAATATGCATGAGATGCCGTCTCCTTGTCTCACTCCATTATTATTATTATTATTATTATTATTATTATTATTATTATTATTAGATCTGTGGAGCGCGATGGAACTTATTTAGCTGATGATTTTCTTCCCCCAAATTCTCTTCGTCTTTCATGTTCAATCCATGATTAATTTGTCCTGCAACATGTTGGTTGTTGGTTACTGTTTTGAATAATTATTAATTAGTGTGGCCACCTGAGAGGCCAAGGGTAGGCCTGTGGGTGAAGTGATGATGATGCACCCAGTCCCCAGACCAAGAGAATTATCCCAGGAGGTTAAAGTTCCCATTGGCTATGCTGCAAATCGCACCTGGGCCCCTTGGACAAATGTGCCACATTCCATCTGACTAATGAGTCGATTATTTTAGTACCTTAAGTGAAATTTATTATTTTACAGGATTCTGGGAAGACTGATCAAGGTGGCCATTTGTCCGCTGCGGAGTCTTCTGGAGGTGAACACGGTACCTTGCGAAGTCGTTGGGACAAAATCAAGTAAGATGGAATGCTAAGAGTAGATATATAGGCTAGGCCTTGCAGTTCGTTTGTTACATACGGCAATTGTGAACAGGGTACAGTTGAGTAATAAATAGGTTAAAAGTTCCGCCTAATCAATATTTTATTGAATAAAAATCACTGTGTTGATCATTGGTGGGACATGTTTCAAGGCTTAATTATTTTTGGCCCCTTGATCAGCCGATATAAACGAATCAATAAATGTCAAAGACACAAGATAGCGTAACACTAAAATGTCCCTTGTTATTAAACCTTATATGGTGCACCATAAAGAAGGATGGGAAATTGAACTCCTAATTCAACACAATATGATGTATGAGGATATGATTGGAAAAAATTACGAGCCTTACAACAGTCACATATGATGTGTAACATGTGACATGTTATCCTACTATGTGTCTGCCGGGAGCGCAAATCCTTTGTTAACAGTGAATTCTGTTGGCCATTGAAATAACTACTTGTAAAACTCCAGTGCCAATGATTTATTGTAGGAATATCTTTAATGGGGCCTCCAAAACTTGAAGCAAACCGTATGCGATATACATTCCACATAGGGCTGTATGTTGGCCGACAGTACCTCGAATGCTTACATTAAATAAGAATACAGCAAAAGTGTGAAGATTTAAGGGGGCTCATACACCGCCGGTTGTCAAAATTTAAGTTTTTTTTAACGTTTAAATGAAAGACAACACCTTTCTCAATATATCTGTTAAGTTTTATAAGTAAATTCAGCGTCTCGGCAGAGATATAGCGTATTACGTTAGACCATGCGCCTATCTGTCAATGGAGTGTTTAATATTCAAAGCTGTTTACCCGAAAGGTTGCTTTTTTGGTAGGAAAAACACAATATTGTTTTAGATCCCTTAGTGGGGGGTAGTTGGATCTAAAACGGAAGTGTTATTGTGTTAATTTATAAGGGGATGCCTGAAAGGGGGTAGCTTCCCGTAGCTGGGTAAGCTGACCAGTGTAGAGTGTTGTTTAGTGTTAGAATGCTAGGGGGTGCTCTTATAAAGGACGTAGGTATATTTCAGGGGATGGAACTTAGTGTACAGGTCAACGTGCTAGTCGTCCAGCTGGCTGGCTGGTTATATAACCGACGTGCACGCGTCAGCGATATGGCGGCACGCTGCTCCTGGCAGTCGGGCCTCTACGGGAAATACAATGATACCTGCGCTAGCAACTGTTTGACTACTGTATGTCACGTCTAATCGTGACGGGAGTCAGGAAAGGAGTTAGGGCGTAAAGAGGCGTGTAAACAGTAATACAAGTGTAGTGTACTGACCAAGTATTTATTGGTCAGTAATATGAAATTATGAGTCCCTTTTAGGGGATGTAATGAATGTCACAATGTAAGTGTATAAGTTTGTGGGACAGGTCACAAAATATAGGAACTCTGAACACTGCTGACTCACCTGATGATAACGGACCGGGCCTTCGGCTGATGCACTGTAAGACTGGTAATTGAGAGAGGGACTGCCCTCCTTAAGGCCTCCCTTTATAGTCTCCGGCGTTGTGCTGTCAGCATTCCGCTGCATAGATGCCCCAGTTAATTATGTGTCGCTGTTTGTGGTGTGATGCAAGTATTTGGCAAGCTTTCCAGGCTGGTTAGCTGCCCTTGCGGTGTTATAGATGTTGTTCTGGACTTACAAGATTTGCCAGTTGGGGGTGGTTAAAATAGATGATGGGGGGATGGCCTCCAGGGGGTGCAGACCCCTGGGGGACTGTACAATATCTCGTGAACTATGTGATGAACCTGGATGAAACTCGGTAGATACATTTTAACACATGATCCCTAGAGGATGAACCTCATTTATGAATTTATCTTAAAAAATAATTGAGATATACTTGGAAAATTAAACAAAAAACTGTTAATTTTTTGAAAGACAAATTTGATATTTTTTTAAAATATACTATTTACAATATAACATTCATGGTGGTTCATGCGTTTACTTTACATGAAAAAATAATTTCATTCAGACTGCTATTTCTTGTTAAATCGTGTTTTTTGTGATTCACGGAGTTTAAAATATCACGAATATTATCCTTTCAATATATCACGAATTACTTTATATACTGCTCCTCTCTCTAAATGAGATGAAAGCTCTATGTATTTACTATACATATGCCAGTTTTCATAACTCTGTGTTACATATCAGTGAAGCTATGATATGATTCGTAACTGTATGCGAAAATTCCCACTGACGGTGTATGAGCCCCCTTAATAAATCATAATTGTTTTCAGCAAATATGATATACCTGTAATAAATATTTTCACATCAAAGAACGACAAATTGAAGATGATTTATTGTAGGAATATCTTTAATGGGGCCTCCAAACCATGAAGTAAACCGTATGCGATATACATTCCACATAGCCACATGGCCGACATGCGCGAACTGGTCAGGATTTGGCACTGGAGGTTTACAAGTAGTTATTTCAATGACCAACAGAGTTCACTGTTAACAAGGGATTTGTGCTCCCGGAAGACACATAGTAGGATAACATGTACACATGTTACAAATCATATGCGACTACTGTAAGGCTCTGAATATTTTCACACCAAAGAACGACAACTCGAAGATGATTTATTGTAGGAATATCTTAATTGGGGCCTCAAAACCTTGAAGTAAACCGTATGCGATATTCATTCCACATAGCCACATGACCGACAGAACGTCGTGGTACCAATCTCCGCCACCGCGTGCGCTCATTGTTTCCGTCCCTTTTCCAAAATCACTCCCACAAAAAATACCCAGCTACCGAGTGGAAAGATGTTACAAATCAATAATCATTTAAACAAATTTGAAGCACATATTAAAACTCTGTCTGATTTTCTTGCAGATCACTGCTAGTGGAAAACCGTGACTAGTATAAAGTCTTATAAACTAGAAAACACTTTCAATATGGTAAAACTCTGTAGTTCAGATCATCAGATGAGTTCATCGACGAGACAATTTATGAAAATAAACACACGCTTCTCTGTGGTCAACAGATGTTAATCTCTTATATAAAACTAAGTGTCCTGACTGACTGACTGACTGACTGAATGACTGACTGACTGATTCACTGACTCACAGACTCATCATCGCCCAGCCAAAACTATTAAAGTTAGAAACATGAGATTTTGGGGATATGTTCGTTGTAAGTCGAAAACGCCCTCTAATGAAGGATTTTTGGATACTCAGGTTCTGAAGGGGTGTTAAGGGGGTAGACCTGCATTTCATTGAATAACAATATCTCCCGATTGGTTTCATTGGGGGATGTGATACTCGGCATATAAACTCATCATTAAAAATAAGAAGACATGTGTCTGAGGGTTTTTCCATTTGGTGTATATTATGAGGTGAAAGGGGAGAAAACTGGGGGTTGAAGGATTCCTAACAGAGCGTGTATCTCTTAAACGACATAAGCGAGGAGTTTGAAACTCAGCGAAAAAAAATCAGCTTAAAAATGAGTAAATAGGTGTTCGACCGTTTTTTCATGAATCCAAATTAAGGGGCCCATGGGGAGGGGTGAAATTCTGGGGGGGGGGGGGGGGAAACAGGAAAGAAAGTGTCCTAACTGATTGACTGACTCACCCCCTGGTAGTCAGACCAATTTATTATTAATTATTAAATCACAGGTGGTATCCCATTATCCCATTTTAATGGGACATATATTTCTGATGCGTGACTGAAAGATGTTATTTCTCTCTCCAAGTAAAATAAAGACATTAAAGAGAAGTAATTTGACAATATCTGACTCATGTATAATTTCTTTCAAATATTTGGGGATCCGCATCTATTCCACTTAACCTGCCACAAGGCATGCACGTGAAATATATCATGTGTCTGTATCATATCATAAGTTGTTGTTAGTGTGGAATTATTAAACAAGTTGCCTTCTTGGAATATGGTTTCCAATTTTTCTTCACTCAAAACCCGGGAGCATGGCTTCACTTCATTAGAGTCAAGGAGCCTGGTTACAATGCCCATCTATCTATATATATAAAGCACACAGTTTGTCTGTTTGTCTGTCTGTTATGTATACAAATCTACACCGTTTCACCGATCTGAACCAAAATTTGTATACTTACCCTTTGGAACCCGACGAGTAACCCTGTCAACTTTAAATTTCGGACAGACCACCCCATTCCCTGCATTTAGGCCCTTTTGCACAAATCTACACCGTTTTACCGATCTGAACCAAAATTTGTATACTTACCCTTTGGAACCCTGCGAGTAACACTGTCAACTTAACATTTCGGAATGACCACCCCATTCCCTGCATTTAGGCCCTTTCGTCAAATCTACACCGTTTCACTGATCAGAACCAAAATTCATATTCTTACCCTTTGGTACCCTGCGAGTAACACTGTCTGCTTGAAATTGCGGACAGACCACTCTATTCCCTGCATTTAGGCCCTTTGGCCCAAATCTACACCGTTTCACCGATCTCAACCAAAATTTGTATATTTACCCTTTAATAATAATAATAATAATAATAATAATAATAATAATATCGTATGGCCTCGGGTGCCTGGTGCAAGCTTTGTTAATTGACACCCAGAGGGTAGCTTGCATGTCAAATTTCATCGTTCCTTTGAACGCTATGAAAGTCAAGGAGGTTAGATATCTAAACTCCTTGACACTACACCTTTTTCAAGTAGAGAATGGAGGAACTTTGTGTTGGCGGAAAATCCCGAGATTAATTTTGCCAATGAACACGGCCTACTGAATTCAAATGGGTTCTTTAACATGCCAACAACGTATGACATGAGTATCGTGATTTTTGTCGCCTTCAAAAATCACTTACCATGGCCAGGGGCGAACCTGCAGTCTTGGGGTTGGTAGTCCGACACTATAACCACTCACCCACCGTGGCAAGCATTTACCCTTTGGAACACTGCGACTAACACTGTCTGCTTGAAATTGCGGAGAGGCTACTCCATCCCCTACATTTAGGCCCTTTGGCACAAATCTACACCGTTTCACCGATCTGAACCAAAATTTGTATACTTACCCTTTGGAACCCTGCGAGTAAAACTTTCCACTTAACATTTCGGACAGACCACCCCATTCTCTGCATTTAGGCCCATTGGCACAAATCTACACCGTTTCACCGATCTGAACCAAAATTTGTATACTTACCCTTTGGAACCCTGCGGGTAACCCTGTCCACTTGAAATTTCGGACAGACCACCCCATTCCCTGCATTTAGGACCTTTGGCACAAATCTACACCGTTTCACCGATCTGAACCAAAATGTGTATACTTACACTTTGGAACCTTGCGGGTAACCCTGTCCACTTGAAATTTCGGACAGACCACCCCATTCCCTGCATTTAGGCCCTTTTGCACAAATCTACACCGTTTCACCGATCTGAACCAACATGTGTATACTTACCCTTTGGAACCCTGCGAGTAACACTGTCCACTTAAAATTTCGGACTGATCACCCCTTTCCCTGCATTTAGGCCCTTTGGTCCAAATCTACACCGTTTCACCGATCAGAACCAAAATTTGTATTCGTACCCTTTGGTACCCTGCGAGTAACACTGTCTGCTTGAAATTGTGGGCAGACCACTCCATTCCCTGCATTTAGGCCCTTTGGCCCAAATCTACACCGTCACCGATCTGAACCACAATTTGTATACTTACTCTTTGGAACACTGCGACTAACAATGTCTGCTTGAAATTGCGGAGAGGCTACTCCATCCCCTGCATTTAGGCCCTTTGTCACAAATCTACACTGTTTCACCGATCTGAACCAAAATGTGTATACTTACCCTTTGAAACACTGCGAGTAACTCTGACCACTTAAAATTTCGGACAGACCACCCCATTCCTTGCATTTAGGCCCTTTGGCACAAATCTACACCGGTTCACCGATCTCAACCAAAATTTGTATATTTACCCTTTGGAACACTGCGACTAACAATGTCTGCTTGAAATTGCGGAAAGGCTACTCCATCCCCTGCATTTAGGCCCTTTGTCACAAATCTACACTGTTTCACCGATCTGAACCAAAATGTGTATACTTAACCTTTGAAACACTGCGAGTAACTCTGACCACTTAAAATTTCGGACAGACCACCCCATTCCCTGCATTTAGGCCCTTTGGCACAAATCTGCACCGTTTCACCGATCAGAACCAACATTCGGATACCGTACTTACCCTTTGGTGCCCTGCGAGTAATACTGCCCACTTGAAATTTTGGACAGACCACTCCATTCCCTGCATTTAGGCCCTTTGGCAAAAATCTACACCGTTTCACCCATCTCAAACAAATTTTACATAATTTCCCTTTGAAACCCGACGAATAACACTGTCGACTTAAAATTTTAGACAGACCACTCCATTACCTGCATTTAGGCCGTTTGAAAATAATGTACACCGTTTCACCCATCTCAACCAAATTTTACATACTTACCCTTTGGAACCCAACGAGTAACCCTGTCTACTTGAAATTTTGGGCAGAGCACTCCTTTCCCTGCATTTACTTTTAATTTTGGGCAGACCACTCCTTTCCCTGCATTTAGGCCCTTTGCTAAAAATCTACACCGTTTCGCCCATCTCAACCAAATTTTGTCTTGCTCGACTGTGATTCATAAAATATTATTATTACTATTACGTTAGTTTGTAAGTTTGACGTGCCAATTCAATAGTTGTAGTGCATGTATGTCCCCTATGCGTTCATATACCATTCATCCGATTGCGATGATATTGGGTCAATTGTTGTGTGAATTTCAGGGAAGGTTTCTAGCTACAAATTATGTATGTAACACAAAAGGGTGAGGGACTTAACAGGAAGTTTGAAATGCCACACCCAATTGCACAATGCCAGTTGTGATGATGACGATGATGATAATTGTTTAAAGGGGCCTAACATCGAGGTTATCGCCCCTAATGGTTTGGGGGATCGTGAAAATGAAACTAATACTAAAACTAACTACAAAACTTATGGGCTAGAAGAAGCGAAGGACAAAAGAAAGGAATAAGGGAAATAAAAGACAGGAGGAAATGAAATGCCCTCAGCCCTAGATAAATGAGAATTGAGGACTTGGAAGGAAGGAGAGCCACGAAATGCAGATAGGAAAGGGAAAGGGGACAGGGTCCGTCCCAAAGGCAATGGAAAAAAGGGGTAAAACCGGAGCCAGCTCAGGAAACCCTCAGGGTTGCCAGCTCCTGAACTCACCAGCCATGAGCCCTTGAGGATGTAGCACTATCCAGGGTGCACCAGAAGTGGTGGGGCTACACACACCCTGCCTCCTTGAGGGCCTTGAGCAGAAGACATGAGATATTAAGAAAATAAAAAGAAGGCTGACATCTCGAAGAATGAGGCTATCAGGAATGATTAGACAAGGGCCAATTAAGGCGGGAAAGTGAAAGAGTCGCTAGGCCTCGGATACCCTGATACCATCGGGGTCGGAAGAGAACAAGAGTTTGACCAAGGGAGGTAAGAGAACTGAAAGGAGCCCGGCACCAGTAAGTAGAAGCAATGCCGGACTCAGCTGGGGTCCCGTGGTCGCAAACCCACGTCCCACAAGTTGTGAGACCCTGGGAGGTGGAGGGTTGGAGGAGGGGGCAGGTGTGAGAATAGCTTGCTGATTCATCGCGAGGTGACATGAGAGGACTGTCCGGAGGCCACCGTGTTACCTGGTATTGCTGACTATGCTGATGTTCATACAGGGCCTTTGCTCAAACCACTGTAGTGTTACGAAAGAGTGAGTGATTCACCGGCCAATGTATAGGACCGGGAACCCCCCGAAGGTCTGTCATCATATATCGTCATCAACTGCGATATTCTCAGGTTCGTGCAGCTTGGCCCCGAGCAGTACTTCATAAGCTCTTTCAACTAGACGCATCGAGTATAGGCCTAAGCCAGAAAATAAGGTTCAGACTTTGGAAGACATCGAAGGTAGGAATCTGAATTAACTATAGACTATCAGATTTAAAATTACACAATGTTCGTTTAGTAGTCATTTTTCATTACCTTATTATTATCATCATAAGGGCAAATGACCTAGATGTTACGCCCATTATAACACTAATCACCACACACAATAAGTCTTCATCGCCTATGAATTTTGAAATATTTCTTTCTATCACGGCAGTCTGTAAGTTTGCCGTGTCAATTTAACAGTAGTTGACATTATCATCCTCATCAAAAGGGCAAATGACCTACATGTTACGTCCATTATACTACTAAGCAACACCACAGTCTACCTAGCCTGTGATTTTTAAAATGTGTATTTCCATTAGTTTGTAAGTTTGATATACCCGTTCAGTAGTAGTCGTTTTCATTATCATCCTCATCAAAAGGGCAAATGACCTAGATGTTACGTCCATTATACTACTAAGCAACACCACAGTCTTCATCGCCTGTGATTTTTAAAATCCATTAGATTGTAAGTTTGATATGCCCGTTCAGTAGTAGTCGTCTTCATTATCATCCTCATCAAAAGGGCAAATGACCTAGATGTTACGTCCATTATACTACTAAGCAACACCACAGTTTTCCTCGCCTGTGAATTTTAAAAGCTGTTTTTCCATTAGTTTGTAAGTTTGATGTACCAGTTCAGTAGTCGTCTTCAAGTCTTTCCTGAAATGTGAGTCCTAAAAATAAATTTTTCTATTATTTTCTAAGTTTCATATGTCAGTTATGAAGTAATTTTCAATATCATCCTGATCAGTAGGGCAAATTACCTAGATGTTACGCCCTCAACGTCATTGGGGGAAATGACCTAGATTTTAAGTCCATTATATTTCCAATCACCACCACATAAAGTCTTCTACGACTGAGTTGTCACGAATTCTGGGACCGCTAACGACATATCTCGACTCGGACTGAAGACAAATATCATGAGAATGATCATTATTTTACAGAGCCTTCCCATAGTGACTTAAGTATAAACATTGTCACTGGTTTTGATAATGTAAGAAATGAATACATAAATAAATATAATTTATCACGTTGAGTGTTAAGGAGACTGAGATATTATCATCATTCCCCCGGGCGAAGCCGGGTACTACTGCTAGTTAAGTATTAATTGCACAATTTACAGCACACCCTGTGCATACCAGTAAAATCACAAAAATAATATGATAATATAACATTGTTAATCATGCTTCATGTTTGGTTGAATACAACATAACATTACTAAAACACATATTGGCTGGCTAAATTCCACGTTGATTCCAGACGATTATAACACCAAGTTACACTATCGCACGACATATTTACGGCACACAACAAAATACAGCAAATACAGTAAATGCAAGAATGAAATCGCACCAAAGATCCATACGATATAATTTTGTAAACAATTAAAAAAAAGTCTTAAACAAATCTGTACTTTTCGTTGTTCTCTGGTGTTGCCTGTTTCTACACAGCATGCTTCAATTAAATTTCTTGTTAGTCTTCCTCGTGGCGTAGTGGTTAGCATTCTTGGCTGTCACCGCAGAGGCTCGGCTCTGCCTAGAAAATTAATTCTGGCCTGCGGGCTGCAGCGAGGTACACTCAGCCTCGTGAGGCCAAACTGAGAAGAGATAGGTTGGATTCCCTCCTCAGTCGCCATAATAGTGGTTTCCTTGGCTTCCCACTTCTACTCCAGGCAAATGCCCTAGTGTTGCAGCTAATAGAAAGCGACTTGAAGTAACTGTCGGCAGTATCTAAGCATTATCAATTCCTTCTGCTTGTAGTTCTTCCATAGAAGAAACTTAAATTTCTACCTTCTTTGTCCTAATTGAGTTTTAGAAATGCCTATCAATTCCAACATCTGGCGACTGCCAACTGGACTAGTTTGAGTAGTCAATTATGGAAGGAATTGAATGATCAAGCGTGATTGAACGGAATTAATAAGGTTATTTATAAGGGCAAGACATGATCTGCAGCAGGTAAAGACACGATATGCTAGGGTTGAGTTCTTAATTGAAATGTATATACTTGAACTATTGCTGAAGGGGCTTTATAAAGCTAGAGACGCTTGGTGTTACTTGTGATAAATATGCTGCAACGCTGTATCCACTGGACGAATCTACATCACCAGAAGAGCTTTTAAAGATTTTGGAAATAACTCAAAGATCCGAGGAATACAAAGACGGTTTATCTGGAAGGACTGCTATTTTTTTTAGGAAAGTTGTCAAAAATGAAGAGCATCTACTCCTACACTTACCTGCTTCAAAAATAGACATAGGGGAAGCTATCCTTCAAAAACTTAAGGAGGCATTACCAACAGCAGCCAATGGAGGTTAGGAAATGCCTGACTGAAGTGTGAGATTTTATATTGTTTGGTCTTTGGTCAGAAACTAATGTTGGCTATTGTGCTTAGGTTTTAATGTATTTTCACTGTGCAAAATAAAAGTTGCCAATTTAAGCAAACCTTTTGCTTCCCTTTCGATTCTAACATAGTTCCTTTCCAAGCCTGGATATAGCAGTATTGCATTTCTCTCTTCGTTCAGATTCGTTGGGGGAAGCTGGGGAAGATCATCTAACCACCTTTTAGTAAGAATGCAGCATAGAATCTTAGCTTTAATTCATCTGTTTAAAAACTAGAATTGTATCAGTATCCCATACAATTTGCTAATAGCAAACCCAAAGAATTCTGACATCTGTTGGCCTGCTTTTTTCTTGCGCAAGAGGGCTCCATTTCCCGAACATTTCTAGGCCAACACTCGATGTTATCCGATTTCAGAGTTCAGTAACAGCTAAGCCTATTAATAGAGGCAGATAACTACCGCAGTAGGTCTAAAAGATTATAGAAAACATACATAAGATCGCCACTTCTTCCCAATTAATATGACTTGCATGTCTGACACAGAGTGTATAAGGTCTGCTTACCGGATACTGATAACTAATAACTAGGGCCCGGATTTAAAAAAATGCATATGCGCATATGCATATGCATATTTTGACATATTTTGAGATTTAGTGCATATTCTAGACGTAACAGCATATTCCGGTATATATGTCTGAATTTAGGGACAATTACAAGAACTACTAAAATAAATCTGTTTTGTGCATCCCTAGCTAGTTGCCTATATTATGTGCATCCCTCACTAATTGGTGTTTTCGACTCTCTGTGTAACGGCACTTTACTTTCACAACTGACAATGGCAACAGATAGCTTAGGTATGGGTAGGCAGGCTGGCTGGACTTCCCGGAATTCCTTTCTCTATCACAGTAGATAATAATCTCAGGGGGTTGGGCAATTGGTCAGGACAGAAGTATATTCAGTTCACTAGTTACGTTCCAGTTTAATGGCCTGCATCTCAAGTGTTAGTTTCTAAAAATGCATAAGGAAAAGAGCAGGAGAAGAGATTTACTAAATCAGTGGGTGTCGGGTAATAGGGACTATTCAACAGATGGTGTCATCGTGTACTGTCAAGTTTGCTCAAAGGAAGTAAAATGTGAAAAGAAATTTCAGCTTGAACAGCATTCAAAAACAACTGCACATATTAAAGCAAAGGAGGAGAAGAACAGCACCCCACAACAACTACTTCTTACTCAGGTAAAGCCTAAGTCCGGTATTCTTAATACATTTTCAAATGATCTTTGTAGGGCTTTCGTATGCAGCAACATTCCATGGAATAAATTAAACAATCCAGTTCTACGATCATTTCTTGAGAAATATTGTGTAAATCAAAAAATACCAGATGAATCAACTCTTAGGAAAAATTACCTACCTCCGCTATATGAATCTACCTTGGAATTGATCCGTTCTGATATCGGAAGGAACTATGTCTGGATATCGGTGGATGAGACAACGGATTCATGTGGCCGTTACATAGCAAATTTCGTGGTTGGTAAATTACATCCAGACGAACCCGATAAGCCGCATCTTCTTGCTTGTAAAGTACTAGAGAAAACCAACCATAGCACAATAGCAAGATTTGTAAATGATTCTCTGCGACTATTGTGGCCATCTGAAATTGAGGATAATTGTTGTAAAGTGCTTGTACTGCTCACAGATGCAGCTTCGTATATGTTGAAAGCAGCAAAGGCCCTCCAAGTATTTTATCCGAAACTCATACACGTAACCTGTTTAGCGCACGGATTACACCGCATTGCAGAAGAAATACGCACACAGTTTCCAGCTGTTAACAATTTAATTGGATGTGGGAAGAAGCTGTTTCTGAAAGCACCAGCTCGTGTCCAGTTCTACAAAGATTGTCTACCTGAAGTTCCTTTGCCACCTGAACCTGTCCTGACTAGGTGGGGGACATGGTTATCTGCAGTATCATTTTATCAGGAGAATTTTAATGAAGTGAAAGAAGTGGTTACAAAACTTGAAGATGAGCATATTGCGTGTGTCCGTGATGCAAAAGTTGTGTTTGAAACCGCTACTGTTTATCAAGATGTGAATTTCATTCATGCACATTTTTCTAAACTTCCAAAAGCCATTGAGAGCATAGAATCTTCTGGTACTCCCCTCCATGAATCACTTGATCTCGTTGAGAAAGCTGCATCTTCATTGAATTCCGCTCCAGGCGAAATTGGAGATAAGATTAAATGCAAGTTAGAAAAGGTGTTGAATTCGAACCCAGGACTGAAGAAGATTAAGTTAATTAGTCAATACTTGAGTGGAACTAGGGTGTCCTTGCCAGATGTATGCTCCGAAACTTTGGTACCCGTGTATAAGTACTGTCCAATCACGTCAGTTGATGTAGAACGATCATTCTCAGCCTATAAACTCATTTTGATGGACAATAGACATAGTTTGTCTCCACAAAACATTGAAAGACTACTAGTTACCTATTGTGATCCTTCTTTTTGCAACAAATGATACCTGTAAATAGGTAAGTGAATAAAATTGTATGTTTTAAGTTCATATTTCATTATTTTCTGTGCATATATTCTAACTTTTTAGTGCATATTTTCAGGATTTTTAGTGCATATAAATCCGGGCCCTACTAATAACACACAGCCTTATCTTCTGATAAGAGCAGTAGAGCACATTCATATGATCTTCAGCCACAGAGCTGTGAAACTATACTCGTTGCTGGTCTCATTTCAAGGTACGCCTTAATATATCTGCATAGAACAGATTTGAGCATATTTGCATGATTTTGTTCCCAAGTTACGAACTGCTTGCTGCCAATCAGTGGCGGTTCTAGAAGCTTAAATCTGGGGAGGAGGAGGGAGCTGGTTTGGATGACAGAATTCAATAGAAAAGTAACCATATTTGTGAAAATACAATGGGCAACATTAGCACAACCATTTACATGTTCATTTACACTCATACTACTATGCCATATTATTTAAAGAACAATAAGTTAATGCAACCAGAACTAACCATGATCAGAAAATGAGAACCGAAAGTTAGTTACCATAGGACAGAGATGAGACCACAACAGTAATAAATACCCTGCATATTATAACTACTGTATGCATGCATTATAAGGTAATATTGAGAAATAATATTATTCTGTTTCCACACTGGGCAAATTGGTTCACTATATCTGAAGGGTCTTGAAGTAATGGTATTTTACGCAAGTCTTTTTGTGTCAATTGCCATGAAACTAATCCACTGTTGTTAAAATTCACAGATTTACCATACGTTAATATATTTATACAGGTTAGTAATTTAAAAAATTATCATTGGTAAAAAAAGCACATTTCAAATTCACTGTCTCATAAATGTATTCTTCTGTTTCCATTCTGGGCAAACTGGTTCACTATATCAGAAGGTTCTTGAAGTAATTTTCCACTTAATTTTCTTTCAATTGAAAGAATTGCGGGATTGGAAAGCCTCTTTGTTGCAATTGCTGCTCTTAAATAGGATTGTATTCGTTTCATGACAGAGAAGCTTTCCACGGTGGGTGAGTGGTTATAGTGTCGGACTACCAACCCCAAGATTGCAGGTTCGCTCCTGGCCATGGTAAGTGATTTTTGAAGGCGACAAAAATCACGATACTCATGTCATACGTTGTTGGCATGTTAAAGAACCCATTTGAATTCAGTAGGCCGTGTTCAATGGCAAAATTAATCACGGGATTTTCCGCCAACACAAAGTTCCTCCATTCTCTACTTGAAAGCGCTGTAGTGTCAAGGAGTTTAGATATATAACCTCCTTGACTTTCATAGCGTTCAAAGGAACGACGAAATTCGACATGCAAGCTACCCTCTGGGTGTTAATTAACAAAGCTTGCACCAGGCACCCGAGGCCATACGATATTATTATTATTATTATTATGACAGAGAAACTGAGCTCAGCAGAAGCAGATGACACAAGAAGAGTCAGCATCAACTTGAAAAATAATAGTAGCTGTGGAAAAGCAACTTCCATTTTCAGAAGTTCAGAAAAAAAAAAAAAAAGAATGAGGAAGTGTTTGGATATTTGCCTCTAAATACATTCTTAGCTAAACTGATTTCAGTCTGTAGCACATTGCGGTCTGTGAAGATTAGATTATACTTTTCACAGAACGTGAGAATATAGCCTATTCAAAATTTTAAAAGTTTTCACTTCTTGGGTTACAGGCATCCATTGCATTGCACACAAAATCATTTTCAGTAAATCTACGCTGTAACTCTTCTACCATGTTGTCTAATATTTCTAAACGATTTATTTTATATGTCTCTGATATTGTGACATTTTCCTCTTCTTTCTCCGCAGAGACTGGCATTAATAAAACGTATCTGAAATGTTCTTTGGAATACATGAGACTCTAGATTGTTTATAAACTTTCAGGCCTAACGACTGAGCAGAGTCACATGTAGCCGCCCGTAGTTCTGTAACGTGTTTTTCGTTTTTTTTTATGCCACTGGCATAAGTCAGTAGGAAGCCATTCTATATTTATTTACGCGGCAAATTGTTTAGCCAAGAGAAGTTTTCATGTTAATTTATTATTATTATTATTAATTTATTATAATTATTATTAAGGTATTTTCGGAGCATTTCATAAAAATTATAAGCATACAGATAGGTTTTCTATGTCTTAGAAAACGCTATCAAGCAAATTATAACGAACGACAATATCATAGAAAATTATGTGATTACGGAATTTTACGGAGTTTCGTCAGTTAGGATATTATGAGAGACATGACTCACTGAAAATTCAGATACGGGCTGATTCTTGTCAAGAAGTATTACGCAAGCGGGGTTGCAGCGTCAAGAAAAGGCGGATAGTTAGAACGGAAGTCGACTTCATCATCCGCGCGCCGTGTGTAATGAGCAAGAGAAGGGGAAATAGAGCGTGGGGTGCAGCCAATCAGGGGAGACCACGTAAGCTGGAAGTCGGTACCGAGGTGGGGAGCCGACAGGGGCATATATCGTCCGATGTTCCGTGGAGTGGAGGAGAATCTGTGTAGAACTTAACGAGTACGGTTGCACGCGGGTGTCGCTCCGATGTTCCGTGGAGTGGAGGACTAACTTTTGTAAAACTTAACCAGTGTGGTTGTACGATTGTTTGGGTCCGATGTACGGACCATAGAATTATCTAATCTACCAGAATATCATCAAATATCGACAAAGATGACGACGTCCAGGAGACTGTGGGATGCTCACAGCATCATCCAGTACGAGGTAAATGCTTTGGCAATTTCCAGTGGTAAGCGCGAATGACGCAGAAATACGCAATCTCTCATTTCTCTTTGTTTTATATTCAATATTTCAGTAACTTCATAGCTTGGGAATAAGAGTAAAATCAATAATTTATCAGACTCCGTTTTCACGTAATTTTCTATCGGTAATATTAAAATCGCAACGCTCCAATTTAAATTTTAAACTTATTATTATTATTATTAATTTTGCAATACTTGTTTTATATAATAAATTCATTTCTTTTACAATGCAATCTTTGCTTTCAGTAGGTAGCATTAGATATAGACCAATTCCTTCTCCTGATACAATTGTTTGTTGGGATAATGATCAAATCATACCACGATCTGAGTGAATAGATTCTTGAAGGTGTTCTACCAGAGCTAGACGTTGTTAAATACAAATTTAGATTTCAGCATTGCGCTGAGGTCTTGGCGCCCATTAAAACAACATAGCTGGGGCAATAATAAACAGTTACATGTATCACCCAACAGTTAGGGGCAGCGAAACCGTTACAGTTCCTTAAAATAATCATAATTTAGTTTTTCTTACAACGATTTGACAAGACCATAGATCAATCTATGTGCCCCTCCGAAGTCCACATGTTTTTGTTGTATGAACATAGAGGCTACATTGGCAAGCTCGAGAATATCAGAAAAGATTTGTAACACAAACATCAACTTCACTTTACAAAGCTGTTTCAACAAACCTTTTGTTTCTGCTGCCTCTTTCTTGTTAGCTGACTGAAAAATACTCTAGAGCTGCTTTAACTGAAGCAAAACGTTTCTGAAAATACATTACTCCTCTATATTTACATCCTCATCGCGTGTAACTTTGAAGAGGTATCTCTAAAACACGTTCTCCTGGATAAAGATCACCATGTATCTCAACAAACTTCTGGTGACTTACAGTAGATACAGACTGAAAAGCATAAATTGCTTCCAGTAAACTAAAAGTGTCCCCTACCACGTCTCCTGCCTTTGAGAAGTCCACCAAAACTAAATTTAAGTGATGTGCATAACAATGCACGTAAACACACCGGTTATTGACCTTTTGTCGCAATAAACTTTGCACACCGTTTATCTTCCCTGGAATAACCGCGGCTCTATCATATGCTTGTCCAATGCACTTACATCGAAATCCACTGAAACAAGGTACTCTAGAGCTGAATTAGCTATACTTTCTGCATTCAGTTGAGACAAATGTATAAAACCAATGAAACGCTCCTCTATAGAATTTGACACTAACGACATCTGTTCCACTTTACTAACATCTCTAGCTTCATCCAGAATTAAGGAAATATAACCATTGTTATATTTTTCGTCTCTGCTCCAATATGTTCAACTATTATATTAGCTGAGATATAATGTAATTCATTTTGAGAATCTTTAGATGAGTAAGTTGCATTCTTTGTAGACTGTTTACATTCTCACTCGTGCTTTCACTTTGTAGTTTAATTACATTTAAAATTTCAACAAAATTCCTTTAATTATTACCACTATCGTCATCCGAAACGGTTTCGCGATGACCTCTAAGCCCAATGTCTTGCCGAGCACAAAGTAATGCGACTCGGACCATTGTTGCCACAGTTGAGCGGTTACGCAATATGTCATCTTTGTGTTTCTCGCTTAGCTTCGAAATAACTGTGCCGCTACGTTCACTTTCCAGAAAACTGTTCCACATTACTATTGAAGATTTATGACATTCACTATCAGCATGCTTTGCAAGTTTTTCTCCTATTCTTTTCCAATTGCAAAATCCAGATTTAGTGAAAACATGTTCATCATTGCTTGAATCAGATTGAACGAAATGACGACACGGAAAACAGAAAGCAGCATCTTTGTTCTCAGAGTATTCAATAAATGTATACCTATCAAACCATTTACTGTTGAAACTTCTGTTATCTTTGTATAGTGGCGTTTGTTTATAAACTGATTTACGTGGTTGGCATGGATCATCATAGATCGATGCACTGATATCAAATGGTACTGGTTCGTATATATTAGAAACAGTTGCACTCACATTTATGTCACAGAGTTGGGGAGATATCGATGCACTTGTATCGCATGGAGGTTTGCCTACATTGGAAACTTCTGAACTTGCATTTAAGTCAAAAAGTTGGGAAAAGAGTTTAATACTCTTCAGTCCATTCGGTTCACATGCACTTTCATCGCACTTCCGTTTGTTACGGAAAACGAACTTAAAAATATTACTCTGTTTAGACATACCGTAACTAATACAAGAACACGTCTACTCAAGCATAGCGACTGATCATCTGCTACTGAAGACCGTTGCGAAATGATAAATCCTTTCTGTGATTGTTAGAATAACGAGCAGTCGGCACTGTCGTCTGTCAGAATTTGAATGCAGACCGCTTTGACTGATTGTTGATGTAAAGAAATATCTAAACATGTTGATCTTGGTGTATACACTCTTCTTCTCCTTCAAGTGCCTCGTCCTCCAAGAACGTTGGCGATCAGTAGCATGATCTGCTGTTCTAAACAGTGACACTGTATTAAGTCCAAACCACTGGCTTAAGTTCTTTAGCCAGGATATTCGTCTGCGTCCTGGACCCCTAATGCCATCTATCTTCCCTTGGATAATTAATTTCAAGAGGTGGTATTTGTTGTTGCGCATAAAATGACCAAAGTACCCTATTCTAGTTTTCTCCTTTTGATGATACTGAGAATTTCCAAGTCTTTGTTCATACGCCGCAGTACTTCCACATTTGTGACTTTAGTTAGTTAGTTAGTTAGTTATTGTTGTTTTAAGGGGCGGAACTACGAGGTCATCTGCCCCTATTTGTGACTTTAGCTGTCCATGATATCCTTAAAATCCTGCGATACGTCAACATTTCAAATGCTGTCAGTTTCTTATTTAAAACCTCGGTAAGTGTCCATGATTCAACTCCATAGAGCAGGACTCTAAAAACGTAGCATCGAAGCAGTCGGGTGCGTAATGACAGACTTAAATCGCGGCTGATCAAAACTTTTCTCATTTTCATGAAAGAACTTCTGGCCTGCTCAATTCTACAGCGAATTTCTTGATTTAAGTCCCAGTTATCATTGATTTGATATCCTAAATATTTATATGATAAAATCCGTCCAATTCTTTTATTACCAAGTGTAAGAATGCCCTGAATTTCATCTTTGTTTCTACTAACAACCATCCACTTAGTTTTTTGTACATTTAAATGTAATCCCATGGCGTTACTCTCTTCAGAAATAGAATCCAGTAGTGTTTGTAGATCATCCATTCTTGTTGCAAGGATGACAGTGTCATCAGCATATCGGATGTTATTAATGATAGATCCATTTACTACTACTCCTTGAGACTTTCCATCAAGAGCATCTTGGAAAATCTTTTCAGAATAGATGTTGAAGAGGAGTGGAGAAAGAATGCAACCTTGGCGAACTCCCTTCATAATCGATACTTCTTCAGGCAGCTGACCATCAACACGTACAGCAGCAGTACAGATTTCCAATTTCCAATGCACTACGCATTTTAAAAATATTATATTTATCCACAATTTCAATTGTGTGTTTAAATTACATTTAATTAAATGCATTTGTTGGTTTGATATCAGATAAATTATATCTGTAAATTATCAATTTATTTAGTAACCAAGGAATTTTAATAATTATTTCACTAAAACTGCCCCCCCCCCCCCCGGCCCAGGGCTAGAACCGCCTCTGCGTGCCAATATTTAAATGGCTTATGTTGTCCTGTGGAATCCCCATAGCACTCGACTGATGACACGGCTACTTCCCTTGTACAGGGGCGGATCTAGGGGAGGGCGAGGAGGGCGACCGCCCAAGGCCCCGCGGTCCGGGGGCCTCGCGCCAGGATTTTTAAAATTTAATTAATTAATTAATTATACGTTTCAAACTAAGTTATAATTCATATTCTTTTTTCAGTGCAGCTATGACCTCCCGTGACCGTTTAGCAAGTTTAGATTTCAGTGAAATAATAGAAGACTTCAGCCGGGAAAAGAAGTCGCAAAGTGATATTTTAATATTTCATAGTTTACACATACTCTTCATCAAGGGGACTTAAAGGTTTCTTTCATTTTGTTAAAATAATGTACTGTAGTGTATTCAAAATATGGTAACTATTTTTATTTTATTATTATTATTATTACAAAACTATTTTCCATTTGATGTGATTTTTTTATTATTCCCTATTGTTGTGGGCCTCACCTTATATTATCGCCCAGCGCCCCGCAAGGCCTGGATCCCCCACTACCCTTGTACATACTGTATTGTCGGACAAGAGGAAACTTGATATCGTAATTATGATGAAATATTCATTGATACTAACAAAGGCATACTACTTTGTACAGAGAGGCATTCCTTCACCACCGCTGCTGAAAAAATAGACCACGCCCATTCCTCATTCCTTGCCAATAGAATAATGATACACTAATCTCTTACGAGCTCAGCAGTTGTAGACTAAGTCTAATTCAGCAGTGGCAATGTAAATATGTTCAATTACAAACTAGTACTGTACTTCAGGAGAAAGTGCGCTTATTTAGGAGCCAAACAATATAAGTCGAATGGTGCGAGAGATAAGGAGATACATGGCAGCCATTTTGTCCCTTTGTTGCATTCTGTTCTGCAGGTTAAATGTTATTCCTATCTGTCCTCGTGCAGTATCAGCAACACAACAAACTGTATCACACTATACCAATGGTCTATGTTAATGGGGAACTGTGCTGTTCTTAATTCATTTCATGGTCATCAGCCCCATGTACTTGGGTGGTGTTCAATATTCCTGATAACCTATGTTTGTGTGTTGACTGCAGTAGTGTGTTCAGCTGTAACTATTACAGTTAGAAATGTGGTATAATATTAAACGCTTTAAGGTACTTTCTCAGCAATTACCTACTCAAACCCCCCCCCTCCTCCCAATTATACACACTCTCACTCCCCTCCTCGCTACTGTGACAAAATAGTGACTAAAAACAGAAATTGGTTGATAATTATTATTATTATTATTATTGTCATTTAGACTTTCACGGCCCGTGTTATTATTCATAATGTTGAATTTTGGGCTTTCCTGACGATGAAAGACATGGTTTCTTTCGAAACGCGTCGAATTGCAATATAATAAAACACGGCATAAGCCCAAAATTCAACATTATGAATAAT
Organism: Meconema thalassinum; assembly: GCA_946902985.2. NCBI lineage: Eukaryota > Metazoa > Arthropoda > Insecta > Orthoptera > Tettigoniidae > Meconema > Meconema thalassinum. Next base: position 55,616,422 of record OX336401.1, on the reverse strand, counting down.
AATTATTATTATTTTTTAATTTCGTTAGGGCCATCTATGGACCACGGTGCTTGTGTTTTAGCTGTTTCTTGATGTCATCGTCAGGCTTGCCACGATTGGTGTTCTTAGTGGTGGGTTTGGCAGCTGCTTTCATGTTGGTACCTCGAGCTTTTCTGATGGCCCAGTAGTCCTTCATTTTCCGGCTAAATTGAATCTTACGTTCCTCAGACCATTTCCTAGTCTCGTCTTTTGGTCTGTGGGTAACTTCTGTGAGGGATGTCACGAAGGATTTAATTTTAAGAGCTGTATGATAGTTACTCCGGTCGGCTATGTCATTTTCATTTATATGGAGTTCCGAAAGATCCTTCTCCACTTGCTTCTTCCACAAGAATCCAGTAGCTTTGCCCTTGTTAGCAGCCTTGAAGATCCTATGGGATAACCTGTTTGAGTCCATTCTGAATATATGTCCGTAAAAAGCCAGTCACCTTCTTCTGATGGCATCTATGAGATTTTCTTGGTGTTTATATAGCTCACAATTTGGTTGATACCATCGGCTTCCATCTGGTAGAATTCTTGGTCCTACTATCCGTCTCAGGAACTTTCTTTTTTGTACCTCGAGGGCTCTTAATGGGGTCTTCTTAGTTAGACATAGGCACTCTGCTGCATAGAGGACTGAAGGTCTGACTACTGCATTGTAGTGTCTTAGTTTGACATTCATCGACAATTTTTTTGAAGCATATAGTTTTCTACAGGCATGGTAAGCCTTAGGCCTATCTAGTTTGAGTCTCCTGTGTTCAAGAGCCACTGTCTCGCTGAGGTCCTCTGAAAACCATTCCCCAAGGTATTTTACACTTTTGACTCTCTTGATGTAGATGTTATCACTGACTCTCATCATTCAAGGGGAATCCTTGATGTTAGTAACAAACTCGGTCTTTCCTATGTTAATCAAAAGACCCGTTTTAGCCGCTATTGAGTGCAGTGTTTGGAGCTGAGTAGTAGCCTCCTGTATGTCAGGTTGTCAGCTTTAATCCCCATCCGTAATCCAGTATTCTCTGGTAGGATTCTCGTCCACTCTCTAATGATCTTTTCCAGAACACAATTAAATAATATGCATGAGATGCCGTCTCCTTGTCTCACTCCATTATTATTATTATTATTATTATTATTATTATTATTATTATTATTATTATTATTATTAGATCTGTGGAGCGCGATGGAACTTATTTAGCTGATGATTTTCTTCCCCCAAATTCTCTTCGTCTTTCATGTTCAATCCATGATTAATTTGTCCTGCAACATGTTGGTTGTTGGTTACTGTTTTGAATAATTATTAATTAGTGTGGCCACCTGAGAGGCCAAGGGTAGGCCTGTGGGTGAAGTGATGATGATGCACCCAGTCCCCAGACCAAGAGAATTATCCCAGGAGGTTAAAGTTCCCATTGGCTATGCTGCAAATCGCACCTGGGCCCCTTGGACAAATGTGCCACATTCCATCTGACTAATGAGTCGATTATTTTAGTACCTTAAGTGAAATTTATTATTTTACAGGATTCTGGGAAGACTGATCAAGGTGGCCATTTGTCCGCTGCGGAGTCTTCTGGAGGTGAACACGGTACCTTGCGAAGTCGTTGGGACAAAATCAAGTAAGATGGAATGCTAAGAGTAGATATATAGGCTAGGCCTTGCAGTTCGTTTGTTACATACGGCAATTGTGAACAGGGTACAGTTGAGTAATAAATAGGTTAAAAGTTCCGCCTAATCAATATTTTATTGAATAAAAATCACTGTGTTGATCATTGGTGGGACATGTTTCAAGGCTTAATTATTTTTGGCCCCTTGATCAGCCGATATAAACGAATCAATAAATGTCAAAGACACAAGATAGCGTAACACTAAAATGTCCCTTGTTATTAAACCTTATATGGTGCACCATAAAGAAGGATGGGAAATTGAACTCCTAATTCAACACAATATGATGTATGAGGATATGATTGGAAAAAATTACGAGCCTTACAACAGTCACATATGATGTGTAACATGTGACATGTTATCCTACTATGTGTCTGCCGGGAGCGCAAATCCTTTGTTAACAGTGAATTCTGTTGGCCATTGAAATAACTACTTGTAAAACTCCAGTGCCAATGATTTATTGTAGGAATATCTTTAATGGGGCCTCCAAAACTTGAAGCAAACCGTATGCGATATACATTCCACATAGGGCTGTATGTTGGCCGACAGTACCTCGAATGCTTACATTAAATAAGAATACAGCAAAAGTGTGAAGATTTAAGGGGGCTCATACACCGCCGGTTGTCAAAATTTAAGTTTTTTTTAACGTTTAAATGAAAGACAACACCTTTCTCAATATATCTGTTAAGTTTTATAAGTAAATTCAGCGTCTCGGCAGAGATATAGCGTATTACGTTAGACCATGCGCCTATCTGTCAATGGAGTGTTTAATATTCAAAGCTGTTTACCCGAAAGGTTGCTTTTTTGGTAGGAAAAACACAATATTGTTTTAGATCCCTTAGTGGGGGGTAGTTGGATCTAAAACGGAAGTGTTATTGTGTTAATTTATAAGGGGATGCCTGAAAGGGGGTAGCTTCCCGTAGCTGGGTAAGCTGACCAGTGTAGAGTGTTGTTTAGTGTTAGAATGCTAGGGGGTGCTCTTATAAAGGACGTAGGTATATTTCAGGGGATGGAACTTAGTGTACAGGTCAACGTGCTAGTCGTCCAGCTGGCTGGCTGGTTATATAACCGACGTGCACGCGTCAGCGATATGGCGGCACGCTGCTCCTGGCAGTCGGGCCTCTACGGGAAATACAATGATACCTGCGCTAGCAACTGTTTGACTACTGTATGTCACGTCTAATCGTGACGGGAGTCAGGAAAGGAGTTAGGGCGTAAAGAGGCGTGTAAACAGTAATACAAGTGTAGTGTACTGACCAAGTATTTATTGGTCAGTAATATGAAATTATGAGTCCCTTTTAGGGGATGTAATGAATGTCACAATGTAAGTGTATAAGTTTGTGGGACAGGTCACAAAATATAGGAACTCTGAACACTGCTGACTCACCTGATGATAACGGACCGGGCCTTCGGCTGATGCACTGTAAGACTGGTAATTGAGAGAGGGACTGCCCTCCTTAAGGCCTCCCTTTATAGTCTCCGGCGTTGTGCTGTCAGCATTCCGCTGCATAGATGCCCCAGTTAATTATGTGTCGCTGTTTGTGGTGTGATGCAAGTATTTGGCAAGCTTTCCAGGCTGGTTAGCTGCCCTTGCGGTGTTATAGATGTTGTTCTGGACTTACAAGATTTGCCAGTTGGGGGTGGTTAAAATAGATGATGGGGGGATGGCCTCCAGGGGGTGCAGACCCCTGGGGGACTGTACAATATCTCGTGAACTATGTGATGAACCTGGATGAAACTCGGTAGATACATTTTAACACATGATCCCTAGAGGATGAACCTCATTTATGAATTTATCTTAAAAAATAATTGAGATATACTTGGAAAATTAAACAAAAAACTGTTAATTTTTTGAAAGACAAATTTGATATTTTTTTAAAATATACTATTTACAATATAACATTCATGGTGGTTCATGCGTTTACTTTACATGAAAAAATAATTTCATTCAGACTGCTATTTCTTGTTAAATCGTGTTTTTTGTGATTCACGGAGTTTAAAATATCACGAATATTATCCTTTCAATATATCACGAATTACTTTATATACTGCTCCTCTCTCTAAATGAGATGAAAGCTCTATGTATTTACTATACATATGCCAGTTTTCATAACTCTGTGTTACATATCAGTGAAGCTATGATATGATTCGTAACTGTATGCGAAAATTCCCACTGACGGTGTATGAGCCCCCTTAATAAATCATAATTGTTTTCAGCAAATATGATATACCTGTAATAAATATTTTCACATCAAAGAACGACAAATTGAAGATGATTTATTGTAGGAATATCTTTAATGGGGCCTCCAAACCATGAAGTAAACCGTATGCGATATACATTCCACATAGCCACATGGCCGACATGCGCGAACTGGTCAGGATTTGGCACTGGAGGTTTACAAGTAGTTATTTCAATGACCAACAGAGTTCACTGTTAACAAGGGATTTGTGCTCCCGGAAGACACATAGTAGGATAACATGTACACATGTTACAAATCATATGCGACTACTGTAAGGCTCTGAATATTTTCACACCAAAGAACGACAACTCGAAGATGATTTATTGTAGGAATATCTTAATTGGGGCCTCAAAACCTTGAAGTAAACCGTATGCGATATTCATTCCACATAGCCACATGACCGACAGTACGTCGTGGTACCAATCTCCGCCACCGCGTGCGCTCATTGTTTCCGTCCCTTTTCCAAAATCACTCCCACAAAAAATACCCAGCTACCGAGTGGAAAGATGTTACAAATCAATAATCATTTAAACAAATTTGAAGCACATATTAAAACTCTGTCTGATTTTCTTGCAGATCACTGCTAGTGGAAAACCGTGACTAGTATAAAGTCTTATAAACTAGAAAACACTTTCAATATGGTAAAACTCTGTAGTTCAGATCATCAGATGAGTTCATCGACGAGACAATTTATGAAAATAAACACACGCTTCTCTGTGGTCAACAGATGTTAATCTCTTATATAAAACTAAGTGTCCTGACTGACTGACTGACTGACTGAATGACTGACTGACTGATTCACTGACTCACAGACTCATCATCGCCCAGCCAAAACTATTAAAGTTAGAAACATGAGATTTTGGGGATATGTTCGTTGTAAGTCGAAAACGCCCTCTAATGAAGGATTTTTGGATACTCAGGTTCTGAAGGGGTGTTAAGGGGGTAGACCTGCATTTCATTGAATAACAATATCTCCCGATTGGTTTCATTGGGGGATGTGATACTCGGCATATAAACTCATCATTAAAAATAAGAAGACATGTGTCTGAGGGTTTTTCCATTTGGTGTATATTATGAGGTGAAAGGGGAGAAAACTGGGGGTTGAAGGATTCCTAACAGAGCGTGTATCTCTTAAACGACATAAGCGAGGAGTTTGAAACTCAGCGAAAAAAAATCAGCTTAAAAATGAGTAAATAGGTGTTCGACCGTTTTTTCATAAATCCAAATTAAGGGGCCCATGGGGAGGGTTGAAATTCTGGGGGGGGGAAACAGGAAAGAAAGTGTCCTAACTGATTGACTGACTCACCCCCTGGTAGTCAGACCAATTTATTATTAATTATTAAATCACAGGTGGTATCCCATTATCCCATTTTAATGGGACATATATTTCTGATGCGTGACTGAAAGATGTTATTTCTCTCTCCAAGTAAAATAAAGACATTAAAGAGAAGTAATTTGACAATATCTGACTCATGTATAATTTCTTTCAAATATTTGGGGATCCGCATCTATTCCACTTAACCTGCCACAAGGCATGCACGTGAAATATATCATGTGTCTGTATCATATCATAAGTTGTTGTTAGTGTGGAATTATTAAACAAGTTGCCTTCTTGGAATATGGTTTCCAATTTTTCTTCACTCAAAACCCGGGAGCATGGCTTCACTTCATTAGAGTCAAGGAGCCTGGTTACAATGCCCATCTATCTATATATATAAAGCACACAGTTTGTCTGTTTGTCTGTCTGTTATGTATACAAATCTACACCGTTTCACCGATCTGAACCAAAATTTGTATACTTACCCTTTGGAACCCGACGAGTAACCCTGTCAACTTTAAATTTCGGACAGACCACCCCATTCCCTGCATTTAGGCCCTTTTGCACAAATCTACACCGTTTTACCGATCTGAACCAAAATTTGTATACTTACCCTTTGGAACCCTGCGAGTAACACTGTCAACTTAACATTTCGGAATGACCACCCCATTCCCTGCATTTAGGCCCTTTCGTCAAATCTACACCGTTTCACTGATCAGAACCAAAATTCATATTCTTACCCTTTGGTACCCTGCGAGTAACACTGTCTGCTTGAAATTGCGGACAGACCACTCTATTCCCTGCATTTAGGCCCTTTGGCCCAAATCTACACCGTTTCACCGATCTCAACCAAAATTTGTATATTTACCCTTTAATAATAATAATAATAATAATAATAATAATAATATCGTATGGCCTCGGGTGCCTGGTGCAAGCTTTGTTAATTGACACCCAGAGGGTAGCTTGCATGTCGAATTTCATCGTTCCTTTGAACGCTATGAAAGTCAAGGAGGTTAGATATCTAAACTCCTTGACACTACACCGCTTTCAAGTAGAGAATGGAGGAACTTTGTGTTGGCGGAAAATCCCGAGATTAATTTTGCCAATGAACACGGCCTACTGAATTCAAATGGGTTCTTTAACATGCCAACAACGTATGACATGAGTATCGTGATTTTTGTCGCCTTCAAAAATCACTTACCATGGCCAGGGGCGAACCTGCAGTCTTGGGGTTGGTAGTCCGACACTATAACCACTCACCCACCGTGGCAAGCATTTACCCTTTGGAACACTGCGACTAACACTGTCTGCTTGAAATTGCGGAGAGGCTACTCCATCCCCTACATTTAGGCCCTTTGGCACAAATCTACACCGTTTCACCGATCTGAACCAAAATTTGTATACTTACCCTTTGGAACCCTGCGAGTAAAACTTTCCACTTAACATTTCGGACAGACCACCCCATTCTCTGCATTTAGGCCCATTGGCACAAATCTACACCGTTTCACCGATCTGAACCAAAATTTGTATACTTACCCTTTGGAACCCTGCGGGTAACCCTGTCCACTTGAAATTTCGGACAGACCACCCCATTCCCTGCATTTAGGACCTTTGGCACAAATCTACACCGTTTCACCGATCTGAACCAAAATGTGTATACTTACACTTTGGAACCTTGCGGGTAACCCTGTCCACTTGAAATTTCGGACAGACCACCCCATTCCCTGCATTTAGGCCCTTTTGCACAAATCTACACCGTTTCACCGATCTGAACCAACATGTGTATACTTACCCTTTGGAACCCTGCGAGTAACACTGTCCACTTAAAATTTCGGACTGATCACCCCTTTCCCTGCATTTAGGCCCTTTGGTCCAAATCTACACCGTTTCACCGATCAGAACCAAAATTTGTATTCGTACCCTTTGGTACCCTGCGAGTAACACTGTCTGCTTGAAATTGTGGGCAGACCACTCCATTCCCTGCATTTAGGCCCTTTGGCCCAAATCTACACCGTCACCGATCTGAACCACAATTTGTATACTTACTCTTTGGAACACTGCGACTAACAATGTCTGCTTGAAATTGCGGAGAGGCTACTCCATCCCCTGCATTTAGGCCCTTTGTCACAAATCTACACTGTTTCACCGATCTGAACCAAAATGTGTATACTTACCCTTTGAAACACTGCGAGTAACTCTGACCACTTAAAATTTCGGACAGACCACCCCATTCCTTGCATTTAGGCCCTTTGGCACAAATCTACACCGGTTCACCGATCTCAACCAAAATTTGTATATTTACCCTTTGGAACACTGCGACTAACAATGTCTGCTTGAAATTGCGGAAAGGCTACTCCATCCCCTGCATTTAGGCCCTTTGTCACAAATCTACACTGTTTCACCGATCTGAACCAAAATGTGTATACTTAACCTTTGAAACACTGCGAGTAACTCTGACCACTTAAAATTTCGGACAGACCACCCCATTCCCTGCATTTAGGCCCTTTGGCACAAATCTGCACCGTTTCACCGATCAGAACCAACATTCGGATACCGTACTTACCCTTTGGTGCCCTGCGAGTAATACTGTCCACTTGAAATTTTGGACAGACCACTCCATTCCCTGCATTTAGGCCCTTTGGCAAAAATCTACACCGTTTCACCCATCTCAAACAAATTTTACATAATTTCCCTTTGAAACCCGACGAATAACACTGTCGACTTAAAATTTTAGACAGACCACTCCATTACCTGCATTTAGGCCGTTTGAAAATAATGTACACCGTTTCACCCATCTCAACCAAATTTTACATACTTACCCTTTGGAACCCAACGAGTAACCCTGTCTACTTGAAATTTTGGGCAGAGCACTCCTTTCCCTGCATTTACTTTTAATTTTGGGCAGACCACTCCTTTCCCTGCATTTAGGCCCTTTGCTAAAAATCTACACCGTTTCGCCCATCTCAACCAAATTTTGTCTTGCTCGACTGTGATTCATAAAATATTATTATTACTATTACGTTAGTTTGTAAGTTTGACGTGCCAATTCAATAGTTGTAGTGCATGTATGTCCCCTATGCGTTCATATACCATTCATCCGATTGCGATGATATTGGGTCAATTGTTGTGTGAATTTCAGGGAAGGTTTCTAGCTACAAATTATGTATGTAACACAAAAGGGTGAGGGACTTAACAGGAAGTTTGAAATGCCACACCCAATTGCACAATGCCAGTTGTGATGATGACGATGATGATAATTGTTTAAAGGGGCCTAACATCGAGGTTATCGCCCCTAATGGTTTGGGGGATCGTGAAAATGAAACTAATACTAAAACTAACTACAAAACTTATGGGCTAGAAGAAGCGAAGGACAAAAGAAAGGAATAAGGGAAATAAAAGACAGGAGGAAATGAAATGCCCTCAGCCCTAGATAAATGAGAATTGAGGACTTGGAAGGAAGGAGAGCCACGAAATGCAGATAGGAAAGGGAAAGGGGACAGGGTCCGTCCCAAAGGCAATGGAAAAAAGGGGTAAAACCGGAGCCAGCTCAGGAAACCCTCAGGGTTGCCAGCTCCCGAACTCACCAGCCATGAGCCCTTGAGGATGTAGCACTATCCAGGGTGCACCAGAAGTGGTGGGGCTACACACACCCTGCCTCCTTGAGGGCCTTGAGCAGAAGACATGAGATATTAAGAAAATAAAAAGAAGGCTGACATCTCGAAGAATGAGGCTATCAGGAATGATTAGACAAGGGCCAATTAAGGCGGGAAAGTGAAAGAGTCGCTAGGCCTCGGATACCCTGATACCATCGGGGTCGGAAGAGAACAAGAGTTTGACCAAGGGAGGTAAGAGAACTGAAAGGAGCCCGGCACCAGTAAGTAGAAGCAATGCCGGACTCAGCTGGGGTCCCGTGGTCGCAAACCCACGTCCCACAAGTTGTGAGACCCTGGGAGGTGGAGGGTTGGAGGAGGGGGCAGGTGTGAGAATAGCTTGCTGATTCATCGCGAGGTGACATGAGAGGACTGTCCGGAGGCCACCGTGTTACCTGGTATTGCTGACTATGCTGATGTTCATACAGGGCCTTTGCTCAAACCACTGTAGTGTTACGAAAGAGTGAGTGATTCACCGGCCAATGTATAGGACCGGGAACCCCCCGAAGGTCTGTCATCATATATCGTCATCAACTGCGATATTCTCAGGTTCGTGCAGCTTGGCCCCGAGCAGTACTTCATAAGCTCTTTCAACTAGACGCATCGAGTATAGGCCTAAGCCAGAAAATAAGGTTCAGACTTTGGAAGACATCGAAGGTAGGAATCTGAATTAACTATAGACTATCAGATTTAAAATTACACCATGTTCGTTTAGTAGTCATTTTTCATTACCTTATTATTATCATCATAAGGGCAAATGACCTAGATGTTACGCCCATTATAACACTAATCACCACACACAATAAGTCTTCATCGCCTATGAATTTTGAAATATTTCTTTCTATCACGGCAGTCTGTAAGTTTGCCGTGTCAATTTAACAGTAGTTGACATTATCATCCTCATCAAAAGGGCAAATGACCTACATGTTACGTCCATTATACTACTAAGCAACACCACAGTCTACCTAGCCTGTGATTTTTAAAATGTGTATTTCCATTAGTTTGTAAGTTTGATATACCCGTTCAGTAGTAGTCGTTTTCATTATCATCCTCATCAAAAGGGCAAATGACCTAGATGTTACGTCCATTATACTACTAAGCAACACCACAGTCTTCATCGCCTGTGATTTTTAAAATCCATTAGATTGTAAGTTTGATATGCCCGTTCAGTAGTAGTCGTCTTCATTATCATCCTCATCAAAAGGGCAAATGACCTAGATGTTACGTCCATTATACTACTAAGCAACACCACAGTTTTCCTCGCCTGTGAATTTTAAAAGCTGTTTTTCCATTAGTTTGTAAGTTTGATGTACCAGTTCAGTAGTCGTCTTCAAGTCTTTCCTGAAATGTGAGTCCTAAAAATAAATTTTTCTATTATTTTCTAAGTTTCATATGTCAGTTATGAAGTAATTTTCAATATCATCCTGATCAGTAGGGCAAATTACCTAGATGTTACGCCCTCAACGTCATTGGGGGAAATGACCTAGATTTTAAGTCCATTATATTTCCAATCACCACCACATAAAGTCTTCTACGACTGAGTTGTCACGAATTCTGGGACCGCTAACGACATATCTCGACTCGGACTGAAGACAAATATCATGAGAATGATCATTATTTTACAGAGCCTTCCCATAGTGACTTAAGTATAAACATTGTCACTGGTTTTGATAATGTAAGAAATGAATACATAAATAAATATAATTTATCACGTTGAGTGTTAAGGAGACTGAGATATTATCATCATTCCCCCGGGCGAAGCCGGGTACTACTGCTAGTTAAGTATTAATTGCACAATTTACAGCACACCCTGTGCATACCAGTAAAATCACAAAAATAATATGATAATATAACATTGTTAATCATGCTTCATGTTTGGTTGAATACAACATAACATTACTAAAACACATATTGGCTGGCTCAATTCCACGTTGATTCCAGACGATTATAACACCAAGTTACACTATCGCACGACATATTTACGGCACACAACAAAATACAGCAAATACAGTAAATGCAAGAATGAAATCGCACCAAAGATCCATACGATATAATTTTGTAAACAATTAAAAAAAAGTCTTAAACAAATCTGTACTTTTCGTTGTTCTCTGGTGTTGCCTGTTTCTACACAGCATGCTTCAATTAAATTTCTTGTTAGTCTTCCTCGTGGCGTAGTGGTTAGCATTCTTGGCTGTCACCGCAGAGGCTCGGCTCTGCCTAGAAAATTAATTCTGGCCTGCGGGCTGCAGCGAGGTACACTCAGCCTCGTGAGGCCAAACTGAGAAGAGATAGGTTGGATTCCCTCCTCAGTCGCCATAATAGTGGTTTCCTTGGCTTCCCACTTCTACTCCAGGCAAATGCCCTAGTGTTGCAGCTAATAGAAAGCGACTTGAAGTAACTGTCGGCAGTATCTAAGCATTATCAATTCCTTCTGCTTGTAGTTCTTCCATAGAAGAAACTTAAATTTCTACCTTCTTTGTCCTAATTGAGTTTTAGAAATGCCTATCAATTCCAACATCTGGCGACTGCCAACTGGACTAGTTTGAGTAGTCAATTATGGAAGGAATTGAATGATCAAGCGTGATTGAACGGAATTAATAAGGTTATTTATAAGGGCAAGACATGATCTGCAGCAGGTAAAGACACGATATGCTAGGGTTGAGTTCTTAATTGAAATGCATATACTTGAACTATTGCTGAAGGGGCTTTATAAAGCTAGAGACGCTTGGTGTTACTTGTGATAAATATGCTGCAACGCTGTATCCACTGGACGAATCTACATCACCAGAAGAGCTTTTAAAGATTTTGGAAATAACTCAAAGATCCGAGGAATACAAAGACGGTTTATCTGGAAGGACTGCTATTTTTTTTAGGAAAGTTGTCAAAAATGAAGAGCATCTACTCCTACACTTACCTGCTTCAAAAATAGACATAGGGGAAGCTATCCTTCAAAAACTTAAGGAGGCATTACCAACAGCAGCCAATGGAGGTTAGGAAATGCCTGACTGAAGTGTGAGATTTTATATTGTTTGGTCTTTGGTCAGAAACTAATGTTGGCTATTGTGCTTAGGTTTTAATGTATTTTCACTGTGCAAAATAAAAGTTGCCAATTTAAGCAAACCTTTTGCTTCCCTTTCGATTCTAACATAGTTCCTTTCCAAGCCTGGATATAGCAGTATTGCATTTCTCTCTTCGTTCAGATTCGTTGGGGGAAGCTGGGGAAGATCATCTAACCACCTTTTAGTAAGAATGCAGCATAGAATCTTAGCTTTAATTCATCTGTTTAAAAACTAGAATTGTATCAGTATCCCATACAATTTGCTAATAGCAAACCCAAAGAATTCTGACATCTGTTGGCCTGCTTTTTTTCTTGCGCAAGAGGGCTCCATTTCCCGAACATTTCTAGGCCAACACTCGATGTTATCCGATTTCAGAGTTCAGTAACAGCTAAGCCTATTAATAGAGGCAGATAACTACCGCAGTAGGTCTAAAAGATTATAGAAAACATACATAAGATCGCCACTTCTTCCCAATTAATATGACTTGCATGTCTGACACAGAGTGTATAAGGTCTGCTTACCGGATACTGATAACTAATAACTAGGGCCCGGATTTAAAAAAATGCATATGCGCATATGCATATGCATATTTTGACATATTTTGAGATTTAGTGCATATTCTAGACGTAACAGCATATTCCGGTATATATGTCTGAATTTAGGGACAATTACAAGAACTACTAAAATAAATCTGTTTTGTGCATCCCTAGCTAGTTGCCTATATTATGTGCATCCCTCACTAATTGGTGTTTTCGACTCTCTGTGTAACGGCACTTTACTTTCACAACTGACAATGGCAACAGATAGCTTAGGTATGGGTAGGCAGGCTGGCTGGACTTCCCGGAATTCCTTTCTCTATCACAGTAGATAATAATCTCAGGGGGTTGGGCAATTGGTCAGGACAGAAGTATATTCAGTTCACTAGTTACGTTCCAGTTTAATGGCCTGCATCTCAAGTGTTAGTTTCTAAAAATGCATAAGGAAAAGAGCAGGAGAAGAGATTTACTAAATCAGTGGGTGTCGGGTAATAGGGACTATTCAACAGATGGTGTCATCGTGTACTGTCAAGTTTGCTCAAAGGAAGTAAAATGTGAAAAGAAATTTCAGCTTGAACAGCATTCAAAAACAACTGCACATATTAAAGCAAAGGAGGAGAAGAACAGCACACCACAACAACTACTTCTTACTCAGGTAAAGCCTAAGTCCGGTATTCTTAATACATTTTCAAATGATCTTTGTAGGGCTTTCGTATGCAGCAACATTCCATGGAATAAATTAAACAATCCAGTTCTACGATCATTTCTTGAGAAATATTGTGTAAATCAAAAAATACCAGATGAATCAACTCTTAGGAAAAATTACCTACCTCCGCTATATGAATCTACCTTGGAATTGATCCGTTCTGATATCGGAAGGAACTATGTCTGGATATCGGTGGATGAGACAACGGATTCATGTGGCCGTTACATAGCAAATTTCGTGGTTGGTAAATTACATCCAGACGAACCCGATAAGCCGCATCTTCTTGCTTGTAAAGTACTAGAGAAAACCAACCATAGCACAATAGCAAGATTTGTAAATGATTCTCTGCGACTATTGTGGCCATCTGAAATTGAGGATAATTGTTGTAAAGTGCTTGTACTGCTCACAGATGCAGCTTCGTATATGTTGAAAGCAGCAAAGGCCCTCCAAGTATTTTATCCGAAACTCATACACGTAACCTGTTTAGCGCACGGATTACACCGCATTGCAGAAGAAATACGCACACAGTTTCCAGCTGTTAACAATTTAATTGGATGTGGGAAGAAGCTGTTTCTGAAAGCACCAGCTCGTGTCCAGTTCTACAAAGATTGTCTACCTGAAGTTCCTTTGCCACCTGAACCTGTCCTGACTAGGTGGGGGACATGGTTATCTGCAGTATCATTTTATCAGGAGAATTTTAATGAAGTGAAAGAAGTGGTTACAAAACTTGAAGATGAGCATATTGCGTGTGTCCGTGATGCAAAAGTTGTGTTTGAAACCGCTACTGTTTATCAAGATGTGAATTTCATTCATGCACATTTTTCTAAACTTCCAAAAGCCATTGAGAGCATAGAATCTTCTGGTACTCCCCTCCATGAATCACTTGATCTCGTTGAGAAAGCTGCATCTTCATTGAATTCCGCTCCAGGCGAAATTGGAGATAAGATTAAATGCAAGTTAGAAAAGGTGTTGAATTCGAACCCAGGACTGAAGAAGATTAAGTTAATTAGTCAATACTTGAGTGGAACTAGGGTGTCCTTGCCAGATGTATGCTCCGAAACTTTGGTACCCGTGTATAAGTACTGTCCAATCACGTCAGTTGATGTAGAACGATCATTCTCAGCCTATAAACTCATTTTGATGGACAATAGACATAGTTTGTCTCCAGAAAACATTGAAAGACTACTAGTTACCTATTGTGATCCTTCTTTTTGCAACAAATGATACCTGTAAATAGGTAAGTGAATAAAATTGTATGTTTTAAGTTCATATTTCATTATTTTCTGTGCATATATTCTAACTTTTTAGTGCATATTTTCAGGATTTTTAGTGCATATAAATCCGGGCCCTACTAATAACACACAGCCTTATCTTCTGATAAGAGCAGTAGAGCACATTCATATGATCTTCAGCCACAGAGCTGTGAAACTATACTCGTTGCTGGTCTCATTTCAAGGTACGCCTTAATATATCTGCATAGAACAGATTTGAGCATATTTGCATGATTTTGTTCCCAAGTTACGAACTGCTTGCTGCCAATCAGTGGCGGTTCTAGAAGCTTAAATCTGGGGCGGAGGAGGGAGCTGGTTTGGATGACAGAATTCAATAGAAAAGTAACCATATTTGTGAAAATACAATGGGCAACATTAGCACAACCATTTACATGTTCATTTACACTCATACTACTATGCCATATTATTTAAAGAACAATAAGTTAATGCAACCAGAACTAACCATGATCAGAAAATGAGAACCGAAAGTTAGTTACCATAGGACAGAGATGAGACCACAACAGTAATAAATACCCTGCATATTATAACTACTGTATGCATGCATTATAAGGTAATATTGAGAAATAATATTATTCTGTTTCCACACTGGGCAAATTGGTTCACTATATCTGAAGGGTCTTGAAGTAATGGTATTTTACGCAAGTCTTTTTGTGTCAATTGCCATGAAACTAATCCACTGTTGTTAAAATTCACAGATTTACCATACGTTAATATATTTATACAGGTTAGTAATTTAAAAAATTATCATTGGTAAAAAAAGCACATTTCAAATTCACTGTCTCATAAATGTATTCTTCTGTTTCCATTCTGGGCAAACTGGTTCACTATATCAGAAGGTTCTTGAAGTAATTTTCCACTTAATTTTCTTTCAATTGAAAGAATTGCGGGATTGGAAAGCCTCTTTGTTGCCATTGCTGCTCTTAAATAGGATTGTATTCGTTTCATGACAGAGAAGCTTTCCACGGTGGGTGAGTGGTTATAGTGTCGGACTACCAACCCCAAGATTGCAGGTTCGCTCCTGGCCATGGTAAGTGATTTTTGAAGGCGACAAAAATCACGATACTCATGTCATACGTTGTTGGCATGTTAAAGAACCCATTTGAATTCAGTAGGCCGTGTTCAATGGCAAAATTAATCACGGGATTTTCCGCCAACACAAAGTTCCTCCATTCTCTACTTGAAAGCGCTGTAGTGTCAAGGAGTTTAGATATATAACCTCCTTGACTTTCATAGCGTTCAAAGGAACGACGAAATTCGACATGCAAGCTACCCTCTGGGTGTTAATTAACAAAGCTTGCACCAGGCACCCGAGGCCATACGATATTATTATTATTATTATTATGACAGAGAAACTGAGCTCAGCAGAAGCAGATGACACAAGAAGAGTCAGCATCAACTTGAAAAATAATAGTAGCTGTGGAAAAACAACTTCCATTTTCAGAAGTTCAGAAAAAAAAAAAAAGAATGAGGAAGTGTTTGGATATTTGCCTCTAAATACATTCTTAGCTAAACTGATTTCAGTCTGTAGCACATTGCGGTCTGTGAAGATTAGATTATACTTTTCACAGAACGTGAGAATATAGCCTATTCAAAATTTTAAAAGTTTTCACTTCTTGGGTTACAGGCATCCATTGCATTGCACACAAAATCATTTTCAGTAAATCTACGCTGTAACTCTTCTACCATGTTGTCTAATATTTCTAAACGATTTATTTTGTATGTCTCTGATATTGTGACATTTTCCTCTTCTTTCTCCGCAGAGACTGGCATTAATAAAACGTATCTGAAATGTTCTTTGGAATACATGAGACTCTAGATTGTTTATAAACTTTCAGGCCTAACGACTGAGCAGAGTCACATGTAGCCGCCCGTAGTTCTGTAACGTGTTTTTCGTTTTTTTTATGCCACTGGCATAAGTCAGTAGGAAGCCATTCTATATTTATTTACGCGGCAAATTGTTTAGCCAAGAGAAGTTTTCATGTTAATTTATTATTATTATTATTAATTTATTATAATTATTATTAAGGTATTTTCGGAGCATTTCATAAAAATTATAAGCATACAGATAGGTTTTCTATGTCTTAGAAAACGCTATCAAGCAAATTATAACGAACGACAATATCATAGAAAATTATGTGATTACGGAATTTTACGGAGTTTCGTCAGTTAGGATATTATGAGAGACATGACTCACTGAAAATTCAGATACGGGCTGATTCTTGTCAAGAAGTATTACGCAAGCGGGGTTGCAGCGTCAAGAAAAGGCGGATAGTTAGAACGGAAGTCGACTTCATCATCCGCGCGCCGTGTGTAATGAGCAAGAGAAGGGGAAATAGAGCGTGGGGTGCAGCCAATCAGGGGAGACCACGTAAGCTGGAAGTCGGTACCGAGGTGGGGAGCCGACAGGGGCATATATCGTCCGATGTTCCGTGGAGTGGAGGAGAATCTGTGTAGAACTTAACGAGTACGGTTGCACGCGGGTGTCGCTCCGATGTTCCGTGGAGTGGAGGACTAACTTTTGTAAAACTTAACCAGTGTGGTTGTACGATTGTTTGGGTCCGATGTACGGACCATAGAATTATCTAATCTACCAGAATATCATCAAATATCGACAAAGATGACGACGTCCAGGAGACTGTGGGATGCTCACAGCATCATCCAGTACGAGGTAAATGCTTTGGCAATTTCCAGTGGTAAGCGCGAATGACGCAGAAATACGCAATCTCTCATTTCTCTTTGTTTTATATTCAATATTTCAGTAACTTCATAGCTTGGGAATAAGAGTAAAATCAATAATTTATCAGACTCCGTTTTCACGTAATTTTCTATCGGTAATATTAAAATCGCAACGCTCCAATTTAAATTTTAAACTTATTATTATTATTATTAATTTTGCAATACTTGTTTTATATAATAAATTCATTTCTTTTACAATGCAATCTTTGCTTTCAGTAGGTAGCATTAGATATAGACCAATTCCTTCTCCTGATACAATTGTTTGTTGGGATAATGATCAAATCATACCACGATCTGAGTGAATAGATTCTTGAAGGTGTTCTACCAGAGCTAGACGTTGTTAAATACAAATTTAGATTTCAGCATTGCGCTGAGGTCTTGGCGCCCATTAAAACAACATAGCTGGGGCAATAATAAACAGTTACATGTATCACCCAACAGTTAGGGGCAGCGAAACCGTTACAGTTCCTTAAAATAATCATAATTTAGTTTTTCTTACAACGATTTGACAAGACCATAGATCAATCTATGTGCCCCTCCGAAGTCCACATGTTTTTGTTGTATGAACATAGAGGCTACATTGGCAAGCTCGAGAATATCAGAAAAGATTTGTAACACAAACATCAACTTCACTTTACAAAGCTGTTTCAACAAACCTTTTGCTTCTGCTGCCTCTTTCTTGTTAGCTGACTGAAAAATACTCTAGAGCTGCTTTAACTGAAGCAAAACGTTTCTGAAAATACATTACTCCTCTATATTTACATCCTCGTCGCGTGTAACTTTGAAGAGGTATCTCTAAAACACGTTCTCCTGGATAAAGATCACCATGTATCTCAACAAACTTCTGGTGACTTACAGTAGATACAGACTGAAAAGCATAAATTGCTTCCAGTAAACTAAAAGTGTCCCCTACCACGTCTCCTGCCTTTGAGAAGTCCACCAAAACTAAATTTAAGTGATGTGCATAACAATGCACGTAAACACACCGGTTATTGACCTTTTGTCGCAATAAACTTTGCACACCGTTTATCTTCCCTGGAATAACCGCGGCTCTATCATATGCTTGTCCAATGCACTTACATCGAAATCCACTGAAACAAGGTACTCTAGAGCTGAATTAGCTATACTTTCTGCATTCAGTTGAGACAAATGTATAAAACCAATGAAACGCTCCTCTATAGAATTTGACACTAACGACATCTGTTCCACTTTACTAACATCTCTAGCTTCATCCAGAATTAAGGAAATATAACCATTGTTATATTTTTCGTCTCTGCTCCAATATGTTCAACTATTATATTAGCTGAGATATAATGTAATTCATTTTGAGAATCTTTAGATGAGTAAGTTGCATTCTTTGTAGACTGTTTACATTCTCCCTCGTGCTTTCACTTTGTAGTTTAATTACATTTAAAATTTCAACAAAATTCCTTTAATTATTACCACTATCGTCATCCGAAACGGTTTCGCGATGACCTCTAAGCCCAATGTCTTGCCGAGCACAAAGTAATGCGACTCGGACCATTGTTGCCACAGTTGAGCGGTTACGCAATATGTCATCTTTGTGTTTCTCGCTTAGCTTCGAAATAACTGTGCCGCTACGTTCACTTTCCAGAAAACTGTTCCACATTACTATTGAAGATTTATGACATTCACTATCAGCATGCTTTGCAAGTTTTTCTCCTATTCTTTTCCAATTGCAAAATCCAGATTTAGTGAAAACATGTTCATCATTGCTTGAATCAGATTGAACGAAATGACGACACGGAAAACAGAAAGCAGCATCTTTGTTCTCAGAGTATTCAATAAATGTATACCTATCAAACCATTTACTGTTGAAACTTCTGTTATCTTTGTATAGTGGCGTTTGTTTATAAACTGATTTACGTGGTTGGCATGGATCATCATAGATCGATGCACTGATATCAAATGGTACTGGTTCGTATATATTAGAAACAGTTGCACTCACATTTATGTCACAGAGTTGGGGAGATATCGATGCACTTGTATCGCATGGAGGTTTGCCTACATTGGAAACTTCTGAACTTGCATTTAAGTCAAAAAGTTGGGAAAAGAGTTTAATACTCTTCAGTCCATTCGGTTCACATGCACTTTCATCGCACTTCCGTTTGTTACGGAAAACGAACTTAAAAATATTACTCTGTTTAGACATACCGTAACTAATACAAGAACACGTCTACTCAAGCATAGCGACTGATCATCTGCTACTGAAGACCGTTGCGAAATGATAAATCCTTTCTGTGATTGTTAGAATAACGAGCAGTCGGCACTGTCGTCTGTCAGAATTTGAATGCAGACCGCTTTGACTGATTGTTGATGTAAAGAAATATCTAAACATGTTGATCTTGGTGTATACACTCTTCTTCTCCTTCAAGTGCCTCGTCCTCCAAGAACGTTGGCGATCAGTAGCATGATCTGCTGTTCTAAACAGTGACACTGTATTAAGTCCAAACCACTGGCTTAAGTTCTTTAGCCAGGATATTCGTCTGCGTCCTGGACCCCTAATGCCATCTATCTTCCCTTGGATAATTAATTTCAAGAGGTGGTATTTGTTGTTGCGCATAAAATGACCAAAGTACCCTATTCTAGTTTTCTCCTTTTGATGATACTGAGAATTTCCAAGTCTTTGTTCATACGCCGCAGTACTTCCACATTTGTGACTTTAGTTAGTTAGTTAGTTAGTTATTGTTGTTTTAAGGGGCGGAACTACGAGGTCATCTGCCCCTATTTGTGACTTTAGCTGTCCATGATATCCTTAAAATCCTGCGATACGTCAACATTTCAAATGCTGTCAGTTTCTTATTTAAAACCTCGGTAAGTGTCCATGATTCAACTCCATAGAGCAGGACTCTAAAAACGTAGCATCGAAGCAGTCGGGTGCGTAATGACAGACTTAAATCGCGGCTGATCAAAACTTTTCTCATTTTCATGAAAGAACTTCTGGCCTGCTCAATTCTACAGCGAATTTCTTGATTTAAGTCCCAGTTATCATTGATTTGATATCCTAAATATTTATATGATAAAATCCGTCCAATTCTTTTATTACCAAGTGTAAGAATGCCCTGAATTTCATCTTTGTTTCTACTAACAACCATCCACTTAGTTTTTTGTACATTTAAATGTAATCCCATGGCGTTACTCTCTTCAGAAATAGAATCCAGTAGTGTTTGTAGATCATCCATTCTTGTTGCAAGGATGACAGTGTCATCAGCATATCGGATGTTATTAATGATAGATCCATTTACTACTACTCCTTGAGACTTTCCATCAAGAGCATCTTGGAAAATCTTTTCAGAATAGATGTTGAAGAGGAGTGGAGAAAGAATGCAACCTTGGCGAACTCCCTTCATAATCGATACTTCTTCAGGCAGCTGACCATCAACACGTACAGCAGCAGTACAGATTTCCAATTTCCAATGCACTACGCATTTTAAAAATATTATATTTATCCACAATTTCAATTGTGTGTTTAAATTACATTTAATTAAATACATTTGTTGGTTTGATATCAGATAAATTATATCTGTAAATTATCAATTTATTTAGTAACCAAGGAATTTTAATAATTATTTCACTAAAACTGCCCCCCCCCCCCCGGCCCAGGGCTAGAACCGCCTCTGCGTGCCAATATTTAAATGGCTTATGTTGTCCTGTGGAATCCCCATAGCACTCGACTGATGACACGGCTACTTCCCTTGTACAGGGGCGGATCTAGGGGAGGGCGAGGAGGGCGACCGCCCAAGGCCCCGCGGTCCGGGGGCCTCGCGCCAGGATTTTTAAAATTTAATTAATTAATTAATTATACGTTTCAAACTAAGTTATAATTCATATTCTTTTTTCAGTGCAGCTATGACCTCCCGTGACCGTTTAGCAAGTTTAGATTTCAGTGAAATAATAGAAGACTTCAGCCGGGAAAAGAAGTCGCAAAGTGATATTTTAATATTTCATAGTTTACACATACTCTTCATCAAGGGGACTTAAAGGTTTCTTTCATTTTGTTAAAATAATGTACTGTAGTGTATTCAAAATATGGTAACTATTTTTATTTTATTATTATTATTACAAAACTATTTTCCATTTGATGTGATTTTTTTATTATTCCCTATTGTTGTGGGCCTCACCTTATATTATCGCCCAGCGCCCCGCAAGGCCTGGATCCCCCACTACCCTTGTACATACTGTATTGTCGGACAAGAGGAAACTT
The DNA here is from genome assembly GCA_946902985.2 of Meconema thalassinum. Lineage (NCBI taxonomy): Eukaryota > Metazoa > Arthropoda > Insecta > Orthoptera > Tettigoniidae > Meconema > Meconema thalassinum. The sequence continues at coordinate 55,594,992 of OX336401.1, read as the reverse complement.
GATATCGTAATTATGATGAAATATTCATTGATACTAACAAAGGCATACTACTTTGTACAGAGAGGCATTCCTTCACCACCGCTGCTGAAAAAATAGACCACGCCCATTCCTCATTCCTTGCCAATAGAATAATGATACACTAATCTCTTACGAGCTCAGCAGTTGTAGACTAAGTCTAATTCAGCAGTGGCAATGTAAATATGTTCAATTACAAACTAGTACTGTACTTCAGGAGAAAGTGCGCTTATTTAGGAGCCAAACAATATAAGTCGAATGGTGCGAGAGATAAGGAGATACATGGCAGCCATTTTGTCCCTTTGTTGCATTCTGTTCTGCAGGTTAAATGTTATTCCTCTCTGTCCTCGTGCAGTATCAGCAACACAACAAACTGTATCACACTATACCAATGGTCTATGTTAATGGGGAACTGTGCTGTTCTTAATTCATTTCATGGTCATCAGCCCCATGTACTTGGGTGGTGTTCAATATTCCTGATAACCTATGTTTGTGTGTTGACTGCAGTAGTGTGTTAAGCTGTAACTATTACAGTTAGAAATGTGGTATAATATTAAACGCTTTAAGGTACTTTCTCAGCAATTACCTACTCAACCCCCCCCCTCCTCCCAATTATACACACTCTCACTCCCCTCCTCGCTACTGTGACAAAATAGTGACTAAAAACAGAAATTGGTTGATAATTATTATTATTATTATTGTCATTTAGACTTTCACGGCCCGTGTTATTATTCATAATGTTGAATTTTGGGCTTTCCTGACGATGAAAGACATGGTTTCTTTCAAAACGCGTCGAATTGCAATATAATAAAACACGGCATAAGCCCAAAATTCAACATTATGAATAATAATTATTATTATTTTTTAATTTCGTAAGGGCCATCTATGGACCACGGTGCTTGTGTTTTAGCTGTTTCTTGATGTCATCGTCAGGCTTGCCACGATTGGTGTTCTTAGTGGTGGGTTTGGCAGCTGCTTTCATGTTGGTACCTCGAGCTTTTCTGATGGCCCAGTAGTCCTTCATTTTCCGGCTAAATTGAATCTTACGTTCCTCAGACCATTTCCTAGTCTCGTCTTTTGGTCTGTGGGTAACTTCTGTGAGGGATGTCACGAAGGATTTAATTTTAAGAGCTGTATGATAGTTACTCCGGTCGGCTATGTCATTTTCATTTATATGGAGTTCCGAAAGATCCTTCTCCACTTGCTTCTTCCACAAGAATCCAGTAGCTTTGCCCTTGTTAGCAGCCTTGAAGATCCTATGGGATAACCTGTTTGAGTCCATTCTGAATAGATGTCCGTAAAAAGCCAGTCACCTTCTTCTGATGGCATCTATGAGATTTTCTTGGTGTTTATATAGCTCACAATTTGGTTGATACCATCGGCTTCCATCTGGTAGAATTCTTGGTCCTACTATCCGTCTCAGGAACTTTCTTTTTTGTACCTCGAGGGCTCTTAATGGGGTCTTCTTAGTTAGACATAGGCACTCTGCTGCATAGAGGACTGAAGGTCTGACTACTGCATTGTAGTGTCTTAGTTTGACATTCATCGACAATTTTTTTGAAGCATATAGTTTTCTACAGGCATGATGATTTTCTTCCCCCAAATTCTCTTCGTCTTTCATGTTCAATCCATGATTAATTTGTCCTGCAACATGTTGGCCTATCTAGTTTGAGTCTCCTGTGTTCAAGAGCCACTGTCTCGCTGAGGTCCTCTGAAAACCATTCCCCAAGGTATTTTACACTTTTGACTCTCTTGATGTAGATGTTATCACTGACTCTCATCATTCAAGGGGAATCCTTGATGTTAGTAACAAACTTGGTCTTTCCTATGTTAATCAAAAGACCCGTTTTAGCCGCTATTGAGTGCAGTGTTTGGAGCTGAGTAGTAGCCTCCTGTATGTCAGGTTGTCAGCTTTAATCCCCATCCGTAATCCAGTATTCTCTGGTAGGATTCTCGTCCACTCTCTAATGATCTTTTCCAGAACACAATTAAATAATATGCATGAGATGCCGTCTCCTTGTCTCACTCCATTATTATTATTATTATTATTATTATTATTATTATTATTATTATTATTATTAGATCTGTGGAGCGCGATGGAACTTATTTAGCTGATGATTTTCTTCCCCCAAATTCTCTTCGTCTTTCATGTTCAATCCATGATTAATTTGTCCTGCAACATGTTGGTTGTTGGTTACTGTTTTGAATAATTATTAATTAGTGTGGCCACCTAAGAGGCCAAGGGAAGGCCTGTGGGTGAAGTGATGATGATGCACCCAGTCCCCAGACCAAGAGAATTATCCCAGGAGGTTAAAGTTCCCATCGGCTATGCTGCAAATCGCACCTGGGCCCCTTGGACAAATGTGCCACATTCCATCTGACTAATGAGTCGATTATTTTAGTACCTTAAGTGAAATTCATTATTTTACAGGATTCTGGGAAGACTGATCAAGGTGGCCATTTGTCCGCTGCGGAGTCTTCTGGAGGTGAACACGGTACCTTACGAAGTCGTTGGGACAAAATCAAGTAAGATGGAATGCTAAGAGTAGATATTGAGACCTTATGGCATATTGCATATCCATCTAGTCTCAAGTTTGTATTTCCAACATTAATTCTATACGCAGACCGGCACAGCAGATGCAGAGTACAGAGGCGGCGAATACTTTTATTGGATGTGTGAAGAGACGTGTACGAAGAATAGCAGGAGGGTTGAGTGGTCATAAATGCACTTAGCAGGTTTCCAGGGTGTGCCGAGGGAGGACATTGTACCATGAGAAGACGAGCGAGGGTAGGACAGGCAGGTCGTTGAACGCAGGAATTTGTGTGGGAAAATTGCAGTTTGGCAAGGTCACAGCTCCAAGTTTTGGTGCCGCCCAAATGTGACCTACTTAAGAATTAATGACCGGAGAGCAATGAGAGTTGCATGTATGGAAGCGGGAGACTCTCAGCCTCCCAGAAATGTAATTTTGATGCAATTTGGATGTAAGGCTGATTTAATTCAGTATAAAATGCCTGATATGGGGGCGTTTCAGCATCAGCCAATGAGGGGATAAGCGTCACCAAGCCGTGTTTGGCGCGTAAATTGGCAGACAATGAGGGATGATTACGGAGGTTATTTGATAAGGAGTCCACGATCGATTCTTGGAAAGGATATCACCAATGAGACATTGAGATTGCGATGAGTGCAGTGATATAAGTCAATTTGGGACAGAGCTATTATTTTTGGAAATAAATCTCATATTTCCCCCTCCTACGGCAGGTTATGCCTCAAAAACTTAAATAGCTCCAAATGGGAGAGTGAAGTCAGTCAATTTGTGATTCTGTCACGGACGCTCCACGTCAGTCGAGTTCGTGATTTGGACTCTGTTAATTTTCACGTCAGATGGTAAATTGAGATAGCGTGGCGGTTTTTTTTGAGATCATGTCTAGATACTATAGCATACGAGTGCGAGTTTTTGTTAGTGGCTGAGAAATAGGCTAGCCATTGCGCTAGATAAACATATAAGTTGTGTCGATAGGAGCTACGGTGGACGATCTGGATGAATTGAGTAGTTCAGATGGTGGCATTTAGGAGAATGATAGGATTATCGGTCCGGAACAGTGAGTGCGTGTTACTTTCTTGAATGTCGCATTAAAAAAATTGTGTATTTCTGTGTTCTTCGTTACCACGAGGTACCTGAAGCAAGAGGAAGCTGATGCCGAGATTGGAACAATGGGAGGATCTTCAACTATGGAATTCGTCATGCGAGGAATGAGGGCGTAAACCCAAAACCTTGGGGCACGCCGCGATGATGGAGACAGTCTGGGACCCAGGAATAGTGATAAGTACAGCAAATTATCTTGCATAATTTAGTTAGGGGTGTACGGATCAGCATAAGTGCAATGGCTGTGTACATATTCAATTTCTTAATGTTAGTTGTGTTTGTTGCTGCAACGTGCGTGTAAATATGTATCGTGTGGTCATGGTTTTCAATGTAGTTTGGGGAGATTATCATTCAGGGGAAATCTGGCCATCAGCTACTGTCACTGTAGATACATTTTTCAGTTGATCAGGTGGGGTGAGAGTTTGTACAGTGGTCGTAAGCAAACCAGAGCATATTGAATATTTTGTGGTAAATCAGGTTCGTGGATCGACTGTGGTAAGTTCTACCAGGTAATGGTTGTGTTGCAATCTTCGATTGGTGACGGACAAGGCAGGCAAACCCGGCGATTTGAGGTAATTTAATTGGAGTATGGCTGGATGTACTGATGCATATTGGTAAGTCGTGGATGTTCAGAACCACGTAAGTATTTTTGGTAATTCCGTGGACGGGTAATTCCCACGAGGTAAAATCACGGCCGTGATGCTGGGGTCGATCTGACGCCCGTAGGCAGCGTGCTAAGTGATGATTCTGCGGGGCTTGTTGAATTGGGCTATTGTGAGCTCATGCTTCAGTCAGTATACATCAGCTGTGGAGGGGGTGAAAGCTGGTAGCCACTCCTCGCCACGGGGTGCTTTGCTTGGCCTTGAGTCTGTCCGAGGTTAATTGGTCAAAGTTAAAATGGCTGGTTTGTTTACATATTTTATTGTTAATTCTGGGATTCTGGTTTGTTGTGTTTTGATTTTATTTTGTGGACCCACGTTACTAGTGTATCAGATTTGTACCCTCCGGGTGGCCGCTAGTCGGTATTAATGATTGTCTTGATAAATGTTTCACACGGGAACTGTTGTATGTGAATGAGATAGGCACGTTGTAGCTTAATGTAGTGTTTGTGTGGCCGCACTGCATGCTGACCGTACACGACTCTAACGGAGGTCGTGAAGGGAGGTCTGTTTGCCAAACGGAACGGTCTCGTCTGTACGATTCACTTTTCCAATATAAGAGCGTTAAAATGAGGTTCCAGCTTGTAAAATTCAGTTGATTTGATGCTCCGTTGGAGTATTAGTGTTATGATCTGATTAACGTAATGATTCATTTCTTGTGGCATTAATTTAGTCTTTTGTTGTTCCATTTGAACTCACCTGGGGTGAGAGCGCGCCACTTTGATTTTTTTGGGATTTTATTTTATTTGGATTTTTTTATTTTTTTTGTGGAGTTCCATGATCCTGCAGTGTTGATCAGGGGGAAGCTGAGGCTTGCCCGAACTAATTAGATTTAAGGTACCCTGGTCGTACCATCTCTGTGGACTTTATGGCAGAGAAGGACAGTGATGACACAGTTTATTTTGTTGTGGTTCTACGTTTTATTAAGGGATTGTTTCTTCTGTTTTGTAGTCTTCTAAGAATAAATTTTGTTTCCTTGTTCCCCTGGCATATGATTTATAGTTTTAAGTTCCCATGATCCAAAATTCCGAATTCCTAGGATGTAAAGTGTTAATTAGCCACCGAACGAGCCGCGCCCGAGATAAGATTCAACATCCTAGAAGGCCCTGGAAGGGTATAATATATAGGCTAGGCCTTGCAGTTCGTTTGTTACATACGGCAATTGTGAACAGGGTACAGTTGAGTAATAAATAGGTTAAAAGTTCCGCCTAATCAATATTTTATTGAATAAAAATCACTGTGTTGATCATTGGTGGGACATGTTTCAAGGCTTAATTATTTTTGGCCCCTTGATCAGCCGATATAAACGAATCAATAAATGTCAAAGACACAAGATAGCGTAACACTAAAATGTCCCTTGTTATTAAACCTTATATGGTGCACCATAAAGAAGGATGGGAAATTGAACTCCTAATTCAACACAATATGATGTATGAGGATATGATTGGAAAAAATTACGAGCCTTACAACAGTCACATATGATGTGTAACATGTGACATGTTATCCTACTATGTGTCTGCCGGGAGCGCAAATCCTTTGTTAACAGTGAATTCTGTTGGCCATTGAAATAACTACTTGTAAAACTCCAGTGCCAATGATTTATTGTAGGAATATCTTTAATGGGGCCTCCAAAACTTGAAGCAAACCGTATGCGATATACATTCCACATAGGGCTGTATGTTGGCCGACAGTACCTCGAATGCTTACATTAAATAAGAATACAGCAAAAGTGTGAAGATTTAAGGGGGCTCATACACCGCCGGTTGTCAAAATTTAAGTTTTTTTAACGTTTAAATGAAAGACGACACCTTTCTCAATATATCTGTTAAGTTTTATAAGTAAATTCAGCGTTTCGGCAGAGATATAGCGTATTACGTTAGACCATGCGCCTATCTGTCAATGGAGTGTTTAATATTCAAAGCTGTTTACCCGAAAGGTTGCTTTTTTGGTAGGAAAAACACAATATTGTTTTAGATCCCTTAGTGGGGGGTAGTTGGATCTAAAACGGAAGTGTTATTGTGTTAATTTATAAGGGGATGCCTGAAAGGGGGTAGCTTCCCGTAGCTGGGTAAGCTGACCAGTGTAGAGTGTTGTTTAGTGTTAGAATGCTAGGGGGTGCTCTTATAAAGGACGTAGGTGTATTTCAGGGGATGGAACTTAGTGTACAGGTCAACGTGCTAGTCGTCCAGCTGGCTGGCTGGTTATATAACCGACGTGCACGCGTCAGCGATATGGCGGCACGCTGCTCCTGGCAGTCGGGCCTCTACGGGAAATACAATGATACCTGCGCTAGCAACTGTTTGACTACTGTATGTCACGTCTAATCGTGACGGGAGTCAGGAAAGGAGTTAGGGCGTAAAGAGGCGTGTAAACAGTAATACAAGTGTAGTGTACTGACCAAGTATTTATTGGTCAGTAATATGAAATTATGAGTCCCTTTTAGGGGATGTAATGAATGTCACAATGTAAGTGTATAAGTTTGTGGGACAGGTCACAAAATATAGGAACTCTGAACACTGCTGACTCACCTGATGATAACGGACCGGGCCTTCGGCTGATGCACTGTAAGACTGGTAATTGAGAGAGGGACTGCCCTCCTTAAGGCCTCCCTTTATAGTCTCCGGCGTTGTGCTGTCAGCATTCCGCTGCATAGATGCCCCAGTTAATTATGTGTCGCTGTTTGTGGTGTGATGCAAGTATTTGGCAAGCTTTCCAGGCTGGTTAGCTGCCCTTGCGGTGTTATAGATGTTGTTCTGGACTTACAAGATTTGCCAGTTGGGGGTGGTTAAAATAGATGATGGGGGGATGGCCTCCAGGGGGTGCAGACCCCTGGGGGACTGTACAAGCCTCTTCCCCCATTTAGTTCGCGTCCCCGCGAACGGGAACGGAACGTGAGGTCGGGATGTTGATGTAGTTGATGTAGTTGATGTAGTTGATGTAGTAGTTCTTGGATCTTCTGTTGGTGTCCTCCTCGTCGTATAGATGCAGTGATGTCGTGTTGATGTGTAGGTGTGAGATCAGCTCGTGTTAAGAGGGGTGGGTTTTGGGATTTACATATACAGTGCCGGAAAAATAATAGCAACTTAGTGATTTTCCGCTTTGTATTAAGTTAATTCATGTTTCAGTGTGACAGGTGTTTCCGAAGTAATAAAATCTTAATATTTCCTGAAAGCTTATTTGATTAGCACTCTTTTGCAAGGTAACACATTTAATTTATTGTTGTTTACATGACAGTTTGTGCAGCTTTTGTACATTGAAGGCACAAGAGCAAACTTTTGTATTTTACCTGTCAGTGTCATTTGTGCCAGCAGATGGCAGTTAAAGTTCCTGGAAGTTTTATTCATTGTCTACAGATGTCTCTGTTGTGCATACAATTGCTAATTACTTCTTCCTTATGTGCATTCCTACTTCTTGTCTATTAATAATCCCTTTGAATGTTCATAAGAATTTCTCGTGTTTACCTGTTGTTTTTTTGTTATTGAGGGAGTTTTATTGACAGATCAATTTCAGAAATGGGTAGAAAATGTGATATAACACCAAGAACGGCTACACAGATTGTGACTTTAAGTGAATGTGGTAAAACTAATAGTTAAATAGCTGAAATTGTGGGTGTGCATAAGATTACAATTGGGAGACAGTTGGGTAAGTTTCGAGATAGGGTGATGTTATCGGTGGTAGAGTGGGAAAATATGACAGAGAACCGTTAACTTCACCCAGTTGTGACAATGCTTTACGTCGTTTATGTTTGGAAGACAGATTTGCTACCTCAGAAGAACTTCCAGAGAAATGGAGGGAAACTTCTGGGGGTAATGTTTGTTCTAGAATTGTAAGGACCAGATTGCGAAAATTTGATTTAGTATCTAAGAAGCCTGTGAAGAAACGAACGCTCACAAAACAACAACGTATGAAGCGTGTACAGTGGGCTAAATGACATCAGCACTGGCCAGCTGAACAGTGGCGAAAAGTTCTCTTTAGTGATGAATCAAAAATCAATATTGGTGGAAGTGATGGGGGTTGTAGAGTGTTTAGGAAAGCAAGTGAAGCACTGAATCCAGCCTGTACTATACAAACGGTTAAGTTCCCAACTAGTGTTATGCTTTGGGGGTATTTCTCATACAACGGTGTTGGGCGTATCCATGTCATAGACTCTGCCGTTAATGGAGCCATGTACGAGACAATTTTGGAGAAGATGTTGCCGTCAGGACGTGATTTATTTCCAGAACAACCTTTTATTTTTCAGGACGATTCAGCACCCTGCCATCGTTCAAAAGTGGTCAAAGACTTCCTACGTAAGCAGGAAAACGTCAGAGCATTGGCTAGGCCTGGCAATTCACCGGATCTAAATCCCATAGAGAATTTGTGGATGATACTGAAGAAGAAAATAAGAGAAAGGAAGCCCAGAACAAAACTAAATCGATAGAGACAATTGTAAACATCTGGTATCATGGAATACCCGTTGAAACTCTCCAAAATCTAGCAGATTCCATGCCAAGAAGGTATCAAGAAGTTGTGGAGTCAAAAGGCTATCCCACAAAGTACTAGTGCAAAGATAAGAAACTATTCCATGAGGTGTAATATTTTGTTCTTGTGCCTTCGATTAGCAAATGCTACACAAACTGCCCTGAAAACAGCAATAAATTTAAGTTATTGTCTGGATTAGAGTTGAAATAAAACAAACATTCGTAAAATAGGTAGATTTTAGTACTTTGTGTATACCTGTCTTAATTAATCATGAAATAGCTTGATAAACAGAGAAATATCACTGAGTTGCTATTAATTTTTCCGGCACTGTATATATTTGACATTGACACTGACATTGTAAAATAGTGCATGAGAAAAATTGACATTGACATTGACATTGTAAATTTAGTGCATGAGAAAAATTGACATTAACATATTGAAAGTTTCAGAAAAAAAAATACATGGTTCTGCTAATTATGCGGTACATTGTTGTGCAGGGAGGAAAAAAACCCAGGGCTGGACGGATGATTGCGCCGTCCGCCCTATCTTAGGGAAAAAGTGCTCCCTGCAATGAGAAAGATAGAAGAAGTAGACAAATAGGTGTTCCAGGGTATAAGTTTAAGGGAAATATTCAAAATGTGTTTATTGCGTTGGGACGAAACGGAACACCTTTACAAGCTGGGAAGTTAGAAGAAAGAAAAATGAAAGAAAACAAATCAAAAACATTGTGTGCATGGGATCTTAACAAAAAATATACCGTTTACTGTGTTATTTGGAGATGTGCATATATTAACGTTTAGGCATATCAGTTATCACCTCCGTAGACAATGTGGGGGTGCGAATTATTATATATATATTTATTTATAGTAGAATAATTGCCCGTGGGCGCATTAATGTATGTTAAGTTACCCTTTTACAATTATGTATTACAATTATCTTATATCTAGCTTAAGCGCGCTAATTTCCTATGATTCTGGTTTATATGTTACCTCGCGTGCACGCTACTCCTTTGTACGTACGCGCCGTCTCACGGCTAATCCTTCACGGCCACTTCCTGGTACGGTTTAGTGGTCGTACCGCTTGCAATGTATTCCTATTCTGTGAAGCATTCACCCACAGGGAATGCTTTCACACTTGACAATGAGAGTCGCCGCCACAAGTCGGTTGCGCCCTCATTGCCGTAATTTGCGCCGCATTTTTGACGCCGTATGTTTGTCTAGTTTACGTTGATCTGCCAGCGAGCCTGATACCCCACAGGTATCAGCCGTGCTGTGCAGATTTTTAGAGTGTAGCTGTAAAAATGTGGTGATCATGTGAGTGAAGATGATTACAAGTATCAAATATAAATTAGTGCGCAAAGGTAGAATATGATAATATGATGGCACTAATAGCATGCTGCTGCTATATGGCAGCGAATTTATAGTCACCAGTGCCGTACTCCTGGTGATGATGCCTGAAAGAAAATGGAGAGGTTAAGAAAACATGTAAATATCGTATATTTTCTATGTTGCTTCCTGTGGCAGTGTGTCCACAGTCTGAAGCTGTTTGTTGCCTGAAAAAAAAATGGCAGGATTAGTGTTATTTGCTGTTTGCCCGGGCTTACCCTATACGGTGCCGTAATGTCGTTTCTTATGCTCAAGGTGTTCTAGTTAGTTTACTTAACGTATCACCTAAATACCATTCATATTACCATGCTGTCTTAATCTGTTGTCTTAATATGTGGTACCTCAATTATACTTATTTTAATATATTATAATGTATTACCAGGAGCCTCCGTGGCTTAGGCGGTAGCACGTCGGCCTCTCACCGCTGGGTCCGTGGTTCAAATCCCGGTCACTCCATGTGAGATCTGTGCTGGACAAAACGGAGGCAGACAGGTTTTTCTCCGGGTACTCCGGTTTTCCCTGTCAAAATTTCATTCCAGCAACACACTCCACCATCATTTCATTTCATCTGTCATTCATTTAATCATTGCCCCAGAGGAGTGCGTCAGGCCTCGGCAGCCGGCACAGTTCATATCCTCGCCGCTAGATGGGGGCTTCATTCATTCCATTCCTGACCCGGTCGGAGACTGGAAGCAGGCTGTGGATTTTCATTTTCATAATGTATTACCATGTATTATAATGTATTATCATGTATTATAATGTATTCTCATGTATTATAATGTATTATCGGACTTACCCTGATGACGGGTTTGTCGGTCATCAGGCGCCGAGCGGCGTTATCTTAACACTACTTATCTTACTTATTAATTTAAAAAAATGGCTGCTATTACTAAGCCGAATGGGTGGCCTTACTCTATTGCCGAAATGTGCTGTGCCATTACTTGGCAACAGTGGTTAATGAATTTGCTTAATCCTAAGTTGCGTACCAAAGTGCAACTGTCTTACTCGCTAAATTTTGACCAGGGCGATCACCTGAGGCAATTTACTTCCTCAGGGCACCACCCGTACGAATCCTAGAAACACCGGTTGTCTCTAGAACCGCCGGATTCCGCCCCCTTAATTCTAGTTGTCGACGTCTATTCTAGGTCTTACCAACTAGTACTAATATAGTCACAGGCGGCTTACGGTGCCACAAAGCAAACCGTTTCGCCTGCTGTATCTTCCTGCTCATTACCGTTGTTTTTCATACGTTGTCGTAGTTGGGTCGCCCACTTTAACCCCTTTGAGTTGCTCGCTATGCCACTCATTTAATGCCCTAGGCTGCCCGCTGCGTCGCCATTTATGTGGGCATTGGACATTTTCCAATGGCATAATATTATCTTCGCCTTTATTGGCAACCGTAGTATGCTTTACGCAGTAGTAATAATCTCTTCGCCTTTATTGGCAACTGTAGTATGCTTTTCGCAGTAATAACAATCTCTTCGCCTTTATTGGCAACCGTAGTATGCTTTACGCAGTAATAATAATCTCTTCGCCTTTATTGGCAACCGTAGTATTTCACTCCCGCGCCTAGGAGTCTTGCTTCCCGCTGTAGAAGCCTTACTTACTTATATTTAACTAAGAGTCTAGTCCTAGTTTCGTCGTCTCTAGGGTCAACTCCTGGGTCCGGCGTGGAGCTAGCTATTTCTCCCACCATCCTCAGAAAGTCTCCCCTGCAGGTCTTGGCTTCGACGACCGTGGCACATAGTGGGTGTAGCATCTCTTCCTCCCAGGAGCAGGCTAGGCATACCTAGGATTCCGAAGCTTGCCCGCGCCAGGCCGTGAGTGCCTCGACCTTACGTGGTTCGTCTGTTTAGTCTAGTCGTTAAGTTACTAGGGTAACTAAGCTGTTGAGCCAACTGGGGTAAGGGTCAACATCCCCTTCCCCCGCTCTGCTCCAGTGTGGTGCCTTTGGCCTTCGGCTTGTGCCGCTATCACCAATCAGAGTGTTATCAGAGTCCTTTTCATGTAAAAATATAAGCGTAACCTGTGTAAATAATTTATTTTGTATAAAATGTAAAATTTTTCAAGTGTTTTGGGGTTGTAGAGCTTCTAAGTGCATAGACTACTTTAGGTCTACTGTTGCTATGTCGGCTTTCCAGCGATAATGCTCTGTTAACCTTTATGGAGGTGTTAGTAGGGTCTATGGCGTTAGGTACCCTGTTATTAGGATCTGGGGGTAGTTATTCGTAGAGTAGGCTGAAAGCATGGTAGGAAGAGGTTGCGCATCTTTGGGCTCCAATAAATGGTGGCCTTGAGCCGGTAATGCTGCTAGGATTGCTCTTACAATGAGTGGACTGGGGCGGGTAATTCCCGGGATTGCAAAAATATAAAAATTCCATGCAGGTTTGATAGTAATAACCCTTGGTAAATGGATGGGATACTCCATGCATGTATCTGGATATGAGGCATCCGCACTCATGTAAGGATAGGTGTAGGGTGAGGCGTAATAATAATATGTCCCTGTCATGCGGGAGTATTTAATTAAAAAAAGTGGTTAATATATGATTATGGCCTCATCTCTCATTTGGAGATGCGCATTATGCTTAATTGTTGTTTGCCGACCCACCCCTAATACTCAGGTGTTAGCATCGAGATCCCGGGCGTAGGAAGCCCTCTCTTTAAACGCATGAAGTCTATCAACCCCGATGTATACTTTATATTGTAGTGTAGCTGTTTTCATCGTGTCTGTATGTTTGTGTTGGTCATGTTGGACGTGGGAAGGTTATGGACGGGGAATTAGGTATTAAAAATGGTAGCCTGTGGTTGGTATGTCAGTAATCCCACTGGGATTATCCACCTATGCTTCTGTCATTCTCCCTTGGTCCATGTCTGCTTTCTATCCGCTTCTTGGGATAGTAAAGCGTCGTGACGCTGTGACGTCACGGCCTAATTTGGTCTCCCCTTTTGTAGTGTGAATGTGGCCAGTGGTCGTAGAGCAACTGGCCATGTCCTAATCGCCTGTAATGATTTTTGAGAACTGAAATCGAGAAAGGAAGTTATTAGGGGGGGGGTCTTGTTTCCTCAGAGCCCCTGTCTGTGTTCGCTCCTGATTAGTGAGCGCGTGTGTGTGTGACTATGTTCCGCTACACCACGCGGACGGTTGGTCTGTTATAGGCTAAGTCCTAATGTGTATCGCGTGTATGGGCAGGAGATGCCCGTGGCCTGTCAACGTCTTTGAGAACGTGCTCCTATGGGCCCAAGATAAGTTCCGGTCTGTCACGTCTGTCCATTGCTAAATGTCACAATTGTTTTTGCAGTGCTAAAAAAAATGTGTGGCATTATGATTGCTTTGCGCTTGTGATTTCACGGTCACTGCCGATATAACAATAGTGTCTGTCGGCAGCCGTGTGGCAATGCGATAAAACCTGCAAGTCAGTATTTTCGTCATGTTGTGCTTTCATTTGTTTGCGTGCGTGACTTTTCGCCAGTATGCGAGTGTTGTCATTGTTCGGTATTCCGGGCGGACCAATGTAGCAATTCGTCCTATTTAGCTAGTACTGTTGTGTGGCCACTATTCCATAAGACCTTTGTCTTACGAAATTTTCATACCTGTGTCTGGGAAATGTATTTTCTATGTCAGGTGTAATTGAAATTTTATGCCTGGTTTTTGGCGGGAGGAAATGTGGTATTCCCTGTTCATGTACCTGTATGGGCCAATTTCGGTGTGGTTGGAAGCCTGGATAGTTGTTTTCCATGGTGTCCAATTTTTGCTGGGATTCAGACCCGCGATCTCATGTCATTCTCCTTGTTCTATGTCTGCGTTGTGTTTCTGGGATTTAGGTGTCCTCAGTGTGGTTTTTGCTTCTGTCTCTCGTACCAAAAATACCGTTGGTTAGTTAGTTTTTGGTACGAGTGTGGTGTGTGGTTATGAGTTCGGACCCGGCTTGCCGTAAAGACTTGGTATGCCGCTAACTGTGCCGTATATATTATGGCACATGTACCGTGTATTCAAAATGCGCAGATGAGAATACGCATTCCTGTGAAGAGTTTGTGTGTTTTTGACTTCTCCTCGTAGTGTAATTTGGGGAGTTCTGGGGTTCTGGACTTGGCGTAAATGAACGTGTATTTCCCAGGTTCGCCTGGAGAGTTCTTAGTGTGTTTGTGCCAGCCAAGGTCGCTCAGCCACGAGCGCCTTATTGCTGATAGCGGTAGTGTTGAATTACAATGGCGTGCGCACTCGCTTGTTAGTTGTTCTGATAATGCTCATTTTTCCGGCAAGCGTATGTGTGAACTCGAGTGCTGTCCCTGTCATTGCGAGTGGGGCTTTCCGCACTGTAAAAGAACCTTTCATTATCTACATTTGTGTTCCCAAATACTGTGTTAACTGTAACTTGGGTCGAGTATATCTCTATCCATGGTACAAAATGTCGTTATACACGAGTGTCTCCGGGCCGCTAGTCGCGTGTTTGGTGACTAGGTGCCGGAGGTGATTTTGTTGCTTTTCATTTATGAACATCTGTTAGTGGAACTGTCCCAATCTGTTTTAGCTTCCTCACTTTCCTATCCTGCAACTGGATAGCTACCCGACCTTATATTCCTGGTATTCAGAAGGTTGCGGGTTTTGAGACCGTCTTTAACCAGAGTAATTGTTTCTGGTGCCATTCTAGGCTGTGTCTCCGGGACAGTTTGGTAGTGTATTACTGTTATGTGGCAATGTAAATTGACTGTGTGACTTCCAAAAATATGTAGGGTTTCCCAAAGTCTGGGATTGTCACCCTATGGTGTGTTTGCGTTTTAGCTTGCGTGTTGTTATGAAGGTGAGAAAAAGTCATGTTATAGGCAGTGTACTGTGTCATGTATGCCTATGGATTAAATACATACAGTTCAACCTGGCCACGTTCCTTTCTCGGGATTAATGCGTGAGGCAAAAAAAAATGAGTTATGCCCCGCTCCGAGTTAAGAGAGCACTTTGGGAAAAAAATAGAGAAACTATATTGTATCTCGCCTGCCCACTGCTTTATGCTTATTAAGGCGGGTTGCCGGGCGGCGATAGTCTGTAAAAATTGTGTCGTAAACAATATCAAAAATGTTTAAAAATGAGAAGTAGGACCTGAGTGTACTATCCGCCCGCTAGGTGACGTTAGTACGGCAGTACTCTAGTTGCGTCTCAGGGGAATCTACCAACACTGTCTAGTACACACTGGGAAGGCCATTGCAAGACGTATTTGATACATGTGTATCCACGTCACGAGCAAAGCCAGTGCCCTGTGGGAGTCGAAACTCCACTCCAAAGCAATTATAACCTTACCTTGGCATTGAATATATAATTTTCAAAAGAAAGATACATGTTGTCCGTTGAGCCATTATATATTTAAACACAAATTGTGCTAAATGTTCCGGCATAACTCAACAAAATGACAGTGTTTTGCCCCGGTGTGCAATTGGGCTCTTCAGTTAGTTAAAGCACACCTCACCAAATTTTTGAAAAATAGTTTGCGATTCTTAATTCTTGCCACGGTTATGGCTGTCGCCCGTCACAAGAGAATCTGTCAAACTGTGGGACCGGAACATAGAACATTTAGTCATTTCTACCTAGAAAGACCCGTCTAAGCTCTATGCTGTGATTTGATGCTTAAACTGTGTTCAGAATAGCTCTTTCCGGCCTTAAGCCGCGTGGCTCGCCTGATTGGCTTCCGCTTGGCTTTGGATATTAGAAACTTTACGCTATCCAAGTTATAATATGGACCAACTATGTTCAATAACCATGGATGGCCTGAGAAAAAAATGCTAGGGGCCAAAAAAAAAAAAAACAAGAAGAATATTGAATTCTATACTGTTGGTTTAGCCATGTTGCACTGCATATACATGAAAAAAAATGTGCCGATTATGTTTGTGAGTCTCTGTGTGTCTATTGCCGTATTTCTCACGTGTAAACGAGCTTACTTGTATCCCTAATATAGGTGCAAGTGACATTAGTTTATTTTTGTGTCCCTGGTGGAAGTCGTTATTCCCGTCCGAGCGTCCTTGCTCTGAAAGGTGAAGACTTCCGCCCTGTTACGAGGGTATAGGCCCTCGACACCCATTGGGGCGCTTCTTTGCCATTTTTCGGAGGAGTTTGTAGCAAAGTAAGCCTGGGCCTACTTCCACCGTAACGCCTGTCTGCTGGTCTGAGTGTGCCTGTACTCGAGGGCCTAATTGCGCTCTGCGCTACCCTAGTAGAGTTTACGGGGGTGTGTGTATTTTTGACTGAGTGGTTTTGTGGGGTAGGTAATAACACCTTTCCTATACCCCGTGTACCGTGTGGTAGTGCCTGGTCAAAATGTGCGGACGTGTCTTGTGCATCCTGAGGGCCTGAATGCAACACCCTCTTATGCATTCGCACCTGGGGTACGAATGCCGGTGCTCGCCTCCGTTCTGGCAAACTTGCCCTTTGAACTGGCGGTAAAGGCCGCTTAATTGCCTGTCTCTGCCCTGGCAATGTGGTGGTGTGTAGCCTGACCGCTTCCTGGCCTGTGGCCACGGCAGACTCCTGCCATTGTGTTTGCCTATCTGTGTGGGTGTGTGTAGGCTCAATGTGCTGTAGGGCGGGCTCTACGTCCTCAGCCCATGACGTGGTTACCTCCCGTTTTATCCCTGTTGTGTCATATGTACACGAGGGTCCTGGCGTCGACTCCCTCTCGTTCGTCCGTTCAGAGGGGATTGACGTAGGTCCCGCTCCTCGGTTTGGCAAAATTGCCTTCCGAACCGGAGCTAAGGGATGTGTAATGGTGTAAGCTTGTCCCCGCAGTGTATTGGAGTCTAACCTGGCCGTCTCCTGGACTGTGGCCACGGTGAACTCCTTCCCATGTGTGGCAGTACGTGGCGAGAGGGACATCCTCGCAAATTGCCGAGTTAGCGTATCTACGCTTATGTCCTCTCCCGGCTGGGCTGGTGGCCCTGCCATGAACTCAAAAATGGCCTAGTGAGCCCGGAGTTCCTTATGTTCGCCCCAAATTTGGGCGTACTGCCTGTTGAGGCTCATGGCCTGCTGGCAAACTGTTGTATCAATGTGGTTGTGTTTTGTATAGTTCTGTGGCCGCCAGTTGGAGAAACGCTTGTTCGCGAATTAACTCCCTGTACTGAGTGTGTAAAATCGTGTAGTGCACTCTCAACCTGTCGAGGGTTGCATTATTTATTACGGGACCATGTGTGGTGATCAATCGGTCGTGTATTCTGTGTCTTTGGATATGGATCCTATTGAGGTGTTCGTGTATGTGCCTCAAGTGCTTATGTGCGCATCTTAATTGCGCTGTCCTACCCTCTGACGGAGTGTATGGCTGTTTGCCCTGTATTGCCCCGATTTTTGTTTGGAGTGCCCGTATCTGTGTTTGCCGGCTTTGTATGTGCCTCTGGCATCTGAGCAATAATGCTAATAATATTGGCGTACCCCTACTGCCTCTATGGCTTACAATCTCTGTTGTTTCTGCATGAGGTGCCATTCTGAATGAAGTGTATGCGTCTTCTAAGAAAAAAAACTGTGCGTGTTTGTCAGTGTATCCTGTGTCTCTCTGATTCTTTCTGGGGCTGGGGGGTTGGTTTGCTAAGAATTTCCCCTGTGTAGATAGTGCGAAGCAAAAAAAAACTGCTTTCTGTCTGAGAGGAGAGAAAAAAAATTTCAGTCTCGCTTGGCTATATGCGGTACGGGCCGTTTTGACCACGAGAACTCGTTGTATGAGTCCTATTTTACTGTGCGTGGTACCCGGCATCCACCATCTGTTTTAGATCCCTTAGTGGGGGGTAGTTGGATCTAAAACGGAAGTGTTATTGTGTTAATTTATAAGGGGATGCCTGAAAGGGGGTAGCTTCCCGTAGCTGGGTAAGCTGACCAGTGTAGAGTGTTGTTTAGTGTTAGAATGCTAGGGGGTGCTCTTATAAAGGACGTAGGTATATTTCAGGGGATGGAACTTAGTGTACAGGTCAACGTGCTAGTCGTCCAGCTGGCTGGCTGGTTATATAACCGACGTGCACGCGTCAGCGATATGGCGGCACGCTGCTCCTGGCAGTCGGGCCTCTACGGAAAATACAATGATACCTGCGCTAGCAACTGTTTGGCTACTGTATGTCACGTCTAATCGTGACGGGAGTCAGGAAAGGAGTTAGGGCGTAAAGAGGCGTGTAAACAGTAATACAAGTGTAGTGTACTGACCAAGTATTTATTGGTCAGTAATATGAAATTATGAGTCCCTTTTAGGGGATGTAATGAATGTCACAATGTAAGTGTACAAGTTTGTGGGACAGGTCACAAAATATAGGAACTCTGAACACTGCTGACTCACCTGATGATAACGGACCGGGCCTTCGGCTGATGCACTGTAAGACTGGTAATTGAGAGAGGGACTGCCCTCCTTAAGGCCTCCCTTTATAGTCTCCGGCGTTGTGCTGTCAGCATTCCGCTGCATAGATGCCCCAGTTAATTATGTGTCGCTGTTTGTGGTGTGATGCAAGTATTTGGCAAGCTTTCCAGGCTGGTTAGCTGCCCTTGCGGTGTTATAGATGTTGTTCTGGACTTACAAGATTTGCCAGTTGGGGGTGGTTAAAATAGATGATGGGGGGATGGCCTCCAGGGGGTGCAGACCCCTGGGGGACTGTACAATATCTCGTGAACTATGTGATGAACCTGGATGAAACTCGGTAGATACATTTTAACACATGATCCCTAGAGGATGAACCTCATTTATGAATTTATCTTAAAAAATAATTGAGATATACTTGGAAAATTAAACAAAAAACTGTTAATTTTTTGAAAGACAAATTTGATATTTTTTTAAAATATACTATTTACAATATAACATTCATGGTGGTTCATGCGTTTACTTTATATGAAAAAATAATTTCATTCAGACTGCTATTTCTTGTTAAATCGTGTTTTTTGTGATTCACGGAGTTTAAAATATCACGAATATTATCCTTTCAATATATCACGAATTACTTTATATACTGCTCCTCTCTCTAAATGAGATGAAAGCTCTATGTATTTACTATACATATGCCAGTTTTCATAACTCTGTGTTACATATCAGTGAAGCTATGATATGATTCGTAACTGTATGCGAAAATTCCCACTGACGGTGTATGAGCCCCCTTAATAAATCATAATTGTTTTCAGCAAATATGATATACCTGTAATAAATATTTTCACATCAAAGAACGACAAATTGAAGATGATTTATTGTAGGAATATCTTTAATGGGGCCTCCAAACCATGAAGTAAACCGTATGCGATATACATTCCACATAGCCACATGGCCGACATGCGCGAACTGGTCAGGATTTGGCACTGGAGGTTTACAAGTAGTTATTTCAATGACCAACAGAGTTCACTGTTAACAAGGGATTTGTGCTCCCGGAAGACACATAGTAGGATAACATGTACACATGTTACAAATCATATGCGACTACTGTAAGGCTCTGAATATTTTCACACCAAAGAACGACAACTCGAAGATGATTTATTGTAGGAATATCTTAAATGGGGCCTCAAAACCTTGAAGTAAACCGTATGCGATATTCATTCCACATAGCCACATGACCGACAGTACGTCGTGGTACCAATCTCCGCCACCGCGTGCGCTCATTGTTTCCGTCCCTTTTCCAAAATCACTCCCACAAAAAATACCCAGCTACCGAGTGGAAAGATGTTACAAATCAATAATCATTTAAACAAATTTGAAGCACATATTAAAACTCTGTCTGATTTTCTTGCAGATCACTGCTAGTGGAAAACCGTGACTAGTATAAAGTCTTATAAACTAGAAAACACTTTCAATATGGTAAAACTCTGTAGTTCAGATCATCAGATGAGTTCATCGACGAGACAATTTATGAAAATAAACACACGCTTCTCTGTGGTCAACAGATGTTAATCTCTTATATAAAACTAAGTGTCCTGACTGACTGACTGATTCACTGACTCACAGACTCATCATCGCCCAGCCAAAACTATTAAAGTTAGAAACATGAGATTTTGGGGATATGTTC
Organism: Meconema thalassinum; assembly: GCA_946902985.2. NCBI lineage: Eukaryota > Metazoa > Arthropoda > Insecta > Orthoptera > Tettigoniidae > Meconema > Meconema thalassinum. Next base: position 55,574,829 of record OX336401.1, on the reverse strand, counting down.
GTTGTAAGTCGAAAACGCCCTCTAATGAAGAATTTTTGGATACTCAGGTTCTGAAGGGGTGTTAAGGGGGTAGACCTGCATTTCATTGAATAACAATATCTCCCGATTGGTTTCATTGGGGGATGTGATACTCGGCATATAAACTCATCATTAAAAATAAGAAGACATGTGTCTGAGGGTTTTTCCATTTGGTGTATATTATGAGGTGAAAGGGGTGAAAACTGGGGGTTGAAGGATTCCTAACAGAGCGTGTATCTCTTAAACGACATAAGCGAGGAGTTTGAAACTCAGCGAAAAAAAAAATCAGCTTAAAAATGAGTAAATAGGTGTTCGACCGTTTTTTCATAAATCCAAATTAAGGGGCCCATGGGGAGGGGTGAAATTCTGGGGGGAAACAGGAAAGAAAGTGTCCTAACTGATTGACTGACTCACCCACTCAACAATCTCATGGGAAGAAACTGCTAAAAATAAGTAAATAGGTGTTCGACAGTCTTTTTCATAAATCCAATTTAAGGGGTTAATGGGGAGAGGTGAAATTCTGAAAAATAAATGAAAGAAAATGTCCTCACTCACTCACTCGCTTATCATCGCCCAGCCAAAAATATTGAAGTTAGAAACATGACAATTTGGGGATATGTTCGTTGTTTGTCAAAAATGTCCACTAAGGGAGGATTTTCGGATATTCAGATTCTAAAGGGGTCTTAAAGGGTTAAACCTGCATTTCATTGAATAACAGTATCTCACGAGTGGTTTCATTTGAGGATGTGATACTCGGCATATAAACTAATCATTAAAAATAAGCAGACATGTGTCGAAGGGTTTTTCGATGTGGTGTAGGCCTATATTATAAGGTGAAAGGGGTGAAAAGTGGGGGTTGAAGGATTCCTAACGGAGCGTGTATATCTTAAACGACATAGGCGAGAAGTTTGAAACTCAGCGGGAAAAAATCAGCTTAAAAATAAGTTAATAGGTGTTCGAGCGTTTTTTCATAAATCCAATTTAAGGGGCCCATGGGGAGGGGTGAAATTCTGAAGAAAAAAAATGAAAGAAAATGTCCTGACTGACTGACTCACACATCATCGCCCAGAGAAAACTATTGAAGTTGAAAACATAAAATTTTGGGAGTATGTTCGCTGTATGTCGAAAACGTCCACTAAGGAAGGATGTTTGTTTATTCGGGTTCTAAAGAGGTGTTAAGGGGGTAAACGTGCATTTAATTGAATAACAATATCTCATGAGTTGTTTCATTTGGGGATGTGATATTGCGCATATAAACTAATCATTAAAAATAAGCAGACACATGTCTAAGGGTTTATCGATGTGTTGTATATTATGAGGTGAAAGGGGTGAAAATTGGGGGTTGAAGGATTCTTAACGGAGCGTGTATCTCTTAAACGACATACGCGAGAAGTTTGAAATTCAGCGGGAAAAAAATCAGCTTAAAATATAAGTAAATAGGTGTTCGACCGTTTTTTCATCAATCTAATTTAAGGGGCCAAAGGGGAGGGGTGAAATTCTGGGAAAAAAAAACAGGAAAGAAAGTGTCCTAACTGGTTGACTCACTCACTCATCAAACTCAGGGGAAAAACAGCTTAAAAATAAGTAAATAAGTGTTCGACCGTTTTTTTTCATAAATCCAATTTAAGGGGTTCATGGGAGGGGTGAAATTCTGAAAAATAAATGAAAGAAAATGTCCTGACTGACTCACACGCTCATCATCGCCCGGCCAAAATTATTGAGGTTAGAAACATGACATTTTGGGGTTATGTTCGTTGTATGTCGAAAACGTCCACTAAGGAAGGATTTTTGGATATTCAGGTTCTAAAGGGGTGTTAAGGGGGTAGACCTGCATTTCATTGAATAACAATATCTCCCGATTGGTTTCAATGGGGGATGTGATACTCGGCATAGAAACTCATCATTAAGAATAAGAAGACATGTGTCTGAGGGTTTTTCGATGTGGTGTATATTATTAGGTGGAAGGGGTGAAAAGTGGGGGTTGAAGGATTCCTAACGGAGCAAGTATCTCTTAAACGACATAGGCGAAGAGTTTGAAACTCAGAGGAAAACAAGCAGTTTAAAAATAAATAAATTTATAGGTGTTCGACTGTTTTTTTATAAATCCAATTTAAGGGGCCCATGGGAAGGGGTGACATTCTGGGGAAATAAGTCCACTAAGGAAGGATTTTTGGATATTCACTCATCATCGCCAAACGAAAACTATTGAAGTTGAAAACGTGACATTTTGGGAATATGTTCGTTGTATGTCGAAAACGTCCACTAAGGAAAGAGTTTTGGATATTCAGGTTCTAAAGGGGTGTTCAGGGGGTAAACGTGCATTTCATTGAATAACAATATCTCACGAGTGGTTTCATTTGGTGATGTGATACTCGGCATATAAACTAATCATTAAAAATAAGCTGACAAGTGTCTAATGATTTTTCGATGTGGTGTATATTATAAGGTGAACGGGATGATAAGTGGGGGTTGAAAGATTCTTAACGGAGCATGTATCTCTTAAACGACATGGGCGAGGAGTTTGAAACTCAGAGGAAAATAATCAGATTAAAAATAAATAAATAGGTGTTCGACTGTTTTTTCATAAATCCAATTTAAGGGGCCCATGGGGAGGGGTGAAATTCTGGAAGAAAATCGTCCTCTAAGGATGGTTTTTTGGATATTCACTCTCATCGACCAAACAATACTATTAATTTTAGAAGATTGACATTTTGGGGATGTGTTTGTTGTGTGTCGAAATGTCTACTAGGGAGGGATTTTTGGATATTCAGGTCCTAAAGGGGTGTTAACGGGGTTAAACCTGCATTTCATTGACTAACAATATAACACGACTATGACGCGAGCGAAGCCGCGGGTATCTGCTAGTGAAACATAAAAGGTATTGGTTCAGTACGGTAGCAATAGTTGTGAATAAAATGCTGAGTACATTAACACTTCTTTGGAGAGCGTTGTTATCTCCCAGTTACTATAACCCCTCCCATTGGTCGATCTTAGCTACGCTACTGTTGTTGTTGTTTTAAGGGGCGGAATTACTAGGTCATCTGCTTCTTGAACAGATGTTAATGAAACATAATATGTATTGGTTCAGTACGGTAACAATAGTTGCGAATAAAATGAAGCCTGTTTGGAATCCAGTGGTAACGATGGAAATGTTTACAATATTTCAATACTTCACCAGTGATGCAGACGTCTAAAATCAATAAAGTCTGCATCAGACTAGCAGTGATCTGCAAGAAAATGTGTTTCAAATATGTTTCAAATGATTATTTTATTCATATTCTCATACATCATATTGTGTTGAATTAGGCGTTCAATTTCCCATCCTTCTTTATGGTGCACCATATAAGGTTTTATAACAAGGGACATTTTAGTGTTACGCTATACATTTATTAATGCATTCATATCGGCTGATGAATGGGCTAAAAATAATTAGCCCTTGAAACATGTCCCACCAATGATCACACAGTGATCTTTATTTAATGAAAGTATTGATTAGGCGGAACTTTTAACCTATTTACCGTATTTACTCGGCTATAGGATCCCCTTCTTTTCCAAACTTTTTTAAAACTTGGTGCTTCTACTCGGCCAATAGTGTGGCATCTTCTATTAGATGTCGAGTGAAGCCTATTGGCTACACAATTTGATATCCTGCCCAATCGTGTATGCGGTACATGTAGACTATGCAAAATGGCGGTCAAATCGTCTGAAAATCTAATTAATGTAACAAGAACAATATTTTTGTCATAAAAGCGAGGCGGCCTCGGAGGCGTAGTTGGTAGCATGCCCAAGATCGCGGGTTCAAACCCGACCGAAGCCGTCGGATTTTTAAGAGCGTTAAAAATCCCTCAGTATGACTTCCTTCGGAGGGGAAGTAAAGCCGGCGGACCCATGTCATAGATTTATGGCATGTTAAAGAACCTTCCACTAATTACACCTGTGTGAAGCTAAATTGTATATGTTAAGAATGTAAACAACGCTCTTAGGTCCCTACGTTCGTTGCCAAGAGCCGACAGCGGTGGTGTCTAGTAGCTAAGTTCTGAACTAGGCCTAGTATTCGTTGACGGTGGCGTTTGGCGGCAAAAGTAGGAACCATTTGAAAAATTCAAAGTTGCAGTCTTTACTTGAATTAAAAAACAGATACACACACTAATACAGCCATCACAATTAACACCGATTATCAGACAGATTCTACACACACCCAAAATACACGGGGCTACATGACCACGTTGTCGCAGCCCCTAATCTGAGGAACCAACCAACCAACCAACCGTCATAAAAGTGAATGAATTTCAGTTATAATTTTAATTTTTTTAGGAATTTTTCAATTTCCAAGAATGTTGTATTTTGACTCTCAGTAATTAAGGAGGGGTACTATAGCCGAGTAAATACGGTATTACACAATTAGTTTATTAATACGGAACCAGAATGAACCTTTTAAGTTCTCTAAAGGGTGACACTTTCCACCAAACCCTGTGGAACTCTTATTTTCTTGTGAAAAGCACTGTGACAGTCGGAGGGAGATAAAATTCTCAATAAGAATCAGTAGATCATCACGGTATCTCCAATTGGAAGGGTGGAGAGGATTCCACAGCACCAAGTGGTGTCGTAGGCTTTATCGAGAATGGAAAAATCCATAACTAAGTATTTCTTTCAGATTAATGCCTTCTCTATGGGCTCTATAGTTGCACCAGATGGCCAGTGCTGCAACAATAAGAGTGAAAGCCATAAGAAACCCATCTCCTCCAGGAACCACACGAGCTCACAAGTTTCCTGTCTGGGTATGGACAGCCTGATCTCTCGCACTTTTGATGGAAACTCCTCTTCAATCCAGAGCAGTTATTTGATCCTGGTGTGTGTGTCAGCATCTGATTATAGTTATTATCCAGCCTAGGAGATGTATACCTGCATTGTGTTAAGCACACTGCACAGTTCCCATTTTGTGTAGGATACATTGTAGAACTCTGAAGCAGCCGTGGGAAAGTACTGCATCATACTTCAGAGTCGCAAATGTTGGATCATAACTCCTGAAATTGGTTACATCGGAAAATTAGACCAATTACAGCAATATGGTTAATTAAGTTCAAACAAACCAAAACCACTACAATAATTGTAGTAGACAAGGGGTCCAGAGTTCATTTATGCGGCTGTTTTTAACAAAGTGTCCATGATGAACTTGTTGAACCAAAACTAATAGTTGTTTTCAAATAAGGTCAGTTTCATCTGATTGGTTGTATGAACGCTCGAAAGAGTCGACACTTAAGTTCAGAGAAACTAGACGAACTATTTTAACTATTCACCAAGAATCGTTGCGGCCAGTTTCTTCAATAACACCGCACTGGTCATTGCATTCTTACACCAGTCTTTCAGGGAAGTAGTCAGAAAGAGAAAGGACGTACTGTTATTTCCAGTAGGATGTGAGTGTGAGGCAGGGAATAAGAAGAGTCCGCTGATGAGCCTGATTGGTTAAACTAGGCGAAATACCGCAACAGACATGGCAAAAACATAGAGGTTTTGGCAGAGTTTGGTAATTCTTTCTTTATGTTAAATCAATCTCCTCTGCAATAAAGAAAAGAGGGCTTTTCTTTCTTACCAAGAAGTTGAATCGGGCACTGGGTGACTTTGGGAGGTACAAAATCACATGACATATCGTTTGAAAGGTATTAGCTTGCAGATTACAGAGTGTGAGGCAATTGAATGTTTCTCAGAGATATTTGAGCGATTGTCAGGCACAGGGGGTTTAATGTTAAGGACTCCTTGCATAACCCAAGCTATGTCTAGTTTACTATTATTTATTTGGTTTGGTGCAGAAGAAAGCCAAGACAATATAAACAATATCATTGATGCGTGGAAGTACTTCTGTAGGTAAAGTTGTTAATACTTACTTTCTCCTTGGTGCTACAGCCCTCCACCCATTCTTCCCTCTTTACTGCTTTGTTTCTCCTTCCATTTCATCCCTGCGGTTTCCTTTGTCCTTTGTTTTCTTCCGGGTTAGGATTGTTAGACCCACACCCAACTCCCAACCTGGAGGACCAGGCCTGTCCAGCTTGGGTGGCCCTACCAGGAGCCGAAGCTCCCGCTGGCATAGCCCCAAGGATCATTTGAGCTCGCAAGCCTCCAAACACCCGGCAATAGCTGATTGCCTTCTGCAAGGTGACGGTACCGGCGGGAGGAATGTTGTTAATGCATCCCTTAATCACCACCACTTACATGTCTGTTGGAGAACTCCTAGCGTGAGACAGGCCGCTTGGTTATAAGCTGCCAAGTGCTACACTGGAGACATATAGAGTCTGTTGGAGAACTCCTAGCGTGTGACAGGGCACACGCCAAGTGCTACACCAGGGGACATGCCCAGTTCTTGAGCAGAATCTACTCTATTTTACAGAATATCTTATAGTCTGCTTCTTATCTTTGCAGGTCCTTCAAGATATAACACTGCACACCATGTGAGTATAACATTGGATATATATTATATAACTGTAGTGTGCCCATTTGGATATTGGCACAAGTGAACCCTTGACCATTTATATAAAAATATGTTAAAGTTTGATAGAAACGTAAGAAACCAAGGGGGAGAATTCGTTGTGAAATAAGCTTCAGAAGCACAGCAAGACATGCAGGTGGCTTATTGAATACTAGCGGATATATAAAGTCCCATTATTTTTGACATTTTAAGTGAAAAAAAAGCCGTTAGAGAGGCCATTAACGAAGCAAGAAAATGCATAGCTGAAGGGTCGTAATTAACACTCAACATTCCATGAGGCAGCGATCCAGCAAGAAGTTATTACCAGTCAAGTGCGACATTTACGAGGGATCTATTTTTCTAAGGACGTACTTGAGAAGAGGCCCCGAAAAGCGTTAGGCCAGCAGAAAGTCGAACATATAAATGAGGGACTCCCCATCATAAAACTTGACAAAATAAATTCACCATGTTAACAAGATTTGACGTTAAGACAGGAGTAGTAACAACATAAATCGGAAAGTTGGTAGACCTGTAAAATAGAAACTCAAGAAAATGCTTAGCTACGACGACGTCATTGGAATTCAGAGCGGAGTGCTACGAAGGGATACCGAGGTAATCAGGTCGGCCCCGCAGAGTGAATAACATCTATTTTGATTAATTAAAAATTAACCTATGAACGAATTCCGTTCCGCCAACAGGCAATCTTAAAATTATTACATATCACATCTGGAAATAAATTATATACCAGATTGGAGCTAGGAGTCAAAAGTTGAACTCCCGAAATTGTCAGGAACTAATTTCTGCGCCAAATCGAATAAATAAGGGCTTGAGGGAGCCAAAGTCAGGCAGTTCATGCAGTTCACACAGTTAACCCAGTTCTCAGTCGATCGAAGCCTCGGGGAGGCACGTTTGCACGTCAGTTTCACTCAGACTTCAAGAAGCCTCAGGGAGGCCAGTTAAGCCATAAGTTGCGCTACACGTTACTAAGTAAGTTAGACGCTACGCTATCAAAGTACAAGTAGTTCGGAGAGAACATAGTTCGAGTTAGAACCTAGTGTAGGTCTTATCATTCAGCGAAGCTTGAATAAGCAGTAAAATTAAACTTCAGTTGAGGCGCACTACACTAATAACTAGACAGAATTGCACCATATAACGATCCAGAGTTAGAAACTCTGAGCGATCAGGGAAGTCTATAAACATTAACATTGAAAGATTGCAAAGGAAAGAACAGTAGAGGTCAAAACAATTAGGAATTCATAGAGCAAAACGAGTTGCGTTACACCAAAGTTAGGGTGTTTCAGAGAACATTATAATCCCAAAGGAACACTAATTTGAAACTGCATAGTGAGAAACATTGCAAAAGTGTGGAGTCAAAGAAGAGAATACTAATTCGAGAAATATAGCAGCTAGAAACAGAAATAGGAGTGTATGGACTTCGAATTGGAAGCCAAGCTATAGAATCGCGAAAGTTGCTATAGATAGAGCTAGGAAAAAGAGCGGCGGCAAAGATTACGAACATTTTCACCTAAGAACTAATAGGCCAAATCAGTAAAGCCACGAGCAGCAAATATACTAGAAAGACTGTACCGAATAAAGACTGAACAGAAGTAGGAGATTCCGAGAAGGCGAAGTCACACGTTCAATGCGGATCAGGGAGAGCATCAGGATCATCAGCGCCGTGGTGTCGCATCGCAAAACGCTGAAATATGGTTCGTGTGTCATGTAAATATTAAATAAGTGTTTTTAAGTGTAATAAGTGTTAAAAAGTGGAAAAATAATGTATCAAAAAGTGAGTAAGTGTAAAATCGAAGACCAGAGAATGAAAATGGTCCATTGTTGTGTAAAAATGTATTGTTGAAGCATTGAGATGGGAGAAGTCATCCAAAGCTTTGGTCATGAACCAAACGTCACATGGGGTGAGTAGAAAATCTTTAATTATCCTAGAATGTTGTGCCATGTGCTGATAAATAATTGTGAAATGTATAAAATAAATAAGTAAATGCACTAGTAAATAAATAAATAATGTCAAAATGTGTCGGAAAAATCGCAAAGATGAGTTTGCCAAATATGAGAGTGTAATAATTAAAGTGCAAAGTAAATTGAAACCCGTAAAATGAATAATTAACAATGATAAAAAATTGAAATATGAGAGGAGAAGTCGATTATAATGATATTATTGGCAAGTAATTTATGCCGTTGATAAACTATAAAGTAATAATAAAATGAACACCAAAATAATAATAATGTGTCGAATTTCTATACTCCGATAATGATGAGTAAATATATTGAGCAATTGCGTTTCGTAAGTAATGATTAGGGCCCGGATTTATATGCACCAAAAAACCTGAAAATATGCATGCAAATATGCACTAAAAAGTTAGAATATATGCACGGAAAATAATGAAATATGCACTTAAAACATGCAATTTTATTCACTCACCTATTTACAGGTATCATTTGTTGCAAAAAGAAGCATCACAATAGGTAACTAGTAGTCTTTCAATGTTTTCTGGAGACAAACTACGTCTATTGTCCGTCAAAATGAGTTTATAGGCTGAGAATGATCGTTCTACATCAACTGACGTGATTGGACAGTACTTATACACGGGCACCAAAGTTTCGGAGCATACATCTGGCAACGATACCCTTATTCCACTCAAGTATTGACTAATTAACTTAATCTTCTTCAGTCCTGGGTTCGAATTCAACACCTTTTCTAACTTGCATTTAATCTTCTCTCCAATTTCGCCTGGAGCGGAATTCAATGAAGATGCAGCTTTCTCAACGAGATCAAGTGATTCATGGAGGGGAGTACCAGAAGATTCTAAGCACTCAATGGCTTTTGGAAGTTTAGAAAAATGTGCATGAATGAAATTCACATCTTGATAAACAGTAGCGGTTTCAAACACAACTTTTGCATCACGGACACACGCAATATGCTCATCTTCAAGTTTTGTAACCACTTCTTTTACTTCATTAAAATTCTCCTGATAAAATGGCACTGCAGATAACCATGTCCCCCACCTAGTCAGGTCAGGTTCAGGTGGCAAAGGAACTTCAGGTACACAATCTTTGTAGAACTGGACACGAGCTGGTGCTTTCAGAAACAGCTTCTTCCCACATCCAATTAAATTGTTAACAGCTGGAAACTGTGTGCGTATTTCTTCTGCAATGTGGTGTAATCCGTGCGCTAAACAGGTTACGTGTATGAGTTTCGGATAAAATACTTGGAGGGCCTTTGCTGCTTTCAACATATACGAAGCTGCATCTGTGAGCAGTACAAGCACTTTACAACAATTATCCTCAATTTCAGATGGCCACAATAGTCGCAGAGAATCATTTACAAATCTTGCTATTGTGCTATGGTTGGTTTTCTCTAGTACTTTACAAGCAAGAAGATGCGGCTTACCGGGTTCATCTGGATGTAATTTACCAACCACGAAATTTGCTATGAAACGGCCACATGAATCCGTTGTCTGATCCACCGATATCCAGACATAGTTCCTTCCGACATCAGAACGGATCAATTCCAGGGTAGATTCATATAGCGGAGGTAGGTAATTTTTCCTAAGAGTTGATTCATCTGGTATTTTTTTGATTTACACAATATTTCTCAAGAAATGATCGCAGAACTGGATTGTTTAATTTATTCCATGGAATGTTGCTGCATTCGAAAGCCCTACAAAGATCATTTGAAAATGTATTAAGAATACCGGACTTAGGCTTTACCTGCGTAAGAAGTAGTTGTTGTGGTGTGCTGTTCTTCTCCTCCTTTGCTTTAATATGTGCAGTTGTTTTTGAATGCTGTTCAAGCTGAAATTTCTTTTCACATTTTACTTCCTTTGAGCTAACTTGACAGTACACGATGATACCATCTGTTGAATAGTCCCTATTACCCGACACCCACTGATTTAGTAAATATCTTCTCCTGCTCTTTTCCTTAGGAATTTTTAGAAACTAACACTTGAGATGTAGGGCATTAAACTGGAACGTAACTAGTGAACTGAATATACTTCTGTCCTGACCAATTGCCCAACCCCCTGAGATTATTACCTACTGTGCTAGAGAAAGGAATTCCGGGAAGTCCAGCCAGCCTGCCTACCCATACCTAAGCTATCTGTTGCCATTGTCAGTTGTATAAGTAAAGTGCCGTTACACAGAGAGTTGAAAACACCAATTAGTGAGGGATGCACATAATATAGGCAACTAGCTAGGGATGCACAAAACAGATTTATTTTAGTAGTTCTTGTAATTGTCCTTAAATTCAGACCTATAACCGGAATATGCTGTTACGTCTAGAATATGCACTAAACCTCAAAATATGCCAAAATATGCATATGCATATGCGCATATGCATTTATAAAAAATCCGGGCCCTAGTAATGATGAAGTAATATTGAATAAATATAATAATGAGCTCTAGTTGAAAGTAATTGAATATTAAAGGATCTTTGAGATACCTTAATGTAATGAAGTAATGATGTTATTCAGATCATAAATGTAATGAATTAAAGTAAATGGAGATAAGCGAACACCTTGGGAATATATTATGAAGTTGTAGGCTATAGGCCAAATTAAAAGGGAAAATGCTTAAGTGAAGACCAGTAAAGAAATACCGCGACATAAAGAAAGTTGAGTTATTGAGAATTTGTAGTACGCGATGAAAATCCAAGTTATTAAAAGTTGTGTTGCCAAAATGGGCCAATAAATACTAAATAATAAGAAGCATCAGGCTAGCTAGTGTATATTCCATAACAGGCATATTCGAGAGATCAATAGAAAGGTATAAGTGGATGAAATGGTTCTCACTGGAATAGCTGTGTGTATGTAAATTGTCGGAAATCGTCATTGTTATTAAGGGTTGCACCCTTGGAAAATCTAAAGGGTTTTTGCCAGTCAGCAGAAATGGTATTGTAATTGCATTTAAGTCCCACCAGGAATGATGGCGATCTCTGGTCTGCGGCGTTGCCAAATGTATAAGTAAGTCTGGAAGGGGTAAGAGGTTTCTACGAGATATGATACAACTGGGGAGGCGTGTAGAGTTTCCAAGCCTAGTGTCATATAACCTATCCTATTGGCCAGCATTGTTGTTGTATCCGACCAAATAAAAGTGTGTGAGATGAATATGAAGGAAGGAATCAGGGCATGATAGCGATCTCCTGGTGTCCACCTTACAAGTATGTAAATCGTCGTGATCTCAGAATATTGCACTGATTATGAGGAAATGAAATGAATATTATAATAAGGTGAGGTTGAATTAAAGAGTGAGCTTGGATTATCATATACAGTTTTAAGGGAAGAGGTAAACAGTTAAAAGTCGCGAGGGGTGAATGAATGAGAAGCGAGACTAGGTCATAGATCACAAGCCAAGTGGTGTGAGGGACAATCTAGCGACCTTGCCGGCCGTCTCAGCCCGCAAGGGGGAGCTAATACAATAGGCGCTCTGTGTACAGAAGTTTTAAGATCTGAATAGGTAGTTGTAATAAAACGGGAGGTTATGCAATTTTGATAAACAATGGTGTTACAAGAATATAATGTAAATTGTTGAATTGGTGGGTTTTAGACAATGGTCCCCACACTATGTTTGATGTAATTCCATAATATTTGACCATAGTAGTCAAGGAATAAGTTTGTTAAGAAAGTAATCGATTTCTGTCTCAGAAGATGTATTAAGCAATACGGGTAAACGAATAATTGAGTTTGTAAGTAATCTAAGTAATGAAGGGTAGTGATAGCACATGATACATAATTAATGAACCCCATTAGATCATGAGAAACAAGTTGGAAGGATGTGGGTTCGAGTCATGGCATGCTAAGAGTTGTTGATTTGTTGTGTAAAATGTTTAAACCTAAGGCTTAACTGGAAGAAATAGTACAGTTTGAAAGTAACTGAAAATAAAGTAAACAATGAAATAAATATAAAATAAGACCCTGAAAGGACTGTAATAATACGGTAAATGTCCGTAGGCCGTAGTGTATTTTCCATAAATGATAGGCGTGCTCTTTGCCTAAATGAATAGAAATGAAATATTGTAAGAAATAATTTTTGTATTGACACTTAAGAATAGATATCAGCTCAGTTGAGCTAAGCAAGATAAATCTAGAATATAGATTTAAATGATTTTTGAGAATTTATGGATGTATTCCAAAATATTGATGTTTTATGTGTAATTGTATTTTTTCCTGGGAATTTTTGGTAAATAAATTCATATTAATTGTAATATGTTTAGTTGTCGATGTAGTCTTGTAGATCCTAGAGTGCTTCCATATCTGAATGTGAGATCATGTTGTGGGCTGAACGGTACACACCTCGAAACCGAAAGTAGCCTAGCCAGGTGATGATCAAGCATTCTCCATGTGAAATGGGTACAGTAGTTAGTCATGTGTGTTATTCATGGAGTGTGTATCTCTCTAATAGGCAACATTACAAGACGACAGCAGGTGCTGCAACGGCCTGGGGAATGAAGTACGAGTCTGGAATCTGTGGACTTGCATACCTCCGATTGCTCGAAAGGAGAAAACCCTTTCGTCTCGCCAGCAATTTAAGTGACCTGGACGCCCTCGACGACGTGTTCATCGCTGATGAAACAACCAACAAATTGTATTGTGTTCAACTGAAACACAAGGAAAAGGCCAGTAAAATCACAACTGATGCACTGACTGCAAACGATAAGGCAAAGTTCAGTGTCTTGAAATATTACAAATCATATAAAATTATAAAAGAAAAATGTACACATAACAATGGAATTTTCCAAGGACTTTCATTCGATAATTTCTATTTTGTACTTTACACAAATAGTCCTATTGAACATGAATCCAAGCATGAACTTGTCACACATACTGAATTGAAGGATGTGCTCACCACTGGAGCTAACTCAGGGTCTATTTTTTGTTTCTCTTCTGTGGATACACGAATATGGGAATTGAGGAAAGGTCGTGAGGACGAAGATACTTATCATGCGTTTCTATCTAGGTTCCTTATTTTCAGTGAGCAAGGTAATGCTGAACATGTTCTAAAGCTGGTGAATACAGAGGTTGCAAAACATGCGCTGGTGACAGACGATGAACTGAAACTGCTGAGTAGAGATTTTATCGACAAGAAACAGTAGAAGCTTGGAAAAATGATTGTCGTCCTCTCACAGAGAGCTCTCCTCTATGGTTTACTCTTCTCCGGGACAATCACAACCGTAAAGTGAAAAGGATTAGTTACAAGTTCCTACCGGCAGACAAGACGCTCATCACTGGTGATTACCTGAACATCACTGTGCCGGATATTGACAGAGATATAAGATATCTGAAAGTTCTGGCTCTAGTTCGCAATGAGTGTGGCGACAACTACTTGTTCATTGATGCATTGCAGAGCTCGGAAGCTGTACAGAGTGTGTGTCTGTCAAATCACTGTGACAACATAATTATTAATGTGGATAAGGAGGATGAATTACACACTTCCTTCCTGCCATTCAGACAGGGAAGAAAAGGCTGATTCTAGTATCAGGTCGGAGTCTGAAGCTGACACCAGAGTGGACATACAAAACAGACCTCTGGTCTCTGGGAGATCTCACTTCAGAGACTCGCAAACACATTGGGAACACCACAATTCAGTTCCAGGGACTGGACGTCCCTCTATCCACTCTGATTGGACCCGAAGATAAAATAAATATTGTGTGTGGGAAGGCTTTGTCAGCTCTCCTCAAAGGAGACAGTATTTTAATAGGCGGACAATTACCGAGTGTAGATGAGTTGTACATCGAGCACAGTCTCTGCCATCAAACTGTACTAAAATACAATGTGCTAACCGAAGAACATCAGCATGATATATTTGTCGTGTCAAAGCTACCGAATGATAAACATAAAGATTTGTCCAGCAGCACGATAGACACCACAGCTGGTGAGATACGAGACAAGGACAAGAATACTCACTGGATAGAGTACAACGAAGGGTTCCTCTTCTGGAGAAAGTCAGCTGGTGATGACACTCTGGTGAGGTCCTTCATTAGCCCTGTGTCGTCAGCATGCCAGGGCACTCCAGGGACTTGCCTCCACGAAGGGCTACTGCCACAACAATGGCATGGCAAAGTGAGATTAGTTACTGGTCAGCCCGGCATATGTAAAACCAGTCTGCTTAAGCATCTCACCGTGGAGCGAAAGAAGCAAAGTCCTGAGCAATGGATGATCTTCGTTCCACTTGCTATGTACTCGCCTACTCTCGGTAATTGTCGTCCTGAACAGCTCACTCTGGAACCAGTAGTCGACATGTTTTGCCTTGCTTCTAAACTTAAAATGTCTACTTGTTGTCAGACAACAGAGAATTTGCTATTGCATAGTGTAAGAACAAAGGGAAATATCTGTGTATTTATTGATGCAGTAGATGAAGTATCCCCTACATACAAGCAACACGCATTGAGCATCATTAAACTGCTTCTAGAAGAGTCCAAAGTGAATGAGATATGGATTACGAGCAGAGCAGTTGTTGAAGCTTATTTACAGTCGAATCTTCAATCACTGCCACTAGTGATTCAGCCATTCAGGGAAGAACAGCAAACTAAATCTCTCACTACATATTTTCAACAACAAAATATTGGGAATGAAGCTGCATCTAGAATCACACAACATGTAATATGATGGATTTAGCACTCGGACACATCTGTGAAGTGCCTTTCCACGCTCGTCTTCTTGCCGACATCTTCATCAGATGTGGCCAACAGAAATCATCGTCAACTATGCAACTTGGAGCAGCAACAATACACCTGTACCAAATTTTTGAGACATTTTTCTTTGAAAAATTTGAAGCAAAATACAAGTTAAAGGATGGATGTGACACGAAGAAACCAGGAGTACTTGAAACCATACAGAATGCAAAACAGCAGTTCTTTGATGAACATACTCAGTGTGCTTTGATGGAAACATTCACCCAAGAACAACGCGGATGTCTGAATATTAATGTACTGGTACCTGATGAATCAAAATATATTCAACTACAAGGATTTGGAATCACTGATAAAGCTGTTGATGGCATTCCGTTATTGGTGCATAAATCTCTTGCTGAATTTCTAGTTGCACGCTGGCTGAAAGATATGTGTGAAGAAGAGATCAGAGCATTGTCAGCTGATACAGAGACACAAGGGATTGAGTCTGGTAGCGTAAACCAAAAACCACAACCATGTCATTACAAATATGCAATGATATCTGAATGGGGATTGGATAATGTGATATACTTCTTCGATCAGATGATGTCTGATAATTGTGAGCTTCACCAGATGGTTCTGAGAGGTAACCTACTTCAAGTTCAGGAATGTCTAAAGGACCCTTCATCTGTCAATACTGTGGACAAATGCGGCAGGTTAGCTCTGCACCTAGCTGCATCACACGGGAGGACAGATATTGCAGAACTTTTAGTTGATTCCGGAAGTGCAACAGATGTGCGCGACAAAGTGATGGGATGGACACCATTGCGCTACGCGGACAATGTGAAGTCATGGGAAACAGTTGCACTACTGACACAGGGTGGGGCTATGGAGTTTGACCTTCCTAACTTAAGAAATAAAATCCAAGATGAAAGCATTTCCAGGAGAATAATATCCATTGGAAATAAACACCATTTTAATTTCCCTAGTGTTGTCCACGAAATGTTTTCTACTCTATTAGAAGCAGCGAATAATGGTAAAAGATACCTTGTATCCTGGTGGTTGAACCGAGGGGCTGATTTGGGAGTTACAGACCATCAGGGTAACACTCCACTTCACGGGGCAGCTAGAGTGAGAAATGTAGATTTGGTAAATTTGTTATTAGACTATGGAGCTGATGTGGGAGTTACAAACCAGTGGGGTGACACTCCACTGCACTGGGCAGCTAGGAAGGGAAATGACGATGTGGTTAATATGTTGTTATTGGATCATAGAGGTGATGTGATACCCACAGGTAACTACAGTAACACACTACTGCACCGGGCAGCTCATGAGGGAAATGAAGATATGGTTAATAGATTATTAGATCATGGAGCTGATGTGGGAGTTATAAACCAGCAGGGTGACACTCCACTGCACTGTGGAGCTCTCAAGGGACATGGAGATGTGGTTAATAGATTATTAGACCATCAAGCTGTTGTGGGAGTTTCAGACCAGTGAGATAACACTCCTCTGCACTTGGCAGCTGGTGAGGGACATTTAGATGTAGTTAATAGATTATTAGACATTGGAGCTTATGTGGGAGTTAAAAACAAGTGGGGCGACACTCCACTCCACTTGGCAGCTGATAAGGGACATCTAGATGTGGTTAAGAGATTATTAGACCATGGAGCTGATGTGGTAGTTACAAACCAGGAAGGTCACACTCCACTGCACTTGGCAGCTCTTAAGGGAC
Organism: Meconema thalassinum; assembly: GCA_946902985.2. NCBI lineage: Eukaryota > Metazoa > Arthropoda > Insecta > Orthoptera > Tettigoniidae > Meconema > Meconema thalassinum. The sequence continues at coordinate 55,557,993 of OX336401.1, read as the reverse complement.
ATGCAGATGTGCTTAAGAGATTATTAGACCATGGAGCAGATGCGGGAGTTACAGACCAGTGGGGTAACACTCCACTGCAATTGGCAGCTCTTAAGGGTCATGTAGATGTGGTTAATAGATTATTAGACCAAGGAGCCGATGTTGGAATTACAAACCATGAGGGTGACACTCCACTGCACTGGGCAGCTCTTATTGGACATTCAGATGTGGCTAATAGATTATTAGACCATGGAGCTGATGTGGGAGTTACAAACCATGAGGGTGACACTCCACTGCACTGGGTAGCTCTTATTGGACATTCAGATGTGGCTAATAGATTATTAGACCATGGAGCTGATGTGGGAGTTACAAACCACGAGGGTGACACTCCACTACACTTGGCAGCTCTTAAGGGACATGTAGATGTGGTTAATAGACTATTAGACCATGGAGATGACGTGGGAGTTACAAACCAGTGGGGTAACACTCCACTGCACTGTGCAGCTCCTAAGGGACATGTAGATGTGGTTAATAGACTATTAGAGCATGGAGCAGATGTGGGAGTTACAAACCAGTGGGGTAACACTCCACTGCAATTGGCAACTCTTAAAGGTCATGTAGATGTTGTTAATAGACTATTAGACCATGGAGCTGATGTGGCAGTTACAGACCAGTGGGGTAACACTCCACTGCACTGTGCAGCTCATGAGGGACATATAGATTATTTAATATATTATTAGACCATGGTGCTGATGTGGGATTTACAAACCCGTTGAGTAACAATCCACTGCAATTTGCAGCTCTTAAGGGTCATGTAGATGTGGTTATTAGATTATTAGACCATGGAGCCGATGTGGGAGTTACAAACCACGAGGGTAACCCTCCACTGCACTGGGCAGCTCTTACTGGACATGCAGATGTGGTTAATATATTATTAGACAATGGAGCTGATGTGGATGTTACAAACCATGAGGGTAACGTTTCACTGAACTTGGCAGCTGTTAAGGGTCATGAAGATGTGGTTAATAGATTATTAGATCATGGGGGTGCAGTGCAAATTACAGGCAGCTAGGGTAACACACATTTACACTAGCTAGAGTTTGTTCCTTATTGTACATAGAAATACAATCATATAAATCAATAACTACAAACATCACTAAGCTCATGCTATTGTAATAGTGACAGAACACTGATCTCAGTGATGTAGGCAGATAGCTCTGCAAGGAGATAATGACCAATAAGTTCACAGTACCGGAATAGATCATCATTAATATATGTTCCTAGGCTAATCTGATATCATTTTATGACGGGAATCCCTATAATGCTGGCAACCCGAGATGTAACTATTTCAATCACACCACAATACTGACTACCTTGCCTTCAGGTGGTAGTGCTCATGTCCTCCATAATCCTGGCAATCCGAGTTGCAGCTAGGTCAATCATATCACAATACAGACTACCTTGCTTTCAGGTTGTAGTGCCTATGCCCTCCATAATGCTGACAACCCGAGATGTAACTAGTTCAAACACACCACAATACAGACTACCTTGCTTTCAGGAGGTAGTACCTGTACCCTCCATAATTTTCACAACCCAAGATGTAACTAGTTCCATCACACCACAATACAGACTACCTCTTGCGTTCAGGCGGTAGTGCCTTTGTTCCCCATAATGCTGACAACCCGAAATGTCACTAGTTCAATCACACCACAATACAAACTACCTTGTTTTCAGGTGGTTGTACCTGTGATCTCCATAATGCTGACAACACGAGATGCAGCTAGTTCAATCACACAACAATACAGACTACCATGCTTTCAGGTGGTAGTACCTGTGTCCTCCATAATGCTGACAACACGAGATGCAGCTAGTTCAATCATACCACAATACAGACTACCATGCTTTCAGGTGGTAGTACCTGTGTCCTCCATAATGCTGACAACACGAGATGCAGCTAGTTCAATCACACCACAATACAGACTACCATGCTTTCAGGTGGTAGTACCTGTGTCCTCCATAATGCTGACAACTCGAGATGCAGCTAGTTCAATCACACCACAATACAGACTACCTTGCTTTCAGGTGGTTGTACCTGTGATCTCCATAATGCTGACAACCCGAGATGCAGCTAGTTCAATCACACCACAATACAGACTACCTTGCTTTCAGGTGGTTGTGCCTGTGTCCTCCATAATGCTGACAACCCGAGATGCAGCTAGTTCTATCACACCACAATACAGACCACCTTGCTTTTAGGTGATAGTGTCTGTGTCCTCCATAATGCTGACAACCCGAGATGCAGCTAGTTCAATCACACCACAATAGAGACCACCTTGCTTTCAGCTGGTTGTACCTGTGCCCTCCATAATGCTGACAACCCGAGATGCAGCAGGTTCAATCACACCACAATACAGACTACCTTGCTTTCAGGTGGTAGTACCTGTGTTCCCCATAATGCTGGCAATCCGAGATTAGCTAGTTCAATCACACCACAATAGAGACCACCTTGCTTTCAGCTGGTTGTACATGTGCCCTCCATAATGCTGACAACCCGAGATGCAGCTAGTTCAATCACACCACAATACAGACTACCTTGCTTTCAGGTGGTAGTGCCTGTGTCCCCCATAATGCTGACAACACGAGATGTCACTAGTTCAATCACACCACAATACAGACCACCTTGCTTTCAGGCGGTAGTTCCTGTGTTCTCCAAAATGCTGACAACCCGAGATGCAGCGAGTTCAATCACACCACAGTACAGACTACCTTGCTTTCAGATGGTAGTGCCTACGCGAAATATACCATCATTTCAATGAATCTTTCTCACAGTTATTTCCCTGTGTTCTTTTTACATTGTTCTTGTTCTGAGATATCATAGGCAGTTACCACGGAGAGTAGCGGAGAAACTACTAGGTCACGAATGAAGCAATAACAAACAAAAACTCTAAATGTATGCAAAGGACACCAAAATCTTAGAATGGTATCTCTATAAATGTACAAATGTGGAAGGGAAATCCTGGTTTCATTCATGTTTGCTCTATTATTATGAACATAGATGAACTTTTAAATAAATTTGAAACAACATTTGTAAGGGTATCCATTTCTATCATAATATCTTTTTATAATTCATTTTGAGCTGAAGGAGGGCTCATTGCAGTCTGAAACGTGGACATAATTAAGTATTATATTTAAAAAGTTTTAAATATTGTATTGATTAGACGGATTCGTTTCTGTTATTTAAGATAAATTCAGTCAAACTAAAGAAACTTGATTTAAGTGTTGAACATGAAGACCATTGAATCATCTTACAAGCTCACATACCATTGGCGAGTCACTTTACTTGGAAAGGAAAACATAGAATTGATGAAATAGCATAAGATTTAGAAATGCAAGTACCGGTAATAGAAACGTTAAAGAAGTCTCTGCTATGTGATGAGACAGCTATTTTATTGTAGATGTATTCTAGCCCTCATTGAGATTGTGGCGATGCAGTGCAGACAATCCATCATATTGTGTCGGAATGTTTTCAAGGGAGGATATGACGACCTGCAGAATGCAAGTGATGATGCAGTGGAGTGGATTACTTCTCTGGACTTTCAAATGTGACTTTTAGTGATCAAGAATAGTTGATGTTACTAGTTATTTATTACTTGTGTATATTGTATATAGTATTACTGTATCCTCTGTATGTGATACGGAGGTGGGTAAACAAGTATGCATATGTCCTAACATGAAAACATTACATAAGATACTTATCACATAATAACACATACTTGTTTTCCTGCCTAATGTAATGTAATTTGTGTCGAAAGGTTTCTTTATTATTGATATTCCCAATCTCTTTAGACAACCACAAAATTTGAGGATGTGTTTTCTGCTCTATGTATATTTTTGTCAAGAGTTAAGTAGTGATCAACACACTCTTCTGTACCACACGTTGGCTCTAAAGGTAACATGCTCGCTCCGATATTCAATCTGAAATATTTTTGTTGTGGTCAAGGGGGAAATTAGATTCAATTTACAGATGATTAATGTATCCAACTCTTGGCATATTTATCAGAATTCTTAGAATCACTCAACCTTCAGAATTAGAGACAGCAAGGACATATTCAAATTCAGAAGGTTGAGCAAGTCAAAGATAGTTGAAAATCATTGCATCATAAACTTTCAAAATTAAAGGTTTCCAGGAAAGAATATATTTATGACAACGTAGCCTTCCAATTTCACGTCCTTTCCACGTCTTAACGAGCTTCTTGATAGCACACAAAATCATACTTATATTTGAAAAGTGAATCATAGATTTCTTTTAAAAACAATTGTCGTTGAGAACTGAAATGCTATTTCCAGATATTTCTTCAGATTATCAGTGTTTCTTAAGGGGAGTAGCCTATAAATGGCCATTTTGTTGAAAAAGTTGCAATTTTTTATTTTGATGCCAAAACATCATCTAGAATTTGCTAATTAATTTGGTGTATGATTTATTAAATTTGCTTGATTATAAATATTTTTAATTTAATTTAATAAAATTAGTTGCACAGGGTATTTTCAGGATTTCATATACCATTTTTCAGTAAACACTTCATATCTCAAGAACCATAAGGTGGTTTGATTTAAATTCTAGAGGAAGTTTTGCTACATAAGTTAGTGGGACTGGCATAACATTTGTGTTTATTGTTTATGTTGTGCGTGCGATATGCTTGGTACAAGGTGCATATTTTTTCATTTTTTGTGTTATTGATCTTGAGTACATCTAACCATGACAGGAGCAAAAGGAGTGTTCAAGAAAGTAAATAACAAAGGAAATCGGTACTACAGAATGTATCCAGGTGTAAACGAGGTTGTGAATGAGGTTAGGAATGAAAGTTCACCTGTACGTCAGCTCTACACATTGCTACTGCTTCAAGTTCCTCCTCGAAAATGAAACATTGTTCCGGCGAGTGGTGTAAATACAAAAAATCTGCTGCAGCTGGTATTTTAGATAAGTTTACTCACAATACCTCTATACCTGAGGCTGTTATGTTGGCTATAAAGCGAGTTTATAGATATTTGGCAAATCCAGACCTACTGAAGAAATGTCTGACAGGGAAAACACAAAACGTGATTGAGTCATTCAACAATGTATTGTTGTCAAGAGTACCTAAAAATGTATTTTTGGAGTACCATACAATGAAACTTGGTGTGTATGCTGCTGCCATAACTTTTAATGATGGCAATGCTGGTAAACTGAAAGTCTTGGAGGAACTCAGAGTGAAGACTGGTTGGACGGAATACACCAGCCATACTGAAGGAATTGGACAAGGAGCGAGTCGACAAGGCAGAGCTACTGGCCCAAAAAGTGTTCAAGGATGCAAGATCTTTCAGGAGGAAGAAGAGGATGCACTCGAACAATGTAGGAGATGATGAAGACTACACTGCCGGAGCATTTTAGCTGTTGTTTCCATTGAAAAGTGAGGTACAATCTAAATTAATTTTTTAATTGCAATTTCTGAAAAACTAACTTTTTTCAGACAAATGACCCGTTATCTCCCGTTCTATAGTAGATATACTCCTGATTTTTTCACTGTTCATGTAGTATACCCTTGTAATACCATACCTCTAGAATGGTAGAGATAGCTTGTATATTTGAAGAAAAATGCACAATAATTTGATAAGAAAAAAAAGGTGTAATGAAATGAAACGGAGAAAAAAATCTATCCCAACTCCTAGAATGTGTATGTCAATATAACTAGAGAACTAAGTACATAAAGCATGTATAAATATTCTGCAAAAGTTTCACTACTTTGCATGAAGTAGTTCTTGAGAAAATGGGTCATGAAATTAGCAAATTTAACATTTGCGGGTTAGGCCATTCATACTCCCCTTAAATTCGTAAATGATCAAGAATGTTCCACCTTGTCAATACATGAGTTTACATATTTCGGAATATTATATACCGTATTTCCCTCTTCAGCTTTCAAGTTCCCTTGACAAATATGCATCATCTAAAATAATTAAAAGCTATCATAAATTGTTCTTAAAACGTCCATTGTGCCCTAATGTTCCAAAGGTTGCAATATATACTTATTGCAGCTATAATTTCATACATTTGTCTTTAAGAAACGATTGGAGTACATCAATGTCGAATACAGCTTCATTAATGGGTCATTTTTAACCAGTGAGACAAACTTTAGCTTGTTGGCTATTTTTCGAGATTTTTTTAAATTTATTATATCATAAGGGGCACCTGAGCCAAGGCTCGTGATAGTGCAGTACATCAAGGTAAAAATGGTATTTTAGTAATTGCATGTAAGTTACATTGTTGAATCCATTAAGAATTTAAACAGTTCTTTCCTGAAAGTTCTCAGTGAGGAGATATTTTTCAGGTCATCAGGCAGTCTATTATATATAAATGATGAGTAATGCCATAGTGAATTATTTCCAAACCTGCTGGTATTTATTACATTATTGTGGATATTGCTTGCATTTCTGGTGATGTGTAAGTGAGTATCTGAACTGGTTGTGAGTATGATATTTGAATTGGTTATTTTATGTTTAATATTATATATAATTATTACTGAGGCTCTTTGACGGAGACAACTTAATGATAGGACATTGCATTGTTGGTATAATTGAATTGTAGGTGTTAACATGGGAAGATTGAAAAGTATTTTCAAAGCCCTTTTATGTAATATATTAATTTTATTGAATAATCCTTTGCTGCAACAAGCCCAAATGTGAATCATGTATGCAATGTGACTTTCAATAAGTGCGTGATATATAGACTTCAGTAGTGCTCGAGAAACTTCGTATTTTACTCGGCTTAGAACTCCTATAGCTGGAATTATTTTTTCCACCAATAGCTTTGACATGATCATCCCAAGAGAGTAGCTCATCAATGATTAATCCCAAAAATTTGGTAGATTTAACTCGGGGTAGACATTGGTCGTGGAAGTATAATCGCATGTCTAACGGTAGGTTGTAGGAAGGCTTGTGAAAGACGATATAGTTAGTTTTAGTTAAGTTAACTGTTAGATGGTTTTCATGCATCCATGATAGAATCAGATGTGAATCTTCCTGCATTTTCTGTTCGAGTTCATGGACAGACTTTCCAACATAGAATACATTGGTATCATCAGCAAATAGGGATATCTTACCCTTGAAATTTAGTCTACCAATGTCGTTGATAAATATTAAAATAATGCTGGGCCTAAAACAGATCCCTGTGGCACCCCAATATTAATTGCTTGGCAACTACTCTCAGCATTCATGCAACTAACAAATTGTTCCCTGTCCTTAAGGTAATCTACAAACCAGTGAAGTGCAGTTCCTCTCACACCATCTGATTCTAATTTATGAATCAGTATAGAGTGATCCACAGTGTCAAAAGCCTTTTTTAAATCTATAAATAAACCTGAAGCAAGCAATCCTGAATCTAGAGCCTCTTGAAGTCTAACAATAATATCTTCCACTGCATTGTTTGTGCTAGAGTTGGGAATGAATCCATACTGATGCTTATAAAAATAATTGTTACGAAGAAGAAATTTTAGTAGCCGGTCCTTCACTACCTTTTCTAATATTTTAGAAATAACAGGAAGTATTGAGATAGGTCTATAATTATTAACATCATGTTTATCTGATCCCTTATAGATTGGTACTACTCGGGCCATTTTTAACTTCTTAGGAATTTTCCCTTCGCTCAAGGATTTATTTATTAATTTTGTGATATACGGTACTAACTGATGAAACAGGGTCTTAATTATATTATTATTTAAGCCAGAAACATCCAAACTACTACATTTTTTAAGATCATTAATTATTCGTGAGACTTCAATTTCATCTGTGGGCTCAAGAAAAATAGAGTTGACAGGTCCTGTTACTGATTTGGTGCAATCGTTGATAGGAATTTTATCGGCAAGTGACTTACCAATGCTTGTGAAATGTTCATTAAAAATTGTACAGACTTCAGTTGGATTTGTAACCAAATTACCATTTACTTCCAGGTTAATATTACTATTATTATTGGCTTTGGTATCTGTAGATAATATTTCATTGATAATTTTCCAGTGATTAGTTGTGTTGTTTAATCTATTCAAAAAATATGCATTTTCTAGGTCTCTTCTCATTTATGTTACTTTCATACAGTGTGCATTATAGTCTTCAATTAGCTCCTTTGACTGATACTCACATCCAGATCTTACTCTGATTTGCTGCCTTTTTAATTTACTATATAACCTGTTCTTTTGATCAATTAGCTTTAAGAAATTTGGAGTTACCCATGGACAAGATGGCCTTAATCTTCCACTTGTATTATGACTCGGTCTTAGGTCCCTAGTCTCACTGTTGACGTTTTCCAAATAATATATCAATTTGTCCTCTATTGTTTCACAGCTATCATCAACCTTGATCTCTAATGGATTAACAGACATAAAATAATCCATGGCTTTCAAATTCCATCTTTGCATTTGCTTATGCCTTTTATGAACTTGAGCAGTACCAGTAATAGGAATTTCAAAGTCGCATACTAAAAGGTTGTGGTCACTAAAATCACTGAATACGTTATACAGGTTGCAACAATACTGTTTGTTAATATAGATATGATCTATCAAGGTAGCACTATCAGTTGTAACTCTGGTCGGATATAATGTATTACATGCATTCTGGTTGAAACAAACACATAATTTATCAAGTTCTTCAGCTAGACGACTTTGCCCTAACTTATCTATATTTATATCTCCAACTGTAAAGCATGCTTTATTACTATACTTCATCCAAGTATCCTCAAGAATTTTAAGAAATTCAGTGCCATGATTCACATTCGGGTAGTAGCAAGCTAAAATTTGGAAATCCTTACTAAAACCAATTACCTCAACAAGCAATAGATTATAGGGTGTTTTAGTATCATTAATAGACATCACTATATTTGCCTTAAGAGGCCTTTTGATGAAAATAGCTATCCCTCCCCCTCTGGTATTAACTCTTGAACAAAAGTAACTGTCATATCCATTTACGTTGAAATATTTCTCCTCTTCGAGACATAACCATGTTTCAGTCAATACTATAGTATCCGGGAAATTTGCTTCGGTTATAATAAGGCTGTTGAACTGACTCCATTTATTCCTGATACTCTGGCAATTTGAATATAAAATTCTAAATCAGTAAGTAATCCCTTTTAGTTCTTTTAAGCTATCTACCTGTTTTTCTACAACATCCATAGAAATGATGTGAATTACAAGGTTTCCAAAGTGAGAATATCCTCAATACGTTTTACGTGAGTAATTGGGGATAACTCATCCTTCCTTATAAAGACTTCCCCTTCCCTTGACCAAACAAATTTGAAACCTTTCTGCCTTAGGTCCTTTGCTCTTTTGAGAAGGCCTTTAGCTTTAGGAGTCAAGTGTTCATTTATATAAATAGTCTCTCCTCCTGTGCATCCACTAACATCCGATGAGGACAGTCGCTGTACATTACGCCTTGCTTTAATTAGTGTAATGTTTTTTACTTGGGCGGACTGTTCACCAGAAAATACTACTGCTAAGTTTGATCTATGTTGGGCGCCAAGCCGGATACACTGTGTTCCAAGCTAAATTTATATACTTAATATCGACCCCTAGCGTTAGGGGCCGATAGCCTAGATGTTAGGCCCCTTAAAACAACAATTATCATCATCATCATCATGTTAGTAGAACATATGAGAAACTCTTAATGACTAGGTCATGGGATGATTGGATCATCAACCCAGACAACATTTGATTGTGGAGAAGGATGTGGTATTACAACTATTGCTACCTACTGGAATCAAAGAATCTACTTTGTAAAAATTGAATTTAATATACTTAGAAAACATGATAGCATCTTAAATAAAATTAACACTATTAACGGAGCATACTACTTTAACCATTGCCACGAACAAAATTACTTAATACGCCGGTCGGGAGAATAACGTGAATTTAACTTATTTCCAAATTTGTGCTTAAAGAATTTATATTAGCCCTATCGGGAAACAGAGAGTGTGTGTCGTAGATTACATGAGCTCACCAACGGAAACATTGTCTCCCACGTGCTTGAAGTCTCGTTGCGTCTGATGTTCTTCATTGGAGTTGATGGCCTCAGGTTCTTCTTCGTAGATTAAAAATTATCGTTACTGCTTGTGGTGGAGTATAATCCATGAACCACAACACGTCGCCTGCCTTAGCACTGCAAGACGCGTGGAACCCATGATCTGATGTGATCAGCGGAGTTAGCGTGAATAAATTGTCCCATTTGGGACTTGCGAACAAAGTACGTGCTTCCTGTACCAAGCGTAAAGTCTTAATGAATGTCCTTCTCCTCAACCAGTGCGTTCACTATATGGACTTCCAGCTTCTCCCACCAGAGTCTAGTTTCACACCGCGGCCTCGCTGCTTCGACCAATCCGCGTGCGTCACGTTTCTCGCCATGCCCGTCCTACGTTGCTTCTTCTTCCTTGATTGGCTGGTCACCTCACGTGGCTCTTCGCGCCATGAGGTTCCTTCCCCCGGACAAGACGCGTCCCTGTACATTTTCCGTTTTACCGGGCAAGACGTAAATCATACCACGTTTTCTTGGTTTGAAGTGTTCCCTCGGATTTCGTAATTCTATTGTACTCCAGTCTATTCTCGTATTGAAATAACCAGTGAGTCACACACCACTCTCTCTAGCCCTAATGAATAAAATCCCGTCTTTACGTATGAAACGATTTGCCGTGCAATTTATATATTGGAATCATCCAATATAGATACGGATTTCTACTAGTAGAAATCCTATCTGTAATCATCCAAATTTAAAAGCTTCAAAAAATGACGTAATAAATATTATTAATAATAATAATAATAATAATAATAATAATATGAAATATAAAATTGAATAAACTGAAATAATTTAACTTGGCCGGATTATTGCCGCGTTTAACAAATATGATATAGTCCAACTAACTTGTGTTAGTGGCATAAAACCCCCTAGAAAAACATGTTACATTAGGTCAAGCTTCTTCCATCTGTTTTCAAATCTTACCACAATGGGTCTGGGAATTGACCTATTAGCTGACGGAATCCGATGTGCAATGTCTATTTCCTCTTTGGCAATCTCGCAGCTCACAGCTTTTCCGATGTTTGACACAATGGAGAATACATCTTCTTCCCGCTGTTCAGGCACTCCATGGATTTCTACGTTCCTCCTCCTGAGATATTGGTTGATGTTCTCGTTCTCCTCGCTCATATAATTTTTAACTTTACACAACTCATTTTTGAGTTCCTTTATTTTTTCATCCCTATCCCTAAGTTCGGTTCTCAAGTCTTGAATGACTTTGGTATTAAAGTCAACACTCTTTTTAGTCTGTTGATAACTTTATCGACAAGTTTTTCAAGAAGAGAGTCAAATAGGTCACAATCGTTCTTCACTATTCCATAAACTACAGCTTTTAGTTCATCGGAATCCCACCTTATATCGCTTGAATCGACGGTTTTATCCACAGAATCATCGTGGTTATGTTTGCAATTCCTGCAGAACTATAGTATTTCTCCCGGGTTTGAAACCATTGCTTTTAAAAACGGCATTTGATACGTGCGCACAATTTAGGTGGAACGTTTCACTGCACTTTCCATCACACTTTGCATAATTTTCATTTTCTTTCAGCAGTTTTTTGCATGAGTTACACGAGATTTCATTGTGTTTAGGCGCCATTTTGCTGTTATTCAGTGGTGGTAAATTTCAATATATTACGCTGTTATTCTGTAGCGTGTAATTCCTTGTTGAATACTCTTTGGTATCTAGTGAGCAGTTATTCCGTGAAAGACATTTTTTTAAATATACAAATCACTAATAAATGAGCACTTATGTTAGTAGACACCTTCATACAAACATATACACCAATCATAACCACTTATTCCGACCTCATTCACACTAAAGAACTTTCACAAGAACATTCGATTATCACAGCTAATTCCCATGCATATTCATCGCCGCCATTTTCTTTTTATATACGTTGTTGTGTGAAAACTAATGGTACATCATAAAAGTTTTTTTGTAGGATGATAGAATAACAGTACTAATTTCTCTGTTAAAATATATTTTGTTCTTTTTTCTTCTTCTTCTTCCTCTTAGTCTTTTACCCTCCAGGTTGGTGGAACCCACGGACTCAGCGAGGGAACTCACCACTACCGCCTCTACGGGCAGTGTCCTAGAGCTGGGAACATCTAATCGGAATGGATACAACTGGAGAGGTGTGATTGGCACCTCGCCCAGGCGGCCTCACCTGCAAAGCGAACACGGGCCTCATGAGGGAAGGTAATGGATGTCCAGGATGGATAGGCAAGGAAGAGAGAAGGAGGCGGCCGTGGCCTTTAAGAAGGTACTGCACCATTATTCCTGAAGGTCTTAAGTACAGATATGGATACAGTATTTTGGAACGCCCTGTAACTTTCTAGCTAGCCACTGAAGTCTATCATAACAGCTGGTCTACAGCAAGCAAAAGTCCTGCTATCAAGAATGGATCGGTAGAGCTCGTATTTCCGACGAGAAGCCCGAATATCATCGATAATAATCATATTGACATTGTCTAACATTATATCGATCGGTTCACCTGAGAATGATTAATACGAATTAAAGTATATTTAGCGCTATATGTAAGCAGTTATTTATGTCTGTATGCATATTTCCATGGCAGAAAGCTATTACAAAGCAAGTATAAAAAAACAGAAGAAGATCTGTTAAGTCACTAGTGATTATACTACGACTGCGATATATTTATATCGACTCGTGGCGTATAGAGGAGTGGGGGTTGCGGATGTCTTGCTCAAGCGACCTCGTGTGGAGAGCAGGAACTTGTGAAACTGACAGCGTGCAGTAATAATCCTGGCAATAGTGAAAGTGAAATTGCCAGTTAACGGGATTTTCAAAACGTGTGAGGATGCCTATGGATATAAGCGAGTTCGTTCGGCATTCTACGTGGAGTAGAGACTTGCTTAATGGGGATCAGACATGGTTTTAAGCATGTAATATGTTTGTCTTTGCGACCGTGTGTCCACCGCCACTAACGGACTATGCGGAAGAATACATTCATAATCCCGGCCGCCAGCTCGGGCGTATTATGTCGTAACACTATTTAGCGGCTGTTCGAATTCACTCTCGCTTCGTGACGAGTTGATAAACTGTTTGCGGTTCAGCCATCGGTATTCTAATGCGTGTGGAAAGATATCGCCAGGATATATTGGGACCTTTCGACCGGTCTGGAGTTGTTCGAGCCTAGGAGGACTATGGTTCGTTCTCTGGAGACCCAGTTGGAGTTTGGCATGTTTTGTGTTGGTCTGGAGCCTAGTATGGCCAACGATATCCTTTTTTTTTTTTTCACATCCAGATTCGCCAAAGGTACAGATCACTTCAACTTGTTACCGTAGTGTAGCGTGGACATTTGAACAATCACAAATTGCCATATTTTGATTTTAGTAGATTAAATGGTTGAATAGAAAGTGCAGGTTCGATGCCTATTTCGAAGCTGACCTTCTATGATGCCAGGATTTTGACTAATAAAAATGAGTGCATCCTTTGTGTATTTTGATTGATAAATTTAACATTTCAGTAGTATTTTACAGTATTTAAACTGATATGCTCATTCTTATTTGTCAAGAAGTCCCTGTAGGAGGAAGATCTCCAGATTTTTGTGTAAGAATATTTTAGTAACGCAATTTTTTTTAAAGCGGCGTTGAGAACTCTGACTGAGTTTTGCATATTCTAGTGCATTGTTCTTTAAGCACTTTCGCTTGGATTATCAAATTCATTGAGGAGAATTTTTCTTTCCTTATTATTATAACGATATTAGGAAGTTTTCGGATCCTGTTATTCTGAATGTTACTTTGAGTCTTTAGACTATTTTTTCATCAGTTTATTAACAGATTTAACTTGTATTTTCTGAGCGTGATTTTCGGAGTGGATTGACTAATGGGTCATTATTCGCTTAGCCTCTGTAGTTAACCTAGATCCATGCTGTAGGATTAATCCACCGACATTTTCGCGTTCGGGAAGTTCAAGGGAAGATCTTATTTTGAGATTGGATATTTTAATGGTTTTTACAACCTCAGTTTTGAGTGGTTGTGTATGTTATACTTTCCTTCTCTTATGAAGTTAACACTGGATTAAATTGATATCATTGCCTTTGGTGCAATAGTTTTTCTCTCTTAAGAGGGTATTTGAACGACATCCAAATTTGCGAGGATAATCCCAGGGATGACTTACAATAAGTCATACGTTTAAGAACTATGAATATTGTAATACATCAATGTAAGGCAAGTTTTCTAAAAAATAGGTGGAGTATTTCTGGAATCCACTAGGCTTTATTAATAACCTGTTACAGAATCAAATTATTTTTCTGAGCACGAGTTCAGGCTTTTATTACAAACAGCTGATTTTCATAATTGTGGATTTAAAACAGTAAGGCTCCAATTATAGGTGCATGTTAGATTTTAAGAGGCATGTATTAGGAATAATGCTCTTGTGTTTAAGTATTTTGATACAGTGCTTTGCGAAGCTAATTTTCTTGTTGAAGATTGAGCAACGTGTGCCAATCAAGAATAGATTGAATGAGGTTTTAACCCAGAGAGGCGTTGTATTTAACCTAGTATGGTTAAGATTTTGTCATAGGTGACTTTATCGCTGTTATTATCGTGAAGTAATGCCTGTGTGAAGATTAGTATTTTTTCTGAGCATTATTATTAAGACTCTTGAGTGGATATCCAGTTCAATATTTCCAGTAAAATTATAACGACTTTGCCATAGCATGTGTGTTTAACAAGCATCACCGATAACTATTTAATGCTGAATCTATGATTAATATTTGCTTAACTTAACTGTTCGGCAGAAATACCCTGAAATTAGAAATGAAACAATTAAACAATTTTAAGCAGAAGTGAATGTCGTGACATTAAGTCAGAGGGAGGAGAATAATCGAAATTATTCTAGAATTTTGTATAAATTTGTATATTCTGTAAATATGCCATATTAATTTCATCGTTAAATAATAAGACCATATAATGCTATTGAAAATGTCGTGTAAGATTATTGGTTATAATCAGGGTATTTTTGTGTAAGATGTTCATTAATTTAATGAACCGAAATGAATCCAATTTATTTAATTAATTTTTTTGTGTGTGCTTATCCTATGGGATCGAAAATTATTATTATTATACCTTATTTTTGAAAGAACTAAAAGATAGTTGAGATAATGGGTAATTCTTTTTGGAAGCCTTTCCCATATCCCATAGCTGAAAGACAATCCAGTATAATTAATGATATTTTTGATTGGTCCTGGTATCGACAAAATTTATATTTCTTGTCATGTTTATTCTTGCAATAAACTAATTTGTTATTTGGTTTTAATTATTGCGTGATGCTTTATAGAGGTGATGGAAGGGTGTATTAAGGGGGCCATCGCTGGGTATTTTAGGGTTTACCACACCTTTGAGTTTCTTTCTGCCTTTTGAAGAATTCTTGTGTTTTGAGCTAGTCTTTTCTTTCTCTGAGCCTTGGTCAGTCTTAATACACCCTGTTAGGTATTCGAGTGGCCCTATTATCCCTGTGTCTGTTGGTAGAACTTGGGGGTTTTTCTAGCCGGGGATTTTCAGGTTCTACGATCCAGCTGTTATCCAGGGATTCAACAGGTATTGGTAGGTAATACGGGTACATGAGGTGTCGCCCAGCTCAGGGGCTTCGAAAAACTGGAATACCAGAGCGAATACCAGGGAGTTGAATGCCATAATTCTGCCAAAATTGAAACTGAAAGTACAAAGTGGAAATTAGTTTTATGATCATGTAACACAGATCACGAATTGGAACACCGTGTTTGCTGTGTGACCATGAATCAAGGCAATAAAATAATGGTGAACCAATATTTTGGCACGAACTTTCGGAATTCCTATGGAACAAAGCAATTACGAGGATACTCGAGCTACTTGACTTACAAGTGGTATTGCAACCATTATTAAATTTTGTATTTTATGTATTGGAGTGGTGCCACACGCTCTGTTAATAATTTGTTCTACTTGTTTCCGGCTGATGATCCTTGCTGACATCATTAAAAATAGAAGTGTTTGTAACAAATTTAAATTTGAGTAATGGTAGAATCATAGACCTTCACCGATATAAACCATCACGCACTTGTATATAGGCGATCCCAAATCAAATTGGACACTTCGTGTTTAGACATAAGCTTATTTTAAGGTAATGCCAGACAGTAAGGATGAGCATGTATGGTAAATGGTGGCTGGGCTTTGTTGGTGTGGTATTCTTATTTATTGTGAAGTGTAGTGAAGCATGTCTGAAGGTAACATGGTGACTGTTGGTGACGTTAAGAAGATGTTTGAAATTATTCAAAATAAAATGGATAATTTGAATCAGGACATAGAAAATATTAAGGTCCAAACTAAATCTGCAATAGACCATAGGCGAAACTGTTATTCAAAATCAGGGATTGATAAAAGATGCAGTTGCTGAAGGTATCAGGGGGGAAATTGATACTATGCAATCCTCCTTGAAGGCTATCAAAGATAGTTCTAAAAGGGTAGAAAAGAAGGTTACCAGTGTAGAATCTAATATCGAAGATATCCAGGACGATAATAGAAAAATACAACTAGATATCTGTACACTCCGAGCTAATGTCGGCTTGGTACAGGTTGGCCAAGAAAGAATGAAACTTGACATTAACAATATCCAAAATAGTCAAACATCAATGCAAAATAGTCAAACATCAATGCAAAATAGTCAAACTTCAATGCAAACAGATCTTAACAATGTTCAGACTAGTCAAAAGGGAATTGAGGAAACAGTAAAGGATGTTAACTCTAATGTAAGGATTATGCAATCGCAAATCAATGATTTAAGAACAGATGTGGGATTAATAGAATCCAGTCAAAAAGAGATTCAGTCCCAAGTCAAAAATATTCAGAATGATGTAAATCAAATTGAATCCAGCCAAAATAAAATGGAGTTAGAGGTCCGAAAAATCGAATCTAGTCAAAATCAGACGGAGGTTAAGTTAAAGGAGCTAGAAAAATCAAGTAAAGAGTTTCAAGTTGAGATTAGACTAGACTTTGAAAAAAGTGTGAAGCTTAGTTTAAAAAAATTAGAAGCACTTCAGCTACAGTTTTCCCATGACACTAATCAGACCCAGAATAGCCTGGAGCAGTTGAAATGTGAATTGGGGACACTCCGAGCTCAAGTCACAGATCATACAAAACTTCTCAGGGATGATTTAGACATAGATTTGAAAGGGATCATAAGAGATAATATTGTAACATTTCGTAAAGATATCATGAAAATTAATGAGGAATGTTTTAAAGTTGAGAAATCTAAGTTAGAATCCAAACTTGCCACTGGTCTTGCAACTAATAGCAAAGACATAATAAATGTTAGGGAAGATCTAAGCAAAAGAATGGATGGAATTCAAAATACACAGGTTAATAACATATCCGATTTAGAGAAACGTATTAATACTGTTGAAACTAAAGTCGACCAAAGTAAGATAGAGTTAAATGAGGTCAGGGAGAAGAAAACTTCCGAGATTAATGAAATTAGAAAGGGTCTCGAGCAAATTAATCTAGAGGGGCATATCAATTTGGATACGCTAAAAGATCAATTGCGATCACTTTTACAGTCCGATTTTAGAGTTGTAGTTGAACAACCTGAAGTGATAGTACCTGATAGTAGGGAAAGGATGATGCAGGAATCACCCAATAACGAACCCAACGTTCAACTCAGTCAAATGGAACATCCGAGTCCCATTCGAACAAGCAGAGAGACGTTTAGTTCTCCCAACCCCAACGTAGGCATGGATGATTATACTTCGAGGTCAATGGAAAGGACACCGAATGTAACCATAATAAGAAACTTTGATGACAAACCGGATAGAGATACCCGTGACAACAGAGACAAAGGGTACTCAAGATACAACAATTATCGAACGGAGGCGTCCGATAAGAAAGTGAAACAGGAGATGCACAAGAGAGGGCGAGATAAGTCCACGGAGGTTGGACGAAGAAAATCGAAGGAAAGAAAGGATGAAAATCTAGAAAAGTCACAACCCAGCACTAGCAGAGAAGGTCGGAGTTCAGAAAGAACACCTGACCGGGACAAAGGAAAAACATTTTCGAGAAGAAATTAAGCACTGAGATGTCACGCATTCTACCTGTTCACGACTACAAGAAAGAGATTACCATGACAGAGAAGTCATTATTATAAAATGAAATAATTGTTATGAGGTAGTAAGCCTAAATGGAAGAGAAACGATAGGTCGTTTCAACGCAAAAAAGAAACCTGAAAAGATATGTGAAGAAGATAGTCTGAGTGTTGACTGAATAATGCTACATATGCCGAAATTACCTGGAATGGTGTAAATAAAAGCTGAGGAGACTTTTATTTAAGGTATCAAAGGGAAAATGCACCATTATTCCTAAAGGCCTTAAGTACAGATATGGATACAGTATTTTGGAACGCCCTGTAACTTTCTAGCTAGCCACTGAAGTCTATCATAACAGCTGGTCTACAGCAAGCAAAAGCCCTGCTATCAAGAATGGATCGGTAGAGCTCGTATTTCCGACGAGAAGCCCGAAGGTCATCGATAATAATCATGTTGACATTGTCTAACATCATATCGATCGATTCACCTGAGAATGATTAATACGAATTAAAGTATATTTAGCGCTATATGTCTGTATGCATATTTCCATGGCAGAGAGCTAATTCAAAGCAAGTATAAAAAAACAGAAGAAGATCTGTTAAGTCACTAGTGAATATACTACGACTGCGATATATTTATATCGACTCGTGGCGTATAGAGGCGTGGGGGTTGCGGATGTCTTGCTCAAGCGACCTCGTGTGGAGAGCAGGAACTTGTGAAACTGACAGCGTGCAGTAATAATCCTGGCAATAGTGAAAGTGAAATCGCCAGTTAACGGGATTTTCAAAACGTGTGAGTGTGCCTATGGATATAAGCGAGTTCGTTCGGCATTCTACGTGGAGTAGAGACTTGCTTAATGGGGATCAGACATGGTTTTAAGCATGTCATATGTTTGTCTTTGCGACCGTGTGTCCACCGCCACTAACGGACTATGCGGAAGAATACATTCATAATCCCGGCCGCCAGCTCGGGCGTATTATGTCGTAACACTATTTAGCGGCTGTTCGAATTCACTCTCGCTTCGTGACGAGTTGATAAACTGTTTGCGGTTCCGCCATCGGTATTCTAATGCGTGTGGAAAGATATCGCCAGGATATATTGGGACCTTTCGACCGGTCTGGAGTTGTTCGAGCCTAGGAGGACTATGGTTCGTTCTCTGGAGACCCAGTTGGAGTCCGGCATGTTTTGTGTTGGTCTGGAGCCTAGTATGGCCAACGATATCCTTTTTTTTCACATCCAGATTCGCCAAAGGTACAGATCACTTCAACTTGTTACCGTAGTGTAGCGTGGACATTTGAACAATCACAAATTGCCATATTTTGATTTTAGTAGATTAAATGGTTGAATAGAAAGTGCAGGTTCGATGCCTATTTCGAAGCTGACCTTCTATGATGCCAGGATTTTGACTAATAAAAATGAGTGCATCCTTTGTGTATTTTGATTGATAAATTTAACATTTCAGTAGTATTTTACAGTATTTAAACTGATATGCTCATTCTTATTTGTCGAGAAGTCCCTGTAGGAGGAAGATCTCCAGATTTTTGTGTAAGAATATTTTAGTAACGCATTTTTTTAAAAGCTGCGTTGAGAACTCTGACTGAGTTTTGCATATTCTAGTGCATTGTTTTTAAGCACTTTCGCTTGGATTATCAAATTCTGAGGAGAATTTTTCTTTCCTTATTATTATAACGATATTACGAAGTTTTCGGATCCTGTTATTCTGAATGTTACTTCGAGTCTTTAGACTATTTTTTCATCAGTTTATTAACAGATTTAACTTGTATTTTCTGAGCGTGATTTTCGGAGTGGATTGACTAATGGGTCATTGTTCGCTTAGCATCTGTAGTTAACCTAGATCCATGCTGTAGGATTAATCCACCGACATTTTCGCGTTCGGGAAGTTCAAGGGAAGATCTTATTTTGAGATTGGATATTTTAATGGTTTTTACAACCTCAGTTTTGAGTGGTTGTGAATGTTATACTTTTCTTCTCTTATGAAGTTAACACTGGATTAAATTGATATCATTGCCTCTGGTGCAATAGTTTTTCTCTATTAAGAGGGTATTTGAACGACATCCAAATTTGCGAGGATAATCCCAGGGATGACTTACTATAAGTCATACGTTTAAGAACTATGAATATTGTAATACATCAATGTAAGGCAAGTTTTCTAAAAAATAGGCGGAGTATTCTGGAATCCACTAGGCTTTATTAATAACCTGTTACAGAATCAAATTATTTTTCTGAGCGCGAGTTCAGGCTTTTATTACAAACAGCTGATTTTCATAATTGTGGATTTAAAACAGTAAGGCTCCAATTATAGGTGCATGTTAGATTTTAAGAGGCATGTATTAGGAATAATGCTCTTGTGTTTAAGTATTTTGATACAGTGCTTTGCGAAGCTAATTTTCTTGTTGAAGATTGAGCAACGTGTGCCAATCAAGAATAGATTGAATGAGGTTTCAACCCAGAGGGGCGTTGTATTTAACCTAGTATGGTTACGATTTTGTCATAGGTGACTTTATCGCTGTTATTATCGTGAAGTAATGCCTGTGTGAAGATTAGTATTTTTTCTGAGCATTATTATTAAGACTCTTGAGTGGATATCCAGTTCAATATTTCCAGTAAAATTATACCGACTTTGCCATAGCATGTATGTTTAACAAGGATCACCGATAACTATTTAATGCTGAATCTATGATTAATTTTTGCTTAACTCAACTGTTCGGCAGAAATACCCTGAAATTAGAAATGAAACAATTAAACAATTTTAAGCAGAAGTGAATGTCGTGACATTAAGTCAGTTGGAGGAGAATAATCGAAATTATTCTAGAATTTTGTATAAATTTGTATATTCTGTAAATATGCCATATTAATTTCATCGTTAAATAATAAGACCATATAATGCTATTGAAAATGTCGTGTAAGATTATTGGTTATAATCAGGGTATTTTTGTGTAAGATGTTCATTAAGTTAATGAACCGAAATGAATCCAATTTATTCAATTCATATAATTTTTTTGTGTGTGCTTATCCTATGGGATCGAAAATTATTATTATTATACCTTATTTTTGAAAGAACTAAAAGTTAGTTGAGATAATGGGTGATTCTTTTTGGAAGCCTTTCCCATATCCCATAGCTGAAAGACAATCCAGTATTATTAATGATATTTTTGATTGGTCCTGGTATCGACAAAATTTATATTTCTTGTCATGTTTATTCTTGCAATAAACTAATTTGTTATTTGGTTTTAATTATTGCGTGATGCTTTATAGAGGTGATGGAAGGGTGTATTAAGGGGGCCATCGCTGGGTATTTTAGGGTTTACCACACCTTTGGGATTCTTTCTGCCTTTTGAAGAATTCTTGTGTTTTGAGCAAGTCTTTTCTTTCTCTGAGCCTTGGTCAGTCTTAATACACCCTGTTAGGTATTCGAGTGGCCCTATTATCCCTGTGTCTGTTGGTAGAACTTGGGGGTTTTTCTAGCCGGGGATTTTCAGGTTCTACGATCCAGCTGTTATCCAGGGATTCAACAGGTATTGGTAGGTAATACGGGTACATGAGGTGTCGCCCAGCTCAGGGGCTTCGAAAAACTGGAATACCAGAGCGAATACCAGGGAGTTGAATGCCATAATTCTGCCAAAATTGAAACTGAAAGTACAAAGTGGAAATTAGTTCTATGATCATGTAACACAGATCACGAATTGGAACACCGTTTTTGCTGTGTGACCATGAATCAAGGCAATAAAATAATGGTGAACCAATATTTTGGCACGAACTTTTGGAATTCCTATGGAACAAAGCAATTACGAAGATACTCGAGCTACTTGACTTACAAGTGGTATTGCAACCATTATTAAATTTTGTATGTTATGTATTGGAGTGGTGCCACACGCTCTGTTAATAATTTGTTCTACTTGTTTCCGGCTGATGATCATTGCTGACATCATTAAAAATAGAAGTGTTTGTAACAAATTTAAATTTGAGTAATGGTAGAATCATAGACCTTCACCGATATAAACCATCACGCACTTGTATATAGGCGATCCCAAATCAAATTGGACACTTCGTGTTTAGACATAAGCTTATTTTAAGGTAATGCCAGACAGTAAGGATGAGCATGTATGGTAAATGGTGGCTGGGCTTTGTTGGTGTGGTATTCTTAATTATTGTGAAGTGTAGTGAAGCATGTCTGAAGGTAACATGGTGACTGTTGGTGACGTTAAAAAGATGTTTGAAATTATTCAAAATAAAATGGATAATTTGAATCAGGACATAGAAAACATTAAGGTCCAAACTAAATCTGCATTAGACCATATGTCCGAAACTGTTATTCAAAATCAGGGATTGATAAAAGATGCAGTTGCTGAAGGTATCAGGGGGGAAATTGATACTATGCAATCCTCCTTGAAGGCTATCAAAGATAGTTCTAAAAGGGTAGAAAAGAAGGTTACCAGTGTAGAATCTAATATCGAAGATATCCAGGACGATAATAGAAAAATACAACTAGATATCTGTACACTCCGAGCTAATGTTGGCTTGGTACAGGTTGGCCAAGAAAGAATGCAACTTGACATTAACAATATCCAAAATAGTCAAACATCAATGCAAAATAGTCAAACATCAATGCAAAATAGTCAAACTTCAATGCAAACAGATCTTAACAATGTTCAGACTAGTCAAAAGGGAATTGAGGAAACAGTAAAGGATGTTAACTCTAATGTAAGGATTATGCAATCGCAAATCAATGATTTAAGAACAGATGTGGGATTAATATAATCCAGTCAAAAAGAGATTCAGTCCCAAGTCAAAAATATTCAGAATGATGTAAATCAAATTGAATCCAGCCAAAATAAAATGGAGTTAGAGGTCCGAAAAATCGAATCTAGTCAAAATCAGACGGAGGTTAAGTTAAAAGAGCTAGAAAAATCAAGTAAAGAGTTTCAAGTTGAGATTAAAAGACTAGACTTTGAAAAAAGTGTGAAGCTTAGTTAAAAAAATTTAGAAGCACTTCAGCTACAGTTTTCCCATGACACTAATCAGACCCAGAATAGCCTGGAGCAGTTGAAATGTGAAATGGGGACACTCCGAGCTCAAGTCACAGATCATACAAAACTTCTCAGGGATGATTTAGACATAGATTTGAAAGGGATCATAAGAGATAATATTGTAACATTTCGTAAAGATATCATGAAAATTAATGAGGAATGTTTTAAAGTTGAGAAATCTAAGTTAGAATCCAAACTTGCCACTGGTCTTGCAACTAATAGCAAAGACATAATAAATGTTAGGGAAGATCTAAGCAAAAGAATGGATGGAATTCAAAATACACAGGTTAATAACATATCCGATTTAGAGAAACGTATTAATACTGTTGAAACTAAAGTCGACCAAAGTAAGATAGAGTTAAATGAGGTCAGGGAGAAGAAAACTTCCGAGATTAATGAAATTAGAAAGGGTCTCGAGCAAATTAATCTAGAGGGGCATATCAATTTGGATGCGCTAAAAGATCAATTGCGATCACTTTTACAGTCGATTTTAGAGTTGTAGTTGAACAACCTGAAGTGATAGTACCTGATAGTAGGGAAAGGATGATGCAGGAATCTCCCAATAACGAACCCAACGTTCAACTCAGTCAAATGGAACATCCGAGTCCCATTCGAACAAGCAGGGAGACGTTTAGTTCTCCCAACCCCAACGTAGGCATGGATGATTATACTTTGAGGTCAATGGAAATGACACCGAATGTAACCATAATAAGAAACTTTGATGACAAACCGGATAGAGATACCCGTGACAACAGAGACAAAGGGTACTCAAGATACAACAATTATGGAACGGAGGCGTCCGATAAGAAAGTGCAACAGGAGATGCTCAAGAGAGGGCGAGATATGTCCACGGAGGTTGGACGAAGAAAATCGAAGGAAAGAAAGGATGAAAATCTAGAAAAGTCACAACCCAGCACTAGCAGAGAAGGTCGGAGTTCAGAAAGAACACCTGACCGGGACAAAGGAAAAACATTTTCGAGAAGAAATTAAGCACTGAGATGTCACGCATTCTACCTGTTCACGACTACAAGAAAGAGATTACCATGACAGAGAAGTCATTATTATAAAATGAAATAATTGTTATGAGGTAGTAAGCCTAAATGGAAGAGAAACGATAGGTCGTTTCAACGCAAAAAAAAACCTGAAAAGATATGTGAAGAAGATAGTCTGAGTGTTGACTGAATAATGCTACATATGCCGAAATTACCTGGAATGGTGTAAATAAAAGCTGAGGAGACTTTTATTTAAGGTATCAAAGGGAAAATGCACCATTATTCCTAAAGGCCTTAAGTACAGATATGGATACAGTATTTTGGAACGCCCTGTAACTTTCTAGCTAGCCACTGAAGTCTATCATAACAGCTGGTCTACAGCAAGCAAAAGTCCTGCTATCAAGAATGGATCGGTAGAGCTCGTATTTCCGACGAGAAGCCCGAAGGTCATCGATAATAATCATGTTGATATTGTCTAACATCATATCGATCGATTCACCTGAGAATGATTAATACGAATTAAAGTATATTTAGCGCAATATGTAAGCAGTTATTTATGTCTGTATGCATATTTCCATGGCAGAAAGCTACTACAAAGCAAGTATAAAAAAACCAGAAGAAGATCTGTTAAGTCACTAGTGATTATACTACGACTGCGATATATTTATATCGACTCGTGGCGTATAGAGGAGTGAGGGTTGCGGATGTCTTGCTCAAGCGACCTCGTGTGGAGAGCAGGAACTTGTGAAACTGACAGCGTGCAGTAATAATCCTGGCAATAGTGAAAGTGAAATTGCCAGTTAACGGGATTTTCAAAACGTGTGAGTGTGCCTATGGATATAAGCGAGTTAGTTCGGCATTCTACGTGGAGTAGAGACTTGCTTAACGGGGATCAGACATGGTTTTAAGCATGTAATATGTTTGTTTTTGCGACCGTGTGTCCACCGCCACTAACGGACTATGCGGAAGAATACATTCATAATCCCGGCCGCCAGCTCGGGCGTATTATGTCGTAACACTATTTAGCGGCTGTTCGAATTCACTCTCGCTTCGTGACGAGTTGGTAAACTGTTTGCGGTTCAGCCATCGGTATTCTAATGCGTGTGGAAAGATATCGCCAGGATATATTGGGACCTTTCGACCGGTCTGGAGTTGTTCGAGCCTAGGAGGACTATGGTTCGTTCTCTGGAGACCCAGTTGGAGTCCGGCATGTTTTGTGTTGGTCTGGAGCCTAGTATGGCCAACGATATCCTTTTTTTCACATCCAGATTCGCCAAAGGTACAGATCACTTCAACTTGTTACCGTAGTGTAGCGTGGACATTTGAACAATCACAAATTGCCATATTTTGATTTTAGTAGATTAAATGGTTGCATAGAAAGTGCAGGTTCGATGCCTATTTCGAAGCTGACCTTCTATGATGCCAGGATTTTGACTAATAAAAATGAGTGCATCCTTTGTGTATTTTGATTGATAAATTTAACATTTCAGTAGTATTTTACAGTATTTAAACTGATATGCTCATTCTTATTTGTCGAGAAGTCCCTGTAGGAGGAAGATCTCCAGATTTTTGTGTAAGAATATTTTGTGGTGTTTGAAGCCATATTTTCAGTGTTGCCTTAGTAAACAAGAGTTTAGTGCTTTTCAGTCGGTCAACACGAATGTACCCAAAAGAGATGGGTTATGCCCTAATCCTGAAATAAATTACATGAGATTAATAAAACACTAGGATGACCAGTTTCGATCGTCAAGCGATCATCATCAGATCCATTACACTTAGGCTACAAAATCTATGTTTGAAATACAGGTGAAAATATTTACAATATGTACTATTATTTAGTTGCAGTATTGGTACTGCAACTGTCAGTGTATGCTAAATGCAGTATATATGTTAGGTGAAATGCTAAATGGTGATAGCTATCCGTAGATTGTACTTTAGAGAGATTATGTGGTTGTAAACTATGGTTAAACTATAAAATTTTAGGCTAACTACTTATCTGATTGTCTTCCGTACAACAGCTACTCGCAGTTTTCGTGCTCACTGGAACTCACTGTGCGGTAGACTGCGGTGGTTATCTTAACGACTGGTTTTTCCCTGCTTTCTCCCCCCTGCTCCTACGTGCTGTGGGGAGTGATAGCGATGTGTTTACGTGAGGTGTTGCCAACCTAGATAAGATGTATGTTATTGAATGAGGTGGGTCTACAATTATTAAAGACCGAGGATTAGCCCTCGCGACGCGTGGAGCATAACCCATTCGAATGGGTACATTCGTGTTGACCGACTGAAAAGCACTAAACTCTTGTCTTAAGAATATTTTAGTAACGCATTTTTTTAAAAGCAGCGTTGAGAACTCTGACTGAGTTTTGCATATTCTAGTGCATTGTTCTTTAAGCACTTTCGCTTGGATTATCAAATTCTTTGAGGAGAATTTTTCTTTCCTTATTATTATAACGGTATTAGGAAGTTTTCGGATCCTGTTATTCTGAATGTTACTTCGAGTCTTAAGACTATTTTTTCATCAGTTTATTATCAGATTTAACTTGTATTTTCTGAGCGTGATTTTCGGAGTGGATTGACTAATGGGTCATTATTCGCTTAGCCTCTGTAGTTAACCTAGATCCATGCTGTAGGATTAATCCACCGACATTTTCGCGTTCGGGAAGTTCAAGGGAAGATCTTATTTTGAGATTGGATATTTTAATGGTTTTTACAACCTCAGTTTTGAGTGGTTGTGTATGTTATACTTTCCTTCTCTTATGAAGTTAACACTGGATTAAATTGATATCATTGCCTTTGGTGCAATAGTTTTTCTCTATTAAGAGGGTATTTGAACGACATCCAAATTTGCGAGGATAATCCCAGGGATGACTTACTATAAGTCATACGTTTAAGAACTATGAATATTGTAATACATCAATGTAAGGCAAGTTTTCTAAAAAATAGGTGGAGTATTTCTGGAATCCACTAGGCTTTATTAATAACCTGTTACAGAATCAAATTATTTTTCTGAGCACGAGTTCAGTCTTTTATTACAAACAGCTGATTTTCATAATTGTGGATTTAAAACAGCAAGGCTCCAATTATAGGTGCATGTTAGATTTTAAGAGGCATGTATTAGGAATAATGCTCTTGTGTTTAAGTATTTTGATACAGTGCTTTGCGAAGCAAATTTTCTTGTTGAAGATTGAGCAACGTGTGCCAATCAAGAATAGATTGAATGAGGTTTCAACCCAGAGAGGCGTTGTATTTAACCTAGTATGGTTACGATTTTGTCATAGGTGACTTTATCACTGTTATTATCGTGAAGTAATGCCTGTGTGAAGATTAGTATTTTTTCTGAGCATTGTTATTAAGACTCTTGAGTGGATATCCAGTTCAATATTTCCAGTAAAATTATACCGACTTTGCCATAGCATGTATGTTTAACAAGGATCACCGATAACTATTTAATGCTGAATCTATGATTAATTTTTGCTTAACTTAACTGTTCGGCAGAAATACCCTGAAATTAGAAATGAAACAATTAAACAATTTTAAGCAGAAGTGAATGTCGTGACATTAAGTCAGTGGGAGGAGAATAATCGAAATTATTCTAGAATTTTGTATAAATTTGTATATTCTGTAAATATGCCATATTAATTTCATCGTTAAATAATAAGACCATATAATGCTATTGAAAATGTCGTGTAAGATTATTGGTTATAATCAGGGTATTTTTGTGTAAGATGTTCATTAAGTTAATGAACCGAAATGAATCCAATTTATTCAATTCATATAATTTTGTTTGTGTGTGCTTATCCTATGGGATCGAAAATTATTATAATTATACCTTATTTTTGAAAGAACTAAAAGTTAGTTGAGAATATGGGTGATTCTTTTTGGAAGCCTTTCCCATATCCCATAGCTGAAAGACAATCCAGTATAATTAATGATATTTTTGATTGGTCCTGGTATCGACAAAATTTATATTTCTTGTCATGTTTATTCTTGCAATAAACTAATTTGTTATTTGGTTTTAATTATTGCGTGATGCTTTATAGAGGTGATGGAAGGGTGTATTAAGGGGGCCATCGCTGGGTATTTTAGGGTTTACCACACCTTTGGGATTCTTTCTGCCTTTTGAAGAATTCTTGTGTTTTGAGCTAGTCTTTTCTTTCTCTGAGCCTTGGTCAGTCTTAATACATCCTGTTAGGTATTCGAGTGGCCCAATCATCCCTGTGCCTGTTGGTAGAACTTGGGGTTTTTTTTAGCCGGGGATTTTCAGGTTCTACGATCCAGCTGTTATCCAGGGATTCAACAGGTATTGGTAGGTAATACGGGTACAGTACTGAGCCAGTATTTAGCTGAATACTTGAACCCTGATACGACAGCGAGACGTATTTTGATATTAGTGATTGGCATTAATTTGGTTGCAGGCTGGAGGAGCTATACACTCATCTTTCACTGAGGAGATAGATATGCAATCCCGCCATGCTCTTGATCACGTGGACAGGAAATGCTCACTAACTTATTCCTGCAACTGTCTGATGCACATATAAAATGATAATCGACAGAGTTCGATTGTCAACCTCGATACAGGAGAGATGCATCATGGGTAGACTGCCAGCTGGAGCATGTACGAGCAGTTCTGATATGACACACACTTTAGTTCTGTGACACACGCAGTGAACATGCTATCGCCTTAGTAAGAAAGTTTCGTTAATCACGCAGTCATACGAGTGTACTCTACTCGCGTCGCGGAGCGAACGGGCGGATTGCTACATAGCATTATGCAGTTGTTCGTACTTCTGGCGTGTTTGACATAACCCAGAGAGTAGATATACGCGAGTGAGCTTAGTTATTGCATGGACTTGTCAGTACAAACTTCACGATGAGGAAATCTTCTACATATATGGTTGAAATGCAGGAAAGCATTAGTATTATCAAGAACAATACGAATGGACTTTATTGTGAGAATATAGCTGCTGCAGCAATGTTGGGCTAAGCAGATCGTACAGGAATGTAATGCAGAGGCAGGATTGATCATTTGGAGTGACAACCTTATAAATACTACAATGAAGAAAAAGAAACGATGGGGAGCGTTCGTTCTAATCCAGTGGTTTTGAAGTACCGGAGAATGAAGAAACAACTCCAAATGAACGAAACTACTTTACTGATAACGTCTAGGGAGCCTTGAACAAGTAATATGTAGGAACTCCGTTTCGTAGACAGTGGTTTTCGAGTTAGGAGGAAGTTGGTTCGACGACTTACAGCTCCAGCCAAGGACTACTCAAGGATGAGGGTTCAGTTCCTGAAAGGAATGTATATTCCTTTACTTTCTTCAATCTCAACCAGAACATCGTCCAAGGTAGCTGGAAACTTTTCTTTCTTGTAGACAGTAGACTTTGTCACTTTTAGTTCGATACTTTTCACCAATATTTTATTAAATGGTATGAAATTCATTCGAAGACTAGATTTGGTTCCTTTTATCATTTCTGTCGGAGAGTGTAATTTATTGTGTAGTTAACAGTAATCGTAATGCTATTTAGAACATTACTTGTTGTTTATTTTTGAAAATTTTGGAAATAAAACCAAGCATTGAATTTTGTTGGGAAGATATCTACAGCATAATTAGGACCAAGACGACGATATCTTTGTATAAGAATAGCAATTAGGAAGAAGATGGCCACACACACGTGCTCTTGAACTATTCCAAAAATATTTCAGTGATATTCTTCGTTTGGACTTATGACATTCTAGTAGAAATTCTTTCTTTTAGAAATGATAGTTCATTTTCATCATTATTTTCCATGGGTATGGAATTATATAAATCGTCCAGCTACAACAATTGTGAATTGATTATCAAGGCATTTGTAGCCTACTTTCATATTTCTTTTGATTAGAGATTTTTTTCTAAACTGAAACTTTAGTTCGTTCAGTCTTTAGCTTGTGTTATTTTAACTCGTTTTTGGTAGGCTCTTGGCTAGATCATCGTTTGATTTAATGGTTTGCGTGTATCTATTGATATGATAATAGACTCCTTTCCATGGTGTAAGTCTCACGTGTTTTCTTCTGAGTAGTTGAGCCATTTTTCGAGTTTGGATAGGCGAAACTGAACCGACCATTTTACTAGTGTCTATCTACGATTTTTTTTCATATATAAGTTATTATGGAAATAATTATATATATATTGGAATAGTGAACTAATTTAACAGTTCAAACAGGTATAACAGAATCTGTCGTAGACTTAAATGACGATAATTTATGGGAGTAGATAATACAATTTATCTAATAAATTGTTGCAATTTGTTTAGTGAAGTTGGAAAAGAGGTACTCTGTGACACTTCTATATTCGTCTACGATAAGGCATGATATTTTCAGAGTAATTTTTGAAAGGTTTTAAGTTTAATTACGTTTGGGAAAAATGCTTGACAGCTTTGGAAAGCTGAATTGTTGTATTGCAATTTAATGCATACGAATTTATTGTGCTAATGAAGCGAATATTTGACATCATTGGATGGTCAACATTAATATTGTATAATGTACTCGAAGTCTTATGTGAAGACATTAACGTAGTCATTTCGTTTTGTAAGAGTGAAATTAGCTTTTGAGCTATCACCAATTTGGATAGGAAGTTGTAGTAAACGTGATTTGGAATCACGAATGTTTCTCTTAAATGATAGTATTAATTCAAGTAAGCCTACGTTTTTATTCTTGCCTATTAAGATTTGCCGGAGATGAATTGCTTATATCATGACACACATATTTAAGTGACACAGCCACTTCTCGAATAACTTTAATTAATTCATGCAATATAATACATTTGATATTTCAGTGATTTTAGCAAAAATATACTGCATTCATTGAAGCATCTGGATAGTTAATAAACTATTTCATAACTTGTAACACTATTCGATTATCTTAATTGATTGTTGATTGCAACAAATTAAGAGAATTATAACCTTGAAATATACTTGTAAAATTAAATGGAAATGGGCAGCGATAATAACAAGATCCTAACTAAGGATATAATCTGTATATAAAATGTAAGATATGTATAAATGTTTAATAAGGGTATAGCATCAGTGCATGATTTAATATTGTATTTTTTCTTGTAATTTGTTCAATGGATGAGATATTTAAACACGGCGATTTAGAGCAGTAAGATGGGGCCTTATTATAGGCGTTTATTTAAAACTATTTTCGTCATTTGATCTAAAGAAGCTTTTCTTTATTTTTGTGTCTAGTTGACAGACATACACCATTTGCCAGTTAATAAACTGAATTTAATTTTAAAAAAATCTTAGAACGACTGGTGTTTTCTATTAGAAAAGGGAGTGCGTTAGGAGGACCAGTGGGTGGATTTTCCTTGAGTTTGCTTAAACTTAACGCCCGAGTTACTTTCGTTTTATTTTAGAGTCTCTTGTTCGAGTTCTTTTAGAGCTTCGTTCCATTGTAATTTATACACCACTGGCATCTTCGTACCGCATTCTTTAATATCGACGTATCCTGATCCCTGGTTGATCCTAGTTGGTAGGCTTTTAGGGGTTATTTCAGCCGGGAACTTCTAGAATCTACGATCCAGCTTTTCCATCGGATTTCAACATGTAAGACCACGTGGATTACGGGTACATCTATATATGGCGGCCCATCCTATGGGGCTTTCGAATTGGCATTCTCGATTTCTCCAATGCTAAACCCATGTGTGAGAATCCATTTTTATGAGGTTATTGAGTTTAGCAGTTTTCGAACGATGTAGTCGTTAGCAAAATTTTCTTTGGCACTGCTACGATTATACACGTCGAATTCGTTGGGAATTCACGTTTCTTCAAAACGTGAAGATGAGTTTACTCAATCTACCTGGCATACAGATAGAATTATCACCATTGCTTAAATTTATTTGTTTTGTGTGTGCCTAGTAAAATGTAATTTGATTGATTACGACATGATCATAAAAGAGATTTCTAGGAATTTTTTATGGAACAGCGTGGTCAGATGGGACATGACATGGGGCAATTTTTCACTCCATGCTTGTCCGCCATTTTGTGTTAGTCACCGGCGATGATTATTTGTAGATCATCTGTAATAATAGAATCACTTTCTTTAATAATAAAATAAATAATTCACCATTTCAACTTTAATTTAAACCGTTTCTAATATAAATCACCGTCGTTGCATTCCTCCTATTTTCTTATAGACTTAATTTATATAATAAGTTTAGAAGCAAAACGAAATTCAATGCTTGTATTGGTGAAAAGGGTCATTCTAAATGTGTCAATTCTGCTATTTATGTATTGCATTCCTGTGTTTTCTATAATTGTATTTATCATGACAGCTGTGTCAAACGAAGACATTGCCAATATGTTGACGGCAATACAGGAGAAGATGGGCAGTCACACCAATGAATTAGCTGAGATCAGGAGTAATTGCCAAACTAGTTTTGACAGTATCAACGTCATTGTCAATAAGAAACACTGAATTAGTTCAGGAATCTGTAGGGGAGAATTTGAAGGCAGACATTAGTCAAATGCACTTGTCCCTCAAATATCTTCAAGATAGTAATCGCAAGATTTCAGCTAAAACTAAAGATATAAAAGAAAAGATAGATGATATAGAAACAGGCATCGACAGTGTGACAGCCGATGTCAGGCTTGTTCAACTTGACATTAGTAATATTAATGTAGAAGTTAGCCATGTTAGATCTAATGTTGCATCATTAGAAGTAAGAGCCATAAGCACTGAAGGCAAATTAGATGCAGCTCAAGTTGATATAACTGCAATGCAGGGTAAAATAAATTCAACTGAAAATAAAATAGATTCAACTGAAGGCAAATTAGATGCAGCTCAAGTTGATATAACTGCAATGCAGGGTAAACTAGATTCGACTGAGAAAAATATAGATGCCACTCAGGCTAAAATTAACCTAACAGAAAACATTGTAACTGGTATACGATCTAGTATTTCTACCATAAAGGAGGATGTTAGAAATATTAAATCAGAACTAGACAGTAACCAAAAAGAAAATAAAGATAGCTTAGATGCATTGCAATTGTAGTTTTCAAACGAAGCAATTTCAACGCAAGAAACTCTAGCTAAATTAGAGGGTGATATGGCCCAACTTAAGGAAAAGTTTGAAGAATACAACAAGGTCTTGAGAAAAGATTTAGAGATCGATCTCAAGGCTATTGTTAACGATCAAGTGACCATCTTAAGGGGGGGGGGGGATCACAAAAATAAATGAAGATGTCATTAAAAGTATTAAGTCAGATTTTGAATTAAAGATTAACAGAACGGAATTAAGACTTAACAAAGATATTTCCCAGGCTAGAAAAGACACTGATAAACGAATCGATTCAGTTCAGACTATGCAGGTCGAAAGCGTCACTGTTCTTAGGGAGGATTTAGAAACGCAGATTAAAGGCGTAATTCTGAAAGTAGACCAAGTTAAGATAGATCTAAACTCAGAGCGTGAAAAGAAAACATCGGAATTAAACGAGATTAGACAAGAGTTGCAAACGTTTAGTTTAAAGGATCACATAGACATAAATAAATTAAGAGAGGAAATCAAGTCACATTTGGATGCGTTGGGGAAACCTATAAATTCCGATGGGGAAGGAACGGTACACCATTTAAGGGACAGAATGGATACCACCACTCCAGCTAGAAACTATTTAGCGTGGTTGCATAAGGCACGTGAAACAGAACAGAGTCAGGCCAGATCAGAGATCCCGAATGAGGCTACATCAGAAATAAATCCCAGAGATCTTAGGACATCAACGCCTAATGACAGATCTAATGTCATGATAGTAAGGAATTACGAGGAGAAAATTAAGAAATTTTCAAATACGGAGGGCTTAACTCCCATAGAATTCATTAGAAATCTACAAGATCATTTTGCGGAACATCATGTTACAAGGGACAGAGAACTGCGGATTGTTGAGAAGCATCTGGCAGATGCACCGTTAAATTGGTTCCGCGCTCTCCGATACACTTTCGATAACTTCGAACAGTTTTCGGAAGCATTTATTAAAAGATTCTGGTCGATAGAGATACAACACCCAGTGAGGGCGGAAGTATATTCAAGGAAGTATAGTAGTACTGGACCCACAAGTTACTTTGAATTCTTCACATCTCAGTTAGCCCGCCTTAGATATCTTCAACCCCCACTGAGACAGGAGGAAATTCTCGAGACAATTTCACGCCAGTTACCGGTGGAAGTTAGAAGGAATTTAATCTCATCAGGCGTAGAGGATTTAGCGGCATTGGACGACTTGCTGCGTAGGCTCGACCATACTTCTATGTCGCCTACCATAGTCAAAAGCGGAAGGACGGAAACTAAGACCGTGAACGCGGTAGTCGTTGATCAAACTCAACAAACAGAAAGGTCAAATAGGACAGAATCTAGATGGGAAGGTCCGATGAGGAACAGTAGAACGTATAGTCGAAGGTTTGATGATAGAAACAACCAGCGACCATATGGAAACTACCAACAGAGATATGGCCGAGACCGGGATAGACCTAACCAAACAGATCGTAATCAAGAAAGATATAAACCTTACGAAGGTAGAAATAGGAATGACAGGTATATGAATGGAAATCAGGAAAGGGAACAATACCAACCTAGGAACAACAGATATCGAGGTTATCAGAACAATAACCGATACTACGATAATAGGGATAGACAAGGCCAGTATCAGCAACAGAACAGAGGTCAACAAGGGTTTGCCAGATACAAAAACTACCGAGACAAGAACTATCATAACCAGGAAGATAAAGAACATAGAAAGGACAGGGATAGGCGTGAAGAAAGGAAGGATCGAAGCGACACAGAAAGTGAGCCAGAACCTAACACTAGCCATCACACTAGTGACAATGAAAGGGGTTCACAAGAAAAAAGAAAAAACGCCAATTACGAAATCCCGGAAGGATTAAACAGCCAGCCGTCTCCATTTGACATAATTATACAAGATGTTTATGAGGCCACGGACGAAGATTTGTTGCACGAAGAAAAGGAAGGAATTGTGAGTGAACGAGCTGAATTGCCTATTATTGAAATCTCTGTGGGCAAACAACATTGTAGGTCTCTCATAGACACGGGAGCGGTCATTTCAATCATGTCCGAAGATTGCTTTTTGAAATTAGAAAAGGAACAACAATTTACCACGTTGCCAGCTTCATCGATCAAAGTTAGAGGACTATTTCAGGATAAGTCGATGAAATGTAAATTACAAGTCCAGCTGAAGTTCAGTATAAATGAAAGATGTTTTGAACATATTTTAGTGGTGCTCAAAATTATCAACTTTGAAATAATCCTAGGGATTGATTTTATTACCCGTGCCAGAATCACCATTGACATGGACAGGAGAATTATCAGGTTCCCAGAGAAAACTATTAGGAAGATAGTACCTGAAGATATTGATTCCAATGAGGATGTGGAAAATTTGATCAGGGAAGAAGTTTTAGAAAATATAATAAACCAGACCGAGCAAGAAAGAGAGCATTATGCACTTTACATCGAGGGATTTGAAGAAATAGAAAAAGAATTCAAAGACTTGATCGAGGAGTTTACTGATATCTTCGATGATAAGCCAGGCCTAGTTAAAAACTTCAAGTATCAGATTAGATTAAACGATTCTTTCAGATCATGGATCACAATTTACTTCCCATGAATCCAAAGTCGCTATGGAGAGATTTGGAATACGTCACGTGTTCTCCAGCATCAGATATCCTGAGTCCAACAGTTCGGAACGTCTAATGTCAGAGGTTACAAGTTTGCACGTTTATACTGCCCTCAAGATCATCCTAGCTGGGTAAAATATGTACCTCTGATGGAGACATGCCTAAATACGACATATCATGAATGTCTGAAAGATATTCCAGTGTTAGTCCATCATAACAGAAAGCCAGAAAGAGCTTGGGATGAAATAACACAATTCTTAACCAAAGATGCTGAACCGTCAGAGCAGGAATGGGTGGATAATGCCCGAGAAAGCCTGATGGATGCGGCGGAAAAAAGACAGAAAAGAAATGAAGGAAAGCGCTACAACCCGCCTCTAGAAACTAATGACTTAGTTCTTGTACGTAAATCTACTAAAACAGATGCAGCAAGGAAGATTTACACGAAGTTCAGTAGCCTGTACATTGGTCCCTACAAGATAGGCAGAGTGTACGGGAATAATAGTTACCAAGTCCTAGACATCCATACGAACGATGAAATAGGAAAATTCAATGCGAATAACCTCAGAAAGTATTTTAAGAGAGTGGAATAAAACGCAAAATACTGTTCATTAACGAATACCTAGAATGGTGTAATAAAAGTATTCGCACACTTTTATTAGCTAGGTTGGGAGGAGGATGAGCCAGTATTTAGCTGAATACTTGAACCCTGATACGACAGCGAGACGTATTTTGATATTATTGATTGGCATTAAATTGGCAGCAGGCTGGAGGAGCTATACACCCATCTTTCACTGAGGAGATAGATATGCAATCCCGCCATGCTCTTGATCACGTGGACAGGACATGCTCACTAACTTATTCCTGCAACTGTCTGATGCACATATAAAATGATAATCGACAGAGTTCGATTGTCAACCTCGATACAGGAGAGATGCATCATGGGTAGACTGCCAGCTGGAGTATCTACGAGCAGTTCTGATATGACACACACTTGAGTTCTGCGACACACGCAGTGAACAAGCTATCGCCTTAGTAAGAAAGTTTCGTTAATCACCCAGTCATACGAGTGTACTCTACTCGCGTCGCGGAGCGAACGGGCGGATTGCTACATAGCAATATGCAGTTGTTCGTACTTCTGGCGTGTTTGACATAACCCAGAGAGTAGATATACGCGAGTGAGCTTAGTTATTGCATGGACTTGTCAGTACAAACTTCACGATGAGGAAATCTACTACATATATGGTTGAAATGCAGGAAAGCATTAGTATTATCAAGAACAATACGAATGGACTTTATTGTGAGAATATAGCTGCTGCAGCAATGTTGGGCTAAGCAGATCGTACAGGAATGTAATGCAGAGGCAGGATTGATCATTTGGAGTGACAACCTTATAAATACTACAATGAAGAAAAAGAAACGATGGGGAGCGTTCGTTCTAATCCAGTGGTTTTGAAGTACCGGAGAATGAAGAAACAACTCCAAATGAACGAAACTACTTTACTGATAACGTCAAGGGAGCCTTGTACAAGTAATATGTAGGAACTCCGTTTCGTAGACAGTGGTTTTCGAGTTAGGAGGAAGTTGGTTCGACGACTTACAGCTCCAGCCATGGACTACTCAAGGATGAGGGTTCAGTTCCTGAAAGGAATGTATATTCCTTTACTTTCTTCAATCTCAACCAGAATATCGTCCAAGGTAGCTGGAAACTTTTCTTTCTTGTAGACAGTAGACTTTGTCACTTTTAGTTCGATACTTTTTACCAATATTTTATTAAATGGTATGAAATTCATTCGAAGACTAGATTTGGTTCCTTTTATCATTTCTGTCGGAGAGTGTAATTTATTGTGTAATTAACAGTAATCGTAATGCTATTTAGAGCATTACTTGTTGTTTATTTTTGAAAATTTTGGAAATAAAACCAAGCATTGAATTTTGTTGGGAAGATATCTACAGCATAATTAGGACCAAGACGACGATATCTTTGTATAAGAATAGCAATTAGGAAGAAGATGGCCACACACACGTGCTCTTGAACTATTCCAAAAATATTTCAGTGATATTCTTCGTTTGGACTTATGACATTCTAGTAGAAATTCTTTCTTTTAGAAATGATAGTTCATTTTCATCATTATTTTCCATGGGTATGGAATTATAGAAATCGTCCAGCTAGAACAATTGTGAATTGATTATCAAGGCATTTGTAGCCTACTTTCATATTTCTTTTGATTAGAGATTTTTTTAAACTGAAACTTTAGTTCGTTCAGTCTTTAGCTTGTGTTATTTTAACTCGTTTTTGGTAGGCTCTTGGCTAGATCATCGTTTGATTTAATGGTTTGCGTGGAACTATTGATTTGATAATAGACTCCTTCCCATGGAGTAAGTCTCACGTGTTTTCTTCTGAGTAGTTGAGCCATTTTTCGAGTTTGGATAGGCGAAACTGAACCGACCATTTTACTAGTGTCTATCTACGTTTTTTTCATAAATAAGTTATTATGGAAATAATTATATATATATATATATTGGAATAGTGAACTAATTTAACAGTTCAAACAAGTATAACAGAATCTGTCGTAGACTTAAATGACGATAATTTATGGGAGTAGATAATACAATTTATCTAATAAATTGTTGCATCTTGTTTAGTGAAGTTGGAAAAGAGGTACTCTGTGACACTTCTATATTCGTCTACGATAAGGCATGATATTTTCAGAGTAATTTTTGAAAGGTTTTAAGTTTAATTACGTTTGGGAAAAATGCTTGACAGCTTTGGAAAGCTGAGTTGTTGTATTGCAATTTAATGCATACGAATTTATTGTGCTAATGAAGCGAATATTTGACATCATTGGATGGTCAACATTAATAATGTATAATGTACTCGAAGTCTTATGTGAAGACATTAACGTAGTCATTTCGTTTTGTAAGAGTGAAATTAGCTTTTGAGCTATCACCAATTTGGATAGGAAGTTGTAGTAAACGTGAATTGGAATCACGAATGTTTCTCTTAAATGATAGTATTAATTCAAGTAAGCCTACGTTTTTATTCTTGCCTATTAAGATTTGCCGGAGATGAATTGCTTATATCATGACACACATATTTAAGTGACACAGCCACTTCTCGAATAACTTTAATTAATTCATGCAATATAATACATTTGATATTTCAGTGATTTTAGCAAAAATATACTGCATTCATTGAAGCATCTGGATAGTTAATAAACTATTTCATAACTTGTAACACTATTCGATTATCTTAATTGATTGTTGATTGCAACAAATTAAGAGAATTATAACCTTGAAATATACTTGTAAAATTAAATGGAAATGGGCAGCGATAATAACAAGATCCTAACTAAGGATATAATCTGTATATAAAATGTAAGATATGTATAAATGTTTAATAAGGGTATAGCATCAGTGCATGATTTAATATTGTATTTTTTCTTGTAATTTGTTCAATGGATGAGATATTTAAACACTGCGATTTAGAGCAGTAAGATGGGGCCTTATTATAGGCGTTTATTTAAAACTATTTTCGTCATTTGATCTAAAGAAGCGTTTCTTTATTTTTGTGTCTAGTTGACAGACATACACCATTTGCCAGTTAATAAACTGAATTTAATTTTAAAAAAATCTTAGAACGACTGGTGTTTTCTATTAGAAAAGGGAGTGCGTTAGGTGAACCAGTGGGTGGTTTTCCTTGAGTTTGCTTAAACTTAACGCCCGAGATACTTTCGTTTTATTTTAGAGTCTCTTGTTCGAGTTCTTTTAGAGCTTCGTTCCATTGTAATTTATACACCACTGGCATCTTCGTACCGCATTCTTTAATATCGACGTATCTTGATCCCTGGTTGATCCTAGTTGGTAGGCTTTTAGGGGTTATTTCAGCCGGGAACTTCTAGAATCTACGATCCAGCTTTTCCATCGGATTTCAACAGGTAAGACCACGTGGATTACGGGTACAGTACCATCCCGGCATTTGCCCGAAGACGAAGTGGGAAACCACGGAAAACCACTTCGAGGATGGCTGAGGTGGTATTCGAACCCCCTCTACTCATTTGGAACACCCGAGGCTGAGTAGACCCCGTTCCAGTCCTCATACCACTTTTCAAATTTCGTGGCAGAGCCGGGAATCGAACCCAGGACCTCCGTGGCGGCAGCTAACCATGCTGACCGCTACGCTACGGAGGCGACTACTTGTTCTTTCTCTTGGTATTTAGAACTAGTTTTGTACAAGCAATTTGATATCTTTAAAATTTCCTTCATTTTTATCATGTTTTATGTTTTTGTTTTATCCTTGTAAAACACTTGCCATTCAAGTCGATTCCCTTGGGGTCTTGTTTGATCGGCTCGATATTGTTCTATCTGACTGAAATTTGACCAAATGAATATGTCAATACAGAACCAGAAGCTTGTCGTTTACGAATTGATATTTGCTTAATGAACATCGATTTATATATCTTGGAAATCTGATTGGTGTCATTAGACCAATTGTGGGACGTAATGTTTTTATTTAATGATGAATCTGGCGGCGGGTGCTGTTTCCTTATCGGCTGCCGAGTATGTATGCTGTTATTGTTCTAATAGTTTCTTGACGACAACATAACATAGGAGATTTGAAGATATATTTACTGTACGATAGCTTTTAATTAGATGATGCAAGTTTGTCATGAAATCTTAAAAGGTGAACAAGGAAATATATAATGTTCCGAAACATGTACTTATAGAAAGTAGTAAACACATGTATTGACTAGGCGGCTAATTGTTGATCATTTACTAACTTATGATATTGTAAGTCAATAGTGACTCATAATGAGTAATGTACAATCAATTTCAGTTGTCACGACATCCGTTCAAAATAGAACTCATTCCCTTCAGGAGCAGGCACTCGACCTAAAATGTGATTCAGAAACAGAAGAGGATTTTCTCAATCTAATTGTTGAGGTATTTTGCAGGGTCTATGTTACTCTGGTTTTCTATGCTGACTTACAACAAATCAAAATACCGAGAACTGCTAGATATCGAAAGTGATCTGGGGTGTGCACTAACAAAACTGGAACCAACATGCTAAAACTTGTGAAAGAGAAATATTAATCATTAATTGTACTCTTACGAAATAAAATCAAATGATGTAGTTGGAAATGTTAACTGCCGTGAGTGCTAAATATAGGCCTATTACTGAATTGAAATGTTGTATCAACAATACAAGTATTAGTGTCTCAGTAAACCCATTCCTTGCTCACTGCTTCTTATGTCTGTATTTATTATTGGTTGTCTGTATTTTGTTTTATTGTTTGTATTATTCTTGTCTTTCTTTGTAAAATGATTATATTAACTTTGAATGATGTAATATTATTTACGCACCCATATTATGTTACCCATATTTAGGAGTTTGTTGTCTTTGGGGTTGTATGTACTTAAAAAATAAGTAAATGAATGAATCTTCTAATATTATTATAATATTATAAAAATCTTCTTATTGTATAAGATGTATAAGATAGTATGTTGGCTTTCACGGCCAGTGAATTAAAACTCAGCAATTCTTCTAGGTTTGTGCCATGTCTTGTGTGGGGTTTCGCCTAGCACACCAAGCTGGCTCATCATCGGGCTCTTGGTGTCCCCGCCCAGACCCCCACACGAGTAGCGATCTGCGCGCTATCTCTCTTTTTATGAAGCGCACCTGCACCTCTCTATTGCGAGAACTAAAATCTCAAACAGCCATAACATCCCTATGAATGCTTCCAAAAATATGGTATATTGGCTTTCATGGCCAGTGAACTCAGCAATTCTTCTAGGTTTGTGTCGTGTCTTCTGTGGGGTTTCACCAAGGACACCAAGCTGGCTCATCAGCGGGCTCTTGGTGTCCCCGCCATGCTGCTATTGACGATTTTTCATTGAAGTTCCAAGTAAGAATTTCACCAAGATATTCAGATTTATTTACAATTTTAATTTGTTTGTTAATTTTAATATTTAATAGAATAGCTGCTGTGTAACTTTGAAGGTTGGCATCATTTCTGTTTTCTCACATGAAATTTGTAATCCAACTTTTTTCGCTATGTTTTGAAGTTCCTCTACAGTAGTTGAAATTTAGCTTCTTCTATGTCATTTGCAAGAAGTGCAAGATCATCTGCGAATGCTAAGCAGTTCAGTTTTATATCCTTGCCAATCTTGATGTGTGGTTGACATATCTATAACTTAGTCCATTCTCGCCTGATTCTTTCCAACACACAATTAG
Organism: Meconema thalassinum; assembly: GCA_946902985.2. Classification (NCBI taxonomy): domain Eukaryota; kingdom Metazoa; phylum Arthropoda; class Insecta; order Orthoptera; family Tettigoniidae; genus Meconema; species Meconema thalassinum. Next base: position 55,515,927 of record OX336401.1, on the reverse strand, counting down.
ACAATAATGGCGAGAGTCCAACTACCTGTCAAAGTACAGTTTTAATTGCAAATTTGTTCCGAGAATTCATTTCTGAATCTAACTTAAGATTTAGTATTCTTATGGGTGATTCCAATACCGATAATAAGGTTTTGATGTATATCAAATTCCTTATTAAGGATATTCAATAATGACTCACGATGGATACTGTCATACGCCTTCTTAAAATCAACAAAAGTGATGACTACCGGTAAGTTTTTGTTTCTAACTCTATTGTGTTTCATAATCCACTTTAAACTGATAATTTGATGTGGTCAACTTCCTCCTGGACATCGATATTCTCCAAGTTTGCAGTCAAGGTGTTCCTGAATTCTCGTACTGTATACAATCTTAGATAAGATCTTGTAAGTGATATCCCCCGATAATTGTTTGGATCTGATGTATCACCTCTTTTATGTTATGGCTGTTTTATCACCATGTCCCTTTCTTCAGGCATTGTTTCAGTATTCCAAATGTCTATGAGGTGTTTACTTAAAGTCCGAATGGTTTGTTCATTTGCACTCTTCCATATTTCCGCAACTAGTTTATTCTCACGTGCTGCCTTGTATCATTGCTGTTCGCACTTCATTGTCATCTGGTGTTATAATCCTTTTATATAATTGTTATTCTTAGAGTTTATCTTGTACTTGCTATAATGTATTATACCCTATGTATTATAAGTTAGAGCTTAGAGTTTATCTTGTACTTGCCATAATGTGTTGTACCCTATGTATTGTAAGTTAGAGCTTAGAGTTTATCTTGTACTTGCTGTAATGTGTTATACCCTATGTATTGTAAGTTAGAGCTTAGAGTTTATCTTGTACTTGCTGTAATGTGTTATACCCTATGTATCGTAAGTTAGAGCAAAACAACCCATTGAGGGTTACATTAAATAATCCCCATATAAAAATGAAAGTTTGTGTATTTTTTTAATTTCCATGGAAATTTGCGTTATAAACGCGTTTCACACTATTTTATGACGGATATGGTCAAAATTCTTTTTTTTTGTCTCTTTGTCTGTATTTCTGTCTGTGTACAAGTTTGTTCCCTTATAACTAGAGAACAGCTGGGTGGATCAATGTAAAATTTGATACATATATCCATCAGAGGCACGACACCAATCATTGATGTAACTTTTCCCGTCCCTCTTATAAAAGGGGGCCTACCACCTTAAAATACATGCTGAAATAGACGTAGAAGGACGAGACAAAGCTTATTTTCAGCCCATCAATGTGAGAAACAAAACTCTGGGGTCCCCAAAACATCCCTGAAAACCACATTTTAAGGTCCTAAAACCAATTGTTTATGAGATATTCCCAGAAAACTAATTTCATGTAATACACTAAACAAGGAATGCAAGCCCGTTACCATGGCAACAGTACCTCAAGGGGTGACATCCAACTTTCCATCTACTGTCTTCTTCTTTCCCATCATTTATCCCATTCACAATGGGTCTGCTTTTCGGCTACGTCTCTTCCACAAGGCTCTGTTTTGGACGTCTTCTGGATTGAGTTGCCCATCCACCTCTTTAGCAGTCTACCACGGGGTCGATGTCCATGAGGATTGAGTTGGAGTGCTGTTTCCGCATATCGTGACCATACTACTGGAATCTCTTTCTTTCTCCACAATTGGGGCTACATCGAGCCTTTGACGCACGATGTCATTTGGTACATGGTCGTAACGAGTTAAACCAAGGGACCATCGCAGCATCCTCATCTCCATCGTGTGGTGAACCTGTCCCTGCTTTCTCGTCAAAGGTCGGCATTCTATCCCGTAGAGGGCTACGGGTGCACCACTGATTTAAAAATTTTTGCACTGTACACTCAGTTTGCGAAATACTGGTCAATGACGTATCGCAATGTATTGAACCCTTATTGATATGCCAATCAATAAGTCTTCGTGATTTTTATTATTATTATTACTGATATCCAGGCAGTGCATGATGGAGTTTGACAACGGAAGACAGGTAGTGTGTCGGAACGCTTGCAACTGAGGTAGCGTGGTAGTTATTCCTGGGGATGACCAGATAAGCCAAGTTCAAGGACAAATTCAGAGTGAACGCGCATCCAAGTTGGCGTCATTATGGGCGTGCCAGAAGTGAATTTCCAACCGATACACGATTGAATCATCGAATCAGGAGAGAGGACGCCTAAACCACGCGGAGATTTGCGTACCAAAAAAGAGGCGCTAAAACACGTGTATGAAGAACCGCCGATGCGATAGGATTCCGCATGAGTGCATTAAGACGTTTAAATAAAAAGAAGAAGTTTGATACTAGTCCCAAGTCTGTGAGTTGAAAACTACAGTTTATTTTCACAGATTGCCCCACTCCACTCCATTCTGTCAGTTTCTAATAAATTGATCGGTGATGAGTAGTTTGACACACAACTTTATCGAGCTCTGAGGAGCATCGTTCATGCCGGTTTGAGACACGATTTTATCAGGCTCTGGTGAGCATTAGTTCACGTCAGTCTGAACGAATATTTTATTGTGCTCTTGGGAGCAGAGTTCATGCCTGGCGGAGGGAAGATCTCTAGTGAGATAAGCGCTACTCGGCAGTAATTTGTGAGACTTGTTAAAAGCCAGTTGCGTGGCCGACTAAGGTTGTAATATTTTCTGTAAATTTTGTGTTATATTTTTTGTGTGATGTATATGTGCGTGTGAAGTAAGCAAATGCTTAGATAGGGCCAGTTCAACGTTGAGTAATCGCCCAGGACCTTTTGAGTGAAAGTCAGTAGCTCATAGCGATTCTAGCTAGGTAGAATATTAATTTTGAACTTTTCTTTTCAAGAAGCCACGCCAAGATGTCTACAGGAAGGTCGATTGGTGGAATGAAGTGCTACACCTCTACCAGAATGTCGACGATGACGGAGTAGATTTCCCGTGGGGTAATGCTCTGGGATGGAGGTTGATTTTCTGCAAGCTGCACGGTGATGTACAAACCATTGATTTATTCAATATGTAGGTAGATTAGACGCGGGAACGTTGTAAATAATTTATTGATTGTTTTTCTTGAGTATTTAGATTTTTGTGTGCCGACACTGCTATCTGTTAAATGTACGTTGACACGTGGCCAAAAATTTGTTTGATTGCATTTTTTTCTTATGAGTCATTATTAGTATGCACGGCGCGTGCATTTTGATTTTATTCATGCGAATGCGAAATTCGTCATGGTCGATAAATGGTGCTTTTATTCAAATTCATTTTTTAGTAGGAGAAGGGGGTAAAAGTTGTTAGATGTTTTACGAACAGGTTTTTATTCATATTAGGGTTGCCGAGCGCAACAAGTTAAGATGCCAATGTAGAACACCTTAGTTCTATATTTTTTTGAGATCCCTTTTCAGTTCCTTCAGTCACGGACTAGGTTGGGAACGCAAGTCGGTGGAAATATTTATGTCTTTTAGTTCAGGTTTCTGTCAAACCCATACGTGTGATTCTGGTGTGTGTATTGTGTCAACGTGTGTGTATTGATTCTTCGTGATGAGGGGTAGAATGTGTCTACCGCCCTCAACTATTTTTGGTTGTATTTTTATGGACGGGGGAAGCGCTTGTGGAGGCTACCTTACCGTGTCCTGTGCTGATTCTTGAATTTCCGTGGGAAATGCTAAGATATTTTATATTTTGACACACACACGTATATTATGTGCTATTGGGAGCACGCTTCTTCGAGACTCGAGCCATTGCTACGGCAGGTCGAGGTATGTTTACACGTGGGTTGACAGATGTGCAGATTCCACCTTGCGCCCATCTATATCTGGTGATTCATCGTTTAGGCAGTCCAGCTGATCGACTGACCCCTGTAAGCTATCTGTAGCAAACCTGTTCTTTTAATGGTCATTGGATCATAATTTTAATTGGGAGTTCGCCATGTCCGTCACGAATTACCGCATATCGTATGAAATGAAATATTTGTTTTATGATGTAAATGTTGGCTTTGAGCCTAGTGATTTCTGTGACTCATTTCATTGTTAGATTGTGTCCGTGGTGACACCGTTGGGTGTATTTTGTATTTTTTCTTGTAAAAATGGCAAGCGGCCATACGTATATTTTTTAATTGGTCACGTGTTGATTTACCTGTTTTGATTTGAAAAGCCCTAGTTTTAGGCGTTAATGTTGTTTGCTACGGCAGTTCTTTGATTCCAATTTCTTGCGGAAATTATTTTTGTCTTATTTAGTGTAGGAAGTGTCGGATTAGTTTAATTAGTGTTTAGTTGGTTCCTCGTGTCTGTCTAGCTCTAAGACAATGCAGATTCGTCCCCTGAAGGTTTACTGGATGGTAACGAATCTCGCATTAATTTGTACACATCGTACCGCATGTAGAAAAGCCGCACACGCACATGTCATTGCAGTAATTTGGAACATTTGGTCCAGATGTTTACGATCTCTCCTGAGATCAGGCCTAGTTTGGCATTTTTTATTTAATTCAAGTGCGTGTCATTTGGGAGACCTTGTGTTGTTGTTGTTGTTGTAAATAGTGTAAATTTGATGATCTGTTTATTAAATTCATATGTTTTAATCCTGGTATTCACTTTCTCCTGCATGTTATTTTGCTATATGTTACCCTGCATGTTATAAGAAGCGCTTAACAACAACTTTACGAAATGGACTGTTATACCCCCCGAAATTGAGTCTCATATGCTTCTTTGCAAGGGTTCATATCAGGGGGTACCGTTACGAGCTTTGCGGGAGTAATGGCAGCCATTGGTCTAGCAGTATGTGACGTCACCTCGCGGACATAGGCGAGTCCCACAGCACTGCAGCACCTGCATATATTTTGCTTGAGGCGCGTTTTCTTAATATATACGAGTTAATAGCTACGTAATTGCACACACCTTTCGATCTACTAATGTTAGAATATTTCTGAATGATGTTGGAAATGTTAACGGTGACTTAACACATAAATGAATATGAGTTAATTAACGGCTATGAAATGTTACACATCTTAGATTCCAACATTTCTGTTCTTAACTATTCATTTTAGAGGATTGGGACATATTGGTCATGAGTCTCATATACTTGGACGTGTTGAATTTTCCTGATAACCTGTGTTTTTGTAATACAGTAGTATGTGTAATGGTAATTTTCAGCATTTAGGATTGACGCTGGTGCCTCAAGACTTGAAATATGCACCATACCGACATTTTCCTGGAGGGAGTGTGGAGAACTCTCAGGAAAACCTCACACGGTGTCAGAATTCGAACATTTGATCTCCGTGCAGTTGTGGTGCACGACTTAACGAACATGGCTATGGTGTGGGGTCAGAAAATATGTCTAAAAATATTGGAAATGTCTATATTTAAACCAATCCATCACAGTTATGGTGGGTTAACATAGTCCATAAATGAATCAACAACATTTCAAACATCGTGGTCCAGTAGCCCCATGTACTTGGGTGTATGTGTTAAGTCTGTCTGATAACCCGTGTCATTACGATGGTTGTACTGATGTGTTTATTTGTAATTGGGGTTAGGATTTCTGTGGTCAATTGTGTGTCTCAATTTCCATGTCTGGAGGTACTACTTCCGCAGAAGTCGACTCATCTGGAGATACTTTCATCCAGTTTTGGTATTTTCTTGGGTGACAACGTTTCAATCGTTGACATTGCTCTCTTAAGCACTGTTCTCTTCTGGTTGCGCATCTCCTGTTTGTGATTGACCTGTAATTAAATGGCCCACTTTACTTGTATTATTATTATTATTATTATTATTATTATTATTATTTCACCAACGAAGCATGAGACGCCCATCTCGATTTATTTATATACTGTGCGTGTAAGGACATTATATAATGTTATGGTCTACGGTTTCAAACAATGGGTTGTGGTAGGAATTCAGAATAAAGCGGTCATGATCTGAGAGGTAGGTACCATTATTGGCATTTACCTGGAGTTGAAATGGAAAACCACTTCAAGTCCGGCAAACGATGGAATGCAAATCCACATGTCCCCGATAATCAGGGTTGAGGCGTTGGCAAGGAGACACCATACACTGAACGGAAAGAGCGGCTGCAGTCTTGATAACTTGGGAGGTGCTGCACTAACGTACTCATTTTAGGCTGTATGTTGTTGATGATTAATTTTTTAGGGCCTTTGAGACATCGTGGTCGTGTAGCCCCGTGTGTTTGGGTATGTATGTGGAATTTGTCTGATAGCGTGTGTTATTGTGATTGCTGTATTAGTGTGTGTATTTGTAATTCAGATGAGGATTGGGAAGGAGTTGGCCGTGGCCTTAATTTAGGAGCCATGCCGGTATTCGCCTGAAGTAGAAGTGGGAAACCACGGAAATCCACTTCCAGGATGACTGAGGTGGGAATCGAACTCAAATCTTTTCAGTTATGCCTCACGAGGCTGAGTGTACCCTGTTCCAGCCCTCAGACCAGAATTGTATATCTCGGCAGAGCCGGAAATCGTACCCGGGTCTCCGCGGTGACGGCCAAGAGTGATAACCATTACGCAGCAAGGCGGACTTCCAGGCTGTATGCCTGGGTTTAAAAGTAGGTACTTTTCATCATTATTTGATCATTAGCTTTTCTTAACGCGTAGTTGACGGACTTGCGTTGTAAGGGTACCAAAAAATTGCCTTCGGGATACTGGCGACATGACTAGCTTAGCTGGGTATGACGACTGTTGGACCTCGTATTATTATTCCCGTTTTACAACGGTGATGAGATGCGGTGAAAGTCTTTGCTGCAGATTGTTTTTACGGACAGATGTCCTTCCTGACTCCAACCTTATGAGAGGAGTTAATGAGAGATGAAATTAATTACGGTGAATGAAACTCGGTAAGGATGTTGAAGGAAGCGGCCGTGGCCTGTCAGAAGTTAGTCTACCGTCCTAGCATTTTTCTGAAGTAAATAATAATAATAATATCGTATGGCCTCGAGTGCCTGGTGCAAGCTTTGTTATTTGACACCCAAAGGGTAGTTTGCATGTCGAATTTAGTTGTTCCTTGAAGCACTATGAAAGTCAAGGAGGGTAGATATCTAAGCTCCTTGACCCTATAGCGCTTTCTAGTAGAGAAATGAGGAACTTTGTTTTGGCGGAAACTCCCGAGATTAATTTTGCCATTATGAACACGGCCTACTGAATTCAAATGGGTTCTTTGACTTGCCAACATCGTATGACATGGGAGTCGTAATGTTTACCGCCTTCCAAAAATCACTTACCACGGCCAGGAGCGAACCTGCAATCTTGGGGGTTAGTAATCCGACACGATAACCACTCACCCACCGTGGCAAGCTTCCTGAAGTTGAACATGGGGAAACCACCAAAAACATATCAAGGACGGCCTACGGTGGGGCTCGAACGCACGTATACTGAGTCCGCAGAGAGCTTGGCCCCATGTTTAGTGCTGCGCAATAGCGAGCGTAGCTACCGCTGTCGGTCTATTCGTAGCAGATATATTTCTCAATATTATAAAAAACAGTAGTATTTTTAACATACCTGTTGCTCAGTAGCACAATGTCCCAATGCCAGCCAGGGCCGTAGAGAGCGATCACGGACCCTAAGATAACCCAAAGAAAAGGCTCTTCGCTATTCTGCCCCATAAAACTTCAATCATCATTAACATCCGTGGAATTTAGCTTGCCCAAATGATTATTAATCTATTTTGGTTTTAGTTATTCAGCCACTCGCCTTTATTTTATATCATTGGTTGTTCTTTTACTTTACGATTTTGATCACTGTGCCTTAAAAAATCAGTTTTCTGTGTATCGGAACGTGTTCAGGCTCTACAAGGATAACCCACACTCCTTTCAGAAATGCACAGTATGAAGTAAATAATCATTTTTTCTGAGATTGAATTAGAAACGTTAGGGACTCTTGAACTCTAACACGTTATAAAATGCATGACCTTGGCAACTTAACCATTTCCCCGGAAAACGAAAAACAGAATGGTTATTTATAAAATTAATTACCGGTAGGCCCATATTAATTAATAATTATTGTAATGTCTTGTATACTGTTCGCTGCCTGTGTTTACATCAAAGTGTGTCATCAGACATTTTCATAATAGGATTAAACTTAAATTAAATAAAGTTGTCCATCCTAAGTCCTTTTACCGCCTAGGTTCCCTCAGATAAACTAAGCCCTGGGGCTACAGCCCCGCTTGCCCCTCCCTCTCGTCGGACCTGATGCCAGTTAGGTACTGTATATTCTTCGAAGGAACTACACCAAAGCGTGATTTTTTCTTCAGAGGCAAACCCAATAATTTATTTTTGAGCTTCAGTTCCCAGTCCTATGGTAAGAAAATGTGCGGAACAACGTCAGGTAGTTCTAACATTGACGCTATCCTTTCGCCTGCATCTTAAAATCCACAGCTTTCGAACTTCCTTATCGTTAGAAAAAGAGTGGTAAATCACTTCAGAATTTCTGCGGCCATCGTTTTGTACTCAGAAACGGCACAGTTACCTTGGCTACCCATTTTAGAAGCTCATTATTTCGTATCGAAATGGATCATACAACTGCATTACAAAGCACGTTTCCTACTTCAGGCGACACTGGCTTGTCCGCGACATGACGTCAGCGGAAAGGGAGCCGCCTGGCGACAGAAGCGGGAACTGCGATATCGGCCTACCTGATAGTATTCTAGTTACCTTGGGTTCATATATCAAAAATGACTGCCCAAGTGGGGTTTGTTGTTGTTGTTTTTTTGTTGTCCTCATACTTATTTCTCTGAGAAATGATGCCTGGTTAGCAGGACAAAAGTAAATTCAGTAAATTGAGGCGAAGTTGTACCGCCATGTGTATCAGTAAAATCACTGAGTTCTTAAAGTTAGAAATGTTGAACAAGTTTAGAAGTTGATATTGTGTTTGTTGATAACTTGTTCTGGCGCCCGGCTTAAAATTAGAAAATTTGCATAGTTTGTGAACTCAGTCAAGAGCAGGATGGTGTTGCCTTAATTTACATTTAATTAACTTCGGTTAATTAAAGTGTTTTTTCGTAAATTCTGTTAGTTAGGAATTTAAAAGCAGATCACAAGGGAGTTATTTGTTGTTTGGAAATAAGAGTCATTATTCAGTAAGATGTAAGCCTCCGTGGCTTAGGCGGGAGCACGCTGGCCTCTCACCGCTGGGTCCGTGGTTCAAATCCCGGTCACTCCATGTGAGATCTGTGCTGGACAAAACGGATGCAGACAGGTTTTTCTCCGGGTACTCCGGTTTTCCCTGTCAAAAATTTCATTCCAGCAACACTCTCCACTATCATATCATTTCATCTGTCATTCATTTAATCATTGCCCCAGAGGAGTGCGTCGGGCCTCGGCAGCCGGCACAGTTCATATCCTCGCCGCTAGATGGGGGCTTCATTCATTCCATTCCTGACCCGGTCGGAGACTGGAAGCAGGCTGTGGATTTTCATTTTTTCATTCAGTAAGATGTTGATTACTGAAACTTTATTTAAATTAGAATCAATGTAATATTTAAATATCAAGACATGTGTGTGTGTACGACTGAAATCCCATTGCATGACCCTATTTTCTCAGAGTGTATTTTGTGTGTTTTGCGATGGCTAGCATCGAGGAGATTAAATCGTTGATGGAGCAGATGTCCGCGCAGTTATCTGTGCAAATGTCTGCAAAGACGGAGGAACAGCTGAAAAGCAAGAAGGAGGAGATAAATGAACATAGTGATAAACAATTACATGAGTCGCGGGAACAGAGTGATAAACGATTACACGAGTTGCGTGAACACAGTGATAAACAATAACAGGACGTGAACAGTAACATTACGGTACAATTGCAAATTCAGAAATTGGATAACGATCAACAATTACACGAGCTGCGTGAACAGAATGATAAACAATTAAACATAACTACTCAATTAGGTGAACATAGTGATGAAAATAATAAACAGTTAGTTGAACTAAACCACAAGTTATCGGAGCAGGCAACCTTACAAATAGTCCAATTAGAGAGGATAACCCTTGAAATAAATCAGAGTACTAAAGTAGAACTAGAGAAACTGGCGGGGGGAGGTGGCAGAGAATAATTCGAAACAGTTAGGCGAAATCAAGAAACTAGAATCCAAATTTGACGACAAACTAGTACAGTTAGATGGAATGGTAGCCACCAAACTGAAACAAATCGAGACAGCATGTGTGAACAATACGGCAGGGATTAAAATCACGCAGGACGAATTACAGGGGCAGTTCAACAGAATAGAGGCGAAGAATAATAACATACAAGAGCAGATTATTGTCATTTAGACTTTCACGGCCCGTGTTATTATTCATAATGTAGAATTTTGGGCTTATGCCGTGTTTTATTATATTGCAATTCGACGCGTTTCGAAAGAAACCATGTCTTTCATCGTCAGGAATAATCTGGAATACGACAATGTTGCTAAGAGAAAGCAACGAAGAACATATAGAAGGTGCCCAAAGATGGACGCCATTATAGCCCCATGTTAGGGACAACGGAAAGCAGCAGTGAATTACTTTCTCAGGGTTCTGATAATAGGTAGCCAGGATTCACTGAGATTGTAGCCGGTGTCGCGGTTGAAATTATCTGGGTGTTTACGTATTTCAACCGCCTCCCTGATGATTCTGGGACGATATTGCTTTATACGGGCAAGAACATCCACCCCTTGGAACATGACATCATGGCCAGGTGTTAAAGCATGATCGGCAACAGCTGATTTATCAGGTTGAATGAGCCTGATACATCTATTATGTTCCTTAATGCGAGTGCATATTGTTCTCGAAGTCTGCCCGATGTAAACCTTGCCACAAGTACAGGGAACTCTGTAGATACCCGGTTGTTGCAATTTAGGCAAACTGTCCTTAGTTGGTCGCAGGAGTTGCCTAATCTTAACAGAAGTTCCAAATACAGTCCGTATGTTGTATCGACGTAGGATTTTAGCAATACGATCCGTTGTGTTATGTATGTACGGAAGGTAAGCAGTTCCTCTTACATCTCTTTTCTCAACTGACGTCCTATTATTATTTGTTGGTTTCAGAACCGTAGAAATCAAAGCCTTGCTATAACCGTTGCTCTCAAAGGTGGTTCGCAGGGTGTTAATTTCTTCTTGTAAAGAAGACACTTCACAAATCCTCCTAGCCCTGGTAGTTAGAGTTGTAAGGATACCATGTTTCTGGGCAGGGTGATGGTGAGAACTTGCGTGGAGATATCTATTGGTGTGTGTTGGCTTACGAAAAACGCTGTGTCCTAAAGATCCATCCTCTTTCTTGGTGACGAGAACATCTAAAAAAGGTATTTTGCCGTCAGATTCCTTTTCCATGGTGAAACAAATAGAAGGGTGCTGGAGATTAAGGTGATCCAGGAAATGGCTAAGATTTTCCTCACCTTCCGTCCAAACAACGAACGTGTCATCCACATAACGCCACCAGATCTTCGGTTTGAAAGGAGCCGACGACAAAGCTTTCTCTTCAAAGTTCTCCATGAAGAAATTAGCCACAACAGGAGAGAGAGGACTACCCATGGCCACACCATCAGTCTGCTCATAAAAATTCCCATTCCATAGAAAGTAGGAGGAGGTCATGCAGTGATAAAAAAGTCTTGTGATGTCTTCAGGAAAAAGGCCATTAATGAGAGACATAACACCATCAATAGGTACTCTCGTAAACAGAGACACCACGTCGAGACTCACTAGAATATCACCCGGCTGAAGTGTTATAGCTTTTAACTTTTCCACGAAGTGTGTGGAATCCTTAATGTACGAAGGCGTGTTACCCAGAAGCGGCTGAAGTAGTCTACCTAAGTATTTGGAAAGGGCATATGTAGGAGAACCAATCGTGTGTGTGGAATCCTTAATGTACGAAGGCGTGTTACCCAGAAGCGGCTGAAGTAGTCTACCTAAGTATTTGGAAAGGGCATATGTAGGAGAACCAACGATTGGTTCTCCTACATATGCCCTTTCCAAATACTTAGGTAGACTACTTCAGCCGCTTCTGGGTAACACGCCTTCGTACATTAAGGATTCCACACACACGATTGGTTCTCCTACATATGCCCTTTCCAAATACTTAGGTAGACTACTTCAGCCGCTTCTGGGTAACACGCCTTCGTACATTAAGGATTCCACACACTTCGTGGAAAAGTTAAAAGCTATAACACTTCAGCCGGGTGATATTCTAGTGAGTCTCGACGTGGTGTCTCTGTTTACGAGAGTACCTATTGATGGTGTTATGTCTCTCATTAATGGCCTTTTTCCTGAAGACATCACAAGACTTTTTTATCACTGCATGACCTCCTCCTACTTTCTATGGAATGGGAATTTTTATGAGCAGACTGATGGTGTGGCCATGGGTAGTCCTCTCTCTCCTGTTGTGGCTAATTTCTTCATGGAGAACTTTGAAGAGAAAGCTTTGTCGTCGGCTCCTTTCAAACCGAAGATCTGGTGGCGTTATGTGGATGACACGTTCGTTGTTTGGACGGAAGGTGAGGAAAATCTTAGCCATTTCCTGGATCACCTTAATCTCCAGCACCCTTCTATTTGTTTCACCATGGAAAAGGAATCTGACGGCAAAATACCTTTTTTAGATGTTCTCGTCACCAAGAAAGAGGATGGATCTTTAGGACACAGCGTTTTTCGTAAGCCAACACACACCAATAGATATCTCCACGCAAGTTCTCACCATCACCCTGCCCAGAAACATGGTATCCTTACAACTCTAACTACCAGGGCTAGGAGGATTTGTGAAGTGTCTTCTTTACAAGAAGAAATTAACACCCTGCGAACCACCTTTGAGAGCAACGGTTATAGCAAGGCTTTGATTTCTACGGTTCTGAAACCAACAAATAATAATAGGACGTCAGTTGAGAAAAGAGATGTAAGAGGAACTGCTTACCTTCCGTACATACATAACACAACGGATCGTATTGCTAAAATCCTACGTCGATACAACATACGGACTGTATTTGGAACTTCTGTTAAGATTAGGCAACTCCTGCGACCAACTAAGGACAGTTTGCCTAAATTGCAACAACCGGGTATCTACAGAGTTCCCTGTACTTGTGGCAAGGTTTACATCGGGCAGACTTCGAGAACAATATGCACTCGCATTAAGGAACATAATAGATGTATCAGGCTCATTCAACCTGATAAATCAGCTGTTGCCGATCATGCTTTAACACCTGGCCATGATGTCATGTTCCAAGGGGTGGATGTTCTTGCCCGTATAAAGCAATATCGTCCCAGAATCATCAGGGAGGCGGTTGAAATACGTAAACACCCAGATAATTTCAACCGCGACACCGGCTACAATCTCAGTGAATCCTGGCTACCTATTATCAGAACCCTGAGAAAGTAATTCACTGCTGCTTTCCGTTGTCCCTAACATGGGGCTATAATGGCGTCCATCTTTGGGCACCTTCTATATGTTCTTCGTTGCTTTCTCTTAGCAACATTGTCGTATTCCAGATTATTCCTGACGATGAAAGACATGGTTTCTTTCGAAACGCGTCGAATTGCAATATAATAAAACACGGCATAAGCCCAAAATTCTACATTATGAAGAGCAGATTAATTCAGTCGAAAACAATGTGTTAGGATTGATAAAAGAACTTGACAAACTGGAGATAAAACGGAGAAAGAAAGGATGCACTTGCGCGAAAACCTGGAAGACCAGTTAAGTAAAAATCAAGAGCAAATACGAGAAGAAATGGGAGAACAGTTAATTAAGAATCAGTTAGAGATAGGAGAACAGTTAATTAAAACTCAGCAGCAGATACAAAAAATAGGGGAACAGCTTGAGAAGAATCAGGAAAACAATGAAGAAAAAATTAACAATTTGAAGAGTAGAATCCGGAAAGATTGGGAACAGCAGGTGAATGAGACTAAAGGGGATAGGCTGACTATATTAAAGAGGCTAGGCGAGAATAACTCTAGAATACAGGCTCTGGAAGAAAGTATCAAGTCCAAGTTCCAAGAACACGCAGACCTCATCGTTAAGAATGAGATAAGATCTTTAGAGAATGCCACTTTATTCTCTTCAGAAAATTCAGTAGAGAAACACGAAAGTATTGGAAGTCCGGAGGGGTCGAAGCTAGCTGAGGATATGAGTCGAGGTCAGAGTCCAAAGATAACTTGCGACACATTCCACAATTACAGAGGGGAGACGTCAACTCCACAACCTAGTGTGACACCAGCCCAAGTCATACAAGTCATAAGGGGAAATGATTTTAAACCAGACAAATTCAGGGAAAATTCAGGATCTACTCCAAAAGCATTCTTGCGCCAGCTGGATGATTATTTTAATGACCAACACGTCAGTCCCGCAAAACAGCTTCGTCTAGTGGAGAAATCTTTAGAGGGCTCAAGTTTAATCTGGTTTCAAAGCTTCACGTATACGTTTAATGGCATGGCCCAGTTTAAAGAAGCATTTTTGAGGAAGTTTTGGAGTTCTTCATGGCAGCAGGGGTTGAGGATGGACTTATATACCAGAAAATACCACAGTACACACCCTACAAGGTTTTCTGAGTTTTTTAGTCAGCAGCTAGTAAAATTCCGGGATTGTGACGAGCCCCCTTCAGAGGAAAACATGGTATTAACTATCGGCAAGCAGCTTCCGATGAACATACAGCAATTTTTAGTGGCAGGAAATACCAAAACCGCAGTTCAGGCCGAGGAGATACTCCGCCACTTGGACGAAACGAGTATGATCAGTCCGCAGACCGGGAGTCGGAATATGGAGTGCGTGAACACTGCAGAAATAGTTCAGGGGCATCAAAACAGTCAAAGTCAGAGCAATCAGACGAAGACACAGTCCACTAGCACACAATCTACGCCCAGACGGCAGGAATTCGACGGTCGAAACCAATACAATAATAATAATAATAATAATAATAATAATAGGAACTTGCAAAATCGCCGTGATAACTACAATAATCAGAACAACAATCACAATCAGAGGACGTACCAGCGAGAATATAATAATTGGAGAGGACACCAAAGGCAGGGTAGACCATATCAGAGGAACGGGGACGGTAGATGGAATAATCAGAGGAATTATCGGCAAGAATACCAGGGAGATTATCGTAATGACTGGAACGAGCGTTACGCTGAGTCGCAAAAATATTTGGATGAACTAAATGCAGAAGAAGAAACAGAGAAAGAGAAGAGGAGGCGTGCGATGGCAAATAGAAAAAGTCCAGATAATCACCAGGATGCGGGAGCGGAAAGTTTATTACGTCAGCAGGAGAGACACGATGACAACCGGCGAAACTCAACAAATGGGTCGCAGGATACAAAAATCTCGATCACATCAAAACCAGATAGCCTGAGAACGGAGGAAACCAGGGAACGGGAGGAATTGATTGTTGCGAATATTGAAGAGTGGGTAGCATTCCCGGACGATTGCCTGGAGGAAGTGGTGAAGGACCGAGAGAATGTAATCAGACAATTACCAATTATATTAATCTCATATTGGAGGTAGAGTGAGGTGCCTTATCGACACGGGTAGCCAAGTGAGCTTAGTCACGGAAGCATTATTGAAAGAAATTGGAAATAAACAAACCATTCCAATTATGCCTGTACCATTAATGAAAGTCCGAGGGGTCATTCCTGACAAGACCATAGTTTGCAAGCACCAATCATATTTAGATCTGGAGATATTAAACCTCACATTTTCACAAACTTTTATTGTGATACCAAGAATGAATTATAATGTCATACTGGGAGCCAACTATATTTGTGATTTCCACGCTATAATTGACCTACATAATAACACTGTGAGCTTTAAACAAGTTGAGGGCTTGAGTCACGTTGGTCTGAACATGGAAGAAAGTCCACTAGAGAGAGAGGCGAATACTTGGGTCATTGAAGAATGCACTAATGAGGCGATTGAAGATAAGAACTCGACGGAGGGACGAGTAAGCGAGACAGCAGTTATTGAAATTGACGGTCAAGATATATCGCAGGAACTTTGGATACATTTGGCGGAGGAAGAAATTAGCGGGTCCAAATTTGAAATCTTACTTCAGGAGCGACTTAAGGAGGCAATATTAGGGGAACCGGACAGAGGCAAATTAGAGGAGATTTTGTGACATCATAAGGGAGTTTTCGACACGATCCCTGGAAAAGTGTTAAATTTTCAGTATGCCATGCAAATCACCGATTGGACCCCATTTAAGAGTAAATTGTACCCGATCCCAGAGAAACATTTTGCTCAGGTCAAGGACATTATTACTAACCTATTAGATTATGGAATGATTAGAAAAGCAGCAACCCCATATTTAAATGAAATATTGGCTGTGGCCAAACCCAATGGATCAATCAGATAATGCCTAGACGCACGGGTTTTAAATAGCAAACTGTTATTCGAGCACGACCAAGCGCCAAGGATCAAGGATGTATTGAAGAGCATCCGTGGAAAGAAGATCTATTCTAGCGTCAATTTAACGAACAGTTTCCACCACCTGGAACTTGAGGAAAAATCCCAGTTATTGATGGGGTTTTTATTTGACAACCAAAGCTATATCTGGTCTCGCATGCCCTTTGGTGTAAAAACAGCAGGTTGTGCATTGATAAGAGCACTAGACAGGAATCTAACTGAAGATGTCAAAAGCTTTACTACAAGATATGTTGATGACATACTCATAACATCAGAAACAATGGAGGAACATTTGGAAAACCTAAACAAACTTTTGGATAATTTGAGAACCATGAATTTCAACATTAATTTGAAGAAATCGCACTTTTGCCAGAGCGAGATTCTGTATTTGGGTCACATAATTGATGTTGAAGGCGTGAGACCAAATCCGGCGAAAACAGATGCAATTAAGAAATTCCCTACACCAACTAAAGTGAAACATGTTAGAGCTTTTTTGGGGGTGACAGGTTTCTTTAAAGATAATTGTCCTGGGTACACGGAAACAGTAGCACAGAAGCAAGAGATGCTTACGAAATCTAATCGATGGTCATGGAATGAGGAGTGCGACAGGTCCTTTAGAGCCACGAAAGACCTACTAGAGAATTGTGTAAAGTTAGGATACCCAGACTTCGCGAAGAAATTTGTGATCCAGGCAGACGCTTCGTTGATTGGGATCGGCGCCATGCTTTACCAAGAGGACGCTGATGAACCCAAGAATCGATCATATTTGGCATTTACTAGTCGTAAATTTAGGAAGCACGAGAGAAACTACACTGTTACAGAACTTGAGTTGTTAGCAATTTTGTACGCGTTGCAACAATGGCGCAAGATGGTCTTCGGGTACTCCATTGTTGTCAGAACTGACCACCATGCGCTGACCTTCTTATTCAAAACAACGATGGCAAGCGAAAGAGTTACGCTTTGGTCCATTTATATACAGCAGTTCGATATCACCCTAGAACACTGCCCTGGAAGGATGAACATCATACCAGATGCTTTAAGCAGGAACCCTGAAGATGAGAACGAGACAGCAGTAGATGTACAACACATAGCATTAACACCTAAGGCTCGCGAATTTTTGGATAATATGAAAGAAATTCGGAAGGAACAAGAAAAGGACCCGTGGATGATGATGATCAAGTTTTACAAGAAGGAACTACCGCCAGGTTCACCTGAATATCGAGAAGCCCGTGCAAAGGAAGCAAAATTCCATTACCTCAATAATCTTCTTCACAAATTCGTGGATGATGATCACACCAAACTTCGAATTCTAGTTCCAGCATCGTTACAGAGAGGACTGACGTGGCACGTCCATGAAAGCTTAGCACATATCGGCACTGAAAAAACTGAAGCAACAATAGGAGAAACTTTTACGTGGCCAATGATGCGATACACCATTGTTGAAGTAATTAGGACTTGTGGCGCGTGTCAGCGTACTAAGCCCAATAATTACATACTGAAACTGCTTCCAAAACCTTTATTACCACAGAAACCGTGCGAACTTGTCGCCATTGATTGTTTCGGTCCTCTAGTTAAAGGAAAATGAGGATGCCGACACCTTCTTGAATGTGTCGATGTCTTTTCCAAGATGGTGGTATTATGTCCAATCCAGAAGACGACATCAAAGCAAGTCCTTAGCAGAATTCAGAACAAAGTCATTGCGACGCTTGGGAAGCCGGAATTCATCCTATCGGACCATGGAACATATTTTACAAGCAATGTTTTTAGACAAGGTCTAGAGAACTTAGGAATAAAGCATGTTCTATCTAGCATTCGCCACCCTTGTGGAAATCCGAGCGAAAGAACGATTCGCTGTGTTGCAAAATATTACCGCGTCATGATTCCAAATGATCAAAATAAGTGGGTCGACAGAGTATGAGATATTGAGATGTGCATGAATACTACAAAGCACGAGTCGACAGGTCAAGTCCCACTAGTTGTACACCACAACAGGATGCCTGAAAGATCTTGGGATAAGATTATTCCATGTCCAAGGGACCCTTTGTTAACGCATGAGTTGCGAATTCAGAGAACCAGAGAACACATGAGGAGCCAAGTGGACCGAAGATTGAGGAGATACAGAGGGAAGACATTTCATCGTGAACTTCAGGAACAGGAACTAGTGCTTGTTCGGAGACCACCGATATCAGATCCTAAGAACAAAGTATTTGCCAAGTTCTGTGCGAAATTTTTCGGTCCGTTCCGTATTATCAAAAATTTGGGTAATAATGCTTAACGACTTGAAGAATTGAGCACTGGCGCTAAATCTGTTTTCAATAGTGCTAATCTCAAGCCATATTACAGAAGGGAACCATTTGATGAGTAGACGGGACAAGGAATGCAGAATCCAATTGCAAAAATTAATTTGAGAACCTACACTCAAATACGTGACTACGTGATACCTGGGAGAGCGAGCTTTGTTTGTAAACAAGACGGCAGGTCTGGCCGAAGTGGTAATTGTGTGAGTAAGAGAGGGGAGGTCTAGCAAGACGGGTGAATGACATCTCAGAGGGGAACATTGCAACGAGAAGCGCGCACACTAATTGGGACTGTGGAATGCACACTCAGGCAAACGAGTGAGGTACTTAACTGATGTTATCTATACTACAGTGGATATGTTTTTAAAATCCAAATCAATCACTTGCTTCGAATTTCAAAACCTTGCTGAGGATAATTGAACCCTTATTGATTTGCCGATCAATAAGTCTTCATGATTTTTATTATTATTATTACTGATATCCAGGCAGTGCATGTTGGAGTTTGACAACAGAAGACAGGTAGTGTGTCGCAACGCTTGCAACAGAGGTAGCGTGGTAGTTATTCCTGGGGATAGCCGGCCCCGTGGTGTTGGGGTAGCGCGCCTGCCTCTCGCCCGGAGGCCCCGGGTTCGATCCCCGGCTCCGTCAGGGATTTTAAAACTGACGTGAGGGTTGGAACGGGGTGCACTCAGCCTCGTGAGGACAATTGAGTAGCTGTCTGACAGTGAGACAGCGCCCCGATCACGAATACCAAGATTAACGGCCAAGGGGACCCGACGCGCTGATCACGCGTCACCCCAATATCTGCAGGCCAAATGGCTGGGCAGCGGTCGCTTGGTCGGCCTTAGCCCGTCATGGGCTGGATAGTGCCAGGGGTTGTTGTATTCCTGGGGATGACCAGATAAGCCCAGTTCAAGGACAAATTCAGAGTGAACGCGCATCCAAGTTGGCGTCATTATGGGCGTGCCAGAAGTGAATTTCCAACCGATACACGATTGAATCATCGAATCAGGAGAGAGGACGCCTAAACCACGCGGAGATTTGCGTATCAAAAAAAAAGGCGCTAAAAACACGTGTATGAAGAACCGCCGATGCGATAGGATTCCGCATGAGACGTTTAAATAAAAAGAAGTTTGATACTAGTCCCAAGTCTGTGAGTTGAAAATTACAGATTATTTTCACAGATTGCCCCACTCCACTCCATTCTATGAGTTTCTAATAAATTGATCGGTGATGAGTAGTTTGACACACAACTTTATCGAGCTCTGAGGAGCATCGTTCACGCCGGTTTGAGACACGATTTTATCAGGCTCTGGTGAGCATTAGTTCACTTCAGTCTGAACGAACATTTTATTGTGCTCTTGGGAGCAGAGTTCATGCCTAGCGGAGGGAAGATCTCTAGTGAGATAAGCGCTACTCGGCATACGTAATTTGTGAGACTTGTTAAAAGCCAGTTGCGTGGCGGACTAAGGTTGTAATATTTTCTGTAATTTTTTTTTTTTGTGTGATGTATATGTGCGTGTGAAGTAAGCAAATGCTTAGATAGGGCCAGTTCAACGTTGAGTAATCGCCCAGGACCTTTTGAGTGAAAGTCAGTAGCTCATAGCGATTCTAGCTAGGTAGAATATTAATTTTGAACATTTATTTTCAAGAAGCCACGCCAAGATGTCTACAGGAAGGTCGATTGGTGGAATGAAGTGCTACGCCTCTACCAGAATGTCGACGATGACGGAGTAGATTTTTCGTGGGGGAATGCTCTTGGATGGAGGTTGATTTTCTGCAAGCTGCCTGGTGATGTACAAACCATTGATTTATTCAATATGTAGCTAGATTAGACGTGGGAACGTTTTAAATAATTTATTCATTGTTTTTCTTGTGTATTTAGATTTTTGTGCGCCGACACTGTTATCTGTTAAATGTACGTTGGCACGTGGCCAAAAATTTGTTTGATTGTATTTTTTTCTTATGAGTCCATTATTAGTATGCACGGCGCGTGCATTTTGATTTTATTCATGCGGATGCGAAATTCGTCATGGTCGATAAATGGTGCTTTTATTCAAATTCATTTTTTAGTAGGAGAAGGGGGTAAAAGTTGTTAGATGTTTACGAACAAGTTTTTATTCATATTAGGGTTGACGAGCGCAACAAGTTAAGATGTCACTGTAGAAAACCTTAGTTCTATATTTTTTTGAGTTCTTTTTGGAGATCCCTTTTCAGGTTCTTCAGTCACGGACTAGGTTGGGAACGCAAGTCGGTGGAAATATTTATGTCTTTTATTTCAGGTTTCTGTCAAACCCATACGTGTGATTCTGGTGTGTGTATTGTGTCAACGTGTGTGTATTGATTCTTCGTGATGAGGGGTAGAATGTGTCTACCGCCCTCAACTATTTGTGGTTGTATTTTTATGGACGGGGGAAGCGCTTGTGGAGGCTACCTTACCGTGTCCTGGACTGGTTCTTGGATTTCCGTGGGAAATGCTAAGATATTTTATATTTTGACACACACACGTATATTATGTGCTATTGGGAGCACGCTTCTTCGAGACTCGAGCCATTGCTACGGCAGGTCGAGGTATGTTTACACGTGGGTTGACAGATGTGCAGATTCCACGTTGCGCCCGTCTATGTCTGGTGATTCATCGTTTAGGCAGTCCAGCTGATCGACTGACCCCTGTAAGCTATCTGTAGCAAACCTGTTCTTTTAATGGTCATTGGATCATAATTTTAATTGGGAGTTCGCCATGTCCGTCACGAATTACCGCATATCGTATGAAATGAAATATTTGTTTTATGATGTAAATGTTGGCTTTGAGCCTAGTGATTTCTGTGACTCATTTCATTGTTAGATTTTGTCCGTGGTGACACCGTTGGGTGTATTTTGTATTTTTTTCTTGTAAAAATGGCAAGCGGCCATATGTATATTTCTTGATTGGTCACGTGTTGATTTACTTGTGTTGATTTGAAAAGCCCTAGTTTTAGGCGTTAATGTTGTTTGCTACGGCAGTTCTTTGATTCAAATTTCTTGCGGAATTTATTTTTGTCTTATTTAGTGTAGGAAGTGTCGGATTAGTTTAATTAGTGTTTAGTTGGTTCCTCGTGTCTGTCTAGCTCTAAGACAATGCAGATTCGTCCCCTGAAGGTTTATTGGATGGTAACGAATCTCGCATTAAATTGTACACACCATAACGCATGTGGAAAAGCCGCACACGCACATGTCATTGCAGTAATTTGGAACATTTGGTCCAGATGTTTACGATCTCTCCTGAGATCAGGCCTAGTTTGGCATTTTATTAATTCAAGTGCGTGTCATTTGGGAGGCCTTGTTTTGTTGTTGTTGTAAATAGTGTAAATTTGTTGATCTGTTTATTAAATTCATATGTTTTAATCCTGGTATTCACTTTCTCCTGCATGTTATTTTGCTATATGTTACCCTGCATGTTATAAGAAGCGCTTAACAACAAATTTACGAAATGGACTGTTACACACCCCGAAATTGAGTCTCATATGCTTCTTTGCAAGGGTTCAGTATATTTATATACACAACGGGCAGGTGAAACAGAATCAGTCTTCTGGCTATTGATGATGATGATCAGGTGCCATCAAGTCGGCGTCGACTCCCAGCGACTGCATGGGTGGACTGTCTCCATATGATTCAGTCTTCTGCCACATTCTTCAGATCCTTCACTGACATATTCATGTTGGATATTATGGAGTCGACCCATCTCAATGATGGCCGTCCTTGTCTCCGAGACCCTTCCACCTTTCCAAGCATAATTGTCTTTTCCAGCGAATCAGAACGTCTCATAATGAGTCCAAAATATGGCATCTGTAATCTTGTTATCAATGCTTCAAGGGACAGGTCTGGTTTGATTGTTTGAAGTACCCATACATATGTCTTCTTGGCTGTTCAAGGAATACGCAGTATCCTTCTCTAACACCAGAGCTCAAAAGCATCACTATACCTCCTATCACATTTCCTTATGGTCCAGCTTCCGCAACCATTTGTAGCTATGGGAAAGACTAGTGCCTTTACCATTCTAATTCTAGTAGGCAAAGATACATCTGAACACTTGAAGATCTTATCCAGGTCTTAAAAGCTGCTCTTCCTAGGGCAAGTCTTCCGCGAATCTCTTGACTGCATGAACCACTACTACTAATGGTTGATCCCAACAAAGAGAAACTATTCACCTCTGTGATTAATTTATTTTCTATCATAATGTTTGATGGTAAACCTGTTGTCATTAGTTTTTTCTTGTTGATATTCAAGTACAAGCCCATGGTTTCACTCAGTTCTTTAACTTTCATAATGATGAGCTCTTCCTTGCTTTCAACAACCAAAGTGGTGTCATCTGCATACCTCAAGTTGTTTATATTCAATCCCCCAATCTTAAAACCATGCGGTGACTCATCCAATCCAGATTTCCTCATGATGTACTCAGCATACAGATTGAATTAGTAAGGCAAAATTATACAGCCTTGTCGCACACCTTTACTATTAGGGAACCACTCTGTTTCACCATGCTCATAATGTTTGATGGTAAACCTGTTGTCATTAGTTTTTTCTTGTTGATATTCAAGTACAAGCCCATGGTTTCACTCTGTTCTTTAACTTTCATAATGATGAGCTCTTCCTTGTTTCAGCAACCAAAGTGGTGTTATCTGCATACCTCAAATTGTTTATATTCAATCTCCCAATCTTAAAACCTTGAGGTGACTCATCCAATCCAGATTTCCTCATGATGTACTCAGCATACAGATTGAATATGTAAGGCAAAATTATACAGCCTTTGGGTAGTTTATAGGCTGAGGAATAACCCACCCACCAAGGGAAGATGATTAAGAGAAGGAAGTAGATTTTGGATTGGAGAAAAAGGATAGAAAAATAGGAGGAGAGTCCCACAAAAGTTATGAATTTGGCTTTCAATACACTTAGAAGCGGTTACCACCGCAAATTCGTGTTCGGATACCTAAAGTGGGTACGAGCTTGGTCAAAGCTGACGGGAACCGCAGCTAAGACTTGGGCAGTTTGCCAGAGAAAGGCTTTAGTGTATTTCCTTCCAAGCACGAATAAAAGTACTATAGGGAAGGGTGATGGTCTAGCCAGACAGATAGTAAAAGCTTTATTGAGTGTGAACGAGGGCATAAACCTAGGAAGAGCTAGGAAAGCCAGGATCCTGCCTAACTGTAGTATCAGAGAAATGATGAATCCAAAAACAAATATTTAATTTATTTAACAATTCAGGAGAAATTAATGTTTTTAACAAGTAAATATTTTCCAATCTTATTAACAATTTGAGGTCGCAGACCTCCGACAACATTCAGAAATTGCTCCAGGCAAATAACAATTCTTAAGGTTTTAAACCTAGTACTAAAACCTTGATAAGATTTTAAAGGGGCAATGAAATGATTAAAGTTTAAACATTAAATTGAGTACAAGGAGTGTACTATAAGAAATTTCTGAAAGAACATTCTAGAGAGAATAACAAATTCAAAAATAACAGCAGGGAAAACATAAAGCAAAAAATAGAAGTTCCTACAACTTCTTATATTTAAACAGGATTACTTTATGAGAATTATACAAAAGAGGACAGGTCACTTACTGTGAAACCTGGAGAAAGTGAAAAGGAACTTTCTAGACTTCCTATGTTTAATTAGGAATCACGAGCAAAATGGGGCAGTTTCCATTTCGTGAAACCTGAACATGACTCTCTCAAGAGTTTAAGGAATTGTTTTTCCTGATTATAGGAAAGGAACAATGTGAATTTGAATCGTGTGTTACACACGTAATTATGCAGAATTTAATTAATGTTAAACTAGCAAAGTTGAAAGGGCACTTCGTAAGTGACACCTTATAGAAAGTTACAATTTTATTAATATGGGTGGTTAGTAGAAGGTTGAGGAAAGATCATTGGGATATAGGATCAATGTTCATGGCCGTATTTAATATAACCGGACGATCGCGACGCGGTAGAAAGTTGAACAAGCACTGATTATCACTGTAGTCCATGAAGATGGATGCAAAGTTCACTATAGAAACACTAAAGTTCATGAAAAAGAAAGTTATTGCAATTATGGAAATAACTGATTGCACTATATAGGTGAGAGTCTATTTCTTGAAAAAGTTGTGATTTACAATTAAATGCGCCATAGAATGTTCCAACGGGGGAAGAAAGTTCGCTATTGCAGTAATTTAAGGAAGATTCCTCATTTTAACTAGTATTTTCACAAATGCGTGAAAAATACTTGACGGCAAGACTCGCAGATAGAGTACAAGATCTCGAAGGTTCCAGAACGACCTTAGCAGAAAAATGGGGTTGAGAAAATCCAACGGAGGAACTAGCTTTATAATTATAGACAGCGGGTATTAAGTAATATCCCACGAAGAATGATTACCGCCCCACAAGTAATCTCACGCTGTCTATAAAATAATCTATAAAAGCATGTAGATAAAATGATGAAGATGAGGTTAAAGCCTTTAAAATGGTACTTATCTTGATTTCATGTTGAAGTCGAAGTTTCCTTTGATGACTACCTAGCCAACATGGCGTAGAAAAGTATGTGCCTCTTGGTTTGAGGAAGCTAGCTCGAGGGGAGCTTTAACTGATCGAGTCAACTGCAGACTGAGAAGTGAGAGCTGCTCAACGGAGCACGGAGGGACCAAGAAAGGGGGAAAGAGTGGGGGGTAGGAGACAAAAGGAGAACATATAAACATTGCCAACTTTGATACAAAAAATTAATCTCTTGCTGAGCTGATCTTCTAAGAGTTGATAACAGATGATACTAGCGCAGCATGGTGAGTAAAGAAGTAGACGTAGTCCTCTTGCTCAAGGAGAAAATAGCTGGCGATGGTGACAGGATCTGGTGGCCAAATGGATATGGAATTCCTCTTGCGCGAGGAAGAGTTGAAGAGCTTCAGAGATTCGTTGTTATATGACGCTAGGTGGGTCACAGAATATATATCTGGAACAGACTCATACAAAATATAAGCGACCTGAACCCCTAAGAGAGAACAGAAGATCACTGTTGGTGTTTGACAAAGAGGAAGGAAGGAACATGCAAAAGCATTCAAAATTATAATCTCAGGTACCGTGTATTCCAAGAATGCACCATACTGGGAGGGGCAGACACCAACAGCGAACAAGAAAAACAAGTACAGTAATAAGCAATTGCGGAGAAGTAGTCTTGTGATCTGACCATTAGTGGTCAAGACTCTGACTACCCTGACTCTCCAATCTCTTCCAGGGTAACACTTGGTCACTCTTCTAAAAGGCCAGACTAGGGGGGGGTGAAACATCCCTAACTAAGACCAAGTCTCCCACTTTAATGTCGGGACTGGAAAGAAACCACTTCTGCCTCCCTTGCAAGGAAGTTAAATATTCCAAGTTCCACCTCTTCCAAAAGGAATTGCGGAGGGCTTCAAGTTTACGCCAAACAATAGGTAAATCAAAATCCCTGAAAGAATTAGGAAGGGGAGGAGGGGCAGAGAGAGAAGTGCGTGTAAGACAGTGACCAGGTGTGAGTGGAAGGAGGTCATCAGGGTCATTAGAAAGCGGAGTTAAAAGGCGAGAATTAACAACACCTTCAATCACAAAATAACTAGAAGCTGAGGGAAATAAAGCACTAGTAAAGATTGCGATACAATGCAAAAGGAGAATTAACAAGTTTAAACAAAGCGTATAGAAACAAGTACATC
Organism: Meconema thalassinum; assembly: GCA_946902985.2. NCBI lineage: Eukaryota > Metazoa > Arthropoda > Insecta > Orthoptera > Tettigoniidae > Meconema > Meconema thalassinum. The sequence continues at coordinate 55,489,631 of OX336401.1, read as the reverse complement.
TATTCAGGACAAGAATATACCAAATAAACAAAGAAACTATGCGAGTAGAAAGCAAGAACGCCATAGGTAACAAACGAGTAGCCATAAACAATAACCTCAAGTTATAATGAGTATCAAAGGGGTCACTCAGAAAAATACTTAAGTCAGCGAGAAACGTGACATGACAAGTATGAATACAAAAACACATCGAATGTGACGACGAGAAAAAACCTGTTTGTTCATCAATGAACATTAAGATCGCAAAATATGTAAGCAGAGTACAATACATGAACGCGTGAGAAATACGCAACGAAGTTTTGAAACAAGGATCGAAGGAGTTATAGAATACGAGCATGAGTAAGTGGAAGACGTAAGCAAGCGCGGCCTTGACACACATAGTACAACGAGATAAGGAATATAAATAGCTGAAAGAGTCCTTAACTGGAACAAGTTTATTTTGGGAAGTAGGTGAACGGCTTCTGTACTTGTAGTAGCGGCTCGCCAGACAATGGTTGGCAATCAGCCAGAGTTGAGATAAGAGAAACTTGCTTTGAACTGTGTCAAGCGTACAGGAAATAAACAGTGACTTGACCTTCCTCAGGCTTGTATACAAACAAGTCTGAAAAACAAGCGGTTCAAAGTACACAAACAACATTTGTTGAATAAGCTGTAACTTAAAGCAGATATTCAGGTTGACCGGCATCCAGTCAATCGTAACTTGGACGTGAAAAAGCAATTTAAAGCTATAAGAAATAAAGTAGGAAATAAATTCCGCATAATTTAGAGGATCACGGAATCCGACAATTTTCAACAGGAAAAAGCTTGATTCTTCCGAACAGAGAAGAAAAGCTGGGACATTGAGAAGAAGGTTATGCATAAGAATAGTTATTCTAGATGCTATAGAATTCAGAGTTTCAAGCGGTTTCAAAAGCGACTTCCAATTGTGAGGAAGGAGGGAGGAGCCGGCCGTGGCCATCCTTCTACATAGCGAAAGAAGTGAAACATAGCTTACAGCGAAGTGATGGAGACTGATAGCCATGGTTATACACAAGGGGAAGATAGTTTTCGAGGAAGAGTTTAAGCAATTACCTGCTATAAAAAATGACATAAGAAGGTAGACGAAGTAACACAAAGCAAGGCGAACTTGAATTGCCATCTTGTGCGGGAAGAAGGAAAAACCATTTAAACAACTTACAGAGGTAGCGCAGTTGTTCACGATAAGACATCGTTTCGACAAGTGGTTTTCAAAAATATTGAGATCTGAAACATGAGCGTTCTCTTTTTCAGAAATGGGATTTATGTCAGCTGTAACGAAATGACATTGCGCTTTGGTTTGAACACTGGGTTGCTGAATTTCACCAGTAATAACCCAACCAAAATCGGTGTCTCTGGCGACCACGGTTGAAGATAACTTGCGTGTTTGTTTGCGAAGGCACTTCCAAAAAACATTGGCACTGAAAAGTACATCAATGGGACCTTGAGCATTAAACTGAGGATCGGCTAACCTTAAGTGCGAAGGAATCTTTAATCCGGAGGTATTAATAGAGTGACTTGGAGTGTCCTTGCCAATACTGGTAAGAATGAGACAGTTTAAATTAAGATTGGTGTTTCTTTGGCAAACGTCTCTGATTTTCAATTTTGAAGACTGCAAGACTTGAGTTTTCAAATTGTCAATGCCGGTCACATTGATAGAAGTAGGCGATGACGAAAGACCTAGTTTTTTAATCAACGATTGCGAAACAAAGTTATGAGTTGAAGCGGAATCGAGAAGACCACGGGTTCTAAACCAATTTCCAAATTTATCTTGGATTTCGAATTGTACAGTGGTCTAAAGGGTTTGCGCACTGTAAGAAGTTTCGGCGTTGGAAATGCAGGAAGAAGCATTAGTTTGTTCGGAGCTGCTCTGCATGGAGCTTAAAGAGGCGGGTGCTGATGACCTCGATTTATCGTGAACGTGCAATAAAGAATGATGCGGTTTTTTACAATGGAAACAGAGATTTGATGACGTACAGTTTGAAGAAGAATGCTTAGGTGATAAGCAGTTGAAACAATGTTTGCTATTCAAGACAAACTTCCTTCGATCTTCGACAGACAATTCTTTAAAGGATTTGCACGAATACAATGTGTGAAGCTTTTTACAGAGCGTGCATTTTAATGATTTGTTAAGCGGCCTGATATGTTCTCTTGGATTATTGAAAGAAGAACGGGTTTGTTTGTTTTCGACAAATGAGGGCTGATTACCATTTGAAAAAGCAAGGTTTTTCTCAAAAATGTGAGACTGATGATTCGTTTCGACCTTTTCGCACTGAAATGCGAGTGCTGTAAGGAATTGACATCGACTGTTAAGAAACGAGATTAAGTGTTCGAAGGAAAATTCTTCCTTGCGAGCGAGTTCGATCTCCCAAGCCTTTAAAGTTGAAAAATCGAATCTTGATGTAGCCAGATGAATGAGTATGGTGTCCCATGTTTGGACAGGTTGCTTTAGTTGGTATAATGCTCTGACATTCAACTGTATAGAATCTAAGAGGTCTCTTAAAGAGGTGACGTCATTAGGTTTGACGGCTGGTAGGTTGAAGAGACAACGTATGTGGCGAGCTACACTCAAGCGTAAATTGCCATATCTCTCTTTAAGGAGATTAAAGGCGATGTGGTAGTTGTCTGCGCTTAAAGGCAGTGACTCCACCAAGGCTAAGGCCTCACATTCCAAAGAAGTACGGAGGAAGTAAAATTTATGTATGTCTGGAATCTCGATATTTTCATGAATTAGGGAGCAGTAAAGTTCGTAAAAAGAATACCATTCACCTTCCTTGCCTGAGAAGTGCGGTAGGCTTATCTTAGGAAGTAACGGTTTCGGTTTGTTCTCGTGAACTGAAGCGGGTGCGAACTGGGCCGGATTGATGACCTTAGTGTCCGGTTCTGAGATATTGCGGATCAGTTGGTGGGCCTTTGCAATCCCTTCAAAGTACAAGGGTTCGACCTCGTCCCGATCCGATTGAAGGTCTGGGCAAGCGGATTCAATCTCGGTTTGAATTTGGTCATAATAATCATAAGACCGTTCGTACAACTTAAGGCGATGTGTTAGGATGTCTAAATCACACTCGGCGGGATTTAATTTGCTGATGAAATTTCTGAATCTGGTGAGTTGCCCTTTATAGGAAGAACGTCTAGCAATAAGAGTTTCATCTTTTTCAGTAGGAGCCATGATAAAGAGAATAAATTGAAATACAACTCACGAAACTGTAGAACCATGGAGATGCTGTCAAGTTTGCAGCAGCAAATGGGTATAAAGAACAGGACACCCCAAAGGAGACAGGAGCGGCCTCTTTCCCGTTCACAGGCTTTGCACGACGTAGATATAGCTGAAAAATCCAAAGCAGAGATTAATAATTTGCCAAGTATTGTCAAATGACACTTGACAAACAATGGAAATAAAAAATGGACTCTCCCGGGTTTCGGCACCAAATTTTGGGTAGTTTATAGGCTGAGGAATAACCCACCCACCAAGGGAAGATGATTAAGAGAAGGAAGTAGATTTTGGATTGGAGAAAAAGGATAGAAAAATAGGAGGAGAGTCCCACAAAAGTTATGAATTTGGCTTTCAATACACTTAGAAGCGGTTGCCACCGCAAATTCGTGTTCGGATACCTAAAGTGGGTACGAGCTTGGTCAAAGCTGACGGGAACCGCAGCTAAGACTTGGGCAGTTTGCCAGAGAAAGGCTTTAGTGTATTTCCTTCCAAGCACGAATAAAAGTACTATAGGGAAGGGTGATGGTCTAGCCAGACAGATAGTAAAAGCTTTATTGAGTGTGAACGAGGGCATAAACCTAGGAAGAGCTAGGAAAGCCAGGATCCTGCCTAACTGTAGTATCAGAGAAATGATGAATCCAAAAACAAATATTTAATTTATTTAACAATTCAGGAGAAATTAATGTTTTTAACAAGTAAATATTTTCCAATCTTATTAACAATTTGAGGTCGCAGACCTCCGACAACATTCAGAAATTGCTCCAGGCAAATAACAATTCTTAAGGTTTTAAACCTAGTACTAAAACCTTGATAAGATTTTAAAGGGGCAATGAAATGATTAAAGTTTAAACATTAAATTGAGTACAAGGAGTGTACTATAAGAAATTTCTGAAAGAACATTCTAGAGAGAATAACAAATTCGAAAATAACAGCAGGGAAAACATAAAGCAAAAAATAGAAGTTCCTACAACTTCTTATATTTAAACAGGATTACTTTATGAGAATTATACAAAAGAGGACAGGTCACTTACTGTGAAACCTGGAGAAAGTGAAAAGGAACTTTCTAGACTTCCTATGTTTAATTAGGAATCACGAGCAAAATGGGGCAGTTTCCATTTCGTGAAACCTGAACATGACTCTCTCAAGAGTTTAAGGAATTGTTTTTCCTGATTATAGGAAAGGAACAATGTGAATTTGAATCGTGTGTTACACACGTAATTATGCAGAATTTAATTAATGTTAAACTAGCAAAGTTGAAAGGGCACTTCGTAAGTGACACCTTATAGAAAGTTACAATTTTATTAATATGGGTGGTTAGTAGAAGGTTGAGGAAAGATCATTGGGATATAGGATCAATGTTCATGGCCGTATTTAATATAACCGGACGATCGCGACGCGGTAGAAAGTTGAACAAGCACTGATTATCACTGTAGTCCATGAAGATGGATGCAAAGTTCACTATAGAAACACTAAAGTTCATGAAAAAGAAAGTTATTGCAATTATGGAAATAACTGATTGCACTATATAGGTGAGAGTCTATTTCTTGAAAAAGTTGTGATTTACAATTAAATGCGCCATAGAATGTTCCAACGGGGGAAGAAAGTTCGCTATTGCAGTAATTTAAGGAAGATTCCTCATTTTAACTAGTATTATCACAAATGCGTGAAAAATACTTGACGGCAAGACTCGCAGATAGAGTACAAGATCTCGAAGGTTCCAGAACGACCTTAGCAGAAAAATGGGGTTGAGAAAATCCAACGGAGGAACTAGCTTTATAATTATAGACAGCGGGTATTAAGTAATATCCCACGAAGAATGACTACCGCCCCACGAGTAATCTCACGCTGTCTATAAAATAATCTATAAAAGCATGTAGATAAAATGATGAAGATGAGGTTAAAGCCTTTAAAATGGTACTTATCTTGATTTCATGTTGAAGTCGAAGTTTCCTTTGATGACTACCTAGCCAACATGGCGTAGAAAAGTATGTGCCTCTTGGTTTGAGGAAGCTAGCTCGAGGGGAGCTTTAACTGATCGAGTCAACTGCAGACTGAGAAGTGAGAGCTGCTCAACGGAGCACGGAGGGACCAAGAAAGGGGGAAAGAGTGGGGGGTAGGAGACAAAAGGAGAACATATAAACATTGCCAACTTTGATACAAAAAATTAATCTCTTGCTGAGCTGATCTTCTAAGAGTTGATAACAGATGATACTAGCGCAGCATGGTGAGTAAAGAAGTAGACGTAGTCCTCTTGCTCAAGGAGAAAATAGCTGGCGATGGTGACAGGATCTGGTGGCCAAATGGATATGGAATTCCTCTTGCGCGAGGAAGAGTTGAAGAGCTTCAGAGATTCGTTGTTATATGACGCTAGGTGGGTCACAGAATATATATCTGGAACAGACTCATACAAAATATAAGCGACCTGAACCCCTAAGAGAGAACAGAAGATCACTGTTGGTGTTTGACAAAGAGGAAGGAAGGAACATGCAAAAGCATTCAAAATTATAATCTCAGGTACCGTGTAGTCCAAGAATGCATCATACAGGGAGGGGCAGACACCAACAGCGAACAAGAGAAACAAGTACAGTAATAAGCAATTGCGGAGAAGTAGTCTTGTGATCTGACCATTAGTGGTCAAGACTCTGACTACCCTGACTCTCCAATCTCTTCCAGGGTAACACTTGGTCACTCTTCCAAAAGGCCAGACTAGGGGGGGGGGGGGGGGTGAAACATCCCTAACTAAGACCAAGTCTCCCACTTTAATGTCGGGACTGGAAAGAAACCACTTCTGCCTCCCTTGCAAGGAAGTTAAATATTCCAAGTTCCACCTCTTCCAAAAGGAATTGCGGAGGGCTTCAAGTTTACGCCAAACAATAGGTAAATCAAAATCCCTGAAAGAATTAGGAAGGGGAGGAGGGGCAGAGAGAGAAGTGCGTGTAAGACAGTGACCAGGTGTGAGTGGAAGGAGGTCATCAGGGTCATTAGAAAGCGGAGTTAAAAGGCGAGAATTAACAACACCTTCAATCACAAAATAACTAGAAGCTGAGGGAAATAAAGCACTAGTAAAGATTGCGATACAATGCAAAAGGAGAATTAACAAGTTTAAACAAAGCGTATAGAAACAAGTACATCTATTCAGGACAAGAATATACCAAATAAACAAAGAAACTATGCGAGTAGAAAGCAAGAACGCCATAGGTAACAAACGAGTAGCCATAAACAATAACCTCAAGTTATAATGAGTATCAAAGGGGTCACTCAGAAAAATACTTAAGTCAGCGAGAAACGTGACATGACAAGTATGAATACAAAAACACATCGAATGTGACGACGAGAAAAAACCTGTTTGTTCATCAATGAACATTAAGATCGCAAAATATGTAAGCAGAGTACAATACATGAACGCGTGAGAAATACGCAACGAAGTTTTGAAACAAGGATCGAAGGAGTTATAGAATACGAGCATGAGTAAGTGGAAGACGTAAGCAAGCGCGACCTTGACACACATAGTACAACGAGATAAGGAATATAAATAGCTGAAAGAGTCCTTAACTGGAACAAGTTTATTTTGGGAAGTAGGTGAACGGCTTCTGTACTTGTAGTAGCGGCTCGCCAGACAATGGTTGGCAATCAGCCAGAGTTGATATAAGAGAAACTTGCTTTGAACTGTGTCAAGCGTACAGGAAATAAACAGTGACTTGACCTTCCTCAGGCTTGTATACAAACAAGTCTGAAAAACAAGCGGTTCAAAGTACACAAACAACATTTGTTGAATAAGCTGTAACTTAAAGCAGATATTCAGGTTGACCGGCATGCAGTCAATCGTAACTTGGACGTGAAAAAGCAATTTAAAGCCATAAGAAATAAAGTAGGAAATAAATTCCGCATAATTTAGAGGATCACGGAATCCGACAATTTTCAACAGGAAAAAGCTTGATTCTTCCGAACAGAGAAGAAAAGCTGGGACATTGAGAAGAAGGTTATGCATAAGAATAGTTATTCTAGATGCTATAGAATTCAGAGTTTCAAGCGGTTTCAAAAGCGACTTCCAATTGTGAGGAAGGAGGGAGGAGCCGGCCGTGGCCATCCTTCTACATAGCGAAAGAAGTGAAACATAGCTTACAGCGAAGTGATGGAGACTGATAGCCATGGTTATACACAAGGGGAAGATAGTTTTCGAGGAAGAGTTTAAGCAATTACCTGCTATAAAAAATGACATAAGAAGGTAGACGAAGTAACACAAAGCAAGGCGAACTTGAATTGCCATCTTGTGCGGGAAGAAGGAAAAACCATTTAAACAACTTACAGAGGTAGCGCAGTTGTTCACGATAAGACATCGTTTCGACAAGTGGTTTTCAAAAATATTGAGATCTGAAGCATGAGCGTTCTCTTTTTCAGAAATGGGATTTATGTCAGCTGTAACGAAATGACATTGCGCTTTGGTTTGAACACTGGGTTGCTGAATTTCACCAGTAATAACCCAACCAAAATCGGTGTCTCTGGCGACCACGGTTGAAGATAACTTGCGTGTTTGTTTGCGAAGGCACTTCCAAAAAACATTGGCACTGAAAAGTACATCAATGGGACCTTGAGCATTAAACTGAGGATCGGCTAACCTTAAGTGCGAAGGAATCTTTAATCCGGAGGTTTTAATAGAGTGACTTGGAGTGTCCTTGCCAATACTGGTAAGAATGAGACAGTTTAAATTAAGATTGGTGTTTCTTTGGCAAACGTCTCTGATTTTCAATTTTGAAGACTGCAAGACTTGAGTTTTCAAATTGTCAATGCCGGTCACATTGATAGAAGTAGGCGATGACGAAAGACCTAGTTTTTTAATCAACGATTGCGAAACAAAGTTATGAGTTGAAGCGGAATCGAGAAGACCACGGGTTCTAAACCAATTTCCAAATTTATCTTGGATTTCGAATTGTACAGTGGTCAAAAGGGTTTGCGCACTGTAAGAAGTTTCGGCGTTGGAAATGCAGGAAGAAGCATTAGTTTGTTCGGAGCTGCTCTGCATGGAGCTTAAAGAGGCGGGTGCTGATGACCTCGATTTATCGTGAACGTGCAATAAAGAATGATGCGGTTTTTTACAATGGAAACAGAGATTTGATGACGTACAGTTTGAAGAAGAATGCTTAGGTGATAAGCAGTTGAAACAATGTTTGCTATTCAAGACAAACTTCCTTCGATCTTCGACAGACAATTCTTTAAAGGATTTGCACGAATACAATGTGTGAAGCTTTTTACAGAGCGTGCATTTTAATGATTTGTTAAGCGGCCTGATATGTTCTCTTGGATTATTGAAAGAAGAACGGGTTTGTTTGTTTTCGACAAATGAGGGCTGATTACCATTTGAAAAAGCAAGGTTTTTCTCAAAAATGTGAGACTGATGATTCGTTTCGACCTTTTCGCACTGAAATGCGAGTGCTGTAAGGAATTGACATCGACTGTTAAGAAACGAGATTAAGTGTTCGAAGGAAAATTCTTCCTTGCGAGCGAGTTCGATCTCCCAAGCCTTTAAAGTTGAAAAATCGAATCTTGATGTAGCCAGATGAATGAGTATGGTGTCCCATGTTTGGACAGGTTGCTTTAGTTGGTATAATGCTCTGACATTCAACTATATAGAATCTAAGAGGTCTCTTAAAGAGGTGACGTCATTAGGTTTGACGGCTGGTAGGTTGAAGAGACAACGTATGTGGCGAGCTACACTCAAGCGTAAATTGCCATATCTCTCTTTAAGGAGATTAAAGGCGATGTGGTAGTTGTCTGCGCTTAAAGGCAGTGACTCCACCAAGGCTAAGGCCTCACATTCCAAAGAAGTACGGAGGAAGTAAAATTTATGTATGTCTGGAATCTCGATATTTTCATGAATTAGGGAGCAGTAAAGTTCGTAAAAAGAATACCATTCACCTTCCTTGCCTGAGAAGTGCGGTAGGCTTATCTTAGGAAGTAACGGTTTCGGTTTGTTCTCGTGAACTGAAGCGGGTGCGAACTGGGCCGGATTGATGACCTTAGTGTCCGGTTCTGAGATATTGCGGATCAGTTGGTGGGCCTTTGCAATCCCTTCAAAGTACAAGGGTTCGACCTCGTCCCGATCCGATTGAAGGTCTGGGCAAGCGGATTCAATCTCGGTTTGAATTTGGTCATAATAATCATAAGACCGTTCGTACAACTTAAGGCGATGTGTTAGGATGTCTAAATCACACTCGGCGGGATTTAATTTGCTGATGAAATTTCTGAATCTGGTGAGTTGCCCTTTATAGGAAGAACGTCTAGCAATAAGAGTTTCATCTTTTTCAGTAGGAGCCATGATAAAGAGAATAAATTGAAATACAACTCACGAAACTGTAGAACCTTGGAGATGCTGTCAAGTTTGCAGCAGCAAATGGGTATAAAGAACAGGACACCCCAAAGGAGACAGGAGCGGCCTCTTTCCCGTTCACAGGCTTTGCACGACGTAGATATAGCTGAAAAATCCAAAGCAGAGATTAATAATTTGCCAAGTATTGTCAAATGACACTTGACAAACAATGGAAATAAAAAATGGACTCTCCCGGGTTTCGGCACCAAATTTTGGGTAGTTTATAGGCTGAGGAATAACCCACCCACCAAGGGAAGATGATTAAGAGAAGGAAGTAGATTTTGGATTGGAGAAAAAGGATAGAAAAATAGGAGGAGAGTCCAACAAAAGTTATGAATTTGGCTTTCAATACACTTAGAAGCGGTTGCCACCGCAAATTCGTGTTCGGATACCTAAAGTGGGTACGAGCTTGGTCAAAGCTGACGGGAACCGCAGCTAAGACTTGGGCAGTTTGCCAGAGAAAGGCTTTAGTGTATTTCCTTCCAAGCACGAATAAAAGTACTATAGGGAAGGGTGATGGTCTAGCCAGACAGATAGTAAAAGCTTCATTGAGTGTGAACGAGGGCATAAACCTAGGAAGAGCTAGGAAAGCCAGGATCCTGCCTAACTGTAGTATCAGAGAAATGATGAATCCAAAAACAAATATTTAATTTATTTAACAATTCAGGAGAAATTAATGTTTTTAACAAGTAAATATTTTCCAATCTTATTAACAATTTGAGGTCGCAGACCTCCGACAACATTCAGAAATTGCTCCAGGCAAATAACAATTCTTAAGGTTTTAAACCTAGTACTAAAACCTTGATAAGATTTTAAAGGGGCAATGAAATGATTAAAGTTTAAACATTAAATTGAGTACAAGGAGTGTACTATAAGAAATTTCTGAAAGAACATTCTAGAGAGAATAACAAATTCGAAAATAACAGCAGGGAAAACATAAAGCAAAAAATAGAAGTTCCTACAACTTCTTATATTTAAACAGGATTACTTTATGAGAATTATACAAAAGAGGACAGGTCACTTACTGTGAAACCTGGAGAAAGTGAAAAGGAACTTTCTAGACTTCCTATGTTTAATTAGGAATCACGAGCAAAATGGGGCAGTTTCCATTTCGTGAAACCTGAACATGACTCTCTCAAGAGTTTAAGGAATTGTTTTTCCTGATTATAGGAAAGGAACAATGTGAATTTGAATCGTGTGTTACACACGTAATTATGCAGAATTTAATTAATGTTAAACTAGCAAAGTTGAAAGGGCACTTCGTAAGTGACACCTTATAGAAAGTTACAATTTTATTAATATGGGTGGTTAGTAGAAGGTTGAGGAAAGATCATTGGGATATAGGATCAATGTTCATGGCCGTATTTAATATAACCGGACGATCGCGACGCGGTAGAAAGTTGAACAAGCACTGATTATCACTGTAGTCCATGCAGATGGATGCAAAGTTCACTATAGAAACACTAAAGTTCATGAAAAAGAAAGTTATTGCAATTATGGAAATAACTGATTGCACTATATAGGTGAGAGTCTATTTCTTGAAAAAGTTGTGATTTACAATTAAATGCGCCATAGAATGTTCCAACGGGGGAAGAAAGTTCGCTATTGCAGTAATTTAAGGAAGATTCCTCATTTTAACTAGTATTTTCACAAATGCGTGAAAAATACTTGACGGCAAGACTCGCAGATAGAGTACAAGATCTCGAAGGTTCCAGAACGACCTTAGCAGAAAAATGGGGTTGAGAAAATCCAACGGAGGAACTAGCTTTATAATTATAGACAGCGGGTATTAAGTAATATCCCACGAAGAATGATTACCGCCCCACAAGTAATCTCACGCTGTCTATAAAATAATCTATAAAAGCATGTAGATAAAATGATGAAGATGAGGTTAAAGCCTTTAAAATGGTACTTATCTTGATTTCATGTTAAAGTCGAAGTTTCCTTTGATGACTACCTAGCCAACATGGCGTAGAAAAGTATGTGCCTCTTGGTTTGAGGAAGCTAGCTCGAGGGGAGCTTTAACTGATCGAGTCAACTGCAGACTGAGAAGTGAGAGCTGCTCAACGGAGCACGGAGGGACCAAGAAAGGGGGAAAGAGTGGGGGTAGGAGACAAAAGGAGAACATATAAACATTGCCAACTTTGATACAAAAAATTAATCTCTTGCTGAGCTGATCTTCTAAGAGTTGATAACAGATGATACTAGCGCAGCATGGTGAGTAAAGAAGTAGACGTAGTCCTCTTGCTCAAGGAGAAAATAGCTGGCGATGGTGACAGGATCTGGTGGCCAAATGGATATGGAATTCCTCTTGCGCGAGGAAGAGTTGAAGAGCTTCAGAGATTCGTTGTTATATGACGCTAGGTGGGTCACAGAATATATATCTGGAACAGACTCATACAAAATATAAGCGACCTGAACCCCTAAGAGAGAACAGAAGATCACTGTTGGTGTTTGACAAAGAGGAAGGAAGGAACATGCAAAAGCATTCAAAATTATAATCTCAGGTACCGTGTATTCCAAGAATGCACCAGCCTTGTCGCACTCCTTTACTAATAGGGAACCACTCTGTTTCACCATGCTCAGTTTTAAGATTGGCTTCTAGTCCCAAATATAGGTTAGGCATCAGGGCAATTAGATGTTCATGTATGCCCATTTGTCTAAGTACACTCCACATCTTTGCATGATTCGCGCTATCAAAGGCCTTCCTGTTATCTATAAAGCACATGTACAGCTCCTTCTGGTATTCCTTGGCTGTTTCCATCATTCAAAGTTCATCATTAATGATGTCTCTGGTTCCTCTACCTTTCCTAAAACCAGCTCGAGTAGCGGACATTTCACGTTCCATGTAAGGTTCTAATCTTCGTTGTATGATTTTCAACATCACCTTGCTGGCATGTGGTATCAGAGCAATTGTGCGATAGTTGGAGCAGTCCAACAGGTCTCCCTTTTTGGGTATAGAAATAAAGATGGATCGATTCCAATCTGAGGGCCAAGTGAATGTTTTCCAAATCTGTTGACATATTGCAGTTAAAACTTTAACAGATGTTTCTTCTGTTGCTTGCCTTATTTCAGCTGGAATTCCATCAGTTCCTGAGGCCTTGTTTTGTGCCAATGTCTTTAAAGCTATTCTGACTTCATCTTCTTACACTGGTGGTTCTAGATCAAAATCTGCCTCTTGTAATGAGTCGTCACTTCTTATCTCACGACTATACAAGTCTTCTGTATAATCTTTCCATCCCTTCACCATCATTAATCGTATTACCATTAACATCCTTGACCATTCCAATTCTTGGCTGAAACTTCTTTCTTAAGGTGGAAATATGTTGAAAGACCTTTCGCATGTTACCTTTTTTTAAATTTTCTTCGAAATCAGTACAGCTCTTGTTATTGTACTGCTGCTTATCTTTGCGAACATTTCTCTGAAAATCTCTATTCAAAAGAGTCATGAGTTCCCTATCCTTCTGAATTTTGGCTTCCTTCCTTTTCTTCGCTATTTTAAAAGTATCTGACGTCATCCAATGTGAAGTTCTCTTTTTCTAAACCCTCAACAATTTGCTCTTACATTCATCCTTAACAATGTCTTTAACTTCGCACCAAATTTCCTCTGGTTCTCGATCAAGGAGATTTAGGATCTCAAAACGATTCTTAACTGATGTTTTAAATAGTGTGGGAATGTTTACAAAATCATATCTCTGGTGTTGGACTACCCTAATATTCCTTCTAAGTTTGACTTGTAATTTACATGTCAGTAGTTCATGATCTGATCCACAGTCTGCACCAGGCCAAGTTTTTGCTGCTATAATGGAACTTCGTCACCTTCTAGACCCAATTACAGTATTTAATCGATCTGATTCCTGTATTTCCCATCCAGCCGACGTGTTGGTTGCTTGAAATATGTGTTCATAATGAAAAGGTTATTAGATTCACAGAGACTGATAAGCCGCTCTCCAGCCTCGTTTCGATCACCTAAGCCATAAAGACCCACAACATTTCCCTCTTTGCCTTTCCAAACTTAAGCATTCCAATCGCCAATTAGAAGTAACACATATTGTCTGCAAGTCTTATCCATAGCTACTTGAACTTGAGCCTAGAATACATCAACATCATCATCATCATCAGCATCAGTTGTTGGGGCATATACCAGCATTATGGTCATATTAAAAGGTTGCCCTTTTAACCTTATGGACATCACTCGATCACTAATGACGTCGTAGCCCAGAACAGTTCTAGCAGTTCGCTGGTTTATTACACACCTTGCTCTCTCAGTTCCTCATGTTCTGAGTAATATATTATGCGCTCTCCTGATTTGAACTGACCAAACCACTCCATCGTAGTTCGGTAATTCCTAAGATATCAATATTCAAGCGGGTCATCTCATTTTTTACTATTTCTAATGTGCCTTGATACATACTACGCACATTCCATGTGCCCACCATTAATCTGTCCTTGCAACTGCGGATTCTCATTTCTTGAGTCGCAGCATCAGCAGCATTTGCCGCATCATTAGCATCACCAGTATTCTGAAAGATCCGAAGCTCTTTCCCAGTAGCATATTGAGTGCCTTCCAACCTGAGGGTCTCATCTTCCGGCACTATACCATCATAATTTCCGTCAGTCATATTCCATGCAGTTTTCTTGGTAAAATTGTACTTTACGAAAGTGGTTTACCATTGCCTTCTCTCGCACGCAGTGGAGTCTTTGCCATTGACATAAAATGATCATCTGCCGCAGACATTCTCCTAACTGCTGCAGCCCAGTATAGGAGCCGCAGCCGCCCCTAACCTGGGGTACAGACGCTGCTTTATGGATTTTGGGGGCATTTCGTCCACCCAGGGGACCATCACCCCACCTAAAGAGACTCATCCACTCGAAGCTGTTGGTCCTCTTTTAGGGAGCTGAGTTATGCCGCTCAGTCTTCGGGCCATTAGAGGGTGTTAAATAGGCATTGGGAGGTCTCATCGCTGGGTCCACGAGGAGATGAGAACGTGCATTCTAATGCCCATTAAAGGGCCCCAGTGACGTGAATGAACATACCTAGAAGAAGACAAACCACCGGCTCCGCGACGCGTTGCACCACTCGAGATTCCAGCATGAGGTAGGTGAGGTACAAGGAGTATCGGAATCACTAACTACTAAAAACAAAGAAACATAAGTTCGGAAATCTCAGTACCGTACTTCAGAGATCTATTGAAAGAAATCAAACACTGTCTAAGCGAGAGGAACTTACAAGTTGAGGCACTGTACTCACGTGAATAAAGCAACTATTTCTGTAATATAAAGTATAATGTGAGTAGCACATGTCACAACACACAAACAGCGAAATTACTTAGGTGACCTAGCATACGGGATCATAAGCTTACTGCGCGTTACGCCACTCGACCAGCAAACGGAAGTTAATACATAACAAGTTGAGGTACAGAGAGGAGAGAAAATACGAACAAAGGAATTAAGTTTAGACTTGCCGAATCAAATGGGCAATCTCACAAAAAAAAAGTCGTGAGTTAAACAGTGTGAAGTTGTATAATTAGAGCCTTACCAGGGAAATATAAACAGAGGCGAGGTGGCACAAGTTACTCAGCTCATCATGTCTGCCGCAGCTACAGTACAGTATATGCATAGCGTATGGAAGAGGGAGTGTAGGCTCTTGAAGAGTTATCGTGGACCACCGCACAGATGGCACTGGTAACGCCTGTGCCGCAAGCTCGTGTCGCCGAGTCCCGCCATCAACAGAGGCATGTACAGTATTGCTAGTTCTGGCTGTGTAAGAAACTGAGGCACACAACTCACGTTCAAAGATGATTTCTACGTCCAAGTCCGCAAAGTCAACTAGAAAATAATCCAAAGTGTCCAGCACACTCCGTATCTCCTTTGTGCGGAAGTAGAATCGACATTTACAGCAGGGGCGTATATAAGGGGGGGGGGGGGTGAGGGGGCTCCAGCACACCCTCCCCCCCCCCCGAAAAAAGCTAATAAAAATGAAGAAAGTGTTGCTTTGGTGAGAGCATAAAATAATTATACATTTGGTTGTACCCAAATCTTAACTTATTGGCTAAGTTATAAGCAATATTAAGATTGAAATTAGACTACTTCGTGGTGTAGTGGCTAGCATTCTTGGCTGCCGCCCCGTAGGTCCGAATTTGATTCCCGGCTCTACCAAGAAATTTTAATTCTAGTCTGTGGGCTGGAACGGGGTACACTCAGCCTTGTGAGGCAAAACTGAGCATTCCACAGTACGGTACTTTTGAGAAATAAATTATTAACTTGAAAAAAAAAAAAACCCTGCTTACCTTTCTGCTTAGTAAATTGACAAATATTTAGATATTTGCCATTCATACTCCATAGATCGCAATGGACAATTCATTAAGTATAACATTTTATTTGTGTGTTGTGTTGTATTTAACAACATTTTTGTATTGCCAGTAATAATTTTAGGCTATATAAACTTTGAATCTTATCTAAAATAATTACACAAAGTCATATGCTCTAAGATACTGGTTGATATTTCTGGATATTTTGCGGTGACAAGCCCCAGAGAATACTCACAATTTTCCAAGATAGTCACCCCCCCCCCCGAAAAAAATTGTATATACGCCCCTGATTTACAGTAGTGGAATTCAAGTTAGTTTAGGTGACATAAACAACACATGATATCACGACTTCATCTTATATATTAAAATAGTTTTCAAAAAATTTCACTCTTTACTAAAAATGAAATATCTCGGGAAGTATTTGCGCTACGACAACGTTTGTTGTCTTAAAATGTAATGCCCGTCAAGCACCGTCGATTGATACCCACCTTACTTGATTATATTATTCGAGTATTAAAATACTTGCGAATATTACTTCCTTCAAGGTCTCACGAAAATAGAATATCGAATGACTTGACGGACATATTGTCGCTAGGCGACAACGACTAACACTGTATCATGATATTCAAAGCCGCCCCAATAATAAATCTAACTTGATATTAACAGAGAGTTCCCTAATTACGTCATGATATCGTTAACTTCTACCTGCTCCCCTCGGACGCTAATGACCCATGATATCGTTAACTTCTACCTGTTCAACTCGGGCGCTAATGTCGCATGCATCCATACAATAAGTAGAAGGGGATTCTGTGCTCATAACTTTATTAAAACTTCTCAAAAATGGATTACTTTGAGACTGAAATGGTCATGCACAATCAGCAGTCATATTGCTAATGACTCTGTCATGTCAACATCTGTTTGAATGACAACACATACTGTATACGAAAGACAACTAATTTCACGAAGATGCCGCTACAGTCGAATGTTGGAACCGCCATTTTGTATTGTGTATCCGATCTTTCTGTTACATAGTCTTTGGTCTCACCAGCTACAAACTGTCTTCTTTTCGTTTCATCATTCGTCCTTATAGATTGTGTGCTCAATCAATACAATGAATCATATTATGATGAATGAGAGGCGACACTCAATTACAAATGTTATAAAGACGGTAATTGTCTGTTCAGGTCATTGGCATATTGTGAGTACAACAATCAGAGTTTATTTACACAGGTTAGAAAGCGAATTGTAAAACATGTTACAGACAAGTGGAATAATTATTCTTCCTTTATTGTTGGCAACAGCGATATGTACGAAACTGCTATCAATACGAGCGATGATTACAAAATGTATATGTATATGAATGGTGTTCATGGAGGTCATGTTGAGTTAGTTGTCGCTGCTCAAGCTTGCAAAATTGATATTTATTCGTGGATTACTACTGTCGTATGGACGGTGACCGGTTAAAATATATAGGTCTTCAACAAAAGAAGTTACGAGTCGATACATATGCCGTTTTAGCAGACGCCTTGCATGTACGAGCAGGAAATGAAAATCTCAGAATCGGTCGAATTGTAGTTTTGCCATCTTCTTTTACAGGTAGCCCAAGGAAAATATTGCAAAATTATCAGGATACGATGGCGATAGTGAGGAAGTTTGGAAAGCCAGATTTATTCATTACGTTGACCTATAATGCAGGCTGGCCAGAAATACTTAGCAGCATTCATCTCTGGGAAACGGCTAATAATAGGCCTGATATTGAAGTGAGAGATGCCCATTGTAAAGTAAAGGAATTGCTACGATTGATTAATGTTAAGGAAATTTTCGGTAAAAGCATATCTATATACAGTGGAATTTCAAAAACGAGGTCTCCCGCACATCCATTTACTCTTAACATTAACGGAAGATTGTAAGTTTCGAGAAATTTCTGACATTGACAGTGTGGTGTCAGCCGAAATACCAGATCTCGAGGATGAAGCGCTATACGAGTTGGTAAGGCGTCATATGGTACATGGTCCTCGCGGATCTTTGAATCCTGCTTCAGTCTGTATGAACGATGGTGTATGTAAGAAAGATTTCCCTAAACAGTTTCAGGTAGAGACCAAAGATAATGCCAATGGTTATCTTTCGTATAGGAGAAGAAATAATGGACGGATTATTATAAAAACAATTCGAGACATTGACATTGAAGTCGATAGTCGATTCATTGTTCCCTACAATCCATTTCTTATACTTTACGTGCAAGCTCATATTAATGTTGAAATATGCTCAAGTGTTCGGAGTGTTAAATACATCCACAAATATCTTATATATTAAAATCCACAAGTATGTTTTTTTAGCGTATGGCTTTTAGTGCCGGGAGTGTCCGAGGACATGTTCGGCTCGCCAGTTTTGTAGCTGCTTCGAGACGGACACCCAATGGGTGAGCTACAAGTACCGTTGGGGAGGAAAGTTGGAAAGGAGGGTCGAGGAGTTGAAAGGTAGCGGCTGTGGCCTATAGTTAGGGACCAACCCCGGCATTTGCCTGGAAGGAAGATGGGAAACCACAGAAGACCATCTTCATGGTTGCCGGCGGGGGGATTCGAACCTCCTCGCCTCCCGGATGTGAACGACTGCCAACAGTCATGCCGCAACGACCTCGGCTAACTCACCCGGTCCACAAGTATGTGTATAAAGGTCATGACTGCTGCATTGTTAAATTATGTCCTGAAGGCGAAACGGTGAACTACGATGAAATTACTTCTTTCCTAAATGCTAGATATGTTGGTCCAACAGAAGCCGCATTCAGGATATTTTAATTTCACATGCATGAACAGTCACATTCTATCGTGCGATTACCAGTTCACTTGCCAAACTTGCAAAATATCTATTTTAAAAATGATAACGCTCCTGATATTTTACTTCAAGCACAGTTGCGCAACAGGGAATTACAAGCGTGGTTCAAGTTAAATCAAGATCCGCAAGCCAGAAGTCCATATATATATCCTGAAACACCAGTACATTACGTCCGGAATAAGAGCAACTGACAGTGGCAAAAAAGAAAAAAAAATGTTTCAATAACTATAGGCAGAATGTATAATGTTTCGCCTACAGAAACAGAAAGGTATTATTTACGCCTGTTATTGCTTCACGACATAGGTGCTACCAGCTTCCAGGATCTACGAACATACAAAGCGGTTGTCTATTCTACTTTTAAAGAAACAGCTAAGGAGCGAGGTTTGCTGATTGACGATTCTGAAAGGCAGCGTTGTTTGGCAGAAGCGTCACAATTTCAGATGCCTTCTCAGTTACGACAACTGTTTTCTTACATATGTATATTTCAGACACCTTCAAATGTAAGATAGTTATGGGACATTTTCAAGAATTCATTATCAGAAGATTATCTGCAGTTTCACGAACCTAACATTGCATATCAGTTCACTCTTATACATATTTCTAATACATTAAAGCTCCATGGTCTTCCCATTACTTCTCTCGAATTGCTAGCTATTATTGACAATTTCTCTCAGACAAATTTACCAATGAATTATCCAAAACTTAATGAGGATCAATTAAGTCGGATGATAAACCAAGCAAATGGAAACCAAACGGCTATAATTACAGACATTTTGGGGTTAGTACAAAACAGCAATGAAGGGATGAGTAATGCATATTTCATTGACGGTCCAGGGGGCACCGGGAAAACATTTCTTTACCAATGCTTGATTCACAGTTGCACAAATTTGGGGTTAAATGTAGTTTCTGTTGCATGGACTGGTATTGCAGCAATGTTACTAACTCAGGGGCGCACTGTACACAGCCAGTTCAAGTTACCTCTACATTTACATGAAAGTTCTGTATCAGGAATAAAAGTTAACAGCAAGGAAGCTTTTTATATTCGTTCAGCAAAACTTATCATCTGGGATAAAGCCCCTATAGCTAATAAGCACGCGTTGATGTGTGTAAATCGGTTGCTCAAGGACATCATGAATAACGACGTGCCTTTAGGAGGAAAAAATATCATATTAGGTGGAGATTTTAGGCAGGTATTGCCTGTTGTGCCTCACGCATCTAAAGCAGCATCAGTCCAAATGTCAGTAAGGTTCTCTCCTTTGTGGCCATTATTAAAAATTTTTAAACTCAACAAAAATATGCGATCGGATACAGATCAACGTGACTTTGCAAACTTCTTGATACAAATTGGTAACGGTGAATACCCTCATGTCGATGGAGAAAATTGAGAATTAGTCCCACGCTGAAAAATATTTCATGCTTTTCAAAAATAGCGATTTTAGTACCTTAAAATGAACATTGTAAAGAAATCAATGACAAAGTTTTAGACCTAATCCCAGGATCATCGAGAACTTACATCAGTGTGAATAATTTGATTACTGAAGATGAGAGTGAACTTCTACAATTCCCAATATAATTTTTAGACATCATAGGCATAAGTGGATCGCCACCTCATATCCTTCGACTAAATGAAGACTCAATTGGAATTTGTTGAGAAATATTAATGTTACCCAAGGTCTGTTGAACGGTACTTGACTGTTGGTTTGGAAGATGCGTGACAATTGCTTACACCTGGAAATTATTACTGGCGTAAATGTTGGAAACAATGTCCTACTCCCTCGCCTTGACCTTACGCCATCAGATACTTCTATGCCATTTTCCTTCAAAAGGAGGCAGTTTCCAGTACGTTTGGCTTTTTGTATAGCTATCAATAAAGCTCAAGGTCAAACAATAGATCAAGTAGGCATTTATTTACCTCAACCGGTGTTTAGCCACGGACAACTTTACTGTATGCCGCACTATCGCGAGCAAAATCTTTTAATGACGTCAAAGTTCAAATAGAACCAAAAGGCAAGCGAACAGCAAATGTCGAATGGAAGGAAGTACTATTAGAATTTTGAAACGAATGTTGCGGAGGAGCACAGACATCAGCAAACGGGGCACAGATTAAATAACAATTATACAAGGACGTCCGCATCCCTAATACGATAACTGTCCTGTGGTAATGGTAAAAAAATACTATTGTCCTACATCGGTGATTACTATCCTACATCCTGTTATTTCATTCCCTCAGTTCTATTACAAAGATATACTCAATCAAATTTATAGCTTAATAAATATTAATTCCTTCTGTGTGAGTTATCTTTTCATTTCTCATCAATCGCCTTTACTTACTATTCTATCTGTAGGGGTGGAGACGATAGCTGTCTTTACAGAGATGTGCAAATTATTAGATTCGATGTCAGTTTTCCAAAATGGCATTTTTAATTTTCACGGTTTAATGCACTAAACTAAGTATGTTTACAAGGCGATGAAATTACTTCAAATGTTTAACCAAGGCTCCTAATTATATTTTCATTTAAGAAACTCAAATTAAAATGATTCTTTAGAATGTCCACTAACAGAGGAGGCTTGCAAATGCAAAATGCCACACGTTTCGTTTTTATTACTTCACTTTACTTTACGTGTGAATTTAGAGCGGAGGGATTTGGGGTCTTTTAACTGATGAACGCAATTGAACTATTCAAAGATTCACGAACCATGCATTGAAATCACCTGACTTGAATTCTAAAGTCAATGAAAAATTGAAAATGGACCCAGCCCAGATATCCCTCGGAATCCAATAATCTGAAAGTTTCCAGACGCAATTCCTTATGGGAAAAGGTGTAATTCCACGGGAGAGGAAACACTACTAAGTAGGACAACAAAAGAAGTTGGTCAATAAAATGATTTTGGATAAAAGTAATTACGACTAATTAAAATTATTTATTTAATTCTATTAATTTGCACACCTCTATATGTTAACCAAGAGTTACATCTCTAAATTCAAATATAAGAGACCATCTTTTATTTTAAATTTATACCATTGTTTATAAGTAGACAAAACACCAAATTGTACCGCTGTAGCCTTAAATTGTGTGGATATCTCTATCTACTTAGTATAAAACAAAGTTCCCAATTCTTGGATGTAACGGGTAATCTCGAGAGCAACTTGATGGATTTTGATGTGGTTTTCACCATTCTGTAAAGGATTTCTCGATAAAGGATTAGGTAGAAAAACATTTATTTATGACCAAAAGAAGCCGAGCATTTACGATTTCAGTGAATTGAGTTGAAGAAAACCCTAACGTCCATGTGTCTTTAAAAAAATCGATATCCTCTGAGAATTGTTCAGCATGAAAAGTTCTGCAAGAAAGTCCGTGACAGCTCCCACATCGACCACTGTAAGTGTTTTTACGTTTTCATTTCTTCCAGCAATCTCCATTCAGTGGAAATTTAAATTACTAGCTTCGGAGTGAGTTTACGAGCTTGCGAGCGACCTATCACCCTAGCTTCAGCCAGCATCAAACTGCCGAGTCGTGTCGAGTTAATTCTTCAGAGAAGAGTATAGCTTATGTGTTTGGAGTTAGCTGTTCACCTCGGCCTGACGTCCGTGCGCCTTTTAAGCTTACGCAGGGTAAATAGTGGGACACACACAGAGAGGACAGGCAGACACCCACACATTTGATCTCATAAGTCTACTTCATCATTTACCCAAAAGCGACGGTACCGTAAATGTCTGTTCAGGTCACTAGCATGAAGACATGCAAATGTCATAAGGACAGAAGTGCTGTAGGATTGTTGAAGTGAATGCTGCGGAGCATCACGGGTCTTCTAGTTATAATAGATTCTAAACACTCAGAAAACACATCCCCCATAAACTATTACCGCACGATCGTCTTTCCTGTACAACCTTGTTCATTCGAAACAACACGTTATACACACTTTCTGATGCATACCGTACGCTAGATATGTTGTTGGTGATTCATGTGGGCGCTTTGCGACATTGTGGTGATGTAGCTCCGTATACTTGGGTGTGTATGGATTTGCCTGATAACCTGTGTTATTGAGACCGACAGCGGTAGCCACACTCGCTAGAGCGCAGCGCTAGTTCATGGGGCTAAGCTCTCTGCGGAATCGGTAGACATGGGTTCGAGCTCCATCATCGGCCGTCCTTGAAATGGTTTTCCGTGGTTTCCCCACTTTCAACTCCAGACAAATGCTGGGACGGTACCTTCTGACAGGTCACGGCCGCTTCCTTCCACATACTTGCCCAGTTTCATTAATCTTGATTAATTTCATCTCTCATGAACTCCTCTCACGAGGTTGGCGTCAGGAAGGGCATCTGGTCGTAAAAACAATTCGCCACATAGAAATTCATCGCATCTCATCCCGACCCCGGGAATAATAAGGGGTTGACATGCATGCAACCAGTGTTATTGTGCCGCCTGTATTAGTATGTGTAGGTCTAGTTGTAATTCAGATGAGGATTGGGAAAAAGGCGGCCGTGGCCTAATTTAGGAACCATCCCAGCATTTGTCTGGAGTAGAAGTGGGAAACTACGAAAAACACTTTTTAGGATATCTGAGTTGGGAATCAAACCCGCCTCTCCTCAGTTTTGCCTCATGAGGCTGAGTATACTCCATTCTAGCCCTTAGATCAGAATTACATTTCTTGGCAGAGCTGGGAATCTAACCCGGGCCTTAGCGGTTAGATATGTGCCGCTTTGTGTAGAACCGCAATCTTTAAGAAGTTTTAGCGAAGCAGCTACATTATCAGTTGGTCTTCCGTGGAGGAAAGGTGGACATAATTAATACTGCGTCACTTTTGAAATATTTCACTCAATGTATCCAATTAAATGATACACTAAACATTCTTTACCCACCTGAAGACGATCGATATCCAGATCTACAGCCGTGTACGATATACTTGGCATATTGCGCGCGCTGAAACACTCTGTCTCAAGGCAGAATAGGTATGTAGCAATGTAGACGGTAAGACATAACACAACTCACACTACTCACTCATGAACACTTCAATATAAACAGCCGAACAGTGAGCAATAAAAGTCCCGATAACTCGACTAATGACACGTATCGTCTGTTACCGTCTCAATCGATGGTGCTGCTGCTGGTGGGAAGACCAGCACTCTCTTCAGTTGGCTTATGGGTGCAAAGAGAAGAGCGCACACTTCCTCTTTCATACACTGTGGTGTATGGCTCAAGCATTTATTAGGGAGGAACTGGGCACACGTAACGCCTTAAAAGTAAATGAGCAGCTGACGAGCAAAAAAGTGGAAGAAATACAGAGGTATTGCGCCCACTTTCTGTATATAATGACAGTTTTGATGTCATAAATCACTCTCTTCCTCGTATACATACACTTGTCTTGTTTCCCCTTTTTGAATTTGCCTTCCTTCCATCTAGAGTTGAATCAGAACCAGATATTAAAGCTGAGTCGTAGAGGGTTCTGTAAAAACAGGAATATCATCAGTCTCTCTTCTTCGTCTTCAAGGGCCTCGTCTTCCAAGAACGTTGGTGATCAGTAGCATGATCGGTTGTTTGTCCATAGCTTTTCTACGCTGCAACATTATATTGGAATAAAACCACCAGCTTAGGTTCTTTATCCAGGATATTCTTCTACGTTCTGGACCCCTACAACCATCAATATTCCCTTAGTCACTCACTTCAATCGAATCAGAAGAAATCTCCAGAAATGACAAACTGTTATCACCCTTCGTTTTCCTTTCCTCCTCACTCATAACTCTAATCTTTGTCCTTTCCTCCTCACTCATAACTCTAATCTTTGTCCTTTCCCCTCTCACCACCAACTTCCAGCCAAGCCCTTCTAGATAACCTGGTCAAGCTTCCTTTGATGTAATAACAAGATACTCTTCTATTTTTTTCATCAGGTTTGAAGCAATAGCATGGGCAGCAACAAGGTGATTATTCAGATTTGCAACAAACTTACGCTTTCGTTCTTTCCAAGTAGGGTATTTGTCCCCTTGAGGGCACCTTTCTGCACATTGCGCCACTCTAAAACCTTTGTACAATGAGACAAAGCTCTTGTGGGAATCCTAGCCTTCTGTCAGAATATTACACATTCACGCACGACTAATTAGCACTTTCAATGATGGCCAATCTTACCTCACATTTGGTTAAAAACAAGACTGGTAAAACTTGTCGAATGGATGGCAAATTATGTCCACTGTTCTGGTGTTTAACTTCATCCAATAAATAAATAACTGTGTCACTACTTCGTAAACATTCACAACATTAGCGATTGGAAGCGGACACTCAACAGAACGCAGAGAGAGTGAGCTCATGCATACATTTAGCGGCATTGGGCCCTCGTCTTAAATTTCATCAAAATAGGTATTAAAATTGTTCTTATAACCAAAGGAGTGAAATTAGAGTGTTGTGTGCAAAGAAATTCGAAAGTTTAGCAGTAAAGACCACCCTAATTTACAGTATACAATCATATATTACTTTTATTTTGGCATCAGCCTAGAAATTCTTAATAATGTTCCTTTTGTAAATTGAAACATGCTGGGTGTTGAAAGAGGCAGAAGCAGAAAACATCCTCATTTTGAGCTCTTCCATGAAAGCCATGTTGCCCTCCACAGTTGGTATCGCAGAGGTCATGCTGTTTGCCTCTCACCAGCACGGACGGGGTTAGATTCCCGGTCAATGCAAGCGAGATTTTAGAAATGAAATGGCAAAGAATAAGGAATTGGGAGGAGTGGCCACTACCACATCCTGCATACAGCCATGATCTTGCACCTTCAGATTACCATCTTTTTCGATCCATGGGCCATATCTTGCATGTAATAAATTTCGAAAACATTGTAAGCTGTGGAAGTGGGTCTCGACGAATTCTTCGCACCAAAACCCAGAGACTGGTACCGTCGCGGGATAAGAAACCTCACTGAAAGATGGCTCAAGATAATATAATCTGATGGTCTCTACGTTGAAGAATAGTTTAATTTCTTGCCAGGAAACTTTCCAAATAAAATGTTCTTTGAAAAACGACATTATTTATGAGCCAGCCCTCGTAACTTTTCTGGAGATCTAATCACTCGAGTGCAATGAAACTTGGCACAGTGAATCTGTATTCAGAGCATAGTATAGAGACATCTAAAGATGTTGAATTGTTTTCAAAAATTCAAGATGCATCAGTTTGAAATTTTAAAGCCTTTCTTTTTTCGTATCTTATTCAGGCGATTGGATAGACGATTCGTATGCTGGGCTATGATAAGAATCCTTATCTAATGACACTAAATCCCGTAACTTACTTTTCGTAAATCATAGAAGCCATGCATTTGATTTTAATTCCCGTAGTTCAATACGGAAAGATTCCATCTCGCGGGAGGAGTCTTAAACCCCTATATTGAAAGCTATAATATTCTAGCACATAACTTCTCATTGTAATGGTGTTGGTGACGACAGGCCTTGAACTACAAGCTATTTAGTATATCGCATGGAAAATCCTGGTAATAGGGATGAGGATTTTAATGGAAAAGACAAATTGTTGGTTTATAATTGTGCGCTAAGTTAGCAAACCGCCAGTCAGGGTTCGATTCTTGGCTCTGTCGTAAAGAATGTTAATCCTAGAATGAGATTGGTCAGCCTGTAGAGAACAAGTGAGTGGTGAGTGTTGGTTTCGTATCTTACTCTCGGCAATCCTACAAGTAATTTCCTATGTGTTCTCGAGGTAATTTCAGGTCAGGGTTTACCTCCTCCACAATCCTAGCTGCCAATTACAAACCCACACTCTAGTAAGGCCACCACAATAATGTTAATTACCAGCCCGGATTGATGACCATAATCAGGAATTCGAAAGACCTACATTAAACAAAAAAGCTTTACGAGCCTTACAGTAGTCGCATATGAAGCGCAACATCCGACATAGAAGAAACCTCACATGAAATTGTTGATACAGCGGTATTGTATGTCTACCCCTTATTTTTCCCGTTTTCCTACGGGCTCGGGGATGAGATGCGATGGAAGTATGGTTTTTACGGCCGGATGCCCTTACTGACGCCAACCTCACGAGAGGAGTTAATGAGAGATGAAATGAATGATGGTGAATTAAACTGGGTAAGGATGTGGAAGGAAGCGGCCGTGGCCTGTCAGAAGGTACCGTCCTAGCAATTGCCTGGAGTTGAAAATGGGAAACCACGGGAAACCATTTCAAGGACGGCAAATTGTTGATACACCGGTATTTTATAATATTTTTGGCACATATATTTATCTATTGTAAAAGGGAGTGTTTTACAGATATTGTAGTTTATAATACGGAACTCATTTTATTAGAGGTTTTGTAGCTTCCACCAGCACTAGCCTAAATAAAGAATACGATATGGGTCAACTAGATTAATAGACGCGACACCGCTCATAACCTTAAATTACCTATAAATAGGCCAACTTGCGAGTAAATGCAATGTGCACAGCAGTAGATCATGAAAGGCTTGCCCAGTTCCCGGACATCTTGATTCATAGACCAACACGTAATTTCATATGGATTCTGTTAAAATGAGTCATATTGATATGATAAATACCGTTTAAAACGATAATCTGGTAGCAAAAATATCTAACCCGTCCGGGATTCAAACCCGAGATCTCAAGAT
Source organism: Meconema thalassinum (assembly GCA_946902985.2). NCBI lineage: Eukaryota > Metazoa > Arthropoda > Insecta > Orthoptera > Tettigoniidae > Meconema > Meconema thalassinum. The sequence goes on along the minus strand of OX336401.1, from coordinate 55,462,293 downwards.
TAAATGTCAATGACAATAACCCCACGGCTATTTCGACCACACGAATATTAGGTACAAGATGGTGACTTATATTCACGTACCAATAATACTGCATCACGGAATTAAGTTTCATATATATTTTGCTTGTTTCGATAATGTGAAATTGAGTTTAAAATGCCTTATGAACCGGCCGCGGTGGCCGAGAGCGCTAAGGCGCTACCTCGTGCCTCGCTGGCATCGGGAGAGCGTGGGTTCAATTCCCACCTCGGCCGTCCTGAAAATGGTTTTCGTGGTTTCCCATTTTCATCACCAGGCAAATGTCGGAACGGTTCCTTTCAATAGGTCCACGGCCGATTTCCTTCCAATATTCCTTCCCCGACCCGTCCTGAAAAGAAAAGTACATTATTAAAAATGCCTTATGAATAGGCCCTCTTGTGAATAAAGAGAATGTATTCAGCAATAGTTCATGAAGGCTTGCTCAGTTCTCGTATAAGCACAACGATTATATTATATTATATTATATTATATTGATGACTGCATTACCGTTATGCGGGTTAATATTTGAATAGCCATTGTGCAGAAACATAATACCGGCAATGCCGACTACTTACAATGTTTGATATTAAAGCATTTTATCATTTAAATACTGATACGAAGACTTCGAACATGTGCCATGTGCTTTGTTTCAATCACTTGATACCAGAGTTCGCATGAGCGTTTACCGTCAGAAAGAAAGTGTTAGGCAATGCGATCCATCTGGTAGTGCATCTTAAACACTTCTGTTCGATCCACCACTGCCAGCTGGATCGTCCGATCCACTTCCATCCCATTTTTCAAAATCACTCCCACAAATATCCAGCAACCGAGTGGAAAGATGTTACACATCAAAAACCATTCGCTTGGCCGGCTTTGTTTAAAGGGTATTCACCAGTATATTCACTCTATGCATCCAGGATACAATGAGAAACACAGGGGCGTAACATCTGGATTATCGACCACTGAGGCTATCGGTGAAAGCGGTGATATTAAGGTACGACAACCTTTAACTTACACAGGAGAAATTAGAAAAAAAGGAGAAAGTTAAATAAGAAACGGGAAGAAAAGCAATGCCCCCAAACCTCGAAGAATGAGCAATAAGGATCTTGGAAGGAAATACAGCCACAAAAGGAAGGTAGAAAAGGGCAAGGGTCCCACCCAAAGGCAAAGGATAAAGGTACCCAGCACAGGAATCCCTCGGGTTTGCCAAGTCACAAGACCTTGAGGGTGTAGATCTATCCAGGATGGGGCTACACACACCCTAACTCATTTAGGGGCATGAGAGTGTACAACTATCCAGGAAGGGGCTACACACATTCTGCCTCTTTTAGGGGCTGGAGGGTGTAGAACTAACCAGGAATGGACTACACACATCCTGTCTCCTTTACAGCCTTGAGGGTGTAGAACTAGCCAGGATGGGGCTACACACACCCTGCCACCTTTAGGGACTTGAGGATGTAGAACTATCTAGGATGGGGCTACACACACCCAGCCTCCTTTAAGGGCTTGAGAGTGTAGAACTATCCAGGAAGGGACTACACACATCCTGTCTCCTTTACGGCCTTGAGGGTGTAGAACTATCCAGGATGGGGCTACACACACCCTGCCACACTTAGGGACTTGAGGATGTAGAACTATCCAGAATGGGGCTACACACACCCTGCCTCCTTTAAGGGCTTGAGGGTGTAGAACTATCCAGGAAGGGACTACACACATCCTGTCTCCTTTACGGCCTTGAGGGTGTAGAACTATCCAGGATGGGGCTACAAACACCCTGCCACCTTTAGGGACTTGAGGATGTAGAACTATCCAGGATGGTGCTCCACACACCCTGCCTCCATTAGGGAATTGAGGGTGTAGAACTATCCAGAATGGGGCTACAAACATCCTCCCTCCTTTAGCCGCTTGAGAGTGTAGAACTATCAAGGATGGGGCTACATACAAACTGACTCCTATAGGGCCTTCAGGGTGTAGAAATATCTAGGATGGGGCTACACACACCCTGCCTCCTTTAGCCGCTTGAGAGTGTAGAACTATCCAGGATGGGGCTACACAACCTGCCACCTTTAGCCGCTTGAGAGTGTAGAAATATCTAGGATGGGGCTACACACATCCTGCCTCCTTTAGCCGCTTGAGAGTGCAGAAGTATCCAGGATAGGGCTACACACACCCTGCCACCTTTAGGGCCATGAGGGTGTAGAACTATCCAGGATGGGGCTACACACACCCAGCCTCCTTTAGGGCCTTGAGAGTGTAGAACTATCCAGGATGGGGCTACACACACCCTGCCTCCTTTAGGGGCTTGAGGGAGTAGAACTATCCAGGATGGGGCTACACACACCCTGCCTCCCTTAGGGGCTTGAGGGAGTAGAACTATCCAGGATGGGGCTACATACACCCTGCCTCCATTAGCCGCTTGAGAGTGTAGATCTATCCAGGAAGGGGCTACACACACCCTGCCTCCTTTAGGGCCTTGAGGGTGTAGAACTATCCAGGATGGGGCTACACACACCCTGCCTCCTTTAGGGCCTTGAGGGTGTACACATATCTAGGATCGGGCTACACACACCCTGCCTCCTTTAGGGCCTTGAAGGTGTAGAACTATCCTGAATGGGGCTACACACAACCTGCCTCCTTTAGGGCCTTGAGGGTGTAGAACTATCCAGGCTGGGGCTACACACACCCTGCCTCTATAGAGGCTTGAGGGAGTAGAACTATCCAGGATGGGGCTACACTCACCCTGCCTCCTTTAGGGCCTTGAGGGTGTAGAAATATCTAGGATGGGGCTACACACACCCTGACTCCTTTAGGGCCTTGAGGGTGTGGAACTATCCAGGATGGGGCTACACACATCCTGCCTCCTTTAGGGGCTTGAGGGTGTATAACTATCCAGCATGGGGCTACACACACCCTTCCTCCATTAGGGCCTTGTGGGTGTAGAACTATCTAGGATGGGGCGCGCACACCCTGCCTCCTTTAGGGACTTGAGGGTGCAGAACTATCCAGGAAGGGACTACACACACACTGCCTCCTTTAGGAGCTTGAGGGTGTAAAGCTATCTAGGATGGGGCTACACACATCCTGCATCCTTTAGGGCCTTGAGTGTGTAGAACTATCTAGGATGGGGCTATACACACCCTGCCTCTTTTAGGGCCTTGAGGGTGTAGAACTATCTAGGATGGGGCTATACACACCCTGCCTCTTTTAGGGACTTGAGGGTGTAGAACTCTCTAGGATGGGGCTACACACACCCTGCCTCCTTTAGGGAATTGAGGGTGTAGAAATATATATGATTGGGTTACACACACCCTGCCTCCATTTGGGCCTTGAGGGTGTAAAATTGCCCAGGATAGGGCTACACAAACCCACCCTACGTTAGGGCCTTGAGGGTGTAGAACTATCCAGGATGGGGCTACACACACCCTGCCTCTTTTAGGGCCTTGAGGGTGTAGAACTATCCAGGATGGGGCTACACACACCCTGCCTCCTTTAGGGCCTTGAGGCTGTAGAACTATCCAGGATGGGGCTACACACACCCTGCCTCCTTTAGGGGCTTGAGGGTGTAGAACTCTCCAGGATGGGGCTACACATACCCTGCCTCCTTTAGGGGCTTGAGGGCGTAAAACTATCTAGGATGGGGCTACACACATCCTGCCTCCATTAGGGCCTTGAGGGTGTAGAACTATCCCTGATGAGGCTACACACACCCTGCCTTCTTTAGGGCCCTGAGGGTGCAGAAATATCTATGATGGGGCTACACACACCCTGCCTCCATTTGCGACTTGAGGGTGTAGAACTACCCCGGATAGGGCTAAACAACCCCACCCTACGTTAGGGCCTTGAGGGTGTAGAACTATCCGAGATGGGGCTACACACATCCTGCCTCCTTTACGGATTTTAGGGTGTAGAACTATCCAGGATTCGGCTACACACAGCCAGCCTCCTTAAGGGCCTTGAGAGTGTAGAACTGTCCAGGTTGGCGCTACACACATCCTGCCTCCTTTAGGGCCTTGCGAGTGTGGAACTATCCAGGATGGAACTACACACATCCTGCCTCCTTTAGGGCCTGGAGGGTGTAGAACTATCCAAAATAGGCCTAGACACACCCTGCCTCCTTTAGGGCCTTGAGAGTGTGGAACTATCCAAGATGGGCCACACACCCTGTCTCTTTTAGGGCCTTGAGGGTGTAAAACTATCTAGGATGGGGCTACACACACATCCTGCCTCTTTTAGGGGCTTGTGAGTGTAGAACTATCCAGGGTGAGGCTACAAACACCCTGCCTCCTTTAGGGCCTTGAGGGTGTAGAACTATCCACGATGGGGCTACACACACCCTTCCTCCTTTAGGGCCTTGAAGGTGTAGAACTATCCAGGATGGGGCTACTCACACCCTGCCTCCTTTAGGGCCTTGAGGGTGTAGAATTCTTCAGGATGGTGCTACACACACCCTGCCTCCTTTAGGGCCTTCAGGGTGTAGAACTTTTCAGGATGGGGCTACACACACCCTGCCTCCTTTAGGGGCTTGAGGGTGTAGAACTATACAGGATGGTGATAGACACGCCCTGCCTCCTTTAGGGCATAGAGAGTGTAGAACTATCTAGGATGGGGCTACACACCCTGCCTTCTTTGGGGCCTTGAGGGTGTAGAATTATCCAGGATGGGGCCACAAACACCCTGCCTCGATTAAGGCCTTGAAGGTGTAGAATTATCTAGGATGGGGCTACACACTCCCTACCTCCATTAGAGCCTTGAGGGTGCAGAACTATCTAGGAGGGGGTTACACACAACCTGCCTCCTTTAGGGCCTTGAGAGTGTAGAACTAACCAGGATGGGGCCACAAACACCCTGCCTCGATTAAAGCCTTGAGGGTGTAGAACTATCTAGAATGGGGCTACAAATACCCTGCCTACATTAGGGCCTTGAGGGTTTAAACTATCCAAGTTAGGGCCACTAACACCCTGCCTCCTTTAGGGCCTTGAGGGTGAAGACCTATCTAGTTTGGGGTTATACACACCCTACCTCCATTAGGGCCTTGAGGGTGTAGAACTATCCAAGACAGGGCTACACACACCCTACCACCATTAGGGCCTTGAGGTTGTAGAACTATCCAAGATGGGGCTATACACACCCTACCTCCACTAGGGCCTTGAGGGTGTGGAACTATCCAGGATGGGGCTACACACACCCTGCCTCAATTATGGCTTGAGAGTGTAGAACTATCAAAGACGGGGCTACACACACCCTGCCTCCATTGGGGCCTTGAGTGTGTAGAACTATCCTCGATGGGGCTATACACACCCTGCCTCCTTTAGAGCCTTGTGGGTGTAGAACTATCCAGGATGGGGCTACATTCACCCTGCCTCCTTTAGGGGCATGAGGGTGTAGAAATATCCAGGTTGGTGCTATACACACCTTGCCTCCTTTAGCGCCTTGTGGGTATAGAAATATCCAAGATGGGGCTACTCACACCCTGCTTCCTTTAAGGCCTTGAGGGTGTATGAATATCCAAGATGGGGCTACACACAGCCTGACTCCTTTAGGGCCTTGAGAGTGGAGAAATATCCAAGATGGGGCTACACACATCCTGCCTCCTTTAGGGCCTTGACGGTGTAGAACAATCCAGTATGGGGCTACATACACCCTGCCGCCTTTAGGGCCTTGAGGGTGTAGAACTATCCAGGATGGGGCTACACACACCCTGCCTCTTTTAAGGCCTTGAGGGTGTAGAACTATCCAGGATGGGGGTAGACATGCCCTGCCTCCTTTAGGGCCTTGAGGTTGTAAAACTATCCAGGATGGGGCTACACACACCCTGCCTCCTTTAGGGCCTTGAGGGAGCAGAACTATCCAGGATGGGGCTACACACGCCCTGCCTCCATTAGGGCCTTGAGGGTGTAGAACTATCCAAGATGGGGCTACACACACCCTACCACCATTAGGGCCTTGAGGTTGTAGAACTATCCAAGATGGGGCTATACACACCCTACCTCCATTAGGGCCTTGAGGGTGTGGAACTATCCAGGATGGGGCTACACACACCCTGCCTCCTTTAGGGCCTTGAGGGAGCAGAACTATCCAGGATGGGGCTACACACGCCCTGCCTCTTTTAGGGCCTTGAGGTTGTAAAACTATCCAGAATGGGGCTACAAACTTCCTCCCTCCTTAAGCCGCTTGAGAGTGTAGAACTATCAAGGATGGGGCTACATACAAACTGACTCCTATAGGGCCTTCAGGGTGTAGAAATATCTAGGATGGGGCTACACACACCCTGCCTCCTTTAGCCGCTTGAGAGTGTAGAACTATCCAGGATGGGGCTACACACCCTGCCACCTTTAGCCGCTTGAGAGTGTAGAACTATCTAGGATGGGGCTACACACATCCTGCCTCATTTAGCCGCTTGAGAGTGCAGAAGTATCCAGGATAGGGCTACACACACCCTGCCACCTTTAGGGCCATGAGGGTGTAGAACTATCCAGGATGGGGCTACACACACCCTGCCTCCTTTAGGGCCTTGAGAGTGTAGAACTATCCAGGATGGGGCTACACACACCCTGCCTCCTTTAGGGGCTTGAGGGAGTAGAACTATCCAGGATGGGGCTACACACACCCTGCCTCCCTTAGGGGCTTGAGGGAGTAGAACTATCCAGGATGGGGCTACATACACCCTGCCTCCATTAGCCGCTTCAGAGTGTAGATCTATCCAGGAAGGGGCTACACACACCCTGCCTCCTTTAGGGCCTTGAGGGTGTAGAACTATCCAGGATGGGGCTACACACACCCTGCCTCCTTTAGGGCCTTGAGGGTGTACAAATATCTAGGATCGGGCTACACACACCCTGCCTCCTTTAGGGCCTTGAAGGTGTAGAACTATCCTGAATGGGGCTACACACAACCTGCCTCCTTTAGGGCCTTGAGGGTGTAGAACTATCCAGGCTGGGGCTACACACACCCTGCCTCCTATAGAGGCTTGAGGGAGTAGAACTATCCAGGATGGGGCTACACTCACCCTGCCTCCTTTAGGACCTTGAGGGTGTAGAAATATCTAGGATGGGGCAACACACACCCTGCCTCCTTTAGGGCCTTGAGGGTGTGGAACTATCCAGGATGGGGCTACACACATCCTGCCTCCTTTAGGGGCTTGAGGGTGTATAACTAACCAGCATGGGGCTACACACACCCTTCCTCCATTAGGGCCTTGTGGGTGTAGAACTATCTAGGATGGGGCGCGCACACCCTGCCTTCTTTAGGGACTTGAGGGTGCAGAACTATCCAGGAAGGGACTACACACACACTGCCTCCTTTAGGAGCTTGAGGGTGTAAAGCTATCTAGGATGGGGCTACACACATCCTGCATCCTTTAGGGCCTTGAGTGTGTAGAACTATCTAGGATGGGGCTATACACACCCTGCCTCTTTTAGGGCCTTGAGGGTGTAGAACTATCTAGGATGGGGCTATACACACCCTGCCTCTTTTAGGGACTTGAGGGTGTAGAACTCTCTAGGATGGGGCTACACACACCCTGCCTCCTTTAGGGAATTGAGGGTGTAGAAATATATATGATGGGGTTACACACACCCTGCCTCCATTTGGGCCTTGAGGGTGTAAAACTGCCCAGGATAGGGCTACACAAACCCACCCTACGTTAGGGCCTTGTGGGTGTAGAACTATCCAGGATGGGGCTACACACACCCTGCCTCTTTTAGGGCCTTGAGGGTGTAGAACTATCCAGGATGGGGCTACACACACCCTGCCTCCGTTAGGGCCTTGAGGCTGTAGAACTATCCAGGATGGGGCTACACACACCATGCCTCCTTTAGGGCCTTGAGGCTGTAGAACTATCCAGGATGGGGCTTCACACACCCTGCCTCCTTTAGGGGCTTGAGGGTGTAGAACTCTCCAGGATGGGGCTACACATACCCTGCCTCCTTTAGGGGCTTGAGGGCGTAAAACTATCTAGGATGGGGCTACACACATCCTGCCTCCATTAGGGCCTTGAGGGTGTAGAACTATCTCTGATGGGGCTACACACACCCTGCCTTCTTTAGGGCCTTGAGGGTGCAGAAATATCTATGATGGGGCTACACACACCCTGCCTCCATTTGCGACTTGAGGGTGTAGAACTACCCCGGATAGGGCTAAACAACCCCACCCTACGTTAGGGCCTTGAAGGTGTAGAACTATCCGAGATGGGGCTACACACATCCTGCCTCCTTTACGGATTTTAGGGTGTAAAACTATCCAGGATTGGGCTACACACAGCCAGCCTCCTTAAGGGCATTGAGAGTGTAGAACTGTCCAGGTTGGCGCTACACACATCCTGCCTCCTTTAGGGCCTTGCGAGTGTGGAACTATCCAGGATGGAACTACACACATCCTGCCTCCTTTAGGGCCTTGAGGGTGTAGAACTATCCAAAATAGGCCTAGACACACCCTGCCTCCTTTAGGGCCTTGAGAGTGTGGAACTATCCAAGATGGGCCACACACCCTGTCTCTTTTAGGGCCTTGAGGGTGTAAAACTATCCAGGATGGGGCTACACACACCCTGCCTCATTTAGGGCCTTGAGGGTGTAGAACTATCCAGGATGGGGCTACACACACCCTGCCTCCTTTATGGCCTTCAGGGTGTAGAACTATCTAGGATGGGGCTACACACACATCCTGCCTCCTTTAGGGGCTTGTGAGTGTAGAACTATCCAGGATGAGGCTACAAACACCCTGCCTCCTTTAGGGCCTTGAGGGTGTAGAACTATCCACGATGGGGCTACACACACCCTGCCTCCTTTAGGGCCTTGAAGGTGTAGAACTATCCAGGATGGGGCTACTCACACCCTGCCTCCTTTAGGGCCTTGAGGGTGTAGAATTCTTCAGGATGGTGCTACACACACCCTGCCTCCTTTAGGGCCATCAGGGTGTAGAACTTTTCAGGATGGGGCTACACACACCCTGCCTCCTTTAGGGGCTTGAGGGTGTAGAACTATACAGGATGGTGATAGACACGCCCTGCCTCCTTTAGGGCATAGAGAGTGTAGAACTATCTAGGATGGGGCTACACACCCTGCCTTCTTTGGGGCCTTGAGGGTGTAGAATTATCCAGGATGGGGCCACAAACACCCTGCCACGATTAAGGCCTTGAAGGTGTAGAATTATCTAGGATGGGGCTACACACTCCCTACCTCCATTAGAGCCTTGAGGGTGCAGAACTATCTAGGAGGGGGTTACACACAACCTGCCTCCTTTAGGGCCTTGAGAGTGTAGAACTAACCAGGATGGGGCCACAAACACCCTGCCTCGATTAAAGCCTTGAGGGTGTAGAACTATCTAGAATGGGGCTACACATACCCTGCCTACATTAGGGCCTTGAGGGTTTAAACTATCCAAGTTAGGGCCACTAACACCCTGCCTCCTTTAGGGCCTTGAGGGTGAAGACCTATCTAGGTTGGGGTTATACACACCCTACCTCCATTAGGGCCTTGAGGGTGTAGAACTATCCAAGACGGGGCTACACACACCCTACCACCATTAGGGCCTTGAGGTTGTAGAACTATCCAAGATGGGGCTATACACACCCTACCTCCACTAGGGCCTTGAGGGTGTGGAACTATCCAGGATGGGGCTACACACACCCTGCCTCCATTATGGCTTGAGAGCGTAGAACTATCAAAGACGGGGCTACACACACCCTGCCTCCATTGGGGCCTTGAGTGTGTAGAACTATCCTCGATGGGGCTATACACACCCTGCCTCCTTTAGAGCCTTGTGGGTGTAGAACTATCCAGGATGGGGCTACATTCACCCTGCCTCCTTTAGGGGCTCGAGGGTGTAGAAATATCCAGGTTGGTGCTATACACACCTTGCCTCCTTTAGGGCCTTGTGGGTATAGAAATATCCAAGATGGGGCTACTCACACCCTGCTTCCTTTAAGGCCTTGAGGGTGTATGAATATCCAAGATGGGGCTACACACAGCCTGCCTCCTTTAGGGCCTTGAGAGTGGAGAAATATCCAAGATGGGGCTACACACATCCTGCCTCCTTAAGGGCCTTGACGGTGTAGAACAATCCAGTATGGGGCTACATACACCCTGCCTCCTTTAGGGCCTTGAGGGTGTAGAACTATCCAGGATGGGGCTACACACACCCTGCCTCTTTTAAGGCCTTGAGGGTGTAGAACTATCCAGGATGGGGGTAGACATGCCCTGCCTCCTTTAGGGCCTTGAGGTTGTAAAACTATCCATGATGGGGCTACACACACCCTGCCTCCTTTAGGGCCTTGAGGGAGCAGAACTATCCAGGATGGGGCTACACACGCCCTGCCTCCATTAGGGCCTTGAGGGTGTAGAACTATCCAAGATGGGGCTACACACACCCTACCACCATTAGGGCCTTGAGGTTGTAGAACTATCCAAGATGGGGCTATACACACCCTACCTCCATTAGGGCCTTGAGGGTGTGGAACTATCCAGGATGGGGCTACACACACCCTGCCTCCATTAGGGCTTGAGAGTGTAGAACTATCAAAGACGGGGCTACACACACCCTGCCTCCATTAGAGCCTTGTGGTTGTAGAACTATCCAGGATGGGGCTACATTCACCCTGCCTCCTTTAGGGGCATGAGGGTGTAGACTTATCCAGGTTGGGGCTATACACACCCTGCCTCCTTTAGGGCCTTGTGGGTATAGAAATATCCAAGATGGGGCTACACGCACCCTGCTTCCTTTAAGGCATTGAGGGTGTATGAATATCCAAGATGGGGCTACACACAGCCTGCCTCCTTTAGGGCCTTGAGGGTGTAGAACTATCCAGTATGGGGCTACATACACCCTGCCTCCTTTAGGGCCTTGAGGGTGTAGAACTATCCAGGATGGGGCTACACACACCCTGCCTCTTTTAAGGCCTTGAGGGCGTAGAACTCTCCAGGATGGGGGTAGACATGCCCTGCCTCCTTTAGGACCTTGAGGTTGTAAAACTATCCAGGATGGGGCTACACACACCCTGCCTTCTTTAGGGCCTTGAGGGAGTAGAACTATCCAAGATGGGGCTACACACGCCCTGCCTCCATTAGGGGCTTGAGGGTGTAGAACTCTCCAGGATGGGGCTACACACAACCTGCCTCTTTAGGGCCATGAGGGTGTAGAACTCTCCAGGATGGGGCTAGATAAGCCCTTCCTGCTTTAGGGCATTGAGATTGTAGAACTATCCAGGATGGGGCTACACACACCCTGCCTTCACCAGGGCCTTGAGGGTGTAGAACGAACTAGGATGGGGCTACACACACCCTGCCTCCTTTAGATCCCTGAGAGTGTAGAACTATCCAGGATGGGGCTACACACACCCAGCCTCCTTTAGGGCATTGAGAGGGTAGAACTATCCAGGATGGGGCTACACACACCCTGCCTCCTTTAGGTCCTTGAGAGTGTGGAACTATCTAGGATGGGGCTACACCCACCCTGCCTCCTTTAGTTCCTTGAGAGTTAGAACTATCCAGGATGGGGCTACACACACCCTGCCTCTTTAGGGCCTTGAGGGTGTAGAAGTATCCAGAAAGGGGCTACGCAAACCCAGCTTCCTTGAGGGTTTAGAACTATCCAGTATGGAGCTACACACAATCTGCCTCCTTTAAGGCCTTGAGAGGTAAGAAATATCCAAGATGGGGCTACACTACTCACACACCCTGCCCCATAGATCCTTGAGGCTGTGGAACTATTCAGGATGGGGCTACACACACCCTGCCTCCTCTGGCGTCTTGAGGGTGTAGAACTATCCAGGATGGGGCTACACACACCCTGCCTCCTTTAGGGCCTGGAGAGTGAAGAAATATCCAAAATGGGGCTACACACATCCTCCTCCTTTAGGGCCTTGAGGGTGTAGAACTATCCAGGATGGGGCTACACACACCCTGCCTCCATTAGGGGCTTGAGGATGTAGAACTATCCAGGATGGGGCTACACACGCCCTGCCTCCTTTAAGGCCTTGACGGTGTAGAACTGTCCAATTTGGGGCTAGACACGCCCTGCCTACGTTAGGGCCTTGAGAGGTAAGAAATATCAAAGATGGGGCTCCACACACCCTGCCTCCTCTAGGGCCTTGAGGGTGTAAAACTATTCAGTATGGGGCTACACACACTCTGCCTCCTCTAGCGCCTTGAGGGTGGAGGACTCTCTAGGATGTGGTACATACTCCCTGCCTTCCTTTAGGGCCTTATACAGAAGTCAGACGATACCATTAAAAGGAAAGAAGAGATCTGATCCCTCCAAGACTGAATGTGGAAAAAACTATATATGGCCATAAAATACATGACACCTTCCGATACCTAAATACCGTTGAGTTCGGAAGACAACAAGAGTTGACAAAGGGAGGTCTATGGAAAATTACGATTCAAAAAGCTTCTCTTAACAGAGCGCTGGTTATCTTCTTTCATGATGCAAATACCTTGGTAAGACTAAAGACGAGACTTCTCCAGAGGTAAGATCTAATTCATTGTTAACCTTCAGCCATATGGCTACATACAAGACTGAAACACGTGGCTAATCTAGAGGTAAGATCTATTTCATTGTTAACCTTCAGCCATAAGGTTCCATGTGAGACTGAAACACGTGACTACTCTAGAGATAAGATCTATTTCATTGTTAATGTTCCTACGACATGCAAGTACCTCGTAGGGTTATATAATACTGAGCTGAGACACTACAGCTTTGATAGCACCACCCTAGTCGACAGACTGATGAACAATTCTTTTACTATTTGTTCAACCATGGATATGTATCATTACACATTATTTTAACTACAGCATTTCAGCAAGACCGTACTGTTGGTAACACTGTTATATCTGACACTGGGGCTGCAGGACCTGCTTATCAGAAACCACACCTGTACTTTTATCTCAATGGCTTCACTTCTGATAAGAGCAGTGGAGTACAATCAGTTCATTCTCAATCTGGAGCCATAGTGTTACAAGATAAAAACTCATTGCTAGTTTTGAGAAATGATCCGTTCCATTTTGGATCCTCGGCCATATGGCTACCTACAAGACTAAAACACGTGGCTACTTTAGAGGTAAGAGCCATTTCATTGTTAATACTCTGCCATATGGCTACATACAAGTCTGAAACGTGACTACTCAAGAGGTAAGAACAATGCCATTGTTGAACTTCAGCCATATGGCTACATACAAGTCTGAAACGTGACTACTCAAGAGGTAAGAACATTGCCAATGTTGAACTTCAGCCATATGGCTACATACAAGACTGAAACGTGGCTACTCAAAAGGTAAGTACTATACCATTGTTAACTTTCAGCCAAATGGCTAAAAACAAAACTGAAACACGTAACTACTCAAGAGGTAAGAACCATACTGCGCCCGAATTCCTCAAAGTCAACGTCCAGAATCCGCGCAGATGGAACAGGCATCGTAGGAATGTCAATACCCGGCTAAGAAATCAACATTTTCTACCGTACTGATGACTAGGTAACCCTTGACACACATAACGCATATCTAACCATACTACTAACTAGTTGCACACAGAACAGCCTAAAAACAAACTTTGAGCACTATGAATGAGCAACTCGGCTATCGGGGTAGATAAGGTAATTATGGAGGGAAAAAAACTGTCTGCATCGACTAGTAGTATAATTATAGCGCAATTCAGCAATGAATCAAAAACAGATCTTATAAAAGACGGGGCAAGTAAACTAAAAAGTACTTGCTAATTTATTGATCTAGGACACTACAAATATGTCCCTAAAAATTTAATAAAAAATAATAAAACACTCAAATGAAAATAAATGCCCCCACTGGACATTGATGCGACTAGGTAAGTCTCCCTGCATTATACTTGAAATAAATACGTATTTGTCTTTCTTAGAAAGATTAAAAAAACAATTAAATACACCTTCTTAAATACCGTGTGTCTAATCCTAAAAATAATTTACTTCAATTTTATAGCAACACACAAACGATCTCCCTGCTTACTACACCGTTATATCTTACCACAATTATAGCCTCAAAACTATATATTATGTGTATAAAAATTTATAAATTATTTATAATAATTATGGTTATTGACATGTATTTAAATATGTACATCATCGCGACCTGCACGATTTTCTCCTCCTGCTTTATCTGCATAAAGTTCTTTCCACTCCTCTCTTCTGTATCTCACACAATATTTCCGTCTAATCATGAATATACATTTCTACGTCCATGTGAACACGTGTCTCAAACAATTAAAATCATTACTCCTTCACTGAATTACATATCCGGTTTTTAATAACTGTAATAACATTTCGAACTTACGATGCATGCATTTCAGATTAACTTTATCCAACATACTAAGTGTGTGTGGCATTAAATCCAAACTACTCACACTCCAATTCTTCACAAATACATTTACTAACCCACTTTACTGACATACTGTTTTTCCATATTTTCTCATTGTAATCTCTTTATCTCACACTCTCAGTGAATAATATTGACGGGTCATCACTACACTTCTTTCATCAATAACTTCTCGCATATATTTTCCATAGCACAATTACAAACTTCTAAGACCATCTCAAATACTTTCGACAAAGTAAGAGATTCAGTAACCCTACTAAATATTACGAATGTAATACCTTTCATGGATACAACTACCTCCGCAAACATTTATATTATCGATTATACAGCTCCGTGCTATTTCTTACTTGTTCGTTCCGCACAAAAATACTTCCTATTACTTCCTTATATATTTTTACTCACATAAATAATGCCATACTTCCTTTCTTTACTTTAATTACATTTCTGTTACAGTTTATAGCTTCACTCTCAATTTAAGTCTGCTCGTGGTCGTTACTCAATAAAAATACCTTCACCTCACGTTTTTGCTTTCATCTGATATGAAATATCTTTTCTGTAGTCTTACATGACTTCTCAATTATAACGATTGATCTGTAACATCACATCTCTCCTCACATTCATCAGCTATGCTTTGAGAATACGCATACTTTTCATACTGTCAAAAATAAAATTCTGGGTTATACAATATTTCTTTCTCTTATAGTTGAGTGTCTTCAACACAATAGTTGAACACTCCTGACAATAGTTAACGTTTCTATATACATCATGTTTCGTTCCTCTAACGAATTCGCTTTTGTTCGGATGACAATATCCCTTCTGTATCTCTCATTGCATTAATTACAAAGCTTCGCTTGTGATAACCCATTACGACTTACATTCTTCTGTTACACCACGTTAACAAAATTTACTTCACACACCGTTATAAATTGCATGAATGAAAAGATCTAAAAACGTTAGCTTATTAGCGTGCAAAATTAGTTAAAACGAAAATATTTACAATAAACGTTTGAAAATACGTTATAAACAATATACGTAGACTTCTAGAAAAATTTCACCATTTTATGACAACAATAATAACATGAACTAGGAATAAAATAGTCAGATGTTGGTCAAACACTGGAATAACCCATAACAAGTACTAACTACATAGGTGTTAAAAATCACTGTTCTACCTTGCGTGTTGGATCGCTCGTAACAGACCTGAAGATGTTGGCATCTGTGGAATTCTCTCCACGTGCGTTTGGAATGTGGCACGTGCTTCTCGGCTCGCGTCCGCATACTCCCCGTTCCTAACGTGCTGCTCTGCTTGGCTCGGCTGCAGGTGAGGGTAGTGGTTCGACCCGTTTACAGCTGAGTGCGCCAGGCTGTCTCCCTCGTCTATGCCAATGACCTCGTTCCCATTCATCTCTTCTCACTTCGCGGTCGGGTGACCTAGATTCTGCTTACACTTCTTGTCTGGATCCATCTTCTCTCGGCTGCTCTCCTGACGTTCCCTGATGTTAGTGTGTGTGCAGTGATTTTTCTTATGACGAGAAATCACCTTTCCCTGTGACTTCTTCTTCATTGAAGTGGACTGTTATTGGATTTTAAGCGAACTGCTGAAGGTATTGCAGCTCGATTCCATTATTAAGTTGTCGTGGTCATCGCTGGACTTCGCTTCTTAGTGTAGGTTTAACTTCCCATCATATTGAAATTAGAACATATTCCTTCCTTCAGAACAGTTGTTAGTGGTTGCTTTTCCCCTCCGACCTTATCTGGAAAACATCTTGTAGTATGTAGTATGTTTTCTCAAATAAAAAATATTACAGTGTATCGAACTTCTCTTCTTCTGCGTAATAGATTGTCGGGTATAAGTTTCAATAATGTGATACTATATTTGTAAAGTATCTCAAAGTATACTTTTCTTAAATTCAGCTTTATAAATCTCTGTAGATAATTCCCTTAAATTCCTTTTATATTTCTTCTTATTTCCAATAATAATTTATTTACTCTTGTCGTTCCATATTTCCATTATAGTTCTTCCTTCTGAAGTCTAATACTTTCTTAGTTTGCATTGCATACACCTTGTAGAGTGAATTTCTGTACGTGTTACTCGTTGAATACTCGAAGAATAAGAGCTTCGTTCCCTGTCCATCGCTAGCCTCTTCAGTTGAGTTTCCCTCTCAAACTTGTGGAACTAGCCTCCGGCAGTCTATAAACTCACTTATTTGCTCACATCTCCTCTCACAGTCATCTAATTTAATTTCTGATTTGCCAATTAAATTTCTTCTTCCTTCCTGGCGACTTTGATATGCTTCAATCCTTTATAATATTAAAATAATAATTTTAATAAATATATATAACCTCGTAATCTTTCTTTGTTCTGATTGGCTGTTCTCATGTTATCAGATTTGTCGTACACGCGCCATCCCCTCCTAAAAATACTCGGCACGTGCCTGACCTACGAGTCTCCTTGCGAAGACAACTCGCTACCCAAAACTGGTTTGTCGCTTCTAACTTTACAAAACTGTGCACTTTCCTGAGCTCTGTTCTAATGATTCTCCCTTGGTTAAAATATTCCATACAATAAAATTTTCGTTTCTTCTCCAAATAAGCATATTTCTTCTGGCTAAAATTTTTCCAATTGCTTCCTTGCACATAATCTGCCTTCCTGTGAGTAAATATAGTTCAAATCACGAGAAAAAATATACATTTTCTTTTTCTTAGGCTCTCCGCTCGAATCTCGTTCTGTAACATTCACTTGGCTGCACATGATTTCGAGTGCATTTCCCCTTTTCACCTTTAATAGAAAGTTGAGAATGGACTTTCTCTTAATACATACTGTTCCTTGATAAACATGTAATAGAAATTGTGTTTCTTATTGGATCCTTGACTATCCATTCCTCTATCCATGTCAATTTCAAGACTCAATATTTTGTGATCTACAATCTTCTCTACCTTCGTCACTGGTGTCTCTTGTTTTCTTGTCCACTCCTGTCATGGTTCTGTCCTTCACGACTTGTACCTGGTTGTGGTTCAATCTGTTATTCTTGGGGTTGTTCCTTTCTTTCTTCTCTTTCTCTTCCTCTCAAGTTCTTCCTGTACTCTCGACTTTCCCTTTCTCTGCCTTCATAGTATCTCTGCACATTTCCATCGTCTCTCCATCTACTTATCTGGTATCCGTTCTGTTTTTGTTGTTGTGGAGGACGTCGTTGATTTTGTTGTTGTTGGTTCTTGTTGTCCCAGTTCCTATCTCTGGTGTATCATCTTGGATTTCCTCCATTTTAGCGATCGAAGTTTCCATTTCTTCGGAATCCATTGCTGTTGTTGTTGTAATAGTATCCAGTTCTCCTTTGCCTATCATTCCATACTCTGTTTTTATACGGCCAACCTTCTCCTGCTCGATTATATCCTGGCTCATACCTGTTTCAGCCATAGTTATTCTGCCTTATAGGACTTGTTCTGTCCTGATTCACATCAGTTTGTTGAGTCTGATCTACCAATGCTGTTAGTATTTCTCGGTGATCATGCCTAGGACGTGGATTGCCTGTTTGATTCTGTCCCTGAGTATTTGACACCAAACTTTTATGGTCGAAACGTCTCAACATTTCAGCCATACCTTCCAATGTATGAGATTAAGTGCTTCGTAACTTCGGCTGGTAACTGTCTGGATATGACATGTATCAGCTCCGGTTCAACTAATGGAGTTTGAAGATGTTGGAGACGGGCTAATTGGATCGTGAAGTAGCTCGCATAGCGTGTCGGTACTGAGTATGGGTACTTCTTG
Organism: Meconema thalassinum; assembly: GCA_946902985.2. Classification (NCBI taxonomy): domain Eukaryota; kingdom Metazoa; phylum Arthropoda; class Insecta; order Orthoptera; family Tettigoniidae; genus Meconema; species Meconema thalassinum. The sequence continues at coordinate 55,444,179 of OX336401.1, read as the reverse complement.
GAGTAGATTTCAACTCTAATATCGTGCTGTAATTCTTTGCTCCAGAATCGTTTTAATACTGCATCAGCGAATTCATCAAAGGTGTTGTATGTGTATTGAAAAGCTCTATGCCAAATTAAGGCCTCCGATGCAAGATACTTTTCTACGACTCTCATTTCACGTTCTCTAGGATTTCTATTCTCGTCTAGGTAGTATCGCATGCCCCGCAAAAATTCTACTGCAGTGACATTTCCCTCTCCAGTGAACTTGTCAGGATTTTCCTCATGGCTCTTGATTACTACTACATTTTGATTAGTCCAGTTTAAACCCTGCATAGGTTCTTCCAAACGTGTCTGATTCCCTCGATATTCGCTCAGTTCGCTCTGTTCCAAATATATTGGGTGGTCTATAAGTTGGTCCTTTGAACATTAGACTATCAACGCTTTCTTCGTCTTCATCCTGTCCATCCTGTCCAAGTCCTAACTTGCTTAATTCTCCTCGCAGTTTGTTATCTCTTTCTTTAAAGAACTCTTCTAGATTCTGTTTTATGGTAGACGTATCCCTAATCGACAGTTATTTCATCTGTTCATTAATTTCACCTAATTCTTCCTCCTGTTTCGACTTCACCATAGCTATCTCAGTGTTAACCTCGTCAACATGCTTCTTAATTTGTTCCAGTTCTTTAATCTTCATTCTATCTGTCGTACTAGTAATTTCGCTAAGTGTGGTAACATTAGATTCCTCTAAATTATCTATGCGCTTTGTTAACTCTTCTCTTAACCCAGTTACATGTATGTTAGCTTTACGTTCTATTTCTTTGACCTCTTTAATAATTTTACCATGCATTTCACATATATGATCACTACTACTTTTCAATTCCTCTTCTTTCAAATTCAACACAGCATCAATAATGAAATGAAAATCCACAACCTGCTTCCAGTCTCCGACCGGGTCAGGAATGGAATGAATGAAGCCCCCATCTAGCGGCGAGGATATGAACTGTGCCGGCTGCCGAGGCCTGACGCACTCCTCTGGGGCAATGATTAAATGAATGACAGATGAAATGAAATGATAGTGGAGAGTGTTGCTGGAATGAAATGTTGACAGGGAAAACCGGAGTACCCGGAGAAAAACCTGCCTGCCTCCGTTTTGTCCAGCACAGATCTCACATGGAGTGACCGAGATTTGAACCACGGACTCAGCGGTGAGAGGCCGGCGTGCTGCCGCCTAAGCCACGGAGGCTTCACAGCATCAATAATACATTTATTTATATCTACATTTATACCTTCAGTGATTAACTTCTGTTGATCAGTCAACTTCTGTTGGAGTTCATCAACTGTACCATTTAAGGTAATCAGCTGATTTTGTAGCTAACTTTGGGAACCTGGAATAGTTTTAAAGTGTTTTGTGTTGTCAATCTTAATAGTGTCTATGCTACTCTGTAGAGTTTTCTCGATCTCTGCCAGTCTCTCCTCTGCCTCTTCCTGGGATTTCCTAGCTTCATCTTGAGATTTTCTAGCTTCTTCTTGGGAGTTCCTACTTTCTTCTTGAGCCTTCTCTAAAGGCCTTCTAGTTTCTTCTTGGGATTTTTCTAAAGACTTTCTAGTGTCTTCTTGAGCTTTCCTAGCTTCTTCCTGAGATTTCCTAGCTTCTTCCTGAGCTTTCTCTAAGGATTTCCTAGTATTTTCCTGGGATTTTCTAGTTTCTTTTTGGGATTTTCTAATGTCTACCTGTGCCTTCTTGGCTCCTTCTTGTGCTCTCTTACATTCTTCCTAAACTAGCGTAATGTTAGCTTCAGTAAGGGATTGGGCTACCGCTAACTCTGCTTTTACCTAGGACTTCACAGTGGCTGCTGTGTCTTTAATGTCTCTCCCTAACTTTTTAGTGTTATCGTGTGTTATCTTGTATAGGGCCTCAACCTCAGCAGTTAATCCTGCCTGACTTGTCTTCATTTGCTCTAATATCGACCTGATATAGGTCATATCAGCCGTTGTCATATTCTTCTTATAGATGAGAAATTGGGAAGTATTACTACACTAACATGGCGAAATTCCAGAATGACCAACAAATAATCTATTTTTAGGAGAGTGAAGCATTTCATTAACCTATCATACATATATATATATATATATATATATATCAAAAATACCTAAACTTACAATTAACGGTATCTACTTCGTTATATTGCTGATACTGACTTTAATTCAGCGCTCAATTCTATCAAAAACCCACTTAATCATAACATTAACTTTACATTTACAATTACTTGACCAGAACGTCATTTGCCGGTACAATACAAATATGCCTCTCAAGTACACGTACTCCTCATATCTGACTATGGGAATTCACTTCCACTACTATAAAATTGGGATCGGCATTTACAAATTTCAAAAGAACTTGACAGTGTCGTACACCAAACTTGCTTAAAATAGCCGTGATTACGGAATATCACCTGGCGTAACAAACAACACAACCGATGGTCACTCACCTCTGGGAATTCAAATATACAAATTTGACAGACCCATGCAATCGATATAGTCGACGCCACACCAGTTGGGCGAACATTAAATTAAACATGCTACATATGCGCCCGAATTCCTCAAAGTCAACGTCCAGAATCCGCGCAGATGGAAAAGGGATCGTAGGGATGCCAATACCCGGCTACGAAATCAACATTTCAACATAACGCATATCTAACCATACTACTAACTAGTTGCACACAGAACAGCCTAAAAACAAACTTTGAGCACAATGAGCAACTCGGCTCTCGGGGTAGATAAGGTAATTATGTCGAAAAAAAATCTGTCTGCATCGAACTAGTAGTATCGTCATAGCGCAATTCAGCATTGAATTAAAAACAGATCTTATAAAGGACGGGGCAAGGGAAATAAAAAGTACTTGCTAATTTATTGATCTAGGACACTACAAATATGTCCCTAAACAATTAAATAAAAAATAATAAAACACTCAAATGAAAAAAAATGTTCCCACTGGACATTGATGCGACTAGGTTAGTCTCCCTGCATTATACTTGAAATAATTACGTATTTGTCTTTCTTAGAAAGATTAAGAAAAAAATTAAATACACCTTCTTAAATACCGTGTGTCTAATCCCAAAAATAATTAACTTCAATGTTATAGCAACACACAAACGTTCTCCCAGCTTAATGCATCGTTATATCTTACCGCCTTATAGCGTCAAAACTATATATTATGTGTATAGAAATTTATAAATTATTTATTGTAATTATGGTTATTTACATGTATTTAAATATGTACATCATCGCGACCTGCACGAATTTCTCCTCCTGCTTTATCTGCATAAAGTTCTTTCCACTCCTCTCTTCTGTATCTCACACAATATTTCCGTCTAATCATGAATATACATTTCTACGTCCATGTGAACACGTGTCTCAAACAATTAAAATCATTACTCCTTCACTGAATTACATATCCGGTTTTAAATAACTGTAATAACATTTCGAACTTACGATGCATGACTTTCAGATTAACTTTATCCAACATACTAAGTGTGTGTGGCATTAAATCCTCACTACTCACACTCCAATTCTTCACAAATATATTTACTAACTCACTTTACTGACATACCGTATTTCCACATTTTCTCATTGTAATCTCTTTATCTCACACTCTCAGTGAATAACATTGACGTGTATTTACTACACTTCTTTCATCAATAACTTCTCGCATATATTTTCTTTAGCACATTTACATATTTCTAATACCATCTCAAATACTTTCGACAAAGTGAGAGATTCTGTAACCCTACTAAATATTACGAATGTAATACCTTTCATGGATACAACTACCTCCGCAAACATTTATACTATCGATTATACAGCTCCGTGCTATTTCTTACTTGTTCGTTCCACACAAAAATACTTCCGTATTACTTCCTTATATATTTTTACTCACATAAATAATGTCATACTTCCTTTCTTTACTTTAATTACATTTCTGTTACAGTTTATAGCTTCACTCTCAATTTAAGTCTGCTTGTGTCCGTTACTCAACTAAAATACCTTCACCTCACGTTTTTGCTTTCATCTGATATGAAATATCCTTTCTGTAGTCTTACACGACTTCTCAATTATAACGATTGATCTGTAACATCACATCTCTCCTCACATTCATCAGCTATGCTTTGAGAATACGCACACTGTTCATACTGTCAAAAATAAAATTCTGGGTTACACAATATTTCTTTCTCTTATAGTTGAGTGTCTTCAACACAATAGTTGAACACTCCTGATAATAGTTAACGTTTCTATACACATCATGTTTCGTTCCTCTAACGAATTAGCTTTTGTTCGGAAGACATTATCCCTTCTGTAGCTCTCATTGCTTTAATTACAAAGCTTCGCTTGTGATAACTCATTACGATTTACTTTCTTCTATTACACCACGATAACAAAATTTGCTTCAATCACCGTTATAAATTGCATGAATGAAAAGATCTAAAAACCTTAGCTTACTAGCGTGCAAAATTAGTTAAAACGAAAGTATTTACAATAAACGTTTGAAAATAAGTTATAAACAATATGCGTAGAATTCTAGAAAAATTTCACCATTTTATGACAACAATAATAACATGATCTAGGAATAAAATAGTCAGATGTTGGTCAAACACTGGAATAACCCATAGCATGTACTAACAACATAGGTGTTAAAAAATCACTTTTCTACCTTGAGTGTTGGATCGCTCGTAACAGGCCTGAAGAAGTTGACATCTGTGGAATTCTCTCCACGTGCGTTTGGAATGAGGCACGTGCTTCTCGGCTCGCGTCCGCATACTCCCCGTTTCTACCGTGCTGCTCTGCTTGGCTCGGCTGCAGGTGAGGGTAGTGGTTCGATCGGTTTACAGCTGAGTGCGCCAGGCTGTCTCCCTCGTCTATGCCAATGACCTCTTTCCCGTTCATCTCTTCTCACTTCGTGGTCGGGTGACCTAGATTCTGCTTCTTGTCTGGATCCATCTCCTCTCGGCTACTCTCCTGACGTTCCCTGATGTTAGTGTGTGTGTGTGCAGTGATTTTGATTATGACGAGAAATCACCTTTCCCTGTGACTTCCTCTTCATTGTAGTAGACTGTTATTGGATTTTAAGCGAACTGCTGATGGTATTGCAGCTCGATTCCATTATTAAGTTGTCGTGGTCATCGCTGGACTTCGCTTGTTAGTGTAGGTTTAACCTCCCATCATATTGAAATTAGGACATATTCCTTCCTTCAGAACAGTTGTTAGTCGTTGCTTTTCCCCTCCGACCGGTTCTGGAAATCATCTTGTAATATGCAGTATGTTTTCTCAAATAAAAAATATTACAGTGTATTGAACTTCTCTTCTTCTGCGTAATAGATTGTCGGGAATAAGTTTCAACAATGTGATACTAGCCTATATTTGTAGAGTATCTCGACGTATACTTTTCTTAAGTTCAGCTTTATAAATCTCTGTAGATAATTCCCTTAAATTCCTTTTATATTTCTTCTTATTTCCAATAATAATTTATTTACTCTTGTCGTTCCATATTTTCATTATAGTTCTTCCTTCTGAAGTCTAATACTTTCTTAGTTTGCATTGCATACAACTTGTAGAGTGAATTTCTGTACGTGTTACCTCGTTGAATACTCGAAGAAAAAGAGCTTCGTTCCTTGTCCATCGCTAGCCTCTTCAGTTGAGTTTCCGTCTCAAACTTGCGGAACTAGCCTCCCGCCAGTCTATAAACTCACTTATTTGCTCATATCTCCTCTCACAGTCATCTAATTTAATTTATGTTTTGCCAATTAAATTTCTTCTTCCTTACTGGTGGATTTGATATGCTTCAATCCTTTATAATATTAAAATACTAATTTTAATAAATGTATATTCCCTCGTAATCTTTCTTCGTTCTGATTGGCTGTTCTCATGTTGTCAGGTTCGTCGTACACGCGCCATCCCCTCCTAAAAATACTCGGCCAGTGCCTGACATTCAAGTCTCCTTGCGAAGTCAACTCGTTACTCAAAACTGGTTTGTCGCTGCTAACTTGACAAAACTGTGCACTTTTCTGAGCTCTGTTCTAATGATTCTCCGTTGGTTAAAATATTCCATACAATAAAATTTTCTTTTCTTCTCCAAATAAGCATATTTCTATGGCTAAAATTTTACCAATTGCTTCCTTGCACATAATCTGCCTTCCTGTGTGTAAATATAGTTCAAATCACGAAAAAGAAATTATACACATTTTTTTCTTAGGTTCTCCAATCGAATCTCGTTCTGTAACATTCACATGGCTGCACATGATTTCGAGTGCAATGCCATTGTTAACCTTCAGCCATATGGCTGCATACAAGACTGAAACTTGACTACTCACGACGTAAGAACCATACTATTGTTAACCTTCGGCCATATGGCTACATACAAGACTGAAACACGTGGCTACTCAAGAGGTAGGAACCATACCATTGTTAACCATCGTCCATATGGCTATATACATGACTGAAACGTGACTACTCAAGAGGTAAGAACCATACCATTGTTAACCTTCAGCCATATGGCTACATACAAGACTGAAACACGTGACTACTCGAGAGGTAAGGACCATACCATTGTTAACCTTCAGTCATATGGCTACATACAAGACTGAAACACGTGACTACTCGAGAGGTAAGGACCATACCATTGTTAACCTTCAGTCATATGGCTACATACAAGACTGAAACACGTGGCTACTCTAGGGGTAAGGACCATACCATTGTTAACCTTCAGCCATATGGCTACATACAAGACTGAAACACGTGACTACTCGAGAGGTAAGGACCATACCATTGTTAACCTTCAGTCATATGGCTACATACAAGACTGAAACACGTGACTACTCGAGAGGTAAGGACCATACCATTGTTAACCTTCAGCCATATGGCTACATACAAGACTGAAACACGTGACTCCTCGAGAGGTAAGGACCATACCATTGTTAACCTTCAGCCATATGGCTACATACAAGACTGAAACACGTGGCTACTCGAGAGGTAAGGACCATACCATTGTTAACCTTCAGCCATATGGCTACATACAAGACTGAAACACGTGACTACTCGAGAGGTAAGGACCATACCATTGTTAACCTTCAGCCATATGGCTACATACAAGACTGAAACACGTGGCTACTCAAGAGGTAAGAACCATACCATTGTTAACCTTCAGTCATATGGCTACATACAAGACTGAAACACGTGACTACTCGAGAGGTAAGGACCATACCATTGTTAACCTTCAGCCATATGGCTACATACAAGACTGAAACACGTGGCTACTCAAGAGGTAAGGACCATACCATTGTTAACCTTCAGTCATATGGCTACATACAAGACTGAAATACGTGGCTACTCGAGAGGTAAGGACCATACCATTGTTAACCTTCAGCCATATGGCTACATACAAGACTGAAACACGTGGCTACTCAAGAGGTAAGGACCATACCATTGTTAACCTTCAGCCATATGGCTACATACAAGACTGAAACACTTGGCTACTCGAGAGGTAAGGACCATACCATTGTTAACCTTCAGCCATATGGCTACATACAAGACTGAAACACGTGACTACTCGAGAGGTAAGGACCATACCATTGTTAACCTTCAGCCATATGGCTACATACAAGACTGGAACACGTGGCTACTCGAGAGGTAAGGACCATACCATTGTTAACCTTCAGCCATATGGCTACATACAAGACTGAAACACGTGGCTACTCTAGGGGTAAGAGCCACTTCATTGTTTAAGTTCTTACAGCGTGCAAATTACCTTTGTAGAATTATGTAACATTGAGCTGAGCCACTACCCCCGGTTAGCCCCTCCCGTTTCGACCCACTGATGAACATTTTTTTTACAATTTGTTCCACTAACCATATCTATTAGGGCCTACTACAAAGTATTTTAACGACAGAATTTCAGAAAGACTGTACATTTGGCAACACTGTTATGTCTGACGCTGGGGCTGTAGTACCGGCTTATCGGTTGCCACACCCATAGTTATATCTCATGGGCTTGTGTTCTGATAAGAAGAGTAGATCACAATCATTTTATTCTCAATCTGCAGCTACCGTGTCACAAGATAAAAACTCATTGCTAGTTTTGAGAAAAGATCATTTGCATTGTGAATAGCTTGCCTAAGGCATTCCATTGTTATTCTTCAGCTATGTGGTTATAAGGCTAGAACACATAGTAAGTGTTGAGAAAGGACTATTTTCATTGTTAATACTCAGCCATATTGTTACATACAAGTCGGAAACAAATAGATCGTCTTGAGATAGGAACCATTCCATTGTGAATCTTCAGGCATATTGTTTCAAATTTAAACCACATAGCATGTCTTGAGGTAGGTACATTTTCAGTGTATATAATCACCCATATGGTTACATACAAGTCGGAAACACATAGCTAGTCTGGAGATAAGATCCTTTTCATTGTTAATACTCAGCCATATGGTTACATAAGGCCTAATCTCATTTTTGGTCTCGAGGTACCGTGAATAGGCCTTTCAGCTATATGGTTAATACAAGTCAGAAACACATAGCTAGTCAGGAGATAAGATTCATTTCATTGTTATTACTCAGCCATATCGTTACACAAGCCCTAATGTCATTTTTGGTCTCGAGGTACCATGAATGGGCCTTTCAGCCATATGGTTACATAAGGCCTAATCTCATTTTTGGTCTCGAGGTACCGTGAGTACTATCCTTCAGCTATATGGTTACATAGTAGGCAGAAACTCATTGCTAGTTTAGGGATGAGCGATTCCATGGTTTACTTCAGCCTTGTGCTTACAGAAATGAAACTCGTCGTAGGTCTAGAATTAAGAATAATTTTACTGTGAACCTTCGGCCATATGGTTAAGTTACATTCGAGATTGAAACGCATTGCTAGTCTTGAGATAGGAATCATTCCATTGTGAACGTACAGCCATATGGTTCAGTTACATTCAAGATTGAAACGTATTGCTAGTCCATTGCGAATCTTCAGCCGTGTAGTTACATACAAGACTGAAACACGTACTGTAGCTAGCCTTGAGGTAGTGTACCCGTATTCGTTGGCTATAAAGTACAGTGACTCAGCTAGGAATCATTTCACTGGTCAACGAACTAGACTACTCGGTACAATCATCATTATTATGTTTCAAACCATTTTAAAGTGATGTAGTATTTTTTCTTTTGTTTTGAAAATAATGAGTTTTTTTTCCAGAGATGTGGGTCTTGGACTGACGAGGTGAGGCGACTTCTCAGGACCTTGAGATATCCTTGGGAAATAAATCAGGTAAGATTAAACTCTAAGAATACACATATGTCATGAAAACAGGATTATATGGTCCTCAGCTCCATGAACTTGACTGATAACCTGTGTTATTTTGTTGTAGCTTGTGTACTTGTGATTTTCACCAACTATATCATGTCTCTTAATTTTGAATATATTGCAAGTGCCTCAAAGTGAGTTTGTAAAAGGGGCTTCACTGGGGTTGGCCTGTGTACATCGCCGCATCTGGTAACGAGGCACAGTGGTGTGTGAATAAAGCAAGAAAACTTCTTCTACCACAGCTAGTGCACGGGATGCTCCTAAAGATCTGGAAACTGTGGCTTGTTTTGTGATGGGGGACTTTGGGCAGACGAGTAGTGTGTGAAATACGAGCACAGAGAATAGTAGAGATGGCAAGGAGTATCAAGTACCCCTACCACTACACTACCAAGCAGCGAAGCGCTAGCCACATTCCGGATTGTCCGCGATCATGTTTATGCTGTATTACCGCTAAGATTGGTGTTATATATTAACTGTATTACCACTAGTAACTACTTCATATGTAAGGCTCAAGACATTGGGTTTGAATACAGAGAGAACGATACATAAAAGAACATAGCATGAAGCTCTAAGTGATGTATTTTCCATTTAGTAATCCCTGACTTAGCATTTCATGGATATTATGGAGTACAGTAATACTATAAGATGAAATGTAATCAACATAAATTACTCAACTGTCTACATGCTTTTACCTTTCTAGAATAGCTATACTGCTTTAATCAACTTTATTGGTTGTTTCTCAGACACCGGCCTATAACAAGTTCTATAGGAAAACCGAAATGCCTTCGAGGTTTTGTTTATTTCTTACAAAAACTCAAATTATACTTGATGTACCATTCGTATTTGTTCTCGTGCTCATTAATTATTTTCAAAATTACCCTCATATCCCAAAACACTTGACAAAAATCGGCATAAAGATAATTAATTATTTTGATTCACAGAAATACGTTTTAAACCTACTTTGAATGGTATTTTTTTATCATAAAAATTATGTAAGTCATCTTAAAAACATAGACAGTATAAATACATCACACGTGACCATGAACGTTGTATTTGCACTTATCAATGTGTAAATTTTGGAAAATTATCAATTTTGTTGATATTAAATTATAAACTCCAGTTTTCTTTGTGAAATATTTGGCCCTTTATATTTTCCGTCATTAATAAATTACAGTTTACAACTTAAGTTTAACTTATAACACTATTATTCACTTTCCACAAAGACACTAAGACTCGGTGACTAACAGAATGACAACTGACAAGCGGTGTATTTTTGGAAAGGGAAGAGGATATAATAAATGTTAAGTTAGGCTCACGCTAAAAATGTCACATGAGAGAGAAATGGTTTCAAATTAATCAGTATAAACTTACACAATTCAATCTTTAGTCATCAATTCGACGATTGGTTCTAATGAAAATAATAAACTTCACGAAATTTCATATGTTTATTATTCGGCTCTGGGGGGCTTGATCCCCCGTGATCTGGCAGAACCGGCACGTTAACATAATCCACTCAACACAGGAATTTGTCAATCACTACTGCGAATTGCAGAATACGCAGTGAGTTAACACGGCGGGAAAGGGCCAGACTTGGCGATAATTTAGGTCTAAATATTGACATACTGGTGAATTGGCAGAGATGACCACTGCGTAAATATTGACCTGGTATATAGCAGAACTACCTGTCCCTTCATTGGAAGTGGGGTTAGGGGGCAGAAGTAGTTAACCAAGAGAAATCGTCAACCCCCATCCATCAGGTAGGGACTAAGATTGTGCTTGAATGGAGTGAAAGTTTTATTGTCAGTTATAATACAAATCAAGAAAGATTACTTATTGATTCCTTGTTAACAGTTTTCTATGGAGGGCAGTTCATTAACTTTCCTGCTTACACTAGGCTACTTAACTACACTTCTGTATCAGCATTGAAATTGTAAGTCATGTAGCTAGGCTAGCCTTGGAAGTGTTGTGGTCAGATGAGTAAACTAATCTTATTCAGAACTGGTACCGGTAATTATGAAAATCATCACATTCAAAAGACTCTGACATTTAAGGAAGGTTCCCCTCACATGATTCCTTTCTGGTTTTCTACAGATACACGGTGGGGTCTCTCCTGTGAGGACGAGTGGACGTGGACACCTGAGGGACAGCGGAATACTCGGGTATGTTACATGTTTAATGTTTAGCAGCAAATACTATAAAATGACAACACATAAAGTTGGCATCCACAAGCATATTGGGTGATTATTGAAAACCAAAGGATTGTTTAAAATGGAATCTCCATCATAACAAAATAGCATCATCATCTGCAGATGTAGAAAGCTTGGAAGCCATATTTTCAGCGTTGCCTTCTTAACAATTGATATTGTTACTTTTCACTTGGTCAACACGCGTACTGTCCCAAGTACATGTAATTAATAAAATTTAATAGAATTGAAATTGAATATGAAAATATTATTATTTTACATCTGTGGCGTGTGATAGAAATTATTTTGCTAATGTTTTTTTTTTTCTTCTTCCAAAATCTCTTCATCTGGGAACTAAACATCTTCCTCCGGTCTTCCATCCATGATTTCTTTGTCCTGGTAGTATTATTTTTTTTTAGAGAATTGTGGTTATTGATTGTTGTTTTGAACTGGAGTCGATCTTGTAAAATTTCCTCCGTAATGCTAATTTCTTGATGCTCTTTTTCCACTTCACTAAGCCAGTTGTTCCTGACTTTTGGTCGGCCTGTCATTGTTCATTCTGAGAATGTGGCCGTAGATTTTCGATGGGATTTTCCTGGAGATGTCGGGTAAAGCTCCTGAGACCTCTGTTTCATCCAGATTCCTTCTGAGCAGACTGGACCAAGGATTTTCCTCAATATTGTCCTTTCTTGTTTCTCTACGTTTGTAATGAGGGATTTGCCTCCAATTATCAAGGTTTCCGAGGCATAGAGTGCTTCAGGTTTATTACTGCGGCATAACGTCTGTTCCATGCGATTCTGAAGGCCTTCTGTAAATTTTAAACTCTCTCTTTATTTACCTCACGATTCAATCCTGATGGCTCAAATACTTCTCCTAAGAACTTGAATTTATATACTTGATGTGTCTTCCGAATTTAGTTTCTAGAAGCTTTCCATCTAGAAAACGAGCGGATCCTTCCATGAATTGATATTTGGGGCCCGATCTTTGCTGCAATTCCGTGAAGTCTTTCGGTGGCCTGAACTGGTTCTTGCCTATTGTTAGCGAGAATAGCTAGATCATCTGCAAAGGCCAAACACAGCAGATGAATTTTGATTTCGAGTATCGACCTACGTTTTCCTTTTGTTTCATTCTCCCATGTCCTGATAACTTTTTGAAGGACAAGATTGAACAATAACGGAGATAGTCCATCTCCTTGTCGAAGTCCTGTGTTAATAGGAAAAGGGTCAGAAAGTTTACCTTGAAATTTAACTTTTGAAGTAGTAGCTGTCAGTTCGTGTCAAATTTAGTCTCTTGCTTTCCTGTCTACTTTGAATTCTTCTAGAATATTGAATAATGATTGTCGGTCTACTGAGTCATTAACTTTCCTGAAGTCAACAACAAAAGTGAGCACTGTTTGCCTGGTTTTTCGGATTTGCAAGATGGTTTTGAGATTAAGAATTTGTTCTGCACAGGACCTGCCTTTTCTGAATCCTGCTTGATATTCGCCAATTACCGTAGTTGTTCTGTTCGTTTTTCAAGTCTCGTGAATAATGCTTTAGAGAGAATTGTGTAAGCGACTGATAGCAAGGACATTTCATGCGAACTCCTGTTTTGCCAAGCTTGAATTCAAAGGTAAATGGCCCTGTCGCAGGTCTTGTCCCACCTTCTGTGCTTGCATTTCCAAGGGAGAACACCAATAATCCAGGAAGCAGCTACGAGTGTATGTTTTAATTTCTTCCGATTGGAAATATTTTTGTTGGAGATATTTCCAAGGAAATTGCTTGAATTTTGAAGACATTCCGAATCAATTCGTGGATTTCTAACTGTTCTGAGTTTCTGTCAGGTTGAAACTTTACTTTGATTAAAGACAAGTGGTGATCAGAGTCAATGAATCCCTTATTTTATTTTAAGTTTCATAATTTCTTTCTTGTTTCTTTTAGAAATGGCCACATGGTGAATTTGGAATTCTCCTAAATAAAAATTTGGTGATTTTCAGGTTAATTTCTTGTGTTGAAGGGGCAGGAAATGGTTAAAAATGAATTTTAGCTCAAAATTCTCGCAAAGACGTATTAATCTTATCCGTTTTTGTTAGTTCTGGTTTGAAAAGGACAAAGACCCACAGAGGTTTTAAAATTATTTTCTTTACAAATTTATGTTTTGATGTCTCCTAACAGAATTTTAACATTATGTTTAGGAATATTCTTGCTGTAGACTCTTCCAGTAGTTCCCAGAATTCTTCTACTTTTGTGTGTCTCCTTGGTTGTGGTTGTTTGTCAGTGCATGTGTATTGATTAATGTAGGCCTATAGACTTTACTTCCTGATTTGATTGTGAGTAGGAAAATTCTTTCAGAATTATTAATATTAGGGTGGTGTTAACTGAAACTGTCACATTTATAAAGGCAATCATACTGTTTTGATAATGAATCAGCCAATCATTGTTGTTTTTTTTTCAGATTTGTAGGTGTCTTGGACTGATCGAGGTGAGGAGACTTCTCAGTACCTTGAGATATCCTTGGGAAATAAATCGGGTAAGATGAAACACTAGGAATAGACATATGGCATTAAAACAGGATTATATGGTCCTCAGCCCCAGGAACTTTTGTGATAACCTTTAACCGTTCTTTCTCACTATACCGGGGTTGTGGTTGATTATACTCACAATGAGGGAGAGCAATTAAAAAGAAACATCTCTTCCATTTATTCCTTTTCATTTAACAACGAGCATCAATAACACTTCACTTCTCGGGATCTTTTCACACAAAACCTTATCTACTTCCAAGACCAAAAACACAATAATCATCTCAATTCTTCCTACTCCTGCCTTTATACAATCGCATATAATCTGACCTCTGGCACACTAAACCTAACCAATCTTCCTAGCTAATTTTATCTAACCATCACAACAGATACTCACATCTTCCTACAATCTCCAAAGATAATACGGACAGATACTCTAATACAAAATCCCTCAGTACGGACTCCCAACAAAAACAGCCAAAGATATATATATATATAAACAAAAGAGCATCAAAAAAGGAACATATAAAAGAAACTTCATTGGCAAGGCCACCTGCCCTGCCACACAGAGATGCAAACTGCCCTCCCAGCAAGTGCCATTTCCTTACCTTACAAACCCAAAAGAGCTGAGCCTTGCAATCAGAATGGTTGCAATCGCTCCTCTATGTGATTCTCACGTGAGAAGCACGTGAGTATCTCATACATTAAAAATACATGCATAGTACACAGAGTACAACAAATTATAGATCATCATCATCATCTTCGTCCCCTTCAGTTTCTTCCATTCCACCTTCCTGGTTCTTCCTTTTCTTCTGTTTCTCCTTCTTCCCCATTCTTCCTTCTTCCTCTGCCTTCCATCTCGTCTTTTTCTTCGTCCGCCATGTCATTCCGTTCCTTGTACTCCTCATCTTCCATCTCCACCGTTCCTGTTTCCTTCCCTTCCCCATTTTCTTCTTCTTCTTCTTCTGATCCTCCACACTCTTATCTTCCTTTACCTGACATCTCATCTTCTTCCTACTCCTTCTCTTTGCTTTCCAACTCATTCTTTATCTATTCTCCTGGTCCTCTTTGTCTTCATTCTCAACCACTTCTCTCTTCTTCCTTTCCACATTTTCCACCTCTTATTCGTCTGTCTTGTCTTACTCAACAGTTCCTTTCTCTTCTTCCACTTTGTTTTCCCGTGTTTCTTCTTCACCTTATCTTCTTCTAGTATGTTGTCTTCTCCATGGCTCACTCTTGCACGTTCATCATCATTAGCCTCTTTTTCTTGATTGCTACTGTCTTCATTACCAACTTCATCATATTCTCCTTTCTCTTCAGTTTCTTCCATTTCACCTTTTTCCGTTATCCGCTTCTCCTTTCTCTTGTACCTTTTCCTTTCTTTCACCTGCCTCCTTTACTTCAGTTTCTTCCATATCACCTGCTTTCTCATGCCCTTCTGTTTCACCTTCTTCCTTATCCGTTTCTCCTTTCTCTTCTGCCTTTTCCTTTCTTTCACCTGCCTCCTCTCCTTCAATTTCTTCCATATCACCTGCTTTCTCACGCCCCCCAGATCGCTGATAATTTTCTTGCTTTCCTTCAAGTGAATCACTTATCTCATTCACTTCCTCCTCTTTTATATTATCCTCCACTTCTTCCTCCTCTACAGCCACTTTCCAGGATTCCAACTCCATACTACTATTAAGTACAGACTTATGTTCTTGTACTTCTTTGCTTAACTCCTCAATCTTAGCATTGGTTGCTTCAGCCTGCTTCTTTACTGCTTCGTTTACGTACACCTTTACAGATTCTACCTGCTTACCTATAGATTCTATTTGCACTTTCATAGACTCTCCTTGCTGCCTAACTTCTCCTATTTCCTTACTCATACACTCTTTCATTGATCCTATTTCCGTACTTAAAGACTCTCTTACTGATGCTATTTCCGTACTTAAAGACTCTATTTTCTGGCTTACTGACTTCCATCTCTGTGAACTTGCTAAGCAGCATTTGTAGCATATCCCGAGTCATATCCTCCTCCATTTCTCTTTCTACTTTCCCTTGTTCGTGCCCGACGTTGGGTTGCCAATTATAACCGTTCTTTCTCACTATACCGGGGTTGTGGTTGATTATACTCACAATGAGGGAGAGCAATTAAAAAGAAACATCTCTTCCATTTATTCCTTTTCATTTAACAACGAGCATCAATAACACTTCACTTCTCGGGATCTTTTCACACAAAACCTTATCTACTTCCAAGACCAAAAACACAATAATCATCTCAATTCTTCCTACTCCTACCTTTATACAATCGCATATAATCTGACCTCTGACACACTAAACCTAACCAATCTTCCTAGCTAATTTTATCAAACCATCACAACAGATAATCACATCTTCCTACAATCTCCAAAGATAATACGGACAGATACTCTAATACAAAATCCCTCAGTACGGACTCCCAACAAAAAGAGCCAAAGATATATATATAAACAAAATAGCATCAAAAAAGGAACATATAAAAGAAACTTCATTGGCAAGGCCACCTGCCCTGCCACACAGAGATGCCAACTGCCCTCCCAGCAAGCGCCATTTCCTTACCTTACAAACCCAAAAGAGCTGAGCCTTGCAATCAGAATAGGTTGCAAACCTGTGTTATTGTGTGGTAGCATGCGTACTTGTGATTTTCATCAACTATATAATCACTTTTAATTTTCAATATATTACAAGTGCCTGAAGGTGTGTTTGTAAAAGGGGCTTCACTGGGTTTGGCCCGTGTACATCGCCGCATCTGGTAACGAAGCACTGTGGTGGGTGAGTAAAGTAAGAACACTTCTTCTACCACAGCTAGAGCACGGGATGCTCCTCAAGATCTGGACACTGTGGCTTGTTTTGTAATGGGAGACTTTAGGCAGACGAGTAGTGTGTGAGGTGTTAGGAAATAGACCACAAAGTCTGCATTTCAAGCAGCCAGGGGTGACCAGGTATGGGAAAGTATAAATATTGACATACTGGCAGAGATGACCACTGTGTAAATATTAGCCTGGTAAATAGCAGAACTTCCTGTCCCTTCATCGGTAGTGGGGCTAGGGACAGGAATAGGTAACCAAGAGAATTCCTCAAACTCCATCCATCAGGTAGAGACTATGATTGTGCTCCAAAGGGGAGGAGAGGTGAAAGTGTTAATGTCAGTTATAATACAAATCAAGAAATATTACTTATTGATTCCTTTTTTAGCCCAATCATATTAGGGATCAACCTCGGAATGAGAGATAACAAGCTGTAAACTCGTATACACCTTCATTTTGGTGTTCTAAACTTTGTCTCAAAAGTCTCATAAAATCTCGTGTTTGCGCCGTAAGTTATTCAAGGTCAAAGGTCACAAAAATAAGTTTTTCGCGATTATCTCGGTTTCTATAGCTCAAATAATGTTAACACTTATTATAAAAATTGTAAAGCATATATTTTGTAACAAGTTTGTTTTAATGTGTTTTTTTTTCTTCATATGCCCAACCGTTTTTGTGATAGAGGGCCGAGAGCCCGCAGCGCTCAGCCATACTCACTGCAATGCAAGGTCAACAGTGAATCTCAGTGAATAATACCTTGTATAAAGTTATTAAATCATTGAAATATCATTCACAATAAATAATTTGTAATATTTATTAGTCAATAGTCGGCCCCGTGGTGTCGGAGTAGCGCGCCTGCCTCTCACCCGGAAGCCCCGGGTTCGATTCCCGGCTCCATCAGGGATTTTAGAAACTGGCATGATGGTAGGAACAGGGTGCACTCAGCCTCGTGAGGACAATTGAGTAGCTGTCTGACAGTGAGGCAGCGCTCCGATCACGAAAACCAAGATTAACGGGCGAGGGGACACGATGCACTGATCACGCGTCACCCCAATATCTGTAGGCCAAATGGCTGGGCAGCGGTCGCTTGATAGTCCCGAACTGAAATGAAGTGAAAATGTATAAATCTTTAAAGGAGATCCCAACACAAAAACACATATTTCGTTATTTATTGCTAAATATACAACAAGGAAATTTAATAACAATGCCGTTAATCCGGTGCCTCTACGTCCAACCGTTCTCTAGTTATGTGCAAACTAGTAACTGCTCGTGACGTCACTGCGCTCTCGAGTCTACATAGCGGCCTTGTTGCTGTGCATAAGCTCGGGCAGTCTTTTCCCGCACTCCATCTGCTGCTGCAGTGTTCTTCTGTTGCCATTGTTAGTGTTAGTCAAAAGACTTATAATGGATGTAAGTAACATTCGTCCGTATCAGTTTGATATTTTTAACGGTTTACCCAGCGTAAGCTTAAAATGCGCACGGACGACAGGTTTTTCTTCGACTCGATTCACTGAAATCGTTACTGCTCGGCTTCCTTTGGTCATAAATGAATGTTCTTTTACAGAAACCTTCCTCGAGAAATCCTTTACCGAATGGTGAGAACCGCATCAAAATCCATCCAGTGGTTCTCGAGATTACCCGTCACATCCAAGAATCAGGGACTTAGTTTTTATAATATGTAGAGATTTCCGTGTATTTTTCACGGTGAGTGCGACGGATCTGATTTGTATGGGACGCATCCTTTACAATTTCCTATATTTTTACAATGGCTTGCCTTCCTAACCGTCCAGGCCCTGGGGTATGATGATGATAATTGTTGTTTTACGGGGCCTAACATCTAGGTTATCGGCCCCCAATGGTTTGGATGATAGTGAAAGACGAGATGAGAAAGAAAACTATAACTAATACTAACTACAGACTTACAGACTAGAAGAAGAATTGGTATACAAATAAAGGATAAGGCAAATAAAGGACAGGAAGAAAATAAATGCCCTCAACAAGAATGAGGACTGAGGGACTTGGAAGGAAGGAGAGTCATGAAAGGCAGATAGGAAAGGGGAAGAGGAGAGGGCCCACCCCAAAGTCAGTGGAAAACGGGCAAAAAACGGACCCAGCTAAGGAATCCCTCGGGATCACCAACTCCCGAACTCACCAGCCGTGAGCTCCTGAGGGTGTATAAATATCCAGGATGCACCAGAAGTGGTGGGGGTACTTACACCCTGCCTCCTTGAGGGCCTTTTGCAGAAAGCAGGAGATATAATGAAAAGAAAAAGAAGGCTGATCCCTCGAAGAATGAGGGTATAAGTAAAGATGAGACAAGTGAAAGACTCCCTAGGCCTCGGATACCCTAATACCATCGGAGTCGAAAGGGAACAAGAGTTGACCAAGACAGGTCGACAGGAAAGAAGACGCAGAGGAGCCCGGCACAAGTAGACTAAGTGGAAGCAATGCCGGACTCAGCTGGGGTCCCGTGATCACCAACCCACGTCCCACAAGTTGTGAGATCCTGGGGGACATGGGCATGACTTCACTCCTCCAATTACTAATAGTGTCGCGATAACCAACTTTGCCATCAGCATAACCATAACCCCAATTTGCTCAGTGTCATTTTGATTAATGCAGCCAATGGCCACTTACTTCAATTTCAAGACGGGTCAGGGAAGGGGTTTTGGAAGGAAATCGGCCGTGGACCTGTTGAAAGAAACAGTCCCTGCATTTGCCTGGTGGTGAAAATGGGAATCTACGAAACCATTTTCAGAACGGCCGAGGTGGGATTCGAACCCACCCTCCACTATTGCTTTCCCGGTACCGATATCGCACTTGACTGTATTCTCGGACTGTGTTTGTTCGTAATCAGTATCACTAATATCACTTTCACTGTGACTTTCATCATTTTCATCTGGCAGATAGAAACTGTCGTTCAATTGTTCTTCCATTACGTCACTGTTCAGGGCTGGGCCTGAATTTGCAATGTCTAAGTATTTTTGAGCTACTTCACTTCCTAACTCGCACTGTATTTCTAAACTGCATACGTGACCGTCTGATAACATATTTTCAATCACATCATTCTGTACATCGTGTACATCGTTATCGTTATCACTTTTGCTTAATACTGTGTCAAGAAACTCCCTTCGTCTTTTAGTCTCATACCTTTCCGTCCTGCTCTGCTCAGTTCCTGACGAGTAACCCCACAGTGTACTTTGTGAAGCGGCTTGCGCATGAATTAGCATTCCTGCATGAGAAGTAGCCTATATCCATCGGTCGGCGCCGGACACCTTATTGAAGGAACAGCTCCTGGCTTCAATTCTGGAATTTGTAGCTTTTCCGTAGGCATCAACTTCATTTTCAAAAGTTGCGTTTCATCATAGTCTGTCTTTTTAAAATGCATTGAACACACAGTAGCCCCATTACCGAGAGAAAAATGTTTCCTCTTGCAAAATTGTACCCAACTGCTAAATCTACGTGGCGACTTACTTCGATTTGGAAATCTATGGAAATGTACTTCTTTTTCTCTACAGTTTCGGATTTTACTCGTTCTGTTGTTACAACCGTATTTTGCCACTCGATTTTAATCAACAACACTAATCAACGGAAGAGTGGCAGCGCGCGTATTGCCACAATCAACTGAATGGAGCGGATAGCTCACTCACTGCTTACGGCGCAGTGACGTCACAGCTAGTCGTGTTTCCTTCGTTTACCGGCCTGCGGAGTGCCATAGAGCAAAAGCGAATACTGTATATAGTTGAACACTGCCTGATACATACTTTGATTTTGAGGCAAGTTGACTTTTGTGTCTTGTCTCCTTTAGCCTAATTATATTTAAAGAACAAAAGTATTAATTCTCCTCCTCTTCTTCTTCTTCTTCTCTTCATCGTCGTCATCTTCCGGGCATGTGAAAATGTCACTTTTATTGTCATCATCTTCGTTTTCTTAATCGTTGTTTCGAGCCCTTCCAGAATTTCCGGGTCAAATGCACTCTCTTCCTCTGAGTCTCTTTGTGATGAAATGGCATTGAGGCAAGCCTGTCCATTACACTGGCCACAAGCTAAAGTGCATTGCAACCCCGATTTTCATTAAGTATAACAAATTTAAAGTTTCCGCCTAAACTTTAAATTTGTTATACTTAATTACTAAACGTCAACACGGAACCTGAAATGGACTCTTCTTAGAATAAACCCCGATTTTCTGCACCCACAGCGTACACCACATCCATTCTTACAATTACAAAATAGTGTATTAAGTAATTCCTTAGGAGCTGGTGGTAATATTGTTGTTTTTGGCTCCAGGAGTTCATTTTGCAGCACCCAACCCCATTCCTGGGGTTCTAATCATGCCCTAACCATTTTTGAACCTGGTAATAAACACGATTTATATGCTTATTGGCATTGCCTTTTCCAACCTTTTTAAAGAAAAAATCTTCTTGAAATAGTTGAGTGCGTCCAATTAAAATAACGAGCAAATCTATATCTTCCCCAATGATGACGGGGTCCTCTCATGTTTGGATTCTTCGATAGCTGTTTCTATGATAAGTACATCACCATCATCTCTTGCTTGTTTTGTTGTAATATTTACACTCTCTAACTTTTCAATGAGCATATCAATAAGTTTCTTTTTCTTACAACGATTTGACAAAAACGTATCGTGACTAATTGGCACAGTCATTGTTTCGTCGAAACAAACTTCATAAGATTTCGAAAGAGCAGCAGTTCTTCTTAGTTGTACCCTTGCTTTTATGTTTTAGTGTAGTCTTGAGTATCCGTCAAATACAACAACAGTTTTTGAACCATAATGTCCTTGTAAATACTTAACGTATGTATCTAAAACAACAGAAAAAGTATCGTCTTTACTCCATACGACGCAATAAAGAAGAAATCCTCCATCGATGTCATACGTCACATTATTTTCACCAAGTTCGATATCAACAGGTGTCATATTATCCTATAATGTGGCTTTCGTGATTTTTCTCATGCCATTATTATCAAATAATTTTGTCGGATACGGACTTAATTCATATTGAAGATATCCTTCGAGATTACTTTAAAACTGTTTGGTTACAGTTTTCCTTTGGAAGAGTAACAATGGATCTGCTGAGATTTTACAATCGTTAATTTGGACTGATTTGTTAACAACTGATATGTGGATTATAGAATAATGTTTATAACAATTTAATGGATCTTATGAGAAATAGGACATGGCATAAACCATGATAATTAATTATTTTGAGACTGTTGAATATATTTAATAATAATAATACATTAATGGATGAGATTGAACAATTTTTGGAGAGATTTCATGAAAGTTTTTTCCCTTTTTTAAACAGCGCAGAAGTTGTGTCTCAGCCACTGAATGCGTGTAAAATTTATATATGTTTTTACATAGGGGATATTTGTCAAAACTTTTTGACGAATAGATTTGTGCTTTGACATTGCCTTTTCCAACCTTTTTAAAGAAAATAACACCAAAAAATAAGAAGCATGTCTACTTTAGCATCCATGGACATATGGTCTGGTTGTGGGCGAAGATCTAGATTATATGGAAAACCTCCTAAGCAGTACGCAACAAAAATTCGAAGTAACCATACATTAAGAACCACAGTAATTTGGGAATGGAAATAAGCGACTTTTAAAAAGAGTATTCACTAAGTCAATCAAGGTACTGTGAAGAAACTGCAACAAAGTATTTTACTTTTTATCAAAACTGCAGGATCAGGATACCCCAATTAGGCCTACCAAAGAAAATATTATCTCAGAGAAAATTAATTAAGAACCCAGTGAAGATTTCCCTTATACACAAATTGTTGGGAGTGTTCTCTATGTCTCATGCAAGACAAGATTTGCTGTGGATATGAGAGCAGATTAATGGAACGTCCCTCTTATGGTAACATTTCAGATGTGAAGACGACCATCAGGCACCTAAAAGGAGGTCAGGATCTGGGAATCAAGTTTTACAAGATGAACAAGGATGACCTGTTTACTGTGATGCTGATGACAGAAGAGACAGCAAGAGTGCTACCGGTACATTTGTTATGATCTATGGAAATGGACCCATTGCTTCATGTTCCCAGAAACAAAAAACAGTGTCAAGATCATCCTCCAAAGCTGAGTATGTGGCAGCTGCCCAGTACTGCGTACAAAAGTATATGAAGACAGTTATTGAGGAATTGCCCGACAAGACGACCAAAATAATTATACTTCACATTGGTAATGAAAGTACCATAAAAATGACAAAATCAGGCCAGATGTCATACAATAGCCATAATATCGCCTCATTCATGATGAACTCAACCAAGGATGGTTCACCATCAAATGCTGCCCATCAGAAGATCCTCAAAATCCCTAGAACTAGTGAAATTTCTGGAATTTAGACACATCCTGATGAAGAAATAGTGACTCTCACTAGTAAGGGAGTGTGTCAAGGTGATTATCTTTCTTATTGACAGCTTTGAGTCAGTATTTTCTGCTAAATACACTTTATTAACTGTCTTTTGTTTTTTTAGTGTGTTGAGTACGGTAATAAAATAAATCTCTCGTGTTCGAAAAACAAAATTGTATCCTTTCTAATAACTTACCTACAAAGACTAACGGTCTATTTTCATTTTTATTGATATTAGTAGTAGTAGTGTTTGACTGTAGATGTTAATAATTGTGTTGAGTGAACTAATTGCTCCTTCAAGCCAGGTATGGTTATAAAGGTGAAAGGACTCACAACTAATGGGGACCGCACTTCATTCCTTTTATCTTTCTTATCGACCTTTGGTTACACTTCGTTCTCTTCTGACCCCGACGGTATAAGGTAATCCTAGGCCAAGTCATTACTTAGCTCTTGGACCTGCTGCCTTGTGGTTGGTTTGTGAGTTCCAAAAGCTAAGGGAGTTAACCTTGACAGAAAATCTCTCTGCGTGTTATTAGGCCTGTCAAGACAGAGCAGTTTGAAATATTCAAGTTGCTTTCTAGGCAGACACGACCATCATCTTTTTTATATAATTCAAGTATGGTTAACTTGGTTTCGGTTGAAATGAAGATAAACAGACAGTAAATAACATCGTGTTTAAGTAGTTCTGTATGCAACATTTGATATGCCCCCTGAAAACAACCACCAATTATCGTAGAGCCTGTTCAAGAAATGATAGCGAGTGCTCGAAGCCTTAGTGTCAGATCGTTGGTTACAAGCCGCTCCATGTCAACAGCTACAGAAGGCAGCACCGGAGGAGTCATACCAAGTTCTTGCTTGGACTCTACTCTATTCTATGGAATATCATACAGTCTGTTTCTATCTTTGCAGGTCCATCAAGATCTAACATCGCCACTATGTGAGTATATTATCTGGCATGCATTATATTACCGCAGTTAGTTATATATGTTATTCATAGTTTGTATCTCTCTATTAGGCTACAATGTGAGCTGACACCAGGTGCCTCAACGTCCTGGGGAGAGAAGTACGAGTATGGAGTCTGTGGCCTTATGTACCTCAGATTGCTGGACAGGAGAAAGCCCTTTCTGCTTAACAGCAATTTACGTGATCTGGGCGCTCTCGATGATGTGGTCATCTGTGATGAAACAAGCAACACACTGTTTTGTGTTCAGCTGAAACACAAGCAAAACGCCAGTCCAATCATAACTGCGGCACTGATCAGCAAGAAGGGCAAATTCAGTATCTTAAAATATTACGAATCATATCAAGATATAAAGAAGAAAAGTGTGGGTAATTTGGGGATATTCCAAGGACATACATTTGATAATATCTACTCTGTACTTTATACGAACAGTCCTATTGAGCACAGTTCCACAGATGAACTTGTCAAATTACCTACTGAGTTGAGAGATGTGCTCAGCACTGGACTTAACACACAGTCTATTTTTCGTTTCGGTTCTGGGAACACAGAACTATGGAATTTGAAGAAAGGTGATGAAGACGAGGAAGATTATCATACGTTTCTATCCACGTTTCTGATTTTCAGTGAGCAAGGTAATGCTGAGCTTGTACTAGAACTTGTTAAAAAGAAGGTAGCTGAACTTGCACTAGTCGTAGATGAAGAGCTAAAATTACTCAATACGGATTTTCTTGAAAGAATGGAAGCTTGGAGAAATAGCGCAGATTCCCTTACAGAGAGCTCCCCTCTTTGGTTTACACTTCTTCGGGATCACCTGAACCGTAAAGTAAACAAGATAAAATATGAATTTCGATTAGTTGACAAGACAAAGACGCTCATCAGCGGTGATCACCTGAACATTAGTGTTCCGGATATTGATAGAGATATAAGATATCTGAAAGTTCTGGCGCAGGTCCGCAGTGAGTGTGGCAACAACTACTTGTTTTTAGATGCATCCCAGAGCTCACAATCAGAAGCTGTGCAGAGTGTGTGTCAGTCAAATAACTTTGACATCATAATCATTAATGTAGATAATGAGGAAGACATCCCTGAGTTCCCTCCAACCATTCAGACAGGGAAGAAAAGGTTCATCCTAATATCTGGCCGGGAGCTGATGCTTCCCCAGGAGTGGGATCACAAAACAGACTCATGGTCTTTAAGAGATCTCACTCCAGATTCTCAGGAACTTATGGGGCAGACCATGGTTCAGTTCCAGGGAGCGGATGTCCGTCTATCCAAGCTGATCGAACCCGAGGATAAGGACAATATTGTCCACGGAAAGGCATTTTCAGCTCTCCTCAAAGGGCTCGGTATTTTACTTGGTGGACATTTACCCACTGTAGATATGATGTATATCGAACGTAGTCTCTGCCATCAAACTGTACTCGATTACAATGTGCTAAAGGAAGAACATAAGCACGATGTATTCATCGTGTCGCATCTACCGAAAGATCAAGAGAAAGATGTGTCCAGAAGCACGATAATCTCCACATCCAGTGAGGAACAGGAGCAGCTAAATTCCGTGGACAAGAATGTTCATTGGCTGGAGTACAGCGATGGATTCCTTTACTGGAAAGAGACCAAAGGTGATGACTCTCTTGTGAGGAACCATGTGAGGCCAATGTCCTCGGCATGCCACAATAAGCTAGGGACTTGCCTCCACGAGAGCCTATTGTCTCAAGTTTGGCACGGAATAGTGCGTTTACTTACAGGGCAGCCTGGCATAGGGAAGACCAGTCTTCTCAAATATCTCACAGTAGAGCATAAGAAGCAAAACCCTGAGCAGTGGATGATCTTTGTTCCACTTGCTGAGTTCCAAACTACTCTAAGTAAATATCGTCCCGAGGATATCACTCTTGAACAAGTAGTTGACCTGCTCTGTCTTGCTGCAAATATCCAAGACAGCAAGACAGCCAGGAATTTGCTAATGGATAGTGTGAGAACTAAAGGAAATATCTGCATTTTCCTTGATGCAGTAGACGAAGTATTCCCAATATACAAGGAGCAGATGTTGAGTATCCTCAAACTGCTTCTGAGACAGTCCGATGTGAAGGAGATCTGGATTACCAGTCGACCAGTGGTTGAGTCTTATTTACAGAAGAATCTTCATTCACTGCCATTAGCGATTGAGCCATTCACAGAAGATCAACAGACTAAATATCTCACTTCGTATTTCCAACAGAAAGGCTTAGAGAATGAAGAAATATCTAGAATCACAAAGCAGATCATGATTGATTGTAGAACCTCACTTACACACATCTGTGAAGTACCATTTCACGCACGTCTGGTTGCAGAGATCTTCATAGGATACAGCAAACAGCATCCAGAGTCAACCATGAAGCTTGGGGCAGCCACGATGCATTTGTACCAACTATATAACATATTTTTTTCCAAAAGGTATGAATATATATTCATAGAAAAGTGCGGAACAAACACGGATGATCAAGTTGTCCTTGAAAGGATGCAGGAGGGACAAAAGAAGTTCATGGATGATCATACTCGATACGCCTTGCTGGAAACTTTCACGGTACAACAACTCGCACTTCTGGATATTAATGTAGGCCTATTAAGTGAAAAGGAATTTATTCAACTACAGAGATTTGGGATCATCGACAGAGTTGTTGAAGGCATTCCTATATTTCTCCATAAATCCCTTTCTGAATATCTAGTTGCTTGCTGGCTGAAATATGTGTATGAAGAGGAAACCAGAAAGTTATCCACAAAATCAGAAATGCCGGCTGCTTTATGGAGTAGGATCAAGAAAAGAGCAAGAACACTTTTTACAGATGGAAGAAGTGTTAACAAATATGCAATGATATCCAAGTGGGGATTTGATAATGTGATATATTTTTTCGATCAGATGATGTCAGACAAATTTGAGCTACACCAGATGGTTCTGAGAGGCGACATAGTTCAAGTTCAGAAACTGCTTATAGACTGTTCAGTTATCAATACTGTGGACAATGGTGGCAGATTAGCGCTGCACCTAGCCGCAGCTCACGGGCAGACAGATATTGCTGAACTCCTAGTTGATTCCAAAAGTAGGGTAGATGTATGCGACAAAGTGATGGGATGGAGACCATTGCGCTACGCGGATAACAAGCAGTCATGGGAAACAATTGTTCTACTGACGCAGAATGGGGCTAAGGTTTCAGATTTGCCAAGGTTAAAAAGTGTAGTTAATGATAAAAGAATTATGCAGAAAATAATATCTATAGGACGGGATCACCATTTAGATCAACCTCGTGCAGTTCATGACATGTTTCCTTCTTTACTAGATGCAGCAGGGGATGGTAAAAAGTACCTTGTACGTTGGTGGTTGAACCGGGGAGCAGATGTGGGAGTTAGAGGCTGGACGGGTCGTACTCCATTGCATCGGGCAGCTGGTAGGGGACATGTAGAGGTGGTCAGGTTATTATTAGAACATGGAGCTCATGTGGGAGTTAGAGACAGGACGGGGCGTACTCCATTGCATCGGGCAGCTGGTAGGGGACATGCAGAGGTGGTCAAGTTACTATTAGAACATGGAGCTCCTGTGAATGTTCAAGACACTGCATTGAATGTTGCTGCTGGTGGGGCACATGTAGAGGTGGTCAAGTTATTATTAGAACATGGAGCAGATGTGGGAGTTAGAGACAGGACGGGACGTACTCCATTGCATCGGGCAGCTGAAGGGGGACATGTATATGTAGTCAAGTTACTGTTAGAACATGGGGCTGATGTGAATGTACAAGACCAGTATGAATCCACTCCATTGCACAAGGCAGCTGGTAAGGGACATGTAGAGGTGGTCAAGTTATTATTAGAGCATGGGGCTGATGTGAATGTACAAGACCAGTATAAATACACTGCATTGTCCCTGGCAGATGATAGGGGATATGTAGGGTTGGTAAATTTATTATTAACACATGGAACCTATTAAGGGGCTATAGTCACTATGGGGTGATGCTAATCCGGTGTAGTTCAGGACCAGAAATTGATCCAATCTGGTAACTTTGGGGAGTCAAACTTAACAAAGCAACCTCACACCTGTAGCTAGGAAGCATCTTAAGGGAAGAATACAATGTCACTGTGATACAGCCAAACCTCTCTTGTCCTTAAAGAAACTTGATCACATTATTTAGGAGGTAGCATAGGACAGTGATGCCAACGCCACTATGATATAATAGAGGACAATGGTGAACGGAGGCCTAGGGATAGTGGTTGCATTCGCCAAAGGGATGGAATTATTGAGAGCACATTTGTTTGAATAGTTTAGAATGAGTGTTATGTTCAGTATCATCACAGCCACAAGGTGGAAATATTTATTTACCATATTATATTCTTTGACATAAGATTCCTTCATTATTGTTCTGTCACATATCATTGTTGTTCAATTGTTTGATTTACTGTGGTTTATTTACCAACAATACTTGCTCTTTAGTTGCCAATATATTCACTTCACAGCAGAGCAGAACTTGCCAACCCACTTCCTGTAAGATGAGTGGAGGTGCGGAAATTACTCTAGACTACTTGCTTGGCTGTTGGTCACAGCATAAGATATACGCATTCTATTATTAACACCAGGAGGTTTTAACAACATTAACTTTTATTATATACTATAATCTTCTTCTTCCTCTTCCTGACGTTGTTCCCAATTATTTTTTTGAGGTCCGCCACTCTGCACCTCGCTCTTCAATTGTTGCGTTTTGCTGCATCTATTGGACAAAGACCTACGATGCGCATATCGTCAAAGAGGGTATCTATCCAACGCCTTTTTGGTCGTCCTGGAGGTCTTTGTCCATCAGGCTCGAGACCAAGTGACTTCCTTACAATGGACGCTGTATTTTCTCGGGCTACATGCGCGTACCAACGCAACCGAGTCTTCCTAATTTTGGCTGGAATAGGGTCAATTCCAAGAGTATTGCGGACGTCCTCGTTCTTAATTTGATCCAGCCGTGTAATACCCAGGGACCATCCGCATCTCCATTGAGTTCATGTTTCTTTGTATTAGGCCAGCATTCGGATCCATACAAAGCAACAGGGCGGACGACTGCTTGATAGATCTTAGTTTTGAGGCGCAAAGGGATCTTGCTGTCACAGAGAACGTCTGAGACCTGGCGCCACTTCAGCCATTCAGCATTCACTCTTGCACAGGCATCCCAGACTGTGTCACCATTCGGTCTCACAACGGAGCCAAGGTATCGGAGATGTGAAGCCCTTGGTAGTGGGGAGCCATCTACTATGATGGTCCCATCAGTCTGGGAACCACATTCAAGGTACTCAGTCTTAGTGAGGTTGAGCCGTAGTCCAAATTCACAGAGACCCGCATTCCAGAGGTTGACCAAGTGCTCTAGATCATTACGGGTCTCGCTTGCAAGCATGCCATCATCGCCGTACAGTAATGCCCATGGTGGTTGCCTCTGCAACTCGGCAGTAACTGTATCCATGCATAGGATAAATAAGAGTGGAGATAGTGCAGATCCCTGGTGAACCCCAACTCGAATATCGAACTGTTTGGTGAGACCAGCAGCACTGCGTACAGAGCTAGTTGTATTACTGTAGAGAAGTTGGACCCAACACACATAAGCTTCTGGTACGCCATGAGATCTAAGAGAATACCATATAAGCTGATGGGGAACCCGGTCGAATGCTTTCTCCAGATCCAGAAGAGCCATGTGAATTGTCCTTCTTTTCTGCTTATACTTTTCTATCAAAAGCCGCATTGCATGGATAGCATGAGTTGTTCCGCGACCTTTCATGAACCCACACTGGGTTAGGCGAGATGGTAACAATGCTCGTCAATCACACGTTCTAGAATATTCATTATGTGGCATAGAAGACGAATAGGAAGGTAATTGCACAGATAGTTACATCGCCCTTGCTTTTCCATATTGGTACTGTGACGCTAGTTTGCCAAGCTGACGGGATCTGGTGGCTCGCAAAGCATTTTTTAAAGAACTCTGCTAGGAACTCTGCAGAGGCATGACCCAACTGCTTCCATAGCTCCGCAGGGATATCATCAGGGCCTGTTGCCTTGCCGTTTCTCATGGCGTGAATTGAAGTATTGACCTCGGCATGTGTGATAGGTGGAGCTGCACCCTGTACAGGTTCAGCTAATGGAATCGGTGGAAGCGGGAACTCCTCATGTTCATGCCATCTTTGAAGGATCTCTGTTGGTTTTGTTAGAAGATGCCCGTGCTTATCCTTGATATGCATGACATGTCCTATGTCAACTGTGGCACGATGACGAGTTCTGGCTAGCTTGTAAATATTATTGACCCCCAGTAGATTCCTCTAATTGTACATACAATGTATTTAGTTGCTTGGGTTTAGCAACTGCAACAGCGTGTTTTGCATCAAATTTGAGCTGACGATATTGAGTTAGATCAGCATCGGTTCTTGTTCTAAGCCACTTTTTGAAAGCAGGTTTCTTAGATTTCACAGTTAGTTGCACGTCTTCATTCCACCACTAAGTTTGTTTATCAACATATTGTCGTCCCGGATTTGCATTTGCCTGGATGTTTGAGGTGAATTCATTCCATGTTAGTTGATCAATGTTGTCAGGAAGAGGACCAATAGAATCTAGAAGTTACAATTCATGGCTAGGTAGTTTCCATTACTTTATACGTTCAGTATTGGTGATTGGTCGTGAAGGAATACGAAGAGTAATATGAAAGTCTAAGATCAAGGGCTTATGTTGGGGAGCAACATTTTCTGAAGGAATGGCCTTGGAGTCCTTCGCCAATTTCAGATCTCTTCTACGCACCAATCAGTAATCAATTTGAGTTTGATGGCCACCACTGTATGTGATGAGAAGTGATAACCGTTTCTTGAAGAAGGTGTTCACCACCACTAGGTCACAAGTCTCGGCACACTCTAAGGTACGCTCACCAGCTGCATTTCGCGTCCCATGACCACAACCATCATGTACGCGTTCTAAACCATCACGTGATCTACCAACATGACAATTGAGATCACCACCAATAAGCAAAGACTCATTAGGATCAAATGAATGTATTAATGCCTCAAGATCACCCCAGAATTTGTCTTGTTCTTCTGCTTGGCACCCAGTCTGTGGTGCATAGCATGAGACGATATGGCGTGATATTGCGTCGGTAATTATCTGGATGCTCATCAGGCGATCAGAGATACGGTTTACTCTGGTGACACTATTCCGTAGCTGTTCACGGATGACAATTGACACACCATTTCGGTCTGATGTTTTGCCGTTGTAGAAGAGCTTGTAACCATCACCAATATCACGCGCCTTTGCGCCTTTCCACTTTGTTTCCTGGATACAGGCTACATCAATTTTGCGTTGGTGGAGCGCTTCAGGCAAGTCACGACTGCGCGCAGTTAATGTCCCAACGTTGATTGTCGCAAATCTAGTAATCGAGCCTTGCTTCTTTAGCCTGCCCCGGCCTTGGGTAGGTAGTCTTCGTCCATTTCCCACCCCGATCGGGTGGGGGCGGGGCGCGTTGCCTGCGGGGGACGTCCTAGCCTGAATACTACAATTTACCTGGAGCATCATGATACAATTAAATTTCGGCCGACTTGTCGCTGAGTCTGACCCTAGCATTTTAAAGATACTGCCAGCGTATAAATTCGGCCGCCCCTAACATGGGGTACAGACGCCGTTCATAGCCGCCCGCTCGGGTCAGACGCTACAACTGATATCTATCCTCGGAGTGAGGATGATACCTTTTAATCTATTAATCACGAGCACTGGGCTGCCACATCCGCCATCTACACTGCACCGAAGGTTATCCTCTCCACTGTAGCTGCCGTTGTGGACTTCACCGTAACCCTGGCAAGGGACCCTTACAAGGTACTACCAGCCGGGTCAGCTGATCCCAGTTTTTTTTAAAGAGGTGTTACTCCTCTATCACTCGATCCTTGTCCTGACTTGTGACAGGCAGAGCCTGGCTTCCCAAACATTGGGCTCAGGTTGGTGGGTTTTATTATATACTACAATCAAACTTGAGAATATCCAATTGTAAAAGCATGAATAATTCGAGCTTTCTTGCGGACTCATGAAAATTAATCATAAAAATATAACTTATTGATTACAAAATCTTGTATAAAACTCATTTTAATTGCTCTAACTTGTGATGCATCAGATATTCTACAACCAAGTCTTTCACCAAAACAGAGAGACTACCGGTACCATAGATTCAAGGTACCTAAGTCACGGTTAATGCGCTGACATAGTACAGTGCCTTGGTGAGGTGTACCATACCAACTGCACTGGGGCGAAACCCCGGCAATACTGAATTGAGAATACCAGATATTTTTTACGAAATATTTGAAATTTGATGATGTTATGCTCGTTTAGATTGAAAAAAAAAATCCTACATCCTCAGCAAGCAATTAATTATTTCTATAGTGCAGGGTGTTGCATGAAATGAGTCACCATTTCATTCTTAAATAATTTATCAGTCGCACAAGATATCATGTTGAGCATCTGAAGAGCATTATCAGCAGAAAGAGAGAAAAGAATGAGTTAGGATATGACACGTGACGTTATTCACGATACCGCCGCTAGGAGGCTAGTGTTTACAACAATGGCCGACATGAGAAGATCAATGGTCAAGCCCCGGAGTCTGATGACATGTCATCTTTTAAATGTTTCACGACAGACATTGGTAACTTATATACAGACCCTGTTCGTGGCCCCCACATTACAGAAAATCGTATTTATTAAGTCATTTTCCCCGTAATTTTTCTAGGTATTTTTAGGTATTTTTCTCGTTTTTCACGTCATTTTATGGAATTAGAATATTATGTACGTTTCGAGTCATTTTCCCACATTTTTAATGGTTTATTAAACATTTCTTTGCGAGGTATGGTACTGGATACTAACGGAACTGAAAGTGAGGAATAATACGAAGACATGAGAATCCTCACAACTTTGTTCAGCCCTTATTTCTTGGAATATACACTGCGCTTGCAACTAATCCGGAAGCGATGTTGAAATTGAGGGGGTAGGAAAATAGCAGCAGTAGGCCCAGTAATGCCATCTGGTTAAGTACCTTAGTGCAACCATACGTATACTAAGTGGATTTGTGTTATTGCCCGCGATTGCTATTTCAAGTGTATTTAAAATGGCGAAGTTAAATACATCTAGGGATGCTGTTCGTTGCAAACAAATAATTTCGAAATTCGGTGAGGATATTTCTTCCACCGATGGTGAAATTCTTTTCTGCAAAATATGTGAAGTGAAAATGGCAGGAGCTGGAGATATACCGTTCAGCAATATATCGGTCGAGAGCACATACGTGGAGTCCAAAATAGTAGCAATCGAAAAGTTTCTCAACTGTTACTCTCACAGTCATCCTCCGATGGCGCTACTTCCTCTGTGTTTCGTAAAGACTTGTGTGAAGCTTTGGTTTCTACGAACATTCCACTCTGGAAAGTGAACAATATTAAACTGAGAGATTTCTTAGAAAGGTATACAGGCCGTGTAATTTCGGATGAGTCTACTCTGAGCCCAACGCTATGACGACACAATAAGGAATATCGGAGAAGAAGTCTACGGAAACAAAATATTTGTTTCAATCGATGAAACCAGTAATGCAGAGGGCCGTTACATTACCAATGCTATCGTGGGTACTGTACCCGAAATACCTACCATCAGCATGTTGGAAACCTACGATGACAACTGGATCGTAGAACCTGAAAACCCCGGCTAGAAATTTCCCCAGATTCTACCCAACATGAGACGAGGAAATGGGGTACAGGAATTCCTAACTGAGACTACGTTAAGAAAATCCATGGTGAACGACATAAGAAAACTAAAAATCACAATAATAACGATGAACGCAATCTCTGGTGTGTGGAAAACCACTGAAATACCCACCACTGGCCTTCTTAACGTGTTCTCTTATCGTTTCTATAAAGTATCACACTTCGAAGATTTAAAATTGACTAAAGAAAATTTATTCAGGAAAGGAAAATATAGTGTAAGTCACTATATTATAATTTAAGGCAGAGTGCCCAACTTCCAACCGAAGTTTCATGAACATTGGAGAAAAATAATTATTTAAAGATATAATACAAATGTACAGTCATTTTGTAACACCTTCTTAGTGTTTTTCGTAGGATTCAGAAGTGACACCTTCCATGGGTTTTACTATATTTGTGGTTGCTGTGCTTTTCTGGTTTTATTCGTCTCTACCGACCAAACAATTAAGCTAAGTCAAAGTTAAATTCTTTAATTTAATTTAATTTGACATCCCCTTTAAATGAATAGTCATCACCAGATCGGAATTAGTGATCATTATAACGCCTGTTAAGCATTGCAGTGATACAAATATTCGAAAATTTTACCAGATATGTTTAATTCAACATGCCTAAAATGCATGATTTCCACAACAGACTATTAACGTGAACCGATACTGAAATAAAATGCCTTAAGCCATAATCATCCTTACTTTCAAAATCCATCTGGGTGGATTGCCTTTCATACTACAACTTGGAATATTCCATTGAATACCCTTTTAATAATAAAGGACACTAGCCTTTACATGGCTTTACCATTAAGTATCATGCTACACTAAGCATTCATATCGTTTATATTATCTGGCACTAATATAATTTTTGTGCTTCAATTAATCACCTCCCTTGGTGAACGAAAAATTCGGCTTATTTAACAGATCAAATTCTCAATGAAATAGTGTTGCTAAAATTATACAAATTTCTTTACAATTCAATTAATCACTGTTAAATTATTATTTCATTTGCTCTTATATTATTATTATTCATGATCAATATGCATAGCTTTCAATAAGTGTTAAATAACAATTACAACTTTGGCGATAGATGTGCCTCCGCATAAATCTAGTCTGGGATTCGCGTTAATAAAAAAGGGTGAATGTATGCAAAGGTTTTCAAACTGTGTTTAAAAACACCTGAATAGTCCATCTATAATGGATCTTAAACGAATCTATCAAAGCAATCGTAATGCAAAATCTCAAAAAAAAAAAAAAAAAAAAAAAAAAAGGCTACTGAAGAAAATACCTGATCAAGTCACAGTTCGGAATAAATCTACTCTAATAGCGTCAAGAACGACAAATAGCATCCTACACTATCGGTCCGGGCGATTATATCAATCGGCCACCAATGACTGATTAGAAATACTATCAACGTCTCTTTAACAGAAGAGCAGAATATAAATTCCTAGCAAATAAAAAAATCCGCTTTCTTCACTGAACCTGCTTCAAGAAGCTTACTGCAGTATTCGAAAATCAACCTGAATACTGAAATTTCACTTTCGAGTGTATAACAGTCTTCTTTGTAGACGCACTGTAGTAGAAACTCTAAATTGAGTCTACCCAAACTTGAGTAATGTCATGTAAAGACATAAAACTAGTGTTCATTTACTATATAAAACAAAAACAAACAAGTGGATTGACGAATCTTGAGTGCCCTAAAGTTCATCTTCTCTACATTAAATAAATTCCCCATTAAATGAACTTGAATTTACAGTTACCGACAGAAAATTAAACTACAATACATTTAATTACAATGGGTGTATCCTTTAAGTAGAATCAAAACCCTGTCCAGAATACATTCAGACTTGACACTAGGATCAAACCTAAGCTCAATTCTTAGACATTCTACAAAAATCCTATATAAAAAAGTATGTGGCAGTGTGACAACGTTATAATAAACATGCTTAGCTACGATTGATGGGGCTTAATTCTGTACCTTGGATGATTCTTGTAGATCTCGAAAGAACACAGTCATGTCCTTCATGACTATTCCCTCCATGTAGGCAGTAGAGGTCTTCACTGTCCAGGAAAACGAGAAACGAACCCTGGACCTCCATACATCTCCCATCCTGACTGAATGTTCCACTCTAAACCCAACGACAGTTCCTTTCATCTTCGGATGACGTCCTAACAACCGCAGCACGCAATGACGTCCATATTGGCTCGAATAACAAAGTTCCCTAGCCTCGCGAAACTGGATCATTGTGAAACATACTGTACTGCGATACAACAGCTGTGTCCACAGACAGACACCAGCGCGCGCAACAATGCCGATAGCATCAAAACGTTCGTGACCTCGCCCGCATAGTGACACTCATGTCTAAACCTCGCCTAACCGCCCATAGTTAAATTAATGAAACACATAACAGCCGTTCCTCTCGACATCAAATTACTCAACATGGTTGTGAGGTCACACACACATATAAGTTAGGCCTTGTATATAATGAAGTAGTTTCAATATCCATGCACTCGTATTGAGAAATGCTTCTCGAATAGAGGCGCTAATTGTTCTCACAACACACACAAGATGTGTGTATCGATACAGCCAGTTCCAATGCGATGAATTGCAACTGAATGAACATCATGTCCATATGCTTGTAAAAGCAAGTATACACTTTTCAAGAACAATATAAGGCTTGCCTATAATGAACAGTTGTCTAGCAAGACAAACTGCATTTCCATTTCGTTCACAATGGCCTATGCGGTACTGAAATTAGAGTTCTCTTCGACACTAGGAATCTCCCTGCTGTACAGTGGTAGTACAATCTACTCAAAACGAACTTTCACTCGCGATTCACGTGATCTTGCCCGCCGATCACAGGTGTAACTCTATACATGTGTATTCGTGCGGGATACAATCCAATCTACCCTCTCCGTCGGGCAGGCAATCTCGCATCTCCGATCGCACCGACCGTCGCGCTACTAGTGCTCAAAATTCGTACTGTTAAGATACAAATATCTTATTTCCGTGTTTATGAAATTTCAATTACTTGAAAGTAGTTGATAATCCAACACCTGCTATAATTGCATACATGTCAAAATACACCAGAACATGTAAAAAACTTTTATTCCCGTCTTATGGGCATAATTTATCTCTTGTTGTTGGTCGATAAAATAATCAATACCACTGACCAATCAGCTGTGACATCAGTACTGGCAACGCATGCGCCCCACTTCTCTCGGCCTGACCGCTATCCAAAGCCAACTTGTGGGTCGCGAAACATATGATCCTGTATCGCTCTTCATGCTCACAAGTGTTTACATATTACCTTCCCATAAAGGCATTCCAGTCATGAGAATGAGGGTACATATTCCTCTTGACATCATACATAAAGTCGGAACAGACTTATATGTAAACAAAAAACATATCTCTCAAAATAAAGGAACATCATTCTCATATATTCCTGTTATCTTCTTGTAATATTTTCTGATGTTTTTCTATTGCCACCTTATCTGTAGCATCTTCCTTGAATCACTTATTCTTCTCTTGCCACCTTTTCTGTAGCATCTTCATTAAATCTTTATATATATTATGGAAGTGTCGAGTTCTGAATTCCTACTTGCGTTTTTAAACTGATGTTTTTCTCTTCGTCAGGATCTCGTTCATTTCTCCCCCTGACGACTAGTACTCGGTCTACTTTCTCGCTCATCAATCTCCTGATTTTCCCTCACTTCTGAATTTTTTCTTCTATTATTTTTAGACTTTTCCTGCTCACTTCTGAGCCTTTGTTTCTCTCGATCTCGTTCAAATTCCTCCATCCTATAGTTTTTGTACCTGCTATAACCAGTACGTGGTCTATAGTTGGGATTGTATTGTCTATCACGATACTTATTTCGATCATATTCAATATTCCGACGATAGAAATTCCTCTTTTCGTATTTTCGTTGCCAAGGTTGTTCATTTCGTTCTGCGTATCGATTGTTATGACGATCGTCCCTTCCGTAATTGTTCCTATTCCACCCTGCTTTAACATAATTTCTGTGCTCTGGTTTGACTTGGTCAGTTTGCTGTGTTCTGTCCATGACGATAGTATTCACGGATCTATGTTCATGTCGATTGTTTCTCGCAACTGTGGGTGTCGTAACAGCACTCACATAGTCCAGACGTCTCAACAAATCGTCCATCGCGGCTTAACTAGTGATTCCGGATGAAATTATGTTCCTCCTTAAGTCAACAGGAAACTGTCGAGATATCGCCTCGATCAATTGTTCTTCAGTTAACGGAGGCTGAAGAAATCTTAATTTCGATAACTGACTTGAAAAATACTCAGAGTAACTGGACGGACCAGTATTTGAGTACTTGCTCGAATAGATTTCGAAACGAACGTTATTCTGAACTTCTGTGGACCAAAAACGATTGATAAACGCTTCGGCAAACTCCTCCAAGTCGTTAAACGTGTATCTAAACGCTCTGTGCCTCTGAAGCGGTGCATCGGAAAGAAAACCCTCTACCACTTGTAGTTGTCTTTCCCGTGGCACGTGAGATTCAGTAAAGTAATCACGCATACTTCGTATGAACTCTATAGGTGTCGTCCCATCAAGATAATTGAAACGACGAGGCTTGTCCTCAAAATTCCTAATAATCGTTATGTGGCCTGCCCCATTTGATGTATTCAGATTGTGGGCTCATGCTCCTGTATGTGTCATTGGTGATGCATATGTTCGGACTTGTGGATTAGCTGAGTTCAAATTTGGATTAACTTGATACTGTGGACTATTATTTGCCATAGGAGTTGGATATTTATCACCTCCTTGCCTTTCATGCGAATTGAAATTAGTCTCATTAATCGTGGTGTAACCTGTTTTTCGTAGGGTATTTACGCCACTGACATAAGTCAGATGGAAGCTATTTAATGATTGTTTTAACGCGGCAACTTATTCAGCCAAGCTAATTTAATTTAATTTATTATTATTATTAATGTCATATTTTCTTTTGGAGCTTTATTTTCAATCTTATAACCATACAGAGAGGTTTTCTATATATTTAGAAAACACTATCAAGCGGATTATTCCGATCGACATTATCACAGTAAATTATTTGATTGCGGAGATTTACGGATTTTATTCAGTTAAGGGCTTATGGAGAGAGAGATGAGTCATCGGGATTTCGTCTACAGGAATAATCTTGTCGTGAAGCGATGATGCAACCGAGGAACATTTACAACTGGCAGTTTCAAGAAAAGGCGAATTGGACTGGAACGGAAAATTTACAATGTGCAATGAACTTAATGACGGGTGTCTCGCGTGGTGGCTCAGCCAATCAGAGGAGACTGGACCACAGGGAGGTGGTACACTGGAGGGGAACGGCCGGCGAGTGCATATAGTGAGCGCGCGCAGTGAAGAGGGAACGATTACTTTATAATTTGTCCAAGGAGGACGTACTAATTCTTTGGTTCCGTAATGGTCGGACCGTTACTTTGAACATTATATTCTTCGCATTCGTCTACGGACTTAGTTCTTGTGTTCAATGGCGAACTACATTGTACTGAAATACTCCACTGACCAGTTAGTCATGGGTATTGCACGAGCTGTTGTGAAAAGGCAGACCGCGTAAGTGGCTATCGGATTTTGATCCACCACTAACAGTAATTAACTTCAATATTCATTCGACTACAACAAGAAACGAAGAAGATGTCGCCGCACAAGAGTCTACAGCAATCTCTCTTGAAACAACATGTACGGAGGAGAAACAATCTCTGAGGGTGAGCGCTAATGACGCATATCTACAAAATCTCTCTCTTTTCACTCTTTTATAATCGCAAGTTCAGTAACTTCATAGCTTGGTAATAATCTTAAATTCAGTAATTCATCCGACTCCAATTTCACATAATTTTCTGGTGGTAATACTAAATCTTGAAGCTCCATTTGTAATTATTATTATTATTAAAATTGCCACTAACTTGTTTTATACATTTAAATTCCGTTTTATAAAATGCAATCTTTGATTTCAATAGGTAGCATTAGATATAAGCCAAATTCCTTCTCCCAATGCAAATGTTATCTGGATTAATGATCCCACCATACCACGGTCTGAGTGTGAAGAGTTATAACTGTGTTCTGCCCAA
Organism: Meconema thalassinum; assembly: GCA_946902985.2. NCBI lineage: Eukaryota > Metazoa > Arthropoda > Insecta > Orthoptera > Tettigoniidae > Meconema > Meconema thalassinum. The sequence continues at coordinate 55,404,164 of OX336401.1, read as the reverse complement.
GCTAGGTGTTGATAAATATAAATTTAGGTTTCAACTTGGTGTTGAGGCCTTGGCGCCCATTCAATTAATATATCTTAGCCAGAGTAGAGGGGATACTGAAAACGTTACACTTGCCGTTCAAACGTGGGACTTGTTGTGGTTTAGCATCACTCACCCCACTACAAACGTTACACTTGTCGCCAGCAACGTGGGACCGAAAACCTAGTAACATTTGTGGAAGGAGAAGGTTATATATTTCTGTGCCTGTATTTTGGGGTCTTTTATTTATCAGTGTTTAACAGCATGTGGAAAAGGGTGTACCTAATGGATGTGGTACATCCTAAGGGATTTCGAGAGAATGAGGTTTTAAGGCACGAGAGGTGATAATGAAGGACAGTGCGGGAAAAGACCAAAATGTTAAAACTTAGATTCAAATGATATTTATTTAATATAAAGCAAATATTGCAAGGAATGAATACTTTCAAGAAAATTACTTTAAAATTGACAATAAAAAACAGTAACAATTAAAAATACTCGTTTCTCCAGGAAACGTAACTTGAGCTGTGACTAACTTTAAAGGATTAAATATAAAATTACTGAATAAAAGAAGCGTAATAATTTAAATTCATCCCAGAGTAGATTTAAAACAAAATACTCTTCTGACGGAAAGAATCTGGGCAGAGTGTATGAAGTGAAAGGGTTACCACCTCTTCTGTTGTGTGATACAGGAAGTATCAGATCTCCTTAACCATCTTCCGAAGGTAGGCCGGCTGCCGGAGGTCATCAGTAGCTGGCGGTAATTTAGTGCGCCCGCTCGGGCTTGTGCGAGGTCAGTCAGGCATACTCCAGGGTTCCGGGTTCGGAACCAGAGTTGATGATGGTAGATTCTCCTTTGGCGACCAGCATAGGGAGGCTCTTGGTAGTACCTCCCGCGGCTGGTGAAGTTATGTCCTTAGAATCAAGGTTTGCAGAGTAGATCCGTGTTGAAGATTTGGTTGAAGTGAAGGCTGATGAGTTTAGACTGCCCGGGCAGGCAGCCAGATCCAGAAGAGAGATTATGCCGGCGGAGAAGAGACTCCGGCAGCAAGAGATACCCCGAGAGGGCTGTAACCCCAGCAGGTATGTCGTGAGCAGGTGTGATCAGTGGAGAAGAGTGGACAAGAGTAGACACTGTAGGCCGGGAGACCTAAGGCTATATAGCGGTAGTGACGTCAGCGCGCCGAACCTTCTAGCATGAAGGTGTGGCGAGAGAGCAGCCAATCACAGCACATCCCCATGCACATTGCGAGCGTTACCGCTGGAGAGAACTCAGTACTCGTGAGAAAATGTGACAGTATGGTACTTCTAGAAAGACACTACAGAAAAAAGGTGAGTTGACATGAATATTACAGAAAAGCAATTAAACTGAAACACCAATATTAAACAAATCAGAACACCGCGTTCAGACTGCAATTCACGAAATTAAAAATAATGGGGCAGAAAAATTGAACGTGTGTTTCACACCGCAAGGGAAACATAGCCAACAAAAAACATTCGCAAAGCGAACATGCTGGGAGGGGCGAGAAAAAATTGCAGTAAGAAAGCGCAGAAGTTAGGCCTCGCGTGGCAAAGGAGCAATCATGGTGATGGGCCTAAGAAAATGACCAGCAGAAGTCTGCAGTTTTACCACGTGAACCCTACCATCTCTGCCAGGAAAGCACTCAACAACCCTACCCAAATTCCAAACAAGAGGAGGACTAGGGTCTTTCAAAAGCACCAAGTCCCCCACCTGAAGGTTAGAGCAGGAAACAAGCCATTTACCACGCTGCTGAAGCAAACCGAGGTATTCCAACCTCTAGCGGCGCCAAAAATTATTGCGCAAACTTTCAATTTTGCGCCAAGAAATGGCTAAAGAAGATTGAGAATTAGAATATAACAAAGGTGGGGAGGCAGTCAATGGACCACCGATAAGAAAATGGCCCGGCGTTAATGGTAGAAGATCTGAAGGGTCATTAGATAAGGGTGATAAAGGACGAGAATTAATTATGCCCTCAATAAAAATAATTAAGGAATTAAACTCTTCATGAGAAAGGGGGGTGTGGCCACAAACACGTCTAAGGTGCTTCTTGGTGAGTTTCACACAAGACTCCCACCGTCCACCTTGATGAGGTGCATAAGGGGGGATGAAGTGCCACTTGAAATTTCTCTGGTGAGCATAATCAGTAATCCTTTCCAGCGCTGAATTTTGAGTAAGAGCTCTCTTAATTTGCTCAGAAGCTCCGATAAAATTTTTAGCATTGTCTGAGAATACTTCTGAAGGAAGACCTCGGCGAGCAGAAAATCTGGCAAAAGCTGCCAAAAAATAAGCAGTAGAGGCGTTGGTAACTAGTTCTAAGTGAACTGCTCCGGTGACCATACATACAAACAGCGAAATATAGAGTTTTCCAAAAATACATTTTTTGGCCTCAGGAGAACTTTTTCTGTAAACAAAAGGCCCGGAATAATCCACCCCCGTAAAGGCAAAAGGTCTAGCAGGCGCAGATCTAAAGTTGGGAAGATCACCCATGAGCTGAGTGGTAATTTTAGGGTTGGATTTAAAACATGGAATGCACTTCCGGATAACAGAGGTAACTTCATGGACTCCGTTTATGGGCCAATACCTTTCACGAATGACAGAAAGTAATGTACGAGTTCCAGCATGAAGATGCTGGTAATGATACTGACGAATGATTAGGGAAGTGATATGATGCTTTGAAGGAAGAATAATTGGGTGTTTTTTATCCTCGGAAAGATCAGCCAAAGATAAACGTCCTCCAACTCTTAGTAAACCATCAGTATCCAAAAAAGGGGCGAGTGAGGAAAGCCTACTCGATTTCTTAAGGGATTGACCTTGGGACAACACCTGGCATTCTTCAGAGAATATTTCTTGTTGAGTAAGCCATAAGATTTTTGTAGTGGCTAAACCTAATTCAGAAAGGGTTAAATATGGCTTAGGAAAAAGGGGTTGTTCTACCACAAAATATTTCCATCGAAGGAGATAAGCCATAACCCTCACCAATTTATGGAAAGAGGAATATCGCTGCAAGAGAAGGGGAGAGTCAGAAACGAGAAGAGAAGATCCAGTAATCTTACCAGCATCCGGCAAGTCTGATAACTCCGGAAGAGGAAAATTTGGCCAAGCGGAAGGTTCTTGCAGAAGCCAAGGGGGGACCGTGCCAGTATAATGTCAGGTTAGCCAACATAAGAGGGGAACATCCCCGAGAAATGACATCTGCAGGGTTCTCCTTGCCAGATACATGATGCCATTGTTCAAAGTTAGACAATTGTTGAATTTTGGACACTCTATTAGCTACAAACACCTGCCAATGCGAGGGAGGTTTGGCAATCCATGCCAACGTGATGGCTGAGTCACTCCAAAAGTAAGTTTTGATAAATCGGGTTTTCAAACATTGGCGGATTTTGACCGATAATTCAACCGCCAGAAGAGCAGCACAAAGTTCCAGTCGTGGCAAGGATAAAGTTTTAAGAGGGGCCACCTTTGACTTAGCGCAAATTAAATTGGAAAAGAAATATGACTGGTCAAAATTGCGGCAAACAATATACGCACAACACCCATAAGCTTTCAATGAGCTATCGGCAAAGATGTGAAGTTCATATCCTCCACAGGAGGGAAAGGGAATAATCACTCGCGGGATAATAACATTGGAGAGATCTTCCAAACTATTTCTATAAGAAATCCAATTTTTTTGCAACTCTGAAGGAACTGGTTCATCCCAACCAGTTTTCAAGGACCAAAGGTCCTGCATGAAAAGCTTTGCTGTGACAATAATTGGCGCCAAAAATTGGAGAGGATCAAATATCTTTGCAATCTCAGACAAAATTTGCCGCTTAGTTTGCGGTTTGATGTCACTGAGAGTAATTTTGAAAAAGAAAAAATCCTTTTGAGGACTCCAATAGATGCCTAGAGTTTTGATAGAATTACTTTCTTGAAGAAGCTCTACTGAGTCGTTATAGACTGAAGTTAATGGAAATTTAGAAAGAAATTCTTCCGAATTAGAGTTCCACTTGCACAAGGAAAATCCGCCTCCCAAAAGCAAAGCTGTCAGATCTTTAGAGACCTGCAGTACTTCAGATACTGACTCAAATGAATGAAGAAAATCGTCAACGTAAAATGATGATTTTAACACTTCAGAAGCCTTAGGAGAATACAACGGGCCATCCTGTTCAGCAAGTAATTTCAACGTACGTATGGCTAAAAAAGCAGAGGGCTTTAGTCCATAGGTTAATGTTTTTAGCCGAAAAATCTTGACAGGTTTAGTAGGCTCGTCGCGCCAAAGAATTCTCTGAAGGTCGCGCTGTTGTTGATCGACCAAAATCTGCCTATACATTTGCTTGATATCAGATATCACTGCGATAGGGAACAAGCGAAAATTCATCAAGACAGAAGAAATGTCAGATTGAATAGGAGGGCCTGATAATAATGTGTCATTCAGAGAAGTTCCATTGGCATCCAACGCAGAGCCATTAAAGACCACTCTTATGTTTTCCTTTAAAATCTCATTCTTCCAAACTGGATGATGATTGAGGTAAATGACTTCAGATGGGGTATAAGAAGCATCATCTTTCTTGGTAACAACCTCCATGTGATCAAGTGCCTCATATTCCTCCATAAATGTGGAGTATTGAGTTTTAACAACAGGGTCACGTTTAAATTTGCTTTCCACAGCATAGAGTGCTCTAAGAGCCCTAGGGTGTGTTTCAAATAAAAGAGGTGGATTATCCACTCGGGGCATTGTTACGACAAATCTACCCTCTGAATTGCGTTTGGTCGTTTCGCGAAACAGTTTTTCACACATTTCATTTTCAACCGAGGAAGGTGAAACTGAATCTATAGTTTCGATTTTCCAAAATCTTTCTAAGTTGTAATCGAGACTTGTATTGACAAAATGACATTGAGAGAAATTTTGAAATGACTTACGAGGGACTTGACCCGTTACTAACCAACCTAGCTTGGTATGATGAACAAACACTCCTGGTGATATTTTAACCTTAGAGCTAAGGAGACATTGCCAAAATACTTGGGCACTGAGAAGTATGTCTACCGGAGCGCTCGTATTAAATGTTGGATCTGCCAACTGAATGTTATGAGGAAATTGCCACTTTCTAATTTCAAAAGAATTACTAGGGGTGTTACTGCCAATAGTATCAATGGCAAGGCAATTCAACTGCAATGTTGTGTTACAATTCACAGCATCTTTGATGTGAACACGAACAAAATGCAAAGATTTAACATTGCTATTGTTAATACCGGTAACCTGAATTAATGTAGGTTGCTTGGGAAGACCAAGTTTCTTAATGAGACGCTCACTTATGAAGTCATGGGTGGCGGCATTGTCCAATAAGGCACGTGCTTCAAGCCATCTACCAGAGGAATCTTGAACTTTTAATAACACGGTTGATAGTAGCACCTGGGAACTACGAATTGAGCTAGAGCTCTGAGTATAAGATTGCGCATTAGCTCCTGGGGATGCATCTTTAGAACATCCAGGGGAAGGAGCCTGACGTGGCTTTTCAAACCTATGAAGCAAGGTATGATGTTGAGCCTTGCAATGGGAGCAAGTATTTTTAGATAAGCAATCAGGCACCATATGCCTAGTTGACAAACAGTTGTAGCAATATCTTTTTTGAGCTATTAATTTGCGTCTTTCGTCGGTAGAAAGGGCTTTAAAGGCAACGCAGGAATATAACCTGTGAGGTGCTTTACAGAGAATACAATCCGTTGAATTATGTTGAACAGTAAAAACAGCAGATTTGTTTATTTTAGCACCGACTGGTTTCACAACATTATATTTGTTATCTGCACTTCCTGACATATGACAGGCTACAGCTGACAAAACCTGACATCTATTATTCATAAATGTAAGCAATGAATCATAGGTATATGACGTGTCATTTGTTAGTTCCCTCTCCCATGCCTTTAAGGTTGATGAATCAAATTTAGAAGTAACCAAGTGAATTAAGAATAGATCCCAATGCTCGACCGGTTGATTCAACCGTGCCAATGCTCTGACATGTAGTTGGACCGTGTCACTTAAGGCTCGCAGTGTTGACAAGCTTTCAGCTCGCAAGGTGGGCAGGCTAAATAAGGCTTGAATATGCCTTTGTAAACATAATTTTTCATTGCCATAACGGCCTTTAAGAAGCTCTATAGCAATGTTATAGTTTTCTCCTGTTAAGGGAAGTTCTCTTATAAGTTGAAGGGGTGGTCCCTGCAAAATGGATTTTAAGTAATGAAATTTCTGAATTTCTGGAAGTGTGGCATTATTATGTACTAATGAACTGAACAATTCAAAGAATGATTGCCACATCTCTTCCTTTCCTGAAAAATGCGGAATTTCAATTTTAGGTAGCAATGGTTTGATACCATTCCCATGGTCGCTAATTCTTCCTTGAGTTTCCTCTACCTTCAACGCCAGGGTCAAAGTTCTAACTAATGCCACGGCCTGAGCATGTGTATCAAAATAATTACTCTCTACTTCTTCCCTATCTGATTGATGTTCTGGACTTTTGATTTCAATTTCAAGTTGCACGAGATCATATTTCTCGTACGCCTGTTCAAAAGCTTTTAAACGCTGAGATATAATGTCAAGGTTTTGTTCCTCTTTCGGTAGAGTAGCTAAATATGTTTGAAACCGGGTGAGTTGACCTTTGTAGGCCGCCCGAGAGTTTAACAGTTTATCATCAATTATTGGTGGCATGGCTGGAAAAGTTGGAACAACTCACTCACCAAAGCTGCTTGTGGCACCAGACAGACCTGCTCTCCGGAAAGAAACCAGTTGTATAATATGCTGGGATTGTTTCCGCCTTCCCGCAGATCTCCCGCGCTAGCCACGATATACTGAAATGTATAAAACAAATATTAGATTGCACCAGTTTTTTTGAATTGAATTTGTGGTCTCAGAATGAAGGTTCTGGGTTCGATCCGGGGTTGAGGTACCATGGAAAAGGGTGTACCTAATGGATGTGGTACATCCTAAGGGATTTCGAGAGAATGAGGTTTTAAGGCACGAGAGGTGATAATGAAGGACAGTGCGGGAAAAGACCAAAATGTTAAAACTTAGATTCAAATGATATTTATTTAATATAAAGCAAATATTGCAAGGAATGAATACTTTCAAGAAAATTACTTTAAAATTGACAATAAAAAACAGTAACAATTAAAAATACTCGTTTCTCCAGGAAACGTAACTTGAGCTGTGACTAACTTTAAAGGATTAAATATAAAATTACTGAATAAAAGAAGCGTAATAATTTAAATTCATCCCAGAGTAGATTTAAAACAAAATACTCTTCTGACGGAAAGAATCTGGGCAGAGTGTATGAAGTGAAAGGGTTACCACCTCTTCTGTTGTGTGATACAGGAAGTATCAGATCTCCTTAACCATCTTCCGAAGGTAGGCCGGCTGCCGGAGGTCATCAGTAGCTGGCGGTAATTTAGTGCGCCCGCTCGGGCTTGTGCGAGGTCAGTCAGGCATACTCCAGGGTTCCGGGTTCGGAACCAGAGTTGATGATGGTAGATTCTCCTTTGGCGACCAGCATAGGGAGGCTCTTGGTAGTACCTCCCGCGGCTGGTGAAGTTATGTCCTTAGAATCAAGGTTTGCAGAGTAGATCCGTGTTGAAGATTTGGTTGAAGTGAAGGCTGATGAGTTTAGACTGCCCGGGCAGGCAGCCAGATCCAGAAGAGAGATTATGCCGGCGGAGAAGAGACTCCGGCAGCAAGAGATACCCCGAGAGGGCTGTAACCCCGGCAGGTATGTCGTGAGCAGGTGTGATCAGTGGAGAAGAGTGGACAAGAGTAGACACTGTAGGCCGGGAGACCTAAGGCTATATAGCGGTAGTGACGTCAGCGCGCCGAACCTTCTAGCATGAAGGTGTGGCGAGAGAGCAGCCAATCACAGCACATCCCCATGCACATTGCGAGCGTTACCGCTGGAGAGAGCTCAGTACTCGTGAGAAAATGTGACAGTATGGTACTTCTAGAAAGACACTACAGAAATAAGGTGAGTTGACATGAATATTACAGAAAAGCAATTAAACTAAAACACCAATATTAAACAAATAAGAACACCGCGTTCAGACTGCAATTCACGAAATTAAAAATAATGGGGCAGAAAAATTGAACGTGTGTTTCACACCGCAAGGGAAACATAGCCAACAAAAAACATTCGCAAAGCGAACAGCATGGGTGATGTTGAGAATAAGATGAAGTTGCGTAGTGGTCACCAGTTGGATAGTGAAGAAGCGAGTAGTATGTCTAGTGTTGAGAATGAAAGCAGTACAGGGATGTCGGAGGTAAATCCCGATACTGAAGGGGGGAATGAAAACAGTCAGGCAGGGTTGGAGAGTGTGCTTCTTCAGTTTATGCAACAAAATAAAATAAGTACAGATGATTTAAATGCTAAACTTGAACAAAACAGTAGGGAAAATAAAGAGAGTACTGAAACTTTAAATGCTAAACTTGAACAAAATAATGCTAAACTTGAACAATACAGTAGGGAAAATAAAGAGAGTACTGAAACTTTAAATGCTAAACTTGAACAAAATAATGCTAAACTTGAACAAAACATTAGGGAAAGTAAAGAGAATACGGAAGCGCTGAGCGAAAAACTAGACACAAAATTAAATGAGAAATTTGAAGAGAACAATCTAAAATTAGATACGAAATTCGAGCAGATTAGAGGAGAAATCAGAGGGGTGATGGAAGAGAAGGCTAAAGAAATTATAGCAGATGTAGACAGAAAATTAGGAAAAGTGCAGGAGGAGTTGGAAAGTAGAATCAGTACACAGGCTGAGAATTTGAAAGAATTGGTTCAACTTGAAACAAAGCAGGTTAAAATGCAATTGGGGGGAGAAATTGATAAGATTAAGGTAGCAACTAGCGAGGTTATAGAACAGCTAGTTCATGCAGAAATAATCACTGAAGTTAATGATTTAAGGGAGAGGAATAAGGAAAGCATTAATAAGATTCAGGAGAAACAAGCTAAGTTAAGTGATAAAGTTGAAGCATCGGAAGGGAGCATGAGGTTAACTGTAACTAGTATTGAAAGAAAAGCTGAGGAGAAAATTGCTTAATTAGAACAGAAGTTGAAAGCAAGGATTAGGCAGGAAAATAGTCAGAGTAGGCCAGTTTATGTGAATAGCACACACAGGGAGATAGAGTTGGGAAAGTTCAGCAATCGACAGGGTTGTCCCATGGAATTTATAAATGCTATAGAAAATAAATTCAAGGAGATGTTGGAAGATGGTAGTATTGAGTGGTGCCAGGTAGTTGGGATGTTAGAGCAAGCGTTTGTAGGGGAGACAAGAAACTGGTTTACTGTCTACAGAGACAATTTCGAGGACATCTCAGATTTTAAAGTTAAATTTTGTGAGAAGTTTTGGAATGAGGTTATTCAGTCTCAGCATCGCGAGGGAGTTGTGTGTGGGAAATATAATCCGAGAGGAAACTACACTATGACCGAGTACTTTTTAGGACAGGTATTAACGTGTAAGTATCTGGATGGTTCGAAGGAGGAAAGTGATGTGGTCAGGCTATTACTTAGGCACTTTCCATATAGGATCATGGAAGCTGCCTGTATCCAAAAAGTAAAATCTATTTCTCAAGTGGAGAACTTATTAAGCACATTCAATGCATCAGGAAGAAGTGGTTACGAGAAGAATTTCACTAGGAACCAAGGTAATAATAATAATAGGCCTAATGAAAATAGAAATCAGGAAGTCCAAGGGAACAGTGGTGAAGGGGCCAACGTCCAAAATAGGGGAACCAGAATAATAATAATAGTAATAACCATCAAAATCAGAACAGAGGAAATGGCTATGGTATGCAGTATCAGGGTAGGAATAATGACTTTAGGGGTAATCAAGGGAGGAATTACGGTTATAATAATAATAATTACAACCAGAATAGGGGTCAAGGGAGAGGACAGCCTAGTGGAAGTAAAGAACAGAGAAACACCGATAATACAGCCCAGAACAACCAGACCAATGCCGTAGTGAGTAGTACTACACCAAGCAGTAGCTGTACTTTAAACGCGAACCAGGCTGCGATGTAAGGTCAGAATCTCAGTCTGTAACGTGCCCGGTCCATACGCTTATACAGGAACCCTATGACCTAAATGTAAGAAGTGAATTATTACGTGAACTAAATGATGAAGGTATTATTCAGGAGGTGGCTAGTAAGAGCCCCATTGTTAAACATAACGTGTCTGAGGCGTACACGGATGTTTTAATTGATAGTGGTTGCATGAAAAGTTGCGTAATTGGTGCATTTTACGATAAAATGAAAGAAACTGGAATAAATTTTGAGGAGATGCCAATTAAAAGCACTTTTGTTATCACAGCTGTTGGGAAAAGTCTAAAGTAATTTCTAAGCAAGTTTTAGTGGACATTAAAATTAATAATCATGTAGAAAAGCAGATTTGTCTTGTAATTCCAAATTTAGTATTTAGTGTTATTTAGGGTTCACATTGGCTAAGTAGAGTGTCTGGTAACATATGTTATGAGGTAGGAAGTTTGAAATTGAAATGGGATGATTCTGAAGTAGCGTTCAACGACCATGTTCAGAGAAGTAGTGTTGTAGGTGTGATTTGTACTTTAAATGAGAAATCGCCTTCCGTAGAGTGGGATTCTCCAAGTTTTGTGGGCAGTGTGATTACGAACGGTAGTCTAGAGGACTCGTTACGTGATTCTGCATTTCAGGGAAATATAGAGGAAGAACAGTGTGTTCTGCTCTATGATGTGTTATTGTGTAATAGGAGAGTTTTTGAGGATCGCATTGGTAAGGCCAATTGCTATACACATTCGTTGAACGTTATTGATAGATCAGTATTCACGGGACATATATATCCTGTACATTTTGCTTATCAGAGTGCAGTTGAGGCACAAATTAACCAGATTCTTGAAGATGGCATTCTTGAGCACTCCAACAGTCCATATGTTAATTTTTTGATCACCGTGCCGAAGGGATATGGCACAGTCCGTATTTGTTTAGACGCTCGTTTAGTTAACAGTAGAATCAGTTCAGACCAGCTGAAGTCCATGTCTATAGAGGAGTTGATGCAGACATTTGAGGGTAAGAAGTATTTCACTTGTATAGATTTGAATTCCAGTTTCTGGCAAGTGCCACTTATGTATGAAGATAGACCATTTACAGCTTATAGTCATAAATATAACCTTTATCAATTTTGTAGAACACCTTATGGTTTAAAGAGTAGTTCAGCTGCTTTAATCAGAGCATTAAACTTCGCATTAGGTGATGACACAGGAGAGTTTGTAACCATTTACATTGATGATATGGTAATTAGTTCACGCAGTTTTGAGGAGCATCTACGTCATTTAGATATTGTTTTTCAGAAGTTAGATCAGGCAGGGTTCACTTTGAAACTGTCTAAGTCGTCATTCTGTCAGTCAGAAGTGACATTTTTCGGTCATAGAGTGTCGAGTAGAGGTGTGACACCAGAGGAAAGTAGGGTTAGCATGTGTGGACAGTTAGGCACCAGGGCATCGTTACAGACACTGAGAAATAAGTAAGTAGAGCAACGTGATGACGTTCATTTAACGGAGCCACTTGCAAGGTTGGAAGCAGGTGACACAGAAACATTTATAGTTTCCAAACGTATTGGCAAAACAGCATATGTGCTAGAAGATGGTAAGGCAAACAGATTATACGGGACGTATAATATACACAGTCTACGGAAGTATGTATCATGAAGAAGGTGAGTGTAGCTGGCGAGCCAGCCTATCAATTGAGAAGGTACTGTATAGTAATCGCTAGGTAAGATCGAAGAGTGTGAAATTTAAGAATTAGGAGTATGAGGTAGGTAACCACAAGGTAATTAGTGAATAAGTATTATTTGAGAGTGGTAACAACTAGGTCAGGATCGCGAGGAGGTGACTGGTCTGGGTTGTGCGCTGCTGAAGGAAAGAGACATGGAGTGATGAGAACTGGTGTTAAGTAGAATTTGGTCTACGGGAACTCAGTAAGTCAGGGCAATTACGGCACAGAAATATTTGGTGTTATATGTAATGTGCACTTACTGTTTTTTTTTCAGAAGTCAATATTAAATTTTATGTAAACCACAGAGAGATTGGGTAATATGGTCACGAAGCGTCACCACGATAGTGTGCTCGTGTGCTCGTGTGTACCATGTTACTATGTTACACAAGAAGAAATTGACAACCATTGAAGTTAGGAAGTTCTGTGATGACAAATCTGAACACCTTAGATGCGTGTGATGTGACATCGTGAATACACAGGGCTTACACTTAAATTTATGTATATCTTTCCCAACATAGAGATGATTGAGAGGCGGAAATATCCGTGGAACATTTATCAAAATGAAAAACATTGGACAGATTGCATAGGGCTATCCAATATTGAAACTGACTTTGACGCAAAGTGCGTGAAGAAAATTGAGGGTATATATATATGTAACTTAGGGTGATTTGTGTAATTTGTATTTTGGTTGGGGATTTTTATGAACGTGTCTGGGATAATCAAATGAAGTATCGTGGTCACGGTAAATCACTTGATGATCCAAGGCGAAATGTAACCTGTTTTTCGTAGGGTATTTACGCCACTGACATAAGTCAGATGGAAGCTATTTAATGATTGTTTTAACGCGGCAACTTATTCAGCCAAGCTAATTTAATTTAATTTATTATTATTATTAATGTCATATTTTCTTTTGGAGCTTTATTTTCAATCTTATAACCATACAGAGAGGTTTTTTATATATTTAGAAAACACTATCATGCGGATTATTCCGATCGACATTATCACAGTAAATTATTTGATTGCGGAGATTTACGGATTTTATTCAGTTAAGGGCTTATGGAGAGAGAGATGAGTCATCGGGATTTCGTCTACAGGAATAATCTTGTCGTGAAGCGATGATGCAACCGAGGAACATTTACAACTGGCAGTTTCAAGAAAAGGCGAATTGGACTGGAACGGAAAATTTACAATGTGCAATGAATTTAATGACGGGTGTCTCGCGTGGTGGCTCAGCCAATCAGAGGAGACCGGACCACAGGGAGGTGGTACACTGGAGGGGAACGGCCGGCGAGTGCATACAGTGAGCGCGCGCAGTGAATTTATAATTTGTCCGAAGTAGACGTACTAATACTTTGGTTCCGTTGGGGTCGGACCGTTACTTTGAACATTATATTCTTCGCATTCGTCTACGGGCTTAGTTCTTGTGTTCAATGGCGAACTACATTGTACTGAAATACTCCACTGACCAGTTAGTCATGGGTATTACACGAGCTGCTGTGAAAAGGCAGACCGCGTAAGTGGCTATCGGATTTTGATCCACCACTAACAGTAATTAACTTCAATATTCATTCGACTACGACAAGAAACGAAGAAGATGACGCCGCACAAGAGTCTACAGCAATCTCTCTTGAAACAACATGTACGGAGGAGAAACAATCTCTGAGGGTGAGCGCTAATGACGCATATCTACAAAATCTCTCTCTTTTCATTCTCTTCTAATCGCAAGTTCAGTAACTTCATAGCTTTGTAATAATCTTAAATTCAGTAATTCATCCGACTCCAATTTCACATAATTTTCTGGTGGTAATACTAAATCTTGAAGCTCCATTTTTATTATTATTATTAAAATTGCCACTAACTTGCTTTATACTATTAAATTCCTTTTTATAAAATGCAGTCTTTGATTTCAGTAGCTAGCATTAGATATAAGCCAAATTCCTTCTCCCAATGCAAATGTTATCTGGGTTAATGATCCCATCATACCACGGTCTGAGTGTGAAGAGTTACAACTGTGTTCTGCCCAAGCTAGGCGTTGATAAATATCAATTTAGGTTTCAACTTGGTGTTGAGGCCTTGGCGCCCATTCAATTAATATATCTTAGCCAGAGTAGAGGGGATACTGAAAACGTTACACTTGCCGTTCAAACGTGGGACTTGTTGTGGTTTAGCATCACTCACCCCACTACAAACGTTACAGTGGTTTGAAAATCTGCAATCCAATTTACCCTCAATTGGTCCCTTAACTTATCCAGATCCATACCGTCTCCAACTGTTAAACTCTCAAGTTGATCTCTGATTTGGTTGATTTCCGAAGTCTTTTTCTCACGCAATTCGATTAATTCCGTTTTGCCTTGATCAAATTTTACCTCTAAAGTTTGAATTCTATCCTCTATGCTATCATGGTTTGTAGTTTGATTGGATTGAATAACATTCAACATTTTTATCAGGTCCTCCCTTACATCTGTGATTTTCTTGCTAGATCTACTTTCACCTTCTACTATTTTCTTATTGACCTTCAATTTGAAGTCTTTAAAGTAGTCTTCATTTATTTTAGTCATATCTTGCCTCAAAGTGACTACATTGTCGTTTATGATTCCCTTTATATCGACATCAAAGTCGTCTTTGATAAGTTTATTGTGGTCCCTAACTTGTGTTTGCAACAACAATAACTCCTCTTTTAAGTTTTCTAAAGATGCTTGGGTGTGAATTGTGTCATTTGACACTTGTAATTGAAGGGCTTCAATATTATTTTTGGATTCTCTCTTATTATTGGATAATTCTAATCGCATTTCTAATTGAAAATCTTTATTAAATTGTTCAGCTTCATTTAATTGGACCTGTAACAATTTCTGGCTGGCATCTACTATGTCTATCTTGGTTTGTATATTTGACTGTGTAGATTGAAGTAGATTCTGGGCAGATGGCATCTGATTTTTGATTGATTGCATATGACTTTGTGTTGATTCAATTTTAAGTAACATTGATTCTGTTTTATCTAGGCTAGATTCCATTTTACCTAATGTTATTTTAAGATTATCCTGGCTAGTTTTCATACTAACCTGGCTAGTTTTAATTTTGCCTAGTTCTGTTTCAAGATTATCCTGGCTAGTTTTAATTTTGCCTAGTTCTGTTTCAAGATTATCCTGGCTAAGTTTAACACAATCCTGACTGAATTTAATTTTACTTAATTCACGTTGATGATTATAAAAACTAGATTCAACTTTACCTAATTTTAATTGAAGATCATCGACTGTGGATTGAAGTTTATTACCGCATGATTCTAATTTCATTTGACCAGTTTGAACTGCGCCTAAGTCCGTTTGAACATTATGAATGTCTGTATGAGCTTGTTTTACGTCCACTTGGACCTCATCTACTGTTCCATCTATCCTATTCACTTTGGTTTCTACTCTTTTAGAACTATCTTGTAATTCCTTTAAAGTGCCTTGGATGCCAGTAATATCTTGCCTGAGATTCTCGGCAACTACATCTTGTATAAGACTTTTACTTGTATTTGTCCAATGCTCATGTATGCCATCGATTTTATTTTGTAGCATACGGTACAACGACTTAAGGTCCACTACCTCCACTTCTCCAGACATGGTATAATTAATATTATTCACTAAAGACAAACAACATGAGTATCACTATAACTAAGCAAAGCACGAATATTCCAATGAAATCCACTGCCAAATGGGAATTTATTTAATGTATTGCATTACCTTATAACTAGGCTAACTTAAATATAACTAATAATAAAGTCAGCTATAAATATGAAATGTTTCACTCCTAAACGTGTGATGCTTTATATCGACGATAATAATTATAAGAATCCTAATTTGACCATAACTTACATGAATAAAAACCATCCTATATTACGATGAGTTCAAAATGCTCATCAGCCGGATTTAACTACACCAAGCAATTTGTATGCAGCTCAAACGTGAACTACATCAAATGCCCCAGTCGACCAAACACGTCAGTAAAGATTCCGAAGTATTCCTTTCACTGTTCATGTTCTAATCGTATATTTATTACAAACTAGTGTACCACCACTATTAATAAAAAAAACAATTAATGGTTGCGTATATACATGTATGCCATGCAAATTGAGTATTCTCATATACGCTTTGTCCACAAGTGAATTCCAACATTTTGTGCTAAAAATGTCAGTACACCATTACTTTCTGACGTTCATTCAAAGATTTCGCAATTATCGAAGTAATGGCGTCAGAGTACACCCGTTCATGACACCGTCCACGAGGTTGACAGCAATGTCAGACACTAGCATGAGATGGCGTCATTCAACCAGCCTATAGAACCATCATGGAGTATGACATCTCTGTCTAAGTCCCCATAAGCTTTGGCTCTCTCTCTCTCTCTCTGGTATTCCAGTTATATCTCTTCCAAACATTGGTTTCAATAAAACCATGGAATTTAATGGTATTCCAGTAAATTCTCTCCCCTAAACGATGGAAGCCATAATTCTATGTACCCGAAATAACTACCATCAGCATGTTGGAATCCCACGATGACAACTGGATCGTAGAACCTGAAAACCCCGGCTAGAAAATTCCCCAGATTCTACCCAACGTGAGACGAGGAAATGGGATACAGGAATTCCTAACTGAGACTACGTTAAGAAAAACCATGGTCAACGACATGAGAAAACTAAAAAGCACAAGTATAACGATGAACGCAATCTCTGGTGTGTGGAAAACCACTGAAATACCCACCACTGGCCTTCTTAACGTGTTCTCTTATCGTTTCTATAAAGTATCACACTTCGAAGATTTAAATTTGACTAAAGAAAATTTATTCAGGAAAGGAAAATATAGTGTAAGTCACTATATTATAATTTAAGGCAGAGTGCCCAACTTCCAACCGAAGTTTCATGAACATTGGAGAAAAATGCCAGCCTCTACATTCATCAATGTTATTGACTGCAATTTACCCAAATATATGAACAAAAATCATTTACATGGCTCAACAGAAATGTTGGCATCAATTAAAACATTTAAATAGAATCCCTGAAAATTTTCATATTTACAAGACCTACAAATTTATACCCTGAAAAATAATTATTTAAAGCTATAATACAAATGTACAGTCATTTTGTAACACCTTCTTAGTGTTTTTCGTAGGATTCAGAAGTAACACCTTCCATGTGTTTTACTATATTAGTGGTTGCTGTATTTTTCTGGTTTTATTCGTCTCTACCGACCAAACAATTAAGCTAAGTCAAAGTTAAATTCTTTAATTTAATTTTACATCCCCTTTAAATGAACAGTCATCACCAGATCGGAATTAGTGATCATTATAACGCCTGTTAAGCATTGCAGTGATACAAATATTCGAAAATTTTACCAGATAGGTTTAATTCAACAAGCCTAAAATGCATGATTTCCACAACAGACTATTAACGTGAACCGATACTGAAATAAAATGCCTTAAGCCATAATCATCCTTACTTTCAAAATCCATCTGGGTGGATTGCCTTTCATACTACAACTTGGAATATTCCATTGAATACCCTTTTAATAATAAAGGACACTAGCCTTTACATGGCTTTACCATTAAGTATCATGCTACACTAAGCATTCATATCGTTTATATTATCTGGCACTAATATAATTTTTGTGCTTCAATTAATCACCTCCCTTGGTGAACGAAAAATTCGGCTTATTTAACAGATCAAATTCTCAATGAAATAGTGTTGCTAAAATTATACAAGTTTCTTTACAATTCAATTAATCACTGTTAAATTATTATTTCATTTGCTCTTATATTATTATTATTCATGATCAATATGCATAGCTTTCAATAAGTGTTAAATAACAATTACAACTTTGGCGATAGATGTGCCTCCGCATAAATCTAGTCTGGGATTCGCGTTAATAAAAAAGGGTGAATGTATGCAAAGGTCTTCAAACTGTGTTTAAAAACACCTGAATAGTCCATCTATAATGGATCTTAAACGAATCTATCAAAGCAATCGTAATGAAAAATCTCAAAAAAAAAAAAAAAAAAAAAAAAGGCTACTGAAGAAAATACCTGATCAAGTCACAGTTCGGAATAAATATACTCTAATAGCGTCAAGAACGACAAATAGCATCCTACACCATCGGTCCGGGCGATCATATCAATCGGCTCTCCAATGACTGATTAGAAATATTATCAACGTCTCTTTAACAGAAGAGCAGAATATAAATTCCTAGCAAATATAAAAATCCGCTTTCTTCACTGAACCTGCTTCAAGAAGCTTACTGCAGTATTCGAAAATCAACCTGAATACTGAAATTTCACTTTCGAGTGTATAACAGTCTTCTTTGTAGACGCACTGTAGTAGAAACTCCAAATTGAGTCTACCCAAACTTGAGTAATGTCATGTAAAGATATGAATCTAGTGTTCATTTACTATATAAAACAAAAACAAACACGTGGATTGACGAATCTTGAGTGGCCTAAAGTTCCTCTTCTCTACATTAAATAAATTCCCCATTAAATGAACTTGAATTTACAGTTACCGAAAGAAAATTAAACTACAATACATTTAATTACAATGGGTGTATCCTTTAAGTAGAATCAAAACCCTGTCCAGAATACATTCAGACTTGACACTAGGATCAAACCTAAGCTCAATTCTTAGACATTCTACAAAAATCCTATATAAAAAAGTATGTGGCAGTGTGACAACGTTATAATAAACATGCTTAGCTACGATTGATGGGGCTTAATTCTGTACCTTGGATGATTCTTGTAGATCTCGAAAGAACACAGTCATGTCCTTCATGACTATTCCCTCCATGTAGGCAGTAGAGGTCTTCACTGTCCAGGAAAACGAGAAACGAACCCTGGACCTCCATACATCTCCCATCCTGACTGAATGTTCCACTCTAAACCCAACGACAGTTCCTTTCATCTTCGGATGACGTCCTAACAACCGCAGCACGCAATGACGTCCATATTGGCTCGAATAACAAAGTTCACTAGCCTCGCGAAACTGGATCATTGTGAAACATACTGTACTGCGATACAACAGCTGTGTCCACAGACACCAGCGCGGGCAACAATGCCGATAGCATCAAAACGTTTGTGACCTCGCCCGCATAGTGACACTCATGTCTAAAACTCGCCTAACCGCCCACAGTTAAATTAATGAAACACATAACAGCCGTTCCTCTCGACATCAAATTACTCAACATGGTTGTGAGGTCACACACACATATAAGTTAGGCCTTGTATATAATGAAGTAGTTTCAATATCCATGCACTCGTATTGAGAAATGCTTCTCGAATAGAGGCGCTAATAGGGATGTATAGAACTAGCACCGATAGAGCGCACTGCTGTTGTACTGGGTAAGCGCAAGGCGCTCTTCATTTGTCTCATGTGTACTCATGCCGCTAATATGTACGAATTTAAGTTGTTTAAATTGTTATTTTTGTGACTATGACGAGCTATTGCAGTGTTCCTCTTCGCAAAAATCAGGATAGCCCGTTTCGTTTCACCAATTTCCACAAAATAGAGGAATGAGGAAGAAATGGTTACGTGCTATTAGAAGGAAAAATTTCGGTGAGAAAAATCTGACCGAATATATTAAAGTGTGTTCCCATCATTTACAACCCGATGACTTCACGAAAACTGTGTTGGAAAAGTGTGATTTACAAAGGGAAATAATTCCTATTTTGTATCTATAAACTGATTAGACATTTCGATAACAACCACTGCATTTATGCGTTTGTATTCGAAGGCGAGAGAGCGAGATTAAAATCGGGCGCTGTTCCATCGCTTTTTCCGTGGACCACGAACAAAACAAAAATAAGGAACAGGCCATACACAAGAACATTGCCGGATTATCTCGATAAGCCTACAATATCGCAATCTGCAGAAATCATCTCCATTGAAGTACGGGAAGAAATCGTTAATATACACGAAGAAGTGAATGTAACATTTCTGACTCCCATTTTCAAAGACATCAATACTCGGACAAATAATTCAAGAGTAATCTTTAGGAGAAAGCATGCTGACTCATATTCGTTATTCGAATAATAAAGCGTGTTAGAATTGTGTTATTACCGCTGTATTAATTCGTCCTTCCCCCCGCTAGTTATAGCGCCTCTGGTCCGTAGCTCATTTCGCAGCTGTTTAACGCTTAAACGCTGAGAATCGTCCATAATATGTTAGGAGATATACCTATAGAATTAAGTAATATTGTCTTGGAGTAAAATTAGAGAAGATATAATTTACTTTAGCTTAGAAAACTCGGTCACAATTTATACATTCCTCGCAGCTGACTGGGAGAAACAAAAGACGATCGCCTTGCGCTTACCCAGTACTACACGAGCGCTATCTGGCGCGAACTTTCTCCCGCTACATCCCTCTGTTCTCACAACACACACAAGATGTGTGTATCGATACAGCCAGTTCCAATGCGATGAATTGCAACCGAATGAACATCATGTCCATATGCTTGTAAAAGCAAGTATACACTTTTCAAGAACTATATAAGGCTTGCCTATAATGAACAGTTGTCTAGCAAGACAAACTGCATTTCCATTTCGTTCACAATGGCCTATGCGGTACTGAAATTGGAGTTCTCTTCGACACTAGGAATCTCCCTGCTGTACAGTGGTAGTACAATCTACTCAAAACGAACTTTCACTCGCGATTCACGTGATCTTGCCCGCCGATCACAGGTGTAATTCTATACATGTGTATCCGTGCGTGATACAATCCAATCTACCCTCTCCGTCGGGCAGGCAATCTCGCATCTCCGATCGCACCGACCGTCGCGCTACTAGTGCTCAAAATTCGTACTGATAAGGTACAAATATCTTATTTCCGTGTTTCTGAGATTTCAGTTACTTGAAAGTAGTTGATAATCCAACACCTGCTATAATTGCAGACATGTCAAAATACACCAGAACGTGTAAAAAACTTTTTTTTTTCCGTCTTATGGGCATAATTTATCTCTTGTTGTTGGTCGATAAAAATAATCAATACCACTGACCAATCAGCTGTGACATCAGTACTGGCAACGCATGCGCCCCACTTCTCTCGGCCTGACCGCTCTCCAAAGTCAACTTGTGGGTCGCGAAACATATGATCCTCTATCGCTCTTCATGTTCACAAGTGTTTACATATTACCTTCCCATAAAGGCATTCCAGTCATGAGAATGAGGGTACAGTACGTTAGTAGTAGATAGGCCTGGAAAAATATTTTGCTCCCGACCAAACTTTTGCAATCTGTGAATCGGTCAGAGGTACGAGTAGGAGTAGATTAAAAATAATAGGCAATCTTTAGAGGAGATTTATAAAATGACTTGAGGCCAAATTAATCAAGAATGAAGCCTTTCTCTTTGTGGAAGATAGTACAAAGTATATTTATTAATCATGTATTAATACGACAATATTTATAACAAGAAAGGAATTCAATGTGGAAACAAACTAGAAAAGTGGAAATAATGATGTACATAGATACCTTTTTATGGTAAGAAGGAATTAAGAGTATTAGTACTCACGTTTTTTAATGAGATACATTTGTCTTTGAAAAGCATCACACCAATAAGTAAAGCAAAAGTTCAAATCTGGATTTTTATAATAACGATTTCAATATCTTGTAATGACTGATCTATCTCGGGACAAACTTTGTATTGATCAGTCATTTCATACAGATATATATGTAATGATGGATATGTATGCATATATTAAATAAAATATTTTAAAATTATTTGTGTAAATATTGTGTTTTTAACTAAGGTTTTTGGAATTGTATGTACTTCAAGTGTATCCCACAGAGAAGCCAAAAGATTGGTTTTGTGGGAAGATGTAACCAATGTTTTCGATTTTCTTTTTCTTTATATTGTAATTTTATGTATACCTGTAAATATCAACAATAGATCCCTCCCTCCAGGGTTTTGGAATATCCAGGGCTCTAGATGGGATTTATTCATTCATTACTATTATTATTATTTTATCATCGGATTTGTTGATAGGCTACTAAGGGCCTCTGAGTGCGTGACTACGCAAACTTTACTCTGCTGACTGTCTGCCTAGCTTTTTTGCTTAGTTTATACAAATTATATAAAATTATATTTTTAGACCTATGAGTAATAAATAAAACTGTAATTTGCAATAATCGTTTTATTTTTTCCTTTATTATAAAGGTGTTATTAATATACATATATCTCTATGTATTTTAAAATAAAAAGTAGCAAGAAAAAAATTGATACAAATCTACATATATTTATTGTTGTGTTGATAAAAGGTAAAAAAAAAACAAAAAAAAAACGAAATACCAGTGCATTAATAATTAAATATGAAGTTTTCTCAGTAATTCAATTACAATAAAACAAGCCATTGGGCACTTTTCCTACACTAAATATATGTTTCTAAAATAATATACGGGCTGTTGGTACGCTAAAATTTCTAAAAGGATTCAAGTGGTACGCAGTTGCTAAACCCCTGGTTTAGAGGGACTGGCTGACTATGTTGAAAGAAAGTGTTTTATTATTTATTTATCGTATGGCTTTTAGTGCCGGGAGTGTCCGACGACATGTTCGGCTCGCCTGAGTCTGTAGTTGCTTCCAGCGGACACCTTGAGGGCGAGCTACAAGTTCCGTTCAATTTCAAGTAGTTCCGACTTTCGCTATCAGATATCAATGATACCTAGTGGTGAACGTTGGATCTTTGATAGAGCGTTCCGACGACATCTAACCTTACAATTTAGCTGCACACAAGTTTAGTCTGTGGAAGTATCTTTTACATGCCTGAAATCTATGACATGAGACCACCGGCTTTACTTCCCCTCTGAAGGAAGGCATGCTGAAAGATTTTTAACGCTCTTAAAAAGCCGATGACTTCGGCCGGGTTTGAACCTGCGATCTTGGGCACAGCAGTTCAGCATGCTACTGACTACGCCAACGAAGTGTTATGTGTCTGTGTCACTTTTAATGTAGTGCAGCATTCAAAGGAAGTTCCTTGGATCGCTGTAATCATGTGTTAACTTACTTTCTGAAGTCCCTTCGTAGGTATGGACTAATGAGGCAGGCATTTAAGAAAGCACAATAATACAAAAGAATAGATAAATAGGACATCTGCCCATATGATATCCTTAAAAGTACAGACAATCAACCCAAGCAAAACATGATAGTGACATTTTACATGAAAGTTTCTAATAATTATTATTATTGAAACTTAATACATCTATGTACAATTGAGGAGTTCAGTGTGGGATGGGGTTAACACAAGGAAATCTCAAAAATGAGGTAGGCATATATCATAAATACAGGGTCTTTCATATAAAATAAGTACGGCAAGCGGCAGTTTTGTTATTCGCTGCTACGGCGGCCTTGCCCGAGCTTGTGGCGCGCCATGGCCCCCTGCTGAACTATTGAAAGCGCTCGCATAGTACATAAGAGGGCTGGGATTTAAAAAAAAACAAGTTCCGATGTATAAAAATAACAGATTGACATACCAAACAGATTTTACTACTAAATGTTTGCTTGTTTTATTCGTATGTCTCAACAAAATCGCCAAAACGATTGAAACAATTGTCGTATCGTTACACCAGCTTTCCAATGCCATCGGCAAAATATTCTGCCGCCACTGAGGTGGGAACGTCTGGACAGCCTCCTGAAGTTTTTCCTTTTTGGCGAGACGTTGCCGCCCAACCATACCTTCAATTCTCGAAAAAGGTGACAATCATTCAGTGCTGGTTTGGACTAAACGGTAAATAGTCCAAAACTTCATACTTGAATTCTTTGTAAAAGTATATCGTAACGTTGGTACAGTGTGGTCGTGAATGATTTCCCCTCTTTTTAGAATTGAAGGTATGGATAGGTAGCAACGCCTCGCCAAAAAGGAAAAACTTCAGGAGACTGTCCAGACGTATCCACCTCAGTGGCGGCAGAATATTTTGCTGAGGGCATTGGAAAGCTGGTGTAACGATACGACAAATGTTTCAATCGTTTTGGCGATTATATTGAGATATAAGAATAAAACAAGCAAACATTTAGTAGTAAAATCAGTTTGGTATGTCAATCTGTTATTTATATACAGTCCATCGGATCTTTTAAAAAAAGAAAAAGAACAGCCCTCGTTTGTACTATGTGCGCGCTTTCAATAGAACAGCAGGGGGCCATGGCGCGTCACAAGCTCGGCCAAGGCCGCCGCAGCAGCGAATAACAAAACTGCCGCTTGCCATTCTTATTTTATATGAAAGACCCTGTAGTTGAATGGTAATAAGGTCAAAGTATTATAAGACAAGATACCAATGAAATAGCTGATTTTTCCAAGTCTTACTGGGACACTTAGTTTTCAATATATATTAAACTAGCTTACCCGTCGCGGCTTTGCTCGCGAAAATTGTATAAACAGTAAACTCACCTAAATGACCCACTCATCAATGCCATGAATTATTTCTAGTTCAATTTTGAAACGGCCCGCTTTACGATACAATCGAAAAGATATGTAAGGCGCAAAGCTGAGTATTCTACTCATTCTTCATATAGAGAACAGTTGTACACTGATTTGCTAGAATTGGTTCCTCGAATTTTTTAAACACGATCTATATAGAAATATTCTTTTATTCTCATATAATTAAGTTAGTTAGTTATTTTTGTTTTAAGGGGCGGAACTACCAGGTCATCTGCCCCTAACTCATATAATTAAATATACCTAGGTATTAAGTACAAGTTTTTTGGGCCTGTAGGCCGTGGTCCTGACAGGATATCTCTCGACGTTTCACCGGAAACTGCGTCCGGCATTATCAAGGGTTCCGTTCCTTTCCTTGGTCAGCAGTGGACCACGGCCTACAAGCCCGAAAAACTTGAACTTAATTATGAACGCCGGCCGTGAAAGCCTAAGCTGTTATATACCTAGGTATATTTAATATGTAGATTTTGTGCTGTTGAATGTAATATATTCCTTATCACCATAGGCTAACACCAACGATCAGCTACAGCATACTATCACTACCACTGAGTAGCTCCTACTCTCGCTCTCAAAGTATGCCAGTTTCGTGCTCTGTTGGTAGATTTATCAATTAATCCGCAGCAACAACGCTCCTATTCTGATGTTTTGGTGAAACGACTCGCGTGCCAACAATACTACTAAAAGTGGTGCATTTCCTGCCTATGCCCACACAGTAGTGTCAATCATCCATCTGGTGACGGAATGAGGAACTTTCGTAAGCTCATTGAGACACATTTTTGGCCACATTCTTTTGTTCTTTTAAAAACTAATTCAGTAACCTGCTGGGAGTGCGTGGGTAGATTATTGACTGGGGAATAACCAAACCACCAAGGGAAGATAATAAAGAAAAGGAAGTGGGTTTCGTACTGGAGAAAAAAGGATGAAGAAATAGGAGGAGAGTCCCACAAAAGTTATAAGTTTGACTTTAAATGTCCTAAAAGGTGACTGCCACTGCAAATCAGCTCTCAGATACCTAAAGTGAGTAGGGACCTGGGCAAAGCTAACGGGAGACGCAGCTGGAACTTGGGCGGTTTGCAAGAGAGTGGCTTTAGAGTATTCCCTCTCAAGCATACATATGCCTACAATGGGGAAGGGTGATGGTCTGGCAAGACAGAGAGTAACAGATTTATTATGTATCTGTTCAAAGTAATTTGAAGAATGCCAATAATTTGAATAGGTTTCGATATTTTTTGTTTTCGAAATCGTAGAATTCCTAAAGAGCGACCAAATGCTTCCAAGAAGGATAGGAATAAAACAATTATACTTTTGGGAATAATTTTGGTAAGTGCACCAATAGTTGCATTTGGAAATGGCTAAGCTTTTACCAGCAAGGAGCCGACTAAAAGTTTAGGCAAGGAGAAACACTTAAATTTTGAAAAACCAACCATAAGAGTTGGAGAGAATCTCCACAAGCAGGAAGCTGGCGTAGCGAGCTATGCTTGCCTTACTGGCCAGTTAGAATTATCTATTAAAGCTAAGAGAAACTTTACCGAGTTGTCAACTAAGAGTTCTTGCTCAAATGCAACAAGTGGTAAAAACCCTATCAAGAGATTTATTTGCATTAACGAGGGCATGAATCTAGGAAGAGTCAGGGAAGACAGGATCTTGCCTAACCGTTGTGTTAGAGAAATGATGAGTCAAAAAAGGAACTTGAATTTATTTAACAATGCAAAAGAGCGTAAGGAATTTAACAAATAGGTAGTAGTTTGTTGACAAATATATAATTTATACTTTATAACAAATGGGGTCACAGACCTCCGAAAAAACATCTAAAGTTTGCGCCAGGCAATTAACAATTCTTTTGGTTTCAAACCTTTATGTGTTTTAAAATCTTCGCAAGATTTTGAAATGGCGAAGGAAAAATACAAAATGTAAAGACAATTAAAGTGATTAAAGTTAGACAATAAATCGAGTACAAGGTGCGTACTTTAAGAAATTTCTGAGAAAATATTCTAGAAAGAGTAACAACTTCGGAAATAACAATAACAAAAAGGGAAGAATAAAATAGAAGACAAAAAACCAGCTTAAATATAAGAAGTTATTCTTATATTTAAGCTGGTTTTTTTTCTTGTAGTTACACAATTAGGGCAGGTCACTTAATGTGAAACCTGAAGAGAAAGTCGAAAGGAAGTTTCTAGACATCCTATGTTTAAGTAGGAATCACGAGCCAAATGGGGCAAGTTTCCCTTTCGTGAAACCTAGAAATAACTCACTTATAAGTTGAAAGAATAGTATTCCCTAATTAGAAGGGAGAAACAATGTAAGTTTGAAACGTGTACAAAACACGTAGTTACACAGAAATTAATTAATGAGATATAAGCAAAGGGGGAGGGCACGTTTTTAGAGTGACACCTCATTGAAAAAGACTTAAAGTAACAATTTTATTTTGGTTTGTTAGTAAGGGTTTTTGGAAAGATCAGCTGGGAAGGAGGATAAATGTTCATGGCCGTATTTATAATAATCGGACGATCGCGCCGCGGAAGAAATGTTGAACAAGCACTGGTTTTCACTATAGTCTGTTAAAATGGATGAAAAGTTCACTGTAGTAGCACGAAAGTTTATGGCAAAGAAAGTTATTGCAATGATGGAAAATAACTAATTGCACTAGGTAGGCGAAAGTCTATTGCTTGAGAAAGTTGTAGATTACAATTAAATGCGCCAGAGAAAATCCCAACGGTGGAAGAAAAATTAGCTATTGCAGTAACTCATAAGGAAGGTTCCTTAATTTAAAATAGTATTCCCACATGTGAGTGGAAAATACATGACGGTATGACTGGTAGATTCTGGAAGGTTCCAGAGCGATCCTAACTGAAGAATAGGGCCAAAGTTATTCCAGCGGTGGAACGAGCTGAATATTTTATAGACAGTGGGTAATTCCCACGTTGTGAGAAGATTTCTCATAAGAAATGCTGCTTTCCATTAAAAATTGGTTTAGACAGACAAAAGCTCAACTTGGAAAATCCCGCGAATATAATAATCTCACACTGCCTATAAAATGGTCGTTAAAAGCATGTAGATACTAAAAACGATGAAGATGAGGTTAAAAGCTGAAGTCTGTACTTATCTTTGCTGCATGGCGAAGGTGAAGTTCCCTTTGACGGATAAACTTAAAGTTCCAACATGGCGTGGAATGAAGGGAATGCCTCTTTGTTTGAGGAGGCTAGCTCTAGTTGAGCCTTGACTGACCAAGTCGACAGCCGACGTACAAGTGAGACCCACTCAGCGAAGCGCAGAGGGACCAGGAAAGGGAAAAGAGTGGGGGTAGGAGACAAAAGAAAACATATAAGCATAACCAACATCGAAGAGTTATATTCTTTTGATGAGATGGTCTTCAAAGAGTTGATAGTAGGCGACACTAACGCAGGCTGGTGGGTGAAAAAGTAGACGAAGTTCTCTTGATCACGGAGATGATAGCTGGCGATGGCGACGAGATCTGGTGGCCAGATTGATGAGGAAGTCCTCTTGCACCGAGAAAAATTGAGGAACTTCGCTGCTAGATGACGCTAGGTGGGTCATGAAAGATCTATATCTAGAACAGACTCACAAGTAACATGAGAACCCTAAACAGCAAAGAGAACATAGGTGATCACTGTTGGTGTTTGAGAAAAAGGAAGGGATGAACAAGAAAAGAGCATTAAAAATACTCTATCTTACCGTGTATTCCAAGAATACACCAAGCTGGGAGGAAAAACACCAACAGAGAGCAGGATAAACAATTAAATATTTAAAGGTAATGGAGCAATTAAAGACAGTGGTCTTGTGATCTGACCGTTAGTGGTCAAAATTTTGGCCACCCTGACTCTCCCATCCCTTCCAGGATAACACTCGGTCACTCTACCAGAAATCCAAACCAGGGGAGGAGAAACATCCCTAACCAAGACCAAGTCCCCCACTTTAATGTCGGGACTGGAAAGTAACCACTTCTGTCTCCGTTGCAAGGAAGTTAAACATTCCAAGTTTCACCTCTTCCAGAAAGAATTGCGGAGGGCTTCAAGTTTACGCCAAACAATAGGTAGATTAGAATCCCTGTAAGAGCTGGAAAGGGGAGGAAGGGCAGAAAGTGAAGTGCCTATAACGAAGTGACCAGGTGTGAGTGGAAGCAGGTCATCAGGGTCATTGGAAAGCGGAGTTAAAGGGCGAGAATTAACAACACCTTCAATCAGAACGGACAGTGAATTAAATTCTTCATAAGTCAGAATGCGATTGCCTAAAACCTTTCTTAAATGACGTTTAGTGAGCTTTACGCAGGATTCCCACCTACCACCGTGATGAGGAGCGTAGGGAGGTATAAAACGCCATTTGAAACCCTTAGAATAGGAAAAATTAGAGATCTGTTCCATGGCAGGAGAAGATGTGAGAGCTTCCTTCCACAAGGACGCTGCGCCCTGAAAGGTGGAAGCGTTATCAGAGAACATCTCTGAAGGAACACCACGCCTAGCAGCGAAGCGAGAGACAGTTGATAAAAAGTATGAAGTAGAAGCATTCGTTACTAGTTCCAAATGGATTGCGCCAGTAACCATGCAAACAAAGAGAGAAACATAGAGCTTACCAAACAATTTGCGTTTAGCTTCAGGGGAATTTTGTTGATATTGGAACGGAACCATATAGTCCACACTAGTTAGAGCAAAAGGGCGTATAGGAGAAGAGCGAAAAGAAGGCAGATCGCTCATTAATTGAGTATTGACTTTAGGTTTCGCTTTGAAGCAAGGAATGCACTTTTGAATTACAGAGGAAACTTCGTGAATTCCATTTATAATCCAGTACTTTTCCCTTAAGAGGCAAAGCAGAGTGCGTGTGCCAACATGCAGTTTGCGATAATGGAAGTCACGTATAATTAAGGAAGTTACGTGATGTTTAGAAGGCAAAATAACGGGATGCTTTTTGTCTTCAGAGAGCAAAGATTGAGAGAGCCTACCACCTACCCTAAGTAACCCATTGTCATCAAGGAACGGGGCCAAAGCACGAAGACGACTGGATTTGGGAAGATTCCTTTTAGAAGAAAGTAAAGACAATTCAGAAGAAAAGGCTTCTTGCTGTGTCAATTGTAAAACCTTAATGGTAGCGAGATTCAATTCATGATTGGTAAGGTGTGGTTTGGGGAGAACAGGTTGGTCAACCACAAGATATTTCCATCTAAGGAGGTAGGCGACCATTCGAATTAATTTGTGAAAGGAAGAATAGCGGGACAACAAGGGAAGAGAAACGTTGGAAACAAGACACGAAGCAGTAGATAGAGATACTTTTGCTTCAGGCAAGTTGGAGTTTGTAGCTGGAGGTTTAGAAGGCCAACAAGAAGAGTCTTCGATTAACCACGAGGGCCCATGCCAGTACAACTGGGAAGCTGCCAATTGAGAGGGTAAACATCCACGAGAGATAATGTCGGCTGGGTTGTCAGCGCTGGGCACATGCCTCCATTGACATCCCGAAGAAAGAGTTTGAATCTTGGAAACCCTGTTTGCAACAAAAGTTTGCCAATGAGAGGGGTTTTTGGCGATCCAAGAAAGGGTGATCATGGAATCGCTCCAAAGATAGATTTGCGAGAATTCGACTTTTAATACTTCCCGTAATTTCTTAACAAGTTCTGCTGCCATGAGTGCAGCACACAATTCAAGTCTAGGCAAAGTGATAGTTTTAAGAGGAGCCACCTTCGATTTGGCACAAACAAGGTTGGAAACTGAAGATCCATTTATGAACCGTGATAAACCAAATATGCGCAGCAACCGTAAGCTTTTTCGGAACTGTCCGCGAACACATGAAGGAAAAAAGATGCATTAGAATGAGCGTTAATTAAATTCCTAGGAATTTCAATAAGGGAAAGATCAAGCACATTGCTGCGAAAAGAAAGCCATCTGTTAAGAAAAGAAAGGGGAACAGTGTCATCCCATTCACATTTGAGCGACCACAGCTCTTGCATGAAGAGTTTGGCTATAACGGTAACTGGGGCAAGGAATTGAAGCGGATCAAAAATTTTTGCAATTTCAGAGAGAATTTGTTTTTTGTGTTAGGGAGCTCTTCGGCGAGCGATATTTATAGATGAGAGTGTCAGTGCTAGTGCACCAATGAACTCCAAGATTTTTTATGGATTCGGAGTTTCCACAAATTTCGACAGAGGAGGGATCTACGTCTTCAATAGGAAACTGGGCGAGAAACTCAGGGGAGATGGAATTCCACTTATGAAGTGGGAAACCTCCATTCCTTAGCAATGCTTGAAGTTCTAAGGACACGAAAGAAGCTTCCTCCAGAGTGGGGAAGGACTGCAAATAATCGTCAACATAGAATGACGTGGTTAGTGCTTCAGAAGATTTAGAATCAAATAAATGACCATCTTGAGAGGCTAGCAAGTGTAGGGATCGGATAGCGAGGAAAGCAGAAGGTTTTAAGCCATAAGTAACTGTGTTTAAACGAAATACCTTAATAGGCTTACTGATTTCATCGCGCCACAAGATTCTTTGGAGATCTCGTTGTTCAGGCTGAATTAAAACTTGGCGGTACGTCTGTTTTATATCCGCTATAACAGCTATGGGAAATAATCGAAAGTTTAAGAGTATAGCAGATAGATCTGACTGAATAGCAGGACCAGAGTAAAGAGTATCGTTAAGGCTGTTGCCATTAACGTCAGGTGATGAACCATTGAAAACAACTCGGATTTTATCCTTTACAAGAGGGTTTTTCCACACGGGATGATGATTTAAGAAAACCGTTTCAATTGGGGGGTGCAATTCATCATCAGATTTGTTAACAACTTCCATATGATCTAAGCTTTCATACTCATCCATGAAATCAGTGTACTGCTGTTTAACGAGAGGTTCTTTCTTGAATTTGCTCTCGATAGCAAAGAGAGCTTTTCGAGCTTTGGGTTGAGAGTTAATAAGTTTAGGGGGATTATGTAATCTTGGCATTTGAACAATGAACCGGCCATCAGAAGAACGAGTGGTGGTGTTCAGAAAAAGTTGCTCACAGAATTCATTTTCTGAAGAGGTCACGTTAGGAGGATCAACGCTTTCGAGCCTCCAGAACTGTTCCAGGTCAGTATTGGCGAAGTAACATTGCGATGCGGGTTGGGGAGAATAATGGGGAAGTTGACCGGTGACGATCCATCCAAAATTAGTGTCTCTGGCGACCACGTTTGAGGATAACTTGCGAACCTGTTTACGAAGGCAATTCCAGAAAACATTGGCACTGAAGAGTATGTCAATGGGGTTTTGTATGTTAAACAAAGGATCGGCTAGCCTTGAATGCGAGGGAATGTTTAACCCTGAAATATCCACAGAGTGACTTGGAGTGTCTTCTCCAATGCTATTGAGAATTAGACAATTCAGTTTGAGAAAGTTGTTTCTGTGACAAATATCTCTTATGGTTAGCTTTGAGAATTGTAAAGCTTGCGATTTTGAGCTGTTAATGCCCGATACGTTAATAGAAGTGGGGTTTACAGGTAGGCCTAGTTTTCTAATCAAAGAATTAGACACAAAATCATGAGTTGCCGCTGAATCGAGAAGACCACGTGCACGGACCCAGTTGCCCAGGTTATCCTGAACTTCGATTTGGACAGTAGACAATAATACTTGGGCACTACGAATAGACTTGGCATTTTGAATGTACGATGAAGCATTGGAACTGTTAGCATCATCACTTTTCTGAGAAGTAGATGCTGTCGATGACCTTGCCTGATCATGACGATGTAGCAAAGTATGATGAGCCTTTTCACAATGGAAGCAAAGTCTTGTGGACTTGCAATTTGAAGCAGAATGCGTGGGCGCTAGGCAGTTGAAGCAATGTTTGTTTTGGGAAACTAATTTTCTTCTGTCGTCGACTGACAGTTCTTTAAAGGATTTACAGAGATATAGGGCATGGGGATCTTTACAAAGTATGCACTTTAAAGGTTCATTTAAACTCATGCGGGGTTCACTTTGAGTGTTTAAAACAAGAGAGCTAGCAATACGGCGTTCACTAGACCTAGTTGGGTAACCAGTAGTGTTTGATTTAAGTTTAGATGAGCTGGACCCAGGTTTTTGAGTACTAGACGCAAAGCGTTCGCTTTTGGGTTTAAGAGACATTAATTCAAATTTAGAACTCGGGGATGAAGGTTCACTTTGATTGGCTAAAGCGGTTAAGAGTTGGCATCTAGCATTTATGAAAGTGACTAAATGCTCGCAAGAGTAATCGTCTTCTCTAGAAAGTTCAATTTCCCAAGCTTTGAGGGTTGCAACATCAACTTTAGAAACCACTAAATGTATTAGGAAAGTATCCCAGTGTTCAGTGGGTTGATCTAATTGGGACAGAGCTTTAACGTGAAGCTGAGTAGTATCAATGAGAGTACGCAAACTAGTGACGTCATTGTGCTGTGACGCAGGTAGGTTAAATAGAGCCTTCATATGGCGTTGAATACGTAACCGTAAATTTCCGTATCTTTCTTTCAATAAGTTAAAGGCAATGGGGTAATTTTCGGCACTTAAAGGGAGTGCTTCGACTAACTGCAGAGCTTGACCTCGGAGGATAGATCTTATGTAATGAAACTTGTATATGACTTGAATGTCTTCATTGTCATGAACAAGAGAGCAAAATAATTCATAGAAAGAATCCCAAGTAGATTCGTCTCCAGAGAAGTGGGGTAAATTAATCTTAGGTAGAATTGGTTTGGGCTTATGAGTACCATCGCGAAAAGAAGTTTGTTGTTCGTGAAGGGATCCAAGAACAGAAGCGTCTTTTTTCTGTTCTTCTTCGAGTTGGCGTATTATTTTGAAAGCAGAACGTATACCTTCGTAATATTGGTTTTCTACCTCGACACGATCTTCGGTTTAATTGAGCATACAAGTTTCTATTTCAGTTTGGATGTTACAATAATTTTCATATGAACGTTTAAAATCCCTTACACGATGTTTCAACAAGTCTAATTGAGCTTCTGAGGGATCTAGCTCTTTGATGTATTTTCTGAATCGGGTAATTTGCCCTTTATAGGATGCTCGTTTAGAAGTGAGTTTTTCATCCTTATCCTTTTCAGTAGGAGCCATGACAAGGAAGGTAGATTAAAGTATAACTTACGAAACTGTGGAACCTTGGAAATGCTGTCAGGCTGGCAGCAGCAAATAAGTTGAAAGAAAGGGACAACCAAAGGAGACAGGAGCGGCCTCTTTCCTCTTCACAGGCTCTGCACGATGTAGTTATAGCTGAAAGATTCAAAGCAAATATTAATAATTTGCAAAGTATTGTCAAATAACCCTTGAAAAAGAATAAAAAATAACAAAGGGACTCTCCCGGGTTTCTGGGACCAAATTTTGGGTAGATTATTGACTGGGGAATAACCTAACCACCAAGGGAAGATGATAAAGAAAAGGAAGTGGGTTTCGGACTGGAGAAAAAATGATGGAGAAATAGGAGGAGAGTCCCACAAAAGTTATAAGTTTAATTTTAAATGTCCTAAAAGGTGACTGCCACTGCAAATCAGCTCTCAGATACCTAAAGTGAGGAGGGACCTGGGCAAAGCTAACGGGAGACGCAGCTGGAACTTAGGCGGTTTGCAAGAGAGTGGCTTTAGAGTATTCCCTCTCAAGCATACATATGCCTACTATGGGGAAGGGTGATGGTCTGGCAAAACAGAGAGTAACAGATTTATTATGTATCTGTTCAAAGTAATTTGAAGAATGCCAATAATTAGAATAGGTTTCGATATTTTTTGTTTTCGAAATCGTAGAATTCCTAAAGAGCGACCAAATGCTTCCAAGAAGGATAGGAATAAAACAATTATACTTTTGGGAATAATTTTGGTAAGTGCACCAATAGTTGCATTTGGAAATGGCTAAGCTTTTACCAGCAAGGAGCCGACTAAAAGTTTAGGCAAGGAGAAACACTTAAATTTTGAAAAACCAACCATAAGAGTTGGAGAGAATCTCCACAAGCAGGAAGGTGGCGTAGCGAGCTATGCTTGCCTTACTGGCCAGTTAGAATTATCTATTAAAGCTAAGAGAAACTTTACCGAGTTGTCAACTAAGAGTTCTTGCTCAAATGCAACAAGTGGTGAAACCCCTATCAAGAGATTTATTTGCATTAACGAGGGCATGAACCTAGGAAGAGTCAGGGAAGACAGGATCTTGCCTAACCGTTGTGTTAGAGAAATGATGAGTCAAAAAAGGAACTTGAATTCATTTAACAATGCAAAAGAGCGTAAAGAATTTAACAAATAGGTAGTAGCTTGTTGACAAATATATAATTTAAACTTTATAACAAATGGGGTCACAGACCTCCGAAAAAACATCCAAAGTTTGCGCCAGGCAATTAACAATTCTTTTGGTTTCAAACCTTTATGTGTTTTAAAATCTTCGCAAGATTTTGAAATGGCGAAGGAAAAATACAAAATATAAAGACAATTAAAGTGATTAAAGTTAGACAATAAATCGAGTACAAGGTGTGTACTGTAAGAAATTTCTGAGAAAATATTCTAGAAAGAGTAACAACTTCGGAAATAACAATAACAGAAAGGGAAGAATAAAATAGAAGTTCCTATAACTTCTTATATTTAAGCTGGTTTTTTCTTCTAGTTACACAATTAGGGCAGGTCACTTAATGTGAAACCTGAAGAGAAAATCGAAAGGAAGTTTCTAGACATCCTATGTTTAAGTAGAAATCACGAGCCAAATGGGGCAAGTTTCCCTTTCGTGAAACCTAGAAATAACTCACTTATGAGTTGAAAGAATTGTATTCCCTAATTAGAAGGGAGAAACAATGTAAGTTTGAAACGTGTACAAAACACGTAGTTATACAGAAATTGATTAATGAGATATAAGCAAAGGGGGAGGGCAGGTTTTTAGAGTGACACCTCATTGAAAAAGACTTAAAGTAACAATTTTATTTTGGTTTGTTAGTAAGTGGTTTAGGAAAGATCAGCTGGGAAGGAGGATAAATGTTCATGGCCGTATTTATAATAATCGGACGATCGCGCCGCGGAAGAAATGTTGAACAAGCACTGGTTTTCACAATAATCTGTTAAAATGGATGAAAAGTTCACTATAGTAGCACGAAAGTTTATGGCAAAGAAAGTTATTGCAATGATGGAAAATAACTAGTTGCACTAGGTAGGCGAAAGTCTATTGCTTGAGAAAGTTGTAGATTACAATTAAATGCGCCAGAGAAAATCCCAACGGTGGAAGAAAAATTAGCTATTGCAGTAACTCATAAGGAAGGTTCCTTAATTTAAAATAGTATTCCCACATGTGAGTGGAAAATACATGACGGTATGACTGGTAGATTCTGGAAGGTTCCAGAGCGATCCTAACTGAAAAATAGGGCCAAAGTTATTCCAGCGGTGGAACGAGCTGAATATTTTATAGACAGTGGGTAATTCCCACGTTGTGAGAAGATTTCTCATAAGAAATGCTGCTTTCCATTAAAAATTGGTTTAGACAGACAAAAGCTCAACTTGGAAAATCCCGCGAAGGATGATTATTGCCCCAAATATAATAATCTCACACTGCCTATAAAATGGTCGTTAAAAGCATGTAGATACTAAAAACGATGAAGATGAGGTTAAAACCTGAAGTCTGTACTTATCTTTGCTGCATGGCGAAGGTGAAGTTCCCTTTGACGGATAAACTTAAAGTTTCAACATGGCGTGGAATGAAGAGAATGCCTCTTTGTTTGAGGAGGCTAGCTCTAGTTGAGCCTTGACTGACTAAGTCGACAGCCGACGTACAAATGAGACCCACTCAGCGAAGCGCAGAGGGACCAGGAAAGGGAAAAGAGTGGGGGTAGGAGACAAAAGGAAAACATATAAGCATAACCAACATCGAAAAGTTGTATTCTTTTGATGAGATGGTCTTCAAAGAGTTGATAGTAGGCGACACTAACGCAGCCTGGTGGGTGAAAAAGTAGACGAAGTTCTCTTGATCACGGAGATGATAGCTGGCGATGGCGACGAGATCTGGTGGCCAGATTGATAAGGAAGTCCTCTTGCACCGAGACAAATTGAGGAACTTCAGAGATTCGCTGCTAGATGACGCTAGGTGGGTCATGAATGATCTATATCTAGAACAGACTCACAAGTAACATGAGAACCCTAAACAGTAAACAGAACATAGGAGATCACTGTTGGTGTTTGAGAAAAAGGAAGGGATGAACAAGAAAAGAGCATTGGAAATACTCTATCTTACTGTGTATTCCAAGAATACACCAGTGCGCACAAATCACCAAAGTTTTATCGTAATCGGATGAAAGGTATAGGAACCCATACAATGAAGCCACAGCAAATTCCGCAAACGGGATGAAACTCACTCATTTGTTAAAATGATTATCACGACAATACTAATGAAACGCCAACTATTATAAAACGGAGTCACGTATACAGAATAATTCGCGAGCTTGCATACACCTCACCAAAATTGATTTGTTTAATAATTCGCACGGCAACAATCTATCGTTGGCAACCTATTGCAAAATGGATTCACTAACTCGGAAACCTTCGCGTGCAAAGTATCATCGCAATCGGAGGAGAGGTATTGGATCGCCTTGAGACGATCATACAATGAAAATACAGAAACTACCACTAAACTGTGTGAAATACACTCATTTGTTAAAACGATTCGCGCACCAATAGGCTACTCATTTGTTGAATTTGTGACTTAAGATCCGATATTTAAAAAAAAGATGCTAACTGTTAAGTTAATTAAAATATGAATAATTTTTGTAGGCAATATATATAATCATCTGATTAAACACCCGAGAACCCTTCCGGGAATCATGTTTCAGAATAACTGAGTAGGGCTTAAAAGTAATAATAAAAAAGAAATATAATATGATTAAAAACGTGAGGGTGCAAAGACTTATTCTCTTGAGAATAGCAAAATCGTACCGCACTGTATCTCATGAGGCACTGTGCATTATTACAGGAATTACTCCTATAGATATAATGGCTACAGAGATTGTTACTCTATACAAAATCAAGTCAGGAAAAGCAACTATGAACTATGTCATTGACCACCCCAAAAAACCTATGAGACGGATCCACCCAGCCTATATTCCTGGTACCAAAGATCCAAGAATAGCATTAAATGAATATATCCCATGGAAAATTTACACAGATGGAAGCAAAAGTGAAGAAGGAGTGGGATCTGGCATAGCTATATTCAGATTGCATGAATTAGTAGACCAATTGAAATATAGACTGCAAGACAACTGTTCGAATAATCAGGCGGAGCAATTAGCTATACTTAAATCTCTGAAGTTCTTAGATACTACTAGGACAGAGGATGATGAAGATAAGAAAGTAATTATTTACCCAGATAGTGAAATAGCAATTGACTCCATTGTGGACTTCAGAAATCATAACGAACTAATTGAGAATATAAGAAGGGCTACAGCTATTCTAAAAAGAAAAAAATGGATAGTAAAATTTGAATGGGTTAAGGCACATACAGGTGTTGCAGGAAATGAACTGGCTGATAAAATTGCAAAGGAGGATACAAAATTAAGTGAGGTTTGTTTCGATAGAATACCCATCTCAACTTTAAAAAAAAAATCTCAAAGAAAAATCAATTCATGAATGGCAGCAAAAATGGGAACAAACTTCAAAAAGGTACACTTACAAAATAATTCTTTCCAACAGTTGCAGGTAGATTAAAATCCAAAATCACCTTAACACCTAATATGACTACAATACTGATTGGACATGGAAATATTGCTTCGTACTTACACAGACTTAAAATTATACGTAATCCCGAGTGTTCCTGTAAAAGCAGCCCTCAGACTATAGATCATATAATTTTCGTGTGCAGTGAAGTGAAAAATATTAGGCAATTCTTGATCAATAGTGTTAATAGAGACGATAACTGGCCGATTCAGAAATCTGTGCTATTAAAAAAGTATTTGAAGGAATTTTCTAAATTTGTTAATGCTCTGGATTTTCAAGCTTTAAGGAAAAACGATAAATAATATTGTTTGATATTGTTTTAGATCCCTAATTTGGGGGTGGATCTAAAAGAGAGAGTTGTTGTACTAATTTATAAGGTGGTGCCTAAAAGGGTAGCCTCCCTTGACAGGGCAAGCTGACCAGTGTAGAGTGTTGTGGTGTGCTAGGAACTAGGGGGCGTTCCTATGAATAAGGTAGTAGTGTTTGAAGGGATGGGACCCAACACAAGGGTCACTGTTCTGGTCGCTCAGCTGACTGCTTATTATGTAATTGAATCTGCTCGTATCAGCCGAGTGGCACGTGCTGCTTGCTGGCAGCCGAGCCGGCTCGGGAAACACAAAGGTACCTGAGTTAGCGCTATTAGACTACCGTCTATCACGTCTTACCGTGACGGGAGTAAGGAAGGGCGTTGGGATGTAAAAAGGCGTATAAACAGTAAAGCGTGTGTAGAGTGTGGACCAAGTGTTTATTGGTCTGTAGTTTAGAGTATGTGTCCCTTGTAGGGAATGAGATTATGTTCACAATGTGTACAAGTGGTGGGTTACAGGTTACATAAGTAGGAACTCTGAACACGATTGACTGACTCACCTCGGTTGACACCAGCGTAGCCTCGGCCGTCTCGATGAAGCACTGACAATGAAGAGATCCTCTGACCTCATTAGGACGTCTTCTTATACCTTCTGACGCCCTGCTGTCAGCATTGTGTTGGCATGCTGCCCCAGTTAGTACTATGTCGCTGAGTGTAATGATTACGTAAGGCTTGAGCTGCTTTATGGAGTAGCAAGCTGTCCTTACAGTATTAATGGATGTTGCCCCGG
This sequence comes from Meconema thalassinum, assembly GCA_946902985.2. NCBI lineage: Eukaryota > Metazoa > Arthropoda > Insecta > Orthoptera > Tettigoniidae > Meconema > Meconema thalassinum. The sequence continues at coordinate 55,365,182 of OX336401.1, read as the reverse complement.
CTTTCCAAGAGTTGCCATTTTAGGGGATTTAGCCAGATGCCGGGGGGATGGTCTCCAAGGGGTGCATACCCCTGGGATGCTGTACAAGCGTCTTCCTTCATTTGTTCGCGTCCTCGCGAACGGGAACGGAACTGGGGGTTGGGATGTTGGCGTAGTGGTCCTTGGAACCCCCTCGTATCTCCTGGTGGTGTCGTATCGAAGTGTGGGTGTGAGGTCAGCCCGTGTTCAGAGGGGAGGGTTATGGGATGTACAGATATATGTATACACTGATATTGACATTGTGAAAAAACAAAACAAAAAAAATTGACATTGCGAAAGATTTGATATCGAGGAAAAATTAACATTGGTAAAAAAAATTGATATTTGAGAAAAATTTGACATTAAAAGAAATTTGACATGTATAATAAAAAAAATTGCCCTTGCTATTGCTGGCATATTGCTAGCTTCAAAAAAAACATGGTTTGTGATGCTGATTCGTTACATGTTGTGCAGGGAGGAAAAAAACCCAACTAGACGAGGAATTGTGTCGTCTAGCTTTACCTTGGGGAAAAGTGCTCCCTGCAAATAGAAAGATAGGAGAGATTAGAAAAAAATGGGTGTTCCAGGGTATAGTTTAGGGGATATAATCAAAGTGTTTATTTGTGTGGGAAAAAACGGAACACCCTGACAAATTTTAAGTTAGAAGGGTAGAAATGAAAATCAGTGCGTGTATGAGAACAAATATGTGGCATTTTCTGTGACATTGTTGCATTATTACGTTACCTTATTACATTGTTGTATGTTACATTGTTACATTGTTATACATTTATATTTATTAGGCTACTTATGTCTAGACGGCCGTATCCTAAATGTACCTGCGTGCCCGCTATTCTTTTGTACTCATTTCTCATTACGTGATCACTCTGTAGCGCTCTCATTTGGCCTTGGTCCTACCCTTTCATCCATGGCCATTTGATTTACCGAGCCATTTTATTGTGTTTTAGTGGCTGTGCCGCTAATTCACACCTGTCGTGCATTTTCCCCCGTGGGTGAGAAAATTGCACCTTGGAAGCAAAGGTGAGCGCTTACAATCCTTGCGCTGTCCCTGGCTGCCGTAGGTCACTCATTATTCAAGTGCTTGCTAAGGATTGCGTCAGTGGCGTTCAGTGTCCCACGACCACTTCACGCTGCTGATCGCGTCGCCGTCACCTTATCGGCGCGACTTGAAAATGTGGGAGAGTGTATATGTTTGTGTGACATCAGTGTTTTACATTTGTGTGTGATTCGTGATATTATTTACAGGGTGTATGTACAGTACAATGATCTTGACCTGTGATAAATAAATCCTTTGTTAGTGGGTGTGCTGCTATCCATGTTTTCCTTTCTGCCATCCTGAAAGAGAACGCATGGGAATGGTTATATCGGCCAATGCATTGTTGTCATTCACACCTGTGTATACCTTTCAGTCGCCCTTGGCGCCTTACTCAATTCTTATCCTATGCCGGCTAGATTTCTATCTTAGCTTAATTTGGCGTCCTAATCTTACTTATCCTAATGTATTGTTATCTTAATGTAGTTTAACTTAATGTATTATCGGGCTTACCCTGGCAACGAATTTTAATTACCAGGTGCCGAAATATTCTATGTGATCTATATATAAAAAAAAAATTCCCTTAAATGTAGGTTTACGACGAATTGTCATGCCTTATTATTAGTCGTCGGTCTTACCCTGATGCCGGATTTCTGGGCTATCAGGCGCCGAACGGCGTTATCTTACACTACTTATGGTATATATATAAAAAAAATTGCTATATCTAAACCGAGAGGGTTGCCTTAATCTATTGCCGAAAGATGCTGTGCTACATTGCAACAGCGTTCAGTAAATTTGCTTAATCCTAGGTTGCGTGTCAAATGCAACCGTCTTACAGCTAAATTTGGACCAGGACGATCGCCTGGGGCAATTAAATCCCCAGGACACCACCCGCACGAGCCCCAGAAACACCGGTTGTCTCTAGGGTCGCTGGATTCCGTCCCCTTAATTCTAGGTGTCGACGTCTATTACTAGTATTAACCTATTCGCAGGCGGCTTACGGTGCCACTAAGCTAACCGTTTCGCCCGCTGTAGCTTCCTTGTTCATGACCGTTTGCTGTTCCGATTTTATCGCATTTGAGCCGCCCACTTGGCTCCTGTGAGGTGCGCGCACTGCCCCTCTCTTAATGCCCTTTGGCTGCCCGATGCATCGCCATTTATGTGGGCATTGGACAGTGTGGTCCAATGGCATAATATCCTCCGGGAAGGGAGCGTCCGGGGAGTCCTCTTCGCCTATGTCGGCCGCAATAGTAATGATTCATGTGTCCTCCGGGAAGGGAGCGTCCGGGGAATCCTCTTCGCCTGTATCGGACGCAATAGTAACGATTCATATGTCCTGCGGGAAGTGAGCGTCCGGGGAATCCTCTTCGCCTGTATCGACCGCAATAGTAACGATTCATGTGTCCTCCGGGAAGTGAGCGTCCGGGGAGTCCTCTTCGCCTGTATCGGCCGCAGTGTGTTTTGCTCCAACGCACAGGAGTCTTGCTTCCCGCTATGGAAGCCGTACTTATCTAATGCTACTAGGAGTCTAGTCATTATATGGGTCGTCTCTAGGGATAGTTCCCGAGGCCGGCGCTGAGTGAGCTATTTCTCCCGCCATCCTCAGAAAGTCACCCTGCAGATCTCGGCTTCGATGACCGGGACACATAGTGGGTGTAACCTTCTCCGATAAGGGGGATGGGCTAATATGCACCCCTAGATCTCGATGTTTGCCCGTGTCCGGTCCCGAATGCTTTGACCTTACGTAGTTCATCTGTTCGGTCTAGTCGTCAAGTTCAGTGGTTTGTCGAGCCACTGGGGGAAGGGTCCACAACGCCTTCCCCAGCTCTGCTCCGGTGTGGTGCTCCTGACCTTCGGCTTACACCGTTGTCAACAATCAAATCGTATCAGATTCCTTTGTAAGAAAAAAAATGTAGCGTAACCTGTGTAAATGGTATGATCTCTGTGTAAAATGTAAAATATTTCCAGTGTTACGGGGTTGCAGATCTTCTAAGTACATAGGCTACTTCTGGTCTACCCTCGCTACGTCAGCTTTCCAGCAATAATGCTTTCTTTACCTTAATGGAGGTGTTAGTAGGGTCTGTGATATCAGGTACCCTGTTATTAGGATCTGGGGGTAGTTATTTGTTGAGTGGGCTTAAGTATGGTAGGAAGGGTTTGCGCACCTTTGGGTTCCACGTTAGTGGTGGCCTGGAACCGGTGATGCCGCTGGGATGCTCCTATAGTGAGTGGATTGGGGAGGCAATTCCCGGGATCGCAAAGATACGAAAATTCATGCAGGTTTGATATTAAAATCCCTGGTGAATGGATGGGATATTCATGCATGTGTCTGGATATGAAGTTTCTGCCTTCATGTATGGATAGGTGTGGGGTGGGGCATAATACCAGTATGTTCCTTCATGCGGGAGTGTTTAAGTGCCAAAGAATGGTTAATGTATATCTATGGCCTCCTCTCTCATTTGGAGAGGCGCATTATGCTTCTTTAATGTTTGCTGACACACCCCTAATACTCAGGTGGTAGCATCGTGACTCAAGGCGTAGCATGCCTGCTTTTTAGACGCATGAAGTCCATCAACCCCTTTGTGTGTACTTTGTATGTAGTGTAGCTGTTTTTGGTCGTGTAGCTATGTCTGCGTTGTTTATGTTGGGCGTGAGGAGGTTATGGGAAGGGAGTAAGGTGGTACGCTGGTAGCCTGTTCTCCTGTCATCCTCCCTTGGTCCATGTTGGCTTTCTATCCGCGCCTTGGGATAGTAGAGCTGCATGACCTAATCTGGTCGGCCAATTGCAGTGTAGATGTGGCCAGTGGTCGTGGTGCGACTGGTCATGTCCTAGTCGCCTGGAATGATTTATTTCGGGAATAGAATCGCGAAAAGAAGTTATTAAGGGGAGGTCCTGTTTCCTCAAAGTCCCTGTGTTCGCTCCTAATTGGTGAGCGCGTGTGTGTATGTGTGTGTGTGACTACGTTCCGCTACACCTCGCGGACGGTTGGTCTGTTATAAGGCTAAGTCCTGCTGTGTATATTGTGTATGGGCGGGAGGCGCCCGTGGCCTGTCTACGTCTTTGCGAACGTGCCCTTATAGGCCCAAGATAAGTTCCGCTGTGTCACGTCTTGTCCATTGCCAAATGTTTTTGCAGTGTGGAAAAAAAATGTATGGTGTTATAATTGTTATGTGTTTGTAATTTCACGGTCACTGGCGATACGCAATAGCGTCTAGTCATCGCAGTATTGCAGTGTAAATAGTTTGCAAGTCAGCAGTGGGCATGTGTAACATCAGGCTGGGACGTTATCGTATGTCGCCCGCTGGTATGTGCCTTTCTGCACGTGTGCAAGTGTGGTCATTGTTTTTAGATTCCTAGCGGCCTAATGTAGCAATTCGACCTAGTTAGGTAATGACATTGTGTGGCCACTGTTTCCTAAGACTTGTGTCTTGCGAAATTTTCCTACCTGCGTCTGGGAAATGTATTCGCCATGTCTGGTGTAATTCGAAATTTTATGTCTGGCTTTTGGTGGGAGGAAATGTAGTATTCCCTGTTCATGCACTTGTATGGGCCACCTTCAGTATGATTGGACGCCTGAATAGCTGTTTTCCTTTGTGTCTAAATTTTTACTGGAACTCAGACCCGCGACCTTATGTCATTTTTTGTGTTTTATGTTTGCGTTGTGTTTCAGGGCTTGGGGCTTCCCCAGTGTTGTTTTTTGCTTGTGTTCCGTGTACCAAAAATACCATTGGATAGTTAGTTTTTGGTACAAGTGTGGTGTGTGGTCGTGGGTTCGAATCCGGTTGTCTGTAAAGATTTGGTGTGATCATTTCCGTGCCGCATATATTATGGCACGTTCCCGTGGATGCGCAATGCGCAAATGAAAGCATGCATACCTGTGTGGAGTTTGTATGTTTTTGATTTCCCCTTGTAGTGTAATTTTGGAAGATATGGGGTCTCTAAATCGGGCGTGAATGATGCCGTGCGCTCTGCTCTGAGAGCTGTTGTCTGTAAGCGTGCAGGTTATCACTGAGGCCTGCGTTATTGCTGAGTATGGCGGTATCGGATTACAATGTCCTGCGCGCCCGCTCGTTACTTGTCTTGATAACGCTGTATGTCCGGCACATGTATTTTTAATCGCTTACTCGCTGTGACTGTGATGAGTGCTTTTCGCATTGTGACAGAAAAGAGGGGAATTTGTGGTTTAACGTGACCGTATCTGGAGATCATGAGCCACGGGATTTCCGTTTTACTTGGAATCCAAACCACAGGCCATGGCATTTCACTTTGGAAATCTCATATGCGTTGGCCGTACTTGTAGAAGAACCTTCCATTGACTACATGTGCGTCCCCAGATTTTGTGTTACTGTACCGTGGTTCGATTATGTCCCGACAATGGTACGAAATGTCATTATGCCCGCGTGTCTCCGGGACAGTTCTGTGGAGTGTTAGGATCGTATCCCGGTGCGGTCAGTGGGCTACTTCTTGGCCCTCTTTTCACACCTGCCCGTGGGATTACTTCCTTTCCTTTTTGCAGTGGTTTCCGCCTTTACGTGTACCTCTGTATTAAATATATATATGTTTAACTTGACCACCTTTCTTTCATCGGGCCTAATGCCTGTGTTATAGAAAAAAAAATGAGCTATGCCCCGCTCTGGATTAAGAGAGCACTTTGAAAGAAAATAATAGCAGGTGGCGATAGTCTCTAAAAATTATGTCGTGAACACTATAAAAAATGTTAAAAAAATAAAAAAAATTGCTTGGGACCTGAGTGTAGTATTTACCAATTTGGTAACGTGAGTACTACCGTAATCTGGTTACGTCTCAGGGGAATCTGCCGATACTGTCTAGTACACATTAGGAAGGCCATTGCAAGCCGTAACTGATACACTTGTATCCACGTCACAAGCAAAGCCAGCGCACTGTGGGAGTCAAACCTGCCCATCAAAGTAATTGTAACTCAACAAAATGACAGTGTCTCGTCCCGGTGTGCAATTGGGCTTTTCAGTTGGTCAAAGCACACCTCACCAAATTTTTGAAATTAGTTTGCGATTCTTAATTCCTGCCACACTTACGGCTTTCGCCCGCAAGAAGAGAATCTATCAAACTGTGGAACCATAACATAGAACGTTTAGTCATTCCTCCCTAGAAAGACTCACTTAAGCTTTATGCTGTGATTTTATGCTTAAGCTGTGTTCAAAATATCTCTTTCCGGCCTGAAGCCTGCTTGGCTTCCACTTGGCTTGCATAGTAGAGACTTTACGTTATGGCGTTAACCACTTCGCCCAATAACCATTGATGGCCTGCGAGAAAAATGCCATGGTTTCGAGAAAAAAAAAAACAAGAAGGGTTTAGAATTATTCCTTCTAATTTGGCTATGTTGCACTGTATATACATAAAATAAGAAAGAAAAATATGCAATTTTATGTTTATGATGTACTTGTTGGACTATTTTCTTATCGCCCTCGTTTAAAAGAACTTATGTGGCTTATAATGTTGGTGTTAGCGATGTTAGTTTATTTCTGTGGCCCTGGTGGAAGTCGTTATCCTCTTTCGAGCTTCAGTGCTCAGAAAGGTGAAGGGTTTTGCCCTGTTATTAGATTATAGGCCTCTGAAATCCACTGGGGTGTTCCTTTGCTACCTTCCGGCGGAATTTGTAGCAAAGTAAGCTTTGGCCTACTTCCACCGTAGCGCGTGTCTATAGGTTGGAGTGTACCTGTATTCGAGGGCCTAATTGTGTTTGACGCTGCCCTGGTAGATTTTACGGGAGTGTGTATATATTTGCCTGCGTGGTGTTGTGGGGTAGGTGAGAACACCTTTCCTAATCCCCGTGTACTGTGTGGTAATGCCTGGTCCCAATGTGCGTACGTGTGTCGTACATCCTGAGGGCTTAATACCGGTGTTCGCCTTCGTTCTGGCAAATTTGCCCTTTGAACTGGCGGTAAAGGTCGCTTAATGGCTTGTGTCTGGCCTAGCAACGTGGTGGCGTGTAGTCTGACCGCTTTCCGGCCTGTGGCCACGGCAGACTCCTGCCATTGCGCTAGCCTATCTGTGTGGGTGTATGTAGGCTTTATGTGTAGTGGGACGGGTTCTATGTCGTCTGCCCATGACGTGGTTACGTCCCGTTGTCCCTCTGTTATGCTATGTGTATTTGAGAGTCCTGGCTTCAACTCCCTCTCGTTCCGTTGTTCCGAGGGGGTTGTTCTAGGCTCTGCCCCTCGGTTTGGCAAAATTGCCTTCCGATCCGGAGCTGAAGGACGTATGTTTGTGTTAGGTTTATTTTGCAGTAAGTTGGAGCCTAACCTGGCCGTCTTCTTGACTGTGGCCACGGCGAACTCCTTCCTATGTGTGGAAGTACGTGTCGAGAGGGACATCCTCGCAAATTGTCGAGCTAGCGTATCTACGCTTATGTCCTCTCTCGGGTGGGCTGGTGGCCCTACCATGAACTCAAAAAAAATGGCCTTATTGGCTTGGAGGTCACGGTATTTGTCCCAAATTTGGGTGTACTGCCTATTGAGGCTCCTGGCCTGCTTGCAAATTACTGTATTAATGTATTAATGTTTCTGTGCTCTGTATAGTTTTGTTGCCGCTAGTTGGAGAAGCGTTTGGACGCGAATTAGCTCCCTGTACTGGGCGTGTAAACCTGTGTAGTGCACCCTCATTCTCTCGAGGGTTGCATTATCTATTACGGGACCATGTGTGGTGATTAATTGTTGGTATATTTTGTTTCTTTGGACATGGATCCTATTGAGGTGTTCATGTATGTGATTCAAGAGTGTATGTGCACATCTTAATCGCGCTGTCCTACCCTCTGACGGGGTGTATGGCTGTTTGCCCTGTATTGCCCCGATTTTTGTTTGGAGTGCCCGTATTTGTGTTTGCCGGCTTTGTATGTGCCCCTGGCATCTGAACAATAATGTTAATAATATTGGCGTGCCCCTATTGCCTCTATGGCTTGCAATCTCTGCATGAGGTGCCATTCTGACTGAAGTGTATGGGCCTACAATAAGAATAATAAAAAATAATCTGTGCGTGTTTGACAGTGTATTCTTATATTTCTCTGATTCTGTATGGGGCTAGGGGGTTGGTTTATTAAGAATTTCCCCTGTGTAGCTAGTTTGGAGCACACACAAAAAAAATGGTGCTTTTTGTCTTGGGGGAAAAATTTTCTCACTATTTGCTTGGCTTTTTTGCGGTACGGAAGGGGTCGTTTTACCTACGAGGGCTCGTTGGTTGAGTCCTGTTCTCTATGCGTAGGACCGCGCCTCCACCAGTGTTTTAGATCCCTAATTTGGGGGTGGATCTAAAAGAGAGAGTTGTTGTACTAATTTATAAGGTGGTGCCTAAAAGGGTAGCCTCCCTTGACAGGGCAAGCTGACCAGTGTAGAGTGTTGTGGTGTGCTAGGAACTAGGGGGCGTTCCTATGAATAAGGTAGTAGTGTTTGAAGGGATGGGACCCAACACAAGGGTCACTGTTCTGGTCGCTCAGCTGACTGCTTATTATGTAATTGAATCTGCTCGTATCAGCCGAGTGGCACGTGCTGCTTGCTGGCAGCCGAGCCGGCTCGGGAAACACAAAGGTACCTGAGTTAGCGCTATTAGACTACCGTCTATCACGTCTTACCGTGACGGGAGTAAGGAAGGGCGTTGGGATGTAAAAAGGCGTATAAACAGTAAAGCGTGTGTAGAGTGTGGACCAAGTGTTTATTGGTCTGTAGTTTAGAGTATGTGTCCCTTGTAGGGAATGAGATTATGTTCACAATGTGTACAAGTGGTGGGTTACAGGTTACATAAGTAGGAACTCTGAACACGATTGACTGACTCACCTCGGTTGACACCAGCGTAGCCTCGGCCGTCTCGATGAAGCACTGACAATGAAGAGATCCTCTGACCTCATTAGGACGTCTTCTTATACCTTCTGACGCCCTGCTGTCAGCATTGTGTTGGCATGCTGCCCCAGTTAGTACTATGTCGCTGAGTGTAATGATTACGTAAGGCTTGAGCTGCTTTATGGAGTAGCAAGCTGTCCTTACAGTATTAATGGATGTTGCCCCGGCTTTCCAAGAGTTGCCATTTTAGGGGATTTAGCCAGATGCCGGGGGGATGGTCTCCAAGGGGTGCATACCCCTGGGATGCTGTACAATATTGTTAAGATTAAGTCATCTATAAATTGAATTATTATAATGTAATTTATTGTGTTCATTTATAAAATGTAATGTAAGTGCATGTAGTGGAGCATGCAGAGAGTATGAACAATAAAAAAAATACAAAAGAATACCCAAAGAGACATCTGCAGATGTGATTTCTTTAAAATTACGAACAACCACAAGTAATGCTATATTACAATAAATGGTCTTATAATTATTCAAAATTAATCAATAAATAATACATCTAGGTACACTTAAGGAGTTCAATGGTGAGATGAGGCTACAACAAGGATTTCTCAAAATCACAAATAGTTGAATACTATATTGTCAATGTATTGTACGGTATAATGAAATTGCAGGTTTTTCCCAGTCTTATTAAGGAAGACACATTGTTTATCAAATTTCCTTTTTACTCCTACAGACGTTAATATGAGAACTTTCGAGCAATGAACAATGGCAAAAATAACTTTGCGCTTTCAGATCACTAAGATCATCCTGTTTGTATGTCATGTGAAACCTCCATCTGAAAATATAAGCTATTAAGGTCCTTACATCGTAGTTCCGCCCCTTAAAACAACAATAACTAACTATATAACTGAGGTTATAACTTAGGGTGCAACTAAGGAACATTAAGCAAACGTTGCAAGAAGGTAGATAATGTGGTTTTAATGATGCCGTACTCACATTTGTTTGGCACATTTATTAAGAGGGAATGACATACACATTTTATAAGAACTAGTGAGGAATTCTGACTAGGAGACCAACAATAATGAAACAATAAAACAAAGTCAGAGATAAAATATATAGAAGTAAAGGTTCTCTTTTCGTCAGAGATAAAACATATACAAGTAAAAGTTATTCCCGCTAGATGTCTCCGGCACATACTCCCTCCCCAGTGACAACGGAGAGATATCGTGATGGGAATCGAACAGTTCTTCCAGAACGGGTATAGGACTCTTTCAGTTGAGTCTGTGGGATGTAGATGTCCCTATGAATCTACTGTTGGCTACTGGCACAAGTTGTGGTAACTGTGCCGGTGTATTCACTATTTAGTAGAAATGCTGGTTTAAGTCTATCAATAAAAATAGTCTCTTCACCATGGTTGGTAATAACCACAAAGTGTTTGTCGGAGCGAGATATTACACGGAATGGTCCATCGTAGATAGGCTGCAAGGGTTTACGATGAGAGTCATGCCGGATGAACACATGAGAAGAACGCAACAGTTCAGGATGTATAAATGTTCTTTTAACAGCATGATGTTTTGGTTGGACTGGGCGTAAGGATTGAACATGCTGTTTGAGCTTGAGGACGAAAGCAGGAAGGTCCTTCTGTGGTGATTCTTCAAAGAAGTCTGCTGGTAGGCGAATAGGCTCTCCATAAATGACTGCAGCTGAGGAGGAATTTAGGTGAGGTATGATGCGTGATCTGAGGCCTAGCAGGACTGTTGGACGTTGGGGCACCCAGCTGTTGGTTAACTGAGTCCGAAGTGCGCCTTTGAGCTGGCGGTGCCAACGTTCTATTTTCCCATTTGCTGCAGGATGGTAAGCTGTCGTTTTAATGTGGTGTATGCCCAGTATTTTCATCAGATGACTGAATAACGAGCAGTCAAACTGCTTGCCACGGTCAGTTGTGATGACGGCTGGTACACCAAATCTAGCTATGCCAAAGTATAAAGAACGCAACATTTCAGGATTTGGACAGGTTTACATTGATATAATATTTACTGATTCTGCTGGTATGTCCTTTAATGTTATAGCCTCTGGCCAACTTGAAAATCGATCGATGATTGTAAGGATATATGTATATCCTTCAGATGGTGGAAGGGGGCCAATGATATCCGCATGTATGTGAAAGAAGCGTCGTTCCACTGGATCATATGTATTAATTGCGCTGTTGGTATGTCTGGTAACCTTGGAGCGCTGGCAGGCAATGCAGCATCTTGTCCAGAGTTTGACATCTGCCTGGAGTGATGGCCATAGATATCTTTTTTGTAGATGTGTGGTAGATGCTTTAATTCCTGGGTGCGTCATATTATGAAGCATTTCAAATGCAAGCTTGCGGAATTGGATGGGTAAATATGGCCGCACCTCTCCTGTTGAAACATCAGTGACTAGTTCTGCTCCGGATGGTAAATTGATGGTCTTGAATTGAAGAGATGTGGTAGTTGATTGTAGCAGAGCGTGTAGTTCTTCATCGGATGCCTGTGCTTTAGCTACATCATCAAATGACAATTGTGATGTAATGCGGATGGATGAGATGCGGGAGAAAAAAACTGCTGGAATGTTATCCTTTCCCGGAAGGTACTTCAAGTCAGTTGTAAATTGGCCTACAAAATACAGCTGTAGGAATTGTCGTGGAGATGCTTTATCTAGGTGCTGCTGAAATGCGAACGTTAGAGGTTCGTGGTCTGTAAAAAGTGTAAAATTTCTACCTTCCAATAAATGGCGAAAGTACTTTATTGCAGAATAGGCAGCGAGAAGCTCACGATCATATGTGCTGTACCTTTCTTGTGTGTCATTTAGAGTCTTTGAGAAAAATGCAAGAGGTTCTGCTGTACCATCACGGATTTGATGCAGTGAGGCTCCATTCCAAAAGTCGGAAGCGTCAACCGTCAATGGCAATGGTAGATCACTTAAGGGTTGTGCAAGTAGGGTAGCATCAGCAATTTGTTTCTTGAGGTTGTTAAAAGCTTGAACAGCAGCTGGTGTCCATTTAACTGCTCTGCGGTCACGCTTGCGTGTGTCCTTACATAGGCTGAAGAGGCTCTGCTGGGTCTTTGCCACATTGGGAAGTGACCGACGATAAAAGTTTACCAATCCTACGAATCGTCTTAGATCAACGACTGTAATAGTTTGTGGATATGAAAGGATAGCTTCAACTCGATCATGTAATGTTTTGATCCCTGTAGACGTAACAGAGTACCCTAAGAAGGAAATTTCAGAGGCCCCAAAAATACAATTGGACAAGTTTACATTGATAGAATATTTATCTAGGTGTTCCAGAAGCAATTTCAGGTGAATCTCATGCTCCTGCTCATCGACAGACGCTATGAGAATGTCATCAAGGTAGAAGAAAACAAAGTCTAAATCTCTCAAAATGACGTCGATATAGGCTACCTTTGAAATGATTGTGCTGCATTGCAAAGCCCAAATGGAAGTTTAAGGAATTCAAATAGGCCGAAAGGAGTTATGACAGCAGTTTTAGGTATATCCTCTTCAGCGACTGGAATGTGGTGAAAAGCTCGAATCAAATCAATTTTGGAGAAAACTGTTTTGCCACATAAGCGGCTGTTGAAGTCCTGTAGATGTGGAATAGGTTAGCGGTCTGGAATAGTTTTTGCATTTAGGACCCTGTAGTCTCCACAACGTCGCCAGGAACCATCACTTTTAGGAACTAAATGGAGTGGGCTGGACTAAGGGCTCTTGGAAGCTCTACCTATACCTAGATTTATCATTTTCTGAAACTCCATCTTTGCTTGTGCTGGCTTATCTGGGGATAGTCGTCTAGCCTTGGCCACAACTGGAGGGCCTATCGTTGAAATGGTATGAAAGAATGTGATATCGGGTGCACAACAATTGGGATTGTCACGAAATATATTTGGATAATTTCCCAATAGTTCTGGATACTTATTCTGAGGGTCAAGTAAATGGATGCTCTCTAAAATTAGACGATTAACTGGCACTGCAGAGGTGGACATACTGGTGGCGCAATCGATAAGACGTTTATGTTTGACAGCGATATGCAGTTCATAGTTGTTGAGGAAATCAGCACCAATGATAGCATGTTGGACATCAGCGATGATGAATGGCCAGCAAATTGGACGTCTTAGATTGAGGTTAAGTTGCATTAAACGCTCGCCATAGGTTTTAATTGGTGTGCCGTTAGCCGCATAAAGTATACGTTTACAGGTCTGCTTTCAGTCATGTGCAGTGGGTGGTAGGACTGACACATATGCTCCTGTATCAACCAGGAATCGTGTACCAGAGGAACGGTGTGTTACAAATAAACGGCGAGAATTTCCTTGGCCCACATCACTATGTGCCGCGTCTAGCGAAGGGCCTGAGCATTTCCCGAAGCAGAGGAGGCTGTGTTATATGAGCATGGGTTGACACACTTCCTAGCTTTGTCTTGGTATGTGAAATGGTACCAACATAATGAACTATCTGGGCGATATTGGCGATAAGGTGATCTAGGTCTAGACGGGTTGTATGTGGGTTCGAAATCAGACTGTTTATAGATAACGTAAGTTGTTCTAATTGTGACTCTAGTCTGAAAATCCTGTCCACCTGCTGCGTAGGAGGTTCTGCGGCGGGTTGGCGAGATTGAATCACCGTTAGAAATTCCGAGGGGTTTGAGAAATCTAAAATTCTATCAGCTAATGCGGCCAGGTTGTCTAGAGTATCGTTGCAGGATGCTAGTATCGATCTTAAATTAACTGGGAGTCGTTGCAGAAAAATTGTGTGAAGAAAATCATCCTTGACCTGTGTCCCCGCAAGGGCGCGCATTTCCCGTAAAAGCTGGCTTGGCTTTTTGTCTCCTAAGTCAAGCTCTGTGAGTAATTTCGTCACTTTCCGTCCTTTTAATTCTTCAAATTCAGCTATTAACCGGGCCTTCAGGTCTAAGAAGTGCGTATTTGAAAGTGGTCTTACTAACAAATCACTTATAAGTTCAGCAACGTCTGGCTCCAGTGAGTCGATAACATAGTTGAACTTCGTAAGCTATTGTGTGATGTTAGCTGTAGCAAATTGGACCTCGATCTGCAGTAGCCAAACCTTAAAATTTTTACGCAAAATTGGTGGGATTTTAATTGACACTCGTGAAATTTCAGGTTCGTTATGAGATGTAGGCATACCTGATAGCGTCGCATCGGTTGGTGTGTTGTCCGTGCGAGGCATGGTCATTATCATTATTCTATTACACGGTAATTTAACATTCACTAAAATATCACGTCAGAGTCACCACTGTGGTTTCAATGATGTCGTACTCACATTTGTTTGGCACATTTATTAAGAGGGAATGACATACACATTTTATAAGAAAAACTAGTGAGGAATTCTGACTAGGAGACCAACAATAATGAAACAATAAAACAAAGTCAGAGATAAAATATATACTAGTAAAGGTTCTCTTTTCGTCAGAGATAAAACATATACAAGTAAAAGTTATTCCCGCTAGATGTCTCCGCCACAATAAGAATCATATTTGAATCCTAGTATGCGGGAGATACAAAATGACCGGCAGGAGTATGTAGAATTCAGGCATAAAATCAACAACTGAAGATGTAATTAAGCGAGTGTCACAAATCTTGCTGATATATGTAACCTGTCGAGCGTTGAGATTGTCAAATAAACGCTGTGCTCAAGCCCTTTATAATCAGTAAAATTTTATATCTCTGGTATAAATTAAGTACGGTACAGCACTATCAACAAAATGAAACAAGGAGTGCCATAATAGGAACCTGCAATGTAAAAGGCACAAGATTATTAGATTGAACATAATGCATGTACTCCATCTTGAAAATAAACTATTGGGTTTTATAATTCAAGATGTGATTACACCAAGACAATAGTGAAAATTGGCAAGATGGTAGAATCATATTTTAGCCAATGGTCATCAGCAGGGAAGATCAAGGCCAATGTTTTCTCTAACTGTGAAGGATTTTTGTACACAGTGATTAAGGCAAAGGGCACAACCATTAAAGCCAATTCTTACTGTACAATACTGAAATCACTTCACGACCTTTTATACTCTCCCAGATGCACATAATAATCAATTTATTAATATGGGGAGCTCAGTATTTTGTATAATGCAGCAATGAGCTCGAAACATGTCCAGCTACTATCCTGACAATAATGGAATTGGTACATCAAGACAGTGATAATAAGATACCGGTAATAGAATCACTTCAGGGAAATTAACCTCAAAGATTCACATCTTATGATCTAAATCCCAACCATAACATAATTATAAGTGGAATATTTTGGGCTTTGATAACTGAATTATAGTGAAACAGTATCATCTTGTCAATCATGAAGGTCTCCATTTAGGAATGTATATATCACTATACCCCGAGGTGTTGGGATAGCACTTCTGCCTCTCAACCAGAGGCAACGTACTTCTCGAAGCCAATGAGGTGGAGCTCCGTTTTGTTGGAATAAGAAGTGTGGGTTATCAGCTAACAGTCTCGGAAACAGCTAAGTCTTGTAACATGTGTAGGTTTTGTACCCGTAAATTTGGGAAGATGTCTGTCGGAAATCCAACGCAAAGCGGGATCGCTTATTTCTGAAAAGGGCTCCGGCTAAAAATCATCAGAAATTGCTCCAACAAGGTCTTCGGGAATTTACACAGTATTGATCAACGATATCGTGGATATACAACAAAATACACTACCTTTATTTCTCGGGGTCTATACAGGGACTCAGCTCCGTCCTGAAAAGGGGTCCACGATACCACTGTTTCAGTAATATTTAAAATAAATCACTAGAAAGACGATATAGAAAAACGAACTAAGTAAATTTATTTAACAAATGTAAACTATAACTAATATCTAAACAATTAATAACAATTCTTAATAAATTAATGAATACATTCATACGCACTCCTCTACTACAACACACACTACTGACGTTACTGTACTATTAGCTTTACACATAACAATTTTGAAAGTTCTAAGCCTCTTAGAACCAATAAAACGTTTAAGAAAAATTCCGGCGAGTTTAGCATTTTTATACCGCTATTAAGGCTGGCACACGTTGCTATGAACATCTGGTCTCTAGACCTGTTATATTGACACACTTACAGTATCAGCCGATAAGCTTACACTCATCCACAAGGCTGTGGCCTTCAACAACTCTTTCCATTAAATTTTGTAACACAGTGGCCTTGCGTTTAAAACGAGATTCATTTCTCGCTTCGCATTCGTTGCGAACGCGGTGCTGGCTTACCTTAAAAAGTTACATTTACTTTTATAAGAGTGGCTATATTTCTTAAAATTCTCCACCAAACACACTCAAGTTTTAATACAATCATCCATGCATTCTCCCGTATTGTTCATGACCAATACAGTTGTTCAATCACACTTAACAACTTAAAAACATTCATTCCAAAAACATTCATGCTAAATATACGCTACATTTCCAAACACATCTGATCGAATAATTATTGTTAAATAATCCCTAATTGTGAAAAATATTTACACACATAGTATTCGTTATATTTAACGTTATAAAATAGAGTCTTAGCTCTCAATCAAAGTATACCTTTATAGCAAGTATATAAGTATGTGATCTTCACATAACATTCCTTAATCACTCACCAATGTTAATATACTGCAACACCATGTCATAATTGGGGTTTTATATTCAATATCAGTCAAATGCCTTCAACCAACAAAGGTCAATTGCACGTAAGTACTCAACTCCGTGTATTAATAAAATGTTTAATAATGGTATTAGTTAACATAAGTAGACAATTTCTTTCCCATTATATTTTCCGCTTATTGACTCTCATGTCATCACTACTAAGTCGTAAATGTACATATATCGGAGTTCTTAACACCACGACTCCTTTGCTATTAAAGCCATGTTCTTACCAAAAGAACTATACTTCTGTAACTTCCATCAAATGCGGTACAACCTCGTATGAGCTCAAACATCTCTTCAAATAGCCTCATATATACCCAGTATATGGTATTAAAACTCTCCTCTACTATGTTGAACAATTTCTTAACACAAATAAATTTTTACCAACATCTCTTCTGTAGGACTTGCATTTAAATTGCTGGCATAATCTTCAGCGTTGTAACACTCAGTCGCTGGTATACTGAGCACTTCCTTCTGTTCTTAAAATAAACTTCCATTAATAAAATACGACCTTAGACATATCGTGTATGACCTCCATAAGTTTACTTCATAAAATGTTACTAAATTGTCCACAGCTGTTACATATATTTAATAGAAATACTATTACGTCCACCATTCTGATCTAGCTTTGAATTACACGTCTTTGCAATGTCAGGTCCACAATACGACGTGACACCACATATAGTGTATAAATAACCACACATGTTATTTATTATGTCCAATAGACTGGGGAAAAACTAGCTTTGAGTTTCCTGTCGTAAGATAAAAATTATCTTCTATCAAGTTATATCTCCTAATACAATTAAATGACTAAAGCTCTTAGCTTCCTCAAATAAAGTAAGGATTGTCAATTCCGCAATGTGTCTCCATTCTAAACAAAGAATGTCTATGAGTCTATGACTTCTATCATATCATGACGAATATTTCTTGCCAGATCGACGCGAAATTCATAGTAATTATGATACTATAACAATATATCATTCGTCGTTTTCTTCTGCTCTTGAAGCGTTCCTTTACAGTAAGATGCCCAAATTAAATTACCTTAAGGAATTTAATTGGCATTCACGACTAAATGTAGCCTCAACTCAAAATAAAATTCAAAACGTCGAAAGTTAAAATGACTGGTCTTAAATCAGGAATGCTGATCCCTTAAACAAATAAACATGTCAGTTCAGAAACTGATCCGTAGAATATAAATGTGAAAATGATGAAAGACAATCATCTGTAATGATTTTGTAGAATAAAATCTTGTTACACACATGAAATATAAATAAATGTCGAAACTTAGAAATACAGAAAATATGGAGTAAAGATTTGCTCTGAATGTCACTATATAGCTCTCAATACAAAAGTAAATATCAGACGATATCTTGAAGATCATGTTAAGTATTTGGAAAATACTTAGATGTTTCCTCAATCCAAGATACTGAGTTGGACCCATGTCCATTTCCTCGGACCAGCGACCGCGGATAAGGAAGGAAATTCCTCTCCGGTAATCACCAACCTCCGACTGGAATCGAATCGCATCATCCTTGGCATAAATCTTCTGGGTTGTCGGGACTTTCCCTGGCATCTTGACAAATCTTCTTTAGATGCATCTTCATTCTCCGTCGTAGACATGGTTCAGTGTAATTGTTGAGTAACATTGTAGAAATTTCATTAATGAAATATTTCTATAGCTCGTTGATGTTATATAAAGTTCGTGAAATGACGTTACTGCACGAGATGTAAGAGTACATAACGTCTACATTCAGAAGTATTCTGGTTAACGAAGCTCCTTGTTGCATCTATATCTCTGCCTCAAATATTCCCCTGTTGCATAAAGTTCTTAGTTCATCATCGCAACAATGTAATAAATATCGAATAACAATTCCTGATGAACATTAGCAGTCATAATGAAAATGTTTGTAAGCTGCTCCAATGTGGAAGTAAAAACACTGTTACTCACATGGACTGTATTCACTGCTGTCTCGTTCCATCTAAAATGCTTTTCAGCTTCTGGGTCCGTCACTTTTGATATGTACTTTTAACAAGTCAATAACTTCAATTTGTGACGCTGAAACTTCGTAGTATTATAGTATGAGAACTGTACTATATATTTATAACAATAGTTGGATTGAAATCTCAACTAATCATGAACAAATGCAATATTAAATCTCTTGTGAACTTCACTTAGTTTGGGTGCACGGGGATCTCCACACTCGACCCTGCAATCGCGCTGTCTCCACGAGTAGTCTCAATACCATACTCCGACAAAGCCTTCGGGACCTTGGTTACCCCGGTAAACACTTCTACTCTCCTCAACGTCTGTAGGATAAAGAACCTCGATGCTTGGCTTTCCCTCTCCAAGTCAAAAATTTGGCGGCCATTTCTGTTTCCCACCAGAAATTTAGCGTGCACTTTAGTAATGCTTATTACTACGTAAATCGTCCTTTCGGCGACTTTCAAAGTATCTGTAATATTTTCCTTTAACTTTCTTCTCATTACCAATGAATAAAATATCTTTCTTGGGGCCTAAATGCGTAAATTCTCCATATAATATAGTTGAAGGTATTCCCGTCTTCAATAAGGCCTCTCCTCATTGGCTGTGGGCTTATGTCCAATGACATAAATTATAACAATATTTATAATATTCCGTAACTAATTCACTGTTGCTATGTCGAAATCAAGCTTCTAGAAGCCTCTATTGCGCGACATATAACGTGATTGGAATCTCCCTGCCTGCTTGCTGGCTAACACGACTGGTTTGTGTCAGGTTCCAGGATTTATATTACCATGTTAAACTGTATCATGGGCTCGGAAAATACTCTCATTTAAGTCCCAAATAATTCATTTTTCGGGGGCAGTACGTCATACCTGTCACAGATTTCACAGGGAAAAAGTAGGTCCCGTAAACGTTGCTACGAGTCACAGCGCAGAAGACGTTCACCTTTGGAGAATCTCCTTCAATTTCTTTTCTTTAGAGGGGCAGTCTGTGTCCTGGAACTGTGGATACCATCGCAGAATGCTTTAGTGGGTTTGTGACCGTATGTTAGGGTACTCTCTTCGGACCACACGCTGCGCGGTAGTGACGGATTCTTCTTCTCATATTGCAACACACAAAATGCTTTCTGTTGATTAGTCGCCATTTTTCAAACTGTTATCACCCTGCCACCTGGTGAATCACAATGAAACCTGCATTGGCATAAACAAAACATTAAATATGCTCTTTCGATTGGTTATTAGTACAGATGGGTGAGCATTATATATTTGAAGCTATAAGACGTCAAACCCGATGAATCATTTGTAATCACCCTATATACACCATCGAATACGTGTTCCTATAATTTACTCGTGGAGGACATGTGTGGTTATATAATCAGTCCCCGCGATATGACGTTTGTTTTATACGCAAGATTATTCCAAACATACGGCATAACCAACTCGCATGAAATACCTAACGTACCGGATCCCCAGATATAGGCCTACATACAATTTTTGCAGAATTACTTTCAATTCCTAATTCACGGGGAGGAAGGGAAAAGAAAAAAAACAGAACATGCTCGATAACCAACCACATTCTAAAAGCAAATAATGTTACAATAAATTGTCAAAGATTAAGAATTCACTAGACAGCTAAAACCAAAGCAATAGTAACCCAGCAGACCCGATAACGAAAAAAATGACCACACCTTCTAAATGTTAAGGTTCTCTCTATATAACGGCCGTCATCAGCGGGTCCGTTTCGTATTCGAAACAAAGATAAAATAATGTCTCCCAACTAACCAAACAAGGGGGCCAAGACAAACTGTTTCCCTTCCAAAAAATCCAACTTATTACTGTACCCATGTGAGAAACAATATGTGATCGTACTTCCGGTTCGCTCAGCTATGTCGGGGGTGGTACGTCCAATCCCACTTTATGACACACGTATTTTGGATCATGATCAACAGGTTCACACATCAAAATAAAATCAAAAGTCACACTATAAATAAAATTTAATTAATAAACTGAAATTTGACTTTACACTTCAAATTACAATATGAAATTCAAAATATAACATTTTCCATCCTTTTTTGTTTCACATAAACAAGTAATCCTTATATGACTTCAACACAGTCACTGCTAGATGGTTATCCAATTTCCGTCTCTTAAGTTTCACTTCCATAAAACACTCTTCAAAATGTTTGTTCATTTGAGCCCTCTACGGCTCTTCACTACTTTATAAATTTATCTGTTACTAATAACATGATTCATTTACTTTAGCTCGAGTTATACTGGAATAATAATCTACAGTATCTCTCTCTCATTCAACTTGTACTGCGTTGTGTTGTTGGAAAGAATTCGTGCCCCCCTTGAGTTTAGAAAATACTGATATACTCAAATTAAACAGACTCCCCAGACTGCTTAAGATTCCTGTTGACTCGGGAATATTCATATTCTGCCTTCGTCGTACATTGGGATATCACAATCGTATTATAACAACAATCTTTGTGTATTTAGATCTGAACGATATTTAGCAAGATTACTTCTTAATAATTAGGTCACGGTGTCAATGTCCGTGCCATCCCTCCAAAGTTTTCAAATATTTTACGCCACGTGCGTACGCAGCTATCATATGGTCTAGACCGGCCTTCATGCTGGCGACCGCCATTAAATATGTCAAACCCTTGAAGTGATTTATAGGGCGCGCCGTGCTGTCTACTCTCTGGCGAGATAGAATGCTTTCTTGGGACCAGATACACTGAATGTTATGCAATAACTTCCCTTAGCCTCGAAAAGCCTTTACAATCATTACATTAACTTTATAGCCTACTGGTGCGGCCATATTATCCGCCTGATATTTGCACAGGTGAGGTAACTAAATGCTGGGGATCCACGTTGCCGAGTGTAAGGAATGATAATTTATTTATAAAGGGGCTCTCAAAGGATGTGACCCTTGGTTCACACCTCATTCAACTTCTAGGCACAATCCATTCTCTGAGGACACGAAGATACGTTGACGGAGCGACATTCAGAGTGGTACTATAGCCAAACCCCTGCACGCAATCCATAATTACCAATATTTTCTCCCTTTCACAACTGCTCACGGCATACATTCACTTCACTTCACTGCGCACAACTCAACCCACACTTTAGCCTTTCCTGGCGGTATTAGCAGCAATTCCTAGCTTCTAATCTATATTCGCTTAACAGCGTAATTACATACATCATTTGGGTAAAGCTTTTCGAGTATGATTTAATTCCTAGCTGTCCTTATTATCTTCCGTTATTAACTTCATTTCTGCCATAAAATTTAGCCCTTCTTTATTATAAATCAATTCATGACACCCTTTTACTTCGAACATAACAGTTCAACAATATTTATTAGTAATTATTTCTTTAGCCTAACGGCTTCTTTCATTTTTCATTTATTTTTGAATATCACAATTCAACAATTATTCTGTTACTTGAAGTTTATCCTTCTTATTCCTTTCATAGACCGTATATTAACACACCGTTAATTCACATACATTATTTTCTATAAGACACAATTTCACTGAGGTTCTATTTAAACCTTTATTTGACTTCATAATTTCACAATTTATTTATCGTTCAGACCTATCTGTTTCATTGCACATGTTTCACACACTCAATCCCTGTTTTAATTATGTATGACATTTTAATAATTTTTAGCTGCACGAATTAACTCCAAAACAACACTTAATCATAAGCTTGTACTTACATTTTATCCTGTGGATCTGGAACCCCATGGCTGGACTTGTTAGCCCACATTCTGGGTCTAGTAATCCCCCATAACACTCATTTCAAATAGCGTAACTCTTTATCATTCATCTTACACATGTTGATTACACGGTATTTTCCTCTTGGAGGATTTTCCAACATGATTGAATTACACAAGTACACTGAATAACCCTAATTTACACTCAGAAACAATAATACATTCTATATAAAAATTTACCCTGAAGCTTAACTTTTCGCTTGTTTTACACTCGTGGTTTTGCACACGTTCACACTTCCTAACACCTTTTCTAAGGAATGCAGGCTCTAACGACGTCTTGCCCTGGTCCTACGTTCCCTTGAACTGCTTGAAAGTCTCTGATTACTGCTACCCGTGGTCGCTGTTCACCTCGGTTATCTTCTATCAGTGTCTCTGCTTCCCTCTTATTGGCCCTGACGTTGCACTGTTGGCACGATAATATCTGATCGCGGCTATAAGTTTGATAATTTGCCGAGTATCTCCTTCCGATACTGTTCCTAGAGTCGCTATCTTAGATTTATCTAGCGCTTTGTCCCTTAATGTTTCTCCTCTCGTTTCCACGTCGGAACGGTCTCAATAGACTATCGCATTAGAGTTTGATCTGAAGTCCTACACTTACTTCACGGATATCTATCGGTTCTAATTCGTACCGTACTTCCGAACTACCGTTATTCCTAGATTCTGATTCTCCAAGCACGGATAAATTCAGAATCGTTATAATATGTTTGGCCCGCTTTGGTCCTTTGATGATTA
The DNA here is from genome assembly GCA_946902985.2 of Meconema thalassinum. Taxonomy (NCBI): domain Eukaryota; kingdom Metazoa; phylum Arthropoda; class Insecta; order Orthoptera; family Tettigoniidae; genus Meconema; species Meconema thalassinum. Next base: position 55,342,131 of record OX336401.1, on the reverse strand, counting down.
TTGAACACACTTAGAGTTTTACGACTTCCTTGATACTGGCGAAATGCTTTAACACTTTGTCCGCAGTTTGCTGAACTTATCTCCTATCGCACAGTAGAGATTTTATTTAAAGTCCTATTTTGACTTGATACATTTCGCGGTCTAATATGGCAACCCACTATGGTTCCATAGACTAGTTAAGTCTTGACTCGGCGTGACCAACTATGGTCTGATGAACACTATGCGGCACTTAACTCACAACGGTCCTCTGAAGTCTGTATACGATGCAACGTAACCCTCGCGTGGTTAACTCAAGACTGCACGTACTGTGACGCAGCGTGACCTGACGAAGTCTGATGATAACTACATGACTTCTCCTGAACGGGCTTGCTATTTATTGAAATCCTAAAAAAATTATTGCCAGTCCCCACTTTTTGAAGCAAACTTTTAAACTAGGTGTCGCACGATCTTCATAAAATTATCTGCGGACTCCTCATGGTCCCAATGTCTCAAATTTATTAAAGAATCCAAAAATCGATCGTACGTTTTCGTAATATTCATTTCCACATGTTCTCACCATGTGTGGGAGGAACCTACTCTCCTGAATACCTTCTCCATCTTCTTGCTCCCCTCTTCAATTACTTAATGCCAAGTAAGCGTTCTATTCCTGTATTATTATTAAAACATTTTAATTCTCTCAATATTCTCATTTCCAGAATTATTAAGATTGGCCGTCTTAGATCTTTATATTTTTGCTCAGAACTCGTAAATGGTGTAATTTCGCCATATTCTTGGCTCCACCTACTGATGACACAGCTAGAATCTTGTCGACTAATCAATTTATAGGGACTTCCCCGGTCTATATCTTCGTATAAAAATATCCCCTGCTCGTTGCATGACATTGAGTAAATTCAAGATAAGCTCAGTCACGTACGCCATCTCTGACGCACACACGGCTTGCAAGCAATAACTCCTGATAACAAGAAATATCGCTTATGCGTCATCTGGCAGCCTTCCTTCTTGCACAACTTAAAGATTTAGTCATGTAGAAAGATTACATGAATATTACACATTTTCTACTGAAATATTAAGGATTCGATTCCTGTACCTGTCCAAAATGGGTGCATTACATATTATTACATTTACAATCACAGATCAGTTCTTAATACCTCCGCAATTTCATTCATCATTTCGTCTTCTATTTTCTTCTCTACTCCGTTTTCAGCTTCGTCTTCATCTTCCTTCTTCATCAATGCTTTATCCAAGACTGCTTTCGGGAAGTTATCAATATCTCCATAGTTTCATATATACTCGTAGTTCACAGATTTCCGTAGACGTAGCAATGATGTCATTAGTCCAAATCCACGCGCTCCAATTTCGTGATGGTTATTACCTCACGGCGATCTTGCTGTGGAATATCGCTCCTAAGAATAGCCACGATCTGTCCAATAGATGAGGTAATGTTGACCATCTTGTCCATTTTGACCAGGATGTGACACCCCGGTAGGAATAGAACCCGGTTCGATGCTCGGCAGTGATGAACGAATGGGGTGCGACAATGCAACTGAGGTCCAGGTTCGGTGTTCGGTAGTGATGAAAGAAGGGTGTGTGACAGTGCAACTGGCACACTTACGTCAACCGCTGTGGTGAGACATTGTGTACTGTGCCCGTTTGACCGGACATGACTTTTCATTAAACCAAAGCAATTTCCTTATTTGCCAGCCTTCCACCCCCCCATCGATCTATAACGTCATAGCCAGTCTTAAAGCAAGTCTAAACTTGTAGAATATGTCACGTGACAAAGTTAGGTTAGGTAAGGTTAGCTACCACTATCAAACTCTTAGTCAATCATTCCCGCCTACTACCAATCGTGCCTACTTTAAACGCGCCTACTATCAATTGCGCCTACTATCAATCGCGCCTACTACCAATTGTGCCTACTATAAATCGCGCCTACTATCAATCGCGTTGAGTATAAACTGTCACTTCAATCTAAAAGCCAACGCTAAATAATTCTATTACCAGAACAGTTATAACCTTTGTAGTGTGCAAATCATACTAACAGATTAGTTGCTACTATGGAACATACTACAACTAACCGAGGTAAACAACGTGTACTCTATAAAGGCTACTCTTATAACTGTTGTTTGAGTCTTCAGTCTTTTGACTGGTTTGATGCAGCTCTCCACGCCTCCCTGTCCTGAGCTAATCGTTTCATCTCTACATCACCCTACATCTAAGGCAATCTGTTTTTTTTTCAACCTCAACCTATCCATTTCCCTTTCTAAGTTTTCTAACCTTCCACTTCCCAACAGACTTTTAACATTCCACGCTCCGATCCGTAGAATGTCAGATTTCATCTTTGTCACTTCTGTGATGTTAACCCCCCTCTCGAGTAGTCCCCACCCGGAGATCCAAACGGGGGACTATAAACGACAAAATGTAAAAGGAATAATATTCTGTCAATGCTCAAAACAGAGGTCAAAAAACTGTCGAGCCAATCTGAAAAGTATAAATAGTGAGGTTTTAAGTGTGAGTGATCATCAATGTAGTGTTCCTATTAAAACACTGTTAGTGTCAACAAAAAATCATGACAAAGCTAAAAAGCTAGTACAAGAAACAAATGTTGCTACTCAAAATAGTGCAGAGTTTATTGAGCAACGTTATCATTTTAAACAGGTTAAAAAAAAGTTTTAAAAATTTAATTTTTCAACAAAAGTGTAGTTAGGCCCTTTGTTAAAATTTCAAAACTACATTCAAAAAAGGGGTGTCACTCCGAGTCCTAAGACCCCTCGTACACGTCTATAGCGTTATTAGTTTGCGAGATATAACAAAAAGTCTGAAATCATGGTTTTACCCCAAAAAATCTCTTTCCCTCATTCTCAGAAACTTGAACCTATTAACAACATAAAGAGGGTTTTAAAACAAGCCATTCGACACGTCACAAGTCCTAAAGTCTGGATTCAAGTTAAGACCTCAAGTGCAAAAGCTGAGAGTACTCACCACTGGACCATTAAAATGGTCGATCTTGATTACATAATAATGTTATTCCATGTCTGTATAATAATAGTACATTATGCAACGAGCCTATAAAGGCTATAATTAAGACACGAGTATGTTTATAAAACGAGCTTTAGCGAGTTTTATAATTAAATACGAGTGTCTTAATTACCATTATAGGCGAGTTGCATACGACTGTTTATGTTCGACGATAATTATAACTTTATTATATGTTTTAACATAAATATTCATAAATATCTGTTACGTAACAAGAATGTTGTGATCGGGTGGTGTGCTAGGTAGCATATCTCCGTGTTCCAAGCTCTCTGGCCGACCGACGCATGCGCTCTGTGTTCTTCAATGCCATGTGTGCAGATCGTGAAACAGTATTCAGTAAAACTGCCACCGTAGTCGTTTGATACAGTTTTCAGACACATAATAGTCAGGGTCGTACATAAAGCTATTTAAACAGGTTTGCTACTTCAGAGCACATCACGACCGGAAGCAGATTATATTTCTGCCAACGCATCAATAGTGCCTGTCGGGCGATGCAGTAGCAGTCTTGTTTCTGAACTTGCTAAAGGAATATTTGGTCATTAGTCGAGCATGTTTAAGTGTAAAAAAAATTGGAATAATATGGCCATCAGGCTCATGTGTTTACATGTATGTATGTGTTTTTAAGTTTTCCGCCACTAGTCGCATGTAGCTTGAAAAAATAGGCTATTGGCCTCGTAAACTTAGGTGAGTAAAAAACTTTGGGACATTTTGGTCATTAGTCCCATCCTAGGCGTTGGCTCCCCTAATACTGTTTGTTTTGTGAAAAAATAAAGCGTTGCCCCAACGAATATCAACAACAACAACAAAAACGTTTTTTCCAGGTATGTAAAACAATATTCTAAACATTTGGTGTTTAGCGGTCGGTTTTTATATAAACATTTGTTGTATATAAACCAATATGATAGGCCGCTCTCTAGAACTCTATCTACTGGTCATATAGCCGTGTGTGGGTCATCCTCTACTACCAGCATTGTTGGCTGACTGCACTCATATCCCCATGCCATGACCAGGATAGTTAAGAACACCTGCTATAAATAAATATTCAACACTTACCGGTTGTCAAGGTTATCTCTACCCATTCCAACTATTCCTTCCACCATTCCTCCCCGCCCAGCAATCGCTGCCTTGACCACCAATCCATCATTAACCAATATTCATTATTGATTATGCCCTTTTGTAGCAAATCAAAAATAAATAATCCATCCACTGTAAAGACATCTTCGACCTACAGTCCCGTGGTAAGAAAGCAAAGTACTGTCGGGTTCAAAAAAATAACCACCCACATACTGTTAAGCCCTTTGAGCACATTGTAAAAAACTACTTACAAGGGAACGGATTGCGGTGTAAAATTCTAATCTGGTTGACATTTAGTACACAATATTCCTAAAAAGTTGTACAATGACGTAATGAAAACTGCACGGGCCACTTTCAATTTTGAACGGCAATATTTAAGGCCGAAAACCTACCGGGTGACGGCATGATTGATGAGGTGAGAAGAGCTAAAGCTGACCTTGAATCCTAGCAGCATGCGATAGCTGGCGGCCACCAGGCAGCGACCTGCTCTGCTGCGTTACATTCTCCACCTTAAACGTTCCCCTCACTCTTCTACCCTCTCGATTCGAGTATACAATGCAACATAATGTGATATTTTGCGCTTGGCCATACTGTAAATAAATAAAACGACATATTTTTTTCCCCTCTTTTACTCTTTGTAATCCTTGCAATAGTGTATGCGAACTGATAAGGGAGTGACGGGATAAGGGGAAGGTGGAAGGTGGGGAATGCAACACAGCACGACAGGTCGCTGCCTGGTGGCCGCCAGCCAACAGGTGCTGTTAGGATTCAAGGTCAGCTTTGCCTCTTCCCACCTCCTCGTTCATGCCGTCACCCGACAGGTTTTCGGCGTTAATATTGGCGTTCAAACTTGAAAGTGGCCCATGTGGTTTTCACTACGTCATTGTACACCTTTTTAGGAATATTGTGTACTGAATTTCAACCAGATTAGAATTTTACACCGCAATCCGTTCCCTAGTTAGTCCATAAACAAGGGGTATTACCTCGAATAAAACAAGTCCTAACATGGCTTTCTAAACTTAGGGTTTCCAAAAATATTAAAGGGATAAAATATAATTACCTTTTAATTTCAGGTATTTTTAATATATTCATGATCCAGTCCAAAGGGACCAGTCGAAAGGGGCCAGTCGAAAGGGGCCAGTCGAAAGGGGCCAATTGAAAGGTGTCAGTCGAAAGCAACCAATCGAAAGGGGCCAGTCGAAAGCAACCAATCGAAAGGGGTCAGTCCAAAGGGGGCGAGTCAAAAGGTGCCAGTCGAAAGCAACCCATCGAATGGGAGCAGTCGAAAGGGGTCAGTCAAAAGGAGCCAGTCGAATGGGGCCAGTCGAAAGCAACCAATCGAAAGGGATCAGTCGAAAGGGACCAGTCGAAAGCAACCAATCAAAAGGGCTCAGTCGAAAGGGGCCAGTCAAAAGCAACCAATCGAAAGGGATCAGTCGAAAGGGGTCAGTCCAAAGGTCTCAGTCCAAACGGATCAGTCAATAGGGACCAGTCAAAAGGGACCATCGTTTTTGGTTGACCGACTAAAGATACTTGCACTCAGCTACCCTCTCGCTATTTTAACTGCTCTGCATCGTCTCTGACCACCATCCACGGCGCCAACTTGCCCATTAGCCTCTGCGCCAGCTATGACTCTCGCTCTATATGACCAGCATGGGGTAGGTTGCGCGCGGCAGCGATCTTGCGCATTAGTCCTGCGCCAGGATCGGCTAACATTACCTACTGGCCTAAGTAGGCTTACGAAAGTGTATTTTCACCCATAGGTTAACTTGTTTTCCAAAGCGATGACCTATAGTTTTCGCAAGTTCAAACGTTAGCAGAAAGTCTAAACTAACTTTTAACATTAATAAACCTAGTTAGAGGTAGGCTAATTAAATCCCAAACGCACAATTTAAATTTACTGCTTGCGATTCACCGTCAATATCCACCGTGTTTTCAAATCAATTTTCTGAGTTCGTGAAGGGAAACTATGTAGAATATTACATTGTTCTGTGTATTACAATATCTATTATTGCAACCAACAATACTACACAACTTATTCACATCATTACTGTATAAAATAATAGAATAAATGCTCACGTTTTCGATGTACATTGGAGAAAAGATCTGCCCTAAACCTTTCCCATAAGTGAGAACGCATCATGCGTGAGCCTGGTCAAAATAACTACTGTAAGAGAACAATTGAACTGAAGGCGGTGCGGGATAGTGGGCATTAAAAGTACATCACCAGAAACCAAAAAGGATGGTAACATATAGTTTATTGCTTTGTAACAGCAATGAAAAAACACATTGAATTAACAATAAATTACACCAACTGCACATAAGTGCTTAAAGCCAAAAGTGCAGTCTTTCCAGGTCTGATTCCTAAACCCTTTTTTTAATACGCTTCATAACATTGATAATAAGGCTTTCCACGGTGGGTGAGTGGTTAACGTGTCGGATTACCAACCCCAAGCTTGCAGGTTCGCCCCTGGCCGTGGTAAGTGATTTTTTGAAAGGCGACAAAAATCACGACATGGATGTCATACGTTGTTGACATGTTAACGAACCCATTTGAATTCAGTAGGCCGTGTTCAATGGCAAAATTAATCTCGGGATTTTCCGCCAACACAAAGTTCCCCCATTCTCTACTAGAAAGCGCTGTAGTGTCAAGGAACTTAGATATCTAACCTCCTTGACTTTCATAGCGTTCAAAGGAACGACGAAATTCGACATGCAAGCTGCCCTCTGGGTGTCAATTAACAAAGCTTGCACCCGGCACCCGAGGCCATACGATATTATTATTATTATTATTATTATTATTATTATTATTATTATTATATTGATAATAAGATGCTCTCCTATAAAAATTATTTTTGATCTTGATTTTTTAAGCGTGTGGCATGTAGTGCCGGGAGTGTCCGAGGAAATGTTCGGCTCGCCAGTTTTGTAGCTGCTTTGAGACGGACACCCAATGGGTGAGCTACAAGTACCGTTGGGGAGGAACGTTGGAATGTAAGGACGAGGAGTTGGAAGTTTGCGGCTGTTGCCTCTAGTTAGGGACCAACCCCGGCATTTGCCTGGAAGGAAGATGGGAAACCACAGAAGACCATCTTCAAGGTTGCCGGCGGGGGGATTCGAACCTCCTCGCCTCCCGGATGTGAGCGATTGCCAGCAGTCATGCCGTAAAAACCACGGCTAACTCAACCGGTTTTGATCTTGATGATATGATGAAATTAAAAATTCATGATGCTGGTGACTTATCTTTTAAAATAAATATCCAGGTTGGTTGAGTGGCGTAGAGGAAGTGCCACAGAAATGAGGCGTCCGTGGCCTCAGAGCGAGCGTGCTGAATTCCAATCTGCCAATCTGGTTCTTCTCATGTGGGCAAGACTCCTTTAGTGTCTGGGCGATGTAGGTAGTTCTTCACAGTGCAGGAGATGGCCGTGGCTTCAAGTCCACGGACGAGATGTTTAACTCTGTTGTGATTTGCAGAATGACAGCTGACATCTGCCTTGTGAATAATTTTGTCAATATTACACCACTTACAATACCAAGGCCGGTTAGTTTGCCAGTGATCAAAGCAGACCAACAACAACACATTTGTATATCCTTCAAATAGTGAGGTGTTATCTCCAGCGTCTTCAAATCTAAGGTTGTTGAACCAAAATGACAAAGTTTTAAGCAAGGAACTTCCGTTCACATGTAGCTACAATGATTTTTCATACACGAGTTTTACAAGATACTTGTACAATGGGGTCCTGTGTTTGAATTGGTATTTCAACGACGAAGGGCCTATGACCTGAAATTCTGCACATAGTCGATTTCTTTAAGTATTTTATGTCCATTTTAAATAATTTTGACGATTGTAAAAAGATTTTTAAAAGTTTCTTAACAATATCAACAAATAGACTGTCATATGAGAATGTGTTTGGCTGAAGAAGGCTCACAGAGCCGAAACATGTATCGAGGAGTGTAAGGACATCATACAAAAACATTGTTGTTTTGTAAAGTGGATATTGGTGTAATATATCAAATCAATACGGGAAAAACTAGAATAATGACGAAAGTCATAGATATTCAGAATTTTGTCAATGCACGTCACATCTGGTAAAGCGGCAAAATAGTACAGCGGCTATATATGAAGCGTAGAGCGGTGTTGCCATCCTTAGAACACGATGTAACAGTTGCGCAGCGTTGCGCCGAAAAGAATGTGAAGATTTTCTGATCAGAGTTGCGATCAGAGTGAGGTGTGCGCTGGGCCGCGTAGAAGTAAAGATCAGACTGAAGTGATCAGAGAAGAATGACGATCAGAAGAATGAATGAAACCCTGAAGAAGGTACCATCTTTTATAGCAGCCAGGAATATTCCAGAATGCCGGAACCGCATGACAAGATTGTAGGCTAGCTATTGGTTGCCTGAAGGTCGCGGTGACGTAAGTCGCACCGGCAGACTGCAGTGGGCTGGCACACGTCAGTAACCAGGGGGATGACAGATCATAGGGAGCGCGTGGGTCGGGGTAAGGCCCTGTACTGGATGTTCTGCCAACCAATGAAGAATTAATTTTAGCACTAAGGTTCCGTAGTTGGCACTCATGAACGTTCACATCAAACTGACTGGCGGAAGCGGCAATAGTCTGTTTTGATTGATTTTCCTCGTGGTGTTGTTGGTTGTTTTGATTTGTTCAGTATTTTGATTGTTTATTTGAATTGAATTGAGAGTCAATCATGCCACTGCAAGGGAGGAAAAATTGCCAAGCACCGGGATGTAAGAATTATAATGATAGTAAGAACAATACGGCAATTTTCATCTTCCTGGTGTTGACCATGTGTAAAACTAGTGGGCAATATGGACTACTCTCGAATAAAAATATAGAGAATAAATGTGTGCATTTCATCTCTTGTTTGTTTTCTTACCCATTCTTCTTTGCATTGCAATACAATTTGTGGTTTAGGGCTACGGGGAGGGGTGGGTGGCAGCCGGCATGCTAGGCAAAAAGTGAGGTTATGGCATTGTAGTGTGCATTTGGACAGTTTTCTTTATATTCATTGAATATCCCAAAAATTCTGTAGAGTATGAGAGCATTTTTAATTAGCCTAGAGGTGAATTAAGCTCTAGAACGGCATAACTGTGTCCTTCGTGACAAATCTATTGCCAACATTGATATATATGAAAATGTATTATTTTCCTATCTGGACGTATATTTCAGCGCATAGCGAAAGGCGCAGTTATGTTTGTGTTATTTTCAACAATAATCAATAACTCATCGCAGAACATACTGTTCATTTACGTGTAATAAAGGCTACATTCATATGGCTTTTTACTTTTTATGTGGCCAGACTTGCCAGTACAATCCATAGCCTCAGGCGGTGTTCTTTCTCGGAAATTCTATAACCAAAAGTGACGGATCTCTTATACTTACATGATCCTTGTCAGTAACGAAAATATGTGCCGAGGGTGTGGACACTGCAACACTCGGAGGTAAGGACTTAGAATAAAATACTGGAGAGCTTATATTATTTGATTGATTACAATGTAATGAACTTATTAACCCTTGTTTGGAGTTTTTTCGGGAGCGAAAATAAACGGACAGTAAAAATAGGCTGTTACATAGAGGAAGAAAACATACACACAGAATGCGTATAATGTCACGAAAGTGACCATACATCAATACTCAGCTGATCGCGGCACATAACAGCTTCTGGGAACGTCCGCTTACAGCAGAACTTCAGTATACACACGGAGCTTATAGACACACTAGCTTGACTGTGGGAAATTTTCGGTATTACCATTGCATCACTTCCACGCTCAATATTAACTGGATCTCCATTTTCCTCGCCAACAGTCAAATTTCGTACAATATCTTCCTTATTTTCATTATCGACGTGTAACTTCTCAATTGAGTCACTTGCTTCTGCAACTTGGCAAATTATCCAGGTTTTGCCTTAATGTCATCATAGCGAGACCACCTTGTCCTTTCAAAATATAGTCGTCACAGAAGCCAGCAAACGCTTGCTTTTGTGCGAGTGTAGTAGCGGTAATTTTCTCCCATGGCTTGTTGACTGCATGAAGAGCATCCAACAAACACGCTCTCAGCGACACAGGTTTAGGCCATCAGTCAATAATCACTCTTTATAATACGCTATATGCACATTCCCATCACAACTCACAGGTCAGCGACCTTTTGAAAGGGAGGGTAGGTTCTGAGTGAAAGTATTGTATTGTCTCGGCTTCGAAGATACAGGAAATCTGTGCTCTACCACTACCACCCATGGCAAGATGCTCATACAGTATGTTTCCAAAATTGCTGCATTCTGGTAGTGTGCATAAGTAGGCCTGCTGTTACATCGCAGAAAAATGCAGTTCTCAAATATCCACAGAATTTTGTATCCACAGATCGTATCACGTTAACATTCTTTTAAATAACGGAGAGATGATTAAAGCGTGATGATTATACCTTATTCCATATACTGTAAGTTGAGAGTAATTAAAACCCGCCAGAGCCGCTAAGAAGAGTTCTTACCTATACGAGCACACCTTCGATTGCAGTGGTGGCTGGTAATAAAGTTGCAGTGTTGCACAACGACCAGATTAATCGAAGAAAAAATTAATACCGTAATAATCTTCTATGTTCGACGATGTCGAAATGTAAATATTAAATGTCAGAAAACTGTATCATAATGAGGGTCATTATAACAATATTTTTCATTATGAAACAGTTCTCCCACCAATCAGAGCTCAAGAAACAGTTGTGTGACCAATTAGGCGAGGAGAGCATCGCACCTGCGCTCACATCCATGGCCCCCTATTATAAATTTCACTGCGTGGGGAGTGACTTAGTGGGGTATTTGAGGAGGCCATGGTCAAATACAAGTTATTCTCTGTGTCCCATGCGCTCTGCTCAGTACATAAAACTGGAGAACTCTCGACAGATATTTATGAAAATTTATGTTCGAACATAAAATAGTTTTAATTATCGTCGTACTGTATCCGATAATCCGGAAAGCCGTTTGTCAGAAATCCGTCCCCTCACTCGGATTGCCAACCTCAATATGCTCCGGCTCTACTACATCATTTGAAATGACTCAGACAAACACAATCGGGATCATAGCACAGCAGTTTACACAAATATTGTGGAACACACCAAACTACACGGGGAAAAAACTTACCTTGCTTACCGTTCTCGGGATTTATGGGTGGCACCCTATCTCAAAAGTGTGTCCGCACAATATCTCACATACATGATATTTAAAATGAACCCACACGTCAAAGACTATGAAAACTGAACGGTAAAATTTTATTTCACATAAATATAAATAAATTATATACAGAAACAAATCAGAATCTTGTGAACCCATCACAAATTCTCCTCAGCACCACTGGGCTGTAAGACAACTACTCAAAAATTATGAGTTTAATCGGACTGCTGTGAGCTAGTCAAAACATCATTTTATATAAACAAAAACATGAAGCGTTTAGTAGCACTCAACTGTACCGCTGTGCATCTTGAGGTAACTTCCTCATTCCAATGACACATATACGCAAGGCCACAGAGTCGTTGACCTCAATACGCAAGTCCTTACCTGAACATCTTGACTATGAATAAGACACACACACCTTGCCCCCCCCCCCCCCCTCACTGTTAAATGCGGCCGGTCACTAGCGACATGCGAGAAGCAGTCTCGAATACGCTAGATCATTGTCACTAAACAAAAGCTGATAACACTGAACCTACATTACAGAATACCATGAAATATTTTATACACTCATCCAGACACACCCTACATTGTTTCGAACCAATGCAGTTCTAGATTCACTCTTACAAAATTTTCATCATTTACTCGTCACTCATTCACAAAAATTTAATTTTAACAAATTATTATATGACCCTAATAAACATTATAATTATATTATTTTAATTACAGATTTATTTTACATAATTATATGATTATATACAGCGTTGCCTAATATGGACAAAACGCTAAACACTACACTGAAGTGTTTATTTAAATGATCCCTAAATAAATTTGGAGTCTTTGAAAATGTCGTCAATCGACAATCGAATTTATATTAGAATATAGAAATTCTATTTCTTTTATAATATTTTAATACATTACACACACGTCAAGTCGGGTTATAGTTACAAAATTAGTTCAAATACAACCGACCAATTAAGGTTATTTCCATGTAGTTACAAATTCGTGTTTAATAAATTTTAAAGGGAATATCAGTGACACTAATCTTTATCGGAAGTCGAAAAGTTATTCAACTCACACCCTCTGTTAAATAAAACAGTAAATTTACATGAATACACTCTGGATGGGGAATAACATCACTAAACTTGCGGGAAAAACCTCGCTCCAAGCACACTATGGCTTAACAACCTCATATATATTACATCATATATGGAAAAACTTCCACTGTTAAAACTAAATCACCAATGATTAATTTGTTATAGACAATCTCGTGGGAAAACATCCTTCAACAAGGGCACTATCAATCAGTGACTTTCACACGTCCACTGAGCTATAATTTATACATCCCATCGTTCCTCTCGAAAACTCTACATTATTAAAACGTATTCAAACTATTGCATAAATTTAACCACCATGAGTATCTTGAACAAAACGATATGAAATAAAAATCGGCCAGTCAAAAATATGATTAATAAAAATACAAACTGACTCTCCTCACTTGTCTATCACAAAAAATATTATCATTATAATATTTTGCAGTACAATAAAATATTACATTCAAGAGAATTTAAATAATTGCAGGTTATTTAAATCAGGTCGAATAGAAGTCAATCTAGACTGGAATATGCAAGCATCGATATCTTAGCCTAAGATATGAAAATCTTCTACCAAAAGAGTTCCTTTCAACTGTTAACTGAATAAAGCTCATTCAAAACTCAATTTACATAAAGTTGTCTGCGCTGAAATGTTTTTCATTATCCAATGATATTGTCTTTGTTTCAACAACACATTCTGAAGAACGATTAGTAATTCAAAGATCGTCGTAAAGTTACATATATTTTAACGCTCTAATTAACGTTCGTTTTTCTTCTGTTTTGAAGTTGGACAGAAAAATGTTCAAAGTAAGTTAACGGAGACATTACTTTGAAATGATGACACGATGTCTGAATTCTGACTTTAGATGAAAACTATTTAATTTTAAAGTCAAACCGTGACTGCAAATTTAATCCACATTCTCTAAAGAATATTTAATTGTCAGTAAAACTGATCCTCACAAAATTTTAAATATAAATATAAAAGACTAAGATCTCAAGACACTAAAGAAAATCTAAAACACCTGAAACGTGTACAGAAAACAAGAACATATTGAAGTATAAAATATGGGGAAAAATCGTTGCTCAAATTTCACTATACACCTCATATTATAACAAATAAATATCACGGCTACCTTATATGATGTTCAGACGTTCTTGAAGAGTATTCACAGAATACTATAGATGTTCCTATAAAACCAGAGTACATATCTGGACAGTCCGCGAACATCGGAACAGCGACCTCGGATAATAGAAGGATTCTATCTCCAGAATACACCCATCCGTGTTAACAAGGAACTTCCTTCTGGCAACTTCTTCTGTTTGTGCTGGGATGCCCTAACCACTCTTGAAAATCCCCAAAGTTCTACGTCGAAATTAACCATGAAATCCATTGTATATGCGAGGCAGAAATATTCATGATAATGGATAATGAATAAATTTCCACTGCCGTATGGATGTTATATCAGCGTTTGATAGATATGCATGAGTGTAAATGCTGGTTATCCACCCCATTTTAGTATTCCAAGAATACTGACTATCGTAATTCCATGTTGAATCTTCACGCTATCGATATATGTCCCAGGTGCATAGTTAGTTTAATACTCCATCACTCCTTTCATATTTATATCTATTGAAAATAATAACTGAGTATTAACTGCCATTGTAATGTTAATTGTCTGTAGCACCAACTGAATAATGTTCTGTTTCACACTTGCAGTACGCCTGCCCTCTGAATGTTCAAAGTGTGTAGCATGAAAAGTGATTCTGGGATCTGTGAAAAACACTTTTGTATTTCGTCTTCTATCACTTATATTTCCCAAATGATGAATGCTGGAATGTTCTGCTTTTAACACAGGCTCTATATAGTCTTACACTGCTTGATTATAGTAAACGCGGAAGCCTAATTGTGTCTGTTCATGAAATAATGTCACTTATACTTGCGTTTTAACTTCACCTAGATTTGAGGTGTATAATGCACTGCACCTTAACCAAACTGTGATGTTTCACGAGCGGACAACCTCCACGCTCGGACTTGACGAAACTTATGGGACTGCGTTAACCCATCAACACACTTCACTCGTCAACTGATTTATAAGAAAGAGCCTCGGCTCTCCGTTCCCGTCGTTTAAATACCTTGACAAGGGGCGTATCCTCCATCCCTTCCTAGCTTCTATATGCGTCATGCTTCCAGAGCTTTCTCGAAAATTCTTATACGTCATCATGGATCTCAGTGAAGCCTCCCTGCTTGCCTGAGCTATGAGACAGCGATGCCTACGTCATTAACAACACGTAATAGCTATGACGGCTGCAACTTGACTCATGCTCTCCCAAATAATACCATCGTGGTCTCTGGATAATTCAATTTACGGGGGCATTCTCCCATCACCACGTTTTAAAAACAGTTGCTAAAATTGTTTTTAACCTCTATGTTACAAGTTTATAGATATATCACTTGAACACGTAATTGAATTATCCTTAGCCTACTTTCTGATGAAATTTCTTTAATGTTTCTTAATCATCTGTCTCTTCTCTAGGCTTTTGTTGTGTGTATATTGTATCCTATCTCCTCTACTTTTTCTCTTCTCTGCCTACGGTTCCAGTATACTGTCTATGCGAACCCCAATTCTCTTGCTTTCCCTGTTTACTATTGGATGTTCCAGTATCTATTACCAAGTCCTGTATTTTCCCTTGATTATTTGCTTCTTTCTCCCTCAAGTCTTTCAAGTATTGTTGGCTTTCTTTTACCTCCTTGTCATATTTTTCTTTTGTCATCACCAGATCTTGGGAATTATTGTTTCGGTTCTGATATTGGTTATTCTGATTATAATTTCTATTGTAACCATTATTGTTATAATAACCACCTGTTCCATAATTGTTTCCACGATTATTTGCACAGCCCCGACGATACTGGTAGGGTTGATATTCTCGAAACCTATTATTTTGAACATAGTTGTTCCTATCCGGACCTACGTTTCCTGTCTGCTCTTTCTTGGGAGTTTCTGTCTGTTGAACCTGGTCAAGGTAGACAGTGTTTACGTCTTTAAACTCGTGCCTTTGACCTTTCTGTACGACGTTCGGCACAGGACTCCTATAGTCAAGTCTCCTGAGTAGTTCATCCATGCTCGGAAGATCCCTGATAATAGAGGAGATAATTAGCCTTCTGACCTCTACTGGTAACATTCTCGATATAGCATCAATCAATTGTTCCGTGGATAACGGAGGTTGAAGGTATCTCAAGTGAGATAATTGAGTCGTAAAGAAGTCAGCCTAACGAGTAGGTAGAGTATCTAAATATTTTCTTGAATAGACCTGTGCTCGTATGGAGTTCTGCGCTTCAATCGACCAAAAACGCTTGATTAAGGCCTCCACAAATTCGTCAAAGTTACGGAACGTGTAACGGAAGGCGCAAAACCATTCTAAGGGGCCCTCTGCCAAATATCTCTCCACTATCTTCATCTCCCTTTCTCGTGGTATGTGAGCTTCGATAAAGTAATCCTTGAGATTACGGATATACTCAATCGGAGTGAGACTATCATTATTGCTGAATTTTTGCGGTTTATCTTCAAAATTCCTTATCACCGTCACATTCTGCGGATATGAATCTTGATCGTTTTTCCTAAAATCTCTATTTTGCCATTCGGGCTCTTTATTCTTTTCCTCACCATATTCTTTGAACCTGAATAAACGTTCCTTGGGGCTAATCTCTCTTTCTTCTACTCCTATATTACTCCTTCTCTTGAAATTCCTATCATCTCCATAATTCATTTCCTCTCGTTCGTTATCTTCAATCTCAGAGATTACCTTCTTTATCAAGTCTTCTTTGTAAGATTCTAAAATATTAACTTTATCTAAGTTCAAACTCTGAAGTTTATTCGCAGTTTCATTTACATCGGAGACTACTTTATGAATTTGTTCCTCTAGCGATTCTTTTAAGGCTTGCACCTCCTGACTAGCTTGTGTCCTATCTTCAATTGGTTTTTCGGACAGCGTATCCATCCTGACATTTAAATCCTTCCTAATCTGAATAATTTCGTTATTAATTTCTATTTGGGTACTGGCAATTTTTTTCAATGCGGTCCTGAATTTGTTTTACGTGTTCCCCCCTTGATTTATTCAACTCATCCTTCCATACAGTTACATTAGTTTTTAACATCTCTGCTATGTCTTCCTTCAATAGTCTATTGTGGTCTAAAACTTGAGTACGCATGACTTCGACATCGTGTTTCAAACCAGCCAAAGAAGCTGTTGTTCTAACTGATTCATCTACAAAACGAGTTGTTAGTGCAGTGATATTACGAGTACAGAGTGTTTGAGAT
This sequence comes from Meconema thalassinum, assembly GCA_946902985.2. Classification (NCBI taxonomy): domain Eukaryota; kingdom Metazoa; phylum Arthropoda; class Insecta; order Orthoptera; family Tettigoniidae; genus Meconema; species Meconema thalassinum. Next base: position 55,325,436 of record OX336401.1, on the reverse strand, counting down.
GTTTCGATTTCTTCTCGAACTTTGCTAACGTCTGTTTGAACTTTAACTATATCTACAAATACAGTATTGACCTCAACTTGAAATTTATTTATGTCGCTCTGCACATCAGTTACATCTGATTGTATATTATTAATATCAAACTGAACATTTGATACCTCAGTTCTTACATTTGCAATCTCTTTTTGGACATCCTCTACTTTATCCTGAACACTGGCTACATCATTTCTAACAATTAATACTTCTATTCATAATGTTGAATTTTGGGCTTATGCCGTGTATTATTATACTAATATTCGACGCGTTTCGAAAGAAACCATGTCTTTCATCGTCAGGAATAATCTGGAATACGACAATGTTGCTAAGAGAAAGCAACGAAGAACATATAGAAGGTGCCCAAAGATGGACGCCATTATAGCCCCATGTTAGGGACAACGGAAAGCAGCAGTGAATTACTTTCTCAGGGTTCTGATAATAGGTAGCCAGGATTCACTGAGATTGTAGCCGGTGTCGCGGTTGAAATTATCTGGGTGTTTACGTATTTCAACCGCCTCCCTGATGATTCTGGGACGATATTGCTTTATACGGGCAAGAACATCCACTCCTTGGAACATGACATCATGGCCAGGTGTTAAAGCATGATCGGCAACAGCTGATTTATCAGGTTGAATGAGCCTGATAGATCTATTATGTTCCTTAATGCGAGTGCATATTGTTCTCGAGGTCTGCCCGATGTAAACCTTGCCACAAGTACAGGGAACTCTGTAGATACCCGGTTGTTGCAATTTAGGCAAACTGTCCTTAGTTGGTCGCAGGAGTTGCCTAATCTTAACAAAAGTTCCAAATACAGTCCGTATGTTGTACCGACGTAGGATTTTAGCAATACGATCCGTTGTGTTATGTATGTACGGAAGGTAAGCAGTTCCTCTTACATCTCTTTTCTCAACTGACGTCCTATTATTATTTGTTGGTTTCAGAACCGTAGAAATCAAAGCCTTGCTATAACCGTTGCTCTCAAAGGTGGTTCGCAGGGTGTTAATTTCTTATTGTAAAGAAGACACTTCACAAATCCTCCTAGCCCTGGTAGTTAGAGTTGTAAGGATACCATGTTTCTGGGCAGGGTGATGGTGAGAACTTGCGTGGAGATATCTATTGGTGTGTGTTGGCTTACGAAAAACGCTGTGTCCTAAAGATCCATCCTCTTTCTTGGTGACGAGAACATCTAAAAGAGGTATTTTGCCGTCAGATTCCTTTTCCATGGTGAAACAAATAGAAGGGTGCTGGAGATTAAGGTGATCCAGGAAATGGCTAAGATTTTCCTCACCTTCCGTCCAAACAACGAACGTGTCATCCACATAACGCCACCAGATCTTCGGTTTGAAAGGAGCCGACGACAAAGCTTTCTCTTCAAAGTTCTCCATGAAGAAATTAGCCACAACAGGAGAGAGAGGACTACCCATGGCCACACCATGAGTCTGCTCATAAAAATTCCCATTCCATAGAAAGTAGGAGGAGGTCATGCAGTGATAAAAAAAGTCTTGTGATGTCTTCAGGAAAAAAGCCATTAATGAGAGACATAACACCATCAATAGGTACTCTCGTAAACAGAGACACCACGTCGAGACTCACTAGAATATCACCCGGCTGAAGTGTTATAGCTTTTAACTTTTCCACGAAGTGTGTGGAATCCTTAATGTATGAAGGCGTGTTACCCAGAAGCGGCTGAAGTAGTCTACCTAAGTATTTGGAAAGGGCATATGTAGGAGAACCAATCGTACTAACAATAGGTCTAAGAGGAACATCTTCCTTATGTATTTTAGGAAGACCATAGAGTCTCGGAGGAATAGCATCCCCTGGAAGGAGAGTCTTCGCTGCATCCGCTGGAATAGATGATTGCTTGATCAATTTGACGGTGACATTTGAGTAGCGAGTAGTAGGATCACGACTATTAATCCTATATACAGGATCTGATAACAAAGACTAGATCTTGGAATCATAATCAACCTTATCCAATACCACTGTCGCGTTACCCTTGTCAGCGGGGAGAACGATAATATCAGAATCGTCCCTTAGATCTTTAAGTGCCCGGTTTTCGCCTTTTTTAAAGTTGGTGTTAGGTGGCTTAGCGGTCTTGAGAACTCGGGAACATTCTTGCCTGGCTTCCTCGGCCTCTTCAGGTGTGAGGTGATGTACCGAGGATTCTACGGATGTAATAAGTTCTTCAAGTTCTCAATTTTGCTGTAGCGCCTAGAAGAATTCCTATTGAAGAACTTATTACATCCGTAGAATCCTCGGTACATCACCTCACACCTGAAGAGGCTGAGGAAGCCAGGCAAGAATGTTCCCGAGTTCTCAAGACCGCTAAGCCACCTAACACCAACTTAAAACAAGGCGAAAACCGGGCACTTAAAGATCTAAGGGACGATTCTGATATTATCGTTCTCCCCGCTGACAAGGGTAACGCGACAGTGGTATTGGATAAGGTTGATTATGATTCCAAGATCTAGTCTTTGTTATCAGATCCTGTATATAGGATTAATAGTCGTGATCCTACTACTCGCTACTCAAATGTCACCGTCAAATTGATCAAGCAATCATCTATTCCAGCGGATGCAGCGAAGACTCTCCTTCCAGGGGATGCTATTCCTCCGAGACTCTATGGTCTTCCTAAAATACATAAGGAAGATGTTCCTCTTAGACCTATTGTTAGTACGATTGGTTCTCCTACATATGCCCTTTCCAAATACTTAGGTAGACTACTTCAGCCGCTTCTGGGTAACACGCCTTCATACATTAAGGATTCCACACACTTCGTGGAAAAGTTAAAAGCTATAACACTTCAGCCGGGTGATATTCTAGTGAGTCTCGACGTGGTGTCTCTGTTTACGAGAGTACCTATTGATGGTGTTATGTCTCTCATTAATGGCTTTTTTCCTGAAGACATCACAAGACTTTTTTTTATCACTGCATGACCTCCTCCTACTTTCTATGGAATGGGAATTTTTATGAGCAGACTGATGGTGTGGCCATGGGTAGTCCTCTCTCTCCTGTTGTGGCTAATTTCTTCATGGAGAACTTTGAAGAGAAAGCTTTGTCGTCGGCTCCTTTCAAACCGAAGATCTGGTGGCGTTATGTGGATGACACGTTCGTTGTTTGGACGGAAGGTGAGGAAAATCTTAGCCATTTCCTGGATCACCTTAATCTCCAGCACCCTTCTATTTGTTTCACCATGGAAAAGGAATCTGACGGCAAAATACCTTTTTTAGATGTTCTCGTCACCAAGAAAGAGGATGGATCTTTAGGACACAGCGTTTTTCGTAAGCCAACACACACCAATAGATATCTCCACGCAAGTTCTCACCATCACCCTGCCCAGAAACATGGTATCCTTACAACTCTAACTACCAGGGCTAGGAGGATTTGTGAAGTGTCTTCTTTACAATAAGAAATTAACACCCTGCGAACCACCTTTGAGAGCAACGGTTATAGCAAGGCTTTGATTTCTACGGTTCTGAAACCAACAAATAATAATAGGACGTCAGTTGAGAAAAGAGATGTAAGAGGAACTGCTTACCTTCCGTACATACATAACACAACGGATCGTATTGCTAAAATCCTACGTCGGTACAACATACGGACTGTATTTGGAACTTTTGTTAAGATTAGGCAACTCCTGCGACCAACTAAGGACAGTTTGCCTAAATTGCAACAACCGGGTATCTACAGAGTTCCCTGTACTTGTGGCAAGGTTTACATCGGGCAGACCTCGAGAACAATATGCACTCGCATTAAGGAACATAATAGATCTATCAGGCTCATTCAACCTGATAAATCAGCTGTTGCCGATCATGCTTTAACACCTGGCCATGATGTCATGTTCCAAGGAGTGGATGTTCTTGCCCGTATAAAGCAATATCGTCCCAGAATCATCAGGGAGGCGGTTGAAATACGTAAACACCCAGATAATTTCAACCGCGACACCGGCTACAATCTCAGTGAATCCTGGCTACCTATTATCAGAACCCTGAGAAAGTAATTCACTGCTGCTTTCCGTTGTCCCTAACATGGGGCTATAATGGCGTCCATCTTTGGGCACCTTCTATATGTTCTTCGTTGCTTTCTCTTAGCAACATTGTCGTATTCCAGATTATTCCTGACGATGAAAGACATGGTTTCTTTCGAAACGCGTCGAATATTAGTATAATAAAACACGGCATAAGCCCAAAATTCAACATTATGAATAATAACTCTGGCCGTGAAAGTCTAAATGACAATTAATACTTCTGCTCTGGCACTGGAAATGTCTACTCTAACATTTGACACGTCAAGTTGTACCAAAGATAGATCCTTTTGCACCGAATCCACCTTACCCTCAACAGAATCTACCCTGTTCTGGAAAGAATCTACCTTATTCTGGACAGAATATACCCTGTCCCGGACATTAGACACATCTAGCTTAACATCAGCAACATCTGTCCGAATATCACTTACTGCATTCTGGATCTCCTGTGTACAGGCCTGCAAACGCGACACATTATTCTCTACATTGGAAGAACTAGTTTGGAGAGCTTTCATACTCTCATTCATCCTATTAGACATCCTTTCCTCCATTTCTTCCAACATCCTCCTTAATCCTTCATCTGCCATTTCAATATAATTGCTGTAATAATTGCGTTAGGGACATACATCAGATAGATGAAGATTACAACATTTGAGCAACATTTTTCACCACATATAAATATTTGAGCATTTTTCTGTCATATAATTAACTTATCATTAGTTTAACATTAACTTATCGAACACCCTATGTCAAATAAATTTACACACTTGTTCATTTTTCTGAGGTTCACTTCAAATATCCTAACACAAAAGAAAATTTACCATTATAATCAAACACGTTAGCTTTATCTCTAATATGACTAGACAATGTCATAAGCCGGTCGAATAAACAAGAATCATGTTCATAGGCGATTTTTCAAAACTTTCTGCTTATTTAACCTCTCTCAGGTTGTATAAGATCTGATCATTTCTGAGTGCAACATTATTATTACAATTCAACACTTTAATACCTATATAGTCACACTCTCGACAATCTACAATTGGCCAAGACATCTAATAAAGAATCAATCTCTTAATTTGAGCCTATACAACGACTTAGGCCAGCCACTTCTTCTGTATCGGCTTAACCCATGAAAGACACAATATCTTAAGTCGCTGACACAATGTAAATAAGGCACCAATCCTACTGATTCTCAATCTGGGAACCAGTTTAGAATCGAGCCCACACGTTTATAGGGTCGCCAATCCTACTGTACCAGATAATCCGGAAAGCCGTTTGTCAGAAATCCGTCCCCTCACTCGGATTGCCAACCTCAATATGCTCCGGCTCTACTACATCATTTCAAATGGCTCTGACAAACACAACCGGGATCATAGCACAGCAGTTTACAAAAATATTGTGGAACACACCAAACTACACGGGGAAAACACTTACCTTGCTTACCGTTCTCGGGATTTATGGGTGGCACCCTATCTCAAAAGTGTGTCCGCACAATATCTCACATACATGATATTAAAAATGAACCCACACGTCAAAGAGTATGAAAACTGAACGGTAAAATTTTATTTCATATAAATATAAATAAAATTATATACAGAAACAAATCAGAATCTTGTGAACCCATCACAAATTCTCCTCAGCACCACTGGGCTGTAAGACAACTACTCAAAAATTATGAGTTTAATCGGACTGCTGTGAGCTAGTCAAAACATCATTATATATAAACAAAAACATGAAGCGTTTAGTAGCAGTCAGCTGTATCGCTGTGCATCTTGAGGTAACTTCCTCATTCCAATGACACATATACGCAAGGCCACAGAGTCGTTGACCTCAATACGCAAGTCCTTATCTGAACATCTGGACTATGAATGAGACACACACACCTTGCCTCCCCCACTGTTAAATGCGGTCGGTCACTAGCGACATGCGAGAAGCAGTCTCGAATACGCTAGATCATTGCCACTAAACAAAAGCTGATAACACTGAACCTACATTACAGAATACCATGAAATATTTTATACACTCATCCAGACACACCCTACATTGTTTCGAACCAATGCAGTTCTAGATTCACTCTTACAAAATTTTCATCATTTACTCGTCACTCATTCACAAAAATTTAATTTTAACAAATTATTATATGACCCTAATAAACATTATTATTATATTATATTCATTACAGATTTATTTTACATAGTTATATGATTATATACAGCGTTGCCTAATATGGACAAAACGCTAAACACTACACTGAAGTGTCTATTTAAATGATCCCTAAATAAATTTGGAGTCTTTGAAAATGTCGTCAATCGACAATCGAATTTATATTAGAATATAGAAATTCTATTTCTTTTATAATATTTTAATACATTACACACACGTCAAGTCGGGTTATAGTTTCAAAATTAGTTCAAATACAACCGACCAATTAAGGTTATTTGCATGTAGTTACTAATTCGTGTTTAATAAATTTTAAAGGGAATATCAGTGACACTAATCTTTATCGGAAGTCGAAAAGTTATTCAACTCACACCCTCTGTTAAATAAAACAGTAAATTTACACGAATACACTCTGGATGGGGAATAACATCACTAAACTTGTGGGAAAAACCTCGCTCCAAGCACACTATGGCTTAACAACCTCATATATATTACATCATATATGGAAAAACTTCCACTGTTAAAACAAAATCACCAATGATTAATTTGTTATAGACAATCTCGTGGGAAAACATCCTTCAACAAGGGCACTATCAATCAGTGACTTTCACACGTCCACTGAGCTATAATTTATACATCCCATCGTTCCTCTCGAAAACTCTACATTATCAAAACGTATTCAAACTGTTGCATAAATTTAACCACCATGAGTATCTTGAACAAAACGATATGAAATAAAAAAAGTCCTCTCGGCACGCCGGAAGGCGGAGGTAGATTTCACCGGACAAACTTGGGGATAGGCGAAAATAGGCAGAATATGCAGATTTTCGTAGAAGGATCAGACCTCATTTAATGCGAGAAGGTATTTTATAATTGGAGCTTAATTAACTTTGTTTTTCGTCATTTTATGCTTATTTTAAACATTTTATTGTCTTATGGGAACGGTAACCTTCTTGTCATTTGGGGTCCATTTTTATACTTGTGGTCACACTGTCCTTATGCTAGGTTTCGACACTGATGTGCAACTATGTAACGGTCTGTTACTTCTTCACGCAAAATTATATCTACTGCAGAGATTTTGGTTGGTTCCTCAGTTTAGGGGCTGCGACAACGCGGTCATGTAACCCCGTGTACTTTGGGATGGCTGTATTAGTCTGTAATTCAGGTAAGGACTGCAGACGGTCAATTTCAAGCAGTAGTTACTAATGTTGCTACCAGGTACTACCGTCAACGACACCTAGCTGTGAACTTGGCTACTAGATGCCACCGCAACCAGCAACTCGCAACGAACGTTGGAACTTCCCCTCCAAAGGAAAGCATACTGAGGGATTTTTGGCGCTCTTAGAAAATCCGACGACTTCGGCCGGCTTTGAACTCGCGACCTTGGGCATAAACATTCAGCATGCTACCAGTTACGTCACCGAAGCCGCTTCACACTTAGATGGAAATCTGAATCTGATCTCGTGCAAGTGCGTTATCTTGGCAACGTCTGATGGCTCATCCCTCATCAATTTAGTAGTGTTGCCATGGCAACCACTGATAGCTCTTGGCATTTTCTTATAATTCCGAAATTATTTTTCTCATCCCTTGGCATAATGGTGGGTTATATCAAAAATTCTTTCAGACAAAAGTTTTAGGTAATTATTATGGGAATATTGTCCATTTTGTACGGTTTTGATATTGTGCCTATTAAGAGAGATATGATTAATGTTTCCCGAAAAACCCACTTTTTCCCACCCCTTTGGTCAATGGTTGGTGCTATAAAAAAAACTCTTCAAACATACATTTTTGGGCTTTATCCGACACATAGTATGAATGTTGAACGGATTCGATATTTCACATATTAAGAGAGTTATAGCAATATTTCACTTTTTCGAAAAAAAAAGCCCCCCATTTTCACCCCCCAACGACCGATTTAGCCCAGTAACGAACTCGACCGAGATTTTATAGGTATACGTATTCGGTAAAAAATTCAAAGTGATTGGTACAAAATTACGGCAGTTATCGTGTCCACAATAAACTGATATACATATACATACATAAATTATATATAACTTTTGAACTGACGGTGGTTTTGGGGCCTGGGGATGTGAAACGCGAAGATATGTCGAAATTTTCCGGAAGTCGAAACATGGTACCCATTGCAATAGTTAGCTTTCTAACGAAATCTACCTCTGGTTGGTTCCTCAGTTTAGGGGCTGCGACAACGCGGTCATCTAACCCCGTGTACTTTGGGTGAGTGTAGAATCTGTCTGATACACGGTGTGAATTGTAATGGCTGTATTAGTCTTAATTCATGTAAGTACTGCAGACGGTCAATTTCAAGCAGTAGTTCCTAATGTTGCTACCAGGTACAACCGTCAACGACACCTAGCTGTGAACTTGGCTACTAGATGCCACCCCAACCATCAACTCGCAACGAACGTTGGAACTTCCCCTCCAAAGGAAAGCATACTGAGGGATTCTAGTGCTCTTAGAAAATCCGACGACTTCGGCCGGCTTTGAAACCGCGACATTGGGCATAGACATTCAGCATGCTACCAGTTACGTCACCGAAGCCGCTTCCCACTTTATCAGGCGGCTTTGGTGGCGTAGTCGGTAACATGCTGAGCTTCTATGCCCAAGATACCGGGTTCAAACCCGGCCGAAGCCGTCGGATTTTTTAAGAGCGTTAAATATCCCTCAGTATGCCTTCCTTCGGAGGGGAAGTAAAGCCGGCGGTCCCATGTCATAGATTTATGGCATGTTAAAGATCCTTCCACTAATTGCACCTGTGTGAAGCTAAATTGGATAGGTTAAGAATGTATACAACGCTCTTAGGTTTCTATGTTCGTTGCCAAGAGCCGACTGCGGCGGCGTCTAGTAGCTCAGTTCTGAACTTGGCCTCGTAGTCGTTGACAGTGGCGCTTGGCGGCAAAAGTAGGAACTATCTGAAAAATTGTTAGTTGCAGTACTTAAATTAACAAACAGATAACACACACTAATACAGTCATCACAATTAACACCGGTTATCAGACAGATTCTACACACACCCAAAGTACACGGGGCTACATGACCGCGTTGTCGCAGCCCCTAAACTTAAGAACCAACCAACCAACCACTTAATCAGATGGAAATACTGAATCTGATCTCGTGCAAGTGCGTTGTCATGGCAACGTCTGATGGTCCATGCCTCATCAATTTAGTAGTGTTGCCATGGCAACCACTGATAGCTCTTGGCATTTTCTTATAATTCCGAAATCATTTTTCTCGTCCCTTGGCGTAATGGTGGGTCATATCAAAAATTCTATCAGACAAAAGTTTTAGGTAATTATTAGGGGAATATTGTCCATTTTGTACGGTTTTGATATTGTGCCTATTAAGAGAGATATGATTAATGTTTCCCGAAAAACCCACTTTTTTCCACCCCTTTGGTCAATGGTTGGTGCTATCAAAAATCTTATTTGACATAAATTTTTGGCACTTATCCGACACATATTATGAACTTTGAATGGATTCGATATTGCACGTATTAAGAGAGTTATAGCGAAATTTCACTTTTTCGAAAAAAGCCCCCCATTTTCACCCCCTTCGACCGATTTATCCCAGTAACGAACTCGACCGAGATTTTATAGGTATACATCTTCGGTAAAAAATTCGAAGTAATTGGTGCCAAATTACGGCAGTTATCGTGTCCACAAGAAACTGATATATATATATATATATATATATATATATATACATATATATATATATATACATAAATTATATATAAACTTTTGAACTGACGGTGGTTTTGGGGTCTGGGGGATGTGAAACGCGAAGATATGTCGAAATTTTCCGGAAGTCGAAACATGGGACCCATTGCAATAGTTAGCTTTCTAATGAAATCTACCTAAATCGGCCAGTCAAAAATATGATTAATAAAAATACAAACTGACTCTCCTCACTTGTCTATCACAAAAAAAATATTATCATTATAATATATTTGCAGTACAAAAAATATTACATTCAAGAGAATTTAAATAATTGCAGGTTATTTAAATCAGGTCGGATAGAAGTCAATCTAGACTGGAATATGCAAGCATCGATATCCTAGCCTAAGATATGAAAATCTTCTACCAAAAGAGTTCCTTTCAACTGTTAACTGAATAAAGCTCATTCAAAACTCAATTTACATAAAGTTGTCTGCGCTGAAATGTTTTTCATTATCCAATGATATTGTCTTTGTTTCAACAACACATTCTGAAGAACGATTAGTAATTCAAAGATCGTCGTAAAGTTACATATATTTTAACACTCTAATTAACGTTCGTTTTCTCTTCACTCTTGAAGTTGGACAGAAAAATGTTCAAAGTAAGTTAACGGAGATATTACTTTGAAATGATGACACGATGTCTGAATTCTGACTTGAGATGAAAACTATTTAATTTTAAAGTCAAACCGTGACTGCAAAATTAATCCACATTCTCTAAAGAATATTTAATTATCAGTAAAACTGATCCTCACAAAATTTTAAATATAAATATAAAAGACTAAGATCTCAAGACACTAAAGAAAATCTAAAACACCTGAAACGTGTACAGAAAACAAGAACATATTAAAGTATAAAATATGGGGAAAAATCGTTGCTCAAATTTCACTATACACCTCATATTATAACAAATAAATATCACGGCTACCTTATATGATGTTCAGACATTCTTGAAGAGTATTCACAGAATACTATAGATGTTCCTATAAAACCAGAGTACATATCTGGACAGTCCGCGAACATCGGAACAGCGACCTCGGATAATAGAAGGATTCTATCTCCAGAATACACCCATCCGTGTTAACAAGGAACTTCCTTCTGGCAACTTCTTCTGTTTGTGCTGGGATACCCTAACCACTCTTGAAAATCCCCAAGGTTCTACGTCGAAATTAACCATGAAATCCATTGTATATGCGAGGCTGTAATATTCATGATAATGGATAATGAATAAATTTCCACTGCCGTGTGGATGTTATATCAGCGTTTGATAGATATGCATGAGTGTAAATGCTGGTTACCCACTCCATGCTAGTATTCCAAGAATACTGACTATCGTAATTCCATGTTGGATCTTCACGCTATCGATATATGTCCCAGGTGCATAGTTAGTTTAATACTCCATCACTCCTTTCATATTAATGTCTATTGAAAATAATAACTGAGTATTAACTGCCATTGTAATGTCAATTGTCTGTAGCACCAACTGAATAATGTTCTGTTTCACACTTGCAGTACGCCTGTCCTCTGAATGTTCAAAGTGTGTAGCATGAAAAGTGATTCTGGGATCTGTGAAAAACACTTTTGTGTTTCGTCTTCTATCGCTTATATTTCCCAAATGATGAAAGCTGGAATGTTCTGCTTTTAACACAGGCTCTATATAGTCTTACACTGCTTGATTATAGTAAACGCGGAAGCCTAATTGTGTCTGTTCATGAAATAAAGTCACTTATACTTGCATTTTAACTTCGCCTAGATTTGAGGTGTATAATGCACTGCAGCTTACCCAAACTGTGCTGTTTCACGAGCGGACAACCTCCACGCTCGGACTTGACGGAACTTATGGGACTGCGTTAACCCATCAACACACTTCACTCGTCAACTTATTTATAAGAAAGAGCCTCGGCTCTCCGTTCCCGTCGTTTAAATACCTTGACAAGGGGCGTATCCTCCATCCCTTCCTAGCTTCTATATGCGTCATGCTTCCAGAGCTTTCTCGAAAATTCTTATACGTCATCATGGATCTCAGTGAAGCCTCCCTGCTTGCCTGAGCTATGAGCCAGTCGTGCCTACGTCATTAACAACACGTAATAGCTATGACGGCTGCAACTTTACTCATGCTCTCCCAAATACTACCATCGTGGTCTCTAGATAATTCAATTTACGGGGGCAGTACATAAACAGTAGTATGCAACTCGCCTATAATTGTAATTAAGACACTCTTATGGAAATTATAAAACTCGCTTCGCTCGTTGTATAAACATACTCGTGTTTTAATTATTGCCATTATATCGTTGCATAATGTACTATTATGTTCGACGGGGTCGAAATGTAAATATTATATGTCAGAAAACTGTATCATAATGCGGGTCATTATAACACTATTCTTCATTATGAAACAGTTTCCCCCACCAATCAGAGCTCAAGAAACAGTTGTGTGACCAATTAGGTAAGAATAGCATCGAACCTGCACTGACCTCCACGGCCTCCTATGTTAAATTTCACTGCGTGGCGAGTGTCATAGTGGGGTATTTGAGGAGGCCATGGTCAAATTCAAGGTATTCTCTGCGTCCCATGCGCTCTGTTCAGTAGATAAAACTGGCGAGATAACGACAGATATTTATGTTCGAACATAAAATAGTTATAATTATCGTCGAACATAAACAGTCGTATGCAACTCGCCTATAATGATAATTAAGACACTCGTATGGAAATTATAAAACGAGCGAAGCGAGTTTTATAAATATACTCGTGTCTTAATTATTGCCATTATAGGCTCGTTTAATAATGTACTATTTTAGTAATAAAAGCTGTTGCCAGGCCCAAGCACCGACCAGATCTCAATAGTGAAGGGTATGCCAGTGATGATAGACCGAGTAAGTCCTGTCTTAACAGTTTAACTCGGCTGGTCGTTGCCCGCTGATTGCAACAAGGGAGCCGAGACGCGGACGAAGACATGTGATGAGATGTTCTCTGAACTGCAGCATTTGTGATGAATGAGGTACACATTTGTTTTACCGCGCAATTGAAAACAGTTTTCTCTGATATCAATCATTCTTTTAGCCCCAAACCCCTCCCCCAGCGCCCTTTAATGAAAATATTGCAATTCCCAGAACAATATTATCCGCCAGCCGCAACTGTTCGATTGAAATATTACAGACACCATATCAACTGTACCTCAGAACCAGACGAACGTAAGTCCAAAAATTACGATTTTCAGGTTATTACATCATTGTATGTAGAATTTGATTCTACATTAAGCCATTACAACTTAAGTCCGGTGAAACATCGCGTTTTGTATCTACTAAGGGTTGTAAGAACGTAAGTCCCAACCTATGATTGAGCCAGACAAACTTAAATCCACTTATGTTATTGTGGTTCTGAAGCGTTAAGAATACATTAAAACGCAAGTCCCATTAACACACTCTGTCATAGTGATAAGTCCTACACCTGGTTTTATAAGTACAGCCAATATAACGCATGTCCAGTCTTAAGTCTTAGAACGATTTTTATAAGTACAGCCAATATAACGCAAGTCCAGTCTAAGTCCTAAATCGATTTCATAAGTACAGCCAAAAAAAAACGTAAGTCCAGGCCTGACTGAATTTTGCGTTAATTCTAAAGTAAATACCAATAAAGGGGTCAAGTATATACAGCTTTAATAATGTCAATAGGTTTATGCTGCCTAATTCAAGTGTTAGCCATGCAGTCAGACATAGAGTTCATTTTCTACAGTTTTTATGCTCTCCTGAAAAGTTGGCATAATGTGACTTACGTTAGTCTGGTTCTGAGGTACATAGTAAACTGGCTTTAACTTCACGTCAGTAAGAGGTAAGAGCTCTTATAACAGCTTAGGCTTTCACGGCCGGCGTTCATAATTAGGTACAAGTTGTTCGGGCTTGTAGGCCGTGGCCCAGACAGGATATCTCCCGATGTTTCACGTGTTGTCAATTCACTCTCAACTTACATGGAATAAGGTAGTTGCTGTAAGAATTATTACGGTACTTTAAAAGAAAACTCTAGACGACTTCGGTGGCGTAGTTGGTAGCAAGCTGAGCTTCTATGCCCAAGGTTGCGGGTTCAAACCCGGGCCGGAATTTTAAGAGCGTTAAAAATCCCTCAGTAAAGCTGGTGGTCCCATGTCAAAGATTTATGGCATGAAAAAGAACCTTCCACTAACTACACTTGTGTGAAGCCAAAATGTGTAGGTTAGAGTTGATAACGCTCTAATAGTTCCAACGTTCGCCGCCTGGTACTGACTGCGATGCCATCTAGTAGCCAAATCCGCAAGCTAGGTGACGTGGACGGTAGCATTTGGTAGCGAAAGTAGGAACTACTTGAAATTATCGTCGCAGTCCTTACTTGAATTTAAAGAAGATAACACACACTAATACAGTCATGGTTGGTTGGTTCCTTAGTTTAGGGGCTGCGACAACGCGGTCATGTAACCCCGTGTACTTTGGGTGTGTGTAGAATCTGTCTGATCATCATCATCTTCCTAGCATTAATCCCGCTTTATTGCAGGGTCTGCTTTTCTGCACTTTTCTTCCATACTGCTCGATCTTGAGCGTCTCTAGTTGTGGTATTCACTAGTTGCATGTCCTCCCGCATAGTATCCAGCTATCGCCCTCGTGGTCGTCGGCCTTCTGGACTGATGTCAAGTGCAGTTCTCGCGACTGAAGAGTGATTTCTACGCAGTACATGGCCATACCAACGCAGACGGCTCTCCCGCATTTTTTCATGGATTGGAGCCACACCAAATGTAGCTCGAACATTGTCATTCCTGATGCGGTCCAGTCTAGTAAGTCCCTGTGTCCAGCGAATCATCTTCATCTCCATGACATGTAGTTGTTGTACATGTCTCTTCGTTACTGGCCAGCATTCAGTACCGTACAGTGCTACTGGTCGAACGATGGTTCTGTAAATTTTCGACTACAGATATAGTGGCACATTCCGGTCAAAAAGGACTCCAGTAACTTGGCGCCATTTCAGCCACGCAGCGTTGACTCTGTTTCGGACATCTGGGAGTGTTCAGCCATCTGAACAGATTAGCGTACTGCGCCAGAATTTATTTGAGGTCATTACCAAAGAACCAATCTGGATATGAACCAAGACCCAGGAAAAATAAAAGAGTGGATGAAAATCTTGATTCATTAAAAATTCGAGGAGTATGGGAAAATCTGTATGGAAATGAGTGAAATACTATACATCTTATGCAATTATGAAAGGCAATAAAGAAGGAATGATTTAAAGATGGATATATATTCTATTATATGAATGGGGAGGTCTACATTGCGAGAGACATCACGCCACTTGAAGCGAGAGTTACGTCATGAAAGAGGAGAAGAGACGAAGGTCGAACTGCGGGCTGAAGTGAGGAGAGGTGGTAGAAGTTACGTCACACCACGAGAGGGGAGACAGAGACTGCAACTTGCCGAGCGCAGAGAACGGGACGAGAGAGTTCTTTCCAATTTGAGATTTCATCGAGTCAAGACCTCGAGAAGAAGCCAGTATTATTATAACAGTGACACGCTTTATCAAAGTTGGTAGTGAAGAAGAGTGTAGTACAGCAAGACTGTAACTTCAGGAGCAAGCTACATTTATCACGCAGAATAGAACAGTATATAGCCGAGTATTACAGTGCTTAATACAAAGTTGTTTTTGACAAGAAGATATTCACTATTACTACGTGTGAACGCATACTTGAACATTACATTAAAAAAATGCAAGTTACAAAGCAACAACGGGGAAGTCAAAAATATATCATCAGTGAAATGAGAATTACCATGTGCTAAGCTAAAGCACAGGGAAGGTGAGACTACAAAGATGTACAGTTGAATTCCAGAATTCACTATTATGTAAGGCGCAGCAGAACATCCACGTGATGCGCAAAATCACCGAACAAACCTCTACTTTTCTACAAGAGTTCTAATACATCTAGAATACTCGCAAACGCTTGTATAAACGACAATTTTCAACCTGAGACGAGATGTCAATTCTGAAGAAACGAGATGCCACTTCTGAAGAAATGGGGAGTCGAAGCCAGACGACTTGCAGTGAACGGGAGACGGAGTGCAGGCAGAGCGGACTGTTTCATGGCGAGGTCGTTCACCGAGGACGTCACCGACCTTGTTCCACTGGGGGAAGAGGTCAGCTGGTTCTGACACAAACCGGTCTTCATAGCTGTGGACGAGACGATGAGCTCCGAGACACGTTTGGTTTGGCAGGCGAGACGAAGGTATTCTCCAGACCAGAGTCAACTCAAGGTAGAAAAGCGATTGCTTTATATAATGTAGAATTGTAGTTATGTTCTGTGATTATCCAATTGTTGTTGTTGTTTGAGTCTTCAGTCTTTTGACTGGTTTGATGCAGCTCTCCATGCCTCCCTGTCCTGAGCTAATCGTTTCATCTCTACATAGCTACCACACCCTACATCCGAGGCAATCTGTTTAACATATTCTAACCTTGGTCTACCCCTACAGTTCTTGTCCTCGACCCTTCCTTCCATAACTAAGCTTGCTATTCCTGGGTGTCTTAGTATGTGTCCTACCAACCTATCTCTTCTCTTCATTAGCAGTCGCCAGAAACATCTCTCCTCTCCCACTCGTCTTAATACCTCTTTGTTTGTAACCCTATCTACCCATCTGATCTTTATCATTCTCCTGTAACACCACATTTCAAATGCTTCAATTCTCCTCTTTTCTGCTGCACCAATAGTCCAAGTTTCACTTCCATAGAGCGCCACACTCCAGACAAAGGCTTTCAAAAATGACTTCCTAATACCTAAATCTATATTCGATGTCAGCAGATTCCTTTTTTGTAGAAATGCTTTTCTTGCCTGAGCCAACCTACTTTTTATATCCTCTTTGCTTCGTCCATCACTGGTTATTCTGCTTCCTAAGTAACAGAAGTCTCCTACTTCCTTCAGCTTTTCACCTGCCAATTTGATCTCCATAGAGGTTTCTGATTTGTTTCGGCTGCATTCCAGTATTTTTGTTTTACATTTATTAATTTTCATCATGAAATCTTTCCGTAAGACAGAGTCCATACCATTCAAAAACTCATTCAAATCCTCAGGCTTGTCGGCCAAGATGACGATGTCATCAGCAAATCTCAGAGTTGAAATTATTTCTCCTTGAATCTTCACTCCCACTTTAAATTTTTCTCTAATTTCCTTCATTGCTTGTTCAATGTAAAGATTGAAAAGTATGGGTGATAAGTTGCAGCCTTGCCTTACACCTTTCTGAATACCAGCTTCTCTCTCATGTCCTTCAACTCGAATGACTGCTGTCTGGTTTCTGTATAGATTGTATATCACCCTCCTATCCCAGTACTTTATTCCAATCGATTTCAAAATGTCAAACAATTTAGTCCAATCAACGTTATCAAAAGCTTTCTCTAAGTCTACAAAAGCCATGAACGTTCTCTTATCTTTCCTTATTCTACCTTCCAAAATCAGCCTAAGACTTAGTATAGCTTCCCTTGTTCCTACATTTCTCCTGAAACCAAACTGGTCTTCACCCAACTCCGTTTCTATCTGGCTCTCAATCCTCTTGTAAATTATTCTAGACAGGATCTTTGAAGCATGAGTAATCAAGCTGATTGTACGGTAATCTTCACATCTGTCAGCTCCCACTTTCTTTGGTATAGGGATGATTACGTTCTTCTTGAAATCAGGGGGTACCTCACCTGTCTCATAAATCCTACACACCAAGTGAAATAACCTGATCAGACCTTCATCTCCTATGCAGCGTAGCAACTCAATCGGTATATCATCTATGCCTGGTGTTTTGTTCCTGCTTAAGTCTTCCAAAGCTCTATCAAATTCTGATCTCAATATTAAATCTCCTTTCGCATCCTCATCAATTTCCTCCTCCTTTTCCATTACATGATTCTCAATCTCCTTTCCCTTATACAAACTCTCTATGTAAGTTTTCCATCTCTCAACCTTTTCTTCCCTATCTGTTAGAGGCTTTCCATTTGTGTCCTTAATATTACAGCACTTAGTCTTCTTTTCCCCAAAAGTATTCTTAATCCTTCGATAAGCTGTGTCTACTTTTCCTAATTTCAGACAATTTTCTATACCTGCACATTTCTCTTTCAACCATTCTTCTTTCGCTTCCTTGCACTTCTTGTTAACCTCATTTCTCAGACGTCTGTATTCTGCTTTCCCCTTTTCATCTCTTACATTCTTGTGCTTCCGCCTTTCATCCATCAATTCTAGTATATCCTGAGTGATCCACGGTTTTCTACCTATTCTCTCTTTCCTACCAATGTTTTCTTCTGCGGATTTTGTTATTTCATTCTTCAAAAGTGCCCATTCGTCTGCAATTGAAGTTTGTTTAGGGTTTTTCATTAGTCCTTCCTTTATACTCTTCTTGAATCTTTCGTTTACATCCTTCTCTTTCAGTCTGTCTATTGCCCACCTTTTTGGCTTTTGACTTTTCTTCAGTTTCTTCAACTTTAATCTGCATTTCATTACAACCAGATTGTGGTCAGAGTTTATGTCAGCACCAGGATATGTTTTACAATCCAAAATCTGGTTTCGAAACCTCTGCTTGACCATAATGAAGTCTATTTGGTAACGCCCTGTATCTCCTGGTCTCATCCATGTGCATATTCTTCTATTGTGGTTATTGAATAAGGTGTTAGCTATGACCAACTCATGCTCAGTGCAGAATTCTACCAACCTGCTTCCTCGATCATTCCTTTCACCTAATCCGAAATCTCCTACTATCTTCCCTTCTCTCCCTTTTCCTACCACAGCATTCCAATCTCCCATTACTATAACATTTTCATCACCCTTGATATACCTCAGAATTTCGTCTATTTCTTCGTAGACCTTTTCAACATCCTCATCATCAGCTTGACTGGTAGGCATATAGACTTGTACCACTGAGGTGCAGGTAGGTTTAGTATTTATTTTTGTTACAATAATCCGTTCACTATATTGCTCATAATATTCCACCCGCTGTCCAAGTTTCCTACTCAATATGAGGCCAACCCCTGCTTGGCCATTGTTTGATTTAGTGCTAATGACCCTATAGTCTCCTGACCAAAAGTCCTGTTCTTCCTGCCAGCGCATTTCACTAATCCCAACCAAATCCAACCTCAACCTATCCATTTCCCTTTCTAAGTTTTCTAACCTTCCATTTCCTAGCAGACTTCTAACATTCCACGCTCCGATCCGTAGAATGTCAGATTTCCTCTTTGTCACTTCTGTGATGTTAACCCCCTCTCGAGTAGTCCCCACCCGGAGATCCGAACGGGGGACTAGTTTACCTCCGGATTGAAATTTTACAAGGGAGGAGGCCATCATCACATGTATTTATGCATAGAGAGGTGCATATCCTCGGGAATAGCATACGGCTGTAGTTTCCCGTTGCTTTCCAATTGACCAACCGTATAATTCTGACAGTATAATTTTGTCAGTATATTTTGCCAGTATCATTAAATTATGTAGATTTTGAAGTAGTAATTCTTCGTATTTTTCTTAGGAGTTATTTTTCTTGTTCTTGAAAATTTCAGTCACTTGGACGAAATTTTGCATAGCGATGCTATTAACGCTAAAGTCATTTCAGAGTAAAATCGTGTAGAATTTTTCATATTTGCGTTAGATTTACGCTAATTAAATCTGTTTTACCGCAGCGATGGAATATTGGATGAACTATTTCAAGGAATATAGGATGAACTTTTTAAGGAATGTAGAATGAATTGCTTAAAGGAATGTAGGATGAACTATTTAAAAGAATGTAGAGTGAACTATTTAAAAGGAGTATAACATTAAACGAACTAAAGAAGGAGTATAATTGTAAGTGAAGTAAAGGAAGTTTATTGAAGCAAATTTAAGTACCGCATATTTAAAAATTTATGTCACGAAGTGTAAAGAATATTTTGACAACTCATGATGTTGATTCGAGTGTCAGAAATTTATTCTCAACTAATTATGAACGAAAGTATTACGAGAACGCTTATACACATTTGTCTAAGGAAATTTAGAGCATTAAAAAACATAGATGAATTTGTTAAACAAATATATTCATGGAAGGAAGTCAAACTTATATCATTTGTTAAAAATATGAATTCTTACTGATATTTTTTTAAAAGTTGTAATTGAATGTAAAACTGAATTTAAACACGTGAAAAGAAAGTTAACAAAGTTAAATCACAGGGTGATCAGAAAGTGAAAGTACAGAAATTTATTGCAGAAGTGGAATTTGTAAGCACGAGGTGAAGTTGTATCAGGATAGAGAAGAGTGTTAAAGTTAGGAAGAAAGTGTATTGAAATGGAAGTTTATAGTTGAAATACCGTGCAAAGTAAGGAGATATAGACGTAAATGAGTTACGTATTTTTACGAGAGGAGGCTGAGGAGTCTCAAGTTTTTCTAGTATTGATCGCAGTGATTGTGAAGTTATTTGAGTGTATTAAAGGAAGATTCTGTACAGAGTGTTTAAGAGATGAGGTAATTGTTGTATAATTTTGAAGGAGGAGTGTGAGAATGAAGGTTAATGCCATGCACTTCTAGTATTCACGTTTATCAGAGAATTATTAACACAGTAAAGAATTTCAGAAATATTTCAGTATTTTATAATGAATAGATAAAAGATAAGGAACAGTGCTTAGCTTAAATGTTTGTCACTTATGTTCAATTGATTAAGACAAGTATTTATTACTTTCAACACGATAGTTGCGGTGTATGTTGGTTATTTGATTGTTAAGGAAGTTGAGTAGATAAAAGGCTCATTGAAAGATAGACAATTTAATCTTTTCGACACAATAGAGTGTATAATTTGTGCGAACCATAAATGAATGTATATATGCACATAGTTAATGAATGATTTTGCTTAGATATGGAACTACGGTTCAGAGTTGAAGCGGATTTGTATAAAGTAAGGTAATGCATAGTAACACGCCGTTTCACATTTCTTATTACATCAGTGCCACGTGCAAGTTTATTTTTGAAGTTTATTTTTGTGAGAGTGTCAAGGGGACACCATATTCAGGCAGGAAGCCAGTTTTATTGTACTTGTTTCAGCACAATAAACGGCTGGCGCTCTTTAGCGACTCAGTCAACTTTTATCTTAACTGACACCGTTTTCATTGTCGTCATCGTCGAAAATAGTACTGCGAGGTATAGATACAGGCGCTCACTATAGATTAGACCATATCACCCCTCGAGATTGGAGTTTCTCGATTTGCTCTAAATGTAAATGATAGAAATTTGTACCTTGGCTGGTAGTACTACACACATCAAAAAAAGTTTTGCATCACCTCGGTTCCCAGATCTCCGGCATATAGACGTTGACTGTGTATATTGTATCCAAGATACAGTCCCTTTGACTGTTCATAGATGTCACTAAAACTGCTCAAAGATGTAAACAACCATGCATGAGCAGGGCCTATTAGACGGAGGGGGTACGACAGCCGATCAGTTCCAGTCATTCCACCAGGACGAAGGT
The DNA here is from genome assembly GCA_946902985.2 of Meconema thalassinum. NCBI lineage: Eukaryota > Metazoa > Arthropoda > Insecta > Orthoptera > Tettigoniidae > Meconema > Meconema thalassinum. Next base: position 55,304,029 of record OX336401.1, on the reverse strand, counting down.
ACGCTGCTCATGTTGTCTGTAGTTCTACCATGCCTAGAAGGTCAATACCGCAGTTCGATCGCGTCCGCATTGTTACTTTGTGTCAAGAAGGGCTCTCAACAAGGGAAGTTTCCAGGCGTCTCAGAGTGAACCAAAGCGATGTTGTTCGGACATGGAGGAGGTACAGAGATACAGGAACTGTCGATGACAGGCCTCGCTCAGGCCGCCCAAGGGCTACTACTGTAGTGGATGACCGCTACTTACGGATTGCCGCTCGGAGGAAACCTGACAGCAATGCCACCATGTTGAATAATGCGTTTCGTTCAGCCACAGGACGTCGTGTTTCAACTCAAACTGTGCGCAATAGGCTGCATGATGCGCAACTTCACTCCCGACGTCCATGGCGAGGTCCAGCTTTGCAACCCCGACACCATGCAGCGCGGTACAGATGGGCCCAACAACATGCTGAATGGACCCCACGGAATTGGCATCACGTTCTCTTCACCGATGAGTGTCGCATATGCCTTCAACCAGACAATCGTCGGAGACGTGTTTGGAGGCACCCTGGTCAGGCTGAACGTCTTAGACACACTGTCCAGCGAGTGCAGCAAGGTGGTGGTTCCCTGATGTTTTGGGGTGGCATTATGTGGGGCCGACGTACGCCACTGGTGGTCATGGAAGGCTCCGAAACGGCTTTACGATACCTGAATGACATCCTCCGACCCATAGTGCAACCATATCGGCAGAATATTGGGGAGGCATTTGTCTTCATGGACGACAATTCTCGACCTCATCGTGCACATCTTGTGAATGCGTTCCTTCAAGATAACGACATCGCTCGACTACAGTGGCCAGCATGTTCGCCAGACATGAACCCTATCGAACATGCCTGGGATATGTTGAAAAGGGCTGTTTATGGACGTCTTGACCCACCAACCACTCTGAGAGATTTACGCCGAATTGTCGTTGAGGAGTGGGACAATTTGGACCAACAGTGTCTTGATGAACTTGTGGATAGTATGCCACGACGAATACAGGCATGCATCAATGCAAGAGGACGTGCTACTGGGTATTATAGGTAGTGGTGTGTACTGCAATCTGGACCACAAATGCTGAAAGTCTAGCTGTATGATGGTACAACATGCAATGTGTGGGTCTCATGAGCAATAAAACGAGCTGAAATGTTGTTTGTGTTGATCTCTATTCCCTTTGTATTTAAAGGTTCCGGAACTCTTGGAACCGAGGTGATGCAAAACTTTTTTTGATGTGTGTATTTTCTTACTAATAATATCTATCCTGTATGTTCCTGAAATTCCCAATTTTACTTAGTAGGCATGGTAAATTTGTGAGCTGGGTTATTTACACGTCTGCAATCCTTTACAGTGCAGCGGATATAAGTACTGATGGGTTTATTCGGGCGCATATAGATAGATAATATATTTAAATGGCAGGCCCATCCGTGGGGCACTCGAAAGAGCACTCGATAGAGCACTCGAAAGAGCACTCGAAAGAGCACTCGAGGGAAGCAGTTTGGAAGTACTCGAGAGTGAGGCCATATTTAGTTTTGAGAAAAAGAAAAATGCCGATCCCAAATTTAATGATTGTTGAGATGAACACAACATCAGCAGGTTAGTGGAGTACATTACAGTTGTGAGGCATATTTTTAAAACCAGCTAACGACATTTGTCATGTAATATTAAATTTTCAAAGGTAAATTCATGTTGTTAAACATAGGTTGAGTGGGATGATAGAATGTAACGATGTCGGTTCAGTAAAATGGGACGATAGATATACGAGATAACTCGCGATTCAAATAGATTTAAGTTGGATTAATAAAATGTTGAATATGTTCCATCACTGGTATAAAATGTATACGTTGGTCAATCTGGATATTCACTGGTAATTTTTGTAGTTGATACTTCCCTTATTCTCAAGAAAGAAGAATTATGTCAGCAAACGACATGATGTTCATTAGAACGATGCTCGAAACCATGAAGGAAGGTCAAAGTACGTTGACCAAAGACCTTGAAGCCCTCCACCAATTGACACACAACAACACTAAACAGATGAAAGCCGAGATTCAGAAATCAGCAGCTACTGTAAAATCAGAAGTTAAGGCAGAGTTATCAGTTGCTCAAACACTTACTAAGGCGAGTATAACATTAGCACAGGAAGAAGCTAAGTTAGCTTTAGAAAAGGCCAGAAAGGAAGATAGACTAGCTAGAGAAAAGGAAAGAGAAGAAGCCAAGTTAGCTTTAGAAGAGGCAAATAGGATAAGAGCAGAGATGAGATTAGCTCAGGAAAAAGCTCGCGAGGAGGACAGATTAAGTCAGGAGCAGGCTAGATTAGAAGATAGAAAAATACTAGCCGAAATAAGAGCAGCACAGGAGGAGGTTAGGAAAAATCAGGAAAAAGCTCAAGAAGAAGCCAGGAAAATTCATGAGGAGGTTAGGAAAAACCAGGAAAAAGCTCAGGAAGAAGCTAGGAAAAATCAGGAAAAGGTTCAGAGAATTTTAGAAAGGACAGGACATGCACAGGAAGAATTAAAAAATTCATTTGATCAAGTCAAACAGGACATAAATCTTACGAAGACAGAAGTAGGAAATTTAAGATCCGACATGGCAGGAAAGGTGTTAGAAGTCCAATTAGCTAACAGTAATCACATGATAGAGCTAGAAAAGAAATTACAGGCTAGTATTAGCTCCATTAAGGAAGAGAACAATACTCATCATGTACACATTTCAGGTGCCCAGAACAAACTCAAGGAGCAACTTGACAGTCTAAATGACACTGTTGGTGAATTACAGGTCAAGTTGGAAGGTCAAAGTAAACTGATTGAAGAGGGTATTAATGTGGATATAAATGCTTCCATTATAAAGGCAGTTACGGACATGAAGGAGGAGGTCGTAACAGTCACAACTAAAATTGTATCAGAAATTCATCATAAATTAGCAAATGACATTAAAGCCATAGAGTTATGTTCAAATATAAATGTTAGTAAGGTACGGGAAGATCTATCTAAGCGGATAGATACATTGCAAATTAATAATGTAGCCACGCTGACAGACATTGTTAATAAAACAGATTTAAATAACTCAGATGAATTTGACAAGGTTAAACGCACAGTCGATGAGATAAGCATAGAACTGGCGAAAATTCGATCAAAGCAGGATAAGGAAACCAGCGACATAGAACAGAAATTAAGGTCACTTACGATAGGGGATGCTACATTTTCATCTACGTTAAGAGCTGAAGTCAGGGAAGACATCAGAAAGGACTTAACGAGATTTTTTCAAGCAAGAGATGAAAAATTGAAAGAAGAAATAAGGAAATTAGAGACTAGGACAGACAAGATAGAAGAGGATAAGGAAAGCGTGATTAGTCAACAGCAGATTCCGAAGTCCAATTTCAACGTTAGTCGAGAGCCATTTCAAACAGAAATAGGGGAACTTGGAGAAGACTTTGAACCTTACCAGAGTAGGTCAAATGCCAACGTTATCGTGATTAAGAATAACGATGAGAAGCCGAATAAATTCAGCGGAGTTGGAAATATTACTGCTGTAGAGTTTCTTAGAGACATGAGATCGTATTTACAGGACAATAGGATACCTCGTGAAAGACATATGAGGGTCGTTGAGAAATACATGGACTCAGAAGCGTTAATTTGGTACAGAGCTTTCAGGTACACTTATCAGACCTTTGAAGAATTTTCCATAGCTCTGCAGAAGCGATTTTGGAGCAAGGAACTTCAACAAGACATACGAGCCGAAATTTACTCTAAAAAGTATGCCTATTCTAGTCCAACGAAGTACGCAAGTTTCTTCACGAAACAATTAGCACGCTTGCAGTATTTGCAACCTCCTTTGGCGGAAGAAGACTTGGTTCATGCTATTTCATGCCAATTACCAACGGAAGTTAGGAGGCACCTCATTTCAGCAAATGTAAAAACTTTAGAGGAAATGGCAGAAATTTTGAGGAGACTGGATCACACGTCTAATGTGTCCAACAACTCAACTGGAAACCAAAACCAGAGAGGTAGAAATCTGGAACAGAGAGAGATTCACACCATCCACATCGATCAAACGCAGCAGACAGAAGAGAACAAGAATGGAGTAGGTCCAACGAGATCAAGAATGTATGGACAAAATCGATTTCAACCAGGTTATCAGAGACCTCGAGAAGGAAGACCATACGAAAATCAAATATGGAGAAATAGCTACCACAACAGAAATAATGATTATCGCAGAGAGGGATATTATAATCGAAATAACCCTACGAATAATTATGGATATCGGCGATATCAGAACTGGAGGAATACGAATAATTATTCGAGACAGCAACAACAGCAGAGTCAACAAAATCAAGGTTGGAGAAATAACAACAATGTAAGAAGGTATTACGATGATAGGGAAAGAGAAAGTCAAGAATACCTAAGAAACCTCAGAGAAAGGAACGCGAGAGACCAAAATCAGGGACAGCGTAGCCAGAATCAAGAATCTCAGCCCGGAACAAGCAGAGATCGGAGGAATGAAGACCCAGGAGGGGTACAAAAAAAACTTCAAATTCCAAAAAGTGAAGGAGGAAGAAAACAGCACCGTAACCAAACATGAAATCCAGATCAATGAGTTATATGAAGCCACGAATGAAGATCTCCTGTATGAAAGAGAAGAGCCGAAAACAGGAAGAGTAGCGAGGTTACCCATCATAGAAATTATATCAGAAGGAGAATGCCTGAGAACACTAATAGATACGGGAGCGACAGCATCAATTTTATCAGAGAACTGTTTTCACAGATTGAAGGATGGAAATTCACTTATAGCAATGCCCGTTTCAAATATTAAAGTCAGAGGTGTATTTAATGACAAGACCATGAAATGTAAAGTCCAAGCATTAATGGAATTCTCCATAAATGAATACAAATATGAGCAGATATTCATAGTCTTGAGCCAGATAAATTTCGATGCTATTTTAGGCATTGATTTTACAACGAAGACTGGAGCAGTGATTGATTTACAAAATGGAGTCATAAGATTTAATGAAGGACAACATCAACCAGAGGACACGAAAAAGGAGGAGAATGAGTGTAGTCTGATTGAAGAAACTACAGAAGAAAATCTTGTGAAGATAGTTATGGAAGTTGAAGCAGAAGGAATACCTCACTATGGCAGAAAAATTGAGAATTTTGAAGATCAGAGGGAGAAATTAGAAGAGTTGGTCACGACTTATGCAGATGTATTTGATGACAAACCAGGCATTATCAGAGGATATAAATATCAGATCAAGCTCGCTGATGACACACCTTTTCAGAAGAAATTGTATCCAATACCGGAGAAGTGTCAAGCTGAAGTGACAGAGCTCATAAAAGGCATGGAAAAAGACGGGATTATAAGAAAGCAAGCCACTCCATATTTAAACCCACTCACTGTTGTGAAGAAAGCAGATGATAGTCTTAGACTATGTTTAGATGCCAGGGGCATAAATACTCTTCTGCTGAAAGAATTCGACAGGCCACCAAAAAATTAGAGAACTACTGAGGAGATTCAAGAATAAAACCTGTTTCTCAGTAATTGATTTAACTGCAGCATTTCATCAAATAGAGCTTACAGAAGACAGCAAATGTTATACAGGGTTCATGTTCAATCAAACCTGTTATGTATATCAAAGAGTACCATATGGATTGGTAAATTCAAGTCCAGCACTTATCAGAGCCTTGGATGACAAGTTAAGTGATGAAGTAAAACAATTTGCCATTTGCTACGTGGATGATATTATCATATCTTCAAAAACGCCAGAGCAACATTTCATGCATTTAACGAAGCTATTTGAGAACCTCAGAAGTGCAAACATCAAAGTGAAATTGAATAAATGCCATTTCTTTCAAGAAAAGATCAACTTTCTTGTTCATACTATAGACAGATTCGGTTACCACCCGAATGAAGACAAGATCGAAGCGATATTGAACTTTCCAAAACTCAAGAGAATCAAAGACATTCGAGCTTTTGCGGGTCTTTGTCAGTTTTTCAGTAGTCATTGTCCACGTTATTCAGAGATCATGGCACCACTACATGAGCTTCTAAAGAAAAACAATAGATGGAAATGGGATGCAGCTGCTGAGAATGCCTTTATTCAAGCAAAGGAAATGCTCAGAGATAACATCAAGTTAGAGTACCCAGGTTTTGAAAGAACATTCATCATAGAAACAGACGCTTCACGAATTGGTATTAGCGCAGTCTTATATTAGAAGGATCAAGATGGCAATCATCACTATATTTTATTCAGCAGTAGGAAGTTACGCACGCAAGAGCTGAATTATTTTACGACGGAGCTTGAAGCTTTAGCCGTCATAAATGCTCTACAAAACTGGAAGAAATTGTTGCTGGGACACAAAATTATAATCAGAACGGATCACAAAGCACTGGAATTCATGTTGAAGTCGGACTTGTCAAGCGATAGGATGACCAGATGGACCATGTTTTTGCAACAATTTGATGCCACGATAGTCCATATTCCTGGTAAAGACAATCTACTAGCAGATATTCTTTCCAGACATCCGATTCCTGAGAAGGATGCGAGAATTAATGTTATCCAGACAGATGCAGAAGATCAGGAAACGCTGGATAAACTGAGAAGAATTCCTCTTTTTCAAAAGAAGCATGCACCATTCAGAAACATTTATAGATTTTTGTCAGGGAGAATGACAAGGAGGCACGCCTCATACTTTCAAACAAAAAGGAAAGCTAGACACTATATTCTAGTGGGAGAAACTGTATGTAAATACATCGATGCTAGACACACGAAAGTACGAGTTGCTATTCTACCAGAACTTATTGTGCCACTAATTTGGTTAGTACACAAAAGTATAGGCCACGGCGGAGTTGACAAAACATACTATACCATGTTAGAAAAGTTCTATTGGATTAATATGAGAGAATCCATAACCATAGTAATCAGATCTTGTGAACTGTGTCAGAAAAACAAATATAATTCTGAACTATTGAAGGAAAGACCTAAAGCAATTATTCCTACGAAACCACTGGAATTGTTTAGTGAGGATATCTTTGGACCTGCACCTAAAGGAGACAGAGGAAATCAATATGTGTTAGTCACAATGGATGTATTTTCCAAAGTTGTAATGCTTAATCCGATGCAGAAAGCAACAACGAAAACTGTTTTATATCACCTGGAGAGGAACATTATTCCAAAGTTGGGAAAACCAGAAAGACTTTTAACAGACCATGGAACGCAATTTACCTCTGCAGAATTTCAGGGAGCGATGGATATGTTGGACATTGTTCACCTATTTTCATCAGTTCGAAGCCCAGAGACGAATCCTATTGAAAGAACAATGCATGAATTTTCAAAGTACATTCGCTTGTATAGTGCGGATAATCATGCGAATTGGGTGAAGATTGTACCGTTAGTAGAATTTTGCATAAATAACACGAGACATGAGAGCACCAACGATATTCCAGTTAGGTTGCATTTTGAAGAGAAACCCGTACGACCATGGAACGGAATCTTCAATATTCAGGAAGATAACGAACCATCGATGGACCAGAGAATCGAAGCAGCGAGAGTCCAGTTGAACAAAGCGGCTGAGAAGAGATTGAAACGTTTGGAAGGGAAGAGATTCAGTGGACCACTACGAGAAGGTGACCTTGTATTAGTCAGGATTGCTGTGAAAACAGACGTACTGAAGAAGGTGTATATCAAATTCAGTAACCTTTTCAGAGGACCGTTCAATGTAGATACAGTCTACGGTAACAATTGTTATAAAATTGTAAAAATTGAAGATAACAGATCCATTGGAAAATTTAACCATTCCAAATTAAAAAGATTTTACCCAAAGATACAGTAAAATAAATAAATTCAGTCTCAAGAACAGAGAAACTTACTGTTATTAAAGAAAGTACAGGCTAAACTTTACTTTAAATTAGCAACGGGGAAATGCGCCAGAATTTATTTGAGGCCATTACCAAAGAACCAATCTGGATATGAACCAAGACCCAGGAGAAATAAAAGAGTGGATGAAAATCTTTTATTCATTAAAAATTCGAGGAGTATGGGAAAATCTGTATGGAAATGAGTGAAATACTATACATCTTATGCAATTATGAAAGGCAAGAAAGAAGGAATGATTTAAAGATGGATATATATTCTATTATATGAATGGGGAGGTCTACATTGCGAGAGACATCACGCCATTTGAAGCGAGAGTTACGTCATGAAAGAGGAGAAGAGACGAAGGTCGAACTGCGGACTGAAGTGAGGAGAGGTGGTAGAAGTTACGTCACACCACGAGAGGGGAGACAGAGACTGCAACTTGCCGAGCGCAGAGAACGGGACGAGAGAGTTCTTTCCAATTTGAGATTTCATCGAGTCAAGTCCTCGAGAAGAAGCCAGTATTATTATAACAGTGACACGCTTTATCAAAGTTGGTAGTGAAGAAGAGTGTAGTACAGCAAGACTGTAACTTCAGGAGCAAGCTACATTTATCACGCAGAATAGAACAGTATATAGCCGAGTATTACAGTGCTTAATACAAAGTTGTTTTTGACAAGAAGATATTCACTATTACTACGTGTGAACGCATACTTGAACATTACATTAAAAAAATGCAAGTTACAAAGCAACAACGGGGAAGTCAAAAATATATCATCAGTGAAATGAGAATTACCATGTGCTAAGCTAAAGCACAGGGAAGGTGAGACTACAAAGATGTACAGTTGAATTCCAGAATTCACTATTATGGAAGGCGCAGCAGAACATCCCCGTGATGCGCAAAATCACCTAACAAACCTCTACTTTTGTACAAGAGTTCTAATACATCTAGAATACTCGCAAACGCTTGTATAAACGACAATTTTCAACCTGAGACGAGATGTCAATTCTGAAGAAACGAGATGTCAATTCTGAAGAAATGGGGAGTCGAAGCCAGACGACTTGCAGTGAACGGGAGACGGAGTGCAGGCAGAGCGGACTGTTTCATGGCGAGGTCGTTCACCGAGGACGTCACCGACCTTGTTCCACTGGGGGAAGAGGCCAGCTGGTTCTGACACAAACCAGTCTTCATAGCTGTGGACGAGACGATGAGCTCCGAGACACGTTTGGTTTGGCAGGCGAGACGAAGGTATTCTCCAGACCAGAGTCAACTCAAGGTAGAAAAGCGATTGCTTTATATAATGTAGAATTGTAGTTATGTTCTGTGATTATCCAATTGACCAACCGTATAATTTTGACAGTATAATTTTGTCAGTATATTTTGCCAGTATCATTAAATTATGTAGATTTTGAAGTAGTAATTTTTCGTATTTTTCTTAGGAGTTATTTTTCTTGTTCTTGAAAATTTCAGTCACTTGGACGAAATTTTGCATAGCGATGCTATTAACGCTAACGTCATTTCAGAGTAAAATCGTGTAGAATTTTTCATATTTGCGTTAGATTTAAGCTAATTAAATCTGTTTTATCGCAGCGATGGAATATAGGATGAACTATTTAAAGGAATATAGGATGAACTATTTAAAGGAATATAGGATGAACTTTTTAAGGAATGTAGAATGAATTGTTTAAAGGAATGTAGGATGAACTACTTAAAAGAATGTAGAGTGAACTATTTAAAAGGAGTATAACATTAAACGAACTAAAGAAAGAGTATAATTGTAAATGAAGTAAAGGAAGTTTATTGAAGCAAATTTAAGTACCGCATATTTAAAAATTTATGTCACGAAGTGTAAAGAATATTTTGACAACTCATGATGTTGATTCGAGTGTCAGAAATTTATTCTCAACTAATTATGAACGAAAGTATTACGAGAACGCTTATACACATTTGTCTAAGGAAATTTAGAGCATTAAAAAAACATAGATGAATTTGTTAAACAAATATATTCATGGAAGGAAGTCAAACTTATATCATTTGTTAAAAATATGAATTCTTACTGATATTTTTTTAAAAGTTGTAATTGAATGTAAAACTGAATTTAAACACGTGAAAAGAAAGTTAACAAAGTTAAATCACAGGGTGATCAGAAAGTGAAAGTACAGAAATTTATTGCAGAAGTGGAATTTGTAAGCACGAGATGAAGTTGTATCAGGATAGAGAAGAGTGTTAAAGTTAGGAAGAAAGTGTATTGAAATGGAAGTTTATAGTTGAAATACCGTGCAAAGTAAGGAGATATAGACGTAAATGAGTTACGTATTTTTACGAGAGGAGGCTGAGGAGTCTCAAGTTTTTCTAGTATTGATCGCAGTGATTGTGAAGTTATTTGAGTGTATTAAAGGAAGATTCTGTACAGAGTGTTTAAGAGATGAGGTAATTGTTGTATAATTTTGAAGGAGGAGTGTGAGAATGAAGGTTAATGCCATGCACTTCTAGTATTCACGTTTATCAGAGAATTATTAACACAGTAAAGAATTTCAGAAATATTTCAGTATTTTATAATGAATAGATAAAAGATAAGGAACAGTGCTTAGCTTAAATGTTTGTCACTTATGTTCAATTGATTAAGACAAGTATTTATTACTTTCAACACGATAGTTGCGGTGTATGTTGGTTATTTGATTGTTAAGGAAGTTGAGTAGATAAAAGGCTCATTGAAAGATAGACAATTTAAACTTCTCGACACAATAGAGTGTATAATTTATGCGAACCATAAATGAATGTATATATGCACACAGTTAATGAATGATTTTGCTTAGATATGGAACTACGGTTCAGAGTTGAAGCGGATTTGTATAAAGTAGGGTAATGCATAGTAACACGCCGTTTCACATTTCTTATTACATCAGTGCCACGTGCAAGTTTATTTTTGAAGTTTATTTTTGTGAGAGTGTCAAGGAGACACCATATTCAGGCAGGAAGCCAGTTTTATTGTACTTGTTTCAGCACAATAAACGGCTGGCGCTCTTTAGCGACTCGGTCAACTTTTATCTTAACTGACACCGTTTTCGTTGTCGTCATCGTCGAAAATAGTACTGCGAGGTATAGATACAGGCGCTCACTATAGATTAGACCTTATCACCCCTCGAGATTGGAGTTTCTCGATTTGCTCTGAATGTAAATGATAGTAGAAATTTGTACCTTGGCTGGTAGTACTATTTTCTTACTAATAATATCTATCCTGTATGTTCCTGAAATTCCCAATTTTACTAAGTAGGCATGGTAAATTTGTGAGCTGGGTAATTTACATGTCTGCAATCCTTTACAGTGCAGCGGATATAAGTACTGATGGGTTTATTCGGGCGCAGTACCCAAGTATTTGAATGCAGATGATTTTCGGAGTTCAGTGCCATCAATGTGAATAGATCCTTCACTTGGTACTCCACACTCCATATACTCTGTCTTCCCAATATTAAGTCGTAGTCCATGGGTGTCTAGTGCAGTTTTCCAACATTGAACATGTTGTTCCAATTCTTGGCGAGACTTGCAGGCTACAATATTATCGTCAGCATAGAGCAAGGTCCAGGGATGCGGTTGCAGTAGTTCGGCTGCGATGGTGTCAAGACAGATGATGAACAGGAGCTGGGACTAAGCTGACCCCTGATGAACACCAACTCTGATGGGGAAAGTTGCGGAGTTTCCTGAAGCACATCGGACATAGCTGGTGACATTGCGATAAAGAAGCTGAACCCATTGAACATATGCTTCTGGTACCCCATGCTGTCGTAGTGCATACCATATTAGATCACGAGGTACCCTGTCGAAGGCCTTTTCAAGATCCAAGAAGGCTATATGGAGTGGTTTCCGCTTTTCTAGGTGCCTTTCCATCAAAAGACGAGCGGCGTGAATAGCATCGGTTGTCCCTGTAACTTTCATAAAACCACACTGGTTTGAGGCAATCTTGATTATGTCACGAAGGCGTGTATTCACGATACGCTCAAATATCTTCATAGTGTGGCAAAGCAGGCGAATCGGTCGATAATTTGAGCAGTTGTGCACATCTCCTTTACCTTTCCATATTGGTATTGTTACACTGCTGAGCCAAGTAAGAGGAGCTTCGTTTTCATTGATGATCTTGTTGAAGAGATCTGCTAGAAACTGAGCTGCTTGTGATCCAAGCATCTTCCACACCTCCAATGGGAGATCATTCGGTCCAGTTGCCTTTCCATTTTTCATTTTCTTCATAGCGGTCTCCACTTCGGCAACCGTGAAGGCTGGTACTGGACCAAGTACAGGATCCGCAGCTGGTAGTGGCGGATGCGGAAATTCTTCGTTGCTAATATTTTCGAAGTGCTGTTTCCATCGGTTAAGGATCTCATTAGGTTTCCGTAGAGGTTGTTGATTTTCATTCTTAATGATCATAACATGTCCAACATCTTGAGTGGAACGATGGCGATTCTTCGCTAGTCTGTAGATATTATTTGCTCCTTCTGCTGTGTTGAGCTCTTCGTACATGCTGTTGTAATGGTCTGCTTAAGCCTTTGCCACTTCCTGTTTTGCCACCGACTTCAATCTTCTATATTGCTGACGATCAAGATCCAGTCCCGATTGGAGCCAGGTCTTATACGCTAACTTCTTCATCCTGATGGCATCTTGGACATGAGAATTCCACCACCATATCTCTTTATTGATAAAACTGCGTCCAGGTTTTGATTTACCCATGATGTCAGTAGCACAAGTCGTAATATGTGTGGAGGCCTTTGCCCAGATTTCATCAACGTGATGATCTTGTTCTGGCATAGATAAAGAACCTATAGATGTTTTCAGCTGGATGTGATGTTGTTTTAATTTCCACCATTTAATTCGTTCCGATGTAGATTTAAGACTTTTCTTGCCGAGATCAAGGCGAATCCTAAAATTGAGGAGAAGCAGATGATGTTGGGGTGCAATAATGTCTGATGGTATGACTTTTACATCAGTGACAAACTTCAGATCACTCCTTCGTACCAGCCAATAATCAATCTGCGTATTTCTTCCACCACTACGGTAGGTAATGAGGTGCGATGGTCGCTTTTTGTAAAAGGTGTTAGTCACAGCTAAGTCTAAGGCCTCAGCAAATACCAGGATTCTGTTTCTATCCTCATTTCGCTCTCCAAAGCCTTGTCCACCATGTACGCTCTCGAAACCATTTCTATTCCCTCCAACGTGGCCATTTATGTCACCACCAATGAACAGGAGTTCTTCTTCAACAAACTGTAGGTAAGTTTCGAGGTTGTTCCAAAATTCATCCTTCTCATCATCCGTGCACCCAGTTTGTGGAGCATAACATGAAACCACACGTAAGGTTTTCGTACCAGTGTCGATCTTAATAGACATCAATCGGTCAGAAAGACGGTTTACTTCAGAGACATGATCTCTGAACTTTGTACTCACAGCTATAGCTACGCCATTCCTGCCTGATATCTTTCCGTGGTAGAATAACTTGTATCCTTCACCAATATCCTTGGATTTTGAGCCAGACCATTTGGTTTCCTGGATGCAGGCAATATCTACTTGTCGGTTCTTCAAGGTATCTGCAAGTTCTCGGCTTCGACTCGTAAGAGTACCAATGTTAATGGTTGCCATTCTGATTTGTTGGACTCGCTTATTTAGCCCACCCCGTCCTTGAGTGGGGAGCCCTTGCACATTTCTCACACCATTCGGGCGATGATGATGCGCGTCGCCTACAGCGGGGAACGCCCTAGCAGTTTCAATAATATTTATTCTAGCCAGTGCATTGAGATACAACAGAATTTGTTTTACCGACCGGCTTGTTATTAAGCCTGCCATCGAACCCTCCTCCTTTCTCATCCCGGACTTGGGACCGGGCAATGGCGGAGTCTGTCTGATAACCGGTGTTAATTGTGATGGATGTATTAGTGTGTGTTATCTGTCAGGCAGGACTGTAGTACCTACTTTTGATACCAAGTGCTACCATCTACGACACCTATCTGCGGACGTGGCTAATAAATGCCTTCGCAGTCAGTACCTGACGGCGAACGTTGGTACTAATAGAGCGTTATCAAACTAACCGAAACATTTTAGCTTCCACAAGTGTAGTTAGTGGAAGGTTCATTTTCATGCCATAAATCTATGACATGGGACCGCCGGCTTTACCTTCCCTCCGAAGGAAGGCATACTGAGGGATTTTTAACACTCTTAAAAAAACCGACGACTTCGGTCGGGTATGAATCCACGATAGTGGGCATAAAAGCTCAGCGTGCTACCAACTACGCCACCGAAGCCGCTTTAATACAGCCATCACAATTAACACCGGTTATCAGACAGATTCTACACACACCCAAAGTACACGGGGCTACATGACCGTGTTGTCGCAGCCCTTAAACTAAGGAACCAACTGACCAAAAGAAAGCTCTTGGAGACCCGCGAATCATCGGGAGTAGGCCTACACTGTATTTTGGGTACATCTCAAGATGTACTGGAACCTTGGAGAAGCTGGAACAAGAAGGGTTGACCAGCAGAAGATACTGGTAGGGAAGTCTCTCCGTTAAGTCTTGTTCGCAGCTGGCTCTAGACCAGAGAGAACCACACACTGTCAAGGGTACAAGAACACAGGAAGGATTAGGTTGTCTGCCATCTTTCCTGCCCCAACATAAACTCAAGATGATGTACATATCATTATTTTAAGCGGCATCTGCCCATCAACATAGGCTACACAAAGATACGAAGGCTGTCAAAAGTCCTCACACACGCTGTTAAAGTGGCTCGCCATCTCCTTTTGAAGGTGGAACATCTGTACGGAGTCGGTGAGCTGAACTCTCGATGAGCGGGCCTCAGATCTCATAGTTACACCAGCGTTCATCTGGGCTTTTAACAATTCCTCCTTGTGTTTCCTCCGGAAGAAGCCAGCCTGAAACCAATAAACTCTGTTAATGGGCGAGATAAATGATGGCAAAACAAAAGTTTGATGCTTTTCAGTCGGTCAACACGATTGGTTATTCCCTAATCCTGAAAATAATTACTTGTGATTAATAAATACACTTGGATGACGAGTTTCGATCGTCAAGTGATCCTCATCAGATCCATTACACTGAGACTATAAAATCTATGTCTGAAAATATGGGTGAAAATATTTACAATATAGTTACGTGCCACCCCTAGTGGCACTTTCGTTAACTGGATTACGGTGGGTAGAAGCACAACACAATTGTTCCTTTAAAGAAGTGTTAGGTTTATTGCAGGTCAGAAATTTACACCGTACAATAAGCAGATAGAAACAATTAGCTGTCTTACAGAAGCTACCTCTATGAAGCTCGACTCACCCTTTCACTGGGCCTTGCAGTTAATCTTCTCGCTAATGAGGTGGACCCGAGTCCTGGCTAGAAGTAACGGCACTCTCCCTCAAGTAAACAAGCCACACTCACTTGTTCTGAATGTACACTGTCACGCCGCCCGCAGGCTAGGAAAACAGTCCACTGAGTTTCGCAATCCACACAGCACTTCACCGCACTGCAATAGCCTCACTTGGGTTTCGTAATTTCGCACGTCACATCACCAACTATTATCGCACTCACTCAAAAACACTCTTCAAAAACACAGTCCATCCCTCGCTAGCCAGGTCGCTCTTATATAGCGGGGCTGAGACTCAATAGATGTTTCTAGACTAGACCAGGGTTCACACCTTCTCGAGCTTTCCGATACGGGACGGGCCACGAACCTTCGAGACAGGGGTCTATTGTCCTCGCTGTTCGTTGCGTAAACTGCTGGGTGACACAAGAGTCCAGGGGTAGCCCGCGGCGAGCTGGAGTTATGTGCGAGGCTGTGAAGCAACCCAGCACTCGTAACACCACCCCATCCTAAAAGTTGATCGCCCCGATCAGTCATCGGTCCGTCTGTGTCCCTCCGTAGGGTGCCAGGCGATCTCGATGCACGATCTTCATCTTCGACCTCGGGCTCCGCTGGGTCCTGTAGACGACATCGTTGATCCGTTTAACGACTCGGTACGGGCCCTCCCAGGATTTCTGTTGCTTCGGTGGCAAGCCTTTCTTCCGTAATGGGTTGAAGAGCCAGACCAGGTCGTCCTCGTGGAATCCGCCGGCATCCGTCTGCTGATCGTATCGGGTCTTCATTCGGTCGGTCTCGATCCGCAGTCTCCTCCTTGCGAACGCGTGCACGTCCTCCAGTCGGTCGACCAGTTCTTGACAATACTGGCTTACCGGGACCGGATCGTCCCCAGGTCGGCCGAAGGCAAGGTCGACAGGTAGACGGAGTTCCCTCCCAAACATGGCCCGGGTTGGTGTGCACCCGGTGGCTTCATGCACGGTGGCGCGGTAGGCCAGGAGAAATAGTGGAAGGTGTCTGTCCCAATCCCTCTGGTGCTCGCTGACGACTATCCGGAGATGGTTCTCGATGGTGCGATTGAATCGCTCCACCATTCCCCCGGAATGGGGGTGTAGCGGCATCGTCCTTGTCTTCCGGATTCCCAGCAGCTGGCATAGGTTCTGGAACACCTGTGACTCGAAGTTCCTCCCTTGGTCGGAGTGCAGTTCCAAGGGTACGCCGTACCGGCTGACGAATTCCTTCACCAGGGTATCTGCGATCGTCACGGCTTCTTGGTTAGGGAGTGCATACGCCTCTGGCCATTTGGTGAAGTAGTCGCTGACGACCAATGTGTAACGGTTCTCTGCCTTGCTCAACGGGAATGGCCCAGCAACATCGATGGCCACTCTCACCATGGGGCCGCCCACGTTGTAGGTCTTCAGTGGGCCCCGTTGTCTTCGTCCTGGGCCCTTGCTGGCTGCGCAATCGTGGCACCGCGCGCAGTGGTTCTCCACGTCTGCTCGGCATCCGATCCAGCAGAACCGCTCTCTCAGCTTCTCCGGGGTCTTCTTTATCCCTAAGTGACCACCAGATGATCCTCCATGGACTTCCTTCAGGACTTCCTCCGTCCTGGCGGGAACGATGACGTCCTCTCTCAGCCTTACCCGTCGTGCGGTGACGGTCTCGTGTGCTGGTTGCAAAGCAAGTTTTTCACCTCCGT
Organism: Meconema thalassinum; assembly: GCA_946902985.2. Classification (NCBI taxonomy): domain Eukaryota; kingdom Metazoa; phylum Arthropoda; class Insecta; order Orthoptera; family Tettigoniidae; genus Meconema; species Meconema thalassinum. The sequence goes on along the minus strand of OX336401.1, from coordinate 55,287,131 downwards.
AGTGGAGAGTGTTGGTACTCAGGTCCAAGATGATGTTGTTCGAAGGCACTGTGGCATTCTGCTGTCCACGTGAAGAGTTGGTCCTTCTCAGTCAGTCGATGCAGTGGTTTGGCGATGTAGGCAAATCCTCTCACGAAGCGACGGTAATAGGTGCAGAGTCCCAGGAAGCTTCGTAGTTGGGACTTGTCCTTCGGAACTGACCACTCCCTCACAATTGCGGTCTTCTCGGAGACGATATGCCCAAGGTACTGGACCTGCTTCTGGAAGAGCTGACACTTCTTGGGGCTCAACTTCAGCTGGGCAGCCCGTAGCTTCATCAAGATCTCTTTCAGTTGATTCCCTTGGATGTGATATCTTCCTTCACTGGTCCAGCCATCTCCGCCTCGGTCTTCCAACTGGTCTCTTTCCAGTAATCTCAGTATGCAACCATTGTTTTGTAATTATTCTTTCTGGCATACGTTTGACGTGACCAAACCATCGCAAACGTGCCCTAGTTATGGTCTCCTTCTTGGTTTCCATGCCACTTAGTTTTTCTAGCAGTGCTTGCAATTGCGCTTCCATTTTAGTTGTTTGTCTTTTAAAGGGCATGCACTCACAGGAAAATTAGAGAACTGTGGTAAAATGACCTGCTCGGGTTTTGAAACCAGGACCTTCAGGTGTTGTGCTTGGATTCGGCATCCCACTTCTGACACCAGTTGTTACGTGCCACCCCTAGTGGCACTTTCGTTAACTGGATTACGGTGGGTAGAAGCACAACACAATTGTTCCTGTAAAGAAATGTTAGGTTTATTGCAGGTCAGAAATTTACACCGTACAATAAGCAGAAACAATTAGCTGTCTTGCAGATGCTACCTCTATGGAGCTCGACTCACCCTTTCACTCGACCTTGCAGTTAATCCTCTCGCTAATGAGGTGGACCCGAGTCCTGGCTAGAAGTAACGGCACTCTCCCTCAAGTAAACAAGCCACACTCACTTGTTCTGAATGTACACTGTCACGCCGTCCGCAGGCTAGGAAAACAGTCCACTGCGTTTCGCAATCCACATAGCACTTCACCACACTGCAATAGCCTCACTTGGGTTTCGTAATTTCGCACGTCACATCACCAACTATTGTCGCACTCGCTCAAAAACACTCTTCGAAAACACAGTCCATCCCTCGTTGGCCAGGTCGCTCTTATATAGCGGGGCTGAGACTCAATAGATGTTTCTAGACTAGACCAGGGTTCACACCTTATCGAGCTTTCCGATACGGGACGGGTCACGAACTTTCGAGACAGGGGTCTTTTGTCCTCGCTGTTCGTTGCGTAAACTGCTGGGTGACACAAGAGTCCAGGGGTAGCCCGCGGCGAGCTGGAGTTATGTGCGAGGCAGTGAAGCAACCCAACGCTCGTAACAATATATACACTTATATAGTTGCAGTATTAGTTGAGACAATGTAACTCGTCAATATGTGTTATTTTTGGTCTATGTGATGTTTTGTTGAGATACTGGAAGAGGTGATTGACCTTCGGAATTGATTTGTTTGGAGTGAATATGTGGTTGTTGTAAATGGGGTTTTCCTATATCCTCCACAGAAAAGGACGGTGATTTTTGGTGAAACAGCATCATTGGACCTCTTGATCGGGGTTGTCAATGAAGAAGTTTCTGGAGGGTGAGCATTTCACCACCTACCAAGTGGTTCTGGTGCTGTGGAAGATTGGTTTCGCTAATAACCACCATCCTTGTTTGGTGAGGATATAGGGAAACCTGTTTCTCATTGCGACAGATGAATATCTGTAGACTCCTTGAAATTGTCATCTATGTACTAGTCGTCGTAATCTAGTGTCAGGGCCGCCGAGAAGGGGGCAAATGCATAGGGGCCCATAAGCGATGAGGGCCCGTTTTTTAGTGATTCTTTACATTTTCTTGCGAAACCTCTGGAACTCTTAAACCATCTTACGAGAATTAAAATTGGACAGTTTATTTCCAAATATGTGTATAGCGATTGTTCGACACAAATCCTGTGAAAGAAATAAAATAATTCAGAACAACAATGTGCCAGGAAAGACTGAGTAACCTTGACCTGCTTTTCCTGCAGAGCGTTCTTGCTAGGTCTTTTAAATTATGATGTATGTAATTGATCACTTCACATCAATGAAGTCAAGGAAATGTATTTGTTGACATTGATCTGTAAGTGGAATATGAATATGGAAATGATTTGGTAATGGTGTTTCTGGACATAGAGAAGACATACGACAGCTTGGATAGAGGAATTGTGTGGGAAACCCTACAAAAAGAAAAGGCAGTTAAAAATTAAACTGTGGCAAGAATAAAGGAGATGTACCAAGGAAGTGTGAGCTGTGTGAAAGTTGGGGGAGCGAGGTTAGACTGGTTAAAGCAGAAGCGTGGGTTGAAGCAAGGGAGTGCATTATCTCCACTGCCTTTCATCTCTGTGATGGATGAGGTAATGGTAGAAGTGGCAGAACAAATAAGAGAACATACGAGAGCAATGATGTTCGCAGACGATCTAATGATATGGGGCAACGGAGAGGCAGAGGTACAATAAAGGTTGAATGTATGGATTGAGACAGTAAAACAGTATGGTTTGAAATTTAATGCAAAGAAGTGTGAAATGATGGTGACAATGAGAAATAAAGGAAGAGTGAGAGATAGGAAGGCAAGCCCATGGATTCCTGCAGAGCGTGAGACGTCCGGTATGGAGCAGGGACGTGCCCCTGAAGAGCAAACGGGTATTGCATCGAACGTATTTTGTCCCAATACTCACCTACGCATCAGAAACGTGGGTTATGAAGAAGAGACAGGTGAGCAGGATCCAGGGTTGAAATTTCAGAGAAGCAAATTAGGAATAACGAGAAGGGATAGAGTGACAAATGAGAGATTGTGGAAGAGAATCCCTTACAAGACATCATAGAGAAGTCAAAAATGAGTTGGTACGGACAGGTTAGGAGAATGCAGGATGGCAGGATACCAAGGAGGATGCAGGAGATGGAAATGGAGGGCGAGAGACGAAGAGGAAGGCTAAGAGAAAGGTGGATTGTGAGTGTGAAGGAAGGAGTACAGAAAAGAGGAGAAGAGTGGGACAGAGTGAAGAGTGAAAGGTGGTGGGAGATAGAAAACGACGGAGAGGCTTATGTTCCAAGCAGACCCAGCCAGGGGCTGGAAACTGTAGAAGGTGATGATCTGTTTCACAAAATAGGTTAAATGCTGAGATGTTTTCTATGAAAAAAGTATTTTTTAAAATTATGACTGAACATCCGATCCTTTTCTCAGAATGAGATTGTATTTCCGGAAGAGCTAGTAGTGGATAGTAATAATGAAAAGTATTTCAAGGGGGGCCAGAGGAAAACATTGCCCTTAAATCTTATCGACGGCCCTGTATACTCAATGTTATTAGACTCCATATTGGAATCTGTTAGGTCCATATTGACAGTAAAATTACTATGACAAATACTTTTTAGTTTTGGCAACAATGCTTCTGCTTTACGTTGCAACGGTGTTAGACTCTGCCATTGTTACCAAAAGATGCTAACCTATATCCCCTCCCTTAGAGCACATGACCTCGTTCGTCCCCTCCCCCATTCGAATGCAGTGACGCCTGTTAGATGAGTAGTTGTGGGCAAGCGCTCGCACAAGACGGTCGCAATGTTTTCGAAGCAGGAGCAGAGAACGTGGATAAAAATTCAGTGTGCTTAGGGGTCGCAGGGCTCGAGAGTGCCACCAAGGACTGCACGAGGCGTGCGGTGCAGCTGCGTTACTTTACAGAACGGTATTAAGATGCGTTGCAGCCTTTCGAGATGGGTGCGAGCTTGTGGAGGTCATGCCTCGATCTGATCACCCACCAGTATTAAGGAATTCCGTCAATCAATACTACGTAATTTAAAATTTTACAAACTAGGGTACACGTTTCGAGCTATAAAAAGCCCTTCTTCAGCCCTATCACCTCAACATATGCATGCAATATCATCAACATATCAACAATCATTTCATCATAGATGTACTTAAAACTAAACAAACACGTGTGTGACGTGTTCCACGCCACTTAGCTGACATAAAAGTAAACCCTAACTTAAGATATTCAATTCCTGCCAAAGTTTACCCATCCCTGTATTTCCAGTTGAAGCGAACGCTTCATAATTTCCCTCACTTACCAAAATCTCTGGAGAACATTGTGGCCTATGCCGACAGTTGCAAATTTGGTCTATGAATACCTTGTAGACGAAATCTTCCAGGATATAACATCGCATTCGCAGTTAAAACACGCGAGGTATAGATGTGCACTGGTTCTGGAATTTAGTGTTTCCTAACCTCAAAGATAAACTTGTGGAATTACGCATTTAAAAACGTCAATATCACCTGTATCGATTGTTCCGACCACGACCATCGCGAGATGTATCGACCGCCGGGAGATGACAAGAGACGAGCGCATAGCGACCGACCAGTGTGGCCAACTCTCACGGAAGTGAACACGGAAGTGTTTTACGGACTACGTTCAAGAAACCAGGGGATTCTAGTGTGCGCGTGTGCTACGACTGCTCTTTAGAAATTATCGTGCCATTTGATATATGTAGAACGTTCCCGTTAGGACCCCCTCTCTTGGTGCCTGACTGTTATACTGGAAACATCTCCGGGGGGATTCGGATACCCCCGGCATATAGGACAGGTATCAACCTCCTCGTGGGGCGGTATTATTTTTAGTTGGCTAGTTTTACTAAACATGTAGTGATGCACAGGTAAGTTCGAGGAAGTGTGATATTTATTTATTGTTTATCTACTTATTTGGGTTGTTTGTTTTTTTTCTTTCTGTGTAACTGCGTCGTGGAAAATATATACCTCGTGGTAATGGCACAACAGTTTGAGCTTCGGCCGGATAATGGCTTGATGTCTCCCACTGTTTAATATCTAAATTGTTTATCAATTTTTCTTCTTCGGAAGCTAGTTTTCATAGTGGGAAATCTTCTTGTTTTTGGGCGAGGGTTTTCTTTGTTGTGCAACCATAGGCGTCCTTTTGGTTTGGTTCCAAATTTATTTATTATTTCCCCGTGACATCACGCTTCTTGGAATTTTCCCAATTGCAGCCATGCAGAGTTTTTTTTTATTATTTTAGTTTTAAGGGGTCCCTGTTCCTGGTGTTGCATCACCTTACGTCCACGTGGTGTTTGTAGATTACGTGACATTTTTCTCTTGGTTTTCCTCCTTTTACGCCTCATGTGCGTCTCAAATTGCTTTTATAACACATATGTAGTTCTGCTAAAGTCGATTTAGTTTAAATCGTAGTATTTCCAGGGTGGCATCTTATTGTGCAACGGTACCTTGGGTTACCGTTATTCTCCGCCATTTTAAGAGAGTCTAGTTCGTGTCGGGGCCCATGCCGGTCGTGTGATACCGTCCACTCCGTTTTTCTGGAGTCTGTCATTTGTAATTTAGTCTTTTCATTTTATTTCTTTTCCTTTTACGTTGATCAGGATGTGTTCGTACGTGTGTTTGTTACACATTTCTTTTCCGTGAGTAATTTGTAAATTCATCCTGGTATTGCGCAACCATCGCGGTGGCATTTCATGTTCTTATGTTTGTTCTGGGGATTTGTGCGCACGTGTTCCCAAGTTCAAATCTTGTGTCAATCCATTTGGCTGGGGATAGCTTTCTCTTGTGTACCTGATTACTGATTGTAAGATATTACTATTCCGTGTACCTGCTCATTTCATAATCCGGTTGGTGTCCTAAAGCATGTTAAGTGGCGTGCCGTGCCACATAGCGTTACTGACCTTGTGACCGTCCTTTCAAGGACAATTAATTCTTGTGTGATAAAAATCAGTGATTTCTTGTGCCCCAAGAGTGTAGTTCCTACTATTTGTAATTTACCCTTTTATTGTTAATACATACCCCTCTATTTTGGTAATTACTACTTTATTTGGCCTTTAACGTCCCATCCCCAACCTCAAGACAGCTGTGGTGGAAAGATCCTCACCAGGTAAGTCTTCCACATTCCAAGCTTGTGGATAAAACGACGTACTTCCTGTCTTGTACATCTAAGAGTGTCACCCGAGTACGTTGTCAACACCGGCCGCCGAGCCAAAGCCATCAAGTCCCGTAAAGGATGTCTTGGGGTCGCCGTTGGTAAGTTTCCTTCGGGTTGGCAGGCCCTCTAGGGAGTTTGTCGAGCTGGAGGGAAGTAGGGAGGTGAGCGAGAGAGAGGGGGTGACAACGTTTTAAAAACACTTTAAAATAACATTGGAAATCTTCTATGACTTCAGTAGCGTCATGTTTGATGACTCGACATGTTCTTAAAAATACACTTCACAAAATAATTTTGTTTCCTATTGCAGTGAGCTCGAATTTGTAATACAGCTTAGAATGTTGAGCTGATAGGGCTGAAGAAGGGATTTTGCAGTTCGAAACATGTAGCCTACCCTAATTTGTAAAATGTTATAATTACATAGCATTGATTGACGGAGTTCCTTAATATTTGTCATGGCCCTGTATAGTGTAGTAACCTTCCATACCCGCGAGGAAATGAGAAAGTGAGGGAGGAAGCTTGTAGTTTTTCATGATCACGAGCCGTGGAACCTATAGTTTTATGTGGTATCCGAACCACAGGATGTGATATTTCACTTCAAAAATCTCACATGCACTGACTGGAAATCGAACCCAAAGCCTGGTGAAAGGCAACCAGCTGACCACTACATCACCATGTCGCAATTTGCTATTATGATTATGGGAGCCGCAATGGAATGTGCCAGCGGCTCATGAGGTAGCATCCACCACTTTTCAAACCTACAGAGGTGCAATTAATTACCATCAATTAAAGAATTTAAATCAGTCACAAGTTTTTATTCAAAACCCTTTTATTGACCAACTGCTGGCATCTTTTGTAACCCTACTTTTAGCAATGTTTTATTCCCCGTGGACTCACACCTTTTCTACACTCGTTACGATATAACTGTGCGATTTAACTGCAACGATGAACTGCGCAGTAAAACCTAAAGCCCTATATTATCCACACGGTACAGATAACTGCGTCGATCAACAGTTACCATTCATGGCAACATGTCATCGACGGACGACGACGACGTGCTAGCAGTGTTGGGCCAATATGTGTGGTCTTAAGATTGGCTTCTACAGAGAAGTTGTGGCAAAAGTTCCGCCCAATCAATAACTTTATTTTGATAAATGAGCACTTGTGGTCATTGGGTACATGTTTCGAGGCCTAATTGTTTTGGCCCCTTCATCAGCCGATATAGATTAAATATCAAGGAAAACAGGTGGTTGGAAAGCTTAACACTAAAAACATTCCCATCAATAACCCTATTATGGAGCACCATAATGGAAAGGTGGAAGATGCTTACCCCAAAGATACATTAAAAATAAGTGACTGAAAGAAAGAAAGAAAGAAAGAAAGAAAGAAAGAAAGAAAGAAAGAAAGAAAGGAAGGAAGAAAGAAATAGTTGAAATTTGAAAACCAAAACACAACATGAACAAACTCTAAAATGTCACCCTTTCCTGCAGATCACTGTATTGTGCACTCTTCATTTGGGAAACAGTCATGTGGTCTAATTCTTCCGAAACCATGCGGCGATAATACCAAATTTGAAGACAAACCACACGCTGTATTGTGGTTTGCAGACGCCAATGAAATGGTAATGGTTCAGCTCTGTAGCAGTTCTGCCTCACTGGCGTCTGCAGACGTTAACCGAGATATAATTTCTTCCGTGGTAGCACTCGAGATGATATCAACATGCCAAATAGAATCCACCAGTGACAATGGAAATGTATTGTAAAGATTATAATACTTCACCAGGAGCTCTAAAAACGATGAAGCCGCAGTGACGAAATAACATCTTATAAAGAATGCTCTGGAATACGTAATGAAGTGTATCACTTCAAAATTATCCATTGATGGAATAGGCCTCTGGTTTGAGGTTAAACTATAAGTTTGGCCAAAACAATTATGCCTCGAAACATGTACCCAATGACCACCAAGTGATCACTTATCAAAATAAAAGTATTGATTAGGCGGAACTTTTGCCACAAGTATTACTAATTAGTTCATCAATACGGAACCAGCATGAACCTTTCCAATACTAACATTCTACAGAGAAAGCAATATTCACACGTAAATTTATTAAATAAGTTACACTTCGTACCGAAATAATGGCACAATTATTTGAGAATGGATGAGGAGACTTACCTACAACTTCTATCATTGGTTACTCCGTTTATATCATTCAATGAAAGATTCCAAGTGCTCACGATATCCGCTTTGGTCTTCCTGAGACATATTGCAATAACTTGCAGAACGCACTATCTCAACGAGTGACTCACTTGAACTGAGCAATCGACAGTTGCCACCGTCCACACGTTACGATAAAACTGTGCAAACGCAATCGACACAGATTTATCGGTTAGAAAATTCAACTTGCTCCGATGAACTGTGCAAACTGAAATAACTGCAACGATTTATCCTCCACACGTAAGATAAATCTCCGCAGTTCGGTTGTTGCAGTTAAAAAGCACAGTATCTTAACGTGTGTAGCCGCCTAATTTTAAGGAACTGCGTCTGGAATTTTTCAGAATTGGGTATTCTGAGCGATACCTGAGCTGACTCCATTTTCTCTCATTTCATTGACTTTGGAATGCAACGCGTGTACTTTGGGTGTGTGTAGAATCTGTCTGATAACCGGTGTTAATATGTGATGGCTGTATTAGTGTGTGTTACCTGTTTTTAATTCAAGTAAGGACTGCAAACATTCGATTTTCAAGTAGTTCCAACTTTTGCTAACAGACGCTACCGTCAGCGACCAACTAGTTATAAACTTTGTTACTAGATGCCACCGCAGTCTGCTCCTGGTGACGAACGTTGGAACCTAACAATAATATCGTATGGCCTCGGGTGCAAGCTTTTTTTTGTTGTTAATTGACACCAAGAGGGCAGCTTGCATGTCGAATTTCGTCATTCCTATGAACGCTATGAAAGTCAAGGAGGTTAGATATATAAGCTCCTTGACACTATAGCGCTTCCTAGTAGAGAATGGAGGAACTTTGTGTTGGCGGAAAATCCCGAGATTAATTTTGCCATTGAACACGGCCGTTGGAACCTAAGAGCGTTAGTGAAATATAACCTATAATTTAGCTTTATCATGCCATAAATCTATGACATGGGACCGCCGGCTTTACTTCCCCTCCGAAGGAAGGCATACTGAGGGACTTTTAACGCTCTTAAAAATCCGACGACTTCGGCCGGGTTTGAACCCGTGATCTTGGGCATTGAAGCTTAGCATGCTACCAACTACGCCACCGAAGTCACCCTCTGTTCTATATTCACATGAAAAGTAGAGAGAAGTAATTCAAGTAAAAAGTGTGGCATTTTGAATTAAAAATGCTGCTTTGTTAGTGGAAATTCTAAAAAATCATTCTACATTGAGTTTCCAAAAGAAGATTTATAATTGAGACTCTTGGTTAAACATTTGAGGCAAATTCAGCGCCTTACAAACATATTTAGGGCATTAAGCCGTGAAAAGTATAAGATCGTCTGCAAAGATTTGGTCTTCGTTGGAATATCCACAAGACCAGGGCTGGATTTACCGATAGGCCCCATAGGCCCAGGCCTAGGGGCGCACCATGCTGAGGGGCGCAAAATTAAAAGTTATTTTTACCGTTCAAAAATAGTCTAACAGACTGCTTATGATTTTTTAGCCTACTTTTCACATTTTGCAAAAATGTGTGTCTGTCTGTCGATCTGTCTGTATGGCTGTGTGTGTGTGTCCCCCCCCCTATCAACTCCTAAACGGCTGGAGCAATCGAAACAAAATTTGGTAGGAGTAAAGATCTATACCTGAATATCTCACGGCCATATTTGAAAATGATGTCAGTGCTACCAACTGCTGAAAAATCGCAATTGAAATTTGAGCTCCATGTTGGATATCTTGGAAGGCATGAATGGGAGCTATATCCAAATTGGCACACGTATAGGTAATAATATTGCAGTTTAATTTCTAGGAGGCCATACATGGCAGTGTTGCCAAAATGATTATACGCCTGCTGATAGGTCCAATTTTAAATGCATATGACTTCTACACTATCAATTGGAATTCAACCAAATTTCGTATGTGCTATGTGTACATAAACAGGTATGACTGAGCGCATTCTTAAGAGCCTCCATGGCTGCCAACTGTAAATAAATGCTCTAATTATTTTTTATCCAAATACCCATATATCAGAAAGTATGCAAACCGACAGCTTTAAACTATGCACACGTATGGTACCTGGCATTCTATATTAATTTGGAGTAACTTATATACGTCAGTGCAACCAACATGATTCTAAGCCTGCTGAGAGGTCCAACTTTAAATACATGTAACTTCTATACTATCATTTGGATGTCAACCAAATTTCGTGTGTGCTATGTGTACTATAACAGATATGACTATGCCGATTCTTAAGAGTAACCAGGGCTGCCAACTGTTAATAAATGCTGTCTCTATTTTTGTTGCCCTAATATCAATATATCATAAAGTATGCAAGCCAATAGCTCTAAACTTTGCATACGTATAGTACCTGGCATTCTAGATTAATTTGGAGTAACTAATATAGGCCTACGCCAGTGCTGCCAACATGATTCTAAGCCTGCTGATAGGTTCAATTTTTAAATGTATGTAACTTCATTCATAATTGACACAACAATAAATCATATTATTTCAGATTATTTCTGACCAATACATGTATGTCATTGTTGCCAACATGATTTTACGCACGCTGTTAGATCCAATGTTTAACTGCAAGTAACGTCCATGCTATCCATTGGACTTCAACCAAATTTTGTATTCTGTACCTTAAGAGAAGGAAGTAACAATATATTCAGTCACCAGGGCTGCCAACTGTACTGCTCTATTAGGCTACATTATGCCAGGTATACAGTATTTCGAACTAATTAGAAATGTCGGTATTACCAACTTAATTTCGTCATTATTCTAGATCCATATAGATTAATCATTGGCTTGAATCTTAAATTTTAAGAAAAGTAGGCTCTTTAGTTCGTCACGGAACTTCTTGTTTTAAAACGAATTTGGTATAATTTTATGATTTAAATTAAACTTTCCGAAATTTTGACACTTTTCCAATTTATATTGTAGCCGTCATTTTGCAACAGCAGATTTTTCGACTTCAGCTTTAGAACAGGAATGATTTATGATTTATTAGGAGAACATTTAAGTCTTGGATATTAATATCAGTTTAATTTGAATAATTCATTATGTATAGTTGTAGGTTGTATGATGTAATGATTATTCTAGATAGGTTCATATTCTGTAGAATAACCATTGGCATGAAAAGTAGGCTGTATAGTTCTTCACGGAATATATGTAAGTGTATAATGAGTCTTAAAATGGTTTAAACTAATTTTAATATCTCTTTGGCCTATTTATTTATAGTTTATAGAAATTTAGAAAGAGTTGATTCTCTCATTATTTTAATTTATTTAATTGATTTTACTTCCCGATGTCTGTTTGGTAGTCAGCCCGAAGGCTGGTTGGATCCTCAAAAAGTACCGCCGTTACGTTATGTGAGTAGATACCCACAAAAACCCAAGGCAGCGCTATTTTGAGGCGTTCTAGGCAAGAAGAGGAGTGAGGTAGTTTGCCATTGCTTTCCTCACTGAGTCAGAACAGTAGTCCTAACCCTATGAGTTGAACCTTTCACGGCATCCACAGGCTCTGATTGTGCCCTGAATGTCATTACTAAGCACCACTCATACCTCAGTAGCTTCCATATAATCACAGCCATGAGTGAGACTGAGACATTGGTGAAAAGCCAACTTTTACTCTAGCCTGTGCCAACTGACAAATGCAAATGTACTGCATTCATCAAGAGATGGCAAACAGGCCACGATACATCAGAATAAAATAACAAGAAGTTCCGTGACGAACTAAAGAGCCTACTTTTCTTGAAATTTAAGATTCTTGCCAATCTGTATAGACCTATCTACATTAATGACGAAATTAAGTTGGTAATATCGAAATTCCTAATTAGTTACGGCTTCGGTGGCGTAGTCGGTAGCATGCTGAACTGCTGTGCCCAAGATAGCGGGTTCAAACCCGGCCGAAGCCGTCGGATTTTTTACGAGCGTTAAAAATCCTTCAGTGTGCCTTCCTTTGGAGGGGAAGTAAAGCCGGCGGTCCCATGTCATAGATTTATGGCATGTAAAAGATCCTTTCACAGACTAAACTTGTGTAAAGCAAAATTTGTTAGGTTAGATTTCGTCAGAACGCTCTATCAAAGTTCCAACGTTCACCACTAGGTATCATTGATATCTGGTGGCGAAAGTTGGAACTACTTGAAATTGAACGGAACATGTAGCTCACCCTTTGGGGTGTCCGCTGGAAGCGCTACAGACTCAGGTGAGTCGAACATGTCCTCGGACACTCCCGGCACTAAAAGCCATACGATAAATAAATAAAATAAATCCTAATTAGTTCGAAATATACCTTACATAATGTAGCCTAATAGAGCAGTACAGTTGGCAGCCCTGGTGACTAAATATAGGCTATTGTTAGTTGCATCTCTTAAGGTACAGAATACAAAATTTGGTTGAAGTCCAATGGATAGCATGCACGTTACATGCAGTTAGACCTTGGGTTTATCAGCGCACGTAAAATTATGCTGGCAACAATGTCATGCATGTGTTGGTCAGAAATAATCTGAAATATTATGATCTCGTGTTGTACCAATTTTGGATGAAATCCTTTTGTTAGTATAGAAGTAACATGTATTTTAAAATTGGACCTATCAGTAGGCTTAGAATCATGTTGGCGGCACTGGCGTAGGCCTATATTAGTTACTCCAAATTAATCTAGAATGCCAGGTACTATACGTGTGCAAAGTTTAGAGCTATTGGCTTGCATACTTTCTGATATATTGATATTAGGGTAACAAAAATAGAGACAGTATTTATTAACAGTTGGCAGCCCTGGTTACTCTTAAGAATCGGCATAGTCATATCGGTTATGGTACACATAGCACACACGAAATTTGGTTGAAATCCAAATGATAGTATAGAAGTTACATGTATTTAAAGTTGGACCTCTCAGCAGGATTAGAATCATGTTGGTAGCACTGACGTATATAAGATACTCCAAATTAATCTAGAATGCCAGGTACTATACGTGTGCATAGTTTAAAGCTGTCGGCTTGCATGCTTTCTGATATATGGGTATTTGGATAAAAAACAATTAGAGCATTTATTTACAGTTGGCAGCCCTGGTGGCTCTTAAGAATACGCTCAGTCATATCTGTTTATGTACACATACCGCATACGAAATGTAGTTGAAATCCAATTGATAGTGTAGAAGTTATATGCATTTAAAATTTGGACCTTTCAGCAGGTTTATAATCATTTTGGCAACACTGCCATGTATGGCCTCCTGGAAATTAAACTGCAATAATATTATCTATACGTGTGCCAATTTTGAAATAGCTCCCATGTATATCTTCCAAGATATCCAACATGGAGCTCAAATTTCAATTGCAATTTTTCAGCAGTTGGTAGCACTGACATCATATTCAAATATGACCGTGAGATATTCAGGTATAGATATTTACTCCCACCAAATTTTGTTTTGATTGCTGCAGCCGTTTAGGAGTTGATAGGGACACACACACACACACACACACAGCCAGCCAGCCAGCCAGACAGACAGACATTTGGCCGATCTCATGTCTACTTTTTCCTCATTTTTGCAAAATGTGAAAAGTAGGCTAAAAATTACCATCACAAAGACCTTTCTGAGGTCTAAATTCTCCCCCTTTCACGATGGTAGGAAGAGGGGGCGGCAAAAACCTACGGGCCTAGGAGTGCATAAAATCTAAATCCGGCCCCGCACAAGACTGAATACCTCGAAAAGATTTCATCCCCTGGAACTATATGTATTAATGGAGCTCCTCCTACCAAGGTAAATACATTCCGATACCTAGGTTCACGACTGCATAGCGACGGCTCTGTAAAGAAGATGTACGAGCACGAATCAATGCCACTTGGATGCGATTCAGAGATGTCACCGGTGTTCTTTGTGATAAGAAGACGCCTATCCGCCTAAAATCAAAGATATACCGCACAATGGTGAGACCAGTTGCATTATATGGTACCGAGTGTTGGCCAGCACCTTGAAGTGCTGAGCACTCAATTCATGTCATGGAAATGCGAATGCTGCGAAGATTTTTAGACGTTTCTCTGCTTGACCATATTCCCAACACAACGATTCGACTAGCTTGCGTGGCTCCAATCAATGAGAAAATGCAGGAATGGAGACTCCGTTGGTATGGGCACATTGTCCGTGCACCTCAAAGTTCAGTCATCGGCTCGGCCTACCATCACGGTCGGTGTCATGCCAGATGCGACCGTGCCGCAAGCGACCCCCCAATTTGCCATCGTGCCACTAGCAACCCAAGCACTGATGTATCGGTGGAATCGGGGATTTTCTAACACATCTGTCTCTGCTAAAATTCAAATTCCGCTTGGGTAACGTAAATCCAAATTTGACGTTTTTTCTTTCATAAGCAAGTTTATAAGTTCTCTCAACGTATAGCAAAGGTTTTAAGTCGCAATACGTCGTATATCCCATATTAACAGAGATCTAAGAACGAAGTTTATTTGCAAAGTGACGTACCTTCAACGTGTATTTATTTCCAATGTGTCTTATATCCATGTTGACCAATCCGCTGGCTCTCTGGATATCACGTGATTTCACGTGATAAATCAAGGCCATTGAACTTTGAAGAATATGTAGGCCTAGAACAACAGTTTGGGTTTATTGTGTTTAAACCATTTAAATGTTCATAAATGTCACTCAAAGCGTATGCCAATATATGATTTATTTCCAAAACGTCCTAACTCCAACTTACAGGACATGATTACGACAATTTCCATTAATAAGAGATTTTTTAAACACAGCGTCAGGATGTGCATAAAAGCAATGAATAAAATTACATTATATTCATAATCATAATTATCTGAATTTAATTAGACTAGCGGACCCGCGCGAGAAATCTCCCTTGTTCAAAAGCCACACTTTTCCCAATAGGCTTATAATGAGAGACTTGAGGAGAAAGGTTATGTTTTTATTTCATCCAAATGATTATAGAACACTATTTACATTTCAGGATAAAGGAAAGACCTCAGAATGTTAATATGACATGAAACAGGCGTCACAGCGGCCCGTGGACAGCAATTATGGAGCGTATTTTCCTACATCAACGGTGTTTGCAAATCGCACACTTCGTACGTTCTTTTCAGTTATTTTTTAAAAGAAATTTTAGATATTTATGAAATTATAGTGCAATAAGTCACTGCTAATGTCTATTCTCTTTCATTTCAATGCTCATTTGTCACGATCGGTCGCTTATCAGCGCCGCAAGAGGGATCTATACTACTGAAATAATATATCTGACAAAGAAACAAAAACGCGATTTCTGAAGTTCTGCATTTCATTGATTTACGTCACTTTGGAAATAAGATTTTCAATTCTTCTCTCGAACAATGGGTCGCATGGGGCACTGTAAACTAAAAGCAGGGTCACTACTGCCACACGATTTTTACTCGGTCGCATCTGGCACGGACGCACTCGGCACGAAATCTAGTGGTCGACGGCCAGAGACTGCGTGGGAGATCAACATTGCGGTGGCTGGACACTATTAATGCAGATTTACGATCAAGGAACTTGTATTCACGAGAAGCATTAGATCGCAAGAAGTAGCGTGCATTGATCCAAAGAGCGTGCCCCGTTCCCTTGGGATGACGCTAAGAAGAAGAAGAAGAAGCCATGAAAAGTATAAATGCAATTTTGAAGAACTGACGGCGAGTCTAAAAATGTTCCGATCACCTTGACAAGTCCCAGCATAAGCAGCAGAATGCCCCCCACCACAGACAAAACAATCACCCAGATATCCACTTTCTGTCGAGTATAATAATGTCACCCTCACTTTGACAAGTCCCAGCAGAAGCAGCAGAATGGCTCCCACGACACACAACACAAACACCCAGATATCCACATTCTGTCGAGTCTAATAAAGTCCCACTCATCTTGACAAGTCCCAGCAGAAGCAGCAGAATGCCTCCCACCACACACAACACAATCACCCAGATATACACTTTCTGTCGAGTCTAATAAAGTCCCACTCACCTTGGCGAGTCCCATCAGAAGCAGCAGAATGCCCCCCACCACACACAACACAATCACCCAGATATCCACTTTCTGTCGAGTATAATAATGTCACCCTCACCTTGATGAGTCCCAGCAGAAGCAGCAGAATGCCCCCCACCACAGACAAGGCAACCACCCAGATATCCACCTTCTGTCGAGACTATTAATGTCCCGCTCAACTTGACAAGTCCCAGCAGAAGCAGCAGAATGCCCCCACCACAGAAAACACAATCACCCAGATTTCCACCTTCTGTCGAGTCTAATAAAGTCCCACTCACCTTGGCGAGTCCCAGGAGAAGTAGCAGAAGCAGCAGAATGCCCCCCACCACACACAACACAATCAACCAGTCTAAAAAAGACCCACTCACCTTGGCGAGTCCCAGGAGAAGCAGCAGAAGCAGCAGAATGTCCCCCACCACACACAACACAATCACCCAGTCTAATCAAGTCCCACTCACCTTGGCGAGTCCCAGGAGAAGCAGCAGAAGCAGCAGAATGCCCCCCACCACACACAACAATATCACCCAGTCTAATAATTTCCCACTCAACTTGACAAGTCCCAGCAGAAGCACCAAAATTCCCCTCAACACAGACAACACAATCACCCAGTCTAATAAAGTCCCACTCACCTTGGCGAGTCCCAGGAGAAACAGCAGAATGCCCCCAACCACACACAACACAATCACCCAGTCGTATGAAGTCCCACTCACCTTGGCGAGTCCCAGTAGAAGCAGCAGAATGCCCTCCACCACACACAACAAAATCACCCAGTCTAATTAAGTCCCACTCACCTTGGCGAGTCCCAGCAGAAGCAGCAGAATGCCTCCCACCACACACAACACAATCATCCAGTCTAATAATGCCCCACTCAAATTGGCGAGCCCAGCAGAAGGAGCAGAAGCAGCAGAATGCCCCCCACCACAGACAACACAATCACCCAGTCTAATAAAGTCCCACTCACCTTGAGAAGTCTCAGGAGAAGCAGCAGAAGCAGCAGAATACCCCCCACCACACACAACACAATCACCCAGTCTAATAATGTCCCACTCACCTTGGCGAGTCCCAGAAGAAGCAGCAGAAGCAGAAGAAAGCCTCCCACCACACACAACACGATCACTCTGTCTAATAAAGTCCCACTCACCTTGGCGAGTCCCAGGAGAAGCAGCAGAAGTAGCAGAATGCCCCCACAACACACAACACAATCACCCAGTCTAATAAAGTCCCACTCACCTTGACAAGTCCCAGGAGAAGCAGCAGAAGCAGGAGAATGCCTCCCAACACACACAGCACAATCACCCGGATATCCACTTTCTGTCGAGTCTAATAAAGTCCCACACACCTTGACAAGTCCCAGCAGAAGCAGCAGAATGCCCCCCACCACACACAACAAAATCACCCAGTCTAATAAAGTCCCACTCACCTAGCGAGTCCCAGCCGAAGCAGCAGAAGCAGTAGAATGCCCCCCCACCACTCACTACACAATCACTCAGTCTAATTATGACCCACTCACGTTGGCGAGTCCCAGGAGAAGCAGCAGATGCAGCAGAATACCCCCCACCACACACAACTCAATCACCTAGTCTAATAATGTCCCACTCACCTTGGCGAGTCCCAGGAGAAGCAGCAGAAGCAGCAGAATGCCCCCCACCACACACAACACAATCACCCAGTCTAATAATGTCCCACTCACCTTGGCGAGTCCCAGCAGAAGCAGCAGAAGCAGCAGAATGCCCCCCACCACACTCAACACAATCACCCAGTCTAATGAAGTCCCACTCACCTTGGCGAGTCCCAGGAGAAGCAGCAGAATGCCCCCCACCACACACAACACAATCACCCAGTCGAATGAAGTCCCACTCATCTTGGCGAGTCCCAGTAGAAGCAGCAGAATGCCCTCCACCACACACAACAAAAATCACCCAGTCTAATAAAGTACCACTCACCTTGGCGAGTCCCAGGAGAAGCAGCAGAAGCAGCAGAATGCCCCCCACCACACACAACACAATCACCCAGTCTAATAATGTCCCACTAACCTTGACGAGTCCCAGCAGAAGCAGCAGAAGCAGCAGAATGCCCCCCTCCACACACAACACAATCACCCAGTCTAATCAAGTCCCACTCACCTTGGCGAGTCCCAGGAGAAGCAGCAGAAGCAGCAGAATGCCCTCCACCACACACAACAAAATCACCCAGTCTAATAAAGTCCCACTCACCTTGGCGAGTCCCAGGAGAAGCAGCAGAATGCCCCCCACCACACACAACACAATCACCCAGTCGAATGAAATCCCACTCATCTTGGCGAGTCTCAGTAGAAGCAGCAGAATGCCCTCCACCACACACAACAAAATCACCCAGTCTAATAAAGTACTACTCACCTTGGCGAGTCCCAGCAGAAGCAGCAGAAGCAACAGAATGCCTGCCACCACACACAACACAATCACCCAGTCTAATAAAGTCCCACTCACCTTGGCGAGTCCCTGGAGAAGCAGCAGAAGCAGCAGAATGTCCCCCACCACACACAACACAATCACCCAGTCTAATCAAGTCCCACTCACCTTGGCGAGTCCCAGGAGAAGCAGCAGAAGCAGCAGAATGCCCCCCACCAAACACAACACAATCACCCAGTCTAATAAAGTCCCACTCACCTTGGCGAGTCCCAGGAGAAGCAGCAGAAGCAGCAGAATGCCCCCCACCACACACAATACAATCACCCAGTCTAATAAAGTCCCATTCACTTTGGCGAGTCCCAGGAGAAGCAGCAGAAGCAGAAGAATGCCCCCCACCACACACAACACAATCACCCAGTCTAATAAAGTCCCACTCACCTTGGCGAGTCCCAGGAGAAGCAGCAGAAGCAGCAGAGTGCCCCCCACCACACACAACGCAATCACCCAGTCTAGTTATGTCCCACTCACATTGGCGAGTCTCAGGAGAAGCAGCAGAAGCAGCAGAATACCCCCACCACACACAACTCAATCACCCAGTCTAATAATGTCCCACTCACCTTGGCGAGTCCCAGGAGAAACAGCAGAAGCAGCAGAGTGCCCCCCACCACACACAACGCAATCACCCAGTCTAATAATGTCCCACTAACCTTGGCGAGTCCCAGCAGAAGCAGCAGAATGCCCACCACCACACACAAAACAATCACCCAGTCTAATAATGTCCCACTCACCTCGGCGAGACCCAGCAGAAGCAGCAGAGGCAGCAGAATGCCCCCACCACACACAATACAATCACCCAGTCTAATAAAGTCCCACTCACCTTGGCGAGTCCCAGGAGAAGCAGCAGAAGCAGCAGAATGCCCCCCACCACACACAACACAATCACCCAGTCTAATAAAGTCCCACTCACCTTGGCGAGTCCCAGGAGAAGCAGCAGAAGCAGCGGAGTGCCCCCCACCACACACAACGCAATCAACCAGTCTAATAATGTCCCACTCACCTTGGCGAGTCCCAGCAGAAGCAGCAGAATGCCTCCCACCACACACAACACAATCACCCAGATATGCATTTTCTGTCGAGTATAATAATGTCACCCTCACCTTGATGAGTCCCAGCAGAAGCAGCAGAATGCCCCCCACCACAGACAAGGCAACCACCCAGATATCCACCTATGGTCGAGACTATTAATGTCCCGCTCAACTTGACAAGTCCCAGCAGAAGCAGCAGAATGCCCCCACCACAGAAAACACAATCACCCAGATTTCCACCTTCTGTCGAGTCTAATAAAGTCCCACTCACCTTGGCGAGTCCCAGGAGAAGTAGCAGAAGCAGCAGAATGCCCCCCACCACACACAACACAATCAACCAGTCTAATAATGTCCCACTAAACTTGCCGAGTCCCAGCAGAAGCAGCAGAAGCAGCAGAATGCCCCCCTCCACACACAACACAATCACCCAGTCTAATCAAGTCCCACTCACCTTGGCGAGTCCCAGGAGAAGCAGCAGAAGCAGCAGAATGCCCTCCACCACACACAACAAAATCACCCAGTCTAATAATTTCCCACTCAACTTGACAAGTCCCAGCAGAAGCACCAAAATTCCCCCCAACACAGACAACACAATCACCCAGTCTAATAAAGTCCCACTCACCTTGGCGAGTCCCAGGAGAAACAGCAGAATGCGCCCAACCACACACAACACAATCACCCAGTCGTATGAAGTCCCACTCACCTTGGCGAGTCCCAGTAGAAGCAGCAGAATGCCCTCCACCACACACAACAAAATCACCCAGTCTAATTAAGTCACACTCACCTTGGCGAGTCCCAGCAGAAGCAGCAGAATGCCTCCCACCACACACAACACAATCATCCAGTCTAATAATGCCCCACTCAAATTGGCGAGCCCAGCAGAAGGAGCAGAAGCAGCAGAATGCCCCCCACCACAGACAACACAATCACCCAGTCTAATAAAGTCCCACTCACCTTGAGAAGTCTCAGGAGAAGCAGCAGAAGCAGCAGAATACCCCCCACCACACACAACACAATCACCCAGTCTAATAATGTCCCACTCACCTTGGCGAGTCCCAGAAGAAGCAGCAGAAGCAGAAGAAAGCCTCCCACCACACACAACACGATCACCCTGTCTAATAAAGTCCCACTCACCTTGGCGAGTCCCAGGAGAAGCAGCAGAAGCAGCAGAATGCCCCCACAACACACAACACAATCACCCAGTCTAATAAAGTCCCACTCACCTTGACAAGTCCCAGGAGAAGCAGCAGAAGCAGGAGAATGCCTCCCAACACACACAGCACAATCACCCGGATATCCACTTTCTGTCGAGTCTAATAAAGTCCCACACACCTTGACAAGTCCCAGCAGAAGCAGCAGAATGCCCCCCACCACACACAACAAAATCACCCAGTCTAATAAAGTCCCACTCACCTAGCGAGTCCCAGCCGAAGCAGCAGAAGCAGTAGAATGCCCCCCACCACTCACAACACAATCACTCAGTCTAATTATGACCCACTCACGTTGGCGACTCCCAGGAGAAGCAGCAGAAGCAGCAGAATACCCCCCCCCCACACACAACTCAATCACCTAGTCTAATAATGTTCCACTCACCATGGCGAGTCCCAGGAGAAGCAGCAGAAGCAGCAGAATGCCCCCCACCACACACAACACAATCACCCAGTCTAATAATGTCCCACTCACCTTGGCGAGTCCCAGCAGAAGCAGCAGAAGCAGCAGAATGCCCCCCACCACACTCAACACAATCACCCAGTCTAATGAAGTCCCACTCACCTTGGCGAGTCCCAGGAGAAGCAGCAGAATGCCCCCCACCACACACAACACAATCACCCAGTCGAATGAAGTCCCACTCATCTTGGCGAGTCCCGGTAGAAGCAGCAGAATGCCCTCCACCACACACAACAAAATCACCCAGTCTAATAAAGTACCACTCACCTTGGCGAGTCCCAGGAGAAGCAGCAGAAGCAGCAGAATGCCTCCCACCACACACAACACAATCACCCAGTCTAATAATGTCCCACTAACCTTGACGAGTCCCAGCAGAAGCAGCAGAAGCAGCAGAATGCCCCCCTCCACACACAACACAATCACCCAGTCTAATCAAGTCCCACTCACCTTGGCGAGTCCCAGGAGAAGCAGCAGAAGCAGCAGAATGCCCCCCACCACACTCAACACAATCACCCAGTCTAATGAAGTCCCACTCACCTTGGCGAGTCCCAGGAGAAGCAGCAGAATGCCCCCCACCACACACAACACAATCACCCAGTCGAATGAAGTCCCACTCATCTTGGCGAGTCCCAGTAGAAGCAGCAGAATGCCCTCCACCACACACAACAAAATCACCCAGTCTAATAAAGTACCACTCACCTTGGCGAGTCCCAGGAGAAGCAGCAAAAGCAGCAGAATGCCCCCCACCACACACAACACAATCACCCAGTCTAATAATGTCCCACTAACCTTGACGAGTCCCAGCAGAAGCAGCAGAAGCAGCAGAATGCCCCCCTCCACACACAACACAATCACCCAGTCTAATCAAGTCCCACTCACCTTGGCGAGTCCCAGGAGAAGCAGCAGAAGCAGCAGAATGCCCTCCACCACACACAACAAAATCACCCAGTCTAATAAAGTCCCACTCACCTTGGCGAGTCCCAGGAGAAGCAGCAGAATGCCCCCCACCACACACAACACAATCACCCAGTCGAATGAAGTCCCACTCATCTTGGCGAGTCTCAGTAGAAGCAGCAGATTGCCCTCCACCACACACAACAAAATCACCCAGTCTAATAAAGTACCACTCACCTTGGCGAGTCCCAGCAGAAGCAGCAGAAGCAACAGAATGCCTCCCACCACACACAACACAATCACCAAGTCTAATAAAGTCCCACTCACCTTGGCGAGTCCCAGGAGAAGCAGCAGAAGCAGCAGAATGTCCCCCACCACACACAACACAATCACCCAGTCTAATCAAGTCCCACTCACCTTGGCGAGTCCCAGGAGAAGCAGCAGAAGCAGCAGAATGCCCCCCACCAAACACAACACAATCACCCAGTCTAATAAAGTCCCACTCACCTTGGCGAGTCCCAGGAGAAGCAGCAGAAGCAGCAGAATGCCCCCCACCACACACAATACAATCACCCAGTCTAATAAAGTCCCATTCACTTTGGCGAGTCCCAGGAGAAGCAGCAGAAGCAGAAGAATGCCCCCCACCACACACAACACAATCACCCAGTCTAATAAAGTCCCACTCACCTTGGCGAGTCCCAGGAGAAGCAGCAGAAGCAGCAGAGTGCCCCCCACCACACACAACGCAATCACCCAGTCTAGTTATGTCCCACTCACATTGGCGAGTCTCAGGAGAAGCAGCAGAAGCAGCAGAATACCCCCACCACACACAACTCAATCACCCAGTCTAATAATGTCCCACTCACCTTGGCGAGTCCCAGGAGAAACAGCAGAAGCAGCAGAGTGCCCCCCACCACACACAACGCAATCACCCAGTCTAATAATGTCCCACTAACCTTGGCGAGTCCCAGCAGAAGCAGCAGAATGCCCACCACCACACACAAAACAATCACCCAGTCTAATAATGTCCCACTCACCTCGGCGAGTCCCAGCAGAAGCAGCAGAAGCAGCAGAATGCCCCCACCACACACAATACAATCACCCAGTCTAATAAAGTCCCACTCACCTTGGCGAGTCCTAGGAGAAGCAGCAGAAGCAGCAGAATGCCCCCCACCACACACAACACAATCACCCAGTCTAATAAAGTCCCACTCACCTTGGCGAGTCCCAGGAGAAGCAGCAGAAGCAGCGGAGTGCCCCCCACCACACACAACGCAATCAACCAGTCTAATAATGTCCCACTCACCTTGGCGAGTCCCAGCAGAAGCAGCAGAATGCCTCCCACCACACACAACACAATCACCCAGATATGCATTTTCTGTCGAGTATAATAATGTCACCCTCACCTTGATGAGTCCCAGCAGAAGCAGCAGAATGCCCCCCACCACAGACAAGGCAACCACCCAGATATCCACCTTCTGTCGAGACTATGAATGTCCCGCTCAACTTGACAAGTCCCAGCAGAAGCAGCAGAATGCCCCCACCACAGAAAACACAATCACCCAGATTTCCACCTTCTGTCGAGTCTAATAAAGTCCCACTCACCTTGGCGAGTCCCAGGAGAAGTAGCAGAAGCAGCAGAATGGCCCCCACCACACACAACACAATCAACCAGTCTAATAATGTCCCACTAAACTTGCCGAGTCCCAGCAGAAGCAGCAGAAGCAGCAGAATGCCCCCCTCCACACACAACACAATCACCCAGTCTAATCAAGTCCCACTCACCTTGGCGAGTCCCAGGAGAAGCAGCAGAAGCAGCAGAATGCCCTCCACCACACACAACAAAATCACCCAGTCTAATAATTTCCCACTCAACTTGACAAGTCCCAGCAGAAGCACCAAAATTCCCCCCAACACAGACAACACAATCACCCTGTCTAATAAAGTCCCACTCACCTTGGCGAGTCCCAGGAGAAACAGCAGAATGCGCCCAACCACACACAACACAATCACCCAATCGTATGAAGTCCCACTCACCTTGGCGAGTCCCAGTAGAAGCAGCAGAATGCCCTCCACCACACACAACAAAATCACCCAGTCTAATTAAGTCCCACTCAGCTTGGCGAGTCCCAGCAGAAGCAGCAGAATGCCTCCCACCACACACAACACAATCATCCAGTCTAATAATGCCCCACTCAAATTGGCGAGCCCAGCAGAAGGAGCAGAAGCAGCCGAATGCCCCCCACCACAGACAACACAATCACCCAGTCTAATAAAGTCCCACTCACCTTGAGAAGTCTCAGGAGAAGCAGCAGAAGCAGCAGAATACCCCCCACCACACACAACACAATCACCCAGTCTAATAATGTCCCACTCACCTTGGCGAGTCCCAGAAGAAGCAGCAGAAGCAGAAGAAAGCCTCCCACCACACACAAGACGATCACCCTGTCTAATAAAGTCCCACTCACCTTGGCGAGTCCCAGGAGAAGCAGCAGAAGCAGCAGAATGCCCCCACCACACACAACACAATCACCCAGTCTAATAAAGTCCCACTCACCTTGACAAGTCCCAGGAGAAGCAGCAGAAGCAGGAGAATGCCTCCCAACACACACAGCACAATCACCCGGATATCCACTTTCTGTCGAATCTAATAAAGTCCCACACACCTTGACAAGTCCCAGCAGAAGGAGCAGAATGCCCCCCACCACACACAACAAAATCACCCAGTCTAATAAAGTCCCACTCACCTAGCGAGTCCCAGCCGAAGCAGCAGAAGCAGTAGAATGCCCCCCACCACTCACAACACAATAACTCAGTCTAATTATGACCCACTCACGTTGGCGAGTCCCAGGAGAAGCAGCAGAAGCAGCAGAATACCCCCCACCACACACAACTCAATCACCTAGTCTAATAATGTCCCACTCACCTTGGCGAGTCCCAGGAGAAGCAGCAGAAGCAGCAGAATGCCCCCCACCACACACAACACAATCACCCAGTCTAATAATGTCCCACTCACCTTGGCGAGTCCCAGCAGAAGCAGCAGAAGCAGCAGAATGCCCCCCACCACACTCAACACAATCACCCAGTCTAATGAAGTCCCACTCACCTTGGCGAGTCCCAGGAGAAGCAGCAGAATGCCCCCCACCACAACACAACACAATCACCCAGTCGAATGAAGTCCCACTCATCTTGGCGAGTCCCAGTAGAAGCAGCAGAATGCCCTCCACCACACACAACAAAATCACCCAGTCTAATAAAGTACCACTCACATTGGCGAGTCCCAGGAGAAGCAGCAGAAGCAGCAGAATGCCCCCCACCACACACAACACAATCACCCAGTCTAATAATGTCCCACTAACCTTGCCGAGTCCCAGCAGAAGCAGCAGAAACAGCAGAATGCCCCCCTCCACACACAACACAATCACCCAGTCTAATCAAGTCCCACTCACCTTGGCGAGTCCCAGGAGAAGCAGCAGAAGCAGCAGAATGCCCTCCACCACACACAACGAAATCACCCAGTCTAATAAAGTCCCACTCACCTTGGCGAGTCCCAGGAGAAGCAGCAGAATGCCCCCCACCACACACAACACAATCACCCAGTCGAATGAAGTCCCACTCATCTTGGCGAGTCTCAGTAGAAGCAGCAGAAAGCCCTCCACCACACACAACAAAATCACCCAGTCTAATAAAGTACCACTCCCCTTGGCGAGTCCCAGCAGAAGCAACAGAATGCCTCCCACCACACACAACACAATCACCCAGTCTAATAAAGTCCCACTCACCTTGGCGAGTCCCAGCAGAAGGAGCTGAAGCAGCAGAATGCCCCCCACCACACACAACACAATCACCCAGTCTAATTAATTCCCACTCACCTTGGCGAGTCCCAGGAGAAGCAGCAGAAGCAGCAGAATGCCCCCCACCATACACAACACAATCACCCAATCTAATAAAGTCCCACTCACATTGGCGAGTCCCAGGAGAAGCAGCAGAAGCAGCAGAATGCCCCCCACCACACACAACACAATCACCCAGTCTAATAAAGTCCCACTCACCTTTGCGAGTCCCAGGAGAAGCAGCAGAAGCAGCAGAATGTCCCCCACCACACACAACACAATCACCCAGTCTAATCAAGTCCCACTCACCTTGGCGAGTCCCAGGAGAAGCAGCAGAAGCAGCAGAATGCCCCCCACCAAACACAACACAATCACCCAGTCTAATAAAGTCCCACTCACCTTGGCGAGTCCCAGGAGAAGCAGCAGAAGCAGCAGAATGCCCCCCACCACACACAATACAATCACCCAGTCTAATAAAGTCCCATTCACTTTGGCGAGTCCCAGGAGAAGCAGCAGAAGCAGAAGAATGCCCCCCACCACACACAACACAATCACCCAGTCTAATAAAGTCCCACTCACCTTGGCGAGTCCCAGGAGAAGCAGCAGAAGCAGCAGAGTGCCCCCCACCACACACAACGCAATCACCCAGTCTAGTTATGTCCCACTCACATTGGCGAGTCTCAGGAGAAGCAGCAGAAGCAGCAGAATACCCCCACCACACACAACTCAATCACCCAGTCTAATAATGTCCCACTCACCTTGGCGAGTCCCAGGAGAAACAGCAGAAGCAGCAGAGTGCCCCCCACCACACACAACGCAATCACCCAGTCTAATAATGTCCCACTCACCTTGGCGAGTCCCAGCAGAAGCAGCAGAATGCCCCCCACCACACACAACACAATCACCCAGTCTAATAATGTCCCACTCACCTTGGCGAGTCCCAGCAGAAGCAGCAGAATGCCCCCACCACACACAATACAATCACCCAGTCTAATAAAGTCTCACTCACCTTGGCGAGTCCCAGGAGAAGCAGCAGAAGCAGCAGAATGCCCCCCACCACACACAACACAATCACCCAGTCTAATCAAGTCCCACTCACCTTGGCGAGTCCCAGGAGAAGCAGCAGAAGCAGCGGAGTGCCCCCCACCACACACAACGCAATCAACCAGTCTAATAATGTCCCACTCACCTTGGCGAGTCCCAGCAGAAGCAGCAGAATGCCTCCCACCACACACAACACAATCACCCAGATATGCATTTTCTGTCGAGTATAATAATGTCACCCTCACCTTGATGAGTCCCGGCAGAAGCAGCAGAATGCCCCCCACCACAGACAAGGCAACCACCCAGATATCCACCTTCTGTCGAGACTATTAATGTCCCGCTCAACTTGACAAGTCCCAGCAGAAGCAGCAGAATGCCCCCACCACAGAAAACACAGTCACCCAGATTTCCACCTTCTGTCGAGTCTAATAAAGTCCCAGTCACCTTGGCGAGTCCCAGGAGAAGTAGCAGAAGCAGCAGAATGCCCCCCACCACACACAACACAATCACCCAGTCTAAAAAGTCCCACTCACCTTGGTGAGTCCCAGGAGAAGCAGCAGAATGCCCCCCACCACACACAACACAATCACCCAGTCTAATCAAGTCCCACTCACCTTGGCGAGTCCCAGGAGAAGCAGCAGAAGCAGCAAAATGCCCCCCTCCACACACAACACAATCACCCAGTCTAATAATGTCCCACTCAACTTGACAAGTCCCAGGAGAAGCACCAAAATTCCCCCTACACAGACAACACAATCACCCAGTCTAATAAAGTCCCACTCACCTTGGCGAGTCCCAGGAGAAGCAGCAGAATGCCCCCAACCACACACAACACATTCACCCAATCGAATGAAGTCCCACTCACCTTGGCGAGTACCAGTAGAAGCAGCAGAATGCCCTCCACCACACACAACAAAATCACCCAGTCTAATTAAGTCCCACTCACCTTGGCGAGTCCCAGCAGAAGCAGCAGAATGCCTCCCACCACACACAACACAATCATCCAGTCTAATAATGCCCCACTCAAATTGGCGAGTCCCAGCAGAAGGAGCAGAAGCAGCAGAATTCCCCCTACCACAGACAACACATTCACCCAGTCTAATAAAGTCCCACTCACCTTGAGAAGTCTCAGGAGAAGCAGCAGAAGCAGCAGAATACACCCAACCACACACAACACAATCACCCAGTCTAATAATGTCCCACTCACCTTGGCGAGTCCCAGAAGAAGCAGCAGAAGCAGCAGAAAGCCTCCCACCACACACAACACGATCACCCAGTCTAATAAAGTCCCACTCACCTTGGCGAGTCCCAGGAGAAGCAGCAGAAGCAGCAGAATGCCCCCACCACACACAACACAATCACCCAGTCTAATAAAGTCCCACTCACCTTGACAAGTCCCAGGAGAAGCAGCAGAAGCAGGAGAATGCCTCCCAACACACACAGCACAATCACCCGGATATCCACTTTCTGTCGAGTCTAATAAAGTCCCACACACCCTGACAAGTCCCAGCAGAAGCAGCAGAATGCCCCCCACCACACACAACAAAATCACCCAGTCTAATAAAGTCCCACTCACCTAGCGAGTCCCAGCCGAAGCAGCAGAAGCAGTAGAATGCCCCCCACCACTCACAACACAATCACTCAGTCTAATTATGACCCACTCACGTTGGCGAGTCCCAGGAGAAGCAGCAGAAGCAGCAGAATACCCCCCACCACACACAACTCAATCACCTGGTCTAATAATGTCCAACTCACCTTGGCGAGTCCCAGGAGAAGCAGCAGAAGCAGCAGACTGCCCCCCACCACACACAACACAATCACCCAGTCTAATAATGTCCCACTCACCTTGGCGAGTCCCAGCAGAAGCAGCAGAAGCAGCAGAATGCCCCCCACCACACTCAACACAATCACCCAGTCTAATGAAGTCCCACTCACCTTGGCGAGTCCCAGGAGAAGCAGCAGAATGCCCCCCACCACACACAACACAATCACCCAGTCGAATGAAGTCCCACTCACCTTGGCGAGTCCCAGTAGAAGCATCAGAATGCCCTCCACCACACACAACAAAATCACCCAGTCTAATAAAGTACCACTCACCTTGGCGAGTCCCAGCAGAAGCAGCAGAATGCCTCCCACCACACACAACACAATCACCCAGTCTAATAAAGTTCCACTCACCTTGGCGAGTCCCAGCAGAAGGAGCAGAAGCAGCAGAATGCCCCCCACCACACACAACACAATCACCCAGTCTAATTAAGTCCCACTCACCTTGGCGAGTCCCAGGAGAAGCAGCAGAAGCAGCAGAATGCCCCCCACCACACACAACACAATCACCCAGTCTAATAAAGTCCCACTCACTTTGGCGAGTCCCAGGAAAAGCAGCAGAAGCAGCAGAATGCCCCCCACCACACACAACACAATCACCCAGTCTAATAAAGTCCCACTCACCTTGGCGAGTCCCAGGAGAGGCAGCAGAAGCAGCAGAATGTCCCCCACCACACACAACACAATCACCCAGTCCAATCAAGTCCCACTCACCTTGGCGAGTCCCAGGAGAAGCAGCAGAAGCAGCAGAATGCCCCCCACCACACACAACACAATCACCCAGTCTAATAAAGTCCCACTCACTTTGGCGAGTCCCAGGAGAAGCAGCAGAAGCAGCAGAATGCCCCCCACCACACACAACACAATCACCCAGTCTAATGAAGTCCCACTCACCTTGGCGAGTCCCAGGAGAAGCAGCAGAATGCCCCCCACCACACACAACACAATCACCCAGTCGAATGAAGTCCCACTCATCTTGGCGAGTCCCGGTAGAAGCAGCAGAATGCCCTCCACCACACACAACAAAATCACCCAGTCTAATAAAGTACCACTCACCTTGGCGAGTCCCAGGAGAAGCAGCAGAAGCAGCAGAATGCCCCCCACCACACACAACACAATCACCCAGTCTAATAATGTCCCACTAACCTTGACGAGTCCCAGCAGAAGCAGCAGAAGCAGCAGAATGCCCCCCTCCACACACAACACAATCACCCAGTCTAATCAAGTCCCACTCACCTTGGCGAGTCCCAGGAGAAGCAGCAGAAGCAGCAGAATGCCCCCCACCACACTCAACACAATCACCCAGTCTAATGAAGTCCCACTCACCTTGGCGAGTCCCAGGAGAAGCAGCAGAATGCCCCCCACCACACACAACACAATCACCCAGTCGAATGAAGCCCCACTCATCATGGCGAGTCCCAGTAGAAGCAGCAGAATGCCCTCCACCACACACAACAAAATCACCCAGTCTAATAAAGTACCACTCACCTTGGCGAGTCCCAGGAGAAGCAGCAGAAGCAGCAGAATGCCCCCCACCACACACAACACAATCACCCAGTCTAATAATGTCCCACTAACCTTGACGAGTCCCAGCAGAAGCAGCAGAAGCAGCAGAATGCCCCCCTCCACACACAACACAATCACCCAGTCTAATCAAGTCCCACTCACCTTGGCGAGTCCCAGGAGAAGCAGCAGAAGCAGCAGAATGCCCTCCACCACACACAACAAAATCACCCAGTCTAATAAAGTCCCACTCACCTTGGCGAGTCCCAGGAGAAGCAGCAGAATGCCCCCCACCACGCACAACACAATCACCCAGTCGAATGAAGTCCCACTCATCTTGGCGAGTCTCAGTAGAAGCAGCAGATTGCCCTCCACCACACACAACAAAATCACCCAGTCTAATAAAGTACCACTCACCTTGGCGAGTCCCAGCAGAAGCAGCAGAAGCAACAGAATGCCTCCCACCACACACAACACAATCACCAAGTCTAATAAAGTCCCACTCACCTTGGCGAGTCCCAGGAGAAGCAGCAGAAGCAGCAGAATGTCCCCCACCACACACAACACAATCACCCAGTCTAATCAAGTCCCACTCACCTTGGCGAGTCCCAGGAGAAGCAGCAGAAGCAGCAGAATGCCCCCCACCAAACACAACACAATCACCCAGTCTAATAAAGTCCCACTCACCTTGGCGAGTCCCAGGAGAAGCAGCAGAAGCAGCAGAATGCCCCCCACCACACACAATACAATCACCCAGTCTAATAAAGTCCCATTCACTTTGGCGAGTCCCAGGAGAAGCAGCAGAAGCAGAAGAATGCCCCCCACCACACACAACACAATCACCCAGTCTAATAAAGTCCCACTCACCTTGGCGAGTCCCAGGAGAAGCAGCAGAAGCAGCAGAGTGCCCCCCACCACACACAACGCAATCACCCAGTCTAGTTATGTCCCACTCACATTGGCGAGTCTCAGGAGAAGCAGCAGAAGCAGCAGAATACCCCCACCACACACAACTCAATCACCCAGTCTAATAATGTCCCACTCACCTTGGCGAGTCCCAGGAGAAACAGCAGAAGCAGCAGAGTGCCCCCCACCACACACAACGCAATCACCCAGTCTAATAATGTCCCACTAACCTTGGCGAGTCCCAGCAGAAGCAGCAGAATGCCCACCACCACACACAAAACAATCACCCAGTCTAATAATGTCCCACTCACCTCGGCGAGTCCCAGCAGAAGCAGCAGAAGCAGCAGAATGCCCCCACCACACACAATACAATCACCCAGTCTAATAAAGTCCCACTCACCTTGGCGAGTCCTAGGAGAAGCAGCAGAAGCAGCAGAATGCCCCCCACCACACACAACACAATCACCCAGTCTAATAAAGTCCCACTCACCTTGGCGAGTCCCAGGAGAAGCAGCAGAAGCAGCGGAGTGCCCCCCACCACACACAACGCAATCAACCAGTCTAATAATGTCCCACTCACCTTGGCGAGTCCCAGCAGAAGCAGCAGAATGCCTCCCACCACACACAACACAATCACCCAGATATGCATTTTCTGTCGAGTATAATAATGTCACCCTCACCTTGATGAGTCCCAGCAGAAGCAGCAGAATGCCCCCCACCACAGACAAGGCAACCACCCAGATATCCACCTTCTGTCGAGACTATTAATGTCCCGCTCAACTTGACAAGTCCCAGCAGAAGCAGCAGAATGCCCCCACCACAGAAAACACAATCACCCAGATTTCCACCTTCTGTCGAGTCTAATAAAGTCCCACTCACCTTGGCGAGTCCCAGGAGAAGTAGCAGAAGCAGCAGAATGGCCCCCACCACACACAACACAATCAACCAGTCTAATAATGTCCCACTAACCTTGCCGAGTCCCAGCAGAAGCAGCAGAAGCAGCAGAATGCCCCCCTCCACACACAACACAATCACCCAGTCTAATCAAGTCCCACTCACCTTGGCGAGTCCCAGGAGAAGCAGCAGAAGCAGCAGAATGCCCTCCACCACACACAACAAAATCACCCAGTCTAATAATTTCCCACTCAACTTGACAAGTCCCAGCAGAAGCACCAAAATTCCCCCCAACACAGACAACACAATCACCCAGTCTAATAAAGTCCCACTCACCTTGGCGAGTCCCAGGAGAAACAGCAGAATGCGCCCAACCACACACAACACAATCACCCAATCGTATGAAGTCCCACTCACCTTGGCGAGTCCCAGTAGAAGCAGCAGAATGCCCTCCACCACACACAACAAAATCACCCAGTCTAATTAAGTCCCACTCAGCTTGGCGAGTCCCAGCAGAAGCAGCAGAATGCCTCCCACCACACACAACACAATCATCCAGTCTAATAATGCCCCACTCAAATTGGCGAGCCCAGCAGAAGGAGCAGAAGCAGCCGAATGCCCCCCACCACAGACAACACAATCACCCAGTCTAATAAAGTCCCACTCACCTTGGCGAGTCCCAGGAGAGGCAGCAGAAGCAGCAGAATGTCCCCCACCACACACAACACAATCACCCAGTCTAATAAAGTCCCACTCACCTTGGCGAGTCCTAGGAGAAGCAGCAGAAGCAGCCGAATGCCCCCACCACACACAATACAATCACCCAGTCTAATAAAGTCCCACTCACCTTGGCGAGTCCCAGGAGAAGCAGCAGAAGCAGCAGAATGCCCCCCACCACACACAACACAATCACCCAGTCTAATAATGTCCCACTCACCTTGGCGAGTCCCAGCAGAAGCAACAGATGCAGCAGAATGCCCCCCACCACACACAACACAATCACCCAGTCTAATGAAGTCCCACTCACCTTGGCGAGTCCCAGGAGAAGCAGCAGGATGCCCCCCACCACACACAACACAATCACCCAGTCGAATGAAGTCCCACTCCCCTTGGCGAGTCCCAGTAGAAGCAGCAGAATGCCCTCCACCACACACAAAAAAATCACCCAGTCTAATAAAGTCCCACTCACCTTGGCGAGTCCCAGGAGAAGCAGCAGAAGCAGCAGAGTGCCCCCCACCACACACAACGCAATCACCCAGTCTAATTATGTCCCACTCACATTGGCGAGTCCCAGGAGAAGCAGCAGAAGCAGCAGAATACCCCCACCACACACAACTCAATCACCCAGTCTAATAATGTCCCACTCACCTAGGCGAGTCCCAGGAGAAACAGCAGAAGCAGCAGAGTGCCCCCCACCACACACAACGCAATCACCCAGTCTAATAATGTCCCACTCACCTTGGCGAGTCCCAGAAGAAGCAGCAGAATGCCCCCACCACACACAGCACAATCACCCAGTCTAATAATGTCCCACTCACCTTGGCGAGTCCCAGCAGAAGCAGCAGAAGCAGCAGAAAGCCCCCCACCACACACAACACAATCACCCAGTCTAATGAAGTCCCACTCACCTTGGCGAGTCCCAGGAGAAGCAGCAGAATGCCCCCTACCACACACAACCCAATCACCCAGTCGAATGAAGTCCCACTCACCTTGGCGAGTCCCAGTAGAAGCAGCAGAATGCCCTCCACCACACACAACAAAATCACCCAGTCTAATAAATTCCCACTCACCTTGGCGAGTCCCAGGAGAAGCAGCAGAAGCAGCAGAGTGCCCCCCACCACACACAACGCAATCACCCAGTCTAATTATGTCCCACTCACATTGGCGAGTCCCAGGAGAAGCAGCAGAAGCAGCAGAATACCCCCACCACACACAACTCAATCACCCAGTCTAATAATGTCCCACTCACCTTGGCGAGTCCCAGGAGAAACAGCAGAAGCAGCAGATTGCCCCCCACCACACCCAACACAATCACCCAGTCTAATAAAGTCCCACTCAACTTGGCAAGTCCCAGGAGAAGCAGCAGAAGCAGCAGAGTGCCCCCCACCACACACAACGCAATCACCCAGTCTAATAAAGTCCCACTCACCTTGGCGAGTCCCAGGAGAGGCAGCAGAAGCAGCAGAATGTCCCCCACCACACACAACACAATCACCCAGTCTAATAAAGTCCCACTCACCTTGGCGAGTCCTAGGAGAAGCAGCAGAAGCAGCCGAATGCCCCCACCACACACAATACAATCACCCAGTCTAATAATGTCCCACTCACCTTGGCGAGTCCCAGCAGAAGCAACAGATGCAGCAGAATGCCCCCCACCACACACAACACAATCACCCAGTCTAATGAAGTCCCACTCACCTTGGCGAGTCCCAGGAGAAGCAGCAGGATGCCCCCCACCACACACAACACAATCACCCAGTCGAATGAAGTCCCACTCCCCTTGGCGAGTCCCAGTAGAAGCAGCAGAATGCCCTCCACCACACACAAAAAAATCACCCAGTCTAATAAAGTCCCACTCACCTTGGCGAGTCCCAGCAGAAGCAGCAGAATGCCTTCCACCACACACAACACAATCACCCAGTCTAATAAAGTCCCACTCACCTTGGCGAGTCCCAGCAGAAGGAGCAGAATCAGAAGAATGCCCCCCACCACACACAACACAATCACCCAGTCTAATTAAGTCCCACTCACCTTGGCGAGTCCCAGCAGAAGCAGCAGAATGCCTCCCACCACACACAACACAATCATCCAGTCTAATAATGCCCCACTCAAATTGGCGAGTCCCAGCAGAAGGAGCAGAAGCAGCAGAATTCCCCCTACCACAGACAACACATTCACCCAGTCTAATAAAGTCCCACTCACCTTGAGAAGTCTCAGGAGAAGCAGCAGAAGCAGCAGAATACACCCAACCACACACAACACAATCACCCAGTCTAATAATGTCCCACTCACCTTGGCGAGTCCCAGAAGAAGCAGCAGAAGCAGCAGAAAGCCTCCCACCACACACAACACGATCACCCAGTCTAATAAAGTCCCACTCACCTTGGCGAGTCCCAGGAGAAGCAGCAGAAGCAGCAGAATGCCCCCACCACACACAACACAATCACCCAGTCTAATAAAGTCCCACTCACCTTGACAAGTCCCAGGAGAAGCAGCAGAAGCAGGAGAATGCCTCCCAACACACACAGCACAATCACCCGGATATCCACTTTCTGTCGAGTCTAATAAAGTCCCACACACCCTGACAAGTCCCAGCAGAAGCAGCAGAATGCCCCCCACCACACACAACAAAATCACCCAGTCTAATAAAGTCCCACTCACCTAGCGAGTCCCAGCCGAAGCAGCAGAAGCAGTAGAATGCCCCCCACCACTCACAACACAATCACTCAGTCTAATTATGACCCACTCACGTTGGCGAGTCCCAGGAGAAGCAGCAGAAGCAGCAGAATACCCCCCACCACACACAACTCAATCACCTGGTCTAATAATGTCCAACTCACCTTGGCGAGTCCCAGGAGAAGCAGCAGAAGCAGCAGACTGCCCCCCACCACACACAACACAATCACCCAGTCTAATAATGTCCCACTTACCTTGGCGAGTCCCAGCAGATGCAGCAGAAGCAGCAGAATGCCCCCCACCACACTCAACACAATCACCCAGTCTAATGAAGTCCCACTCACCTTGGCGAGTCCCAGGAGAAGCAGCAGAATGCCCCCCACCACACACAACACAATCACCCAGTCGAATGAAGTCCCACTCACCTTGGCGAGTCCCAGTAGAAGCAGCAGAATGCCCTCCACCACACACAACAAAATCACCCAGTCTAATAAAGTACCACTCACCTTGGCGAGTCCCAGCAGAAGCAGCAGAATGCCTCCCACCACACACAACACAATCACCCAGTCTAATAAAGTTCCACTCACCTTGGCGAGTCCCAGCAGAAGGAGCAGAAGCAGCAGAATGCCCCCCACCACACACAACACAATCACCCAGTCTATTTAAGTCCCACTCACCTTGGCGAGTCCCAGGAGAAGCAGCAGAAGCAGCAGAATGCCCCCCACCACACACAACACAATCACCCAGTCTAATAAAGTCCCACTCACTTTGGCGAGTCCCAGGAAAAGCAGCAGAAGCAGCAGAATGCCCCCCACCACACACAACACAATCACCCAGTCTAATAAAGTCCCACTCACCTTGGCGAGTCCCAGGAGAGGCAGCAGAAGCAGCAGAATGTCCCCCACCACACACAACACAATCACCCAGTCCAATCAAGTCCCACTCACCTTGGCGAGTCCCAGGAGAAGCAGCAGAAGCAGCAGAATGCCCCCCACCACACACAACACAATCACCCAGTCTAATAAAGTCCCACTCACTTTGGCGAGTCCCAGGAGAAGCAGCAGAAGCAGCAGAATGCCCCCCACCACACACAACACAATCACCCAGTCTAATAAAGTTCCACTCACCTTGGCGAGTCCCAGCAGAAGGAGCAGAAGCAGCAGAATGCCCCCCACCACACACAACACAATCACCCAGTCTAATTAAGTCCCACTCACCTTGGCGAGTCCCAGGAGAAGCAGCAGAAGCAGCAGAATGCCACCCACCACACACAACACAATCACCCAGTCTAATAAAGTCCCACTCACTTTGGCGAGTCCCAGGAAAAGCAGCAGAAGCAGCAGTATGCCCCCCACCACACACAACACAATCACCCAGTCTAATAAAGTCCCACTCACCTTGGCGAGTCCCAGGAGAGGCAGCAGAAGCAGCAGAATGTCCCCCACCACACACAACACAATCACCCAGTCTAATCAAGTCCCACTCACCTTGGCGAGTCCCAGGAGAAGCAGCAGAAGCAGCAGAATGCCCCCCACCACACACAACACAATCACCCAGTCTAATAAAGTCCCACTCACTTTGGCGAGTCCCAGGAGAAGCAGCAGAAGCAGCAGAATGCCCCCCACCACACACAATACAATCACCCAGTCTAATAATGTCCCACTCATTTTGGCGAGTCCCAGGAGAAGCAGCAGAAGCAGCAGATTGCCCCCCACCACACCCAACACAATCACCCAGTCTAATAAAGTCCCACTCAACTTGGCGAGTCCCAGGAGAAGCAGCAGAAGCAGCAGAGTGCCCCCCACCACACACAACGCAATCACCCAGTCTAATTATGTCCCACTCACATTGGCGAGTCCCAGGAGAAGCAGCAGAAGCAGCAGAATACCCCCACCACACACAACTCAATCACCCAGTCTAATAATGTCCCACTCACCTAGGCGAGTCCCAGGAGAAACAGCAGAAGCAGCAGAGTGCCCCCCACCACACACAACGCAATCACCCAGTCTAATAATGTCCCACTCACCTTGGCGAGTCCCAGCAGAAGCAGCAGAATGCCCCCACCACACACAGCACAATCACCCAGTCTAATAATGTCCCACTCACCTTGGCGAGTCCCAGCAGAAGCAGCAGAAGCAGCAGAATGCCCCCACCACACACAACACAATCACCCAGTCTAATGAAGTCCCACTCACCTTGGCGAGTCCCAGGAGAAGCAGCAGAATGCCCCCTACCACACACAACCCAATCACCCAGTCGAATGAAGTCCCACTCACCTTGGCGAGTCCCAGTAGAAGCAGCAGAATGCCCTCCACCACACACAACAAAATCACCCAGTCTAATAAATTCCCACTCACCTTGGCGAGTCCCAGGAGAAGCAGCAGAAGCAGCAGAGTGCCCCCC
Source organism: Meconema thalassinum (assembly GCA_946902985.2). Classification (NCBI taxonomy): domain Eukaryota; kingdom Metazoa; phylum Arthropoda; class Insecta; order Orthoptera; family Tettigoniidae; genus Meconema; species Meconema thalassinum. Next base: position 55,249,106 of record OX336401.1, on the reverse strand, counting down.
ACCACACACAACGCAATCACCCAGTCTAATTATGTCCCACTCACATTGGCGAGTCCCAGGAGAAGCAGCAGAAGCAGCAGAATACCCCCACCACACACAACTCAATCACCCAGTCTAATAATGTCCCACTCACCTTGGCGAGTCCCAGGAGAAACAGCAGAAGCAGCAGATTGCCCCCCACCACACCCAACACAATCACCCAGTCTAATAAAGTCCCACTCAACTTGGCGAGTCCCAGGAGAATCAGCAGAAGCAGCAGAGTGCCCCCCACCACACACAACGCAATCACCCAGTCTAATAAAGTCCCACTCACCTTGGCGAGTCCCAGGAGAGGCAGCAGAAGCAGCAGAATGTCCCCCACCACACACAACACAATCACCCAGTCTAATAAAGTCCCACTCACCTTGGCGAGTCCTAGGAGAAGCAGCAGAAGCAGCCGAATGCCCCCACCACACACAATACAATCACCCAGTCTAATAAAGTCCCACTCACCTTGGCGAGTCCCAGGAGAAGCAGCAGAAGCAGCAGAATGCCCCCCACCACACACAACACAATCACCCAGTCCAATAAAGTCCCACTCACCTTGGCGAGTCCCAGGAGAAGCAGCAGAAGCAGCGGAGTGCCCCCCACTACACACAACGCAATCACCCAGTCTAATAATGTCCCACTCACCTTGGCGAGTCCCAGCAGAAGCAGCAGAATGCCCCCCACCACACACAACACAATCACCCAGTCTAATAATGTCCCACTCACCTTGGCGAGTCCCAGCAGAAGCAACAGATGCAGCAGAATGCCCCCCACCACACACAACACAATCACCCAGTCTAATGAAGTCCCACTCACCTTGGCGAGTCCCAGGAGAAGCAGCAGGATGCCCCCCACCACACACAACACAATCACCCAGTCGAATGAAGTCCCACTCCCCTTGGCGAGTCCCAGTAGAAGCAGCAGAATGCCCTCCACCACACACAAAAAAATCACCCAGTCTAATAAAGTCCCACTCACCTTGGCGAGTCCCAGCAGAAGCAGCAGAAGCAGCAGAATGCCCCCCACCACACACAACGCAATCACCCAGTCTAATAAAGTCCCACTCAACTTGGCGAGTCCCAGGAGAAGCAGCAGAAGCAGCAGAGTGCCCCCCACCACACACAACGCAATCACCCAGTCTAATTATGTCCCACTCACATTGGCGAGTCCCAGGAGAAGCAGCAGAAGCAGCAGAATACCCCCACCACACACAACTCAATCACCCAGTCTAATAATGTCCCACTCACCTAGGCGAGTCCCAGGAGAAACAGCAGAAGCAGCAGAGTGCCCCCCACCACACACAACGCAATCACCCAGTCTAATAATGTCCCACTCACCTTGGCGAGTCCCAGCAGAAGCAGCAGAATGCCCCCACCACACACAGCACAATCACCCAGTCCAATAATGTCCCACTCACCTTGGCGAGTCCCAGCAGAAGCAGCAGAAGCAGCAGAATGCCCCCCACCACACACAACACAATCACCCAGTCTAATGAAGTCCCACTCACCTTGGCGAGTCCCAGGAGAAGCAGCAGAATGCCCCCTACCACACACAACCCAATCACCCAGTCGAATGAAGTCCCACTCACCTTGGCGAGTCCCAGTAGAAGCAGCAGAATGCCCTCCACCACACACAACAAAATCACCCAGTCTAATAAATTCCCACTCACCTTGGCGAGTCCCAGGAGAAGCAGCAGAAGCAGCAGAGTGCCCCCCACCACACACAACGCAATCACCCAGTCTAATTATGTCCCACTCACATTGGCGAGTCCCAGGAGAAGCAGCAGAAGCAGCAGAATACCCCCACCACACACAACTCAATCACCCAGTCTAATAATGTCCCACTCACCTTGGCGAGTCCCAGGAGAAACAGCAGAAGCAGCAGATTGCCCCCTACCACACCCAACACAATCACCCAGTCTAATAAAGTCCCACTCAACTTGGCGAGTCCCAGGAGAAGCAGCAGAAGCAGCAGAGTGCCCCCCACCACACACAACGCAATCACCCAGTCTAATAAAGTCCCACTCACCTTGGCGAGTCCCAGGAGAGGCAGCAGAAGCAGCAGAATGTCCCCCACCACACACAACACAATCACCCAGTCTAATAAAGTCCCACTCACCTTGGCGAGTCCTAGGAGAAGCAGCAGAAGCAGCCGAATGCCCCCACCACACACAATACAATCACCCAGTCTAATAAAGTCCCACTCACCTTGGCGAGTCCCAGGAGAAGCAGCAGAAGCAGCAGAATGCCCCCCACCACACACAACACAATCACCCAGTCCAATAAAGTCCCACTCACCTTGGCGAGTCCCAGGAGAAGCAGCAGAAGCAGCGGAGTGCCCCCCACTACACACAACGCAATCACCCAGTCTAATAATGTCCCACTCACCTTGGCGAGTCCCAGCAGAAGCAGCAGAATGCCCCCCACCACACACAACACAATCACCCAGTCTAATAATGTCCCACTCACCTTGGCGAGTCCCAGCAGAAGCAACAGATGCAGCAGAATGCCCCCCACCACACACAACACAATCACCCAGTCTAATGAAGTCCCACTCACCTTGGCGAGTCCCAGGAGAAGCAGCAGGATGCCCCCCACCACACACAACACAATCACCCAGTCGAATGAAGTCCCACTCCCCTTGGCGAGTCCCAGTAGAAGCAGCAGAATGCCCTCCACCACACACAAAAAAATCACCCAGTCTAATAAAGTCCCACTCACCTTGGCGAGTCCCAGCAGAAGCAGCAGAATGCCTTCCACCACACACAACACAATCACCCAGTCTAATAAAGTCCCACTCACCTTGGCGAGTCCCAGCAGAAGGAGCAGAATCAGAAGAATGCCCCCCACCACACACAACACAATCACCCAGTCTAATTAAGTCCCACTCACCTTGGCGAGTCCCAGCAGAAGCACCAGAATGCCCCCCACCACACACAACACAATCACCCAGTATCATAAAGTCCCACTCACCTTGGCGAGTCCCAGTAGAAGCACCAGAATGCCCCCCACCACACACAACACAATCACCCAGTCTAATAAAGTCCCACTCACCTTGGCGAGTCCCTGCAGAAGCAGCAGAAGCAGCAGAATGCCCCCCACCACACACAACACAATCACCCAGTCTAATTAAGTCCCACTCACCTTGGCGAGTCCCAGGAGAAGCAGCAGAAGCAGCAGAATGCCCCCCACCACACACAACACAATCACCCAGTCTAATAAAGTCCCACTCACTTTGGCGAGTCCCAGGAGAAGCAGCAGAAGCAGCAGAATGCCCCCCACCACACACAATACAATCACCCAGTCTAATAATGTCCCACTCATTTTGGCGAGTCCCAGGAGAAGCAGCTGAAGCAGCAGATTGCCCCCCACCACACCCAACACAATCACCCATTCTAATAAAGTCCCACTCAACTTGGCGAGTCCCAGGAGAAGCAGCAGAAGCAGCAGAGTGCCCCCCACCACACACACCGCAATCACCCAGTCTAATTATGTCCCACTCACATTGGCGAGTCCCAGGAGAAGCAGCAGAAGCAGCAGAATACCCCCACCACACACAACTCAATCACCCAGTCTAATAATGTCCCACTCACCTTGGCGAGTCCCAGGAGAAACAGCAGAAGCAGCAGAGTGCCCCCCACCACACACAACGCAATCACCCAGTCTAATAATGTCCCACTCACCTTGGCGAGTCCCAGCAGAAGCAGCAGAATGCCCCCACCACACACAACACAATCACCCAGTCTAATAATGTCCCACTCACCTTGGCGAGTCCCAGCAGAAGCAGCAGAAGCAGCAGAATGCCCCCCACCACACAATCACCCAGTCTAATGAAGTCCCACTCACCTTGGCGAGTCCCAGGAGAAGCAGCAGAATGCCCCCTACCACACACAACCCAATCACCCAGTCGAATGAAGTCCCACTCACCTTGGCGAGTCCCAGTAGAAGCAGCAGAATGCCCTCCACCACACACAACAAAATCACCCAGTCTAATAAAGTCCCACTCACCTTGGCGAGTCCCAGCAGAAGCAGCAGAAGCAGCAGAATGCCTCCCACCACACACAACACAATCACCCAGTCTAATAAAGTCCCACTCACCTTGGCGAGTCCAGCAGAAGGAGCAGAAGCAGCAGAATGCCCCCCACCACACACAACACAATCACCCAGTCTAATTAAGTCCCACTCACCTTGGCGAGTCCCAGGAGAAGCAGCAGAAGCAGCAGAATGCCCCCCACCACACACAACACAATCACCCAGTCTAATAAAGTCCCACTCACTTTGGCGAGTCCCATGAGAAGCAGCAGAAGCAGCAGAATGCCCCCCACCACACACAACACAATCACCCAGTCTAATAAAGTCCCACTCACCTTGGCGAGTCCTAGGAGAAGCAGCAGAAGCAGCCGAATGCCCCCACCACACACAATACAATAACCCAGTCTAATAAAGTCCCACTCACCTTGGCGAGTCCCAGGAGAAGCCGCAGAAGCAGCAGAATGCCCCCCACCACACACAACACAATCACCCAGTCCAATAAAGTCCCACTCACCTTGGCGAGTCCCAGGAGAAGCAGCAGAAGCAGCGGAGTGCCCCCCACTACACACAACGCAATCACCCAGTCTAATAATGTCCCACTCACCTTGGCGAGTCCCAGCAGAAGCAGCAGAATGCCCCCCACCACACACAACACAATCACCCAGTCTAATAATGTCCCACTCACCTTGGCGAGTCCCAGCAGAAGCAGCAGATGCAGCAGAATGCCCCCCACCACACACAACACAATCACCCAGTCTAATGAAGTCCCACTCACCTTGGCGAGTCCCAGGAGAAGCAGCAGGATGCCCCCCACCACACACAACACAATCACCCAGTCGAATGAAGTCCCACTCCCCTTGGCGAGTCCCAGTAGAAGCAGCAGAATGCCCTCCACCACACACAAAAAAATCACCCAGTCTAATAAAGTCCCACTCACCTTGGCGAGTCCCAGCAGAAGCAGCAGAATGCCTTCCACCACACACAACACAATCACCCAGTCTAATAAAGTCCCACTCACCTTGGCGAGTCCCAGCAGAAGGAGCAGAATCAGAAGAATGCCCCCCACCACACACAACACAATCACCCAGTCTAATTAAGTCCCACTCACCTTTGCGAGTCCCAGCAGAAGCACCAGAATGCCCCCCACCACATACAACACAATCACCCAGTATCATAAAGTCCCACTCACCTTGGCGAGTCCCAGTAGAAGCACCAGAATGCCCCCCACCACACACAACACAATCACCCAGTCTAATAAAGTCCCACTCACCTTGGCGAGTCCCTGCAGAAGCAGCAGAATGCCTTCCACCACACACAACACAATCACCCAGTCTAATAAAGTCCCACTCACCTTGGCGAGTCCCAGCAGAAGGAGCAGAACCAGCAGAATGCCCCCCACCACACACAACACAATCACCCAGTCTAATTAAGTCCCACTTACCTTGGCGAGTCCCAGCAGAAGCACCAGAATGCCCCCCACCACACACAACACAATCATCCAGTCTAATAAAGTCCCACTCACCTTGGCGAGTCCCTTCAGAAGCAGCAGAAGCAGCAGAATGCCCCCCACCACACACAACGCAATCACCCAGTCTAATAAAGTCCCACTCACCTTGGCGAGTCCCTTGAGAAGCAGCAGAAGCTGCAGAATGCCCCCCACCATACACAACACAATCACCCAGTGTAATAATGTCCCACTCACCTTGGCGAGTCCCAGGAGAAGCAGCAGAAGCAGCAGAATGCCCCCCACCATACACATCACAATCACCCAGTCTAATAAAGTCCCACTCACCTTGGCGAGTCCCAGAAGAAGCAGCAGAAACAGCAGAATGCCTCCCACCACACACAACACAATCACCGTTTCTAATCAAGTCCCACTCACCTTGGCGAGTTCCAGGAGAAGCAGCAGAAGCTGCAGAATGCCCCCCACCACACACAACACAATCACCCAGTGTAATAATATCCCACTCACCTTGGCGAGTCCCAGGAGAAGCAGCAGAAGCAGCAGAATACCTCCCACCACACACAACACAATCACCCAGATATCCACTTTCTTCTCCGGCAGCGTGCCCACAAAAGTCGAGGCCACTATCGCATGGTCTTCGCTGGAAAACAAGAAGGGAAACATTTTGGAGCGTTCAGTTTGATCAAACATATTAAAGACCACTGCAGTCTCATGGGTAATGATAACTTGCAGCCCATCAACAGGAATTTGTATTGAGATTCTATCTAGATCTGTGGCAGGAAGACTTGAAAAAATGGGGCTTAAGATTAGCAAATCCAAGTCAGTTGGCTTGGTAATTAGTAGGAATGCTGGAGGAGTCAATCTTAAAATTAATAATCAAGTAGTGGATATTGTTGTCAACTTTAAATATCTCGGCAGTTTTGTTTCTTCTGACAACACCATGAAGCGAGAAATCAACAACAGACTACAAGAAGCTTCAAAATGTTATCACTCTGTGCGTTCACTACTTTGGGATCCAACATTCCCACTAGCTTAACAATAACGATTTTAATAATATAACTGTGCCTGTCATCTTGGACAACAATGATATACATTTCCAAGGAAACACACATACCTTGCTATTAGAAGCAAAGATAAAAATTTTCAAAATTCAGATGTTTATTATTTTTATCAATTTTTTCAAAAGTTGGTTCTTGTTTTGTGCTGACCTTCACCGTTTCCCTGATATCTCCCGTGTTTAATGTGGGTGTTAAACCTTCTGCTACAAAATGAATCTCGCATATTTTCACATTATAAATTGATTAATTAATAAATTAATTAAGCGTCATTATTTCCATTTTTATTCTGAGCAAACTTAACGTTTCATAGAAAGACTAATTAAAGCCACAACGGTTTTGAGTGAGATTCATTTTGTAGCAGAAGGTTTAACACCCACATTAAGAAAAGAAAACTCCAAAAATTCCTATAAACACGGGAGATATCAGGGAAACGGTGAAGGTCAGCACAAAACAAGAACCAAATTTTGAAAAAATTGATAAAAATAATTACCATTTGAAATTTGAAAATTTTTATCTTTGCTTCTAATAGCAAGGTGTGTGTGTTTCTTTGGAAATGTATATCATTGTTGTACAAGATTTTTGGCAGGCACAGTTATATTATTAAAATCGTTATTGTTGTGGCTCCTTAAGCTGTATGTGCCCCATTAAGATTACCGCATACAAAACCTGCTTTGTACCAATTCTAATATACGCACTTGAAGCAGCAACACTGACAGGACCAGAAAACAGTCGTCTACAGGCTGCTGAAATGAAGTTCCTCTGTTCCTGCTTACAACAGACAAGGAAGGATAAAAAAGGAATGTTAATATCTGAGAAGAGCTTGGATTGGAAAGGATCCTTTTGGAACTAATGCAACTCTACAGACTATGATGGTATGGCCATATGAAAAGGATGGTTACAGTAAGAACTTCTAGAGATTATTTAAAGGGCAGTTCCTGGCAAAAGACCCCGAGGACGACCTCGATACTTATGGGTTAAACAACTTTCAAAGGATGTAGAGAAGAGAGGTGTAAACTGGCATACTAAATTCGAAGAACAGCTATGGATGGATGCAACAAATTGGAAGAGGCTTTTGCACTACGACACCCGGCTTGCTGGAGCGAACACCTCATGATGATGTTGATTCTATCTAGGTGTGAATTATTATTATTATTATTATTATTATTATTATTATTATTATTATTATTATTATTATTTATTGAGAAAACACAGGATGCCATGTTTCGTTCAGCATCATATACACGTCATTCATGTTTACAAGACAACATAACCACTTGACCAAAATGATATGGCTTTTACTTTTTATAGACTCCTTGATCTCTATGGATCAGCCATAGTTAATTGTCTTTGCTTCTTCTGTATTCTTTGGTAGATGTCTGATACGCATCATGTACCGGTATGTGTTAAGTTAAGATTAATAAAACCTAACAAACAGGTTTATCAAAGTGCTCATGTCTATTACAATTTATTAATCTTAACTTAAAACATACTGGTACATGATGCGTATCAGACATCTACCAAAGAATACAGAAGAAGCAAAGACAATTAACTATGGCTGATCCATAGAGATCAAGGAGTCTATAAAAAGGAAAAGCCATATCATTCACCCCCACCTAACTGATAAGTATAGTCCTTGAGGTATGGAGGAGGACGACGGATTCTAGTGCTCCGCCTAGGTTGTTATCCTGGAGGAAGTGTAACTGGACTCTCTGTCGACCCCTGAGATTCTTGAGAAGTCAGAAATCTCGTGCTTCGCCTAGGTTGCTGGTCAGGAGGAGAAGTCGCAACTGGACTTCCTAACGACCTCTGGGATTCTGGAGAAGTCAGGACGTGAGGAACCAGAGTCGAAGATTCCGATGGTGGAGGAGGGACCATTGATGTTGAAGCGCAAATATTTAGTTCACCGGTTTTTTGAACGTGCTAACCAAAATGCTTATTGCGTCATTGAACGTTTTAGCTTCATTGAAATATTCGTCTACTGAAGGAGAGACATGATTTATCAGGATTCTTAATTTGTCGGCGTCACTTGCTTGGTAAGACACTATGAAGTTCCTGAACGTGCTGTACCAGTGATTCCATTCTTGTTGTGCGTTGCCAGATTCTGGGTCGATGTTCAGACGTTCGGGTGTTAGTAGTCGATCCATTCTTAGTTGAGATTAATAAATTGTAATAAATATGAACACTTTGATAAACCTGTTAAATCTCACAATCCTCCCACCACAAAGCAAAACTCATTACAGTACAGTGGTAAAGCCAGAGGGTCTGTATGCCTCGGAGTGCCTAACCCTGAACAAAAAATGGGAGCTGGAGGAACTTGAGATAAAGAAAAGGAGGATCCCGAGGAAAATTCTCGGACCACGGAAAGATGATGACGGAACATGGAAAAAAAGGAAAAATGAAGATCTGTATATGCAGACCGAAACCATTGTCGTCACAATGCGTAAAAGAAGGCTAAAATTTTGCGGGCATTTGATGAGAATGGACGGGAACCAGCTGACAAAGAAAATTTTAAATACATCACAGGGTTGAAAGCCACTACAAAATGGGTAGAAGAGGTCAAAAGAGACGCCATTGAAGTTGGACTAACTGAACTTGTCATTCACGATAGGAAAACGTTTCGAAGCCGAGTTGACAATATCAAGACGTTCAAAGAAAAACCACCACAACACAGGCCAAATTTGGTAATAACAGAGGAGCAGAGAAAGATTAGAAGTGAAAGAATGAAGAGGTTCTGGGAAGAAAAGAAGAAAAAATTGACCAGAAAGCCTTAGGTTCCATGCGGCCCACAGTTGGCCAAAGTCGGAAACAAACAAACAAACAAACAAACAAACAAACAAAAAGCCATTAAGTGCTCAAATATATTGTACTTTAGCGTTAAGCCCTTAAACACAAATAAGCAATATCTTTCTACACATACTGTGTTAATCAACTCTGAGATTTGCTGATGGCATTGCCATCTTAGCCGACACACCAGAGGATTTTAATGAGTTTTTAAATGGCATAGGCTCCGCCTTGAGGAAAGAATTCATGATGAAAATCAACAAATCATCAACTTCCAAAGGCAATGCCTTGTCTCCGCAACGATTGTTCTCTGTCTACAGCACCTCGTTAGTAGGAACCATAATGAAGAGTTAGTGTGTTGTCTTGAAGAATATATTTTCTCGGTCGTCCTCGGCCTTTCTTGCCTGTGATTTTTCCTTCCAGGAGATTAATTAGGAAAGCGTTATGAGGCATGTGAAGTTACCATTCTCTTATGGATGGTTGGTGTCAGTTCTCTCTTCCCTTGAATTTCTTGGGGGATGCTGATGTTAGTCCTCTTTAGAATCCATTTAATCCGTAACATTCTTCGCCAGACCCACATCTCAAACGCTTCAGGTCGCTTCATATCCTAACCTCTGATTGTCCAAGATACACATCCAAACAGAAGCACACTCCACACAAAGGACATGACAAAGTTTGTTTTAATTGCAATATCCAAATTTGCATTAATCAAAAGATTTTTCTTATTATTCAACGCCTGTTTTGCGAGCGCTATTCGCCTTCAACAAATGTAAATCAACCAAAAAATGCAATGCAGGCAAAATAAATCGGAAACACCTATTGACGTCAAACTGGCAGGTGAAAAGCTAAAGGAAGTAGGATACTTCTGTTACTTAGAAAACAAAATAACCAGTGATGGACGTAGCAAAGAGGATATAAAAAGTTGGCTGAGGCAAGGAAAGCATTTCTACCAAAAAGAAATCTGTTGACATCAAATATAGTTTTAGGTATTAGGAAGTTGTTTTACGATATGGGCTATACAATAGTACCGTATGCAAGGGGTTGGCAATGCTGTATTTTTCCATAATTCACGCGTATAATGGCGAACTCACCTGGAATTTTATCTATGTAAGTCGTGATCTGAAAATGTGATGGGTGGGTAATAGACGGTGGAGGAGTGAACATCTATTACTACTTCATCACCAGATCTTTTTCCCGAACCTTACCACAAGTATTTTGGCTAATTTCAGAGGTTTAAGAACTTTTGTCCCCAGGATTTGGTCTCCTCCAGTTTTACTGTGAACCTTCCAACAATATGAACTTCTGCTTGACGGGAGAATCAACAGTTGGGACCACTTAACGCTCCTATACCCAAGCTTTGGTGGTGGAAAGGGGGTGGCTTGCTTCCTATAGCTCCAAGGGCAACCAGGAGGCACCTACTACATCCACCATACTTTACTTACTTCCTCGACGCTACAGCCTGGGGTAGGCTTTGGCCTCTCTCACGATTCCTCGCCATTCGTCCCTTCTATGAGTTTTCTCCCACAATCTTCCAACCCTCACAAATCTCAGGCCTTCTCCTAAGTCTTGTAGCCATCTTTTGCGCGGTCGTCCACGTCTCCTCTTCCCTTCCATAGTTCCATGGTGTTCTTTCTTCATTCATCATCTCTACATGACTCAGCCAATCCAGACGTCGGGACTCAATAAATTTAATAAATTTCACTATATCTTCACCTTTGATTATCTCTTCAATGTCTTTGTTTGTCCTGATTCTCCACCCTTCATCCTCTTTTACCGGGCCATATATCCTTCTTAAAACTTTCCGTTCAAAAATTTTAAGGTCTTACTCATCATTTGTTGACTTTGCCACGTCTCAGATCCATAGGTCACCACTGGTCTCATAAGGGTCTTGTAGAGTTTAACTTTCAAGTTTCTAGTTAAAAGTTTTGATTCAAGTATTAGCGTAGTGAGCCATGTTTCCATTCATGATCCATTTATGAATCTCCTCTGATACTGAATTCTCACGATTCAGTATAGTACCAAAGTAACTGAAGCAATTTACAGTCTCAAACTTCTACTGACGAATTTCTACATTTTCTCTTGCTCTTCTATCATTTTCCGCTGACATTTTAATATACAGTATTTCGTTTTCCTTACACTAATTCTCATTCCCATCTTTCCACTCTTCTCCTCCAGAATCTTGAACATTTCTTTAAGAGATTCTCAGTCCTTGCCATCAACTCAATGCCATCCGCATATGCAAACGCCAGCTATATCCACCATCCCAAGCTCTATTTCCCTCCTTTACAAACCTAACTGTTAGTTTCGTCTCGCCCAAATTTGGAACATGTCCAAATCCCTTTGCAAAGAATCAGATGACGTGTGTTAACAAATACGCACAGCTTACTTACCCTCGATCATGTAAGTGATTCAGATTGACAGGCTTGTTGATAGAAACCCTTGCTTCAGTTGATATGTGGATGATATCTTTATCCTTTTCCTCCATCAGCGGTTCTGAAAGAAAATACAACGTCACACTACAACAATGTAGAGCATTAAACTGTTATTGCATTCATTAGCCTACTTTCGATTTTTGCAAAAAATGAAAGTAGACTTATGAGATCAACACAGGGCGAAAAATTGTGAGTCTGTCTGTGTGTGAGTCTGTGTGTGTGTGTGTACTCTGAATGTCTGTCCCCCCCCTATCAATTCGAACACGGTGAAACCGAATTGAACGAAATTCGGTACAGAGGTAGCACTAGCAAAGGGCACCTCAGTGTCATGTTTTATATCACCGCCATCTTGACGGAAACGTAATGGCGGCCCCCCAAATGTTAAAAGCTTAAATAAAATTACGACCAACCTAATCATATGATCTCTACGAATTTTTTCAACATAATACCTTTATGTATGAAGAATCTTCTGACCAAACTAAAAGGTTATCAACCCAATAGTTTGAGGATGGCGGTCATGTTTGTGTGCAAATCGATTCCCCCTATCCAAACACGGTGAAACCGAATTGAACGAAATTTGGTACAGAGGTAGCACTAGCAACTGGCACCTCAGTGTCATGTTTTATATCGCCACCATCTTGACGAAAACGTAATGGCGGCCACCCAAATGTTAAAAGCTTAAATTAAATTACGACCAACCTAATCATCTGATCTCTACCACATTTTGCAACATTACCTTTATGTACGAAGAATCTTTCGACCGAACTACAAGGTCATCAGCCCAATAATTTGCGGATGGCGGCCATGTATGTGTGCAAATCGATTCCCCCTATCTATTCAAACACGGTGAAACCGAATTGAACGAAATTTGGTACAGAGGTAGCACTAGTGTCATGTTTTATATTGCCGCCATCTTGACGGAAACGTAATGGCGGCCACCCAAATGTTAAAAGCTTCAATCAAATTACGACCAACCTAATCATCTGATCTCTACCAATGTTTGCAACGTTATACCTTTAAGTACGAAAAGTCTTTTGACAGAACTACAAAGTCATCAGCCCAATAATTTGCGGATGGCGGCCATGTATGTGTGCAAATCGATTCCCCCTAGCTATTCAAACACGGTGCAAACGAATTGAACGAAATTTGGTACAAAGGTAGCACTAGCAAAGGGCACCTCATATTCATGTTTAATATCATTATAACACGTTGTATTTCAACAAGCTACTACAACCAACAATCAATTATACTCCTTGAAAAGGACCAAGAGTTATAACATTACCCATGCATTTAGGAGAAAGTAGGCTATATGTTCTTCACTGAACATCTTGTTTATTATTTAGAACTTGCAACCCGGCCCGGCTTCGCCCGGTATCTTTAACAGTTTACTCAGCGTAAGCTTAAAAGGCGTATTTTTCTTCGATGTCAATGAACTAAGACCTATATCCGTTTTCCCTCTCGGCATTTTGGGTTAAAATCACTGACTGGAGTGTTAATTATATTGCCATGGAGATAGCATGTGCAACGAATTCTTGTCCGACGTAATTTAAGAATGGCCAGGTGCAAGAAACACAAATCCCCCTTCCATCCAATCCAAACTTGGCTGTGAATTCTGCAGAACGAAAATTTCACAGGCGAAATGAAGAAAAGCCGAGTTGCACTTCCAGGGAAACTCCAAACACATCTCTGAAGTCTTAACTCGACACCAAAGAATATGGGTACATATTGCCGACATGACTCGACAGTTTGTTGCTGAATGTAACTTGGATGATAGGATCGTTCGCTAGCTAGCTCGTAAACTGTCGCGGAAGCTAGTAATTGAACGGAGATTGTTGGAAGAAATGATAATGTAAAACACTTACAGTGGGTGATGTATTGAAGAAAACGATATGCTGTCGCAGACCTTTTTGTAGAACTTTTCATGCTGAACAATTCTTGCACTTATAGTACGGTATATATATATATATATATATATATATATATATATATATATATATATATATATTAACGGTTTACCCAGTGTACGCTTAAAAGGCACCCGAACGGTAGTTTTTCCTTTGACTTTTACACTGAAATCGTGACTGATCAGTTTTCTTTGGTCATAAATAAATTAATTAATACAGAAGACTTCCTTGAGAAATCCTTTACAGAATGGTGAAAACCGCATCAAAATCCATTCGGTGGTTCTCGAGATTACTCAAGTTCATGCGTAGTCATTGCGGCGTTGAACTGATGTTCCTTCTCCTTTTCTAGCTCACTCACACCTATTATTCAATAAGGAGTGCCTTACTTTAATGTCAACAGGCCCGTGGAAGGAATACGTCGAGTGTTCACGAGCGAAATGTGCTGGTGTTGTTGTAGCAAGACCCAAGGGATTACTTGGCATTGCCATTAACCCTGAAAGTGAATTTTTTCAACTAAATCAAGTTTGATCCTCTCAGCCGTTGTATGCTCTCCACGATCGTAAAAACCAAAGACCGATTTACGCACTACATGTAGAAGTCATCTAACCCGATTATCCGTACAAAAATACTGTTAAGAATGAGGTCGCGATGGTATGTATAGAACCCCGTCTTTTTGGAAGCCTTCATAAGGAGGTTGTGGCTGCTTGAGCTTTTAGTTCTCGCAGTAAAGAGGCGCAGGTGCGCTTCATAAAGAGGTAGGTAGCGCGCAGTTTGCTACCCCTGTGCGGTCTGGGCGGGGACACCAAGAGCCCGCTGATGAGCCTAGCTTGGTGTCCTAGGCGAAACCCCACACAAGACACGGCACAAACCTAGAAGAATTGCTGAGTTTTAATTCACCGGCCGTGAATGTCCATATACCATTCTTTTTGTAGCTAGTTAGTTATTGTTGTTTTAAGATGCAGAAAAGCGAGGTCATCTAACCCTAATTGTAGCTATTTCTCACCATTAATTACGAAATATTATTATACAATATAATTAAGGCTGTTCCACAGCATTGTTCACCAATTTCAGGACGCTGGTATTCTCTTCACGGATGGTTCGAAGGTGGACGAGAAGGTGGGTTGTGTTTACGTTATTGATGGTGCAAATACCAAGATCTCTTTGCCTGAGGCCTGTAGTGTGTTTACTGCGGAGCTCGTTGCCATCTATGAAGCTCTGCAGTTTGCACTACAGGATGCACGAATCCACTTTCTCGTGTGTACCGACTCCTTGAGTTCGTTGCAGTCAATTGCTACATGTTTCCCGCAACACCCCCTAGTGCAGCGAATCCACAACCTACTAGCCGGGTTCTGCCACGCTGTCACTCGAATCACCTTTCATGGCTTCCAAGCCACATGGGAATTGCGGGAAATGAGTTAGCTGATCAAGCTGCAAAAGAGGCGGTATCACTACCACCTCGACCAATGGAGGTACCCGCTAGAGATATTCGCTCTCAGTTACGCCTACAAGTTCTGGCTTTTTGAGAGAGTCAGTGGCTAGCTGACCCACTGCCCAGTAAAGTGAGAGCGATCAAGGGAACTACTCGCGTGTGGCGGAGCTCTTTTTGGTCACGGAGGGAGTTCGTCATTTTGTGTAGGCTAAGGATAGGTAGTAGTGGAGTGAGGCGGTTTCTGCTTCCCTCCTACTATTACTCCCACCTACTGTACATTCTCAGCCATGTTAAATAATTAATATCTCGCGAACCCATTGTCCGGTGTTGACAAATGAGGTGTCGTTGGACTCGGGCTGACGCCCTCTTTCAAATGGACCACTCATTTCAACCCCTAAATAAAACCTAACCCTACTAGGGGGTGAAATTGTAATTTTTTAGTGAAAGTTTCTTTTCAAATGCGACATGTATAAGGTGCGCTACTAAAATGAACTTAAATGTTGTTGCTCATATAGCGCATGCGTTTCTCTGGCTGCCGCTATGGATTAACATTTTTGTTTTTGTTTTTTACGCATGCGCACTTGGGATTTTTGTAAGAGGGCAAAAAAATGATTGATAAGAAGGGGTTTTGGTGGTGAGGAGAAAACCAGATAGTCGCCTACCTTCCTATGAAGTTTGCCGATATCTCTCGAACGCAAGGTCGGATTTGGACGTGTGACGTGTCAAATCGCTTGTCTTGAAGCCATATATATGTTATTAATAGGTTAAAGTTTTGAGAATGAGGGAAACAGGCTTTTTGGGGGTAAAACCATGATTTTAGACTTTTTCCGATATCTCACGAATGCATGGTCGGATTTGGTCCTATGACGTGTCAAATGGCTTGTCTCGAAACCCTCTTTATTTTGTTAAGAGGTTAAAGTTTTTGAGAATGAGGGAAACAGAATGTTTTGGGGTAAAACCGTGATTTTAAACTTTTTGCTATATCTCGCGAACCAATCATGCTAGAGGCGTGTACGAGGGGTCCAAGGACTCGGGGTGACGTCCTCTTTGCTATGGACCACTCGTTCTAATGTTTAAAAAATATTGGAAACTCGATTTTGGGGTAAACACGTGTTTTTTGTGATTTTTACTGATTTCTCACGAACCAATAATGCTAGAGACGTGTACGAGGTGTCCTAGGACTCGGGCTAACGCCCCCTTTCGAGTGTGCGGCACCCACGTTTGCACCCACATTTACATCCAATTTTTCACTCACTTTTGCACCCACTTTTGCACCCACTTTTGCACTCACTTTTGCACTCACTTTTACACTCCCTTTTACACTGACTTTTGCACCCACTTTTGCACCCACTTTTGCACTCACTTTTACACTGACGTTTGCTCGCACTTTTGCACCCACTTTTGCACTCACTTTTGCACCCACTTTTGCACCCACTTTTGCACTCACGTTTGCACTCACTTGTGCACCCACTTTTGCACCCACTTTTGCATTCACTTTTGCACCCACTTTTGCACCCACTTTTGCACTCCCTTTTACACCCACTTTTGCACCCACTCTTGCACCCACTTTTCCTCTCACTTTAAACTATTATGTATATTATCGAGTGAACTTTGCTAGAGATTAGTTCATGCTTGACAATTGACATGGAAGTATCAACAAATAGCAATGGTATGCCATACGCATTCTATAAAGGATTTACATATATTGTAAAACGAACCAATAAAAATGGAACTGTTATTTGGCGTTGTTCAAAACATCGTTCAAAACAGTGTCGAGGTGAGCTGAAAAGTAACAAGAAGTTCCGTGAAGAACTATACAGCCTACTTTTCATGCCAATGATTATTCTACAGTATATGAACCTATCTAGTATAATGACGAAATTAAGTTGCTAATATCGAAATATTTAATTAGTTCAAAATATACCTGGTATAATGTAGCCTAATAGAGCACTACAGTTGGCAGCCCTGGTGACTGAATATATTCTTAGTTCCACCTCTTAAGGTACAGAATACAAATTTTTTTTGAAGTCCAATGGACGTTACATGCAGTTAGACATTGGATCTATCAGCACGCGTCAAAGCATGTTGCCAACAATACCATGCGTGTGCTGGTCAAAAATAATCTGAATTATTATGATATCTTGTTGTGCCAATTTTGGATGAAATCCATTTGTTAGTACCGTATAGAAGTTACATGTATTTTAAAATTGGACATATCAGCAGGCATAGAAACATGTTGGCAGCACTGCCTTGTATTAATTACTCCAAATTAATCTAGAATGTCAGGTGCTATACGTGTGCAAAGTATAGAGCTGTTGGCTTGCATACTTTCTGATATATTGATATTAGGGTAAAAAGAATATAGACAGCATTTATTAACAGTTGGCAGCCCTGATTGCTCATAACAATACTTATAGTCATATCTGTTATGGTACACATATCACATACGAAATTTGGTTGAAATCCAACTGATAGTATAGAAGTTACATGTATTTAAAAAGTGGTACTATCAGCAGGCTTATAATCATGTTGGTAGAATTAACGTATATAAGTTACTCCAAATTAATCTAAAATGTCAGAATATACGTGTGCATAGTTTAAAGCAGTTGGCTTGCATACTTTCTGATATATTGGTATTTGGATAAAAAAAATAGAGAGAGAGCAATTATTAACAGTTGGCAGCCCTGGTGGCTCTTAAGAATACGCTCAGTCATATCTGTTTATGTACAGATATTACATACAAAATGTGGTTGAAATCCAATTGATAGTGTATAGGTTATATGCATTTAAACATTGGACCTATCAGAAGGCTTAACATTATTTTGGCAACACTGTCATGGTTGGCCTCCTGGAAATTAAACTGAAATAGTATTATCTACAAGTGTGCCAATTTTGGAATAGCTCCCATGTATACCTTGCAAGATATCCAACATGGAGCTCAAATTTCTAGTGCGTTTTTTCAGCAGTTGGTAGCACTGACATCATTTTCAAATATGGACGTGAGCTATTCCGGTGCACATCTTTACTCATACTAAATTTGGTTTTGATTGCTGCAGCCGTTTAGGAGTTGATAGGGGTGGGGGGGACACACACACAGCCAGACAGACAGAAGGACAGACAGACAGACAGACACACATTTTCCCGGATCGATCTCATAAGTCTACTTTTCCCTCATTTTTGCAATATGTGAAAAGTAGGCTAAAAATAGTGATGTCTTAAGTGTGAGTGATCATCAATGTAGTGTTCCAGATAACACATCATTGCTGTTTAAAAAAACTCTTCAAAATGCTAAAACACTTGTCCCAGAAAAAGATATTGCAGCTCAAGGTAGTGCATTGTTTGTTAAGAAGCATGTATTATCTCCTCAGAAAGTCGTGTTAGGACAGTTGTCAATGTCTGAAAAACTCCCAACATTATCAAAGGCAACACAGACTGTGCAAAATGTGGTATTGCAAAAGGATCAAAAAGGACTATATAGTAATACTGATGAGGATTATAATGATGATGATGATGATGATAATGATGATGATGATAATGATAATGGTTATGATGATGATGATGTTGATGATGAAGATAATAATGATAATGGTAATGCTTTGTTTACACCTAAAAAATCATTTGTTAAATGTGTCTACTGGAACAATCCAAGTAAGCAAATCCGGCGGCTTCAGCAACTGCATGTCTATAAACAGGCTGGTTATACTGAATATGAGGAAGAACTATTGGATATAGAAAATGAGCTTCGTCGTGCTAAAATTATTATGTAATGGATCCACATAACCGCTTAAACTATTTCTTAACAATACATGTTATATTTTCTACCACTCTGCTACCATTTTGCTCTCACTTTTGCTATCACTTCAAACTGTACTTATTAAATATAAAAGCCAACGCTAAATGATTTTACTATCAGAACAGTTATAACCTTTGTAGTGAGCAAATCATACTAACAGGTTAGTTGCTACTATGGAACTTACTACAACTAACAAAGGTAAACTACGTGTACTCTATAAAGGCTACTCTTATAACTATAATCGTCAAAATGTAAAAGGAATAATATTTTGGCGATGCTCAAAAGAGAGGTCAAAAAAATGTCGAGGCAATCTAAAAAGTAGAAATGGTAAGGTTTTAAGTGTGAGTGATCATCAATGTGGTGTACCAAATGAAACACTGTTGGTGTCAACAAATAATCATGACAATGCTAAAAAGCTAGTACAAGAAAAAATGTTGCTACTCAAAATAGTGCAGTGTATATTGAGCAACATTTAAACCCTGCTGTAAAAGTTATTTTTAATCCATCTTCCACATCTCAAGAGTCGTCAACATCACAGACTATGCAAAAGGTTGTGTTGTTGTTGTTTTAAGGGGCTGAACTACAAGGTTATCTACCCTTCATATGCAAGAGAATCAAAAAGGACTAAATAGTAATAGAGAAAAAAGAAATGTATTTTGAATGTAACTATTGTACACGTACTTATATTAAATAAATAAAAATATTGTATGGGGATTGTCTGTTTTTTCTTAATTGCTATACCCACGTCCTACTATATTAATGCCAATGTTAACCATCAACAGTCTCCACCTATGCTCAGAAAGAAAGTGATCTTAAACAATACACTCTATCTATGGTTTGTGTACCGAGTATCATAATAATACAGTGTCGTCAAGCCATGTTCAGGCAATAGTAATGTTAGGTAAGGGGTTCGAACCCTTGCTTCCTTGTACAGGATTAGTTTTTACTCAACAGCAACCCATAATACTGTACTTTGAAACATGTCACATCTCATTACAAAACGTCAACTGTATCGTTTTCTAAGACCCCAGCTGCTGGCTAGTAGCTAGCAGACTGTGCAACAGAAACAGTGTCACCATGTTCATCCTTAAAAAAATTCAACATTTTTTTTTTCTTATCATTGTTCATTAAGAGTAGTGTAAAGTTGTCTTTGTGACGTAACGGTTATAATAGTTAGCTGGCACTCTAAACTCTTGAGTTCAATTTGAGCTTTAACATAAAATTTTAAAAGTATATTAGGACTAAAACAGGTCTACTCAGTCTCGGGTGATCCAAATAAGTAGATGTGGTTTGATTCACACTTTAACGATAGAACACGACGGTTTTTTATTTTTTTAAATAATGATAACCATTTGTTCATTTTTTCATTTTCACATTTTACTCATGGCCATTTGCCAATTTTCCATGTACACGATTTGAAAATGTCAGTTTAAAGTTTTTGGATTTCATGATATGGAAACAAGAATTTTCCATTTTGTTGTTTACACATTTGTCAATTTCCCATTTACATTTTTTAAATGTCAGTTTTAAGTTTTTAAATTGTGTTGATATGGAAACATGGATTTCCTATTTTTTCCATATCACAGACGACACGTTTATGATTTAGTCCATGCTGAAAGTTTAGTTTTGTAAAACACACATTTGCTGATTTAAATTTTCTTGAAATCACCTTAATGGAAGTGCTTGGCCATGGCAATAGTGCATTCTCTTTCTATTTGTTTCCAAGAACATATAGGCCTACTATTACTACTACTACTACTACTACTACTACTACTACTACTACTACTACTGTAGGTAAGACTGTTTTACAAAATAACACCTATCTACTGCCGCATTAAAAAAACACAAGTGTTAAAAAAATACAGTATAGGCCTACTATTTACCATTTGCTATATACATTAATTACGCCACCATCCTACCTTGCCGTGTTTGCTTTGGTTGAAAAATCAATGCTACCCACACACACACAAGCTTTCTCTCTCTCTCTATCATTCTATCTATAGTCATACATTCACACAAACATACCTGTCTTTGAAAAACAAATACAACCACGCTATTTATCCTTGACATGCACACTTATCCCAAATAACTTTTAGTTATATATTTAACATTTACTATTACAAAAAAATGTTTCCACTATTTACAATTACAAAAATGAATATTTACAAAATACTAAATCTACTGGTTACAAAAAGCCATGTCTCTAAACAATAAAATATAGAAGTCACACCTCCACCTCGTGGTTATAACCCTATGGTAGGCTAATGCATAGGTCATTCATCTGCACTCATTTGCTATCCATCAAGGTAAAAGTGCATTTTCTCTGTTCCACAAGATACAAATTTGATTGATGGATTGTATACTGCACTGTTTATGCGATATAGCTTTGCCAGTTCATAAAACCGCTAGGTAGTTCTCTACATATAGCAATTTTACCACTGCTCTACCTACGCCTTTTGCTATTTGGCTTTCTTACAGTCTAGTATGTGATAGACAGCATTAACTGTATATCAAACCCAGTTCACCTTTGTATTTGTAATCCAAGTAATAATTTGAAAAGACACAAATGTAATCAGTTTTAAACGTTATCTCTGTTTTGTTTAATATGTTTATGACATGCATATTAACCTGAAATCGAACCCTGGTGAAAAGGCTAACAGCTTAACCACTACACCACCATGCCCTTGTTTCTTAGTTTGACTTGTTCTAGGCCTCTGACCTGGAAATCGAGTTAAGACCACCAGTACAAGAGCTAAAAGTGCTTAACACTACAACACAAAATGGATAGCTGGTAACATTATACAATCGGAAATTATTATATTTCCGTTAGCAATGCATTTTGTCATCAGCCTACTGTCTGAGCACTGACGGCAACACAGTTTAGTTTAGAACAAGCGAGTGTGTGTGTATAGATTATTAGCCTCAAGTATTTAAAGCTTGTTGTGTGTAGCGACCATCTTGTCCCGGTAACCACTGAGCATTTTTTTGTGTTTTAGCTATCCTCTTTAACCAATCAATTAAAGATAGTCTACTCTTAATTCTTGAATCGATAAATCAGAGTTTGTGTACACCGTTCGTCATTTATTTACCCATACCTGCAACCTATACTCTCTCTATACTGCAGTTTGATCTGAAAAACAAGTTTCAATGGTAAAAGACTTGTCAGTCACCATACATGTAGCCTACACTAATTCTTTCTCTACCTAGCTATGTTTCATCACACATGGTAAACATCACACATGTTCGTACACGAAACAAAAAGGAAATAAACTATATGTCAAATGGTTAGGGTTTAACTCTACGTTTAATTCTTGGATCAATAAATTACATGTTGTGTGAACCTGTGCAATTTTTAGTTTATTTATTCACACATTTTGTACACCATCTATAGCTCTATGTGTACAGTCCTCAGCTCCACATATTTCTTTCTCTTTCCACCTGTGTTCTCTCATACATTACCCCTCCCCCTCTCCCCCCCTTCACCTCCCACCACTGCTGTTCGCAGCTCTTGCCTATCTATTGGTTGTGACATCATTCCCACAAGTTGCATCATACTTTTTACTGATTCAGCGATTCCCACGCTTTGAACATTCTGTTATCAGGCACGTGGACAGCTAACGTCCAAGGTGAACACCTGTGGCAGATCAAATTTCACGTCAACTTGCATTTTGTCACGTACGAAGCAAACAGGATGTAACTTGTTAGCAGTTATCGCGCACGAGGACAGCTAACGTCCCAGGCGAACACCTGTGCCAGGTCAAATTTCACATGAACTTGCATTTTGTCACGTACGAAGCAAAACAGGATGTCACTGGTTTAGCCCTCATGTGGTTTCACATGTGTTCACATGCCTTTCGCTCTTACCTGCCACCACGATGGTCAGATTATTTCACCTTCAAGCGTCATTATCATTTTTCCATTGCACTTGTTGTCAAGTCAGATCAGCGCCTTCCAATAAGCTCAAATGACATTCACCTCCTGCTCGTCTGCAAGTTTGTTTTCTGTACTCGCTTCGACCAACATAGAACCAAGTTCTCATCACCGTTTACACGTTAAAGGTAAAATATCAGAAAAACGAACCCTCGCTCTGTCATACACCGACCCGCCGATATAGCGATTGTTCTATTAAGCATGGTCCTTGTGGTTAGCGACAGGCTCGTTGAAACACACACCCAGCAGTATCGTCTCTCTCAACCACCACGCTTCATGAACATTATAAACAGGTAAAGAAAAAAAAAATATTTTTTTCAACATGTATGGCGTTAGGCCCTTTGTGAATTATTTTTTGGAATGAATATCTACCACACTTGAAAGGGGGCATTAGCCCGAGTCTTAGGACACCTCGTACACGTCTCTAGCGTTATTGGTTCGTGAGAAATCAGTAAAAATCACAAAAAACACGTGTTTACCCCAAAATCGAGTTTCCAATATTTTTTTAAACATTATAACGAGTGGTCCATAGCAAAGAGGACGTCACCCCGAGTCCTTGGACCCCTCGTACACGCCTCTAGCATGATTGGTTCGCGAGATATAGCAAAAAGTTTAAAATCACGGTTTTACCCCAAATCATTCTGTTTCCCTCATTCTCAAAAACTTTAACCTCTTAACAAAATAAAGAGGGTTTCGAGACAAGCCATTTGACACGTCATAGGACCAAATCCGACCATGCATTCGTGAGATATCGAAAAAAGTCTAAAATCATGGTTTTACCCCCAAAAAGCCTGTTTCCCTCATTCTCAAAACTTTAACCTATTAATAACATATATAGGGCTTCGAGACAAGCGATTTGACACGTCACACGTCCAAATCCGACCTTGCGTTCGAGGGATATCGGCAAACTTCGTAGGAAAGTAGGCGACTATCTGGTTCTCTCCTCACCACCAAACCCCTTCTTATCAATCATTTTTTTTTTCAAAGAGCTCGCCCTCTTACAAAAATCCCAAGTGCGCATGCGTAAAAAACAAAACAAAAATGTTAATCCATAGCGGCAGCCAGAAAAACGCATGCGCTATATGAGCAACAACATTTAAGTTCATTTTAGCAGCGCACCTTATACATGTCGCATTTGAAAAGAAACTTTCACTAAAAAATTACAATTTCACCCCCTAGTAGGGTTAGGTTTTATTTAGGTTGAAATGAGTGGTCCATTGGAAAGAGGGCGTCAGCCCGAGTCCAACGACACCTCATTTGTCAACATCAGAAAATGGGTTCGCGAGATATTAATTATTTAACATGGCTGAGAATGAACAGTAGGTGGGATTAATAGTAGGAGGGAAGCAGAAACCACCTCACTCCACTACTATAGGTCATACAGGAACTACCCACTCGTACCTAATGAGAAGGGGAGACCCCCCACTTTGTACCTGTCGAACCGTTTTCACCGTGGCCCACAATTTAACCGAGTGTGTGGATCTTGCTGACTTACGAAGAAAGCTTGGTTTGCCGATGACGCGGTGGCTGCTGATCGCGTTATCCGCTTTATAAGTGAGAGTGGGTTAGGGCCAGCAATCTAAATTTTCCAGTGTAAATTGACTCAACGACTTGTTTGTTTTTGAATGATGATTTTTGTTTTTCCGTGATTTTGGTTTATTTTTACAATTACCGGTATTAGTTTTATTTAATATTTTGTTTTATTAATTTTCGTTTTTTTCTTTCAAATTTAGGTGTCCACCTCTAAATTTTAAATTACATTCCAAATTTGTATATTTTAGTCTGTGTTAAGAGGGGCAGATGACTTTGTAGTTCCGCCCCTTAAAGCAACAATAACTAACTAACGTTGATTCCTCCCATCATTTAGCCAGGGCCGTGCACAGTGAAATCGGATTGTGTTTTGATAATGGGGAAAAAACAAAAACATTTCTTTACGTAAAGCCGCTGGATGAAGGAAGATGTAATACAAACAAGGGCTTGAGTCTGAATACCTAACCTTGCAAAGGGGCTAAGCGTCATACATACATTATACTGTAAAAGTTCAAGCATTCAAACAAGGGATGCATAATAATTATATTAACAGACATATATGTTTTAAGCTGTATGCCTCTCACCAAGGCGGTCCGGGTTCGATTCCCGGTCAATGCATGTGAGATTTTCGAAGTGAAATGCCATGTCCTGTGGTTCGGATTCCACGTAAAAAGGAGGTCCCGTGGCTCATGATCTCAAGATTGACGGTCACGTTAAACTATAAGCTTCCTTCCTTTTTTTATATATGTTTTACTAAAATTAGCGATATTCCTAACCAGTTTACCCTTTATAGGGAAGTCTATTTTTATAAATTTTTACTTATTTTTTTAAAAAAATTAAATTTTCTTTTTTTTAATTTTTCATTTCAATTTTTATTTTAATTTTAAATATTCAATATTTTTAGCCTACTTTCGATTTTTGCAAAAAATGAAAGTAGACTTATGAGATCAACACAGGGCGAAAAAAGTGTGTCTGTCTGTGTGTGTGTATGTGTGTGTGTGAGTCTGTGTGTGTGTCTGTGTGTGTGTGTGTGTCTGTGTGTGTGTGAGTGTGTGTACTCTGAATGTCTGTCCCCCCCCTATCAATTCGAACACGGTGAATGCGAATTGAACGAAATTTGGTACAAAGGTAGCACTAGCAAAGGACACCTCAGTGTCATGTTTTATATCGCCGCCATCTTGACGGAAACGTAATGGCGGTCACACAAATGTTCAAAGCTTAAATCAAATTACGACTAACCTAATCATCCGATCTCTACCAAATTTTGCAACAACATACCTTTATGGGGGGAGCATCCTTTGACCAAACTAATAAGTCATCAGCGTAATATTTTGCGGATGGCGGCCATCTTTGTGTGAAAATCGATTCCCCCTATTAATTCGAACACGGTGCAACCGAATGGAACGAAATTTGGTACAGAGGTAGTACTAACAAAAGGCACCTCAGTGTCATGTTTTATATCGCCGCCATCTTGACGGAAACGTAATGGCGGCCACACAAATGTTCAAAGCTTAAATCAAATTACGATTAACCTAATCATCCGATCTCTACCAAATTTTTCAACAACATACCATTATAGAGGAAGCATCCATTGACCAATCTAATAGGTCATTCGCCTAATAGTTTGCGGATGGCGGCCATCTTTGTGTCAAAATCGATTCTCCCTATTAATTCAAACACGGTGAAACCGAATGGAACGAAATTTGGTACAGAGGTAGCACTAGCAAAGGGCACCTCAGTGTCATGTTTTATATCGCCGCCATCTTGACAGAAACGTAATGGCGGCCACACGAATGTTCAAAGCTTAAATCAAATTACGATTAACCTAATCATCCGATCTCTACCAAATTTTGCAACTACATACCTTTATGGAGGGAGCATCCTTTGACCAATCTAATAGGTTATTAGCCTAATAGTTTGCGGGTGGCGGCCATCTTTATGTCAAATTTGATTCCCCCTATTAATTCGAACACGGTGGAACCGAATGGATCGAAATTTGGTACAGAGGTAGCACTAGCAAAGGGCACCTATGTGTCATGATTTATATCGCCACCATCTTGACTGAAACGTAATGGCGGCCACACGAATGTTCAAAGCTTAAATCAATTTACGATTAACCTAATCATCCGATCTCTACCAAATTTTGCAACTACATACCTTTATGGAGGGAGCATCCTTTGACCAATCTAATAGGTCATTCGCCTAATAGTTTGCGGATGGCGGCCATCTTTGTGTCAAAATCGATTCTCCCTATTAATTCAAACACGGTGAAACCGAATGGAACGAAATTTGGTACAGAGGTAGCACTAGCAAAGGGCACCTCATATTCATGTTTAATATCCCTATAGCACGTTGTATTTCAACAAGCTACTACAACCAACATTCAATCATACTCCTTGAAAAGGACAAAGAGTTATAACAATACCCATGCATTTAGGAGAAAGTAGGCTATATGTTCTTTACTGAACATCTTGTTTTAATTAAAAATTTTCTATTTTTATTTTTATTTTGTAATTTTAACTTTTAATTTCATAATCTTAATTTTATTTTAATTTTTAGTGCGTTTTAGTTTAGTGTTTAGTGTGTTTCGTTTTAATTTTTAGTCTCCTTTATTTTTTATTTTAATTTTTAGTATGTTTTATTTTATTGTTAATTTTTTAAAAATTATATTTAGACCTACTAGTTGCAATTTTATCCAGCACCATAAAACTACACAGATATAATATTTACCTATCAGAAATATTACATCTACAAGATATGTTGTTGTAATTAGGATGAATGTTTCAACTATTATCACCTTTGATAACAGTCTACAAACTCTTTCTATAGCAGGTGGTTAATATATCCTATAAAGGGTTAAATTATATCAGACCTAAATACAGTATCATTTTCATATTTTCCTGTAGATTGTTGTATTATGTGAAAGTATGGATCATAAGTTGAGTTTGTATTTAACACTTTTGTAACGGAAGGACTTGAGATACATACTGTAACTCTTTCCTAATTTTGTACTTTCATCTTGGTATATTACACTGAAAGTTTACATTTACAGACTCTTAATTTTACAGTGAGATTCTTTTGTTTAGCGGGACCGGTGGCCAGCCCAGGCGCGCGCACGCTTTCCGCCAGCCAAACGAAGTTGGGCCGCAGATAGAATCATTAACTTCAACCTAACGATGCGAGCTAACAAGGGTCACTAAACTTTCATCAACGAGGGTGTGAAGTGTCAGCACACAGATAAGAAGGTAACATAAACAGCTTCCTGCAAGATTTAATTAAAGAAGCACAGATGGTTTTTAATATTTATTTTTTGGGAATCTGGATACCCTCACGTCACCAGTTAAAGATTAGAACTTACCTTTCCACAGAAGATGGTGAACATGTTCTCCTTCAGCTGACAGACAGTAACTTTGGAAGCTACATCGTTACATTATGTAGCTACTCCTGTTCCCCCCTGCGTGTTTACTGTAATTAATCGAAGCACGGACCTAAGCCCGTTCAATGTTTAATTGTGGGGTAATTTAAAATACAAAGTGTACAGATCAATTACCCGCACTCTAGTGAAGTTGGAGAACAATATAGGGTAGGAAATTACAACGTGTAAACGCTAATTTATTTATACGATACAACGCCTGTATTTCCAGCATCTTCTGTGAAAAGGTAAGTTCTTTAATCATGATTTGCTGGTGAATTTATCATTAATTAATTAGACTACCAGGGACGGTGCGTCATTAACGGCCGAATGGGCCCTGCCCACCCAAGGCAAAGAATTTGTTTAATTAATGTCTTTTAAAATTACTTTATTTTACAGATACTCAACTTAAAATAAGTGTTTTACCCTTCTAGAATCTCTAAAGAGAATTCATTATAAATAACTCATCCCTAGCTTTAGATCCTGACAGTTTCGTACGGTGTATCGTCATACCGAGGACCGCTCCACAGCAAGTCCCATGTAAAGTATATGGTTTCATGGGCCGGGTGAGGAAATAGAGGACATAGCACTGTCTTGCACGCGAATTCTTCAGTGCTATGAAGGGAATTTTCTCTTTCTTCAAGGGCCAGCAGATTGGGCCCATAGCGTTGCTTTGAAGTTTCATGCTTCTGTCTCTGTCAAACAGGATTACGGGAGAAGGGTTTACCCCACCCCACGCTCTTAATCAGGTATTCAGCTATTGTTCACAGATTGCTGACATAAGCCAAATATATAAATATACATTTTCAGTTGTCTGATATTCCAAGTACAGTACAAATGTGTTAGTGAGTTCCGTCGATGAAGCTGTAATTTCTACTGTATAAATGTTTTTTAAAATTTGTGGCACGGTACGTAGTTATTTAATATGTCGATTGTATGCCTAAATAGGAAAATGAACGTGGAATTTTTAAACAAGTCCATTTTCTTCTATAGCCCTGAACACAAAGTTAGAAATTAAATAATTATGGCCTCATCAACCAAGCTGATGGATAAATTTGCTTCATCCAAGCACAGGAGAGAATACATGTATTAATAAAGAGCCATGTGGGTACAGTTTTTAATGCATCAACTATTAATTAAAACTTGTTACAAATATTGTGTTGTGTGAAATTATGATAATGGCAATATTGGCAACAATGAATGCCAAATATAAAACAATATTCAATATGCAACAACAATAGTATCATCTGGTCCACCCTAAAATTGTAATCAGGAGCCGCCCCTGTAGACTACCCTGTTGCGGTTTCTACCTGCGTGCAATCTGCTCCAGCTAAAGAATCACCCTGCACAAGGACATTTCTAACGTGTAATCAATATATTTCAAATAATTCAACATTTGAAATAGAGAACTGCATTGATGCAGGGAAGTTCTCTTTAATTATCTCACAAAGTTAATTTTGGCGCTTAGCCCCTTTGAAAGGTTAGGTATTCAATTTGAACAGATCTGTGTTTGTAATACACACCCTCTGTCTGAAAAGTTCGCTGAATGGTTCTATAAGGTGCGTTCAAAAATTAACGAGCCGGAGGCTGTAATGCGCAAACCGGTGACGACATCCGCTAATCGTGGCGTGTGTAACGAGGTGTGGTTCCGACCAGAGCGTGGAAGGTCACAGCCCATCGCTAGAGGGCACGCGTGCACGTCACGTGACGATAAAAAGCGAGCAGAGCATGCATCAATCGTCCAACGCTGCCAGTCGAATTGCAAACAGTGACATGGAGGCGTCGAACGAAGAGCAAAGAGGTGTTGTTCGGTTTCTGACAGCGAAAGGAGTAGTCAAAAGTCAACCCCTGGCACTATACAGCCCATGACGGGCTAAGGCCGACCAAGCGACCGCTGCCCAGCCATTTGGCCTGCGGATGTTGGGGTGTCGCGTGATCAGCGCGTCGGGTCCCCTCGGCCGTTAATCTTGGTATTCGTGATCGGGGCGCCGTCTCACTGTCAGACAGCTACTCAATTGTCCTCACGAGGCTGAGTACACCCCGTTCCAACCCTCACGTCAGTTTTAAAATCCCTGACAGAGCCGGGGATCGAACCCAGGGCCTCCGGGTGAGAGGCAGGCGCGCTACGCCAACACCACGGGGCCGGCGCAAAAGGAGTAGTGAGAACGAACATCCATCGCCGAATGTCACAAGTGTACGGCGAACACTGCATGTCCCTTGCAAGGGTCAAGGCGTGGCACAAGCGCTACAGGGAAGGAGGGGTGTCGTTAGCCGATGATGCCCGGTCTGGGGCACCCCCCTGCATTACCGATGACAACGTCCAGCTGGTTGATGCACTCATTACCCAGGACCGCCGAGTGACAGTGAACGCCATAGCCGCCGTGGTCGGATTGAGCTTCGGAAGTGTGCACACCATCATGAAGGAACGACTGCACTTGCGGAGTGTGTGCCCAATGGGTGCCCCACAGTCTTCAACCACACCAGGAAGCATGTCGAATGGCCTACTGTCTTGGTCTTGGTTGGACGATTGATTCATGCTGCTGCTCGCTTTGTATCGTCACGTGACGTGCACGCTTGCCCTCTAGCAACGGGCTGTGACCTTCCGCGCTCTGGTTGGAACCACACCTCGTTACACATGCCACGATTAGCCGATGTCGTCACCAGTTTGCGCATTACTGCCTCCGGCTCGTTGCTTTTTGAACGCACGTTATATATTACGAACGGATTGTTGGCTTACCAGAAACAGCCGTTACTGTCCTTCGAAGTAATCCCCAGGGATGGTTCTGCACTTCTGAGAACGACTGAACAAGTCCTGGAAACTCCTGGCATAGTCTTCTTTAGGAATAGCCTTCAGTTTGGGTCGTCAAAACTCGAAATTGAAAGCAAGAGAGAAGCGTGAATTTATGCAACCTGCCTTGCACACCTGATAGACGGGCGGCAGTGAGAAGGGTGAATTTATGCAAGCTAACGTGCACACCTGTTCGACGGGTGGCAGTGAGAAGGGTGAATATACCGTGGAATGGAATGGTCCTGAAAACCATCGTCACGGGTGACGAGACCTGGTGCCTGAAGTACAACCTCGAAGGCAAGCGTCAAAGTATGGAGTATCGGGGTCCAAGGTCGCCGAAAAGCCCTGAAGGGCCAAAGGTTTTCGGACATTTCGGACATCCAACGTAATGTGACGACCCAACTGAACGCTATCCCTCAGGAAGACTATGCCAGGACTTGTACAGCCGTTCTAAGAAGTGCATAACCATCCACGGGGATTACTTCGAAGGACATTAACGGTTGTTTCAGGTAAGCCAACATTCCGTTCGTAATATAGACCCATTCACAGAACTTTTCAGACAGAGGGTGTATTATATGTTAAAATATTAATCCGTTTACTGGTTCATATACAGTACCAACGTCTGGGCGAAATCCCGACATACACAGCACAATACCTGCATTAAAAGTTTAGTTTCCTTTGAAAATGGTTTGGCAGTTATGATTATTACAGTGAAGTCATTCTCTAAATGTCGGAATTTCGCAGAGGCCGAGAGAAGGACGGGTCACTGTGTGCAGCAGCGTAGCGCCCAACAAGTTTAACACATTCACACTTAACGCATTTAATTATCTTCATTACTTAAATGCTGGAAATGCCGTCCTTCAATTTGTCACGGTTCTTTTTTGGTTGAAAATGGCCGCCTCTTGTTGGGGAACTACAAGGAGTCTAGTACATAGAGCCGGTTACGTCTCAAAACTCACGAGCTATAAATAGTAACAAATAGTATCAAAACCCACGACTACAAACTAGTAGCTGAATTAACGTTCTAATCAGTCTCAAAACTCACGACTACTATCTAGTAGCTGAATTAACGTTCTAATCAGTCTCAAAACTCACGACAACAAACTAGTAGCTGAATTAACGTTCTAATCTGTCTCAAAACTCACGACTACAAACTAGTAGCTGAATTAACGTTCTAATCAGTCTCAAAACTCACGACTACAAACTAGTAGCTGAATTAACGTTCTAATCAGTCTCAAAACTAACGACAACAAACTAGTAGCTGAATTAACGTTATAATCAGTCTCAAAACTCACGACTACAAACTAGTAGCTGAATTAACGTTATAATCAGTCTCAAAACTCACGACTACAAACTAGTAGCTGAATTAACGTTCTAATCAGTCTCAAAACTCACGACTACAATCTAGTAGCTGAATTAACGTTCTAATCAGTCTCAAAACTAACGACAACAAACTAGTAGCTGAATTAACGTTATAATCAGTCTCAAAACTCACGACTACAAACTAGTAGCTGAATTAACGTTATAATCAGTCTCAAAACTCACGACTACAAACTAGTAGCTGAATTAACGTTCTAATCAGTCTCAAAACTCACGACTACAATCTAGTAGCTGAATTAACGTTCTAATCAGTCTCAAAACTAACGACAACAAACTAGTAGCTGAATTAACGTTATAATCAGTCTCAAAACTCACGACTACAAACTAGTAGCTGAATTAACGTTATAATCAGTCTCAAAACTCACGATTCCGGAGAGCAAATATTAGCTGTACGGTGACTCACACTGCCCTTCAACCCACGTTTGTCCACCCAGTTTTAGAATTGGATTTCGTTTGTATTCTTTCAACAGGAATTATCTACCTACCACAGACCAAATTCTCCAAGTGTAACAGTGAATTTTACTCAGTCATTCTGCTTGGTGTCATTAAGCAGGCCTTGAAAACTTCATTGGAATCATGGAGGTCGTTATTTTGTGTTTGGATACAAAACGACAGCCAATGGTCTTTAGCAAAACAATTGAAAGGCGCCTAAGTAAGCACGTGGTATGCTCATACCTGCCAAACCTATCAAGTAAATAATAATGTTATTGGTTTTACGTCCCTTTTAACTACCCTGGCTTTTAGAGACGCCAGGGTGCCGGAATTTTGCCCCGAAGGGGATCTTTAACGTGCCAGTAAATGTACTGACACGGCTCCCTCGCATTTGCGTACCCTCAAATGCCAGCTGACTGCGCCATAACCTATCAAGTCTATTGTGTTGGTCACGTACAGAAACAAATGACTAGCGGCTTATTCGACAATATTTAGACTAATAATAATAATAATGTTATTGGTTTTACGTCCCTTTTAACTACTGCGGCTTTTAGAGACGCCGGGGTGACGGAATTTTGCCGCAGTTCCGGCTGGCGCTAACAATGGACCTTTTCCCATTCAAAGAAGATGGTTCGTGAGTTTTGAGACTGGCCCAGGTACAGAAACCGGTTAGAATCTACTTTTACTAACCCTCATCTTGAAATTCGTGAATTTTGAGACTCATGATTTTTAAGACTCGTGAGTTTTAAGACGACACGCATTGAGCCTACTGGATTCTTTGTGGTGACCAGCAATGGGTGGCAGGGGGCTTTGCCCATTGAAGTTTTCATATTGGAAATCCTTTTAAGATGTTGATATGTTTTTTGTATGTATGAGTAGGCTGGTTTTTGAAAGATGTGAATATATGTAAAATTAAAATTGTATCAGAGGGAATTACAATCAGGAATATGATATGAATTGCAGGGTATCAGATGTGAAGGGAGTGTGTCCAAGCCAGTGTTATGTTTTTGATGATAAAGCGTGTTACTATGATTTTGTTATGTGTTTATGAAGGAGATGGAAATAAAATGTAGATGATCTGTTGAGGAAAGAAAAGATACCATTAGTGGAATATATATTTAAAGGTGTATCTAAAAAGATGAGTATGTAGTACTTGTAGTAATTTCCTTGTGTGTTCAACAACCACCACCCTTAAAGGATCGTTACAAATTTCTAAACACACATTGCACCAACGTAGG
Organism: Meconema thalassinum; assembly: GCA_946902985.2. Taxonomy (NCBI): domain Eukaryota; kingdom Metazoa; phylum Arthropoda; class Insecta; order Orthoptera; family Tettigoniidae; genus Meconema; species Meconema thalassinum. The sequence continues at coordinate 55,215,476 of OX336401.1, read as the reverse complement.
AAGTGTTGGTATACTCGCTGTAATTCAACCTCACTGATATTTTGTATTTCATTCTCGAAAGCCTCAAAAGTACGCGGATTGTTTCTGTACACGTTTTGTTTCAGATTCCCCCTGCAAGTAAAAATCGCATGGCACTGAAACTTACGAACATACAGGGTTTTTCATATAAAATAAGAGCGCCAAGCGGCGGCTTTGTTATCCGCTGGTGCGGTGACCTTGGCCGAGCTTGTGGCGCGCCACGGCCCCATGCTTTAAGCGGGTGAACAATCCCATAAGATATTGTACAGTCCCCCAGGGTTCTGCACCCCCTGGAGGCCATCCCCCCATCATCTATTTAAACCACCCCTAACTGGCAAATCTTGTAAGTCCAGAACAACATCTATAACACCGCAAGGGCAAGCTAGCCAGCCTGGAAAGCTTGCCAAATACTTGCATCACACCACAAACAGCGACACATAATTAACTGGGGCATCTATGCCATTGGAATGCCGACGAAGCAGCACCAAAGACTATAAAGGGAGGCCTTAAGGAGGGCAGTCCCTCTCTCAATTACCAGTTATACAGTGCTCCGCCGAAGGCCCGGTCCGTTATCATCAGGTGAGTCAGCAGTGTTCAGAGTTCCTATACTTTGTAACCTTTACCCGCAAATTGTACACACAAACTTGTACACTTAAACTGTGACATTTATTACATCCCCTAAAAGGGACTCATAATTTCATATTACTGACCAATAAATACTTGGTCAGTACACTACACTTGTATTACTGTTTACACGCCTCTTTACGCCCTAACTCCTTTCCTAATTCCCGTCACGATTAGACGTGACATACAGTAGCCAAACAGTGCTAGCTCATACTTCATTGTATTTCCCGTATAGGCCCGACTGCAAGAAGCAGCGTGCCACCACATTGCTGACGCGAGCACGTCGGTTATATAACCATCCAGTCAGCTGGAAGACTAGCACGTTGACTGGTACACTAAGTTCCATCCCCTGAAATACACCTACGTCTTTTATAGGAGCACTCCCTTGCATCCTAACACTAAACAAAACTCTACACTGGTCAGCTTACCCGACTACGGGAAGCTACCCCCTTTTAGGCACCCCCTTATAAATTAACACAATAACACTTCCGTTTTAGATCCAACTACCCCCCACTAAGGGATCTAAAGCAGATGGTGGAGGCCGGGTACCACGCACAGTAAAATAGGACTCATACAACGAGTTCTCGTGGTCAAAACGGCCCGTACCGCATATAGCCAAGCGAGACTGAATTTTTTTTTCTCTCTTCTCAAACAGAAGGCATTACTTTTTTTTCCTTCCCCTAGCTACACGAGAGAAATTTTTCTCTTCCCCCCTTTATTACACGAGGACTCGTGTTATTATTAACAACCCCCAACCAGAATCATTTTTTTTCTCTTTCTTTCGTCCTCAACATAATATACAAGCATGAACTCACATGCACGACAGGCCAGGCTGAGGAATATTCATTTTAAACTGACAAATGAAAAACTCACGAACCACACAAACGTCACCTCTATAGACGCATTAACGCAGCAATTTGCGAGAGCGTCCCTCTCGACACGTACCGCAACACAGGGGCGGGAGTCTACCGTGGCCACAGGCCAGAAAGCGGGCAGACCACCCTCCAACACGTTGCGGGAGCACACACACACACACCACTAATTCCCGGAACCGGCCCGGAAGCCTAACAAGACTGGGAACAGGCGAAGCCGGGGACACGTACCCCCAACACCAATACAGGGAGGAACGGGACTACCCACCCCGACGCCACATAAAAGGACAGACAAGCAAACAACCAGGGAAGACACAGGAAGACACAGAAGAGAAGAGCGGGCAAGGGCCTACAGGCGAACACACTCCCGGGACTATAGGGACCCAACTAGGACGACAACAGGAGTACACGCCACAACAAGGGATGAAACCCGCGATCGGCGGCGAAACGACCGAGGGGGCGGGCAAGAGCGACACTTACACGACATTTGGATATCCACGGAACGATATGATGAAAGGGCACACATGTTCGCCGGGCACACGGGCCTAGCTAGGCACGCAAGGGCTAATTCACTGCCAGGACCCCGAGTGCGAGTGCAGACGTGGACACACACAGAAATCCACACTCGGCGCACATACATAACCACACACAATTGGTAGCACATTATCCCATCCACACGAAAACACGTTCAAAATTTAGGATGATTACCGAGAAACCCAGAATAACAAGGCCATTTTCGAGTACATGGCAGGGCCACCAGCCCAGCCGGGAGAGGACATAAGCGTAGATACGCTAACGCAGCAATTTGCCAGGATGTCCCTCTCGCCACGTACTGCCACACATGGGAAGGAGGTCACCGTGGCCACAGTCCAGAAGACGGCCAGGTTAGACTCCAACACACTGCGGGACCCAAGCTTACACCATTACACATCCCTTAGCTCCGGTTCGGAAGGCAATTTTTCCAAACCGGGCAGCAGAACCTAGGCCAACCCCCTCGGAACGGACGAACGAGAGGGAGTGGAAGCCAGGACCCTCAGACACACATGACATGACAGGGAGACAACGGGACGTAACCACGTCATGGGCTGAGGACGTAGAGCCCGCCCTACAGCACATTAAGCCTACATACAACTACACAAGTGGGCAAACACAATGGCAGGAGTCTGCCGTGGCCACAGGCCAGGAAGCGGTCAGACTACACGCCACTACATCGCTAGGGCATACACAGGCCATCAAGCGGCCTTTACCGCCAGTTCAAAGGGCAAGTTTGCCAGAACGGAGGCGATCACCGGCATTCGTACCCCAGGTGCGAATGCATAAGAGGGTGTTGCATTCAGGCCCTCAGGATGCACAATACACGCCCGCACATTTTGACCAGGCACTAACACAAGGTACACGGGGTATAGGAAAGGTGTTATTACCTACCCCACAAAACCACTCAGTCAAAAATACACACACCCCCGTAAACTCTACTAGGGTAGCGCAGAGCGCAATTAGGCCCTCGACTACAGGCACACTCAGACCAACAGACAGGCGTTACGGTGGAAGTAGGCCCAGGCTTACTTTGCTACAAACTCCTCCGAAAAATGGCAAAGAAGCGCCCCAATGGGTGTCGGGGGCGTATGCCCTCGTAACAGGGCGGAAGTCCTCACCTTTCCGAGCAAGGACGCTCGGACGGGAATAACGACTTCCACCAGGGACACAAAAATAAGCTAATATCACTTGACCCTATATTAGGGACACACGTAAGCTCGTTTACACGTGAGAAATACGGCAATAGACACACAGAGACTCACAAACATAAACGGCACATTTTTTTTCATGTATATGCAGTGCAACATGGCTAAACCAACAGTATAGAATTCAATATTCTTCTTGGTTGTGTTTTTTTTGGGCCACTAGCATTTTTTTCTCAGGCCATCCATGGTTATTGAGCATGGTTGGTCCATATTATAACTTGGATAGCGTAAAGTTTCTAATATCCAAAGCCAAGCGGAAGCCAATCAGGCGAGCCACGCGGCTTAAGGCCGGAAAGAGCTATTCTGAACACAGTTTAAGCATCAAATCACGGCATAGAGCTTAGACGGGTCTTTCTAGGTAGAAATGACTAAGTGTTCTATGTTCCGGTCCCACAGTTTGATAGATTCTCTTGTGACGGGCGAGAGCCATAATCGTGGCAAGAATTAAGAATCGCAAACTATTTTTCAAAACATTTGGTGAGGAGTGCTTTAACCAACTGAAGAGCCCAATTGCACACCGGGGCAAAACACTGTCATTTTGTCGAGTTATGCCGGAGCATTTAGCACAATTTGTGTTTAAATATATAATGGCTCAACGGACAATACGTATCTTTCATTTGAAAATTAGATATTCAATGCCAAGGTAAGGTTATTATTGCTTTGGAGTGGAGTTTCGACTCCCACAGTGCACTGGCTTTGCTCGTGACGTGGATACACACGTATCAAATACGTCTTGCAATAGCCTTCCCAGTGTGTACTAGACAGTGTCGGTAGATTCCCCTGAGACGTAACTAGATTACTGCCGTACCAACGTCACCAAATAGGTGGATAGTACGCTCAGGTCCTCCTCCTCATTTTTAAACATTTTTCATATTGCTTACGACACAATTTTTACAGACTACCGCCACCTGCCAACCCACTTTAATAAGCACAAAGCAGTGGGCAGGCGACATACAATATATCTTCTATACCCTTTCCAAAGTGCCCTCTTAATTCGGAGCGGGGCATAACTCATTTTTTTTGCCTCACGCATTAATCCCGAGAAAGGAATGTGGCCGAGTTGAACTGTATGTATTTAATCCATAGGCATACGTGACACATTACACTGCCTATAACATGACTTTTTCTCACCTCCATAACAACACGCAAGCTAAAGCGCAAACACACCATAGGGTGAAAATCCCAGACTTTGGGAAACCCTACATATTTTGGAAGACACACAGTCAATTTACATTGCCACATAACAGTAATACACTACCAAACTGTCCCGGAGACACAGCCTAGAATGGCACCAGAAACAATTACTCTGGTTAAAGACGGTCTCAAAACCCGCAACCTTCTGAATACCAGGAATGTAAGGTCGGGTAGCTATCCAGTTGCAGGATAGGAAAGTGAGGAAGCTAAAACAGATTGGGACAGCTCCACTAACAGATGTTCATAAATGAAAAACAACAAAATCGCCTCCGGCACCTAGTCACCAAACACGCGACTAGCGGCCCGGAGACACTCGGGTATAACGACATTTTGTACCATGGATAGGGACATATTCGACCCATGTTACAGTTAACACAAAACTTGGGAACACAAATGTAGTTAATGAAAGGTTCTTTTCCATTGCGGAAAGCCCCACTCGCAATTGCAGAGATAACACTCAAGTTCACACCCACACGCGTGCCGGAAACATGAGTATTGTCAGAACAACTAACAAGTGAGTTCGCACGCCATTGTAATTCAACACTACCGCTGTCAGCAATAAGGCACTCGTGGCTGAGCGACCTTGGCTGGCACAAACACACTAAGAGCTCTCCAGGCGAACCTGGGAAAATACACGTTCATTTACGCCAAGTCCAGAACCCCATAACTCCCCAAATTACACTACGAGGAGAATTCAAAAACACACAAACTCTTCACAGGAATGCGTATTCTCATCTGCGCATTTCAAATACACGGTACATGTGCCATAATATATACGGCACAGATAGCGTCATACCAAGTCTTTACGGCAAGCCGGGGCCGAACTCATAACCACACACCACACTCGTACCAAAAACTAACTAACCAACGGTATTTTTGGTACGAGAGACACAAGCAAAAACCACACTGAGGACACCTAAATCCCAGAAACACAACGCAGACATAGAACACAGAGAATGACATGAGATCGCGGGTCTGAATCCCAGCAAAAAAATTGGACACCATGGAAAACAACTATCCAGGCTGCCAACCACACCGAAATTGGCCCATACAAATACATGAACAGGGAATACCACATTTCCTCCCGCCAAAAACCAGGCATAAAATTACAATTACACCTGACATAGAAAATACATTTCCCAGACACAGGTATGAAAATTTCGTAAGACAGAGGTCTTATGGAATAGTGGCCACACAACAGTACTAGCTAAATAGGACGAATTGCTACATTGGTTCGCCCGGAATACCGAACAATGACAACACTCACATACTGCCGAAAAGGCACGTACACAAACAAATAAAAGCACAACATGACGAAAATACTGACTTGCAGGTTTCACCACATTACCACACGGCTGCCGACAGACACTATTGTTATATCGGCAGTGACCATGAAATCACAAGCGCAAAGCAATCATAATGCCACACATTTTTTTAGCACTGCAAAAAAATTGTGACATTTAGCAATGGACAGACGTGACAGACCGGAACTTATCTTGGGCCCATAGGAGCACGTTCTCAAAGACGTTGACAGGCCACGGGCACCTCCTGCCCATACACGCGATACACATTAGGACTAAGCCTATAACAGACCAACCGTCCGCGTGATGTAGCGGAACATAGTCACACACACACGCGCTCACTAATCAGGAGCGAACACAGACAGGGGCTCTGAGGAAACAAGACCCCCCCCCCTAATAACTTCCTTTCTCGATTTAGTTCTCAAAAATCATTACAGGCTATCAGGACATGGCCAGTCGCACTACGACCACTGGCCACATTCACACTACAAAAGGGGAGACCCAATTAGGTCGTGACGTCACAGCTTCACGACGCTTTACTATCCCAGGAAGCGGATAGAAAGCAGACATGGACCAAGGGAGAATGATAGAAGCATAAGTGGATAATCCCAGCGGGATTACCGACATACCACCCACAGGCTACCATTTTGGATACCTAATTCCCCTTCTATGACCTTCCCACGTCCAACATGACCAACACAAACATACAGACACGATGAAAACAGCTACACTACATTACAAAGTATACATCGGGGTTGATAGACTTCATGCGTATAAAGAGAGGGCTTCCTACGCCCGGGATCTCGATGCTAACACCTGAGTATTAGGGGTGGGTCGGCAAACAACAATTAAGCATAATGCGCATCTCCAAATGAGAGATGAGGCCACAATCATATATTAACCTTTTTTAAAATTAAACACTCCCGCATGACAGGGACATATTATTATTACGCCTCACCCTACACCTATCCTTACATGAGTGCGGATGCCTCATATCCAGATACATGCATGGAATATCCCATCCATTTACCAAGGGTTATTACTATCAAACCTGCATGGAAATTTTTATATTTTTGCAATCCTGGGAATTACCTGCCCCAGTCCACTCATTATAAGAGCAATCCTAGCAGCATTACCGGCTCAAGGCCACCATTTATTGGAGCCCAAAGATGCGCAACCTCTTCCTACCATGCTTTCAGCCTACTCTACGAATAACTACCCCCAGATCCTAATAACAGGGTACCTAACACCTTAGACCCTACTAACACCTCCATAAAGGTTAACAGAGCATTATCGCTGGAAAGCCGACATAGCAACAGTAGACCTAAAGTAGTCTATGCACTTAGAAGCTCTACAACCCCACAACACTTGAAAAATGTTACATTTTATACAAAATAAATTATTTACACAGGTTACGCCTATATTTCCTATATGAAAAGGACTCTGACAACACTCTGATTGGTGATAGCGGCACAAGCCGAAGGCCAAAGGCACTACAATGGAGCAGAGCGGAGGAAGGGGATGTTGACCCTTACCCCAGTTGGCTCAACAGCTTAGTTACCCCGGTAACTTAACGACTAGACTAAACAGACGAACCACGTAAGGTCGAGGCACTCACGGCCTGGCGCGGGCAAGCTTCGTAATCCTAGGTGTGCCTAGCCTGCCCCTGGGAGGAAGAGATTCTACACCCACTATGTGCCACGGTCGTCGAAGCCAAGACCTGCAGGGGAGACTTTCTGAGGATGGTGGGAGAAATAGCTAGCTCCACGCCAGACCCAGGAGTTGACCCTAGGGACGACCAAACTAGGACTAGACTCTTAGTTAACTATAAGTAAGTAAGGCTTCTACAGCGGGAAGTAAGACTCCCACGCGCGGGAGTGAAGTGGCGTAGAGATTGTTATTACTGCGAAAAGCATACTACGGTTGCCAATAAAGGCGAAGAGATTGTTATTACTGCGAAAAGCATACTACGGTTGCCAATAAAGGCGAAGAGATTGTTATTACTGCGAAAAGCATACTACGGTTGCCAATAAAGGCGAAGAGATTATTATTACAGCGTAAAGCATACTACGGTTGCCAATAAAGGCGAAGATAATATTATGCCATTGGACGATGTCCAATGCCCACATAAATGGCGACGCAGCGGGTAGCCTAAGGCATTAACTGGGTAGCATAGCGAGCAACCCATAGGGGTTAAAGTGGGCGACCCAACTACGACAACGTATGAAAAACAACGGTAATGAGCAGGAAGATACAGCAGGCGAAACGGTTTGCTTTGTGGCACCGTAAGCCGCCTGTGACTAGATTAGTAATAGTTGGTAAGACCTAGAATAGACGTCGACAACTAGAATTAAGGGGACGGAATCCGGCGATTCTAGAGACTACCGGTGTTTCTAGGATTCGTACGGGTGGTGCCCTGAGGAAGTAAATTGCCTCAGGCGATCGCCCTGGTCAAAATTTAGCAAGTAAGAAAGTTGCACTTTGACACGCAACTTAGGATTAAGCAAATTCATTAACCGCTGTTGCCAAGTAATGGCACAGCACATTTCGGCAATAGAGTAAGGCCACCCATTCGGCTTAGTAATAGCAGCCATTTTTTTACCATAAGTTAGATAAATAGTGTTAAGATAACGCCGTTCGGCTCCTGATGACCGACAAACCCGTCATCAGGGTAAGTCCGATAATACATTATAATACATGATAATACATTATAAATATATTAAAATAAGTATAATTGAGGTACAACAGATTAAACAGCAGGGTAATATGAATGGTATTAAGGTGAGACGTTAAGTAAACTAACTAGAACACCGTGAGCATAAGAAACGACATTACGGCACCGTATAGGGTAAGCCCGGGCATAAAGCAAATAACACTAATCCTTCCATTTTGTTTCAGGCAAAAAGAGCTTCAGACTGTGGATACACTGCCACAGGAAGCAACATAGAAAATATACGATATTTACATGTTTCCTTAACCTCTCCATTTTTTTCAGGGAACATCATCACCAGGAATATGGCACTGGTGACCATAATTTCGCTGCCATATAGCAGCAGCATGCTATTAGTGCCATCATATTATCATATTCTACCTTTGTGCACTAATTTATATTTGATACTTGTAATCATCTTCACTCACATGCTCACCACATTTTTTACAGCTACACTCTAAAAATCTGCACAGCACGGCTGATACCTGTGGGGTATCAGGCTCGCTGGCAGATCAACGTAAACAAAACAAACATAAGGCGTCAAAAATGCGGCGCAAATTACGGCAATGAGGGCGCAACCGACTTGTGGCAGCGACTCTCATTGTCAAGTGTGAAAGCATTCACCCACAGGGGATGCTTCACAGAATAGGAATACATTGCAAGCGGTACGACCACTAAACCATACCAGGAAGTGGCCGTGAAGGATTAGCCGTGAGACGGCGCGTACGTACAAAGGAGTAGCGTGCACGCGAGGTAACATATAAACTAGAATCATAGGAAATTAGCGCACTTAAGCTAGATATAAGATAATTATAATTCATATTTGTAAAAGGAATGCTGGCCCAGCAACACTCTCCACTATCATTCCATTTCATCTGTCATTCATTTAATCATTGCCCCAGAGGAGTGCGTCAGGCCTCGGCAGCCGGCACCGTTCATATCCTCGCCGCTAGGTGGGGGCTTCATTCATTCCATTCCTGACCCGGCCGGAGACTGGAAGCAGGCTGTGGATTTTCATTTTTTTCATTTGTAAAAGGGTAACTTAACATACATTAATGCGCCCACGGGCAATTATTTTGCTATAAATAAATATATATATATAATACTTCGCACCCCCACATTGTCTACGGAGGTGATAACTGATATTCCTAAACGTTAATATATGCACATCTCCAAATAACACAGTAAACGGTATATTTTTTGTTAAGATCCCATGCACACAATGTTTTTGATTTGTTTTCTTTCATTTTTCTTTCTTCTAACTTCCCCATTTGTAAGGGTGTTCCGTTTTATCCCAAATCAATAAACACATTTTAAATATTTCCCTTTAATTATACCCTGGAACACCCATTTTTTCTATTTCTTCTATCTTTCTCATTGCAGGGAGCACTTTTTCCCTAAGATAGGGCGGACGACGCAATCATCCGTCCAGCCCTGGGTTTTTTTCCTCCCTGCACAACAATGTACCGCATAATTAGCAGAACCATGTATTTTTTTCTGTAGCCTTCAATATGTTAATGTCAATTTTTCTCATGCACTAATTTTACAATGTCAATGTCAATGCCAATTTTTCTCATGCACTATTTTACAATGACAGTGTCAATGTCAAATATATATATGTATATCCCATAACCCACCCCTCTGAACTCGAGCTGATCTCACACCTACACATCAACACGACATCACCACATCTATACGACGACGAAGAGGAAACCAACAGGAGATATAAGGAAGATCCAAGAACTACTACATCAACATCCCAACCTCAAGTTCCGTTCCCGTTCGCGGGGACGCGAACTAAATAGGGGAAGAGGCTTGTACAGTCCCCCAGGGGTCTGCACCCCCTGGAGGCCATCCCCCCATCATCTATTTAAACCACCCCTAACTGGCAAATCTTGTAAGTCCAGAACAACATCTATAACACCGCAAGGGCAGCTAACCAGTATGGAAAGCTTGCCAAATACTTGCATCACACCACAAACAGCGACACATAATTAACTGGGGCATCTATGCCATTGGAATGCCGACGAAGCAGCACCAAAGACTATAAAGGGAGGCCTTAAGGAGGGCAGTCCCTCTCTCAATTACCAGTTATACAGTGCTCCGCCGAAGGCCCGGTCCGTTATCATCAGGTGAGTCAGCAGTGTTCAGAGTTCCTATACTTTGTAACCTTTACCCACAAATTGTACACACAAACTTGTACACTTAAACTGTGACATTTATTACATCCCCTAAAAGGGACTCATAATTTCATATTACTGACCAATAAATACTTGGTCAGTACACTACACTTGTATTACTGTTAACACGCCTCTTTACGCCCTAACTCCTTTCCTAATTCCCGTCACGATTAGACGTGACATACAGTAGCCAAACAGTGCTAGCTCATACTTCATTGTATTTCCCGTATAGGCCCGACTGCAAGAAGCAGCGTGCCACCACATTGCTGACGCGAGCACGTCGGTTATATAACCATCCAGTCAGCTGGAAGACTAGCACGTTGACTGGTACACTAAGTTCCATCCCCTGAAATACACCTACGTCTTTTATAGGAGCACTCCCTAGCATCCTAACACTAAACAACACTCTACACTGGTCAGCTTACCCGACTACGGGAAGCTACCCCCTTTTAGGCACCCCCTTATAAATTAACACAATAACACTTCCGTTTTAGATCCAACTACCCCCCACTAAGGGATCTAAAACAACATGCTACTAATGCAGCGTTCTTGCTAGCGTGTGTACAATGCTGAAATCTTACTTTAGTTAGTTAGTTAGTTAGTTATTGTTGTTTTAATGGGCGGAACTACGAGGTCATCTGCCCCTCTTAACACAGATTAAAGTAGCCTATACAAATTTGGAATGAAATTTAAAATTTAGAGGTGGAAAGATCGAAAATTAATTTTTTTACACTAATAATTATAAAAATAACTAAAATTTTCGGAAAAACAAAAATTCATCATTCAAAAACGAACAAGTCGTTGAATCTTACCTTATTAAAGATGATGGAAGTGTCGTCCTTCCTGGGTTATACAGGCATTGCATCTGGAAACCACATTCTTGCTGACGCGAGTGAGTTCTGCCACTGTAATGTTTCTGGTTGCCAGCGTAAATGTTTTCTTTCAGTTCCTCCAATGTGTGAGGATTTGTTCGATAGGCCTACACTTGTTCTTTCACCATGTTAGCACTTGAGGTTTAGACTGGCGACTGAACACCTGCACGCTTATTGCAAGGTCAAGTTTGGTAATGCCAATCTGTTATTTTTATACAGTCCAACAGAACTTAAAAAAACAGCCCTCGTAAGTACTATGTGCGCGCTTTCAATACTAGAGCAGGGGGCCGTGGCGCGCCACTAGCTCGGCCAAGGTGACCGCAGCTGCGGATAACCAGTCCGCCGCTTGGCGTTCTTATTTTATATGAAAGACCCTGTATTTACTCTAAGACTTCTTTTTGAGAAGATACGTTTCCACTAGGAAAATTCGATGTTTGTTCAACACCTAACCATATATTCATGGGATATGATTCAGGCTACAGTACTTCACCACAAGTCTTAATTATATAAACTAAGGTAAGGCATGGCTGGTCCATTGTTTCTGAAAGCAAGAGACAACAGCAGCTGTAAGAAAGCTCGGATATGCCTTTTTACTTGTGGTGTGTACAGAGCTGTACATCTTGGATTAGTCTCCTCTCTGTCAACTGATGCATTCGTACAGGCATTTCGACGGTTTGTGAATAGAAGACGACGACCAAAGACAATTTACTCTGACCAAGGAACAAACTTCATTGGTGCAGAAAATGCACTTAAAATTATTGACTGGGTGACAGTTAGAGTAGTGGAGTAGTAGGGGTTCTGCTTTACCCATTTTATTTGTACCCGACTGTACATGTTAAAATAATTAATATCTCTTGAACGTATGGTCCGATTTTGACAAATGAGGTCTCATTGGACTCAATTTTTTTTTGAAAATTTTTGTTTTCGAAAGTTGGTGATAGTTTGAAAACCAAACATGGTAGAACGTTGTACTATGGCTCAAACAAATGGTCTTTATGACCTTTATTTTTTGTAATAAAACTTTTTTATTTTTTATGTTTTTTTTGAAAACACTCGAATTTTGAGAATCCTATATTTTGGAAACTAGGAAGTTTACAAAACAGTTTGTTTGATGTAAATCAATGATCCCTACCCCCTCTACCCCCAAAATAAATTTCAAGTCTCTAGAGCAAAAATTTGTGTTTTGTAAGTAGTGGGATGGTGGGGGAGCTGTCCACTAACTTATTGAACCCTCCTCGTATTTGCCCCGAAGCTGATATCTCGCTAACCAATCATGGGATTTCAACATACAGGGTGTCCTAGCACTCGTAGTGATGCCCCCTACTTTCCTATAGGCTCTTTATTTAATTAAAATACCAAAACTAAAAGGTCATCCGCTTTTAATATCTCGCGAACCAATCATGCTAGAGGCGTGTTCGACAGGTCCAAGGACTCGGGGTGACGTCCTCTTTGCTATGGACCACTCGTTATAATTTAGAAAAAATGGAAACTTGATTTTGGGGTAAAAACGTGTTTTTTGTGATTTTGCCGATATCTCACGAACCAATAACGCTAGAGGCATGTACGACGGGTCCAAGGACTCGGGGTGACGTCCTCTTTGCTATGGACCACTCGTTGTAATTTTAAAAAAATTTGGAAACTCGATTTTGGGGTAAACACGTGTTTTTTGTGATTTTTGCCGATATCTCACGAACCAATAACGCTAGAGACGTGTACGAGGTGTCCTAGGACTCGGGCTAACGCCCCCTTTGAAATGTGGTAGATATTTTTTCCAAAAAATAATTCACAAAGAGCCTAACGCCGTACATGTTGAAAAAAAATTCTTTACCGTTACCTGTTTATAATGTTTATGAAGCGTGGTGGTTGAGAGAGACAATACGGCTGGGTGTGTGTGTTTCACCGAACCTGTCGCTAACCACAAGGACCATGCTTAATAGAACAATCGCTATTTCGGCGGGTCGGTGTATGACAGAGCGAGGGTTCGTTTTCTGATATTTTACCTTTAACGTGTAAACGGTGATGAGAACTTGGTTCTATGTTGGTCGAAGCGAGTAGAGAAAACAAACTTGCCGAGGAGCAAGAGGTGAATGTCATTTGAGCTTATTGGAAGGCGCTGATCTGACTTGACAACAAGTGCAATGGAAAATGACCAAGACGCTTGAAGGTGAAATAATCTGACCATTGTGGTGGCAGGGAAGAGCGAAAGGCATGTGAACATATGTGAAACCACATGTAGGCTAAACCAGTGACATCCTGTCTTGCTTCGTACGTGACAAAATGCAAGTCCAGGTGAAATTTGATCTACCACAGGTGTTCGCCTGGGACGTTAGCTGTCCACGTGCACGATAACTGTTAACAAGTTACATTCTGTTTTGCTTCGTACGTGACAAAATGCAAGTTCATGTGAAATTTGATCCGGCACAGGTGTTCACGTTGGACGTTAGTTGTCCACGTGCCTGATAACAGAATGGTCAAAGCGTGGGAATCGCTGAATCAGTAAAAAGTATGATGCAACTTGTGGGAATGATGTCACAACCAATAGATAGGCAAGAGCTGCGAACAGGAGTGGTGGGAGGTGGAGGGGGGGAGAGGGGAAGGGATAATGTAAGAGAGAACACAGGTGGAAAGGGAAAGACAAACATGTATGAACATGTAAGAAGCGCGGAGCGCTGAACACACAGAGCTATAGGAGGTGTACAACATGTGTGAATAAAAAAAAGTACACAGGTTCACACAACATGTAATTTATTGATCCAAGAATTAAACGTAGAGTTAAGCCCTAACCATTTGACATAGAGTTTATTTCCTTTTTGTTTCAACACTTTTCCACAAGATAATGCTGAGGAAATGCTGTTTTCTGAAGATCATGGAGATAAAATATACCTTTTATGGGTTGATGGTTGAGGTCCTCGAGTAAATAGGTGACTGGAGTGTCCAAGTTGACTTGACGAATTCGAAATAGTTCAGTCCCCCACTGAGGCATGTAGCCCTTATTGAAGGCAGACTTAAATTTGCTCACACGAACAAAATCCCCAATGTTCAGTCGGTGACGTTTAGGATCGGCTGTTTTTATGGGGTTAAACAGTTTATCCAATCGCTGAATATTTTTGGTCACGAGGCGCGGCTTGGTCCCAATCGTTCTATGTTTGGTATCATTGTAACGTGACACTAGCTCAGGTAACATGTCCAACCAGCGATAACTGCCCTGAGCGGTAAACGCTTTCCACATATGGGTTTTCAATGTTCGGTTGAACCGTTCGACCACACTGGCTTTGAGATTGCTGTACGTGGTGTAATGGTGAATATCCTTAGATTTGAGAAAACTGGAGAAATCCTTGTTAAAAAATTCTTTCCCCTGGTCGGTTTGTAGCAGCTGAGGTTGACGTTTGGAGTGTTGAATAATATGTTGAAACGCCTTGGTAACTAGTGGGCCAGACTTGCGACGCACAGGTTCAACAAAGGCCATTTTGGAATAGACATCAATGACGGTCAACATATAGCGTACAACGTCGTTAACGCTAGCATAGGGTATCATTTCAACCAAGTCAGCCTGCCAAAGTTCATCCACACCTCGTGAAATCACCTTGAGTCGCGGATAGTGACGCCTAGCTGGGCGATGCAACTCGTGAGCAATACCCATTTTAATGGGTGAGGGCTTAAACAATAATTTTGGCATTTCGAAGTTCTTGTTCAATTTCTTGAATTTCCCAATCGTGACCGGTATGGCCAGCTTGACGTGAGGCATGCAATAACTGTAGCCGCTGGACGAGCTTATTGGGATTGTGCCAGTAGGTAACATCCACAAGGGGTTTTAATGGTTTAAATGTCACTCCCGAAGCGGATGCTTTACGACGAGTACTTTGACTGGTGGGAAACATTTTTGCAATGATGGTTTTATATTTTTGAGATATATTGGCATTCACTTGTTGAGCGGGATCATACTGTCTTTTGTGGGCATGGGTATCCAATAAAATGGATTTATATTTGTCAAGATCCTCTGACGTATAATCATGGGGAGAGGGGGTCCGAGAAAAGAGCAGCTTTAACAGTCCTGGCGTTAATTTATAGTTGATGTTTTTAATGACAGCTTTAGTACGAGAAAATTTAATGGATGAATCGCCAATTTTAAAACTATCATTCTCATAGCGAACACCAAACGTGGTATCAGTGTTTCCAATAAATAGATCAGTGAAATAGGGTTCCAATGTTGATCCATAATGTTTTATTAAAATGGTTTTCAGTTGAGCTTTATGTTGAGGGGTGGCCAAGAGTTGTGAAAACGGAGACGCTCTGGAAGGGCAAGGTGTTTCGACCATGGCCAAGGATTTCTTTTTTCTCAAAAACTCTGCAAGGGGTGCGGCCTTTTTTTGAGGCGTAAACATTTGTTCCTCTTCATCCTCAACTTCACTAACACTAGTCAAATCTTCCTGTTCCTCTTCCTCTTCCTCAGGGTCCTCGTGCAACGTCTGCGTGGCTTGTGAAACGGTGGGTAGCGTTTCAGATGGCTTGAAAGTGGGTTTCAACATGGCTTTTAGTGGAGGTGCTAAATGTTGCTGAATAAACAAAGCATGATTGGCACGTGATTGTTTCAATTGAAGAAACTTTTGGCGAATAGTATTTTTTGCTCTAATAATATGCTTTTTCAATTGACTTTCTGCTAACGCCATGGTGTCTTGACAAATGACTTGCCGGGGAATGAGACAGAGCCTTAAATAGCAATAAAATGATCAAACCCTCAGCGATACCGTCCTTGGTTGAGTTCACTTTGTTTGTCAATCACTAAACAGGCATGACGTTGTGTGTTCCAGCACTTGGCACACAATTCTGTAAACATTTGAAAGGTCATATCAGGATTCACATGTTCATTATAAATGTGACGACTGTTCCTCTCGTCCTGACGAAATAAATCAATGACATTGGCATTGTCACGAATCAACTGTTTGGACATTTTAGAATACGTTTGTCCAAGATAGAAGCAATCGATATGTTTGTGACGACTCATGCTGAAATAGCTTTGAATGATGCCTTGTCGATCAGTGGATACATCATCGAAAATCATGAGTGAATCAGGCTTTACCTCATCCGGTGAAATCACATTTTCTTGCATGGAAAATGTAAAATAACCCATATCCTCTTTTTGTAATCCAGTCATGACTTGATCCAGAAACACGTAGAGGGGTTGGTAGAGAGATTTTGCAAAAATATAAATATTTTGAAAACGCAGACCATTGGGGGCTGTGATGAGCGTTAGCAAAAGATTTGTCTTTCCACAACCGGAAGGCCCCACAATGATGCAGCGAATGGAAGATGGAAACAGTGAACCATGACGTTGCTCACGTGATGTGGGACAGAGATGGGAAACCATGTCCCCCACGGGGAATGACTCTTGCTGCTTAATAATCTTCATTTCAACTAAGGCTTAGACAGGCTAGCAGGCTGTCTATATACAGAACACCGAGCCTTGTCATAGAAACAGTAGACTGGTACTACAGGTTGACGATGGATGTCTTTGGACGTGCGTTGATGGCCAAAGCTAGGCCTGTCCCCATACATGATCCTAAACAAGAAACAGATCCTGCTAATAAACACTATGTGGATAGGTCAGTAGTGCCACGCACAAAACAGGGAGATTATGACTTTAAGGGAAAGCGGTTAACCCATGTAAAACATCCTGAAGTGTCTACAGACGTTACTACCAAAAAGTATGTGGATAACAAAGTGTATGAGTTTTATGACAAAGTGCCCCAGCTTACGGTGAATGGCTATAGCGCTAATCATCATCGGATTATTCACGTGGAAGACCCGCAAGACGAAGACGATGTTTGTACCAAGCGTTACATGACCCATGAAATGAAAAGGCTTTATAAATTTATCCCATCTGTATTTTAATGTATCTTACAAATGAAAAACCTGTGAATGACAGAAACCATTTACCGCTAGTCCATGATCAGCACTTGACCTATGTACTTGCTTCGGGTTTAAGCCACTATCGATTACACTATGATGGAACCATTCACATCAAATATGCCATACCTGATGAGAACCATTTACAAATAAAGATAAATGGTCATAGGATGTTGGTCCATAACCATGAAATGGTCAATGCAGGTGACGAATTATCCTTTCATCTCATGTTGACATGGGTTGAAAAGCAAGCGGGAAAAACCATAAACGATTTCCCACTTTATGTGGAATTGGAATATACAGCCATGAAATAACCATCTGACGTTAGTTGTGATTTAAACTTTCTTGTGAAAGGTTGTTGGTCATTATCATCATGGTGAAACAAAGGTATGCAGTGAGAAAGACTAAAAAAAGGACTTTGTCCTTGGCAAAGCATGGGCTTTAGACATTCGTGGACAAGCCCTTGCGAATGAAAAAAAGAAAAAATAATGTATTGACCATAAGGAAAGCCTTTCGAGCAGCACAGAGACATGTTATTCCAAAACGTCGGCGACAGGTTTCAAACCAAGGGCGAGTGATTCCCGTCTCCAAACGAGCGGGATTTTTACCTGCATTATTTGCCGGTCTGGCTGCTCTAGGTTCACTTTTGGGCGGTGCCAGTGCAGTGGCGAAAACCATTAAAGCCACGCAGCAGGGCAAGCAACAACTCAAAGAAAGTCAGCGACACAATGAAACGATGGAAGCGATTGCCATGGGGGCTAGAAATGCCAATTTAAAGCCAGCATTTTATCAAAAAGGATTTGGGATTTTTCCATTTCGAAATATTAAAAAAAATAACCTCAGCCATAGCAAGACATGCCCTGACGCATCAACAAGTGGAAAGCTATGCTAAACAACTAAAGCTTTCTCATTTTCGAGGTGTGTTTATGCGAAACCAATTACCCCCACGACCCTGGAAACAGGAATGTGCTGTTGTCAATTTGGATGATCACCGAGGACCAGGGACGCATTATGTAGCTTATGTCAAAGAGGGATCCACTGTATGGTACTTTGCCAGTTTTGGGAATTTGCCCCCGCCCATGGAACTAGTGACCTATTTTGGAAACAGGATCAAAATATATTATAATGTGAAACGTGAGCAAACGTTTAACAGCCAACAGTGTGGACGTTTGTGTTTATTTTTTTTATATAAGACACAGCATAAGCTTAAACGCCACCAGTATGTCGGCAGAAAGTAAAACGTTTACAGTGCATGGACGTGGACCTGAATTCAGCCTAGACTTTAACCCGCCTATCGAATTGAGTGAAAAACCCTATGGTTTAGGACTTGTTTCTCTTGAAACGTACAATCGAATATACAACATACGTGATAATGTGAACAACAAGTTTTACTATGATGATTCTGTGCTCACCTTGAACTCTGGCGGATACACGATCGATGACATTTATGAACACATTTATGTGGTGTTGATCAATCAATATGGTTTAAAGTCATTTCTCGACGGAACGCACAAGTTTGAACTTGTAGGAAATACCTACACTCATCGCTGCAGTATTTTCTCCTCATTCAACATTGACTTTAAACACACCCCGATTCCATTGGCCCATTACTAGGATTTAAACCACGTGTGTTGGAGCCAAACAAAAAACATGAATCAGACCATGAAGTGAAATTCATTGAGGACCATCATGTGTCAGTGACGTGTAATATTATTAGCCAAGTGTACACCAATCAAGAACCATCGCATTCGCTTTATGACTTTATTGTAACATCGCCCAATGGGTATATTATTCGTGAAAACCCTCCAGTGGTGCTTTTTCATTCTGTGGCTGTCGATAGTATTAGTAATATAACATTAAGACTGATCAATAGGGATCAACAACTCATTGATCTAGATTCTACCACACCAGTGACTTACAAGTTGGTGCTAAAGCCACTATGAAATTTGTGTATAAAGCAACAACACCGTCTAGGAATAGTGTTAGTTGTTTGCCACGTGAATACACGTTAACATCTCAAGGCAAGCAGATTTTACAGCATTTGGGTTACCACGTCAACCCTCATAATGAATTCTATCCTAGAGATAGCGAACCACATCGAGGAGCAACCAGGAGTGGTAAGAATTGATCTCCATTCCTATCAAGCTCTAACACCTGGACTCAATAACAATGATGAAATTCAATTTGTTATCAACAACCAAGATATTTGCACCCTACCGCATGAAAGTGTCATTCAGATTGAAGGTCGGCTCACCAAAGCCGATGGCTCTACACCCACCACATCCAAGTTGGCCAACCATGGTTTGGCCTTTCTGTTTTCTGAAGTGCGGTATGTCATTAACGATATCGTGGTGGATAGCACTCGAAATGTGGGCATTTCCAGTGTCATGAAACTATACCCTTCTTATAGTGAGGAAGAAGGTAAAACACTTTGCATGGCAGGTTGGTGTCCTGACTCGACCAATGACTGGATGGTACACACTGATGGAACCTTTACTGGATATTTACCTCTTAAACTGATTTTAGGCTTTGCCGAAGATCACCAACGCATTGTGGTCAACGCAAGGCAAGTGCTTTACCTAGTGAGAGACAGGAGTGATAATAATGCACTCAAGGGAGCCGACAATGCCCCCATCGATTCAAAAATTCAACTACAACGCTTGCTATGGAAAGTCCCCCATGTGACCCTTGAAGATAGCAAAAAACTGGACATACTCAAAATGGTAAAGAGAGATATGCCTCTACCCATGGAATTTAGAAGCTGGGCACTCCATGAGTATCCGCTATTGCCCACCACCAACACACACAGTTGGTCTGTAAAAACAGCTCGCTATACAGAGAGACCTCTCTACCTGATCGTGGGGTTTCAAACGAATCGCAAGTATCAACAAACCAAAGATGTCACGCAATTTGATCACCTGCAATTGAGAAATGCACGTCTTTTCCTCAACGGAGCCGTGTTTCCCTATGAAGGACTGGATTTGGATTTTTCAAAAATAAGTTTTGCCCCCTGTACGACTTGTTTTCTAAATTTCGATGGTCGTATTATCAAAAAAAGAACGGCCCCATGCTACTACCCCAAGCGTTTAAGGCAAGAGCACCACTGATTGTTTTTGACTGTTCTTACCTGGAAGAGTCTGTCAAGCCATCCAATATCGACATTCGACTAGATTTTGAAACGCATGACAATGTACCAGCTAATACGACGGCCTACTGTTTGATTATTCATCACAAACAAGTCAACTATTATCCACTGTCCAACCAAGTGACGAGTGTATAAATAACAGCTCAACCCACGTCAAGCCGCTCAGTCATGTCTTGCTTTAAAGCCTCAAGAGACGTTACATCCATGAATTTAAACTCTGAGTAACAATTTTTCAAGACGTTTGCCACATGGCCAGTGCCTTTCATAAACCCTCAAGCCTTAGCGGCCGCTGGATTCTACTATTTAAAAACAAGAGATGAAGTGAAATGTGCCTTTTGTCCCATCATCATAGACCAATGGCAGGAGGGCGATGAACCCATGCAGGAATATCAGCGCTGGTCACCCACCTGCCCCTACCTGTGTAGAATGGAAGTGGGAAATATACCCTGTCATTCAAGCTATCCCTCACTTGTGTCTCTGGGTGATGAAAAGAAAACAAGTTACGATACGTGTGGACCGTATGGTGTCCATGGTGCTTCGGTGAGCAGCTCACCATCAAAAACGCCTAGTTTAGAGACATTGGGACATCATCGGTGTTATGGACGTTACAAACACAAGAGACTATATTGTTGTATCAGTTGCTATCGTCCTTATCCCAAAATGAGAAAAGCCTGTAAGACGTGTTATGATAATAAAATGATGTAATTCTTAAATTCTTATTTTTGCATGTCCCTCTGTCTACCCTAACCTCAATTTGAAACTAGCATGGAAGGCAAGCCCATGCCATGATCACACGTGATCGTCAGTCAGTCGTCAGTTGAACTTGGTCCAGGCAAGCGTCAACATGTTGCGCACACTCATTGTGGATTGCCAAGGGTTTAAAATTGGTGACAACAAATTTATATTTAAACAAGTGGCCATGATCGATTGTACCACGTTTTGGATATCGCAAGCTACGCATTTGCTATTTAAACCACCCCATGCTTTTGATTTGTTGTGTGAAAAAGACCGTAAACAAACCCAGTGGATTGAAAATCATAGGCAACTAGACTGGAATCAGGGAACCATTTCCTATAAATATTTGGACGTGGTCATGAAAGCACACTTGTCCTCGGCCAATGTGGTATTTGTGAAAGGTAATGAAAAACGTCAATGGTTGCAACCATTTTTGGCGTCTTACTGCCAATGTATCGACCTCATGGAGTTGGGCTGCCCCTCCCTGCAAACGCTCATGGATACTTGTTCCTGTGGCAACATTACCCATACAGCCCTATCGCATGCGTGGCATCTCTTTCATTGGTTAACCACTCATGCCTGCTGGGAGTTGTTGAACAAAATTATAACTCAAGATTTACCTGTGAATGACGTCAGTGAGATTTCTACAAGCGACGTGTAAACATCTACAGCACGTGATACCATGGAGGAAGGCAATTCTACGGACAAAGCCATCGGCAAGTTCTTTGTGTGCAAAAAAAAACTAGACAGTTTTACCAAAGAGGAACTCTTGGCGCTGCCCAAGTCGTTCATTTATTATGTGGCCGCCAACGCGGTCAAAGAAATCTGGCAACATGTACCAAAATCATGGACTCAAGACCCTGTGTTGAGTGAATTGCAACCCTGTACGGATTACGATCACCATAAGCAAGTGGTCATGGCAAAAATACCGTCTATGCGTCAGTGTGCGACTTGCCAGCTAGTGAAACTGTATCACGGTCATAAAAGTCCGTGTAAAGACTTTGTTGAATCATTCCACGAGTGTCATGGCGAGAAAAAACAACAACAAACACAAGCATCGTCCACAGAGGAGGAGGAAGACCAAACCTTTTTACCATCGATGGAAAAGGATATGCCAGACCTGTACTGGCAATGGCGTCATTGACAAAGTGATTCAATACTTACCTTTCGAAATCCATCTTCCAGGTTATCGTTTTTGCGGCCCTGGAACTCGTCTCGAAAAACGTTTACAACGTGGTGATGTACCCATTAATCTTTTGGATCAAGCATGCAAGGAACATGACCTTTCTTATCGCCATAGTCATTCTGGTTTAAGACATGTGGCAGATAAATTGTTATTGAAGAAAGCTAAACAACGTTTCACATCCAGTGATGCCTCAGTGGGTGAAAGAATGGCAGCCCTGATTGTCATGAGTGCTATGAAAGGAAAGTTGATAATGCATGGACATAAACATTGAGGAGTGAGGAATTGGGATGTGTTTGTATTCTATTTTTTACTTTTGTCAATTCACTATGACTATGAAATAAAAACAAAGGTTTGCCAGAGCACGATGTTTTGTGTTTTTATTCTTTTTAAAAATCATGATGTTGATGGCTGATTTCTCATTTTCACATTTCACACATTGCCATTTTGCCAATTTACAATTTACAGTTTTTGAAAACGTTCGTTTTAAGTTTTGCGTTTTTGATGATATGGATTTTTCCATTTTGCTGATGACACTTTTTAAACAATGTCTGTTTGAAGTTTTTTGAATTTTCAAATTTCACATATGGCCATTTCCAGTTTTTTAAAATGTCCGTTTTAAGTTTTGCGTTTTTGGTGATATGGAAACATGGATTTTTCATTTTGCTGTTTTCACATTTTTCCATTTGGTGTATGTCGAAAGTTGAGATTTGACAATGATGTTGATGCAAGTGTGTTTATGGGTGTTTGGAGAAACGTCGAGGTCTACGACTACTGCAGGTAAGACAGTTTTTACAAAAATAATGTCTATTGTCTGCCACATTTCAATGAAAAAACGAAACCATTGAAAACAAAATGAGTATATAAGTGACCATTTACCCCCTCCCCACCCACCCACCCTACCTTACTGTGTTTGCTCTGGTCAACCATACACATCAGCTTTCTCTCTCCACTCATACATTCACACCTGCCTTTGGGAACAAACACAACCACTTTATTTATTCCCAAAAGCACATTCTCGACATGCACACTCATCCCAAAATAACTTTTTGTAGTTTATCATTTACATTACGAAAAATAATTAAATACTAGTTATTAACGTTACTAAAAATCTTACTTATTTCATATTTACAAAAAAACTCAACTTTGTACAGCGTTAAAAGGATCACACTATTTACCAATCAAAAAAATTTAAAAAAATAAGGTTGCATAGAACTTTTTTAAAGAGCAAAAGGTCCAAGTGGGTTGCCACTATTTACAAAATCTACTATTTACAATGGCAGAAACCAATATTTACAAAATACTAAATCTACAAGTTACATAAAGCTATGTCCCATAAACGATTAAACAATGAAATCACACTTCCTCCTCCTTGCGATCATAACCCCAGGGCAGGCTGGTGAGCAGGTCATCAGCCCACACACGCTCGTTATCCATGGAGGCGAGAGTGCGTTTTCTCTGTTCCACAAGATACAAATGATGGTTGCTGGATTGTATCCTGCTCTGTGTATGAGACATAGCTTTGCCAGTGCGTAAAACCGCTAGGTAATCGTCTACACGTAGCGATTTTACCACTGCTCTACCTACACCTTTTGCTCTTTTGGCTTCTTTACAGTCGAGTGTGCGGTAAGCATACATTTTTGAGGATAAACCTACGAATTCCGTCATAATGGAATCACCGCATTCATCTTTTAAAACACCCATTTCCTTCTTGTTTTTTATGGGTAGCTGAAACACGTTGTCAGCGCTATAGCAAGAGGTGTCGAACCAGTCACTATGCTGCCTCATGACGTCATAGGGGTTGCAGTGGCGAATGTGGTAAATGAATGAGTCCGTATCCATATACAAAAGAGAGACGTTCTCAAAATGGCGTTTGGCAAACTCATAGTGAAATCGATACATGACCGATTTAGAAAAGTCTAAAATGACTTGACCCAAGTAAATGGGTTTATCCATGGTCACGCTGGTCTTACCCAATTCAATAGTAGCCAAATCCTCATCGATAATTTTGATCGATTTGAAATTTGGCTTGGCAATGTACCGCCGGGCACCCCACCGCCCCTCACAGACATTCACCAACTTAATGTCACTTGCCATAGATGCAGTTGTTCATTAATTTAAAAAAAATAATTTCAAACTGCTGTGTTGCCATTTGTCGGTACTCTGTGTTGAGCCGCATGTATGGCTCAAGCAATGCTTTTTGAGCAAAAGAAATACCCCTGTGGATTTTCTTCAACACCAAGCCTCGGGCGAGGCATTGCACCAACATTTGGATATGTAGCACATACCGATTTTTGTTGTAAAGTGTGCCCATGAGTTTTTCAGTTTTCACTTTACTGTCAGGGGGAACCATTTGCTCAAGGCAGAATGGGAAATCGGCATGTTCATCATACAAGGATGAGGGATATTCAATATCCACTTCTAGCACATATCCACGGCCTGTTTCTTGGCTAGCCATGTTCACATCAAATTCTGACACTTGTTTGTCTGTCAGCCAAGCAAACTCCCCATAGGGCAAAGGCTGACTCATGGCGTAACCGTACAAATTATTCACGTCATAGTACATTAAGTACGATTCTGGTTTGTCTGAATAATCAGGCATGTAGACATTGTTCGCTTTGGCATGGCGTTGGTTAAGCGACACAAAGCCACCACGAATGCCCTTTTCAAAAAATAGAACCATGTCTACGTCAGTGAGTAAATCCAATTCCACTTGAGTGTATTTTAAAGCGGCATCAAACGAGAGCCCAGGACTCGTATAATAGTGAGCCGGGTCAAGACCGTAAATGTGTTGACACAACTCACGGAATTTTTCAAACACATCAGTGAGCAGCAATACATCCAGTTTTAGGTAATGCAAAGCATATTCACTTAGCGTGTTCATGCCAAACACCCGCCAAACTTGACATGCATGTGCTTAGTCTTCATCGGAAACGGTACTGCGTGTTAGTTTCGAGTAAAATTTCTCTTGTGGTGGTAGTTTTCTTTGCTTTAACACGTCCCAGCTATTGCAGAAATCATACGGGAATATACCTTTCCGAATGCACAATTGAAATTGCTCAGGATCATTAAAATGCATTCTAGTATTTTTTAATTCCTCCTCATTCAAGCCATTCACAAGGCTGTCTAGCGAGGATGCCATAAACTTAAAGGAATCAAAAAATCGAATGCTAAAGTCGCCCAACCACCATGTCAGGGCTGTAAAACGCTCATGGTTTTGGGGAATAATTGTAAACGAGCCCTTGTTGACATGACCCAATTCACGAATCAAAAACTGAATGTCATAATTCGCCAGATTGTGGAAAAAGACACTGATGAAATGAGGAGCTGGAAAGTTCAAGTTGCATTTGCTGTGCGCAGCTCCACGAAGCTCCCCTGTAAAATGCGAGTGGTCTCTGACTTTTTCCTCTCCACTTAAAATAGGCTTTTCGCAAATATGGCATGTCGTGGCATGCTCATACCGCTGCTGCTGTTCTGGAGATAGGCTCATGGGTACGGGGTGGTCCAGTAATTCCTGTACATCATGAGCCAACTTGACAAGTTCATCCAAGAACCATTTGGCACAATCTGGCCCCTCACGGTATTTGTAAACGGATTGCGTGGGGTCACAGGCACACACCACATTAAATCCAATGGCAAAGGGTTCATGTTTTTGAATGGGTGTGGTTGAGCTAATGGTGGGATCTGGTTCACATCCCGCCATGGGTGTGGTGAGAGCTTCGAAATCTGCATATACCACATAGGGAACAGTGTCACGCTTGTGAATGTCCTTAAACTTTAACACAGCCTTGTCCCCTTGTGGCAATATCAGTCTCACCGCTTCCTGAGAAACGCAATCTATCCTATGACGTTCCAAAAGTATAGGGGTTGTAAAATATTGCAGGCAACGATCACAAATATGTTTTTTACATTTATATTTAGACATTTGACTGCTTAGCAATCTACTCAGGCTTTTAATGAGGCAATAGTGATTCACCTCTCCTACAGATAAATATAAAAGATGAATGTGATGTCTTTTCGGTTCTTTTGTGGCATAAAGAGGACCCACAATATCATCACCATCAAGGCCATACACCATGAACGAAAAGTCCTGGTTGTCTTGTTCAAACCTATGGATCTCGGTTAAGTCCATAGGGAACGTCACTCGAGTTAAATTTAAAGTTTGTTTCAATTTATCAAACTTGGCCTTGTACTTTCCTGGTCTGTTAACATTACGATCTTGAGCTGGCTGCAAATACGCAGCCACAGACCACAGAAAGCAATCATTGTCATGGTTCTCAATATTCACCACAGCCTTTTTCAAAGCTATGGCTGGTGGTGTTTCAATATAGCTAGACCCAGCATTCAACGGAATGAATTGACAAATGTTGATTTGTAGATGATGAATTTTGTCTAAGGCAAGGCCACTCGGTCCTTGTTGCAGTTTATCAAATTTTGATAGCAATGCATTCACCACACGGCTTTGATACCACTCGTTCAGATTATCGGCTATCAAAAGCTCTTGCATTTTACTGCAAATATAAAATGTCTCTTTATGCTCCACGTCCATCTTTTTATATATGAAATCGCACACCAGTTCTGTATTCACCTTTAAAGCCGTATGCAACCTTTGTGCTGTACAAATTCCAATTTTAAAAATTTCAAATCAAGATTGTAAAAATTCTTTGGGAATCAAACTTTTTCTAACATTGACCACGCGGCCAGACCACACACGCGATTTGAAACAACTGTTTATGGGTTCCCAAGTTAACGTATCCTCAGCAGTAAAAGACATTATTTTGAAAGAACACTCTCACCTGAGTTTTCAGCTGTAGACTACTGAACAATGACCTCAAACACAAGCGTTCCTGGTTATTAGCAAAGGTCAAGCGTTTTCCAACACTCTAAAAAGAAATAAAATAAACCACCATAAGTATATCCATTCCATATAGTTTATGCCTTTCATAAACAAAACAAAATCAAACAGGTTATATATATAAAAAAAACAAATCTCACCTTGACGTGTAATGCTTTGCTATATTCCCGTCTCGTGGGCTAGTGTGGAAATGTTTTCCTCTTCTATCTGTCTGTCTTTCTCTTTCTTTAATATATTTCCCACATACACACGACAGGTAGGCTATACACGTTATCTGCAAACAAATAAATAAATAAAATCATTAATTACCTAATCAATAAATAATTGCATGTATTTATATAAAAATCAATAAATATATAAATGAATACCTACCCCACAACAAAGTTAAGTATTTTCCACCAACACCAAAACTCTTAAACAAGACCAGGGGTTTCACGCAACGCAATGTGTTCAAAGGTAGTCACCTAAGTGATAGTGGAAATGATAACGACATATCTTTATATATGTTACGATGCGTGTATAATCATTTTTTCTCACGCTTTGACCATTCTGTTATCAGGCACGTGGACAACTAACGTCCAACGTGAACACCTGTGCCGGATCAAATTTCACATGAACTTGCATTTTGTCACGTACGAAGCAAAACAGAATGTAACTTGTTAACAGTTATCGTGCACGTGGACAGCTAACGTCCCAGGCGAACACCTGTGGTAGATCAAATTTCACCTGGACTTGCATTTTGTCACGTACGAAGCAAGACAGGATGTCACTGGTTTAGCCTACATGTGGTTTCACACATGTTCGCAAGCCTTTCGCTCTTCCCTGCCACCACAATGGTCAGATTATTTCACCTTCAAGCGTCTTGGTCATTTTCCATTGCACTTGTTGTCAAGTCAGATCAGCGCCTTCCAATAAGCTCAAACGACATTCACATCTTGCTCCTCGGCAAGTTTGTTTTCTCTACTCGCTTCGACCAACATAGAACCAAGTTCTCATCACCGTTTACACGTTAAAGGTAAAATATCAGAAAACGAACCCTCGCTCTGTCATACACCGACCCGCCGAAATAGCGATTGTTCTATTAAGCATGGTCCTTGTGGTTAGCGACAGGTTCGGTGAAACACACACACCCAGCCGTATTGTCTCTCTCAACCACCACGCTTCATAAACATTATAAACAGGTAACGGTAAAGAAATTTTTTTTCAACATGTACGGCGTTAGGCTCTTTGTGAATTATTTTTTGGAAAAAATATCTACCACATTTCAAAGGGGGCGTTAGCCCGAGTCCTAGGACACCTCGTACACGTCTCTAGCGTTATTGGTTCGTGAGATATCGGCAAAAATCACAAAAAACACGTGTTTACCCCAAAATCGAGTTTCCAAAATTTTGTAAAATTACAATAAGTGGTCCATAGCAAAGAGGACGTCACCCCGAGTCCTTGGACCTGTCGAACACGCCTCTAGCATGATTGGTTCGCGAGATATTAAAAGCGGATGACCTTTTAGTTTTGGTCTTTTCATTAAATAAAGAGCCTATAGGAAAGTAGGGGGCATCACTACGAGTGCTAGGACACCCTGTATGTTGAAATCCCATGATTGGTTAGCGAGATATCAGCTTGGGGGCAAATACGAGGAGGGTTCAATAAGTTAGTGGACAGCTCCCCCACCATCCCACTACTTACAAAACACAAATTTTTGCTCTAGAGACTTGAAATTTATTTTGGGGGTAGAGGGGGTAGGGATCATTGATTTACATCAAACAAACTGTTTTGTAAACTTCCTAGTTTCCAAAATATAGGATTTTCAAAATTCGAGTGTTTTCAAAAAAACATAAAAAATAAAAAAGTTTTATTACAAAAAATAAAAATCATAAAGACCATTTGTTTGAGCCATAGCACAACGTTCTACCATGTTTGGTTTTCAAACTATCACCAACTTTCGAAAACAAAAATTTTTCAAAAAAAAATTCAAAAATATAACGAGTAGTCCATAGGAAAGAGAACGTCAGCTCGAGTCCAATGAGACCTCATTTGTCAAAATCGGACCATACGTTCAAGAGATATTAATTATTTTAACATGTACAGTCGGGTACAAATAAAATGGGTGAAGCAGAACCCCTACTACTCCACTACTAGTTAGTCAGTACAGTTCTGTAAGAAAGATTGAATGGAAATGCAATCCACCAGCTTCACCATGGTAGGGAGGTTGGTGGGAGCGGTTAATTGCATTACTCAAGACGTTGCTGCGCAGAGTGCTTGGAAAAGCCTCGTTGGATTATGAAGAAACACAAACTATCCTCTGTGACTGTGAAGGAATTATCAACTCACGTCCATTAACATATCTTTCTCAAGATTCGTCTGACTTAACACCTCTTACTCCGAATATGTTCCTACAAGATAATGAAGAAGTGGGAGTTCCTGTTTTTGTCATAATAGGAGCAACGTCTCTCAACCGTATATTACAATATCGTATCTTGCCAGCTACATATGTAATAAATGCTATAAAAGCATCCTGGGCTTCCTGACCCACTGTTGTCTAATCGGTAAATGCTAGTTATCTGGATGTAACCCATCCGCCGCACAGCCTCTGCGTGGTTCCGTCATTTACAGAAGGACTTCACTAAGATGAGAGAATCTTTCAGGTTGACTTACCTAGCGTGGGTATGCTGAGAAACATCGTAAGCTCCAACTCCAGGGACGCCACTTCGAACTGTGTTGCTACGCAAGTGATGGTGTAGCATCTCACTTCCGGAGTCGAACAGTTGAGGTACAAGGACCTGTTTGACGGATACTCGTCCACGTGATTGTTAGAGTTCTGGATTGCACCTCCCACGGATCTCTTGTTGTGACGTTGAACATTGCTCTCTATGGCCTCACTCCAGAAAGAAATGTCTTCTTCTCCTCTGCACGACACCGGCTGGCTGTTCAACTTTCCCTGGAAGAAGGTGGATTATAAACAATCTTTGACACTTTTCAATACAATGTGATTACACTATTGGTAGTGCATGTTTCGGTCTGTTTCTCCTTATTCAGCTACAACATATGAGAGTAGAAAAATAATGGTATGGACTCCATCTTGAGAAAAGAATTCATGATGGAAATCAATAAATGTAAAACAAAAATATTGGAAAGCAGACGAAATAAATCAGACACCTCTATGGACGTCGAATCGGCAGGTGAAAAGCTAAAGGAAGAAGACATCTGTTACTTAGGAATCAAAATAACCAGTGATGGACGAAACAAAGATGATATAAAAGTAGGTTGGCTCAGGCAAGGAAAGCATTTCTATAGAAAAGGAATCTGTTGACATCGAGTATAGATTTAGGTATTAGGAAGTCATTTTTGAAAGCCTTTGTCTGGAGCGTGGCGCTCTATGGAAGTGAAACTTGGACTATTGGTGCAGCAGAAAAGAGGAGAATTGAAGCGCTTGAAATGTGGTGTTACAGGAGAATGATGAAGATCAGATGGGTAGATAGGGTTACAAACGAAGAGGTATTAATAAAGCCGAGTGGGAGAGAAGATATGTTTCTGGCGACTGCTAATGAAGAGAAGAGATAACTTGGTAGGACACATACTAAGACACCCAGGAATAGCAAGGTTAGTTATGGAAGGAAGGGTCGAGGACAAGAACTGTACGCGTAGAGCAAGGTTAGAATATGTTAGATTGCCTCGGATGTAGGGTGTGGTAGCTATGTAGAGATGAAACGATTAGCTCAGGACAGGGAGAAATGG
The DNA here is from genome assembly GCA_946902985.2 of Meconema thalassinum. NCBI lineage: Eukaryota > Metazoa > Arthropoda > Insecta > Orthoptera > Tettigoniidae > Meconema > Meconema thalassinum. Next base: position 55,184,412 of record OX336401.1, on the reverse strand, counting down.
AGGGCTGCATAAAACCAGTCAAAAGACTGAAGACTCAAACAACAACATGATTAAAATAACATTAAAGAAATTACAAAAGTTTAAAAAGTTAAAAAAAACTTAAAATAACTTTTGGAATGCAATTCCATGTCTAAAAGCAGTGCCATTGGTTCTTAATGTCATGTACTTAAAATATTGTATACACCTCAAATTGACAACACCTCAATTGTTTTATATACCTCAAATTGACAAGATCTCAATTGTTGTATACCCCTCAAATTGACAAGATCTCAATTCTTGTATACGCCTCAAATTGACAACACCTCAATTGTTTTATATACCTCAAATTGACGAGATCTCAATTGTTGTATATCCCTCAAAATGACAAGATCTCAATTGTTGTATACGCCTCAAATTGACAAGATCTCAATTGTTGTATACACCTCAAATTGATAAGATCTCAATTGTTGTAAAAACCTCAAATTGACAAAATCTCAAATGTTGTATACGCCTCAAATTGACAAGATCTCAATTGTTGTGTACGCCTCAAATTGACAAGACCTCAATTGTTGTATATACCTCAAATTGACAGGACCTCAATTGATGTATATCCCTCAAATTGACAAGATCTCAATTGTTGTGTACACCTCAAATTGACAAAATCTCAATTGTTGTATACGCCTCAAATTGACAAAATCTCAATTGTTGTATACGCCTCAAATTGACAAAATCTCAATTGTTGTATACACCTCAAATTGACAAGATCTCAATTGTTGTATACACCTCAAATTGACAATATCTCAATTGTTGTGTACGCCTCAAATTGACAAGATCTCAATTGTTGTATACACCTCAAATTGACAAGATCTCAATTGTTGTGTACACCTCAAATTGACAAGATCTCAATTGTTGTATACACCTCAAATTGACAAGGTCCCAATTGTTGTATACACCTCAAATTGACAAGATCTCAATTGTTGTATACGCCTCAGATTGACAAGATCTCAATTGTTGTGTACACCTCAAATTGACAAGATCTCAATTGTTGTATACACCTCAAATTGACAAGATCTCAATTGTTGTATACGCCTCAAATTGACAAGATCTCAATTGTTGTATACGCCTCAAATTGACAAAATCTCAATTGTTGTATACACCTCAAATTGACAAAATCTCAATTGTTGTATACGCCTCAAATTGACAAAATCTCAACTGTTGTATACGCCTCAAATTTACAAGACCTCAATTGTTGTATACGCCTCAAATTTACAAGACCTCAATTGTTGTATACACCTCAAATTGACAAAATCTCAACTGTTGTATACGCCTCATATTTACAAGACCTCAATTTGAGGTGTATACAACAATTTTATTCACAGTGGAACCAATGGCACTGCAATTCCAAAAGATAAGGGGGCTGGTACAGATTAGCTTAGCAACTTTGAACATTTTCTTTCTTTGAAACCACAATACTTACAATAATGTGCATATGGTATCGTTTTACAATGAATTACCATTTGCTTTAAAAATTAAAAACATATTTTTACAAAAATTCAAATTGGTGTTCTTTTTTCCATGCAAGGCTGAGGTGTTTTTGTGATAACTCCTCTAATTTTCAACTTTGTTAGGTTATTTTGTATCTTATTTTATTGCTAATACTTCTGAACCCTTGCAAAGAAGCAGATGAGACTCAATTTCGGGGGTGTAACAGTCCATTTCGTAAAGTTGTTGTTAAGCGCTTCTTATAACATGCAGGGTAACATATAACAAAATAACATGCAGGAAAAAGTGAATACCAGGATTAAAACATATGAATTTAATAAACAGATCAACAAATTTACACTATTTACAACAACAAAAAACAAGGTCTCAAAATGACACCCACTTGAATCAATAAAATTGCCAAACTAGGCCTGATCTCATGAGAGATCGTAAACATCTGTACCAAATGTCCCAAATTACTGCAATGACATGTGCGTGTGCGGCTCTTCTGCATGCGGTACGATGTGTACAAATTAATGCGAGATCCGTTACCATCCAGTAAACCTTCAGGGGACGAATCTGCATTGTCTTAGAGCTAGACAGACACGAGGAACCAACCAAACACTAATTAAACTAATCCGACACTTCCTACACTAAATAAGACAAAATAATTTCCGCATGAAATTGGAATCAAAGAACTGCCGTAGCAAACAACATTAACGCCTAAAATTAGGACTTTTTAAATCAACGCAAGTAAATCAACACGTGACCAATCAAGAAAAAACACATATGGCCGCTTGCCATTTTTACAAGAAAATACAAAATACACCCTACGGTGTCACAACAGACAAAAATCTAACAATATAAACAAATGAAATGAGTCACAGAAATCACTAGGCTCAAAGCCAACATTTACATCATAAAACAAATATTTCATTTCATACGATATGCGGTAATTCGTAACGGACATGGCGAACTCCCAATTAGTATTATGATCCAATGACCATTGAAAGAACAGGTTTGCTACAGATAGCTTTCAGGGGTCAGTCGGTCAGCTGGACTGCCTAAACGATGAATCACCAAACATAGACGGGCGCAAAGTGGAATCTGCAACATCTGTCAATCCACGTGTCAATTACCTCGACCTGCCGTAGCAATGGCTCGAGTCTCGAAGAAGCGTGCTCCCAATAGCACATAATATACGTGTGTGTGTCAAAATATAAAATACCTTAGCATTTCCCAACGAAATCCAAGAATCAGCACAGGACAAGGTACAGTAGCCTCGAAGAGCGCTCTGCCTTTCCATAAAAATACAACCACAATATTTGAGGGCGGTAGACACATTCTACCCCTCATCACGAAGAATCAATACACACACCTTGACACAATACACACACCAGAATCACACGTATGGGTTTGACAGAAACCTGAAATAAAAGACATAATATTTCCACCGACTTGCGCTCCCAATCTAGGCCGTGACTGGCGAACCTGAAAAGGGATCTAAAAAAACTCAAAAATATAGAACTAAGGTGTTCTACAGTGACATCTTAACTTGTAGCGCTCGGCAACCCTAGTATGAATAAAAACCTGTTCGTAAAACATCTAACAACTTTTACTCCCTTCTCCTATTAAAATGAATTTGAATAAAAGCACCATTTATCGAGCATGACGTATTTCGCATTCGCATGAATGAAATCAAAATACACACGCCGTGCATACTAATAATGACTCATAAAAAATACAATCAAACAAATAATTTTGGCCACGTGCCAACGTACATTTAAATATAAGAGTGTCGGCGCACAAAATCTAAATACACAAGAAAACCATGAATAAAATATTTACACGTTCCCGCGTCTACTCTAGCTACATATTGAATAAATCAATGGTTTGTACAACACCGTGCAGCTTGCAGAAATCAACCTCCATCCCAATGCATTCCCCCGCGGGAAATCTACTCCTTCATCGTCGACATTCTGGTAGAGGCGTAGCACATCATTCCACCAATCGATCTACCTGTAGACATCTTGGCGTGGCTTCTTGAAAAGAAATGTTCAAAATTAATATTCTACCTAGCTAGAATCGCTATGAGCTACTGACTTTCACTCAAAAGGTCCTGGGCGATTACTCAACGTTTAACTGGCCCTATCTAAGCATTTGCTTACTTCACACGCACATTTACATCACACAAAAATATAACACAAAATTTACAGAAAATATTACAATCTTCGTCCACCACGCAACTGGCATTTAACAAGTCTCACAAATTACGTATGCCGAGTAGCACTTATCTCAACTAGAGATCTCCCTCCGCTAGGCATGAACTCTGCTCCCAAGAGCACAATAAAAATGTTCGTTCAGACTGACGTGAAGTATGCTCATCAGAGCCTGATAAAAATTGTCTCTCAAACTGGCGTGAACGATGCTCCACAGAGCTCGATAAAGTTGTGTGTCAAACTGCTCATCACCGATCAATTTATTAGAAATTGACAGAAAGGAATGGAGTGGGGGCAATCTGTGAAAATAATCTGTAATTTTCAACTCACAGACTTGGGACTAGTATCAAACTTCTTCTTTTTATTTAAACGTCTCAATGCACTCATGCGGAATCCTATCGCATCGGCGGTTCTTCATACACGTGTTCTTAGCGCCTTTTTTTTGGTACGCAAATCTCCGCGTGGTTTAGGCGTCCTCTCTCCTGATTCGATGATTCAATCGTGTATCGGTTGGAAATTCACTTCTGGCACGCCCATAATGACGCCGACTTGGATGCGCGTTCTCCATGAATTTGTCCTTGAACTCGGCTTAGCTGGTCATCCCCAAGAATATCTACCACGCTACCTCTGTTGCAAGCGTTGCGACACACTACCTGTCTTCCGTTGTCAATCTCCAACATGCTCTTCCTGGATATCAGTAATAATAATAATAAAAATCATGAAGACTTATTGATCGGCAAATCAATAAGGGTTCACTGCACATTCATGCACTTTTAGGAAAGTATCTGAACAAATTGTATCTGAAAAACTTGTATTTTTTATTTTGTACTGAAGCGGCTTCGGTGGCGTAGTTGGTAGCATGCTGAGCTTCTATGCCCAAGATAGCGGGTTCAAAACCGGCGGAAGTCATCGGATTTTTAAGGACGTTGAAATCCATGAGTATTCCTTCCTTCGGAGGGGAAGTAAAGCCAGCGGTCCCATGTCATAGATTTATGGCAAGTAAAAGATTCTTCCACAGACTAATCTTGTGTGAAGCTAAATTTCTAGGTTAGATTTCGTTGGAACGCTCTATCAAAGTTCCAACGTTCACCACTAGGTAACATTGGCATCTGGTAGTGAAAGTTGGAACTAATTGAAATTGAACAGAACTTGTAGCTCACCCTATGGGTGTCCGCTTGAAGCAGCTACAGTCTCTGGCGAGCTGAACATGTCCTCAGACACTCCCGGCACTAAATGCCATACGATAAATAAATAAATAAATAAATAAATAAATAAATAGGGCAAATAAGGTCATTTACACGTCCTTTCAAACATAAACTCCTTCAGATCACAATTAAGGTTAGGAGAGGCCAAATAAGAAAGATAATATCTTAGCTAAAGATCCTATGCAAATGGTATGGGATCAACACTCCTTCACTATTCCGAGTTGCTACAAATAAACAAGTAATCTCCCTGGTGACAGCCAACATCCACTGCGGATATAGCACAAGAAGAACAAATCAAAATACTCAATTTGTAATTCAAAATGCATTATTCTGGTTTTTGTTATGCACCTTTAAAAGACGAAAAACTGTATACTTGGGACATATCTTACGAAACACCAAATATCGACTTCTCAAGTTGATACTGGAAGGAAAGATCGAAGGTCAAACAGGAAGGGGCCGAAGAAGGATTTCCTGATGGATAACAGGATTACCCAGCATCGGTAAATTATTCCACATCGCAGTTCATAAGCAAAGGATGCATCATGTGCTCGCTAACAACCATTAATGGATAGGCATCCGAAGAAGAAGAAGAAGAAGAAGAAGAAGAAGAGCCTCGAACTTTAGATAATAATAATAATAATAAATTCGTATGGCCTCGGGTGCCGGGTGCAAGCTTTGTTATTTGACACCCAAAGGGTAGCTTGCATGTCGAATTTCGTTGTTCCTTGAAGCACTATGAAAGGCAAGGAGGTTAGATATATAAGCTCCTTGAACACTATAGCGCTTTCTAGTAGAGAAATGAGGAACTCTGTGTTGGCGGAAACTCCCGAGATTAATTTTGCCATTATGAACACGCCCTACTGAATTCAATTGGGTTCTTTGACATGCCAATATCGTATGACATGGTGTCGTAATTTTTGTCGCCTTTCAAAAAATCACTTACCACGGCCAGGAGCGAACCTGCAAATTTGGGGTTAGTAGACCGACAAGTTGACCACTCACCCACCGTGACAAGCTCGAACTTTAGATGAGGAAGCTAGAACTGCATGCATCACAGCATTGACCTTTAGAGAAGCAGAAAATGGAAGATTGTAGCCAACTGACTGCTAGGGTGTTTACCTCTGGTAAGTACATCGACAAGAAGTGAATGTCTCCTGCGAGCCACAGCATCGGTACAGCGAACTTCACCTGCATCTCCTGCACTGGACTGCGACCAACTTTTACTACCTGCAAACATACGGTCATTCTTAAGACGTTATTAACCCTTTTAATGTTACATATTGGCCAAAATTCAAGAAAATCCTGTATATAGGATGTTAAGATAAAAGTGTCCGATATTGCAATAGGGGTTGGCAGTGGCGTTACTAAGGGGGTGCGAGAGATTACGGACCGCACCGGGTGACACCAAAATTAGAGCGGTTCGTAAAAATTTCATTTTTAAACAAATTTAGATTTGTTTTACCAGTACTAAGTGTCTGTCTTCTCTGCCTTCACTGCATTGGTTATAAAATATACATTACCAGTGACACATTGCACTATAATTTCAAAAATATCAATAATTTCTTAAAAAAGACTTTTAAAAAACTGTATGAAGTGTGCGATTTGCAGATACTGTTCCTGCAGGATGATACGCTCCATAATTGCTGTCCACTTCACAGTTATGCCTGTTTCGTGTCATTTTAACGTTCTGAGGCCTTTCCTTTATCATTTTGTATGGATTTCAGAAACAGTAATTTAGAGGAACGAGTACTCAAATCGTATAATTTCATAAATATCGAATAACCTGTGAGTGTTACGGCTAAGCTGTCAATCAATGGACTCAGCACACAAATGACGAATTGCATTCTAATTTCATAAATATTAATTTTTGTAAGAAATGTGCGATTTGCAAATACTGTTGCTGTAGGAAAATACGCATTGGCGGTCTCGGAGGAGGTCTATGGGGTGTCGTGAGGGGGGTGAGACACCAACCCTAGTGACGCCACTGGGGGTTGGGATTGCTCAAAACAAGAAGAAATGTTCCTATAAACATATGTCCGGAAACAAATACCCTTTGAGATATGAGCCAATTTACTTGTGTTGTGTATTTACACTTCAGACAATGGACGTCATCCTACCAGCTACTTCTAATGAACACTTAACTGTCACACACGTTGGGCAAACATCCATCAACGCCACAATCCAGGAGCTGTGATGACATTAGCCGATCTGTCCGTGGATACCATCTGCACGTTACAAGAGATGCTCCACATGGTTACCACATGCTTTGGCTCTTCTACGCAAGGAATCTCAAACTCATCCAATCATACCTGGCTCCTCGCGGATGTGGGCACACTCATTGGTCACACGCTCTTGAAACATCTGCACTTTATCGATGGGTGTGGCAAACACCAATGTCTTTAAATGTCCCCATAGACAGAAATCCAATGGATTAACATCCGGCGAACGGAGAGGCCATGCTACTGGACCACCTCGACCAATCCATCACCCAGGAAATGTTTCGTTTAGGTATTGTCGTACAATACATAGAAAATGGGGTGGGGACCCATCATGCATACCACATGCCACAAGCCCAACGTCCTCCAACAGTCTGGGTAATTCATCACGCAAGAATCGATGATATGCATCATCTTTTAATCTGTTCGGTAAAATGTATGGCCCTATTACTTTGTTTTCCCACACATTGAGACGAAAATGTTCCTGGTGCCTCTGCTCCATGACAGCTTGAGGATTTGCATCCGCCCACACGTGCGTGTTCTGGTAATTTACGACGACATTTCTGGTGAATCCTGCATAATCCGTAAATAAGATGCAGGCTGTAAATTGTGGATCTTCTGCCCTCTGGCGTAGAAGCCATTGACAAAATTGAACTCTGGCAGGGTAGTCAGGAGGCCTAAGATCTTGCACACGTCGGACATGGTATGGATATAGCAACTGCTTGTGTAGAACAAACCACGTAGGAGCATGGTTGATACCTTCAGCAGCTGCAATTCTTCGTACACTTGTTTGAGGATCACTTTCTACGGGTTGCAACACCCGTTCCTCAATTTCCAGCGTGTGAACGGTACCTGGTCTACCGCGATCCGTTGTCCTGGCAGCAAGTGAACCAGTTTCTGCAAGTCGCAGGAAGAGCCGAGCGAAAAAAAAAAATCCGATGGAATGTTGCAGTGTGGATGTCGTTGAGCGTACATGATACGGGCCTGTCGTCCACTATCGTTGGTTAATCCATAGCAAAAGACCATGTCTGCCATTTCTTTAGAGGAATACTCCATCGCTCTGTTTACGTCGTCCACACAACACAGGACCATCAGCCTGGTGTGGGTACCGCACTGCACTGCCAGCACAACCACATACAGGCCGGACGTTTGTTTTATACGAGTGAAAAATCGTAATGGAAGCCTGAAGGCGAGTTACTACAGTACCTGTGTTTTTGTCATCTGCGCCATGCGGTCGGATGATGGACAAAACTGTCGCACGCTACTGTTAAAGAACAATCATTGGCAAATGTAAGGAGCGTTCAAAAAGTAACGAGCCGGAGGCTGTAATGCGCAAACCGGTGACGACATCGGCTAATCGTGGCATGTGTAACGAGGTGTGGTTCCGACCCGAGCGTGGAAGGTCACAGCCCGTCGCTAGAGGGCACGCGTGCACGTCATGTGACGATACAAAACGAGCAGCGGGTAAAATGGCTCATGTTTATAGGAACATTTCTTCTCGTTTTGACGAATCCCAACCCCTGTGGCAATATTAGTTTTTTTCTAAACACCCTGTGTACTGTAGTTGCAGAGATGTGCTTACAGTGTTTTGTTGCCTTATTTAAAAAGAACTCAATATCTTCAAAATTACCACATTTATTCACATATTTGCACTGACCCGGCCTAAGCTAGAAAACGGAAATTGATGACGATTCATTGCCATTGCAGCGTTGCCACATAGCGCAGTTGTATTTGTGCGCTGGTCGGTTGCACACGCTGCCGCAAGCTTATAACCTGGTGTGACCTCCTTGACAGAAGAAATGGTTGGTTGGTTCATCAGTTTAGGAACTGCGACAACGCGGTCATGTAGCCCCGTGTACTTTGGGTGTGTGTAGAATCTGTCTGATACCAATGTTAATTGTGATGGCTGTATTAGTGTGTGCTATCTGTTTTAATTCAAGAAAGGACTGCAGACAGTAATTTCAAGTAGTTCCTACTTTTGCTACCAAGTGTTACCAACCACGACACCGAGCATGTAGACTTGGCGGCGAACGTTGGAACTAATAGAGCGTTATCAATTCTAACCTACAAATATTGGCTTCACACAAGTGTAGTTAGTGGAAGGTTCTTTATCATGCCATAAATCTACCGCCCGCTTTACTTCCCCTCCAAAGGAAGGCATACTGAGGGATTTTTAACGCTCTTAGAAAATCGGATGACTTCGGCCGGGTTTGAACCCGCGAATTGGGCATAGAAGCTCAGCATGCTACCAACTACGCTACCGAAGCCTCCTTGTCAGAAGAAAGGAGTCTGTCTCTCTGCCTGAGGGCTATGACTATAGCTCTGCGCGGATGCGAATATCCGCAACATTTTTCGCCATGCGGATATAGTTTGCATGGCTTTGCGGATAGCGGATAAGCTGCGGATAATTTTTGGAGTAAATTTGCGGATAGTTTTTAGAATACAATCCGAACTTGTTGAATATCATGGGGAAAGTTGGGTAATTGTGCGCAGCGGCTAATCGTGCGCATCAATGTTTTTCGAGATGGTAGTACAACTAGCAGCTCAGTTCACTGTTACCTTCAAGCTGTCATCGTACCTATCAGATAGGGACAGTCAGCATGATGCCAGTTGCTATGTGATAACCGGAGGCTTGGATGAAGAAACTTAACACGTTGCATGTTATCTTCTGTAGCCAGCAAATAAGAAGGTAAGCCTACAGTTGTGATTCAATTATTTAAAATTAAATGTAGTTTTAAATGCCAATGTTTACAGTGGGTTTGCATGTATTTACTTATCAATATAATAGATTAGTTTGCCGGGATTCAGGGAGTTACGGTTAAAAGCAGAGTGGGGTAATGGTGCGCCGAACATATAATATAAAACAAGTAAATACAACGAGACATCGTGTTTGTTCTCCAGGTGCCAAGAAATTATACGCGGAAAACGGAGAAAAACTCCTACCCAGCAGAAAATGTGCAGAAAGCTCTACGTGCAATTGGAGATGATGGGAGGAAAATAAGGGAAGTGGGGAGACGTTTCAACATTCCCCAGTCAATCCTACGAAAGCAGTTGCTGCAAAATTGTCTTGCTCCACCTCGTCTAGTCCGTAAAGCTGTTGTTACCAACGAAATGGAGTCATAATTATCCGAATACCTTTTGACATTGGCAAAATTATTTTACGGCTTAACGCCCACCAAGCTTGTCAGACGGTTAGAGTTCAAGTTTGCAGAGGAGAATAAGTTTCCCCATAATTTTCATAAAGTTAAAAGTCTACCAGGCAAAGATTGGTTGTATGGGTTCTTGAAGAGAAATCCTGCATTAACGTTGAGACATCATGAAGCAACAAGCTTAAATAGGATTGCCTCCTTTAATGCTGACGAAACGAAGATATTTTATTCTAATATCCAAAACTGCAGAAATTTAGTATCATTGCATTGTTATGCTATTGTAAAATGCATTGGAATACTCTAATATTAATGCTCAGTGCAAGTTTCAGCCAATTCACATTGTATTAGTATGGCTTTCCAACACTCATCCCATGCGCACAATTTCCCAACCCATGCGCATGATTACCCTGCAGGGTGGACAATCGTGCGCAAATGCATATTTTCGAGATTTTGAATTATAGTCCACCAAATTTATTTTTGAATTAAATTTGTTTCTGCACATCGAATATAGAGTTACTAAGGCTCCCTTATTCATAACTGCAGTTGTGTTATCAATTATTTAATCACCACAAGACCGATTCTTGCTTAAATGCGCATAATTCCCCCACTATCCCTTACAAGGGCCCGGATGTTTATGACATACCGGTATCATATTTTTCCGTTATGTTTTTTGATGACAAATGTAAGATGATGATTTACGCTAATCCCATTCAAATTTTGCATGAAGCGCAATCAACACTCCGAACGGAAAAGGGTTGCAATTCTGGCTGTATAACATTCATTTTAGACATAGCACATGAAATACTGTACAGTACATAGCCTAAGGGTTCGACTTTCTGCTCAAATGTCTAGAAGATAAAGTATAAAGCAACACATTGGAAATATTATTGCAATGCCAGTAGATTCGGATAACAAACGTGTGGATAAAAGTCGCGTGGATGCGGGGCGGATGCAGATAGAAATCGTGCGGATGCGGGGCGGATGCGGATAACAGTCGAGCGGATGCGGGGCGGATGCCGATAACATTTTGTCTATCCGCGCAGGGCTCTAACTATGACTCACGAGCGGTCGCCACCAGTCCAGGGGAGTGACACATGTATGGACCCATCACTTCTCCGAGTTGGTCTCGAAATGATGAGTTTCAATAAGCCACCATGTAAAGCATCGCTAGTCCCAGTTTGCCCATGTGCAACTGCTATTGGCGTAAACTTCTGGTAGAAACACCCCTATTTACCTTGTGCTAGCATTGGCATGGCAGACTCGTTGGTCGTATAGTTGTTACCGTATCGACTGCCTACTTTCGATAGGATAACAACAGTACGGCCAACGACTCCGCTGTGATAGGTTGGTTGGTTCTTAAGTTAAGGGGCTGCGACAACGCGGTCATGTAGCCCCGTGTACTTTGGGTGTGTGTAGAATCTGTCTGATAACCGGTGTTAATTGTGATGAATGTATTAGCGTGTGTTATCTGTTTTTAATTCAAGTACTGCAACTTAGAACTTTTCAAATAGTTCCTACTTTTGCCGCCAAGCACCACCGTCAACGACTACTAGGCCAAGTTCAGAACTTAGCTACTAGACGCCACCGCAGTCGCCTCTTGGCAACGAACGTAGAAACCTAAGAGCGTTGTTTACATTCCTAACCTATACAATTTAGCTTCACACAGGTGCAATTAGTGGAAGGTTCTTTAACATGCCATAAATCTATGACGTGGGACCGCCGGCTTTACTTCCCCTTCGAAGGAAGGCATACTGAGAGATTTTTAACGCTCTTAAAAAATCCGACGGCTTCGGCCGTGTTTGAACCCACGACCTTGGGCATAGAAGCTCAGCATGCTACCGACTACGCCACCGAAGCCGCCTCCGCTGAGTTAAGTAACTATATACTTAATATAATTCAAGTCATCATTTCCCAGCTCCAGTTTCCCGGGTGTGGTATACAAGCGATCGCCATTTCTTTCGGTGGGAGTAGAGTTGCTGTTCTTCTACATCTTCCCATTTCACATTCCGCTTGTTGACCTCAGACTTCACTGTGTCTGCGTCTCCTCCCTCTCACTTCTCTGTCTAAATAAATTCTTGGTGTTCTATTTCTGTCCATTCTCATGACGTGTCCAAACCACTGTAATCTGTGCCTTCCTAGGAGTACAGTGACAGGTATTTTGATACCAACTTCCTAATCCTATCTTTCCTGGTCCTCTGGTTCATTGTTCTGAAGAATTTCATTTCTGTTACCTGGATTTTAACTATTGGCCTTGTTGAGTAGGGTACATGTTTCAAGTCCATAGGTGGGAATTGGAATGAAGTAGGAATGAAACATGCTTAATTTTGCTTTCTGTGGTATTTTGTCATCCCACTGTAGATTTCTCACTTGACAATAAAAAAGAGAAGCTCTGTGGGTCCTGTTAAGGATCTCTTGCTTTTTAATGTTGTCCTTTGAAACAATACTTCCAAACTACCGTACGTGAAGTTAGAAACAGATTGCAGGTGAGTTCCCTCCAGAAAGATGTTGAAGCATGAGCCGTTCCTGTTGATAGTCATTTCAACTGTTTTTGTTTGACTGATCTTTAGTCCAAATTTTTTAAACTTGTCATTCCAAAAGTTAAGCTTCTTCTGCACTTCTGTTTCTGTGCCTCCCCGTATCAAGTCCACGCTTTAATTGTATCTATATTTCATTGTGTTGTTTTATACACATATAATATTCATAAGTAATTCTTAAACCTTTACAGCAAAACAAACTAACCTCATAAAGAGATTCAAACTGCAAATCGTATTATAAACACCAATTAAACGCACTACTATTTTTAGCCTATTTTCAATTTTGAAAAAATAGGCTTATGAGATCACCTTTTGTCCGTGTGTGTGTGTGTGTGTGAGGTGTGTGTGTACCCCCCTCCCCTAATAAATTCTAAACGGCTGGAGCGATTTCAATGAAACTCGGTAAGTTCATAGTACTATTCCGGACGACCTCGACCGTGCCCTCAAAATTTTGTTACGTCTCACCAATCCAACATGGCGGCTGTGCGAAATATTTAACCAGCATTCAATATCTCCGAAGCTATTCCCGATATCATCCTGGATTTTTTCACGGTGATAAAGGGAACTACCAGAAGATCACCTATGTGTCTTTTGAATCTCTGGTAACTACAAAACCAACATGACGGCCACCCGAATTTGCGACTTTTAAATAGACGTTTCTCGCGATTTAAAGAACTAAACGCAATAAAATTGGTACACTATATGTTTATACACACTGTAATGCACCGACATTTAACTTTGTTCAATTGTTTACATAACCATAAGATGGCGGATGTGCGAAATATTTCATCGGCATTCAATATCTCTGAAACTATTAGCGGTATCACCCTGAAATTTTGTACGGAGATAAAGGGCACTACTGGAAGTTCATCTATAAGACTTTCAATAACCGATTAACTACAAAACGAACATGGTGGCCAAGCGAATTTAAAAATTTTAAATAGACCTTTCTCGCGATTTAATGTTCCAAACGCAACGCAATCTGGTACAGGAAACGATTATACACATTGTAATGAACTGGTATGTAATTTAGTTCAATTGTTTAGATAACCTCAAGATGGCGGCTGTGTGAATTTTAAAAATTAAGTTTTTATTTCTTGTGTCGTAATCATGCTATCGAAGTGAAAGTTTGAATAATGAACCTACGCAATGGTACATGACTCTATGGCCTATGCTTTTAACAATCCAACATGGCGACCATCCGAAATATTTAGACGGCTCTGAATATCTACGAATCTATTATAGCAATCAAACTGATTTTGTTTATGTTCATAGGGGCTATGAACTTAAGATCACCTATAGGACTTTAAATAACCTGGTGATCACAAATCCAACATGGCGGCGACGCGAAGTATAAATATCCACATGGACGTTTCTCGCAATCTAACCTTCCGAGTGCAGTGAAACTTGGTACAGTAAATCCTTATACGAATGTTAATCATCTGGCATCTAATTTATTTCAATTGTTTCCACAACCACAAGATGGCAGCTGTGCGAAATTTTAAAATCCCCTTGTTACTTCTTGTGTCCTAATTCTAAAATTACCCCATTATAACAGTGATCATTAAGGCCCTTATTTTTGGGAGAAATAAAACTGTGATTTCGCTTTTTAAAACTGACACTATTTCTGTGGGTATTTCGCAAAATAAATTGTCATAATGATCGATGTTTCATCTGAAATCTTCCATATAGTATGCGGTAAATCTAACAAATTATGTGATAAGGGTTTTTAATGAGCGCTCTTTTAATGTATTCCTGTTATTAAATCAACCAAATATACAAAATGTTGTCAGTCGCGAACTCGCACAGCTGTATGTACGACCACGGCGCCATTTGATGTAATCGATGGCAGATATCGATTTTCATCGATAGCCTTAGAGATCGCGGAACTGAATGCATATAATTCGGGCTTTGCGACCTTTTGTGTAGAGAATATGCAGCACTATCAATCAAATGAGAAGGAAACCACGACGGGCAATTCCTCAGGAGCATTTAAACGTTTATTAGAGAGCTTTTTCGATAATGTTTAGCTATTTTCGTACCAAGTGGAGAATATTTCGTGATTGTTTGTGCAATTCGTGCAATAAAGCAGTTTTCGTGAAATTTGGCGAGTTCATTTTGCTAAAATACAGTACTTTAAGAACCTAGAAGGTCATATGTAGGCAATAAAGCAGATATAAAGGAAGTTCGCGCGTGTCTCAATTACCAAAATATACGGCCCCTAGTGATCATTAGTAATACATGCAATTTCTTCCAGGAGTGTTATTTACCTATTATATACATTTCACTCCTCCCAGTCATTATGAGGAAGAAACAATAATCTCAGAAATCATATTATTAGGAAAGTAAAGAAAGATTTTCATAAGCGTTAATCAAATAACATCAGTGATGGCAGCCTGGCAAATTTTTCCAAGAGAAAGGAATAGAAAAGGGCTTTGCCTGTATCATATTACCCACTTGTTATGTTTCAAAATTAAGTGTAAAACTTTCAGAGAATAGATCACTAAAAAATGTCATTAATGTTATTTTCTTCTCTATTATTTTATTTTTATTTTTACGGGCTTCATCCAAAACAGTGAAAATGCGATTGGAGAAATCACTGGTGTTTTCTGTTTCCTTATACGGTTGTGAGACATGGACTGTGAAGGCCGATGAGAAGATGCCGTTGCGATGTGGTGTTGGCGGAGGATGCTACGTATAGCATGGACAGAAAGAAGAACTAATGCCTCAATTATAGAAGAACTGAGCATCACAAAACGTTTACTTCCCGTGTTAGTGGAAGTTACCTTCAATTCCTGGGACACACTGAGGAGAGAAGGACACATTCTAGAAAAGACCTTTCTCCAAGGCAAAATTGAAGGTACCAGACCAACAGGTAGAACAACAAGTAGATGGTTAGACCAAGCAAAGAAGATCACCGGCCTATCTCTTCACTATATCTTACGAAGGGCTGAAGATCGCTTAGAATGGAAACGTCTCGTCAAGGTCACGACGCTCAGCAATGAGTAGAACGACTAATGGTGATGAATTTTTTAAAAGTTGTACTTCATAGAACAAATACACCTCCTACCCCTGCCATAAGGACTTGTAGAGTCACACACCTGATATTTCTGGTTGAACTTTATGTTGAGGGTCCTGTTCTCCTCCTTATCCTTCTTGATGTACGAGTAGAGCTCTGCCTTGGACTGTCTGGAACCAAGAATAACCTTAGGCTACTTAGGTGCACAGATACAAATGGTGTTGAGAAACTCATATACAGGGTCTTTCATATAAAGTAAGAATGGCGAGCGGCGGTTTTGTCATTCGCTGCTGAAGCCGGCTTGGCCGAGCTTGTGACGCACCACGGCCCCCTGCTGTAGTATTGAAAGCGCGCGCATAGTACAAACTTGACCTTGCAATAAGCGTGCAGGTGTTGTCAGTCGCCAGTCTGAACCACAGCTGCTAACATGTTGAGACAGTTATCATTGCAACATCGTATTTTTGTTGTATGTAAAATTTATTTTAATTATGATTCGGCTCGGCGGGTACGTGATGCATTTGTTCAGCAATTTCCTGATGAAGTGCCACCTTCACTAGCACAGATTCACGTAATTGTAAATAACTTTGACACTACTGGTTCAGTGCTCAATAAAAAACACAAAATAAAAAATCAGAAAAAATACAGTGGCATGACTCACTCGCGTCAGCCAAAATGTGGTTACCAGATACAATGCCTGTATAACCCAGGAAGGACGACACTTCCAGCAACTTTTATAAGGTAATATTTCATAGAGGATTGTACACACGCTTAAAGCAAGGGGACACGGCTCGCCACAAGCTCGGTCAAGGCCACCACACTAGCGGATAACAAACCCGCCGCTTGGCGTTCTTACTTTATAAGAAAGACCCTGTATAAATACAAAATATAATATGCAGTGGCAGCTGGTGGATAATTGTTCTGGGTATTGCACTATTTTCACTAACAGGGGAGGTTAGGGTAAAATACTGCTTGATATCAGAGAAAACTGTACTCAATTGCGTTGAAATACGGTTGTACCTCATTCATCACGAATGCCGCAGTTCAGAGAACATCACATTACCATCGGATTAAATGGATTATAAGTTAGTCTACATGAAAACCTTCACGAGAACAACACAACGTAAGTTACATTGAAAGACATGGTATCGGCAGTTGACGGAGCATCTCGGATGTCTCCGTCCGCGCCTCAACTCCCTTGTTGCAATCAGCGGGCAATGACCAGCCGAGTTAACTGTAGGGATAGGACTTACTCGGTCTAACATCTCTGCCATACCCTTCACTATTGAGATCTGGTCGGTCCTCGGGCCTAGAAATGACCAAACGGACGAGCGCTCCTAGACGGTTGGCGCGCTTCGCTTTCTGAGACAGTTCACGGTAAATTACTATAAAATTTCCTGAATTATTAAACAATAGTATTCTGAATTCCTATACACATTAAAGGAAACCTACAGCTTTTTTACTAAAAATATTATTACTCTATTAATTGTTTTTCTTGAATTAATCTGGTTGTTGTGGAACACTGCAAACTTATTATCGGCAGCTACTGATAAAATGTGATGAACAAAACAACCAGACTACAAACAGACAGAGAAAGGCCTGAAAGAATTAGGATCACCAAATCTACTGGACCAGACTGAAATCAGGAAACTTGCACTCACTCGGGGCTTTGAGGATAAAGAGAGAAAGACTAACCAACATGGTCCATGCAACTAAAACTAACACATTCATTGTGTATGAAGGAATGTTGTTGTTGTTGTTTGAGTAATCAGTCTTTTGACTGGTTTGATTCAGCTCGCCATTCCTCCCTGTCCTGAGCTAATCGTTTCATCTCTATATAGCTACCACACCCTACATCCGAGGCAATCTGTTTAACATATTCTAACCTTGGTCTACCCCTACAGTTCTTTTCCTCGACCCTTCCTTCCATAACTAAGCTTGCTATTTCTGGGTGTCTTAGTATGTGTCCTACCAGCCTATCTCTTCTCTTCATTAGAAGTCGCCAGAAACATCTCTCCTCTCCCACTTGTCTTAATAACTCATCGTTTGTAACCCCATATACCCATCTGATCTTCATCAATCTTCAAACGCTTCAATTCTCCTCTTTTCTACTGCACCAACAGTACACGATCCAGACAAAAGCCTTCAAATATGACTTCCTAGTACCTAAATCTATATTCGATATCAACAGATTCCTTTTTTGTAGAAATGCTTTCCTTACCTGAGCCAACCTACTTTTTATATCCTTTTTGCTTCGTCCATCACTGGTTATTTTTCATCCTAAGTAACAGAAGTCTCCTACTTCCTTTACCTTTTCACCTACCAATTTGATATCCATAGAGGTTTCTGATTTTTTTCGGCTGCATTCCAATATTTTTGTTTTACATTTATTTATTTATTTAGATCATGAATTATTTCCTCAAGACAGAGTCCATACCATTCAAAAACACATTCAAATCCTCTGGCAAGTCGGCCAAGATGACTATGTCATCAGCAAATCTCAGAGTTGAAATGATTTCTCCTTGAAATTTTGCATATTTCCGACAGTATTTACATTTTTTTTTTATTGTGCTGGAAAATATAATTGAAATATCACTCAACTACCGTAATGTATGAATGACCTCCCCCCATAAAGAAATCCTGCATACGCCACTGTAGAAAGCATGCGTCTCCTATTAACTGCCTAATGGACATGGGTACGTATTGCAATGCGCAAGTATACTTGCACGACCGTAGGTCGGTAATGTCTTTGAGGAGCCAAAGGTACTCCAGAAGCCTGTGGTAACTGGATGGGGAGGGCCCACGGAAAATAAACGGTGGTTGGTACGCGTGGATATTGACGGGGTGGAAGGAGTACCTTTGGTTGTCGAGTTGTTTTGACGTATGTTACGTAAAAAAAAAGGCATCACTGGTATGTTTGTTTGAATGAGTGCACAATTGAATGGACGTTGATGGTTTGCCGTAAAACTTACCCACACTATGAGTAAAGGGTTAAATAAGAGCTGTAGGGAGAGCCAAGAGAATTTTAAATCGAGGGGTAAGGGTTAATTTAATAAGGTATTTATTGCAGCCAATGGCCATGAGGCAATATAAAAATAATAATAAAAACCCAAAATATTCAAGATCACATTCAACTGTCATTGACAACAAAAGCTATTAAGTGACTCAACCCTCCGTCCGCATGTTATGGCATGATACCTTTCAGAGACACTTCCACACAATTTGCAAATGCATTCCATACTAGGCTCATGATACCCTTCCATTTTGCATAACTTGAAATGGAATCCATGTATTGTGAAACGAGTGATTGTATGTCTCAGGTCGTAACATGGACCCTTCCACTCGTCGGGCGTCATTGCGGCTGTTAAATAAAAGTCACTCCATATTTGCATCCTCTTCGTTTTGAGCTCTTTTAGAAGGTCCTCGTACTGGGAGTTAGATGGGAGCAATAGTTGACACCTTAAATCGTCGATGTAGAAGGTCTCTCTTGACATTTCATAACACAGTCGCGATGGGGTATACTTTGAGATACACAGGACTTTTTTCATGAAAAGGGTTAATTTAGATCATGAATTATTTCCTCAAGACAGAGTCCATACCGTTCAAAAACACATTCAAATCCTCAGGCAAGTCGTCCAAGATGACTATGTCATCAGCAAATCCCAGAGTTGAAATGATTTCTCCTTGAAATTTTGCATATTTCCGATAGTATTTACAATTGTGTTTATTGTGCTGGAAAATATAATTGAAATATCACTCAACTACCGTAATGTATGAATGACCTCCCCCCATAAAGAAATCCTGCATACGCCACTGTAGAAAGCATGCGTCTCCTATTAACAGAGCATGTACATACCCATGAATTTTAAAATGGGCATCTGTTTTGATCTTCAGTGTGGGAGTTACAATGTTATCGACATCGTTCACCTCCATGCTGCTGGATTCCACTTGCACATGGAGAACGACATCGGGGATGGCTCCGGTCAGTTCGTTCCTGCCTCTCTCCACGAAACTCATGTCCAGGTCCAACATCATGTTCCTCTGCAAACACAGGGTGACATCACTTAAGTAACACATTAATAAAATAAGGATGTCTGATTAGCAGTTCAAAATGTCTGGTACAAACAGGACCGAATTGTTGTACTGTATATCCCAAAGAATCAATTGACATGGGTATTTCTTAGAGAAAAGAAAGCATAGAATTATTTTTTAGAATTTATTTAGAATAAGCAATATTACCTGCAGCAATACATGAAAATTATTACATAGCTTTTTAAGTATTAACAAATACCCGTACATTGTTCAAGGAATCGCGTGTGCTATATAGATATCCTTGTCAATACAACACTGTATAATTAACTTTTTTTCTTGTTCATTGGAGTCCCGTTATATTAAACTAGCAGTCAAGGATCATGTAAACTATATGAGGTTCGTCACTTTTGGTTATAGAATTTCCGAGAGAGAGCAACGCCCGAGGTTATGTACTGGTCCGGCAAGTAGGGCAACATAAAACGTAAAAAGCCCTATGAAAGTAGCTTTTAATCCACGTAATTGAACAGTATGTTCTGCGATGAGTTATTGATTATTCATGAAAATAACACAATCATAACTGCGCCTTTCGCTAGGCGCTGAAATATACGTCCAGATAGGAAAATAATGCATTTTGATATACATCAATGTTGGCAATAGATTTGTCACGAAGGACACAGTTATGCCGTTCTAGAGCTTAATTCACCTCTAGGCTAATTAAACATTGCTCTCCTACTCTACAGAATTGTTGGGATATTCGATGAATATAAAGAAAACTGTCCAAATGCACACACTATATTGCCATAACATCACTTTTTGCCTAGCATGCCGGCTGCCACCCACCCCTCCCCGTAGCCCTAAACCACAAATTTTTAATGCAAAGGAGAATGGGTAAGAAAACAAACAAGAGATGAAATGCACACATTTATTCTTTATATATTTTTATTCGAGAGTAGTCCATATTGTCCACTAGTTTTACACATGGTCAACACCAGGAAGATGAAAATTGCGGTATTGTTCTTACTATCATTATAATTCTTACATCCCGGTGCGTGGCAATTTCTCCTCCCTTGCAGGGGCATGATTTACTTTAAATTCAATTCAAATAAATAATCAAAATACCGAACAAATCAAAACAACCAGCAACACCACGAGGAAAATCAATCAAAACAGACTATTCCCGCTTCCGCCAGTCGGTTTGATGTGAGCGTTCATGAGTGCCAACTACAGAACCTTAGTGCTAAAATTAATTCTTCATTGGTTGGCAGAACATCTGGAGCAGAGCTTTACCACGACCCACGCGCTCCCTATGATCTGTCATCCCCCTGCTAGCAGAAGTGCCCGCAGGCTAAATAGGCTAAGTAGGCTGAAGCCTAGAGCGGCAAATTTTCAGGGCGGCAGTTTGGCAATTTATTCAAAAGTTAAAATGAAGTATTTCAGTCGTTAGTAATATTTTCCGTACGAATTTAAGAACACACGTTACTTAAAATATGTTTTAGTCGTTCTACATAGCCTACTTTCTAAAACTATAACTATAATACAGATTCACAATTAATACAAATTGCGTGGGAGAATGCAGTTTTTCCTGCCTTAGAAGAATTAAGAACTATCTGCTAACTAGTATTTCTGAAATACGGTTAAACTCACTTTCATTACTTTGTATTGAGGCAAATACAACGAAAACACTTTCATATGAGGACATTATTAACGAGTTTGCCATTAAGAAATCTCGCAAGAAAGCTATGTAAATTTGAACATCAAGATTACGTGGGGTGAGTTGTTTTAGAGAAGTTTGTATATTTTTCAACAAATAAACGAGTAATTAACTACATTTTATGTAATTTCGTTTCACCGTGTGGGACAACTTAATTCAAATTGAGCACAGTTCTTCAATTACGCAAAAGATAGTCATTAGCATTAAAACATAAAAATATGTGTAAAATAGTGATCACTGATCTCCAAGAACTAATTAATTAATGAAGTTTGAAACCCATTTCATTTTTAACGAATCTTAAAAGAAGTAAAAAAAAGTATATTACTAATTTCATTATAACATTTATTATGTAAACCATTAAAATTATAGTTTTATCTAAACTAAATGAATTTTATGTTTAACAAGAAGTTCCGTGAAGAACTATACAGCCTACTTTTCATGCCAATGATTATTCTACAGTATATGAACCTATCTAGAATAATGACGAAATTAAGTTGGTAATATCGAAATATCAAATTAGTTCAAAATATACCCGGTATAATGTAGCCAAATAGAGCACTACAGTTGGCAGCCCTGGTGACTGAATATATTCTTAGTTCCATCTCTTAAGGTACAGAATACAAAATTAGGTTGATGTCCAAAGGACGTTACATGCAGTTAGACACTGGATCTATCAGCACGAGTAAAAGCATGTTGCCAACAATACCATGCGTGTGCTGGTCAGAAATAATCTGAAATATTATGATATCTTGTTGTGCCAATTTTGGATGAAATCCATTTGTTAGTATAGAAGTTACATGTATTTTAAAATTGGACATATCAGCAGGCATATAATCATGTTGGCAGCACTGCCTTGTATTAATTACTCCAAATTAATCTACAATGTCAGGTGCTATACGTGTGCAAAGTATAGAGCTGTTGGCTTGCATACTTTCTGATATATTGATATTAGGGTAAAAAAATAGACAGCATTTATTAACAGTTGGCAGCCCTGATTGATCTTAACAATACTTACAGTCATATCTGTTATGGTACACATAGCACATACGAAATTTGGTTGAAATCGAGCTGATAGTATAGAAGTTACATGTATTTAAAAATTGGTACTATCAGCAGGCTTATAATCATGTTGGTAGAACTGACGTATATAAGTTACTCCAAATTAATCTAAAATGTCAGAATATACGTGTGCATAGTTTAAAGCTGTTGGCTTGCATACTTTCTGATATATTGGTATTTGGATTAAAAAAAATAGAGAGAGCAATTATTAACAGTTGGCAGCCCTGGTGGCTCTTAAGAATACGCCCAATCATATCTGTTTATGTACAGATATTACATACAAAATTTGGTTGAAATCCAATTGATAGTGTATAGGTTATATGCATTTAAACATTGGACCTATCAGAAGGCTTAAAATTATTTTGGCAACACTGTCATGGTTGGCCTCCTGGAAATTAAACTGAAATAGTATTATCTGCATGTGTACCAATTTTGGAATAGCTCCCATGCATACCTTGTGAGATATCCAACATGGAGCTCAAATTTCTAGTGCGTTTTTTCAGCAGTTGGTAGCACTGACATCATTTTCAAATATGGACGTGAGATATTCCGGTGTACATCTTTACTCATACTAAATTTGGTTTTGATTGCTGCAGCCGTTTAGGAGTTGATTGGGGGGGACACACACACAGCCAGACAGACAGACAGACAGACAGACAGACACACATTTTTCCGGATCGATCTCATAAGTCTACTTTTTCCTCATTTTTGCAAAATGTGAAAAGTAGGCTAAAAAAGATGAAAACGCCAATGAACTCTCTCCTTTTGTTGTGTAAAACAAATGTATTAAGCATGAACTATTGAGGGGGCCGCAAATGGACTTGAGCCTATAGGCGGCATACTCTTAAATCCGGCCCTGAGTGCCCGGCTTCGCCCGGGGAATTTATTTGCTTTATGGATGATAATGAATACTACTACAGAACTGGAGCGCTCAAGGATAAGGATCGGAAAGCACCAACGCTTATTGCAGCTGATAACCTCAGTATACTGCACCAACACCATCGCCCTTATACAGAGCCATAGTCCTACTATTGTCATGATGATATCTGTTTTAAGGGGCCAAATAAATCTTTTTGCACCAATTACTCCTCGTGACTACAATTAAAGCAGCACGCAATTCTGCATCAGGACAATGGTAGGGGTGACGTGATGCAGTCCGCATTGCCACGGAATAATAGACTTACGTATTATTGAAGCTGTTCAGGAGCGTTTGTTTTTCCGACTTACTGAACAAAAAATAATATTTAAGGTTACCTGAGAGGTGTAGCCTAATGTTACATAGTCTAAGCTATTCCCCTTGAATCTGGCTATCATACAAAAACAATTTTTCGAATCCAACTGGTAGTTCCAGAGATTAGCGTGTTTAAACAAACAAACAAACAAACAAACAAACAAGCAAACAAACAAACTCTTCCGCTTTATTATATTATCATTTTAAATGATCTTGTCGACTTCGTCGTTACGCTGAGGTCTGGCGTTACGTTACGGTGACGGGACGAAATGTACCGAGAATGCACTGAAGTGTGTGACGTCATAGTACAATGTTGCTGCCGAGTACAAAGAAGGCAGTGCGAGAACAGAGTTTCAAGAAGGCAGTGCGAGAACAATCAAGTAGGCAGTGAAGAAACAAAATAGAATCTTGAAACTCTGTTCTCGCACTGCCTTCTTGATACTCGGCTGCTAGCATTTAAAATGATATAAAGTCCAGTCTTTCACACTGACTATCAGTCTCTTTTTAGTATAGATATGTACAATCTTCATCATATCGTAACTTTAGTCTATTTCTGATTATTGTCTAAGTAAACGTATTAGTCTAAAAATGTACATTCTTAGATCTATGTGATGAATATCAAATTCGCCCGAGTAACGGAAGAATACATGTGAGCTATACCACACAAGGCAGGGCCTTGTGGGTGGCATATTAGGTCTACCGTACTTACCTAATTATAACGTTAAGTGCTCATGTTAAAAAAAAAAATTACATACGGTATATTCAACCTCTGACCGAAAAGTTCGGTGAATATTACGAACGGTTTGTTGGCTTACCTGAAACAGCAGTTACTGTCCTTCGGAGTAATCCCCGTGGATGGTTATGCTCTTCTGAGAATGTCTGTACAAGTCCTGGAAACTCTTTAGGGATAGCCCTCAGTTGGGTCGTCACATTACGTTGCATGTCCGAAATCCTCTAGCCCATTAGAGCTTTTCGGTGACCCACCACTCCGTACTTGACGCTTGATTTCGGGGTCGTACCTCAGACACCAGGTCTCGTCGCCCTTGACGATGGTTTTCAGAGCCATTCCATTCCTCAGAACATTCGGCCTTCTGACACCCATCGAACAGGTGTGCATGGTAGGTTGCATAAATTCATCCTTCTAAACACGCACTGTGTCTAACAGGTCTTACACGTTGCATTTTGTGTCGCCAATGTTGCCAGGTCGATCGTTCTAACTTAATTCACCGAACGCAACGCGACGAGGCTTTTGAACACCATCCCAAAGGACTACATTATTTAAATGACTCATGGTGGTTCCGTATTGATTCAGGCGGATGCACATTTCTTATTAATAACTATCCCAAAGGACGCCTTCTTGCAAAGTTTCCAGGACATGTATCGCCGATCTCAGCATTGCATAGTTACGGGAGGGGACTATTTTGAAGGACAGTAGGGTCACTGTCGTGCATTTTCATCTATGTTGATAGTACAGGACTATTCACCGAACGTTATTGTCACAGGTTGTATTAAAATAAGAGTTGTGAACTAGCTAAGTAGCAATGGTAATGCTAATTTATAGATTAAGCTACTTTAAAATATATTTGATGGCATTTTTATTCTCTCGAACAAATATCTTTGCACTACGTATAGGCCAAACTTTGTAGATTTATGGCTGTAGGAAGGATATTGTAAAATTTAGGAATTAAGTATTGAAAATTACGCTTAGCAATAGTTAGATTTGGTTTGAAGAGGACAGACAAATTTTCAGTTCTACTACTTGTTTGGTAGGTGTCGCTCATATTTATAACTCAATTTTTAGTTTTACAGATATATTTATAGACTTCAGTCACGTAAGGGTGTCCTATATCCATGACGTTTGCTTCCGCATACAATTCATTAGCAGGATATAACCTTTCCTTTTTATACATGATACACAACAGCAAGTCTTGTTTTTGCCTTTCAGCATCCAGTCTAGTCTGCAACCGCCTGTTTGCGAACAAGTCGCCTCGATGATCTCCTATTAGCAGCTAGCATTTCGTCTGCATCTGCATCTACACCCCTCAATTTGAAATCGTTCAACACTGAATCTAATTGTCGCCTCAAAGGTCGACCTCTGCTTCTCTTACCCTCTACAGCCGAACTCTTGTGTAAGCTCTACTCCGCCATTCTCTCAACATGACCCCACCATCTGAGTCAGCTCATACGAAACGCTTCATCTAGCGTGTTCATTCCTAACTTAGCCTTAGGTGCACAAATAGTAAAATGTGTGTGATTTAGCAGGAAAATATTTAAGTCGTCCAGTTGCAAAACCCGTTTAATCCACTTGGGAATAAGAATCATTTTCATGAGAAACGTTTCTCTGGACTTTGCCTCACGTATCTTCTGTGTTTGTTGTTTTCTACTTTTTGCTTTTTGCTTTGTGTTCCTTGTTTTTTGTTTTGTGCTTTTGCTTTTGTTTTCGAATTTTGCTTTGCGTTTTTTGTTTGTTTTGTGTTTGTTTTCTGGAAAATCAAAATAAAACAAAACAAAATAAAATAAAATAAAAATAAAAATAAAAGCAAAATAAAATAAAAAATAAACAAAACAAAATCAAAATAAAAGCAAAATAAAATAAAACAAAATAAACAAAAAATAAAAACAAAAACAAAATAAAACAATACAAAACAAACAAACAAATAAAATAAAACAAAGAAAAACAAAATAAAATGAAATAAAATAATAAAATAAATAATTTTACGACATGATCCTTATTCACAATTAGATTAAACGAGTTTTGCAACTGGACGACTCAAAAGTGTTACAGTATTTTACCCTTTACAAGACTGAACTATTTTAAAAATTTTAATTTGTATTTCTTCTTCTTCTTCTTCTTCTTCTTCTTCTTCTTCTTCTTCTTCTTCTTCTTCTCGAAGATGGGTCACTTAGGACAACGCGGAATCATCGTATGTTGAGCCTTCCTCCTTGCCCACTAGCTCTGTTCCTCCGACCATTCACGTGTTGGATTCTTCTGATCTTCCTCAAATCCCCTTGTGTGAACAATATTCCTGATTACATTTCTATTCATCAGATCTGGCAATCCCATCTCCACTAGGTCCCTCTCCACCTGTTTGTACCACTTTGGTCTTGTACGTTTGTTCTGCAGAAATTTGTGGATTCGGTAAGTAAGTCTCGTAATGATTCACTCTTTCCAAATGGCCCAAATATTGAATTCGTCTCATTCTCATGGTATCGGTAAGTTCAGAAATATTCCTATATACAGTATTTCAGAAAATTGGAGGCAAGGTTTCTCCGAAACGTATGGTTCTAATTTAATTTTACACGGCATTAGCCTAAAAAACATGAATTATTTATATTGTATTTACATTATTCAATTATTATTAATTTTACTTCTTGTCTTTTAAAAATATGATATTTATAATTATTTTTTCTTTTTTGTATTGGTAGTCTATATGTTTACAAATTTAATTTCAATGTTTATATTTTTCATTACGAGTACTTTCGTGCCATTGCTTCCATCTATATGTCTTGTTTTCTTTTTCTTTTTTACATCATAGTTTCCATCGCATTAATACGTGCTTTACATTCCACGGTAAAGGAAGACTCCACATTCTGCTGCACAATGCATTCATCAATAACGGAACGAGTACATCCTTTTCAGAACATGGAATTTTTAGATGTTAATGTTGATATGTCGACCATCATCATCATCGTCTAAAATTTCCAGCCCCTGGCTGGGTCTGCTTGGAACATATTATAAGTCTCTCCTCCCATCACCATTCACTCTTCATTCTGTCCCACTCCTCTCCTTTGTTCTCCATTCCTTTCTTCACACCCCTATCTCTTGGTCTCTCGCCCTCCATTTCCATCTTGTGTATCCTCCTTGGTATCCTGCCATCCTGCATTCTCCTAACACGTCCATACCAAATCATTCTTGACTTCTCTATGATATCTTTTAAGGGGTTCTCTCCCACAATCTCATTTCTTACTCTATCCCTTCTTCTTATTCCTAATCTGCTTCTTTCAAATTCACTGATCTCCTTATCATTTCTACCACTTTCTTGTATTACACTCCCTAGATACTTGACACTATCCATCTTCTTTAGTACTTCTCCTCCTATCATTATATCTGTTGTTACTCTTCCCCTATTTCTTATTGCCACCATCGTTTCACACTTCTTTACATTAAATTTCAAACCATACTGTTTTACTGTCTCAACCCATACATTCAACCTATCTTGTACCTCTCCCTCTCCGTTGCCCCATATAATTAGATCGTTTGCAAACACCATTGCTCTCATCCGCTTCTACCATTTCTACCATATGTCGACCCCTAGTCCGAAAGAGTTCAATAAGGCTGAAAAAGTTATTACTCACAAAGTCCATTTGTTAGCCTACTTTTCATATTTTGTAAAAATGAGGAAAAAGTAGACTTATGAGATCGATCCGGGAAAATGTGTGTCTGTCTGTCTGTCTGTCCTTCTGTCTGTCTGGCTGTGTGTGTGTGTAACCCGCCCCCCTATCAACTCCTAAACGGCTGCAGCAATCGGAACCAAATTTAGTATGAGTAAAGATGTATACCGGAATATCTCAAGCCCATATTTGAAAATGATGTCAGTGCTACCAACTGCTGAAAAAACGCACTAGAAATTTGAGCTCCATGTTGGATATCTTGGAAGGTATGCATGGGAGCTATTCCAAAATTGGCACACATGTAGATAATACTATTTCAGTTTAATTTCCAGGAGGCCATACATGACAGTGTTGCCAAAATAATTTTAAGCCTTCTGATAAGTCCAATTTTTAAATGCATATAACTTCTACACTATCAATTGGATTTCAACGATATTTCGTATGTGCTATGTGTACATAAACAGATATGACTGAGCGTATTCTTAAGAGCCACCAGCGCTGCCAACTGTTAATAATTGCTCTCTCTATTTTTTTTATATCCGAATACCAATATATTATAAAGTATGCAAGCCGACAGCTTTAAACTATGCACACGTATAGTACCTGACATTTTAGATTAATTTGGAGTAATTCATATAAGTCAGTACTGCCAACATGATTCTATGCCTGCTGATAGGCCTATGTCCAATTTTAAAATGCATGTAACTTCTATACTAACCAATGGATTTCATCCAAAATTGGCAGATTATATCTGACCAGCACACGCATGACATTGTTGCCAACATGTTTTTACGCGTGTTGATAGATCCAATGTCTAACTGCATGTAACGTCCATTGGACTTCAACCAAATTCTGTATTCTGTACCTTAAGAGATGGAAGTAAGAATATATTCAGTCACCAGGGCTGCCAACTTTAGTGCTCTATTAGGCTACATTATACCAGGTATATTTCTAACTAATTAAACATTTCGATATTACCAACTTAATTTCGTCATTATTCTAGATAGGTTCATATACTGTAGATTAATCATTGGCATGAATCTTAATTTTAAGAAAAGTAGGCTCTTTAGTTCGTTACGGAACTTCTTGTTTTTCTATTGTGGATGAACTAAGCAGGGGTTAGAATATGATACCATGTCTGTGAGTAAAACGATTCTCTGGTTGCCTGAAGTAGAGCGGAACACTGGGACATGTGCACAGCAATACTATTGCCACTCCTACAGAAATTTGCTCAGTGGCGCTTGTCTCGTTGTTCGGCCAAATTTTCTGGCTTTCAGTTGGTCAACGCAATATAATAGCGGCTTCGGTGGCGTAGTTGGTAGCATGCTGAACTGCTGTGACCAAGATCGCGGGCTCAAACCCGGCCGAAGTCGTGGGATTTTTTAAGATCGTTAAAATCCTTGAGTATTCCTTCCTTCGGAGGGGAGGTAAAGCCGGCGGTCCCATGTCATAGATTTATGGCATGTAAAAGATCCTTCCACAGACCAAACTTGTGTGAAGCTAAACTTCTAGGTTAGATTTCGATGGAACGCTCTTTCAAAGTTCCAACGTTCACCACTAGGTATCAGTGACATCTGGTAGCGAAAGTTGGAATTACTTGAAATTGAACGGAACTTGTAGCTCACCCTATGGGTGTCCGCTTGAAGCATCTACAGTCTCTGGCGAGCAGAACATGCCCTCGGACACTCCCGGTACTAAAAGCCATACGATAAATAAATAAATAAATAAATAATGCAAACTAATTACAATTACTGGAATAAATTACATGTGATTAAGATACATATTGTTATGGACTATTGTAGGAGGAGAAAACTAAGGAATGACATGTTTCGCTCGTCAAGCGAGCATCATCATATCCAAATATGCAAGACAAATAACTCTACAGAACACTACCAAACGTACAGTGACACCCACAGACATTCTCTGCCCTCCAAAATCAAAACAAAACGTCATAAAATGTAGCCTCCTTCTTTTTCTTTAGCATTTGTCCCACATTTTAGCAGGTCTGCTTGTTTGCTTCTCTGTCGCCGTATTACACGATTGTGTGCCATGTCAGGACAAAGTAGGGCAATTTTTAGATCTTCATGTAGGATGTCAAGCCAACACTGTCTCGGTCGTCCTATTGGTCTCTTCCCATCTATCCGCAATGCCAATCCAGTGTGTGGAACTGTAGGTTCAGCAGCTCGTAAGACATATCCATACCAGCGGAGACGGCTTTCCCTCATGTTTTCAGTAATTCGCGCTACTCCATATGTCATTATTGCTGACATGATCATGGAGCGTCAAGCCAGATACCCACCTGAGCATATTTGTCTCCATCACACCAAGTTGCTGGTCCAACTCCTTAGTTCTGCCTCATACAGAGCAACGGGACGGACTACAGAATGATAAACTTTAGACTTTAGCAGGTCTGGGATCTTCTTATCACATAAGACGCCGGGCAAAGAACGCCACTTGAGCTGCTCACGCGATGTGATATTTCAGGTCTGAGGGTTCCATCTGCAGTAATAGTCAAGCCAAGATATTTAAAAGACCATGTCTTTGGAAGGTCAACACTATTAATTTGAATCGTATTCGGATCATTTAGACCCGTTGTCAAATACTTCGTTTTCTTAATGTTGAGCCGTAATCCAAATTCTGCGAGGCGGTTGGTGCATGCCTGAACTTGTAATAGCAGAAGCACATCGTCAGCATACAGCAACGCCCAAGGTACAGATTTATGTCAATCCCTTGTAACAGTATCCATGACTGAAATGAAGAGGAGAGGTGAAAGTACAGATCCCTGATGGACGCCAACAGAAACGTGTAAATCACTAGATAATCCAGCCACTGATGGTACTTGGCTCTTTGGGTTGTCAAACAAGAGTTTAGTGCTTTTCAGTCGGTCAACACGAATGTACCCAAAAGAGATGGGTTATGCCCTAATCCTGAAATAAATTACATGAGATTAATAAAACACTAGGATGACCAGTTTCGATCGTCAAGCGATCATCATCAGATCCAATACACTTAGGCTATAAAATCTATGTTTGAAATACAGGTGAAAATATTTACAATATGTACAATTATTTAGTTGCAGTATTGGTACTGCAACTGTCAGTGTATGCTAAATGCAGTATATATGTTAGGTGAAATGCTAAATGGTGATGGCTATCCGGAGATTGTACTTTAGAGAGATTATATGGCTGTAAACTATGGTTAAACTATAAAATTTTAGGCTAACTACTTATCTGATTGTCTTCCGTACTACAGCTATTCGCAGTTTCCGTGCTCACTTGAACCCGCTGTGCGGTCGACTGCGGTGGTTATCTTAACGACTGGTTTTTCCCTGCCTTCCCCCCCTGTCCCTACGTGCTGTGGGGAGTGATCGCGATGTGTTTATGTGAGGTGTTGCCAACCTAGATAAGATGTATGTTATTGAATGAGGTGGATCTACAACTATTAAAGACCGTGGATTAGTCCTCGCCACGCGTGGAGCATAACCCATTCGAACTAAGCGTTGACGGTCTTATGAGGACGTCCCGGCACCTTTAATACTGCCTCTAATATGGGCCTTGGTTTATTGCAGAAGAAAAGTACATCGTACACCTGATCCAGATAACATTTACCTATTAAAAACCCCCTAATTTCCCCCCATTTTTTTATCTAGCTTGGCTGTGTCGCTAAATTGTGTTTTGTTTCCGACAGGGTGTGTTTTTTAGTAGCGTGAAGAGGGGTGAGCTCTCCATGAACGTGTGTTCATTTAGATTGTTGGGATTGTTTCGTTTGGCTAGGTGTATCTCGATTGCTTCCTTTATGTCAAGAGCTCTGCCTTTCGATTCGTGATGGATTATTTTAAGGTCCGACTCTATGTTGGTAAAGCTATGCCCTGCGTCACACATATGTTCGCACACGGCTGAATGTGTTCCGTATCTTATCGCATTTCTATGTTCATTATAGCGTGTGTCTACTCGCCTTCCACTCTGCCCGATGTAATTAGCTTGACAATCGGTGTCTTGGCACGTTATAGAATATACCAAGACACCGATTGTCAAGCTAATTACATCGGGCAGAGTGGAAGGCGAGTAGACACACGTTATAATGAACATAGAAATGCGATAAGATACGGAACACATTCAGCCGTGTGCGAACATATGTGTGACGCAGGGCATAGCTTTACCAACATAGAGTCGGACCTTAAAATAATCCATCACGAATCGAAAGGCAGAGCTCTTGACATAAAGGAAGCAATCGAGATACACCTAGCCAAACGAAACAATCCCAACAATCTAAATGAACACACGTTCATGGAGAGCTCACCCCTCTTCACGCTACTAAAAAACACACCCTGTCGGAAACAAAACACAATTTAGCGACACAGCCAATCTTGATAAAAAAATGGGGGGAAATTAGGGGGTTTTTAATAGGTAAATGTTATCTGGATCAGGTGTACGATGTACTTTTCTTCTGCAATAAACCAAGGCCCATATTAGAGGCAGTATTAAAGGTGCCGGGACGTCCTCATAAGACCGTCAACGCTTAGTTCGAATGGGTTATGCTCCACGCGTGGCGAGGACTAATCCACGGTCTTTAATAGTTGTAGATCCACCTCATTCAATAACATACATCTTATCTAGGTTGGCAACACCTCACATAAACACATCGCGATCACTCCCCACAGCACGTAGGGACAGGGGGGGAAGGCAGGGAAAAACCAGTCGTTAAGATAACCACCGCAGTCGACCGCACAGCGGGTTCAAGTGAGCACGGAAACTGCGAATAGCTGTAGTACGGAAGACAATCAGATAAGTAGTTAGCCTAAAATTTTATAGTTTAACCATAGTTTACAGCCATATAATCTCTCTAAAGTACAATCTCCGGATAGCCATCACCATTTAGCATTTCACCTAACATATATACTGCATTTAGCATACACTGACAGTTGCAGTACCAATACTGCAACTAAATAATTGTACATATTGTAAATATTTTCACCTGTATTTCAAACATAGATTTTATAGCCTAAGTGTATTGGATCTGATGATGATCGCTTGACGATCGAAACTGGTCATCCTAGTGTTTTATTAATCTCATGTAATTTATTTCAGGATTAGGGCATAACCCATCTCTTTTGGGTACATTCGTGTTGACCGACTGAAAAGCACTAAACTCTTGTTTACTAAGGCAACACTGAAAATATGGCTTCAAACACCACAATCTTTGGGTTGTCATATAGCAATTTGACCCAATCTATCAACACTTCATGGACACCATGTTCTTGGAAGGCATTCCAAATCACGTCATGTGGCACCTCATCAAATGCCATTTCAAGGTCGAGGAAAGCAAGGTGGAGGTGTCTCGATTTTTCACGATGTTTCTCGGTGAGCAAGCGAGCAGCATGGATAGCATCTATTGTACCACAGTTTTGGACAAAACCGCACTGGTTGATGGCGAGGAGGAAAATATTACTGAAAAATATTGATGTATTACGCATCCGAAAAAAGAACTAATCATTTATTCGTACTGATGTTTCCATCTATACAACACGATTGACAATTCAAACGAAGCACTAACTGGTTTGCACCTGAAATGAAATTTCCACTCCATATTTCAGAAGAAGATTTAGTTGTTACTCATTTCAGGCACTGAATTAAAATATTTGTTTTTCTAAATTATTTAATTTTCTATATTTTTGAATTTTTAATATAAAGCTCGATAATTTATTTACACTTACTATTACAAGATTTCTTGTTCTTAGCCTATTTTCAATTTTGAAAAAAATAGGCTTATGAGATCACCTTTTGTCCGTGTGTGTGTGATTCGTGTGTGTGTGTCCCCCCCCCCCTAATAAAATCTAAACGGATGGAGCGATTTCAATGAAACTCGGTAAGTTCATAGCACTCTTCCGGGCGACCCCGACCGTGCCCTTCAAATTATGTTACGTCTGACCAATCTAACATGGCGGCTGTGCGAAAAATTTCACCAGCATTCAATAACTCCGAAAGTGTTACGGATATCATCCTGGAATTTTGTATGGTCATAAAGGGAACTACTAGAATTTCACTTATGTGACTTTTGAGAACCTGGTAACTACAAAACCAACATGGCGGCCAAGCGAAGTTGAGACTTTTAAGATGACCTTTCCCGCGATTTAACCGTTCAAACGCAATGAAACTTGGTACAGTATTTGTTTGTATACATTGTAATGCACCGACATATAAATTCGTTCAATTGTTTCCATAACCTCAATATGGCGGCTGTGCGAAATATATTCACCGGCATTCTATATCTCTGAAACTATTACCGGTATCACCCTGAAATTTGCACAGCGGAAAAGGGCACTACTGGAAGATCATATATGAGACTTTAAAAAACTGCTTAACTACAAAACGAACATGGCGGCCAAGCGAATTTTAAAGTTTTAAATAGACTTTTCTCGCGATTTAATGATCCGAACGCAGTGAAACTTGGTACAGCAAATGTTTATACACATTGTAATGCACTGGTATGTAATTTAGTTCAATTTTTTACATATCCTCAAGATGGCGGCTGTGCGAATTTTTAAATTAAGCTTTTATTTCTTGTGTCGTAATCATGCGATCGAAGTGAAAGTTTGAATAATGAACCTACGCTATAATTTTCCTTTAAATGTACATGACTCTATGGCCTATACATATATTACAATCCAACATGGCGACCATCCGGAATATTTAGAATCTACTAAACCAATCAAACTGAATTTTTTTGCGTTCATACGGGTTATGAACATAAGTTCACCTATAGGACTTTCAATAACCTGGTGATCATAAATCCAACATGGTGGTGACGCGAAGTATAAATATTCTCATGGTCGTTTATCGTAATTGAACCATCCAAGTGCAGTGAAACTTGGTACAGTAAATCCTTATACAAATGTTAATCCACTGGCATATAATTTATTGCAATAGTTTCCATACCACAAGACGGCAGCTGTGCGAAATTTTAAATCTCGTTTTTACTTCTTGTGTCCTAATCATGTGATTGAAGTTTGAGTACTACACGTACACAATAATCTTCATGTAACAGTACATAGCTCTAAGCCCTACATATATAAGGTTCCAACATGGCGACCATCCGAAATATTTAGACGGTTCTCAATATCTACGAACCTATTACTGCAATCAAACTGAAATTTAGTATGTTGATAGAGGCAATTAACATTAGTGGGATATATGAAAATAGGCTCTATAGTTCTTCACGGAACTACTTGTTCTAACTGTATTTTAAAGGGGAAAAACAAGATGTTCAGTAAAGAACATATAGCCTACTTTCTCCTAAATATATGTGTATAGTTATAACGCTTTGCCCTATTCAAGGAGTATAATTGAATGTTGGTTGTAGTAGCTTGTTGAAATACAACGTGCTATACGGATATTAAACATG
Organism: Meconema thalassinum; assembly: GCA_946902985.2. Lineage (NCBI taxonomy): Eukaryota > Metazoa > Arthropoda > Insecta > Orthoptera > Tettigoniidae > Meconema > Meconema thalassinum. The sequence goes on along the minus strand of OX336401.1, from coordinate 55,148,786 downwards.
AATATGAGGTGCCCTTTGCTAGTGCTACCTCTGTAAAAAAAAATCATTCAATTCGGTTTCACCGTGTTTGAATTGATATGGGGAATCGATTTGCACACATACATGGCCGCTATCTGCAAACTATTGGGCTGATGACCTTGTAGCGTGGTCAAAGAACGCTTCTCACATAAAGTTATGTTGTTGCAAAATTTGGTAGAGTTCAAATGATTAGGTTGGTCGCAATTTGATTTAAGCGTTTAACATTTGGATGGCCACCATTACGTTTCCGTCAAGATGGCGACGATATAAAACATGACACTGAGTTGCCTTTTGCAAGTGCTACCTGTGTACCAAATTTCGTTCAATTGGGTTTCACCGTGTGTGAAGTGATAGGGAGAATCGATTTGCACACATACATGGCCACTATCTGCAAACTATTGGGCTGATGACCTTGTCGTTTGGTCAAAAGATGCTTCCCACATAATGGTATATTGTTGCAAAATTTACTAGAGATCAGATGATTAGGTTGGTCGTAATTTGATTTAAGCTTTTAACATTTGGGTGGCCGCCATTACGTTTCCGTCAAGATGGCGGCAATATAAAACATGACACTGAGGTGCCCTTTGCTAGTGCTACCGCTGTACCAAATTTCGTTCAATTCGGTTTTACCGTGTTTGAATAGATAGGGGAATCGATTTGCACACATACATGGCCGCAATCCGCAAATTATTAGGCTGATGACCTTGTAGTTCGGTCAAAAGATTCTTCGTACATAAGGGTATAATGTTGCAAAATTTGGTAGAGATCAGATGATTAGGTTGGTCATAATTTGATTTAAGCTTTCAACATTTGGGTGGCCGCCATTACGTTTCTGTTAAGATGGCGGCGATATAAAACATGACAATGAGGTGCCCTTTGCTAGTATTACCTCTTTACCAAATTTCGTTCAATTCGGTTTCACCGTGTTCGAATTGATTGAGGGGGGGGGGGCGACAGACATTCAATATACACACACTCACACACATACACACACACAGACAGACAGACACACAATTTTTCGCCCTGTGTTGATCTCATAAGTCTACTTTCATTTTTTGCAAAAATCGAAAGTAGGCTAAAAATAATGTGAAGCCCAATATTATATTTTATTTTATTTACAATTAATATTACATTCTTTCCTCGATTTTGTCCATCTTTGGGCCGCGTAAAATAACCCATCGCATTCACTGTCTCTTATTTTCTTGCCTTCCAGTAGTTCTTCATTACTTCATTTTGTCTCCTTCTTCTCTCTTCCGTTCAGATGTTATCCTGGAAATCCTTGAAATTTTTGATCATATTTCTGAAAAGTGGTCTGTCCTGAATAACATCTGTTGTTAATTCCATATCTTCCACATCCCTTTTTATACTTTGTACCCATTGATTACCATTCTTGCTTTTGTATACATGACTGAGTCTGGTGTTATTCATCCTCATTATGTGTCCTTTTCCTGATCATATCGTAGATTTGTTCAATTTCTTTTATTTTTATTTTTGTACAGGTCGTCATTTTTTCTGTATCTGAACTCTCCACTTTCCGTTTTTAATGGTCCTAAGTATCCTACTTTCCATTTTCTCTGGCTCTTCTATTTCGTCTTTTTTTTAATGGAAAACAAACACTCTGAAGCATAGAGACTTTCCGGCTTAATTACCGTATTGAAATGTCGGATTTTAGTTGCAATAGAAAGATTTTTCTTATTGTAGGTATCCTTCTTGGCCTGTTTGCCATCTCTTGATGAATACAGTACATTTGCATTTGTCAGTTGGCACAGGAGAGAGTAAAAGGTGGCTTTTCACCGATGTCTCAGTCTCACTCATGGCTGTGATTATATGGAAGCTACTGAGGTATGGGTGGTGCTTAGTAATGGCATTCGGGGCACAGTCAGTGTCTGTGGATGCTGTGAATGGTTCTACTCATGGGGTTGGGACTACTGTTCTGACTCAGTGAGGAAAGCAATGGCAAACTACCTCACTCCTCTTCTTGCATAGAACGCTTCAAAATAGTGCTGCCTTGGGTTTTTGTGGGTATCTACTCGCATAACGTAACGGCGGTGCTTTTTGAGGATCCGACCAGCCTTCGGGCTGACTATTTAACAGACATGTATCCTTCGTCAGTTGAAAACCTTGTTCCAATTTTCGTATTATTTCATTATTTTTATTACTATTCATTTCATAAACAGTTTTCATATCAAACAAACATTAGACTTAAGTACATCTCTAGTATTTTATTTTTATTCTCAATTGATTTTATTCTTAATCGAGCTGAAGAAGACCTCAATGTCAAGTCGAAACATGTACGATATACAGGGTGTTTCAGGAGGAATAGTAAATATTTTAGGAGGTGGTAGTATACATATAACATGTGTCCCATTTGTATTGCGTACCGAGATACAGATGACACCAGTTGTGTTGATGTTCAGGTTGTGAAGTTGTGCTTTAGTTTCCATTGAATGTGTTCACCTTCAGTGTGCTTTGTTGGCCAAGTGAACTGTACTGTATCGCTTAAACATGCCATACGTTTTTACATTCTAGTCGTCTGGTGATACAACATCTAAACCTAACACTCCCTGGAAGATGAATCGGGAGATATGGACACGTTTCTTGGCCACCAAGGTTCCCGGATCTTACCCCTTTGGATTTTTGCCTGTTGGAATGATTGAAAGGTGAAGTCTACAAGGAAAAAGTTAACACAAGAGCCGAGTTGGTGGTTTGGATTATGCATAGTGCAGCCCTCATCAAAGAACGCCAAGACACCCTCCAAAGAGCTACACGGGGTGTTATCAAGAGAAGTGCAAAATGCATTGAAGTTGGTGGTAGAATTTTTGAAAATCAACTTTGAACGTTCTCTTTTGCCTTGGCTTTACATTTGTTTGAGTTAAATACTACCAGGTATATCTCTGTACGCAATAAGTTACAAATGGGGCACATGTTATATGGAATTTTTTATTGCAAATCATCTACACTACCATCTCCTAAAATATTTACTATTGCTCCTGAAACACCCTGTATAATCGATATATTTGTGTAAGTACTGATTGGCGTATAATTTAAACTTTGAATTGAGGTTAGTAAGTGTTTGTTATTTCCCGCTCAGCGTAGGCCTAATGTGTTGACTGACTGAGAAGTTATCAATGAAACAGAACTACGATATTCACTTTGATTTTGTTGTATCTTTGCATTTCTGCTCTCGAATATTATCATTATGATACTCAGCATTGAATTTTATAAAACTAATTTTTTTTTTTTGTGTAAATGTTGGGAACTATTTACAACATCTGGCAACCATGCTAATAACAGAGAAAGTTTCTAACCATGTCTCCTTGTCGAATAGGCTTCTTGAGATCACAGACGATGCGAAGCCACATGCTCTCTCGTTTCTCTTGGCAGTTGGTAGGGAGGTAGCCTATGTTCACATTCTCGTGCAAGTCCACCATGATTGTTGTTCCGTAGGACACATCACCAGCATTTGTGACATTCATGACAAGTCGGATCAGCCTCTCTGAACCAAGTACGTACTCTCCATTGAGGCTGCAAACAGAAAGCAATATCATAAGTTCATAGGAGCAGGGCACAGTAAATTCAAAGTCTTCAACATCTCTATCATATAAATGAAAGTTTGTAGTTTTATTTTTGAAATTTCTACAGTGTTTTATGTTATTGAAATGTTTCAGACAAATGCACACAAAAATTAATGGTTTTGTCCACCACCATACAGAAACAGAGATACAGTGATGCCAACCTTCAAAGTTCCAGTTCCAGCTATTCTATTCAAGGCAGGAATGCACAACCCGCGACCCGGATAAATATTTTATACTATTGAAAACGTGAACAATTTGTACGTGATCATACTTCCGTTAGCTCAGTGGTGTCGGGGGTAGTACATTCATTCCCACTATATGACACACGTATTTTGGATCAAAAGCATCAGGTCAACACTTGAAATAAACTAAAAATCACAATAAAGACATCATTTAATGATACTCAAAAATAGGCGTTACAACATACTCAAAAATAACATAAAACAACTCAAAATCATATTGATATTTCACACTTGTTCTCTGACACAAGGAATCACTTAATCAAATCAATAAATTCATAATCACTAAGGTTCCACTGAACCACAATCTAGTTTCACTTCCATTTAGTACTTGTGACCAATTGATCTGGCGAGCTCGCTTTGGCTCCATATTACTTTTATAACATCATTTATCATTCAAAACATGCATTATTATTTAACTTGGTTATTATTTAATGTGTATTCACATTTGTTTATAACAATAATAACAACAATTACCAATTCTTATAGGGTCCACGTGGGTTCAAAAACTTATATATCTCTCTCTTATTCATCGTACTGCTTTTATATTGGCGGGAAGCTCATGTCACATTGAGTTCAAAAACTACTGAAAGAATCAAGTTAAACAATACTCCCGGATTGGCTAAAATTTCTGCTACTCAAGAAACCATTATTTGTATCTGTCACACAATGAGATTTTTAGCCTATTTTCAATTTTGAAAAAATAGGCTTATGAGATCACCTTTTGTCCGTGTGTGTGTGCGTGTGTGTGTGTGTGTGTGTGATTCGTGTGTGTGTCCCCCCCTAATAAAATCGAAACGGCTGGACCGATTTCAATGAAACTCGGAATGTTCATAGCACTATTCCCGGCGACCTCGACCGTGCCCTTCAAATTTTGTTACGTCTCTCCAATCCAACATGGCGGCTGTGCGAAATATTTCACTAGCATTCAATATCTCCTAAACTATTACCGATATTGCCCTGAAATTGTGTACGGTGATAAAGGGCACTACTAGAAGTTCACCTATGAGACTTTCAAAAACCTGGTGACTACAAAACCAACATGGCGGCCAAGCGAAGTTGAGACATTTAAATAGACTTTTCTCGCGATTTAACTATCTAAATGTAAATAAACTTGGTACAGCAAATGTTTATACACATTGTAATGCACTGGAGTCTAATTTAGTTCAATTGTTTACATAACCTCAAAATGGCGGCTGTGCGAAATATTTCACTGACATTCTATATCTCCGAAACTATTACAGATATCAGCCTGCAATTTTGTACGGTGATAAAGGGTACTGATACAGGTATACCTATGTATATTTGATAAACCTGTAAAGTACGAAACGAACATGGCGACCATGCGAATTTAAAATATTTTAATAGACTTTTCTCGTGATTTAACTCTCTGAGCGCAGTGGAATGTGGTACAGTAATTGATTTTGCAGATTGTAATGCACTGCCATCTAATTTAATTCAATTGCTTACATAACCTCAAGATGGCGGCTGTGCGAAATTTTAAAATTAAGTTCTAATTTCTTGTGTCGTAATCATGCGATCGAAGTGAAAGTTTGAATAATGAACCTAGGCAATAATTGTCCTTGAATGGTACTTAACTCTATGGCCTATACACATAACACTCCTAAATGGTGAGATCCCGAAATATTTAGACGGTTCTCAATATCTATGAATCTTTTACAGCAACCAAACTGATTTTTTTATGTTCATAGAGACTATGAACGTATGTTCACCTATAGGACTTTCAGGAACCTGGTGAGCACAAATCCAACATGGCGGCGACGCGAAGTATAAATATTTAAATGGACGTTTCTCGCGAATTAACTATCCGAGTGCCGTGAAACGTTGCACGATAAATGCTTATACAAATGTTGATCCACTGGCATCTAATTTATTTCAATGGTTTGCATTATCACAAGATGGCTGCTGTGCGTAATTTTAAAATCTCGTTTTTACTTCTTGTTGTCTAATCATGGGATTGAAGTTTGAATACCACACGTACACAATAATCTTAATGTAATAGTACAAAAATAAAAATCCAACCTGGCGAACATCTGAAATATTTAGACGGTTCTCAATATCTACGAATCTGTTACAGCAATTAAACTGAAATTTTGTATGTTGATTGTGGCAGTTAACATAAGTAGGATATATGAAAATAGGCTGTATAGTTCTTCACGGAACTACTTGTTAACAAATGTATTCAACAATATTCCCTTAATTCACGAGATCTGAACAACCTTGCAACATACAATCACATGCTAAATTGACTACGGGTACGCCTCCCGTCCTATTTATTAAAAGAAATATCTTGCGAGGGCAAAACAACTCGGGCTGTTTACATAACGTGTCTCGCTGCTCCCCCAGGCAATTAGTGGTTCATTGACCTACCCTAGGACGATTTAACTGATATTTATGGCCTGTCAAACTAACGTCTGGCACACTGGGCTGGGATTTCTTTCTACAGCGGTCTCTCTGGCTGTTCACACTACAGGATACGAAAAACTTAAAATGAAACCCTATTCATTTTTACTCTTTAAGCGGCACTTTCTCGGCCGATAATTACTTCACAAGACATTATTTTAATTGGTGATCATCCACATTGTCTGAGTCCATATGCGGTCAACATTATATAAGGGGCTCACACACGTCCACATATGACACCTCTGCGTCTAAAATAGTCTACATTCCTAGGCTTAAGCCATCTTCAGAAGAGATCAATATTTCATGCGCCGGTGAGGCGGTATCCAGTGCAGACCCTCACGCGCTTCACAATTTCTGGAGTGGGAATCGAACCCAGGTTCTCTAGTATCCACAATAGCTCCCTCTATTACTTTACTTAGATCCGTCTTTTATCGAACTCACCACAACTCCGTCCACAATTAACGATTTTGGATATTAGATATGACAATCTATAGACATACTTCTTATAATGCGTTTACTTCGCATGCACAACAATATTCTTTTTAAGTTTTCCGTAATCCTTTTTATATTCCCGAAATACAGTACATATTTTATTACCCATAATTATCCTTCAGTTTGACATTATATGACTTTCATACGGTCATTAATGAATTTTACAATAAGGTTCTAGCAACTTATTATTTTATTTCTAAGGAGATTATACTCTTTGAATTATTATTATTATTAATTTCTTTACCTGATACAACTTATGTGCGGTATGTTCAGACCCGTATTTCATATTCTTCAACATTTCACATATTCACTCACCATCTCATTTATATTTGTGTGATCTTTCCATATTTTAAGGCTTTCACGAACTTCCCCCAAAATTTACACACTCATGATTATAAACTGTATTTACATTTTATCCAGTGGATCTCGAACCTCATGCTGGACCTTTTCGCCCACGTTCTGGGTCTAGTATTCACCCATAACACTCATTTCACATAACACTTTTCCATTTATCTTACACATGTTGATTACATTCAATTTTCCTCTGGGAGGATTTCCCAACATGATTCAATTACAAAATATACACTGAATAACCCTAATTTACACTCAAAAATAATAATAAATGCAACATAAAATTTTACACTCAAGCTTAACTCTTTGCTTGTTTTACACTCGTGGTTTTTCACACGTTCACACTTCCTAACAGCTTTTCCAAGGAATGCAGGCCCTAACGACGTCTTGTCTTGGTCCTACGTCCCCTTGAACTGCTTGGAAGTCTCTGATTTCAGCTACCCATAGTCGCTGTTCGCCTCGGTTATTTCTATCAGTGTCTCTGCTTCCCCTTTTATTGGCCCTATGTTGTACTGTTGGCACGATAATATCTGATTGCGGCTTTAAGTTTGATACTTTGCCGAGTATCTCCTTACGATACTGTTCTTACGGTCGCTATCTGTTAGTTTGCATTCACAAATTCTCATAGTGTGTTTCTTTTGTTTTTGTATTTCTCATAGTGTTCTTCTTTTGTTTTTGTATACCGTACAAGTCAAATGTACTTTTTTGAATATAACCGTCTGTTTCCGGTTGTGACCAATGGATGTCGGTGTTTGTATCTTCTCCCATCAATTTGGAGTTTAGAACTGTATTTAGTAAACCCTTTTTACTAATTATTTTATGACAGGTTATGAGCCCAGTTAAACGCTTATTGCTGTTAATGTGTGGACTTTGTGATGGGAGAATGTCGGTCGTTAAAAGGTGTTGATATGTGCGGCGCACATGTGGACGGCAGTTAAGTGTGCATTCAAGACAGTTTTTGGTGAATTTTGTGGACGATTTTCTATTGTGAGGACTATTTGTACGTTTTATTTTAAGTATACATACTAACATGGATGCAGCTACGGGAAGCAGCGAGCGAGTAGTTGCAATAGTGAGGTTACAGGACGACAATTGGGAAGCGTGGAGCACCCGAACAAAGGCATTGCTTCAAACGAGGCGTCTGTGGGACGCGGTTCAAGGTTTCCCACGAAAGACCGATACAGGAGAGGTAGAAGATACACCCGTTGAAGAGTACTCCGAGGCCCAACTGGGCAAAGATCAAGACGCGAAAAACTTGCTCGTAGGTTTGGTCACCGACCCTTTCCTAGGTGATATCAAAGAAGCGGAGACAGCTAAGGAAGCATGGCAGAATCTTCTGACTTCATGTTGCGATACCGGAGTCCTTCAAATTGTGACGATGTTAGAAGAATTGTGTCTTTTTAAGAAAACTAGTGACATTAGCATGCGTACATTTGTTGATAAAGTGCTTACTTGGTGAGCACGGTTGGACGATGTAGGTATAAAATTTACGGATAAGGCCAAAGCTGCTTTTATTCTCAGAGGACTGGAAAAGCGGGAGTACGAAAATTTGATACGTTCATTGGAAAGCAATGAAGAAAACTTAAGTGTAAAGGTAGTGCGAGCCAAACTATTGTTGGAGGAGAGAAAGAACAAGTTGGAAAAACTAAAGATGGAGCGAGAACAGGAGACTTATGCGAGGCTGAAGAAGGAAGAATCTGAGGGTGAAAGCGTGAAGGCAATGGTGGCAGCCATGCGCTTAAATTCCAAGGAGGTCGTCAACAGCAGCAAAAGTGTCAACAAGCCAACGGGTAGTGGTGGATTCATGTGCTACAAGTGCCAAGAACAGGGACATATTGCGAAGTTCTGTGATTTAGTTCATGAAGCAAGAAAGAAAGGTTCAGTTTTGTGTTTTAATTGTGCCAAGATAGGTCATACTTCCCGGAATTGTAGTAATGGACGCAAGGAAAATGTTAAGGTTAAGAATCGTGAGGTTATTGCCACGGTAAAGGACGATGAGGCGGCAAACGAATGTGTTCAGGTTAATGCTAGTAGTGTTAAGGTAAAGGCTTATGTGACAACTGAAAGCAAGGATGATGCATCTGATTGTGTATGCAGGTGGTATGTAGATTCAGGAGCCACTGAGCACCTGACACCTTATAAGGATATTCTGTATGATTACACCCCAAAGGTTTCTGGTAGTGTAGACACAGCTGATGGATCCGTAGTTAGTGTATGTGGTATGGGATGTGTGCTTATGAAGCTATCTGACAAGTGTGGAGGTTCTTTTCTGAAACTGAAAAGAGTGTTGTATGTCCCAGGTCTTCAAGACAATTTAATATCTGTAGGTCAATTTGACAGGAAAGGTGCAGTCGTAACCATTAAAGATAGCAAAGTTGTATTGTCAGATCATGAGGGTATATTCCTTACAGGTGAGGCCGTTGGAAATATGTATGAGGTAAATTGTGATTATTTTATGGTAGAACAAGGGAAAGAATTTGCTTGTAATGACGATATGGAGGTTGTGTATGCTAAGAGCAACAAAGCTGTAACTAGCGGAATATGGCATCAGCGTTTTGGCCATGCTCTGAACATTCCAGATCGTGATTTTATACCCAAAGAAAAGAATCTTGATTGTGATACTTGTAAACAAGGTAAAATGAAAAGACTTAAATTTAATGAAAGAGATCATGTATCTCAGAAGCCATTAGATGTTGTGTTCTCTGATGTATGCCAGCTAGAGCACCCATCGATTGGAGGTAGCAAATATTTTATTACATTTACTGATGATTGTACCAGATTCTCATATGTAAGGTTTCTTAAGCATAAGAGTGATGCATTTAATGAGTTTCTCAAGGTTAAAGCCCTAATGGAGACAGCACAAGGGACCAAGTTGAAATCTTTCCATTCAGACAACGGTGGAGAGTATTTTAGTACAGAGTTTTGTAACTATCTTGAAAAGGAAGGTAGGCCTATTGTTCGTAGGTTAACAATGGCTTACTCTCCCCAACAGAACGGCGTTGCTGAACGCCTCAACCAGCAACTTCTCACCACTAGTAGGTGCATGCTCATTCAGTCAGGCATGCCAGTTCAATTTTGGGGGGAAGCCATCAGCACAGCCTGCTATATAAAGAATAGGTGTGTGTCATCAACTGTAAAGAACATCCCATTTGAACTGTGGACGAGTAGAAAGTTGTCAGACCAGGAATTGCTTATGTTAAAATCATTTGGTTGTAAAGTTTGGATCCATAAACGTAATGTGGAAAAGTTAGTGCCAAGGGCAAATGTTGGTGCAATGCTAGGGTACCCCGATGACTCGAGGGGCTACCGTGTATGGGCCATCGAAAAGAAATGTGTCATTAAATCCAGGAATGTAGAATTTGTTGAAGATGTATTTCCGTTTTCTGTAAAAGCCCAGGAAAAACCTGTAACTCAGATAGATTGTGAACCTAGAACAGTTGGAGAAGTGTTCGTCGAGCAGAAAGATTGTGGAGGTCACGTGTTTGAACACGAAGTAGCCGAATCAGGAAATGAAAATCCTGTAACAAGTGATAGTGATGCCTCTTTGTCAGATTCTGATGTCGTAATAGACGCTCCATTACAGCCTGAACACACAGTATTACGTCAGGTCGAGTAGAGAGAGAAAACTTCCCAGCAAGTGTGTATGTTGTAATGAAGTTAAGGTCAAATGTCGCATTGTCATGTTAAGGTCAAAATATAACGATCCGGTGTCTTTTCAAGAAGCCACCTCACGAGATGACAAAGATAAATGGTTTGAAGCAATGAACCAAGAGATTGCCCTCTTGGAAAAACATAATGTGTGGACACTTGCAGAAGATTCAGGTGGCAAGACTGTCATAGGCACCAAATGGGTGTATAAAACTAAACGAAACCAAGAAGGTGAAGTACTTAGGTATAGAGCACGTTTAGTAGCTCAAGGTTTCAGTCAGATAAAGGGTACAGATTTCCTTGAATCCTACAGTCCTGTGGTTAAAAGGAAAACTATTAGGACCCTTATAGCCATAGGAGTAGAGCGTGAATGGGATAATTGTCATTTGGACATTGTATCGGCATACCTGAATAGCAAAATTAAAGAAACTGTATTTGTAAGTCAACCAGAAGGTTTTCGCAGTGTAGAATACCCAGACATGTGCTAAAACTCAACAAGAGTATTTACGGTTTGTGTCAAGCTGGTAAAGATTGGCATAATTGTATCACTGCACAACTTGTCAAGCTTGGCTTAAATCAAAGCAAATGTGATCCATGTCTGTATTTTAGCCCAGATCATGACCTATATGTTGCCCTTTGCTACCATACAAGGAATGATATGCAAATGTTTGTTGTTAGTGTAAGGCTAGTTATGTTTTTTTTTGTTGTTTTTGTTTTAAGTTTTTTTTTTGTGCAATTTGTGAATGGGGGGAAGTGTTAGTTTGCATTCACAAATTCTCATAGTGTGTTTCTTTTGTTTTTGTATTTCTCATAGTGTTCTTCTTTTGTTTTTGTATACCGTACAAGTCAAATGTACTTTTTTGAATATAACCGTCTGTTTCCGGTTGTGACCAATGGATGTCGGTGTTTGTTTCTTCTCCCATCAATTTGGAGTTTAGAACTGTATTTAGTAAACCCTTTTTACTAATTATTTTATGACACTATCTTAGATTTATCTAGCGCTCTGTCCCTCAAGGTTTCTTCACTCGTTTCCGCGTTGGAATGGTCTTAATAGACTATCGCGTTAAAGTTTGCTCTGAAGTCTTACACTTACTTCACGGATATCTGTCGGTTCTAATTCGTACTGTACTTCCAAACTACCGTTATTCCTAAGATTCTGATTCTCCAAGCACGGATGAATTCATGATCGTTACTACGTTAGACCCACTTTGGTCCTTGATGATTACTGAACACTCTTAGTGCTTTTCGACTTCCTCGATACTGGCGAAATGCTTTGTCCGCAGTTTGCTGAACTAATTTCTTATCGCACAGTAGAGATTTAATTCAAGTCCTTGTTAACTTGATACTTTCGAGGTCTAATATGGTAACCCACTATGGTTCCATAGACTAGTAAGTCTGATACGATACACCTCTCTTACCTAGAGAAGATCTCAAGACTGTATATTGTTGCTCCCGCGTGATGCGCCTCCGCGCTCACTGTAAACTGACTGTGTTGTGACGCAGCGTGACCTGACGAGGTCTGATGATAACTGCATGATTGCTGCTGGACTAGCCCGCTATTTCTTCATATCTGAATAAAATTAGGACACGCCCTCCTTCTCGAAATTATTTCCTAAACTAGTTACTCTACGATTTTGGAAAAAATATGTCCATAATCCTTATGGTTTCAATGTCTCTAAAATGTTCTCCTTTTTGAGAATCGATCGTACCAAATGTTTATATTAATTTCTAAATGCTCCCAGATTGTGTGGGTGGCATGAAAATTTCCACAGCGGTCATCGCCTCTCCTACTTGACATAATGCTGACATCGAACTTCTTTCCTGTGCATTAATTACTTCATTTTTCTTTTGGATAAATTCTAATTTCCAAAATAATTCACATTGCCGTTCTCTTATGTTTATAATTTTGCATGGATCCGGATTTCGCACCTATTTCACCATACTGCGTACTCTTTTGGTTGCAACTACGGTATTTAAATTGCTAACGTGTCAAGGCTAGGTGACTTCCCTGCCTTCCTCTTGCATCTTGACTCACGATTTTCTTGCTGAGTCCGCTCCCTTATCAAATTTATGGGTATGACGCATACCGGCCCACGTGCGTGTTGCTCATATCGTGGCTCAATCTTGCAGCTGCTTAACTGCGTTTCGTTGCGACATCTGGTCTTTCTTTTACTGGAGATCTAGTCATGTAGTATAAATCCTCTAAATACCATATCTTTTCTTCCATAAAATAATCATGGATTCGAACTTGTACCGATCCCAATAAGGGTACAATATATATTGTGAATGATGAGATTTTGCCCATTATTGTAGGCCCTAGTTGAAATAAGAAAATTATAAAAATGTTTCGTTAAAAATCAATTAAAAAGTAAACAATTATTGGACAGATTTTTAAGTTTTGCATAACCAGACTTCTGCAACGCAATTTGTCAAAAAACTTCAAAAATGGATTTAATCCATTTACAGGACACAAAATTGGTATTGAAACACATTTTTTGTCTGCTGGTAAAATAGGTTATTCAGATTATAGTAAAATTAGCTTTAGTGGTAGGGTTTGGCAAGTGCCTATGTGGAAAGGTAACTTTCGGCCCGCCACTTATTAATTAAAAATAAACTTGGACCCCACTTATAAAAAGGTTGTGCACCCCTGAATTAAACGATAACAAACAAATTAAAATTGTAAATAAGTTTATATATCTTGATGAAATTCTCACTCGGAACGCCAATGAAACATCAATAGAATGTAGAACATTTCAATTTAAAAAGAAACTAACACACGTAAGTTTCACGTAATTTTAAGAGGACTATTGACCATATTGTTCATATTGGGAGGTAGACTATTATTTTTCTTGTCTTAAAAATCTTTTTTTTTTCAAACCCTTTGGCCAATGGTTGGTGGCATTGCTAACCTTCACTGGGATAAGTTTTTGGCCCTTATCTGAAGAATACTACGAATTTTGAATGGTTTCGAATTTTCACATAACAACAACAAAAAAGGCATAGCAATATTTCTATTTTTCGAAAAAAAAGGCCCCTTTATTTCCACCCAATGGGTTCGATTTTACCCTTTCACAAACTCAACCGAGATTTTGAATGGTTAACATATGGGGCAAAGACATGGACACTGAGCAAGAAGATGGAGAGGAGAATATTGACCTTTGAAAACAAAGTGTTAAGAAAAATCTTCGTGTTGGTATTAGAGCAGGGAAACTTCAGAAGAAGAAACAACATAGAAATTCACGCACTGTATAACGAACCGGATGTGCTAGCAGTAATAAGGAGCAGAAGAATAGAATGGCTGGGACTTGTACTGAGAGGGGAAGAAGGCATGGTAAAAAGAGTGCTAGAAGGATAACCACAAGGAAAAAGACCCCTGGAAGGCCAAAGTTGAGATGGCAGGATGGAGTCAGGAAAGACCTGGAGGCCCTGGGAGCCAACGAGAATATGGCCGGAGACAAAAAGCAATTGACGTCCGAAACGGGGGAGGAGCTTACGGTCAGCTGTTTGCAATATGGCGGCGATATAGTGACGTGAAGTAATTGGGTGTGCGTTTGTTATGGCTTCAAATTTATGATGGCAAAATACTACATATTTCCTTTCATTGATAGAAATATTTTTATAATCAATTTAAATGCAGTGCCTAATTACTACCATTTAAAAATATTACCCACATGTAGACAGTTAATTTACTGTCTGCTGTTACATATATGAAGCCTGTACCAGGGAGCCTAGCGGTATCGATGTTTTTATTAATTTCACAATATATATATCTCACATAACACAAAGGACGACTCCCTGATAATAAATTGAATCAAGCAACCCTGAATTTGCATGAATGTTTTGGGTTCAAAGAAGCGTTACTTGGGATGCTCAAATCATACTTCAATATTGCAAATATTGACCTACATACTTGCTGTTCAAAGGCAAGAATGTTAATTTATTAATCTCTTGCCACAGGCAAGTTAAAATGGAGACATCCTCTTTATCAATATATTTAATTAAATATTTAAAATACAGATATTTAACAAAGCTGGAGTCTCCATTTGAACTTGTCATAAGCAAACGGAACAGATCAAAAACTACACTTTAAGCCAAACCAAATTCACTCCTCAGCTCGACATAAACCATAATACCAATTAAAACCTATACAAAACATACTCTCCTTACTGTTGTACAACTTTCAAACCAACTATTCGCACTCAAAACTGTAAAACCCTGAAATGGGAACTAATTAAAGTTAGAATAGCCTAGGTCGATCCGGTCTCCTGCTACATTACCGCATATGTATACTTAACATCACTATAACTTCAAAATTACGGCTAAGTGACCTATCTGCCTGAGTAGTATAGGTGTTGCCGGCCTGCCTGGGATGATGGGCAACCAAACCGGTATTTAAAACTAAGATTTTACATTTTAATGAACTAAAATAAACAGTAGGGAGATCATAGCCAAAAACACAATTTAAGCCAAATCATACTTCAATGACCTGCATACTTGCTGTTCAAAGGCAAGAATATACATTCTCTGGCAAATTAGGGCTAGGAACAGCATTTTTCTTAAGTTTTCTAACCATTCTGCTATTGTCAATCGGAAGAACCCCTAAAATAAGTTTACGAAGAGCGGATTTACATTCTTTGTACGGCACAGAAGTAATAGGCTATAAAGTTTATCAGTATTTTTGATGTAGCTAAATCCATGTGAATACAAATTAGAGACAATAACTATCAATAATCAACAGTACCGGTGGAAAGAAGTCGTCTTCACAAAAATGCAGACTGCACACTGTCATGTAACATGTAACACGTTTTCCAATTGACAGTGCCGAAGCCCATCTCTCTCTCTGAACTTTTTGTGCAGGAAAGTAGTGAAGATATTTCGTAGCCGTTTTATACGATTTGCAACCGTATACAGAGCAGTACCTCCTCGAATTTGACAAATTTCTTTCTGTTTCCATCACGACGTCAATGCTTAACCATTTAAATAAATCTCACCAGTCACAATGTTACAGCTTCAACATTCTGCCGCGTGGCTGCGCCATCCAACTTTTCTGACGTCAATAGAAGAGGCTAAAGAGTGAGGCAATGACCCGACTTCGGTACGTGTGGCCAACCAAGTAAGTAAGTATATTTTATGTATAAATTCTAACGTGATTGGTGCGAAATGACGTGACCCCAAGAAAGTGATATATACAGGGTCTCTCAGGCGGTGATTTAACACTCCGCTATGGCACCTGCCCCAGCCAAGCTTTTGTTGCTGCCTCCGTCGGGCTTATGCCGCGCATTTATAATCTTACTTACAGCTGTGGTTGCTGAAATTGAGCTACCGTACCATAGATTATTCAAGCGTACGAAACAATACCATGTTACCGAATAACAATGTCAACGTCAAAACGAAAGTACGCATTGTTGTCATTAAATGCCGCCAGTTTCTCCTAGAGCAGTGGTTCTTAGAAAACGATGTGCGTTGAACGAGAATCGTCCAAATGTATTCGCGGCGATGACTATCAGGTTTTGAATTGAAATATCTTTAAAATAAGTATTATTGAGGAAGGGTTACAACTGATAAGGTGTATTAGGGGGTAGGAGGGGGGAGGGGGGTGAAGGGTGGTCCGTACATGATTCAATTTCACGCTGAGTGGTCCGCAGACTTCTACGGGTTCAGAACCACTGTCCTAGAGGCTGCATTGTTGCTGTGTTCTTGCCAGTCTGAATTGCAAGCCACTAAACTTTCATCAATGAGGGAGTGAAGTGTCAGCACACAGATCTGATTAAGCGAATTCAGTTCAGGAGGAAGAGAAGAAGGGCAATCATGTTAATAAAACATTTAAATTCCTCTCCTTTTCTGTTTTCCACAGGAAGAGAGTTTTCAGAAGAACTCCCCGTATTATTAATAAATTGAACAGAACAGACTAGAACAACAAAGCGTATAGGCTAAGTCCCAAGCAAAGAGGATTAATAATTAAGTCAAAGTTCAAAGTCAACCTACAATTTCTATAACTTCCTTGCACAAGTCGACAATCTAGCATGCACTTTCGTTCACTAGCTACTACAGACTTGATTGCTATGTGCTAAGCACCTTTGGATCATGACTTGTGACATCACATCCGGATATTAGTTGAGTATCTGAAAATGTAGCTTTGGGACACAGCCTTTTAATTTCTCGAAAATTGAAATTACTCAAGTCCGTGCTGTGCTAATTTGTAGTACGCCTTTCAACAATAGCTTGGCCGTCGAAGCCCCTGCATCCGCCGACAAATATAATTCCTCGGGACCGTACCTGTCCTCGAACTCGACAATACGTCTGATCACTTCAGAAGTTCAGAATAAACAAACCTCGATTATCATGGTCCGTTCTCCCGTCTCAACAATTTCGGTGGCGTCCTTTCAAAAAGCACTCAAACTTCGTAAAAATATTAATATCTTGCATAGCGTTTCCCGTAATTGAATTTCCAAAATATGACAATTAATGTATTAATTTTCCACTATTCTCATAGAGTTCGAACATCTTCTGGTTCTTCTGTAACAATTATAATTGTCTAATTACTGCATTGTTTAATTTCCGAATTCCTTAATTTGGTTTCAAATATTCCCGAAGGAAATATGATGTTAGTTTCCATTTGAGTGGATGTAATATCAAATAATATGAAACAAGTAGTTCCGTGAAGAACTATACAGCCTATTGCCCCCATCTACATACAAAATTTCAGTTTGATTGCTGTAATAGATTCGTAGATATTGAGAACCGACTAAATATTTCGGATGGTCGCCAGGTTGGATTTTACATATGTAGGTCCTAGAGTTATGTACTGTTACATGAAGATTATTGTGTATGTGTAGCATTCAAACTTCAATCGCATGATTAAGGAGTTTTTAAAATTTCGCACAGCTGCCATTTGTGGTTATGGAAACAATTGGAAAAAATTAGATGCCAGTGGATTAACATTCGTAGAAGGATTTACTGTACCAAGTTTCACTTCACTCGGATGGTTAAATTGCGAGAAACGTCCATGTGAATATTTATACTTCGCGTCGCCGCCATGTTGGATTTTTGATCACCAGGTTATTTAAAGTCCTATAGGTGAACTTAAGTTCATAGCCCCTATGAACATTAAAAAATTAAGTTTGATTGCTATAATAGATTCGTAGATATTCAGAGCCATCTAAATATTTCGGATGGTCGCCATGTTGGATTGTTAAGTGTATAGGCCATAGAGTCAGGTACCGTTAAAGGAAAATTATTGCGTAGGTTCATTTTTCAAACTTTCACGTCGATCGCATGATTACGACACAAGAAATAAAAACGTAATTTTAATATTCGCACAGCCGCCATCTTGAGGTTATGTAAACAATTGAACTAAATTAGATACCAGTGTATTAAAATGTGTATAAACATTTCCTGTACCAGATTTCATTGCGTTTGGAACATTAAATCGCGAGAAAGGTCTATTTAAAATTTTCAAATCTGTTTGGCCGCCATTTTCGTTTTGTAGTTAACCGGTTTTTGAAAGTCTTAGAGACGAACTTCCTGTAAAGGGCTTTATCTCCGACAAAATTTCAGGGTGATACCGCTAATAGTTTCAAAGATATAGAATGACGGTGAAATATTTCGCACATCCGCCATCTTGTGGTTGTGTAAACAATTGAACCAAGTTAGATGTCGGTGCATTACAAGGAGTATAAACATATACTGTACCAAGCTTTATTGCGTACGGTTGGTTAAATCGCGAGAAACGTCTATTTAAAAGTCCAAATTCGCGTGGCCCCCATATTGGTTTTTTAGTTACCAGTCTTTCAAAAGTCACATAGGTGAACTTCTAGTAGTTCCCTTTATCACCGTAAAAATTCCAGGGTGATATCGGGAACAGTTTCGGAGATATTGAATGCTGGTAAAATATTTCGCACAGCCGCCATGTTGGATTGGTGAGACGTATCAAAATTTGAAGGGCACGGTCGGGGTTGTCCGGAATTGTGCTATGAACTTACCGAGTTTCATTGAAATCGCTCCAGCCGTTCAAACGTTATTAGGGGGGACACACACACTCCTCTCTCACACACACAAACACACACACACACGCACGCACACACACACGGACAAAAGGTGATCTCATAAGCCTATTTTTTCAAAATTGAAAATATGCTAAAAATGGTCCGGTTAGCTCAAGTTATAATTGCCAGGGTTTCGCCTTCGGGAATATTTGAAACCAAATTGGATTACCAAGGTAAGGTTAATTGTTTTTGTGAAAGGGAATTTGACTCCCCTAGCACATTGGCAGTACTCGTGACGTCAATACTACATGTATTTTGTGTCTTGTAATGGCCTTCTCAGTATGTGCTAGCGACGCATCTTGGTGAGGTGTACCATACCAACTGACTAGCCCAATGGTACACTGGGGCGAAACGTTGGCAATTTATATTTGAGCTAATCGGACCACTTTATCTTATTATTTGAATTCCTCAATAGCTGGATCGGGTCACAAGACCTCCTACCACCTTTCTCTTCAGGCGCGCGCTTGGCTGGTGACCAAAGTCATGCTTTTTTATGTACTTGGCCGCGCGTGTCTCCGCTTATTCTTATTTTTTTGCTAAAGACCTGTTCTGGTCGCTCGATTGCTAACTTCCATTGTCTCGCTGGCCGACAAATACAATATCCAGTTTTCCTCATGTGACTGTGTAACACTTTGTCACATTTCCAGCTACCATAAATCTCGACGTATTTTGCATAGAATAAAAATATTCCAATCTTAAAATTTCATACAGCAGATTTGGGGCTCAATCATCATACTAATATATAAAAATGAGATGGTGTGTGTCTGTCTTTCTGTCTGTCTGTCTGTCTGTCTGTTACCTAATAACGCAAGAACCACTGGTCCGATTTAAATGAAATTTTTCATGGATGTAGCTGAAATACCAGGTTTACATATAGGATACTTTTAATGTCGATATTTTGTACTGTTAAGAAATGGCGACCATTTTAGTGACGTCACTA
Source organism: Meconema thalassinum (assembly GCA_946902985.2). NCBI lineage: Eukaryota > Metazoa > Arthropoda > Insecta > Orthoptera > Tettigoniidae > Meconema > Meconema thalassinum. The sequence continues at coordinate 55,129,054 of OX336401.1, read as the reverse complement.
CACCCTTTGGTTTCAAAATTTCATATTTCCATATCAAATAAAAAGAGAACGGTAGGAAATAGCAAACTTCTGATGGCACATACGAGCTTTGAAATTTAATTTCCTATCCGAAAGGTCCTTATCACTTTTCGTGTATCTCCAAGGGTTAGCGAGTAAAACCTACTTTTGTGATGTCACTACACCCTTTGGTTTCAAAATTTCATATTTCCATTTCAAATAAAAAGAGAACGCTAAGAAATAGCAAACTTTTGATGGTCTACACGAGCTTTAGCATTTAATTTTCTATCCAAAAGGTTCTTATCACTTTTCGTGTATCTCCGATGGTTATCGAGTATAACCTAAATTTGTGCAATAAAACACGGTCAACACCGAGCGGTGCAGTATATCTATATATATAAATAGAAAATTTGTCCGTTTTTTTTTCTGAATTTCTACGGAAATTTGAGTTATTTACACGTTTCAGACTGTTTTATGATAGATGCGCGCGAAAATAATGTTTTGGTCTGTCTGTTTGTTTGATTGTCTGTGGACAAATTTGTTCCCTTATAACTCGAGAACGGCTGGGTGTATCAACGTAAAATTTGGTACAGATATCCATCAGAGGCACGACACTAATCATTGATGTAACCCTTCTCCGTACCTCTCATAAAAGGGGGCCTACCCCCTTAAAATGCATGCTGAAATAGGAGTAGAAGGCCGAGACAAAAATCATTTTCATCCCCTCGATGTGAGAGACAAAACTCGGGGGGATCCACATTTTAAGGCCCTAAAACCAACCGTTTTTGAGATATTCCCAGAAAACTAATTTCATTTAATAAACTAATGAACGAATACAAGCCGGTAACCATGGCAACAGATTCTCAGAGGTCCATCTATTGCTGTAAGACGCAATGCAATTCCATTAATTACATTGGTGTGAAAGTTTGCAAACGGCTAGAAGGTTATCACGGAACCAAATTAAGCTGTAGAATTCATCAGTACGTAAAATGCGCTTAAGGGGGTCAAGGGGTACAGAAGAATTTTTTCACGCGATTTACACCTCCGGGTGTGGTACGGCAGGTCTATTATATTCCTATCCCTATATTATATTATTATTATTATTATTATTATATTATGGCGTACAACGAGGAGACAAAGCCCCCTCGGTGCCAGAAACAAAACTTGGGGGCCCTAAAGGGTCCTCGAAAACTACATTATAAGGCCCTAAAACCAAAAGTATCTGAAATATTCCCAGAAAACTAATTTAATTTAACAAACTAATGAAGGAATGGAAATCGCTAACCATGACAACATTATCTCAAAGGGTGGCATCCAACTATCCATCTATTTCTGTAAGAAGTAATGTCACTCTATTACATTTCTGTGAAAGTTTGCAAATGGCTATACGGTTATCACGGAACCAACGTAGACTGTATAATTCATCAATGCAAATAAGGGGGTCAAGGGGTAACCTAGATTTTTTTTCATGCAATTTTCACGTGCGACATATAGTACAGAAGGACTATTATATCTCCAAACATTTGCAAAGCGAAATGCCATGCCCTGTGGTTCAGATTCCACGTAAAATGGAGGTCCCGTGGCTTATGATCTCGCGATTAATGGTCACGTAAAACTACAATCATCCTTTATATCTCCAAACAGCAGCATTATTTTCAAAAATTCCTGAATTGAATCAGTATTTTTTGCGGCTTTTAGGAATTTGGGCCATTTGAGACTTAAGAAACTGAATTTTCATGCACCACAAGCCTTTATAATTTATGAAAGAGGTCTTCCTGTGTATGTGGACCTAACACAACGTAGAGGGTCATTTTTTATGTGAGGTGTATTGCGTTTCGTCTACAAGTCTTTCAATTCTATTTCACGTAAAGAAGTACAAGTTAGGTGAATTTAGTTTGAGAGCAAATTTTAACTAATCTTTCTTTTGTCGACATACGGGTTCATCGTAAGGATGATTTTGTTTGATACTGTATGGCAGATATACCCATATTTGGATATCTGGGTGATATGTTGTAGACAATAGAATTGTCTGTCTGTCTTTCTGTGTATCTTTATGTACGCCTATAAATCGTGTTCGTAGGCGTGGTGCATCGTAAAATTAGGTATGGTAAACATGAGTCAATACACCAATCATTTATAAAACTCCTCACCGTACTTTTCAAACAGTAGAAGGGTGGATATAGGGAAAAACTTCTCAAAATACATGCTAAAATAGGCGAAATATAAAAAAATATCCTAGAAGGACGATCAAAGCATATGTTGCGCTTCTCAATGTGAGACACAAAATTCGCGAGTCTATAAGGGGTCTCCGAAAACCACATTTTAAGGCCCTTAAATTAACAGTGTGTGTGGTATTCCCTGAAAACTAACTTCGTTCTGATAAACTTATGAAGGAATGAAAAACCGCTAACCATTGCAACAGTAGCTCAATTGATAATGTCTGGTGTTAATATATAACACCGTTTGAAGGACGGGTACTTCTGCTATACTAATATATAAAAATGAGATGGTGTGTGTCTGTCTTTCTGTCTGTCTGTGTGCTACTCAATAACGCAAGAACCACTGGTCCGATTTAAATGAAATTTTGCATGGATGTAGCTGATTTACCAGGTTTACATATAGGATACATTTTATTTCGATAATTTGCACTATTAAAAATGACGTCCATTTTAGTGACGTCACTTTAATCAAAACTTCATATTTCCTTATCAAATAAAAAGAGAACGCTAAGAAATAGCTACCTTTTGACGGTACATACGAGCTTCACTTTTCGTTAATCTCCAACGGTTAGCGAGTAAAACCCACATTTATGACGTCACTACACCCTTTGGTTTCAAAATTTGATATTTCCATTTCAAATAAAAAGAGAACGCTAAGAAATAGCAACCTTTTGATGGCATACATGAGCTTTAGCATTCAATTTTCTATCCAAAAGGTCCTTAACACTTTTCGTGTATCTCCAACGGTTAGCGAGTAAATCCTAAATTTGTGCAAAAAAACACGTCAACACCGAGCCGTGCAGTATATCTCTACATATATAAATAGAAAATTTGTCGGTTTTTTTCCTGAATTTCTACGGAAATTTGAGTTATTTACACGTTTCAGACTGTTTTATGATAGTTGCGCGCGAAAATAATGTTTTGGTCTGTCTGTCTGTTTGTTTGATTGTGGACAACTTTGTTCCCTTATAAATCGAGAATGGCTGGGTGTATCAACGCAACATTTGGTACAGATATCCATCAGAGGCACGACACTAATCATTGATGTATCTCTTCTCTGTACCTATCATAAAAGGGGGCATACCCCCTTAAAATACATGCTGAAATAGGAGTAGAAGGACGAGACAAAGCCCATTTTCAGCCCCTCAATGTGAGAGATAACATTCGGGGGCCCTAAAAACACATTTTAAGGTCCTACGTCCAACCGTTTTTGAGATATTCCCTGAAAACTAATTTAATTTAATAAACTACTGAACGAATGCAAGCCGATAACCATGGCAACAGATTCTCAGAGGTCCATCTATTGCTGTAAGACGCAATGCAATTCCATTAATTACATTAGTGTGAAAGTTTGCATACGGCTAGATGGTTATTATGGAACCAAATTAAGCTGTAAATTTTATCAATATGTAAAATGCGCTTAAGAGGGTCAAGGGGTAGTCTAGAATTTTTTCACGCGATTTACACCTGCGGGTGTGGTATGGCAGGTCTATTATATTCCTATCCCTATATTATATTATTATTAGTAGTATTATATTATGGCGTACAACGACGAGACAAAGCCCCTCGGTGCCAGAAATAAAACTCTAGGGTCCTCGAAAACTACATTATAAGGCTCTTAAACCAACAGTTTCTGAAACATTCCCAGAAAACTAATTAAATTTAATTTAACAAACTAATGAAGGAATGCAAATCCGTAACCATGACAACAATATCTCAAGGGGTGGCATCCAACTTTCCATCTATTTCAGTAAGAAGCAATTTATTACATTTATTACATTTCTGTGAAAGTTTGCAAATATAAGGTTATCACGGAACCAACGTAGACTGTATAATTCACCAATGCAATTAAGGGGGTCAAGGGGTAATCTAGGATTTTTTCATGCAATTTTCACGTGCGACATATAGTACAGAAGGTCTATTATATCTCCAAACAACAACATTATTTTCAAAAATTCCTGAATTGAATCAGAATTTTTTGCGGCTTTTAGGAATTTGGGCCATTTGAGACTAAAGAACCTGAATTTTCATGCACCACAAGCTTTTATAATTTATGATAGAGGTCTTCCTGTGTATGGGGACCCAACACAACGTAGAGGGTCAGTTTTTATGTGACGTGTATTGCGTTTCATCTACAAGACTTTCAATTCTATTTCATGTCAGGAAGTACACGTTAGGTGAATTTAGTTTGAGAGCACATTTCAACTAATCTTTTTTCTTTTCTTTTTTTTTTGTCGACATACGGGTTCATCGTAAGGATGATTTTCTTTGATACTGTGTGGTAGATATACCCATATTTGGATTTCTGGGTGATATGTTGTAGACAATAGAATTGTCTGTCTGTCTTTCTGTGTATCCTTATGTACGCCTATAACTCATGTTCGGATGCTTGGTGCATCGTAAAATTAGGTATGGTAAACATGAGTCAATACACCAATTATTTATAAAACTCTTCACCGTACTTTTCATACAGTAGAAGGGTGGATATAGGGAAAAACTTCTCAAAATACATGCTAAAATAGGCGAAATATAAAAATTATCCTAGAAGGACGACCAAAGCATATGTGAGACAAAAAATTCGCGAGTCTATAAAGGATCTCCGAAAACCACATTATAAGGCCCTTAAATTAACAGTGTGTGTGATATTCCCAGAAAATTAACTTCGTTCTGATAAACTTATGAAGGAATTACAAGCCGCTAACCATTGCAACAGTAGCTCAATTGATAATGTCCGGTGCGTCTCTAAAAGCAACAGTACTTAAAAGGGATGTAACACCAATAACATTGTTATTATTATTATTATAATGTCTGGTGTTAACACCGAACACCGTTCGAAGAACGGGTACTTCTGCTAGTACAATATAAATATAGAATATAAAATATCATCATCATCATCATCATCATTGTACTCATGCTTCAAAGATCCTGTCTAGAATAATTTACAAGAGGATGGAAAGTCAGATAGAAACGGAGTTGGGTGAAGACCAGTTTGGTTTTAGGGGAAATGTAGGAACAAGGGAAGTTGTACTAAGTCCCAGGCTGATTTTGGAAGGTAGAATAAGGAAAGATAAGAGAACGTTCTTGCCATTTATAGGCTTAGAAAAGGCTTTTGATAACATTGATTGGACTAAATTGTTTGGCATTTTGAAAACGATTGGAATAAAGTACAGGGATAGGAGGGTGATCTACAATCTATAGAGAAACGAGACAGCAGTCATTCAAGCTGAAGCACATGAGAGAGAAGCTGGTATTCAGAAAGGTGTAAGGCGAGGCTGCAACTTACCACCCATACTTTTCAATCTCTACATTGAGCAAGCAATGAAGGAAATTGGAGAAAAGTTTAAAGTGGGAGTGAAGATCCAAGGAGAAATAATTTCAACTCTGAGATTTGCTGATGACATCGTCATCTTGGCCGACACGCCTGAGGATTTGAATGAGTTATTGAATGGTATGAACTCTGTCTTGAGGAAAGAACTCATGATGAAAATTAATAAATGTAAAACAAAAGTACTGGAATGCAGCCGAAATAAATCAGAAACCTCTATGGACATCAAATTGGCAGGTGAAACGCTACGGGATCGGGATGTAGGAGACTTCTGTTACTTAGGAATCAAAATAACCAGTGATGGACGAAGCAAAGAGGATATAAAAAGTAGGTTAGCTCAGGGAAGGAAAGCATTTCTACAGAAAAGGATCTGTTGATATCGAATATAGATTTAGGTATTAGGAAGTCATTTTTGAAGGCCTTTGTCCGGAGCGTGGCACTCTATGGAAGTGAAACTTGAACTATTGGTGCAGCAGAAAAGAGGAGAATTGAAGCATTTGAAATGTGGTGTTACAGGAGAATGGTGAAGATCAGCTGGTAGATAGGGTTACAAACGAAGAGGTATTAAGACTAGTGGGAGAGGAGAGATGTTTCTGGCGACTGTTAATGAAGAGAAGAGATAGATTGGTAGGACACATACTAAGACACCCAGGAATAGCAAGCTTAGTTATGGAAGGAAGGGTCGAGGGCAAGAACTGTAGGGGTAGACCAAGGTTTGATTATGTTAAACAGATTGCCTCGGATGTAGGGTGTGGTAGCTATGTAGAGATGAAACGATTAGCTCAGAACAGGGATGCATGGAGAGCTGCATCAAACCAGTCAAAGGCTGAAGACTCAAACAACAACAGTTTCCCGGGTACTGTTTATGAGCCTCTTCCACTTCAACCTGAACATATACCGTACAACTTGTCATGGGGAACATCATCCACTGTCCATCCTCTGGTCGCTAGATCAGCCTTGATCATGTCCATCCATCGGGTTCTGGGTCTTCCTACAGGTCTTTTTCGATCCCCCTGTCTTTCCAAATGTATTCTGGCTGATCTTCTGGCTCCATCCTCATCACATGCCCGTAGCATCGTAGTCTACTCTAGATGTGCTGAGTCGGTCTAATGGCGATGTCTTTATTCCAGCTTGTTTCCTCACCTCCTCGTTCTTTAACTTGTCCATCTTGGTTTTCTGGATGGTGGATCAAAAAATTTCATCTCTGATGCTTGCAGTCTTTGTAAGGGTGCATGCTTCAATACCATAGGTCAATATTGGTATGAAGTAGCTGTTAAATATCACCAGTTTAGCTGGTTTTGGAATCATGTCATCCCATAGAAGTGTTCTAACTTCTACGCAACTGAGACATCGTCTCTCACAGTTCACACCAAGGACGTCGAGAAAATTGAACGACAGATACTAAGGAAGATATTCGGTCCCAAGTTTCAAGACGGTATATGGATGCGAAAAACTCAGAAGAACTCTATGCATTAACTGAACGATTCTCTTCAGTCGCACGCAAACAGCGTATGACATTTTATGGGCATTTAACACGAATGGATGATTCACGTCTGACTAAGAAAATATTTCTCATTATCAATGGGAACCGACAAACCAAAATTCGCTGGCCAGTAGATACACAAATGGACCTTACTGAAGTCGACATTGATCTAATAGCTACAACAAGGACTACATACAGACAAAAGATCAACACCCACAAATTTGCACCCAAGAATCCATCCGAGACTCCAAAACTCATGGACACAAGAAAGACGGCAGGCCCAGAGTGAAAAAATGAACAAATTTTGGGCGAATAAGAAGTTCAAAAATATGAATTCCAGTGTTATTTAATGGTTCCACGTGTTCCTTAGGGGGCTGTAGAATATAATAATAATAATAATATAAAAATATTCAATATAACATTTACAATATAAAATATAAAATGCAAAAGATAAAAAATATAATATGAAATAGAATGACACACAAGTAGCTATATCTCACCTACTGTTGCTGACCACATCGAGGAGATCACAGGACAGACGCAAGTCAGAATGGCAGGGATCACAATCGCGGGCGAAGCGAAGATTAAGACTCACTTCCTTCAAGGACTTGGCATCTTCAACGACAGGACAGCTCTTACAGAACGTGTCGTTACCTGCAACAGAGAGGTCAAGTTTGAGGGGTTCTACCAGTCTGTATCTACTGATCCTTGTCCTTATTACACGTTTTCACCTTTTATCTCCGTCCATGTGCCATTGTTCACTTCATGTATTACTCTACGGACTTTAATTTTTTCTAATGGTATATTTTTATCTTATTCCTGAGGCAACTTTCCTTATCGTTTCCCTCAATTGTGCATAAAACCACTTCTATCAGACAATCAATATCTATTCTAATATATAAAAATTAGATGGTGTGTGTCTGTTTGTTACTCAATCACGCAAGAACCACTGGTCCGATTTACATGAAATTTTACATGGAAGTAGCCGATTTACCTGGTTAACATAGGCTACTTTTGATTTCGATATTTTGCACTATTTAAAGATGGCGACCATTTCAGTGACGTCACTACACCCTTTTGTTTCAAACATTCATATTTCCATTTCAAATAAAAAGAGACTGCTAAGAAATAGCAAACTTTTGATGGCATATACGAGGTTTAAAAACTAATTTTCTATCCGAAAGGTCCTTATCACTTTTCGTGTATCTCCAACGGTTAGCGAGTAAAACCTAAATTTGTGCTATAAAATACGGTCAACGCCGAGCGGTGTAGTTGGATAAAATGCTCCATTCACATTCACATTTTGATTTATTTATGACCCGAAGCGAAGCATGGGTACTTCAGCTAGTATACACTAAACAACTTTTATGAAAGAGGTTGCATTAGGAGGAGCCTTTAGTACTGAGTCTTATTTTCAGAGGTGGTGTCCGTGAGCAATGAGGGCCCGTTAATGCTGCACGTAAGTTTCAGTTTATTGGTATTACGGTAAGTAAAATATTGTCTATAACTTACAACCTGTCCGAGGCTTTTCAGAATAAGGATATAGATTTGCTTACAGCTCTGCACATTCGACTATATCTCATGTTACCACTGACAAGAGAAATGAGGCAGATAAACACTTCACATTCATACTGTAATCATCATCATCATCATCATCATCATCTGCCAGTCAAGTATTAGGCCAGGTGACCTGTTACGGTTTCATTCCATCTTTTAGCTGGACGTCCAATAGATCGAACCCCTTTTGGTTGGTATTGTACAATCTGCTTTGGGAATCGTTCCTTGGCATTCTGTTGACGTGGTCTCTCCAGTTCTTCCTATAGGTTCCTATGTAGTTTAATACAGGCTCTCTCTTAATTCTTTCATCACGTCCTCATTCCTTTTGTGATCCTAGCGTGTGTATCCTGCTGTGCGTCTCATAAACTTCATCTCAGCAGCAGTGATCCTAGTTTTATCTCGTTTTCGGATTGTCCATGCTTCACTTCCATATGCGAGGACTGGTCTAGCTAGTGTTTTGTAGAGTCGTAGTCTTGTGTCCCTCTGGACTAAGGATGGTTTCATTACTGAGTTCGCTTTGCCTATGGTTTTATTACATTTTAAGATCTTATTAGAAATATCACCATCATTGTCGAATGATAAAGAGTAGCCTAGGTAGTTGAAGGTGTTTATCCTTTCCAACAGTTTGTCGTTGAGACAGATCATACCCGGAATTGGTTCCTTGCCCTTGAATGCGAGTAGATTTTTTTGTTTCTGAAGATATTTCCATGTTCCCTGTTCTGTATATGACAGTGCAAAAGTATTGGCAGATAGCATTCATTTGGGAACAGAAGTTCCTTCATTCTGAAAATTAAAAAAAAAACGTTTTAATGCACCTTAATCTATCCCAGAAGAGTATTATATTGTTCTGTACCCTGAACGGGGGTAGGTAGAACAAAGAATACGGGGGGTGAGTTTAGAGGATGGTGTCTAATTATCGTGAGCTTCGCCGAAAGTGCTGAAGCTCCGAATGTGTGTATGAGGGGGCGTTGGAGCTGTCGGGAGGAGCGCTAGGTGATCGGGGTCGCAGATTTAGGGGATGCACTATTGGCAGTGATCTCTTACCTTGCGGTGCAAGTTCTACTGGAGAGCATTATTCAACTGTTTGCTGAGCCCCCAGTGCGGCGCTCGTCAGGCACGCGATCAAGTACCTCACAGCTCTGACAATGAAAAAGGATTGTACCGCTTACGCAGCGGTTCTATAATTAATGACTCTGGCAGATCAAGGTGTCGGGTAGAGAGCCAGGATGTAAAGACAAGTGTAATAATGACTGTAACAATAAATGTGGCGGCTTCGGTGGCGTAGTCGGTAGCATGCTGAGCTTCTGTGCCCAAGATAGCGGGTTCAAACCCGGCCGAAGCCGTCGGAATTTTAAGAGCGTTAAAAATCCCTCAGTATGCCTTCCTTCGGAGGGGAAGTAAAGCCGGCGGTCCCATGTCATAGATTTATGGCATGTTAAAGAACCTTCCACTTATTGCACCTGTGTGAAGCTAAATTGGATAGGTTAATGTAAACAACGCTCTTAGGTTTCTAAGTTCGTTGCCAAGAGCCGACTGCGGTGGCGTCTAGTAGCTGAGTTGTGAACTTGGCCGAGTAGTCGTTGACGGTGGCGCTTGGCGGCAAAAGTAGGAACTATTTGAAAAATTCTAAGTTGCAGTACTTAAATTTAAAAAAAAAAAAAAACAGATAACACACACTAATACAGTCATCACAATTAACACCGGTTATCAGACAGATTCTACACACACCCAAAGTACACGGGGCTACATGACCGCGTTGTCGCAGCCCCTAAACTTAAGGATATCGATCACTTATTGTAGATGACTTTAGTCACGTTGTATGCCATTTCCAATTTATTAATGCGTGGCACGAAGGCTTCTTTCTCTGGTAGGTTCTTCAGGAGTTCTGCTTTGTATCTGATCGATAGTTCATAGTCCTGCTCTCTGAAATGTGTAGAGCATACGCGACTATTTCGGGTTGGTGAGAACTGATTCTAGATAGCCAATAGCAGAATCAGACAGTGCAGCTGTTGTTTCGGCGTATTTAAGTACTGTAAATTACACCTAAGTGAAAACATGGTTTACTGCGTTGTGTATGGTTGCAAGCACGCAACCAGTTCGAAAACATCGAAGGAAAAAAATGTAGGTTTTCACAGATTCCCCAGTTCTAGTTCAGGCCTCAGTGTGAAGATCAAATGAAAGTTGCCTTAAAAGAAACGTCCTGCATTTATTCTCAATGCACATGGTACAAGAATAAGAATAAAGCGACAATGCCTACCCTACACGTAGAGATCCTCGAAAATTAAGGACTGAAGTGCAATGAAGTTGAAGAAAAAAAATTAAATCAAGTGAACAATCAAAATATCATGGGGTCAAAACCTCTACGTTTCCTGACTTTCGACACAATGGACTTACGGAATTCCCAAACTGTTCCCTAAATTGGATTTTACATTTAACCACAGTTATATCTCAGCCATCTCTTATTATACTGTCCATTCACGAGATGCTTTAAAAAATACAACAACAAAAAACAAATTATTTCTCGCACTGGATTTCCTTCTAAATAAATGCCTATTATTATATTTACACTATGGATGTTCACCCCTGTTACATCTATATTCACATTTTATATACAAAATCTTAACACTGTAACTGGCTGCGTGGCTCAGCGGTAACGTTCTCGCTTGCTGGGCCCTAGGTTGCAGGTTCGTATCCTGGCGCAGTCAGCCGGCATTTGAGGGTCCGCAAATGCGAGGGAGCCGTGTCAGTAGATTTACTGGCACGTTAAAGATCCCCTTCTGGGCAAAATACCGGCACCCTGGCGTCTCTAAAAGCCACAGTAGTTAAAAGGGACGTAAAACCAATAACATTATTATTATTATATTTCTTAACACTGTTTTGTCTCAGATAACAATTTTCACAACAATCCAAACTTTCCACACCCAGTTACACGTGGCGCATTGTACATTAGTGAATTGGATCAAATTTGATTTACTATTAGTATATCTTTCATACGCGTTGTTTAAGAACTATATTTAATTCATTTCTTTCCTCCGTTAACATTGCATTTTTATGACACTTAAGTAGTACTATTTCGTAGCACAAGACGTTTTTCCACAAATTTCATTGATTTATGGTTTAATTTCAATTTTAGTACAAAATGGACATTATATACCATTCAATCTATATTACTTTATTCCAAATTCAACAATGGTTCAAACCTTATCATTGGTAGGACCGCATAAATCGAACCGTTATAATTCAACAATTCATTTATTTCAATATTCATTATTTTCTATACTTCAATTATTATTATTATTATTATTATTATTATTATTATTATTATTATTATTCCACGACTTTCTTAATCATACATTATCCTCGTTATTTTACCTTGTACTATCTGCGGTGTTAATTACGTTCATATCTATTACAGAACGCATATCTGTAAGTTTAACTTGTATAATGTGTAACCTGATCTCAGTAGATGATTTATTCTGATGTGTTAAAACTTCGTGTCAAATATCATCCTGTAATTTCTTCAAAAACATTTTTTCTATATTATTCTATCTGTCAAATTAAATATAACGAAAATCGATTCTTATTAAGGTGCGACATCCATAAATTGTGATTATTATATTCCACTCCCCACTTCCTTTGTGTACTTAATAAAATTTTGATATGGTTTCCATTGCTAAGCTACATTTTAAGGTGGATGTCTCAGTGCCTTCGTCCTTTGATCCATATTGCCATAGATCGCCCATCTCCAGGTGTTGATTCCTCGCCTTCATGTGTCCAACTTCCCTCTGGTGTCTAGCACGTCACGTGGCCTCCATGGTCTCCAAACGGGTCCATCCGGTCCTCCTTCGCCGGCATCCATCTCAGGAAACCCCCATGATCTCCATTTTTAACCGGCCATAGTGTCCTCAATCGAATTTACGTTATATAGTCCGCACTGCTCGGTGCCGATGACCGTAATGTCCATCTTAATGATAATTTTATTCTTGCATCAAAGTACCGTCCCATATGTCAGCAGGTTAACGGTATTGTCCGTTTCTTGACACTTTGATTGGTACACTCGTGGTGGCAATTCTCCGTGGCTAAGTATCATCAATATGCTCTACAGATCGTCTGTATAAGCGGTCGGCTGTTGGTCAGATTTCATTCACCTCCTTCAACTTGAGTCGTTACATAAGAGAAAGTCCAGAAATGGACAGTTGAATGCTGTCCGGGTTGCATTAACTCCAGCGTGTGACGATTCATAACTAAGGCTCGGATTTTTAGGTGCTAAAAATCGGGAAAATATTTATTTTTTATGTATTAAAAATACCTGAAATATGTGACAAAAAAGTAAAAATATTTAATTATAATTTAGTTTATTAATGTGAATATAAACAATATGTAGTACTCACGAATGCAATTTACTCTATGCCTCACTGACTGATGAAGCATTACAATACACAACGAGATACATCATCAGGTTGCCCATCACAAATGACCAACGATTATCGCGAAACAATTCGTCTGAAGGTGCGAAACTGCCCTTGAGGTGTTGTGTAACTTGAGATCGCTGTTCAGCCTTGATTGCTTTCTCACATGGTTGGCCGAACAGAACATCCCCATCAGAAATAAAATTATCTTTAAATTTTGCAACAGACGATAAATTGTAGTTATTTTTACTTTAGGTATCGTAGAACTGCCTTACACTTCATAGTGCCAGAAATGAACTGCATGTGAGTGACACTGGTTTCAGGTAGCTCTAGCATGTGGTGCAATATGGCTATGGACAAGGAAATCCCCGGCTTCTACAGTGAGTGGTACGGGGCGACAAGTTGAGAATAACACAGTTGCAAGCTGACATACGCTCTGCATGAAGATTAGATAGCTCACAGGTTCTACTCCGTTGACGTAACACAGAACAAAAATGCAATAAACTGAAAGATCTAGCATTCTGATTTTTAAAAAATGTAAATAATATGTATTTTATGTGCTAAAAAATGAAAAGCATAAATTTATGTATTAATAGAAAAAATGCTCAAAATATGTATTTACATAAAAAATATATCTATTTACCTAAAAATCCGAGCCCTATTCATAACACAATGTGACCCACAGATGTGTAGCTTGAATTTCCGATACCTAAAGTTCTCGTAACACTTTACAGATTTTACAACGTTAGCATGACATTTCAAGTTATCAAGTGCAGTCTCGGTTTGAGTCATGTACAACTCGGAAGTATAATTCTACCGTTTTAATTGTTGTCGCATGTTTCCGCGCAAGAGGTCCATGCCGGATAGTACTCGAATAACGCACTGAACTCCGTCTTCGAATTCGGTAACCCCGCACTAAGTTGTATTCTATACTGGTATGGAGACCCGACTGCTTCACGAAAGTGAGTCTGGTAAAGTGACTGACTTCAGGTCCGCGACCTTCCCTCGTTGCATCGGAGCTATGTAATCAGAGCGCTCTATAACCTCCCATTCGAACTATTGTGCTCATTCTTCAGTTCCGGCCTGTGACGTCATCCTCATCGAGGCTCAGTCTACGTCATATTGGTGACAGTACGCACAAAGGTTTCCAAGAAAAGCCGAAGCTGAAGACAGGGAAGGCGTGGTCCCAAGAGAGAAAAGAACAACACCAGAGACGAATGCGGGAACACTGGGTGGTAGTTAGAGCTCGGAAGAAGAGACAGTTCAACTGACGTGGTCCCTAGTTGGCCGAATCGAAGAAAGAAGAAGACGGACCAAAGCAATTCGTCACGTTGCCAACATGTTAACTTATAGAAATTATTTTATTATTTAGTGAAAGTTATGGCTTTTTAACTGTCATGGCGGACTCCAAATTTAGGTTATAGTGTGCTGTGTAACCACTCACCTGAAGGATCAGTGTTTGCCCTCACCCAGACGGGATTTCTCTTTACCACCCTCCTCACCAAATCTTGATGCACTGCAATTGTAATCTCTTCCAACCTCTCTTCAGTTGACTGTCAGAACCAGAGCAAAAACAGAGACATATCAAATGTCAATAATGTGGAGATCTTCAGGCAGGCTTATACCTGAGAAGGGATGATATTGATGACAGTTGTAGAACAGCAAGGTCATCTGCCCTCATAACACAGTTCAATATACAAATTTGGTTTCTTAAAATACTGAAGAGTTTACCTTAATACCAAATTAGCCTAATGTTTATAAAACAATAAATAAAATACACTTATAAATAATTTTAAAAATCCCGTGGCACTACAGCCCATGAAGGGCCTATACCTACCAAGCGACCACTGCCCAGCCATTTGGCCTGCAGGTTACGGAGGGACGCGGGTCCTCTCTGCCGTTGGTTGGTTCTTAAGTTTAGGGGTTGCGACAACGCGGTCATGTAGCCCCGTGTACTTTGTGTGTGTGTAGAATCTGTCTGATAACCGGTGTTAATTGTGATGCCTGTATTAGTGTGCGTATCTGTTTTAATTCAAGTAAGGACTGCAGACGATCAATTTTCAAGTAGTTCCTACTTTTGCCACCAAACGCCACCGTCAACGACTACTAGTTCAGAACTTAGGTACCATACGTCACCGCAGTCGGCTCTTGGCAACGAACGTAGGAACCTAAGAGCGTTGTTTACATTCTTAACCTATACAATTTAGCTTCACACAGGTGTAATTAGTGGAAGGTTCTTTAACATGCCATAAATATATGACATGGGACCGCCGGCTTTACTTCCCCTCCGAAGGAAGGCATACTGAGGGATTTTTAACGCTCTTAAAAATCCGACGACTTCGGCCGGATTTGAACCCGCATCTTGGGCACAGAAGCTCATCTCTGCCGTTATCCTTGGTCTCTGTGACCTGGGCACTGCCTCACTGTCAGACAGCTACTCAATTGTCCTCACGAGTCTGAGTCTCCAGCCCTCACGTCAGTTTATAAAATCCCTGTCAGAGCCGGGAATCGAATCCGGTGCAGGCGCGATACCCCAACACCACGGGGTGAGCAATAAATAATAATCAAAAAATTACAATTACAAAAAAACAAGTTCTTCGGGTAAAATATACTAGCTGGCCCTAATGCCCTCTCATTTATAAAGCGGATGACGAGATCATCAGCCACCACATCATAGGCTGATATAAGATGAGCATATTCTGTTCGTAAATCAGAAAGGTCCACTGGAACAACGTGGGAGCCTTCCCTTCTCATTAGGTACGAGCTATCCTTACTCTGCACTAAATAACGGACTCCCTCCATCTCTGGAAAGATATCTGTCACACGCGAGTAGTTCACATGATTGCTCTCAGTTTACAAGATGTTGGAACAGCTAGTCTAGAAAGCCAGTTCTTGTCGGCGTAACTGAGAGCAAATATCTCCATTCTGAGGAGAGACAATCAAATGTTTCAGCTACAAATAACTTTTATAAAAACTCGATAAATTTACCGTATTTGCTGGATTATTTCATGCGGTCGTTGAATTACAAAAATCAATAATGACCGCGATAATTACCCATCTTGGTTGATCTGTTGCTCGAAAATAGTCTCTGCTGTTTATTTTTGTGCCCATTTAGCACTGATAACGAGTTAACTTATACTTAATTTATACCAACCCAGGTATGAATGAACATAATCCTCTTTGCAGATGATGTTATCATTTGGCAAACTCATAGTGGAATCGATACATGAGTGATTTGGAAAAGTCAAAAATGACTTGGCCCAGGTAAATGGGCTTATCCATGGTCACACTGGTCTAACTCAATTCTATAGTGGCCAAATCCTCATCGATAATGTTGATTGATTTAAAATTAAGTTTGGCAATATACCGCCGGGCACCCCACCGCCCGTCCCAGACATTAACCAATTCAATGTCACGGTAATTGCGGACATTCTCAATGGACTTACCATAGATGCAGTTGTTCATTAATTTAAAAAATAATGTCAAGCTGCTGTGTTGGCATTTGTCGGTGCTCTGTGTTGAGTCACATGTATGGCTCGAGCCATGCTTTATGAGCAAAAGAAATACCACTGTGGATTTTCTTTAACATTAAGCCTTGGGCGAGGCATTGCACCAACATTTGGATATGTAGCACATACCGATTTTTGTTGTAAAGTGTGCCCATCAGTTTTTCAATTTTCACTTTACTGTCAGGGGGAACCATTTGCTCTAGGCAGAATGGGAAATCGGCATGTTGATCATACAAGGATGAGGGATATTCAATATCCACTTCTAACACATATCCATGGCCTGTTTCTTGGCTAGCCATGTTGACATCAAATTCAGACACTTGTTTGTCTGTCAGCCAAGCAAACTCCCCATAGGGTAAAGGCTGACTCATGGCATAACCATACAAATTATTCACATCATAGTACATTAAATACGATTCTGGTTTGTCTGGTGAATAATCAGACATGTAGGCATTGTGGTCCAGCAACAGCTGAAAGAACTGAAGGGAAATATTGAAAAATGGGAAATGAAAATCAGTGTAGAGGAATGTAAGAGAATGGTAGTGACAAGAGGAAAGAAAGAAGGAAAAGGGATTGTTAAAATTGGATATGTAGATCGGGAAGTAGAAGAGCACTTCAAATATTTAGCAAGTGAACTGATGGTATATGCATAGAGATCAACACGAAAATACACTGTGGGAATGTTTTCTATCATCAGATTCGGATAAAAGACACACCACTTAAGTGATGTACAAGACCTATTACTTACCAATAATGATGTATGGAGCAGACTTGGCCGATGACGAGGAGAGATGGAGGTAGAATACAGGCAGCTGAAATGATATTCCTGGGGAGTATGGTACAGAAGACTAGGAGAGATAGAGTGAGGAATGTACATAAGCTGGAGCAGAACAGATTGAGATGGTTTGGTCATGTGAAATGGATGAATTTTAGTATTTGAATGGTTCATTATGGTTCCGTATTGATGCAATAATTAGTATTAATATTTTGCAAAAGTTCCGCCTAATCAATACCTTTATTGTACTAAATATAAATGATCACTTAGTGGTCATTGGTACATGTTTCGGGGCCTAATTGTTTTGGCCCCTTCATCAGCCTGTGTAGATAAAAAGTCAAGGCAAACAGGTGGTCGGATAGCTTAACACTCATAACATATTCCCTTCAAAAAAAACCTATTATGGTGCACCATAATGAAATGGGAAAGATGTTTATCCAAAGAAACATAAGGAAATAAAATACATAAATAAAATAAAAATAAAAGAATGAAAGAAGGAAAGAAAGGAAGAAGAAATACAGTAGTTGAAATTTGGAGAGAAAAAAATAATATATATATATATATAAATATATAGTGTGAACACACTCTAAAATTTGACCCTTTCTTGTTGATCACAGAAATTGTGCATACTTAATGTGGTCCCAAATCTTCTGAAGTAGAGTATGTGGACGACAATAGCACATTTGAAATAAACCATAAGCTATACCGTGGCTTGCAGATGTCAATGGAGATACAATGGCTCAGCTTTGTGGTAGTTCAACTTACTGCGGTCTGTAGATGCTAAATGAGACATAATCTGCTTCATGGCAGCATTCCAGATTATATTAATATTACAATTACAATTCACCAGTGATAAATGTCATGGATCACAATACTTCACCATAGATGAGCTCCAAAAAACCATGAAGCTGCAATTTTGTGCCGAAAAATCATCTTGCCAGAAAGCTTTTGAAAGATTAATGAAGGAACAGGTCTCCAGTTTGAGATTAAACCATTAAGAATGGAATATGTCACATATAAGTCTATATCTGTGATGATATTTAGCAATTTGTCAACTTACTTTAGGTTAAACGGTAAGTTTATGTCGGCTAAGGCTAGTCTTTTGTTACACGTTATTGTCAATTTTATGGGTACAGCATAAACTCTTTACTCAGATACATAGATTATTAAATCATTGGAAAACCAATTATGGTATTAAACTGGGTGTAGTGTTATGTTATTAATAAGAAATTTCTCTAATAGTAAAATATTGGCAAAATTTTTTGAAATAATGTAGGAATAAGATTGAAAATTAGGTGGCTCTTATGAAATTAGAATTTGTTGCTGCAATATGTGCATGATTTAGAGAAAAAGAATTTAAAATACTTATGGCTTCATGCTTAAAATAGCTAATAGGCTTAAGGGGGTTTATTTTTGTTGTTGATTTTTAACATTATGTTGTCTGTGAGGGTATCAAACAAAACGTTTGAGTCAAAAATTATCTCATTGAGATTGTTAGGGTCTGACATTTTATGCGCTGTGTTGATTTCTATGGATTCTAGTACATTCATCAGGGTTCCCTTGTTTGTATAATGTAAGATTTTCAAATCTTTTTCTATATTTGTAAATTTATGACCTGACTCTTCCATATGGGTAGCCATAGCTGAATATTTTCTGTATTTTGTGGCGTTTATATGTTCATTATATCTTATAGCAAAATTTCTTCCGGTTTGGCCTATGTAGTTAGTATTGCATTCATTGCAAATCAATTTATATATACCAGATTTGCTGAATTTATCTTTCCTATTGATTGTATTAGAGTTAAAAAACAGGTCATGATTTGTATTATTGGTTTTGTACGCTATCTTCATATTCTGCTTTTTAAATTTGTTGGTGAAACCATATGTAAATTTATTGAAATATGTGAAAACTGCGCATGTTGACTTTTCCTTTTGCTCCGGTTGGAGGTGCGTTGTGGGTTTATTTTTTAATTTATTAATTATATATTCAATCTATGGACGTTTGTAGCCATTAATTCTGGCGATCTGATGAATTACTTTAATCTCATTATTAAAATCTTGTTTGGATAAGGGTAATTTCATAGCTCTGTTTATAAGGCTGATGAAAGTGGCTCTTTTATGACAGCCAGGATCAACAAGAAAGGGTCAAATTTTAGAGTGTGTTCACACTATATATTTATATATATATATTATTTTTTTCTCTCCAAATTTCAACTACTGTATTTCTTTCTTCCTTTCTTTCCTTCTTTCATTCTTTTATTTTTATTTTATTTATGTATTTTATTTCCTTATGTTTCTTTGGATAAACATCTTTCCCATTTCATTATGGTGCACCATAATAGTTTTTTTAAGGGAATATTTTATGAGTGTTAAGCTATCCGACCACCTGTTTGCCTTGACTTTTTATCTACACAGGCTGATGAAGGGGCCAAAACAATTAGGCCCCGAAACATGTACCAATGACCACTAAGTGATCATTTATATTTAGTACAATAAAGGTATTGATTAGGCGGAACTTTTGCAAAATATTAATACTAAATGGATGAATGGTGAAAGAATGCCGAAGCAAGTGATGGAGAGACGGATGACTGGAAAGAGAGGTCGAGGAAGACCTAGAGTACTGTGAAAAACAGAGTGAGAGAACGGAACCTGGAGTGGAGTGCAGTGGTTCAGGAAGGATGGTGGACTGACAGAGTAAAGTGGAGGGGTGTCATATTTGCTCCAACCTGTCTTAGACTGGGAAACGGAAATTGATGATAAACCAACCCACGTATCCCAGCCATTGGCCGGTGGTTACAATTTACTGCTCGGGTGCTCTGTGAACTTCCGGGGTGAGGGGAAAGAGCTGGGAAGGGTCAGGCGACAAGATAAGGGTCTGTCAACAGCCCACCGTGATATCTGTCTGGTATTCCTTTCTTTTCCAATACTGCTAACATAGGGCCGTTGCCCAAACCACTGTGGTGTTACGAATGAGTCACCGAGCAATGTATTTGGTTCTGTACTATGCACGGACCGAGAAACCTCATCACTCGTCAACACCACTTCTCATAGTCTGCGATGCGCATTCCTCTCAGGTTCACGCAGCTTAGACCCGAGCAGTACATAGTCTTCATCATCATATTCTAAAGGCTAATGCCTTGTCGATGCAACCACGCTCTTCTGTCGTTGGCGATTTGTTTTAGTTCCATGTAATTGTCACATCCCATTCTATTCTTGATGTCTTCCAAATACTTGGTCCTAGGCCGTCCTCTTTCTTTCTTTCCCAGCATTTTCCCTTCAAGAATGTTAACGATGAAAGTGCTGTGTCTGATGACATGTCCAATAAATTTTATTTTTCCCTTTCCCATTTCCTTCATTAATCTTCTCTTGTTCTTGACTTCCCTTAAGAAGTCCGGATTGGTTTTTCTTTCCGTCCAGCTCGTTCTTGTCATATCCTCATTTCAGCAGCTTCAAGTCGATTCTTTTCCAATTTACCCAGAGTTCAACTTTCACTTCCATAGAGCAGTATACTAAGATCTTCAACGCTCTCCAGAAGGCTCAAGCTCACCGTGAACCGCGTCATAATTCGGCCGGTGGTGCTCTATGGATGTGAAACGTGAACATTCATTGAGTGCGACAAGAATTTGCTTCGGGTGTGGGGAAGAAAGGTGCTGAGAAAGATCTTCAGGTGGTCTGTGAGAATGGTGAGTGGCGCATTCGTAGCATCCAAGAAGTGTATCAGCTGTATGGTGATATTTACCTGGTTACTGAGGCAAAGAGACGGGTAGGGGCATATTATAACCCTTTCAATCCATGTTCACACAATTGTGTGGGTACATATTTATTATTTTGTTACTTCTTAGTTGTGATCGCTTTTAGGCCCGAGACCATCCTTCATCGATTGTGTGGGTTACTGGCTACATGGGACCCCAATAGGAAACTCCTTTTGTACTCAATAAAGTTGCGTTTCATATAGGAACAATCGACCTCGAGGTAAATATTAGTATTTAGATTCGTGAACATTATATAATATGTGAAATAACGTATTCAAATCTTAAGGTATTTACTTTATATTGTATTGCCTCCGCCACTTGTATTGTGTCTAAAGGGGTGAGTTTCCTGGCTTAATGTGAGGTGGTTAGGGACCATGTTAAACCGTGCTTCCTTCGGTTTAATCCCGGTGACTCCTCCACTTGTATGGCCTTCGGGGGTGTAACTCTGGTAAGGGCGATGCTTGGCGTAGGGTGTAAGGCGGATGGTTTGGAAGGCAATACCTGAGTGTGATTGTACTGTAAGGGTGTCGTATGTGTGAAGTTGAAGGTCATCCGCTGGCCTTGACTCAATGAGTGGGTAGAGAACTGCTGACTTGGCGGTCGACAGGCAGTCAAGTCGGCAGGACTGCATGTGTGCGTGTGAGGAAATGGCTACTCGTAGAGCGCCGTGGGTTAGGAGTTCGATGAGAGGGTGTTTAATAATGCAAAGAGTCAATTAGAGTGTGTAATGGTGGCTTTATTCCACAAGAGTGGAGAGTGTGGGTCACTAGAGAATTTCTAGTGACGCAGGATGTAATAAAATGAAATGACATGAGATGAGAGGCGGTAACAAAGTAATTGAGGTGTGAAGTTGGAAGGACAAGTCCAAAGGATGTAACCTTAGAGCAACACTCACCATATTGTAGATTACAGAGTCGACGTGAAGCAGCACAGCACAGCAAGAGGTTTCCCCAAGAGAGCCCCTCCTCTTCGGGGCTGCTCTATTTATCGTAATTCTGGTCGTATCGAAATCTTAGCGTTTGTGGGTGTTGATGTGTTCTAGATAATGTTCATGGCTCGGTGTCTTGTGTTGAAATGTTTCCTCATGTGTGTAGGGTTTGCCAGGCTGGTGTAGTTGTTGCTGTTGCTTTCCTTATGGTTATGGCGTGAAAAGGGGCTGATTAAGCCGTGTCTGGGGGGGGGGGGGGGTTATGGGGCATAACAATATTCTGACTATTAATTTGCTGCTACAGTAATTATGAATTAAGATATCCACCTCGAGGTCGATGGTTGCTGGCAGCCATTTTTTCCATAGGTGAAACGCAACTTCATATAATACAAAAGGAGTTTCCTATTGGAGTTCAATGTAGCCAATCGATGAAGACCGTTCTGGGGCCCAAAAGTGACCTCAACTAAGAAAAAATAAAATAAGATATGCATCCACACATTTGTGTGGCCAGATGGAAAAAAATGCTTGGGATTGAAAGGGATAAGAATGGAGAAAGATAGAATTCATAAGAAGGCCCTCGACCAACAACCAGAAGGCAGAAGGAAGCCAGCCTGGCCAAAGAAGAGGTGGATTGATGACGTGAGAGAGGATGTACAGGTGCTAAGTATCCGAACGGGAGGAAATGCGCTGCAGTCAAGGAAGAATGGAGAGGCCAGGGTCCTTCATGGACTGCAGCGCCATGAGAGTAGTTTCAACAAATCTCTGCTTTAAGGGAACCGGGACGTGTGAATGTACTCTATAGAAAAATGTAGCTTCCGATGTTTAGTTGCATATCTCAGAAACTACAATAGATATTTCCTTGAATGTTCTTTTGGTACCGGTATATTTCGAGTACATCCATTATTATTTGGGTAGAATTTGAAGCTTCTATGTTGAATATTTTGTGTCAGAGAGACCATTACAAAACAATCTTAAAGAAATATGTATATTGTTAAAAATTCCCTTTAATCATGTCCCTATTTCTGGGCAAATACTCAAACCGGACCCAACAAACTTTGCATGCATAATATTTAAACTATTTTTGAGCTAAAGAAGTAAAAGTATTGTCCTATTGTTTACAGCAGTTGAGTTGGGTTTTTATTTTATACATCCTGGTAGAAAACTGAAATTTTCTGTAAAATTGTCAGTGCTTTTCAAGTTGGGCTCCACGAACTAATCAAGATACCTGAATAAATTTACTTCGACTATTAGATCTATATAGGGTCTTAGATACTACCAAGTTTCAAATACATTGATCGGATAGTTTCTGAGAAAATGGAACATGAAGTTTCAAATAGACTTATGGAAAACACAAAAAGAATATTTGACTAGTTATAGCCTTAAAACCTTATGTTTTAACCTAATTTTATTGCATCAAATATCACTTCAGCACAATAATTGATACACCAAATTCTTCAGGAAAGCCGGGAGATTATTTTTAGCTTAAAAAAATAGTAGACAATTTTGAGCCTATCACACGTTCCGATTCCCTTAAGTTTATTAATCAAATAGCACTTGTTCCCTAAAATGTATGATGAGCTGTTTGGGATTATTGGCGCACTTGACACACCTCAAATTTAGCTTGTATTACTTTGCTTAAATAGTGCGATTTTATGTCAGTAAATACAGTATTTAATGGTGCGTGACATTACCAGTGGATTGAGATGGACTTGTATGGAGTCACATTCACGTGTATCTCTGCGTAATGTTACATTCTTCTCAGTTCCATTGTACTTCACACGGTTGTACTTTTCATCGATTGTCAAGTGGCGGTTCACACCTACAACAAAAGCATTAGCAACAACAATGGAACACAAACAGTCGGACAACACAATTTAATTATGCGGCAAATAACAATTAGTATTTATAAAATGCATAAGCATTAAGCATTATGACATTGGTAATAATTAATATCCGTGTTGACTGATAGTTCTATGTTATTCAAAACAGCCTTCTAAAACACTATAGAATGTAGTTTAATAACTACTTATACAGAGGAACTTGGATAATTCGAACCTCAAGGGACCAGTAAAAAAAATCGAATTATCCAAAAATTCGAATTAAGAAAGTTCTTTGAAAAGGGTAGAAAAATATTTAAATGTTAGGTTTTCATCTAAGAACCTTTATTAAACATAATATTAAATAGTTTTTAACAAGTAAAGTGCTTATATACTATGTATTATGTTTACATAATGATTTACGTTCAACAAAGCAGATTAACAGACAACGGTACCGTAAAATGACTGTATCGTGAATAACCTCAAAAGTTTCAAATGATAAAATAAAACCCAAATGTACTATTCACCTATATAACGACAGTAGTAATCCAGCAATCTAGTAAAGTTTTAGAGAAATCTACTGTTTTTCAAATAAGTTTGAGATTTTTACCTGTATCCAACAATTAACTCTCTCAGCCATCACAAAAGAATCTAACAAATTTAAGGAACGGAAAACAGAATCACTTACGTCATTTCTACTTTAAAAACAACGCCTAAGCTCTGTGATTTGGTTTGTTGCTTGGGCTGCATAATGAACAGTTTTTCCGGGAATTCCCTCCACGAATTCATCGCCAGATGCGTCGCCACCATCTTGTTTTTCGGAGTCACGTAGGCAAAACTATCGAGTGGGCCCGCAAGCCAATGATACAACGTTGTTTTTCGGGAATTCCTGACCCAACTATTTGGCTTCCATTCGGAATTTTACACATAAAACTTCGAATTATCCAAAATATAATTCGAATTAACCACAATTTTTAGCATTGATTGTATATAAATGCTAGGGACCAAGAGAAAAATTCGAATTAAAGAAGATTTCGAATTATAGAAGTTCGAAATAACCACGTTCCACTGTACGTACATGTTTCGGTGTTCAATGACACCTTCGTCAGCGTAGATTGACGTAAAAAAAAATCTTAAACCTAAGTTTACAAAGAGAAAATGGATATCCTTACAAAACACTATTAGAAATTTAAATAAAAAGAAAGCTCGCAAAAAGAATTAGAAAACTTATGAATAAATAAGAATAGAATGAATATAAATGTACCTTAAAGGACCGCTTGTTAATAAATATGGTTCGATTATAGTGAATCGGACGTCACTGCTATATGATGTATATCACAATCCTTCAGTGTGGTTTAATACTAGACCCACCTGCTTTTAGGAAAACAAATGTGTCGCAACAATGTATATATTGAACGCCCGTCGTATATTTTATCTTCTAAACTTAGCGATGTTTATTT
Source organism: Meconema thalassinum (assembly GCA_946902985.2). NCBI lineage: Eukaryota > Metazoa > Arthropoda > Insecta > Orthoptera > Tettigoniidae > Meconema > Meconema thalassinum. The sequence continues at coordinate 55,103,824 of OX336401.1, read as the reverse complement.
ACCCTTAACACTCGTCTTTGTTACAGTATTCGAGCCAGGACAACAGTACGACAGTTCCAAACGCTGTAATGTTCGACGATGTCGAAATGTAAATATTATATGTCAGAAAACTGTATCATAATGAGGGTCATTATAGCACAATTTGCATTATCACCAATCAGAGCTGAAGAAACAGTTGTGTGACCAAGTACGTAAGGATAGCATCGCACCTACGCTGACTTCCACCGCCCCCTATTTTAAATTTAACTGCGTGGCTAGTGTCATAGTGGGGTATTCGAGGAGACCATGGTCAAATACAAGGTATTCTCTGCGTCCCATGCGCTCTGTTCAGCACATAAAACTGGCGAAAGCTCGACAGATATTTATGAATATTTATGTTCGAACATAAAATAGTTATAATTATCATCGAACATAAACAGTCGTATGCAACTCGCCTATAATGTTAATTAAGACACTCGTACGGAAATTATCAACTCCCTTCGCTCGTTTTATAAACATAGTCGTGTCTTGATTATTGCCATTATAGGCTCGTTGCATAATGTACTGTTAAACAATCATAGAGATAGAATTTAACACAATATAACAGTAATTCGTCATGTGGGCTTCAAAAAGTGAACTAAGCAGGCACTGCCTTTGTTGCATGCTTGTGACCAATAATGATACTCACGGTACTTATTATTGTCTGCGAGTGGAGTGAACGGGAAGGGAGAGGGATGCGATCGATATTTTACTATAGATAGCCTTGGTGCGAATGATATCTGGCGCAGTACTGTGGCAATGAAAGCCTGTCCGTATTATCCGAATTCCGATTTAGTGAAGCCCGAAATAGTGAGGGTTGGTTGGTTCCTCAGTTTAGGGGCTGGGACAACGCGGTCATGTAGCCCCGTGTACTTTGGAAGTGTGTAGAATCTGACTGATAACCGGTGTTAATTGTGATGACTGTATTAGTGTGTGTTATCCGTAATTCAGTCAAGGACTGCAGACGATCAATTTCAAGTAGTTCCTACTTTTGCTACTGTACCCGATACCTAGTTTAGGCTATCGGCTACGCCAGCAGACATTAAGCTGTAGTTGAGGTTTTGAGAATAATTAAGAAAAGATAGCGCACCGATCGCGTCAAGAAGAATGTCAAGATGACGTAGGAGGTCTAGAATCAAGGAGGCATTGACGTCTGTGAGAAGATGGAATTATGGATAAAGATGTGAAGCTTTATTGAAATATATATGGAATTATAATAATTAAACATCTTAGAAGAGGATATATAACATGCATTATGTGTGGAAATAATTTTAAAGAAGTCAGATAACCCTTAAGTTATTTTATAACAGAATAGCCGAGATGATCTGGGTTCGAGACTATGATCGTGACGCAAGAGCACTGTGGTGGGGGACTACACCACGTGCCTGCGCCGAGCACATAAGCAAGAAGACAGTGTCAGCACATTCAGTTGAGCTCAGTCAGACGAGCAGGTAGGAGCAGCTCTATAGCGCAAGCGAGACGCACCGTGAAGGTCACGTAACATACCGAAACTGTCACGGCAAGAGTGTAGGCGACAGTTCCTGCATCGCCGAGCAGCGAAGGCCGAGCGGGTCATTGATCCAGGCGGGCTGGCCGAGGAAGCAATTACAGACGGCCGGGATATGTCAGAACCGCACTGCAAGTAGTTGAAGACTTTATTACAAGCTACATTTCGACGCAGTTTGAACATAGCTTTTACGAATAACTTTATGACTATGCTTTTATATAACGCATTCAAAGTCACTTTAACTATTTCAAGTAAACGGAATGTTGTTAGCATAGGCACTGATGAACATTATATCGTGCATTAATGAGATTTACTTCTTATGCAGTTTTCATGAATTACCAATTACAGACAACTACAGGGTGTTTCGTAATCTTGAACACTCTCAAGTAAAATTTCGTTTTACGAAAGTGGAACTTAGCAGTCATTTGAGATTGAACTTGCAATACTCAAACTGAACATTTAACGGAACAGTGGCGTAACTTAGAAGAGGAGTAGGGGGTCCGCTGTTTCCATGAACTTTTTCGAGAAGGAGTTGGACAATATCCGCTATGGGTAATCCGAAGTTCAACATGTCCGAGTAGACGCAAATAGAGACAAGATGGCACCGCAGAGCGATGGATTCGATTCCTGACGAGAGGAGTCCACCAGCTGATTCACTTGGGATTTCGAATGCAATCGTCATTTCATGGATGAAATGATATTCACGCCGATCTTTCGAGAAATTCTTTATGTAGGGAAAACCGACGATCTTGGAAATTTAATTACAGCTGATTATGGAAGGTACTGTAAGAGTTCTAACTACCTGATACGATTATTTTCATGAATACTGGGCACACATGTATATTTTTCTAATAGGAGTGATACGATTATTAAGACATGGTTTGAATTTATATACTTCGAATTTGCTAGAATATGGAGTGACCATATGATATGGCAGGCATCATTATCCGAAATTCTCACCGTTGTTTGACTTTATTAAGCAGATGTTTGGTCTTTTAGACATTTTTCCAGCTAGGATATTTTTCATAAATAGTTTTTTTTGTGTAACGAGTATTTCGAACTCGTGATCTGCAATTGATTATCAAAAATTACTTCGTCAGTTCATTGCATACTAGCGAGTGTGTATTATTCATCAGTAGGGATTTTTTCCATTGGATTGTTTGGAGATATTAAGAAGTTATTCACTTTAGTGAATGAACATCGCTTTTATATGACAACTAGAAACTTGTTGATTCCTATCTGGTACATTCACTCATATAGCCTACGAGATGGGGTTCTTTCATGTTTATACGATTGTATGGTGGCTACTCATCTTACCCATCGTTCAGGGAACTATCATCCAAGTCGACGGGGCGAGGTCTTTCGTATTTATACGACTGTACGGTGGTTACTCATCTTACTCGCCATTGAGGGACTCATTTTTATCATCCGAGTGTACACGAGATGTAAGTGAATCAAACAAGGAACTACTAGTCACATATCAGTCGAAATTTTGTTAAATAAAGTAACGATAAATGTCAACAGGATTGCATTTAGTAATTCTTGTTTGCCAATCCAATATTTTGTTGCTATACTCTTTTGAGAGTAATTTCAGTTTAACAGCTGTTACAGCTGATGCTTTTGATGAGTTTATAATTGTGTTTGATACCTTTGAGAAGGATTTAAAGTAATTGAATCTTGTAAGATTAATCATTAATGGTCAGATTTATTTTAAGGCAGATCAGTATTGCAGATTTTGATATGAGAGATTATAGCACATTGGTGTTTTTCTGTGAAGTGAGTTATGAAAATTGTAAGAGAATTTATGCTATTTGAAAGCAGATCTTAAATTACTGAGGTAATATATTTTTCCAATTGTTTAAGAAGTTGTCTAGATGTGATCAGAGTAATTACAGTTATTGGAGATTGTGTGCGTTGATAATTTGAAGCCAGTTATATTTTTTTGTAGATCATGCAACATGGTTAAGTGGAGTTTATGATAGGCATTTTGTGGAAGTTGCCATGTGATAGTTGCAACGTTGATAATGTATTTTGAGGCGGACATGAGGTCGTCGTACCCAGTCTAGCGTAATTGTTGAGATTCATGCTGTATGTGCTGAATATTTATGGAGTTTTGTGGAATAATTATTGTATTCAAATGTGATGTTTGAAGTATTGAAGAAATGTAATGTCGTTGTGGATAGTTTGATCCAACGTGATGTCGTGGAGGCAATAATATTTTTTGGCATGATAAATTAAATACGAGATATAACTTGGAAGTGATAAAACTGTAAGACAACGTTCTATAAACCTTATTAAACAATTTGTTAGGAAATTAAACAAATAAATGAAGTTGATAATACAAGATTTTCTGAAATAATAATTAACGAAATAATAATCTGAGATTTAAGCATATTAACGATCTGACCTAATGAAATAAAAATCAGAATGACTAGATGAAATAATGAAAACTTAAATAACCAGAAGATTGAAATTTAAATAATTTGATAAATTAAATTTTGAATAAATCGATGAATTAAATAAATGGATGAATTAAAGATTGAATAAATAAACTGATTGAAATAAATTAATAGACGATTGTAATGATGATGAATAACTGAATTAGAAGGTGATAATTAATTAAAGAAGCTGATGATTAATGAATTTATATGGAATTAAATAAATTTAATTGAGAGATAATTTGAAGGAATTGCAACTTAAGTTGAGAATTTAAATGATGTAATGGTGATGAATTAATGATTCTGACAGAAACATGTAGAATTTTGAAGTGAGAATTAATGTGAGAAATATTTAATTTTGATGATGACGATAATGATGACCAATGAGAATTTGAATTTTCTGTAATTCACAGATGAGAGATTGTTAATGACGATGTAAATAGTGTAAATTAATTATTCGATGTTTAGGAACATTTGATTAACATGTTCAACATTCAAATTATGCCATGCAAACCATAAATTTACGTGATATTTAATATGTGTGATTATTATATGTGTATGTTTAGACAGATTAATAACATTTTTAAATCCACATTGATGTTAAATTAAAGAGAAATTAGGTCTCAGGTTTCACAAATGTCAGTGACGAAAGACATAGTGCTACAGTGATCCTGAGAACCCAAGAGAACTTTATAAATTTTTCTTGTTATGTGGATAAAAATAATTTTGGATTAGAAAAGAGATGGTTCGATTTTTGGACAATGACAATTTAACTTTGGCATTCGACCATATTCTTAGGTAGAAGTTATATTTAAAATGTCTGTCTGACTATCAAAGTAAAATAAATTTGTTTTTATCTTAGTTGTGATCTGATGATGGTGTGATGTTCCTTTTTCTTTCCTTGTCTTGAGTAAGGCTTATCCGGAAAGGAAGTGGTTTGCTAGGAATTCAGTTGATGGCGCCCATTTATATTTGCATTATTTCTATTAAACTTAAGCCCGTAACGACCCTAGAGATACTTTGTCTCGTGATACCCACTGCTTTTTCGATAACTCAGCTGAATTTCCGACACATTCCTTATTTGACCAGAGGTTCATTTAACTCCGCTCTGTCCTGGAACTCCAGGAATGCGATGTTATAGCAGATGGGTCATCGCATCCCCAGGACGAACGGGTACAGAGAGAGAGGGAGAATTGGCTTTATCCAACTAGTGGGGCTTTTCGATTTTGTTTATTCTATGGAATCACATCAGATTTAGATTACTGAGAGATTGATCTCAAGTTCATTTAAGTGTGTTACAAAATTTATTAAACTTAGTCAGACAATGTACTTGTGTGCCCATTCCAGTGTTCATGTTAATCGTATTAGTAATATCATGTTAGTTATAAGACATTTTTTTCCTATACCCAAGTGAATGCAGGAATTGAGACATTGTGATGTGTTGTTGTCTAACGTCTCTATATAACCTATATTGAAAATATAATTATGTTGCCGGAAGATTTAGCTAAGGTGTTAGGAGAGTTACAGACGGGTATGTCTGGTATTGCAGAAACTATTTCTAAGATGGAAACGGAAGTTAAAGAACAAATTAATAATTCAGAAGCTAGATTAGAAGCTAAATGTAAAGAGAATGTACAAGCATTACAAACTAGTAATGAAGAAAATTTAAAATTATTGCAGACTAGTACTGAAGAAAATTTAAAATTATTGCAGACTAGTACTGAAGAAAATTTAAAGTCATTACAGGCTAGTAACGAAGGCAATCTGAACGACAGTTTAAAGTCATTAGAGACTAGGCTACAGTCAAATAGCAAAGATGAGTTGATGTTATTAGAAACAAGGCTACAGTCAAATAGTGAAGACAATTTTAAGTCATTGGAAGAAAAATTACAGTCAAATAGTGAGGACAATTTTAAGTCATTAGAAGAGAAATTACACGCTCGTAGTGAAGAAACTAACACTGAATTAGAAAACAAGTTAACTAGATTAGAGAATAGCTTAACTTTAAAGAATAATGAGATGCTGAAGACTTTACAATTAGACATAATTGCAGTAAACATGAAAGGAGAGGAAAATGTTCAAATATTAAGAAAAAATATTATTGAATTAGAAAGTAGAGGAGAAGAAAATATTTTTACTTTAAGAACAGACGTTATGTCCATACAGAAAGACATTAAATCAGATGTATCGAAGTTGAGATTCGACATCGATGGTTTAGTGGCAGATGTAGGCAAAATTCAAGATTGGTCTACCGAAGTATCTTTCGAGACTAAGATTAAAGGTCTAGAAACGAATCTAGGTAACGAGATTAAAGATTTAATGACAGTAATTGGGACCATTAAAGAGGAAGTCTTAGGAGAGGTCAATTCTAATTTAAAATCATTAGAAAATCAATTGCAGAAAGATATTAGGAAGATAGACGACGATATAGAGCAAAATGTTAATGAAAACTTAGCTTTATTTAAAAATAGAGTCGGTGTAATCGTGGAAGAACGGTATAGTGAGGTCGATGCCGAAGCAAAAGAGAAACGTGAAGGGTTAGATGAAAAATTAATCGCAGGTATGGCAAACTTAGAAGCGAGGTTTACGGAAAACAAGGAAGCGATGAAGATAGATTCAACTCTATTTAGAACAGATGTTGATCTGTTAAAAGAACAAGTCGCGTCAGTAAAGAACACGTGCGAAGGAAAAATTGACAAGTTAAGAAACGACTTAGACGAGAGTAACAAGACGCAGGATGTTACATCGTTAGATGAATTGAAGACGCAGGTCAAGACCGTGGAGAAATTAGCAGAAGACAGGATAACTAAACTAGAATCCATGTTTAACAGTTTCACCAGTCAGAATATAACATCAGGGGAAACATTGATAAACCAAACAGCGATAGACCGCAGTGTGACTAATCAGGAAGCGAGCATGGGAGAAGACCGTCAAATGCAACCGAATGTGACATTCGAAAGGGCCAGTTCAACCCCTCAGGATAATCCAAGTTCGAATAGGAGTACGTTGGGTCCAAGCGAACGATACTCAGGTCCAGTCACCATTATTAGGAACCTGGATGACAAGCCGAGAAAGTTTTCGGGAAATACAGGAGTCACACCAGTCGAATTTCTGCGTGATATTCGAGACTACATGGCGGAACACAGGGTAGCCAAAGAAAGAGAGCTAAGGATAGTCGAACGCGCCTTAGATGGATCTGCACTTACGTGGTTTAGAGCGTTCAGAAGCAATTTTGCGAACATGGAGCAATTTGCCATAGCTTTCTTGAGGAGATTTTGGAGTGCCGAGGATCAACTTAACGTAAGAGCGGAGATGTACTCAAAGCGCTATTCTACGTCACATCCGACGCATTATGCCAACTATTTCACGTCACAGCTGGCTAAATTACAGTTCCTTATTCCTCCATTGCCAGAAGAAGAGCTTTTGCAAGCTATAGCGAGACAGTTACCGATTGAGGTACAGCGATCACTAATAGCGTCGGGAGCCAATACACTGGAACACTATGACGACATTTTGCGGCGATTGGACTATACAAGCGCACAGGTTACGCCTAGAAGTAACAGAAACGACAACAGAAACACGCAAGAAGTGAATGCGGTAGTCGTAGACAATGCAGCTCAAACGGACAGAAGGGATTCCTGGGAAAACCGACGGAACGAAGGGAATCGAGGAAACATCCGTAACGCTCGAGGAAATGATCGATATAGAGGACCATATGAGAGGCCATACGATCAAGAAGCGAGAGATAGCCGATATAGGAATTATAACCAGAATTCCAGATATCAGGACAGGAATCGATATAACAATAGATATCGGGGCAGAAATAACTGGAGCCAAGGTCAACAGTATAATGGGAACGACAGGCAGGATGGCCGAAGAAACGATCCTAACGACAGACGGGATAATCGTGGACATGAGAGGTCGAGACAAGAAGATAGACAGCCTAGTGCACCACTCGAAGAGACAGTGAGAGATGTCAATCGAGCAAGCACGAGTAGCGAAGGAAGAAATAAACGTCAGAATAACACGGAATCAAGATGCTAATCATTGGACGTCAATCATCATTATTGAGAGTCAGAAAGAACCATCATGCTGAGTAAGGGAATTGTAGAGCTATCGTGTACATGTATTATATATATAGAATGCCTGAGAGTGTATTTTTTTTCTCAATCCTGATTAAAAAAAGGAGATGTACGGGAGAGATGTACCCGATACCTAGTTTAGACTATCGGCTACGCCAGCAGACATTAAGCTGTAGTTGAGGTTTTGAGAATAATTAAGAAAAGATAGCGCACCGATCGCGTCAAGAAGAATGTCAAGATGACGTAGGAGGTCTAGAATCAAGGAGGCATTGACGTCTGTGAGAAGATGGAATTATGGATAAAGATGTGAAGCTTTATTGAAATATATATGGAATTATAATAATTAAACATCTTAGAAGAGGATATATAACATGCATTATGTGTGGAAATAATTTTAAAGAAGTCAGATAACCCTTAAGTTATTTTATAACAGAATAGCCGAGATGATCTGGGTTCGAGACTATGATCGTGACGCAAGAGCACTGTGGTGGGGGACTACACCACGTGCCTGCGCCGAGCACATAAGCAAGAAGACAGTGTCAGCACATTCAGTTGAGCTCAGTCAGACGAGCAGGTAGGAGCAGCTCTATAGCGCAAGCGAGACGCACCGTGAAGGTCACGTAACATACCGAAACTGTCACGGCAAGAGTGTAGGCGACAGTTCCTGCATCGCCGAGCAGCGAAGGCCGAGCGGGTCATTGATCCAGGCGGGCTGGCCGAGGAAGCAATTACAGACGGCCGGGATATGTCAGAACCGCACTGCAAGTAGTTGAAGACTTTATTACAAGCTACATTTCGACGCAGTTTGAACATAGCTTTTACGAATAACTTTATGACTATGCTTTTATATAACGCATTCAAAGTCACTTTAACTATTTCAAGTAAACGGAATGTTGTTAGCATAGGCACTGATGAACATTATATCGTGCATTAATGAGATTTACTTCTTATGCAGTTTTCATGAATTACCAATTACAGACAACTACAGGGTGTTTCGTAATCTTGAACACTCTCAAGTAAAATTTCGTTTTACGAAAGTGGAACTTAGCAGTCATTTGAGATTGAACTTGCAATACTCAAACTGAACATTTAACGGAACAGTGGCGTAACTTAGAAGAGGAGTAGGGGGTCCGCTGTTTCCATGAACTTTTTCGAGAAGGAGTTGGACAATATCCGCTATGGGTAATCCGAAGTTCAACATGTCCGAGTAGACGCAAATAGAGACAAGATGGCACCGCAGAGCGATGGATTCGATTCCTGACGAGAGGAGTCCACCAGCTGATTCACTTGGGATTTCGAATGCAATCGTCATTTCATGGATGAAATGATATTCACGCCGATCTTTCGAGAAATTCTTTATGTAGGGAAAACCGACGATCTTGGAAATTTAATTACAGCTGATTATGAAAGGTACTGTAAGAGTTCTAACTACCTGATACGATTATTTTCATGAATACTGGGCACACATGTATATTTTTCTAATAGGAGTGATACGATTATTAAGACATGGTTTGAATTTATATACTTCGAATTTGCTAGAATATGGAGTGACCATATGATATGGCAGGCATCATTATCCGAAATTCTCACCGTTGTTTGACTTTATTAAGCAGATGTTTGGTCTTTTAGACATTTTTCCGGCTAGGATATTTTTCATAAATAGTTTTTTTTTGCGTAACGAGTATTTCGAACTCGTGATCTGCAATTGATTATCAAAAATTACTTCGTCAGTTCATTGCATACTAGCGAGTGTGTATTATTCATCAGTAGGGATTTTTTCCATTGGATTGTTTGGAGATATTAAGAAGTTATTCACTTTAGTGAATGAACATCGCTTTTATATGACAACTAGAAACTTGTTGATTCCTATCTGGTACATTCACTCATATAGCCTACGAGATGGGGTCCTTCGTATTTATACGATTGTATGGTGGCTACTCATCTTACCCATCGTTCAGGGAACTATCATCCAAGTCGACGGGGCGAGGTCTTTCGTATTTATACGACTGTACGGTGGTTACTCATCTTACTCGCCATTGAGGGACTCATTTTTATCATCCGAGTGTACACGAGATGTAAGTGAATCAAACAAGGAACTACTAGTCACATATCAGTCGAAATTTTGTTAAATAAAGTAACGATAAATGTCAACAGGATTGCATTTAGTAATTCTTGTTTGCCAATCCAATATTTTGTTGCTATACTCTTTTGAGAGTAATTTCAGTTTAACAGCTGTTACAGCTGATGCTTTTGATGAGTTTATAATTGTGTTTGATACCTTTGAGAAGGATTTAAAGTAATTGAATCTTGTAAGATTAATCATTAATGGTCAGATTTATTTTAAGGCAGATCAGTATTGCAGATTTTGATATGAGAGATTATAGCACATTGGTGTTTTTCTGTGAAGTGAGTTATGAAAATTGTAAGAGAATTTATGCTATTTGAAAGCAGATCTTAAATTACTGAGGTAATATATTTTTCCAATTGTTTAAGAAGTTGTCTAGATGTGATCAGAGTAATTACAGTTATTGGAGATTGTGTGCGTTGATAATTTGAAGCCAGTTATATTTTTTTGTAGATCATGCAACATGGTTAAGTGGAGTTTATGATAGGCATTTTGTGGAAGTTGCCATGTGATAGTTGCAACGTTGATAATGTATTTTGAGGCGGACATGAGGTCGTCGTACCCAGTCTAGCGTAATTGTTGAGATTCATGCTGTATGTGCTGAATATTTATGGAGTTTTGTGGAATAATTATTGTATTCAAATGTGATGTTTGAAGTATTGAAGAAATGTAATGTCGTTGTGGATAGTTTGATCCAACGTGATGTCGTGGAGGCAATAATATTTTTTGGCATGATAAATTAAATACGAGATATAACTTGGAAGTGATAAAACTGTAAGACAACGTTCTATAAACCTTATTAAACAATTTGTTAGGAAATTAAACAAATAAATGAAGTTGATAATACAAGATTTTCTGAAATAATAATTAACGAAATAATAATCTGAGATTTAAGCATATTAACGATCTGACCTAATGAAATAAAAATCAGAATGACTAGATGAAATAATGAAAACTTAAATAACCAGAAGATTGAAATTTAAATAATTTGATAAATTAAATTTTGAATAAATCGATGAATTAAATAAATGGATGAATTAAAGATTGAATAAATAAACTGATTGAAATAAATTAATAGACGATTGTAATGATGATGAATAACTGAATTAGAAGGTGATAATTAATTAAAGAAGCTGATGATTAATGAATTTATATGGAATTAAATAAATTTAATTGAGAGATAATTTGAAGGAATTGCAACTTAAGTTGAGAATTTAAATGATGTAATGGTGATGAATTAATGATTCTGACAGAAACATGTAGAATTTTGAAGTGAGAATTAATGTGAGAAATATTTAATTTTGATGATGACGATAATGATGACCAATGAGAATTTGAATTTTCTGTAATTCACAGATGAGAGATTGTTAATGACGATGTAAATAGTGTAAATTAATTATTCGATGTTTAGGAACATTTGATTAACATGTTCAACATTCAAATTATGCCATGCAAACCATAAATTTACGTGATATTTAATATGTGTGATTATTATATGTGTATGTTTAGACAGATTAATAACATTTTTAAATCCACATTGATGTTAAATTAAAGAGAAATTAGGTCTCAGGTTTCACAAATGTCAGTGACGAAAGACATAGTGCTACAGTGATCCTGAGAACCCAAGAGAACTTTATAAATTTTTCTTGTTATGTGGATAAAAATAATTTTGGATTAGAAAAGAGATGGTTCGATTTTTGGACAATGACAATTTAACTTTGGCATTCGACCATATTCTTAGGTAGAAGTTATATTTAAAATGTCTGTCTGACTATCAAAGTAAAATAAATTTGTTTTTATCTTAGTTGTGATCTGATGATGGTGTGATGTTCCTTTTTCTTTCCTTGTCTTGAGTAAGGCTTATCCGGAAAGGAAGTGGTTTGCTAGGAATTCAGTTGATGGCGCCCATTTATATTTGCATTATTTCTATTAAACTTAAGCCCGTAACGACCCTAGAGATACTTTGTCTCGTGATACCCACTGCTTTTTCGATAACTCAGCTGAATTTCCGACACATTCCTTATTTGACCAGAGGTTCATTTAACTCCGCTCTGTCCTGGAACTCCAGGAATGCGATGTTATAGCAGATGGGTCATCGCATCCCCAGGACGAACGGGTACAGAGAGAGAGGGAGAATTGGCTTTATCCAACTAGTGGGGCTTTTCGATTTTGTTTATTCTATGGAATCACATCAGATTTAGATTACTGAGAGATTGATCTCAAGTTCATTTAAGTGTGTTACAAAATTTATTAAACTTAGTCAGACAATGTACTTGTGTGCCCATTCCAGTGTTCATGTTAATCGTATTAGTAATATCATGTTAGTTATAAGACATTTTTTTCCTATACCCAAGTGAATGCAGGAATTGAGACATTGTGATGTGTTGTTGTCTAACGTCTCTATATAACCTATATTGAAAATATAATTATGTTGCCGGAAGATTTAGCTAAGGTGTTAGGAGAGTTACAGACGGGTATGTCTGGTATTGCAGAAACTATTTCTAAGATGGAAACGGAAGTTAAAGAACAAATTAATAATTCAGAAGCTAGATTAGAAGCTAAATGTAAAGAGAATGTACAAGCATTACAAACTAGTAATGAAGAAAATTTAAAATTATTGCAGACTAGTACTGAAGAAAATTTAAAATTATTGCAGACTAGTACTGAAGAAAATTTAAAGTCATTACAGGCTAGTAACGAAGGCAATCTGAACGACAGTTTAAAGTCATTAGAGACTAGGCTACAGTCAAATAGCAAAGATGAGTTGATGTTATTAGAAACAAGGCTACAGTCAAATAGTGAAGACAATTTTAAGTCATTGGAAGAAAAATTACAGTCAAATAGTGAGGACAATTTTAAGTCATTAGAAGAGAAATTACACGCTCGTAGTGAAGAAACTAACACTGAATTAGAAAACAAGTTAACTAGATTAGAGAATAGCTTAACTTTAAAGAATAATGAGATGCTGAAGACTTTACAATTAGACATAATTGCAGTAAACATGAAAGGAGAGGAAAATGTTCAAATATTAAGAAAAAATATTATTGAATTAGAAAGTAGAGGAGAAGAAAATATTTTTACTTTAAGAACAGACGTTATGTCCATACAGAAAGACATTAAATCAGATGTATCGAAGTTGAGATTCGACATCGATGGTTTAGTGGCAGATGTAGGCAAAATTCAAGATTGGTCTACCGAAGTATCTTTCGAGACTAAGATTAAAGGTCTAGAAACGAATCTAGGTAACGAGATTAAAGATTTAATGACAGTAATTGGGACCATTAAAGAGGAAGTCTTAGGAGAGGTCAATTCTAATTTAAAATCATTAGAAAATCAATTGCAGAAAGATATTAGGAAGATAGACGACGATATAGAGCAAAATGTTAATGAAAACTTAGCTTTATTTAAAAATAGAGTCGGTGTAATCGTGGAAGAACGGTATAGTGAGGTCGATGCCGAAGCAAAAGAGAAACGTGAAGGGTTAGATGAAAAATTAATCGCAGGTATGGCAAACTTAGAAGCGAGGTTTACGGAAAACAAGGAAGCGATGAAGATAGATTCAACTCTATTTAGAACAGATGTTGATCTGTTAAAAGAACAAGTCGCGTCAGTAAAGAACACGTGCGAAGGAAAAATTGACAAGTTAAGAAACGACTTAGACGAGAGTAACAAGACGCAGGATGTTACATCGTTAGATGAATTGAAGACGCAGGTCAAGACCGTGGAGAAATTAGCAGAAGACAGGATAACTAAACTAGAATCCATGTTTAACAGTTTCACCAGTCAGAATATAACATCAGGGGAAACATTGATAAACCAAACAGCGATAGACCGCAGTGTGACTAATCAGGAAGCGAGCATGGGAGAAGACCGTCAAATGCAACCGAATGTGACATTCGAAAGGGCCAGTTCAACCCCTCAGGATAATCCAAGTTCGAATAGGAGTACGTTGTCCAAGCGAACGATACTCAGGTCCAGTCACCATTATTAGGAACCTGGATGACAAGCCGAGAAAGTTTTCGGGAAATACAGGAGTCACACCAGTCGAATTTCTGCGAGATATTCGAGACTACATGGCGGAACACAGGGTAGCCAAAGAAAGAGAGCTAAGGATAGTCGAACGCGCCTTAGATGGATCTGCACTTACGTGGTTTAGAGCGTTCAGAAGCAATTTTGCGAACATGGAGCAATTTGCCATAGCTTTCTTGAGGAGATTTTGGAGTGCCGAGGATCAACTTAACGTAAGAGCGGAGATGTACTCAAAGCGCTATTCTACGTCACATCCGACGCATTATGCCAACTATTTCACGTCACAGCTGGCTAAATTACAGTTCCTTATTCCTCCATTGCCAGAAGAAGAGCTTTTGCAAGCTATAGCGAGACAGTTACCGATTGAGGTACAGCGATCACTAATAGCGTCGGGAGCCAATACACTGGAACACTATGACGACATTTTGCGGCGATTGGACTATACAAGCGCACAGGTTACGCCTAGAAGTAACAGAAACGACAACAGAAACACGCAAGAAGTGAATGCGGTAGTCGTAGACAATGCAGCTCAAACGGACAGAAGGGATTCCTGGGAAAACCGACGGAACGAAGGGAATCGAGGAAACATCCGTAACGCTCGAGGAAATGATCGATATAGAGGACCATATGAGAGGCCATACGATCAAGAAGCGAGAGATAGCCGATATAGGAATTATAACCAGAATTCCAGATATCAGGACAGGAATCGATATAACAATAGATATCGGGGCAGAAATAACTGGAGCCAAGGTCAACAGTATAATGGGAACGACAGGCAGGATGGCCGAAGAAACGATCCTAACGACAGACGGGATAATCGTGGACATGAGAGGTCGAGACAAGAAGATAGACAGCCTAGTGCACCACTCGAAGAGACAGTGAGAGATGTCAATCGAGCAAGCACGAGTAGCGAAGGAAGAAATAAACGTCAGAATAACACGGAATCAAGATGCTAATCATTGGACGTCAATCATCATTATTGAGAGTCAGAAAGAACCATCATGCTGAGTAAGGGAATTGTAGAGCTATCGTGTACATGTATTATATATATAGAATGCCTGAGAGTGTATTTTTTTTCTCAATCCTGATTAAAAAAAGGAGATGTACGGGAGAGATGTACCCGATACCTAGTTTAGACTATCGGCTACGCCAGCAGACATTAAGCTGTAGTTGAGGTTTTGAGAATAATTAAGAAAAGATAGCGCACCGATCGCGTCAAGAAGAATGTCAAGATGACGTAGGAGGTCTAGAATCAAGGAGGCATTGACGTCTGTGAGAAGATGGAATTATGGATAAAGATGTGAAGCTTTATTGAAATATATATGGAATTATAATAATTAAACATCTTAGAAGAGGATATATAACATGCATTATGTGTGGAAATAATTTTAAAGAAGTCAGATAACCCTTAAGTTATTTTATAACAGAATAGCCGAGATGATCTGGGTTCGAGACTATGATCGTGACGCAAGAGCACTGTGGTGGGGGACTACACCACGTGCCTGCGCCGAGCACATAAGCAAGAAGACAGTGTCAGCACATTCAGTTGAGCTCAGTCAGACGAGCAGGTAGGAGCAGCTCTATAGCGCAAGCGAGACGCACCGTGAAGGTCACGTAACATACCGAAACTGTCACGGCAAGAGTGTAGGCGACAGTTCCTGCATCGCCGAGCAGCGAAGGCCGAGCGGGTCATTGATCCAGGCGGGCTGGCCGAGGAAGCAATTACAGACGGCCGGGATATGTCAGAACCGCACTGCAAGTAGTTGAAGACTTTATTACAAGCTACATTTCGACGCAGTTTGAACATAGCTTTTACGAATAACTTTATGACTATGCTTTTATATAACGCATTCAAAGTCACTTTAACTATTTCAAGTAAACGGAATGTTGTTAGCATAGGCACTGATGAACATTATATCGTGCATTAATGAGATTTACTTCTTATGCAGTTTTCATGAATTACCAATTACAGACAACTACAGGGTGTTTCGTAATCTTGAACACTCTCAAGTAAAATTTCGTTTTACGAAAGTGGAACTTAGCAGTCATTTGAGATTGAACTTGCAATACTCAAACTGAACATTTAACGGAACAGTGGCGTAACTTAGAAGAGGAGTAGGGGGTCCGCTGTTTCCATGAACTTTTTCGAGAAGGAGTTGGACAATATCCGCTATGGGTAATCCGAAGTTCAACATGTCCGAGTAGACGCAAATAGAGACAAGATGGCACCGCAGAGCGATGGATTCGATTCCTGACGAGAGGAGTCCACCAGCTGATTCACTTGGGATTTCGAATGCAATCGTCATTTCATGGATGAAATGATATTCACGCCGATCTTTCGAGAAATTCTTTATGTAGGGAAAACCGACGATCTTGGAAATTTAATTACAGCTGATTATGAAAGGTACTGTAAGAGTTCTAACTACCTGATACGATTATTTTCATGAATACTGGGCACACATGTATATTTTTCTAATAGGAGTGATACGATTATTAAGACATGGTTTGAATTTATATACTTCGAATTTGCTAGAATATGGAGTGACCATATGATATGGCAGGCATCATTATCCGAAATTCTCACCGTTGTTTGACTTTATTAAGCAGATGTTTGGTCTTTTAGACATTTTTCCGGCTAGGA
Organism: Meconema thalassinum; assembly: GCA_946902985.2. Lineage (NCBI taxonomy): Eukaryota > Metazoa > Arthropoda > Insecta > Orthoptera > Tettigoniidae > Meconema > Meconema thalassinum. Next base: position 55,086,984 of record OX336401.1, on the reverse strand, counting down.
TATTTTTCATAAATAGTTTTTTTTTGCGTAACGAGTATTTCGAACTCGTGATCTGCAATTGATTATCAAAAATTACTTCGTCAGTTCATTGCATACTAGCGAGTGTGTATTATTCATCAGTAGGGATTTTTTCCATTGGATTGTTTGGAGATATTAAGAAGTTATTCACTTTAGTGAATGAACATCGCTTTTATATGACAACTAGAAACTTGTTGATTCCTATCTGGTACATTCACTCATATAGCCTACGAGATGGGGTCCTTCGTATTTATACGATTGTATGGTGGCTACTCATCTTACCCATCGTTCAGGGAACTATCATCCAAGTCGACGGGGCGAGGTCTTTCGTATTTATACGACTGTACGGTGGTTACTCATCTTACTCGCCATTGAGGGACTCATTTTTATCATCCGAGTGTACACGAGATGTAAGTGAATCAAACAAGGAACTACTAGTCACATATCAGTCGAAATTTTGTTAAATAAAGTAACGATAAATGTCAACAGGATTGCATTTAGTAATTCTTGTTTGCCAATCCAATATTTTGTTGCTATACTCTTTTGAGAGTAATTTCAGTTTAACAGCTGTTACAGCTGATGCTTTTGATGAGTTTATAATTGTGTTTGATACCTTTGAGAAGGATTTAAAGTAATTGAATCTTGTAAGATTAATCATTAATGGTCAGATTTATTTTAAGGCAGATCAGTATTGCAGATTTTGATATGAGAGATTATAGCACATTGGTGTTTTTCTGTGAAGTGAGTTATGAAAATTGTAAGAGAATTTATGCTATTTGAAAGCAGATCTTAAATTACTGAGGTAATATATTTTTCCAATTGTTTAAGAAGTTGTCTAGATGTGATCAGAGTAATTACAGTTATTGGAGATTGTGTGCGTTGATAATTTGAAGCCAGTTATATTTTTTTGTAGATCATGCAACATGGTTAAGTGGAGTTTATGATAGGCATTTTGTGGAAGTTGCCATGTGATAGTTGCAACGTTGATAATGTATTTTGAGGCGGACATGAGGTCGTCGTACCCAGTCTAGCGTAATTGTTGAGATTCATGCTGTATGTGCTGAATATTTATGGAGTTTTGTGGAATAATTATTGTATTCAAATGTGATGTTTGAAGTATTGAAGAAATGTAATGTCGTTGTGGATAGTTTGATCCAACGTGATGTCGTGGAGGCAATAATATTTTTTGGCATGATAAATTAAATACGAGATATAACTTGGAAGTGATAAAACTGTAAGACAACGTTCTATAAACCTTATTAAACAATTTGTTAGGAAATTAAACAAATAAATGAAGTTGATAATACAAGATTTTCTGAAATAATAATTAACGAAATAATAATCTGAGATTTAAGCATATTAACGATCTGACCTAATGAAATAAAAATCAGAATGACTAGATGAAATAATGAAAACTTAAATAACCAGAAGATTGAAATTTAAATAATTTGATAAATTAAATTTTGAATAAATCGATGAATTAAATAAATGGATGAATTAAAGATTGAATAAATAAACTGATTGAAATAAATTAATAGACGATTGTAATGATGATGAATAACTGAATTAGAAGGTGATAATTAATTAAAGAAGCTGATGATTAATGAATTTATATGGAATTAAATAAATTTAATTGAGAGATAATATGAAGGAATTGCAACTTAAGTTGAGAATTTAAATGATGTAATGGTGATGAATTAATGATTCTGACAGGAACATGTAGAATTTTGAAGTGAGAATTAATGTGAGAAATATTTAATTTTGATGATGACGATAATGATGACCAATGAGAATTAGAATTTTCTGTAATTCACAGATGAGAGATTGTTAATGACGATGTAAATAGTATAAATTAATTATTCGATGTTTAGGAACATTTGATTAACATGTTCAACATTCAAATTATGCCATGCAAACCATAAATTTACGTGATATTTAATATGTGTGATTATTATATGTGTATGTTTAGACAGATTAATAACATTTTTAAATCCACATTGATGTTAAATTAAAGAGAAATTAGGTCTCAGGTTTCACAAATGTCAGTGACGAAAGACATAGTGCTACAGTGATCCTGAGAACCCAAGAGAACTTTATAAATTTTTCTTGTTATGTGGATAAAAATAATTTTGGATTAGAAAAGAGATGGTTCGATTTTTGGACAATGACAATTTAACTTTGGCATTCGACCATACTCTTAGGTAGGAGTTATATTTAAAATGTCTGTCTGACTATCAAAGTAAAATAAATTTGTTTTTATCTTAGTTGTGATCTGATGATGGTGTGATGTTCCTTTTTCTTTCCTTGTCTTGAGTAAGGCTTATCCGGAAAGGAAGTGGTTTGCTAGGAATTCAGTTGATGGCGCCCATTTATATTTGCATTATTTCTATTAAACTTAAGCCCGTAACGACCCTAGAGATACTTTGTCTCGTGATACCCACTGATTTTTCGATAACTCAGCTGAATTTCCGACACATTCCTTATTTGACCAGAGGTTCATTTAACTCCGCTCTGTCCTGGAACTCCAGGAATGCGATGTTATAGCAGATGGGTCATCGCATCCCCAGGACGAACGGGTACACTACCAAATGCTACCGTCAACAACACCTAGCCGCGAACTTGGCTAATAGATGCCACCGCAACTGGCACCTGATGACGAACGTTGGAACTAAAATAATAATATTGTATGACCTCGGTTGCCGGGTGTAAGCTTTGTTAAATGACGCCCAGAGGGCAACTTGCATGTCGAATTTTATCGCTCCTTGAAGCGCTATGACAGTCAAGGAGGTTAGATATCTAAAGTCCTTGACACTAGAGCGCTTTCTAGTAGAGAAATTAGGAACTTTGTGTTGGCGGAAAGTCCCGAGCTTAATTTTGCCATTATGAACACGGCCTACAGAATTCAAATGGGTTGTTCAACGTGCCAACATCGTATGTCATGCGTATCGTGATTTTTGACGCCTTAAAAAAATCACTTTCCACGGCCAGGAGCGAACCTGCAAGCTTGATGTTGGTAGTCCGACACGATAACCACCCACCCACCGTGGCAAGCTAATTTTGGAACTAATAGACCGTTAATGAAATCCAGCCTACAAATTTAGATTCACACAATTGTAGTCAGTGGAAGATTCTTTTGCATGCAATAAATCTATGGCATGGGCCCGCTGGCTTTACTTCCCTTCCGAAGGAAGGCGTACTGAGGGATTTTTAACGATCTTAGAAAAGCCCACGCCTTCGGCTGGAGATATAGTGGGGGTTATAGTAATGCCTATGGATGATTAGTGACAATCCACTCCACTTGTCAGCGCTGGTATGTCACTCCATACTCCTATAGTTTAACCTCTGTGTACTCCTAATCCTTGACAATATGGCTACCCACATCAGTCTTATTTCGATACAAAGTATTTTCAGCTTTCCACTTGACACTCTCTATAAAAATCGTATGTTGATATTGTAATACCTCCACCAGGCTTAGACTGCCTGCTTCATCCTGTTTAACCATGTTCCCTCACTCTATAACTCACACCCTTCATCAATCTTGCAGGCGCGATGCTAACACCAACCAACTCACTCCGGGACATTTGGGAGGACTTTTATTCAACAGAGGCCATGACGGATCGGAAATGGATGGAAACGGGCTACCAACTGAGGCATATAGTCACAAGACTGGCTGTCCACGGGTTCCACTTCAAGATGTGTAAAAACAAAGTTTTCCATGAACCGAACACAAACTGTGTGTGCAGGCTATGTGACCAGATAATGCGATTATGATGATGATAATAATTGTTGCTTTAAGGGGCCTAACATCTAGGTTATCGGCCCCTAATGGTTTGGATGATCGTGAAGACTGAAGATGATAATGAAATGTAAACTATAACTATAACTACTAACTTATATACTAGAAGAAGAAATGGAAAAACAAAAGGAGAATAAGGCAAATAAAGGACAGGAGGAAAAGAAATGCCCTCAACCCTCGAAGAATATGGATTGAGGGACTTGGAAAGAAGGAGAGCCATGAAAAGCAGATAGGAAAGTGAAAGAGGATAGGATTCGCCAGAGGTAATGGATAAAAGGGACAAAACCGGACCCAGCTCAGGAATCCCTCGGGGTCACCAACTCCCGAACTCACCAGCCGTGAGCCCCTGAGGGTTTAGCAATATCGAAGGTGCACCAGAAGTGGTGGGGCTACATACACCCTGCCTTCTTGAGGGCCTTGAGCAGAAGGCAGGAGATAACATGAAAAGAAAAAGAAGGCTGACCCCTCGCAGAAGGAGGGTATCAGAAATGATGAGACAAGGGCCAATTAAGGCGGGAAAGAAAGAGACTCCCTAGGCCTAGGATACCTTAATACCGTCGGGGTCGGAAGAGAACAAAAGTTGACCAAGTGAGGTCGACAGGAAAGAAGACGGAGATGAGCCCGGCCCAAGTAAGTGGAAGCAATGCCGGACTCAGCTGGGGCCCCGTGGTCGCCAACCCACGTCTCACTAGATGTGATCCCCTGGAGGGCCAGATAATGTGAAATATATCACATCCAGATGTGTTCCTCGAGGTCAGGATCGATTAGTGAGTTTATCAAGGACTGACACTTATTGAGAGCTCATTGGTCGTCTGTTGTTATATGTTATATTTTGTATTGTGCTGTATTACTATAGTATTGTGATCCTCTATGCACAGTGTGCGCAATAAAGTTTATTATTAAAAATATTGAGGGTTTCTCTGTATTCTTCTCCTTCTTTGGATTCACCCTCTTTGGGGTACGTTGAATCTATCATTTCTCTGTACGCTGTTCTTTCCGTAGAGCCCAGTACTTCTTCAGTCTTTCGGATCTTCTTTTCCTCTCTTCTTCCGAGATAATGGGTTTGGATTTTAGTGTAGCTCTGTCTTGGAACCTTATATTTTCGTCTTTAGTAATTAATTTGGCTGTTCGATCGAGTAATGACGTTTCTGTCATTTTCAATTCTACTAGGTCTTTTTCAATTTCTTTAAACCAGCTGGGTTTTGTTTTACGGTTACGGAAAAGTCAAAGATTTGTTTCATTAATCTATTAGAACCCATTCTCAGAAGATGACCGTAAAGATTTATCCTCCTTTTTTCGCATGGTATCTGAGAGTTTCTCTACTTTCTGGTAGAGAGTTTCATACCTAATGTATATAATCTTGTGAACCCTTGCAAAGAAGCTTATGAGACTCAGTTTCGGGGGGTGTAACAGTCCATTTCGTAAGTTGTTGTTAAAGCGCTTCATTTACATGCAGGGTAACATATAACAAAATAACATGCAGGAAGAAGTGAAGCCAGGGTTATAACAAATGAATTTAATGACAGATCAGCTATTTACAAAATGCAATAAACAAACAAACTCCCACTGAATAAATTAACTTGCCAAAACTAGGCCTAATCTCAGGAGAGATTATTAATCAGACCAAATGTCCCAAAAATCTAGAATGACAATGTATACGTGTGTGCTGTTCTACATGCTTAACGATGAGTACAAATGAATGCATGATTCGTCGTCATCCGGATAAACTTTCAGAAGACGAATCTGCATTGCTTAGAGCTAGACAGACGCGGGGAACAACTATACACAACTTAAAACTAAACCGACACTTCCTATACTAAATAAACAACAAATAATTTCCGCATGAAATTGGAATCAAGAACTGCCGTAGCAAAACATTACTGCCTAAAATTAGGACTTCTCACAAATCAACACAAGTAAGTTAACACGTGATCAACAAAGAAACACACATATGACCGCCGTCATTTTTACAAGTAAATACAACTACACCACACGGGTGTCACAAAGACTAACAAACATGAACTGAGTCATAGACAAATCACGAGGCTCAAAGCCAACATTTACATCATTAACACAATATTCCATCCATACGACATGCAATAATTCGTAACAAACGTGGCGAACTCCCCAATTAATTCTGGTCCAAATAACCATCACAAAAGAACAGGTTTGCTAATGATAGCTTAATAGGGGTCAGTCGGGCAACAGGACTGCCTAACAAAATAAGTCATCAAGGCTAGACGGGCGCTAAGTGGAAATCTGCACATCTGACAACCCACGTGTCAATAACCTCGACCTCCCAAGGCACGGGATCGAGTCTCGAAGAAGCGTGCCCCAAAGCACAATATATACGTGTGTGTGTCAGAACAAAAATATATCACAGCATTTCCCCTAGGAAATCAAAGAATCAACTTTGGACAAGGTACAGTAGCCTCCTCGGAGCGCCCTGCCTTTCCATCAAAAATACAACAACAACAATATTAGGGCGGTTGCACCATCTACCCCTCTTCACGAAGAATCAAAACACACACCTGACACAAGAACACACACAGAATCACACGTATTGGTTTGACAGAAACCTGAAATAAAATGACATAAATATTTTTCCACCAGCTTGCGCTCCCGTTCTAGGCTGTGACTAACGAACCTGAAAAGGACTCAAAATAAAATCTAAAAAATTTAGAACTAAGGTGTTCTACAATTACATCTTAATTTGTTGCGCTCGGCAACCCTAATATGAGTAATAACCTGTTCAGCAAACATCTTACATAATTACCTCCCTTTCCTATCAAAAAATATTAACTTTAATAAAGCACCACTTATCGAATGTAACGAGTTTCACATCCGCATGGATAAAAATCAAATACACGCGCCGTGTACACTAAATATGACTCCAAAGAAAAATATACAACAAACAACTTTGGCCACGCGCCAACGTACATTTAAAAACAATAGTGTCGGTGCACAAACAAAATCTAAACAAGAAAAAGAATAAATGAACTATTTACAAAGTTCCCACGCCTTATCTAACTACATATTGAGTAAATCAATTTTTGTACATCACCGTATCAGCTTGCAGAACATATAACCTCCGTCCCGGCTCATTTCCCTACGGGAAATTAGCCCTCCATCGTCGACGTCGTAGAAGCGATGCACATCAAACCGTCTCTTGACCAAACGTCGCACATCTTGGCGTAGTCTCTTGGACAGAAATGTTCAATGTTAATATAATTGCCTAGCTATAATCGCTGTGAGTTACTACTTTCACTCACGTTATGTCCTATGCGATTAATGATCGAAGACTTTCCCTAGCTTAGCATTCGCTTACACACGCACAATTATTACTTGAAAAATACAATACAAAATTTACATAAATTATACACTTTAAACACATCGTCACTGGCTTGAAAAACAAGTCTTAAACATGACTGTCTCGCAGTCCTTATCTCGCTAGATATCTCCACTGCTCTACGTGAACCTTGCTCGCTTTGAGCACTAATTGGAATGTTAGTAATGTCTTGCCCATTAAGAGCTGAAAATCGTGACGCACACTGGCGTGAACCTTGCCCACCAGAGCTCAATAAAGTTGTCACTAGTATGATAATTAAGAGCGTAAATCGCGACGCAAACTGGCGTGACCCTTGCTCACCAGAGCTCAATACAATTGTCACTAGTATGATTATTAAGAGCGGTAAATCGCGACGCAAACTGGCGTGACCCTTGCTCACCAGAGCTCAATACAATTGTCTCTAGTATGATTATTAAGAGCGGTAAATCGCGACGCAGACTGGCGTGAACCTTGCTCACCAGAGCTCAAAACAGTTGTCTTCGAAACAGCTTCTCCTCGATCAATTTATTGGAAACTGACAGAATGAGGTGGAGTGGGGACAATTAAGAAAAATATTCTAGAGTTTTCATCATATAGATCATTAATCTTTAATATATTATAAGGTTTTAAGTTAATTAAACTAATAGCCTTCAAAGCTATAAATAAAATATCAAACTTGAGACTAGTATCAATCTTCATCATTTTATTCAAACGTCTCAGCGCACTTATGCGGAATTATTTCGGATCAGCGGTTCTTTAGATAAGCGTTTCCGCGCCTTTTTTTTAGCACCCATCGCGTGGTTTTGGCGTGGTCTCATCTGATTGGGTGATTCAATCCTAGGTCGGTTGAAACTCACTCGTGACCATCCCCTAATGACACAATTTGTCCTTGAACTCGGCTTACCCGGTCGTCTTCAAGAATAACTACCAAGCCTGCTTCTGTGGTTATCATTGCAACACACTAACTTGGCTCTCCCTTTGTCAATTTCCACATGTACTGCCTGGGCATCAGTAATAATAATAATAATAAATCATGAATACTTATTCATCGCAGATTGATAAGGGTTCATTTGTTATCCTGAAATATAATATAATTTCCTATAATTTTTCTTAAAATGTTCCTTTCCTTCAGCTCGAGTTTTTCTATTTGGCCCTTAAAATGTACAGTTAGTGTTTCTGCTGCGTACAGTTCTTCTGGCTTAATCACTGTCTTGTAATGTTTAATTTTGGACCCCATGAAAGGGATTTTTTATTGTATGTATCTTTTCTTAATTGAAAGGCCAGTTCAAGCTTATTTTTCCCTGGATTCCATTGCTTTACGTTCCCCAGCATTCCAACCAATCCATTCTCCGAGATATTTGAATTCTTGTACTATTTCAATTTTTGTTCTATAACTTTGAAATATTTACGAAGGTGTTTGTTGTTCGTCATGACCTTGGTTTTCCGAAAGAGATGTGAAGACCTATTTTAGCAGCTTGTTTCTCTAGTTCAGGGATTTGCTCCCTTGCTTCCTCCAATTTTTCAGCCAACACGGCCATATCATCTGCAAAGGCTATACATTGATTTTAAGGTTCTTCTTTTAGCAACCCAGTATATTGTATATTGTAATCACATGCAATATTATTTTAGGTTATTATTTGACATATTATTGTATGTTGCCGACTGAGAGCTACTCACGGATGCCATATGGAGTATTGCTGCCAAGGTACCACTGACATATCCGCACACTGAAGACAGTCGTTTCACTGAGTATCAAGCTGACATTTGTCGTCACGCTAAGGTTCAACTGAATGACTGGATAAGTCCGAAACAGAACTGCATGTCCAGACAGGAAGGCGCCGATGGCAACATCTGCAAACATGAAGCAAAATATCTCCATTATCATATACGGGCAAAGTTTCTATAAAAAATACAGCGTAGTCCTTGAATTCTCAAATATCACAAGTCACACAATGTGTAACACTGAGTCGTTAGCATTCACCGGTCGGAAAGGACAAGCAGCTGGGCAGCTAGGCCCTATAAATCAACAAATAAATAAATACATCGATAAATACCTAGATACATACATACATAGATAGATGCATACACAGATAGACACATACATAGATAGATACATACATAGACAGATACATACATAGATAGATAGATAGATAGATACACAGATAGATACATACATACACAGATAGATGCATACACAGATAGATACCGTACATACATAGATAGATAGATACATACATAGATAGATACATACACAGATAGATACATACAAGATAGATACATATATAGATAGATACATGCATATATAGATACATACACAGATAGATACATACACATATAGATACATAAATAGATAGATACATACACAGATAGATACATACACAGAAAGATACATACATACATAGATGCATACACAATAGATATATACACAGATAGATCCATACATAGATAGATACATACATAGATAGATACATACACAGATAAATACATAGATAGATACATACACAGATAGATACATACATAGATAGATACATGCACATATAGATACTTACAGATAGATACATACATATAGAGATACGTACACAGATAGATACATACATACATAGATACATACACAGATAGGTACATACACAGATACATACATACATACATAGATAGATACATGCATAGATAGATAGATACATAGATAGATACATACACAGATACATACATACATACATACATACATAGATAGATAGATAGATAGACACATACATAGATAGATGCATACACAGATAGATACATACATAGATATATACATACATAGATAGATGCATACACAAATAGATACATACATAGATAGATACATTCACAGATATATACATACACAGATAGATACATAGATAGATAGATAGATACATACACAGATAGATACATACACAGATAGATACATAGACAGATATATACATACACAGATAGATACATACATAGATAGATACATACACACACAGATAGATACATACATAGGCAGATACATACACAGATAGATAGATAGATACATACATAGATAGATACATACACAGATAGATACATACACAGATAGATACATTCATAGATAGATACATACACAGATAGATACTTACACAGATAGATACATACATAGAAAGATACGTACACAGATAGATACATACACTGATAGATACATACATAGATAGATACATACACAGATAGATAAATAGATAGATACATACACAGATAGATACATACACAGATAGATACATAGATAGATACATACACAGATAGATAGATACATACACAGATATATACATACACAGATAGATACATACATTCATAGATGCATACACAGATAGATAATTGAACAGATAGATACATACATAGATAGATAGATACATACGTAGTGTACCCGTTCGTCCTGGGGATGCGATGACCCATCTGCTATTACATCGCATTCCTGGAGTTCCAGGACAGAGCGGAGTTAAATGAACCTTTAGTCAAATAAGGAATGTGTCGGAAATTCAGCTGAGATATCGAAAAAGCAGAGGGTAACACGAGACAAAGTATCTCTAGGGTCGTTACGGGCTTAAATTTAATTTAAAAAAATGCAAATATAAATGGGCGCCATCAACTGAACTCCTAGCAAACCACATCCTTTCCGGTTAAGCCTTAATCAAGACAAGGAAAGGCAAAGGAAAATCACACCATCATCAGATCACAACTAAGATAAAAACAAATTTATTTCACTTTGATAGTCAGACAGACATTTTAAATATTCATCCTACCTGAGAGCATGGTCGAATGCCAACGTTAAATTGTCATTGTCCAGAAAAATCGAACCATCTCCTTTCTAATCAAAAGTATTTAATCCACATAAAACAGGAAAAATTTCTAAAGTTCTCTTGGGTTCTCAGGATCACCGTAGCACTATGTCTTACGTCACTGACATTCGTGAAACCTGAGACCTAATTTCTCTTTAAATTAACATCATGAATGTGGATTTGAAAAATATTATTAATCTGTCTAAACATACACATTATAATCACATATTTAAATATCACGTATTTTATGGCTTGCATGGCATAATTTAAACGTTGAATACGTTAGTAAAATGCTCCTAAACATCGAACAATTAATTTACACTATTACATTGTCATTAATAATTGCTTGTTTGTGAATTACAGAAAATCCACTGCTCATTGGTCATACTCATCATCATCATCAAAGTTAAATATTTCTCACATTAATTCTCATCTCAAAATTCAACATATTCCTGTCAGAATCATTAACTCCTCACCATTAAATCATTTAAATGAAAATTATATCATCACTTCATTATACTTTCTAATTATTCACACACTCTTATTTTATCATCTTCTTCAGATTAAATCACCTTAAATCATCAATATAAATTGTTTAATTCCTCAACTCAAGTTGCAATTTCTTAAATTATATCTCAATTAAATTTATTTTAATTCCATATAAATTCATTAATCATCAGCTTCTTTAATTAATTATCACCTTCTTCAGATTATTCATCATCTATCCAATCACCTATTAATTTATTAATTTATTAATTAATTTATTTAAATCAGTTTATTTATCCAATCTTTAATTCATCCATCTATTCAATTCGTTGATTTATTCCAAAATTTAATTTATTAATTTATTTAAATTTTATTCTTCTGGTTATTTAGATTTTTATTATTTCATCTAGTCATTCTGATTTTTATTTCATTAGGTCAGATCATTAATATGCTCAAATTTCAGATTATTATTCCATTAATTATTATTATCAGAAAATCTTGTATTATCAACTTTATTTATTTGTTTAATTTCCTAACAAATTGTTTAATATGGGTTATAGAACGTTGTCTTACAGTTTTATCACTTCCAAGTTATATCTCGTATTTAATTATCATGCCAAAAAATATTATTGCCTTCACGACATCACGTTGGATCTGACTATCCACAACTACATTATATATCCTCACTTCTTCAAATATCACATTTGAATACCACAATTATTCCACAAAGCTCCATAAATATTCAGCATACAGCCTGAATCTCAAAAATTACGCTAGACTGGGTTCGACAACCTCATGTCTGCCTCAAAATACATTAGCAATATTGCAACTTCCACCTGGCAACTTCCACAAAATGCCTATCACAAACTTCACTTAATCACGTTGCATGATCTACAAAAATACATAACTGGCTTCAAATTATCAACACACACAATCTCCAATAACTGTAATTACTCTGATCACATCTAGACAACTTCTTAAACAATTGGAAAAATATATTACCTCAGTAATTTAAGATCTGCTTTCAAATAGCATAAATTCTCTTAAAATTCTCATAATTCACTTCACAGAAAAACACCAATGTGCTATAATCTCTCACATCGAAATATGCAATACTGATCTGCCTTAAAATAAATCTGACCATTAATGATTCATCTTATAAGATTCAATTACTTTAAATCCTTCTCAAAGGTATCAAACACAATTATAAAAATCATCAAAAGCATCAGCTGTACCAGCTGTTAAACTGAAAGTACTCTCAAAAGAGTATAGCAACAAAATATTGGATTGGCAAACAAGAATTACAAATGTAACCCTGCTGACATTTATCTTTACTTTATTTAACAAAAATTCGACTGATATGTGACTAGTAGTTCCTTGTTTGATTCTCTTACAATCTCAAGTACACTCGGGTGATAAAAATGAGTCCCTCAATGGCAAGTAAGATGAGTAACCACCATACAATCGTATAAATACGAAAGACCTCGCCCCGTCGACTAACATGATAGTGCCCTGAACGATGGGTAAGATGAGTAACCACCATACAATCGTATAAATACGAAAGACCCCATCTCGAAGACTAAATGAGTGAATGTACCAGATCGGAATCAACAAGTCTCTAGTTGTCATATAAAAGCGATATCCATTCACTAAAGTGAATAACATCTTAATATCTCTAAACAATCCAATGGAAAAAATCCCTACTGATGAATAATACACATTCGCTAGTATGCAATGAACTGACGAAGTAATATAGATAATCAATTGCAGATCACGAGTTCGAAATACTCGTCACACAAAAAAAAAACTATTCATGAAAACTATCCTTACTGGAAAAATGTCTAAAAGACCAAACATCTGCTTAATAAAGCCAACCAATGGTGAGAATTTCGTATAATGATGCCTGCCATATCATATGGTCACGCCATATTCTAGCAAAATTTGAAGCATATAAAGTCAAAGCCATGTCTAAATAATCGTATCACTCCTATTAGAAAAATATACATGTGTGCCCAGTATTCATGAAAATAATCATATCAGGAAGTTATAACTCTTACAGTACCTTCTCATAATCAGCTGTTATTAAATATCAAAGATCGTCGATTATCCTTATGTAATGAATTTCTCGAAAGATCGGCGTGAATATCATTCCACCCACGCAATCACGATTGCCTTCAAACCCCAAGTGAATCAGCTGGTGGACCTCCTCCTCTTCAGGAATCGAATCCATCGCTCCGTGGTGCCATCGCGTCTCTGTCTTCGTTTACTCCGCCATGATAAACTGCTGGTTATCCATAGCGGATACTGTCCAAATCCTCACGAAAAAGTTCATAGAAACAGCGTACCCCATATTCCTCTTCTACGTTACGCCACTGTCCCATACAATGTTCGGTTTGAGTGTTGAAAGTTCAATCTCCACAGCGGTTTAGTTTCACTTGCAGAAAATAAAATTTATTTATGAGAGTGTCTAAGTTTATGAAACACCCTGTAGTTGTGTTCGTACTCGGTAATTTATAACACTTCATAAGAAAGAATTGCATTAATGCACGTGCCAATGTTCATAAGTGCATATGCCTGTAACATTCCGTTTGCCTAAAATCGTTAATGTTACTTGGACCCCATGGTCACTCTGCATGTTCCGTTATGAAATGCATAGTCGTAATGTCATTGAATAACTATGTTCATTTGAAGTTCAAAGTTGCAGTATCTCGTAACTATCTGCCTGCACAATTCAATTACTGAATACAATTCCCAACTCAATGTTGTAATGAAGTTCAGCTTCTATCATATTGCTTGCGTATAAAATTGGAAATAACCCGCTCGTCTCTACTGCAATGTTCTAGAATAATCTCCGCTTAAAGCTGGCCTCGCCATGCCGCTCTGCTATGCTGTTCTGCGTAACCAAAATGCAGCTTGAAATAAAGTTCTCCGACTCGTTTTACAGTGCTGTTCTAAACCCCGGCCTTCTCATGCTTGCTTGGCCCGTACAGCTGGTTCCGTAACCGGTCTTCACGCTGCCTACTGCGGGTGTCTGCCTGGCTCACTGACCTACTTTCCGTTCTCTGCTTGGTGAAGTTAAAACTGTCGTTTTCACTTTCCGTGACAAATGCTGTTCGCTGCGCGACTTTACCATACGCTCGGCATATGTCCTACTCAGCTCGCTCTCTTGCTAACTGTACTTGACTCTCTTGCTAACTGAGCTCGACTCCTCTGCTTACAGAGCTCGACTGACTGTCTCTAGACCGCATTGACCTGCACCTCCCTGGCGCAGTCACGTGACGTTCTCCCCACCTCTGTGGTCTTGCGTCACAAATATAATCTCGAACCCCGATCATCTCGGCTATTAAGTTATAAAATAACTTAAGGGTTATCTGACTTCCTTCAAATTATTACCATATATAATGCTTGTTATATCTTCTCTTCTGAGATGTTTAAATACCATGTTCCATATAGATCTTAATAAAGCTTCATATTTCCATCCATAATTCCATCTGCTTGACTGCTGTCAGTGCCTTCTAAATCCTAGACCTTCTACGTCATCTTGACATTCCTCTTGACTCGATTTGAGCGCAATCTTTTCATAACTCTTCCCATAATCTCAACTACGGCTTAATGTCTGCTGGCGTAGCCGATAGCCTCAACTAGGTATCGCGTACAGTAGATAGACGCATACATAGATAGATACATACACATATAGATACATACATAGATAGATACATACACAGATGGATAGATACATACACAGATAGATACATACATGGATAGATACATACACATATAGATACATACACAGATAGATACATACATAGATAGATACATTCACAGATAGATACATACATAGATAGATACATACACAGATAGCTACACAGATAGATACATACATAGATAGATAGATAGATACATACACAAGATACATACACTGATAGATACATACATAGATAGACACATACACAGAGAGATACATAGATAGATACATACATACACAGATAGATACATACACAGATAGATACATACAGAGATATATACATACACAGATAGATAGATACATAGATATATACATACACAGATGGATAGATACATACATAGATAGATACATACACAGATAGATAGATACATAGATACATACACAGATGGATAGATACATACATAGATAGATAGATACATACACAGATAGATACATACATAGATAGATAAATACATAGATAGATACATACACAGATAGATACATACATACATACATAGATAGATAGATAGATAGATAGATACATAGATAGATACATACATAGATAGATACATACACAGATAGATGCATACATAGATAGATACAAACACAGATAGATACACAGCTAGATACATACATACATAGATAGATACATACATAGATAGATGCATACACAGATAGATACATACATAGATAGATACATACATAGATAGATACTTACACAGATAGATACATACACTGATAGATACATACATAGACACATACATACACAGAGAGATATATAGATAGATACATACACAGATAGATACATACATAGAAAGATACATACACAGATATATAGATACATACACAGATACATACACAGATAGATAGATACATACACAGATACATACACAGATAGATAGATACATACATAGATAGATACATACACAGATAGATACATACACAGATAGATAGATACATACATACATACATACATACATACATACATACATATATACATACATAGATGCATACGCAGATAGATACATACACAGATAGATACATACATAGACAGATACATTCATAGACAGATACATACACAGATAGATACATACATAGATAGATATACACATAGATAGACACATACATAGATAGATGCATACACAGACAGATACAAACATAGATATATACATACATAGATAGATGCATACACAGATAGATACATACATACATAGATACATTCACAGATATATACTTACACGGATAGATACATAGATAGATAGTTAGATAGATAGATACATACATACACAGATAGATACATTCACAGATAGATACATAGACAGATATATACATACACAGATAGATACATACATAGATAGATACATACACAGATAGATACATACATACATACATACATAGATACATACACAGATAGATACATACACAGATAGATACATACAGAGAAAGATACATACACAGATAGATAGATACATACACAGAAGGATAGATACATGCACAGATAGATACATACATAGATAGATAAATACATATGTAGATACATACATACATAGATAGATACATACATGATAGATACATACATAGATACATACATAGATACATACACAGATAGATAGATAGATAGATAGATACATACACAGATAGATGCATACACAGATAGATACATACACAGATAGATGCATACATAGATAGATACATACACAGATAGATACACAGATAGATACATACATAGATAGATACATAGATAGAAGCATCCACAGATAGATACATACATAGATAGATACATTCACAGATAGATACATACACAGATAGATGTATACATAGATCGATACATACACAGATAGATACACAGATAGATACATACACAGATAGATACATAGACAGATTTATACATACACAGATAGATACATACATAGATAGATACATACATACATACATACATACATAGATACATACACAGATAGATACATACACAGATAGATACATACACAGATAGATACATACATAGAAAGATACATACACAGATAGATAGATACATAGACAGATACATACACAGATAGATAGATACATACATAGATAGATACATACACAGATAGATACATACACAGATACATACATAAATACATATATACATACATACATACATACATACATACATAGATGCATACGCAGATAGATACATACACAGATAGATAGATAGATACATACATAGACAGATACATACACAGATAGATACATACATAGATAGATACATACACAGATAGATACATACACAGATAGATACATACATAGATATATACATACACAGATAGAGACATTCACAGATACATACACGGATAGATACCGTACATACATAGATAGATACATTCACAGATAGATACATAGACAGATATATACATACACAGATAGATACATACATAGATAGATAGATACATACACAGATAGATACATACATACATACATACATACATACATAGATACATACACAGATAGATACATACACAGATAGATACATACATAGATAGATACATACACAGACAGATAGATACATACATAGATAGATACATTCACAGATAGATACTTACACAGATAGGTACATACATAAATAGATAGATAGATAGATAGATAGATACATACATAGATAGATACGTACACAGATAGATACATACACAGATAGACACATACACAGATAGATACATACATAGATATATACATACACAGATAGATACATACATTGATAGATACATACACAGATAGATACATACACCGATAGATACATACACAGATAGATAGATACACAGATAGATACATACATAGATAGATACATACACAGATAGATACATACACAGATAGATAGATACATACATACATACATATATACATACATAGATGCATACGCAGATATATACATACACAGACAGATACATACATAGACAGATACATACACAGATAGATACATACATAGATAGATATATACATAGATAGACACATACATAGATAGATGCATACACAGATAGATACAAACATAGATATATACATACATAGATAGATGCATACACAGATAGATACATACATAGATAGATACATTCACAGATATATACTTACACGGATAGATACATAGATAGATAGTTAGATAGATAGATAGATAGATACATACACAGATAGATACATTCACAGATAGATACATAGACAGATATATACATACACAGATAGATACATACATAGATAGATACATACACAGATAGATACATACATACATAGATAGATAGATACATACAC
This sequence comes from Meconema thalassinum, assembly GCA_946902985.2. Classification (NCBI taxonomy): domain Eukaryota; kingdom Metazoa; phylum Arthropoda; class Insecta; order Orthoptera; family Tettigoniidae; genus Meconema; species Meconema thalassinum. The sequence continues at coordinate 55,068,544 of OX336401.1, read as the reverse complement.
AGATAGATATATACAAAGATAGATACATACACAGATAGATACATACAGAGATAGATACATACACAGATAGATAGATACATACACAGAAAGATAGATACATGCACAGATAGATACATACATAGATAGATAAATACATATGTAGATACATACATACATACATAGATAGATAGATACATACATAGATAGATACATTCATAGATACATACATAGATACATACACAGATAGATAGATACATACACAGATAGATGCATACACAGATAGATACATACACAGATAGATGCATACATAGATAGATACATACACAGATAGATACACAGATAGATACATACATAGATAGATACATAGATAGATGCATCCACAGATAGATACATACATAGATAGATACATTCACAGATAAATACATACAAAGATAGATACATACACAGATAGATGCATACATAGATCGATACATACACAGATAGATACACAGATAGATACATACACAGATAGATACATAGACAGATATATACATACACAGATAGATACATACATAGATAGATACATACATACATACATAGATACATACACAGATAGATACATACAAAGATAGATACATACACAGATAGATACATACATAGAAAGATACATTTACAGATAGATAGATACATAGACAGATACATACACAGATAGACAGATAGATACATACATAGATAGATACATACACAGATACATACATACATACATACATACATACATACATAGATGCATACGCAGATAGATACATACACAGATAGATAGATACATACATAGACAGATACATACACAGATAGATACATACATAGATAGACACATACATAGATAGATACATACACAGATGGATACATACACAGATAGATACATACACAGATAGATACATACATAGATATATACATACACAGATAGAGACATTCACAGATACATACACGGATAGATACCGTACATACATAGATAGATACATTCACAGATAGATACATAGACAGATATATACATACACAGATAGATACATACATAGATAGATACATACACAGATAGATACATTCATACATACATACATACATAGATACATACACAGATAGATACATACACAGATAGATACATACATAGATAGATACATACACAGATATATAGATACATACATAGATAGATACATTCACAGATAGATACTTACACAGATAGGTACATACATAAATAGATAGATAGATAGATAGATAGATACATACATAGATAGATACACAGATAGATACATACACAGATAGATACATACACAGATAGATACATACATAGATAGATACATACACAGATAGATAGACACATAGATAAATACATACACAGATAGATAGATAGATACATACATAGATAGATACATACACAGATAGTTACATATATATATATATATATAGAGAGAGAGAGACATACATAGATAGATACATGCACAGATAGATAGATACATACGCAGATAGATACATACACAGATAGATACATACACAGATAGATACATACACAGATAGATGCATACACAGATAGATACATACACAGATAGATACATACACAGATAGACACATACACAGATAGATACATACATAGATATATACATACACAGATAGATACATACATTGATAGATACATACACAGATAGATACATACACCGATAGATACATACACAGATAGATACATACACAGATAGATACATACATAGATATATACATACATACATACATACATACATAGATAGATACATACATACATACAGAGATAGATAGATACATACATAGATAGATACATACACAGATAGATACTTACATAGACAGATACATGCATAGATAGATGCATACACAGATAGATACATACATATATAGATACATACACAGATAGATACATACATAGATAGATACATACACATATAGATACATATACATATACAGATAGATAAATACATAGACAGATACATACACAGATAGATAGATAGATATATAGATAGATAGATAGATAGATCGATACATACACAGATAGATAGATACAATCATAGATAGATACATACACCGATAGATACATACATAGATAGATATATACATAGATAGATACATTCACAGATAGATACATACATAGATAGATACATACATACACAGATAGATAGATACATATATAGATACATACATATATAGATACATACACAGAGAGATAGATACATACACAGATAGATACATACACAGATACATACACAGATACATACACAGATAGATACATACATAGTAAGATACATACACAGATAGATAGATATATACATACATACATACATACATACATACATACATACATAGATGCATACGCAGATAGATACATACACGGATAGATAGATACATACATAGACAGATACATACACAGATAGATACATACATAGATAGATACATACACTGATAGATACATACACAGATAGATACATACATAGATATATACATACACAGATAGAGACATTCACAGATACATACACAGATAGATACCTTACATACATAGATAGATACATTCACAGATAGATACATAGACAGATATATACATACACAGATAGATACATACATAGATAGATACATACACAGATAGATACATACATACATACATACATACATACACAGACAGATACATACACAGATAGATACATACATAGATAGATACATTCACAGATAGATACTTACACAGATAGGTACATACATACATAGATAGATAGATTGATACATACATAGATAAATACGTACACAGATAGATACATACACAGATAGATACATACATAGATATATACATACACAGATAGATACATACATTGATAGATACATACACAGATAGATACATACACCGATAGATACATACACAGATAGATACATACACAGATAGATACATACATAGATAGATACATACACAGATAGATAGACACATAGATAAATACATACACAGATAGATAGATAGATACATACATAGATAGATACATACACAGATAGTTACATACATAGATATATATATACATAGAGAGACACATACAAAGATAGATACATGCACAGATAGATAGATACATACGCAGATAGATACATACACAGATAGATACATACACAGATAGATGCATACACAGATAGATACATACACAGATAGATCCATACACAGATAGATACATACACAGATAGATACATACATACTTAGATACATACACAGATATATACATATACAGATAGATACATATACAGATAGATAGATACATACATAAATATATATTATACATACATACACAGATAGGTACATACACAGATAGATACATACATAGATAGATACATACATACATACATACATAGATAGATACATACATACCGAGATAGATACATACATAGATAGATACATACACAGATAGATACTTACATAGATAGATACATGCATAGATAGATGCATACACAGATAGATACATACATATATAGATACATACACAGATAGATACATACATAGATAGATACATACACATATAGATACATATACAGGTAGATAAATACATAGATAGATACATACACAGATAGATAGTTAGATAGATACATATATATAGATACATACACAGATAGATAGATAGATAGATACATATATAGATAGATACATACACCGATAGATACATACATAGATAGATATATACATAGATAGATACATTCACAGATAGATACATACATAGATAGATGCATACACAGATAGATACATACACAGATAGATACATACACAGATAGATACATACATACTTAGATACATACACAGATATATACATATACAGATAGATACATATACAGATAGATAGATACATACATAGATATATATTATACATACACAGATAGGTACATACACAGATAGATACATACATAGATAGATACATACATACATACATACATAGATACATACATATAGAGATAGATACATACATAGATAGATACATACACAGATAGATACTTACATAGATAGATACATGCATAGATAGATACATACACATATAGATACATATACAGATAGATAAATACATAGATAGATACATACACAGATAGATAGATAGATACATAGATAGATACATACACAGATAGATAGATAGATAGATACATACATAGATAGATACATACACCGATAGATACATACATAGATAGATATATACATAGATAGATACATTCACAGATAGATACATACATAGATAGATACATACACAGATAGATAGATACATATATAGATACATACATATACAGATACATACACAGATAGATAGATACATACATAGATAGATACATACACAGATACATACACAGATAGATACATACATAGTTGGATACATACACAGATAGATAGATACATACATACATACATACATACATAGATGCATACGCAGATAGATACATACACAGATAGATAGATACATACATGGACAGATACATACACAGATAGATACATACATAGATAGACACATACATAGATAGATACATACACAGATAGATACATACACAGATAGATACATACACAGATAGATACATACACAGATAGATACATACACAGATACATACACAGATAGATACCGTACCTACATAGATAGGTACATTCACAGATAGATACATAGACAGATATATACATACACAGATAGATACATACATAGATAGATACATACACAGATAGATACATACATACATACATACATACATAGATAGATACATACACAGATAGATACATACACAGATAGATACATACATAGATAGATACATACACAGACAGATAGATACATACATAGATAGATACATTCACAGATAGATACTTACACAGATAGGTACATACATAAATAGATAGATAGATAGATAGATACATACATAGATAGATACGTACACAGATAGATACATACACAGATAGACACATACACAGCTAGATACATACATAGATATATACATACACAGATAGATACATACATTGATAGATACATACACAGATAGAAACATACACCGATAGATACATACACAGATAGATACATACACAGATAGATACATACATAGATAGATACATACACAGATAGATAGACACATAGATAAATACATACACAGATAGATAGATAGATACATACATATATAGATACATACACAGATAGTTACATGCATAGATATATATATATATATAGAGAGAGAGAGAGACATACATAGATAGATACATGCACAGATAGATAGATACATACGCAGATAGATACATACACAGATAGATACATACACAGATAGATACATACACAGATAGATGCATCCACAGATAGATACATACACAGACAGATACATACACAGATAGATACATACATACTTAGATACATACACAGATATATACATATACAGATAGATACATATACAGATAGATAGATACATACATAGATATATATTATACATACATACACAGATAGGTACATACACAGATAGATACATACATAGATAGATACATACATACATACATTCATACATACATACATAGATAGATACATACATAGATAGATACATACACAGATAGATACTTACATAGATAGATACATGCATAGATAGATGCATACATAGATAGATACATACACATATAGATACATATACAGATAGATAAATACATAGATAGATACATACACAGATAGATAAATAGATACATAGATAGATACATACACAGATAGATAGATAGATAGATACATACATAGATAGATACATACACCGATAGATACATACATAGATAGATATATACATAGATAGATACATTCACAGATAGATACATAGATAGATACATACACAGATAGATAGATACATATATAGATACATACATATATAGATACATACACAGATAGATACATACATAGATACATACACAGATACATACACAGATAGATACATACACAGATAGATACATACATAGTTAGATACATACACAGATAGATACATAGATAGATACATACACAGATAAATACATATACAGATAGTTACATACACAGATAGATACATATACAGATAGATACATACATATATATATACATACACAGATAGGTACATACACAGATAGATACATACACAGATAGATGGATACATACATAGCTAGATACATACATAGATATATACATACACAGATAGATACATACACAGATATATATATATATATATATATATATACAGATAGATACATACACAGATAGATACATACATCGATACGTAGATAAAATCCCAAAAGGTCTTTCACCTCTCTATAAAGGCTTCCAAAACGATGGTTTATTGGCTTTTCCGGCCAAGGAATTAAAACTCAGCAATAGAGAAGTGCACGTGCGCTTCATATGAAGGGAGGAAGCGCACAGTTCTCTACTCGTATGGGGGTCCGAAGACGGACACCAGGAGCTCGCTGATGAGCCAGCTAGGTGATCCTAGGTGATCCACACAAGGCACGACATAAATCTAGAAAAATTGGTGAGTTTTAAATCACTGGCCGTGTAAGCCAATATACCATCTTTAAGAATATTATTGCCACTTGTTTTAAGTGCAATTGCAAACTAATTCTGCTCAGTAAGGTTTGTTAGTATCTCAAGTGCTCATGCTGCTTTTGAGGGGAAATTGTCTCATGGGTTACATTTTCTGCTACCAGTCGCTGAATGATTATTTTAGAACGTCCATCTCATCTAAGGGGAATATTGAGCTCACCATCATAGTGGTTGCCATCCATGTCATCGGGAGGAGAGATGCTGGCCCCAAACCCTCGCAGAGAGGGATCAACGTCAGCAGCAGCGATGCGCTGACTGTACTTGGGCTCCAGTCCGTGGGGACTGCCGTTGTAAATGTACACAACTCCACGACGATCATCTTCGTACGGAGCTCCGACAGCGATATCTAAACAATAAATACAAGCTGAAGTAACCTGCAAGTGAAGGAATTATGAAATAAATTGCACATTATTTATTTGGAAGTGGTGAAGTTGGGGCACTCTCAGTACCGGGCCATTATTTTGTACGCAAGTCAATTCCCCCCCACAACAACTGAAGAACATACTTTAATGTCTATGGGGGCAGTATTTTACTGTCTTCAGCCTTAGGCTTGGTGTATTCGAGTGGTGAGTACTGTGCTCCAGTATAGATGAACAGCCATCACACAATACTTATTGATACTCAACTGAATTCCACTATGCGCATAATAACTAGCCCAATTAGGTCTACACCAATTCATTGGCTACCGCTTTTGTCGGGAATAATGCCATCTGATTTACGCAGATCCACCGCTCTTATGAAGGAATTCACTAAAATCTTAAGCAATTCTGATCTACCTGTATATGAAGATCTACCCACTCTTAATCGAAACAGATTACTTTCACGCCATCCAGCTCTACGTAACGCCTCTGTCATGGTTGCTAGAGGCTACGACCTAACTACAAAGTGGAAAAGACAGTGGGAAGCAGCAACGGAGATGCACCTACACTGTATGTTCTCGGGTGCCCAACTTCCAAGTGGATTACAGCTACCACGTAAAACATGGACTGCGCTGAATAAAGAAAGAACAGACCATGGCAGGTGCAGAGACATGCTGTCTAAATGGAACAAGTTGCCGACAGCTGCGTGTGACTGCAGAGCTGCGCAACAGATCATCCACCATATTGTGAGTGAATGTGAAACGTGGGTGTACACAGGTTGCCAAGAGGATTCCTTGATGGCAACTGCAGAAGCATTACAGTGGATCAATGATCTTGACAATCAATTGTAAGGTGTCTTTTATTGTTCGTTGTTTTCATGTTATAATAAATATGTATATAATTTATTTCTGTATATAACTTGATGGTATGGGCCATACGCTAAATAAATAACCTCGTAGTTCCGCCCCTTAAAACAACAATAACTAAGGTAATGAACCCGAGGGGGTCATGCTGACTGATATCGAACGTGGATCTCAGAGACTGTGATCTCAGTATAAAGGTTCCACCAGTGAACGAACCCGAGGTCTGTGGAGGGAGTTTCATTGTAAAAAAAAACCTAGAGAAAAGTGTATATTTAATCACTGGTGTGATTTCAGTTGATAATGGCATTATTTATTAAAATAATGCAGGGCAAAGGAGCAGAATACAGCATTATTAGACTACTTGGAGTAGGCTATGCTGGACTCGGAGCACAGAAAGTGCAGAGTTTGACGTTTTACTAATAGGCCCAGAATTGTGGGAGGTGACCCTTGGAGCCACGTCAATCTTGCTGACCTAGTTAAGTCGTCTGGAAGAGGTTGGGGGCTTGAATAATGACACAGTTTTCCCCGACTGAGAATAGGACGAAGAAGAGTGGGGAGAGATCCCAAGGAAAATCATTGATTACTCGTGATTGGAGTAACGCAGTGGCATGAGAGTTGCACACAGGCGAATCTTTAGCCAGGAGGCTAATTTTAGAGCCTTTAATCTGCGAAATTGACGCATATTTAATGGAGTGCGGAAGGACATAAGACTATGGTTGTTCGCGGCTGGGTTTGACGAGGTCGCCAGGGATTCCCAGTGAATCAGCGTCCCCACGCTATGGAGAAAGGAATTAATATTAATTAATTGGCCGAGCGATCCTTCAGCACGCAGATAGTTCTGGGATCAGTGAAGAAAAAGGAACCCGATGAGCATGGTTTCGAGACCAGAATCATGCTGGGAGAGGAGTCGAGATAACGCGGGAAATTTTAGCTCTACTTTTTGTGTGAAACCAATATAAAGGGAGTCGACCCTTGGCAGAGGACAGTCGTCGCTACACAGTTTTTGTCAGACAGTCAGAACACAGTTGTCAAGCAGTTGATGAGGCGGAACGTATGGCGGTCCGGCTCATGAAAGGACGCTCAAACAAAGACTTGTACATTTGAGTGAACCATTATATTCACAGCACATCGTAATGCACCAAGTGAGAAGATAATAATGTATAGTCAGAAATTAATAAGAAGTACGGTAATCAACGAACTTTATTGTGTGAAATGTGTATTACCGAAGGCAAGGGAGGAGGCCTGGACTTCGACTTGGGAAGCCGTGCAGTGAAACATTTAGTAAGCTTTTATTAATAATAGTCGTGCTGCAGGTGATGTCAGCAGTACGAACAATGGTTTGTGTTCAATTAGGAAGCACCGTGTGAGATAAGTTGCAGAACTATTGTAAATAATAATCTGTGTAAAAATTATGTAAAATGTTAAGCGCAGTGTAGAATGTATTGACTGATCATACATGTCTTATTACGCTGGAATGCGCTTGGAGAAACTTTACGAAGCATTTGGTAATGACTTAAGAATACCAAATAGTAACGCTCAGGACGGAAGTAAGCATATTTAGGCAAAGCAGGAAGCTTACCGTAGGAGTATGGATAAACTGTTGGTGAATTCCGGGGGCAGATGAACCAGACTTTCAATCAGGAGTTGGTAGGAGCACGGGAGATGCCGTCGACACCTGCAATTTTGATATCTTTGCTAGGGAATTTCAACCAATGAAAAGTGTAAAGAGTGACGTGTGTTATGTATAAATCATATGTGAAATGTCTTTTAAATTAATGGTTTAATAAGTGTTATAAAGTGTCATGTGTTTTGGAAGCAATAGCTTCTTTATAGAAATGCAAAGTGTCGTGTGGTTAACGGAAGAAATGTATCATAAAATGTGTGTATTCAAGATGCAAATGTCGCATTAAATCTGCATATGGCAGGCGACCCGGAAGGATATGAGTGGTTGGAGCCACCATGAGGAGCCTAGATATATGTGAGTACCCCACAAATTATGTTTAAGTAGAAGTATAGGCCACTGCATGTAATGTGATTTCAGAGTTATAAAGATGCCAGTAAGAATCAGATTAGGAGATAGACCCTCCAGGTTTAATCATTATTGTGTTGATTTTAATAGAGTTGAGATGTTATTTTGCATCAGTGAGTGGATTAATCGTTACCACTATTAATTAAAAATGGCAAATCAATAATGTAAACGTAATGTTACGAACACGGTTGTTCGGATTTTTAAGATGATTAGTTGTGTCGGATTTTGTTAATTTATGTCAGTGAGAATAATAATAATAATAATAATAATAATAATAATGAATAAATAAAAGGTATAAATGAACGCATCAGGTAAAAATAATGTAAGCAAGAAATATTTACGCTAAATTGCAAGACTTATCGATCTAAGCAGTAAGATTCTACAGTAAGATTACATTACGGGATTAAGAAAAGAGTTGTATATCAGAATATATTGTATTAATGGGAATATAATTATGCCAGGGAATGGAAGAGCTTTCTAGTGACTTGAATTTGCAGCTTATGTAAAAGCTTATAGAGTAATTGATAGATTTCTCTTAATAATTATAGGACGAAGGTCATAACATTAGGTTAGGAACCAGGTGGTCTATTCGACGTATGAAATCTCGTATGCCGTGGGCATACTGGGAGATATGCTTTGTGCCAGAGTGTAATTAGTGTTTGGACTCTAACTCTGATGATGGATATGGAATGTTCCGGGTTCGAATCCCGTGATAGGTGAGAGGCAAACGATGGACACCTCTGCACTCTATCTGATTCCCCGAGAACTTATTATTGAGTAATTCGGCTCGTTGAAGCGAATCTTATGACGGCAGCATGCGTGGCAGACCGCATCATTTATTTAAGATACCGGTTACCTACTAGACCAATGTTTTATGAACCTCGTACCTTCATGTTGAAATGGGCCTATGTGGTGCCAGTTATTATTATCCTCAGGGTAGGAATAAATGTTAAAGCTCATCCAGTACCTGTTTGCATAATATTCAGTTTAAATCCATTGGGATATGTGTGTCACTGGGACCACAGGATTTGTCTTGTAAAATCTTATACTGCTTGGGGGAGAAAGCCTTGAGACAGGAAACGAGGGTCGAGGTAATGTTGGAACCTCACTCCATTTCTATTGTGTACAGGCCGCTCTGAAGAGGGTTGGGCCGTCAAGCGAACCGTGAAGGAAAGAAGGTTTAAAAAGGGGCAGATTTTAGACCCTGTTAATGACATGAAATGAAATATTGTTATATTGAGTAATGAAGCCATGTGGTTTAAGAACACATTGATAATTATAGATCACCCTGATGGTTCATGATTTTAGCTATCTAACGAATGGTTAGACGTTGCATTTGTACTGTCACTGACAACTTTTTCAGAAGTTGGTTACTCGATGCCACAGGCTACGCGCGCAAGGTAGTTTAATTGTACCATCCGACACAGCAACAACTAACGTTTTTAAGATGAAATCACAAACGGCATGCAGTGGAACTATATAAATAGAGGAAGTGTAGGGGTAGCTTACATAATTATGGAGTTGCACGTAGACTGCTGTGCAACACCAGAATAGGCTAATGCATGTAAAGCATTTGGTGGGAAGAGAAAGATCAAGCACACACGGTACACATAATTGTCAAATTAAGACGAGGTTTAAGGAATAAGTAATTTTGTGAAAGTAAAGAAGTCACATTGGATGACAGTAGAATCAAAGTACAGTTTGTTTCTGAAGTTGTATGTGCATCAGCGCACTAGAGTACTTTGTGAAGTTGATATAAGGGTAAAGGTTTGTGTTATGAGATGATTTTATTATGATAATATTATGTTAATATTAGTGGATTGTGGAAGTAATTTTTGTTTGCTTTTGTTTTATGGTTATGGGGATTGTTTTGTTTGTTTGAAGCCATGATTTTTTACTGAATTAAAGTTTTAGAATAGAGTTGTGCCTTATCATTGTAGAGTTGATACCTTTTAGCCTCAAATCCAAAATATGCAACTGCTCAACGGGGGAACGGTACACGCTCGAGTCCTGACGCTAGCTGGAGGCGGAAGCATATTTTCCATCGAGATTACTCACATGGGTACATGGAAATTGATGTCCTGTACAGTGATTTGAGCTATAGGTACAACTGAAGTCGGTCTAGATCTAATGCACACAACTCTATTAAAGTAACAATTAACATGAAGTAGGGATGACCGCGCCTAACCCTAGCTAAGCTCCGATACGAACAATATAAATTTTGATATCTCTTATTCTATTTATCATGGCGAGACCCAAGTGGGGCATTCGACAGTACAACCGAGACCTTGGAGGGTTGCTGCGATGTCTTAACGTGGACCACCTCCCATGGTATCTTATTTATCATGGCGCCCAGGTTCGTGGAGCTTATGGGATTTAGGGAAACCCCATAGATTTTTATGGTATTTCATGGGGAAAACCATAGTAATTGTTTTTTTGCCTCAAACTGTGTTTGAGTGATTTTTGAGTTCAGTAGGCTTTTGATGTAACGCAGAATCTCTCTATTGAGAAGAGAATTACCCAAGGGTACGAGCGCTACATACCTGATCCACAGTTTATCATAATATTGACAGGTTTTGTACGATTTTACAATATGTGTACGGTGTTTGGTGTTTCTCTTCAAAACATATCCACACATTTTTCCAGGAAGCCTGCCTGCATATCAAAGTGTATTATTGTAAGAATGGCTGGCACAGAGGCGATTTTGCAGGTTATTGCAGGGTTAAGACTGCATTTTGACGCTGTTAACGAGCAAAATAGGCTGGAAGCTAAGGCTTTCCAGGATGGAATAAACGCTCGTTTAGATGATAATCAGAGTGAATTGAATAATCGGTTGGATGCCAATCAGGTTGAAATAAACAACCGATTGGATGCAAATAAGGTTGAGTTAAATGATAAGTTAGGTCAAATGCAAGAGGTAATTAAGACCGAAGTAACAGAAACTGTTGTAAGCATTGTATCAGAAATGCAGGTTAAAACAGATAAACGTTTCGAGGCTATAGAAGCCAAGCTCGAAAGTAATTTACAAGCGTGTAAGCATGCGCAGGATGAAACCAACAGTAGGTTAGACGCGTTATCTAATGATATTAAGGATATTCGAATCCAAAATGAGGCGAATCTCGAACGCCAAGCGAAACAGTTCTCAGAATTCACTCGTACGGTAGATCAAAGGTTGGAAGAGAACGACAGTAAGTGGGACGAGAAATTGAAAAGCTATGCTAGAGCAATTAACGGTGATCTAAAGAAACAGGATCAGAACATATTAGATCAATGTCAGGAAATAAGCGAGATTAAGGCTATCGCTAATGAAAGTAAAGAGCTGGTAAGCAACGTGAAAGGTCAGATGGGCAAAGTTCATCAAGAACTGGACCAAGTTCAAAGTGACATTGTTGTAGTTAACAAAAGACAAGAGGAGAATAGAGGTGAGATCATCAAGGTCCGGAATGAATTGTCAAAAGTCAATGGACACATTCAAGAGGAAATTAAAGGGCTGAGAGAAGAACTCGAAGTAAGAGAAGGCCAGGAGACAGAGGCAAGCGACAAGACCCTTGCTCAAATTAAGGAAGATGTAGAGGATGAAATCTCCCATATCAAACAAAGCCTGAAAGAAGACAAGAAGAAAATATTTCAAGTGGCCGAGGAAAATCGAGATAGGCTTACCAGAATCGAGAAGGAGGTAATTACTCTACTGGAAAGAGCGGAGATGCGCCACAATCAAATGGAGACTAGGATAATCGCACAGGAGGAAACCCTTATGAAAGATCCTAAGTCAAGTGAAGGCAGCATGGAAGATATGAGGAAAAAAAGGTGGGCAGACTTAGAAACCCAACCTATAATCAGGAATACTACAGGCCCAGGCGAAAGTCCTTATATGACGCCAGGTGCACCAGTTGCAGCATCAACGCCACATGAAAATGCTATGCACACCCAGGTGATAAACGTAATCAGAGCGAGCGAAGAGAAACCAAGGAAATTCTCAGGTAGCCACTGTAATATGACACCAAAATATTGGTTGAAGGAAGTGTCTGAATATCTGAATGATGCGCGGATACCGCCAGAACGCAGGATACGAGCCATTGAGAAACTAACAGAGGGAGAATGTGCATTATGGTTTCGCAGTTTCCGGTATACTTTCAATACTGTTGAGGAGTTTCGAGAGGCATTTTTGAAACGGTACTGGGATCCAGCCACACAGCAAAATTTGAGATTGGATTTGTATTCAAAAAGATACAGCACCAACAACCAAACGAAGTATGCAGAATTCTTTATATCGCAGATGTGTCGGTTCAAAGAACTGGATCAAAAACCGAGCGAGCTGGAATTATGTATTGCTATTGCCAAGCAGCTTCCATACGAGAACCAAAGACTGCTAATCTCGGCTAATGCGAAAACTGCTATAGAAATGGAGACAGTTCTTAGACAACTGGACCTCACAACAGCCAATACGATGCGTCAAAGTCGAACCGTGGAACAGGTACACGTGACCAACACGCAGACTGACCAACATCAAGCTCCAAGGAACAACAAAGCTACGAGCACTGAAACATTAGAATCCTACGGACGGCAATGGGAACAGGAACCCAGAAGATGGCAGCCGAAGTACAAAGTGAATGCTAGTAGAGGAGGAAGAGGCCAAAATTCGTGGAATAAGCAGAATACCAGGGGTAGACCGTACCAAAACAATGGAGGTAACAATGGCCAAGAAGGCAACAATAGGAATTGGAGACCCCAAGAAAGAAGAAGTAACTTCGATGACGAGGTAGAATAACGATATCACGCTTCATTGCGATACCTCAAGGAAAGGGGAAATGAGCCCCAGAAACAACAAGTCCGCTGGCAAGAAGTTATGCAGAACAGGACATCGCCAGACAGATATGGAGATGGAGCTAAGAGTTTGGAGCTACAGCGCAGCGAACAGGAGAGAAGAAACTCCAAGGGGACGGGCGCTGAAGAAAAGAAAACGCCAAAATTAGAAG